>OX336388.2:1376165022-1378992522 GCA_946902985.2 Meconema thalassinum | reverse complement strand
CCCTGCAATATAATGGAGAATTAAACATGAGGTATGACACTGTACCATGACCATGCATTGGGTTGTATACCATGCTTGCCTGAGTTGCTCTGGTAGTGATGCAGAATGATTTTAATTGCAAGGCTATGGTCAATACTCTGTTAACTATTTTTTGTTATCTTAAGACAGTGAATGTAATATGTAGGCTACATATCGCCAGACAGAATACTCATATTTCAAGAACTTAACAATACATAGCCAATATTCACACATTTCTTCCACCAGCATACATTTCATACAATTATACGTAGGCAATCTAAAAAATATAACATATTCACGTGATAAAGGGTTTTCTTACGAGAGACAAATTTGGGCATAAATAAGATACTGGATATTTTTTTAAGTGAGAGTAACAAAATAGCCCAAGAGAATTAGTGATGAACAAAGATTTTTTTAAGTGAGATTAACAACATAGCCCAAGAGGATTAATGATGAACAAAGAACTCAGCCAGGAACAGCTGAATTTAATAATATATACGGTAGTATACATTCTCACTGCAATTTTCTTGACTACCAACCTATGCTAATACAAAGAATGCTGAGGTAATATTTGACTGTGAAACCAGTCCTAAGACTGACAATATAAGCTCTATGTTGGTACTAACATCTATACAACATAACTTAAGGTTAGTACCTAGTCTTACCATAAATATTGTCACAACTTTTGAGGGTGGCTGTACTTTCCCCCTTGCAAGGGCCTCCACATTCCTGTGTCGTAACACCAGCTATGAGTCATCCCGAGAGCAGCTGCAGTAGTGGAAAATTCTGTGTGTTCGTTTTCAAGATGGAATGGAGCGATCACGAAAATCGTGTAGCTGTTGTCGTGTTGCACAAGGTAGTCAAATCCTGTTGTAATTCTTATGCTCCGAGCAGGGATGAATGATCAAGTCGTTTTCAATATGTATGACGTCCTTTTATTTATCAAATTAAACAGCAAGTATCATCAAAAGGAGCCTTTTGACTCTACAGCATAACACATGTTTATGAGTTATCAAAAACTTCCCTACATTCAATATAGATACAATTTTGATGGCTGATGGCTTCAGATTTCACAGACAATATATTACACATTCATTCCGCCATTAGCTGTACATCTTCTTCTGGTTTAAAACAATTGCCAACTTATAAAAGTAAAATACATTTTTGATTACTTTGTTGCCAACTTAGATTTACAGTAGAGGTTATAGTCAGTTGTAAACATAATTAAATTTCAACACTCCTCCTTAATTATTTTACAACGAAGCGATTCAAACAATTTTCTATCGAGGGGTTTGGTCAGGATATCAGCAAGTTGTTTGGAGCTCTGGACATGTTTGAGAGCAACAGTTTTTCCCACGTGTTCCTGGATGAATTTGCGTGGAAGCTCTATATGTTTATTTCCTTTTGTAGTCTTCCCATCGTGTGCATTGTGCAGCATATGGATTGCTGACTTTCAAATATTGACTTATCTTTGTTTGCAGTTTGGACATAACCTCTGTCGAGTATCTGACTGACAGATATCAAATTGTAGTTGAGCTTAGGCACATAAAGCACATCCTCCAGGATGACCTTGTACCATTCTGTTCCGTTGAACGCCTAAGGTTGAAAGTTGCCGATGCCAACGCCCTCTAGTACAGTCACATCTCCGATGACAATAGGAGATGGAGTTTCCAACTCAATCAATTTGACGAACCAGTTCCTGTGTGATGTCATATGTTGTGTAGCTCCACAGTCCTGGTACCAGTGATTTCGTGTGTTACATTTTGAATTGAGACTGTTCAGCTCTGCAATTGACAGTCCCACTGACGCTAGTGCGCGGTATGGGCGATTCGTGCTCTTCTGTTCACTCCGTTCTGACCGTTCATTTCCATTTTTGTTGTCATCCTTCTTTGTACAGTCTCTTGCAAAGTGACCTTTCTGTCCACACACATGGCAAGGGTAGTTTTCTTTACAATAGGCAAGATATTTGGCACACGGTTTGTTTCTGCAGTGTTTCTTCACATGTCCTTTCTGTCCACACTTAAAGCAGCTGACTAGCGCGCTTCCACCTTGTCTGTTGCTATTGTTGTGAGCAGACTGATTTCCAGTTTTCTTCTCCTTTGCGATGAGTGCGTTGACTGCAGTTGCTTCACTTTCCTTTTTACCTTCATTGAGTCGATCCTCTTCCAGCCTCAGTCTTTCGATGAGTGTTTCAATAGTTTTGTCGGCTCCTGTCACATTGTCCCAGGCTGTTCTGAAATGGTGCAGCGTAGGTGGTAGCATACTCAGCATTCATGTCATGATCCAACTGTCTTTCACCCTGTCGTCATCTGATGACAGGTCTTCGGCTATTTGTTGAATCTCCAAGCAATTCTCAACAGCTGATTTTAGGCTGTCAAAAACATAACCAAAAAATTTCCTTTGCAAACCCTCAACAGTAATATCAGCCTTATTACCATAAACATTTTCTAGCTTATCTAACATTTGTTTTGCAGTTTGGCATTTGACTAGCTTTTCCGCTATATTACTACTGACATTTAAACCTATAAGCGCTTGAGCTTCTACATCTTTCTTTATCCAATTACGTACAGGATCGGAGTTTGTACCTGATGGTTTGACAGTCAAACCAGTTGCAATATCAAAACATTCTTTTGTCCTCATAGCTAAATTAATTTTGAAACGCCAAGAATCATAATTGACATTTCCATGCAAATCTTCTGTCAAAGTTTTTAAATGAACCTTTACTGTATCCATGACTTGACTTAAAAAGCAAAATTAAGTTTCAAAAATATGACAAATTTACAAACGTTTGATTTCACAAGATTTTACTATCTATTTTCAAATAGTTTTATCAATTTACTCTGACTCTTGTATAGGCTACTTGACTGACATTTTGAGGTTAGATTGACTTAGCTGACGTTTCTTGGGCTGACGATGTGGTTGTCGTTCTCTTCGACGGGGCTGACTTTGTCTGCGATGACTGACGTGGACTTTCTCGGCTGACTGGACTGACCTGACGACTTCTGACTTGGACGACGACGACTGACTCGGCTGACTTTTTCTCGACGTCCAAATTGTTTCCCGTAATGCTCGGCGTGTCTGACGTATGAGCGGTATCTGGGCCGATAACCTGTTGTAATTCTTATGCTCCGAGCAGGGATGAATGATCAAGTCGTTTTCAATATGTATGACTTCCTTTTATCTATCAAATTAAACAGCAAGTATCATCAAAAGGAGCCTTTTGACTCTACAGCATAACACATGTTTATGAGTTATCAAAAACTTCCCTACATTCAATATAGATACAATTTTGATGGCTGATGGCTTCAGACTTCACAGACAATATATTACACATACATTCCGCCATTAGCTGTACATCTTCTTCTGGTTTAAAACAATTGCCAACGTATAAAAGTAAAATACATTTTTGATTACATTGTTGCCAACTTAGATTTACAGTAGAGGTTATAGTCAGTTGTAAACATAATTAAATTTCAACTCCTCCTTAATTATTTTACAACGAAGCGATTCAAACAATTTTCTATTGAGGGGTTTGGTCAGGATATCAGCAAGTTGTTTGGAGCTCTCGACATGTTTGAGAGCAACAGTTTTGCCCACGTGTTCCTGGATGAATTTGCGTGGAATCTCTATATGTTTATTTCCTTTTGTAGTCTTCCCATCATGTGCATTGCTGACTTTCAAATAATGACTTATCTTTGTTTGCAGTTTGGACATAACCTCTGTCGAGTACCTGACTGACAGATATCAAATTGTAGTTGAGCTTAGGCACATAAAGCACATCCTCCAGGATGACCTTGTACCATTCTGTTCCGTTGAACGCCTCAAGTTGAACGTTGCCGATGCCAACGCCCTCTAGTACAGTCACATCTCCGATGACAATAGGAGATGGAGTTTCCAACTCAATCAATTTGACGAACCAGTTCCTGTGTGATGTCATATGTTGTGTAGCTCCACAGTCCTGGTACCAGTGATTTCGTGTGTTACATTTTGAATTGAGACTGTTCAGCTCTGCAGTTGACAGTCCCACTGACGCTAGAGCGCGGTATGGGCGATTCGTGCTCTTCTGTTCACTCCGTTCTGACCGTTCATTTCCATTTTTGTTGTCATCCTTCTTTGTACAGTCTCTTGCAAAGTGACCTTTCTGTCCACACACATGGCAAGGGTAGTTTTCTTTACAATAGGCAAGATATTTGGCACACAGTTTGTTTCTGCAGTGTTTCTTCACATGTCCTTTCTGTCCACACTTAAAGCAGCTGACTAGCGCGCTTCCACCTTGCCTGTTGCTATTGTTGTGAGCAGACTGATTTCCAGTTTTCTTCTCCTTTGCGATGAGTGCGTTGACTGCAGTTGCTTCACTTTCCTTTTTACCTTCATTGAGTCGATCCTCTTCCAGCCTCAGTCTTTCGATGAGTGTTTCAATAGTTTTGTCGGCTCCTGTCACATTGTCCCAGGCTGTTCTGAAATGGTGCAGCGTAGGTGGTAGCATACTCAGCATTCATGTCATGATCCAACTGTCTTTCACCCTGTCGTCATTTGATGACAGGTCTTCGGCTATTTGTTGAATCTCCAAGCAATTCTCAACAGCTGATTTTAGGCTGTCAAAATCATAACCAAAAAAATTTCCTTTGCAAACCCTCAACAGCAATATCAGCCTTATTACCATAAACATTTTCTAGCTTATCTAACATTTGTTTTGCAGTTTGGCATTTGACTAGCTTTTCCACTATATTACTACTGACATTTAAACCTATAAGCGCTTGAGCTTCTACATCTTTCTTTATCCAATTACGTACAGGATCAGAGTTTGTACCTGATGGTTTGACAGTCAAACCAGTTGCAATATCAAAACATTCTTTTGCTCTCATAGCTAAATTAATTTTGAAACGCCAAGAATCATAATTGACATTTCCATGCAAATCTTCTGTCAAAGTTTCTAAATGAACCTTTACTGTATCCATGACTTGACTTAAAAAGCAAAATTAAGTTTCAAAAATATGACAAATTTACAAACGTTTGATTTCACAAGATTTTACTATCTATTTTCAAATAGTTTTATCAATTTACTCTGACTCTTGTATAGGCTACTTGACTGACATTTTGAGGTTAGATTGACTTAGCTGACGTTTCTTGGGCTGACGATGTGGTTGACGTCCTCTTCGACGGGGCTGACTTTGTCTGCAATGACTGACGTGGACTTTCTCGGCTGACTGGACTGACCTGACGACTTCTGACTTGGACGACGACGACTGACTCGGCTGACTTTTTCTCGACGTCCAAATTGTTTCCCGTAATGCTCGGCGTGTCTGACGTATGAGCGGTATCTGGGCCGATAACCTGTTGTAATTCTTATGCTCCGAGCAGGGATGAATGATCAAGTCGTTTTCAATATGTATGACTTCCTTTTATTTATCAAATTAAACAGCAAGTATCATCAAAAGGAGCCTTTTAACTCTACAGCATAACACATGTTTATGAGTTATCAAAAACTTCCCTACATTCAATATAGATACAATTTTGATGGCTGATGGCTTCAGATTTCACAGACAATATATTACACATACATTCCGCAATTAGCTGTACATGTTCTTCTGGTTTAAAACAATTGCCAACTTATAAAAGTAAAATACATTTTTGATTACATTGTTGCCAACTTAGATTTACAGTAGAGGTTATAGTCAGTTGTAAACATAATTAAATTTCAACAAATCCCCAGGTGAGAATTTAAAAATTCTCCAAAAACTCAAAATAAGCAAAAAGTTTCGTGTATCGCACTATCCAGCGCTTCCTTGAGACAGTAACTGTGAAAGACCGAGACAGAGTAAGTAGACCACGCAATATGCAGGCTTCAGATTTGGTGATAGCAGTGGTGGCTTGCATGCGAAGAAATCCGGTGCGGAGACAGTCTGTGATGGCTTATGAGCTAAAAATTTCCAAAATGTCTTTGTCTTGCACATTGAGCAGTGACCTAGGACTTCCTGCTTACAAACGACGATGGAAAGGACACCTCCTCACAAATGCGCAGAAGTATCAGAAGCTCTTAAAATCAAAACGCTTACTGTCGCATTACACAGCAAATGGTCACCAAAAACTCCTTTTTACTGATGAAAAAATGTCAGTGTTGAGGAGACTTTTAATGCCCAAAATAACAGGGTATTTACCACATGCTCTGCACAAGCTGCTGAAAAGGCTCCGAGGATCCAGAGGGGCTATCATTGTTCATTTCTTATGGTGTGTTGGGGCGTGAGCAACCAAGGTACCACGAACTTCCATTTCTGTGAGAAAGTGGTCAAAACATCTGCCAAAATGTATCAGGAGACAGTGTTGGATCCACTGGTCAAGAAACTCAGCGCTGCAGCTTCCAGCAGGATTTGGCCCCAGCACATCTCAGGCAAAAGTATCAAGAAGCAAAGAAAGAATGCCACAGGATTGTACAGGAAGAGAAAAAGAAGTGCTGGGAAGATTTTACAGAAAGTCTGCAGGAAGATGTTAAAGGAAGTAAGAAGATGTTATATGGATTGGTTAGAAACAAAGTAAAAAGCAGAGAAGATATAAAATTTGTAAAGACAGAGACAGGACAGATTTTGACACAAAGAGAAGACATACCCTAGCGATGGGAAGAATATTTTGATAACATTACTGGCAAGGGAAGATTATAAGATAAAGAAGAAAGAAGCAAACAAGATTGTCGCAGAGGAGAGGAAGAAGTGGATGGTAAAGTGGACAGAGATGATGGAGGAAGACAGCAGAGGAAATAAGAAAGTACTTTATGGGATGGTCAAAAGTAAGAGAAGAGGTCTGCGAGAGGATGTGGTAATGATGGACAAAAACGGAAATGAGGTGCACAACAAAGACACACTCAAGACAGTGTGGAAAGAGTACTTTGAGGATTTGCTGAATCCAAATGGTCATAGGGAGGAAGACAATGTATTGGAAGATGGAGAAGACAACACAGGAATGGAAAAGGACCTGAATTGGAGAGAACTGGAGATGGCTATAGACAAGATGAAAGGAGGAAGGGCACCGGGTGTGGATGAAGTGAGTGTTGAAATGGTGAAGGCAGCAGGGGAGGTTGGGAAACAGTGGCTGTACCGTGTGATGAGGGTGATATGGAAGGAGAAAAAGACCCCAGAAGATTGGAAGAAAGGATTAATTGTCCCAATATTTAAGAAAGGAAGCAGAAAGGAGTGCAGAAATTACAGGGGTGTCACACTCATACCTCACTGTGCCAAGATATATGAAAAGATATTAGAAAGTAAAATACGAGCCAAAGTGGAGAGAAAATTGAGAGAGGAGCAGTATGGATTCAGACCTAGGAGATCAACAGTGGATCTCATATTTTCAGTGAGACAGCTCCAGGAACACCACTACGAATTTGGAGAGGATCTGTTGATGGCCTTCCTGGACATCGAAAAGGCCTATGATAGTGTGTGTAGGGAGAAGGTTTGGAAAGCAAGGGAAAACATGGGAGTGGAAAAAGGGACTGTAGGCAGAGTGAAGGAGATGTATTGTGGAAGTGTGAGTTGTGTGAAAGTTGGAGGGGAAAGAACAGACTGGTTCAGACAAATGAGTGGCCTGAAACAGGGTAGTGCACTGTCACCCCTTCTCTTTATTGTGGTTATGGACGAGGTAATGACACGGATAGCAGGAAAGATAGGAGAAGATAAGATGAAAGCAATGATGTTTGCAGATGATCTCATGGTCTGGGGAAACAAGGAGGAGGAAATTCAGGAGCAACTGAAGGCTTGGGAAGAAACAGTGGGAGAGTTCAACATCAGTAAATGTGACATCCTGTTAACAACCAGGAAAAAGGACAGACCAATGAGTGGGATAACACTTGGAGGTGGACAGCTGAAGAAGGTGGAAAGTCTCAAGTACTTGGGAAGTATAGTGGAGGAAAATGGGAGAAATGACAAAGAGATTACAGAAAGTGGCAGACAGGCAGAAGCATTTCTGAGAAGCATTAGGAGCTTAGTGTGGAATAAAGATGTCCCACAAAAAAGCAAGGAAGTGTTATACAGAAGCTACTAGATCCCGATACTGACCTATGCTTGAGAAACGTGGACAATGAAGAAAAGAGACATAAGCAGAATACAGGCAGGTGAAATGAAGTTCCTGCGAAGTAGGATCAGAGTAACAAGAAGAGACAGAGTGAGGAATGAAAAAGTCAGGGAAATGATGAAAGAGGAGGCCTTGCAAGGTAGGATTGAGACATCAAGACTGAGGTGGTATGGACACTTAAAGAGAATGGATGAGAAGAAGATTCCCAAGAGGATACATGAGATGCAGATGCAGAAGAAACGACCAAGGGGAAGACCAAGAGATAGATGGCTGAAAGGAGTGGAGGAATGTGTCAAGAAGAGAGGTGAGGACTGGACCAGAGTGACAGCGGAGAGGTGGTGGGAAGAAAGGACTAAGTGGCGAGGCTTATGTTCCAAACAGACCCAGCCTGGGGCTGGAAACTGTACAAGATGATGATGATGATGATGACTGAATATCAAATTCAAAGAATTAGTGGAAGTTGAAGAAGGTAAAGAAATGACTGAAGAAACCCAAGATGATGATATAACAATGTTAGAAATAGAAAGAGCCATAAAGAAGATGAAGAGTGGCAAAGCAACAGGAGTGGATGAGGTAGCTGTGGAGATGATAAAAGCAGTAGAGATGCAGTGGTTGTACAGACTATTTCGAGTGATATGGAAGAAGAAGGAAGTACCAGAAGACTGGGGGTAAAGGGCTGATAATTCCAGTATTCAAGAAAGGAGATAAGAAAGAATGTAACAACTACAGAGGAATCACCCTCATCCCGCATGTAGCAAAGATATTTGAAAGGATACTTGAGGGTAGACTGAGGATGGAAGTGGAAAAGGAAATGGAGGAAGAACAACATGGATTTAGAAAAGACAGATCAACTTTTGATCTAATTTTTACCATAAGAAACATGATGGAGAAAAGGTGGGAATTCAGGAAGGATTTAGTGATGACATTTATAGACATTGAGAAGGCATATGACAGTGTACCAAGACAACTGGTTTGGGATGCATTGATAAAGAAGAAAGTAGACAGAGCTGAAGTGGAATGATAAAAGCTATGTATAGGAAATGTATAAGTAGTGTGAAGACCAGGGTTGGGCAAACAAACTGGTTTAATGTAGAAACAGGACTCCGACAAGGGAGTGTATTGTCCCCTATAATTTTCATCACTGTCATGGATGAAATCCATAAGCGAGTGAAACAGAAAATGGGAAGTAAAGAGACTAAGGCCTTACTCTTTGCTGATGACATAGTAATATGGGGAGAAGATGAAACAGAAGTACAGGAACAAGTCGATGTATGGAACCAGGAGATAGAAGAGTATGGAATGAAAATAAGTGTGGAGAAGAGTAAGACAGAAGTGATGACGAGAAATAAGAGAGATGGTAGGGGGAATATTGAAGTAAATGGGAAAACATTAGAAGTTGTGAAAAGTTTTAAATATTTAGGGAGTATAATCACAGAAGATGGAAAGATAAGTGAGGAAATTGGTAAGAGAATCCAGCAAGCAAATGGGTTTTACCAGTGTGTGAGAGGTATGGTGTGGAACTAGGATGTTCCAGACAAATGTAAGAAAGTCATGTACTCAACATATTACACACCTTTATTGATATATGCAGCAGGCACATGGACAACAACAAAACGGGATGAAAGCAGAGTCCAGGCAGCCGAGATGAAGTTTCTTAGAGGAGTAATTGGAAAGACACGAAGAGACAAAATCAGAAACACAGAAATTAGGGAAAGAACTGGATTCCCAAAGCTACAAGACAAGATAGAGATCAGTAAGCTGAAATGGTATGGACACATGATGCGAATGGGTGAAGACAGAGTCCCAAAGCGAGTATTTACAGAGAAAGTAACAGGAAAGAGGCAACGGGGAAGGCCTAGGTGGAGAGACAGAAAATTATGGAGGTCCTTGATTCACACCCCGACCCAGAACACTGGAAACGGGAAATGAAGAAGAAGACATCTCAGGAATGGCTTGGGGCCAATGTTCCGAACTTTATTTCGACCTCAGATTGGCCCTCTTCAATTCCGGGCCTAAACCCCTGGACTACAAATTGTGGTCCAAGCTTCAGGAGATGGCTTGCAAGAAGAGACATCCAAATATTGAAAGTTTAAAGTGTTCTCTTTTGAAGGCAGCAACAGATTTTCCGATGGAAGTGGTGAGTAATTCAATTGATGAGTGGCCACAAAGACTGTGTTTGTGCCAAAGGTGGCCATTTTGAATAATTACATGTGATTTTGATTTGTTACACATCCATTTAACTAATATCATTAGGGTATTAAAATATCTCAAGCCATTTAGTGTAAATTTATTGGAAACTTTGTGACAGTATTTATGGTAAGACTAGGTATAACTGCTGAGAGATGAGTTAGTGTTTTGGCTGAATAAAATATGACAGCCCTCCCATAACAGTGATCTCAATAATGCAATCAATTGAAAGACATTACCAATATCTTACCAAATTATAACATCATCCCCAGGTTTGCAGGTATCCACCAAGTCATCCTCCAAGGTAACCCACATGGAACGTGGAATTGCTCCCACACCCAGCTTTGATACCTGTTCCTATAAAACAATATTGAAATGACAGAAGCGATTTTTCAGTGTTGCCTAATGCTATTAAAGAAAGCTTTCCAGTCAGTCAAAACAATTTGTGCCCAATTACATTAGGTGGGGAACAAAGTATTTACATACCCTAACATGGAAGAAAGTTTTAAAAAAACGCGATATTATTACAAACTAACACGCTTTTATGTACAAAATGGGGTACTTAATTGGATGATATGTTTTGAACGTCAAGCGTTCATCTTCAGATTGGGCACAATTTCTGTTGACCGACTGGAAAGCTTTCTTTAATATAAAACACTAAGAAACAACAGTTTTCTAGGGCCACCGAGCAACACAGTTTCTCATATTGGCAATAATAACAACACAAATAATAACGATGTACATCTACCCCTTCTAATTGCCGTTTCAACAAGGTCGGGGATGAGACGAGGTGAATTTCATTGTGGCTAATGGTTTTTAAGGCCAGATGTCCTTCCTGATGCCAACCTTATGAGAGATGAAGTAAATGAAGAATGAAAATGGGCAAGGAGTTGGAAAGAATTGGCTGTGGCTTTCATGGCCAATATTCCATCTTTTGGTGCCTCTTTAGGGAGGAGATAATGTTGAGGGAGCTCTTAATTTCCCCAGCAAACAAGGACTCATGTGTGGGATGTAGTACAGTTCACTATCCCAGGAAGTTTTCTGATTAACCGGAGAATTGTTCCTATAATTCACCATTGAACTAAGATGTTTTGTGAGACATTATTGCACAAATTCTGACACTAGTAGGGGAAGAAGAAATTATGGCCCTGGGGCAGCAACATTCTGGGTTGATGAGGAAGAGAATGATGGCAAAGCAGATGACCACAGTGAGAAACATATTTCAAGCTTCTTGCCTTCAATCTTGCGGAATGCTATGTCAAGCAACACCGGACTTCTATGCATTCACTGAGAATATATTATAATTTATATTATAATATATACCGGTACTCAGTGATATATTGTCAATACGGATCAAGTATGAAGGAGGTTAATCCCAGATTCTATGACTTCTAAAATGAATTAATGAATATTCGTGATGCATAATCATTCAAAGTTGAGTTACTGCATGAATAAACACCAGTCTGAGAACTACAATGAATTTGTTAGATTAAAAAAATAACCATTTCCATTTATTTGTTTACTTATTTTTTTTTTAGTAAACTATTGAAAACAATAGGAACAAAATTTCCCTTGTTTTCATGATTAATACAGGTTCACTACTAAAAGAACATTACCCTGTAGTCTCCCCCCACTTCCTGTGACTTCAATGAAAGTAACCGTGCATTCTTACTTGAATTTTTATTTCTTGATAGTCTCTGTAATTCAAATTGTCAATGGTCTTGAGAGGTGCAATGTTTGTTCCACGACATCCCTCTGGATTCTTGCATAGTTTGGGTGGTGTGATTATGTAGAAGTGTTCATAATCAGCCTGGAAAATGAAATAGGAGAGTTCTTAACATAAATAACATAGTTCAAGCAAACAGTATAAGTTTCCCAAATTGTGGACACTGTTGTCAAAACCTTGTACCATGCCACCAAGCAATTCAAGGTGTTTCATTTCATTTTATTCATCCATTGAATCATACGCTGTACATTGTACAATGATATAGGACACGCAACCATTAACTCGGCTCAAGGGAAATAGGGTCAACTTCCCTATCTTCCACTTGAGTAATTCTTGTCTGGCGCACCCACGCTGCAGGGGTGGGTATCCTCCACATCAGTAGGCCGGTGTGAAGGAGAGCTAAGTTCAGGCAGGGACCCAGTCCCACGGGGTAAAACGTGGAACCCATGCCCAGGGTTACAGGTGAAGACCTTAACAGCATCTTAGGCAGAGAAGGAGACCTTCGGAATGGCGAAGATGGTGGATGAGGCAACCCATCCTCTCTGGGTAAAATTAGAAGAGGAAACCACTGCCTTGTGGAGAAGAGGCTAAGGGAGTAAACCCTGGAAGAAAATCCTCAGATGCGTTAGGCTTAGCAGGTCAGCAGATGAGTAAAGGTATATGCTTTCAACTATAATACAAGCCTCGGACAGAAAGGAGTGGAGGAGGCTTGTAAACTACACCCGTTTGACTGGAGTGGGACTTCGATGATAATGATGACTAATACTAATTAATAATAACAATAATATATGCACACAAAATTAACATTACATCATTAACATCTATTCGTATGAATAGGTTATTTGTTATGAAGAAAAGAAGAGAATTGAAGCGTTTGAAATGTGGTGTTACAGGAGAATGATGATCAGATGGGTGAATAGGGTTACAAATGAAGAGGTATTAAGACGAGTGGGAGAGGAGAGATGTTTCTGGCAACTGCTAATGGAGAGGAGAGATAGATTGGTAGGACACATACTAAGACACCCAGGAATAGCAAGCTTAGTTATGGAAGGAAGGGTCAAGGACAAGAACTGGAGGGGTAGACCAAGGTTAGAATATGTTACAACAGATTGGCTCTGATGTAGAGTGTGGTAGCTATGTAGAGAAAGGAAGGAAGGAAGCTTGTAGTTTAACGTGACCGTTAATCTGTAGATTATGAGCCACGGGACCTCCTTTTTACGTGGAATCCGAACCACAGGACATGGCATTTCACTTCGAAAATCTCACATGCATTGACCGGGAATCTAACCCGGACCGCCTTGGTGAGAGGCATACAGCTAGACCGCTGAGCCACCACGCCCCCCCCCCCCCCCCCCCCTATGTAGAGATGAAACGATTAGCTCAGGACAGGGAGGCATGGAGCGCTGCATCAAACTGAAGACTCAAACAACATTATGAAAATACCGATACTCTAAAAACTCTTTGAGTAGAAGCAGTGCTCCAGCAAGAACCTTTTAGTCTTTCTTTTGAAGCTTGGGTAGTTTGCTGTGTTAGTAATTTGGCAGACGATTATATAATGTTATAGCTGCATGAAATACACCATTTTCACACAGCATTGTATTTGCAGCGTGTACATGAAGATTATTCTTTTGTCTAGTCTGGTAGTTATGTATATTTGAATTCATCTCAAAGATATCCTCATCTCAAATATATCCTCATTTCCTGAGCTTTGCTTGACAAATAGGAGAAATTCAAAGATGTAAATACATGGCAAAGGTAAATTTTAAGTTGTTTAAACAGAGGCTTACTTGTGTGCAATCTAGTAGTTCCTCTCATCATTCTACCTAGGTAATTATCCTTTTCTGGATAGTAAAGATTTGGTGGGCAGCAGGTGAAGTTCCCCAAAATATGATTTCATAAGTGAATAGCAATAAGCAAAATAAGTACTAAGAACAGTTCTCCAGCTATTAGATTGTCTTAATACTCTTAGTGCATAACAACTTGAACTTAGTTTCTTGGCAAGATTGGTGATATGAGAGTTCCATTTTAGGTCATCCTGCAACCAAAGGTCTAAGAATTTAGTAGAAGAGGTGTTACCAATTTTAAGGTCATTTAAGATTATGGAGGGGATATTAATATTTTTATTCTGAGATGTGTGAAAATTAAGAGCCACTGTTTTACTAGTGTTGATAAGGAGTCCATTGTTATTGAACCATAAGGACAGCTGACATGTTGCTTCCTCCACTGATTTTTGAAGTTCAGTGTAATTTTCACCCATCATTAAAACACTTGTAACATCTGCAGATAAATGAATAAATGAATAGCCTTACAAATCCCATAAGGGCTATGGCCTCCTGCTTTGCAGGGAATTGCTCAGTTTTAACTTATCAGGTGAGCAAGTCCTGAGGAGCATTCGGGGTTATTCTTTCTGATTGGGCCTTCTATATAGATGTGCAGCTGATTAAAGATTATCAATAAATTATAAAAATGGTCCGGTTAGCTCAAACAATGCCAGCGTTTCGCACCAGTGTGCCGTTGGGCTCGTCAGTTGGTACAGACACACCTACCAATACGCGTGGCTAGCACATACTGAGAAGGCCATGCAAGACACAAAATACAAGCAGTATTGACGTCACGAGCATGCCAATGTGCTACGGGAGTAAAACTCCCTTTCATAAAAACAAAAGCCTTACCTTGGCAATCAAAATAAGGTTTTGAATATACAAAAAAAGATTAAAGATTAAGTAAATTATATTACGCTGTATAACATTCGCTACAACTATCTTCATTTCTGAGTCTGGCATTATCAAGGCCTCAATATCCATTAGTATTACGAAAATCATAATAGCCATAATAATACCGGTACAGTTTTAAATGCATGTATCTGAGATGGTAAGTCATTTACGTAAAGGAGAAAAAGGTAGTGGTCCTAGAACGGACCCCTGCGGAATGCATAAGATCAGAGTGTAATATTTAAGTAAGCTTATATTTGTTGTATTTTCTAAACTTTTTTGTTCGACTATCTGTTGGTGATTATTTAAATATGACTGAAACCACTTACTAGCGATACCCCTGATACCATATTGATGGAGTTTATCTATTAGTATCTAATGATTTATCACATCAAAAGCTTTAGACAGGTCAAAAAATAGGCCACATGCTCTCTTCCTTTCATCAAGTGACTCAAGAGCAGAATTTAACAAGAAGTTCCGTGACGAACTAAAGAGACTACTTTTCTTAAAATTGAAGATTCATGCCAATCTATATAGACCTATCTAGACCTATCTAGAATAATGACGAAATCAAGTTGGTAATACTAACATTTCTAAGTACTGCAGTTTGAAATACACCTGAAATAGTATAGCTTAATAGAGTAACTTATAACAGCTGGCATCCCTGGTGACTGAATATATTCTTAGTTCCATCTCTTAAGGTATACAATGCACATACAAAACTTGGTTGAAGTATAATGGATAGTATGGACGTTACATGCTATTTGATATTGGATTTATCAGTGCGCGTAAAATCATGTTGGGAACAATGTCATGTATGTGATGCTCAGAATTTATCTGAAATATTATGATCTATTATAGTGCCAATTTTTGATAAAATCTATTTGTTAGTATAGAAGTTACATGTAATTAAAAATTGAAACTATCAGAAAGCTAGAATCATGTCGGCAGCAGTTACTCCAAATTAATCTAGAATGTCAAGTACTGTACTATACGTGTGCAAAGTTTAGAGCTGATGGCTTGCATACTTTCTGATATATTGATATTGGGACTAAACAAATAGCGAGAGCATTTAATAACAATTAGCAGCCCTGCTAGTTCTTACGAATACACAGTCATAACTGTTAAGATACACAAAGCATATATGAAATTTGGTTGAAATCCATTTGTTAGTATAGAAGTTATATGCATTTAAAAACTGGACCTATCAGCAGGCTTAGAATCATGTTGGCAACACTGATGTATATAAGTTACACCAAACAAAGGTAGAATGTCAGGTACTATATGTGTGCAAAGTTTAGAGCTGTTGGCTTGCATACTTTCTGATATATTTATGTTAGGATTAAAACATAGAGAGAGCATTTATTAACAACAGTTGGCAGCCCTGGTGGCTCTTTAGAATATGCACAGTCATATCTGTTATAGTACAAATAGTGCAGACAAAATTTGGTTGAAATCCAATCCATAGCATATGAGTTATATGCATATCGAATTTGGAACTATCAGCAGGCTTAGAATCATGTTGGCAGCACTGATGTATATAAGTTACACCAAACAAAGCAAGAATGTCAGGTACTATATGTGTGCAAAGTTTAGAGCTGTTGGCTTGCATACTTTCTGATATATTGATGTTAGGATTAAAACATAGAGAGAGCATTTATTAACAACAGTTGGCAGCCCTGGTGGCTCTTTAGAATATGCACAGTCATATATGTTGTAGTACTCATAGTGCATACAAAATTTGGTTGAAATCCAATCCATAGCATAGACGCTTAGACCATAAATTCAATAGATGGCTGATGACGTCACATTGTTGAAACCAACATCTCGATCAGCTGACTGAAGGGAACTGCGGATAGTGATAATAGAATTATCCAATATGGAGCTCCTTTTGTATTCCTTGAAGTTGCTTAGCATTCGCCATTAGCCAATTGTAGTCGGTCTTGAGCCATTACCCTTCAGTCAGCTGATCGAGATGTTGGTTTCACGTCACAGTACAGGCGCAGTGTGGCAATGCGCCCTCTATTGTATTTATGCTCTAAGCATAGAAGTTATATGCATATCGAATTTGGAACTATCAGCAGGCTTAGAATCATGTTGGCAACACTGGCATGTATGGATCTCGGAAAGTTAATCTGGAATGTCATTATCTATATGTGTGCCAATTTTGGAATAGTTAGCATTCGTAACTTCCGATAGAGCTCAAATTGCAATTGCGATTTTCAGCAGTTGGTAGCACTGAGGTCAATTTCAAATATGGCCGTGAGATATTCAGGTAATAGATCTTTACTCTTACCAAATTTGGTTTCAATAGCTGCAGCCGTTTAGGAGTTGATAGGCGGGGGGGGGGGACAGGGACACACAGATAGACAGACATTTTCCCGGATCGATCTCATAAGTCTACTTTTTCGTCATTTTTGCAAAATCAGAAAAGTAGGCTAAAAATTCATAAATTGCTGACATTGTTGATTTTCCTTCTCTAAAGCCATGTTGGCTGGCTGCGTGGCTCAGGGGTAACATTCTCGCTTGCTGGGCCCAAGGCTGCAGGTTCGTATCCTGGCGCAGTCAGCTGGCATTTGAGGGTGCGCAAATGCGAGGGAGCCTGTCCGTAGATTTACTGGCACGTTAAAAATCCCCTTCGGTGCAAAATTCCGGCACCCCGGCGTCTCTAAAAGCCAGTGTAGTTAAAAGGGACGTAAAACCAATAACATTATTATTATTATTATTAAAGCCATGTTGAGACTTGATTAACAATTTATATTTAATTATGAAGCTAATTAAACGTTTATACATTATCTTCTCTAAAATTTTGAAAAATATCGACAATAAAGAAATACCGGTAGATCTATAAATGGTTACATTTTCTTTATCTCCTCCTTTAAATAATGGAATTACTTTTGCAATTTTAAAGATATCTGGAAATATTCCTGTCATGAGAGATTGGTTACAGAGATGTGTTAATTATTAATTAGTATATCAGGAATGTTATATTCTGTAGATTTTTTTATAATATTGAGGATTTCTGCTTCTGTAACATTTTCAACAAACATTGATTTTCCATTAAATTGTATATTCCCATATGTTGATTTTATGGCTTGCATATTGTTTGCATTTAGTAGTTGATCAGTTGAAAATGAAAAATGAAAATCCACAGCCTGCTTCCAGTCTCCGACCGGGTCAGGAATGGAATGAATGAAGCCCCCATCTAGTGGCGAGGATATGTATTGTGCCGGCTGCCGAGGCCTGATGCACTCCTCTGGGGCAATGATTAAATGAATGACAGATGAAATGAAATGAAATGATAGTGGAGAGTGTTGCTGGAATGAAATTTTGACAGGGAAAACCGGAGTACCCGGAGAAAAACCTGTCTGCCTCCGTTTTGTCCAGCACAGATCTCACATGGCGTGACCGGGATTTGAACCACGAACCCAGCGGTGAGAGGCCGGCGTGCTGCCGCCTAAGCCACGGAGGCTCAGTTATTGGAGAAAAACGCTCATTAAAAATTCTTGAGACACTCTGAAGGTCATTGAGCTTCTTGGAATCTTCTGATAACGTTATGTTACTTACTGGCGGTTTTGTTTGCCTGGTTTCATTTTTATGGTATTCCACATAGTCCTAGTTTTATTTTTAGATTCCAGGATATATGGTAATTATTTGACATCTTTTTGTTAAGTATGATCTTATAGGTCTCGAAATACATATAAAATTCATTAGAAGTTTCGTGTGTACTTTGAAAATCATGAAGGAAACACTTTATTTTGCATGAAGTAATTATTCCATGAGTAAACCATTGTTTTGATGGGGAAGAAAGTTTTAGCCTGACACTCTTCAAAGGAAGAGCAACATCATAATAATACTGGAAAAATATTAATACATTTCTGGAATGTTTTGTTTCTATCTATTGAATTGTACATGCCTTGGAAAGGCATTAAAAGGAGAAACTTGGGAAGTTGCTCCTTTTAATAAGTTGTTAAAATAGTTTATATTGTGCTGACTAAAGCTTCGATGTTTATCAAACAGAGCATTGTAAACTGGGTTTGAAATATTTAGAGCCTACAATAGCGTTAGTGCTGTCATAGCCTCCTTTACTCAGAGGTTGAGACCAGTTAAATGGGACAGGAGGTTCAATGTAATATACAGGGTGTTACAAAAAGGTACGGCCAAACTTTCAGGAAACATTCCTCACACACAAAGAAATAAAATATGTTATGTGGACATGTGTCCGGAAACGCCTAATTTCCATGTTAGAGCTCATTTTAGTTTCGTTAGTATGTACTGTACTTCCTCGATTCACCGCCAGTTGGCCCATTTGAAGGAAGGTAATGTTGACATGCGACTCATTGCTCTACAGTACGAGCATCAAGCACAAAAGTACGTAGCATCAACTGGTTAGTGTTCATCACGAACGTGGTTTTGCAGTCAGTGCAATGTTTACAAATGCGGAGTTGGCAGATGCCCATTTGATGTATGGATTAGCACGAGGCAATAGCCGTGGCGCGGTACGTTTGTATCGAGACAGATTTCCAGAACGAAGCTGTCCCGACAGGAAGACGTTCGAAGCAATTGATCGGCGTCTTAGGGAGCACGGAACATTCCAGCCTATGACTCGCGACTGGGGAAGACCTAGAACGACGAGGACACCTGCAATGGACGAGGCAATTCTTCGTGCAGTTGACGATAACCCTCATGTCAGCGTCAGAGAAGGTGCTGCTGTACAAGGTAACGTTGACCACGTCACTGTATGGAGAGTGCTACGGGAGAACCTGTTGTTCCCGTACCATGTACAGTGTGTGCAGGCACTATCAGCAGCTGATTGGCCTCCACGGGTACACTTCTGCAAATGGTTCATCCAACAATGTGTCAATCCTCATTTCAGTGCAAATGTTCTCTTTATGGATGAGGCGTCATTCCAACGTGATCAAATTGTAAATTTTCACAATCAACATGTGTGGGCTGACGAGAATCCGCACGCAATTGTGCAATCACGTCATCAACACAGATTTTCTGTGAACGTTTGGGCAGGAATTGTTGGTGATGTCTTGATTGGGCCCCATGTTCTTCCACCTACGCTCAATGGAGCACGTTATCATGATTTCATACGGGATACTCTACCTGTGCTGCTAGAACATGTGTCTTTACAAGTACGACACAACATGTGGTTCATGCACGATGGAGCTCCTGCACATTTCAGTCGAAGTGTTCGTACGCTTCTCAACAACAGATTCGGTGACCGATGGATTGGTAGAGGCGGACCAATTCCATGGCCTCCACGCTCTCCTGACCTCAACCCTCTTGACTTTCATTTATGGGGGCATTGGAAAGCTCTTGTCTACGCAACCCCGGTACCAAATGTAGAGACTCTTCGTGCTCGTATTGTGGACGGCTGTGATACAATACGCCATTCTCCAGGGCTGCATCAGCGCATCAGGGATTCTATGCGACGGAGGGTGGATGCATGTATCCTCGCTAACGGAGGACATTTTGAACATTTCCTGTAACAAAGTGTTTGAAGTCACGCTGGTACGTTCTGTTGCTGTGTGTTTCCATTCCATAATTAATGTGATTTGAAGAGAAGTAATAAAATGAGCTCTAACATGGAAATCAAGCGTTTCCGGACACATGTCCACATATCATATTTTCTTTCTTTGTGTGTGAGGAATGTTTCCTGAAAGTTTGGCCGCACCTTTTTGTAACACCCTGTATATACTAGTACCGTATATTACAATGTGCAACATTGAAGTCAAATATATTTGGACCGAGTATTCATAATGATGTGTTTGGGTTATGCAAGACCAATATACCTTGTCGTGGAGTAGCACTGTGAACAAATGAAACCCCAGCTCCATTTGGGTAAGTCGCTGGTGGTTGCGACAGTGCAGCATGATGGACAATAATATGGTCATAATATATTCCCGTAAGCCGAGTATGAATTATACATTTAGGCCTACTGTTAAAACAACAAAATTCAGCATTAAAATAATAAATATTATCAAAAGAATATGTGTGTGTGCTGCTTACAGCTGTAATCTTCAAAATTTATGTTGGTTGCAGATGTAACTCATTTCCGAGTATAATGTTCTTCCTGACAGTCTTGTCAAGTCTTATCCCAATTTGTGAATGTGCTTCTGGTGACTATATAGGCCAATTCTTGCATGAAACACGAGTCCACAGATGCTGCATTGATGGGCAGGGAAGGGCATAGTTGGATTTGTCGAAGCTTATGCAACTGATGTTTGGTTTCTTTATGCCTGCAGTGCTCTTGTTCGAAAAGGGCTACGGCATCATAAGTGAGGTGGCACGGCTAGAGAGTAAAAAGTGTTGGGATAGGGTATTCAGCACTGCTTCAGCCCAAGAGTGATGGAAAATGCATTCAGAGATACTGTACTTTGATACAAAATCTGACCAGTCTTCCCATCATAAATTGTCTGGGTCAAATCCACAACATGCTCAAAAAGTCATAACCATTGTGCCTCTGAAGGAGCAGAAACCACACTGGGACTATGGACATATCTTGGAGGCACTTGAGGATTCTAGCAAGAAGTATTCCTGCAATGGATAGCAGTGACATGCCACAACAGTTGCTACAAGTGCTTCCATCACCTTTTTGAGATCCAAATAAATATATTTAAAAAAAATAGAAACCTACCTTAACTAAGGATACATATTTACACTTTGAACATCTATAGTTTCTTTGATATTCAAGCATTTTAGGGGTGGTGGTTCTAACAATGGTACCGGATACTCGAAGAAAACTACCAACATCATCATTTCTCGGAAATACTGTTCGATGCAATTCCGGGCACATTGGCAGACCTGAAAGTAAAGAAACACTTATTACAATCTGTTTGAAAAGTACAGTGTCAGTCCACAGTGGTGTACAATTGCGGTACCGTACCTGTAATCCGAGCATGAACTTTGGTCTTGATTGTTAATACTGTCTTTTTTTCCTCGGGTTCCATTCCGATAAGGTATGTCTGTGCATCGATTAATGCTTTATCAAACACGGGCAAGAAATGCTTGGGATTTGACAGAATACTATTGCCCAGTTCTGTCTTTGTCTCGAACAGAGATCCAAAACTGCAGGGAAATATAATCATTATTAGGCAATGGTTCGAAGGTATTATCTGAAGTTCACGATAAAAGCATTTATGTAATGGCACTTACGAAATTTTTACAGGATAATGATTCATTTCTTCAGTACAATGCATTATTTCCAGCAACTGATCTCTGCATGCTGATACTGCATATTCTTTAAATTTTTCTGAAACAGACCACAGAATGAATACAGAAAATTTTAATAAGCCAGGAATGTAAGTTATACGGTTATATAATCTAGCTTGAGCGATGGTGACTGTTGTTTAAAGGGGGAAAACATCTAGGTCATCTGCCCCCTAACAGCTCGAAGTAGCCTATATTCATGCCAAAAAAATAACAACTATGGTACCTTTCATTCCTTTCCCAGGCTGTTTATCCATGATAGACAACTATCAAGAAAAATACGTGGTGAAATGACGTTTAGTACTCCGATTTAAGCATTTGCCACCATAAATAGCGTAAGCATGGGAAATTCACTTGCAATCTTCAGTTACCTAGCTTTGGTATTTCGCGCGAAAACTCCTGAAGCGATCAGCTGATTCAATTCCATGGAGAAATAATATATGAAGTTCATGATGACAGCTGGAGAAATAAATATGGTTGAATCACAGACTGGTCCATACGGCGAAGTTCGTTGACGGAGGGAGGTTGGGTGGAAGCCAAGATGGCGGAATTCATAAGAGGTGTCACTGGAGCTGGTGTAATTTTACCTAAGGAAAAGCTTCAGGGTTCACCAAGCACGGGAAGTGATGAGGGTCATGATGGGGCTATTGGAGAGGAATTCGATCCATTCCTGGCAGATACCGAAGAAGTGGAAGTCACAAATGTTTCAACAGTGGTTGCTCCCCCAGAAAGCCAGTGAGTGAATCATCCCTCTTTGTAATTGGGATGATGTTTATTTCATCAAATAAATTAATTACACGCTGTTTTTCTTGAGAAAGTGCAATAGTTACCAAGATCCTGTATTACTTTTTTCGCAGATGGTATCATGGTCGGTTGGATCGGTACACGGCAGAAGAAAGATTATGGCAAGCAGCAAAAATGGGAAGTTACCTCGTCAGGGAAAGTGACAGAAAGCCGGGATCATACGTTCTATCCTACTTAGGAAGAACCGGGATCAATCACTTTAGGTACGATTTGGAAATTGTGTTTTGTAATGTACTGTATTGAAGGTGACTTGTTATGCGTCTCTTGTACACATGTCCGATGATTATTGTGTTCTTGCAGGATAACTGCTGTTTGTGGAGATTTCTACATTGGAGGCAGACAGTTTGATTCACTGTCAGATCTTATTGGCTACTATACTAGCTGTTCTGATCTCTTGAAGCGTGAAAGATTAATTCATCCTGTTCCTCCCCCAGAACCTGTCAATGATAAGAAAAGAGTTGTTGCAATCTTACCGTATACAAAGATGCCAGATACCGATGAACTCAGGTAAGTTCGAGTCAATGAATTTATTTCACAACTTTCCATTCTTTGATTTCGATAACACTTGATTTTGCGGCAAGTAGGTACCATACATCATAGTGTCGTGTAAGAAACAATACAATACCATACCCCAGAACTAGCATTTGTTAGTTACTGGTACCGACCTTGATCCTGAACAATGTTGCCGTAAGAAATTGACATTGTGTGACATTGATTCTTAAGAATCAAGACCAGATAACGAACAATCATCAGTTAGCCAGTATTGTTTCTCAAACAACAACCCAGAGTCTTGGTCATCTAACCTAACTTATATAAATTAAGGGTACACTGGCAGGCAAAGAATGCTGCAGGTGTATTTAATCCTCTTCTCACAAAGGGAACCCAGAAAATGCGGCGCTTATGGAGTTTAGGTGGTACGGATATTTTTTCTCGAATTGTGTTTTTTTTTTTTCATCAATTATGGGTAAATCGAGGGTGTTGATCAAGAAAATACTGTTAGTTTTGCACCCACACCTAATGCCCTTGAGGGACGAGGGTTCGATTCCCCTCCCAGGTACTAAGTCATAAATTCGAATTTGGGGCATGTAACCCGGAAAGTTACGGTATTGTGTTCTTAAAAATAGTACGGAGACGTTTCTTACATTGGATGTGCGAAAAGTCTCACCTAACGCCCTTGAGGGACGAGGTTTCGATTCCCCTCACAGGTACCAAGTCACAAATTCGAATTTGCAATGAATGGCACGGATTATCTACACAATACCGTTCCGATCCGGGACAGAGATCGCGAATTCGATTACTCCACTTAGTACTTGGGAGGGGAATTGAACTCCCGTCCCTCAAGGGCGTTAGTTGTGGGTGCAAAACTATTAGTATATTCGTGATCAGCACCCTCGATTTACCCATGATTGGTGTAAAAAAAAAAAAACATTTCGAGAAATATATCTGTACCACCTAAACTCCATAAGTGCCGAAAATGCAAATAACCCAATACTGTACATAAGATACCAAGAGTACAGCCCTCTTAAAATAATAAAACAATGTCCGATATTTATAGTAAAATAAAGTGATCTCATATTTATTTGTAAGTGGAATTGCAGCGGTTAACATTCCAGAACTGTTTCCCGCATCACTTGGTAATCGCTCCAACATGACAAAGATTTGTCATTGTTCACATGATGTTTATTCCATTCATGCATTGGGCCTACAGATCATGCTAAAATCATTGGTCTACCAAGGTTAAGTTCAGTTGTTGACAGATCGTTGGTTCGTGATAGAAGAAGGTCTACTAAGGTTAGATTGAGTGGATATTAAAACCATTTGTCTGTGTAGGGGTGTAGTGGCGCAGCAGTCAAGCTTTTGACTTCTCACCATGGCAGACCGGGTTCGATTCCCGGTCAATGCATGCGAGATTTTCAAAGTGAAATGCCATGTCCTGTGCTTTGGATTCCACGTACAAAGGAGGTCCCGTGGCTCATGATTGCAAGATTAATGGTCACGTAAAACTATAAACTTCCTTTTCTTTTCTTCATTTGTCTGTCTAGCTAGTGACAGGTCATTGATTTGTGATAGAGGAAATGAGCTCCATTCAGGTGTGTATATTTTAATTCATTACCATTGGTGATAATACTGATTCATTTAAATGCAATCTATTAAATAAGATTGAGCACAAGATGGTGGCCTGCAGTGTGGAGTGTCCCTCCAAACAGGGCCTGTGTTCTTGTCTCATTGCACAGAATCCATTAATCATGTGTCCTGGTGAAACATATTAAGGAAATTCACTAAAAACACAGAAATATTCCCAGAAACATACACCTTGTTCCGACAAGTATGGACTTGGGTTCAGTATCAGGGGGTGGCATGATTTATAGCCGTGAAACCTGAATTGAGGTCAGTTCACATAAAGCAGCTTGAGACCAATAGTGAAGCCATGTGGGTTGAATTTAGATGTGATAATGTCAAATGTTCATTGAAAGCAATGTGAAGTGGATGCATCTGGCCCAAACTCCAAGCCAGTATTTGGAGATGGAGGTGCCAGAAAGAAGACTAATTGGACGTCCTTAGGAAGAGATGGACAGACCAGGTTAAGGAAGATCTCATGAGTAGAGAGTAACGTAGGATGCAGTGGAGAGGGGAAAACTATACCAGGATAGGACTAAATGGAGGCATATCGTTCACAATGTTCCTACCCGGCTCGCTGATGATGAATGTCAAATTTCTGAGGCTATGTAGAGAGTAGGGTAGTATAAATCAAGTTTCGGAAACAAAATGCTGGCATCGATGATGTCGTGGACTCGACTAGAGGTTTGCCTATAAGCACAGACATGGCAGGCAATGGAAAACATTGGGAATAGCAGGCTCTAGGGCAAGGGAAAACAGAGACCAAAGTTAGTGATAAAAAGGTTTGGAAAAAGTGCTCATGAACTTTACTTGACCTGCTTATGTCAAGCAGACAAGCCTCCTATCCTCGGTACAGAACCGAAGTCATCTCCAGTTTCAGTGATCATGCAGTTGTCACATTACACTAAACCATGCTGCTAGAGCATAGTGGAAAGAGTAGACCTATATTACGAAAAGGCTGAATGGAAACTATCATATTTGTTCCTCAATCAACTCCCCACCCTGGACACCAGCAACATCAGCTCAGTTTAGTAGTTAAATAGTTTCTTTCAGTGTGTAGATCTAGCCATAGAAAGTCATCATTATCTGAAATAAATATTATTCATGGTTCATGAAAGATTGATAAAGAAAGTGATCAGAAAAAGTAACTGCTTGTAGCCTACAAAAAGAAATGCAAGAGCTCCTCACTGACCTGTTATGGGAAACACACAAGAGAGTGAGAAACTAAATAGAGATAAATTCAGAGGCCATATCGTAGTTACTCGCTTAATTGCCCTTTGTTTTTTTGTTTTTTTAGAAATTTGGTACAAAAGAATGTTCCGATGGAAAATTATGCAAGGCGGTGGCTTCGCAGGTACCCTTGGGTGTAAAAAACATATGGATGGAATGTGCTTAACACCTTTGCAGCGAATACATTATTCAATTAAAACATTACAGGTTTACATTTTCCCAGTAATATCGACCACTTTCTTCACTTACAGATAATTTGACCATTTTATGGCCATATGCAGAACATGTTACATATCAGATTAGGTTATTGGATTTTGTATAAAATACAAAAATAGAGAGTACCGCCTTCATCTTTGAACTGCTTCGGTGGCGTAGTTGGTAGCATGCTGAACTACTGTGCCCAAGATAGCGGGTTCAAACCCGGCCAAAGTCGTCGGATTTTTTAAGAGCGTTAAAAATCCTTCAGTATGCCTTCCTTCGGAGGGGAAGTAAAGCCGGCGGTCCCATGTCATAGATTTATGGCATGTAAAAGATCCTTCCACAGACTAAACTTGTGTGGAGCTAAATTTCTAGGTTAGATTTCGTTGGAACGCTCTATCTAAGTTCCAACG
The DNA here is from genome assembly GCA_946902985.2 of Meconema thalassinum. NCBI lineage: Eukaryota > Metazoa > Arthropoda > Insecta > Orthoptera > Tettigoniidae > Meconema > Meconema thalassinum. Next base: position 1,378,965,841 of record OX336388.2, on the reverse strand, counting down.
TTCAAGGAAATGAGAATGAGTGAGGTTTGTTGATGCGCTGTGTATTGCTGTTATGGTGATTGATTACTACGTAGAATGAGAGGTGTCAATCTTTGACATCTGGTAGCGAAAGTTGGAACTACGTGAAATTGAACGGAACGTGTAGTTCACCCTCTGGGTGTCCGCTGGAAGCAGCTACAGACTCATAATGTCGATTATTCAGGTCCGTAGTGATGTAACTATAACTTTGAAAGAATAATAAAATTTCCGTCTTTCAATACTGTTTATTGCTAATTACTTACAGGGACATGTTTCGGGGGCTAATACTCCCACTTCATCAGCCTGTCCAACAAAACTTCACAAAGGAAAAACTTTCCTTGTGTAAGCACATACAAATCACATGAAGAATAATGAAATAATAATTATTTACAATGGTTAAAAAGGGGCCAGCGTATAATGGAGAACACCATTCCGAGAAGAATTCACAGTTCAGAACTATTTTACATTGCAGAATCAACGGACATATAGCAGTCCCAAACAAAAGTTTTACAATTTAATACTGTGTTATTTTTAATCTCGTTTTTAAACATGTCTTCTTGTTTTTTAAATTCAAAGTGCACCATGTATACTATTAGGCTACACAAGGCCATATATTTTCAATGTAGTCTTTAGCATAATAACCCACATGTTTTTTTAGTAGAATAAGTATTTACACGCACAGGCATATACCTTAGTGAATCCTGTGTTTTTATTACTTTTAGAATTTTAAAGGTTATCATATCCAAGTTATCGATGTCTTATGATGTTTTCTAAAGTTTAAATCAAGTCACTACAAGGACTGAAGAAGGGACCATATGGTCTCGAAACATGTATCATAATTTTCTATGAACAAAGTTGTGAATTGTATTGATTAGGGCGGAATAAATAGTAACTTTACTGTATTCAAAGCATTGGGTTTTGAACTTAATGAACACTGCACCTCAAAATTGTAGATCCCCAAGATCTGGCGCAAAACCAGAATTGTAACACTGCGGAAGCCGGGAAAAGAACCAACAGAGCCAAAAAACTTTCGTCCTGTCTCACTTCTCTGCCATTTATACAAAGTATTGGAGAGACTAATTCTCAACAGTATTTCACGATATGTTGAGGAAACTCATTAAGGAGCAATCTGGTTTCCGTCCAGGAAGATCATATTGTGGACAAATCCTCAATCTGACACAGTGTATAGAGGACGGAATTGAAGGAGGGCAGGTTACAGGTGTGGCATTCATTGATCTCTCAGCAGCATATGATACGGTCAACCATAAGAAGTTGATCAGAAAGGTATATTCCACTACAAAAGACTACTGCTTAACACAATTCATCCAGTGTTTGCTGCAAAACAGGAGAATTTATGTCACTCTAAACAACAAGAAGAGTCGCTGGAGGACTTAGAAGAACGGCCTTCCTCAGGGTAGCGTATCAGCTCCACTGTTGTACAATATATACACAAATGATCAACCACTTATTGCTGGAACCAGATCATTCATTTATGCAGACAATACAGTGATTGCTGCTGAAGACAGAACTTTTGAGGGGATGGAGGTGAAGTTGACAACTGCTCTTGAAGATCTAGCTAAATATTATGATGACAATCACTTGAAGCCAAATCCTGGAAAGATGCAGATTTGTGCATTTCATCTGAAAAATAGGGAAGCCAGAAGGAAGTTAAATATTAACTGGAAGGGAGTAAAGCTTGATCGTTCTCTCACATTCAAAGCCCATTGCGAAGCTATGAAGCTTCAAGTATCTGCCCGGAATATCATCATTCGCAAACTTACTGGTACTGCCCCCGTAAATTGAATTATATTGAGACCACGATGGCTGTATTGGCATATATGAATAAAGTTATGAATGTCATAGTTGTGACGTGTATATTCATGACGTAGGCACGGATGACGTAGACTTCATGCAAGTAGGCTGGTTGAGCTGAGATTCTTGGTGACGTCATGATTTTGTTCGAGAAAGATCTGAAATTTACGACGCAGTCGCAGGAAACAAGGTATTGTGCTAAGGAAGAAGTTACGCTATTGGAGGAGAGACTCGAACCAATGAACGATAGTTTGGAAGGAAGACGGAGATTGCTGAAACTACGATATTTAATTATTTTTGGCATGCAGATTTGTGGAAAACTATTTTCAGTTATGGCATTGATTTGGAATTTTGAAGAAATTAATTTTGAGTTTTTGAAATTTGAAAATCCGTCAAGTATAGCCAAAGTTAAAACTTCTAGCAATGACGGAGCAACGAACTATGGAAGGGATGGATACGCCCCTTAAGAAGTTGATAAAAGGTCGTGCACAGGAGAGAGGAGCTCTCATATCTCTCATATCTCTCATACCGCAGATACCGCATATATATTTCTGATGTCAGACAGTCATTGTCGAGTGAATAAGTGAAGCAAGTTGTCTTTAGCGTGTGGTTAAAGCCCTGCGCATCGAACGAACACGGAGTAGTTCCATTTTACGCTGTTCGAAACTAGGTGAAGTTGTAACGCTCACATTAACGTTTCTACGAGATAAGATATAAAGAGTTAACTTCTGCCTTCATTATAATTCAATTGGGCAGTACAACATTGAGGTGTGTAGAACATTTGAACAATTTCACAGTTATACTTTGAAAGATATTGACACTGTAAGGCTGCAGACAAAAGTGATTTTCTCGCCACCTGAGAAGCACTTTTAAAATTCTACATTATACACTACGGCTGACACGTGCATCGCAACCGTGATATTGGAGAATACGTTTGGTGTTACAACGATACATTCTACTATGGAACATTATAATCTTGCAGTGCTTTCAATGATTATAACAGAAGTTGAGATGGAAGGCTAAGGCTTTAATGCAATTGGGACATATATCGATGGAGTGAAGTAACAGCATGGAACTTCGTTAAACGTCATTCTACAAAAGCGAGCATGTAGTGAACATCCAACTACACTCATGCATCGTGAATCCATCGCTGAATTATATCAAATGACAGTGGAAATATTTTCATACTCCACGATTATGAATATTTCTGCGGAAATAACTGCAATAAACTTCATGGCGAATTACGACTGGAACTTCAGGGAACTTTCAAGAGAGGCCAGGGTGGACCCGGCTCATAAAGAAGAGTTTTGCCAGAAGGATGTCTTTCGTATACATGGAGCAGTGCAATTTCCGGAGGAGGAAGCAGTTCGATTCTCCGAGGACGCTGATTCCAGGTTCGAGGTCGGAGCACATCTTCACGCTGGTGAAATGGAACCAACAGCAGTTTTCTTTGAAAACTTTCCTCTAGAACTTCAATCAACAGATAAGGTAGTCGTGAACGTTTCTTGTATTATTTGAGTCATGTAGCGATATCTGAGCAACCATTTTTCCCATAATTTTTGTCCTATCTTTTGCCCCATTTTCTTGATTAACATTTCTGTACTCAGTACACTTCGATGATTTATGCCTTTTTCTACGATTTGTTGAGACATTGTTATGTCATTGGCATACTTAAATAATTTTGGATCAGTTGAGACTGATAATTTAGATTCTTTCAGTAATTTGCATATTTTTGTAGTCACGATTTGACTGTAAAGTTAATGATTTGCTATGGCAGATTTGAATTCAGACAGCGTGTCATTTTATTAAAGTAATTCTATTCAGTAAATTACTTTGACCAATTTTCTGTCATCCTCAAGAAAGAAGAATGATTAAATGATTTTAGAGCGTTAAAATCTACTACGTTATCGACGATCTTTGAAATACTAGTCGTCTTATGAACATGATTGCAACATAGACATTTATCATTGCATTATAGACAATTTTATGAAATATGAACTTTGATTACGATTTATTGAATACACTATAGTAATGAACATTTGATAGGAGTTTTTCTCAATTATAGATTGGAACAATAATGTTTGCATTCCACAGTCTAATTGTATTCTATTCGACTATTTATGCAGTTTAGATGAACTTTGATTGAAGATAGTATTTTTATACTGCATTACTTTGAAGATATTAATCTCAATTTTGATAGACCAGGGAGGAGTGTCTAATCGTATTTGCTATTAAATTTATTTGTGATTGGCAAATTTTTACTTCATATCGATTCATGAATGAAACCCACGAAGCTTAAATAATAACAGACATTAATACAATTGATGAATATAAGAATTTTTGAAGAGGAACAATGGATGTATAATCGTTAGTTCAGTGGACCTGTAAAAGTCGCTGATGAATAATGCCCTTGAATAATGAAGGAGGTTCCCACAGTAATAAATGAAGTTGTTGAATTTATGAGTGGAGGTTTTTGTATGTAATTTGGAAGATTTTGATGCCATATATATGAAGATATATGATGAATTCTGGGCCTATTGTTGAGCAATTTTGTGCGTTTTGAGCGAAGTATTTTTCCGCTGAATGTATTGTCCTGATTCTTTGAAAGTTATTCATGTGAAGATCAGTGGCGGCCGACAGACTCTTAGGCCGGGAGGGCGATCACAGTATTTTTCCCCGCACCTCTTCATAAATTGATAGAGGACAAAAAGAGTAAAATCGAGTTACTTTTATATGCAATGAAAATATCGCGTTTTTATCATTTAGTATTACAACTATGATTTCATATGGTAACAACACTGAGAACCTGATGTGAAAATTACATATAAACGAAAACGCAAAACGTGAATCCCAGGGAGCTTGTGTTTTGGGTCTTTTTCTTTATCATAGCATTATCCTTGTGAGCTCAAAACTTGACAAATCCCAGTTTGCATGAATACACGAATTAAACAGCGATTTATCCAGTACATAATAACATAGAATACCGTATACAATATTATTCTTTTAATAACTCCAAACTCAAGCCTAAAGCGTTGGCTGTTAAAATGTGGACATTGGATTATCACTTGAATTCGGCATAGAACAAGAGTTTTTTTCTTTTAATATTCAAATTTGGAAATATACTTAAAATGCAAATTTGGAAATATACATGTGCCAGTAACAATCAATGCCAGTGTTCGAGCTGACAGATGAATTTTAGGAAAATGTACCTCCCGAGTCACATTATGTTTCATTTTCATTCATTACTAAACTGTTGAACTGCTTTTTACTCTGATAGATCACTTAACTTTCTAGCAGAGAGTGAATTTAACTGCAAATTAAAAACGGGAATAATAATAATAATAATAATAACGTGGCAGGAGTTTAAGCGTAACATTTATTACACATTGACAGAGTTTGAGAATTCTTGCCCAACTCTTTACTTTTACAGTTTTTAGTTTGAATACGGTTATGAATGCAATGACGTAAAACATACTGGTTATGTCAGGAAATAAAAGAAAATCTTGCAACAATGTTTTTCCATAGGATATATCATTGTTGGCAATACACAAACTATGAAAGATAAGAAAATTACCAGGACAGGAGAATGTTCAAGTAAATAGAACTACCTTAATTGACTCTCTTGAAGATGAAGTCCATTCGCCGCTCTTTTTGCTCAGCAAAGTGGTTTATTACAAGCTCATTGAAGTCATTTGTGACCAATAGGTTCTTCTCAATAGAGCACATAGCTAAAGCGCACAGACGGTCTTCTTTCATTGTATTCCTACTAAAAGTTTTTATTCTTTTCAAAGTTGAAAAGCACCTTTCACTCTCTGATGTTGTCATGGGAATTGTGCATATAATTCGCAAGAGTTTTACTGTCTCAGGTAACACTGTCGCAAGATTGTTTTCACAAATGCAGGAAAGAAGTGTTAAGGCACCAGATGCATTTTCAAACTCATTTCTGCTGTATAAAACTATTAATTCCTGCCTGAGTTCAAGTGGATTTAAAGTGAATAACTTAGCGACCATTTTACATTCAGAGTCAGGAAACGACACTCTAAATTTTGAAAATAAGCTGGGCTGGAATAGCTTCGCTGCTGATAAATGCTCATTAAAACCGAAACGATCGGCAATCCCAGTTAAAATTACGTCGCACACCTCTTTTGCCACGACCCATTTGCTGCTGTCAAATCGAGCACGCTTTTCACTAGTGCCCGGGTTTGAACAACACACGCTATGCTCTGCACCCCACTGATCGAGAGAATTTCTAATATTCTGAATCGAGGACTTGAAGGTAGACACGTTCTTCAGAGCCTTAACACTGTCAATTTCCCTGTGCTGAAGTTCATTGAATAAAATATCTCCATGTGGCATAATTTTACTAAAAAGTTCGAGCCAAAAGAGAAAGTCCTGATCTTTTAAAATGTTTCTCAAACCTGTTGCTTTTCTGGTTGTCGAATAGTCATTACTGTCATCGTCCACAATCTTCTCTAGACACTCAATAAGTTCATTTTTGTAAAGGAAGACAGTTCGTACGCATCGTGCCCTAAAATTCCATCTAGTGGCGGCATTTTTCGGGATCCGTTTCTTGACGATTTCATCTAGTACGGCTGTCCGTTTGGAAGATTTGGAAAAAAATGAGGAAAATCCCTCTAAATTACTAAAAAATATTTTTACCTGCTTATTTTGGATTGCACAACGCTCGATGATCAAGTTCAATTGGTGAGCATAACAATGAACAAAGTGCGCATTTTTGTACACGACCTTCATTCTTGCCTGTACACCTGTGTGTTGCCCGCTCATAACTCTGAGCTATTACTTTTTCAGGGAACGTATTCACCTTCAATTTCTCTAGTTCGGCAAATAAAGCTTGACTAATTCCATCTGCAGTATGATCTCTGGGCAGCACGAAGCTAACGAACCTTTCGTTAATTTTGCCATCCAGTTCATATCGCACAATAAAAACAAGCTGAGACAATGTAGCACAGTCAGTGGTTTCGTCAGCCTCGATCGCTAAATATTCTGTCAGAGATATTTCGTCACTGATCAACTGAAGGCACACAGAATAGATTGAATCGAGAAGCTCGTTCTGTATGGTTTTAGAAAGTCCCAGAAAAACACGACTATTTGTTTTTTCTATGTGCTCTTTCAAGGTAGAGTCTAACTCGGCCATTAAACTAACCAACCCACGAAATATTCCAGGATTGTCGGATGAATCGGTTTCATCGTGTCCTCGCAGTGCGAGCTCAAATTTTCCACAAAACTTAATGCAGTCGATCAGTTTACTGAGTATGTAACGGTTTTTAGAGACTTCCTCATTGAACTGCTTAATTTTCAGTCTATACGCACTGTCTAACTGACATCTGATGTCTACCTTACCCAGCATCGCAAACTCAATGCTATTGTTTATATGCTTTTCACTAGATTTATGTTTCTTAACTTTATCATTCAAGTGTTTTAAGTCCGTAACACCAGCTGATGTCCACACAGGATCGCCAGAATTCATAGCCAAGCATGTGAAGCAAAAGAACGCGTTTCTTATCTCACATCCGCACAGCCAGTCTGCATGATTGTACAATGTGCGATTGAATTTTCTGGTATAACCAGCTTTGCTTTTGCAAGGGTTCTGAACCTGTGAAATGACTAAATCAGGTTTCGGAGGTCCTAACCTTTTTAGTTCTAATTTACTCTCAAAAGAAAGTTTTCCGCGATTTAAAATAGCGTCCACAGAATTCATTTTGAAATGAAGAAATACTTAATCACGCTGAGTTTCAACTCTAGAGCACAGCCGTAACAAGAATTAAAAATAATTACGGTGCCGTATTATTATTATTATTATTATTATTATTATTATTATTATTATTACGGTATTATTTTTTTTATTTTATTTTTATTACTAAGCACCGATAGAGAAATCACAGAGTATCACTTTCGCCACAAGCACTTCCAAACCACAGTCGCACCGGTAATTTTAAATAAAGACACTACGTACAAAGTATAATGACTTACCAACACCGAGATTGCAACTGCTGAATATTACCAACGCTTTAAGACTTTCCAGCACGAAAGCGAAATAGCTCACTGGTGCCAACCTTCACTAACCGCAGGATGCTAACGAGAGGTCCGTGTTGCTTCATCCTTGCAATTTGAATCGAGATCCCTGGTCTCAGATGCTGCAATTTAATATAATTATATTTTTTTTGTGTTCAAAGATAAAGATAATGATACTACATCATAGATTATTGTTATTTAATTTTAATTTTTATTATATTCAACCATGGAGATTTCTTTTATTCATCCATCTACTTTATTTGCTAATGGGGTAATTCCCCGGCTGGGCGCATGCAGTAGAGGGGTGTGAGAGGAAATGCTGCTGCTGTTCACTGTTGTCAAACCTGTGTCACAGCGGGTTGGGATCAGGCGACAGTGCTTGTCTAATGGAAGTTCAGCGTGCGGAAGCTGACAGCTGAATGATAATAATGACACATCTGACAACCCTGAACGACCTACTTCTTATTGGCTTCTGATGCTAGTCACAAGTTTTCTTACTAACCAATAGTAGTAGATACTGTTGCATGACGTCTAGAGTAGCGAGGGGAGATGACGTATTTACCGGTGCTACAGAGCTGCTAAGGACTCCGCCTGGCTTCAAGACAACTGCCCGCACACCGCGACCACAGATTACCCCTCTGGCAGCCTGAAATCGCACCAGTCTCCATACTCCCGCACGTCTCAACCCCCCTCGCCCGAGCACAATCTTAGGGCGGAAGGCCAAGAGTCCGTAACTCCATACTGACCAGTGTGCTGTGGTGTGCTGCGCGCTGACAAAGCGTGATACCACCAACACAGTCTTCCTGATTGATAGAGCTACATGTAATTTTCTTAGCATTATTAGAATTCAATTTTTGACTTAAAATATCAAGAGAAAATGTAAATTCCTTTTCGTTCTCTAGGAAGGACACCGTCCTGGAGTCCTTATGGGCCAGCCGCTACTGGTGAAGATACTGTTAAAGTTAACAAGAGTGTTAAATAATTTGAGATGAAGATTTTGAATGGAGGTTACCGTCACAAATAATTATAATTATTATTAAACCTTATTAAACCTGAATTTGACAGTTAAATATAACTAACCTTCATTGGTCGATTATATCATCACAATTTGAGTAATTATCAACCGGATAAACGTGTGGTTTAATGTATTTCTTATATAAATAATATAAACAATATAATATTGTAAATAATTTTGTAAATATCTTTGTTAAATAATTTGAAATGAAAGGGATTAATAGAGGCGTGTATAAAATTTTTAATTGTCGTTTGACATTGTTATAAACAATTTATTATTGTTATAAATAATTAATGAACTTTTGTTATAAACATTAGGAGTTTTGTTTTTATACTCTAAACAACGCTAATTAAACATGTGGATTGAACAATTAAACATGATTTAGGATTATTGGAGTATTCCACTGGTGTTTGAATGGAGCATTTAAAAGATTTGCGTGATAATATTTCAGTTGAGATGTGGACATTTAACGTGTTTTGAAAGGAGAGCTAAGCTCTGATGTAACTCGCTTATGCTAGGGTTGAACGGAGGGGTGAGTCCACTTTGACGATGCAGGTGCATTGCAGCTGGCCCGGACAACTGTATGATAGAGGCCAAGGACGTCTCTATAATAGCCTTGTGGCTATAAATAAAATGTGATGTGTATAAACACGTAAAACAATTGCTATATGTGTCTCGTCCCAAATCCCGTTTCCATTCCAAGTGCATTATTATTTTTACGTTATTTTGAGCTTGAGAAAGCTGAAACATTGTATGTAGAGTATACTAGTCCTACAGGAGGACATAGTTATGTGGTCGATGACTTCTGATTGCCACGTGGATTTTGTTGTTTTATTTTTGTTAAATTCATTCTTTATGTGAAATAAATTATTGTGCAGTTTAAAGTTTCTCGTCTCCGTTATGGTTCATTTTAAATATCATGGTGGAGGTTATTGTGTGGGCACGCTTTAAGTGATCCAGTTGACAACCCAGTCCCCGAGATAAATTTAAGAGGTAAGTAAAGGTAAGTATGAACCCCCGTATATTTTGGTGTGTTCCACAATAATTTCATGTTAACTATTGTGCTCTAATCTCGATAGTATCTGTCAGTGCCATTTTCATTGATGTAGATGTGCCGGTGCGTTTGATTATTGGCAATCCGATTGAGGGGGCGGATATCTGACAGCCTACTATCCTGATAACGGGGACAGTACCACCTGGGGTGCACAGCCAAATGTGCTCCGTACATCTGACGTGGCACTAAGTTTTTCCGCAGAAGAGTATGCAGCACCAGTGTGGCGAAATTCTGCACATACAAGACAAGTTGATGTAGCCTTGAATGAGACTGTACGTATCATGACAGGTTGCCTGCGACCAACTCCTGTTAACAAAATGCACCATATCATGGGTATAGCACCACCAAATATTCGAAGAACAGCTGCAGAAGTAGAGAAGAAGAAGCAGGAAACTGATCCTAGACATCCATATCACCTCACAAGGCTTAGGTCAAGAAAGAGCTTCCTACAGTCAACTGTAGCGATCCTGTCATCACCTGGAACTCGCCGATTACAGTTATGGCGAGATTCACTACCCGAAGTTCATTGGAACAATGTCAAGGAAGAACCAGCTGCGGGGTGTTTTCAGCCGTATGTCATCTGGAAGGCAATCCACAGACTAAGAACCGGAGTATCTCAACATGGGGCTACACTGAAGACGAACTTTGTGAATGTGGGGAACTGCAGGACCCACAACATCTTCTGGTATGCAGAAACCTACCTGAGACTTGCACCACCGACGATCTTTGGAGAGCAAATGACAGGGCGATCAAGACTGACAAATTCTGGTCTTTACATTCCATTTGATTTGATTTCATTTGTTATTATATTCCGTAAGTTTTGTTTGTATTGTTCCCTTTAATTTGTAATTTTACCTGGACATGTAAAATAAATAAATAAATAAATACATTTTATCTAGCTTATGTATCAGATATCCTGAAACTATCCAACTCTCACTTCCAAACAGCAAGTTTGGTCTAAATACTGAGCAATATAGTGAGAGTTTTGTCTCTACACTAACTTATTCATTACATTGACTATTCTGCACTTTGACTACAGTGCTCTCTCGGTAATCAGGCAGATATCGGACCAGAGCACTGCCGGATTACCGAAAATGCCTGATTACTGGAAAATATCGAGAAAAACGCAGATATCATTTGAAAATCAGTTTTAATTACATTTTACTATACAAAGTAAGAAAGTACGAAATTACATCATGTAACTCACGTTATTCCTTGGAAGTAGACGGCTGGAAATATGCATCAATTGTCTTTTGCTTTTTATGGTTGAGAGACACTTTGGGAACTTGTTCATGTAACCTTCTTAAAACTAAGACATCGTTAGTAGAGACGCCATTTTCCTCCGCCCAGGCAATTGACGTGGCAAACGAGGTGATGGCCGCATCGTGAGAGATTAAATGTATAGCCGCTGACACTTCTCCTTCGACCTATTCCTCGTCCTCTTCCTCTCTTGCCACTTCCTCTATGATGTCATCTTCTGTCATAAACTGGTTGTTTTCGTCATCTTCACAACACTACTACACTACAACTGTCCTACACTAATTGTAAGCACCTGAGGGGGGCGTGCGTGAGTCATCGCTCTTGGCGCCAATACATTGTTTACTCAGACAGTAGTCTTGTCGCTGCGTGGGAAATATTGGGGATGCATTATCAAATCAAGTGTTGAGCTCGTACTCGAATACAAAACTCCGAATTACTGGGAGTGCCGGAGAGCTGAGATGCCGGATTACAGAGGGAGTACTGTATTTCATTTTTATTACCATCCTGAGAGAATATACAGCCTAAGTACTTAAGATGGTCCACTTGCTCCGATTTAGTTCCTCCTATCTGGCATTCTATTTCCTTGTATTTCTTTCCTACCGACATAACTTTCTTTTATCAAATGCTTATTTTCATACTATATTCCCTACATTTCTGTTAGAGTTCTAACATGTTGGCTTGTAAGCTTTCGACTCTGACATTACAAGCAGGTCATCATCATATGCCAGGCTGTTTACACCTAATTGAATCCCACCCAGCTAGCTTATGCCCTTCAGCAAATGGTCCATATATAAAATAAACAGTAGCTGTTAAATATTACAGCTTTGTCTCACTCCTATAATAACTTTTAAACCTAGAACTCATCCTACCATCAATTCCCATTGCTGCCTTATTATCAACATAAATACTTTTGATTGCCTGTAGCAGATTTACCTCAATCCATCAGGATGCTCAGCAGGTACCCTACTGTACTCCTTCTCTAGATCTACAAAAAACAAACACAAATATATACATCCTCGCTGTGGTCTAAAGCAGTGTTCCGCAACCAGTGTGTCGTCACAAGGTGCATGGTGTGCCGCAAATTTTTACCTATTGTAATAAATTATTTGTCGATTATTTGCCCGAAAACGGAAGCATCATTTATATAATTAATTGAGGAATCATAATTCATAGCAGAATTCTCTTCATAGGACCACAAACCATGAATATTTCTTCCCTGTGTCATAGGACCTTTGGGGATGACTCCCTTGTCTTTGTGAATTCTTTCTCTCTCTCTTGTGACAATCGAGAAATTATTTGTTGCTCAGTTTCATTGTTACGTGATAAGCGTTTTTTTTTTTTCTCCGATTTCAATGAACCACAGTGAAACTTGGTTAATTTGAACTTCTATAATTCGAAATCTTCTTTAATTCGAATTTTTCTCTTGGTCCCTAGCATTTTATATACAATCAATGCTAAAAAATCGTGGTTAATTCTAATTATATTTTGGATAATTCGAAGTTTTTGCGTGTAAAAGCCCATCGGAAGCCAAACAGTTGGGTCAGGAATTCCCGAAAAACGACAAACTACATCACAGAATTTAGGCGTTTTGTTTTTGAAAGTAGAAATGACGTAAGTGATTCTGTTTTCCGTTCCTTAAATTTGTTAGATTCTTTTGTGATGGCCAAGAGACTTAATTGTAGAAAACAGGTAAAAATCTCTAACTTTTTTGAAAAACTGTAGAATTCTCTAAGACTTAACTGGATTGCTGGATTACTACTGTCGTTAAATAGGTCAACAGTACATTTTGGTTTTATTTTATCATTTGAAACATTTGAGGTTTATCACGATACAGTCATTATACAGTACCGTAGTCCATTAATCTGCTTTGTTGAATGTAAATCATTATGTAGACGTAATACAAGAGCCTCCGTGGCTTAGGCGGCAGCACGCTGGCCTCTCACCGCTGGGTCCGTGGTTCAAATCCCGGTCACTCCATGTGAGATCTGTGCTGGACAAAACGGAGGCAGACAGGTTTTTCTCCGGGTACTCCGGTTTTCCCTGTCAAAATTTCATTCCAGCAACACTCTCCACTATCATTTCATTTCATCTGTCATTCATTTAATCATTGCCCCAGAGGAGAGCGTCAGGCCTCGGCAGCCGGCACAATTCATATCCTCGCCGCTAGATGGGGGCTTCATTCATTCCATTCCTGACCCGGTCGGAGACTGGAAACAGGCTGTGGATTTTCATTTATGTAGACGTAATACAATATATTTTCTCTACCCTTTTCAAAGAACATTCTTAATTCGAATTTTTGGATAGTTCGAATTTTTTTACTGATCCGTTGAGGTTCCACTGTATATCCTTTTTCCGTCTCGGCATGATGGATTAAAATCACTGACTGGACTATTAATTATGTTATCATGGAGATAGCATGTGCAACGAATTCTACTCAAATTTAAGAATAGCGAGGTGCATGAATCACAAATCCCCCCTTCCGTCCCATCTAAACTTGACTGTGTAGGCCTATTCTACGGATCGAAAAGTTCACAATCAAAGTAATATTAAGAACAAAGTTCCAAATGGTTCCGCCTCGTCAATACTATTTATTAAAATATCATGATACAATCACTCATGGTACATGTTTCGACATCTAAAACATATTGGCGTCTTCATCAGCCTATTTTAATTAGGCAGCACTTAAAACATTCACTTTATATACTGGATGTAGTTAAAATTCGTACATAAAAACACTCATAGATCACTAAAAGTATACACTGTAACACATTAAAAAGTTATTAAAACATTTTCTTATATTAAAAGTTCAATAAAACCCTCAGCCGGGCTTGACCTCTTTCTTGGTTTATTTCATGTCCTGTTTCTAATGTTAGCTTCAAAAGCCCAAGCAAGGGGTGACCATTCCCAACTGGAAAGAAATAAAACTATGTATGAGAAAATGAAGTGGTAGATAAAATAAAACTTTAGAAAATACCCGTAAATGTTATGTATAAACGTACGATGTAATGCGGCAATGAGTTAACAGAGCCGTGCTGAGTCAGACGGAGACTGTGCTATACTGAAACGGTGTGTCAACATGGGAGCGACAAGCAAGACGGTAGGGGTGAAGGAGGAGAAGGGTGAGGGTTCAGGAGTGTTTTGGTAGGGGGGGGGAGTAGGTTTAGGGGAAGGTGACATGGATCAACGGTTGTGGATTTATTTGTAAGGTGGTTTATATTTTGTTCTGTAATTGATTAACGTTTCATAGAGTACGTTGTTGTTTTCGAAATTAATCTCATTAAGATTAGTTAGGGGGGCGGTCCTTTGGGCTAAATCGATTTCAATTTCTTCTAAGATGTTCATTGTAGTTCCTCTATTTGCGTGATGTAAGATTCTCATATCGCTGTTAATGTCTGTGAACCCATGTTTAGTATCTTTCATATGATTTGCCATGGCGGAAAATTTCTTGTCCCTTTTGCATCTATACGCCTCAGATATGCTGTCACGGACTTTTTTTGTAGAACTTTCCATGCTGAATAATTCTTACACTCATAGTGTATACTATAGATATTTTCAAAGATTTGCCCAGCGTAAGCCTAAAAAGCGCACGGACGCGAGTTGTTTGGTTTTTTTTTTACTGCTTGGCTTTGGTCATATAAATTATTTTTTTCTACAGAAACCTTTCTTGAGATCATGGATTCCATGAAAAGTGCAACCTTGGCATGTTTTTATAAACTATCAAAAAACAGTGGTATGTTTAACTATATAAATAGTATATATTATAAATGGCCAAATTTAGTGATGAATATATTTTTTAAATCATTATTATTAATGTTTATATGCTTCACTTGGAATGGGTTTAGTGTTGAAGCTTGGAGTGCCTTTTCTTGCAATGTTGGGAGGATTAATTTTGTGGTTAAATAAACAAATGAACAGCTTGCCTTCTGTAGGTATACATCCAGTGAAGTTTCTATAGAGCATCCAGCGTTTAGAAAAGACTGTGGAGCCTTATGGCGACAGTGTTGCTAACTCTAGGCAGAGGTAGCACTGACGTCATACGTTATGTTCACCCGCTTCGAGTACTGTCCTTTCAAAAGTTAGCGAGACAACACAACCCCAGCAGCTACCTGAAGTAGAACACGCACAGGAAGGAGCAGTTTTGCTGGTGTTAACGGATTGTACCAGTATTAAGGATACCGTACGCGAAGAGAACCAATAACGACATTCATTTCGTTGTGATATGACGCAATAATGATTGACGGATGTCGAGAGCACAACCCTTCCTTCTCGGATCTATGCTGACGATGTCAACAATTTTTACGTCAGCAATACTGTTGATCATCACTTTTTGTTGTTGTTGTTATTAGTTAGGCTATGAAAAAATGAAAATCCACAGCCTGCTTTCAGTCTCCGACCGGGTCAGGAATGGAATGAATGGAGCCCCCATCTAGCGGCGAGAATATGAACTGTGCCAGCTGCCGAGGCCTGACGCACTCCTCTGGGGCAATGATTAAATGAATGACAGATGAAATTAAATGATAGTGGAGAGTGTTGCTGGAATGAAATTTTGACAGGGAAAACCGGATTACCTGGAGAAAAACCTGTCTGCCTCCGTTTTGTCCAGCACAGATCTCACTTGGAGTGACCGTGATTTGAACCACGGACCCAGCGGGGAGAGGCCGGCGTGCTGCCGCCTAAGCCACGGAGGCTAGTTAGGCTATAATTTAATTTATTTCAATTCTATTCTTGTTGTTTTGTTTAGATTAATATTTGTAATATTGTAGTGAGTTAGCCATGCGGTTAGGGGCGCGCAGCTGTAAGCTTGCATTCGGGAGATAGTGGGTTCGAACCCAACTGTCGGCAGCCCTGATTTGATCGAACAGAAAATAAAACAGACACACAACAATAACACCAATGACGGATAGGGCTTCAGAACTTATGTTGCCAGTGGAACTGAGCACGTGCTCCACTCCGGGCGAGCATGCAGCACTGGACGAGGCTCTTCTTTCCAGCGTGCTAACCTCGAAAATGTTTAAATCACTAAGCCGTAATATAAACGATACTTGTATGCAAAAACAAAGGTAATCAATAATTGGGAGATAATTGTAGGAAGCTATTATGACGAAAAAAATATATGTTCAGAGTTTCTTCATGATAAAAGGTGAGGTAACAAAACCAGTGTAGGGAGGGTTTCCATTAAAAGTAAAAGCCCATAAGACCCACAGTCTTTTCTAAACGCTGGATGCTCTATAGAATCAACTGATATACATATTACAGTTATTATTATTATTATTATTAATCTTGATTGGTCACATTGGACCACTTGAGTCGTTCCACAATCACTTCTTCTTTGAAGGTAGTACTGCTTGGTTCTTGCGCTCTTTCCAGTACTTTTTCATTCTTTCAGATCGGGATTTTCTCAACTCATCTGAAATCTCCATAGGCTTTCTGTGTGCCATTTCTGCAGAAAATTTTTGAGTTTTAAGAATGGTGTTAATTTTATTTTTCTCCTCGGCATCTGTTATCTTGAGTCCAACTGCTTTGAGATCTTGTTGGATTTCTTGGATCCATTTTCCTCCAGTTTTCTTTCCTACATTACAGTTATATTATACTTTATATTTATATTATGCATGTTTGAATCGGTACCTGCACTGTGTAACACCTGTTACAAAAAAAAGTGGATAAGTTAGTTTTACAGCTTAACTGTACATTCCTATGCTGTGGTTTTCTTCAAAAGTGAGGTTATGCACATATTCAACAATGTTTTGAAGTTTCTTTTCAGCAATGTTTAAATTAAGATTTTTAAAATAGTGTAACGGGTGTTACAATGTCAATGTAACGGGTGTTTCATTGTGTAACACCCGTTACATTTAGTATTTATACATAGAACTTTAGGTGTGCACGATTTCACAAGGAATCTCCAAATAAAAACATTATACGTGCACGACATTCGAAATTTGTAACCACAGAATGTCTGTGAAAGAAAAAATCCACCGTCGCCCGTCTGCCTCCAACGAAACTGTTGAGTTCTTACCCCCTTGCAGTGAGCCACTATCTTAATGAACAACATCCTGAACGTTGGATGGACCTCGATCACAGACGAGTGTCTTATGCGCTGGCCTCCCCAGTCGCCGGATCTGATCCAGTGTGATTTCTTTTTAAGGGGGTTTATCAAAGATGATGTTTATGTACCACCTATGCCAGTTAATATTGCTATTATTGTTGAACTAAGGAATTGGATCCATGCGGCTATAGAAAAATTAGCCAGGATATGCTCCAGCGTGTTTGGTCGGAGTTGGCCTTCCATATTGATATTTTCCGTGTGACGCGAGAAGGGCACATTGAGCATTTGTAGCAAGGAGACTGAAAAGAAAACTAAAATAACAACTGGGAAAGCATCATATATTGTTATGCCAAAACGAACTTGACGAGTCGGGGCAGATGACCTCGTAGTTCCGCCCCTTAAAACAACAATAGCTAAAATAGCTATAGAACTTGACGAGGAAGAAGACGTGAAAATTATGTTCTTAAAGGCTGTTGGTGAAGACAGAAAAATATTTAGCCCTGACGAAAATGATGTTGCATTCGTTCAGTTCCAACAGATTGCAAATTGCCAACACCTGACATAAAAATGAGAGGAAACAGACTATTTTACGAATTTAGAAATGCAGTTCTTGATGTTTCAAAATGAAAAAAGTAGAATTTGTAACAATATTACAGCTAGATTTTGTCTTATGTTTCTGTCTATTTGTAAATATGATTCTAATGTGTATTTAATAATGAATAACAGAATACAGGGAGTTTCAGAATAATTTTTAAGAAGCTGTTAAATTTGTTCATGGAATCTAATGCTTAATTTACTCAATTAAACAATCAATCTTACTTTAATTTGCCCTGATTGGCATTTTGCCAATTTTGCTCAGTTATGATGTTTTCTATCAACTGTGTAACACCCGTTACATTCAAAATATGTAAATAACAAGAAAAAAAACAGTGATTACTCTTTTATAAATTAAATGTTTAGTTTTTCTCGAGTTTCTTTGTTCGGCAATAAAATTTGTAAGTTTCTATTAGCTGTCTCACAGAGTTTATTGATTTTTACCATCTACCTCAACAAGTGGGTTGCATTTATGTAACACCCGTTGGTGTGTTTTTTTAATATTTTAAATATTGGGAAAAGTTTTATTTCAGAAAATAATAGCCCATAGTACACACAGAAGTAAGAGCTTTCTTTTGCATTTGATGAGATTTTGATTAATCGTTATTTCATTCTCCAAATGTGTCCTTTTAACTGTAACACCCGTTACAATGGAATGCCTGAGATACCTTTTACAGAATGGTGAAAACCGCATCAAAATCCATCCAGTGGTTCTTGAGATTACCCATAACATTCAAGAATCGAGGACTTTGTTAACTAAGTAGAGATACATGTTGATAATTGTAATATTTTCGTAGACATTAAGTGTAATACTCAATATTTTTATACAGTAGTTATCTCAAGTTACGGTTTTTGTATCCTCGCATGTAATATGGACCAGTTTAATGGGTTGCAGGCTGCATGTTGGGTGGTCGCTGCAGAGAAAGCCCCGTAAGACTTTTAGCGGCCCGCACCAATCATACAGTAATAGACTTAACTGTTCAACACTCGATAACAAGAGAGTTCTTTGTAATTCCACATATTTTGTGTACGGCTGCCTGCACGTGCTTTTAACTAAACTTGCGGGTATTACCAAATATGTCCCTCTCTTTTATTATTTTATTGCCTCGTTCTAATAATACAGTATTTCAGTGCAGTAGTGGCTACGCTGGCTAACGCGCAGCATTAGGTCATGGGCCCAAGCTCTCTGCTGACTCGGTAGACGCGTGGGTTCGAGCCCCACCGTCGGCCGTCCTTGAAATGGTTTTCCGTGGTTTCCCATTTTCAACACCAGGCAAATGCTGGGACGGTACCTTCTGACAGGCCACGGCCGCTTCCTTCCACATCCTTGCCCAGTTTCATTCACCATCATTCATTTCATCTCTCATTAACTCCTCTCATGAGGTTGGCGTCAGGAAGGGCATCCGGTCGTAAAAACCATCGCCACAAAGACTTCCATCGCATCTCATCCCCGACCCCGTTGAAAAACGGGAATAATAAGGGGTAGACATACATACATTCAGTGCAGTTCTATCAAAGGTATGCTCTGCAGTGGTGCGAATATTGTGATTGGTATGCTATATCAATCTTACTATCTACTACTACTACAGTGTTATTAAACTATTATTGTTTCCAATTTCGATATGGGTAAGTTCCTTGTGCACATTAGTCCGTCCTCGAGTGCAAGTAGTGAAACCGTTGAGCCCGAAAGCAAGAAACAGAAAGTTGTAAACCGGCAATATAGTGGTGATTATTTCTTACGGTTGTTTTTGGTGTGGTGACAAAACATGCCCAATCCCCGAGTGCGTTGTGTGGTGAAAAACTCAGTAATGCTCCTATGGTTCCCAGTAAATTGAAATGACACTTGTCATCAAAGCATTCCTCTCTGTTAATTAAGGATGTGAATTATTTTCGTCGGTCGTTGGAACAAAAGAAAAAAGAAGTGAAGCTCATGACTACGTTGGTACTGGTATTCGTTTCGCAAGAGGTACAGGAAGCTAGCTATAAGGTAGCTGAACTTATCGTAAAGGTCAAGAAACCACACACAATAGCAGAAGCGTAGTTAATGCCCGCGTGTAAGGAAATGGTAAAAATAGTCCTGGGTTTAGAAGCAGCTACTGAAATTTCAAAAATTCCTCTCTGTGCTGACACAATCAGCCACCGAGTAAGTGACATGTCCAGTGACATCGAAGACATTATGAAGGAGAAAATAAAGAGCAATCGAAAGCTCTCATTTCAGATCGAAGAGTCCACCGACATTGGCAGTCATGCACAACTTCTTTCCTACATAGGTATGTTGATGGGGATGTAATTGTAACTAGTTTCTTTTTTTGCAGTGAGCTACGCGAGCGAGCAACTGATGAAGAGATATTTCGTACGACTAATGAATATGTGGTCCATAATGAATTAACATGGGAGGATTGCATTAGTGTTTGTACAGATGGAATCACTTCTATGACAGGCTGAGTGAAAGGATTTGTGGGTAAAGTACGCAAAGTAAATCCTAACTTGCGAACTGACACCATTGTCTTATTCACCGCGAAGCCTCTGAAAATTGTGATGGAAGAAGTAGTAAAAGTCGTGAACTTCATCAAATCGCACCCCCACCACCACCTAAATATGTGGCTTTTTAACGTTTTGTGTCAAGAAATTGGGATCAGAGCATACTATACTTCCGCTCCATACAGAAGTACGATGGTTATCTCGAGGTTAAGTGTTAACGCGAATGTTTGAACTTCTGATTATTGAGGGACATGAGCATGCACATTTATTTGCAAATGATACATGGAGATTGGCAGGAGGGTACAGCAGAGCAATGCATTCTATCAAAGTGTAAGAAAACTTGTTTGGGATAAGGAAGTACCAAGGAAAAGCAAGGAGGTAATGTATAAAGTGTACTATGTACCCATATTAACTTATGCAGCTGAGACTTGGACCCTGACAAGCAGGCAAGAGAGTAGAATCCAAGCCAGTGAAATGAAATTCCTAAGAAGTATGATAGGAAAGACAAGGAAAGACAGAGTGAGGAATGAAGATGTTAGGAAGGAAGTTGGGATGGGAAAACTAAATGAGAGAATTGAGAAGAATAAACTAAGGTGGTTTGGACATGTAAAGAGGTTGGAGGAAAATAGAATACCAAGACAGATGCTGGAGGCGAAGTGCAAGGGTAAGAGACCAAGAGGAAGACCCAGAACAAGGTGGATGGATTCAGTGAAGAACGGCGTAAGAAAAAGAAATCTGGACTGGGACAAGATCGTGGAAGAAGAATGGTGGAAGGAAAGAGGAAAGTGGAGAAGTGCCATAAATACCCCGACCCGGCAGGAGCTGGATAAGGGGAAATGATGATGATGATGACATGGGTATCTAAATTGAAAATGAAAATCCACAGCCTGCTTCCAGTCTCCGACCGGGTCAGGAATAGAATGAATGAAGCCCCCATCTAGCGGCGAGGATATGAACTGTGCCTGCTGCCGAGGCCAGATGCAATCCTCTGGGGCAATGATTAAATGAATGACAAATGAAATGATAGTGGAGAGTGTTGCTGGAATGAAATTTTGACAGGGAAAACCGGAGTACCCGGAGAAAAACCTGTCTGCCTCCGTTTTGTCCAGCACAGATCTCACATGGAGTGACCGGGATTTGAACCACGGACCCAGCGGTGGGAGACCGGCGTGCTGCCGCCTAAGCCACGGAGGCTTATTGGTATCTAAATTAATAAGTTAAATTTGTGGATACAGACAATTGAAAATGGATCGTGTGAGATTTTCCCAACTATATGGTCCCTTGCTGATGATAATAATGTGTTGGTGGACTCAATTAAAGAACATTTGATACTCCTGAGCAGAATTTCAAAAAATATTTTGTAGAGAGTGTTGAAGATTTTCACTAGGTTCGTGATCCATTCTTTATGGATTCGAAACATCTCCTGAATATAGTCTTACGAGAGGAACTGGCAGATTTCAAAGCAGGCAAAGCATTGAAATTATAATTTTCAGAAATGCCTTTGGACACATTTTGCTTGTCAATAAGCAGTGAATACCCGGGTTTCTCCGAGATGGCAGTTGATGTGTTGTTAACCATTTTCAACTACATATTTGTGTGAACTGGGCTTCTAGACGTTGACTCAAATTATAACATCAAAGAGAGACTTCAATCCATTAACGAAGAAATGAGGCTTTCTTTGTCAATGATTCCGCCACAAATCAACCGTCTGTGTGCAGCTAACCAGGATCGAGTATCACATTGAAGGTATGAATAGAGTTATTTACTTCAAATTTGTGTTAGAAATGTGTATTTTTTTACAGTAAATTTAAGTTGAAAAAGATAATAAGTTGTTAATAAATACTGGAGTCTATAATAGTAATAACAATAGTTACATAACGACGTAATATTTCGTAATTATATTCAGATTCATATGATTTTGAGGGAATAGACATTTTGATGTGCCGTGTTGAGTCTAGACCCGTCTGGGGTGTGCTGTGAGTAAAAAGAGGTTGTGGAACTCGGTCTAAAGCCACACCGGTTTTCATCCATCTTACTCTCAGCCATTGATCGAACTTTCCTTTCTACAATGCCCGAGTACACTTTATCCCAGGACACCTATCAAAGAAATGCCTCTATAATTGTTGCAATTCTGTTACCTTGCTTAAAATTGGGGCCAAAGTTTTGTAAATAGTCTTTTTACTTTTAGAAGCCGACTCCACTGTGTCATTCCATCAGGGGATGCACTTTTTATTGTCTTTACACACTGTTGTCCCAAGGAACGCCTTTGCTACTTCTAGTACAGGGTCATTCATATAAAATAAGAACGCCAAGCGGCTGCTTTGTTCTCCGCTGTTGCGGTGACCTTCACCGAGCATGTTGCGCGCCACGGCCCCCTGCCTTAAGCGTGTGTAAAATCCAGATATGCTACAGATGCAGCGGCCTTGCTAGCGTGTGTACAATGCTGAAATCTTACTTCAGTTAATTAGTTAGTTATTGTTGTTTTAAGGGGAGGAACTGCGTGGTCATCTGCCCCTCTTAACACAGATTGAAGTATACAAATTTGGAATTAAATTTAAAATTTAGAGGTGGAAAGACCGAAAATTAATGAAACCCAAAAAAACTAATAATTATAAAAATAACTAAAATTTACGGAAAAACAAAAATTCATCATTAAAGAACGAACAAGTCTTTGAGTCTTACCTTATGAAAGATGTTGGAAGTGTCGTCCTTCCTGGGTTATACAAGCATTGTGTCTGGTAACCACATTCTGGCTGACGCGAGCGAGTTCTGCCACAGTAATGTTCCTGATTGCCAGCGTAATGTTTTCTTTCAGTTCCTCCAATGTGTGAGGATTTGTTCGATACACTTGTTCTTTCAGTTTACCCCACAAGTAAAAATCACACACTGTTAGATCTGGAGAACGAGGGGGAAATAGACCAACACTGATCACTCTGTCTGCAAACACTTCCGAGATTGTAAGAAGGGAATCTTCTGCTGTATGAGCAGGGGCTGAATCTTGTTGTAACCACCCTCGCGATTTTTCTTCTTCCGTTAACTGATTGAAGAACGGCTTCAAAATGTTATCTTGGTACCTCTCTGCATTTACTGTCGTCTCGAAAAAAATTGGACCTATTATTCTTCCGGCACGAACAGCACACCAAACACCGATCTTCCTATCATAATGAGGGACTTCATAAACACCATTAGGGTTCTCTGCACACCAATAGCGAGAGTTATGACTGTTCACACGCCCATTAAGGTGAAACCAGGCCTAATCCGAAAAGAACACAAGCCGTGGGTCAAATAAACGATCATTCAATGATGCAAGATACCACTCACAATATCTCACTCTTGTGGCTGGATCAGCAGGTTTTAAACATTGGGCCCGTGTAAACTTGTACGGTTTGATATGTAACAGCTTTGTAACTCTGTATGCAGATGAAACCGAAACCCCTACTTGTTGTGCTAATTTTGTGAGTGATTTATTCGGAGACCTTCAAGATTCTCGCCATTGTCATCTAACTTATCCTCTGTTAAAACTGTTCGTGTGCGCGTATGTTTTTTATTGAGCACCGAGCCAGTAGTGTCAAACTTATTTGCAATTACGTGAATCTGTGCTAGTGAAGGTGGCACTTCATCAGGAAATTGCTGAACAATTGCTTCACGTACCCGCCGAGCCGACTCGTACTTAAAATACATTTTACATAAAAAAATACGATGTTGCAATGATAACTGTCTCACCATGTTACCACTTGAGGTTTAGACTGGCGACTGAACACCTGCACGCTTATTGCAAGGTCAAGTTTGGTAATGTCAATCTGTTATTTTTATACAGTCCATCGGAACTTGGAAGAAAAAAAAAAGAAGAAAAAAAACCAGCCCTCTTATGTACTATGCGCGCGCTTTCAATACTACAGCAGGGGGCCGTGGCGCGCCACATGCTCGGTGAAGGTCTCCGCAATGGCGGAGAACAAAGCCGCCGCTTGGCGTTCTTATTTTATATGAATGACCCTGTACAGCATCCTTGTATCCTGATGACTTCGTTTCAGTGTCCAGCAATTCTTTACCATGTACTCTTTGAAATTTCTCATAATAATAATATCGTATGACCTCGGGTGCCGGGTGCAAGCTTTGTTATTTGACGCCCAGAGGGCGGCTTGCATGTCGAATTTTGTCGTTCCTTGGAGTGCTATGAAAGTCAAGTAGGTTAGATATCGAAGCTCCTTGACACTAAAGTGCTTTCTAGTAGAGAAAGGAGGAACTTTGTGTCGGTGGAAAATCCGGAGATTAATTTTGCCATTATGAACACGGCTTACTGAATTCAAATGGGTTCTTTAACATGCCAACAACATATGAGATGCGTGTCGAGATTTTTGTCGCCTTTCAAAAATCACTTACTACTGCCAGGAGCGAACATGCAAGCTTGGGGTTGGTTGTTTGACACAATAACCACTCACCCACCGTGGCAAGCAGGTATTTCTCATTAATAATTTCTATGTCTTTCTGCCTAAGTTCCTTACGCAGGAGATTTTTAATCCTAATCTGTCTGCAGACAGACTTCACTTACTGGCTGGCTGCGTGGCTCAGCGGTAACGTTCTCGCTTGCTGTTCCCAAGGTTTCCGAATCGAATCCTGGCATAGTCAGCTGGTATTTGAGGGTGCGCAAATGCGAGGGAGCTGAGTCAGTAGATTTACTGGCACGTTGAAGATCCCTTTCAGGGCAAAATTCTGGGACCTCAGCGTCTCTAAAAGCCTCGGTAGTTGAAAGGGACGTAAAACATATAACATTATTATTATTACGGTATTACTTCACTTACTGCACTATCTTTGCTTAATTCACAGTAAATCAGTTGTGGTACCTGTTTCATCCAAACTGCCCGTGAGTACCCTGCAATTTTTAATCAATTATTTTCTAAATTGAAGGCAGTAATGATAGTCCTATATTGACGTGGTTCCTCTACCGTCCCATGTGTATCTGTGAATCTCCTCAGGGTTCAATAATGTTTTCGCAACAGATAGCCCCATGCCAGCACAGAAGTCCAGTAATCATTTCCCACTGGTGTTGCTTCCCTATCCTCACCCCACTTAACCGCGGCTTAGGTGGCGTAGTTGGTAGCATGCTGAACTTCTGTGCCCAAGATAGGTGGTTCAAACCCAGCCGAAGTCGTCGGATTTTTTAAGAGCGTTAAAAATTCTTCAGTATGCCTTCCTTCAGAGGGGAAGTAAAGCCGGCGGTCCCATGTCATAGATTTGTCATGTAAAAGATCCTTCCACAGACTAAACTTGTGTGAAGCTAAATTTCTAGGTTAGATTTCGTTGGAACGCTCTATTCAAGTTTCAACGTCCACTACTAGGCATCATTGACATCTGGTAGCGAAAGTTGGAACTACTTGAAATTAAACGTAACTTGTAGCTCACCCTATGGGTGTCCGCTGGAAGCAGCTACAGACACTGGCGAGCCGAACATGTCCTCGTACACTCCCGTCACTAAAAGCCATGCGATAGATAAATAGATAAATAAATAACCCCACTTAACCCATTACCTACCTTCTCATTTCCCTCCTTCCTATCTCCTATCCTAGAATTAAAATCCCCCTTCAACACTGCACTGTTTATTGTTAACTTTCACATCACTGTCATACAAAATTGGTTCACTCACAATTAAGCCATAATATGCACATTATATCGGGAACTATGAAACGTACCCCCACTGCTTGGTTGCCAGTTATGAGCCCCAGACCTCTACCACATCCCTGGAGAAAGAATGCTCTGTTGTGCAAGTTCCCGAAGATCTTGAACAGTGTTCATCTGCCAGTACATGCAGACATTCAAGGTACTGTATTTTGAACAACAGACTTTGATCCAGACTTCCACCTGCTAGGTCTGCCAGAAACTTGGTCGATAACTTACAACTGCAACGGTTGCAAGAATGGACTAGTACAGCTCCACCTGAGTATTAGAACTTCCTATGTAAAACAACCACGGGGATTTGATCTACCCCGCAAGACCCGGTCAACCTTCAACCAGATCAGGACACAAAATGGCAAATGCACGGACTCCCTTTATAAATAGGGTAAACTCTTCTCCCCGAATTGTAGTTGCAGTGCCCCATAACACACAGTTCAACATGTAGTGGAACAGTGTCCTTGGAGTGCATATCAGGGAAACGTGTGGGATTTTCAGGATGCCAATCCTTCCTGCATTGCCTATGTAGGGAACCTAAGTATTAATTTGTAAAATATGTAGTGTAAGACCCTTATTTCTTGTATTAGACCCTTGTCATCGATAAATAACTACCTATACATCACTCATAGCCTACCTTCTTCCTCCATAACCCCCTCTATATTAATAGCACCCTATCTAATACCTGTTTGATGCCTGTTCATTTCCAAGGAGTTCTTGATATATCAGAAGTGAGTGGGCCGCCCATAGACCTGAGGCTTGCTCAAGATATTGTTAGCAGGTTTATAAAGTACAAGCAAAGCAGGTTTCTAGTCTTGCTTACACATTTGATTACTTACACACACACTTGATAAAACTCTAATTAAAAATTAACTACAGATTCCATTGCAATGTCCAATATTGTGTATAATAAATATATTTTGCTTTGTGCTCAAATTTAATTAAGATTTCAATAACAACTTGCTCAGTTTTATTTTTTTTATTTTTTTCAATGAGATTTCTGCTCATGTTTTATTGCTCTTGCAGTAAAATATGAGATCACTGCATGGGCATATTTTACACCTGCTCCTTAATTCCAAATTTCACTTGTAATTGTTAGTTTAAAGCCAACTTATCAGTCTTTAAACAGACTTGCAGGGCCGTGGGCTTTGGGTTTTTGCCAGCCACAGTTTTTCGAGCTGGATCTGAAAAAAAAATCTTTGAAATGCAATTGCTATACAGAGAGAAAAAGAAATACTGGTAATATAAAAACTATGAAGAATACAGTGAAGGAAATACATTTTCTGGAAAGAAAATTTCTGTACGTTGTGGAACAAAAAGAAAATTGGAAATAGTTGAGATGAAGCCAATACTGGCCGGCCCCATGGTGTTGGGGTAACGCGCCTGCCTCTTACCCGGAGGCCCAAGGTTAAATTCTTGGCTCCAACAGGGATTTTAGAAACTGATGTGAGGGCTGGAACAGGGTGCACTCAGCCTCGTGAGGACAATTGAGTAGCTGTCTGACAGTGAGGCACCGCCGCAGTCATGGAGACCAAGATTAATGGCTGAGGAGGACCCGACGCATTGACCATGCGTCACCCCATAATCTGCAGACTAAATGGCAGGGCAGTGGCCGCTTGGTAGACCAAGGCTCTTCATAGGCTGTAGTGCCACAGAGTTTGGTTTTTATTATACAAAATACCATAAGGAGCAAACATGAAAACATCCTGGCACTGAAGACAGATGATGGAAGTTTGTTGTGAACAGATGAAGGAATCAATGAAATGTACTAATGTAACACATCAAATTAGTGCAAGGAGAGAGAGAGAGAAGAAAACTGATATCAGGGTAAGCAGGGGATACAGGATGAATACAAAAAGAGCGAACTCTTCCTGGTGCAGGGCTCCAGGGATTATGGTCTGAGGATGGGGGAGAAGTGAAAGGGTTGCATCATATGTGTGGAGTATGAAAGCTATATAAAGTCCAGAGTCAGTTCTAGATGTGAAACACTCTTGCCAAAGCTGGTGTTATGGGATCAGGCATTAGTGGGAAAGGGGATGCAAGAACAGCAAATACTTTAGGTTTATGCCATGTATGTTGCAGTTTCACCCATTGTACCAAATTGGGCTCACCAGCAGGTGTTTGGTGCACCTTGTCTGGACCCCTCTGGGATAGCAAAAACATGGTAACAATAACAGTGAGTTTCTGAAAGCCCTGGGGGGGAGAGTTCATTGACCTTGTGTAGGCTCTGATGGTATTGGGTGAAAAATGGTTTGTGTTTTTAGATTGTTGTCAGGTGTGGACTGGGCTTGAGTGGCATGGGAAATTTGGTATTAAGGGGGTTTGACGGGGTAGACTCTAACAGTCAGGGCCCTGGTGAACGACTCGTGGTTAGAGGCAAGAGCATTGGGGATAGAGAAGTTATAATTGTCTTAAAGGGCAAAACTGAATGCAAGAGAACATTTACAATGGTAAGGTTTAGAAGCTATTTGTCACGTCCCACCTTCCCTACCCCATAATGTATCTGCTAGCTATTGAGGGAGGAAAGGGAGTGACCGGCACCAGGCCGTTACATGGAAATAAGCCCTTGACTCAGGCAGTCCATAAAGTTTCCTAATGCTAACAAGAAAAAGAGAAAAACACACAAGTTCTAAATCTGCAAATATATTCCCAAGAAAAACATCCACATACAGGCAGGAGGTCAATTGTACCCCGACACAAACATAAATACAGTAAATCCAATCTAGAAGCATTAACATCTCCTTACCATAATCCAAAAACAACAAATTACCAAAGGTTATTTACATGGCTGGCTAGGCAACTACTAAACCTCAACAGGCCTCCATTCAATCCCAATAATGCACTTCATCAAATTTTCACAATGTGACACAAGCAAGCTATACTCAAATTTTTCTTCAGTACACAGATTGCTAATTTGACTTCGAAAATGTTTAAATTTCATTTTTAATTTCACCCTGCGACACTGGGTGAATTTAAGTTGCAACACTAGATATCAAGTACTTCTAAACGGCACTAGGCACCCTTAGAGGGCGGAATGTACTATACTAAATCGCAAGACAGGTTACCCACGAGCGGTATTTAATATATTATATGGTCAGAGAGCTGACCGACTGAAAAACATCAAACTACGTGTAGATGAAATACCAATAGGTATTTAGATTAAATGTCAAAAAGGGAAACTGATAAAGTTCTAAGTACATATCACTACGCAACACAAGTGTGTCAATTAGACTGGATGCTTGTTAAATCGCATCATGACCGTGTGGGCAGCTGCAATACGTCCAGAGCTCGTAGGTTCGAATCCTGGCACTGACAGCGGCTATCCTAAGTGTGTTTTTTCCTCAGGGTTTTCCACATTCCCTCCAGGAAATTGCCAGGATAGTACCTTATTTCAAGTCCTAGGGCATCTGCTCTATCCCTGACCCTAACACAGTTACACACGCTACTAGTCACCACTTAAATACATGTTATCGGACACATTCAACACACACCCAACTACATGGGGATGATGACCGAGATGTCCCAAGCCCCTAACCAACAAAAACAACAAACAGACTAGGTGTGAAGACCCGTAACAATTATTTTATCACCCTACTATCTGAAAGAAATGTTACATGAATAGTTATTTGTGCACTTAATAACACACTTCTCCAACAAATTAAGGGTTTATTGGATGACATGTTTCGGATGTCAAAGGAGCATCATCAGATCTAAATATACAAGACAAAATTGCTCTACAAAACACTACCCACAATGCCAATCACGATCAGTCGCTGCCCTACAACAACAACAACCTGCTAAAGCCTGAGCAGAATCATAAAAAGTGTTGACCAGCTGAAAAGCGATTCTGTTAAGATTACAAAGGCAACACTGAAAAATGGCTTTTAACATTTCAATAAGGTTTAGAAGCTGTCAAAATTAAGATATTGTAGGTGGTTGCTAGGTTTGATGTGGACCAACGTTTCGTTGGAGGGAGAGGTCCACATCCAGAAAGGTTATATCATTGCTGGAGATTCTCCAGGTGAAACAGATGATGGAGAAGGAGTTACAGTAGTCCATGAAAAAATAAAGGCTTTCCCGGTTAGGAGTTCACTCAAGAAAAAAGTCATCTATGAAGTTCCATTGATTAATGGCTGGAGAGGTTACTTGGTAAGGAAATCATCCTTCAGTTTTCCCCATTAACAGGTTGGCATAAGAGTGTGTGTGTGTGTTATAGTTGGAGTACAGTATTGTTAATTATAAGAATTTTAGCCCGCATTTGAATTTCATTCATTCTTTATCAGCATGTGTTGCTATTTCAGAAAAGTAGAGAAGAGGTAGAGAAAATACATGCAAAATTATGCCTTGGAAGTTATTATTTTATCCTACATTTTTAATTGCTATTTTGTCCCTTCATTTCATCAACCCCTTGCTAACCTGATCTTGGGAGTACATGTTCGTATAGCGCACTAGCTCGGTGTTATTTGCATCAGTGTGTGCTTGTTGTATGTAGTATAAACCTTCCCAAACATTGTCCTCTTCCTTAGGGAGACAAGGCACATAGGATAGGCGCTGCGTGGTACAGCAGTTATGTTCTCACCTTTTGTGCTCAAGGTTGCAGGATTGAATCCAAGCGGTCAGTTGGCATCTGAGGGTGTGGAAATGCAAGGGAGCCATGTCAGTAGATTTACTGGCACGTAGAACATTCCCTTTGGGGCAAAATTCTGGCACCCTGGCATCTCCAAAATCCAAAGTAGTTAAAAGATATGTGAATCAAATAACATTATGTTAAACTTAATATCTTGGTATAACAGCTTAGGCTTTCACGGCCAGCGTTCATAACTAGGTACAATTTTTCCAAGCAGGATATCTCCCGACGTTTCACCGGAAACTGCATCCGGCATTATCAAGGGTCCGCTCCTTTTGCTAGTTAGCAGTGGAGTGAGGACCAGCTCCACTGCTTGTAGTATATATACCATGTGAGCCGAGCAGTCCAGCTAGATCGTCTGGCTTCACGTACATGCTGCGGGGTACGGTGCGCGCTCCGGCTGTGGCGACTGAACTCGTGAGGGCTGGGTGTTCCCTGGGCGACTGCCCGAACTTGGTGTTCCTGTCAGACACAGTTTCCAGTGAAACGTCGGGAGATATCCTGCCAGGACCACTGCCTAAGTCCGGAATGCTTGTACCTAGTTAATATCTTGGCACCCCATAATGCAAGAAGGAAAGTAGCAGCAGATGTAGAGAGATAAGGTAGTTAACCAACAGTCTCATCCTCTTCATAGACATCTTTCATTTTTAGTATGTTCCATTTTTATCCATTCTTTTTCATGTTAATCTACATTTTATGATATATCCTATGATTTTACTGATGATTTGTATTTTTGGCTGATGAAGGGGCCATCATAATAGGCCCCGAAACATGTACCATATGGGATTATGTAATATGTAATTGTGTATTGATCAGGCGGATCTCCCAAATTATATTATACTTGATTGTCAATCGATAGGGTGACCCTAAATTGTGAACTTTTGATTTTTCTTCAGGACACCTTATAAAGATGTACAAATAAAAATCCGATGAAGCTAAGTGGTGGCACATCTTTTCTAATGGTAGGTGCAAAATTGTCTCCTAATGACCAGGTGCTATGAGAGTTGTTCTACAATATACGGAAAGTTCAAGTTAATTTATGATCTGGCGCTCATCTCGTTACGAAAAAAATGAACTGTAGTAGAAGAAAGGATGAATTCCAACACATGTTTCAACACAATGTTGAAAAACTAGAGGAATAATATAAAGAGTGAAAAGCGGTACTGAAGAGTTCTACACGCATATCTCAATGAGAGCTGGTGTTTCTGGAAACACTAGACGATTTGTTTGATGTTGTGCATGCTGATGCCCTTCAGATGATCCGCAATAGAGAAGACAGCAATTTCTTGTAAATCAGGGGGAAAAAAGTAGAACAGGCTCAATTATAGGAAAAGATCACGTGTGGTCAGTCTGGGAACTAAACAACTGTCTGAGAACTGGAGTAGGGAAATCAAAGATCACCTTGCAGAAATGGGGTATCCTGGCATTTCCAATCCTGTGTGAGTGGAGTGTTTCTGACTGTTGACCATATGTGCCAGTGTTTACTTTGTCCTTCATCCTGCTCAACTGAGAGTTTTTTGCACAGCTAAGGCTTTGGATGTATTGTTGCACTTTATTATGCAAACATTTGATATTCTTAAAATATTGCATTCAACCTAATTTAAAATGTGTGAATTTATGTATATTGTGATGTTTCTGATAAAACTTAATCAATTCTGTGTTTGTTTCAATTGCTTTTGCAGCATTTGTGCCATTGTGACAGTTGAGAGCATCTTAGTGCTGCAAGAATGTGTGTAAACCAAATATTTTGAATGATTGTATCACCCTCTGGACCTGTTGGTATGCAATGGCTGTATCGACTGCTAAAGTGTGTGTGGAAACGGAAATGTGTACCAGAAGACTGGGAGAAAGGGCTAATAATACCAGTGTTTAAGAAAGGGGACAAGAAAGTGTGTGATAACTATAGAGGGATCACCCTCATATCACAGATAGTAAAAATACTGGAAAGGATATTAGAAAGAAGAATGAGAAGAAAGGTGGAAGGAGAGTTGCAAGAGGAACAGTATGGCTTCAGGAGTGGAAGATCCACAGTGGACCCAATCTTTAGCTTGAAGCAGGTGATGGAAAAGAACTGGGAATATGGAGAGGATTTGATCATGACTTTCATAGATCTGGAAAAGGCATATGATAGTGTCCCCAGAGAGAAGGTATGCGAAACCATGGTTAAGAAGAGACTGGGAAGAGAAATGTTGGAAATGGTGCAAGCAATGTACAACAACTGTGTTAGCAGGGTACTGACCCCAGTTGGAAAGACAGATTGGTTTAGGAACAAGACTGGACTAAGACAGGGGAGTGTGCTGTCACCTCTTTTATTCATAATGGTAATGGATGAAATTGTAAAGGAAACAAAGGAAGCATATGGACATAAAGAAATGAAGTTACTGTTATTTGCAGATGATATTGTGGTCTGGGGAAGGAACACCGAAGAAGTGCAAAAACAACTAGATGCACT
This sequence comes from Meconema thalassinum, assembly GCA_946902985.2. Classification (NCBI taxonomy): domain Eukaryota; kingdom Metazoa; phylum Arthropoda; class Insecta; order Orthoptera; family Tettigoniidae; genus Meconema; species Meconema thalassinum. The sequence continues at coordinate 1,378,932,788 of OX336388.2, read as the reverse complement.
GAATGAAAATATTCAGAAGTATGGCCTGAAAATCAGTATAGAGAAAAGCAAGACCATGGTGATGACAAGAGGGGAAAGACAAGGAAAGGGCACTGTGAAAATTGGAAGTCAGAGTTTGGAAATTGTGGACACGTTCAAATACCTAGGAAGTGAATTGATGCAAACTGGTAGGTTGGACATGGAGATTGGCAGGAGGGTACAGCAGAGCAATGCATTCTATCAGTGTAAGAAAACTTGTTTGGGATAAGGAAGTACCAAGGAAAAGCAAGGAGGTAATGTATAAAATGTACTATGTTCCCATATTAACTTATGCAGCTGAGACTTGGACCCTGACGAGCAGGCAAGAGAGTAGAATCCAAGCCAGTGAAATGAAATTCCTAAGAAGTGTGATAGGTAAGACAAGGAAAGACAGAGTGAGGAATGAAGATGTTAGGAAGGAAGTTGGGATGGGAAAACTAAATGAGAGAATTGAGAAGAATAAACTAAGGTGGTTTGAACATGTAAAGAGGATGGAGGAAAATAGAATACCAAGACAGATGCTGGAGGCCAAGTGCAACGGTAAGAGAGCAAGGGGAAGACCTAGAACAAGGTGGATCGATTCAGTGAAGAACAGCGTGAGAAAAAGAAGTCTGGACTGGGACAAGATCGTGGAAGAAGAATTGTGGAAGGAAAGAGGAAAGTGGAGAAGTGCCATAAATACCCCGACCCGGCAGGAGCTGGATAAGGGGAAATGATGATGATGATGTATCACCCTCTTAACTCCTGCATTCCAAAACCCTACCCCAAGTGCTTGGTGAGTCTCTTTCAATACATTTAATACTAAATCATTGCTGCTCCTCATTCAAACCTCACTTATTTGGTGAGTATGCAGTCTCTGTACAGAAGAAGAGTTAAGCTACCAACAGCTCTTTGTTTGTTAATCAGATGTATAAATCTCACTCAAGGATGCATAATTTGTTTTTCATGCTTATTCAATTAAAGTGGTTGTACCTTTTGTTTTGTGTTACATAGAGAGCTTATGTGGGAGTTATTTAAAACAATTAAATGTTCTTTCAGTAATCAACTTCACTCTACATATGAGATTACAGTAGGTGCAATTTTATTTTCATTTTAGAGCAAAAAAAGATTGTTTGTAAATTTTCAATTTACTATGCATCAACATTTCACCCACTCGTTGCCACACTTGAATGCTCTGAGTGGGTGAGAGATTTCACGAGCCCTTCATCCAGGAACGCCACCAACAGCAAGGAGGTTATCATGTTTTGGGGTGGAATCCTGTTTAGTCAACGTACTTATGTTATTCGTTGTGTGTTTCTCTCTCTTTTTCAGAGCAGAGTAGATTTTCGAACGTTGTTGTGGTCGATTATGCAGTGGTCATTTCCAATTATATCTTGATATTTTTTTTTCTCGGCCTAGTTGTGCGTTGAAATCCCCAAGGAGAATTTTAAAGTTCAATACATGTAATATTTTCCAGTTTTATTTACTTATTATTCATTATTATGTAAACCAAATGGGTAAGGAGAGACTACCGAAAAGAGCTTTGGAATGGGCAGAGTCTGGACGAAGACCAACAGGAAGACCACGAAAAAGATGGACAGATCAAGTGAAAGATGAAGTGAACCGGAGAGGACTACAATCGCAGGAAGTGCTGAATGACAGAATATGGGAGAAAAGAGAGGATTGGATGAGGCTCTGTGAATGACCTTCATAGGCAGAAATGTTATCGTAAGAGAAGATGATGATGATTCATATACTATATGCATTGTACCCCACCCAGTCATTGGGCAAATTCGTGTTGACCAAATGAAGAGTTACAACTGACAGTTTAATGGGGAGATGTTGATTAAAGTTTGATCCAAGAGATCCCAGAATTTTTGTGTTTCCTCTCTACCTTTAAGTGTGTTATTTTTCTGATTGGTGGGGACATGTACTGTATATTAATAATTGTGTATGTTTTATTTGCAAATAAAGTTGTTGTGGTTGCTGTTGTCGGCTGTTGAGTTTCTGGTGCTTCAATTCATCAGAATCTTTTGAATGACAGCCTACTGTATCCGAATGCTGTCTTCTCTGTAATCTTTAATTGTGGACGGTGGAATTCTTCTCCAAAAGACTAACCATGATCAACTGTCTAAGGTGTCACCTTGAAGAGAGGATAAATCAAGTTACAATTCGGAATGTGTTTCAGAAGGGTGGCATCTAGATGTTTTCTGACAGTCCTTTTATGACCTTCGGCCAGCCGTCTTCTTTCTTTTTTCTGGGCTTGGGACTGGCAACAGCAATTTCTGGGCTAATCAATCCACCCAGTAATTACTGCAGGCAGAGTATGATTCTGTGAGTTATGCAGTGAATAAGTTAATTATGGTAAATGTTCTTCAGTAACTTGACATCTGAAGCCCCCGACAAACTCTTTTTTCATACAACATGAAATGTTTGCGTCAACCCTGGAACACATGATGGAAGTACAATCTGTGTGAAATGTGTAGAATGGTAGTGAAGGGTTGCCATACAGTGGCAAATTTTGGTCTCCAAAGTATGAAGTGAAATATATATTGACCTATTCACATGATAGGCTGTACAGTATGTGTGTCTACCCTTTGTTCACTTTTCAATGGGGTCAGGGATGAGATGGGATGAATTTCTGTGTGGCGGGTGGTTTTATGGCCGGATACCCTTCTTGACTAGGCTGTACAGTATGTGTGTCTACCCTTTATTCACTTTTCAATGGGGTCAGGGATGAGATGGGATGAATTTCTGTTTGGCAGGTGGTTTTATGGCCGGATACCCTTCTTGACTAATGTCAGTTATTTGAAATAATAGTTAATAAAGGAATTGGAAACTGTTAGAAAGTGAATGAATACCTTTTTCCATACGAGAGAACCTATAACCTCTTGCACATAATAATGTATTAGAAAATGTCCTTTAAGTTCTCTCCTAGAGGCTATTGTATTTGTATAGGTACATGCAAGAATAAGAGCACCAATAATTATTAGTTTCAGGAAATTCAGTATATTTTTTTTTTTTTTTAAATAAACACGCTATCTCAAAATTGCTTTACAGCTTTCAGAAGGGTGATATTTTCTTCGTGCACAATGATATGGGGGATGGTTGGCTATGGGTGACTGCTCACCGTACTGGGGAACAGGGGATGATCTTTCGAGACCTGGTGGATGATTTAGATGAAAATATCGACCCTAATACTGTGTTCAGCTGGTTTCACCCCAACGTTACCAAGAGTGAAGCTGTTGATATGCTAGTCAAAGGTAAGAGCTTGTCTTTCTTTTCCTACCCTCTAGAATTCTGTTTATGAAGTACATGATTTCAAGCTAATAACTACTGTAGCTTGCCATGTTCGCTCCTGGCCGTGGTAAGTGAATTTTGAAAGGCGGCAAAAGTTACGACACCATGTCATACGATGTTGGCATGTTAAAGAACCCATTTGAATTCATTAGGCCGTGTTGATAGTGGCAAAATTAATCTCGGGAGTTTGGTTGGTTCTTAAGTTTAGTGGCTGCGACAACGCGGTCATGTAGCCCTAAGTACTTTGGGTGTGTGTAGAATCTGTCTGATAACCGGTGTTAATTGTGATGACTGTATTAGTGTGTTTTATCTGTTTTTTTTTTAAATTTAAGTACATACTGCAACTTAGAATTTTTCAAATAGTTCCTGCTTTTGCCGCCAAGCGCCACCGTCAACAACTACTAGGCCAAGTTCAGAACTTAGCTACTAGACGCCACCGCAGTCGGCACTTGGCAACAAACGTAGAAACCTAAGAGCGTTGTTTACATTCTTAACCTATCCAATTTAGCTTCACACAGGTGCAATTAGTGGAAGGTTCTTTAACATGCCATAAATCTATGACATGGGACCGCCGGCTTTACTTCCCCTCCGAAGGAAGCCATACTGAGGGATTTTTAACGTTCTTAAAAAAATCCAACGGTTCGGCCAGGTTTGAACCCGCTACTCGGGAGTTTCCGCCAACACAAAGTTCCTCATTTCTCTACTAGAAAGCAATATAGTGTTCAAGGAGCTTAGATTCAAATAACAAAGCTTGCACCCAGCACCGAGGCCATATGATATTATTATTATTATTATTATTATTATTATTATAGCTAATAACTTCACATAAAATTTACCTAGAAATTATTTACCATACACAGCATGCTCTTAAGTCCTTAGGGCTCGCTAAGTACTTTTTCTGTATTATCTCATCGATCCACCAGTGTTGACTGTATGCTTCGAGAATGCAATTGTCGCTTCTCATCTCCCCACGTGTTCTGATAGGTTCAATGTTTAACTGTATGTTACTTCCATGCGAACAAATGGATTTATTCCAAAATTGGTACATATATAGATCATAACATTTCAAATTAATTTTGAGAAATCCATATTTGACAGTGTTGCCAACATTAGTCTATGCTTGCTGATAGGTTCAATGTTTAACTGCATATTTCGTTAAATGCAATGTTAATTTAAACACAGTCACAAAGTTAATTAGCATAATCAAGCTGTAATGACTTCATTTTTCCCAAATGTTAAAGTTTTCTACATCTATTGGTCTTCAACCAAATTTTGTATGTGCACTGTGTATCTTAAAAGCTGAAATCTAGGGTTGCCAACTACTTGATAAATGCTCTCTATAATTTTGAACCCTGGTCTCAATACATCAGAAAGTGTGCAGTCCAACCATTCTAAACTTTCCACATGTGCAGAACATAAAATCTCAGATTAATTTTGAGTAACCCATATAAGACAGTTTTGCCAACATGATTCTACACATCCTCATAGGTTCAATGTTTAGTTGCATTTAACTTCCATACCAAATGAGTGGATTTCATCCAAAATTGACACACAAATGGATCATACTATTTCAGATAATTTTGAGCAACCCATGCATGACACTGTTGCCAACATGTGCTGATGGGTTTAATGTTTAATAGCATGTAATGTCCATACTATCTATTGGACTTCAACCAAATTTTGTATATGCGTAGTGTACTGTAAGAGATGAAACTAGGCATGAATTCAGTCTCCAGGGCTGCCAACTATTAATACATTTTCTCTGTGATTTTGAACCCTAGTCTCAATATATCATAAAGTGTACCCTACATGCCAACAGTTCTAAACATTACACACATTTAGAACATAAAATTGCAGATTAATTTTGAGTAACCCTTTCTTGCGAGTATTGCCAACACGATTCTATGGGCATTGACACTTTTACTGTTTAACTGCATGTAACTTCCATACTAATGAATGAATTTTATCCAAATGTTTTTATGTGCAGTGTATGGCTTAGAACATAACCTGTGATTATATGAGTCACTAGAGCTACCAATTGTGTACAGTAGTAATCTCAAGAATTTTGAATCCTACAGCCAATATCTCGGAATAGGTGTATGGTAAAGCTTCAAACTTAGCTCAGTGTAATTCCATGATGTTTTAGACAAATTTAGGTTAAATTGTCAAAGTTAGTGCTACCAACATAAATCAATGCATGCGTATAATGTTCAATTTTCAACTGCATGCAACTGTCATACTAATTAATGGATTCATACCTAATTTTTCACATTCAATGTATGTCTTAGCAGACGTAAGTATGCCTATTTGAAGAATCCACAGTCCTACCAACTGCCTAGTAACATTCTGAGAACATTGAAACTCTATACACTATAAAGTCTTAATATTGCAGATGAATTTTGAGCAACACGTGTTTGTGTATACGTATCAGTGTTACCAAAATAATTCTATGTACATTTATGTGTTACATGTTGAACTGCATGTAACTTCCATAACATTCCGTGGATTTCTACAAAGTTTTGTATATACAGTATATAAGAGATACTTGTGAACATTCTCAGTCCTACCAACTGCCTACAGGAATAACTCTCCCTGGGTATTTGAGCCATTGACTCTCAATATCCTAGAATCTATGTAAGGAAGCAATTTCCAACATGCTGTACTGTACTGCTCTTAGGCAAATCTTATGTCAGTGCCACCAGCATTCTAAACAGGGTAATTAAAAGGAATAAGAAAAGTAGGCTCTAGTTCGTCACGGAACTACTTGTTTCATATAGCGTGTCATTGTGCACAATACACTGACCATGCAGTTCAACCATTGATGTCTTGTAGTGTTAGAGATATTTAAGTTACAAATCTTATTATAATTATTATTTAATAAGTCACTGCATATTTGACACCATGCACCATGACTGTGATGGAAAGCTGCAGAAAGTCATGAGATTAGTAGTTCAAATGCTGGAGCCACCAGCGGTCATCTTGAGTGTGGTTTTCCCCTGGGTTTTTCCACACTCCCTCTGCTTAATAATATCAAGTCTGGGGGCATGTACTTCCATAACAGACCCTAATAATTTTACACACACTTCTGCCATCATTACAGGAACAGGTAACCTTAATGTTCAGCCCCCTTAAAACAACAATTTCCCCCTGCATTATAATCATCACAAAACCTCAGGTTATCAGACAAATCCAACACACATGCAAGTACAGTATATGCGGTTGATGACCAAGATATCCCAAGCCCCTTTGAAAATGAATTAACAGCATAGCATATTCGAGTTTTTACTTAATTGCATGAATTACTTTGTAGGTGCTTGTGAATTAGTCATTTAAATTCATTGTTACTAACCTTATCAATCACTTTTAACAAAATGGAGGAATGTAACATTTATTGCTGGCAAGTTTGGACAGCCCAAATTCAATTTCTGTCCCAGCCATGGTGGATTCTTATTCTTGCATGAGGGTTGGAGGGGTGCTGAGACAACTGAGATGGTGGGTTAGAAACCCATCTTGGTCATTCCAAGAGTGGTTTTCCACTTCAACAATAACAAACATAATGTTTATAAATCCTGCAGAACATTATTGAGTTCAGTTAACCTTTTCCCGCCCATATTTTCAGGTTGCCTATCCCCAGGTTTTACCCTATTATTTCTAAAGAAATGAACCTAAGTACATTATTTCAGAAAAAGTATAATATAATGAAAACGACTGACCATAATGTATTCAAATTTTTAAACAATATTAGAAAACATACCATCACATCCAGATCTCCCTTCTTGGAGTCCTAAGGTTGTTGGTTCAAACCAGTATCTTGGTGGTACTGGAGAAATCGCCGGACAACATGTAAACATACTTTCATTATATTATACAACATTTACCAAAGTGAGGAGACCGCCTAACAAACATTGTCTATTCATATCACGATACGTACTTTTCAGTTTTATTTATAATATTGTCAAATACTAGAAATGAGGGCCGGCGCGATACAAACCAATACCCGTATAAGCATAAACTTATTACTCTATTTTTTTTTTTTTTAAGAATCGTTACTAACGATTGGAATATTCCTTTTATTAGCACAACCAAATGAAACTACGAAATAATTTCTCCAAAAACTCATTCGTAGTAAAAAAACAAAATGTTAGTGTTACTTGAAATGCCGGAGCATCGCCGTCAGGATCGATTTCTTGGTCTCCGTTTTCACTTACTTCACTATTATCATTGAAATTATCATCATTCTTCACTGACTAAAAACTCACTTTCACCACTACTAAATGATTCTGCGTCACTTTCTTCGCCTATATTGAGCTCGGTTTCATTATCTGCATTACTCAATCCCGCCATGTTTACGAACGAAACACCTGGTCAGTGAGCACGGAAGTTCATGATAGAATTACGCTATTGTTTTGTTTTCACTGCCTTGTGGATTGTACTGCACATTCGTAAATGCTTTATAAACACTTTAGAGTAGAGAAAACTACAAACCTGACGCATAGATGGCAGACGTGTGCAGATAATGCAACCGGGCACTTTCGGGCGCTAAGGACCGGAAGGATAAGTCAAGAGATGGACGCTTTCGGGCGCTAAGGGCGGGATAGGGTTAATTTGCTGGGGAGATTAAATTGGTTTTGTTCAGAAAATTTACAACATCAAATTAAGGAACCATATTATTGTTTGGTAGTAAAAGAAAAAATTCTCAACTATCGGAATTCCACCATCAGCACAATTTAAAAAAAATACATATAAGTCAGTAACGCTAATGAGGGCTGCGGAAAGGCATCTCAGCGATCACTTCTAATGGATCTATATGCTTCTAATGGATCTATATGAATGTCAGTCCAGCGTTCTTAAAATTCTTTACTTGGCATAAACCCAAAACAACTTCCGATGCCGAGTATTCTGGGCCATGAAAGTCCCAATCAGATTAGTGTATATTGTTAAATAAGATTAATTTAGTTATGTTATTAAATATTTCAGCTGGCCCTGGTAGCTTCCTAGTTCGCCCAAGTGACAACTCGCCTGGGGATTACTCGCTCTTCTTCCACATCAACAACCAAATTCAGCGTTTTCGCATTCAGAAGAAAGGAGTGAGGTATCTCATGGGAGGACGGACATTTGAATGCTTGGATGCTGTTATTAACAGATATCGTAAGGAACAGATCGTTGAAGGACACACACTTGTTCTAGCAGTTGGTAGGGTGAGTACTTATTGAGTTTGAACATTGAGAGAAATATATTTGACAGTTCGGGACATTTGAATTGTTTATAAATATTTAGACATTAAAATACATGTGTCAACAATTTTGACTTCGAATTTGCTTCCAGTCCATGTCTGACGGTGAGGGAACTGTCAAGCCCAAGGAAGTACAGCATGCTGAAAAAATTTATGCAACACTACGGGAATGTAGGGAGCAGTCGGGTGTGAAGAAGAACAAAGGTATGAAAAAAATGGTTAATTTAAAATGTTTCCTTGATTTGGTGGTGAATTATTTCTTGGGATTTGCATTTCACCATAAGTTATTCAAACTATTGTGCCATAGTGTGAAAGCAGTTTGTAATTGTTTGTGTTTACTGCTTAGAATAAATATTGATGCACTATATTTGTTGTCCAGGAATTAAGATGCAAGGTTACCTGAACAAAAAGAGTGAGAAGAACAAGAAGTGGAAGTCACTATATTTTGTCTTGCTTGTGGATGGCACGGACACACATTTGTACTTCTATGACAATCCAAAAGTAAGTTCATCATTGTGTACTTCCTATATGTCAAACATTTTGTATTCTATACATCACATACCATTGTGGTTGTGTTGTACATGAAGAAAGGAAATGAAAACGCTGAGATATAAGTTGAGACCCAGAAATTATGCATCTTGCAAAATTTGCAAAAACTTCAGAACATACAACATTGTGATTGGGTTATTATAGCTTCATCCACACGTTATTGCCCATTTTAACTCGTTGATTACACATTTTATAAGATACCGTATCTGGTCTCGAGCTGGTTTGCTAAGTGTTACACCACAGCAGTAATACATTTTAGTTTTTCATGCTGGCATAAATATTGTAATGCCCACTAATACTTATTAACAAAATACAAAAAGAAGAGAAAAGAAAGAAAATCATAAACTCTTCAAAACACTTACAAGGGGAGGATACGAGGCATGGATCACTGATTCGAACCTTCTTTAGTACACATGTAGGGCATGACCAGGCGTATACCAGGTGCTAGTAGTACGGTGCGCTTCTTAGCCGATTCCGAGAAATTAATTATTAATTATTCGTAATTGCTGTACGGCGTTCATGTGCGCTGTACGTTAACATGAAGCCAAGGAGCGCATGGTGCAGTGGTAAAAGCCCTGCTTCGCAAGCGCGGGATCACTGGATCGAATCCCTCTGCTGAGCTTTTTTGTAAACATAGGCAATTCGTACAACTGTAGGTGTCGTGAATAATGTTCATTTTGCAGTCAATTGTAATAACGTGTTATGTGAGCGGGAAAAGGTAGTCTGAATAAATCGTACAGGAGATTGATGAAAGAATACCTTTATTCACAGTATTTGCTGTTAGTACAACAGCCCACCGTTATCGTTAGTTTGTGTGCAGGTGATGTCGCCAGGTCCGAATACTTTCCAACCAATACCCATAGCATGAGACACTACTTACGGGGTATGGGGTGGTCTGATGGTTCACTAACATGCAATGAACGGAACAGACTGGGCTTTCAGTGTATAAACGAATACATATAATAGAATACACCTGACGATGTATAATACCAATGTGTTTGCAATGCCCCAACTGTACATTATGTAATGTCACAAACGTTCACCCCATACGATGATTTCAGAATCCCTTTTCCCGCTCACAAAACACGTTATTACAATTGACTGCAAAATGAATATTATTCACGACACCTACAGTTGTACGAATTGCCTATGTTGACACAAAAAAAAAAAGGCTCACCGATGGGACTTGATCCAGCGATCCCACGCTTACGAAGCAGGGCTCTTACCGCTGCACCAAGCGCTCCTTGGCTTCAAGTGAACCGTACAGCGCACATGAACGCCGTACAGCAATTACGAATCTTTTATAATTAATTTCTCGGAATCAGCTGAGAAGCGCACCTTACTACTCGCACCTGATACACGCATGGTCATGCCCTATAAGTGTACTAAAGATGGTTTGGATCGGTGACCCATGCCTAGTATTCTCCCCTTGTTAGTCTCATTAGTTGGGCCACATTGACCCATAAGTAGGCATACATTTCAAACCAATAGTTGCCACTCGGGTGGGCAATCCCTATAATGGTCACGATTTACATTACACATTCATACCTGCCAACTCTCCCGATTTAGGCGGGAGACTCCCGATTTCAGACCATTTCTCCCGCCCTCCCGCTTAACGTATTAAATCTCCCGATTTTTCAAAAAACCCACGCGTAATTTCGGATTTAATATGTCGTCTATCGAACGGATCGACTTTACGTGTTTTGAAGTTATATCTCGATACCGCAGTTTCGCTTTGTATCGATAATCGACAACTGCGTACTAACTCCCGCGTCGCGTCCTGCTGTTATAAAAAGTTGGCTTCGAATAAGTCTTCGTTTGAAATCGGCTTCGAATAAGTCTTCGTTTGAAATCGTCGAAGGTTAATTCAGCGCCTGTTCCTAGATGTGTTGCATAATGACCAGTGGGTGATAGGTAGTTGTACGCTGCGGAATATTGTATCTGTTTCACACGTGAAATTATATGATTTGTGTATAACTTAGTTTGATGTTGTTGGCGTTAATATGCCGGTAGGTTATTGTGATTTTTCGAACTGAGTGATTGCGTCGGTTCGTCGGTAATAAGGCGAAAAGATATGTGACATTTAAAAGTGTGTACAAAGATAACATTCCCAGGGTGTCTACCGGTAACGGAAGTAATGAATTTTACAAATGGGTAACGGAAAAGTAACGAATTTTACATACGGGTAACGAAAATTTTCCGAAGGCGGATTGAATCATTTAAACTCGCGCCTCTAAGCTCAGAGATTGCGATGGAGCGAGTTTCACGCAAGCGGCGCCAATTGCATAAGCTATATTTCCCCGTGCCCGACCTCGAGGAAATGCATACTGAGACAACCCTTAGTGTTATACATCGTTCAGCGTATATCTTCGGCATCAAGATGACTTTTAGTTTTGTGTGAAATAATTATGTGTTATATTAGGAAGCCTGACTTTTCGCGAGACGTTTATTCGTGAAAACTTCTGAAATTATTCAGAAACCTCGCATTTTTCGCATTTATTTGGAGACTATTAAATTGAAGTCCAGAAATAACGCTAAATAATTTAATGTCGCGATCTTGCGAAATGTTACCGTTTTGAAAAAGATTCGAAATACGTAGGCTGTAACTTATTTTAAAAATCTGTCTCGTAAATTTGCGACATCCAGTATGGTTAATTCGAAATTCCGTTAAATGTCGATTTTTCCTTCTAACTTGGGTTCCATCGGATATATTATAATCTAACCGGTTATTTCGAAAACTTGTATAACTTTTATAATTCGTGATTCGGATTTGAAAGAAAACGTGTCCTCTAGTCGTATTATTCGTGTAATCCTCTCCGAATAATTCTTAATATTTGATACCTACTTCGAACATTCATACTCAAGACGGCCGGCTGACCGCACGACTTGCCTGCGGGAATCTCGTCAAATGGACCGAGATCGACGTCAGTAGCGTAAAATCAAAAAACCCGTCCCCTATCGTGAACTTGTGACCACGAGGTCTGCGGGAATCCCGTCAAAGATGATTGGGCACCAATCACGAAACATTCCGAAACCTACTCGCTACTTTTCCCATGACCGTATACTTAAAAGCGTACGGGGAGCGAGAAGTGCATCTACCCACTTAGAAATGACAGCCTACGTAGCGTCGCGATACTAATTTCTCCTCGTGATCTACCCTGAACTGATGAGCTCCCAACCACAGCATAGGGACAGCGGGAATCACGGCGCCGGCCATACAACTTGTCCATAACTACTCGTGAATTTTAACCATGCCCAACCCTGAGCTTGCATCCACCAATCTGTGAGGACGAATAAACAATCGTTCAACGGCCGGGTGCGGCGCGGTATGCATAATATCGCGAGGACAACTTGAATCTCGTAAAACGGCTGAGAGCGGCAGCGATTGCGATACATCGCGATATTTCTCCGCATTCAATGACGAGAACAACTGTATTTTTGTCAAACGGACAGCAAGTGGCGCCGATTGCATAATAATGCTATATTTCCTCGCGCCCGACCTCAAAGACAATGGAAATCTCGTCGAACGACTAAAAGTGACACCGATTATTAAATCGCGATATTTATCAGTGTTCTATCGCGAAAACAACGGGAATCTTGACAAACGGGTGAGACCAGCGCCGATCGTGTAACATCTTGAAATTTCGCCGTACTTGACTGTGAAGACAGAATTCGGTTACAATCATGTAACGTCCCATAAATTTCGTCGTGATCTACCGCGGGGACAAAGGAAATCTCGCCACGGTCAAGAGCAGAGCAGAGTAACCTCTTGGCAATTATAAAAACGCCTTGTGCACAAGACGACATATTAGCTGAAACAACTCATTTGATAATACATTTCTAGTATTTATTTATTGTTTTTGAAATTGTTGTAACTCCCTAAGTGAATTGTATTTACCGCTTTAAACACAGTTCATTGCTCTCTTTCTCCACCGCGTGATGAGCCCATTTGCTTGCAGACCGCAGACGTATCTTGAATTCAAAGGTAACTAAAATTAACTAAAAGGTAGCTAAAAAGTAACTAATTTTTACTTCATCCTTAACAGTCGACACCCTGATTCCGCATATAACTGAGTCAGGAAGAGGCGCAACATTTGCATTTTGTAGTGTCTGTAGGTGTGATTTCAGTATCTCGCATATTGGAAAGGGGGACATTTCATTTTCCAAAATTAAGTTTTTTGTAAATACATTTCCTAGCATGTTAACAGACACTCAAGACAATTTTAATGAGGAAATGGATGCTTTACATTCCCAATTTTGTAACTTCCAACTTGAGGATGTGACATCTATTGAAGAAGAAGAAGAGAGAATTGATGTGAAGTGGGCACTGGTAGGCCAAATGATATGTAGTGGTGGGGTACTCAAGTTATGCTTTCCATTCTGACCATTCCGCATAGTAATGCAGAGTGTGAGAGGATGTTCAGGTCATCTCTCTCTGACAAGACTTTGGACAAACTTATAACTCTGAAGTCGATTCAGAAAGAGAAGTGTTTTGAGCAAGAATATAGCAAGACCTTTTTGAAGAGGGCAAAATCAGCCTCAGTCACCTGCAACAACGACCAATAATATGATCTTCGATACATATTTGCTGCAATGTCTTAGACTATGTATGTATTATGTAGCGTCCTCTCCCCCCCCCCCCCCGTCGCCGCGTCGAATCTCCCGATTTTTCACTTTGAGAGGTTGGCAGGTATGCACATTTTGTCTGCTGTGCATAATCATATCACTAACTTTTTCATCATACTGTATCTTTAACCATTCTGTTCACAATTTCCACCTAATATCTGCTCAAGAGTTGTATCAAACAAATTTTAGGCATGTGAGAAGCTGCCATATTGTTCACCTTAACCAGGTATGTGCTACAATACCATTGGTGAAACCATTTCTCTTAATGCCAACACAATGCTGTGAAATGCTGAATTGCAGGGTGTGCTAGAAGTTTGCATATTCAACCAATGGTTGGTATGCAAGCGTATATGTCCAACTTACCTAGCTTAGGCCATATGTGTGCTTATGGTTCGCATGTACCTGGAAGTAGTTTGAGTGGTTAAGCGAATTACCCTGTGTCAGACTATTTCTTACACAAATTTGAGTATTATATATGAAAATGACATTCGGCATGTAGCAGTATTCGTTTCTCCTTGCCTCGTTTACATTGAAACTTGCATGATCTATTTGTTAACCTAGACTCGGTACAAGCCAAAGCGGTCAAAAACCACTCCATTCAACAGCATTAAGTTCAATGGGATTGTGTCAATAGGCGAACATCACAGCAAAACATCTCCAATTAGCTGACGGAATAATTGAATACACCAGCTGTGACATGTGGAAGGAAGATAGTAACGGGAGAGTTAACGGTACAGTTTATGCCACCGTTTCTGGCTGGTAAGTCCCAGTTGCGCAGTTGTACAGAGGACAGTCTGCGAGCTTCTAAATCTTAGGCGTGTGCGATTGGTCTGCGAGGTGTCAGCAGTGTAGAAAGCTAGGCTGATGACGAATAAGTGCAATAGTAGATTGATATTTATCTTAGTTACTTCTAGTTCATTGTGTGCATGCCACTCTTTTGAAATATAGATCACTGTTCTTGCATTTTTCCCTAGGCGTTTCAGTCCTAGGATCACAAAGATTTTGTTTTCATTAGTTTGGCAACGACTATACTCAGTTATATTTTTACGAACGTAAATAAATTTTCTGATATCATAAGTTTGTTCATAACAAATGGAGGCTTCCAGTTTGTGTAAAAGACACTTCCTGCACCTTGGCTTCCTCTCAACGACAGTGTGGATGGAATATGTTAATGTTCTCGATGCTTTGGCCAGCTGCAAGAGACACACGCCAGTTGGATTACAGTCATGTTAAAAATCCCCTTCTAGGGCAACATTCTGTCACTTCAACATCTCTAATGCCAGAGCAGTTAAAAGGGACGTTAAACACTTAACATTATTATTGTTATAATTGCAGGAAAGGCTGTATCAGTGTAAGTTGTCCATTTTGCACTGGTTGCCTTTGATTTCTAGTTATATTATTTGTTACCTATAAATGTAATTATGACTATTATTCTCAAGTAACAGTGCAGTTTGTATGCTTGAGACCAGTATTGCTTCCATTTTTCAAACACAGAAACCAACAGTATTATTGAAAGTTGTAAGCTATTGTATGTTTAATCTCTCCTTCCATGTATGAGGTTAAACCGACCTTTGTGTTGTCAATTGGCAATACATGTGCCTCTCTTTGGTGAGCAATAATTAAGTGTTGCTGTTAAATTTATATAGAAGCTCTTGATGAGCCTAAATGGCAAGACAGAAGAATTGGTGGACTACATGGAAAAGAAGGAAATAGCAATGATGGGAGTCAGTGAAGCGAAATGGAAGGGAAAAGGTGAGAAAGAAGTCAAGAAAGGGAAGGGATATAGAATATATTGGAGTGGAGGAAAGAAGGCAATGAATGGTGTTGCCATAATATTGAGAGAAGACTTAGTGCAGTATGTTGAGAAAGTAGACCAAATTAATGACAGAATGATGAAAATTAGACTAGGACTTGAGAGTGGAACAAAGGATTTTATACAGATTTACGCACCCCAGACAGGGAAGGTAGATGAATGTTTAGAGGATTTCTTAGAAGAACTGGAAAAGTGTATAGAAGACAAAGAGGTTATAATAATGGGGGATATGAATGCACATGTGGGAACAGATAGGCAGGGAAAAGAAGAGATAATTGGCCCATTTAGCTATGGAAATCAGGATGAAGAAGGAGAAATGTTAATAGATTTCTGTAGAAGGAATGGATTAATTGTTGGAAATACATGGTTTAGGAAAAAGAACTCCCAAAAAATAACTAGGTATGGATGGGGAGACAGAAAGACAAAAACAATGATCGATCTTATCCTAGTGGAAAAGGATAAACGTAGACAACTGGTAGATGTGACGGCTATGCCAAGAGGAGATTTTGAAGGAGACCATAAAGTGGTGATAGCCAAATTAAGGCTTGGGAAAGTCACAAAGCTTGCGGAGAAAAGGGAAAGAAAAATAAAGGTGTGGAAGCTAAAAGAGAGAGAGGCAATGGAAAAGTTCCAAGAAGACTTGAAAAAGGAAATTCCCAAAGACGAAGCAAAAAGTGTCGAACAGGAATGGGCATGTTTTAGAAATTGTTTTGCGAAGTGTGCAGTAAACACTTGTGGAAGACTATCAGGGAAGAAAAAGGAAAGGGAGACCCCTTGGTGGAACAACAGGGTAAAGGAAGCTGTTAAAGAAAAACAAATGGCATGGAGGAAGTGGATAGGCAGTAAAAATGCAGAGAAATGGCAAAAATATAGAGAAGCAAAGAAGGCATGCCAAAAAAATTGTTCAAGAAGAAAAAAGGAAAAGTTGGGAAGGTTTCACGGAAACTTTGAAGGAGGATATCCAAGGAAGTAAAAAGGTTCTATATGGATTGGTGAAAAACAGTGTAAAAGGTAGGGAAAACACAAAATTTGTAAAAACTGAAGCAGGACAGATATTGTATCAAAGAGATGATATATTAAAAAGATGGGAAGAATACTTTTCAAAGCTACTAAATGTTAAATACATCGAACTGGAAGATGAAAAAGAACAAGAAGAAACAATGGAAGAAGAAGAAGAACAAGAAAAGGAGATCACTTTGCTAGAAATAGAGGAAGCCATACAGAAGATGAAGAGCTGTAAAGCAGCAGGAGAGGATGAGGTGTCCGCGGAAATGATAAAAGCAGCGGGACCAATAGGTGTACAGTGGTTGTATAGATTATTTAGAATAATTTGGAAGAAGAAAGAGATTCCAGAAGAATGGGGAAAGGGATTAATTATCCCGATTTTTAAGAAAGGTGACAAAAAGGAATGCAATAACTACAGAGGGATCACTCTTATCGCTCATGTAGCTAAGATCTTTGAGAGAGTTCTGGAAGGCAGACTGAGGAGGAAGATAGAAGGAGAGATGGAAGAAGAACAGTATGGTTTTAGGAAAGACAGATCAACATTTGACCTAATCTTTGCATTAAGGCAAATGATGGAGAAAAGATGGGAATTTGGAAAAGACATGGTGATGACATTTATTGATATTGAGAAAGCGTACGACAGTGTGCCTCGACAGGTGGTTTGGAATGTATTAAGGAAAAGGAGAGTTAACGGAGCTGATGTCCAAATGTTAAAAGCTATGTACAAATATTGTGTGAGTAGCGTGAAGACCAGTATAGGAGAAACAGAATGGTTTAAAGTGGAAACAGGTCTCCGACAGGGAAGTGTATTGTCCCCCTTACTATTCATCATAGTCATGGATGAAATTCACAAGAATGTTAAACAGAGATTGGGACAAGAGGCAACAAAGGCCATGCTGTTTGCAGATGATATAGTGATATGGGGCGAGGATGAAAAGGAAGTACAAAAACAACTAGATGTATGGAATCAAGAAATAGAGAAATATGGGATGAAAGTAAGCACAGAGAAGAGCAAGACAATGGTAATGTCAAGAGGAAGGAAGGAAGAGGAAAGATAGAATTGAATGGGAAAATTCTAGAAGTGGTTAAAAGTTTCAAGTACTTGGGAAGTGGGATCACAGAAGATGGAAGGATAACTGAGGAAATTGGAAAGAGAATACAACAAGCGAACAGTTTTTACCAGAGCATAAGGGGTATTCTGTGGAACCGAGATGTCCCAAAGAAATGTAAAAATTTATTATATTCAACCTACTACAGACCCATACTAACATATGCAGCTGGAGCGTGGACTACTACAAAAAGAGAGGAGAGTAGAATACAAGCCGCGGAGATGAAATTCCTAAGAGGTATAGAGGGCAAGACCAGAAGAGATAGAGTTAGAAATGAAGAGATTAGAAAAAGGACAGGAATCTTGAAGCTGCAGGACAGGATAGAAACAACAAAGTTAAAGTGGTATGGACATATGATGAGAATGGGAGAGGAGAGAGTACCAAAGAAAACTTTCTGTGAAAAGATGACAGGGAAGAGACCACGAGGAAGGCCCCGAAAGAGATGGGCAGATACTGTGTGGGAGTGTGTAGAGAAGAGAGGAGGAAAACCTGAAGAAGTACTAAAAACAGGAGAGGAGTGGTGGAGAGACAGGAAACGTTGGAGGTCCTTAATTCACAACCCGACCCATGAAGCTGGAAACGGGAAATGAAGATGATGATGATGATGAGAAGCCTTCTTGAATGGATAAGGATAGGATGCAAATTAGTTCTCAAAATGTCTTACTAGTATTTGTTTATTTTATTGTTTCCAAAATTGAAATTATTTACTCTTATATCTGTCTTGAAAGGCATCTTTACTCATGGATAGTGGTGAGGATATTTTTCTATGCAATTGTCATCTCTTTTGTTGGATGTAGATAATGCAAGCTCAGCCTGGTAAGGAATGAGGCATGTAAGATTTCTTCTGATGGACCATCTTTTGGGAATAAGAACTGGTTGGAGAATTTTATTCTAGCATAGTATAAAGGTAACTTCCATGTGGATGTTTAACAGTGTAGGTTCTTCATCAGTTTGTTGGAGAAATCTGACTGTCCCTCATACAGTAGGTTATTTATTTATTTGTTTATTTATTTATCGTATGGCTTTTAGTGCCGGGAGTGTCCGAGGACATGTTCGGCTTGCCTGAGTCTGTAGCTGCTTCCAGCGGACACCCTAAAGGGTGAGCTACAAGTTCCGTTCAATTTCAAGTAGTTCCAACTTTCACCACCAGATATCAATGATACCTAGTGGTGAACGTTGGAACTTTGATAGAGCGTTCTGACGAAATCTAACCTAACAAATTTTGCTTTACACAAGTTTAGTCTGTGAAAGGATCTTTTACATGCCATAAATCTATGACATGGGACCGCCGGCTTTACTTCCCCTCCGAAGGAAGGCATACTGAAGGATTTTTAACGCTCTTAAAAAATCCGATGGCTTCGGCCGGGTTTGAACCCGCTATCTTGGACACAGCAGTTCAGCATGCTACCGACTACGCCACCGAAGCCGCCATACAGTAGGTGTAAAAGCTTGATAGCAAAACTGAAGTGGATCTAACTATATCAGATGATGACCAAGAATTCAGTTGCTTGAGAGACAGAAAGATGGTGTATAGTTTGTACACCTGACCTAGATGAGCTGATCCATGTGGTGAAAGTACTGTAAACAAGTGGACTTTGTGACTTTTGAGACCAACACAACACAGGTACTCTGTATTGGAGTAGTTCTATACTGAAGTTGCTGAGATGGGGAATTCTAGTACCAAACTACTGCTTGGATCTAAGCTCCACGTGCTTGTGAAGGGGCAGGCGGGAAGAGAAGGGCCTGTCTACAGCCTGCAGTGTTATCTGGAATTCCTGTCTATAGTCTAATACTGCTAACATAGAGCCATTGCTTAAACCAGTGTGGTGTTGCCACCTATCTGCCTGTCTGATATTGGTTTGCATGATCAAGTCCAAGATTTAACAGCTTGGGATATTGACAATTAAATATCTGAAGTGAAGACATCCATTGTATTGCCGTGCGAGTGGCTGATGTTACTTCTTAACATCTATAAACCCCCAAACCCACAATGGCCAAGTTCCGTTTTACCTACTACTCAACACCCTGCAGTTTATGTAGGCGACTTTAATAGCCATCACGAAATATGGAAGTACTCGAATAACAATGAATGTGGAACGAAACTTGTAGAATGGACAGAAAAGAACAATCTCCATCTGATTTTTGACTCAAAAGATCTTGGTACTTTCTGTTCAGCTGCATGGAATAAGGATTCCAATCCTGATCTATGTTTTGTTAGTAGCAACGAGGAAGGACTGCCCTTGCATACCAGTCGGAAAGTGTTAAGGCATTTTCCCCACAGTCAGCATCGTCCCATCATAGTGGATATTGGAATCAAAATTCCTGTTTTACGGTCAATGCCACACGTTCGGGGGAACTTCAGAAAAGCAAATTGGTTAATATTCACCACTGAACTGGATAAATGCATTCGTTGGATGCCCCCACAGCACAATAATTACAAGCGTTTCATAGGTGCAGTTAGGATGGCGGCTAAGAAGAGTATGCCTAGAGGCTATAGAAAAGAATACATCCCTGGTTGGAAGGCTGAGACTGACACACTCTATAAGGAATATCTGCCGAGTGGTGATGAAGACATTGCTGATGAACTTCTTTCCAGCTTGGATACTACCCAGAGAGGACGGTGGATTGAAACTGTAGAGAATATCGATCTAACTCATTCCAGTAGAAGAGCTTGGGGACTCTTCAGAAAACTTGGAGGAAGCACACCATTGGTGAAGCAACAACCTGGGGTTACTCCAGATGAAATAGCATCTCACATCGTCTCAACTTCCCAAACTCCCATCAGGTACCAAATACAAACTGCGCCAGCTCCAAACTCTGAAATCAAGAACTCCACACCAAGCTATTCACAACCGTTTGCAGTGCAAGACATCTCTGCTGCTCTCAAGGATGTTAAACCAAATAAAGCTCCAGGTTTTGATGGCATTCACCCAGAATTTCTCATCCATTTGGGGAAGAATGCAAGGAGATGGCTAGCAAGGTTTTATACCTTCTACAGACTGGAAAACTCCCGGTTGAATTCAAACAAACGAAGGTGATTTCTATCTTGAAACCAGGTAAGCCTGCCAAGGACCCCAGTATTTATAGACCAATCGCCCTTCTTAGTTGCTGTTATAAGCTTTTTGAGAGGCTGATCTACAACAGAATCAGTGCAACTATCTTTCAGCATATTCCAGTTGATCAAGCCGGATTCAGGCCAAACCACAGCTGCTGCGATCAAGTGCTTTCACTGCCATCCTACATTGAAGCAGGTTTCCAGAAACAACTTAAAACCTCAGCCACATTCATTGATCTTGCAGCAGCATTTGACACAGTCTGGAGGGAAGGATTAATTTACAAGCTTCTCCGAATTGTACCCTGCAGGACCCATCGTGCAGGTTATAATTGACATGCCCAGCAACAGAAGATTCTTGGTATGTATGGGAAACAGTAAGAGTACAGAAAGGAAGCTCAAGAATGGATTACCTCAAGATCGGTACTGTCTCCCCTACTGTTCAATTTGTATATCTCCGAACTCCCAGAAACATCGTTGCGGAAATTCTGTTATGCTGATGATATAACACTAGCCACTCAACATAGAGATCTTAGTATGACAGAAGAAGTGCTACAAAGAGACCTGATTTCACTTGAAACATACTTTAAGAAATGGAGACTGAATCCTAACCCAAACAAAACAGTAGTGTCAAGCTTTCATCTGAACAATTTATGCTGATGACATTTGTTTGGTGACTCAGTGCTCCGAATTTTCTGACGCTGAAACTACTTTATCCGCTGATCTGGAAGCCTTGGGTGTATACTTCAAGAAATGGTGCCTCCACCTAAATCCTCAGAAAACAGTTGTATCTGCATTTCACCTACGCAACAGACAATCTAATTACAAACCAGAAGTCAAATTCAGAGGCCAAGTGTTACCGTACTGCAGTACACCAAAATACTTGGGAATAACACTAGACAGAACTCTGACTTTTAAGCAGCATCTATCAAATGTGGCTGCTAAAGTCAAAACTAGAAATAATATACTTCAGAAACTTGCTGGTACATCATGGGGAGCTAATACTCAAGTTCTAAGATCCACAGCTTTAGCCCTATCGTATTCTGTTGCTGAATACTGCTGTCCAACCTGGATCAATAGTGTTCACACTAAGAAGATAGATGTGCAACTCAATCAGGCAATGCGAATAATCACGGGATGTATTCGGAGCACGAACACGCTATGGCTGCCTGTTCTCAGCAACATTCCACCTCCAGCCCTAAGAAGATCAGATGCTCTCCTAAATTTATGGGAAAACATTCAGCAGAATCCCCAGCTACCCATTCATCACGATATTGCACAAGCAGAACATCAACGCTTGAAATCAAGGAAACCACCATGGTGCACAGCAGTCAACCTTGAAGGATCCTCTTTCAATGTTAACAATTCATGGAAAATACAGTGGGAGCAGTCTTCAGTAATCAACGAACATCTAGTTGAGAACCCTTCTAAGCGGATACAAGGATTCGACCTCCCCAGGCGACAGTGGAGGATCATCAACCGGATTCGAACTGGACAAGGCAGATGTGGTTACCTACTGCACAAATGGGGATGGGCTAGCTCTGCAAATTGTGACTGTGGTGCCTCCTTACAGACAATCCTTCACATTGTTGCTGACTGTCCTCTTCGAGCTTTCGAAGGAACGATAATAGACGTCCACCATACATCGAAGGGAGCAGTAGAATGGGTCAAACAACTAGACCTAGAATTATAAAATTGTACGAGCTTGTGACTGCACATTTGTCCATTCATTTTGTATATATATATGTAAAATCCATCTACATGCATTCTTCATACGATAAATAAATAAATCTGAACAATTGCCAAGCTAGCATTAAACTTCACATTCGTTTTTGTCATCGTGAACTTCGGCACAATTGGTATCCAAAATATTTGGGCATTACACTTGATCGCACACTGTCTTACTAACAACATCTTATGAATCTGTCTAAAAAGCAATAACATCCTCCAGAAATTGTGTGGTTCAAGATGGGGTTCCCCAGCAAATACTTTAAGATCTTCTGCTTTGGGACTAGTTAACTCATGCGCTGAGTACTGTGCACCAGTTTGACTAAATAGCTCGTACACAAGACTCATTGATACCCAACTAAACGCTAGCATGCAGTTAATATCTGGTACTATCCAGCCAACACCACGTATTGGCTTCCAATTCTGTCAGGTATAATGCCGCCTGATTTAAGAAGATCAAATGTTCTCATACGAGAGTACAGGAAGATTGAAATGAACCCTCAATTGCCTGTTCTGGATGATATTCCCGCACTCGAGATACCGAGGCTCAAGTCACGTCATCCATCTTCGCGAGATGCTGTTGCTTTGGCCGATGGGAATTTCTACCCTTTAGAAGAATGGAGAAGTTGCTGGAAAGTTTCCACAGACAGTTCCCTACACAATATCTTTTCTGGTGAACATCTTCCTACTGGACGTCATCTACCGCGTAAGCTCTGGACCACACTGAATCGGATGAGAACAAATCATGGACGATGTAGGGACGTCCTTTATAAGTGGAAATATATTACATCACCGGAGTGCGACTGTGGTGCCTCTCAACAAACAATTCCCCATAATGTAAGTGAATGTGTGCAATGTTCCTATACAGGTAGCCCAAATGACTTTCTCTAACCAACAGAGGAAGCCATACAGTGGATCACCCAACTGGACATTGCAATATATTAAATCTTGCTTCCGGGAAACATGTTTCTTGTCTGTGTATATTTGTACTTGTATATATCTGTATGTATCTAACTTGTTGCCATACGCTAAATAAATAATAATTAAAAGTTTATTGGTTTTCAGTGTAAAAGTAGTGTAACGTGCGTTTTAACTGACCGACCGATATATTTGGTTCTGTTAGTACACACGGACTGGGAACCCCCGCATCTCTCCTCACCATCCGTGATCCACATTCCTCTCAAGTACACAGAGCTTGAACTCGAGCAGTATCACCAAAGGTTTCAGTGTTGTGATGTTATAAGGGATTGTTGCATGGTATGTTTATAATATGAAGGATGCAATTATTATTAGAAGCATAGAAAAGCCAAATTCTCTTCGTATAATTTATTGTAGTGGTCCTATGTTGGCCATAAAATATGGAATAAATTATAACTATTATTTTTATTTTGTTTCAGCGCACAAAACCAAAAGGACTCATCGATTTGAGCTGTGCCTATTTGTATCAAGTTCATGATAGTGTATTTGATCGACCCCACTGCTTTCAGCTGGTAGAACGTGCTCTACCATGTCTGGCTACAATCACCTATTTGTGTTCTAATTCAGCTGATCTAACTCAGGTATGTCTCCTAATTAGCTTTTCTGTTTAGAAAATAATCGCATATTAGTCGCCACCGCATAATCGTCGCACCCCACTTTTCAAACACTAAAATAGGTTATAAAATTTCAACGCATAATCGTCGCATAGCATATTCGTATTTGTGCACCAGTCAGTTGCACATGCTGCCGTGACTTTATAACCTGGCACGACTTTGTCAGAAGAAAGTTATCTCGTCTTTATGCCTGCGGGCTATGAACTGTGACGCGAGCGGCCAGCATCTTCACTTAGCACATTCTGCAAGCTTATAATCTGGCGTGATCTTGTCCGAAGAAAGTAAACTCGTCTTGATGCCTGCGGGCTATGAACTGTGACACGAGCTGCCAGCATAGTCATTAGCACATTCCGCGAGCTTATAATGTGGCGTGATCTTGTCAGAAGAAAGTAATCTCGTCTTTATGCCTGCAGGCTATGAACCGCGACGCAAATGACTGGCCCACGGCACACTAAACAACGGTCGCGCTCAACGCTACTCCAGGGGAGTGAAACTTGTGTGGACCTATCGCTTCCGTGAGTTGGCCTCGGAATGACGAGATTCAATATGCTGCCGTACAAAACGCTGCTAGTCCCAGTTCGCCGACATTAAAAGAGGGCCAACTGCTATTGGCGGAATCTTACGCAAGGGGAACCTCGTGCCAGTCTAGCATCAGCCACTTCCGTGGAAACATCGCAACAGAGACCCGTATGTGATGTTAAGCATTGGTGTCCAAAATGAGAAAATACAAGAATTGTACGATGATCTTGATGAAAGTGGGATACCTGTGGTTACTTCATAAGCAAATAAGAAAGCGCACAAGCGTGCCGCAAATAATGATACAGTATACATTTAAAGATTGTGCTTTTCTTCTTTGAACTTAAAATATTCTTCGCAAAATCGTCGCACCCTGCTTTTTCCACGAATTTTAGGTTAAAAATGTGCGACGATTATGCGAGGAAATATGCTAGCTCACAAATCTGTGTTTTATAAGTAATTTTTGTGTAGGTGCTAGCTGTACTCACCTGTCACTAGTGTCGATAAGAATCAAGCTACTGCTAAACAGACCTGAATAATTCTCTCATCATATGAAACGTGTATAGACTCCATCTTGCCAGTAACATAACCATGCTGGTCTTTGGCTTTTGTCAACAAGTCCTGCTTGGCTAGATGGTGATGGGGCTTCTGGTGCGGCACATGGATTCTGTGTTTGTATTGTGTGGATATCATCTGATGTTTGACACATTGAATAAGATTGGGATTCAGATGTTTGATTGCTCTTGAATGTTCAAGCTAATCAGTTATGACTTAGTTAACGGAGGAATTGTTGTTCTGAAAGACAAGGGTGGGAACATTATGTTCCTTATTATAATAAAGAGCAAATGGCTAGCTGAGTATTGACATTCTGATTCCTCACACACACATCCCCCCCAGGTACTCACAACTTGTGAGAATTACCTTAGCAATTATGAAACCCCTACCAAGTCCAACATTACTTATACTTACTCGTGCTGGGCTCCTTTTTTTCTTTACATCTTTCCTGGCACCCTCCATTGGTCAACTGTTGTTCTAGTCTAGCCATGACAGTACTAGGATACCCAAGGCCTAAGATATATTTCATTTTCCTGTCTTTCATGGCCCCTTGACTTATCTTTTCTCGATACCCTCATTTTTCAAGGGGCTGTGTCTCTTCCTTTAATAGTGTAATTAAATGTAGTGTAATTAAATGTAGTTTAGAGGGACAGATGACCTTAATACTCCAGGCAGCAGGATCAAATCCTGGCACAGTCAGTTGGCATGTGAGGGGGCTTAAATGCAAGGAAGCCATGCCAGTAGATTTTATGATGCATTAAAGACCTCTTCGAGGCAAAACTCGAGTAACCCAGTATCTCTATAAGTTGCAGTAGTTAAATAGGATGTAAAACCAATAACATTATCATCCATACCATACCTTAAAACAACAACCATCACCATCACTGTTCTAATTCAAGTTACCTGTCATCTCAACCAAATGACCCAATCGCATACAATTACCATCCCTAGAAAATCACAGAGCCATGTCCTCCCAGAAGGTTTCACGACAACCAGTATAATTCATATACAGGCAGAAATGTGTCTTCAGATTTAATTATAGCCACCCATAAATCTTCATTCATTCTTATAGATGGTGTATACAGACTGATTGGCATAACCCACTTGATTTACCTAGTTGAGACTATATTATTTAATCAATTTGTATGTAATTGAATTTATACACTTATACCTTTCTCGTAAAAGTTAGTATTTTTTGCGGGTTTCGCCAATAGGTCAGTATACCATCGATGTATAATTCAATATAGTATGTCATCTGCAAGTATAATGATGTTACCCTGCACATATGCTCATTGTAAATAGTTCAAGTTGGGTGTACCGTATATACCCGAATGTAAGAAGAGGTTTTTTCCACTTTTTGTGTTATAAAAATTTGGGGTCGTCTTATATTCAGGGTATTAAAAAAATATATATATATATTATTTGCAAAGTAGTATGTGGTGTTGGCATCTTGTAACTCGCAACAAATCAATGCGTTAATGAAGATTAAAATATGGTTTGTTATGTTTAATTTCCATGCATATACGAATAGCGTACATTTTGAGGTTAGGATTTACGCATACACGTCATTTTAAGTGGATAAATTATATGTTCGAAAGTGTTGGTGAGATTCGGCACCCGCCAGTATCGACCTCCATCCTGATCAATAGGCGCAACTAGCGCCCTCAACTAACTTTTAAACAGTTCGTTTTATGATCGGTTCACGGCACAACGCATTTAAACAGTTCATGTATTTTGTGTTAAATAAATCAGTTGAGTTACATTTAAACGAGTGTTACATTTCATTGCCGCTTTAAAACCTCTAATAGGTTATGGACCCAGAACGATTGGCTCAGATTTAAATTAACTGAAAACTGGAAACAGCGGAGACACAAAGAGAAGAACGCGTCGAATTGGCAGACATCTTGCTCACTCGAGAAACTTCTGGACATCGACAAAGCGAGAAGGAACAAACGCCGCCTTCTCGAATATTGTGTGCTTGATCGTGAGTGAACAGTGAAAAATCCAATCGCGAGTGTTTGGACAATAACACGACGCGAATTTTGGCTTATTGCGAGTGTTTTGGACTATAACACGTGACGCAAGAAAACGTGCTTAACGTGCAAGTTGTACACAAACGCGCACGACACAAAATTCCGTAGGCCTATTTGCGAGTGTTCCGGACAATAGCACGCGATGCAAAGTGTATGGCCGGTTGTGAGTGTTTAAAACAATAACACGCGGCACAGCAAATTTATTGTGAACAATCGTGAGTGTTCCGGACATTAACACGCGGCACGATTGAAGTGAGACAATGAATTCAAACGGTGTAGTGCGCATCGAGGCCTTAGGGCGCGATAATTACGACACCTGGAAAATGCAAATGCGCGCCATTCTGATAAAGAATGACGCGTGGGATTATGTCAACCGCAAGATCGTCAAACCCGAGCCGGGTGAGGACAATGCAGCCCAAGTGACAGAGTGGACGACTAGGGATGAAAAGGCCATGTCAGACCTAATCCTATCCATCGGACCAAGCCAGCTCAAGTTGGTGAAGAACTGCAGGTCATCAAGCGAGATATGGCAGAAACTTGAGGATACGTTTCAGTCGAAGGGGCCGGCTCGCAAGGCCACGTTGTTGAAGAGTCTAACCTTGCAAACGATAACTGAAGGTGGCGACATCCGTGAGCACCTCAACAACTACTTTGACTGTGTCGACAAGTTGGCTGACATGGACGTAGTTATTAACCCAGACCAACTTACCATCATGATGTTGTACAGTTTGCCGGCAAGTTTTGAAAATTTCAGAATTGCCATCGAGAGCCGGGACGATCTACCGAAGCCTGAGAATCTACGTACGAAGATAATCGAAGAACACGATGCCAGAGTTGCCTCGTCAACACCGATGGAAAATCAAGGCACCATGTACGTGAAGAAGAAAAGTCCTTCAAGGAAACCACAGTCGAAGCCTCAAAACAAAAACCACGGCTACTCCGGTGGTAAGAGTGACGAGGAGAAATCATTTCCGTTCAAATGCTCGAAGTGCGGAATCAAGGGACATAAGGCAGTGGACTGCAATGTTAAGGTCAACAAAAATCAGCTGTCGGAGGCGTCACTCTTATCAGTTGAGGAACGTGATACGTGCCAGATCGCGACGAGCAGCGTCAAAAACCTGTGGTGTCTCGACAGTGGGTGCACGTCTCATCTGTGCGGTGATGCGACTGTGTTTAAAGAGATGGACAAGGGCGAGACTGGCAAGCTGAAGTTAGCGAGCAGCGCAACCGCAGAGATAAAGGCCCGAGGAACTGCAAAGATTGCAACAAGTGCAGACGGTAAAACTTGCAACGTTACTCTCAATGAGATTTTGCACATTCCTGAGATCCGCACTAATCTCTTATCAGTCTCGAAGATGACAGACCGTGGTTTCTCGGTTGTTTTTGGCAAAGAGAAGGCGGAAGTTTTTGACCAGAGTCTGGCTGCGTGGCTCAGGGGTAACGTTCTCGCTTGCTGAGCCCAAGGTTGCAGGTTCGAAACCTGGCGCAGTCAGCTGGCATTTGAGGGTGCGCAAATGCGAGGGAGCCGTGTCAGTAGATTTACTGGCACGTTAAAGAACCCCTTCGGGGCAAAATTCCAGAACCCCGGCGTCTCTAAAAGCCAGTGTAGTTAAAAGGGACGTAAAACCAATCATCATTTTCAGTTTTCCAGCCTAGGCCGGGTCGGAGCAAACATGAGTCCCCTCCACTTTACTCGGTCTGTCCACCACTCTTCCTCAAGCACTGAACACCACTCCATGTTCCGGTTTATCACGCTGCACTTAACAAGGTCCAACCACCGACCTCTAGGTCTTCCTCGTCCTCTTTTTCCCGTCATCTGCCTCTCCATCACTTGTTTTGGCATTCTTTCATCATTCATCCTCTTCACATGTCCATACCATCTCAATCTGTTCTGTTCCAGCTTTTCGTTCAGCTTCTGTACATTCACTTCCTTTCGAATGTCTTCATTTCTCACTCTATCTCTTCTAGTCTTCTGTAACATACTCCTCAAAAATTTCATTTCGGCTGCCTGCATTCTACTTTCATCCCTCCGGGTCATAGGCCAAGTTTCTGCTCCGTATGTCAATATTGGTAAGTAATAAGTCTTGTACATCACTTCTTTAGCCTTCATTGGTATGTCTTTATCCCAAATTAAATTCCGAACTTGATAGTAGAAGGCACTCCCACCTTGTATTCTCTTGCTAATTTCCATATCCAGTCTTGCATTTTCCATCAATTCACTTCCCAAATATTTGAAGTGCTCAACTACTTCCAGATTTACATCTCCAATTTTAACAATTCCTTTCCCTTCTTCCTTATGTCTTGTCTTCACCATTGTCTTACTCTTTTCTACACTGATTTTCATTCCCCATTTCTCAATATTTTCCTTTAAAACATCCAGCTGTTCCTGGACCACTTTCTCATTCTCTCCCCAAATCAGAACATCATCCGCAAATAAGATTATGTTCATTCTTGTACCTGTGTAGGCTTCCTTTGTTGCCTTCAGTATATCATCCATCACCATTATGAATAGCAGTGGTGAAAGCACACTCCCTTGTTTCAAACCAGTTTCAATTTCAAACCATCCTGTCCTACCTGCTTGGGTCTTCACACAACTGCAACAATTACTGTACATTGCTTTTATCATTTGTATCATTTCATCTCCAATACCTTTCTGTTTTAAGCTTTCCCAAACTCTGTCTCTAGGGACACTATCATATGCCTTTTCTAAGTCAATAAAGGTCATTACCATGTCTTTTCCATATTCCCAGTGTTTTTCCATAGTTTGTCTTACAACAAAGATAGGTTCCACTGTTGATCTTCCCCTTCTGAACCCAAATTGTTCCTCTTGAATTTGGTTTTCAACCCTTTTTCGGATTCTTTCCTCAAGTATTCTCTCCATGATCTTGGCAACATGCGAGATACTAGTAATTCCTCTGTAATTTCCACACACCTTCTTGTCTCCTTTCTTGAATATTGGTATTATAATACCTTTCTGCCAATCTTCTGGAATTTGTTTTGCTCTCCACACACTCTTGAGTACTCTTGAAGTCCAATATATTCCAATGGGTCCTGCAGCCTTTATCATTTCTACTGCCACTTGATCCACTCCCACAGCTTTTCCCATCTTCATCTTCTTAATGGCCAATTCCACCTCTGCCATTGTAATGTCCGCTTCCATTTCTTCTTCTTCCACATCTGGCACTACAGTAACTTCTGTGTGCGTTACATTCCTGACATTTAACAGTCCATGAAAATATTCTTTCCATCGGTTCTTAATCTCTTCTGGTTCCTTCAATATCACTCCTCCTTTGTTTTTCACAAATCCAGCGTTTACATGTTCCTTCCTTCTTCTCTTAACTACACTAAATAATAATTTCTTTCCACGCTGACAATCGTCTTTAATTTCCTGTGCGAATAACTCCCAACTTTTCTTCTTCTCTTCTGCCACTACTTTCTTGCAGATTTGTCTAGCTTCTACATATCTCAATCTACTTTCTTCAGTCCTTTTTGTTTTCCACTGTTTCCAACTCTTCTTCTTTTCCTTCACTTTTTCTTTAACTCTTTCATTCCACCATTATTAATTATTTTTGACCAGAATGGACTGACGAGGTTAGTTGCACAGCGCAAGGACAATCTCTACTATGTACAGGGCACCCCACTGGAAAAATGTCGAAACGCAGTGTCAGAAGACAAGCGCGACGAGAATGTGGCGCAGCTGTGGCATCCAAGGATGGGTCACATCAACTTTCGTGATCTAGATACGGCAGTGAAGAGCGGATCCATTCGAGGTGTGCAACTAAAAGGGAGATGTGGAGATCTAACGTGTGACATTTGCACGAAATGCAAAATGACTCAAATACCTTTCCCGAAAGAGTCAAATCGTGTGACCGGTAAGCTCGATATTATTCACACAGACGTTTGTGGCCCTGTGGGTGTTGTGTCGAACGGTGGATCCAAGTACATGATCACATTTACGGACGACTATTCGAGATGGACAAAGGTACGGTTTATGAAGACGAAGTGCGAGGCGTTGCAAATGTTCCGAGAGTACAAGGCTTTCGTCGAGAAGCAGCACGGTCTGAAAATAAAGTGCGTACAGTCCGACAATGGACGTGAATATGTCAACAGGGAATTTGACGAGTTCTTGAAATCTGAGGGGATCGTGCGCCGTCTCACAACACCATATACGCCTGAACAAAATGGTGTGGCCGAGAGGAAAAATCGGACCCTTGAAGAGGCAGCACGATGTTTACTCCTGCAATCTGGCCTACCGATGACATTCTGGGCGGAGGCGATCAACACCGCAAATTATCTGAGGAACCGATGTCCAACCAAAAAGCTAAACGGGAAGACTCCATTTGAGCGCTGGTTAGACAGAACTCCGACTGCACACTATTTCAAGGACTTTGGGAGCAAGGTGTTCTGCCTGGACAAGACCCCAAACAAGGGGAAGTTTAGCCCTCGCTCAAAAGAGGGAATTTTTGTTGGATATTCGGAGCAGTCGAAGGCTTACCGTATCTGGATTCCTGAAACGAAAAAGATCGATATCACGAGAGACGTTTTTCGTGAGGAGATGACCGCGCCTAAGAAATCAGTCGATGATCTGTTCCCGCGTGACTCTCCGGACAAAGTACGCATTGAACCAGAGGATCCGATCCATGAACTGGAGTTCGAGCTGGTGTCGAGAGACGAAGTTCTGGCAGAAAACCAACCTGATGTTGCTGAATGGGAATTCCCCGATGGCTTCATAGGCTTTCCTGCCGACGATTACTTTGTTGAACCGGAGATCCAATCCGATGAGCAACAAGCGGCATCATCTAGGAGAAGAGGCGGTGGGCCTCGTTTGATTAGAACTGGAAAATCTGGGCGACCCCGCAAGAACTACGGTGATCGACCAGGGGAAGCGGCTAACGTCGCTGAAATCCCAGTGACCCAGGCTATCTCCGGAGAGGACTCACCTGCGTGGATCGAAGCAATGTCAGAAGAAGCAATTTCACTGATTCGGAACAATACGTGGAAGCTGGTCGACCGTCCCAAGGGGCAACGTGTGATAGGAAGCAGATTCGTTCTCCGGAATAAGTTTAACCCTGACGGCACTATCAGCAAGCGGAAGGCGCGCGTGGTAGCGAGGGGTTTCACGCAGAGACCAGGAATAGAGTTTCACGACACATTCGCTCTAGTCGCAAGGCTGAGCACAATAAGGACTGCGGTGGCGTTAGCTGTACAAGATAATCTAAAAATCCGACAGCTAGACGTCAAGACGGCGTACTTGAATGGAGAAGTCGAGGAGCAAATCTTCATGGAGGCCCCGGACCACTTCGAGTACGTTCTTGCCCATATCGTTCAAGACGAGACTGTGCGAAAGACCGCAGATGAGATGCTGGAGAAGTTGACCAATCATGACATGGTGTGCTCACTAAACAAAGCGTTGTACGGACTGCAACAGGCAGGACGCGCTTGGTATCACCGTTTCGAGGAAGAGATGAAAAATCTCAAGGCGACTCGCTCGGATGCAGATCCATGCATGTACCACATCGGACCGGTCGAAGATAGGATTTATATAATCATCTATGTCGACGACATGATGATCATGGCTCGAGACGACAAGAAGATCGACGTGGTGAGAGACTATCTGAATACCAAGTTCTAGATCAAGGACTTGGGGGACGTGCGGTATTGTCTGGGGCTGGGGTTCGAGAGGAACGCCAACCAGATGAAACTCAGCCAGAAAGGATACATAGACGAGGTCCTGGAGAGATTCGGAATGGCAGAGTGCAGGCCTGTCAGCACTCCCATTGATCCAAGTACGAAGCTGCAGAAGGAAGACGTGAACCCTGGCGTACAAGCGGAGAGCGTCCCCTACCGACAGTTGATAGCTCTCATGTACCTGTCAGTGGGAACGAGGCCGGACATATCCCATGCAGTCAGTTCTCTCTCTCTCAGTTCAACGACTGTCATGGACAGCAGCACTGGAAGGCTGCAAAACGTGTCTTGCGATACCTCGCTAACACATGTGATCTCGTCCTCATGTACTCCAAATCCAGCGGTCCAGCGGTGATGTACATGGACGCTGACTGGGGAAACTGCCTGGTTGATCGAAAATCGTACACCAGATACGCGTTCACACTAGGCGGCGCTGCAGTGAGTTGGGAGTCCAGGAAGCAGCCTACTGTGGCCCTGTCGTCGACGGAGGCCGAATACATGGCCTTGACAGAAGCAACCAAGGAAGCTCTACACATGAGGAAACTCCTGAAAGACTTCGGAAAACCGATAGATGTCGTCCCAGTGAAGAACGACAATGTAGGTGCGTAGAAGCTGACGTCGAATCCTATGTTTCATTCACGGACAAAGCACATCGACATCAGGCACCATTTCGTCCGAGATGCCGTGGCCAAAAAGGTGGTTTCGGTGGAGTACACTCCAACGGATGAGATGCCTGCCGACATATTGACAAAAGGATTGTCAAGGTCCAAGCACGAGAAATGTGCTCAAAGCCTTGGCTTGAGACCACATGCACCAGGATGACTCCGGCTGTTGGTCGAGGGGAAGTGTTGGTGAGATTCGGCACCCGCCGGTATCGACCTCCATCCTGATCGATAGGCGCAACTAGCGCCCTCAACTAACTTTTAAACAGTTCGTTTTATGATCTGTTCACGGCACAACGCATTTAAACAGTTCATGTATTTTGTGTTAAATAAATCAGTTGAGTTATATTTAAACGAGCGTTTCATTGCCGCTTTAAAACCTCTAATAGAAAGCATACGGAAATATGTTTTAAAACAATCTTTACAAGAACAACCAGTCAGTTTTACGAGCAGAAATTGAGTGATCAACGTATCTTAATTTAATAACGTCTCCCATTCTTGAACAAAGAAATTACAGAGTATGTCTTGGAAAAGCGGGCAAAGGGATTTCCGATAACACGAGACGTTATAAAAATGAAAACACAACCTTAAGGGCATATATTGTGCAAGTTATGAGTTAGTGAGTATTTTTTTGAAAAAATCTGTAAGAGCAGTTGATAACTAGGCCTCGTCTTATATTCGGGGTCGTCTTACATTCGGGTATATACGGTACTTTTATTGCAATTGTCATCATATTAACGAACTGGGAATATCAGATCTGCATGACAGACAGGCTGTGAGGCATGCTTTAAAGGAAGTCCATGATTTTCAGGAGAAACCTCTGAAGAAAGGTACCCCCTGGACTACTGAAAGAAAAGAGTTACACCGGCCGAAAATGAGTCAATACCGGGCGAAGATCAAGACCCTCCAGTTGAATAAACGTGGTCCTAAGTAGGCCAATTCGAGAGAAGAAGAAAATAGAACTAGTAATTGTAATAATAAACCAAAAAAATATACCGAACACTAAATATTATAAAACACGCAGAAATTTAGATTGCTGGCTCTATCTCAAATGACGACACGATCAGCAGCCACCATGTGAGCGGGTAATATAAATTCGAGTGTAGTCTATTCTGCAGACCAAGGTTTCTTCGTTGACCAGCAAGATCCACACATTCTGTTAAAATGAGGGCTACGATGAATACGTTTCCACAGGTACGAGTGGGTGGTCCTTGCATGACTTATTCTTAATCTGCTCAAAATGACGGATTTCTTCCGTGCCCAGAAGGAGCTCCACTACACGCATGTAGCTCCTTTTACTGGCTCTTAGATCAGTCAGCCATTTAGTTTCCCTAGCTCCGATTACAAGTACACACTCCATTATACTCACAGTTATCGTGAAGACACAGGTTATCAGACATAATCGACACAAACCCAAGTACACGAGGCAATTGAGGGACTGAATAACAATTTTATGTAGAATCCAACACGGCAACCCGGAAGAAGTGGCCTCTTTGTTTTCTAGTTCAACCTAGTGTGGCCAAACTATTGGCACTTTTTTTTTTTTACGTTCTTAATGATTCTGCCCAATGTCATCTACCAAAGGACGCCACTTACCCCTACTTTATAATAATAATTATAGAGAACTCGTGCACCTCACTGGCCTGAGGCAAGTCTTGGGCGACTTGTATGTTAACGACACTGTTCTAGTACCTCAAATCTAAATTAAGTCCTTGCCAGAGTCAGGAATCGAACCCGGTTCACGGAGATGGTATCCAGATTATTCTCGTCGTGAAGAGCAGCTGGAGATCCTGAGAGGAAACAAATAGAGGCTAGAAATCATGACACAAAGGGGCCGCTACCTAACAGAATACCACTCATCTACAAATGGTGCATTACCTGAAACAAAGTGGCGACTGCAAACTTAGTTATAGTCCTTAACATCCTTCTCTTGCAAGTCTTCTCTATTAATTCTGGATATCCACAAGGCCCTCCTTCACTCCGATCTAGATCTCGTCAAATCGCACTGGTTTCTGATTACTTTCGGTATACAGAAAAATCTTACACCCAGTACATGATCATGATTTGAACGGGAACTACAATTAACGGTCGAACAAATAACCATTTTCTCAACTCTCGGAGACAGTTTGGCCCGGCCGACGTCGAAGCTGGGAATTGAACATGGGGTCTTGTTAGCTCAGAACTAGGGAGCCAAGTGAGTTTTAACCCCTTTGCCAGATGTCCTTGAAGTATTTTTACATGGTTTTCAACTATCAACTCCAAGTACATGCAGAGGCTGTACGTTCTAAGAGGCCATGGTCACTTACTTGTAACGATTTGCCCTTCTTTGTTTATTTCTCATTGATTCCTCTGAAGAGGTAGGCATCAAGATGAAATCAATTTGCCACATAGAGACTCATCCCATAGAATGGAACAATAACTGGCAGAAATAGGTTACGAGTTTCACCTACCGTATGTTCAAGGTTATTTATTTCATCTTAAAGGGTCTCCCTAGTCAATACATATCATTTCTTTTATATTATTGTTATTATTATTATTATTATACTTTGTTACAACTGTACAAGTTTTGGGCCACCTTTTCAAGGGCCTTCTTCATATCAATGTCAAATTAAAGGCAACATTGCACCAAAAGATCAAATATTTTCCTTCTAAAAAACAATGGCTATCCTGAGTATGGTTTTTTCCCTGGTTGTTCCTTACTCCCTCCAAGCACATGCTGGGATATACTTAACTTCAAGTCCCGGGTCACCTACCTCATCCTTGTCCCTAATACAGTTACTCACACTACTACAGTCATCACATAAATACAGGTTATCAGAAAAGTTAAAATACACACCCAACTACACAATTCTGATGACGAATATGTCCCTAGCCCCTAATATGA
Source organism: Meconema thalassinum (assembly GCA_946902985.2). Classification (NCBI taxonomy): domain Eukaryota; kingdom Metazoa; phylum Arthropoda; class Insecta; order Orthoptera; family Tettigoniidae; genus Meconema; species Meconema thalassinum. The sequence goes on along the minus strand of OX336388.2, from coordinate 1,378,896,449 downwards.
ATCTACAACAACAATGTTCTCAAGGTAAGAGAGAAGGATATAATTTTGCATATGGCTCTGATTGAGAAATTCTTGAGGACAGCATTTATTGTTACTTACTTACTAGTATTTTAATTGCACTTACAAATTCGGTTCAAAATGAAGGTGCTACCTTTGTAATCTAAAATTCTGCATAATTTCCTAAATTTCTTTCTTTACGTTGAACTCCCAAGTTTTGTAATTGTATTTCAAGCTTTGATTTAAGGCTGATTAAGAACAATGTTTTCTTCTAGGACTGGATTACTGCTTTGAAGCCCCTGTGTGTCACACAGCAGACAAGATCTCCTAAAGTGCAACGATTGCGAGAATTACGATGCCTACATCTCCATATCCTTGACGCTCATAGGTAAATATATTCGAATTATCTGTAGATTAAAGAAGGAATTGTTCTCTTGTAATTGTATTTTATTTTAACTTTCCCTCTTGTGTGTTATGTTTTCAAGCAGTTATGCCAATTCACAGAAATCCTATCAATAATGTTTTTTGGAGTCCTAATACATTGATAACCAGTACGTTATTAATCTATGTGATTGATTACGGTACAAGTTTTGCAAGACTGCAAATTGGCTCCATAAGACTTGGTCTCAAATCATTATAGAAATAAACTGTAATTTAATTTCATGACCACTGAATCAGTTTTTGTATGTTGATATTTCTGTCAGTGGATATTTTTGCTTGATTTCACCAAGCCCAATTTGATAGAGGCAGATGTTTATTTGAAATGGAATCATGATGCTACTTCATCTATGATGCCTTTGGTCTGTTTGATGAGATCCCACTATCCCTAGTTCAAGGCCAGGCACTGAGAAAAGGCGCACTTAGGCACTGCAATGTTACTGATTTGGCGCTAGTCTCAGCCATTTGTTAAGATTCTCATTGCCCTTGTGGTCCTGACACGGTGCGATGCTACGCAATAGTCGCTGCTCTCAGCCGTTTGACAAGATTCTTGTTGTCCTCGCAGTCAGTCTTGGAGAAAGGTTGTGATGTTATGCTATTGACTGCACCCTCGGCCATATTATGAAATTCCCGATGCCCTTATGATTGAGCACAGAAAAATATTGCGATATCACACAATTATCACTGCTCTCAACCCTTTGACAGGATTGTCGTTCTTGTGGTCAGGCAGAGAGAAATATTGTAGCACAGTGCCATGCCAAGAGTGAGGCACTAAATGTGCACCCCTCAAAGACCAGGAAACTTGGCTGACCTCAATCAACCCAAACTGAAATATCTGTTCAATCATGGAAAAAATGCTGTAGGGTGTTAAATTTGTAGTGTAGTGGTCATTAATATCATGCTGGTATTTGATGTGCTTGGATTCATTTGCACTCTTCTGTAGTTGTTACATTTGCTGTCTTGAATTAATTTGTGTTTTTGTCTATTACAGGTTACCATATAAGTTAGTGCCAAACCCTTTTTGTATTATCTCCCTGAACCAAGTAAAAGTAGCCCGTACGAAGGTGAAAACAGGACCTGACCCAGTTTGGGATGAAGAATTTATATTAGAGTAGGTTGAGAGCTTTCTTATTGCTGAACTAAAAAGAAATTGCACATTCTTCATATTAAAAATACAGAGAGATGATTAAATATCATACTTTTGTTTCGCAGTGATGTTCCTCCTGATGTGATCACGTTTACTGTTACTGTGTACAATAAAGGCAAACGATCAAAAGATACTGAAGTTGCTGAGCTGACGGTAGAGCTGAGCACCTTAACAAATGGAGATGAGGTATAGTACCGTACTTAGTTCTTTTAATAAAGCTAGCATATTAAACAGTACTTGCTTAGTATTCACTGAAAGGAGAATATTTTGAAATGTTGGTGCAATATTTCCTTACTCAACACCTACAGTTTACAGTGGGTCAAAATCGAAATCTAGAAGGACAATTATTTATTTTCATAATTAAAAAATTAAAATTTATTACTTCTACAGTATTCTCGTATAATTGCCGCTCGTTATTCTGGGATATAAACAGTGGCGTACGCAGGATTTCCTTCTGGGGGGGCTTTCATTCATAGTAATGTCCTATAATAAAAATGATAATTCGAATATAATTCATAAAAAGCAACAACTCGGTTAAATAAACACTACCGGACCCAAGCGAGAAATCTCGCATGTTCATAAACCACCCTTCCCCGATTGGTTTATAACGAGAGAATTAATTGCAGCATGTTAGAGCTCCAGAATTTGCAAATCGCACACTTCTAACAAAAATTGATATTTATGAAATTAGAATGGAATTCGTCACTGCTAATGTCATTTGTGTGCTGAGTCCATTGAATTGATTTATCTTAGCTGTAACACTCACCAGTTATTCGATATTTTTGAAATTATACGATTTGAGTACTCACTCCTTTGACTTACTGTTTCTGAAATCCATGCAAAATGATAAAGGAAAGACCTCATAATGTTAAAATGATACGAAACAGGTGTCGCAGCGTCCAAAATGTGAAGTGGACAGCAATTACGGAGCATATTTTCCTACAGCAACAGTATCGACAAATCTCACACTTTGTACATAATTTTTTTAGTCATTTTTTTAAGAAATTATTGATATTTATGAAATTAGAGTGCAATTCGTCACTGATAATGTCTATTCTCTTTCATTTGAATGCTCATTTGGCACGATCGGTCGCTTGTGAGCGCCACAGGAGGGATCTATACTAATGAAAGAATATATATATGATGATTCTCTTTGCATGAAAACTATTTTAACTATATTTTTCAGCACTTGAAACAATATTACAAACACAATTGAAAACATAAAAGATCAATAAAAAATACGGAAAAGAGTTTAGCCCAATATAGTTATTGCACTAGATACAAACGGACAAAAAGAAATGTCTAAATTGTTAATCGGGCTAAACCAAAGAATCTGATTAAGTAGATATTTGCCCTGGAATTTGTTGAAGGACTTGGACAAGTCTACTTCAATCGTATATCAAGCCTTCTAGGTTTGACAGACAAGTCATTCAGTAATTCCTCAATTGAAACATCAACAGTATCATGAATGAACATCAAAGCTAATCCATTAAGGCGTTCTTCACTAGTTGAATTCCTTAAATAGTTCTTCAAGAATTTTAAGGACGAAAACGATCTTTCACACGAGCAGGTTGTGACAGGTAAGGTAGCCATGATGACAACTGGAAACATATTCTTATTGCATATTGACAAAGCATCTATAGCACTCTTGGGCTTCTTTTCAATAGATTTCAGAGTTTGTTTCCAGAGAAGTAGCTCTCCTCTAATATTAAGGGGAAGTCCATAAAATTCAGCTACATTTTCTACTTCAGCTATGCTTTGGTTGGATAGTTCGTCTTCAGTTGTAGTAACTAGCGTTTGCAATGGCTGAAGAGTTTCTTTATGGGAGACAAATTTATCATCAAGTGATGAAATAGTTTCTTCAAGAAATGGGATGAAAATAACCCGCCTATAATATTCTTCCGGATCGTTAGATGAAACGTTGTTCCTCATCGTTTGTCGAACAGCAGTTCGAGGCTGAACTACAGGCACTCCAAATTCTTTGCAGAACTCTAAAACCGAATTATATGCACACACAAACCTTGCATCTGCATCTGCCCTCATTTCTTCAAGAGACCTCTTAACATTCATGGAGGCATTGATTGCTTGACTGAGATCCAAATTTTCAGTTTGAAGGTATTTGCTGAGAGGAAGTGTGATTTGAAATGCTTCATGAATGACAAATACACTTATCAAGAACACAAATTTGCTGATAGCGCACAGAAGAAGTTGCGCATCTGTAGCTGCCTTCTTATCAACCCATGCTGCTATTTTTTCTAATGTCAACAATAACGGTTTCAGAAGTTCAATGAATGAACGAACAGACACGTGCTCTTCAATCCATCTCATTGCACATAACTTCTTGAGTTTACTCACTCGGGGTTTCTCTTCCATACTTTCAACTTCATTTGTCAACACAGCCTGCCTCTTTGGTGAAGTACTAAAAAAGGCATAAGCTCTTTCAATTGTACCCATACAGTTCCTAATCTCGGCAACACTACACCCTTCAGAAATGGCCAGGTTTAAACAGTGAGCACTACAGTGAACATACTGGGCTTTGGGAAACTGTTTTCGTACAATGGCCTGAGCACCTCTGTAGGATCCACTCATGGCACTAGCTCCATCATAACCTTGGCCTACGAGATATTCTGCTTCCAGTCCCACACTTTTCAAACCAGACAATATGCTATTCGCAAGGCCTAACCCAGAAGCATCATTGATAGCAATAAATTGCAGAAACTCCTCATGTACGGAATTATCTTGAACAAAACGGACACATAGTGACATTTGCTGCACACCGCTGATGTCTGTGGTCTCGTCAGCAAGAACAGAAAAGTATTTAGCTTTTTTCACCTGATCGACTAACCTTTTCAATATAATGTCATTCAAAGATGAAATAATTTCATTCTGAATCCGTGGGCTTACGTATGTTGCATTTAAGGATGCTGTCATCAAATGTTCCTTTAGTATTGTATCACCAGCTTCTGCTCGAAACTTGAGAAGAGACCTGAAATTTCCCTCCCCTTTCTTGAGAGGCTCATCTAAATTTACAGGACCCGAATCCCTGTGACCACGGAAAGCAATGCCCATTCGAGCAAGGAAAATCACAGATTTAATTATTAGTATGAGTTTCTGCCTGTTGCATAATATGTTGGATTGAACACCCCTATCCAAGCTTACGTCAACAGCAGGTTTTGTACCTTTGTATATGGCGAGTAAGTTCGCAGCCTTTTCCGTACATGCCATATGATTCTTGGTTTCTTGGTGTTTTTTGAAATCCTCCTTCGCATTTTTCCAGTTCATGTAAGGAAATTTTACTAGTTTGCCTGGCGATGAAGATTGTTTCCCTACAACGGTGCAAAACAACGAACAATATTTACAAAAGGCTCCGTTCTTTGAAGGAGAATAAACTAGCCATTTCCACTCTGATAACCAGTTCAACTGAAATTTCAGATTCCTTGGACCCGATAAAGGGAAATTAAAATTGCTTCCAGGTGTCCAGGCATTTTCCAACAGTTCATTTTTCAGATAATCATCAATCTAAAGAAAAAAGTAAATCACAACATTGAAATAATTAACCTGTACCGACACATACGTAGGCCAAGGCCATACAAATACCGGTATAACATAATAGGTAAAGCATCGAAATGCAAATCAGTTACAGAAATAGCGATTATCATGAATCATATTGTAAACACACCTGTTGGCCAGCATAACCTCCAAAGTCTGTTCGATGTATTTGGTCGGTAGCCGGCTTGGTAGTAGCCGATAATTCTTCAAGTTCATTTTCAATTCTTAAAGATGAACTACTTGCAATGGCAGTGTTGCATGTAACATCTACTCTTGGTTTTTTAATAATAAATCGATCCATTACGCATTACAAATAAACTCGGAAAAAAAGTGCGACTCACGATCTGGCAGTTCACAGATATGCATGTTTAAAGCAGCACGAAGCTGCGTTTCGATAGTTACCAATCGCACACTTTAACAGTAAAACGACAATTTTGATATTTCGCCTAGTGTATTTAGTTATTATTGCTTTAAGTGGAAGAACAGCGAGGTCATCTGCCCCTCTTGCTCCGTTTAACATGTAGTTTAAGGGTGTTTACCCCAGGCCATAACCAGTAGCTAGCGCCAAAGTTGGAGAAGTCTCGTTGCGAGTTGAGTGGAGGTCATTTAACACGTGAAGAACGTGTTCACATTAAAAATATATTACAAAGGAGTAGCCTAAAGAAGCCTCACTGGCAGCAATTCAAAACATTTTCCAGGTGATAGATGGGACAATATAAGGAGTCATGTAAACTAATGTCTCGGGGGGGGGGGGGGGTTAAACCCTAAACCCCCCGTCGGTACGCCACTGGATATAAACGCATCTTAGTGTAAATCTGTCACCACTGTTCGAGCAGTCTGAATTGGAGGGTGAATCTAAGTGGCTGTGGTTTGGTTGTCTTTGTGGTTAGTGTGATGCTTTAAGATGGAACATGCAGCTGAAGGTATGATCTTTGTAATGTGTTTCAGTTAGTACTGGGCGTAATTGTTACGTAATTTTAGCTATGCATTATATAATATTTAACTATTATTTTTAAAATTATATTTTCACTTAGATTTTTAGTATTTTTGCGTCACTTTGCATCACTTTCTACTTAATGTTAAAATGTAGATAAAGTCTTGTAGTTTACTCCTCGTATAAGATTTTTTGCAACTTACTTAGTTATTTTACGTTTTAGGAGATGCTGCGCAACCAGTTCTCACACATTTACAACTGTTTGAAGCACTGGGTTCGACGATTATGTCAAAAGTGGAACTTTGTGACTTTGTTAAAAGTGAATTAGGGATAGAAAATTGTTCTGATGAGATTACTGAATGCTCTATCCAACTCCTAGTCATAGACAATTTCTTGCATGTGTAGACGTAGCTTAAAAAAGGTCTTAACTTATGTTTATTATGAAGTAAACAAATTATATACGTTGCTTTCACTCTAAATTCATGATTAAAACCTAAAAATAATTTTGTCCCCCTAGATTTCGATTTTGACCCACTGTGCAGTGGTCTCAAATATGAAATAATGTCATATAACTTTCCATTTGTGTGTATTTTATGTATTCTTACCTGGCAAGTTACTGTATCTTATGCTATTCAGTTTTTTTCCCATTATTAACAATCCTCCTTGATTTAAAGAATTCAGTAGTCATATTGTGAACTGATTCATTCATTTTCAGTTGGAGAAATATTATGGTACAGTAGTTATATTATTTACATGATCCTCACTACCGTATTTATGTCAGAGGTTTCTGGAACAAATACTCCTAAGGATCTGGTTACCTTATTTCTGCTAACCTCTTAGGTTAGCTTCGCCAGACTTTTGGTATCTTCCTGGTCTTCGTAACTGCCCCTACCATTGAACTCGCTTAACCATAACCACCTTGCTGGACTTTGGCCTATCCCTTCCAAAATGGCTCTATTCAATTGTGTTCCTGGGCCGAATGCTTTGACTTTTCTAGTAAAAGCGTGTTTGGATTTAACAGTGCATCTCCTTGATCCCTAAGGATCTTGATTCTCACAGCTTTGTCCAATCTTCTGGGCTAAACAGATTTGCTCCATTCTTGAATCTATATCAGTATATCAATAGAATCCTCACCTCTTGCCCATGACCAGTGCCTCACCCATTTTGTTCCTTTCAACTGCCCGCCAGGAGCTCGCAACTTGTGGGACGTGGGTTGGCGACCACGGGACCCCAGCTGAGTCGGCATCGCTTCCACTTACTTGTGCCGGGCTCCTCTCTGTTACCTTTCCTGTCGACCTCACTTGGTCAACTCTTGTTCTCTTCCGACCCCGACGGTATTAGGGTATCCGAGGCCTAGGGAGTCTCTTCCTTTCCCGCCTTAATTGGGCCTTCTCTCATCTTTCCGGATCCCTCAGTCTTCGAGGGTTCCGCCTTCTTTTTCTTTTATATTTTGTACGTCTTTTCACTTCCAATTACATTTTGTATGTCTTTTCAATCTAAATTCAGTTTTGTGAGTTTTTCAATCTAAATTGCATTTTGCACTTACTTTCATTCTAAATTGCATTTTGTAAGCATTTTGATTTTCACTTGCATTTTGTGAGTATTTTGAATTTCAATTGCATTTTGCAAGTATTTTCAACCCTAATTGCATTTTGCCAGCATTTTCAATCTAAATTGCATTTTTGCGAGTATTTTGAATCTAAATTGCATTTCGTGGGAATTTTGAATTTCAATTGCATTTTGTGTAAGTATTTTCAACCTAAATTGCATTTTGTAATTAGTGTTCTCAATATAAATTGCATTTTGTAAATATTTTGAATCTAAATTGCACTTTGTGAGTATTTTGAATCTAACTTGCCGTTTTGTGAGAATTTTGAATTTAAATTCCATTTTTTGCATATTTTCACTCTAAATTCCATTTTGAGTCTTTTTCCATCTAAATTTACCTTTTTCGAGTATTTTCAATCTTAATTGAATTTTGTAAGCATTTTTGATCTCACTTGCATTTTGTAAGTTTTTAATCTACATTGCATTTTGTACATATTTTGTGTCGCGGGCACCGACAGTTTGTGAGTGTTTTGAATTTCAATTGCATTTTGTAAGTATTTTCAACCTCAATCACTTTTTGCAAGTATATCTTGGGTGGCATTTTGAATCTTAATTGCATTTTGTGAGTATTTTGAATTTCAATTGCAATTTGTAAGTATTTTCAACCTCAATTGCAATTTGTAAGTATTGTCAATCTACATTGCATTTTGTAAGTCATTTGAATTTACATTGCATTTTGTGGACATTTCGAATCTAACTTGCATTTTGTAAGTATTTAGAATCTAAACTCTATTTTGTGTCTCTTTTCCATCTAAATTCCACTTCGTCAGTCTTTTTCCTTTAATTTGCCTTTTGATAGTGCTTTCTATCTACATGTTTTCAGTCTACCTTGGTTTTCGTTATGGTTTCCATTTCATTGTCATTTTCGCTATCACCCAGGCCATTAGGGGCCGATAACCTCGATGTTAGGCCTCTTAAAACAACAATCATCATCATCATCCTTTCAAACTGCCTGTATCTTGCATCATACTCTATTCCATCACCAAAACTGCCACAAGCACTCTATTCCCCATTCACCAAAAACCCTGCATGACCTTCATGCATCTTCCCAGTCTTGAGAACATCTTGATCCACCATCAGTCCTACCAATTTACTTCCTTCCCTCACCAATTTTTTTTTCAGTTATCCAAGGGATGATATTTGGTAGTATATTTGGTATGCCATAATGACACCGTGAAACAGCCAGGAATGAAGTTTATACCAGAGGTTAGGTTGTGCAGAACCAACTCACAGAAGTGAATACTTTTGCTTTTAATTTGCCGTGAACCTTACCATTCTCATATGACTTTATTTTGTTGCAAAGATTATATAAGTGGGACAAAATTGTTTACTTAACCATGAAAAGGTATCGTACAACTGAAATTACTGTAAACTAAAAAACATACAACTGAGTCCGTTACTTTAGGAGAATTCCACTATCATCATCATCATCATCACCATCATCATCAGTTTCCGTTTTCCAGCCTAAGCCAGGGCGGAGCAAATATGAAACCCCTCCACTTTACTCTGTCTGTCCACCATCCTTTCTCAACCATTGAACTCCACTCCAGGTTTCATTCTCTCACACTGTCCTTCCCCAAATCCATACACCGTACTCTAGCTCTTCCTTGTCCTCTCTTTCCAATCATCCGTCCCTCCATCACTTGTTTCGGCATTCTTTCATCATTCATCCTTTTCACATGTCCATACCATATCAATGAGTTCTGCTCCAGCTTATCATTCAGCTTATGTACATTCACTTCAATTCGAATGTCTTCATTTCTCACTCTATCTCTCGTAGTCTTCTGTACCACACTCCTCAGGAATTTTTTTGGCTGCCTGTATTCGATTGGAAATATCTGTTCCCGGAGGAAACAGGATGTATCAAATTTCTTTGTAAATTTGTTACTGCCTGTATTCTACTTTCATCTCTCCTCGTCATCGGCCAAGTTTCTGCTTCATATGTCATTATTGGTAAGTAATAGGTCTTGTACATCACTTCTTTAGCCAACAGTGGTATGTCTTTATCCCAAATTACACTCCAAACCTGATAGAAAACACTCCCACATTGTATTCTCTTGTTAAAATCTTGAACTTTCCTTTAATTCATTACCTAAATATTGAAGTGCTCTACTACTTCCAGATCTACATCTCCAATTTTAACAATCCCTTTTCCTTCTTTCTTTCCTCTTGTCATTACCATTGTCTTACTTCACCCATTCAAATGTTGTTTATAAATCTTATAACTTAATATCTTACAAGAAAAATACAATACAAATTGTATTGATAGGGCTGATGTCCCATTTTTCTCATAAGATATGAAGTTATGAGATTTATTAACATTGTTCATTCGTCAATATGAATCAAACAACATGGCCACTACCATGAGGAACAATACAGCCATCCCCTTTAAAAAGCATGAATAAACATTAGTATCTTACAACACAATTGTGAGCTACAACTTCCGCTGAAATACTGCCTCACATTTGGTGTGGCATTCTGCTTTTAGTTGGGCTATAGATAGCTGTCGGTATGTTTACAAACAACTTAAGAGTTGGCCGTTCGGTCAGTATGAGATCGGCCATGATAGCAACACAGTGACGTGACGTACAGAGGTGATGCACAACACCTTCTTGGACATTTTGTTTGTTTTAATCCAATATTTTCTTCAACATTACATTGTGCTACTGTTGCATGTAATCAGACATGTAACAAATTGTGAGTTGTATGGATATCACTGCACACAAAAACAAATAATGAAACAAAATAAAACCAATATAGTGAAGTTGTTATATTCTTTCAGACTGAAGACTGGTATGTGCTCTCGGGAATCACACCAATTGGAGAGTGGGGTTCTCTACGGCTACGAACACGTTACTTGCATGACCTAATCATGCCCCAGGAGGAATATTCACCCATGCAACAGCTTGTACTTGATCCCTCACTTGAAGTTGTGAGAGCTCTTGCAGATATATGTCACTTGGACCGAGTACCTCTTGCAAACTCACTTCTGCGGATATTCAGGTGAGGATTTCATTCTAATATTGAAACAAGTGTTTGCCAATGAACTTTCACTTTACCAGGGTGTTGAGCGATACGGGAAATGCGGGAATTATACGGAAATTCTAGTTACCCAGGAAAAAAACGGGAAATTCACACTTGATACGGGAAATCTTGAAAAGTCTCATAATGCCCAACTTCTCAGCCCCCGAATGCTCGGTGGAGTCCTCCCGCTCAGCCTTCTATTTCGCCTCCAGACCGCACTACCACCCGCAATTTGCGCTACCGATAGAGCGCTAAGCGGGACGAGAACCCAGCCAACGTTGAGTGCATGCTTTGCCTGGCCGACCGCCAGCAGTACCCTCTCCGCGCCGCGCTCATTGCCGACAATGACATACAGGAGTCGGTCCGCATTGTTATTCACAGAGGAGACCAGTTGTTTTTTCGACCTGGGTTTCTCGACAAGAGCAGCCCTTAAATAAGCTAACAGCTCAAGATCTCAGAAAATTCCAGACCGGGATGTGCTGCAATTTCGCACCAACTGCCGAAATTTGTACATTTGTATCCTACGGCTGAAGGAATCAAAGAGAGGTCAACTCTTGCTCACAAGATGACCCGTGCTATTTCCTGCCTCGACCCTACTCCCGCTGAGACTCCTAAGTTGGCTGATTTTGGATCGTCATTGCCCTGGAAATTCTTTGTAATCAGGAGAATTTGCTTTCTGCCGCAATGGCTGACCGCATCAAGAGCAGCTACCCCGCACTTCTGAGACTGCCCTCCGTCACTGCGCGTTTGAAGCAGTTCGACAGAAAAGAGCCACGGGTCGATGTGCTGTGGTCTGAATTAGTGGCTTCAGCACCTTCCTCAGTTCCTGCCTAAAACGATCTCACAAGCTTCGTTAAAATGATACTGATTTTGTATCACAACAATGCAGCTCTAGAGAGAAGTTTCTCCCTGAACAAGGAGTGCATGATCGTCAATCACAAAGAAGCAAGTCCGATTGGCATGCATACTGTTCGGGACGCTTTGATGGCAGCTGGTGGAGTAGAAAAGATAACAGTGAGCAAGAGTCCATACTTCACGAAACTCCTACGCCGTGTTAAAGGAAGCAAAACAGGTGCGAAGCCAGGAGGAAATGGAAGCGACGGCTAAGGTGGCAGTCGAAAGAAAAGCCGCGAAAGATCTCCAGGAATGGGGGAAAAAAAAAAGGTAGAAGAAGATATTGAACGACGCCCGTTCTGAAGCAGAGAAAATTGAAGAGCAGAGGAGTTCCCTAGTGAAGCTTTAAATGAATAAATCCTTGATTATTATTTGTTTTATCTTATTTTGTGTGACTCAAGTTCCTAACCGCAATCTAGTATTGCCAAAGTGACTTATTTTATTTTGTGTATGACTACCCTACAGTTCCTATTCAGATATTAGTACTGTCAAATGAAGTTAATTTTGTGTTGTGTATAACTGAAGTTCCTAATAACAATCTTGTATTTGTCAAAGTGACTTATTTAATTTAACCTTGGCAATTCATCAAGCTCTGACGAAGACAATGATGGAGGTGATGATGATAGAGACAGTGAAGGAATGGAGGGTGTCAAAGAAACCCTTGCCACGTGACTGAGGATAACTTATATATTGGTGTCAGTTCGCTTGCGTCAATCGACAATAGAGCACAGGCTATTGTTTCCCGTCAGTGTTCAAAATACCGTCTGTCATTCAATAGCCTACAACTCAAAACCACGGCAATAATATCGCCACAGAGTGGCTTGTTTGAATGCTCAGTGCTAAATATGTCTTAACCTTAGCTTTACTTTTGTATTATCACGAAAGCTAATATTAACCCTCGAGAGTCGCGATTCCGTGAGTGTGCATGGTGTTTCCTGTCAACTACTGTAGTAAGCTGTGAGCGCCCTCCACTCTGACTCTTGTTTCATGTTAAAGGATAATCATTGCATGGTGAGTGTTTTTATATTCATTAGCTGTAGAGTGTTTGCCCTCTGTCGTATTTATTGAATTGAATACGGATGATAAAGGTATCATAGCTTCGGTGTGTAATTTATTCATCTAAAAGTATCGTATTTCTCTGTTTGAATGTCCTCGGCGTTGACTCAGGATTGTCTTTTAAAATATATTACGAATAATTGTACAGAAATGATGTCTGAAGTGTAGCGCTGTGTATTATTTGAATCAGTTGATTTACAGCAACACTAAAAACTTAGCAACACAGCTCAGCTGTTCCAAGCTCCCGACATATCCTTCGTGTTGTTTCCTTCGAAATACAGGGTGTAGGTTAGAAGCATGCTCAGAATTCTTGCTGTGTGGCGGTTAGTCGTAGGGTCTTGTTATGTGGCGACCGGGGTTGCGGAGAGGAAAAGCGGGGCAAAGTGACAGGAAGGCTGTCAGTACCGAATGCGCGGGGTGAGCAATACTGTATTTGTCCCAGAATTTACGCGTGTAATAGCGGACACACCTCCAATTTTACTATAAAAGTCGTGATTTAAAAAGGGATAGTGGGTGGGTAACATCTATTACTACATGACCCACAAAATTATTATTCATTATTACAAAGGGTATTTTGACTATTTTCAGTAGTGTAGAAAATTGTATCGCCTTGTTCCGGTTTCGTATAGAGCTTGCATTTTCTTTCGATCTTTCATTTGCCATAGGGCGCACCACCGGCGTATGGTTATGCATTACCAGCTTCCGGTTTAGTAGTCGGGAAATGGAAGCAATGGGAACTGTGTACTACAATTTTCCTTGCATGTAACTAAGCAAATTATTGTTGTTAAGAGAATGTAAAATGCACCTAGAATGATCTGATATTCAGCTGTATGCCGTGAGAAAGCTCTGCATGTGTTCATTTCTTATGATTAATGATGCGAAATGTCAATTAACATTGTGCTGCATACAACACTCGTAGTCTCTAAATGTTGCCATACCTGCCAGGTTTTCCGTTTTTCGCTGCTTGTTTCCGGATTTTGGGGGTGTTTTCCGGTTGTCCGGATTAACATATTGTTTTCCGGATTTTCAATTCCCTAGCTTTTTTCCGTTCTCTGCATCCAAATCGCATTTCAGTTTTGATTTTCGATAATAGCTGTTATTCTGAGATGCGAGTGTTTAAATTCGACTGAAAATCGACTGATAAGACTCAGGGTTCGTCATTTCGCTCATATTGGCCCGTATTGACGCAAATTGAATACAGTAGTTATTATTTATTCCGCCCTATTCAATACAATTTACAAACTTTGTTCATAGAAAATTATGATACATGTTTCGAGACCATGTGGTCCCTTCTTCAGTCTTTGTAATGACTTGATTTAAACTTTAGAAAAACATCATGAGACATCGATAACTTGGACATAATAATCTTTAAAATTCTAAAAATGATAAAATCACAGGATTTACTTAGGTATGTGCCTGTGCGTAAAAATACTTATTCAACTAAAAAACATGTGGGTTATTATGCTAAAGAACTACATTGAAAATATATGGCCTTGTGTAGCCTAAATGTATACATGGTGCACTTTGAATTTAAAAAAACAAGAAGACATGTTAAAAAACGAGATTAAAATGGCACAGTATTAAATTGTAAAACTCTTGTTTGGGACTGCATATGTCCGTTCATTCTGCGATGTAAAATAATTCTGAATTGTGAATTCTTCTCGGAATGGTGTTCTTCAAATATACGCTGGCCCCTTTTAACCATTGGCGATTGGCGTGGATGTTGTTCAATTCGCACGTGACACGGTGCCGATAGTGAGCGTATATGACGAATATTGTGTTCTGAAAGAATGAAAAAAGAAAAGAAAAGCTATATATAGGTCGTTATTCTCCGAAGAAATGTAGGTAAAGAAAAAGGTGGAAAAATTACACTGACTGACTTACTCATAAAAATTGAAATTGCGGCATCCAATTCAGTTGATTCGAAGGATTGAAACGTAGATTGTTGGAGAAGGGAAAACTGTGCATAAAGAGAAATAAATTAATGAATATTAGCAAACATGACATATGATGGTGGGATATATAACACGAAGTTGAAAAAGGGGGTTTCTTGTCAATCAAATGCGCATCTTACCTTGCGTATGTATGTGCCTAGCTGAAGCCTCTCCGCTTACTGATGGTTTAAGTTTGGAGCTCTGTCGTGCGGCGTGCGGGGAAGGACACGTCAGAGGGAGAGGGGAGGGGGCGCTGATGTGGGAGGGGGAGTCTGGATGGGATGTGCGATGTGTTGGGAGGGGGAGGGGGTGGGGCGGGGTAATTGCCGAGAGCATTGAGACGTTAAAATTCCTATTATGGTCCTGTGCTATGGATAATTGAACTATAGTGGAAATTATCTATTGTCATATATTAATCCTATTAGGGTGTCAAATAAAATGTTGGAATCGAAATTAATTTCGTTGATGTTGTGCGAGGGATTGAATCTTTGTGCTTTGTTGATTTCTATTTGTTCTAGTATATCCATGAGAGATCCTTTCTTTTGCTGGTGTAGTATTTGCAAGTCATTTTCTATGGTGGTAAATTTGTGTCCTGTTTCTGCCATGTGGTTCCCCATTGCTGAAAATCTGTTGTGTTTGACTGCATTAACATGTTCCATGTATCTGACCTTGAACCCTCTCCCGGTCTGTCCCACGTAATCGGTATCACAAAGATTGCAATTGAGTTTGTATACACCTGAATTATTGTATTTGTTAGTAACATTAATATTTTTGGAGTTAAAAAATTTTTTCTGATTGGTGTTTTTCGTTCGAAATGCTGTTTTGATTTTATATTTTTTAAGGGTGCTTGTGATGTGGTAGGTGGATTGGTTGGTGAACGTGAAGGCTGCATATTTGAGAGGTTCTTTATCTTCTTTACTTAATTTTGTAACGGGTTTGCTTTTGATTTTATTAATTATTCTGTCAACAAATTTCCTGTCGAATCCGTTGGCTTCTGCTATTTGGTAAATTATGGATAATGTAATGAATTACATTAATCCGTTGGCTTCTGCTATTTGGTAAATTATGGATAATGTAATGAATTATCCATAATTTACCAAATAGCAGAAGCCAACGGATTCGACAGGAAATTTGTTGACAGAATAATTAATAAAATCAAAAGCAAACCCGTTACAAAATTAAGTAAAGAAGATAAAGAACCTCTCAAATATGCAGCCTTCACGTTCACCAACCAATCCACCTACCACATCACAAGCACCCTTAAAAAATATAAAATCAAAACAGCATTTCGAACGAAAAACACCAATCAGAAAAAAAAATTTAACTCCAAAAATATTAATGTTACTAACAAATACAATAATTCAGGTGTATACAAACTCAATTGCAATCTTTGTGATACCGATTACGTGGGACAGACCGGGAGAGGGTTCAAGGTCAGATACATGGAACATGTTAATGCAGTCAAACACAACAGATTTTCAGCAATGGGGAACCACATGGCAGAAACAGGACACAAATTTACCACCATAGAAAATGACTTGCAAATACTACACCAGCAAAAGAAAGGATCTCTCATGGATATACTAGAACAAATAGAAATCAACAAAGCACAAAGATTCAATCCCTCGCACAACATCAACGAAATTAATTTCGATTCCAACATTTTATTTGACACCCTAATAGGATTAACGTGGCCGACGAAAGATACTGGCCCCAGTGCGAACAGCCATCTTGTCTGTGACGTAGGCGATGTAGTGACCCTGGTTGAGTCGACTTGTGAATTCCTTGTGAATAGCAGTGTGAGAATAGTTAGTGTTTTATAAAGTGTAATGTCCAACTTTACATCCAACTTGTGTTGTGGTGCATCATGTAGCTGCAATAATCACGTAGCCTACAGGGTAAGTGTTAACACTTTATTTCTCATTAATGATACAGGTTAATCAAACGCACGTGTGGTGCAGGTTATGTACGAACTTCGTTAGCCTAATATTGTGGATGTTAAGGACTATTAGAATGCATGCTAAGTTAATTATCTGAGTTAAAGTTAGATATTTAATGAATGTGTCTCTTTACAGGAAATCAAAATGCCGAGATGCTGTAATGTGGCTGGCTGTAAGAACAATTACAGATCTCAGCATGAAAATGTTTCTACATTTTCTCTCCCAAAGGACGAAAAATTAGGAAATATATGGCCTAGAAAAATTCCCACTGACTTCTCTAAAGTGAGCAAGCCTATAATTTGTATAAAACATTTTCCTGATAGCTCTGTTATCAGGACAGAGCAAGTTGATGGGGAAATAAAGACATTTGCTAGGAGTTATCCGAAGTTGAAACCTGATGCAGTATCTTCAATATTTTCGAATTTGCCAGGATAGCTATCCACTCCTGGGCCTTCTTCTAGAAGACTGTGTGATGCAGAGGTAGAAAATCTCGGATAAAGCCATAGAAGCGAGCTTGGAAGACTTCAGCCACTACGAAGAAGAGAATTCTGTGCACAGTCTATCGGATATATCTGAACACTTCTCCTCCAACAGGAATAAATTTAAGCAGGAATGGACACATATCAAGACAGAAGACAAGTTGGTGAAGTGCTTGAAGAATTTGAGTGATGCAGTGCCCATAATTACAGGTTCTGTGTGTATTCTAAATAACCTCAGCATTGAGCTGGCTGTCAATGGGTTGCAGATTCCCAAACATTAAGTTCCACAAAACTTTCTTTGCATTACTGATAAAAATTCATTTGATGAACTAGCCTACTTCATTTCATTGAAAATTCTGAGTGCGATGAAAATGGAAGAAAGTTGTCAGCAGTGAATGCTCCTGTGAACATCCTACAGAGAAGTTTTTCGAGTGATGATTGCACACCATTATAGTCTTTAATAGAGCAAGTTAATTTTTTAGATGTTAGGCAAACAATCGTAGGTACAGTGGAGACACGTTACTCTTGGCAGCTTCCATATAATATGTTCACTTGTCATCAGTGTACAAAAAGTTACATCGGAGTGGTCATATTTATCTGCCTCATCCATCGAATCTTCAAAAGTTGCTTGGTAAGTTTGATTTGAGTACTTTTGACATTATTGGGAGTATTGAGTAGCCTATCTCAGTCTAAAGAAGAATAATTTCTTGAAAGATCATGAATGTTCATAAATTACTTTTACCGTAGTTCATTTTAATGGAAAAGTTGAACTGTACTCTTCTAAAGCCATGGCGAGACAAAGCCATTGGTCGCTACTTGGTTAGGCGACTATCTGGACCAAAATTATTGTTAGTAGTACAAGCAAGGAGGTCTGGGGTTAGGTTTGTGTTTGTACGCAAAGAATACTCTGTATTGCCGGTACCAATAATGAGCGCTGGCAGCTGTCAAAGCTAACACGTGAGGAAATGCTGCGTTGCCACTGAGGCAGATCATGACTCATAACATTCCAAGAAGCTTCCAGGAAGACACAAATACTGGGATCTGTGGTGTGTCAGCCATATTCGTGTGAAGGGTCAATTAAACATTGCGATGCACGCGAGTTTAGGGGAATTTTTAGTTGCCTAATCGCTCTAGCTGCTACTAACTTAATTATGGGTCTATTCCTTTCATAGCCCCCTCTTCGTCACTTGTGTCTGAATTGGATCTGGAATTGCTTTCCAGGGAAACGATGAACCAATCTACCCCATCATCGAGTATACATTCACGTTTCGTAGCCTCATCCAGTTCTCGTTGCACTATTAACACAAAACGCTTCCAGTTTTATGAAGTCACTTCCCTAATAGCCTAAACGGTAAGCTTCTCAACCTCACGGAGTGTGAAATTCTTATTATGCCGTGCTAGATAACCCTTCACTTGACCCCATATAATTTCTATAGGATTGAAGTGGCAATGATATGGGGCAGCGTGATGATCTCATGGCCATGCTTTCTCGCCAGTTCATCCACGTGGTAGCCTACATGGATTTAGGCTTGCGCTGCTGTATAAGGTTGAGAAGGATATTAATTCTGAATGAAAGTGGAACGCGGCTTATACACTTGTAGCAGACATGAATGTACTTTTACATTCCTTGTGTCCTTGTTTCATTTTTTGGGCAATATTACGTATTGAAATTAGGAACCCTAATTAAAACTTACTACTGAACCTCATATATGTGCTAAAGTACGTAAATATGTGTTTTTATTTTTTGCTATTTTAAAAACAGCTGCCATGCTTCGATAGCACTTGATCTCTTTTAACCGTCATCAAGGCTCACTCTAGCAGCACGCATCGAGGCACACATGTGAGATACAAAATCACTGTTGATAAAAAGAAGTGGGATGCAAAATCACTGTTGATAAAAAAAGAATCATCGGGACACGTTAGGCAGTAGCCATTGCGAAAACTCATTGATCTGGGTGCGTTAGGCTGTAACCATTGTCAAAAACCATTGGATTGGACAAAGTGAAGGTAAGAATGGTCAGGTGTAGGTGCAGCCTTGGCCGCGCGCTGCTAGCGGGGCATGGTTGACACAAAACCATTGATCTGGGCACGTTAGGCTGTAACCTTTGTCAAAACCACAGTTGTGCGGAAAAAAATAGACATACATATTACAGGAGAGCGATATACTGCATAGTTATTACTGAGCAGATAACAAAAAACACTCATTTCAGCCGTACAGAGATGCGAAATATTGCACACACTAGCATAATTAGAGTCGTGAACTGAGTGTTGCGAACAAATGATGCCCACTAGAGACTGAATTGGGCACTTTTTTGTTTCACATAGTACCGTAAGGGCGAGGTTGGCAGTACTGTTATGGTACTTTTTTTGATGATTGATTTGAACAATGCCGCTCACTGCTGTAATTTTCGCTATATTTGGAATGGCTGGGTGGGTCACAGACAGCGGAGGAGGAAACATCTATTAAAACATTGCTTCCTGATTTATTTCTCATCCTTTTATAGGGTATTTTGGCTAATTCATGTATTATATAGAGTGTTATCGCTCGTTCTATGTTTATTCAGCACTACCGAGAAGGATTCCTTTTGTCCGAGAGCTGTCGCATGGTAGGCTACATGATGGCGGTCGAGCCATTCCAACATTCGCGGCTTCGTACTTGAAGTTGTTGGAGCTTATTCTATCTGTACTATGTGGTACGAAGCATTGTCCATTACAATAACACTGTGTTCAGGGATGTTGGGTAACAATTGTTCCTGGAACCATTTTAAAAACTAGTTGTAGTCCATGTCTTCATGGAAATCACCAGTTCTTTTCGACCTAAAGAGCAAAAGTGTATTGTTAACAAAGCCGTGTGATTGCCCGGCATGTAGAATAATAAATCGACCCCCTCTGCCTGACGGCCCTTCCTTGTCCCCTGAACTGAGTTGTCACTCCAACCCTTAGACACTGTGTGACCAGCATTGACCCACATTTCACCTAACCACACAATATCCATAACATTTTTGCCCTATTAACTTAAGTTTTGAATTTTCCAGTAGCCTATTTTCACCCAATTTTCACCAAATTTTGTAGGTTCTTTAAAGTGAGCATAATTAAGGGAATTCTAAACTTTGGAGCTATTTGGTTCAGTCATTTAGAAATTATAACATTTTATGTAATAAATATGCAAATTTTGAAAATGTCCCAGGTACATCAAATTTAAAGTTATCAATCTAAAACTTGTATGGAATGATCATCAATGGTCTACAAATAAAAATTGGTATTACTTTTAAAATCAGTGCAAATGGTTTATTATTAAAATGTTTTTTTTTTTAGAATGACCTGTTGTTCTGTTAAAATATGTCATTTTTTTCAAATTTGAACCTAAATATTTCTGAAAGTTATTAATATTTTTCTAAATGAATTCCACACATTATTAAGACCACAAAGTTGTATGTGAAAACCAAGTTTGAAGGTAATGGGATCAAAACGCAGGCAACTGGAACATTTAAAATGCTGAAAAATATGGTATTGAGAAAAAGCTAACTTTATTAAAAAATACAGTATTTTAGTGGAATTTCCTGCATCAAGACTTCCCTGAGTTTACAAATCACTTTTCCCACACTTCAGAGGTAACTTATTACTAAACCCATCTTTCTCCCTGATGTTGACACGAAGATTTACTGCCACATTCACCACACAGGTCTGTAAACAAATTTTGGAGGGCACCCATATATGAATGAGAATGTGCTTGTCATTAACACTAGGTCAAACAGTATTCTCCTCACTAAAATAGGCCTATTCCAGTTTTCTGACACTGGCAGAAGAAGTAGTTGCAGCTGTTGAACTTGCATTACTTAACTTCACATGTAATATCACCCCACTGTTTGTCAACATTCTAAATAGCACTATTCCATTTCTTTGTTTCACGGACTTTCGGTTTACGCCATCGACTAGATACAGAATACATCTAATAAACTGCACACAAATCTCTAAAATACCATTAACTTACACAAGTTCCACCACTCACAGTAAACCAATAAAAATATAATTCTTGCGAATAAACTTCACTAAAGCCACTGACCATCAAAATAAACAAAGACGCATGGTTCCACCATGTATCCAAAATGGCCTATACTTTACTACAAACCAAAATACTTCTGTTCGATGTTAAATATGTGCATGTGTATAGTAATGATATTCTTTTAGTGAATGCCATACAGTTAAAAATTATATGGGATAAGAAAATAACATGTACGGTAAGAAAAGTAAGAATAATGCTCTAAGAAAAGTTTCACACTTGACAAACATTGCCTAGGCTACTCATAACTGATAAATTTACCAACAGATGGCACCATAAGCTTGTATTCAGATGATTGGCATGATAATATTGGCCAAGAGTATGAAATTACAACAAAATTGAGGGGTTTTTGGTTCTAGGAAGTAGGCGTTGCCCATTTCAAGACCTAAGCACGTGTTCTTTAAAAGCCCCCGTAAGGTATTTAAAAATGGCCGTACTTAAAAAACAAATGTATATTTAAGTGCCCCAAGTGATAGGTAACTTCTAGGACATGAAACCAGATTTTGGTTTTTTGTTTGTAATTTTTGGCCTACAACTCAGTAGGGTCTCCCCATTTCATGTAGGAACTGACACCTCAAAGCCACAATATCTGGCCTCTCCATGATCACCTTCCCCCCATTAATTTTCTTATATTTAAATCCCAGATCGTGCAACACTTTCAGTGAAGAAAGGCTTCCTTGAAATAATTGTGCCTCTCTGAGCAAAAACAAGAAGTTTGCGACATGTTGGAATTTCTTTCCTAAAATAATAGCTATAAATATGCCGTCTAACAGCATCTTGTTGAAAGCCATCTAAATTAGTGACCACCCCTTCTCTATGCCTCTTCTTCCCTGGAGTTGATAGTTTAGACGGGCCAGCATCATCAGACAGGAACTTCCCTTCCGTCACTCGGTATGCAGTGATTTCACTCACACCAAGAGTCTTGGCAGTTCTTTTCCGCACCTGAACAAATGGAATCAGAGGTTCCTCCCGTAAGCGCATATTTTCCTCTTCTTCCTCCATAAAATTCTTCACCGCACATACCATCTCCTTTACTTGGCTATGGAGAGTCACACTACGGCCTGAAGTTGTTCTGTCGCAGAGAATGGATCCTGGGCCTTCCGCGAGCATGTACTGATGCCATTTTTACACAACGAAAATAGACACGATGATGCAAATAAAAGAAATAAACTCAAAATCTGTATATACACACGCTTCCAACAAAAACAGAACGATAACGCTTACTGTAGCCTATGAAAGAATAAGCAAATGCACTTCAATATATACTCGGGATATTACTAATGGCAGTGACGAGTTAGTTCACAGTAGAACACTGCGTCAAACCATGTGCTCACTGCTGTGTCGGCATTCATTGCAACACTGCTCGCTGTTGCTATGGACACCGTTACCCCTCTTGTCTCCACTCCTCACCTCACCATTCAAGCGGATGGCAGCTTGCACCGTTCATCTTTTGTAAATCAGAGTATAACACATAGAATTTAACATGTATGCAGCGTTTAAACCCTAAGTGTTGTCCACGTTGTCATGGATGATGCCATTTTGTGTCTAGGGGAATTTTGTAAGTGTAAATTCCATTCCATGTCCACATTAAAGCTATTGACACAAGTTGGCAGGCTTGTTTTGTTGAGATAAATTAGAGATGAAAATAGTACAAGAGTTAATAGAAGACTCTATCGTTGCCAAGGCTGCAAGATACCAATGTAATTGATAGTGATTTTGTACTGCATAAGGAAACAGTAGCAAGGCAGCTGGAAGCAAGTTAGACATGTCCAGTCCTCAAATTGTGTTCATGCATCTTTGTAACGATGAATTTGTAACCCACTAAGCTCCAGTGAGATTGGGAAATGGTGTCAGAAAAATTTAAAATCCTGAAGAGATCATGAATCATCAGCAGGGTATAATGGCTGTAGGCCCTATGTGCAGTGCAGGATTTTTTGAGAATATTAATAGCTGGAGGATATTAGATCCTAATAATCGCCAGTAATATATCCAAGATCAGCAAGATATCACCTTTATAGTCTACTTGGTGAAACCTGCAAACTTCATTTTCTACATTCTAAGATTCTTCCAGACAATGTGTTAATGTGCTTGAGATGCTTATATTTATAACCAATGTCCTAAATAAAATAATGTCTGTAATACATTTTGTGTGTGCTTATTATAATTAAGTGTAAACATTACTGTGTCATTGGATGAAGATTACTTGCAATTTGCTAGTGTTCTTGAAGATACAAGTATAGTTTTGTACTCCAGGGCCCTACCAATCACCACATCCAGAATTCTCTGTTAAAGCTCTAGATTTACCCATTTCAAACCGATTTACCCAGTGTGTAGTACTGTTAACTGCTTATTTTCCATGTGGCCTGCAAGGATGCCCATGTTCTTTTTCAGGGGGAATGGATGTGGTGAGGAGTATACGATATTTTATGGGAAGAAGGGGTAGGGGGGGACTGGGTATGTTATAAAATTCTTCATCCCCAGACCACCAGGGTGAAACAAAAAATAAGAAAAAATAATTAAAAGTTGAGGAATGCTTTCATTTGAATAATTTGAAGGGTCTCGTTTGACGTTTGGTGGAGATCTTGGACATCTTATTGGGAGGGAGATACCATGTCCGTGTAGCCAGCATAGATCCAAATTACAATGTCAAGTATGGTCTTTCTTTAATTTTAATAAATGGAACAGTTCCACCTAAATAGAGTAGGGGTAAGTAAAGTGGCTTCTTGTCCAGGTGACCTGCTTTGCGAAGGATTATTTGAAACCTGATATAGGATTTATTCTTCAAAGCTTCGCACAAAGGCTGTTGACAGAATGATTTGAATCCCACTCCTTGCATCCTGGAAGTGTCTTCCCAACTCAACTGTAAATAAAAGCTAACTGAAAACGACTACCACATCCTTTTCTAATACAAGTACAGTACACACATAAGTGCATGGGGCTGATATCCACGACATTTCAATCCACTGAATTAACTCACAATGAATAAGTTTCCAAGGTCCTTCACTTGTAGTAATATACTTCGTTATAAAAATCTTGAGCCCATAAAACCATAAATTTGACCTAAGCCTAACTGGGAACGGGAGAGAACCGTTAAACATGTCCATCATGATAGTAGTTGCCACAAGAAGTAAACCTGGCACTGTAGGGGATTGGTGTCAGATAAAAGGCTCTCTGCTAAAGGAGGTAAGTATAATCTCAGCAATTCATATATGTATCTGAAGTAGTCCTATGCATTAAATTTTTGTTGTTGAAAATGATTGTCTTTTGGTAGGCCTACTCAAAAAAGCAAAATGCTAAAAACCACGAGTGTTGGCTCAAATTTCTTATATTCATTTTTATTATTTTGGGGCATGAATGACCCTTCCCTTGCAATAAATGAAGCACTGGATACTTTCTCCTAATGCAATGCTTGGTTGTTTCTTCTTCTTTTTTTTTTTTTTAATTCCAGCTGCTTTTAAAGTTAAACTTACATGTAAACTGGTATGGAAACAACTTATTGATGAACGAAGATAAGAGGATAATATGTACAGTTTTGTATATCTGCATAAACTGGAACATCCATTCAACGTTTGTATTACACTGCTTAATATTCTACTGCTCTAAGGTTTTGAGCTAGTGATAGGGGTGGATTTCTTCCACAGCTTTTAACTTTATTTTTGAGTATCCTTAAATTCACACTAACAAATTACTCGGCTATTGGTAGGCTTCTATAGATGAGAATACCTTGGTGCAATCAATGCGGCGAGGCGAGCGAGCGACACCACTCCTCTGACGTCACAGATCCGCGCCATGGCCTGTCTTTCTCGTCGGCCACGTAGGATTAATATATGACAATAGATAGTTTCCACTATAGTTCAATTATCCATAGCACAGGACCATAATAGGAATTTTAACGTCTCAATGCTCTCGGCAATTACCCCGCCCCACCCCCTCCCCCTCCCAACACATCGCACATCCCATCCAGACTCCCCTTCCCACATCAGCGCCCCCTCCCCTCTCCCTCTGACGTGTCCTTCCCCGCACGCCGCACGACAGAGCTCCAAACTTAAACCATCAGTAAGCGGAGAGGCTTCAGCTAGGCACATACATACGCAAGGTAAGATGCGCATTTGATTGACAAGAAACCCCCTTTTTCAACTTCGTGTTATATATCCCTCCATCATATGTCATGTTTGCTAATATTCATTAATTTATTTCTCTTTATGCACAGTTTTCCCTTCTCCAACAATCTACGTTTCAATCCTTCGAATCAACTGAATTGGATGCCGCAATTTCAATTTTTATGAGTAAGTCAGTCAGTGTAATTTTTCCACCTTTTTCTTTACCTACATTTCTTCGGAGAATAACGACCTATATATAGCTTTTCTTTTCTTTTTTCATTCTTTCAGAACACAATATTCGTCATATACGCTCACTATCGGCACCGTGTCACGTGCGAATTGAACAACATCCACGCCAATCGCCAATGGTTAAAAGGGGCCAGCGTATATTTGAAGAACACCATTCCGAGAAGAATTCACAATTCAGAATTATTTTACATCGCAGAATGAACGGACATATGCAGTCCCAAACAAGAGTTTTACAATTTAATACTGTGCCATTTTAATCTCGTTTTTTAACATGTCTTCTTGTTTTTTTAAATTCAAAGTGCACCATGTATACATTTAGGCTACACAAGGCCATATATTTTCAATGTAGTTCTTTAGCATAATAACCCACATGTTTTTTAGTTGAATAAGTATTTTTACGCACAGGCACATACCTAAGTAAATCCTGTGATTTTATCATTTTTAGAATTTTAAAGATTATTATGTCCAAGTTATCGATGTCTCATGATGTTTTTCTAAAGTTTAAATCAAGTCATTACAAAGACTGAAGAAGGGACCACATGGTCTCGAAACATGTATCATAATTTTCTATGAACAAAGTTTGTAAATTGTATTGAATAGGGCGGAATAAATAATAACTTTACTGTATTCAAGACTCAGGGTGTCGACCGGTAACAAAAAGTAATGAAAAACTAGTTAATTTTATAAAGGTAATTCTTATGTCTGGATAGTTGGAGGTAACGAAAATTTGCAGAGGTCTGTTAAAATCATTTCAACCCGCGCCGCTAGGCTCGCGGATGCAATGAAGCGAGTTTCACGCAAGCAGCGCCGATTGCTTAAGTTATGTTTCCCCGTGCACGACCTCAAGGAAATGCATACTGAAGATACCTTCAGTGGTACTGTATACATCGGTTCAACGTTTCTTTTCGGCATCAAGAAGATTTTAGTTTTGTGTGAAATAATTTTCTGTATTAATCGGAAACATGACTTTTTTGCGAGACGTTTATTCGCGGTAACTTCCGAAACTCAACAGAAACCTCTCATTTCTGATATTGGCCTCTAAATTTGTGTATCTCAAATTGAAGTCCAGAAATAATGCGAAATAATTTATTGTCGCAATCTTGCAAAGTGATACCGTTTCAAAAAATAATCGCAAAAATGCTTCGAAATACATAGCCTATATATTAAAAATCTATCCGTCTAGTGAATTTGCGACATCAAGTGTGGTTAATTCGAAACTCCGTTATAGGCCTATGTCTACTTATCCTTCGAACTATGGTCCCATTGGATATATAATCTAACCGATTATCTCGAAAACTTGTATAATTTGAATTCGAAAGAAAATGTTCCCTCTTGTCGGATTATTCGTGCAATCCTCTCTGAATAATTCATAATAACAGATACCTACTTGGAACGTTCATTCTCCAAAGTCACATCCTCAAGACGGCCAGCTGACAGCACGACTTGCCTGCGGGAATCTCGTCAAACGGACCACGATCGACGCCAGTTGCGTAAAATTATAAAACCCGTGCCCGGCCGCGAACGTGTGTCCTCGAGGACTGCGTGAATCACGGCGCCGATCATACAACATGTCCATAACAACTCGTGATTTTAACCATGTCCAACCTCGAGCTCGCCTCCGCCATTCTGCCAAGACAGATAGACAGGCAGACAATCGTTGAACGGCCAGATGCGGTGCCGATTGCATAATATCGCGTTCTCATTGTGCAACCGCGAGGACAACGTGAATCTCGTAAAACGACCGAGAGCGGCAGCGATTGCGATACATCGCGATATTTCTCCGCATTCGATGACGAGTGCAACTGGATTCTTATCAAATAGACAGTAAGCGGTGCCGATTGCGTACTAATAACTTACCATATTTTTCTGTGCCCGACCTCAAGGACAATAGAAATCTCATCGAACGACTAAAAGTGACACCGATGATGTAATCGCAATTTTTCTCAGTTTTCTATCTAAAAAACCGTCTCGATGTTTCTCCGTACCTGACTGCGAAGACATAATTCGGTGACGATCACGTAACGTCGCATGTATTTCTTCGTCGTCTACCGCGGGGACAAAAGAAATCTCTCCAAATGGCCAAGAGCAGAGCAACTTCTTGGTAATTATAACTTCTTGTACACAATACGGCATATTTGCTGAATCAACTCATTTGATATTAAATATCCATAATTTATTTTTATCTAAATTTTTATGTCACCATAAGTGAATCTTATTCGCTGCTTTAAACACAGTTCATTGTTGTTTTCCTTCACCACGTGATGAGCTTCTATGGTTGCCGACCGCAGACATATCTTGAATTAAAAGGTAACTAAAATTAACTAGAAGGTAGCTAAAAAGTAACTAATTTTTACTTCATCCTTACAATAGGCACCCTATAAAGTTTATCGATAATCCCGTCTCGCAGATTATCGCTGCGCTTTTGTCATTAATTCCTTGCGTTTGACATTATGCTGAAAGTCGATAGAACTGTCTATCTACATAATCACATCTCGCAGATTATCGCTGCATTTATATTACACTTTGTGCTTTGACTGTTTGTAAGCGGGAAAGCTTGGTTTTAAGCTGTGGTTGCTGGTATTCATGCAATTGTGTGACAAATTTTTGTGCGATTTAGTGTTTTCGTGATGAATTCAAGTAAGAAACGATATCATCAGTCTTTCAGGGAGACATATTCTTCAGAATTTTTGGAAACTGGCACAATGAATTAGATAGTCTCACATCACCAGGAGTTTGTAATCTCTTTCCCTGTAGTCTTTTCTCGCTATTTTTAAGACCTTGCGACGCATGTACACGTTAATTTTTTGCCCTTTGGGATCTTCTGGATTTCTATTTTTGAAAGTTGGCAGGTATGTGTTGCACATTTTCCCGTAAATTTATAACAGTTTATGTTGAATTGCTTAAAAGATCGTGACAAAGAAAGTGTTTCTCCAATTGGATGATTGTATTGAACTGTATGCACGTTGAATAATCTTGGCGAGGTGTTTTTTTTTCTTTCTCTCGCTCTCTCTTCACGGAGCAACTTAACACCGTAGTAGGCATGCAGCTTTTTTGTATTTAGTTTTCTGGCAACTTGTTTTAAATTATTGACTAAAATATTTCTAAATGCAGACAATCCATACCCTCATTAGGATTCGGGTTCCATAATTCATGCAAAATGAGGTTCGTACGCTTGTGAAATTGAGGTCATAACCCTCTCCCCCCACCCTTTCAGTGATTACCGTGTAGTACGTTACGTAGAATAGGGTGAAGATGTAAATGAGCATTTTAAGAAATGTCGCCAGTTGTTTGGTTTATTAACTTAAGGTAATATTTTCCATATGTACTGAAAACTAGGCATGGTTAGATTTTAAGGTGGAACCGCATGTGCTATCAAATATCGCTTTCTTGCAATACTTGGAATATGTATATAATTATGAAATGATTATTGGTTAAATAAGTGTTAATAGGTAGGCTATTATAATCATAATGATAACATGAATATTAAAGAAGAAACGACGTGTTGTTAGTAAATAATAGGCCTACCGGTACGGCGAATAGCCTATAACTCTCCGTCACAATTTAGCATTTAAACGGGTCACGTTAATGCATACTATACTAATATAACAACCAGATAGCAAATTATAATAATATTCTCACATATAACATATTTAATTTGCACCACTGCCGTTTGAAATGTGCAAATCGCACACTTTGTAGGCAAGCTGTTTGTTATGGTAGTCTCTGATGCGACGTTTTACTAATTACTCTTTTGGAATATTCATGAAAGGCCAACCCTCTAGTTCTTATTTCATAAGTTGAAAGCCTAAAAAGAGAACCACAATCCAAAATAATAAAGAAGATAATCACGAACGAACGATTCACTGCCAATGAAAATCAAATGGAGATTCACGGACCGGAAGTTCGCTATGCATAAGCTTCGGTGCCATTTTAACTCTTGGAAGCTGTATACGGTTACGGTACCATACAATTCAGTCGCTTCCCGTAAACATTTATGTGACACTCCTATTCTCTACTCTCTCAACCTTCCTCAGTAAAACAGTCATTTATATCAGCTCTCCTCAATTAAACGGTATTTTATTTGTGTTCGTAGCATCTCATCCCATCTGCGAGAGAGTTCACTCGAGCGCGCGCGTTTTCTCACGCTACGGATTAGGCCTAAATCTTGCCATCACCCGTGGGCTACGGATGTATCTCCAAAAATGCAGTTACGCTTACGCCAGAAAATCTTGATTAGCGCTTTAAGATTCATTTTTCAGCCATTCGGTATGCGAACTCTAGTCTTGAGTTCTAAAATATACGGGAATTTGGTGGATTTTCGTACGGGAAATATACGGGAATTTAAAAACAGGTCATCGCTCGACACCCTGCTTTACCAATGCTTTCAGGGATATGTTTAAGGAATCCAAAGTTTTAACCATTCAATTTTAGAAATTATCCTTTGATCATGTGGTTATGACAACCATACACAACTACAGTACCCTACATAAGATTGGCTCACAATTCTGGTTCGTTATCCAAGTTTCAAAGGGAACAGATTGTGTCAAAGCAATTATTTTTGAAATTTACATGCACAGTAATTACATTTTTAATACTACCAAGAGAGTAGTGTTTGTGGACCAAGTAATCGTACAGTGCAGGGTAAGGTCGCAATGAATTAAATTTGGCAACTGGAGAACGTCTCCAGTGTATTTCCAATCACTTGTATATGCAGATGACATAGTGCTTATAAACAGCAGCCCTGAAGATCTTCAGCAACCGGTCATTGTATAGGCAAGTGCTCTGAAAGAAGAGGACTCTCTATCAATATTGACAAGAGTAAGGTGATGAAGATATGTGTTGACAGAGAAGAAATGGCGATAGAATGGCAAGGAATGACTATGGAACAAGTCTGCAACTATAGCTATCTATGCACATGCTGGCAGAGGATGGAAGAATCGACAGAGAGATAAAAACAGTCGGAGTCCACGCCGCACAACCTGCTTTGGATGAGATGGTGGTGCAACATAGCGGCGAGCAAGAGGGGTATTAATCTCAAACAACAACTTCATCGGGCCATCGGCCCGATTGCGTGGAAATGTAAGAAAATTATAAAATGTTATTCTAGGCAATGCTGACACCATCACGTGGTTATGAAAGCCGGACGTCCTCGGAAATGGAAAACATCTTACAGCTGTAAATCATTATTCCACACATTTTTTGAGAATTCATCGGCAATTCTTAAACTATCACATAGTTATGAAATATCTGTAATAGTTTTCTCGCACTCGTCCACCTCGAATAGGCTGGCCTACCCTGTATATTTTCTTACCCAAAAGTAGAGCCCCTGGCTGCCCTTTGCTGGCTTATTCCGGCACTGTATCTAGCTTTTTCCGTTTCGAGATGCCGTAAAAGAAGAAGAAAGGTTTGTTTAACCTATGAAGTATGATAAATTAATAAATTGAATGTCAAAATTTGAGGCTCATTCTAATACGTGTCTGCTTTTTCACTGAATACGACTGTACAGGGTGGCGCCTATTCGATGTATTTAGCGTGTATCTCGGAAACTAATCAAGATAGAGCAAAACAGTTTTCGCAATTCCGTGCCACTTTCTTTGTGAAACAAACAGGGTGATTGGAAGAAAAAGAAAAAGGAAGAAATTCAGGGCCCCTATGAAAGGTACTGCAATGATTTTAACGGCCAACAATAGGGTTCCTCACAGGCCCTAACCCCCTAACCCTTTCACCGTAGCAAATTTCAGCTCGTGTATGTGTGGACGTCGTTCGTTCTTCTTCTGGTTGTAACCCTATGAGGTTGCAATGGTCTTGTGTTGATGTTCATTTTCTTTTACAATATTCTCTTTGATAATTTTAGGTTAGGAGCATGGCTTCATATTACTGGGGAACTATTGTATTGTAGACCTTAGCACTGAGCTTTGTGATTCTTTGCAATGGATCAGTAGTAAAGTGGGAGGGGGGCCATGCTCATCTAAGATTTTTGTGTATGATTTCCTTTTACGATGTTAGTTTGTTTTTTTATATATCTTTGACTAATCTTGTTTTGATTCCATACTGAAAGATTTTGTGTTAGAGGTCTGATTTTTGGTTGGTTGTGTGGTTTGATAGATGAAGAAGTATGCACTTATAGTATGATTATTGAATTGTTTCTGCTGTTCGTAAGAAATATAAAGAGATATTTTTTAGATGATTGGTTTCATTAAAATAGAAAGGAAGTGAATGTGATGATGGTAGAATTGTTGGTACATAGAGAAGAAATAAATAAGAAAATACTTTGCAGACGAATGCAACAGATATTAGATTGGAGAACTAGATTAACATTAAAAAGAAGAGAGAGCTAGATGTGGAGTATATATCAAACTGTAAGTAAGTGTATGGAAGTACTAATGTCATCGAAAAGTCCTTAGTGTGAATTAACACACACGCCCCAACCACCCCATATAGATTGTACGGTTACAATATGGCGCCCAACGTGGGGATCGATAAAGGAGAATACGTTAACTTTAATAGCAGTGAAGTGCGGCCTTATCATGCACAATAGCACAGATAGCCTGATCCAAATATTTCTCAAGTCTATGAAGAAGCGGGAAGAGTCATTGAAAGAGTTTATAAGTAAGGAATTAGGAGGTGTGAAAAAGGTAATAGAAGCTTGGAAAGTGTCTGTGAGTGTGGATGTGGTGGAGGAGAAGGGGAAGTTGCAAGAGAACAGAGTGGGGATCATATGCATTGTCGAAGAGAAATTGAGTGAGATAGTACGTGAGACCGGGGGGCGTGTAGAAGATGGTAATGGAGAGGAAGAAGAAATGAAAGATGGACAAGATATTGAGGAGGAGATGTGTGACGTACGTGATGGTAGGGGGCGTATGGAAGAAAATGGACAAGAGAGAGAAGAAGGTGAAGGAGGATGTCAAATGGAGTTGTTGAATAGTATGAGACAGACAAGAAAGAAGAGAAAGGAACTGTTGAGTAAGATAGACACGAGGAAGAGGAGGAAAATGTGGGAAGGAAGAAGAGAGAAGTGGTTGAGAATGAAGACAAAGAGGATCAGGAGGATAGATAAAAGGATGAGTTGGAAAGCAAAGAGAAGGAGTAGGAAGAAGATGAGATGTCAGGTAAAGGAAGATAAGAGAGTGAAGGATCAGAAGCAGAAGAAGACGAAAATGAGGAAGGGAAGGAGACAGAAACGATGGAGATAGATGATGAGGAGTACAAGGTACAGAATGAGATGGCGGATGAAGAAAAATACGAGATGGAAGGCAGAGGAAGAAAGAAGAATGGGGAAGAAGGAGAAACAGAAGAAAAGGAAGAGCAAGGAGGAAGGAGAAGGAAGACTAAAAGAAGAACAGAAGAAAAGGAAGCATGAAAGATTGAAGAATAAAGGGGAAAGTAGTGATGTAAAAGATGAAGATAAATTTCTCAATCTCGAAAACTTCATGATTTTGGATCTTGTTAGTGATGGAGAACTAGTTTGCAACCAGTATCGCAATACATTTGGTAATAATGTAGTTAACAATTGTGGGCATTCTGTTTTGAATGATATGGTTGAAATTTCACAAGAGCCTTCATGTGTTTCGAGTGTGGGTTGTGTGGAAGGTGTAGATTTGAAGGACGATGGTGTCAATGATGAGTGGAAGGTGATTGATCTGGATATTGAAGGAAACGATTATTTATGCATTCGAGATTGTAATGGCATCGAAGGTAGCAGTTCGGTTGATGAAAGGTATGAAGATGGTGTGTCCTCGTCAAGTAAACTTATTTTCCAGTTCTTCGAGACTTAATATTGGAAAGTGGATTGCAGCTTGGTGTTGGGTTGGATTCAGAATATTTAGTTATTGCTTCAGGGATGCTTACACTAGATAGCCAAGGGGAGAAGTCTATGGAATAAATGTAAAAAGAGTCAGCAGTTGTTAAAGCTGATGCATCATCGCCTTCCAAGGTAGCTGAGGCAGCAAATTTTCCATTTGAAAAATGACTCAAAAGAAAAGAAGTATTTTAGAAGTGGCTTTTTGAAAGCAGAAAGGGAGGATGAGAATGATTGTGATAGCAAAGTGGACTGGCTTGATGACGATTTAGTAGTTCCTTCTGAAGTAGTTGATAAGTTCTTTTATTTGAGTGTGATATTTTCTTATAGTGTATGTTCTAGGTGTATCATTTTCATTTATGTAGTGGTTTTTTTTTATGAATGTGATCCTCACGTGAGAATCACATTGGGGGCGAATTGTAACCCTATGAGGTTGCAATGGTCTTGTGTTGATGTTCATTTTCTTTTACAATATTCTCTTTGATAATTTTAGGTTAGGAGCATGGCTACCTATTACTGGGGAATTATTCTATTGTAGGCCTTAGCGCTGAGCTTTGTGATTCTTTGCAATGGTTCAGTAGTAAAGTGGGAGGGGGCCATGCTCATTTAAGTTAGATTTTTGTGTATAATTTACTTTTACGATGTTAGGTTTTTAGCCTATTTTCAATTTTGAAAAAATAGGCTTATGAGATCACCTTTTGTCCGTGTGTGTGTGCGTGTGTGTGTGTGTGATTCGTGTGTGTGTGTCCCCCTAATAAAATCTAAACGGCTGGAGCGATTTCAATGAAACTCGGTATGTTCATAGCACTATTCCCGGCGACCTCGACCGTGCCCTTCAAATTTTGTTACATCTCACGAATGCAAAATGGCGGCTGTGCGAAATATTTCACTAGCATTCAATATCTCCGAAACTATTACCGATATTGCCCTGAAATTGTGTACGGTGATAAAGGGTACTACTAGAAGTTCACCTATGAGACTTTCAAAAACCTGGTGACTACAAAACCAACATGGCGGTCAAGCGAAGTTGAGACTTTTAAATAGACTTTTCTCGCGATTTAACTATCCACACGTAATGAAACTTGGTACAGCAAATGTTTATACACATTGTAATGCACTGGAGTCTAATTTAGTTCAATTGTTTACATAACCTCAAAATGGCGGCTGTGCGAAATATTTCACTGACATTCTATATCTCCGAAACTATTACAGATATCACCCTGCAATTTAGTACGGTGATAAAGGGTACTGATATAAGTTTACCTATGTATATTTCATAAACTTGTAAAGTAGAGAACGAACATGGCGACCAAGCGAAGTTGAGACTTTTAAATAGACTTTTCTCACGATTTAACCATCCAAACGTAATGAAACTAGGTACAGCAAGTGTTTATACACATAGTAATGCACTGGAGTCTAATTTAGTTCAATTGTTTACATAACCTCAAAATGGCGGCTGTGCGAAATATTTCACTGACATTCTATATCTCCTAAACTATTACAGATATTACCCTGCAATTTTGTACGGTGATAAAGGGTACTGATACAAGTTTACCTATGTGTATTTCATAAACTCGTAAAGTAAAAAACGAACATGGCGACCAAGCGAATTTGAAATATTTTAATAGACTTTTCTCGTGATTTAACTCTCTGAGCGCAGTGAAATGTGGTACAATAAATGATTTTGCAGATTGTAATGCACTGCCATCTAATTTAAATCAATTGTTTACATAACCTCAATATGGCGGCTGTGCGAAATTTTAAAATTAAGTTTTTATTTCTTGTGTCGTAATCATGCGATCGAAGTGAAAGTTTGAATAATGAACCTAGGCAATAATTGTCCTTGAATGGTACATAATTCTATGGCCTATACATATAACAATCCGAAATGGCGAGCTTCCGAAATATTTAGACGGTTCTCAATATCTATGAACCTTTTACAGCAACCAAACTGATTTTTTTAATGTTCATAGAGACTATGAACATATGTTCACCTATAGGACTTTCATTAACCTGGTGAGCACAAATCCAACATGGAGGCGACGCGAAGTATAAATATTTAAATGGACGATTCTCGCGAATTAACTATCCGAGTGCTGTGAAACGTTGCACGTTAAATGCTTATACAAATGTTGATCCACTGGCATCTAATTTATTTCAATTGTTTGCATAATCACAAGATGGCTGCTGTGCGTAATTTTAAAATCTCGTTTTTACTTCTTGTGTTCTAATCATGCGATTGAAGTTTGAATACCACACGTACACAATAATCTTAATGTAATAGTACAAAAATAAAAATCCAACCTGGCGACCATCTGAAATATTTAGACGGTTCTCAATATCTACGAATCTGTTACAGCAGTTATACTGAAATTTTGTATGTTGTTAGAAGAAATTAACATGAGCAGGATATATGAAAATAGGCTGTATAGTTCTTCACGGAACTACTTGTTTTATATATATATATCTTTGACTAATCTTGTTTTGATTCCATACTGAAAGTTTTTGTGTTAGAGGTCTGATTTTTGGTTGGTTGTGTGGTTTGATAGATGAAGAAGTATGGGCTTAT
Organism: Meconema thalassinum; assembly: GCA_946902985.2. Lineage (NCBI taxonomy): Eukaryota > Metazoa > Arthropoda > Insecta > Orthoptera > Tettigoniidae > Meconema > Meconema thalassinum. Next base: position 1,378,860,673 of record OX336388.2, on the reverse strand, counting down.
AGTGTGATTATTGAATTGTTTCTGCTGTTCGTAAGAAATATAAAGAGATATTTTTTAGATGATTGGTTTCATTAAAATAGAAAGGAAGTGAATGTGATGATGGTAGAATTGTTGGTACATAGGGTAGAAATAAATGAGAAAATACTTTGCAGACGAATGCAACAGATATTAGATTGGAGAACTAGATTAACATTAAAAAGAAGAGAGAGCTAGATGTGGCGTATATATTAAACTGTAAGTAAGTGTATGGAAGTACTAATGTCATCGAAAAGTCCTTAGTGTGAATTAACACACGAGCCCCAACCACACCATATAGATTGTACGGTTACATGGTTAAATAGCTTAGTTATAGCTACTTGATAAGTGGACTGTATTGGCGTATTTTATTAAATAGTAATTCATAATTACTTAATGAATGGATTGTAATCCATTTGTATTACCTTTGTATGTAGGTTGACTAGAAATAACACCCCCTTATTGCTCCTGTGAAGATTTCATACATCTTATATTTCTGCAGAGCCTTACCACGTCTGGTTCGTAATATGTTTTCTTCCATGGCCTCCTTCTTCGCTGTCTCCTAGAGACACAAGAAGTGTGCTGCCATCTAGTTGATGAGTGGAGAAAGAGCCGATATATATTTACACCACAGTACATACCATACCCCTTGCAACAGAGAGGGATCAAATAAGCTATGGAACTGTGGCATAAAATAAGCATAGCCTTTGGAAGGGGCAATCAACGAACATATCAAACTTGAACATGCTTCCCCCATTGAAACAGTAAGATGTTTACAAGTTACATGACACAAATGAAATTACAATTACAAAAACACTTAAGTACTAATAGCCCAGGAATTTTAGGTTTGAACCTTGACAAAATTTTAGTAGAGCTGAAAATTGGTACAGTTGTCCTATTTGATGTTCGTAACAACATATTAAAAGTCCCCGGTCTCCCCGTGTCGGCTTCCTGGATTTCCAGCCGTTTGAACTCCTGGAATGCTGGAGAAGTAGGTGCTGTCGCTGGAATGCGCATAGTAAGTGAACGATTTGGCTTACAGTGCTCTAACATGGCTTAAATTAAAGGAGAAAAAATAAGCTATAAGTTAATTCATGGGTTGGCACGTTAGCGATACTTCCGGTCTAACAGGAAACGAAAAAATGCCATGAAATTTTAAAAAAAGGTGCCACGTTTTTCTTTTTTTGACGTTTGTTAGCAAACTATCACGAATATCAAAAAAGTCTTCTATAAAAGTTGTTGGTGACAAAATAAGCTTTCATTTGATGTATTTATAATCGATGTCTGAATAATAGTTGCCGAGCTATAGCGGTGTAAACAAAAGATTGTTATGTCATTCTCTTCTCAGTCTGCGCTACACACACACTGCGACTGGGACGCGCTCTCAATTTGCATTTGACAGGAGCTTCCTTTCTCTATGATAAATGAAGTGCTTCCCCTCTTTTCGAAATATTTCACGCTTAAACCCACCCCTCTCAAAAAAGCCCCTCCCCCCCCCCCCTCCCAAAGAAGCTCTTTTTTTTTTAATGGAAAGCACCCTTTTTGTACATCTGCTCCTAATAGTGAAAATAATTCAATTTCGAATTTTGAGTCCTCACACACACACACACACACCCCAATCGACATCTTCATTCTATAAGGTGTTCTCGGTGCGTTTTTTTTACGTGCTTTATTGAGTTAGGTAAACAAAATTAATGTTTTAATATGTAAAATATATAACCATTTGTGACTTGGCAATCATAAATTATTATTTTAATGCCGTTTTTAGGAGAGCAAATATCTTAAGTAAAAAGTAGTGCAAATATCGGAGTAGATATTTCTGCTTAAAACTAATTCAGTTTATAATGTATTATTTATCAAATAATTCAAATAATTTTTGTTAGAAACCAATTAGTAAACAAAAGAGAATGTTAATTTTATCACAGCAAAGTAAAATGGTGTAACAACATACTGAAAATAATGTATACCTGCAAATATGTACACAGTGAATGCTGCCGGCATGCGTCGGACATTGGCGGAAAGGTGGCCAAATCGAACGAAGCAGTAACTGTCAGTCTTGCGATAGTCCTTCCAAACAGATGCACACGAAGCTCGTTTAGAGAATTGAAGCCCTTTCCGTTGAACAACTCCAGAACAAATTTTTCTCCAGCTATCTTTATATCTTCCTTGGATGCACCAGGCTGATTGAAAACTTTGACAGTTTTCCGAAGATCTTCGTTGGTTTTGAGAATGCCCCATGGACACTTCTTCCATTTGCTAAAAAATAGCCGAAGTTGTGTCACATCCGCTCACGGCATGTGCAAATAGCACACAACTTTTCATCTCGCCGATATCTTCCTGAATGTTTGTGATAGGGAAAATCTTTCCAAGAGATTTTGAGTTTCCAGGACTGTAGAAATGGATGTTGTTGTTCTCTGTTGCTTTTGCCAACAACATGCATAGGACATCAATGTCTGACACTATAACAGTAGCAGCATGATCTTCGGCATCTAGAGACAACGCTACGTCGACAATTAGTGTATCTGCGTCCCCTGTCACCTGACGAACAGCAACTCCAGCATTTCTAAGCTCCTTTGTCAACGTAGAGATGAACCGTCCCTTGTTTTTGGTGTTACTTAGAAAGCTGCCTGAGAAGTGAAAGCTATTGTGTTGGAATCGAAGACGATGTCTATGGACGTCCGCTTCCCCACACGGCATGCCTGCTCCTGGTTCTTCGTGCTTGGAGTCTGATCGTAGTTGTCAAACACAATGGTAACGTTTGAAGGATAGTGCTTGCTTCTGTACAACTTGTAGGACTGGATTATGTCACCAAAATTTGCAGGTCTTGGCCATACAACGGTATGCAAAAGCAGACCTCCATCAACGACTACTTTGTGTTGATCTTCAAAATCTTTGGGGGCTTCTGAAGATTTGAAGAGGTGTCGAAGTGCTGACTTGGCTGTTTTTCTCAATAAGGATGAATCGAAGAGAGCTGGAGGTGTCGGTGCAAGCTCGTACTTCAAGAACTCCACGATATCCACTTCCGATTTCATCACACATATGATTCGCATGAAAAGTTAGTGCGGGTTGACCGGGACGATGTCATCACGAATTTTTAGTTGGCACCCAACAACTGACAAAGGTACTACGTGGCTTTTCCCCACCATTTGTTGTATTGCTTCTTCACCAACTTCTCGAGCCTTGTCGCAGTTGATGCTGTTGTCTGCAACTACGCCAGTGGAAAGTGATTGAAGACTCTCTTTATTTAAATCCCACGGAGAGCAATCTTCTACCCACGAGCAAAACACATCTGCGTGGCGGGTCTCCAGCTTCCGCCGCGAGTCTCTCAACTCAACGTGCTGTTCCGAGGATTTTGTCTTAAACCAGACACATTTTCTACAGCTTCACAGATCTGGATGCACAGTGGAAACGCCGAGACAAAGTGAGCCAGCGCACTATTGTCCACTCCTCGTTCTCTTTTAAACCTCCACGTGATTTCATAGGCCGCATAGGAGCCTGTTCTATGGCCATATCTGACCATATTCCAGCCCAAAAATAATGCGAGCGTCGGATGGTAAAGTACCCGTTCTTCGTGAAGTTGATGTACCCGTCCACGGGCATCTTCTGAATTAACTTAAGCATTTGATGCAGGTACAAGTAGGCTGACTTAGCGTAGTGCAGCGTGTAGGTATGGCAACATCTTCAATACGCAGTACAAATGGAGGTTCCTATTTGATTTTCTTTCTGCGCGAATAAACAGCCGAACGGTTTCCACTTGCCTGTAGTACTCCGCCCACAGCTTCGCTGTCCGGCTAGCTTCTGACAGTCTTCATCTTGTCTTCCATGTACTCCATGACCCGAGTTACAACTTGATCTTCGCATACTTCTTGCGGTGTTAGTTTTCCTTCTAAAACCTTTTAAAACACAAACAACGCCCATCGGATTGTCGAGTGGCTTCATACACAAAATGCAGTCTTCAAAACTCATTTTTATGACAACACAATAAATAACACTTGTACAGCATAACACACATCGGTCAACAACAAACTGTTTAAAATTTAAAAACAAAAGAAAACAAGAAGCTCCGCCAATTCGACGCATCAATGCTGCAGGCGAACCCATCAGTTGGCCGCTGAGAAACAACGCAAACACGGGCTGATTCAGGTCGCGCACCATTGTTTAAATCTCTGTAGCTCGGCAACTATTACTTGCACATCAATTATGAATACATCAAATGAAAGCTTATTTTGTCGCCAACAACATTTATAGAAGACTGGTCTGCGATATTCATGATAGTTTGCCAACAATCGTCAAAAAAAGAAAAACGTGGCAATTTTTATTTATTTATTTCGTGGCATTTTTTCGTTTCCTGTTGGACCGGAAGTATCGCTAACATGCCAACCCATGAATTAGCTTATCACTTATTTTTTCTCCTTTAATTTTAGCCATGTTAGAGCACTGTAAGCCAAATCGTTCGCTTACAATGCGCATTCCAGCGACACCACCTACTTCTCCAGCATTCCAGGAGTTCAAACGTCTGGAAATCCAGGAAGCCGACACGAGAAGACCGGGGACTTTTAATATGTTGTTAAGAACATCAAATAGGACAACCGTACCAACTTTCAGCTTTACTAAATTTTTTTCAAGGTTTTGACCGTTTTTAGACTAAAATTCCTGGGCTATAAAGTCACTGAGTAAATCAAAACCACTAAATAATTAGCAAGGAAGAGCAACAAGTTTGTTCAATGGTCTTTTCACAGTATTTCCTGTTGGAGTTCTAACGCTGACCTCACGAACAAGACCATCTTTCTTGCTGTCGTAAGATAGTTGAGAATAGCGTAGCCGTCCACCTACGCGAAAAGAACCATTTTCGTCTAGAAAGGGATGGAGATCCCGAAGGTCGCTCTTGGGTGTGGTCTCCATATGCTCTTGAAGGTATACAATTTCCTTTCTGTAGACTTCCTGCTGTGTTATTTTAACGCACCACTGCAGTGAAGTTTGTAGTTCTTGGGCAGTTAACTCACAGCTTCTTTTATTGGCTGGGTGTTGAGTCTTAAGAACAAATCTCAAGCAATAACTGTCGACTATCAGCAGACGAGTTAATGATGAATATTTGACCAGTATGCTTTCTTTGTCACATTGCAAAGATAACGCGACAATGGTAGGTGTTCGTTGTTCTGAAAGTTCTGTGCCTGTGACATTTGGTGTGAATGTAGGCCAGTCTAACGAAGGAAGGGTTAACCATGATGGTCCATTCCACCAGAATTCAAGATTACGTAGAGACACAGGGTTAGTGCCTCATTATATTAAATCTGCAGGGTTAGCCTGTGATGGTACATGCATCCATGTGCTATCCTAGGTGAAATCTTGAATTTCAGCCACTCGGTTAGCAACGAACTTTTTCCATCTGGTGGGTGGTGATGATAACCATGAAAGCACAATGGTTGAATCAGTCCACAATATAATTCTAGAGATCTCTAACTCTGGGATAGGTCCTGTTTTGTGCACTAATCGAGCGAGTAACAAAGCTCCACAAAGTTCAAGTCTTGGCAGTGTTAATTGTTTGAGAGGGGCTACACGAGACTTTGAGCAAAGCAATCTTGATTGAGTCTCTCCTTGTTGTGATGTAGAACCTAGGTAGAGACAGGCTCCATATGCCTTCTCGCTAGCATCACAGAAGCCGTGGAGGCTGATCACTGTACCACTGTTATGTTATGTTATGTTAATTCCTGCCGCTCCTTCCGGAGCATATGGCCTTGGCGAAATTTCTCCACGCAGTACGGTTCCTGGCCATTTTCTTCACTTGACTCCAGTTCTTGTCCACCTCTGTAATTTCATTTTCGATCGTCCTCTTCCAGGTCTTCCAACCTAAGGGTTGACCTTGCTTCCTGGCACCTTGAGGATACCAGTCTAGCGCCGCCCTCTCAACAGCTCCGTCCTGCTTCCTTAGTGTATGACCAATCCAGCGCCATTTACTCTCCTTGATCTGGATGCTAATCGGTTGTTGATTGGTGATGGTCCAAAGATCTTCATTTGAGATTATGTCCGGCCACCTCACATTCATGATGCGACGCAGACATCTGTTAATGAACACCTGTAGCTGGTTGTTGATCGGTTTTGTGACTTTCCATGTTTCACAGCCGTAGAGAAGAATCGACTTTACGTTGCTATTGAAAAGGCGGAGCTTGGTCTTCCTGGAAATGTTTCTATTTCTCCAGATGGGGTAGAGCTGGACAAAGGCACCATTTGCCTTCCTGATACGGCTTCGAGCATCTTCCTCTGCTCCCCCATCATTTGTGACTATACTTCCAAGGTAGAGGAAGGACTCAACTCGCTCAATTTCCTTTCCGTTGACTGTTAAGCTAGTCGTGACGTCAGAATTTATCCTCATCTCTTTGGTCTTGTTGGTGTTGATCATCAGTCCTGCACGTTTTGCTTCTCTCTGCAACCTCCCCAGCTTATCTTCTATGTCTCGGTACCGTTGTGCCATAAGATAAATGTCGTCTGCAAAATCCAGATCTTCAAGTCTGTCATTTATACCCCATTGAATACCCCTCTTCCGTCCTCCCATTACCTTCTTCATCACACTATCCAGGACCAACAAGAACAGAGTGGGGGAAAGGACACTCCGAAACTGACCTTTATCTTTTCTGTTAATTTGCCTTCGTGAAGAACCTGGCACTCATACCCTACCACTGTACCTCTGTACAACTCTTTGTGACGAGCGTAGTGTGCATTTCACACTGGAACTGTACAGCACTATATGTGTGAACACTTCACTAAGACAGAAATGAATGCACAGTACTGACCGTAATTATTATCAATAGGCAGTGTACTGATAAATATCCATGCCCGGAGATGACCATATGTATACAGGGTGTAACAAAAATGTACAGCACAATTGTTGGACACTTTCCTCACACGTAGACTAAGAAATTATGTTATAGGAATATGGGTCCGGAAACGCTTTGTTTCCATGTTATACCTCATAGTTTCTAACTCATTTATCATGGGAAACATACAAGAACAGAACGTACCAGCATACCACATGCAACTCTTTCTCACAGGAAATGTTCAATATGCCCTACGTGCGCATTGATACATTCATCAACCCACCATCGTAGTGAATCTCGGATGCGCTGATGTATCCCTGGAGGATTGCATATGGTTTCTCAGCCTTCCATAATATGGGCATGAAGACTCTGAACATCTTGTACTGGGGTTCGATACACAAGAACTTTCAAATGCCCTCACAAATAAAGTTCAGTGATTTTAGGTCCGGAGAGCGTGGAGGCCAGGCAATTGGTCCACTCTACCTATCCATTTGTCACCAAATCTGTTATTTAGAAGCCTATGGACATTAGCACGAAATTGAGGAGGTGCTCCATCGTGCATGAAGTACATGTTTTGTCACACAGCTAAAGGCACATCTGCTAAGTCGCATGGCAATGGGGCCATGTAAAACAAACCACTGTTGGTGCACCTACGATAATGACAACGTAACTAGACTTAACCAAGAGTGCATGTTCCCCACGATTCTAACGTTCTGTTCTTGTGCGATTCCCATGCGTAATGAGTTTGAGACAATGAGGTGTAACATGGAAACAAAGCGTTTCCGGACTGTGACTTTCTACTCGCCCCTCTTGGGCGACTGATTTACAACTTCCCAAAATCACCCTCCTATTGGTGATCGAAAGCACTTTACCATCATATACCACACAATTGAGATGGCAGGGTCGTGGAGTGTTGGCACATATTTGGTCAACCTAACTGGTATCATTTGGGCGTTCAACTATTAGGTGTAACTCCCTATAAAGAAAACTAATGATAACCTTTAAAATATATGTATTCAACCAAATTCAAACATATGGTGGGGACTCTCGTCAAACAAACTATGGTATCCTATCTCTATTTCTCCTCGGCATTGACGAAAACGTGTGACACAGAGATGAATGTTGTAATATATAAAGATGTTTGCTTCTCATTCACAGACGGTCTTGCAGATAATCTATGAGACATGCTCGACAGATCAGTACTCCCCAGCTTTCCAAGATTTTCCACACGTGGTTGTTATTATGAGCTCCTACTGTTATCAATTCGCCTATCGCTACCTCCCAGATGATCATATTCTGTATGATCTGCATTTGCAGACTTTTATACAGTTCAAAATATACACAGAGGCTAAAAGCCTACTTCACAGTTCGCAACGATATTTTATATACAACACTGCGTAATGAATGCACACATGGTTTTAGGTTAGAAATGTTTACAAAACCACATCTCTGCGAGATAAATGAATGTACTTCCGTACCAAACTTGAATGTGCTAACAGATATAACATTGTTCTGATTTGTAGCCGTTTCGAGCACATTCAAAAGCCATGCTTTCAACAAAACCAGTTTCTCTAATTAGGCCTACGCCAAATTACGAGAACGCGACCTCTCTAACCAGACGCTAGAATTGAAGTGATGCATCACTCGACACGAAAAGCCAACCTCCCATCTTGCAATCACATGCTTTTGTCGTACTCATCCAGGGTAAAGATGCCCTCCAACCCATACAAAATACACCAATAATCTCGAACTCATGTATATTACTTACAACTCATGGCGCAAAACTCTCCTCTGGCGTCAGAATCTTACACAATTTATACAAAGCTTTCTTCGAGATAAGGGAAGTTATTCTCGGCCCAATCTGAATTTGGCCTAGAGTTTCCTGCTCTTACAACATTCTGTAACTTGCCTTACACAATCCACTGTCTTGTATGCTGAGATCTCACATACAAATTAAATGAAGTATTCCTGACTGAGTCCCAGATATACACAAGATATATACACTAAATAAAATGAAATCCTATAACATAAATGATGATGATGAACAAGAAAAAGGAATGGTATGAACAAATTGCCCTAACCTGACTTCTCTTCAAGGCAACCAAATAAGGGTTTGGGACCCATGTTCATATAACATAATTTCTTCATCTACGTGTGAGGAATGTGTCCTGCAAATTTGTGCCGTACATTTTTGTTACACCCTGTATGTGTGACTGGATCATTTCTCTGGTTAAATAGCTTAGTTATATAGCTACATGATAAGTGGACTGTATTGGTGTATTTTAATAAATAGCAATTCATAATTATTTAATGAATGGGCTGTAAACCATTTGTATTACCTTTGTATGTAGGTTGACTAGAAATAACACGCCCTTATTGCTCCTGTGATGATTTCATACATCTTTTATTTCTGCAGAGCCTTACCGCGTCTGGTTCGTAATATGTTGTGCTAGCCATAAGATTAGAACTAGTAGCAATTAACTGTGTCCATTAGCAGTCATGTTTTACAACTTCCATTCTCTTGCAGTCTCAGTCAAGAACTCCTACAATTAAAAGTACATCTCTGGAAAACAGAGAAGCAACTCATCTTCCATGGCCTCCTTCTTCACTGTCTCCTAGAGACACAAGTCAGACACAAGAAGTGTGCTGCCATCTAGTTGATGAGTGGAGAAAGAGCCGATTTATAGTTACAGCACAACAAATACCCCTTGCAACTGAGAGGGATCAAATAAGCTATGGAACAGTGGCATAAAATAAACATAGCCTTCAGAAGGGGCAATCAATGAACATATAAAACCTGAACAGCTTGATATCTTGAAAATTGCGACCTGTACTTTGCTAAACGCAAAAACGTCGCCACATAAATACATACAGACTTTTTTAGTATCTTAGTTTTTTTCGACCCCGGTTTGATTGGTATAGGTTTGAACCCTGGGCAACGCTTAGTTCCTGAGATCTCAAAAAAAAAACTACAACGGCTATATGAAAGCCTGTATGTATCTAGACCCGGCTTTCATAACAAGAGTGAAGAAGGCGAGCAATGTGTATTATCAATTGAATCAGTGTCTGATGGGGACAATGAAACCTAAGATTCAAATCTACAAAACAGTCTTCTTGCCCACCCTCACATATAGTGCTGAAACTTGGACTATGCTGGAAAAACATGAAAGTAGAGTAACCGCCTCAGAGATAAAATATCTCTGGAAGATAGTGAAAAAAAAAACAAAAAACAGAAGAGACATGGTGCGAAACCAAGCAATCGGAGGAGAGCTCTAGGTGGAATCGACAGTGCACACCATCTCGCATTACAAGGATAAATGAAGAGAGAAAGCTGAAGCAGGTGTTTGAAGCTAATCCCGAAAGCGCTCGAAGAAGAGGACGCCCAAAGAAAGAATGGATCCAGTCCATTGGTGAGGTGGCTAAGAGGCAGGGCAAGACTCTACACCAAAACAGATGGCTCACAGGGGATAGGGGAGAGTACGGAACGTGGCTGGCGGACCCAACGCCGAGAGGCAAAAGGGACAGGTGAAGAAGAAGTAGTACTGTATTTACTCGCATATAAGACCCTCTCCCCTTTTTTTAAGTTAGGAAAAGAAATTTTTTGCCTTGCATATTGGACCGCTGACATTCCTGCATTACCGTAAATATCAGGAGTGTACCAATTGCTGTCACGGTACTTTGTGAGAGTACAAGAATATGCATTCTTTCCTACCTGCAGAAAGTTTGGAGCTAGCTGTTGTAACAGAAATAACCTGGAAACACCTGCCCAAAGGTCGCATTCCTAGCCAGACAGTCACACTCGGCCATCCCTCTCACTCTTCTGTCTTTGTCAATACGCTTATCGGGCAGTGGTAGTTCAGTCAAATTACAGCAGCCTAGTATTGTGCCCGTAGAGGCCTAGCTGACTGGGTATGAATCAGAAGCTCTTGAATAAACCTATATTCAAGCAGCACGAACGGGATGTGAACCCAGGCTTAGTAAGGGTCAATTTAAGACCTAAGGCACATAGAAATCATGCAAATTGTAATAACAAATTATTTAATGATATCATTAGCTTACAGAACACCGAGAGGCAGAAACAATAGAGAATATGAGCTAAATTCAACATATTTTGTGTAACTAAGCCCAATTCTAGGCTTAAAACACGGAGAGTCCAACAACTTGACAGTTAGCAGATTACCCTGGAGAACTGGGAAGAGATTTGAGACGCCAGAGGCCATTAACGTCAGTCATTCCGGACCTACTTTCGAGGGAGAAAGATCCCCCAACTCGCCAAGAAACCCAGTAAGACAATGGAGGAAAGAGTGGGGGGACTGCTAACTCCTCCCATTATTGAAGATATTAGCCCATTGGCTTAATCAAATTTGGAACCAAAGGTCATGCAAGAGACAGAAAAATATAAGCAAAATTTATAGGAAAAGAAAAATTTTATTTGATGAAGGATTAAGAGTCAGACGCGGACGGCCACAGGAGTTCTTCGTAGCATCACTACGCGGAGAGTTTTTTACCTTTATCTGGGAAGGACAGAAGCTGCGCCTCGATGGACCACAAAAGGCGCCAAGCTGATAATTAATTAAGGAATGATCGGATTAAACTCCGCATAACATATTTGAAACCTACACAAAATTCTGAGTCGGGAGAGTCGAGAACGAAAACCATAGGAGGTCTTATATGAAAATTCAGCTCCAGGATAACCGAGCTGGGGACTAGTTTCACTCCATTGGTTTATACAGATGGAGGACAGCCCAAAAACCACACAAGTTTGCTGGATTTCATAGGGCGAAGCTGTGTTGCTCCGCGCCACATATGGCGCGCTTCACAAAGGAAGCATAACATAAAGTGAACAAGCACAGTGCAATTCACTCAGTGTAATATAAGTATGATTACATACGCGAACACCGAAACCGAGTCGCGATCAAAATAAATGCGCGAACGAGCTGTCGAGTGAACATGGAAAAATTTCATAATAATAATCAGTGAAAAATATTCATTTCGAAAGTCGATAGAAGGCAAGGTTAGCGATATTCTACTTACACAAGTAGTACCGCAAGAACAAATATGCATATGTAAAATAGGGTGGACAGTACCGCATTTTTGTAAGACGCGTCGCGTCAGACAAGTAGCATTGTCGCGAGCGTATGGGATAAAGACGCATCACGGACATTGCAGTTATAGTTGAGATCATGCAAGTATTGATGAACTTCCAGAACAATTATACCCAGAGATAGGAGTAAAATGGCAAATTCACGCTAGAACAATATATGTTAACCGAGCTAGCCGCATGTTAATAAATGTTATGTTAGCAGTGCATGGGTACGGTTATATGACAGGATTTCATGATCTGTTTGGTAGCTATAACTGTTAAGACAGGCTACAGAAGAAGGGCGATAGGGATAGCAAATAGACTTGCATTGGTGGAAACTGATTCGATCGGGAATCAGCGCCATCGCGAGGGGGGAGGGGGGAGAATAATAACCAGCAACCATAGATTAGGCAGGGTGAAGAATGGTGTATAAAGTGTTAATTCAAGTGTTATAAGTGCAATGTATGAGGCTGCAATCATGTGTAATTACGAGGCCGGGAGTGTAACAAGAATCAGTGTTAATTAATCTGAATTGGTGGATATAGAGAAGTAGAAAACGTCATGGTGGGCAAAATGTTTTACCACTGGAAGCGGCCTCCCAGGTGATGAGGGAGTACTACAACTTGTTTATATAATCTAGGGAGCGTGCCATGCATCAAACCATCAAAAATGTCAAACTATAAAATGATCAACCTTCAAACGATATAATGAAGATGTTGCGTAACTGTGGAGAAGACCCGCGAGTAATAAGACATTTTGTTTATGTAATTAGAAGTTAGAGAAATGAACAGGACCGACCGATTGGAGAAAAAGTATCAGATAATTGAAAATAATTGTGTTAGAATGGTCCAGTTTAAATTGTTTATAGGCCTAAGATTTTGTCAACAAGTGTGACTAAAAGTTGTTTAAAAGAGATCATGATTAACGAAAGGTTTTAGTAGAAGTTAATGATTACCGCTGTAATAAAGAAATGTAAATGTTAGATTTGTGAGCATTAAATACGAGGGATTATTCATAGCGTGGGATCCGTGGTTCAAATCCCGGTCACTCCATGTGAGATCTGTGCTGGACAAAACGGAGGCAGACAGATTTTTCTCCGGGTACTCCGGTTTTCCCTGTCAACATTTCATTCCAGCAACACTCTCCACTATCATTTCATTTCATCTGTCATTCATTTAATCATTGCCCCAGAGGAGTGCGTCAGGCCTCGGCAGCCGGCACAGTTAATATCCTCGCCGCTTCATTCATTCCATTCCTGACCCGGTCGGAGACTGGAAGCAGGCTGTGGATTTTCATTCATAGCGTGGCTAAACTGAGCCAGGAAGTCGTCGAATATGTTGTCTACGAATGCAAATAGTCTCATACTGCAAAGGCAGATGATGGACTGCCAGGGAGCATCCTATTGTGGTAAATGTCAGTGTGCATCTGGTGATGTTATGTAAAACGCCTGTGAGCGTAGTTGAAGCTTCTGAACAGCTGGGAATGAGGTGTGAGTCCCTTTCCAGGTCTGTTAATTGTGTATCACCTCTTACGTGTGTTGTGGCGGTGGAATGTATCATTCACCGTACCGCTAGTTAATTCGGCCATCAGCTTTCCTAAGGGAATAATCCAAAGCTATAAGAATCTAATTCCTCAAGTTTGTCAGTTAATAGGTCGTAGATTAGGCCAGAGAGAGAGAGATGCAGATGATAATGAAGTCAGGATTAAATAATTAAAACCTTTCGGTAAGACCATATGATCATGCTGCTAGGTCAAGGGATATTGTCCTTGTTAAATTGGTCACACATTAGAATGGTGAGTTTCAGTCACAAAAAGAGAGTGGTTTGTAAGAAGCGAAGAAGGAAGGATCTCTATTGAAGGGTGTCAGCCATTACAAAGTAGGAGTGGCTAGACATCCATAAATTGTTCTGGCTCATCCAAGGGTCGCCTGTAGGAATGACTGTGAGTGGACCAATTTAACAGGTACTGGCAATTAAAGTTACAATTTCTTGATGCAAAGTGTAAATTGAGATATGATTTTATGAATGATGGCAAAAAGTTGGGACTATAATTCCCGAAAAAAGAAATGGAAAAGGTTAGAAATTGCCATTTTTGAGATAATGATATTAATAAAATCACACTACACACAGGTTGTTTGGTTTAGCGTTCGTCCCAGTCAATTAATATAGGAATAGGTGGCCCAAATGTAATGTAACTGAGACGTAACTAAGAATATTAATAATTTGAATTATGAGAAGCAGGATGGATTTTTAAAGGTTTTAATGATTTTTAATGATGATTATTGATTAATTACACTCTGAGGAGAGATTTCTACAGAAATTAGTTTTGTCAGTTGAGGATTAGGCCTAAATGTTGATGTAATAACTGATGTTGAAGTGGAAACCAGTTAATTACTTATTATCTTTGGTAATAATAATAATAAGGCTTTTTAGGAGTGTTCATTTTATCATTTGATTTTGTTTCGATTGTACAGTTAATGTAATTTGATTTTGTTTTTGCCATGTTTTGAGAAGTAAACGTTCATTTTAGCAGAGATGTACTAGTTATTATTGTAGATTGTGACCTATACGCTCAAATCCTGGATATATGGGTTGTACTTTGGGGATAGGATGTACCATACCCCAGTGCCGGCGAGTTAGCAATATACAACCCTGTATTTTCCTCGATTCAAAAGGGTACAGTATACAGTCAGGGAAAGTGACGATATAATTCGAATTACGGTAGTTTTGTTCTACGATACCCTGAGTGGTAACGTCAATACCAGGGTTCTGCTTCTTTCGAACTACCTATGTTCTTACGTTTGCTAATAAGAACAGTGTGCGGGCCGTCGGGCATGAATTCGCTGTTCAACCAAACATGATCAGATATTGGAGAAAGAAAAAATGGTCGCGATAAAGAACGTTAGATCTTTCCGCGGGCCGCAATCGGGTAAATATTCTGAAGTGGATAAGAAGGTGTTGGTGTTGGTACAGGAAACAAGGAACAACATCAGACAGACGCCCCTGGCTGTTAAGGCTACATATTTACTCAACATTTAAGATAACCGCTATTTTATATTTATCTGAAACGTTAACACTCATTCAAATTAAAAATAATACTTGCAGACGATTTTGTGCAATATTATCAATTATAATTATTATAATTTAAGATAATGATCATGTTATTTGCACAGGTGGATGAACACGGTAATGCGTCCATTACCAACCGCACACCCAAGCCACGAGCAAGTGGTTCTTCAATTTGATAATGCAACTTTTCAGTCTGGCCAACAAAATATGTTCCCAATATATTCCCCATTAGTGGGACAAGCGAAATAGTAACCTGAATAAACTTACTTGTGATTAAAACATGTATATATTTGTTATGGACTACAAATTATAAATTGAGTCTTTCCTTAGGAAAGTTGGCAACCCTAGATGCCAAAAAAGTGCCAAGTTACAGTAAACAAAGTCTAGTAACGGCATTACAGTTACTTAATTTTAAAAGAAGCTTTGCTACCCTGTCATTACCCTAAAATGTAACCATTACCAGTAAGCAGTAACGGCAATACAAGTTCCGCGTTACTCCCCAACCCGGAAAGTATTGGTGTACATGAAGTATAACTTAATTTTCTCGCCAAATCAATACTTTACTTACATAAAAATTCTACAGGTACATGTTTCGAAGACATATTTTGTTTCCTTCCTCAGCCCACTTTTTGGTGTAAAACATCATACAACATCGAAATCCTCACCAAATAACAAAAAAAGACAGTTCACACTTATTCTCTCGTTCTTCCTTTGTTAGGCCTGTGTCATTAGACACATTAATGTCACTCACGGAATAAACACTTATTAGTTGAAGTATTGAATATGGTACGAGGAACATTGACATATTTACTCCTTGTTAGTTTCAACGTGGGTTGTTGAATTGCACACAAGTATCTGAAGAACAGAACAATGGAAAACGCCAGAATTGTACAACCTTGTCAAAAGCGGAGAGACATTAACTAGCACCAAGGTAGGGTGATTGGGCGTGGCGTCAGGAAATTTGATCAAGTCAGGATGTATGTTGGAATTTACCTATTGCGGCGGGGGTTGAGGAGGCGATTTGGGTTTTTTATTATTTAAATGATCTGCTAATATATCAAATAATTCATTAGTTTCAAAATTAATCTCGTTTAGATTATTGCATTCCTTTGATCTCTGATAAGTATTGATATGAATATTTTCCAAAATGTTCATATAGCTGCCCTTTGATGCGTAATGCAAAATTTTGACGTCATTATTTATGTCCGTGAACTTATGTACCGTTTCTTCCATGTGTACCTCCATGGCTGAAAACTTCCTGGGTTTTATGGCCGAAACATGCTCAGCATAACAAGTACGTATGCTCCTACCTGTTTGTCCCGCGTTCCTATTATGTATTGGTGTGTCCAACTGTAGAGATTGTCCTTGCCCCTGCACCTCCACCTGTCGTTATATTTGGCCATATTTGAGCCTTCTCTTCCTGTCTAATGATCATTTGTAAATCTAGGAAAATTTGTCATTGAATGATTCCTCATAAATACACTTAAAGAAATATAGTTTGTATTTAGGTATGAACGCAAGGAAGCTGATTTGCTCAAGTCTCTCAATGAAGCTGAAATCGAAAAGGAAGAGGAGACGTCTACACTGTTCCGTGCTGCATCCCTCACCACTACTCTTATGGACCTCTATATGAAGTCCGTGTGCACAGGGTTCCTACATTCAGCTATTCAAGACACTATTCTCAAGCTTCTTGATGCCAAACAGTCATGTGAAGTGAGTACCCTTGTAATTCTTAGATAAACCTCTTCATACAGAGTGATTCCAAACGAAGCCTTCTAACTTCATGAATAACTATACCTAAGCAGGAACCTGAAATTAGTACATAATAAGATTAATTAATTGAGGCGTTGAGCCTCCGTGGCTTAGGCGGCAGCACGCCGGCCTCTCACCGCTGGGCCCGTGGTTCAAATCCCGGTCACTCTATGTGAGATCTGTGCTGGACAAAACGGAGGCAGACAGGTTTTTCTCCGGGTACTCCGGTTTTCCCTGTCAAAATTTCATTCCAGCAACACTCTCCACTATCATTCCATTTCATCTGTCATTCATCTAATCATTGCCCCAGAGGAGTGCGACAGGCTTCGGCAGCCGGCACATTTCATATCCTCGCCGCTAGATGGGGGCTTCATTCATTCCATTCCTGACCCGGTCGGAGACTGGAAGCAGGCTGTGGATTTTCATTTTCATTTTCAATTGAGGCGTTATATTGCAACCAATAACCAGTTCATGCATGCTGAACCTCATGAAGGAGTAAGCTGAAGACATCTGTGACAACTCGTAATTCGGCTTCTCTTAGCACTGATGAGCATTCATACATTTTCATCATAATTTGATATGTCTTTCAGCACTGTTTGCAAGCCTCTGTGAGCAGACAAGGCACCTCCATGATATCCTACTTGCATTCAGTATCTGCACCCCCCCCCAGGGGCTCACATATAGTGGGACGTGGGTTGGCGACCACAGGATCCCAGCTGAGTCCGGCATTGCTTCCACTTAGTGCCGGGCTCCTCGCCGTCTTCTTTCCTGTCAACCTCCCTTGGTTAACTCTTGTTCTTTTCCGACTCCGACGGTATTAGGGTATCCGAGGCCTAGGGAGTCTTTCACTTTCCCGTCTTAATTGGCCCTTGACTCATCTTTCCTGATCCTTTCTTCTTCGAGGGGTCAGATCTCTTGTTTTCTTTTCATTATATTTCCTTTTCTCTTTAAGATTCCCGCACTGTTTTTGTTAATTGGCTCCCCATGTATCTAAATTCCCTTTAGCGAATTTTTTGCATCTACACTCCATTTTGTAGGTATTTTCATACTACGTTGCCTTTTGTAAGTTTTTTCGACCTCAATTGCATTTTGCAAGTGTTTTCAACCTCAATTGCATTTCGTAAAGAGTATTTTGAATTTTAATTGCATATTGTGAAGTATTTTCAATCTAAATTGCATTTTGTATGGTGGGCACCTGGCTAGTATTTTGATTCTCAATTGCATTGGGTATTTTGAATCTAAATTACATTTTGTAAGTATTTTCAACCTAAATTGCATTGTATTGTCAATCCAAATGAGTAGTTTGAATCTACCGTACATTTTGTAAGCATTTTCAATTTCAATTGCATCTTGTAAGCATTTTGAATTTCAATTGCACTTTGTGAGTATTTTGGATCTGAAATGGGCGTTTTTCAATCTGAATTGCATTGTGTAAAGGATAAAGGAGATGTACAAGGGAAGCGTGAGCTGTGTGAAAGTGGGAGGAGAGAGATCGGACTGGTTGGAACAGAGAAACGGTCTGAAACAAGGAAGTGCACTGTCACCACTACTTTTCATTGTGGTGATGGATGACATACTGACCCGAGTGGCACAAGTAATTGGGGAAGGAAAGATGAAAGCAATGGGGTTTGCAGATGATTTGGGGAAACAAGGAGGAGGAAGTACAGGAGCAGTTGGACGTGTGGGAAGGAATAATACAAGGATATGGGATGAAATTTAGCATAAAAAAGAGTGAGAGGGTGATCACAACAAGGAAGAAGGAAAGAACCACAACGGGAATAACAATTGGTTGGGAACAGCTGAAGAAAGTGGAGAGTTTCAAGTATTCGGGAAGCCTGATACAAGATAATGGAAGAAACAAGAGAAATAAATGAGCGGGCGAGACAGGCAGAAGCATTCCGGAGGAGTGTGAAAAGCATGATATGGAGCAAGGATGTCCCTCAGACCAGCAAAAAGATCATATATCGGACGTACTATGTCCCTATCCTGACGTATGCTTCGGAGACCTGGGTTTCGAAAGGAAGGGAGAAGAGCAAAATACAGGCCAGTGAGATGAGGTTCTTGAGAAGCAGTATTGGTTGATGATGATGATGATAATTGTTGTTTTAAGGGGCCTAACATCTAGGCTATTGGCCCCAAGCAGTATTGGAGCTACAAAGATGGACAGAATAAGAAATGAGAGGACCAGAGAATTAATGAAGGAGGAACCATTACAGGATGGTATAGAGAAATCTAGACTTAGAAGGTATGGACATGTAAAACGAATGGAGGAGAAGAGGATGCCCAGGAGGATACACGAGACGAAGTGGGAAGGAAAGAGACCGAGAGGAAGACCGAGAGACAGGTGGCTGAAGGGGGTGGAAGAAAGCGTGAAGAAGAGAGGAGAAGACTGGACAAGGGTGGAGGCTGAGAGATGGTGGGAAGACAGGAGACGTTGGAGAGGCTTGTGTTCCAAACAGACCCGGCCAGTGGCTGGAAACTGTGCAAGATGATGATGATGATTCCCAATTTCAATTGCATTTTGTAAGTATTTTGAACCTCAATTGCATTTTGTACGTATTTTCAATTTCAATTGCATTTTGTACGTATTTTCAATCTCATTTGCATTTTGTAAGTATTTTGAATTTCAATTGCATTTTGTAAGTATTTCGACTCTACATTGCATTTTGTGCGTATTTTGAACCTAACCTACATTTTGTGCATATTTTTCAATCTATTCCTTTTGCAAGTATTTTCGTTCTAAATTCCCTTTTGTAAGTATTACCGCTCTCCATTTTGTGAGAAGTTTCAATCTGAGTTCCTTTTTGTAGTATTTTCCGTCTCACTTAATTTTCGTTCTGGTTTCCATTTCATTGTCATTTTCGCTATCACCCAGACCATTAGGGTCCGATAACCTAGATGTTAGGCCCCTTAAAACAACATCATCATATCTGCACCTCTCATCTTGGAATATTTTAAACATTGTCTTACCATAGTTCTTTCTCCATTTATGTATAACTTGAACACACTCTATTTCAGACTTTTTTAAAATATATATTTTGCAGTACGAATTAGGGCTGTACATATCATACGAATACGCAATTAATTTGACTATAGTAGGCTCTCGCTAATCGGACGTTCAATAGTCCAACATTTCCAGTAATCGGACGTTTTGAACACTTTTCATGTGGGAATGGTCAGCTCTATAGTCGGACAGTTTTGATGGGTGACCACTCGGTAATCGGACAAAAGCAAGTTCATTGCACTCCTGTTGCTTGGCGCCACTATAGATAGGTTATTATTAGGCAGTGTCAGTCAGTCTTAGCGAAGTGTAGCATCATAACCTTTACGCGTGTGTACTTCACTGTTAAGTGATTGTAAGTGTTACAGTTTAGTTCAGTGTGTTTAGTGTTAACGGGAGTTTACGTAAATAAAAGTAATATATTCATCAAACCGAGAAGAAGATGAAGACTCATTCGAGGTGTTACAGAAGACAACTGTAAAAACTGAAGATGCGCTCTCTGCCATCGAAACCTGTATCAAATGGGGAGAAGAAAACCAGCACTTTAACTGCATTACGAAAGTTGAAGAGTGATGTACTTGTAAGCATGTATAAAGGGAAGCAACAATCTACAATAAATAAGTTTTTTTTCATTTACAGTAAAATTAAAACATGTGAGAACAGTACATACAAATAATACATACAGTATTATTATTTTACTTAATTTTAAAAGTATACTTTTCCATTAAATGTACCCTACTTAATATTAAACTCTATAGCCAAATCAAATTGTGTGTTTTTAAATGCCGGACTCTGATATTTTGGATTACTTCCAATAGTCGGACACTTCCAGTAATCGGACAACTTAATGGTCTAAGACATGTCCGATTAGCGAGTGCCTACTGTACTTCGAATATTCGCCAATTCAAAATTCAAATAAATTAATCATATGTTTGAACAATGTGGATGTCCGAATACTTCAGTTGTTCGAATCATTTGAACATTCAAAGTACTAGAGTATTTCGAATAGTAAAGTAATAAAATATATCAAACGTTCAGATATTTGAATTATTCAAAGATGGTAAGTGCCCGAAAATTACAGCAATTTGTGTAAAATGTCCAGTGGGAGAGTTGTTCAAAGCAGGGCCAAATCCATGGGATCGAATGGGGGTTAACTATTCAGCCTGATAGATCCTTATAAATAAATATCATTCAAAACAAGCATCACTTATCTCTTCATTTCTTCCTTCCTTTCTTTCTTTCAATGTTTTTTATTCGAACATTTGAATGATTCGACTTGTTTGCCAAATCATTTGATTACTGACTGAATAGTGGGGTAGTTTCACTAATTATCAATTAATATGATAAAATTGGTCCAGTCAGATCAAACATAAAATGCCAGCGTTTCGCCCCAGTGTACCATTGGGCTCGTCAGTTGGTTCAGACACACCTCACCAATACGCATGGCTAGCACATACTGAGAAGGCCATCACAAGACACAAAATACAAGTAGTATTGACGTCACGAGTGATGCCAATGTGCTACGGAAGTCAAGCTCCTTTCCATAAAACAAAAACCTTACCTTGGCAATCCAAATAGGTTATGAATATTCCCAAATGGGAATATAAAGTTATTTCCGTTTGATCAGATAAATTATCAATTAATATGATAAAATGCCAGCGTTTCGCCCCAGTGTACCATTGGGCTTGTCAGTTGGTACAGACACACCTCACCAATACGCATGGCTAGCACATACTGAGAAGGCCATCACAAGACACAAAATACAAGTAGTATTGACGTCACGAGTGATGCCAATGTGCTACGGAAGTCAAGCTCCCTTCCATAAAACAAAAACCTTACCTTGGCAATCCAAATAGGTTATGAATATTCCCAAATGGGAATATAATGTTATTTCCGTTTGATCAGATAAATGGACGGTGTTATGCATCAACCGGCTAAGCGACAATTTTCGAAAAACTGAATACTAACGCCATCTATCGTCTAAGAGGTCGAACTAACTGCTCGAATACTGACGAAACTCTGTTTGAATTTACACAGTTGTAATTGAAGAAAAACGTAAGCGCCATTCTCATAATACGGGGTTGCTAGTTTTGCATCAACCGTCTATCCGCATTATTCACACTAAAATTGTTATGGCGTTCTGTAACATCCGGCTAAGCGACATCCCATGTCGTTTTGTTGTCCCTGCGTATTAGCTGGCAAGCCTTTGTTGGTTACAGAGTTTCTTTATTGAGAAAAGGCGGGTTGAGTGTAGATTTGGCTTGTGGTGTGTTTGTAATCTAGCATGATGACTACGAGAACACAAAAAATACTTGCGTTGTTATCTGAGGAACAGCTGGAGGAGATAGCCAGTAGAAATGAAAGGGAGATGGCCCCTATATCACAGGTATGTATTGCAAATTGATTGCTAAACAGTGCGTTATCATTAGGCTGCTTCATGCATGTTATTTACTGTGTCACACTGTAAGTGTACAGTTTTCTGTTCAGATTCAGTAAATTTCATCAACCAGTGTACTAATACAGCTTTCATTAAGTTAATATTTAAATTAAAGTCATCCTGTAAAGCCCTGAAGTAGAAGTGCTAGCAGAGGTGGTAAAGGTGTTCCTGGCAGGGCGTGGTTCGATTTATTGTTGGATAGTCAGAATTTGGAGAAGAGACTCTCAGTTCTTTTTTCTTCTATTTGATTTACGCGTTCGACTCTTCTTTACCTTCGAAGGATGGGGTTTGTGGCGCGTAAACAGTTTAGAACTGATATTTCAGTTTTCGCCTTCGATTTTAAGTGTTGGTCTCATAATTACCTTTGATTTACGCATTCACGTCCCGGAATATTACTCATATTATTATAATATTATAATTCGTTATATCTTACGTAAAGCCTTAGGGATTTATTATATTATGTTGTTGCAGGAAGGAAAAAATCGTATGGGTGGAGAAAATGAGGATACTCTGTCGCCTGTAGCAAGTTGCTCTAATGGAGGAAACCAATGGGAACCATTTTTAAGTGATTCTGTTGAACTTACCCCTCTGTTACCTGCTACGAACAATACTTATGATTTTGTATTGCGGTGTAGTGAGGAGGTACCTGCACCTCCATCAACAAACGACATTTTCAGTGTTCAAGGCATGGAATATTCTAACACGTTTGAATCAAATTACATTGACAATCCTATTTATTTCCTAAACAGTGTTAACGATTCAGCACAAGTGAGTAATGAAACGGATCAACATATCGTAGAGAACTGTCAAACCACTTCTGAAGTAACATTTTGTAATCTCCCTGCCACACAAACAGTTAACTCTGTTGATAGTGTGGAAGCTGTACATGAAAGTGTCAAAGATTCAATAACTGAATCATCCTCATTAATAACGTCACCCCAAAATGAAGGTAGACCAAGAAAGGGACGAAAACGAAAAGTACCTGATCAAAGCAGGGATGACAGAAAAAGAAAATGCCAGGTAAACGAGCCATATGTGAGCCAGCGTGGGAAGGTTGTCGATGCTAAAGAGTTTCGTGACTTCCATTGCAAGGATAGATGTCATGAAAAAGTAAGCATAGAGGATAGAAGGAAGGAATTCGACAATTTTTGGAGTTTAGAATCTTATGAGGCAAAAGTTTTATTCATTTCTAGCAAAGTATCCAGAGTCGAGGTAAATAGAAAGAGAGTTAAGGCAGCAAGCAGAAGAAACTGTACTAGAATTTACACATTGGCGGGTGTGCGAGTGTGCAAACAAACTTTCGCCCAAACTCTTAGAATATCTGGGGACAGGATCAACGGATATCTGAAAAAAACAAGAAATGTCCAAGTTATTAAGGATGGTAGGGGGAAATCTAACGCTGTAAATAGATTACACGACAGTAAGGTGGCTGAAGTAATCAGCCACATAAACCAATTCCCTAGGTATAAGTCACACTATTGCAGAGCACAGACAAGTAGTGACTTTCTTCCATCACATGTCACCATTCCGGTCATGTACAGTCTATACAAAAGTGAATATTTGGAGCCTGTGTCACTTTCCTCCTATAAGAAAATATTTTATTCTAAATTCAATCTGAGGCGCAAAGCATGGAAAAAAGACACCTGTAATGTTTGCGATTCTCTGAATGCTCAACTGAAAGATCATGAGGATTCGCTTCATCTAAGGCAACAGCTTGAGATCCATCAAGAAATGGCAGAAATGGCGCGTTCAGAAATGAAGAATGATATGAAGCGTGCTGCTGAGGAAAGAGATATAGCGGTAGTGACATTTGACCTGCAGCGAACTCTACCTTTGCCAAGAATCTCCACTAATATCGTATTCTACAAACGCTTATTGTGGCTGTACAACTGTGGAGTTCACGATGGGGGTTCAAATAAAGGCTACTGCTATGTCTGGGTAGAAGGGCAAGCTGGTCGTGGAGCACAAGAAGTAGGATCTTGTCTTCGACAACATCTCATGGAAAATGTATACGAGGGAAAGAAACATTTAATATTGTGGTCTGATTCTTGTGGGGGGCAGAACAGAAACATAAAACTTGTTCTTATGATGAAGAGTATCCTGGCTTCACATCCAACATTAGAAACCATTCGAATGAAATTTCTAATACCTGGGCACAGTTTCTTGCCCAACGATGATGACTTCGGAGATATAGAGTGCTCCTTAAAGAATCAGCAGCGATTGTACACCCCGGATGATTACGTACAAGTAATGAAGAATTGCCGTAACAAAAATAAAATGATTGTAAGGAAGATGAAGAAGGAAGACTTTGTTGGATCTGCTAGTTTAGAAAAGAAGATAACGAACAGGAAGAAGGACGTTGAGGGTAAGACTGTGAGTTGGCTCCAAACCAGGGAAATTGATATCGAAAAGAGAAAACCATATTCTCTCGTTATGAAAAATTCTTTCCACAACAGCGAGGGTCAAGAAATTAGTTTGAAAAGAAGAACCACTTCACGTCTGAGTGATCACAATATATTCCTGGATGATAATCTGGAACTCCTGTGGCCTAACGGGAAGCCAATATCAGAACCCAAACTGCAAGACTTGAAGAGTATTATGCATCTCATTCCAAGTGACTGTAAAGGTTTCTATGAAAACTTGTATTCAAAAGGTGGAACATATGATGATATAGATGGTTTCGATGAAAACCTTGACTTCACACTGCAAAGTGAAAATGTGTGATCATTGAAAAAACTATCACGTGTGCTTGCAATGTGTGCGAGATTACATTTTCCTGTAACTACAAGTAGATTGTATTGAATTTAAAATCTGAATGTCAACACTTTCCACTATTGATATTTTTATATTAATGTACTCTATGCTTTTGTGAAATTCGTATGTAGTAAAATAGTAATACGTATACTATTGAAAACCAGATGTTGTGTTACCGGTTCTTGGTTATTAACAACAAAATCTCACAAAGTAGCACTTAACTTGTTGTTACATAACTACATAAACCCGGAGCCCTGAGCATCAACACGTTAACCGCCACAGTTTGGTGCTTAGCCGCTTGATGCGTATCTGCGGTCCGCAAATTGCAAATACGGCTAAGTTAAATTTGAGAAAAACGGAGAAAATATTGCACCAAGTGAGTTTTTGTGTGAATAATCACATTACGTGCAATACAATACCTAACTGTGCCAAATATTGATTTATTTGGAGTAAAATGAATCTTCGTAGATGGTATTAAGTATAAAAATCTTTGAACGCGTTTTGCTCAAAACTAAGAATTGGTGGATAGCCGCATGATGCATAACACCGTCCAAATTATCAATTAATATGATAAAATGCCAGGGTTTCGCCCCAGTGTACCATTGGGCTTGTCAGTTGGTACAGACACACCTCACTAATACGCATGGCTAGCACATACTGAGAAGGCCATCACAAGACACAAAATACAAGTAGTATTGACGTCACGAGTGATGCCAATGTGCTACGGAAGTCAAGCTCCCTTCCATAAAACAAAAACCTTACCTTGGCAATCCAAATAGGTTATGAACATTCCCGAAATGGGAATAATGTTATTTCCGTTTGATCAGATAAATTATCAATTAATATGATAAAATGGCAGGGTTTCGCCCCAGTGTACCATTGGGCTTGTCAGTTGGTATAGACACACCTCACCAATGCATGGCTAGTTTCACTAATGCGAATATTTTGAAATTTGAATAGGTTGGAAATTTGAATACTTTGAAAATTCAAATATTATATATGAATTGCAGCCAATGGCCATAGCAGGGTATTTTAATTGAACGCCCGTGGGCTCCCAGCAGGTTCAATTTCACTAGTTCAAACTGTGGCTACCAGATGCCACTGTCACTGACACCTAGCAAGGAATTCTAGAACTTGATTAGAGCGTTTCTAACCAACCAAATATAACCTACAAATTTGGTTACACACTACCAATTGTAGAGGTAGGTTTTTTTACATGCCATAAATCTATGACATGGGCCCTCCGGATTTACTTCCCCTCCGGGAAAGGCATACTGAAGGACTTTAACGCTCTTAAAAATCCGACGACTTCGGCATAGCAGTTCAGCATGCTACTGACTATGCCATCGAAGCAGCTTTAATATTCAAATATGCAAATAATTTGAATAGGCAAACTATTAGTATGTTCTAATCAAATAATTATATTCAAATAATTCTGAGAACATTGACGCGCATGACAGTAGGTTCTCACAATCAAACATGTTCAGCTTGGCAAGTGTTTTGCACTGCAGTAGTATACCGGGGGAGTGGGATTGGGAAGTGCATCAGTTACCTTACAGTCCTAGTAGGAACATCGTCGATAGTCATAGAGCTGATTAGGGTGATCAGCAAGTACTTGTCTGAAGATATTCTGAACCCTGCAGATTATGTGTGGTCAATTTTTTTTTAACTTCCTGGCAGTTCCCTCATGGTGGAATGATGAATGAGTAAACAAAGCCAAAAGATGATTCTTTGAACTTTGGCGGAAGACTAATCTCGAATAAGACAGCATGGAGTATGTTATGACTAGAGCCCGGAAGTTAGGCAAAATGCCTTTTCTATCTAGCTGGATATACTAAAGAATCGCATAGAGATAAATATGTTTCCGTGCATTTGGGGACAGTTGAAACAATTCTTATTTTGCCTATGTTGGCTTCCGTTGCCTATTTTAAGTTTTAAAGCCTTTTTTTTTACCTATTTTTAGTCCTAAAGCCTTTTTGCCAGTTTTCAATCGTTTGCATTTTTTCGGTGATTTGCGCATTTTAAAATGCACATAATGAATTTCCATATATCGAAGGATAAAATTAATTTACATATTGACGTCATAAAAATATCTATTTATGATCTTGTTCCCTGTAAATAGTTTGTTTTCAAGCACTCGAAAGCTTATTTCCTCAACCCATTCATTGAAGCTCTTTAAATAGCAGATCTTCATTAGTGATAGGAATGCACGGGCATAATGAATACCAGGGGCGTATTCTACGGGCTATCAGCAGTAGCCCAAGAAAATTGCACTAAAAATAAATTACACTTTATTACAGTTTCAACAAAGCTTTCAAACAATCGTAAATTTCATGCACGTTCTTCTTTATCGAAAGAAATGATAGTTAGTGGGTAATCAACGCGGAAACGCTGTAGAAACCGACTCGGAAAGCTGCAGCTTTACCCACTCACCCCATCTCTCCGCACCCACCTTTGTTCCGTGCAGGGTCAGCGCTCATAGCGAGTCGGTTGCCGCTACAGCCAGCGGTTTCTTGCGAAGTTAAAAGCAACAAATAGCCTATAATAAATATAGATTATCGCGCGCGTGGATGTGAATATGTTTTAGAAGCTGCAGTATTTTCGATGTGTGATTTATTTAAGTGTGTGTATGCTGAAGAATTTTTATTTAGTGTCTTGTTTTAACTGTGCCAGTTGTGATTTTGTAAGAAGATGCTGGAACAACAACCTGCGGGGGCTTTAAATGCCAATGAGTGTATAATAGAGTGTTTCTTAGAAGTTCCTTCCAGCCATTGCCCATAGAGTGAGAAAGTTCATGTTATGAATATGACAAGGGCTACACCTGAACTGCAATTGTGTGCCGATGTGAAGGAAAAGCAGCGTGAGTATACACGTCATTTCACAACATCTACATATATGCTAGGTGGAATTTGTTATCTGGCACTTCTAAACTGTCTAAACTATATTGCTGGCCGTGTTTGTTATTTAGTCATGAAGTTAATGTATGGTTAAAGGAAGGTTTTTCAAATATGAACTCTTTTAGCATGACAAATCGAAAGCTCACATTTGCAGTAGCAACTTTGCAAACTTTGGTAATACAAGAATAGATTTCCAGCTAGATAAACTTCATGCTCTGCACATTGTAAAAAAAAACGTTGAGATTTTACTACGTCTTATCGACACAGTTTGTTTTCTCGGAAAGCAAGAATTACCTTTTTGGCACCATAACGAAAGTATGGAATCCGACAACAGGGGAAATTGTATTGAATACTTATATTCTGTAAGTGAATTACTTGCCAATCATCTTGGGAGCTCTACAGTATTTCGTGGTACATCTCCTGCAATTCAAAATGACATAATATCTGTAGTAAGTGGAGTTATGATCAAGAACATAAAAGCTGAAATAGAAGATGCACATTTCATATCCATTAATTATCGATGAAACAAGTGACTGTTCAAATCAGAGTCAATTGTCCACTGTTTTAAGGTACATAGTCAGCAACGGTGATACTGAAGAAAGATTTATAGGTTTCACAAATGCCAGTTCAGGAAAAACTGCAGCAGATTTGTTTCAGCATTTGGTAAATGTAGCCCCATTGCAGAGTATCATATCAGCAGAAAGGTAATTGCATCGACTTATGGTGTGCAGCAGTGATAATAATATAATAATATCATATGGCTTCGGGTGCCTGGTGCAAGCTTTGTTAATTGACACCCAGAGGGTAGCTTGCATGTTGAATTTCGTCGTTCCTTTGAACGCTATGAAAGTCAAGGAGGTTAGATATCTAAACTCCTTGACACTACAGCGCTTTCAAGTAGAGAATGGAGGAACTTTGTGTTGGCGGAAAATCACGAGATTAATTTTGCCATTGAACACTGCCTACTGAATTCAAATGGTTATTTAACATGCCAACATCGTATGACATGAGTGTCGTGATTTTTGTCACTTGGGGTTGGTAGTCCGTCACTATAACCACTCACCCACTGTGGCAAGTTGCAGCAGTGATGTCGGGGTACATTAATGGATTGAAAACTTAAGTTCAAGAAAAGTACCTGCAAGAACTTTGTCCATTGTTACAGTCATGTTCTCAATTTGGTTTTGCAACAAACTGTTTCATCCATTCCATAATGTCAATTTTTTTCTAAAACATTATCTGGTATAGCTGGGGTTGTTGTGTGTGTTTTTTGTTTTTTTTTTCTGTATCCCCCAAAAGATTGGAAAAACTGAAACAATCACCAAGAAACTTCCGAAAGTAGCACAAACTAAATGGAATTTTACATCTCGACTTATAAGCACAGTAAACGAATACCAAGAGCATCTCATTGCCCAATTTGAAAATGTGATAAGTGATGACTCTGAAGAAGACTGGGATGCAGATACAGTTGTACAGGCTCAAGGATATTTGTACTTTTTTAGGCAGTTTCAGAACATATTTCTGCTTGAAGTTTTTTCTAGAATTCTTGCACATTCAGACGTTCTCTACAATATCCTTCAAACTAAAGTCCTAGATATAGCATACTGCCTACAAGAGGTATTAAAGTTCAAAAGCACTATAGCTGGGTTCAGACTTGATGGATTTTCTTCAGTATGGAATGATATGAATACTGGGCATTCTTCAGACAGTATGACGGCGCCACCAATGAAGAGGAGAAAAGGTGATAATGAATTAAGATATAAGCAGCTTTATAACTGCGTACTAGATCGGCTGCACATGGAAATTAACGACAGATATTCTGACTATGGGAAACTTCAGTTTACACATCTCCTAGATTCAAATAAATGTTCAGTTTATAAGGAAATCTTTCCAAATGAGGCAATAAACAGATTATCTCAGTCATATTGTAACGGCTACCTTTGTCGTTGGATATCGCTCTACAAGTTGGGCGATCATTTATAACGTTTCTACAGATATTACACTCAAGACTCCTTAAAACCACCTCATCGTTCTTATTTAGCATTGGCCTGTCTAGACAGACGACATACACTTTATTAATTTAGATTTACTGGGCGCCAGTTATCGTAGAGATAACACATTAAAATTTTATTTAGCCACGGCCGCTCCCTTCCTTGAGCCAAGATCTATCATCGGAGCGTAGGGCAATAAACTTGCTCCATGAGATACTCTTTGCATTCCAACTATCCTATATATTCAACTCCCAATGAACAAGACATTTTAACTAATACGGGTTTATTTACAACAAAATTATTAATAACATTTGATCTGAGGTTTCGAGCTGTGTACAATATGTGCATTAATATTCCCTAATTGCTAGGCAATATTGACTGTCTTCTCCCTAGCGCTGATCTTCTGTGTTGATAATAACTCGGTCCACATACCTGGTGCCTTGTGGTTCAAAGTCCATCTCGTTGGTCTGCTTGTAGGCTAATTTGAGATCTTACGCCAACACGCGTTTATTGACCTTTGAAAACATGTTTTCACTTTGCTAACTGTACTTCGTCTAGTTGTTGTGGTTGTTGTTGTTGTTGTTGCTGCTGCTGCTTGTTTCTGAGTTTGATCACCATGGTAAGCAAATTTGAACAAACCAGGCTAATTGAATTCACTAAGTCCCATCTTACTGAGGGACTGACAGAGTCTACGACTCACAAAGTCAATGAGTGAGTGCGTGATCGAATAAGTGAATGACAGAATAGAATCTATAGAATAGCCAGTGCTGAAGTCGCGCTGGGCTTTTATACACTCTGAATGGTCCCGATGTTTCGCGGCATAAATTTGCCCGCGACCCATCAGACCAATTATAGCAAAGCATTTCTCAGTCCTCAAGCGACGCTGAAACTTCTCCAAGCGGGAATACAGGCCCGCGTACTTCAAATATTCCACTCAGAACCCGCTATTCCTCTCGTTGCGCATATATATATTCCGCCCAAATCTTTCTCCAAGCCCTTGTCTCCAGTCAGCGTGGCTTCGTTCCAGAAATACATTTTCTTGCAATATGTTGCTTCACCGTCCGTAACTTCTTCCAACCATGCCCGTCCTGTCTTTACAATTTAACTAATAAAACAGCCCTAGACCTCTATAAAAACCCTGTTTCTAAATCTAAACACTTGACAATGTTATATATGATTATGGTAATGACATGAATATGGTATGGCCCCTCCCTTGATATTAATGGGTGAATAAATCGATATAACTTTGATATTTCAATAATAATAATAATAATTACACAATGACTTTAATAATAATAATAATAATTTGTACCGTAATCAAGATTACGTTACAATATAATAGTCACTTTGATCAAGTAAGGTTGAAAAATTAGTGTCATATATTCAGGTGAAGTAAGTTATTCGATTTTTCGAAAGAAACACTCCATGAAATTCTTTCCACCATATGAAAACAGACTAAACCAAGTGATTCCTGAAGTCCTAAAATTGGCAACATTGTGACAATACCAGCAACCTCAGCATCTGTAGAAAGAATGTTTTCTGCTGAAGTGGATGAAGTCTGATTTTCGTTCATAGCAGACACACAACGTTTATGCTGTTGGGCATTAATTTCAATTGAAAAGTCCTTTCTTCAGAAACTTCGCAAGCGGCCAGACTACAACGTTGATGACCACGTCTTCAAGGATTTTTCATTCCAAACCAGGCATCTTGACTTAACATATAAATAGGTATGATTTAAGAATGTAATTTAATGTTTTGTGTATTATTAGGCTCAGTGGTAGCCCAGATCTTCAGACCAGTATACGCCGCTGACGAATACGTGGAAAGAGAGAGGATGAGGGAAGTACGTATCTTCCCCTTCCTCACATCCCTGTTGCTGTAACAATGCGTAATTGCTTGGTATTCCCGATTTTGAAAAGATTAGATAATTCAGAGAAAGGAAGAAAATCACTTCTGTCTTAACAGGTCAACATAAAGAAGCTGTTAGTCTGCTGTTGAACTTAAAACTCAGCAATTCTTCTAGGTTTGTGCCGTGTCTTGTGTGGGGTTTCGCCTAGGACGCCAAGCTGGCTCATCGGCGGGCTCTTGGTGTCTCCGCCCGGACCCCCACAGGAGTAACGAACTGCGCGCTACCTCCCTTTATATAGAGTGCAACTGCACTACTTTGCTGTGAGAACTAAAAGCTCAAGCAGCCTTAACCTCCCTATGAAGGCAACTTCAGTGTTCACGCTGACTTATTTATCATGCTGAAGTTTTCATCGTTGAGTGGTAAATTACATGGCTATGTTTGCAAATTCGGTTCGGACACACTTTCTACTGATGGAGCTATACTCTTTTGCAAAATCTGTGAAAAATCTATTAATCACGAAAAGAAAAGTACTTTAACCCTTGAGAACTGGCATGTAAAAATATAGCATGAGGACTGGCGCCGGGTCATTTTGACCCACAGTGTGTCGCTCCGTTTTTGTCGTAGTCATATGGATTTTAATGAAGTAATTTGACACCTAGTGTCGTCTTATGAACTATTCCCAATATAAAATTAGGTTTATTTACTCTTTTGCAAAATCTGTGAAAAATCTATTAATCATGAAAAGAAAAGTACTTTAACCCTTGAGAACTGGCGTGTAAAAATATAGCATGAGGACTGGCGCCGGGTCATTTTGACCCACAGTGTGTCGCTCTGTTTTTGTCGTAGTCGTATGGATTTTAATGAAGTAATTTTACACCTGGTGTCGTCTTATGAACTATTCCCAATATAAAATTAGGTTTATTTATATTTTTCAAAATTAACATGCAGAGAAATGACAATAATTTTTGTAACTGTATAATTGGCCTTGATGGTGGCGGTAAAGCAGTCATTTCAATTTTTTTAACAAAGGAACTAATGACAATGTGTCCCTAGACCCTAAACATGGATCAACAAGAAGTGAGCTATGTGAACGTGGTGCACCAAAATATTTGGATTTTCCCTCTTATTTTTTACAGATTGTCCCTACTAACGTAAGCCGAAAATTTTCACACGAGGACTGGCGCCATGGGTAAATCTGACCCGACCGTAAATAATATAGAAATATCTTGAGTGTTCAAAAAGCTATGGACCTGTTTCTTTTGCAGGGTGAAGCTCAAGGCTAGGAATTAATGTACAGTAAGTGACAGGATACAAGGGCTGACCAAAACAAAAATATAGAGCATTATTTAAGCCTCGGGTCAAAAATATCCATGCGCCAGCCAGTCCTCGCGGGTTAACTCAATATTTTGCAACAACAAAACATAAGTCTACGGTTATCAAAAACCATGGGCCTAAGATCACTTCAACAACAGCAGCAGTTGCAACATCCAGCAGACAATCTGTTTTCCCTGGGTCTATGTACCGCTCTCTTGGACTCTGTAATGATTTCTGTATGTTCATTCTACTTTAGGCACACTTACTTGAATATTTATGTCTTTGATTCTTTACAGTTAAATCCTATGAAAATGGAATCGCCAGATGATGCATGTGCTAATGCAGAGTTCCTCCTCCAAATTCTAGATGAAGTAACGCTATCTATCTTCATGTCGGCAGAAGCATGTCCTAAGTATGATCTTCCTCACTTCTTGGAATTGTGTTGGCTCTACTTTACTTGTAACAGAAGATTTGCCAACAAGTGATCTCATTAATGTTTCTAGGACCGTCAGATATATTTGTGGGTGCCTACAGCGAGCTGTTATGGGGAAATGGCCTCATGAACGGCTAGTTCGAACAAGAGTAGTCAGCGGATTCATCTTCCTGAGGCTCCTTTGCCCGGCAATTTTGAATCCTCGTCAGTTCAATCTAATTTCAGGTATAGTATGAATCATGTGTGCACTAACTTTTAGCTTACTTGAAATACACACATCAAAAAAAGTTTTGCATCACCTCGGTTCCAAGAGTTCCGGAACCGTTAAATACAAAGGGAATAGAGATCAACACAAACAACATTTCAGCTCGTTTTATTGCTCATGAGACCCACACATTGCATGTTGTACCATCATACAGCTAGACTTTCAGCATTTGTGGTCCAGATTGCAGTACACACCACTACCTCTAATACCCAGTAGCACGTCCTCTTGCATTGATGCATGCCTGTATTCGCCGTGGCATACTATCCACAAGTTCATCAAGACACTGTTGGTCCAAATTGTCCCACTCCTCAACGACAATTCGGCGTAAATCTCTCAGAGTGGTTGGTGGGTCAAGACGTCCATAAACAGCCCTTTTCAACATATCCCAGGCATGTTCGATAGGGTTCATGTCTGGCGAACATGCTGGCCACTGTAGTCGACTGATGTCGTTATCTTGAAGGAACGCATTCACAAGATGTGCACGATGAGGTCGAGAATTGTCGTCCATGAAGACAAATGCCTCTCCAATATTCTGCCGATATGGTTGCACTATGGGTCGGAGGATGTCATTCAGGTATCGTAAAGCCGTTTCGGAGCCTTCCATGACCACCAGTGGCGTACGTCGGCCCCACATAATGCCACCCCAAAACATCAGGGAACCACCACCTTGCTGCACTCGCTGGACAGTGTGTCTAAGACGTTCAGCCTGACCAGGGTGCCTCCAAACACGTCTCCGACGATTGTCTGGTTGAAGGCATATGCGACACTCATCGGTGAAGAGAACGTGATGCCAATTCCGTGGGGTCCATTCAGCATGTTGTTGGGCCCATCTGTACCGCGCTGCATGGTGTCGGGGTTGCAAAGCTGGACCTCGCCATGGACGTCGGGAGTGAAGTTGCGCATCATGCAGCCTATTGCGCACAGTTTGAGTTGAAACACGACGTCCTGTGGCTGAACGAAACGCATTATTCAACATGGTGGCATTGCTGTCAGGGTTCCTCCGAGCGGCAATCCGTAAGTAGCGGTCATCCACTACAGTAGTAGCCCTTGGGCGGCCTGAGCGAGGCCTGTCATCGACAGTTCCTGTATCTCTGTACCTCCTCCATGTCCGAACAACATCGCTTTGGTTCACTCTGAGACGCCTGGAAACTTCCCTTGTTGAGAGCCCTTCTTGACACAAAGTAACAATGCGGACGCGATCGAACTGCGGTATTGACCTTCTAGGCATGGTAGAACTACAGACAACATGAGCAGCGTACCTTCGTCCTGGTGGAATGACTGGAACTGATCGGCTGTCATACCCCCTCCGTCTAATAGGCCCTGCTCATGCATGGTTGTTTACATCATTGAGCAGTTTTAGTGACATCTATGAACAGTCAAAGGGACTGTATCTTGGATACAATATACACAGTCAACGTCTATATGCCGGAGATCTGGGAACCGAGGTGATGCAAAACTTTTTTTGATGTGTGTATGTTTTGATGTGCTGGGCTTACTTGTGTAACAATGAGGAGGTTGAGTACTAACGAGTGCGATTTTGTGTGAATATACTGTAATTTATCTTGATGATCGCCCCATCCTTGCAACAGCACAAATTGTATGTTATGTAGACTTCTTTCTTTAAGATATAATTTGTGTTGATGATTGTCCCATCCTTGCAGCTACACAAATTGTATGTTGGGTAGACTTCTTTCTTTAAGATATAATTTGTGTTGATGATTGTCCCATCCTTGCAACAACACAAATTGTATGTTGGGTAGACTTCTTTCTTTAAGATATAATTTGTGTTGATGATTGTCCCATCCTTGAAACAACACAAATTGTATGTTGGGTAGACTTCTTTCTTTAAGATATAATTTGTGTTGATGATTGTCCCATCCTTGAAACAACACAAATTGTATGTTGGGTAGACTTCTTTCTTTAAGATATAATTTGTGTTGATGATTGTCCCATCCTTGCAACAACACAAATTGTATGTTGGGTAGACTTCTTTCTTTAAGATATAATTTGTGTTGATGATTGTCCCATCCTTGCAACAACACAAATTGTATGTTGGGTAGACTTCTTTCTTTAAGATATAATTTTTGTTAATCGTCCCATCCTTACATCATCACAAATTGTATGTTAGGTAGACTTCATTAAGATATAGTTTGTCTTGATGAGCATCCCATCCTTGCAACAGCACAAATTTAATAACAATTGCTTTTCAGTCAGTCAACACAAGTGTGCCCAATTAGATTGGGTGGGAAATACAATTACGGTATTTTATCACCCTACTACTTAGAAAATTATATTAATTATTTATACACTCATTACCACACTTCTCTAACAAATGGGGGGTTAATTGGATGGCCTGTTCAACTTGTCATGCGAGCATCATCAGATCCAAATATACAAGACAAATTGCTTTATAAAACAATACTGTAACTCCAAAGACCAACCATGAATGATTGCGGCCCTGCATCAACAACCCGCTAAAGACAAGGTAAAATCTTGGTAAAATCTTATAAAGTGCGGATAGTACTGCTTCCTGGGGTTTGTACAGCTCATTCTCAACATCCTCAACAATGCTGAAAGGTTGGTTATCTTTGCATACCATTGTTGCAATTTATCTGTTTTTTGTCTTAGGCCGAATATCACCAGGTTTAAATGCAGATACATTGCCCATAAATGATTTAAATGTAGTTTGAGAGGATATTGATGACTGTGAAAGAAGAGTCGCAGGCTCATCTACTGTTACTTCTTCAGGAGTTAAATTTCCACTTCCACAGAATGTTTTATTAACCCACTGCTTTGCAATGACGGAAATTGGCGGAAATTGCCGTCATCGTTCTTGTGTTCCCGTAATTGCATTGACTGAAATTATCATCTTGACTCTGGTATAAGTTCATGACGTTTTCATGAATGTTGGTAATTGTATCTCTGCTTTTTTCCATAAAGCACAGCTATCCAGATACGTATTTCATAGTCTTAGAGGTTACAAAATGTCAGTCGCATTTCTGAGTCGAGACAAGTTCCGGCTGCTGCGCAAATGTAAACACAGAATCATGGCTAACTTGGCGGAAGCCGATTGCGCTAGAATATTCCACTTTTTAGAAAATGGTGGTTTCAGTGAGAGCTTCTGGTGAATGATATAAGTAGTCTACCTGCAATTTTGAGATTCAAGAGAGATGTGGTCCTTGTGATCACTTTAAAATATGCTACTTACAACAATAACATTTTCTTCTTCTTCTTCATTTCCCGTTTCCAGTTCCCTGGGTCGGGTTGCGAATCAAGGACCTCCACAGTTGTCTATCCCTCCACCATTCATTTCCTTCTTTCAATACTTCTTTTTCTTTTACTCCTCTTTCCTCTATGCCTTCCTTCATCGTATCTATCCACCTCTTTCTGGGCCTTCCTCGTGGTCTTCTTTCTGGTATTTTCTCCATAAATATTCTTTTTGGTACTCTATATTCTTCCATTCTCATCATATGTCCGTACCACTTCAGCTTACTGGTTTCTATCTTGTCTTGCAGTTTTGGGAACCCAGTTCTCTCCCTAATGTCCACATTTCTGATTTATCCCTCCGTGTCTTCCCAATTATTCCTCTAAGGAACTTCATCTCGACTGCTTGGATTCGGCTTGCATCGCGTTTTGTTGTGGACCAAGTACCTGCTGCATATCTCAAAATTAGTGTGTAATACTTTGAGAATAGAACTTTCTTGCGTAACATTTTATTATTTTAAAATAAAAAAATTCAGAAATGCCTAAGTATCCCAAAAGTATAGAGCGAATTTTCTGACGTATTGATCGATGCCAATACTCTGAAAGTATCGAGAGTATTGAGGTATCGAAAGTATCGAGGATCCATCCTTAGTATGTGTATATATACATAAGGGGTGAGTATTTTGTTTGTCTTCCGCCAGCTACGGCAGTTTGGGCCACTTCTTGCATGAAGCCAGAAACGGTAACAGAATACAGTACTCTACGGTTAATTAATCAGCAATTCACCATTAAAGAGCTTACCTTTTCACAAGAGATGTCAGAAATATTCTTTATTAGCCGACAAACAGGCGTTTTACCGTGTCAATAAATTGTCGTTGATACATTGTAACTCTTCTTCCGTTATGAGGGTTGTCTGTTCCTATATATTTTTTTGCTTTTTCCGCTAGAGTACAGCAATTAGATATTTGTCTTGTAACCTTTTCCCGACCATATTTTCAGGTTGCCTATCCCCAGGTTTTACCCTATTATTTAGAAAGAAATGAACCTAAGTACATTGTTTCAGAAAAAGTATAATATAATGAAAACGACTGACCATAATGTATTCAAATTTTCAACAATATTAGAAAACATACCATCACGTCCATATCTCCCTTCTTGGAGTCCTAAGGTTGTTGGTTCAAACCAGTATCTTGGTGATACTGGAGAAATTGCCAGACAACATGTAAACATAACCTATAACTCTCACATAGTAGAGAATACTTTCATTATATTATACAACATTTCCCAAAGTGAGGAGACCGCCTAACAAACATTGTCTATTCATATCACAATACGTACTTTTCAGTTTTATTTATAATTGTCAAATTCTAGAAATGAGGGCCGGCGCGATATAAACCAATACCGGTATAAGCATAAACTTATTACTCTATTTTTTTAAAGAATCGATACTAATGATTGGAATATTCCTTTTATTAGCACAACCAAATGAAACTACGAAATAATTTCTCCAAAAACTCATTTGTAGTAAAAAAAACGAAATGTTTGTGTTACCTGAAATGCCGGGGCATCGCCGTCAGGTCCGATTTCTTGGTCTTCGTTTTCACTTACATCACTATTATCATCATTCTTCACTGACTAAAAACTCACTTTCACCACTACTAAATCATTCTGCGTCACTTTCTTCGCCTATATTGAGCTCGGTTTCATTATCTGCATTAGTCAATCCCGCCATGTTTACGAACGAAACACCTGATCAGTGTGCATGGAAGTTCATGATAGATTTACGCTATTGTTTTGTTTTCACTGCCTTGTGGATTGTACTGCACATTCGTAAATGCTTTATAAACACTTTAGAGTTGAGAAAACTACAAACCTGACTCATAGATGGCAGACGTGAGCAGATAATGCGACCGGGCGCTAAGGACCGGAAGGATAAGTCAAGAGACGGGCGCTTTCGGGCGCTATGGGCGGGATAGGGTTAAACTGCAAAGAAACATCAAACGGTCTTAAGTCCGGTAACTGTAAAAGCACAGGGTGGTGCGGAGCAGCTACAGCATGTAGTGATCTAACTTTCAAGGATTAAAAATTCGTGTGTTGAGGAATGTTGGCTATTGTCATTCAACAGTTGAGAACCTGGGCTTTATTTTTTATTTTGTGCATTTTATTTGAGTGCGCGCCCTATTATTTCGGCCAGCTGGAGTGGTATGCAATGATAGATGCAGACCAGTTGGTGTGTTCGCTCCAACAGCAGGGAATTGGTAGTTGCTATCCCTGACTTACAAAACTGTGACCGCAAGGTTTACCACCGAACAAAGCATCCTCATTTCTTGTAGGTTTATTGAGAATGAGTCTGTTACTCGTAGAGCATTTCAGCAGGAATTCCGGGTGTTAACTCTTTGAGTGCCAAGGGATGATTTTGCATTACTCTGTGAACTCGCCTAAAGTGCCAGGAATGATATTTCATCCCTCGTGCAGACGTGTTTAGAAACTGTCGTAGTTCTTCCTTTTACGATAGATGGCAGCACGAATCAGTATATTCTTATCAAGGAAGGTATGTAGTCTCCACATTTACCACTAGGAGCCGCATAAAATTATTTGTTTTCGTGTGACGAATTTTTAAAAAATGTGAAGGTCGTATCCGCATATCTCGCCATATGTCAACAAGTAATGGCGGGCTTACGCGACGACTTGTTTACAAACGATAATTTAGTGGATTATATCAATAGTTTAGGGAATTATGATGACTATGTGGAGTCAGAATGTGAACTGAAACTTCATAATAGTGTTGAAGACTCTTGTTGTGAGGTTGTAGTCAGTGAGAGCGATTCTGAAAGTGATTTTATAAGTGGAACACCGCCAATTGCCGTGATAAGTAAATTTTATATTTTGAACATTTATGACATAACCGCCAATTGCCGTGATAAGTAAATTTTATATTTTGAACATTTATGACATAAAATTTTATATTTTGAACATTTATGACATATTATCATTCCAAATAACTTAATTTTTTCCCAAACAACAGTCAAGGGGGTGTACTACAATAAATATCAACAGTTGGTGAGTTACAATGATTTTTAGAACTACATATTTGCTTTAAAATGTGGATTTTCATTAATTGAATTTCAAAATTTTAAATTCATAATTTATTTCGAATTTATCTATACATATTTGTTTGATATAAAGTGACATTAATTCAAGGAGCCGTTCCTTTTATATAACAGAAAAAATTTTCACTGAAAACTGATATAAATTGAGAGAGTAATTAATTTTTTCCTAGAAAGCAGCAAATCGGACAAAAAGTGGGTGGCACTCTTGGCTAGTACCTTAGAAATACGCGCGGCACTGAGTGGGTTAAGATGCCTTCGGAGCCTGCAGTTCGCTAGGTTAAAGTTCAAGAATGCCTGGTCAGTTTAATTTTTTTTTTTTTTTTAATAAATAGAGACATTTGTTTTGATGGAAGGATAATTAGAGGTCATTAGTGCTCGATTATTACAGTCAATAAGCAAGTATTTGCGATAACTTTCTCCACAAGCTGGCATCACCATACTCATAAAGTTGGGAGGCCACATAACCAATTCCGTATAGACTGTACAAAACTACTCACGTTCAAACCAGTCTAAGAGACCTAGTGGCAAGAAACAACTACTGTAATTGGTTTCTCCAGTCTGTGCATGACTGAATTTTAGATCCACAGTTTCAGTGATAAGGGCATGGTTTCATCTACATGGAACTGTGAATTTACAAAACAATCAATACTGGTCACCTAAACCTGCAAGAAGAATAAATTGTTTCAATTTTTTTCTGTGAAACTATTAATTCTGCTCAATACATTCAGCTTATTTTGAGTAACTTCTTTTCTCATTTGACAGACAGGGAAAGATTGTATGTTTTTTTTTCTTCGGCAAGACAGTATAACTGCTCATACTGTGTACAATTCATTGGTCGCAATAAGTGCTGTGATTGGAGAAAGAGTGATCAGTGTAGGATTGTGCCTCCTCGAAGGCTGGACTTAACACCATGTGATTTTCATTTGTGGGGTAGTTTAAAAGACAAAGTGTACAAATCTAATACCCATACTGGAGTGGACCTGGGGAACAATATACAGGAGCAGGAGAATTACGATGACGTGTTAATGCCAATTTATTGACATTGTACAATGCCTATTTGTCAGCTAATGGAGAACATTTCCAGCATCTCCTGTGAAAAGGTAAGTTCTTTATGTTGAATTGCTGATGAATTTACAATTATTAACTAAATTCTGCCACTGTTTCTGCCTTGGCGGAAGCAACGGCCCTAGCTGCCTTGGCTGGCAGAAGGCATGCGCTTTTGGCTGGCCAGTGGCCCCACTCTGACAAAATGATTACACGGTATATATGTATGTTAAAGCAGTTCTTTAATGTGCTTGTTACAGCACATTTTGTGTGCATTTACACCACAAAAGTTGGCAAGAATTCAAAATAACTTCATTAGGAAATAGGACTTCCCACCAAGTAATTACTCTGCCTAATGGTATTTAGTTATACATATTTATATACTATTTCACATAATTTTTTAGTTGGAGAAATATTTTGTGTGTTCTGTTCTTACTTGACAGTGGAATATGATTAACAATAATTTGATATTATGCCGAAGGAATGTGATATTCTTTATAAATCCTTGGCTTAAAGGCTTTCTAGGCCCACCAGAATTTCACAAACGCCAGCAACAATAAATAAAACATTTAAAAAAAATATTTGGGTAAATACTGCATTATGTTTGCAAATAGATAATAAATTAGGAAAAAAGAATGTTTATTCCAATAAATTGGCCACATGTACTACTACTACTGTAGTATATACTGCACAGACATTCCATTGCTAGACAGGGTCATTTACACAGATGGTCTTGCTATGAGGCACATTGCCTGTGTGCCATAGAACCCCCACCTCCGATGGCTGCACGGTCACTCATCATGGTAGCTAAGTGCCTGCAGAACCTCGCAAACCTGGTGGAGTTTGGGGGCAAAGAGCAGTACATGGAGGTAGTCAACCCTTTCATCCTCAAGAACAAAGAGCGGATGGTGGTATTCCTAGATCAGCTTTCAGTAAGTATTGTCTAATGTATATTTGATATTTAAATTAGAAGATATCTACACAATAGTAAACAGATTAATTCAGTCACAATTTTATGTTTATAGATAAATTATAAACATGTGACGGTTAGTATAATACTCAGAAATTGCACATGGAACACAGTATGATTGATAGTAAGGGGCTGTTACAAAAGGATTTGAAAATGCACTTGCATAATGGCACATGAAGGCATCTGAATGAAATGTGAGGGTGATTTCATCTTTGGCATGGACCATCTTCTTGGGTATACTCGCTGAGTCTTGTTGAGATCTCTATGATTAAACATTGTTTACTGTGTTAGAAACCAGATCAGATTGTGTTTCTTCACTGCGTTACAGAAGAGTGAATTCATAATGCTGATAAAACTCTACTTTTAGCATAGAATGATACATTGAATTCTGTTTAGGGCGTACAAGCATGAATGGGGCTGAGCATCCAGAATGTCTACATGTCCCTGAACAGTAACCCCCATTTGTTGGACCAGGACAAACCCTTAAGTTTCCTGCCTGTGATTCATTCATGCTTGTATGCCCTACACAGAATTCAGTGAATCATTCTATGCTAAAGGTAAAGTTTTATTGATGCTACTAATTTGGACACTGAATGGGTAGCATAAGGATACAGCAATATGCCGGGGAGTGGAAGGGGGCACCTTACCTAGGAGAGGGGGGGGGGGGCAAAGTGAAAAGCTCATAGGTTTTGCACTTAAGAAAGGGGGGCCAGGTTTGATGTATTAGTATATAATATATCCAAATAACAAAGACAATACAAGCATAGGAAACACGCTTAACATGCACCTAGCAGAAGTAAAATGTTTTAGCTCAAGCTGCACCACCAAGAGGGCCAAATTTAAAGTGGGGAACATACCAAAAATAATTGGAATTAATAACTGGCACCTTGGAAGTTCCGGACAAACGAACGACGTGTGGATCCAACCGCATTGGGTTTCCACAGCCCATCTGCAACTTGGATCGCTCACCGCCTCGCCTCGATGTATTCTAGTGCCCTCCATTTACTGCCACAAGCTTCAGCAATCACAGACACTCACTTCCTTGACCAGCTTGGGTTCTAACACAATTCGGCACCTTTGGTCTATAGAACTAAACTCAGCATCGAACCATCACTTCTTGCCATACTTTCACTTCCAACTTCTGGAATTTATGCTGTACTAAACCTCAACAGGTCATAATTCACTACCAGCAATATGCCTTTTCATTATACTCCTATGTCTGGAGCGCACTTGAAAACGTGACCGGGCTCCAAGCCTGCCAACAAGCAACTCTTAATATGAAAAATGGATAATAATAATAAACAAACATTTCAACTATACAATAGTAAATAAATTAAGATTGTGAATAAGTTCAAATATCTTAGGGAGATAACCACCTGGAACTCAAACAAGAAACCATTGATAGACAGTAGAATATCCAAACTGAAACAAGCTCAACGAATCACCTGGCCAACCTACAAAAGGAAATCTCTCTCAATGAATGCCAAATTTCGGCATTACAATTCCGTTGTTAAACCCGAGGCAACTTATGGTAGTGAAACACTCTTCAAGTTGAACATCAAATCAAC
Source organism: Meconema thalassinum (assembly GCA_946902985.2). NCBI lineage: Eukaryota > Metazoa > Arthropoda > Insecta > Orthoptera > Tettigoniidae > Meconema > Meconema thalassinum. The sequence goes on along the minus strand of OX336388.2, from coordinate 1,378,817,109 downwards.
AACTAACAAACTGCAGAAAGCAGAATCATCAGAACAATTATTGTGTTAACAAACAAGTAGTTCCATGAAGAACTATACAGCCTATTTTCATACATCCTACTCATGTTAATTGCCTCGATCAACATTCAAAATTTCAGTTTGATTGTCGTGATACATTCGTAGATATTGAGAACCATCTAAATATTTCAGATGGTCGCCAGGTTGGATTTTTATTTAGGTACTATTACATGAAGATTGAGTAAGTGTGGTATTCAAACTTCAATCGCATGATTAGGACACGAGGTAAAATCGAGATTTTAAAATTTCGCACAGCTGCCATCTTGTGGTTATGAAAACAATTGAAATAAATTAGATGCCAGTGGATTAACATTTGTATAAGCATTTAACGTGCAAAGTTTCACTGCACTCGGATCGTTAAATCGCGAGAAACGTCCATTTAAATATTTATACTTCACGTCGCCGCCATGTTGGATTTGTGCTCACCAGGTTACTGAAAGACCTGTAGGTGAACTTAATTCCATAGCCTCTATGAACATTTTAAAAAATTCAGTTTAATTGCTCTAAAAGAGAACCGTCAAAATATTTCGGATGCTCGCCATTTTGGATTGTTATATGTATAGGCCATAGAGTTATGTACCATTAAAGGAAAATTATTGCGTATCATTATTCAAACTTTCACTTCGATCGCATGATTACGACACAAGAAATAAAAGCTTCATTTTAAAATTTCGCATAACCGCCATCTTGAGGTTATGTAAACAATTGAACTAAATTAGCTGCCATTGCATTACAATATGTATAATCATTTATAGTACCACATTTCACTGCGCTCAGATGGTTAAATCAAGTGAAAAGTCTATTAAAATGTTTCAACTTCGCTTGGCCGCCATGTTCGTTTTGTACATTACAGGTCTTTGAAAATTACATAGATAAACTTGTAGCAGTACCCTTTATCACCGTACAAAATTTCAGGGTGATATCTGTAATAGTTTCGGAGATATACTGTAGAATGCCAGTGAAATATTTCGCACAGCCGCCATTTTGAGGTTAAGTAAACAATTGAACTAAATTAGATGCCAGTGCATTACAATGTGTATAAACATTTGCTGTAGCAAGTTTTATTACGTTTGGATGGTTAAATCGCGAGAAAAGTCTATTTAAAAGTCTCAACTTCGCTTGGCCGCCATGGTGGTTTTGTAGTTACTAGGTTTTTGAACGTCTCATAGGTAAACTTCTAGTAGTGCCCTTTATCACCGTAGTAAAAGGCTGCAGCTTCCCCTCTAAACTACACTGGTACTTCTCCAGTATTGGTTCTTATGAATATTCAGGAGTTTAACCCTTGTCTTACCAAACAAGCACAAATACGGGAACTTAAATATGCTACAGTTTTGCAAGTATGCTACAAATAATTTCAGCAATTGGGTAGGTTTCAACCACATGGATCGGTATTTCATGACGGGCAGAGTGAGATGCGACCAGCAATAAAATATATAATAACAACCGCAACACTATTGCGAGCACATAGATCACTTGAGAAATTAACTAAAACTGAAGCAAACAGCAACACTAAAGATAAAATGCACAACATTGACTCCCGGCGGCTTCCTCATCTTAAAACATTACCTTACTTTACTCTCCATTACTTGAAGCTAAGCCCCGGAGTTCCACAAATAGTAATCAAACGCTAACAACCTCTCCCAGAGGCAAGGGAAAATTACATAATTACAGCAAGGAAACAATACCAAGAAATATGCAAGCATCATCAACCATTTCGCTCCGTCCAACATGTGACATATTTTCTACGGGTAGGTAAACTATGGTCCTAATTATTCAGAATTTTATGGTAGATTTGTTTCTGCAGACAAATAGTTATAAAGTCACTCGCAATGATGTGTCCTCACCTTGAAGGGTTACCAGGATCTGACCCTCGGCAATAATACCCAAGCCCAACAGTGCTATTGCACATCAACACTCGACCAGTACAGTACGTATTTCTTTCCTTTCATAACTCCTCGTGATGCTTTTCCCACCGCCCAGATGGCACGAATGTCACCAGATTCTTATGTGCACACCCCGAGGTTTCTGGGTTTTTAGGTTGGTAGGTATGGCGCCGAAGCACAGCATAATACATTTTCAAGTTTTAGGACATACACCACTCTAACACCACTTTATTTATTTAAGAGTTCCATGAATAAATGTAAAGGTAACTGCACTCAGTAATGTCACTTCTCTCTCTTGACTAGACTTGCTTAGCAATTGCTGCGGGCTACACAAGTAGACCAGAAGTTAGTCAAAATAATGACAAATTCATCTCACCACAGAGGCCAAGGTCTGTTTCATGCTTGAAGACAGCAGTGTTCAAAAGGTCAACATCGGCTATTTCTGGGAGTCATGCCGAGGGCACGACATGTTCCAAACATTTTGAAAAGGAACGGGGTACGGTAGGGGCAGTAACTTTGTTACACCGTCACAGAAGTCTCCAAGTTGAAATTATTTTCCAATAAGCATTTCGGGGGAGGGGGTTAGCCCAGAATTGTAATAAAACCATCTCATCGTTTACGGCCATTGGCAGAAGGTTATACCATCGGAGAACCTGGATAGCGACCATCGATTACTGGTAATGAACCTGAGAGGGAGTAAGGAGAAGAAAGGGACTGAGAACCAGGAAAGACGTATAAGGATATGGAAACTGAAAGAAGGGGATAGAAGGGTGGAGTACCTCAAAATGGTAAAGGAAGGAATTCCAACAGATGAAGAAAGAGGGGTGGAAGAGGAATGGGCTAGATTTAAGAAGACACTAGTGGGTGCAGCAGAAGCAGTATGTGGGAGGACAAGTAGTAAGAAGAGGTGGAAGGAAACACCATGGTGGAATGAGAAGACAAAAGATATAGTAAGGGAAAAGAATAGAGCCTTTAGGAGGTGGTATCAAAATAGGACGGTAGAGACAAGGGAAGAGTACCAGGAAAGAAAGAAGGAGGCGAAGAGAGTGGTGGCTGAGGAGAGAAGGAAGTGGATGGAAGAGTGGACAAAGATGATGGAGGAGGATAGTGAAGGTACAAAAAAGGTCCTGTATGGGATGGTAAAAAATAAGAGGCGGAAGGATCCTACGGATTATGTTAGAATGGTGAACAAAAGGGGACAAGAGATAGAAAATAGGGAAGAACTGAAGAAAATGTGGAAAGAATATTTTGAAGAACTTCTGAACCCAAATGGAAAAGATGGTGAGGAGGAAGAAATCGGGGAAGAGGAAGATGAACTGCAAACAGAAAAGGACTTAACATGGAAAGAAGTGGAAGATGCAGTGAACAAGATGAAAGGAGGGAAGGCACCGGGGGTGGATGAGTTGAGTGTGAAGATGGTGAGAGCAGCAGGAGAGGTGGGGATACAGTGGCTGTACCGAGTGATGAGGACAGCATGGAAGGAAAGGAAGACCCCAGAGGACTGGAAAAAAGGAATCATTGTCCCGATCTTCAAGAAAGGTAGTAGAACAGATTGCAGAAACTATCGGGGAATAACACTGATGAGTCATTGTGCAAAGATCTTCGAGAAAGTTTTGGAAAAGAGAATTAGGACAAGGATAGAAGGAGGGATGAGGGAAGAACAACATGGCTTCAGAGCAGGAAGGTCCACAGTGGATTTGATTTTTGCTGTAAGGCAGTTACAAGAACAGCACTATGAGTATGGAACAGATCTACTGATGGCCTTCCTGGACATTGAGAAAGCATATGACAGTGTATGCAGAAACAAAGTATGGAAGTCCCTGGAGGATAGAGGAGTAGAGAAATGGACTATAAAGAGGATAAAGGAGATGTACAAGGGAAGCGTGAGCTGTGTGAAAGTGGGAGGAGAGAGATCTGACTGGTTGGAACAAAGAAACGGCCTGAAACAAGGAAGTGCACTGTCACCGTTACTTTTCATTGTGGTGATGGATGACATAATGACCCGAGTGGCACAAGTAATTGGGGACGGAAAGATGAAAGCAATGGTGTTTGCAGATGATTTGATGATTTGGGGAAACAAGGAGGAGGAGGTACAGGAACAGTTGGACGTGTGGGAAGGAATAATACAAGGATATGGGATGAAATTTAGCATAAATAAGAGTGAGATGGTGATCACAACAAGGAAGAAGGAAAGAACCACAACGGGAATAACAATTGGTGGGGAACAGCTGAAGAAAGTGGAGAGTTTTAAGTATCTGGGAAGCCTGATACAAGATAATGGAAGAAACGATAGAGAAATAAATGAGCGGGGGAGGCAGGCAGAAGCATTTCGGAGGAGTGTGAGAAGCATGTTATGGAGCAAGGATGTCCCTCAGAACAGCAAAAAGATCATATATCGGACGTACTATGTCCCTATCCTGACGTATGCCTCGGAGACCTGGGTTATGAAAGGAAGGGAGAAGAGCAAAATACAGGCCAGTGAGATGAGGTTCTTGAGAAGCAGTATTGGAGCTACAAAGATGGACAGAATAAGAAATGAGAGGACCAGAGAATTAATGAAGGAGGAACCATTACAGGATGGTATAGAGAAATCTAGACTTAGATGGTATGGACATGTAAAACGAATGGAGGAGAAGAGGATACCCAGGAGAGTACATGAGACGAAGTGGGAAGGAAAGAGACCGAGGGGAAGACCGAGAGACAGGTGGCTGAAGGGGGTGGAAGAAAGCGTGAAGAAGAGAGGAGAAGACTGGACAAGGGTGGAGGCTGAGAGATGGTGGGAAGACAGAAGACGTTGGAGAGGCTTGTGTTCCAAACAGACCCGGCCAGTGGCTGGAAACTGTGCAAGATGATGATGATGGCAGAAGATGATGTACCATCACAATCCCCAACTTAAAAAGTTTCATAAATTAGCCCTTCATCAATGGGTGAGATTACTAGATTTCTTACATAGATTTATTTTGAAATTTGTTATGCAGTGATTGATTTTTAAGGGACAAGATATTGATACCATCAGAATTATGCTATTGTGAAAGTGCCATTTGATTTAAAAATTGTTGGGCAAGCAGTGAAATGGGAGAATCTAGTGTTGGGAATGAATATAAAGACATTGTCTTCATAAACAGCAGGCAAAAATCTTAACTTCAAATACAGCCATGTATGGGTTCGAAAGTGATATTGCCAGAAATTATCCTCTCGTGTGCCGAGAGAGGAATGTTTGCCCCTACTTGGATATAGCTGTGCACATCAACAATAATGTGCAGTTTACAGTTTAATGTGGTTACTTCTTTTGAGTGTTGTATGTTTCTTTTAGAACTTGACGGAAAAACCGGAACCTGAGGAGGCTCGGATAAAAGGCGATCCAGCACGAGATTTGGGCACTCTACACCATATATGTGTTTCTCATCTAAAAGAACTTCAAATGCTCAGCAAAACACAGGTATATATGAACACTGCCAATAGTGATTTGTGACCAACATTTTTGATTAGTTTGCTTTAAGTAGAAGATAATCAACTATTCTATAACAACCAGAATCTGGACTAAAATATCAGAAAAATTATCTATTTATAAGGAAAGTTATTGTTGTTGCTGTATAGTGTAACAAGTTCAAAATGGTAGTTCTGTATGCTCAGGGTGGTAAAACTAAGTTCCCCTCAAACCCATGCAATACCGTACTTGGTTTTTAGAGGTGAAGTTTACCAACAACTGGTGGTTGTGACTGCTTACAATGGAATTGGTAAAAGTTCATTATAACGATGAAGCTAACACAGTGGAAAATAAAGCTTACCCACAATAGTTTCAAGTAGACAAAATCATATGTGCAGGCAGTGGTGGGTGAATTACTGAATAAAGATTAGCGAAAGCCATCATCACCCCTGAATATTGTGTTATAGATATGTGAGACAATTTGAGAAGACTGCAATGGAACTGATAACATGTGGGTCAACTTGGCGAGAAAATGCAGAGACTGTTTCAGTACTCCTACCTCAAACATTGAACTGAGATGATGTAAATGAATTCAAACCAATATATTACCAGAATAGTAATACATCAGGAGCCCGAAATAACATGAATGAATAACAGTAGAAACTGCAGGATATATATCTGCAAATTTGAAATACAATGCGTAAATAGAAATTAAAACCTTGCCTGACAATCTGATCCAAGTTGAAAGAAAAGAATGCACCCAAAGAGAATGGATACAGAACTCTATTCCCTCAAGAAAAATTTGTTCAAGTATATTTTAGTACAGAGCACCTGGAAGAAGGAGATCAACAAGGTATGCCAGATCCTCCAAATTGATAACTGGAAAGAGCAGGCTCAAGATCGAAAAGGATGGAAGAGGATTGTGAGATCGGCACGGAAACTTCACGTCCCTCAGAAGCCTTTGGAGTGAGTGATTAATACAGAAGATGTGAAATAGTTATAAATAATTATCTTTTCTTGCACTTGCAGTTAGTTTACTGTAAACCAGAAGTCATCCTGAGCTGTGTTCAGATAGAGGTAATTTTTCTGGTCTGGTACTAAGTCTAATGCATTCTAAACTGAAATTTTTAATAGATTTTCAAAAAATTGTAACCCATGAATGGATAATGATCCTTGCCTTTCTTTCGAGTCTTTTATCTGTGGACTTGAAAATTTAATTTAAAACAACACTTATTGCTAGCATATTTTACCTCATATCTCAATGATACCACAACTATATTGTTATTTTGGAGAAAATACATAATTCATACTACATAATAGAATACTGTAAATAAATAAGTAAATGAATAAATAAATTGTAGAACTGGCTAAAATATTGAGTGTTCAACATATTAGAAAGCCAAAATTCTAAATTATTTACCTATGTGTATTACAAGAAAGTCTTCTGATCTTCATCAGATTGACATGGTGGATTTTAATAGATTTACCATACATATCCTTGGTAAACTGCATAGGATACACTGTACTTTATGAAATGTATTTGGGGGCCTAATGGCATGCTGGGTACAATATTTTCTTACTTTAAAATTATAGGCTATGTCAGGGCTGCCACCAACATAAATTTCAAATCCTGGTCAAGTACCTGAAAAATCCATGAAAATCTGTGAAAACTACTAATTTATGAAGAAAGAAAAAATCCACACTGATACGAACATTCATGATAAGATCATAAATTCGTATTTGATTATTACCAAAATGTTAAATGTTGAATTTCTAAACTATTCATTTAAACAAATATTAATCTCTCATTTTCATTGTTCACAGAGTTAATAAAATATACTGCAAGAATATTATATTTATAATTAATATTAATTAATTAATATATTAAACATCAACATCATCATCTTGAACTGGCTCCAGTTTCCCGAGTGTAGTGTAATATACTGTATTAATATTAATGCAAAATCACAAATACATTTTTATACATTAACATTACCGGTGTATCAAATGTCCCAGCCTTTCTTTGAACAAAGCAGTAATTTTTTATTTGTTTAGTTTAAATTTCATGAATTTCTGGGAAAGTTGTTAATTTGCACGAGATGATAATGCAGTGTGAGGAATAGTTTTACTATGCTAAAACCTGGGTAAATAACAAAATCTATAAACTATGCAAGAGGGTAATTTGAGATAATGTGCACTATTAGCTTGGATATATTCTTATTTCTCTTTCCAGTCTACAATCAAGAAGTTGGTCACTGTAACAGAAATGCTCAGCAAACACAAGCAGAAGTATTTGGAGATGATTAGATAGTTACTTCGAGAAAGTATGATCTTTCTACAGTATTCCCGAAGAATTAAGAAAGCTATACTAATCAACCTTCCTGGCTGCAGTGAGTTGTAAACGTTGAGAGTATTGCGATTACCATTAGTTGGTGCTCTGACAAAGCACAATTATGATGCCTCAGTCTGTAGGCATTGAACTTGGCCTGTTCAAATAAGACAACCTAAGGAGATGAGAAAAGACTTCAGGACTTCAAACGTTTGTCCTGTGTTTAGCATTGCTTTTCTCAACCATTCAGGCAAGCACACTCAGGTTTTGGTGGTCCAGTAGAAGGATCACTCTGTACAGAACGCATACCGTACATTCAGAAAGCGTTCTTGTACTATTATATAAATTCCTAGATATTTTAGTGCTTAAATGTGATTGAATGTTTGGCTGTCTGCCAAATGAACTGGTAGCTATCCTTTTGCAAAAACAAATGAACATTTTTTTAAAGATAAAATACATGCTGTGAGACTTTTATATCTCATTCTCCATGTCTGATAGTGAACGTGTGATTTGAATGAACATACCTTTGATTGTAATAATAATGTACATATTTTGGTGCATTTTACCTTGTGCATTTTGTACAGAAAAGTTATACAGTTTAGTTGTCATAAAAACAAAACTAGTATGATGTAAGGTAGCCTTCAAATGTGATGTCTTTATTTCTTAGTTTTTGAGTCTGAAACTTTATATACCTTTTTGTGATCTGTCTCAAGTATACCTTGTGTAGATCTTTTTATTTTATTTTTTATTATGATTATTATTATTGGGACAAACACCAGTAAATGTGAAATAAAGAACAAGTATCTCAGTTTTTACACCACGTGTTTTTAGAAATCCTCTCATTGTCTCAAAATAACCCATTCTATCCTCATCCACCTTTCAAACTGTTTGGAGAGTCTTTGTTACACAAGAACAGTACTTTAACTGTATTGCACAAATAGAAATTGTACTAGTGTATCAAGCCCCAAAATTTTGTAATAACAAATAAGAATAGTGTTTGGATCAGGGATTTCTAGATTTTACAATTGATCCAGGATCATGGGGGTCGATTTGCTTGTTGCTGGCTGGTTCATGTTAAGGTACAAGAATTGAGGTGCATAGCAGGATGAGATCCTGTGGGAAAATGTGTATTCTACTGAACTTGGCAGCGGGGCTGATGACTGCGAAGGCTGGTTGGTTACATAGGAGAGGAGTGAAGCCTGGAATTAAGCTTTTATCTTATGTCGGTGTAGCTACACTGTGTTGGCAAGGTTATCCAGGAGTAGCAGAGCTGTTCATATGCAAGGCTACCATCAGCAGCTGTATATGGTAGAACAGAACACAGGCATTTAGCTCACCTGGCTCGTTGAATGTTCAGACTGAATTACACCAGAAGTGTTTGCCTGGCACCTTTAAGATGGCTGTCGCAGCCGGAAATACACAACATATAGTTCAGATTGTGACCCATTAACTCCTGACCAATGGACTGTGCGAGACCAGTTGGCCATACCGCACCAAAAACCACGCTGTAAAACTAAGGCAATTACCTCAAATAAGGACAAACCAATGCGCGTTGCATACTTGCCAAGTTTTCCGGTTTTCCCGGAAGGTTTCCGGATTTTTGGGGTGTTTTCCGGTTGTCCGGATTAACATCGTTTATTCCGGATTTTCAACTCCCTAGCTTGTTTCCGTTCTCTGCATCCAAATCGCATTTCAGTTTTGATTTTCGATAATAGCTGCTATTCTGAGATGCGAGTGTTCAAATTCGACTGGAAATCGACTGATAAGACTCGGGGTGTCGACCGGTAATGAAAGTAACGAAAAACTAGCTAATTTTACAAATGGGTATCGAAAGTGACGAAAAATTAGCTAATTCTTATGTCGGGATAGTTGGAGGTAACGAAAATTCGCCGAGGTCTGTTCAAATCATTTAAACCTGCGCCGCTAGGCTCGCACATGCGATGAAGCGAGTTTCATGCAAGCGGCGCCGATTGCGTAAGCTGTATTTCCCCGTGCACGAACCCAAGGAAATGCATACTGAGGATGCCTTCAGTGGTACTCTATACATCGGTTCAATGTTTATCAAGAAGAGTTTAGTTTTGTGTGAAATATTTTTCTGTATTAATCGGGAACCTGACTTTTTGCGAGACGTTTATTCGCAATTACTTCCGAAACTCAACAGAAACCTCTCATTTCTGATATTGGCCTCTAAATTTATGTATCTCAAATTGAAGTCCAGAAAAAACGCGAAATAATTTATTGCCGCAATCTTGCGAAATGATACAGTTTCAAAAAATAATCGCAAAAATGCTTCGAAATACATAGACTAATTTTAAAAATCTATCCGTCTAGTGAATTGGCGACGTAAAGTGTGGTTAATTCGAAACTCCCGTTATATGTCGATTTTTCCTTCGAACTAGGGTTCCATTGGATATTATAATCTAACCGGGCTATCTCGAAAACTTGTATAATTTGAATTGGAATGTGCCCTCTTGTCGGATTATTCGTGCAATATTCATAATAACCGATTCCTACTTCGAACGTTCATCCTCCAAAATCACATCCTCAAAACGGCCGGCTGACAGCACGACATGCCTGCGGGAATCTCGTCAAACGGACTAGGATCCACGCCAGTTGCATAAAATTATAAAACCCATGCCCGGCCGCGAACTTGTGTCCACAAGGACTTCGGGAATCCTGTCGAAGGTGGTTGGGCACCCATCACGAAACATACTCGCCACATTTCCCATGACTGTATACTTAAAAGTGTACGGGGAGCGAGAAATGCATCAACCCACGTAGAAATAACAGACTTCGTAGCATCGCGATACTCATTTCTTCTCGTGATCCACGGTGAACTTCCAACCACAGCATAGGGACAAAGGGAATCACGGCGCCGATCATACAACATGTCCATAACTGCCCAACCTCGAGCTCGCCTCCGCCATTCTGCCAGGACAGACAGACAGGCAGGCAGACAATCATTGAACGGCCGGATTCTGTGCCGATAGCATAATATCTCATTCTCATTGTGCAACCGCGGGGACAATGTGAATCTCGTAAAACGACCGAGAGCGGCAGCGATTGCGATTCATCGCGATATTTCTCCGCATTTGATGACGAGTACAACTAGATCTTGTCAAATGGACAGCAAGCGGTGTCGATAGCGTAGTAATAACGTACCAAATTTTTCCGTGCCCGATCTCAAGGACAATAGAAATCTAGTCGAACGACTAATAGCGACACCGATTACGTAATCAGGATTTTTCTCAGTGTTCTATCTAAAAAACTACGAATCGCGGCAAACGGCTGAGACCAGCGCCGATCGTGTAACGTCTCGATATTTCTCTGTACCTGACTGCGAAGACATCATTCGGTGTCGATCACGTAACGTGGCATAATATATTTCTTCGTGGTCTGTCGCGGGGACAAAGGAATCTCCCCCAAATGGCCAAGATCAGAGCAACTTCATGGTAATCATAACTTCTTGTACACAAGGAGGCATATTTGCTAAATCAACTCATTTGATATTAAATAGCCATTATTTATTTTTATCTAAATTTTTATAACACCATAAGCGAATCTTATTCACTGCTTTAAACGCAGTTCATTGTTGTTCTCCTTCACCGCGCGATGAGCTTCTATGGTTGCCGACCACAGATGTATCTTGAATTAAAAGGTAACTAAAATTAACTAAAAGGTAGCTAAAAAGTAACAAATTTTTACTTCATCCTTACATTAGACACCCTGTAAAGTTTATTGATAATCCCGTCTCGCAGATTTTCGCTGCGCTTTTGTCATTAATTCCTTGCGTTTGACATTACGCTGAAAGTCGATAGAACTGGCTATCGATAATCACATCTCGCAGATTATCGCTGCATTTATATTACTATTTGTGCTTCGACTGTTTGTAAGCGGGAAAGCTTGGTTTCAAGCGGTGTTGCTGTAGTTCTGGTATTCGTGCAATTGTGTAACAATTTTTTGTGCAATTTAGTGTTTTCATGATGAATTCAAGTAAGAAACGATATCAGTCTTTCAGGGAGGCATATTCTTCAGAATTTTTGGAAACTGGCACAATAAGTTAGGTAGTCTCACATCACCAAGAGTTTGTAATCTCTTTCCCTGTAGTCTTTTCTCGCTATTTTTAAGACCTTGCGATGCATGTAAGCGTTAAATTTTTGCTCTTTGGGATTTTCTGGATTTCTAGTTTTGAAAGTTGGCAGGTATGGCGTTATAAACCGCACTCGTTCCAGGTTCCGTATTGACCATGTTTACAAGATGTATAACACAATTTACACTTGCCAAATCAATACTTTACACAGTAACCAATATTCTCAAGAAACACAATATGAGCATCGCCTTTAAAACAAATAATTCAAACTTCAACAAATTTTTTAGCACAAATAAAGTTAACAGTATTGATAAACATTTAAAATCGGGAATTTATGAGCTCAGATGTAATTTTTGCAAATCAAACTACGAGGGACAAACAGGTAGAAGCATACGCACTCGTTATGCTGAGCATGTTTCGGCCATAAAGCACAGGCAGTTCTCAGCCATGGCGGTACATATGGAAGAAACGGGACATAAGTTCACGGACATAAATAATGATGTCAAAATTTTGCATTACGCATCGAAAGGCAGCTATATGAATGTTTTGGAAAATATTCATATCAACACTTATCAGAGATCTAATGAATGCAATAATCTGAACAAGATTAACTTTGAGACTAACGTATTATTTGATACATTAGCAGATCATTTAAATAACAAAAAAAGAAAACTGCCTCCTCAACCCCCGCCGTAATAGATTAATTCCTACATATATCCTGACTTGATCAAAATTTCTTGACACCACACCCAATCATCCTTACAAGGAATAAATATTTAACGTTTCACGTAACTCATTCATCACTTCAAATAATAAGTGCTTATTCCATGGTTGACATTAATATGTCTAATGACACAGGCTCAACAAATGAAGAACAAGAGAAAAAGTACGAACTGTATTTTTATTTTTGGTTAGGATTTCGATGTCATATGATGTTTCACACCAACATATGGGCTGAAGAAGGAAACATATCAAGTTTCCGAAACATGTACCTATAGTATTTTTTAGTAAAACTAAAGTATTGATTTGGCGAGTGTAAATTGTGTTATACATCTTGTAGGTATGGCGTTGTCGGCCATGTATCATTGGAGGTATTTGCAGTGTCCTAAACCAGTCTATGTGGCCCATTATGTTATTGCTTAATTTTCCAACATAGCGTTAAAAGGCAAATAAATACTTGATCTGGGCAGAGTACACACTTCACCAGATCTCAATGAATCTTATGGTGGTGGAAACTAGGTTTCATTTGAGTTGGTATTGTAACTCCAAAGCAATTCAAAATATTCCATGTAATTTGCATGAAAATCAGCCAGAAGTGTATAAGCTTGCTTACTTTTGTACCTTGTGGTGTTGGAAGTTTTCGAGAGGGTCCTCTAACTGTTGTCATGGGTTAGCTCCTTCACTAGTCTTCATTTTCCACCTGACTTTCACTGCTGCCTTTATGTGAATGATCAACTCCATAAATCATCATCTCTGTATTTGGTATGTAAATCTGATCTCCAATTAACCATGCCTGTGCATCTACAAAATGTTTGAGTGAAGTGCCATTTTATTTTCAGTAGCAGTGGTTTCACAATTGTCTTATCACATCTCATTTACAAAGCACCAGGCATTTTAGAAATGCAGTAACTTCTCCAAAACAAGAAACCAGGTTGTTATATTTTAGCTTTCCACTTATCCATGGACAATGCTCAACTTTTGCTGCTTTTCCAAACACTGACACCCCCTCTTAGCAAGTCTTGCATAAGGAGAAATAGTCTATATAACCTACATGTACAGTATAACATTTATTGTCAACTTGTTATTTAAAATTAAACTACAGTTGTTAAAGGAACAGATATTCCTAGCCATGTCTAGAAAATGGACCCCCGATTAAGTGGCTTCCAGTCGGTCAACTTGGTTTGGGAGCCCAATTATCTTTAGCAGCAAATACTAACAAATTACATGAGCCATCACTTGCACTATAAGAGGTGTAATCATTAAATTCTAAGATTAGTCCCATAAATGGAAACAAAGTTACCTAATGTAAATTTGGCTGCCATCCCCTTGGGAAGCTATACACTGATCCTAGAGCCTCTGCCATTTTTGGAACACCTCCTGGAAGTGAAGTTTTTGAAGACTGTCAATCACCTTTTGTGATTCGCGTTGGGGCACAGTGGAAAAACAGTGACCTTTCAGACTCAATTTCATCTTTGGAAATAGGAATAAGTCTCAGTGAATAAGGGGCGAAGAAGGACAGTCACATTGTTATGGGTACAAAAGGAGCACGATATTAGAGCTGTGTGAGGTAGTGCATTGTTATATGGAGCATCCAGTTTCTTCCTTCCCAGAATTGCAGTAATTTCCTCCGTGAGACGTCTTAAAACATTTCAGTACAAATCAACATTCACTCCTTGAGCCACAGAGAAAAATTCACGGTGCACAATCCTGCTGTGTATGAAAGCCATGATCATGCTGTTGGTTGCGTTCTTGTCCTGTTTTGTCTTCTAAGAGATTAGAGGGCTCTTTCACTGCAAGCTTGGTGCTTGGTTTCAGGAGCATTCCCGTAGACCCAACTCTCATTTCTAGTAATAGTCCTTGACAAGAATTCTGGGTCATCTGATAGAGATCACGAAAGACTTCGACACTGTTCTTTTTGTTCTTGTGACAGAAGCCTGCGCACAAACTTGGCAACAGTTTGGTGATTGTTCAAAACGTGTGTATCATTTGAACCTCTCCAAATGACATGTTGACGATGTTAACAATTTCTCTGATGTTCAGGATCGATCATCATGCAAAATTTGTCAAATATTTGCTGATTTTGAGGAGTGTTGCTCATGTGAGATCGCCCTGCCCTGTAGTCATCCTCTAGTGATGTTCTGCCAATTTTAAAACCAAATCCCACTCAAAATGCCTTGTCCAACTCCTTGCTCCATTTTCTTAAGGGGAAATAGAATCGCCTATCTTCACAGTGTTAATTTATAGGTACATTTTCTTGGAAACCATTATAGCTACATAAATCAAATTTTTACAGTATATAGGCATTGTGCATCTACTGAAATGATAATATTTTTTAGTGGGAATAATGAGGGAGATTTTTTTTTTTTTTTTTTTTACCTATGAATTTTTTTTACCTCCATTTTTCGGTACATTATCACCATTATATTAGCTTGCCACGGTGGGTGAGTGGATAGCGTGTCGGTCTACTAACCCCAAGATTGCAGGTTCGCCCCTGACCGTGGTAAGTGATTTTTGAAAGGCGGCAAAAATACGATACGCATGTCATACGATGTTGGCATGTCAAAGAACCCATTTGAATTCAGTAGGCCGAGTTCATAATGGCAAAATTAATCTCGGGAGTTTCCGCCAGCACAAAGTTCCTCATTTCTCTACTAGAAAGCGCTATTGTGTTCAAGGAGATTATATATCTAACATCTAACCTCCTTGACTTTCATAGTCAAGGAACTACGAAATTCGACATGCAAGCTACCCTCTGGGTGTCAAATAGCAAAGCTTGCACCAGGCACCCGAGGCCATACGATATTATTATTATTTACCATTATATTTTATCTAAATTACATATCAACACGAAATTATTTCAGTGTATGTAAAACACTCTAATGAACTGCTTCCTAAAGTTTCTTGGTTCTAGGTTAAACAGAAGCTGAGAAAATGTTCCCTAAATACAAGAAAAGGGAACTTACAGGAAATTGAGTTCAAAGTTAAAACAAGCCTGCTCCATAGCTTGGATCATCTTCATCCCCTCCGATGGCATCTTGTAGTCTTCTATTGGCACCCCTTGCTTTCTTGGCTAAGATTTTTTCCGCATTATCTAGAGTCAACATGGCGTGCACTGTTTGGTTGCCAGAACGCAATCCCGACATCTCTAGAACTTGACATTTGGTGATATTCCTCCGGTTAAAAGATCGTATACACCAAAATGGAGTGTGCTAATACATACAAAGACTGTTTTAGGTAGAAGATTCCATATTGCACTATTGATACACTCGTTAGGGTTCTGGGTTCTCCCATGAAGGCATTTCTTTAGGAAATATTTGTCAGCCAAGTCAGTGAAGATAGGTTAGATCTCATCCATTATTACTGCTGGCAAACTATGGTGTTGGTTGTAGGTCTTCCAACTTATTTTCCCCTTATTATATTTACACCAGCTGTTTTCTTCTTCAGGACATAATCCATGTTGGGGAGCCTCATTTGTGGAGGCAATGTGATAATACAGACACAACACAGTTTTCCGCATAGCTTCCACGTTGGCTGTATTTTGTCTGATGGCTAGCCCATACTGCATCAGTCAGTCTCCCTTTTCCATCTAATGTCTTTCCATCGCCTAGTTTCTTTCTCTTTGAAGCTGTCTTCATTCTTCTAAGTCTAGTCCCCGTTCCTTTTTGCACGTGTCCCATGCACTCAAGCTTATGTCAACATTCCCATAAGGTTTTCTATATTATATCTCTTACACCAAATACATGTCCCACTGAAAGATGGGAGGTTTGAAAATCGCAGAGATACGTTTCACAGATAGTTAGTTATTGTTGTTTTAAGGAGCGGAACTACGAGGTCATCTGCCACCCGTTTGACTGATATATAGTTCTACATGGCAGATGACGAATGGAATAGCGCCACACTCCATCTCAGATATATGCAAATTTAATATAGTTATAATCATAATACAGCAATTTGCAATACACCATTTTAAAGGGGAAGCTTCAGGGAATAAATATTGATAGTAAAAAAAAATCTACATTTTCATGAAAAACCGATTTTATTTCCCCTTACTCGTATCAACATTCTATGGGTTTCAGTTGCTGATTTTCCAAGTTTCACGCAGAATTTGGTGTAAGCTGTCTGCTCCTGTTTTGAGTCCATCGTGATTTCATAACTATGCGGATGCACATGCTATTAAAGACATGTTTAATGCAGAACTCAATGAAAATAGTGTGTTGAGACTCTGTGGCAGGTCTCTTCAATGTTGTATCTCACTGCTGTGCATGCACATCAGTTGCATGATCTGTTTGTTCACAGCAGGTCAGTCGCAGAATAAAATGATCACACCTTGTATGCACAAATACTTTTAATCTAATAAATGAAAATAATTTTAGTTCCACTACAATAGGTGCATTGGCATGCTTCAAGTGCAGCATACTTTCTGCTTTAATACTGTCTCAAGTTTATGCACATTAAGTTTTATGCAGTTAGTTAAACCGGAAGTCTGCAAACATATTCCACTATACAGTATATTCTATAAACTACAATCCCATGTGAATTATTCGGAACATGATAATATGCACATTTTATATGCTTTTGCACTTATTCACCTAATATGTGCCATATGGAGACAACAACCTTGTGATGCCTTGTCATTTGTACTGTACACTGCAAGACAAAATATATGTACCTAATCTGGATAATGGGTCCATTCTCCACTATGAGATGATCATTAGGTCCATGGTAAATGCAGTAAGGCTGGTATTACACTATCAAAGAAATTTGCCAAAGAAATTTTTAAATCTTATATATAAAAGTGAAAGTCTGTATGTATGTGGGTGGGTGGGTTGGTTCCGTATACAAATCTACACCGTTTCACCCATCTCAACTAAATTTTGCATACACATAGTTTAGGACCCAGAAGGAACCGCTGGCTACATGAATTTTCGATAGTCTTTCTCATTCTTCTGATTTCGGCCCTTTTGCACCCAAGCACAGGCTAAACAAATCATAAAATATACTCGTGAAGGAATGGCAAGGCAGATAGTTTCCATGGCAACATAGCTCAAGTCGAGACACCGCCGACTGGATTCGAGTTGCGTTCTGCACTACCGGTATAGAAAATGAGGATCTTTACTTGAAATCCCGTTAGTTACTCAACTGCTCACACAGCACTGTCAACCGAGTATAGCATAACAAAGACTTGACACTATCTACTAGATATTTGTCAAATACCACTCACTCACTCACTCACTCACACATTCATCACGAAATCTCAGAACCCACCCAACGGATTGGAATGAAATTTGGTATGCAGCTTACTCAAGGGCCGCAAACGCCCACTAAGAAAGGATTTTTGGTTATTCAGGTTCTAAAGGGGTGTTAATGGGGTAGACCTGCATTTTATTGAATAGCAATATCTCCCGATTGGTTTCATTGGGGGATGTGATACTCGGCATATAAACTCATCATTAAAAATAAGAAGACACGTGTCTGAGGGTTTTTCGATGTGGTGTATATTATGAGGTGAAAGGGGTGAAAAGTGGGGGTTGAAAGATTCCTAACGGAGCCTGTATCTCATAAATGACATAGGCGAGGAGTTTGAAACTCAGAGGGAAAAAATCAGCATAAAAAATAAGTAAATTGGTGTTTGACCGTTTTTTCATAAATCCAATTTAAGGGGCCTATGGGGAGGGGTGAAATTCTGGGTAAAAAGCAGGAAAGAAAGTGTCCTAACCGATTGACTCACTCGCTCTTCAAAGTCAGGGGGAAAAACTGCTTAAAAATAAGTATAACTTAAATGTGTTCGACAGTTTTTTTGATAAACCAAATTTAAGGGGTTCATCGGGAGGGGTGAAATTCTGAAGAAAAAAATTGAAAGAAAATGTCCTGACTCACTCACCCCAGCCAAAAATATTGAAGTTGGAAACATGTCATTTTCGGGATATGTTCGTTGTATGTCAAAACCATACACTAAGGGAGGATTTTTGAATATTCAGGTTCTAAAGGGGTCTTAAGGGGGTTAATCCTGCATTTTATTGAATAACAATATCTCACGAGTGGTTTAATTTGTGGATGTGATACTCGGTATATAAACTAATCATTAAAAATAAGCAGACATGTGTGTAAGGGTTTTTCGATGTGGTGTATTATTATGAGGTGAAAGGGGTGAAAATTGGGGGTTGAAGGATTCCTAACGAAGCGTATAGGCCTATCTCCTAAACGACATAGGCGAGAAATTTGAAACTCAGCGAAAAAAATAAGTAAATCGGTGTTCCACCGTTTTTTCATAAATTAATTTAAGGAGCCAATGGGGTGGGGTGAAATTCTGGGGGGGGGGAAAGTGTCCTAACTGACTAACTCACTCACTCATCAAACTCAGGGGGGAAGAACAGCTCAAAAATAAGTAAATAGGTGTTCGACCATTTTTTTTTTATTTTTTTTTTATTTTTTTTTTTTTTTTTTTTTTTTTAATAAATCCAATTTAAGGGGTTCATGAGAGGGGTGAAATTCTGAAAAATAATTGAAAGAAAATGTCCTGACTTACTCACTCACTCATCATCCCCCAGCCAAAATTATTGAACTTAGAAACATGACATTAAGGGGCTATGTTCGTTGTATGTCGAAAACGTCCACTAAGGAAGGAATTTTGGATATTCAGGTTCTAAAGGGGAGTTAAGGGGGTAGACTTGCATTTAATTGAATAACAATATCTCCCGATTGGTTTCCTTTGGGATGGGATACTAGGCATATAAACTCATCATTAAGAATAAGAAGACACATGTCTGAGGGTTTTTCGATGTGGTGTATATTATGAGGTGTATGTGTGAAAAGTGAGTGTTGAAGGATTCTTAACGTAGCAAGTATCTCTTAAAAGACAGAGGCAAAAAGTAAGAATCTCAGGGAGAAAAATCAGATTGAAAAAGTAGTAAATAGGTGTTCAATCGTTTTTTCATAATCCAATTTAAGGGGCTCATGGGGAGGGATGAAATTCTGGGGAAAGAAGTCCACTAAGGAAGGATTTTTGGATATTCACTCATCATCCCCCAGCAAACCTATTGCAGTTAGAAACTTGAAATTTTGGGGATATGTTCGTTGTATGTCGAAAAAGTCCACTAAGGATGGATTGTTGGATATTCAGGTTCTAATGAGGTGTTAAGGGGGTAAACGTGCATTTCATTGAATAACAATATCTCATGAGTGGTTTCATTTGGGGATGTGATACTTGGCATATATACTAATCATTTAAAATAACCTGACACATGTCTAATGGTTTTTCGATGTGGTGTATATTATGAGGTGAAAGGGATGAAAAGTGGGGGTTGAAAGATTCCTAACGGAGCGTGTATCTCTTAAACGACATAGACGAGGAGTTTGATTTTCTCCGAGTTCCAATCAGCTTAAAAATAAATAAATGAATAAATAATTAAAATAAGTAGGTGTTCGACCGTTTTTTCATAAATCCAATTTAAGGGGCATATGGGGAGGGGTGAAATTCTGGAAGAAAAACGTCCACTAAGGAAGGATTTTTGGATGTTCACTCTCATCGACCAATCAAAACTATTGAAGTTAGAAGAAGGGGATATGTTTGTTGTGTGTCGAGAAAGTCTACTAAGGAGGGATTTTTGGATATTCAGGTTCTAAAGGGGTGTTAACGGGGTTAAACCTGCATGTCATTGAATAACAATATGACACGACTATGGCGCGAGCGAAGCGAGGCTAAAAATGAGATGGTAATATATTGCGCTTGTCTTAACTTTGTTGATCTATTTTTGATTGACGCTTTCTCATTCAAATTCCATGTTATAATCTCCCCTAAATGTTTAAATGTATGTACAACTTTAATTTCTTTATTGTTAATCAATGTAATAGCTTGTGTTTCCACATCAAAGGATGCCATTATTTCAGTCTTTTCAAATGAAATTTGAAGTCCTACTTTTGCTGCAATAGACCTAAGTTCTTCAATTTGGTGTTTAGCCTCATCTATACTGGTTGCAAGCAGTGCAAGGTCATCCGCAAAAGCCAAGCAAATCAGTTTTATATTAAGTACCAATCTTTACATTTGGAGGACAAGTTTTGTTCCACTCACGCATGATCTTTTCAAGAACACAATTAAATAATAACGGTGATTGACCATCTCCCTGTTGAAGTCCAGTCCGGATATCAAATGGTTCAGACAAGACTCCTCGAAATTTAACCTTTGATTTAGTTTCTTTCAAAGTAACGCCGATGAGGTTGATAAGCTTTTGATGTAACCCAAATTCCCTAAGGATGTTAAGTAATGACCCTCGATGGATACTGTCATAAGCTTTCTTAAAATCCACAAAAGTAATGACGAAATCATTTTGTCTCATTCTATGATATTTCATTATCCATTTCAGACTGATGATCTGATCCGGACAGCTGCGACCTGGTCGGAACCCTCCTTGATATTCTCCTAGTTCTTGATCGAGTTGTTGTTGAATTCTTGTCAAGATAATTCTAGATAGAATCTTGTATGTTACATCAAGCAAAGAAATCCCGCGGTAGTTGTTCGGGTCTGATCTATCACCCTTTTTATGAATTGGGTGGATTACAGCCATTCTCCATTCCTCTGGTATTTGTTCCGAATTCCATACATCGATGAGGCGTTTATGGAGGTTGGAGATGGTTTGTTCATTTGCATATTTCCATAGTTCTGGTACCAATGAATTCTCTCCTGCTGCTCTATAATTTTTTAGCCAATTAATCTCTGCACATACTTCAGTCAAGTCAGGAGGAATAATGTTCTGTAAATTTGTTTTATTTCTTGGATTAAGCTCAAAATCAAGATATTCCTTAGGTTCATCAGCATTTAGTAGTTCTCTAAAATAATCTGCTAGAATTTTAGCATTATCAGTATCATTGTGGGCTAGTTTACCCGATTTATCTTTCATTAATAGTGTAGGAGGGCTGTATTTAGAATGATATTGACAAAATGTCCTGTAATAGTCCCTTGTTTTGTGTTGTTTAAAGGAATCATCAATAATTTGTATGGACTTTTTTTGATTTTCTCTTTTAATTCTCCTAATTTCTTTGGCAGTTTCCCTTCGAACAATGATTAATTCTTCTCGCGATTGTGTGGTCCTCTTCACGTTATATATTTCTTTGTAGAACTTTTTATCCTTGCAACGTGGTCTATCTGGAATTCCCCTAGTGCACTATTAGGGCATTTCCAGGTCATAAGTTTGTGTGGTCTTCGCTTAAATCTAGTAGTTTCGAGACGTAGGCCATGTACTTCACAAAGGGTAATTTATCTTTGACCATCCTTGTTAGTGAATTTGTGAGCTGGCCACTTACCTCCTATTGGACTAAATTTTCTTTCTTGACCAATTTTTGCATTAAAATCCCCAAGCAAGATTTTAACATGAGTGTCTGGATTGTTTGATATTAGTAAGTTCTTCCCAAAAATTGTCCGTTTCATCTCTAAATTTTTTGACATTCTTGTCATTAGTTGGGGCATGAAAGTTTATCAAAGAGTATATTTTGTTTCCTGTCCTAATTGTTCAAGTTGCTAACCTTGATGAGTTCGACGAAAAGTCTTCCACTGAATCAATAATACTGGTATGTACTAAAAATCCCATACCAAATTGGGGGACATTTTCCATAACTCGTGGTCCTGGAGGTCCCTTGTAGAGACAGTATCCTCCAGATTCAATGGGGTCTTGATCTGTGTTTCTAAGTTCTTGAAGTGCTGTTATTAAGATCTTGTGTTGGTCCAATATATCGGTTAAATGCTTAAGTTTTCCAATTTTAATTAACGAATTTATGTTTAATGTTGCAAAGAATGAAAATTCCCTATGTTTGTAAATTTTGAGTTTGTATTTGGACTTTCGGGTTTCCAGGCGCTCCGACTCGCCCGACTCTTCTACGCGACACCCCACCGTATCCGAATGGTGCCTTGCGGTGGAAGAGTTCATTAGAAGAATGTTCATACTTGAGTTGATTGTCTGGTCTAGGACCCATGATCTGACCGTAATCAGGGATTAAAATTCCAGATGTGATCTGGAAAGGTGATGAATGGAATATGATAGAGGATGATTGATGAGAAATGGGAATGTGTTTGGTCCGCGAGAGCTATTTTATTTCGCTCAAGTCCGCCAGCAAAACTGGTGAGGACCCCCCTATCCGCCACCTGGGACGCGCTACGTCGGAGTATCACTTCTCCGCCTTCCTACGACAACGTACAAAAATTAAATAATAAAAACTGGTCTAAAGGAATAGAATGTTTACTAGGACTTTGAGGAAAAAAAAACATATAACAGTGGGGAACTTGATCAGAACAAGAAAGAGGGCGGGCGCACGCAAAATATATAATACAACACTCGCCACAAAAAGAACTAATCCCGCTAAAACATTGCAAAGGCTTTCATGAAGGCAAAAGACAGCTCTATCTCAAAGCGGGTTACAGCCAACTCTAACCATGAAAAGACACAGTCTGAAATATGGCCACTACAACAATGCACATCTTGGGATATTCATGATGATAAAAGGAGGAGGCAGGATCAAAATAAATGAAGTGTGGAATGTAAATAGTAAGAGTCCTCGATATGTAAAAGGCCCAAAAATGATCCATATACATTCGTATATATCCATTCCATATATATTCTTAGCTTCATGAGATACCAAATATCACCCATGGCGATAAATTACAAAGGGGACCCAGAAACTAAAGAAACAGATCTAGTGAAAACATTTCAATTCAGTGTGGGGTTTTAATTCAAAATCTTCAAACAAACCATATATTATGTGAGCGCTCGCCCAATACCGTAAAACATATTGTCAAACAAAATCAGTTGAAATGACTCTCAGGAGGGAGATCGGCTGCAAAGCAAACATTCACAGCCTTCCTTTTCCGTTCATGTTTCATCTTCTCCTCGCCTGAAAAAAATCACAACAGGAAAAAGGGAAAGGAATAACAAAGGCACATGGAGGCGCCTTTTGAGTTAGAGAAAGTCACATACCTCCCACCCTTTGATTTCAAACAAAATCAAAACTAAAATTATTTACAATTACACCATCACAATCCACACAAGCTACGACTTGTATCAAGCAAGCAGTTCCACTACACGTCCCCTTCTTGTTCTCATCACTTGTTGACCACTGGGGGCTTCACATTCGTCATCACTTTGTTCGTCTTCACCCTAGGGAGTATCCTGTGATGATATTTCCAGAGGATATATTCGCTGCATTGGTCCGGTCATATTTCTCCCCGCAGCCTTAACACGTACCACCCCACCATTGTTGTCCTTGCAAGGAAACATTTCTGTGACCTTTCCCACTGGCCACTCCAACCTCTTCCTGTCATCCGACCCCACCAACACTACATCACCGACCTTCAATGTTCTATAAGGTTTCATGTCAAGATGCGACTGCACCAGGAGGCTCAGGTATTCATCCCTGAATCTTTTCCGCAAGTCTTCACGCAAGCGGTGGAGATACTTGGCTCGCCTTCTGATGTCTGTTCCATCCATGTGGTCAAAATCAGGATCTCCGGTAGAATGAATGTCTTGCAGGAACATGGCAAGTGTCAATGGCATCAAGTCATCTGGATCCTCCGAGAGTTAGGTCAAAGGCCTGGAATTGATCACGGCTTCAACATCACAAATAATGGTTGTAAGCTCCTCATACTTGAGACAAGCTTTCCCCAATGTTCTCCTCAACAGCTTCTTAACCATCTGCACCACCCTCTCCCACCATCCACCCCACCATGCAGCAGTGGGTGGAATGAACTTCCACTGAATTCTCTTGATATAAGACATTCTTTCAATCTCAGCCCAGTCCAGTGAGGCAAAGGAATTGCTAGCCCAAGTGGAATTCGTCCCATTGTCGCTGCACAATATTCGGGGTCCACCCCGCCTGGCGATGAATCTCCTCATTCCTTGGAGGAAGGCTTCTGTAGACAAACTTTGCACAAGTTCCAAATGAACAGCACGATAAACTGTACAGGTGAACAACAGGGATCCAGGCCTTTTCACCATCTCGGAGGTGCAACCCCACTCACTTCAAAAGCCGATGCATCCCCCACTCTATCTCGTGGTAGAGGTACAGGATCAGTCTCATCTCTCTTTGCTTCAAATCTTCGACATCTGACACATTTATTAACTACTATCCGCACTCTCCTCCCACCTCTTAGAATCCAATAGTCCTCCCTCAATTTTCCAAGTAACATTTGGACAAGAGCAAGAGAGTACTTCTGATGATAGTCTCTAATTAGGATCTCCACCAATTTATGACTTGATGGCAACAGAATGGGATATCTGAAGTTCTCAACATCAACTCGCTGCACAATCTTTGTCTTCAACCTCAGAAGACCATCTGAACCAACTACTGTGTAGAATGATTTTAATCGTTTCTTGTCAATCTCTACCGTCACTCACAGTTGAGCCAGGCGTATGGAAATATGAAAATAGTCGCCATTTTTAAATAGTGCAAAATATCGAAATCAAAAGTATCCTATATGTAAAGCTGGTAAATCAGCTACATCCATGCAAAATTTCATTCAAATCAGACCAGTGGTTCTTGCGTGATTGAGTAACAGACAGACAGACAAACACCATCTCATTTTTATATATTAGTATGATGATGATATACTGTAACAATGTGAAACAGCGTAAAGATCCAAATACTCACATACAATAACCGGCACAAAGAGTATAAAATTAGACTCAAAATCACGTCTCATTTCGGACCCCATAAACTACCTCGATAAATAAAACAGTTCATGTAGAGACTAACATAGACTAACATCGCTCGGCGTTGACCGTGTTTTATAAGACATATTTAGGTTTTACTCGCTAACCGTTGGAGATACACGAAAAGTAATAACGATCTTTTGGATAGAAAATTAAAAATTAAAGCTTGTATGTGCCATCTAAAGTTTGCTATTTCTTAGCGTTCTCTTTTTGTTTGACATGGAAATATGAAAATAGTCGCCATTTTTAAATAGTGCAAAATATCGAAATCAAAAGTACTGTCCGTCCACCAGCTCATGGTCTCAGGGGACTGAAGGGGAGCGGCGAGGCATTCCAGCTGCGTTGATTGAGTGACGTGCCGCTGCAGATATTGCCAACTTAGCACCTATGTTATTCACGCTATGCTTAATCACTGCTACTTGCGTTTAGTTTCAATTGTGAAATCGTACTGGTCAGTAGTGTTATGTCGGAAGTGAAGAAGAAAAGAGTAATACATTCTGAGGGTAGGGAAGTAATTAGGAAAGTGATTGAGGGATGTGATGAAGAAGCTAGGAACAAGTGTATTAAATTTCCACCGAGTCAGGCAACTGCAAGATCTGCCGATTATACAGGGGTTTCTGAAACAACAATTAAAATAATTCGTAAACAGGTGCAAGATCTAAATGTAAGTGGTGAAAAGAGTATTCTAACGACCCCAGGGAAACATCGGAAGACAAGATCTGCACACACTGTAATGAATGTGGATGTTTTCGATAGGTGTGTGATTCGGAGAATTATACACGACTTTTACGTCTTTGAGAAACGTGTGCCTACTGTAAATTAATTGCTGCCTGTTCGGGAAAAGATTCATTTTCCATGGGGACGAAGTTCGCTTTGGAAATTAATTTTTTAGAGCTCGGCTTTATATGGAGGAAATGTCAGAACAAAAGAAAGGTACTTATAGAACGCCCTAACATCGTGGCTTGGAGGCACGATTATCTGGTTAAAATAAAGCATTTGCGAGAAAATGGGAAAACTATCTTCTATATTGTTGAGAGTAACATTACATTCGGCAAGTGCTGGCAAAGTGAGGAGGAATTTGGCATTCATACAAACACTAATGCAGGGAATAGGCTGATAATAGTGCATGCAGGTAGTGTAAACGGGTTCCTGGAAACTTCTCTTCACCTATACAAGGCCGGGACAGCTGTAGGCGACTATCATGGACAAATGAACCATGTAAACTTTGAAAAATGGATTCGTGAAAAGCTGGCACCTAATTTGCCACCTTGTTCTGTTGTAGTGTTAGACAATGCTCCTTATCACAGTATACAGGTGGATAAACCCTCGCCTAAGAGTGCTGTGAAATCTGCTATGATATTGTGGTTGGAGAACCATGGGGTTCACTGTGACAGTTCTATGCGCAAAACCGATCATTATAGGCTGATAGAAGCAAAGAAACCAAAAGAGAAGGTTTTTAAAGTGGATGCATTTCTTGTTTCATTGGGCCACACTGCCGTTCGCTTGCCCCCATACATGTGTGAACTGAATCCCATAGAACTAGCTTGGGCCAAGGTGAAACTAATAGTTAGAGAAAGAAACGTAACAGGTGACTTATCTTTACAGAAATTGTGCGATATGACGCTTGAGAGTGTATCACTTGTGACCGAAACAGACTGGCAGGGGTTTTGCAAACATGTAGAAAAAGTAGAAAACGATTACTGGGAGAAAGACGGTATAGTTGAAAATATCATTGACAGTATTATCATTTCGCTGGGAGATGACAGCAGCAGCAGCGAAATTGAGTCTGGCTCCGAAGAATAACTGGCTACTTCACTTGTTTGAGGTGAGTGAGTGTGTCGTTGATAATTATAACTAGAGCTTTGCGCGGATAAACAAAACGTTATCTGCATGCACCCCGCATCCGCACGGCTGTTACCTGCATCCGCCCCACATCCGTACGACTGTTATCTGCCCCAAATCCGCACGACTTTTATCCCAATTCGCAAGTTTGTTATCCAAATCTACTGGCATTACAATATTTTCGTTCCATGTTTAAAATGAATGTTATACCGCCAGAATTGCAACCATTTTCAGTTCGGAGTGTTAATTGTGCTTATTGACATCATTTGAATTAGATTAGTGTAAATCATCATCATACATTTGTCATGAGAAAAAAACATAATGGAAAAATATGATATATAATGTCGATTATTCAGGTCCATATTGACGTAACTATAACTTTGAAAGAATAATAAAATTTCCGCCTTTCAATACTATTTATTGCTAATTACTTACAGGGACAGGTTTCGAGGGCTAACGCTCAACCTTCATCAGCCTGTCCAACAAAACTTCAAAGGAAAACTTTCCTTGTATAAGCACATGGGAGTGTTAGCCCTTGAAACATGTCCCTGTAAGTAATTAGCAATAAATAGTATTGAAAGGCCGAATTTTTTTTATTCTTTCAAAAATATGGTATGTCATAAACATCCGGGTCTTAGTAATGATATTCAACAAGTTTGGATTGTATTCTAAATACTACCCGCAAATTTACTCCATACATTGTCCGCAGCTTATCCGCACAGCCATGCAAACTATATCCGCATGGCGAAAAATTTTGCGGATATCCGTGGGTTTATCCACACAGGGCTTTAGTTATAACCTAAACTGCATGAACTGAATAAAGTTTAGGTTTCACTATTTTCAGCGACCTCTTTGCTTTAATCTTTAATCTAAGCGTGAATACACATTCTAAAATAGTACGATAATATTACTTATTAGAAATCTCACTGTGCTGTGTCAACACCATACACACACACAAAGAAACGTGTTTGCCACACACCGGCGTGGTCGGTAGCATGCTAAACTGCTATGCCCAAGTTCGCGGGTTCAAACCCAGTCGAAGTCGTCAGGCCCATGTCATAGATTTATGACACCTAAAAGAACTTACAACTACAATTGGTAGTGTGTAACCAAAATTTGTAGGCTATTGGGTTAGGCACGCTCTATCAAGTTCAAACGTACGCCGTTGGGTTTCAGTGACAGTGGCGTCTGGTAGCTTAAATTGGAACTACTTGACATTGAAATTGGAGAACCTACGGGAGTTCATGTGAAATGCCCTGCTATGGCCATTGGTTGCAAATCAAATATAGGCCTAAATATCTATGCATTTTGAAAATTAAGTAATTTAAGTAAACGTAAAAGATGTCATCTCAAACGCGTGCCGACATTTTAATTTTTAGATGTAGAAAATGGCTTTTTAATAGTCAGAGAGCTGATTTAATGAATAAAGATTTTGTACAATAATATAAACTTATTCTCGAATCCTTTGGAAGCAAGCCAATTTATGTCGTCGGAATAATGCACACAAATTTAGACGGGGTACATTGTTTGTTAATTCTCTTATGAAATACCTGGTCTCCTACATGTCAGCTGTGAAGGTACGGTACACAATTATTGTTATTGCCGATATTTTGTAAAATTGGCATTGTATTATTTTGTCAAATTCAGGAATGAAAGGTTTCAAACCCGCAGAAAAAATCACTCACAAATCACTCTGGTATTTTTACTAATTAACTATAATGTTACTCAATTTTACGCAATAACTAGCTTTTGATACGGTTAAGATTGTGATATTATATCCATACTATCAACCCGCCCCGGCTTCGCCTGGTATCTCAGCGTAAGCTTAAAAGGCGCACGGACGGTAGGTCTCAGACGCAATTCAGAAAAGCCGATGTGAACAGCGAAACTCCAAACACTTATAGTCTAGTCTTCTCTGAAGTCTCAACTCGACACGACTCGACAGTTAATGCTGGCCGAAGCTGGGGTGAAGGGCTCGCTCGTAAACTCGCTCCGAAGCTAGTAATTTAAATTTCCACTGAATGGAGATTGTTGGAAGAAATTAAAACGTAAAATCACTTATAGTTGGCGATGTATTGTAGATAAAGGTATGCTGTCGGGGACTTCTTTGTAGAACTTGTCATGATGACCAATTCTTACACTCATAGTATTGTGCCCGACCGAGAGGGCACAGTATATAGATATTTTTAATGGTTTACCCAGCGTAAGCTTAAAAGGCGCACGGACGGCAGGGTTTCCTTCGACACGATTCACTGAAATCGTTACTGCCCGGCTTTCTTTGGTCATAAATGAATGGTTTCCTACAGAAACCATCCTCGAGAAATTATTTACTGAATTGTGAAAACCGCATCAAAATCCATTCAGTGGATTTAGAAATTACCCGTTACATCCAGGAATCGTGGACTTGGTTTTATGTAGAGATGCCAGCGACTATCATTAAAACAAATACATGAATTTATAACTAGTATGGACTATGAATTCTTCATAAGACTCATTAAATAAGTTATACAACTGTACCTACGGATACTTATAGAGGACTGAACTAATAAAAACAGAGGACTGAACTAATAAAAACAGAGCATTCTTTTTATGTTTCTTTGAATTAAAAGTGTGAGTATATCAACATTGTGGCTTTTTTGTGTAGTAGTTGGTGATTTAACGTGACTTATGTTCACAATGGAAATAATCACTCAGGTGAGTTAAAATTCAAAAAACCCTTGCAAAAGTGAAATCATGAGTTTCGCGAATAACGTGCTGAATGCAGTTGCCAGCTTGCTGGCCGCCGCGAGTGCTAGTGTCGTTTCACCTACAAAGAGGATGCAATTTCGTAGCGCAGCGAGCTTCGCGACTGTGTATTTTATACTGTGGTAATACAATTCCGTCCTCCCAGGGTTGCCAATCTAGTTTTCCCCCGCTAAAAAACTTAAAGCTTATTCCAAACTGAGGCTAGCGCCAAATAATTTTGAATCCCACCCAGCGGGACAATAATAGCTTTTTTTTTTCTTTTCTTGGCGGGAGAGAAGTTATATGTAGCTTACATTAATCTAGTTTTTATTAAAAATAGCGTGCTTTAATAAAGACTTAGAAAATTCTATGGGTACATTAACATTAATTTTGGGATCATTATTAACATCTTGAGCATGAGATAACCGTCAGCCAAGTTGCTTCATATTACGTAAATCTATGTCCAGCAATTCCCCGAATTACTGTTATCTCCCAGTCACGAATGAGTGAAATTTGTCGCCTGAGTAGTGTAAGCAATTAAAACTTTTTCCGGCTGCATGTGGCATTTGTAAGGTAAGAAGTACCTTGGTAGGTGACAAAAATCTTCGAAAATGATACTTTGGGCATTCAGTGCTAATTGAAATATAAAGCACAGGGTCTTGTTGGAAAAACTGAATAAACATAAAGATGAGTACCGGCATTGAATTCCTCATAAATAAATATTATACATCGTGCGAGGACATGCCCACTTTTGCTGAGACCTCTGTAAATAATTTCTCTTGTTGAGAGATATGCAGTCTTCATGTTGGTAGCACAGATATATTTCAGTTTATTTTGTTCCTGTGAGGGGAACAGGAATGTTCTAGATTTACCATTGAAGTGAGACATTTTAGTCAAAAATTAACTTAATTTTTTAAAGAACTGATTTGTTTTTGTCTTTTGAGGATATTGAATTACTCGAAAAATTCGGGATCAAAATTCATGAAACTGTTCTTGTGTAATAATATCTCATAGAGAGATGAAAAAACTTGTAGAGTTGTTGTTAATTCATTTGTGGTGCTTGAGACTCCTTGGCCATCAGCCCCGTGTAGTTGGGAGTGTGTTGAAGCTGTCTGACAACCTGTATTGCTGTGATGATTGTAGTTTTGTGCAGGGGCCCACCCTGGGAACACTTTAAAAACATTGATAATATCTTTCAAGAAAATTGATTGCATAACGGGCTCCAGAATGTTTAGTCTTGAAGACAGTAATATAGACATAAATAACCTACGTGGCCAGGGGAACGATGGGGTGGCTGCCATGAGTGCAAAGTATAAAGGGGCTCAAGTGTGCATCCAAGAAGCTCACCCCACAGCAATATACATGCATTGCGCTTCTCATAGCCTTAACCTGGCATTGTCGACCGCATCTGAGGTTGTATCAATCAGGAACTGCTTTGGAATAGTGGAGAAGTTGTGGGATTTTTTTAACACTCCTTAAAGACAAGCAGTTTTAAAACAGTGCATTGAATCTGAGGTAAATCTTGAAACCAACAAGAAAAAACTCATGCAGCTTTGTCCAACGAGATGGGTACAAAGGCACGATGCTATTTTTGTTATGAAAGAACTGCTGCAACCTCTTGAAGTAGCGTTAGAGGAGATTAAAAACTGGAATGATAGGGAATCTACTTCAGGAGCTCTAATACTACTAAACTGTATAATGTATAATGTGAATGTATAATTTTTCTCATGGCATCAGAAAAACTGCTTGGTCACACAGTAAACGTAAGCAAAAAGCTTCAGGGAAGTGATTTAGGTTTATCGTCTGCAATTACACATGCCGAATTTGTGATTGAAAGCTTAAAATCTCTAAGAAAAAATGCAGATCAAGAATTTCACTCGTTGTTTGAAGAAGCTACCAAAATTGCTAATAACTGGGGTTCAATAACTTCGATGCCTCGAACAGTTGGAAGACAACTGAACAGAAGCAACATACCAGCAGAAACTCCAGAATTATACTATAAAAGAACTGTTTTCATCCCTTGGATTGACTCTTTCATTATTTCATTGGAATCTCGATTCATCAAGCATAAAGACTTATTAAAGAGTTTTGAGTGCTTACTGCCATCAGCCAATGCATCACATACCATAAAGAAACCTTCCAAGAAAAAGAGCAACTTGATTTCTTACAGCTGTGTAATTTTTATAAGAATGACATAATTGAAAGTGGAGGAAACAACAAAGGCCTGCTTATGGCAGAGTTTGAACTGTGGCACAAGAGCTTCAAGACCCACGCTAATATCCCTAAAAACGCAATCGATGTGTTGAATCTATGTGACAAGGACTTGTTTCCTAATATCCACACATTGTTGAGAATTTTGTGTACCATCCCTGTGACTACAAGCACTGCTGAGAGGTCATTTTCTACACCACGTCGGCTGAAAACACATCTTAGGAATACCATGGGTGCAGACAGGCTGACTGGACTAGCAGCACTGAATATTAACCGGGAAATTGAAGTAACCAGTACAGAGGTAGTTTCTGTTTT
This sequence comes from Meconema thalassinum, assembly GCA_946902985.2. Classification (NCBI taxonomy): domain Eukaryota; kingdom Metazoa; phylum Arthropoda; class Insecta; order Orthoptera; family Tettigoniidae; genus Meconema; species Meconema thalassinum. The sequence continues at coordinate 1,378,784,819 of OX336388.2, read as the reverse complement.
GAAAAAATCTGCTAGGCACCTGGATTTTGTTCTGTGAAATTTGAGTTTCCACTTTATTCAAACAACGTTAATGTTAATTCATTAATACATGATTTGTATTCAACTATTTGTTTAAACTTGCATTCAGCCTGTGTAATTAAGTTCAACTTGAAATTCTAGAAATGTTTAAGATTTTTTTTTTATTATAATATTAGTTATTAAAGTGTTGTATGGAATGATAAAGGCAAAGAGAAGAGATACAGGGGAAAATGTCAGAATGGTGGACAGGAATGGAAAGGAGGTCGAAAATATGGAAGAAGTAAAGGTTATCTGGAGAGAATACTTCAAGGAACTCCTAAATCCAACTAAAACCAGCGTAGTGGACATTGTGGAGGAAGATAATAATGTTATTGGTTTTACGTCCCTTTTAACTACCCTGGCTTTTAGAGACGCCGGGGTGCCGGAATTTTGCCCCGAAGGGGATCTTTAACGTGCCAGTAAATGTACTGACACGGCTCCCTCGCATTTGCGCACTGTGGAGGAAGAAACAGACAGTGACCAAGACATTTCAGAGAAGGAATTGACATGGAAAGAAGTGGAGGAAGCATTAAAGAAGATGAAAGGGGGAAAGGCACCGGGAATAGACGAAGTGAGTGTGGAGATGGTGAGAGCAGCAGGGGTGATAGGAACACAGTGGCTCTTTCGAGTAATGAAAGTGATATGGAGGGAGAAGAAAATACCAGAGGACTGGAAAAGAGGGATAATAATACCCATATTTAAAAAGGGAAGTAGGAAGGAATGCAAGAACTACAGGGGAATTACACTCGTGCCACTGCGCCAAAATATTTGAGAAGGTACTGGAGAGAAGAATTCGGACAGAAGTTGAAGATGGGCTGAGGGAAGAACAGTATGGATTCAGGCCAGGAAGGTCAACAGTTGACCTCATCTTTGCAGTAAGACAGCTACAAGAACACCATTATGAATATGGGAAAGATCTGGTGATGACCTTCTTGGATATTGAGAAAGCATATGATAGTATTAATAGAAACAAGGTATGGGAAGCAATGAGAGCAAAAGCAGTGAACAAGGAGACAGTGGCAAGAGTGAAAGCAATGTACGAGGGAAGCAAAAGCTGTGTAAAGGTGGGAAGAGAGAGAACGGAATGGTTTCAACTGGAGAGTGGTCTGAAACAGGGAAGTGCCCTCTCACCCCTGTTATTTATAGTGGTGATGGATGAAATCATACGAAAAGTGGTAAATAGCATTGGGGAAAGGAAAATGAAGGCAATGTTGTTTGCTGATGACCTTCTGGTATGGGGAGAGGATGAGGAAGAAGTACAAGAGCAATTAGATGAGTGGGAGAAGGTAGTGTTATCATATGGGATGAAGTTCTCAGCACGAAAGAGTGAAGTGGTCATCACAACGAGGAAGAAGAACAGACTGGATATGGGCATAACACTTGGAGGACAGCAGTTGCAGAAAGTAGAATGCTTCAAGTACTTGGGAAGCATAATTGAAGAAAAGGGAGGCAATAGGATGGAAATAAATGAGAGGGGAAGGTGCGCAGATGGATTTTTCAAGAGTGTTAGGGGGATGGATTTTTCAAGAGTGTTAGGGGGATGATATGGAATAAAGATGTACCACAAAAATGTAAAGGAATCATCTACAAGACCTACTTTGTGCCAATTTTGACATATGGTTCAGAAACATGGGTGATGAAGGAAAGGGACAAGAATAAAATACGAGCAGTGGAGATGAAGTTCCAGAGGAGTAGGGTAGGAGTGACAAGAATGGACAGAGTAAGGAATGAGAGAGTCAGGGAGATGGTAAGAGAGGAACCATTGCAAAATAGAATAGAGCGATCTAGGCTACAATGGTATGGACATGTGAGGAGGATGGAAGAGGAGAAGATACCGAAGAAGATGTTTGGAATGGAAATGACGGGAAGGAGGCCAAGGGGAAGACCAAGGGACAGATGGACAAAAGGAGTTAAGAAGAGTGTGGAGGAAAGAGGAGTGTGCTGGGACACAGTAAATGACGAGAGATGGTGGATGGACAGGAAACGATGGAGAGGCTTATGTTCCAAGCAGACCCGACCAGCGGTTGGAAAATGCTCAAGATGATGATGATTAGTTATTAAGGAAAATTAAAATAACTTATATATTTTCACGTACAGTACATAAAATATTTGTTACAATCCATAACACTATGGTATACAATTACATCTCGTAATTTTTAGCCTACTTTTCACATTTTGCAAAAATGAGGAAAAAGTAGACTTATGAGATCGGGCAAATGTCTGGCTGGCTGGCTGTGTGTGTGTGTGTCCCCCCTATCAACTCCTAAACGGCTGCAGCAATCGAAACAAAATTTGGTAGGAGTAACGATCTATGGTACCTGAATATCTCACGGCCATATTTGAAAATGATGTCAGTGCTACTAACTGCTGAAAAATAGCAATTAAAAATTGAGCTCCATGTTGAATATCTTGGAAGGTATGAATGGGAGCTATTTCAAAATTGGCACACGTATAGATAATAATATTGCAGTTTAATTTCCAGGAGGCCATACATGGCAGTGTTGCCAATATGATTATAAGCCTGCTGATAGGTCCAATTTTAAAATGCATGTAACTTCTATACCAACTAATGGATTTCATTCAAAATTGACACAGCAATAGATCATATTAGTTCAGATTATTTCTGGCCAATACATGTATGTCATTGTTGCCAACATAATTTTACGCGCCCTGTTAGATCCATTGTTTAACTGCATGTAACGTCCATGCTATCCATTGGACTTCAACCAAATTTTGTATTCTGTACCTTAAGAGATGGAACTAAGAATATATTCAGTCACCAGGGCTGCCAATTGTATTTCTCTATTAGGCTACATTATGCCAGGTATTCAGTATTTCGAACTAATTAGAAATTTCGATATTACCAACTTAATTTCGTCATTATTCTAGATAGATCCATATAACTTAATTATTGGCATGAATCTTAAATTTTAAGAAAAGTAGGCTCTTTAGTTCGTCACGGAACTTCTTGTTAAACTGTAATTTTTAGTTCCAATTAAATTTACATATTCAAAATCAAAATGTTATTATTAATGTCCTAAAACCTATATTAGTTCTTGGTATAAACAACTCAAAACTTAAAAATGATTGCAGGTAATTGATGTTACACATCAATCTGACGATCCTGGTAGCTGGATATATGGTTATAATAATAGTGAGCAGAGCAATCCAGTCGTTATCACTCTGATCGTGAACAAAAGTTAATTCTTGATAAAAATCATGCAGTTCCTTTTTATTACTTGTATAACCTTAGCTCAATGGTACTGTAACTAAAATTTGTATAAAGCATTCTACAGTATGTTTGATCTTATAGAATATATTTTTATGCATATGATCTCACATATACGTATTTACATACAAGACTAATAATGGACACATTCTCTTTCCATAGCTGAAATCATGTTATTGAGGAAAGCCCCCTCCAAACCAAAAGTCTGGGTGCGCCCCTGGTTGTGTGTGTAAATGTATTTGGGACAGGGATGGAGTAGTCGCTCCGGGACTTGAGCAAGGCACTATCCCGGCGATTTCCGGTAGGGAGTGTTGCAAAACCCGGGGAAAAAACACAGTCAGGATAACCGCTGTCAGCACCAGGATTCGAACCTACGATATCTGTACTTACCACAGCTGCCCTCGCGACCATGGTGCACGTTTGACATACGCGGCTACGCCGTGGGACGAAATGCTTGTAGAATTTGGCCTGAATACCTAGGTCATTGGAAAATCGGCAGGTTGTGATTTGTGTCTGTGGTGGTGTACTGTTGTCGCCTTTCGGCCCGGGTACCCATTTGTAGCTACACACGTCTTCATGACAACATATAACCACTCTACCTACAGATCGCGAAACTTGGCTCATATTTTTCTACCACCAGACAATAATGCTCTTATGCAGCCAGCAAGAATGTGCCGACTGCGCTATGTTGGTGCATGTTCTTGTTGCTGGATTTACTGAATTTGAGCATTGTGAAAAGGTTATATCTTTAATTTAGCATGTGCTTTACAAGAGGAGATGTGTAGTTCAATAAACAGATCTAATATTAGAAGCAATATTTCAGTGTTGCTAAGTAACCTATATGATCGCGTTTCAGTCGGTCATCACGAGTGTACGGTACCTAATTAGATTAGGTGGGCAGGGACAATTTATCTCCTAATGCCTGAAATAAAAATACATGAATCGTTTATACACTTAATAAAACACTTCTCTCATAAAGGGGAGGGGATTGTATGAGAAGCGTTTTATTAAATGTATACATAAATATTGTATTATGAATTACACAGGGAAATTAATTGTTACTCCTCGCCCAATCTAATTGGATGAATTCGTGTTGACCGACTGGGAAGTCAGACTGTTCAAATAGCAAGACGACACTGAGTTTCCAAAGGACCGTAAAAGGTAAGATTTGATCAATGGATTTTAGGCTAGTATTATAAAGCTTTTCAAGGGGAGCGTGATGGTGCAGTAGCTTACCTGCTCGTCAATCAGCCGGACGGCCGGAATTCCAATCCCGGTGACAGTGGGGTGGAATTTTCACCTGAAAAATTACGTAGCGTCAGGAAGGGCATCCGGCCTTAAATCCCCGGCCAAAACCAAAATGAGTCTGATTGGCTCCGGCGACCCCAATTATTTGGGATACGCAGTAGAAAGAATTATTAAGCTTTACAATCAAACAACGGAACTAGGTCTTTAACTGGTTATAAATCAATAATAATGTTACTTCTTTTAGGTCCCTTTTAACTACTGTGGCTTTTAGAGACACCGGGGTGCCGGATTTTTGCCTTGAAGGGGAACTTGAACGTGCCAGTAAATCTACAGACACGGTTCCCTCGCTTTTATGCACCCTTTAATGCCAGCTGACTGCGCCAAGATTAGTTCCTGCAACCCTGGGAACAGCAGGCGAGAACGTTACCGCTGAGCCACGGAGCCAGTCGGTTATAAATCAGAAGCATGTCTCGGTAAGATATCTATGCATGGCTTTGGTGGCGTGGTCGGTAGCATGCTGAACTGCTATGCCCAAGTTCGCGGGTTCACACCCAGTCGAAGTCATCGGGCCCATGTCATAGATTTATGGCACGTAAAAGAACTTACAACTACAATTGGTAGTGTGTAACCAAAATTTGTAGGCTATTTAGTTAGGCACGCTCTATCAAGTTCGAACATACGCAGTTGGGTTTCAGTGACAGTGGCGTCTGGTGGCTTAAATTGGAACTACTTGACATTGAAATTGGAGAACCTACGGGAGTTCATGTGAAATGCCCTGCTATGTCCATTGGCTGCAAATCAAATATAGGCCTAAATATCTATGCATTTTGAAAATTAAAACATACGGTTGGCTAAGTAAACGTAAAAGATGTCATCTCAAACGCGTGCCGACATTTTAATTTTCAGATGTAGAAAATGGACTTTTAATAGTCAGAGAGCTGATTTAATGAATAAAGATCTTGTACAATAATATAAACTTATTCTCGAATCCTTTGGAAGCAAGCCAATTTATGTCGTCAGGATAATGCTCACAAACTTAGATGTGGTACACTGTTTGTTAATTCTCTTATGAAATATCTGGTCTCCCACATGACTGCTGTGAAGGCACGGTACACAATTGTTATTGCCGATATTTTGTAAAGCTGGCATTGTATTAGTTTGTCAATTTCATGAATGAAAGGTTTCAAACCCACAGACAAAATACGAAGTACCTACAATTGAGCCATTTAAGACCTTAAGATCTTTTTATACTTTTCGTTTCACAAATCACACTGGCATTTTTACTAATTAACTATAATGTTAACAGAATAACTAGCTTTTGATATGGTTAAGAATTTAATATATTATACCCATACTATCAACCCGCCCCGGCTTCGCCTGGTATCTTAAAGGAGTCACTCAGCGTAAGCTTAAAAGGCGCACGGACGGTAGGTCTCAGACGCAATTCAGAAAAGCCAAGGTGAACAGCGAAACTCCAAACACTTATAGTCCACTCTTCTCTGAAGTCTTGACTCGACAGTTAATGCTGGCCGAAGCTGGGGTGATGGGCTCGCTCGCTAGCTCGTAAACTCGCTCCGAAGCTAGTAATTTAAATTTCCACTGAATGGAGATTGTTGGAAGAAATTAAAATGTAAAATCACTTACAGTATACTGTAGTTGGCGATGTATTAAAGATAAAGATATGCTGTCGCGGACTTCTTTGTAGAACTTTTCATGCTGACCAATTTTTACACTCATATTATATGGATATTTTTAATGGTTTACCAAGCGTAAGGTTAAAAGGCGCACGGACGGCAGGTTTTCCTTCGACACGATTCACTGAAATAGTTACTGCTCGCCTTCCTTTGGTCATAAATGAATGTTTTCCTACAGAAACCTTCCTCGAGAAATTCTTTACTGATTGGCGAAAACCGCATCAGAATCCATTCAGTGGATTTCGAGATTACCCGTTACATCCAGGAATCGTGGACTTGGTTTTATGTAGAGATACCCGCGACTATCATTAAAACAAATACATGAATTTATAACTAGTATGGACTATGAATTCTACGTAACACTCATTAATAGATAGATAGATAGATAGATTTTTATTAATTCCATTTGATCAAATACATGCATTCAATACATTTTTGATATAGGACACGTCAGGGTTTACATGCATAAAATAAAAGAACTAACAGGTATATATTACTAAGATTATAACTATTTATAACTTATTATAATAGCAAATCTTAATAGATACAATCTTATTGCACAACTATTTACACCTCACTCTATTATCATAATATGAAAACTTAATTCTATAAATACAACAACATACAGCTAGGTATTAAAATTAAATTAAAAAAGTAAAATATAGTTATAGATTCCATCACTCCTATACGCTAAAATATTCAACTACTGAGTAAAAACAATGGCACTGCAGATAAGCTTTCAACATTCTATCAAAGGTTTTTATTTTTGGGGCCAGTTTTATATACTGGGGTAGTTTATTGTATAATTTAACTCCAGTGTGAAAAGTTCCTTTTTGATATATGCTTGTGTGTGTGTGTGAAATATGAATGTTTTGATTTTGTCTTGTGTTATGCCTATGAACATCATTGTTTGTTTTAAGAAAAACATCTTTATTCATTAAATTCTTTTTAAAAAACATAATACTTTCAAAGATATATATGCAGGGCAGTGGGAGAATGTTTAAATCTTTAAACAGAGGTCTACATGATTCTCTCGAGTTTACATTTGCCATAATTCTAATCGCTCTCTTTTGTATCCTAAACGTGCTTAGTACATCTGGCGACATACCCCAAAATATGATCCCATATCTTAAGTATGAATGGAAATAAGCAAAATAAGTATTTCTTAATGTGTGCATGCTAGTGCAGGTTTTCAAAATACGTAACGCAAAGCACATCGAGTTCAGTTTAGTATTCAGATATTGTATATGTTTATTCCATTTCAAGTCTTGTTGTATCCATAGTCCTAAAAACTTTGTTTCTGATTTATTTTCTATTTGATGACCATTTAATGTTATATTGGGCATCGCAGGATTCCTATTCTGTATAGTGTGGAAATTTAGACATACTGTCTTTTTATAGTTTATTATGAGGCGATTATCTTGTGACCATTTGGTTAACTCTCCTGTAACGGAGTCAGCAGACTGCTGTATGACCTGTTTAGTTTCACCTTTTATTACGAGTGTTGTATCGTCCGCAAACAAAATTTCCTTATGTGAATGAACGTTCTGTGTTATATCATTGATATATAGAAGAAAGAGTAGTGGGCCCAAAACCGATCCCTGGGGTACTCCAAATTCAATAATTCCCTCATTGGACAATGTTTCATTAAGTAATTTGGTTCCCTCATCCTTGTGTCTCAAGCTTACTATTTGTTTACGCCTTGTTAAGTAAGACTCTATCCATTTATTAGCTAGACCTCTAACACCATATTGATTTAGTTTGGTAAGGAGGATTTTATGGTCAACTACATCAAATGCTTTCGATAAATCCAAGAATAGGCCAGTTACATGTTCCTTATTGTCAATTAATTTCAGTATACTATTACTACATTCGTAAATTGCTGTCTGTGTAGATTTTTCCGTTCTAAATCCATGTTGTGAGTTTGATAATATTTTATTTTTTTCTATGAAACTTATCAGTCTCTTATACATAATTTTTTCCACAATTTTTGCAATACCAGTTGGTAAGGTAATAGGACGATAGTTATCTAATTCATCTTTTGAACCGTTTTTGTGCACTGGAATTACTTTTGATAACTTCAAAATATCCGGGTAAGTTCCTGAGAGAATTGAACTGTTTATTAAGTGCGTAAGTGGATTTATTATATTTTCGGCACATTTCTTTAAAATTGCATCAGGGATGCCATCAATGCCAGCACAGAATTTATTTTTTAGCTCTTTTATAACTATTCTTACCTCTTCACTTGTGACATGATTTATAAATAAAGAATCACTGCATATATTTATTTTATTATTAGAATTTAGTGTATTTACCTGTGATTTATTTAATAATTTTTGCGGAATTTCCAGAAAATAGTCATTAAAAGTGTTTGCTATTTCCTCTGGATTATTAATCACTTTATTATTTCTGGTCAGTGTAATGTTCCTTTGTATTTTAGCATATTTTCCAGTTTCTTTCTTTATTACGGACCACATAGCCCTGTTTTTATTAGATGATTGGGAAATAAAATTATCATTATGCATTTTCTTTGCTAGTCTTATTACCTTATTTAATATGCTAGTGTATTTTTTGTAGTATAAATTGAATTCAGGTGTTGTGTGGTATTGTTTATATAATTTGTGTAGAAATTTCTTTCTTTGACATGAATTTATAATCCCTGTTGTTATCCAATTGCTAGTTTTGTTATTTTGAACAGTTCTTCGTTTAAAGGGGAATGCTATTTCAAAATAGTGTTTTAGGGTACTGTTAAATGCATTAAATTTATCATTTACATTTTCTAGTTCATAAATTTCTGACCATGTTTCCTTATTTAATAAGTCATTGAAATATGTAACATTTGCTTCAGTGAATGACCTGCACTTTGATTTTACTCCATTATCATTATTATTGATTACTTCGGATACTTCAAAACTCAGTATTTGTCCATGGTGGTCACTAAAACCCGGACAATAGACTTCTATTGAATGGTGATATTTATCTGTATTTATAAAAATTTGATCAGGAGTGGTTTTACTAAATTTTGTTATTCTTGTTGGTGTATTTACTGTAGGTTTCAGTCCATAGGAAATTAGTAACTGGTTTAATAATTCACAATTTCTATCAAGTTTTAAGAAATCCACATTTACATCCCCACAAATTATTATATCGAAATTTACTTTGCTCATGTTATTGAGTAACAATTCTAGTTTATCTATAAATAGAGGAAACTTTCCTGACGGAGAACGGTATACGCATACAATTATTAACTTAAACTGCTGAATTTTTACGGCAGAGAATTCAAAATCCTGTTCCATAATTAGATAATCATAAGCTGTTATCTGTTCATGATCTAAATTATTTCTTAAGAAGATGCAAGTACCACCATGGCTAATATTAGATCTAGAGTATTTACTAGCTTGTATAAACCCTGGGAATTGAATTAATTCAAGTTGTTCCTCTTTCAGCCAATGTTCTGAAATACATAGTGCTGAGATGTCTTTAAGTTCATTTTTAAGCATTAGATTTATGTAATCAATTTTATTATAAAGAGACTGGACATTCTGGTGGTAAATTTTAAATTTGTTACTTTTGCAAGCTTGTGTTGGTGATTTATTTACATTATTATTATCATAATTGTTATTATTATTGTTGCTAGACAAATCCGAAATACCATTGTTGCACTCCGTTAAATTTGACTTCAAAAGATGTGAATGCCAAACCTCACGTTTGGCTTCTTCTACCAGTTTCCCTGCTTCCACTCTAATGATATTACTGTCGAATTATTCTTACCATTTGAATTTACAATTTTGCAGATTTCATCACTAAGATACTCTTTTCCTAATCTATTTAAGTGTAGGCCATGCCGAGTGTGGAACTTCCTGTCTAATTTACTTACATCTACAATTTGGACATTTGGAAAACTCTTACAAATTTTATGAATTTTTCCATTTGTAGCCTCTATTTCTATATTTACACATGACTTGGGAATTAAATCGTGTCTCTGCGGAATGTTTACAATAATGACATTTGTTTTTTGCATGGATGGCAATGTACCCTTTAAATCTTTGATTACCTTTTTACTCTCATTTCTATAGACGTCGTTTGCTCCAGCGATGATCACTGCGTAGTCCTTTGCAGTAAGGGACGCACACTCTCCTATCATCCCGTTCGTGACTTCTGCAATCTGAGCTCCTGGCTTCACTGTCGAAGTGACCTCCATTTCTCGGCTTCTCTCCAAAACGCTTGCTGCTACATCTCGCCCGTGGCTATCCGCAAATATCCGCATCTTCCTGGATTTTCTCTTTATCACTTTCTTCTTTTCTTCTTGAGGAAAGTCATCATTTTCTTCGACAAGCACTCCAAATGAATTTGAGACGGGAATTTCAGTTACATGTACTCCATTTATAGGCCTAGGCTTATTCAATCTTACCTTACCAGCAATCACTGTCGACCAAGTTTCCTTGCTTTCCCCTCTGTTTCCTTTTAATTTATTCAACTCTTCCATTAACTTAGCAATATCTTCCTTTAGCAGCTTTATAATTTCGTCTTTTGAGGACAGTTCGTTTCTCAGGTTATGACATTCGCATGACGGTAGCGGTAGGCCTACATTACGACAATCGGTTTCACTTTTCTCCTCATTCAATTTTACCTGAGATCTTGTGATGATTTTATTTGCATTTTTTACTTTTATTTTGCACGACGAGCATAAATCCGTTACGGTTACACAACCTGACGAGATACTAACACTGTTGACAGTCGTCATACTAGAGATCTAAGTGAGCCTAGATGTTTACACCAAATTACACTAAATTTAATTTAATTATTACTACCTAATAGAATTAATCTAATAACCTACCAATAAAGAAGAATGTGAAATACGTATATCTTCCAATCGGGTGAAGTCTCGTAAAAGCACCACTGCTCTACTTGGTTCAAACAGTGATTGAAGAAGTCACCGAATCTTTGGATACACGTTCCCACAACTTAGTTTAAGTTTATTAAATTATCAACAAGAATTTCTAAATACTATCAATATTCCGTATTACACTTGATCTAAGGAAAGTAACTTTATAGATTTTAAGCCTCTGTTATAATATTTTACCACTTTTATCAAATATTTACACTAGCTGCTATTTCACTACACTTTCACTGTGACGCCATCTTGCTTGCAGATACGTCATACAACTGTACCTAGGGAAACTTATAGAGGACTGAACTAATAAAAACAGAGCATTCTTTTTAAGTTTCTATGAATTAAAAGTGTACATTATATCAACATTGTGGGTTTTTTCTGTAGTAGTTGGTGATTTAACGTGACGTATGTTTACAATGGAAATAATCACTCAGGTGAGTTAAAATTCAAAAAACCGTTGCGAAATTGAAATCATCTGTACCGCGAATAACGTGCTCAAGGCAGTTGCCAGCTTGTTGGCCGCCGCGAGCGCTATTGTCGCTTCACCTACAAAGACGATGTAATTTCGTAGTGCCGCGAGTTTCGCGACTGTGTATTTTAGACTGTGGTAATACAATTCCGTCCTCCCAGGGTTGCCAATCTAACTTTTCCCTCGCGAAGTAAATTATAGCTTATTTCAAACTGAGACTAGCGCAAATTAATTTTGAATCCCACACAGCGGGACAATATTAGCTTTATTTTTCTTTTCTTTGCGGGAGAGAAGTTATTTGTAAATTCATCTAGTTTTATTAAAAGTAACGCGTTTTAATGAAGGCTTAGAAAATTCTATGGGTACATTAACACTAATTTTGGGATCATTATTAACATCTTGAGCATGAGATAACCGTCAGCCGGGTTGTTTCATATTACGTAAATATATGTCCAGCAATTCCCCGAATTACGGTTATCTCCCAGTTACGAATGAGTGAAATTTGTCGCCTGAGTAGTGTAAACAATTAAACCTTTTTCCGGCTGTAGGTAGCATTTGTACGGTAAGAAGGACCTTGGTAGGTGACAAAAATCTTCGGAAATGATTCTTTAGGTATTCAGGGCTAATTGCAATATAAAGCACAGGATCTTGTTGGAAAAACTGAATAAACATGAAAATGAGTACCGGCATTGAATTACTCATAAATCAGCATGATACATCGTGAGAGGACATGCCCACCTTTGCTGAGACCTCTGTAAATAATTTCTCTTGTTGAGAGATACGCAGTCTTCATGTTGCTAGCACAGATATATTTGAGTTTATTTTGTTCCTGTCAGGGGAACATGAATGTTCTAGATTTACCATTGAGGTGAGACATTTTAGTCAAATATTAACTTAATTTTTTAAAGAACTGATTTGTTTTTGTCTTTTGAGGATATTGTATTACTCGAAAAAATCGGGATCAAAACACCTGAAACTTTCCTTGTTTAATAATATCTCATAGAGAATTGGAAAACTTGTAGAGTAGTTGTTAATTCATTTGAGGGGCTTTAGACACCTTGGTCATCAGCCCCATGTAGTTGGGAGTGTGTTGAAGCTGTCTGGCAACCTGTATTGCTGTGATGATTGTAATTGTGTGTGTAAATGTATCTGGGACACGGATGGAGTAGACGCTCCGGGACTTGAGCAAGGCACTATCCCGGCAATTTCCTGTAGGGAGTGTGGCAAAACCCTGGGAAAACACACTCAGGATAACCGCTGTCAGCACCGGGATTCGAACCTACGATATCCGTACTTACCACAGCTGCCCTCGCGACCATGGTGCACGTTTGAAGATAGCCGCGGGACGAAAAACTTGTAGAATTTGGCTTGAGTAGTCTACCTATAACCCCCCCCCCCCCATTGGTCGATCCTGACTACGCTACTGGTAGCGATGTGGAAGTTATGTAGTTCTGTCGGAGGCCAGCTATTAGGCAGGTTTTCACTGCCGTTGAGATTAAAGGTAACACAAACTGTTCTCTCCGATTCCGTTATGGACAAAGTTAATTCATGGAATTTTCTCGTTTTGTTTTGATATTACTACCGGTAATTTACTCGTCATGCTCGAGTGCGGGTTTTACGAGCAGTGCTGGACTTTTAGCTTTGGTGGATCAACACGTTTTTTTGTTGTTTTTTTTTTACTATAAGCTTTCCTTGCGGTGCAAAAAGGTCATGACGCTTGCCTCTGTAAATGTAATGTTTCGTGTTCCCCTCTTCTGTTAATTTTTGTTAGGATCAGCGCTGAATAACCTAAGAATTTTCATATTTTGTTAAACATTTATTATATTTTTCAGGCCGTTAATTATAAGTCTTTTGGAGGGTAACTTTGTTATAGGCGACAATGTCCCTTGATTGTCCCCGCGTGGTGGTCTATTATAGCTAACGGCTGAACCATTCTTGGCCTAGCCGGCAGCAACACAACATTCCTTGCCTTGAGATGTGGAAGTGACTGGTGGACTCTGTGCTCCAGGGCTAATTAATAGCCCTTGATTATTATTATTTTATTTTACTTCAGCTGATTTAGTTTGCGTGTGATTGTTCCTTCTTTAAGGTAACATGGCTTTTATTACTTTTAGATAGATAGATAATGCCTTTATTGGTGGCGAAGTTAGGGCTCAAGGCCCTCTCTTACACTTAACCACTAGATGAGTATACATCTACGTGACTTATAATTAGAAATACCAATAGCACAAATAATATTAATAGCAATAAGAATAGTGATAATATGAATAATGGTAGAATCATTAATTTCAAAAATACACAAAGTAAAGTACCCTTAAATGACGTAACTACAGTAATCCGATCATTCATCTCATTCGTTCATTCAACATTTATCGAGGAAGTCAGCGGGATCCACCTAGCAAATACTCGCAGCAAGCCACTTTAAATTTGCGATGAGAGGGATTGTCTCTAATGTTCACAGGTAGCAAATTCCATGACCTGGACGCTGAGATTATGAACGAGCGGTTGTAAACAGCAGTACGGTTTATAGGTATGGCAAGAGAGGAGCCAGATCTCGTATTGTGGTCATGATAGGGCGAGAGGTAAGAAAACGGTGAAACAAGATAGTTAGGGGTATTAGTGGAAAGTATTTTGTGCAGTAGTGATAATATGTGGAGTTCACGACGCTGGTGCACTCGAAGCCACGACAGCTCCTTATAATAGGGTGATATATGATCATCATATCGCAGGCCAAAGATATATCTTACACAGTTGTTGAGGCACCGGTCCAGTTTCTTGTTACTATCGTAGGTTATTTCAGTCAACACAGTGTCACAGTAGTCAAATATAGGTAGTATCAGAGAGCGAATTAGTTGTACTTTAAGTCGAACAGAGAATACATTACCGAACCGTTTCAGATGATATAAGCATTTGTGTACTTTATTACATGTGCTTATCACCTGTTTAGTCCAATTTAAGGTCTCAGTCATAATAATTCCTAAGTTTGCCACTGAAGTAGAGTAGGGTATGATTTTATTGTTTAAAATTATTGGAGAGATGTCACGTTGCTTGAGGGAATATAAGTTTTTACTGGTACCGATAATAATCACTTGAGTTTTATTTGGGTTTATTAATAAACTGTTTTTATAAGCATAGTCACTAAGCTGTTGTAGGTCAGAATTTATTTTAATGATTGCATTATTGATATCACTCGGTTTTGAATGATAGTAGATCTGTACATCATCTGCATACATTTGCAATTTGCAGAAATTAAGGGCTTTTGATATGTCATTTATTTGGATGATAAATAACAGTGGCCCAAGAACCGAACCCTGAGGGACACCGAGGGTCTTACTTTGCCATCCCGAACTCACATTTCCCACTATCACACGTTGCCGGCGATTTTCAAGGTAAGAGGAAAAGAACCGGAGTGACACACTATTAAAATTTAGTTCGCGAAGTTTCTGCAGTAGCAACTGAGGGTTGACGGTGTCAAAGGCACTACTGAGATCTAATAATGTCAGTACAGTCACGTCCCGTTGGTCCATTGCACATCTGATATCATCTGTCACTCGTAGTAAAGCTGTCGCAGTGCTATGCCCCTTTCTGAAGCCGGATTGGAAGGGGTTGAGTAGGGAATGCTTTGTAAGGTATTCAGTAACTTGTGTATGAACTAGACGTTCAAGTACCTTGGATAATGGTGGTAGGATGGATACTGGACGATAATCTGAAGGAGAATCAAACTTGGAGCTCTTCGGGATTGGTCTAATTAGTGCATCTTTCCAAACATCTGGGAACACTCCGTTTGTCAGGCAGTAGTTAAATATATGAGTTAGTATTGACAGAACAGCTCCCAAGACATGCTTAATCAGTGATATAGGAATGTCATCGTTACCTGTGGCATTGGATGAAATAGAGTATATCACACCTTTAACTTCATTCGAGCTGACATTTCTAAAAGAGAATTGCTCAAAAACAGACTGCTGTTGTAACAAGGGTACCGGTAGTGAACTATTAGGGAAGGAGGTAGAGGCTACTTTTGGCCGTGCGAAGTGATCATTTAGAGCCTCTAGCGATATGCTTGGTACATGTTGTTCAACTGTCTTACCTATCCCTAACGCACGTAATTTACTCAATTTTTGTCTAGGGCTGTTGGTTTTCATCAGTTCATGAAAGTATTTATATTTAGAATTTCTAATTAGCTGCTTGGTTCTGTTTCTCAGAATTCTATATCTCTCAAAATCAACTGCATCATGTGTCTGTCTGTATAGTCTGTATAGTTTGTCACGACTGGCCATAGCAGATCTTACCTCAGCCGTTAGCCACGCAGATGAAGAGCGGGTAATTCTTACCCGTTTCTTTGGTGCATGTTTGTCAAATATTTCTAGTACCATTAAATTGAATGTATTTACTTTAGAATTTATGTTCTGAGAATTACGTATATTATCCCAAGGCAAGTCAATATGTCGTAAGTCTCGTATTGTCATGTAGCGTGGTTTATACTTAGGTATTCGTATAGAATAACATACGTACAATAGATCATGTGAAGAGATGCCAGGAGCAGGGATCTGTCCGTGTTTAATTACTTTCTGAGGTTGATTTGTCACAAGAAGATCAATTAAGGTATGGCTTGTATGGTCAGAGTAATGAACATGATTAGTAGCGTTCAGGGGTAAAACCGTCATGTTTGTGGCGAGAAATAAATTCAGTAGGCTGTTAGCTTCACCAGTCTGCTTTAAGAGGTCAGTGTTAAAATCACCCATGATTATAATGTCGTCGTATGCCGATGCAAGACCTGCTAATGCATCTTCAAAATCAGCAGTCTGTCTTATTTTAGGTGGCTTGTATACAATCCCTATTAATATCTTTGTATGGCAGTCTAATTCTACAAACATAAATTCTGGTCGCAGTATAAGTGTTGGGTCGGAAATGGAAATTATCTTACATTTTAGGTCGTTTCTGTGATAAAGTAGAAGCCCACCACCTATTTTGTCAATACGGTCATGGCGTAATATAGAGTATCCATCAAGGTTAGCTGCCGATGACGGCAGGTCTTTACGCATCCAACTTTCACTGATTCCAATAATATGTACATTGTTTACTTCAAAAATAGCCTGTATCTCCTCCAGATGTGCTAATAATGACTGTTCATTTAGGTGGCAACATTGTAAAGACCGCGGGTGGTTACTAAGCTGCTCTTGCAACACAAGTCCCGTTGAAGGTGGAAGGGACGGGAGAGAAGGGATGGGCGAGGTGAGTGGAGAGGAATGCAGGTCAATGGTATTGCCGTTGTCCTGGTCAACAAACATATGAAAGTATGCAGTGGGAAATAAAATTAAGTAAGAAGTAAAATGAGCTTACCTGAGCAACCTGGTGAGCAGATCCACTGACTATCACAAGCACACACATACACACACACAAATATAAGCTAATTACTATACACATAATTTATTTCCAAGGTTCACTTGTTCATCCTACTCCCTGCCATGTTATTCAACTGCATCATCGTGCATATTTGAATTTTGCTTCCATCCTCCCTTAAAACACAAATACGTCCATCTTGAGTCCAGCATTTCTGCAGTCCCCATATGTCCCGTGCCTGATTTAATATAGTTTTTCTCACACTTGTGAGTGACTCAGTTAGCATGAGCCCACTGCCCTTAAAAGCTCGCTTCGCACGCCACACACGATCTCGATCATGATACCGAAGGAACTTAATAATAATCGGTCGATTTCCAAGCGAGACCACCTCAGCAGACGTTCGATATCGGCGGCCCAGCCTGTGGCAGCGATCCACATCAAGCAGTGAGATATCAATTGAAAGTTTATTTTTCAGTGTCTCGAGGGCTTTGTTGTAGACGTCCTCAGATGGCTGCTCAAGGGACCCCATGCAACAAGAGGCAGTTTCGGCGACTGTACTGTTCAGCCTCATCCAATACCTCGTCTTGTTTATGAAGCCGGTATTTTCAGTTCCTTCAACTCCCCTTTAAGCCTGGAGATGTCATCACTGGCCTGTTTCTTGAACGCCTGGAACTCATCGCCAAGCGCTTGGAGCACGTTTGGTGGGTTGGCGGCACTGACTGCTGAATCTAGACGAGCTTGATATTCTTTCAAGGAATCTTCGAAAGCCGATATCTTCCTAGCTACTTCCTTTAGAGACATCGCGTTTACTTTTTAGTGAAGAGGATGCCTAATAATATAACTTAGTTCACACGAATCAGCACTTTCTGCAACTTAACTTTCTATTTAAGCAGGGTGTAGCAAGAGCAACTTCACTCAACCGTCACACTTGCCGCCATCTTGATTAGTGTGCGTGCATTGCTCGGAGTTCTGTTTGATTTCAGTTTGGATTTCCGCGTTTTTCGTGGTAACGTGCACGCCTCATGGCGCAGCGTTTCTTGTTCGGGGAGCATCTCTCCCATTTGCTTCAAGGCTTAATTTATTAACCCTTTCACGCTTGTTCATGACGCGGCAGTTGTGCTTCAAGGCTGACCAAGTGGTACGGTAGTAATTTCCTCCCGGGGCTTTTAGCAGTGTTTTTTATGTTCATTCATGCCTGTTCCACTTGTATAATTTGTTTAATTCAGAATACAATTTTATATTTCAGTTTTATTTTTGACTTTCCTTACGGCTGATTTAATTATGTGTTTTCCCACACCACCCTTTGGGGTTAAGTGCTCGCCGCCACACCCCAAGCAATTATCTTGCTTGCGCTGGTCTCGCCTAACGGTAAGGTCAGTATACTTGTCAGAGATTATCCCAGACAGCCATGTTACTAGCCAATGCATCGTAGAAGATATGTGAAGTACCTGATGCTAGGGGGCGTAAGGAAGTTAGTACTGAAGAAGAAGTGAAGGATGGACAAGAGAGAGATAAGGTGAAGAAAAGGTGGAGGACAAAGTGGACGAAGAAAAGGACGAAATGTAAGGCAAAGAGTCGTAGAGAGAAGTGGTGGAGAAGGAAGATGAAGAAAACAAAGTGGTCTAGGAGGATAGACAGGAGGACATGGTGGGCAGAGAAAAGGATGATGATGATGATAATTGTTGTTTTAAGGGGCCTAACATCTAGGTTATCGGCCCCGTAGAAAAGGATGAGATGTCAGGCAGATCGAGATAAGTGAGTGAAGGATCAGAAGAAGGAAAAGGAAAAGATAAAAGGGACAAAAGGAAAGAGGAAAGAAAAGATAATAATAAGAAGAAAGGAACTGTTGAGTAAGATAAGGCAGATGAGGAAAATGAGGAAGAGAAGGAAATGGAAGGTGAATAAAAAGAAGGGGAAGGAGAAACAGAATAAAGGACAGAAGCGCCGTGCAGAAAGGTTGAAGAATGAGGAAAAGGATAGTCCCTCTGAGGATGAAGATAAAGTTCTTGATAACTTCATGTTGTTGGATTCTGGTGGTGGATATCGAAGACGTGATAATGATGAAAATGGTACTGGTGATACTCCGTGCTTTAGAAGAAATAATGGAGACAGGCTCGGAGAGGTCGGAAGGATGATGAAGTTGGAGATGGTAACGGTGTTGGAGATGAAGACAAGTATGAGAATCCTCGTGTAATACTCTATATTCTTCCAGAGCCAACTGAAGATGAGAACGTTATGCTTGCTGGTGGTATTTGTTCCTGTATAAATGTTGACAAATATGACAATATTCTAGTGATGGTTACTGGAGACGACGTGCTTCAACTTATTGAGAGATGTGAGAACAGTGCGTTACAGCATTTTGTACTCGATAATGTCAAAAGAGTAGATATCTGAAACCTACCCCAATTCAGAAACATGCCATTCCCATCATAGTCCATGGAAGAGATGTCATGGCATGTGCTCAAACAGGCTCAGGAAGAACTGCTGTTTTCTATCTTTCCATTATCAATGTGTTGTTGAATGATCCAAGAGACTTAAATGTATCATCTGATTACTGTGAACATAGTGTTTATTGATAGTTTTAGTCCGTGTATGTTTGATGTATATTTTTTTAAATTTATGTATTTGTGTGCGGATCAAGGATGAATCTATAACCTTGAGTTAGAGATTTTTCCTAGAGGGGGCGTTTCTGTAACCGAATTTATTTAGTTACAGGACTCACCCTTGGGTTTCTGTAAGTATGTATTAGTGCCATGGTGTGTGATGTGGGTAAATGAGGTTATTAACCATGGCCACCTATTGATGGAACACCACAGAGAGTCTAGTGTTTGGTGGCATAGAGATTATTTGTGGTGACAGGTAGCTTTGACTACTTATGTGTCTATGGTGATGTCATGTTTTAATCAATATTATACTAGGGCGCCCGTACTGCTCCGCAGCATTATTTTTCAGTATTGGAATTAAAAAATTACGACATTATGTAATAGTTTATAACCTTTATTTCAATATTCTTCCTTCCAGACAATGTTCGCTGTGCTTCGAATCTTAGGTTTAATTTCTACTTCTACATCTTTAAATGATTTTCCTCGGGATAAGGCAACATAGAACATTCCATTGCCTAAAACAGGACCAGGCAAGTAGATTACAACTCGAAGAAGCGTTTGACCCTGCGCTTTGTTGATTTTAATACAAAACGTTAGTGTAATAGGAAATTTCCGCCATTAGAACCAAAGATATGATTGCTACAATGAGAAAAAATGTTGAAAAAAAGAGATGTAATATCGAATGTTCACTCATAACTTTCCTCAGAATCAGCCGATTTGAATAGTTAAGAGCTCAAATGAAAGCGCCTGATTCACTGAGTGTTCTTAGACCAAAACGACCAGCGTACCTCAATTAGAATCAAAGATATGATTGCTTCAAAGTTGAAAAAATCGAATAATTTGAGAAAGGCGGAATTTAAGTGATTTGTAATACTTGATGACAAATCTGTGCATGAATATCATTCATTTAAAAAGGAATGAAGGAAATCGACCGGATAGAATGGCCGGACGGACTCGGTTAAGTGTTCATAAATATTTCTAATATTCGCTTCGGCACTCATAACATTCCTCAGAATCAAAAAATTAAATATTCAATGCCTCAAAAGATAGAGCTTGATCGACTGGGTGTTCATAGACGAAAACGACCTTCGTACCTCAATTAGAACCAGAGATATGATTGCTTCAAAGTTGGAAAAAGTTGAAAAAATCAAATAATTTGAGAAAGGTGGAATTAAAGTGATTTGTAATACTTGATGACAAATCTGTGCATGAATATCTTTCATTTAAAAAAGGAATGAAGGAAATCGACCGGATAGAATGGCCAGACGGACTCTGTTAAGTTTCCATAAATATTTCTAATATTCGCTTCGCCACTCATAACATTCCTCAGAATCAACCAATTTACATATTTAATACCTCAATCGATAGACCTTGATCCACTGACTGTTCTTAGTCCAAAACGAATTGTGAATCTCAATTAGAACCATATATATGATTCCTACCATGAGAAAATATGTTGAAAAAATGAGATGTAATATCGAATGTTCACTCATAACATTCCTCAGAATCATCCGATGTGAATAGTTAAGAGCTCAAATGACAGCGCTTGATTCACTGAGTGTTCATAGACGAAAACGACCTTCGTACCTCAATTAGAACCAGTGATATGATTGCTTCAAAGTTGGAAAAAGTTGAAAAAATCAAATAATTTGAGAAAGGCGGAATTTAAGTGATTTATAATACTTGATGACAAATCTGTGCATGAATACCTTTCATTTATAAAAAGAATGCAGGAAATCGACAGGATAGAATGGCTGCATGGACTCGGATAAGTTTTCAATAATATTTTTAATACGAGTATATAGATGATTGCATCAATGAGACAAAAGTTGGAAAAAGTTCAAGAAATCAAATAATTTGAGGAAGGTGGAAGTTAAGTGATTTATAATACATGATAACAAATCAGGACATGAATAGCTTTCATTAAAAAAAGGAATGAGGAAATCGACCGGATAGAATAGCCGGACGGACTCTGTTAAGTTTTCATAAATATTTCTAATATTCGCTTCGGCACTCATAACATTCCTCAGAATCAACCAATTTACATATTTAATACCTCAAACGATAGACCTTGATCCACTGACTGTTCTTAGTCCAAAACGAATTGTGAATCTCAATTAGAACCATATATATGATTCCTACCATGAGAAAATATGTTGAA
The DNA here is from genome assembly GCA_946902985.2 of Meconema thalassinum. NCBI lineage: Eukaryota > Metazoa > Arthropoda > Insecta > Orthoptera > Tettigoniidae > Meconema > Meconema thalassinum. The sequence goes on along the minus strand of OX336388.2, from coordinate 1,378,763,124 downwards.
AAAATGAGATGTAATATCGAATGTTCACTCATAACATTCCTCAGAATCATCCGATGTGAATAGTTAAGAGCTCAAATGACAGCGCTTGATTCACTGAGTGTTCGTAAACGAAAACGACCTGCGTAACTCAATTAGAACCGAAGATATGATTGTTTCAAAGTTGGAAAAAGTTGAGAAAATCCACTACTTGGACGAAGGCGGAGTGATTTGTAATACTTGAAAACAAATCTGTGCATGCATACCTTTCATTTTAAAAAAAGAATGAAAGAAATCGACCAGATAGAATGGCCGGACGGACTTAAGATTTCATAAATATTTTTAATATATAGATGATTGCTTCAATGAGAGAAAAGAGTTGGAAAAGTTCAAGAAATCAAATAATTTGAGGAAGGCGGAAGTTAAGTGATTTGTAATACTTGATAAAAAATCCGTGCATGAATACCTTTAAATAAAAAAAGGAATGAATGAAATCGGCAGAATGGCCGGACTGACTCGGTTAAGTGTTCATAAATATTTCTAATATTTGCTTCGGCACTCATAACATTCCTCAGAATCAAAAAATTAAATATTCAATGCCTCAAAAGATAGAGCTTGATCGACTGGGTGTTCATAGACGAAAACGACCTTCGTACCTCAATTAGAACCAGAGATATGATTGCTTCAAAGTTGGAAAAAGTTGAAAAAATCAAATAATTTGAGAAAGGTGGAATTAAAGTGATTTGTAATACTTGATGACAAATCTGTGCATGAATATCTTTCATTTAAAAAACGAATGAAGGAAATCGACCGGATAGAATGGCCAGACGGACTCTGTTAAGTTTCCATAAATATTTCTAATATTCGCTTCGGCACTCATAACATTCCTCAGAATCAACCAATTTACATATTTAATACCTCAATCGATAGACCTTGATCCACTGACTGTTCTTAGTCCAAAACGAATTGTGAATCTCAATTAGAACCATATATATGATTCCTACCATGAGAAAATATGTTGAAAAAATGAGATGTAATATCGAATGTTCACTCATAACATTCCTCAGAATCATCCGATGTGAATAGTTAAGAGCTCAAATGACAGCGCTTGATTCACTGAGTGTTCATAGACGAAAACGACCTTCGTACCTCAATTAGAACCAGTGATATGATTGCTTCAAAGTTGGAAAAAGTAGAAAAAATCAAATAATTTGAGAAAGGCGGAATTTAAGTGATTTATAATACATGATGACAAATCTGTGCATGAATACCTTTCATTTATAAAAAGAATGCAGAAAATCGACAGGATAGAATGGCCGCACGGACTCGGATAAGTTTTCAATAATATTTTTAATCAATGAGACAAAAGTTGGAAAAAGTTCAAGAAATCAAATAATTTGAGGAAGGTGGAAGTTAAGTGATTTATAATACATGATAACAAATCAGGGCATGAATAGCTTTCATTAAAAAAAGGAATGAGGAAATCGACCGGATAGAATAGCCGGACGGACTCTGTTAAGTTTTCATAAATATTTCTAATATTCGCTTCGGCACTCATAACATTCCTCAGAATCAACCAATTTACATATTTAATACCTCAAACGATAGACCTTGATGCACTGACTGTTCTTAGTCCAAAACGAATTGTGAATCTCAATTAGAACCATATATATGATTCCTACCATGAGAAAATATGTTGAAAAAATGAGATGTAATATCGAATGTTCACTCATAACATTCCTCAGAATCATCCGATGTGAATAGTTAAGAGCTCAAATGACAGCGCTTGATTCACTGAGTGTTCGTAAACGAAAACGACCTGCGTAACTCAATTAGAACCGAAGATATGATTGTTTCCAAGTTGGAAAAAGTTGAGAAAATCCACTACTTGGACGAAGGCGGAGTGATTTGTAATACTTGAAAACAAATCTGTGCATGCATACCTTTCATTTTAAAAAAAGAATGAAAGAAATCGACCAGTTAGAATGGCCGGACGGACTTAAGATTTCATAAATATTTTTAATATATAGATGATTGCTTCAATGAGAGAAAAGAGTTGGAAAAGTTCAAGAAATCAAATAATTTGAGGAAGGCGGAAGTTAAGTGATTTGTAATACTTGATAAAAAATCCGTGCATGAATACCTTTAAATAAAAAAAGGAATGAATGAAATCGGCAGAATGGCCGGACTGACTCGGTTAAGTGTTCATAAATATTTCTAATATTCGCTTCGGCACTCATAACATTCCTCAGAATCAAAAAATTAAATATTCAATGCCTCAAAAGATAGAGCTTGATCGACTGGGTGTTCATAGACGAAAACGACCTTCGTACCTCAATTAGAACCAGAGATATGATTGCTTCAAAGTTGGAAAAAGTTGAAAAAATCAAATAATTTGAGAAAGGTGGAATTAAAGTGATTTGTAATACTTGATGACAAATCTGTGCATGAATATCTTTCATTTAAAAAACGAATGAAGGAAATCGACCGGATAGAATGGCCAGACGGACTCTGTTAAGTTTCCATAAATATTTCTAATATTCGCTTCGGCACTCATAACATTCCTCAGAATCAACCAATTTACATATTTAATACCTCAATCGATAGACCTTGATCCACTGACTGTTCTTAGTCCAAAACGAATTGTGAATCTCAATTAGAACCATATATATGATTCCTACCATGAGAAAATATGTTGAAAAAATGAGATGTAATATCGAATGTTCACTCATAACATTCCTCAGAATCATCCGATGTGAATAGTTAAGAGCTCAAATGACAGCGCTTGATTCACTGAGTGTTCATAGACGAAAACGACCTTCGTACCTCAATTAGAACCAGTGATATGATTGCTTCAAAGTTGGAAAAAGTAGAAAAATCAAATAATTTGAGAAAGGCGGAATTTAAGTGATTTATAATACATGATGACAAATCTGTGCATGAATACCTTTCATTTATAAAAAGAATGCAGAAAATCGACAGGATAGAATGGCCGTACGGACTCGGATAAGTTTTCAATAATATTTTTAATACGAGTATATAGATGATTGCATCAATGAGACAAAAGTTGGAAAAAGTTCAAGAAATCAAATAATTTGAGGAAGGTGGAAGTTAAGTGATTTATAATACATGATAACAAATCAGGGCATGAATAGCTTTCATTAAAAAAAGGAATGAGGAAATCGACCGGATAGAATGGCCGGACGGACTCTGTTAAGTTTTCATAAATATTTCTAATATTCGCTTCGGCACTCATAACATTCCTCAGAATCAACCAATTTACATATTTAATACCTCAAACGATAGACCTTGATCCACTGACTGTTCTTAGTCCAAAACGAATTGTGAATCTCAATTAGAACCATATATATGATTCCTACCATGAGAAAATATGTTGAAAAAATGAGATGTAATATCGAATGTTCACTCATAACATTCCTCAGAATCATCCGATGTGAATAGTTAAGAGCTCAAATGACAGCGCTTGATTCACTGAGTGTTCGTAAACGAAAACGACCTGCGTAACTCAATTAGAACCGAAGATATGATTGTTTCAAAGTTGGAAAAAGTTGAGAAAATCCACTACTTGGACGAAGGCGGAGTGATTTGTAATACTTGAAAACAAATCTTCGCATGCATACCTTTCATTTTAAAAAAGAATGAAAGAAATCGACCAGATAGAATGGCCGGACGGACTTAAGATTTCATAAATATTTTTAATATATAGATGATTGCTTCAATGAGAGAAAAGCGTTGGAAAAGTTCAAGAAATCAAATAATTTGAGGAAGGCGGAAGTTAAGTGATTTGTAATACTTGATAAAAAATCCGTGCATGAATACCTTTAAATAAAAAAAGGAATGAATGAAATCGGCAGAATGGCCGGACTGACTCGGTTAAGTGTTCATAAATATTTCTAATATTCGCTTCGGCACTCATAACATTCCTCAGAATCAAAAAATTAAATATTCAATGCCTCAAAAGATAGAGCTTGATCGACTGGGTGTTCATAGACGAAAACGACCTTCGTACCTCAATTAGAACCAGAGATATGATTGCTTCAAAGTTGGAAAAAGTTGAAAAAATCAAATAATTTGAGAAAGGTGGAATTAAAGTGATTTGTAATACTTGATGACAAATCTGTGCATGAATATCTTTCATTTAAAAAACGAATGAAGGAAATCGACCGGATAGAATGGCCAGACGGACTCTGTTAAGTTTCCATAAATATTTCTAATATTCGCTTCGGCACTCATAACATTCCTCAGAATCAACCAATTTACATATTTAATACCTCAAACGATAGACCTTGATCCACTGACTGTTCTTAGTCCAAAACGAATTGTGAATCTCAATTAGAACCATATATATGATTCCTACCATGAGAAAATATGTTGAAAAAATGAGATGTAATATCGAATGTTCACTCATAACATTCCTCAGAATCATCCGATGTGAATAGTTAAGAGCTCAAATGACATCGCTTGATTCACTGAGTGTTCGTAAACGAAAACGACCTGCGTAACTCAATTAGAACCGAAGATATGATTGTTTCAAAGTTGGAAAAAGTTGAGAAAATCCACTACTTGGACGAAGGCGGAGTGATTTGTAATACTTGAAAACAAATCTGTGCATGCATACCTTTCATTTTAAAAAAGAATGAAAGAAATCGACCAGATAGAATGGCCGGACGGACTTAAGATTTCATAAATATTTTTAATATATAGATGATTGCTTCAATGAGAGAAAAGAGTTGGAAAAGTTCAAGAAATCAAATAATTTGAGGAAGGCGGAAGTTAAGTGATTTGTAATACTTGATAAAAAATCCGTGCATGAATACCTTTAAATAAAAAAAGGAATGAATGAAATCGGCAGAATGGCCGGACTGACTCGGTTAAGTTTTCATAATTATTTCTAATATTCGCTTCGGCATTCATAACATTCCTCAGAATCAACGAATTTAAATATTTAATAACTCAAATAATAGAACATTATCCACTGAGTGCTCTTAGACCAAACCGAAGTGTGTAACTTAATTAGAACCAAAGATATGATTGCTACAATGAGAAAAAATGTTGAAAAAATGAGATGTAATATCGAATGTTCACTCATAACTTTCCTCAGAATCATCCGATTTGAATAGTTGACAGCTCAAATGAATGCACTTGAGTCACTGAGTGTTCTTAGACCAAAACGACCTGCGTACCTCAATTAGAACCAATGATATGATCGCTTCAAAGAGATAAAAAGTTGGAAAAAGTTGAAAAAATCAAGTAGTTTGAGAAAGGTGGAACGTAAGTGATTTGTAATACTTGATTTAAAAAAATCTGTGCATGAATACCATTCATTAAAAAAAAAAGAATGAAGGAAATCGACCGGATAGAATGGCCGGACGGACTGGCTTAAGATTTCATAAATATTTTTAATATATAAGATGATGTTCTAAGGAAAATTTTATGTTTTTTGGGATGGTGATGTGGATGTTATATCTTTTCTGTTTGTGGGGATGATTTGTGTAGGCAGTTATGAGGAATAAGATGAAATGTTTTGGATGTATGCTGATGTAAGAAAAGTTGTTTTAAGAAAATGCAAGAAAAGAATGGAGCAGAAGAATATTAAGCATTGTGAGGGGTATTTTTCCCTTATGAAGGTAGTTGTGGAAACTGTGTGAGAGATGAAGGTAATGGAAACTTGCTTACGTGTAGACATAAAGGTACCGTATTAAAAGTATTGTATTTCTTATTTTCTTGCGTGTTTAAACGCTATATAGACCCCGAAGATTATCATATTATTATAAGGAGAGATTAGTTACATTGATTGCCTAACGTAGGGGTTGTTGTTGTTGGTTGACAACGACCAATATATATATTATTTAAATTTATTACATTGACGCACCAACGTGTGGCTGGACAAAGGAAACACCAATAACCATTCCGACATCAATAAATATTTAGAATTAGTTTCATTGACGCCCAACTGTGGAGTGATTATTACAGTATTATGAGAAAGAAGATAAGTTTACCAAAAACGGAGAGTATAAAACTTCAATTCTAGTAGATATTACATACAATATATTACGCGTTATACCTTTCGTCGTAAGGTAAAGATTCAAAATCTCCCATAACAGCAGCGGCATTAGAGTATAAGATTAGACCCAAAATGTCACATATGTTTCTGTGACCTAAAGACTGAAGGTTAAATAAAATTATACATAAAATGCAAAAATCATTTAGACGACTACGTGTATTAGCGGCTAACATTTTCGGCTTTCGCTTTGGAGGTCTGATTTTGAATCCCAGATCTGTCAAGATATTTTAAATCTGGTGTGAGAGCCGGAATGGGCTACACTGCACCTCCCGAGGCAAAACTTGGAAATTGTTTCCCGTTGTTTCCCACTTCTACTCGAAGCAAATACCGCGATAGCTCCTAACTGAAGGCCACAAAAACTTACTTTCCAATCCTCATTTGAATTACAAATACACTCACTACTACAGCCATCACAGTAGCACATGTTATCATAAAAATTCCATACACACTTAAGTACAAGGGGGGGTTATATTATTATGATGTAGCAAAGTCTCTAAATTAATCAACAACAGAATCATTTATGCTCAATTAATCTTAATACTAAGTTTCGTGATGATATCTCCAGTTGTTGTAAACGTTACGCCACATGCAGGGTTAGCCAATATATTTCTTTTTTAATTTCAATTCCATACAATGACCCCTGTTAATAACATTTAAAAAAATACGTATACAGATTTTAATGGCGTTCAGATTCTTAATAGAAAATAGAGTGCCATGGCCTCTTACAGAGATAGATGGAAACCTGGTAGTCATAGCTTGAACTACTGTTTCTGTGGAGAAAATGGAGTGGCATGGCCTCTTTCTTACAGAGATAGATGGAAAATTGGTGGTCTCGTCCACGGCCGACTAGATGCGAGCTGCGCTCTATACCGGCCTTACCATTCCCTCCCAGTTAGAACCCATGCGTAACGTGTAATTGAAAAAGGTCCTCTAGTTGCCGATAGAACGCACCCCCAACCAAGTATAGGCGCGGTTAGTAAACAGCTGTTCAATAGGTTTATTAAATGTGTTTCTCACAGTGTTACGTTTAGAACAACGAAGTTTTGTTTCAGTTTCAATTGTTTAGAACATTGAAGTTTTGTTTCAGTTTCAATTATTGTAAGTAGTCCATATTAATATACCGACAAGAGTTTAGTGCTTTTCAGTCGGTCAACACGAATGTACCCAAAAGAGATGGGTTATGCCCTAATCCTGAAATAAATTACATGAGATTAATAAAACACTAGGATGACCAGTTTCGATCGTCAAGCGATCATCATCAGATCCATTACACTTAGGCTACAAAATCTATGTTTGAAATACAGGTGAAAATATTTACAATATGTACAATTATTTAGTTGCAGTATTGGTACTGCAACTGTCAGTGTATGCTAAATGCAGTATATATGTTAGGCGAAATGCTAAATGGTGATAGCTATCCGGAGATTGTACTTTAGAGAGATTATATGGTTGTAAACTATGGTTAAACTATAAAATTTTTGGCTAACTACTTATCTGATAGTCTTCCGTATTACAGCTACTCGCAGTTTTCGTGCTCACTGGAACTCGCTGTGCGGTCGACTGCGGTGGTTATCTTAACGACTGGTTTTTCCCCTGCCTCCTCCCCCCTTTCCCTACGTGCTGTGGGGAGTGATAGCGATGTGTTTATGTGAGGTGTTGCCAACCTAGATAAGATGTATGTTATTGAATGAGGTGGGTCCACAACTATTAAAGACCGTGGATTGGCCCTCGCCACGCGTGGAGCATAACCCATTCGAACTAAGCGTTGACGGTCTTATGAGGACGTCCCGGCATCTTTAATACTGCCGCGAATATGGGCCTTGGTTTGTTGCAGAAGCAAAGTACATCGTACACCTGATCCAGATAACATTTACCTATTAAAAACCCCTAATTTCCCCCCTTTTTTTATCTAGCTTGGCTGTGTCGCTAAATTGTGTTTTTTTTCCGACAGGGTGTGTTTTTAGTAGCGTGAAGAGGGGTGAGCTCTCCATGAACGTGTGTTCATTTAGATTGTTGGGATTGTTTCGTTTGGCTAGGTGTATCTCGATTGCTTCCTTTATGTCAAGAGCTCTGCCTTTCGATTCGTGATGGATTATTTTAAGATCCGACTCTATGGGGGGAAATTAGGGGGTTTTTAATAGGTAAATGTTATCTGGATCAGGTGTACGATGTACTTTGCTTCTGCAACAAACCAAGGCCCATATTCGCGGCAGTATTAAAGATACCGGGACGTCCTCATAAGACCGTCAACGCTTAGTTCGAATGGGTTATGCTCCACGCGTGGCGAGGGCCAATCCACGGTCTTTAATAGTTGTGGACCCACCTCATTCAATAACATACATCTTATCTAGGTTGGCAACACCTCACATAAACACATCGCTATCACTCCCCACAGCACGTAGGGACAGGGGGGAGGAGGCAGGGGAAAAACCAGTCGTTAAGATAACCACCGCAGTCGACCGCACAGCGAGTTCCAGTGAGCACGAAAACTGCGAGTAGCTGTAATACGGAAGACAATCAGATAAGTAGTTAGCCAAAAATTTTATAGTTTAACCATAGTTTACAACCATATAATCTCTCTAAAGTACAATCTCCGGATAGCTATCACCATTTAGCATTTCACCTAACATATATACTGCATTTAGCATACACTGACAGTTGCAGTACCAATACTGCAACTAAATAATTGTACATATTGTAAATATTTTCACCTGTATTTCAAACATAGATTTTGTAGCCTAAGTGTAATGGATCTGATGATGATCGCTTGACGATCGAAACTGGTCATCCTAGTGTTTTATTAATCTCATGTAATTTATTTCAGGATTAGGGCATAACCCATCTCTTTTGGGTACATTCGTGTTGACCGACTGAAAAGCACTAAACTCTTGTTTACTAAGGCAACACTGAAAATATGGCTTCAAACACCACAATGTTAATATACCGAATTCCTACGTTGTTTGGAACGTTTGCTGATGAAATTGTAAAATGCTGGGGTAAATTATAAACTATGGTTTGAACGCCGCCACTGCTCAAATCCAGTATGTCATACTGTTGTTTGTCATTTTGCACTTTAAATAGAAGAACATAGGAGGTGTGCTTTCATTTCCCGTGTTTACGTGAGATAGGTGTGATGATTGTCTTAACGTGATTTCCCGCGATAACATTGTTCTGGACACAAACTCTCCTTCGTCTGTTCTGTGTAGTCGTCATTTTGAGAGTCCCGCGCCATATTTGTGATCGTTTAATCGTGCACCACGGCTGCGAGGGCAGCTGTAGCAAATACAAACATCGTAGGTTCGAAACCCAGCACCGATAAACTATCATGAGTGAGGTTTTTCTACACTCTGTCCAGGCAAATAACGGGATAGTACTTGACCACTGCTAGTAACGCACATGATAGGGACTTTTTTTTGTCTCTGAGACCTACAATGATATCCAATTAACTATGGAATCAACCGTCCAGTGTATACCCATAAGTTATCTTCTAAAAAATGGGTATCATAATGTTTTCTTGCGATTCTGTTGAATCATTCTACAGTACATCGCCCAGGGGCTCACAACTAATGGGATGTGGGTTTGGTGACAACGGGACCCCAGCGGTTTGCTTCCACTTACTTGTGCCGGGCTCCCTTCTGTCATCTTTCCTGTCGACCACCCTTGGTCACCTCTCGTTCACTTACGACATTACGACACTCCCCCTCCTTCAGGGGCTTACAACTTGTGGGACGCTGGTTAGCGACTAGGGGACCCCAGCTTAGTTCGCGATGCTTCCACTTAATTGTGCCGGGGTCCTCTCTGGCATATATACTGTCGGTCTCCCTGGATCGACTCTTGTTTTCTTCCGACCCTGACGGTATTAGGATATCCGAGTTCTTAGAAGTCTTTCAAATTCCCGCCTTAATTGGACCTTGTTTCATCTTTCCTGTTACCCTCATTCTTCAAAGGGTCAGATCTCTTGTTTTTCTTTTCATCATGTTTGTAGCCCCACCACTGGATGTGCTACACCCTCAAGGGCTTACGGCTGTTGGTTTGGGAGGATACCTGAGCTGGATCTGTTTTTTCCCTTTATCCAGTGATTCTGGGGTGGACTCTCTCCTATTTCCCTTCCTATCTGCCTTTCATGGCACACCCTTCCAAATCCGTCAATTCTCATTTTTTGAGGATTGAGAGCATTTCTCCTACCTGTATTTTATTTCCCTTATTCTCTCCTTTTTGTCCTTTTGTTCTCGTAATCCGTAATTTGGTTGTAAGTTGTAATTATTTTTAGTTCTAGTGTTCATTTTATCATAATTTTTCATTTTCACCCCAAAGAATTAGAGGCCTACAGTAGGATATAAAGGCCGAAGCTGGGACAGGGGCTAATGGGCAAGATGGCCGCCGCGCGCAATCAGCCCTATGTTATTCTTATGGAGGGGTCAGTCATAGCTGGGCCAGGGGCTAATGGGCAAAATGGCCGCCACGCCCTGAGACCGTAAATGACGTCACAGGGAGAGGTCGGCCGTGTAGTTGCTAAATGGAATATTTATTATTATTATTATTAATACGTAATTATTGATTGATCATGTACAATCAAGACCAACCTTATATTGTCCACTTTTGGTGTAGTTGCTAGCATTTTAGCTGTTTCCCTAGAGGTCTGGGTTTCATTCCCGCCTCAACCAAGAAATGTTATAATGGGCTGAGAGCTGGAATGGGGTACACTCAGCCTCATAAAGTGAAAGTAAGAAAATGCGGGTTTCATTCATACCTCAACCATTTTGCCAAATCCAACTATACCTAACCTATCCTAACCTAACTTCGCCTAACCTAACCTAACAAACATTATTCAACCTAACCTAGCCTAACTTCAAAGTGAGAGCAAATATGAGAGCAAATGTGAGAGCAGACATAATAAAATAAGTTATAACCTAACCTAACCTACCCTAACCTAACATAACCTAACTTCAAAGTGAGGGAAAATATGTGAGCAAAAAGTAAGAGCAAAGAGTGAGAGCAAAAAAGTGGGAGCAAAAAGGTGGGAGCAAAAAGTGGAGCAAAAAAAAGGGAGCAAAAAAGTGGGAGCAAAAAGTAAGAGCAAAAAAGTGGGAGCAAAAAGGTGGGGAGCAAAAAAAGTGAGAGCAAAAAAGTAAGAGCAAAATCAGAGAGCACAAATAATAAACTTAGTTATAACCTAACCTAACCTAATCTAACCGACAAAAACCTCATTTAAAGATTTTAGATTTTACATTTTAACATTTTAGATTTTTTCATTTTACATTTTTTTAGATTTTACATTTTTGATTTTTTTTTTTGTATTTTAGATTTTAGTTTTGTTTAGATTTTAAATTTAAGATTTTTGATTTTAGGTTTTACATTTTACATTTTCCGAAAAGAGTAAACTACAAGGTCACATACCTAACCTCACCAAACCTAACTTTACCAAACCTAACTTAAGCTAATCCAAATGCTTGCACATACACAAAGTATATAAGGGCACATGCAACTATCCTTATGCTAGTCTTATAGGCTACTGTACAAGATGATCACTACCCCAACCGGGTATTTTTTTCATTTTGTTGTTTACACATTTTTCAATTTTCCAATTTCCCATTTTCAGTTTTTTTAATGTCAGTAATAAGTTTTTCAATTTCATAATATGGAAACATGGATTTTGCATTTTGTTGTTTACACATTTATCAATTTCACAATTTTCCATTTTCAGTTTTTTAAATGTCAGTTTAAAGTTTTTCAATTTCATGATATAGAAACATGGATTTTCCAATTTGTTGTTTACACATTTGTCAATTTCACAGTTTCTCATTTGCAGTTTTAAAATGTCAGTTTAAACTTATTCAATTTAATGATATAGAAATATGGATTTTCCAATTCTTTTACGCATTTGTCAATTTCGCAATTTCCCATTTACAGTTTTTTTAAATTTCAGTTTAACGTTTTCAATTTTTGTCAATATGGAAACATGTATTTTCCAATTTTGTTGTTTACATGTTTTTGATTTAGTCCATGTAGCCTACAAAGTTCATTTTGCATTAGGAGTGGAGAGAGGTGGGTTGTAATTAAAAATGTACAAGCAGTGTCCATACAATATTTTGTATTTTAAATACATATACAATATTTACACATAATACATTGTTTTTGTTATAAATTGTATAGTTGGTTTTATTTGTTATCTATTTTTATTTATTTTTGAGTATGAATACCATTTTTTTCTATTTTTGTAGTGCTATTTTTTAAATTCCTAAATTGTTTTATGTATTTGCTACATGCAGACAGAGGATTTTGATATTCATAACTTAACTCTTTAATCATGGTCAATAATTGAGTAATGACCTTAGGCATGCGTACCTATTCCATCCGAATCAATTACTCTTTAATCTTCTCCAGGACACAAAGCAATTTTGTTTAGTCTTATAGATGATACTGTATGTCATGTTGTTTAGAAGCAATAATGTTCATTGGTATTCTTTTAACCTCGTTTTTCATAATACAATCCTTATAATCTTGAAAGCTTATACAATTTTTGACAACACCTCTGCTAATACCTTTAATCTTTTTGATTTCTTTACCATTTATGTCTAAACCATACATTTTAGCTCTAAGTCCAACAAAGGCATTAATAATTTGTCCACAAGCCTCGTCTTTAAATTTCCCCAACGTTTTCTTGTTTGGTGTAGAGTAACATATGTGATTAGTAGGATAATCAGATGTGTCCAAGTTTCCTAGGAAATCCAACTTGTCTTGATATACATCTTGGGTGTTAACCAAATAAATGAACGAGTCAGTATCCATATACATGAGTTTAAGATTGTCCATGCCATAATAGGGTAGCAGGACATCATAGTGGTGGGAATACATGCGAGTTTTTGAAATATCCAGTATACACATTCCAATATATATAGGGTTATTGAATACAATGTTACGTTTAGCCATGTGGAAAGCAGCTAAGTTAGGACCATAAATTGTTCTGTCAATAAATGTTGGCTTTGCTATTAGCTTTTCTGCCTTTTTGCTGTCAGTCACAAGACGTATGTCTATTCTTTTACGGATATTTTCCATTGTTTTTCCGAAAATGGCATTGTTGAATAATTTGTACAGATTTTTCTCAAAATCATTTTTGGCTTGTTTTCGAAGGTTGTTATTAAAATCAACGCATGCCTTTAACCAAGGTCATTGCTTAAACTTTAACACACGATGAATTTTTATCAATTTTATTCCATGATCTAAAGCCTGTTTTAATGCCATGTAGTGAACAACATATCGCCTTCGATTTCCAAGATGAGGAATTAGTTTTTTCAGAGACGAATCCTAGGTTGTGTACACTCTGGTAGGAAAGGTAAATCGTTGTGTAGATCATGAAGGTCAGAGGGGTAATCAACATCAACGTCTAGAATGTATCCCACAGGATCGTCTTCCTTTAGTTTTTCTAGATCAACAGTATCTGGAGAAACCCAATGAAATTCACCATAAGGAAGGGAGTGGCACATAGCCCACACGTACTGGTTGTTGGCAACATCAACTGCGATGGTTTCTCAGAATCATAGGTTTCCATGTATTTATTGTTAGCTTCAGCATACCGATGAGACACCTGGCATATGCCTCCACGTATTCCAGATTCGATTAGAAGAATCTGATCATAATCCTGTAGCAATTCCAGTTCAATTCCAGTGTAAAGGAGCATTGCCTAAAAACTTAAACCAGGCGAAGTAAAAAAGTGTGCAGCATCCACTCGGTGTGTGTCTAGTGTTTTGTTTCTAAACGTTTCAAAGCTGTCTGCAAGAAGGAGTACATCTGATGTTAGGTAGAGGTCACTATATTCCCCTAGAGTTTTAATGTTGAACTGATTCCAGACATTTTTGACGTGTTCATAGTCTTCTTGACTAACATTTTCTTGACTTAATTTCCCATGAGTCAGTGTAGTCATAACAAAATACCCCTTTGCGAGTCATGAGCATTGCATTTTCTTTTCCAAAGTACTTGTCTGTTTCATGGTATGATGTTAAGTTGGAAACTAAGTTTTCCAAACTACTCGGCGTCGGCATTAACCGAAACGTGTCCACAAATCTAAGCTTAACATTTCCTACGTATTTGGTAAAGGAAATGTACTTTTCTTTGGAGTTAGCGATAACATCCACTCTCTCAGTAGTACATCCCAATTGCTTTACAATGAAATTTGCGTCGTAGCCACTCATATTATGTAGAAACACAGAAACGGGGTTACGTGTTTTACACCTCAAATTACAGTTATTGTGAGCACTTCCTCGGTATTCCCCTGTAATATGGCAGTTGTCTCGTACTTTCCAGTCCTCTTTGGTAAATGGTTTTTGACACAAATAACAGGTTTCAGAACATTGGAACTCTGCTTATTGATCCTCAGTTAAAGCCTTTGGAACATTTAAGCTGTAAAGGCGATCAATTTCATTAGCTATTGAGATCAAACAGTCCATACACTTTTCTGCAGCGTCAGGCCCACGATAAATAACAGGTTGGCTTGGAAGATTTGTCTTTATGTGTTCTACAGCAGGTGAGGGTTTAGCCTAACGTATATACCAAAGCTCAGGTATGGCACTGTATAACTTGCCTCAGGATTAGGTAGACATGTTTGATAGGGTAAGAGTATACTTTCAAAATCTGCATAGATAAAGTAAGGTATTCTCAACATTCTTTCAACATTTAAGAATATGACAATTGAGTTTTTAATAGGCATTTCAACCCTAGCAATGTCATGCTGGACACACAAAGCTCTATGCTCTTTCAATTTTTCCATTCCTTGTTGACATATCGATTATCGAAGTGAGTAAAACATCGTTTACACGTATATATCTTACGCCCATGGTGAGTAATCTGATGTCCTACTAGTTTATCAAAATCTTGGATAAAGACGGATGAAGAACTTAGCAAAAGGAGGTCACGATGGTCTTGCAGCTCTTGATCCACAACCTTTAGAGGAAACAATTTATTGTCTTTTTCCAGTCCAAATACATTTATGGATATGTCGTTGGCTTTCTCAAATTTGGGAATGTCAGCTAATGACGTATGAAACGATATCACTGAAAAATCATTCTTGTTTTCCAGGTCCTCGTATTTACTAACGCGTTCAGCTTTCGTTTTAACCAGTTTTGCTAAAATGGCATACATAAAACACTTTTCATCCTTTAAGTTTTGATGATTAATGCAGGCTTTTCTTGCTTGTATAGCTGCTGGTAATGGAATATATGTGCTACCACGCAAGGGATTGTACTTATTTATTTTCAATCGTATTCCTTCCACTGCTAACAAAGCCCAATTACTGCCTTTTAGCTCAGATTCCTCCATTTCCATAGTTAACTTTGTAAATTGTGTTTCCAAGAAACTACTTAAGTCTGTTTCCAAAAATAGGGCCTGATTTCGTGTTTCAAAAGCACGATCTGTAATTTCATTGGTAGATGTATGAATGAATCTACATTCAGCCAAAAGATTAACTTTTATCGTCTTGTGCATTGCTAGTTCTTTCTGCATAGCTTGTATTATTTACTGTTTGGACTCTTTAAGGTATGTATCACAACGAATGAAATAGGATTTAAGTCGACCTTCAAAATATGTCTCATATTCAATAAGTCCATTTTTGTCAGGGACCAATGACAGTAGGTAATGTTTTGTAGGCTCTGCTTTTTGCCTTTTTGCTGCCAACACAACATTAAAACATTCTTCATGACGACGTCCGTTGTACACATTGTTGAATGTACTACCTCACGTTTTACACTCATGAAATACCCCACACGATACTTCATGACGCTTCCTATGATAGACCCGAAGAAAAGTTTTTCCACACTCTTTGCACATATAGTTCTTCCATTATGAATGTTGATTTCTGCAAACAGCTGCTTACTGCGTATCACAGGGCTAGATGTTGGTTGGTGAGACGGACTTTCACGATGTGAACACCGTGAGAGGTAGTAGTCAACTGGTGATATTCTTGTTAAGGGTGCTCTAATATAACCTAGTCTAGACTAACAGCTCTTTACAGTGTATGACAAGGCTGTAGACTGGACAGTGAGACGGTCTTTCACGATGTGTACACTGTAACAAGTAGTAGTAAACTGATTGTATTCTTGCTAAGGGTTCTCTAGTCAAGGCCAACAGATACTTACTGTGTAGTACAAGGCCGTACAATGGTTGTTTTGACAGTCTTTCACGATGGGTCACTGTTAGTGGTAGTAGTCAACTGACTATATTTTTGCTAAGGGTCCTCTAATTTACCCCTAATTAAGGGTAACAGCTGCTTACTGCTTATGACAAGGCTAAACTGCAGTAGGGGAGTGAGGGGGTTCGTTAGAAGCGCCACTGCTCCCCTACTGCAGTTTTAGACCTACAGACTTGAAATTTATTTTGGTGGTAGATGGCGTCAGGGTCATTCATTTATGTCAAACAAAATATTTTGTAAAGTCTTTAGTTTCCAAAATATAAAAATTTCAAATTTGAATTTTTTTTAAAAAAAAAAGTAAAAAATAAAAAAAGTTTTATTATAAAAAATAAGGGACATAGAGGCCATTCGTTTAAGCCCGTAGAACACTTTTTAGAATGTTTGGTTTTATGAAAAATCGCCTACTTTCCCAATTGAACTTTTTTCATTTTTGTCATAGAGACCTGGAACTTGGTTTACAGGTAGAGGGGATAGAGACATTTCATTTATCTTAAACAAACTTTTTGTAGAATTCCTAGTTTCCAGAATAGTGACCATTTTTCAAAATTAATTTTCTTTTGTCCTAGAAACTTGAAATTTGGTATGGTGCTAGAGGAGGTAAAGATAATTGATTTATGTAAAACAAACTTTCTTGTAGAATTCCTAATTTTGGAAATATAGCCCATTGTGAAAATTTTATTTTTGTTGTCCTAGAGACCTGAGACTTAGTGTGAGGGTAGAGGGGGGGGGGGGGGTAAAGACCATTGATTTACGTCAGACAAACTTAATTGTAAAATTCCTAATTTTGAAAATATAACCCATTTTAAAAATTTATTTTTGTTGTCCTAGACACCTGAACCTTAGTGTGGGTGTAGAGGGGTAAAGATCATTGATTTACGTCAGACAAACGTTTTTGAAAATTCCTAATTTTGGAAATATAACCCATTTTCAAAATTTTATTTTATTGTCCTAGAGACCTGGAACTTGGCACGACGGTAGAGGGGGCAAAGGCCATTCATTTATGTCAAACAAACATTTTTGTAAACTTTTTAATTTTGGAAATATAACCCATTTTGGAAATATGTTTTGGAAAATTTGAAAAACACACTATTTTTGAACTGAGAGTGGTATAGAGGTAGGTGTTGGAGTGAACATATGTCTTTTTAGGATTTTTAGTTTAATGATATAGCCTAATTTCCGAATTTAAAAAAATGAAAAATTCACTATTTTTGACTAGGCATGGGATAGAGGTAAGTGTAAGAGTTGAGAGTCATTGATAAACCTTAGAGTACTTTGGATTTTTTGAATTTTGTGTGGTTTTGTTGCTGTTGTTGTTGTTGCTGCTTACAAACATGGCTGTAAGCATTATGCAGCCATAAAAAGGACAGACATACTTTCCAAGACCAAATAAGCCCCCCACAAGCAAGAGCAAATATGAGAGAGCTAATACAAAAGCCAACAAAAAAGCCAACACAAGCCAACAAAAAGCCAACATAAATCATACCAAAAAAAACATGTAGCATGCTGGGACTTGATTGAGTTGTCATATTGACCGATAGGTAGCAGGCTGGTAGTTGAGGAGTAT
Source organism: Meconema thalassinum (assembly GCA_946902985.2). NCBI lineage: Eukaryota > Metazoa > Arthropoda > Insecta > Orthoptera > Tettigoniidae > Meconema > Meconema thalassinum. The sequence continues at coordinate 1,378,745,319 of OX336388.2, read as the reverse complement.
TGTTATCGACCGGTAGATAGCATGCTGGTCGTTCAGTGAGTGAGTGTTGAAATGGAGCGCTAGGTAGCATGCTGGTCGTTCAAGTTGTTCTCATATTCACCGTTAGATAGCGGAAACATACTTTGCGTGTCGCATGCAGCTATTTAACAAAGTTTTACCTCATGAAAAACGTGCTTGTATAAGCTTTGTATAAAAATAGAATATACATTTAATTACTAAGTGTTCAGAACTAACATGTATAGCCTTGTGTAGGGAATATTGGGGTCCTTACCAAGAGAGAGTGCCTAACACACATGAGTGTACAGCCTTTTGATATGCAGTAAGTACCTGATAACCTTGAGTATGATGTAAGAATATTTTCAGTTGACTACTACCTGTCGCAGTGTTTACATTGTGAAAGACCGTTGAAACAACCAGTCTTTAGCCTTGTCACAAGCAGTAAGCAGATGCTACCCTTAATTAGGGGTAAATTAGAGGACCCTTAGCAAAAATATCGTCAGTTGACTACTACCACTCACAGTGACCCATCGTGAAGGACTGTCAAAACAACCATTATACAGCCTTGTACTGCACAGTAAGTATCTGTTGGTCTTGACTATGAAACAATAGAGAACCCTTAGCAAGAATACAATCAGTTTTTTACTACTTGTTACAGTGTACACATCGTGAAAGACCGTCTCACTGTCCAGTCTACAGCCTTGTCATACACTGTAAAGAGCTGTTGGTCTAGACTAGGTTATATTAGAGCACCCTTAACAAGAATATCACCAGTCAACTACTACTTCTCACGGTGTTCACACCGTGAAAGTCCGTCTCACCAACCAACATCTAGCCCTGTGATACGCAGTAAGCAGCTGTTTGCAGAAATCAACATTCATAATGGAAGAACTATATGTGCAAAGAGTGTGGAAAAACTTTTCTTCGGGACTATCATAGGAAGCGTCATGAAGTATCGTGTGGGGGTATTTCACGAGTGTAAAACGTGTGGTAGTACATTCAACAATGTGTACAACGGACGTCGTCATGAAGAATGTTGTAATGTTGTGTTGGCAGCTAAAAGGCAAAAGGCAGAGCCTACAAAACATTACCTACTGTCATTGGTCCCTGACAAAAATGGACTTATTGAATATGAGACATATTTTGAAGGTCGACTTAAATCCTATTTCATTCGTTGTGATACATACCTTAAAGAGTCCAAACAGCAAATAATACAAGCTATGCAGAAAGAACTAGCAATGCACAAGACGATAAAAGTTAATCTTTTGGCTGAATGTAGATTCATTCATACATCTACCAATGAAATTACAGATCGTGCTTTTGAAACACGAAATCAGGCCCTATTTTTGGAAACAGACTTAAGTAGTTTCTTGGAAACACAATTTACAAAGTTAACTATGGAAATGAAGGAATCTGAGCTAAAAGGCAGTAATTGGGCTTTGTTAGCAGTGGAAGGAATACGATTGAAAATAAATAAGTACAATCCCTTGCGTGGTAGCACATATATTCCATTACCAGCAGCTATAAAAGCAAGAAAAGCCTGCATTAATCCTCAAAACTTAAAGGATGAAAAGTGTTTTATGTATGCCATTTTAGCAAAACTGGTTAAAACGAAAGCTGAACGCGTTAGTAAATACGAGGACCTGGAAAACAAGTATGATTTCTCAGTGATATCGTTTCATACGTCATTAGCTGACATTCCCAAATTTGAGAAAGCCAACTACATATCCATAAATGTATTTGGACTGGAAAAAGACAATAAATTGTTTCCTCTAAAGGTTGTGGATCAAGAGCTGCAAGACCATCGTGACCTCCTTTTGCTAAGTTCTTCATCCGTCTTTATCCAAGATTTTGATAAACTAGTAGGACATCAGATTACTCACCATGGGCGTAAGATATATACGTGTAAACGATGTTTTACTCACTTCGATAATCGATATGTCAACAAGGAATGGAAAAATTGAAAGAGCATAGAGCTTTGTGTGTCCAGCATGACATTGCTAGGGTTGAAATGCCCATTAAAAACTCAATTGTCATATTCTTAAATGTTGAAAAAATGCTGAGAATACCTTACTTTATCTATGCAGTTTTTGAAAGTATACTCTTACCCTATCAAACATGTCTACCTAATCCTGAGGCAAGTTATACAGTGCCATACCTGAGCTTTGGTATATACGTTAAACCCTCACCTGCTGTGGAACACATAAAGACAAATCTTCCAAGCCAACCTGTTATTTATCGTGGGCCTGACGCTGCAGAAAAGTGTATGGACTGTTTGATCTCAATAGCTAATGAAATTGATCGCCTTTACAGCTTAAATGTTCCAAAGGCTTTAACTGAGGATCAATAAGCAGAGTTCCAATGTTCTGAAACCTGTTATTTGTGTCAAAAACCATTTACCAAAGAGGACTGGAAAGTACGAGACCACTGCCATATTACAGGGGAATACCGAGGATGTGCTCACAATAACTGTAATTTGAGGTGTAAAACACGTAACCCCGTTCCTGTGTTTCTACATAATATGAGTGGCTACGACGCAAATTTCATTGTAAAGCAATTGGGATGTACTACTGAGAGAGTGGATGTTATCGCTAACTCCAAAGAAAAGTACATTTCCTTTACCAAATATGTAGGAAATGTTAAGCTTAGATTTGTGGACACGTTTCGGTTAATGCCGACGCCGAGTAGTTTGGAAAACTTAGTTTCCAACTTAACATCATACCATGAAACAGACAAGTACTTTGGAAAAGAAAATGCAATGCTCATGACTCGCAAAGGGGTATTTTGTTATGACTACAATGACTCATGGGAAATTAAGTCAAGAAAATGTTAGTCAAGAAGACTATGAACATGTCAGAAATGTCTGGAATCAGTTCAACATTAAAACTCTAGGGGAATATAGTGACCTCTACCTAACATCAGATGTACTCCTTCTTGCAGACAGCTATGAAACGTTTAGAAACAAAACACTAGAAACACACCGAATGGATGCTGCACACTTTTTTACTTCACCTGGTTAAAGTTTTTAGGCAATCGAGTCTGGAATACGTGGAGGCATATGTCAGGTGTCTCATCGGTATGCTGAAGCTAACAATAAATACATGGATACCTATGATTCTGAGAAACCATCGCAGTTGATGATGCCAACAACCAATACGGGTGGGCTATGTGCCACTCCCTTTCTTATGGTGGATTTCAGTGGGTTTCTCCAGATACTGTTGATCTAGAAAAACTAAAGGAAGACTTTATTTATTTATCGTATGGATTTTAGTGCCGGGAGTGTCCGAGGACATGTTCGGCTCGCCTGAGTCTGTAGCTGCTTCCAGCGGACACCCTCAAGGGTGAGCTACAAGTTCCGTTCAATTTCAAGTAGTTCCAACTTTCGCCACCAGATATCAATGATACCTAGTGGTGAACGTTGGAACTTTGATAGAGCGTTCTGACGAAATCTAACCTTGCTTTACACAAGTTTAGTCTGTGAAAGGATGTTTTACATGCCATAAATCTATGACAAGGGACCGCCGGCTTTACTTCCCCTCCGAAGGAAGGCATACTGAAGGATTTTTAACGCTCTTAAAAAATCCGACGACTTCGGCCAGGTTTGAACCCGCTATCTTGGGCATAGCAGTTCAGCATGCTACCGACTACGCCACCGAAGCCGCTTAAAGAAAGACGATCCTGTGGGATACATTCTAGACGTTGATGTTGATTACCCATCTGACCTTCATGATCTACACAACGATTTACCTTTCCTACCAGAGTGTACACAACCTAAGGATTCGTCTCTGGAAAAACTAATTCCTCATCTTGGAAATCGAAGGCGATATGTTGTTCACTTCATGGCATTAAAACAGGCTTTAGATCATGGAATAAAATTGATAAAAATTCATCGTGTGTTAAAGTTTAAGCAAAGACCTTGGTTAAAGGCATACGTTGATTTTAATAACAACCTTCGAAAACAAGCCAAAAATGATTTTGAGTAAAATCTGTACAAATTATTCAACAATGCCATTTTCGGAAAAACAATGGAAAATATCCGTAAAAGAATAGACATACGTCTTGTGCCTGACAGCAAAAAGGCAGAAAAGCTAATAGCAAAGCCAACATTTATTGACAGAACAATTTATGGTCCTAACCTAGCTGCTTTCCACATGGCTAAACGTAACATTGTATTCAATAACCCTATATATATTGGAATGTGTATACTGGATATTTCAAAAACTCGCATGTATTCCCACCACTATGATGTCCTGCTACCCTATTATGGCATGGACAATCTTAAACTCATGTATTTGGATACTGACTCGTTCATTTATTTGGTTAACACCCAACATGTAGCCTATATCAAGACAAGTTGGATTCCCTAGAACACTTGGACACATCTGATTATCCTACTAATCACGTATGTTACTCTACACCAAACAAGAAAACGTTGGGGAAATTTAAGGACGAGGCTTGTGGACAAATTATTAATGCCTTTGTTGGACTTAGAGCTAAAATGTATGCTTTAGACATAAATGGTAAAGAAATCAAAAAGATTAAAGGTATTAGCAGAGGTGTTGTCAAAAATTGTATAAGCTTTCAAGATTATAAGGATTGCATTATGAAAAACGAGGTTAAAAGAATACCAATGCACATTATTGCTTCTAAACAACATGTCATGCAGTATCATCTATAAGACTAAACAAAATTGCTTTGTGTCCTGGAGAAGATTAAAGAGTAATTGATTCGGATGGTATAGGTACACATGCCTAAGGTCATTACTCAATCATTGACCATGATTAAAGAGTTAAGTTATGAATATCAAAATCCTCTGTCTGCATGTAGCAAATACATAAAACAATTTAGGAAATAAAACAATAGCACTACAAAAATAGAAAAAAAGGTATTCATACTCAAAAATAAATAAAAATAGAAAACAAATAAAACCAACTATACAATTTATAACAAAAACAATGTATTATGTGTAAATATTGTATTGTGCCCAACTCTAGGAATGGGTATTCCAAGATTCAGACACCTAGATATCAAGGGAAAGGCTACAGCCGCTTTTGAAAGTTGAGATATTTGAATATCGCGCTCCATTACTTCCAGAAGGAAATGGAAAGAATATGCAGCCAAGAGCATGTCAAGTGACGTAGCGAGTAATAGCAGAGGTCGAGACTATTTGTTGATTAAATAGTTAGCCATGGAGTAGAGACTTGAGACTTGGATCAGATTACTGGCACGGCCAAATGAAAGAGAATGCACTTAGTATCAAGTAAATCGGACCAAGGATACCAGAGATATGAGGATTTCTAGATTTCAGCGTGATGCAGCGTGACCCTGACCGTTTTGAATAAAAGCCGGCCGGCCCAAGCAACTTCAGCTCACTTCGAACCAAGCGCTTGCATAGCAAGGTGCTGCTACGCTGAGCCAAGGCACATGGTTGCCGGATCTACGCAGAAGTTATTTTCAAATTGTGATAGTCACAAAAGTGCTGCGCTACAGGTGGAACTTAGTAAGTTTCCGGCGAGAGAGGATCACTAAGGTGATTGATATTTTTCTACGGACACTAGTGAAATATTTTATTTCTACATGGACGTATGCTAGACTTTGTCTAGAAAGTAATTTGTCACAGTCCAGTAATAATCATTTAATACTTGGATATTTTAGTCCAATTTAGTCAGTTTCATAATTGTAACTTGATAACCACTCCGATCTTTCAGTATATTGAAGGCCAGTCTATCACGGTGTTGTTCATTAGCCAACGCAGGGAAACTATATGTTGCTTCGCGCATGATAGATGGTGATAAGCCATGCCCAGGGAACGATCTTCAGAACAGCCGTTGATTGGTTTAGACTGTCAGTGTTTTCTTGTACTGAAAAGATTACCGTGAGTTATGTTACAGCTGACATATTTGAGAATAGATCACTTAGATCTGACCCCATATAAGCGAAATGCTATGGCTTTAATAGAAGTCAACACTAAAATGGATCAGCAGTTACTTCAAACTTCAAGAAATATCTCCACTATGTCGTGTTAGACAGATTGTGGGTATATAATGGCGGCCGATACAAGGATTATACGTGCTTGTCCGATAGGGCATGTATCTGGATAAATCTGGTACAGACCAGGTTCACTACGCTTCAAGACCATCAAGAAATGTAAGCCACTTTTGACTTTATACTATGTCTAGCTAATTGGAACAAACTATTTTTTCTGCAGATGACCAACACATTTACTTTTTCTTCGTATTTAAATCTTGCAATGATTTACGCAAGACATATTAGAGTTATTCTGAGTATTTTCAGCACTCAGAACAGTTTAGGATCGATGACCGAGCAGAACGAGCATTTATTTGAATGTTTCATATTTTTGGGTAATCACGGAAAACAGCCGATGTAACTGTAAAGTTAATAATTATTTTTGTTGAGAGATGGATATTTTATCCATATTCGAAGAATCGAACATGTGGATTCTCACATAATGAAATAATAATTAAACACATTTAAAATAATATAACTAATAATAATAATAATCCACTAATAATAATAATAATGATTTTCATAATTTTTCTAAATAATTCTTGGATCTTATATTTTCTAATAATCACATTTATTGAGAGAGAGCCTATGAAGTAGTTTAATCATTTCTAGTTTGGAACAGGTGATTTTCCGAAGGAGAGTGGTTAGCGCAAGCCCGCATTCAACCAACATTACAGTTCTGGTTGAACAGTTAATATTTGCAATGAGTAAAGTATATTTTTCAGATAACACGGAGAGGCATGAAACGGGAAGCAAATGATATTTGTATCAATTAGGATATTTTTGTATTTATATAAAATCATGACGTAAATACACACTCGAAAGTGAAGTAAAGATTATCATAAGTATGGTAAATTCACGGGTTGAACTGAATGGTAAAATAAAATAAACTTGTATGTTTATTAATCTTCCAGTGTTGATAACAAGCAGAGGCTTGATTTATTGTATAAATTTTGGGAAGAAAATTTATGTGTGTGGAGTAGTTGAGATGCCATTCCCAGGTGCGCATGTTTAAGTCGCAGGAATGAGGAGGTTTTTATTTGAGCATCAATCAAATAGCAGGTTCGATGACTCAGTGTTAAAGTAGTATTGGAACTACACATTGCGTCGTATGAATGACCCGAAGGTTATTTCTTAAAAACCATCAGTTCTTATTTCAACCTTGTTTACGGATTCCATTTAGACTTTGATTCTGCTAGAACCCGGTTTTGTCATGATAGTATTTTATTCTTCTTCAGAGGAAGACCTTTGCCGTTGTTGTTGGAATGTTGTGTTCTTACACAAATAATAGAATGGGCACTGCCAATTAAAAATAATTCTATAACCACGAATAATTTGAAGGATGTTTTCAATCCTAGTGCCATGAACTAAATGAATTTATTATGAAGCTACAATTCTTATTTCCGCATTCTGTCGAAGAATTGCAAGTTGTGAAAGTTACTAAAATGGCCACAAATATAAATATTTTTCTTAATGATGATTCCAAGTGGAGAATCGAATAGTTGAATGGTCCAACAATTTATTGATCAAGTTGATGATTCAGAAATCATATATTTTGTTAGGAACCTGAAGTTCATAATTCGAGTCACTTCTCGAAATGTTTAATGTCAGAAGAACAATTAATTTTGTTGTGCTTCGCACAAGTTCTTCGATGCTATGCTCAATGGTCAAATACTTTTCAGAAGTTGTTATTAATATGTGTACATAATTTGTGCTGATTCAAAGATAATAATATTTTTTGACAATATTTTTTTGAAACTGGAAAAATAAGTGAAAGTTAAAAATTCTACGAACAATTATTCTACGAGTGTTAATGTTATGTTAAAATTCAACCAGTGAACTACAATATTTCCAGTAAAGACAATTAAATTTGAACTGGATTTAATCATAAATAATGGATTTAATTTTGGAACACAGTCTACAGGACTAATAATCAGACTTGTGTCTCCAAAGATAATTGTCCAATGTGTTGGAAAATTTCTGTACATTGTGTAAATAGTAATGTGGGTCGCCACACGTGAATGATGCTGCTTTGAGCATTTTATTTTGCAGTCAATTTTAACTTCAGAATAAAATGAGATAATTTTACATGATGTGTTATGCCCAGTTGAATCTCCTTCTATCCTTATTGTTGCATTGAGCCAAAAATCAGTAAAGCAGTTTTTTTCATTTGATGTCATTTTTGCGATTAGCTTTAACCCATCTGGCGCCCCGGGATATTTTGACTCTCGTGCTGACTGATTCTTGGTAAAATGCATATGTGGTCGTGCGGACTCCGGTCTAAACGGGCACAGTATATGTATTTAAAATACAAAATATTGTATGGACACTGCTTGTACATTTTTAATTACAACTCACCTCTCCCCACTCCTAATGCAAAATGAACTTTGTAGGCTACATGGACTAAATCAAAAACATGTAAACAACAAAATTGGAAAATACATGTTTCCATATTGACAAAAATTGAAAACGTTAGACTGAAATTTAAAAAAACTGTAAATGGGAAATTGTGAAATTGACAAATGCATAAATGAATTGGAAAATCCATGTTTCTATATCTTTAAATTGAAAAACTTTAGACTGACATTTTAAAAACTGCAAATGGGAAACTGTGAAATTGACAAATGTGTAAACAACAAATTAAAAAATCCATGTTTCTATATCATGAAATTGAAAAACTTTAAATTGACATTTTAAAAACTGAAAATGGAAAATTGTGAAATTGATTAATGTGTAAACAACAAAATGCAAAATCCATGTTTCCATATTATGAAATTGAAAAACTTAAAACTGACATTAAAAAAAACTGAAAATGGGAAATTGGAAAATGTGTAAACAACAAAATGAAAAAAAAAACGGTTGGGGTAGTGATCATCTTGTACAGTAGCCTATAAGACTAGCATAAGGATAGTTGCATATGCCCTTATATACTTTGTGTATGTGCAAGCCTTTGGATTAGCTTAAGTTAGGTTTGGTGAGGTTAGGTATGTGACCTTGTAGTTTACTCTTTTCGGAAAATGTAAAATGTAAAACCTAAAATCAAAAATCTTAAATTTAAAATGTAAAATCTAAACACAACTAAAATCTAAAATACAAAGAAATCAAAAATGGAAATGTAAAATCTAAAAAAATGTAAAATGAAAAAATCAAAAATGTAAAATGTTAAAATGTAAAATCTAAAATCTGTAAATGAGGTTTCTGTGGGTTAGGTTAGGTTATAACTAAGTTTATTATTTGTGCTCTCCGATTATGCTCTTTTTTTTTTTTTTTGCTCCAACTTTTTTGCTCTCACTATTTGCTCCCACTTTTTTGCTCTCACTTTTTGCTCTTACTTTTTGCTTACATATTTGCCCCCACTTTGAAGTTAGGTTATGTTAGGTTAGGGTAGGTTAGGTGAAGTTAGGTTATGTTAGGTTAGGTTAGGTGAAGTTAGGTTATAACTTAGTTTATTATGTGTGCTCTCACATTTGCTCTCACTTTGAAGTTAGGCTAGGTTTGGTTATGTTAGGTTAGGTTGAATAATGTTTGTTAGGTTAGGTTTGGCTAGTTAGGTTAGGGCAGGTTAGGTAAAGTTGGATTTGGCAGAATGGCTGAGGTATGAATGAAACCCACATTTTCTTACTTTCACTTTATGAGGCTGAGTGTACCCCATTCCAGCTCTCAGCCCAGAATAACATTTCTTGGTTGAGGCGGGAATGAAACCCAGACCTCTAGGGAAACAGCTAAAATGCTAGCAACTACACCAAAAGTGGACAATATAAGGCTGGTCTTGATTGTACATGATCAATCAATAATTACGTATTATTATTATTATTATTATTAATCTTGATTGGTCACATTGGACCACTTGAGTCGTTCCACAATCACTTCTTCTTTGAAGGTAGTACTGCTTGGTTCTTGCGCTCTTTCCAGTACTTTTTCATTCTTTCAGATCGGGATTTTCTCAACTCATCTGAAATCTCCATAGGCTTTCTGTGTGTCATTTCTGCAGAAAATTTGTGAGTTTTAAGTATGGTGTTAATTTTATTTTTCTCCTCGGCATCTGTTATCTTGAGTCCAACTGCTTTGAGATCTTGTTGGATTTCTTGGATCCATTTACCTCCAGTTTTCTTTCCTAGATTTCTCATCACCAGTTGGCGTACAATTCTGTTTTCTGGAAGCCGTAAGATGTGAAAAAAATATGAAATTCTTTTCTTCTTCATTGTGCTGGTGATTGGATCAATCTCACGATAGACAGTTTCATTTGGGAGAATCCTCCAGACTCCCTCAACCTGATACTTTTTATTTATGCACGTTCTAATGATTCTTCTTTCCGTTTTGAGGAGCTGATCAGTTCTTTGTTCATTTTTAATTTGGAACAGTGTTTCACAAGCATAAGTGGCTTCAGGGAGAGTTACAGTTTTATAATGTTGGATCTTAGTAGCTATTGATAGGCATTTTTTATTATATGTTGACCAGGTTAGAGATTGTGCCTTTTTCATTTTATTTGTTCTATTTATCCAAGTTACTTTTTCGTTTAAGTTATGTGTTATAATTTCTCCAAGATACTTAAATTGAGGAACTAGGTTAATTTTATGATCATTTATATAGACTTCATTTATATCTAAGGGTTTCATAGGCATGATCTCAGTTTTTTCAAAGGATATCTGTAATCCTATCCCTTGAGCAATTTCTTGGAGACTAGTGATCTGAGTACAAACCTCTTCCTTGTCTAGTGCTAAAAGAGCCAAGTCATCTGCAAATCCTAAGCAGTTTATTTTTATTGATGGTTTTGTTCCAATTTTGATCTTAGGAGGGTTTTCCTTTTGCCAAACCTTCATGATATAATCAAGAGCCACATTGAAAAGCAGAGGGGATAATCCATCACCTTGTCTGAGACCAGTTTTTACTGTGAAAGCTGTTGATATTTCTCCCCTAAATTTAACTTTCGAATTTGTGTTTGATAATGTTAATTGAATGATTTTTATCAATTTAGGATGGAGACCGTATGATCTGAGGATTTTTAGCAGTGTCAGTCTATGAATACTATCATAGGCTTTCTTGAAATCTATAAAAGTGATAAAGAGTTGCTTATTTCTGTTTTTGTAATATTCCATTATTAATTTCAGGCTAAGGATTTGGTCTGGACAACTTCTGTAAGGGCGAAATCCTCCTTGATATTCTCCAAGTTGTGGTTCCAGAATGTTTTTGATCCTGTTGTATTAATAATAATAATAATAATAAATATTCCATTTAGCAACTACACGGCCGACCTCTCCCTGTGACGTCATTTACGGTCTCAGGGTGTGGCGGCCATCTTGCCCATTAGCCCCTGTCCCATCTTTGGCCTTTATATCCTACTGCCTACAACCTCCATGTTAGGCACTTTAACATCAACTATCATCAAATTACAATTTCAGCAATATCTTTTCTGACAATGAAAACTGAAATTCTGGTTTAAGTTGTATTCACAGTGGAAAGAATTTCTTGTATGAAATGTATGGATTGCATTTCTCAGAACTTTAGTACTCTCTACTCATTGACCTGAATGCAGCAGCAGTCTTGCCAGCATCATGCAGAGAAACACCACCGATGATGAATATTATTGTGGAAGCCGAAATACCGGTTGCTTCCAAATAACTTCCGTACTAACCACTCGGCAGGAATGTTTATGAAGTTTTATAAAAATCGTGTGAACCTAATGGAATTCTATTTTAATAAGGTGCTAAGGTATGTTTAGTTTCTCTCATTTAATTATCACGCTACTGTATTTTATGATATAATTTTAATTTTGATATTGCAGAAATTATATTGACAAATACTGTAAAGTCTTTGTTACGCTATACTGGGTTGACAGTGCTGTGTGAGCAGTTGAGTAACTAACGGGATTTCATGTAAAGAGGCTCATTTTCTATACCGGTAATGGAGAACGCAACACGCATCCAAGTCGGCTGTGTCTCGTCTTGAGCTACTGTTGCCATGGAAACGACCTGCCTTGCCATTCCTTCATGAGTTTATTTTATGACATTATTAGTGTTTGCTCGAGTGCAAAAGGGCCGAAATCAGAAGAATGAGAAAGACTATCAAAAATTCATGTAGCCAGCCGTTCCTTCTGGGTCCTAAACTATGTGTATGCAAAATTTGGTTGAGATTGGTGGAACGGTGTAGATTTGTAGACGGAACAAATCCACATACATACATACAGACTTTCACTTTTATATATTAGATGTCTTACTGTGACCCACTCTCCACTGTGTTTCTAAAGTTGTGGATGAAAAAATCGACTAACCTGAGTCCAGCCAAATGTTGGGTCAGTGTTGATAACCCATCTAGCCATCACCCATCGCTAAATGGTTAGCAAGCTAGGCTCTTGACTACCTGCGTGGCGCAGCAGTAACGTTCTCGCTACTGTGCCCAAAGTTGCAGGATCAAATCCTGGTGCAGCTAGTTGGTTGGCATTTGAGGGTGAGAGGGTGCCCCATTGGGGCAAAATTCCAGCACCCCAGCATCTCTAAAAGCATTATTATTATAAGCTAGGCTTTGGCTCTATGGGCCCCAGGCTCGATCCCTGGCAGGGCCATAGGGATTTTATCTCCTAGAGTTAATTTCCCCCTCTTAGGGACTGGGTTTTCGTGATGTCTACATCATAATTTCAACCTCATCACAATGCGCAGGGTGCTCGCTAAAATCAACTAGAAAGAACTGCACCAGGTCTCCTAGGAGACAATACATTTAATTTCAATGTACACTGCAGAATTAATACTACACGAAATACATGGTTGTTGGTTTGATGATTTTGAAAAATCTCTGAACTTAATGTGAAGCCTCCGTGGCTTAGGCGGCAGCACGCTGGCCTCTCACCGCTGGGTCCGTGGTTCAAATCCCGGTCACTCCATGTGAGATCTGTGCTGGACAAAACGGAGGCGGACAGGTTTTTCTCCGGGTACTCCGGTTTTCCCTGTCAATAATTTCATTCCAGCAACACTCTCCACTATCATTTCATTTCATCTGTCATTCATTTAATCATTGCCCCAGAGGAGTGCGTCAGGCCTCGGCAGCCGGCACAGTCCATATCCTCGCCGCTAGATAGGGGCTTCATTCATTCCATTCCTGACCCGGTCGGAGACTGGAAGCAGGCTGTGGATTTTCTTTTTTCTGAACTTAATGTATCATAGAATCGAGTTAACTGACCAGTTACATGACCCTAAGAGGCAATTCCCATATAATACATGTTTTTTGTTTGATATCTTTAAAAGTATCTGTATCTTACCAAAGTTTCACTCTACTTGGTTCTACAAACCTATACACGAAAACACAAGCGGGACATACAATCAATTGTCAGGAAAAGGAGAATAGAAACATGGATAACAGACAAGGGAGAGAGAAACTGGAAAATGAATTGTTCACTGTCGAGAACACCACCGTCTTCAAAAGTGGGCATTCATTTCATCAATCCAAACAATATCTCTTGAATGGTATATAGGCCAGGTGACAGGTCGGAAAAAAAGCCTCAATAAGGAAATAATTAGTGGAAAGCTGGAAATTGCTTTAATGGCTTTATTTAGACCCAGATATTAGTCTCCCAAGTTTTCCCCCTCGAGCGAAGTCGGCGTTGGCCCTTCTGGCCCTAAGAATGCACCATTTTTCGTTTCTTTGCAAATATCTCCCCAACCATCAACTTTATCAACAAATTACCTATTATAAAAAGTAATTTAGAGTAAATTTCCTACAAAAATGTTCTATACCTTTTGTCTTTAATGTGAACCGTTACGATGCTACGACCATTCATATTGGAGCCCTTTTTGATTCTTGCGAAAAAGCTATGGAAATGACATGCCATATCAATGTTTCTTCATGTTATAACTATTTGTCAGCATTCCAGGTGCACAAGCTGTTAACTTGTTACAAGTATAACAGCTAATCGATGTAAACAGCCGTGGCAAAGTACCTACCATTAGTATTATTATTGCGTAGTATTGGCATAAAATCACTCTTTTCCACACCACCTGGCGGTAGAGTAAATTGCATTTTTTCCTTTTTAAGTGGTGTTCCCAGGAGGCCTAATCCACTGTTCAAATGTCAAAGTTAGCCGATTTTAAACCGTTTTGATGAAGGTTGGCAGTCTTGATCGTCTGCCTCAATTTCTTCGTCATCGCTTTCATTGTCTGTAACGGTAAATTTTCCGAAGTAACGGGGCGCTCAAGATTAACATCGATGAATCCGTCACAATCATCCATATCATCTTCCTCGGCAGCATTTGGACAGCTAATGCAGATTCTGGAACATCGGAGGCCCGTTTTCCTGCAACCACACGCTGCGTTACATCTTTTCGAACATTTGCTGGACACTGTGTTTAGAAGCGTTTGTGGCGCCGGATCCCTCGTCGTAGGTACGGGAGTCAAATTCACATTGAGAATTTTTCCAGCCCCAATCCAGCGGATTTGTATCATTTCCATACCTTGTCTGGATTTGATGGTATGTTATTAAAGAGTGCTCACGTACCGCTGATTCGGTGGGAGGTAAGCTTGCGAGATTAAATCGATGTTTGCTTAGAGATTGGACCCGGGGTTTTGTTGTCATAAAGCCTAGCCCAAACCAACTGGCCCGCTTTGTCAATTTCATGGGGGTTTGCGTTCGCGTCTCAGAAAACCCTAACAGCTGTCAGCAGTTCCTCATTACTCTTCAGCAGTGTTACGAATTTCATTTTGCCCTGCCTGTGAAACGAAGACGTTGTATCGCACCCTCTAAACACATGCAAAAAGAGGATGTTTTCTTGCACACACGGCGGGAGATTGAAACTTGTTGTGCAAAATAGTTGTTGTTTGGTTGAACCTTTGCCGGGTTTCATAAAATACATTTTCGTGGAGGGTGGCACACGAGCCGCCAAGATGACCAGGATATCTATATCTTCAGCCATTATAATGTGCGAATTGTCGGACCGAGATAACTCGAGTGCGGTGGTAATGATTAGCACATTGGCATCTTCAGGAGCTTGTCTGGTTTCGATTCCTTCGCTTTCGAATTTGACGCGCAACAAGTCGATCAAACTTCGTTTGTATGTGTCATTACACAAATGGACAAAAATGGACTCGTAAAAAAAAAAAAAACATTAGCAGCATCATGCTTGTGCGATCGTCGAAGACCTTCAGCAGACTTGGTACTGCGAGCTGCTGGGTCGTCAGGATACCCATCGAAAATTATGACACTGTTTTTGAAGTATCTTTTTAACGTAATTCACATATTTGGCACTAATGTCGACAAAAGTATCGGTTTGGTGCCAAATTACACAGTGCTGAAGATGTCCTCCGTCGAGAACATGATGTAGGTCATCAAATGTGGGCTCATCCGTAACAAAATGTTCTCAAGTCCGCATCATCCCGCGAGATCCGCGCACACCGTGTATCCACATGCTGTTCTGCAGTCGAAAACGCAATATTGCAAAATTATACTAATGGTAGGTACTTTGACACAGCTGTTTACATTGAAAAGCTGTTATACTTGTAACAAGTTAACAGCTTGTGCACCTGGAATGCTGACAAATATTTATAACATGTAGAAACTTTGATATGGCATATCATTTCCATAGCTTTTCCGCAAGAATCAAAAAGGGCTCCACTTTGAATGGTCGTAGCATCGTAACGGTTCACATTAGAGACAAAAGGTAGGGAACATTTTTGTAGGAAATTTACGCTAGATTATTTTGCATAATAGGTATTTTGTTGATTAAGTTGATCGTGTGGGAGGTATTTGCAAAATACCGAAAATTGGTACCGTCTTAGGGCCAGACGGGCCAATGCTGACTTCGCTCGAGGGGGAAAACTTTGAAGAGTAATATCTGGGTCCAAATAAAGCGATTAAAACAATTTCCAGCTTTCCACTAATTATTTCCTTATTGAACTACCTGTCGCCTGGCCTAATAGCCATTGTCTTGTTTTTTTTTTTGTTTTTTTTTTTCATTTAGGCCCTCCTCTGTCTATATCTGCTTGTCAGCCATTTCAATCCTCCTTTCCTGTCCAATGATTGGTTGTACAAAGATATGCTAAACAAAATGTCCTAAATAACTGGATATTAAAATATACTTACCTTTAATGCCAATTTGAGTGACTGTATGATATTGAAATACAGAAGGACATGAGCAGGAAATTGCGGGGTACTGCTTTTGCAAAAGAACATTTGTTTAACATTAAGTTATATATATATTTTATTATTCACAAAGAAAATGTTGTATTATTTATAATTACACAATGCAACAAAAATATCTTGCCCTAACACAGTAAACTTTATATTTTAAATACAAAAGGATTTAAGAATTCTGGTAAAACAAAGTTTCTGCACATCAAAAATGACTCGCGCTCATCATCCACTTGGATTTGAAAGTCAAGTTGGGAGGATTCTTGTAGGAGAAAGTGAAGTAGATACAAAAAGATGATGTTTCATAGGAACTGATTCCAAAAATGTTTTCTACAATACCCACTTCACATACTCACTTCATACATTCAATTTTGCAAACATACTAACACTATTTATGAAGAGAAATCACAGTAGCCTCATTGCCTCTTCATTATACATGGTCAGAAGTGGTAAAATGATGAGAGAATGACATTGCCATGATTTCAACACAAAGAGGGCAGCACAGAACATAGCTATAATTGAAATCAGATTTTTCTCTTTAATAACATGAAAAGGGAAAAGGAAAAAAAAAAAAAAAAAGAATCTTGTTACAACAAAAATATCTATTTGGGATTCAATCAAAATAATGACTTTCAGTAATAAACAAGACAGATAATTTTGCTATGTTAAAATTGTTATATCATCTGTGTGTAGTTTTGTGAAAATGGATCAGTGCTCAAGTGTTATTTTTTTTTCTCAATGTGAAAATGCAAGTTTTGATCTCTCGGCAAAGCATGGATTCAAAGAAGAGTGACAACGCACATAACAAACTGGTATTATTTTTCCATTTAATATGCAATATTTTTTTAATGTGGAATATGGGAAAGGAACTCAACTTGTTTTTATATTTGTTGTAACAAGACACTTCTCACACTGGAGAAACACAATTTAGAAATGTTTTGACAGCAGTTAAATAATTTTCTGGTATAATAATGTATTTATATATATATGTGTGTGTGTGAAATTCTGTTATTACTGTATTTTCAACTGTCAGTTATGAATGCTGAAAATTTATTTGAAATAAATTACTTGTAATTGTTTGTGAGGTAGAATATGGTTTATTTTTGTTTCTCACAAGTGCAAAAAATTTAAATGAATCACAGGCAGTTTTCCCATGAAATCCCTGTACAGCTCTATGTTATGGCAAACACTATGTTGTTTTTGTTGCTTCTGCTACCACTTTGCTCTTATTTACACATATCACAGTAAGCATCTGTGCCATCAAGGGTCAAAAAGAAAGAAAAAATGATGGATCAAGTTGTGTGACAGGAAATATATACTGTTTCAGAAAATTATCATTGTGTTTATGACATCTCATTTTTGAGGTACCTTGTTGTGTGCTTGGCTATTGGTCACAATACATCTGAGTTTAATTGGTGCCCTTATCAACAATCCCTGAAGAAAATTGTATTTAACTATTACTGATACTATGAAAATAGGGATGAAAAATTAACTGATTAATATTTTTTAATACTGTAGGACATGATATCTTAGAAGTGCCACAACTTGCTTTCTTTAAATTTTTTTAAAAATTTAATTTAATTATGAAATGCTCTGCTGCCAGTAATATTGTATATTAAAAATACCAGATAATGAGATGTATACGTAGATACAGGTTTCAATAGGTCAACACAGTAACAGAATGCCTTTTTATAGTTTAGTCTGCGAAGGATAAGCAATTCATGGATTAAAATGATATAATTATTTACAAACAGTTGTATGTATTTGATCCAGCATCAATGTGCTCCTAAAACAGAGTTAATGGAAGGTAGTGTAGGACACCCAAAACCCTCCAGTCAGTCAACATGTTTTATAAGGAACCCAATTATATTTCACAGGTATTACTAATAGTATAAATTAGAGTTGGGCCTCGAGTTGCTTATTTAGTGCTAGTTTTTCTTACCTTGTAAAGGAGGTACCGGTAGTTAAAATTATGAGAAAAATTAAACAGGTCAAAAAGGCATACACGTTCGAGAGTGTTTCATTTTATTAATTTATTAACTAAATTAAATGTTCATTTTTATTTTATTTCTTCTGCTGTTTAAACCCTGGGGGATGTTAGCAGCTCACTTCCCACCAAAATGACCTGGGTTTGATTCCTGGCAATTGATGCAATATTTTTTTAAACATAATATATATATATATATATCTACTGCTTCATACTCTAGCTGTGAGAGTTAAGGCCAAGTTGATCTTTTTATCTTCATTCTTTTAACTACTACTTTTTCACTTTTCACATTGTACTGTAAAACCTGATTTTTAAAAACTGTAAATATTAGTTGGAAAAGGTTGAGCGACTTAATGTGGACTATTTCACGATCATGTTACGTTACCTGTGTTGTACCTTTTGACAATGATTTTAGGAGGGGATCTTGAATGTTAAATAATCCACTGGGTGACATCCTTAGTATATATTGTCCAGTAATCACACTTTGAGATCAGGAGAGTGTTCAAAAAACAAGCCATTTTTTGAAACTACCAAGAGTTTAAAAAACAAGACATTCTTTGAATTTGCCTCCCTGTATTTCTCTATAATTTTACCCTCCTTACAAGATTCACAGCATTTTCGCTCCTGAAACATGTTGACTGACTGGAAGGTAATCTTTTCTTGGAATTTATCTCAGTTACACTGAAAATATAGCTTCAAAACATTCATGCAACCCAAGGAACTGATATAAATCATGTTTCAGGATCAACTGAGGTCCGAGGGGGAATGAAAGCCCAAATTCTCATAACTATCAACATTATAATGACCACTTATTTTTCTCAACAAGTGAAATAGTAAATATGCAAATTCAACTCTCTGTTTCCAATTACAAGTCAGCATTATGATATAAACTGCAAGCCATGTAGCCTACTGAAGATATTCATTCCTATCTTGCCAACATGTTCTTTCTCTTTGTTTGTTTGTTTGTTTCTCTCCTCCTAACCCCCTCCCATCTCGATCTCCTACCTGATACTTAAACTTAACTGTATTACTTTCCACTAGTGTGAATTCTTATAGTGACAAAATATAACATACACAACAGACCTACATGATTTACATTTAGATTTTTTAAACCAGCAGTGAAACAATAAAGCCAGATGATGGAAGGAAGCAGAATCAGTTACAGTACCGGTACAACATTTTGCCTCATATATTCTGCACCTGCCCGTGCTACCACATACCTATATAATTCCCACCCTTCTTTTAATATTCAATATAACCCAATCACTTTTGGATTTCAGTGAATACCGATTCATGAAACAGTTAGAAAAAAGAAGAAATTCTTTATGATCATAGGAAAAACAGAAAGAACATGATTTATACCAGTATGTGGAAACATTATCATTTTCAGGAAAAAGCTCTTCCTATACATTTTTTGTTCAATTGGTACATTAGCTTGCTTTTACACAACCCCTTGGATGGATCTTACTAAATAAAAAATTGTGTGCTTGGATTGCAACTTTGATACGGAAATGAACAATCTGGTCACATCAACCTTATATTACAAATAACAAGTCTGGATTGAACTGGCTCTGCAACAGACACAAAGTAACATAAAATTCAGTATGCCTAAGCCAATACTTTTGGAACTTGTGTGAAACAGAAAAAAAAGTATAGATTAGCAGTCGTGATTTGTTTCATGGTGATGTATGATTTATCACTCAAAACCTCGTCCTTATTCAAGAATGTTAATAGTGATTATGATCTTACAAAAATAAATTCAATTTGTGACACTGTATACAGAGCCAGAATATGCCATGGTACCGTATACACTTTGATTTTTGCTATATTTCTTTTCTAGTTTTTTTTAACACATCGAATACATCATTAATCAAAGAAGCTTAATAAAACTGTACACTTTATTTCTTTGTACTCAATTTCAAACAACAACATTTAAGAGTAAAATGAAAGAGAACATTTCCTATCAACAATAACAATTCTAGGCAAGTCGTCCCTTTTTGTCATTCTCTCTGCTGTCCAATTCTTTGATAAGAAACTGAAGTCGAGACTAGCATATAGTAGTAGCAGTGATAATAGTAAACTTGATGATGGTGAGATGATGATGATATAATTTAATTTCATATGGAACTAAATTATATTTATTATAAATTGTTCTTATGTACAATACAGTTTATATACAGCAAACCAATTAGGCTTTCACATACAGTGTCCTGTGTTGACCTAGGAAAATAAGCTGTGTACTAGCAGCATAGTATTTTCATGTCATTGGTCTAACCAAGTCAAACATTCTATCATGTTCATTTCTTTGGGTATGGAGGAAGAAGGGCAAGGAAAATGTTTCTCTTTCACTCACATTGTTAGTCAACACACAGAAAGAGTTGCAACCTCAAGTGAGCAAACAGAACACAACCACATATACACGCATTTCAGTCAAAGGGCAAAAAGGTTCAGATAAAATTTTTAAAGGTGTTACGACATCGATAAAACTCTGTGTGTGTCAACAATCAAAGTAAAATAAGAGGAAAAAAGAGAAGGGGAAATAAAATAATTGAAGGTTTGGTGCCGTGTAACTTTCTATACAGTAGGCCCCTATTTAGTGATTTTTAAATATTTTTAAAAGATTTATTATTTCTCTCAGATTTATGACATCACACTTATTTTATATACCTATTTTTTTTTCCCTGACAGTATTTTGAAGTCAATCCATGCAATATTGTCCTTCAGCACACAATGATCGACTTGATCAAGTATTTACTTCACTGCTGTTTACTGATGCAAGGTTACCACAGCTAGAAGACCTCCACATAGCATGATATTTCGCTCAGCAGGCACCATTTAAATTTTGATCATTGTCAGTCAATATCATCTCTACACAATATATCTTATGATGTGAGATTTAACAAAAGTTTCTATCACACCAAACAGATACACACCCGTTTTCTATTTATTGTTGCGATTTGACAATATTGAACAAGGTATCCAAACTACCATTTCAGATGTCCATTCAATGATTGTAAATATACATCCTTGTTTATCGTATTTTAGCTACCAGTTTTTCGTTTTAATCACAGCACTGCAAAAACGTTTATCTTTACCCAAACACACGGCTGTTCTTGTTAAGACAATCGACGAACACTGTTAGGTCAGTAGATAACTTCATATACTGTCGCTTTTTTATCGCCAGAACCCGTCACAATATATTTGTCATCCGCTGAAATATCGCAGCTCAATACTGATGAAGACTCCTTCGACTGAAATAAAAAATAAAAATATTAGAACATTTAAAAAAAGCATACAAGTGGTAGTTTGATAATAATGATAATGATCGTGTTGCCTCCGGAGAGGCCGAGTGCAGGTCTTTCTAGTTGACACCCGTGGGCGACCTGCGCGTCGTAATGAGGATGAAGTGATGATGAAGACGTCACATACACCCAGTCCCCGAGCCACGGGAATTAACCCCAGGGGATTAAAATCCCTGATGGCTCGGCCGGGAATCGAACCCGGGGCACTTCGGGCCAAAGCCTAGCGCTCTAACCATTTAGCCACGGAGCTGGACATCAGATAGGTGTTAACTAGTGTAAATTTACCTGGAATATAGATGCTCCATAAGGTGTCCGCCAGGCATTGAGTAAGTTGTCCTTTCCCGTCGAAACAAACCACTTTCCACAAGCAGCAAACCTCAGAGAAAGCACACAAGATTCATGAAGGTGAAGTTGGTATTTGTCGGGCTTGGCTGCATGTAGAACCTGAAAAAATTGAGTTTTGTTACATTAAAATAATGCTGCTTGTCGCTGAATTTCACTGTGATATTTAATACTCAGTTCCTCAGTTTAGGGGCTGCGACAACGCGATCATGTAGGATATTTAATACTCATTTACAAAGATAGTAGGTACATGATAATAGCATTAAATATAGAGAAACAATTTGGCAGATGACCTCACTATTCCACCCTTTAAAATAACAATAATTAAGAGAAAATAATCAAGACTCATTAAAGTCAAGACAATAATTGAATCGGCCGGAGCTGAAAAATATTTTCAGGAGACAGATAAAACGTCATTGACAGAACAGAACTTAACAAACACACTATATTAGTCATCTATGTTGTGAAGCAACTATCATCATATATATTATTTCAGTAGTATGCATCCCTCCTGCGGCCCTCACAAGAGACCGATCGTGAAAAATGAGCATTCAAAAGAAAGAGAATATACATTACCAGTGACTCATTGCACTCTAATTTCATAAATATCTATAATTTCTTTAAAAAAAGACTTTTAAAAATCTGTACGAAGTGTGCGATTTGCAGTTACTGTTGCTTCAGGAAGATACGCTCCATAATTGGTGTCCACTTCACATTTTGGCCGCTGTGACGCCTTTTTTTATTTTATTTTAACATTCTTTGGTCTTTACTTTATCATTTTGCATCGATTTCAGATACAGTAAATCAAAGGAATGTGTACGTTTTCAGAATCACTAGGCTAAATCAATTGATTGGGTACTCAAATCGTATAACCTGCGAGTGTTACTGCTAAGCTTTCAATCAATGGACTCAGCACAAACATGATTTAAGCTCATCCGTCTAAGCAATGGATTTATTATATTCCAGGTTTGTTAATATGCCGCGATACAGGATTTTCTGCTGCATTCTAATTCCATAAATATCGATTTTTGTAAGAATTGTGCTTTTGGCAAATACTGTTGCTCTAACATGCTGCAATTCTGAGTAGTCGTCTAACACCTTAAAACATTGAACGTTAATTCCCTAACAGTTTTTCTTCTATCTGATTTTCAGAATCAGTAAATTAATGGATTGAGTACATGTTTTTCTTCTGCATTCTAATTCCATAAATATCGATTTTTGTAAGAAGTGTGCTTTTTGCAAATACTGTTGCTGTATCATGCTAGAGTTGTCGTCGACTACCTTAAATCTATCATCATCATCATCATCATATAGGCCTCATAAATTAGCAGTGAAGAACTGCATTCTAATTTCATAAATTTCAATTTTTTGTATGAAGTGTGCGATTTGCAAATACTGATGCTCTAACATGCTGCAGTTATGAGTTGTCGTCTAAACCCTTAAAACTATTAAACGTTAATTATTTTACAGGTTTTTCTTCTGCATTCTAATTTCATGCCGGCCCCGTGGTGTTGGGGTAGCGCGCCTGCCTCTCACCCGGAGGCCCCGCGTTCGATGCCCGGCTCCGTCAGGGATTTTAAAACTGACGTGAGGGTTGGAACGGGGTGCACTCAGCCTCGTGAGGACAATTGAGTAGCTGTCTGACAGTGAGACAGCGCCCCAATCACGAATACCAAGATTAAAGGCCGAGGGGACCCGACGCGCTGATCACGCGTCACCCCAATATCAGCAGGCCAAATGGCTGGGCAGCGGTCGCTTGGTCGGCCATGCCCGTCATGGGCTGTATAGTGCCAGGGGTTGACTTTTTTTGTAATTCTAATTTCATAAATATCGTTGTGTACGGGCTTCTGAGCCGAGTTCGAGCTGACCATGAGCCGGCTGAAGTCGGTTTTTACAGCGAGCACAAAGGAATCCTCAGTGTCAGTGTGGACAGCAGAGATACGAGCTCGCAAGTCTGTACCATCTTCTGTGAGCCTGTCTTGAGGCGAAATCGGAGAGCAAAGATATGTTTCCCGTTTCGAGATTTTGTGACCTATTCTGCTTAGTAAAGTCTCAAAGTCAGTAGGCAACATCTGTGTGAAAATTTTATACTGACCACTAACGCTCTGGAACTTCATGTCCAACAATAATTCCGACCCACTTCGTCTTTTGTACAGTTCATTGCGCCAACACCGACGGGGTTTCTTTTCATTTTCATTTAAATTGGCCATCATAATAGCTGCGCCACTCGCAACCATCACAGCAAGCAGACTTTCTTGTTCGGAAGACATCCATTTTGCACGTGGAAACAACACACAATGACTGATTCTGCTCGCAAGCATTATGGCTCAAATAATGCTCATAGAAGGCTTGGGCATTTACTTTTTCCTCGATCGGCTCAGGAGCCGCCCGGCTTGACAGTCGCTCGCAAGTGTGTACCCGCCTTAACACGTGGAAATCTTGCAGTACGGCCAACATTAAGCACGGAATACGGCGCTGAAAGGCAGCAAGTCATTGACTTAATGCTTTTCTCCTCTGATCGCACTAAATGTAGCAGTGGTTTCTGCCTTAAAGAGAAGGCTGACTTAATTCTTTCCTATGCCGTTCCAAGGCCCTTGGGTCAATACTTCAGAATACGAATTCTTAAAAAAATTACCATTTTTTACTTAATGCTTTTCAGCTCCGACCGATTCAATTGTATAATCAATCCATCTGCTTAATTGCACAAGTTTTTATTCCCAGTTTTCTGATTTTCTAACAGTTATTCCAAAGATTTTTATTGACTGACTGATTGTTTCTGGCAAATTTTGTTCTTGACCAATGCTAACTAATATACAAGGCTAATTTCTAATCCGTTGTCGCACATGTTATCACACTCAACACAAACAGTTCTGTTCAAGTCAACAGTATGTTTAGGGGAATGTACGGGCCTGTACAAAAATTTTATGCATCTTGTATCTTTGGAACATTCAAAAGACAGAAGAAACATTGGACATGACTGGAAATCAAAAGGACATTTACAACTGTGGGAAAGAGGATGTGGAGAACATCCCACTGGTTGACCCAAAAATGGGCTTCTTCCATTCCTCTATATAAAGCTTGGCCGGGCTAAAACCACATTGATACTCTTGGGAGGGAAAAATTTTACAACATTCATGTAACCGAGTGTGTATGTTTGTACTGTACATGAGAATTGATTTCATAAGTCGTGGCAACTCGGTTTTTGTCTTCTTCTTGTGAACAAGTGGCAACACAAAAAAAATCTAAGACATGTCAGAAAGTAAATGGAATGTACTTTCAAATGAAACCACCAGCTGGACTTTGGAGACATGTAGGGAAGGGGAAGAACACAAGACCTTGAACAGCAGTGTTATACTATGGCATGGATAACTGGTATACAAAGTATTCATCCGGGCTATCCCATGTTTGTTACCAGCATTAGGGCAGACACTGAATACCATCCACTACATGTGAAGAGCCACCTCTTGCCGAAATGTTAAAATGTCTTTGTGAACAATCGGTTTCCCACACAATGGGTTCATAACTTTGGGGATGAGATCATAGTGACATGGACTCATGTCAGGAGAATAAGAAAAGCCTACCATCCCCATGTCTGCTGTGTGAGCTGTTGCATCATTCATGTGGGATAACGGCACTGTCCAAAGTTCAGGAAGTTTGGTCTGTACTGCACGGTACAATAAAATTGTGATTCCAAAAATTAACTGCAATACACTATGCCTCTCATGCACGGGATGAAACACGAGATAACCTTGACAATCATATGCTAGAATGACCACATCGTTTTCAGGCCACGGATCTTGTTGAAACTTCTGTTTTCGAGGTGACCAGAATGACTCCATTCACTTGCAGGGTGTCTACTGTAAGGATGAAGTAAAAATTAGTTACTTTTTAGCTACCTTTTAGTTAATTTTAGTTACCTTTGAATTCAAGATACGTCTGCAATCTGCAAGCAAAGGGGCTCATCACGCGGTGAAGAAAAACAACAATGAAATAAAATTAACTTAGGGTGCTATAAAAATTTTGAAAATAATAAATAAATACTAGATATTTATTATCAAACGAGTTGTTTCATCTATTATGTCGTTTTGTACACAACGCATTCTTATAATTGCCAAGAGGTTGCTCTGCTCTTGACGATTTTGACAGATTTTCTTTGTCCCCGCGGTAGATCACGAATAAATTTATGGGACGTTACGTGATTGTAACCGAATTCTGTCTTCGCAGTCAAGTACGGAGAAATATCGAGGTGTTACACGATCGGCGCTGGTCTCAGCCGTTTGTCGAGATTCCCGTAGTTTTCACGATAGAACACGGATAAATATCGCGATTTAGACACGCGGTGTCATTTTTAGTCGTTCGACGAGATTTCCATTGTCCTTGAGGTTGCGTACGAGAAAATATAGCATTATTACTCAATCGGCGCCACTTGCTGTCCGTTTGATAAGAAACCAGCTGTTGTCCTCGTCATTGAATGCGGAGAAATATCACGATGTATCGCAATCGCTGCCGCTACCGCTCTCGGCCGTTTTACGAGATTCACGTTGTCCTCACGATATTATGCAATCCGCGATGCACCCGGCCGTTGAACGATTGTCTATCTGTCCTGACAGAATGGTGGAGGCAAGCTCAAGGTTGGGCATGGTTAAAATTCACGAGTAGTTATGGACATGTTGTATGGCTGGCGCCGTGATTTTCGCTGTCCACCTGCTGTGGTTGGAAGTTCATCAGTTCAGGGTGGATCACGAGGAGAAATTAGTATCGCAATGCTACGTAGGATGTCATTTCTAAGTGGGTTGATGCACTTCTCGCTCCCCGTACGCTTTTAAGTATACTGTCATGGGAAAAGTAGCGAGTAGGTTTCGGAATGATTCGTGACTGGTGCCCAATCATCTTTGATGGGATTCCCGCAGTCCTCGTGGTCACAAGTTCACGATAGGGGACGGGTTTTATGATTTTACGCAACTGACGTCAATCTCGGTCCATTTGACGAGATTCCTTCAGGCAAGTCGTGCGGTCAGCCAGCCGTCTTGAGGATGAATGTTCGAAGTAGGTATGAAATATTAAGAATTATTCTGAGAGGATTGCACGAATAATATGACAAGAGGACACGTTTTCTTTCGATACGAATCACGAATTATACAAGTTATACAAGTTTTCGAAATAAACGGTTAGATTAAAATATATCCGATGGAACCAAAGTTCCAAGGAAAAATCGACATATAACGGAATTTCAAATTAACCATACTGGATGTCGTAAATTTACGAGATAGATTTTTAAAATAAGTTATAGCCTACGTATTTCGAAGCTTTTTTATAATTCTTTTCGCAAGATTGCGACATTAAATTATTTCGCGTTATTTCTGGACTTCAATTTGACATGGTAGTCTCCAAATAGATGCAAATCGGCGCCGCTTGCGTGAAACTCGCTCCATCGCAATCTCTGAGCTTAGTGGCGTGAGTTTAATGATCCAATCCGCCTTCAGAAAATTTTCGTTACCCATATGTAAAATTCGTTACTTTCGTTACCCATTTGTAAAATTCGTTACTTTTTCGTTACTTTCGTTACTATCATTACCGGTAGACACCCTGACTTGTCTGTCACCTGAGTTTAGGTTCATACTCACATGCCCCGTTTCATTGACTGAACTAATGCAATGCAACAGGGCATGTCCTTCATGCTGAAACCTCTCCAGATTGATGCGATATGTACCTCAGTTAAGTGAACAAAATTTCTGCCATAAAATGTGATGCACTATCGATGCAGTTATTCCCTATATGCTGTTCTAATTCTGCCTCAGTCTAGTGCCTGTTCTAACTTAAGAACTGTTTGATCACCATCACCTGTACAACTTTGGCTTTGGACATCACTGCAATGCACATTGGTAGTTGACACTCTGGCCCATTTGAAGGCAGCCATCCACCTTGCCACTGTTTCATAGTGCATGGCATATATTCCCAGTGCTTTCTGTAGCCTGTATGGCATTCCCATGCATTTGTGCTGAGGAGAAGTGCTATCTTAATATATGTATGACACTCGTGCTTCATGACCTCCTTTTTCAAACTCTGTCATTCACCGAATGAACCTTTGTGCTTGCTTTAGACCCACGCTATTGTTCAAATATACCATCTGGAGGTTTCATTCAAAAGTACATTCTACACGTTTTCAAATGCTCATCTTAAATTTTCCAAATTGTCCCCTGTCCGTGAGAAAAAAATAAATTGTTATGGCTTATGACTCTATATTAACTGTGAAACTAAAAGAAGACATCCCTATGGGAATGCAGAGAAGGCACCTGTTCCAATGCAGAACAAGTTTCCGTATGTCCTCTGTGAAGAAATTAAATGACTATCTTTCTAACATGGCCTATCCCCTTAATTGATATTTTCTGATTGGGAGTCGAGTATCTTCTAATCATCAATTCCATTTTATTCCTCCCTTTTCTCAAGTGCCATTCCTCATGCTCAATGTTCTTTACCATTGATCTCTCAGTGTTCCTCTCTGTTAATTCTTCTTCCCAATACACGTTGCACCTGGTGACACTCGCACCATATTTCCTTGCATAATCATTGCATATTTTTAGCCTACAATTGATGGAAGAAATGCAGTGTGCGACGATTATGCAAAGAAACACCACAATCTTTCTTTAATGTACAGTACTGTATTGTTATTTGCTTAATTTATAATCCAGCACATTTTACTTTCATCAAGATCACCATATAATTCTTGTATTCTCACATTGTGAACACCATATGCATAACATGTAAAGATTTGAAGCCATTCTAAATGCATAACATCTCGCATGGGTCTCTGTTACAATGTTTCCACAAAAGTGGCTGATGCTAGACTGGCACTGGGTGTCCCTTGCATAAGTTTCCGCCAATAGCAGTTGGGCCTGTTTTCACATGGGTGAAATGGGGCTAGCAGCATTTCGTACGGAGGCTTATTGAAGCTCATCATTCCAAGGCCAACTAACGGAAGCAATGGGTCCATACAAGTTTCACTCCCCTGACTTGGCGCTGAGCGCAACCGCTGTCTAGCTTGCCGTGTGCTGATTCCTCGCGTAGTGCGAGTCGCAGTCTGCAGGCACGAGGCTCCGTTCTTCCGACAAGGTCACACCAAGTTATAAGCTCGCAGCAGCAGCATGTGCAACCAACCGGTGCACAAATACGAATGTGTTATGAGATGATTATGTCATGAAATTTTATAAACCAATTTTTTATATTTAAGAAGTAGGGTGTGTCAATTATGGGATGGTGACGAATATGCAAGGAAATATGGTATATGTTATGCATACCTCTACGTTAGAATTCTCCATGCCCACGGCCAGCCATTCTCCTGTTGGACAATAGCCAAGAGAGAATATCTGTGATGTAAAATCGTGTTGTTGCAGCTGGCGGCCTTCACGGAGGTCCCAGGATCGGACGGTGTTATCGAGACCACCTGTCCACAGTTTCGTACCATCTGCAGAAATATCGATGCACGATGCGCCATCTGTGTGACCCTGGAACTGGCGCACCAGCGTCTGGTTGTGGAGATCCCACACAGCAATGTTGCCATCAGAACAGCAGCTGAAGCACACCTGCAATGTAATACAGCATTTCTTAGAACAAACCACATCAGGCTGGTGTTTACTACTGTTGTTTGAGAATGTGTGCAGTTGGTAATTGTATATTGTTTGGCCATGAATAGATACGATGATGACGATGATGATTTATTTTAATTTTTTTAAGGGCCAGAACAGCGAGGTCATCTAACCCTAGTCATATAGTATCTGTTCTACTGCCTCATTTTAAGAACTATTCTCAAATAGACGATAGCATCATCGTCAACTTTGATATGTTAAACATATCACTAGATAGAAACACAATTATTGTATTTAATGTGGATATACAAGTGATTAGTCCACACACAACGCTTATGCAGTGGTACACTATACCAGCACTTTCATTTCTCTAAGGCTCAAAATCATTGACTGTGAGTAAATTAACCATAAATCTGCCTTTGTGAAAAGTTGAACATTTAGTGAGTATCAAAATCCTTACCCCAAGAAAAAAGGCTCTGAATATGCAAAATTAACAGTACCAGTTGATAGAAACCAATTCCAAGTAGAATCTATGAAAATCCTGTTGATGATTCAACATGCTATGTATATCTAGTATATGTTAAATAAGCCAAAGAAATTGTATTTCAGAATAGTACCAGCAATATAATGTAAGTGGTTCAGTTTTTTTTTGGTTGATTTTGTAATAATTGTGTGTCCTCTTTTTCTTCCAGTATTGTCCTCCTTTTAAACAATGAGCATTTGGTCACCCTACCCATACAGGTACAGAGCTGTGTGATTTTTGAAAAAATGCCGGGGAATTGGGGGAATTGGCCCGAGTAAAGATCATGGTATCTCGTTGCAAAATGCCCAGAAATAGAGAGATTTCAATTAAATTGACACCCCCATACAAGCATGTTATTTTGTGATAAATTTGTGTTGACCGACTGAAAAAGCACATTCGTGCTTCTTTCTTGCAGCTTTCCTCCTCCCTATAGAGGTTTCCAAAAAGAATGGCATATTGGCTTTCACGGCCAACCAATTAAAACTCAGATAATCTTCTAGGTGTTTGCTATGTCTTTTGCGGAGCTTCGCCTAGGTGCACCAAGTAAATATTATTGTACATAACTGTTATATACATGTCCCCCAAACCTAAATTAAGCCATAGTGAACAGGATCCAATGATAGTTGCCTGACGAATGAAACATGTCATCCAATCCCCCCCCAATCTACTATATAAAGCTCAAATACCGCTCACTCACTGACTCATTCATTCATCACGAAATCTCAGAAACCACCAAATGGATTGGAATGAAATTTGGTATGCAGCTTCCTCAAGGGCCGCAAACGCCCACTAAGAAAGGATTTTTGGATATTCAGGTTCTAAAGGGGTGTTAAGGGGGTAGACCTGCATTTCATTGAATAGCAATATCTCCCGATTGGTTTCATTGGGGGATGTGATACTCGGCATATAAACTCAACATTAAAAATAAGAAGACACGTGTCTGAGGGTTTTTCGATGTGGTGTATATTATGAGGTGAAAGGGGTGAAAAGTGGGGGTTGAAGGATTCCTAACAGAGCGTGTATCTCTTAAACGACAAAGGCGAGGAGTTTGGAACTCAGCCGAAAAAAATCAGCATAAAAAATAACTAAACAGGTGTTTGACCGTTTTTTCATAAATCCAATTTAAGGGGCCCATGGGGAGGGGTGAAATTATGGGGGAGAGGGGGGGGAACGTAATATGTCTGAGTGTAAAATTATACATGGCCTATGTTGTAGACAAAACACATTACATCTTTTTGTATCTTGCTATTTCATCATACGACGAATACTTAAGGAGTTATTAATGATTTTGTACTTTTTGGTCGGAATTTTCTAAGTCCCAGGAATGACATAAAAATTGATTCGAATGAAATTTCAAAAAATTGTTTTTTTTAATACTTTTATTATATTTTTCACGTCTTTTAGGGTCCGAAACCAACATGATATTTGGATGTTTTTTTTTCGTCCCATGCATTTTTGGTTTCAGGTGATAAAATTATTTTCCACTAGGACCCATGCTTATCTACTATATAAAGCTCAAATACCACTCACTCACTGACTCATTCATTCATCACGAAATCTCAGAAACCACCAAACGGATTGGAATTAAATTTGGTATGCAGCTTCCTCAAGGGCCGCAAACACCCACTAAGAAAGGATTTTTGGATATTCAGGTTCTAAAGGGGTGTTAAGGGGGTAGACCTGCATTTCATTGAATAGCAATATCTCCCGATTGGTTTCATTTTGGGATGTGATACTCGGCATATAAACTCATCACAAAAAAATGTCTGAGGGTTTTTCGATGTGGTGTATATTATGAGGTGAAAGGGATGAAAAGTGGGGGTTGAATGATTCCTAACGGAGCGTGTATCTCTTAAACGACATAGGCGAGGAGTTTGGAACTCAGCCGAGAAAAATCAGCATAAAAAATAACTAAACAGGTGTTTGACCGTTTTTTTCATAAATCCAATTTAAGGGGCCCATGGGGAGGGGTGAAATTATGGGGGGGGGGAGAAACGCAATACGTCTGAGTGTAAAATTATACATGGCCTATGTTGTAGACAATAACACATTACATCTTTTTTGTCTCTTGCTATTTCATCATACGACGAATACTTACGGAGTTATTAATGATTTTGTACTTTTTGGTCGGAATTTTCTGTCCCAGGAATGACATAAAAATTGATTCGAATGAAATTTCAAAAAATTGGTTTCTTTAATACTTTTATTATATTTTTCACGTCTTTTAGGGTCCGAAACCAACATGATATTTTGATTATTTTTTTCGTCCCATGCATTTTTGGTTTCAGGTGATAAAATTATTTTCCACTAGGACCCATGCTTATCTACTATATAAAGCTCAAATACCACTCACTCACTGACTCATTCATTCATCACGAAATCTCAGAAATCACCAAACGGATTGGAATGAAATTTGGTATGCAGCTTCCTCAAGGGCCGCAAACGCCCACTAAGAAAGAATTTTTGGATATTCAGGTTCTAAAGGGGTGTTAAGGGGGTAGACCTGCATTTCATTGAATAGCAATATCTCCCGATTGGTTTCATTTTGGGATGTGATACTCGGCATATAAACTCATCACAAAAAAATGTCTGAGGGTTTTTTGATGTGGTGTATATTATGAGGTGAAAGGGGTGAAAAGTGGGGGTTGAATGATTCCTAACGGAGCGTGTATCTCTTAAACGACATAGGCGAGGAGTTTGGAACTCAGCCGAGAAAAATCAGCATAAAAAATAACTAAACAGGTGTTTGACCGTTTTTTCATAAATCCAATTTAAGGGGCCCATGGGGAGGGGTAAAATTATGGGGGTGGGGGGGAAACGTAATATGTCTGAGTGTAAAATTATACATGGCCTATGTTGTAGACAATAACACATTACATCTTTTTTTGTCTCTTGCTATTTCATCATACGACGAATACTTACGGAGTTATTAATGATTTTGTACTTTTTGGTCGGAATTTTCTAAGTCCCAGGAATGACATAAAAATTGATTCGAATGAAATTTCAAAAAATTGTTTTTTTTAATACTTTTATTATATTTTTCACGTCTTTTAGGGTCCGAAACCAACATGATATTTTGATGTTTTTTTTCATCCCATGCATTTTTGGTTTCAGGTGATAGACTTATTTTCCACTAGGACCCATGCTTATCTATCTATATAACTAATGTTATAATGGGATTCCAAATGTTATTGCGGGCGAAGCCGCGGGTAACAGCTAGTGAGTGTATAAATAAATCATGCGACATTTCTTTCAGGTTGTAGGGTGATACTCATTGCCCAATCGAATTGGGCACACTCGTGTTGACTGCTTGAGAGTTGTGTAAAGCAAATTTGTAACCAATATTGCTAACCGATGGAACAAGAATGAACATGAGAGCTGATGACTCACCTTTGAATCTGGACTAATAGCTAAAGCATAACAGGCTGGAGCACTAGACGTCAGTTCTGCCTTGATACGAGGTGTAGGAGAGGCCAGATCCCAAATGCTTAAGTTACTTGCTTCACCACCAACTATGAGTGTTCTACCATCCGGTAACAGCTTCACAGACCTGATGTAATTGTCCCGTTGCTGCAAAAAGTAAAGCATACTAATATCACAAACAAGGTTCATGTTCTCGTGTAATCAAGACAGATACCACACCCACACCCAAGTATGCATGGCTACAATGACACAAAACCCTTAAATACATCAACAAGAACTCATCTTTTATTTTCGAAGCACACAATATTGTACTAGAGTTTATCCACCATAACCATACAGATGATTACACTATAATCAGCAGTATAATTTTACAATTACCCAGGGAGCAATCTCAGCAGTAGCGACCATGATTGATGTGAAAAGTCATCTGGTATTCCTTATACCACATACGGTGTGTATCCTAGGAGTTGCCAGTCATATTTTCTCCATCTTTTTTTTTTTCAAACATAATAGGTCGAGTCGACCCAAATAAAGACTGTTTGTCCTGTTTAAATGGATATTATTTATCGTATGGCTTTTAGTGCCGGGAGTGTCCGAGGACATGTTCGGCTCGCCTGAGTCTGTAGCTGCTTCCAGTGGATACCCTAAAGGGTGAGCTACAAGTTCCGTTCAATTTCAAGTAGTTCCAACTTTCGCCACCAGATATCAATGATACCTAGTGGTGAACGTTGGAACTTTGATAGAGCGTTCTGACGAAATGGAAAAAGACTGTGTGTGTCATTAGAACCATACTCTTGTTTAAAGCTTAATTGTCTTTATCTTGATACCAATTCAAGGGTGTGTATGAACAAAGAGAGTTAAAGTTTTTATTTTACAAGGGGGCAGAGAGCTGCTTGCATCCAGACTGCATTCACAGGAGAAAATGTGACTGACAACACTTAAAGAGTTATCGTCTCAGTATTTACAGACAATATTTCCTTAAAATCTCAATTATTTCCTTAAAATCTCAATATATAAAGTAAGCTTTCTGTCTGTACTTTGCATCTATCCTAGATGAGGAATATAGTGACCGAATACACCCCCAGTTTGATTTTGTCTGTTTGTCGTTTGTCATGGGTTGGCATCAAAACTACTGGAGTCAATGGCATGAAACTTTGCATTTAAGATATACCTCCAATATAACTGGGCTAGTCCTAAAGATGAGGGGGTACGAGTAAGCCCTTAATTGTTTTTCCTCCCTTTCAAAGTGGTCAGTTATTTAATTATGAACATTGTCAGCCAATAATATGACAAAATGATCCTTATTGAGATAAATGCAAAAATCAGTCCAGGGATATAATACAATTAATTATATAATCTGCATTCACTTCCATTCCCTCAGAGATGAGATATTGATGACACAAGATCATGGTTCACACTGTCTGTCCACATATTACAATAGCATGAAGGTGAGATAGATGAGTACATGTTTCCCAATCAAGCTCCTCACTCTTCTTTTATTTTAGAATTTACATGCTGGCTGATAGTTTATTTCTTTTAACAACTGTTTATCATCATCATCATTATTATTATTATTACTATTTCGTCCCTTTTATCTACTGTGGCTTTTAGAGATGCCAAGGTGGCAGAATTCAGCCCTAAAGGGGATTTTTAATGTGTCCATAAAACCCATTTCCAAGCAGAACAATGCATGCACAGGGAGCTATTTATGAAATTACATGGGCCCTGGGCAAAAAAGGTCCACTGTCACCAGCCTTGTGAGTCTTGAGGTCAATGAGTTGCCAACAATGAATTTTAATCAATTATAATGATCATTATAATTGATTGAAATTAGTTGTAAGTCAATACTGATCCAAAAGGTAAAAAATGGCCAACATAATAATCATGTGTTGCGAACAATGGGTACAAAAAGCTTGTATCAAAATAAAATATAAAAACCTAATTTTATGACCACTCAAGCTGGGGTTTGTCGAGTTTTGCCCCACAGTGCTAATCAATCTTAGAAAAAATATTACAATTTTATATGTTGGCATAAACACTGCAACGTCCAATAACACCTTATTGAAAAACAAAATAAATCACTCCAAAACATTCACAGTCACATTCACCCACAAGAAAGATTTTTGTATGCATAAATTTAGAATCCACTTACGTGAGCTATAATTATTGTTATTTACATCACTGTGCATAATTATCATCATAACACCTTCATCACAGCTTGAATCATTCTCATTGCTACTTTCACCTACTATCTTCCTGACAGTTGCATGCAGAAAAGCCGCAAGTTGTTTGCCTCGACCACAAAGTACAATACCGTTGATGAAGCAATTTCTTTGAACACTAACACAATGCCGTAAAATGGCAGGTGGTCCATTACATAGAAAAATATCCTGTGTTGCGAGGTATGACAGAAGATTGCATTGACAACCAATAGCTGGCATGCAAGTGTACATATCCAATATTGTTAGTATAGTTAAAGCCCTGTGCGGATGCGATACATCTGTGGATAAACCCGCGGATATCTGCAAAATTTTTCGCCATGCAGATATAGTTTGCATGGTTGTGTGGATAGCGGATAAGCTGCGGATAATGTTTGGAGAAAATTTGCAGATAGTTTTTAGAATACAACCCGAACTTGTTTCATATCATTATTAGGACCCGGATGTTTATGATCTATCATATTTTTCCGTTATGTTCTTTTCATGACAAATGTAAGACGATGATTTAGGTTAATCTCATTCGCATAGTTAACACTCCGAACAGGAAAGGGTTGCAATTCTGGCTGCTCATTTTAAACATAGCACATGACATACAAAGTCTAAGGGAACGACGTTTTCCTCAAATGTCTAAATATGTTGCTTTAGTAATTTATGCTTTATCTAATTAAAAAATATTATTGTAATGCCAGTAGATTCGGATAACCAAATGGGAATGAGGAAAAAAGTCATGAGGATGCGGGGCGGATCCGCGCAGGGATCTAAGTATAGTCTATAGATGTGCACGTTGAACCAGCTTGAGTGGTTAACCTACCCTTTGGGTAACTACAGAGATAGCAATGAATAAAGTATTCTTGTAACTTACCAGACAATCTAATTGTGAGACAGGACTCTTAGAACCAGGCTGACTGATATCCCACACCTTAACGCAGCCTTTGCCTCCAGTGTAGACATATTTGGTGGGATTGCTGATAGTAACAGCACACACTACTTCACCGTGACTCAAGGTATTGATCTGGCGAGCATGCCTTGGAATACCAGGACCTATGAGGGCATCTGGTGGGAATGGTACAGGCTGCATCTGCCCATCTGCACTCACATGAAATGAGTAAGCACTGAAAGGAAAAATACAGCATGTTATTTCAGCAGAACTACATGAATAGAGAAAATATAAATAACAATTTTAAACTCTTCAACAAATGCCTCGAGATCTTGCTGCTCACTGAACACTAAACTCATTTGTCTTATAACAAATTGATGTTACCTACATAAACAATTCAATTGTTTCATTTAGGCTCTTTGGACGTTTTATAATATATCCAGAGTGAGGAATCTGTATGATAACCTGTATCATTATGGTGTCTGTACTAGTGTGTCTAGTAGTAACTAGGGATAGGACTGGGAAGGAGGTGACCATGGCCTATATGTTGGGAAACCATGGAAAATACTTTTATGATAGCTGAGAGAAAATTTAAACCTATTACTCTTCTCAGTTGTCCTCATCAGTCTGAATGCATCCCATTCAACCCGCATACCAGCAATCAGACCCCAAAATCTCATTCAACAACCCTGCCATAACGCAAGCAATCAAGCCATTTGATCATTTTCGCTACAATTCGTTTCTCAACAACCAAACATTTTAATCGATTAGGAATAAAACTACTATAGATTTTTTGAAAGGTTTTCATAAAGGATGAGGAGTGTAATTTCCACTGAAATAACAAACTTCCACGGCTATAATGATAACAAGATAGTGAAACATAAATTCTAGCCATAACCTTCATAGATTAACTTTAAAAAAAATTGATTATTTCCCAAAAAAATATTTTTGTGAACATAAGACCAAAATTTGGTACAATTTTATCAACACTGAATTCATAGATTTGTGCATTTTTATACAATGTATTGATTTTGTATTTGACTACATTCATTTTAGACTGTTGGAATTCCCTGGAACACATCTTAATCAACAACGGGCCCATGTTTTATAAAATAATTTGTTCTGTCTTGACATATCATTTAGTAATAAATAGAAATATCACTTGGCTATGGTGCTCTAATTGAGTTTAATTTATAATCAATTCATTGTTATTGTTATTATTATTATTATTATTATTAACAATAAATTATCAATGGTTTAAAACGGCCATTTGATATGTATGTTAATGTGTAGCCTCATCATCATCATCATCATTAACCAACTCCAGCCCGGGTGTGGTATACGAGCCCCCTCCATATCTGTCGATCCATGAACCATTCTTCGTTCACAATCCTCTCCCAACCCTGGCCTCTCTTCTGTACATCCTTCTCCACCAGATCTGTGTCCATTGTCTTCTAGGTTCCAACCAGTCTCCTCCCTCCTAGGTCTCTTTCATACTCCCTTCTTGCAGTTTTATTGGCACTCATTTCTCTTCATGTAGGCGAACCATTTCATTCCAGCCTTCTGGATCTAGAGTCTTCTATTCTCAACTCTTCTCTGATTTCATCATTCCTGATCTTGTCTTTTCTGGTTCTGGATCATAGTATGCAGGAACTACACTTCTGATTAAGAGTTTCGAATTGTCCTTCCTGGTTAGTGTGGTGGTTTCCAGGCTATATGTGAGGATTGGTGTGTAGTATAATCTGTACAATGTCACCTTGTATTTTTATGCAAGTTTCAAAAAAACACTTAAGTTTAGCACAAAACTTTCTTGAGTTTACATGTTGCCTATGAGTAGTAAAAAGTTGAAGATCCCTTTTCAGTGTTACCAACTTAAGTGATAGTTTGCTATATCTAGCAATGGCAGTTCATCTTAAAATTGCTAAGGCACACATCCCATAGAAAATGTATAGCATTAATATTATGAGCAATCTCATACATTTTTTAGAAATATACGGAAGCAGTTTAGATAGTAGAGACCAATGTTTTCAGTATGATTGTAGCTGGGCTTATTCGACCTAGCACCCAATACAGCCTTTAGGTGAGGTGAAGACACTAGGATGAGGGCCAGAGGGGAGGGAAATTGTTACTTCAGCGCTATTGTCTCCTTGCCTAGTTAGGGGGAGGATGAATAACGCTAGAAGTTTGCAGGGCAACTTTCTCCTTTACAATCTGACTAAATACAGCTATCGATATTCTCAGTGCAACAGAGCCCTAGAGTGCAGTTTTTAATGCAATTTTTAATTAATATGCTCCCACTAATATAGTAATGGTTTAAGTGCAGAACTTGGATTTTAATGACAGAGCAAAGGACAAATTCATTAAATTAATAGGTAAGCGAGCAGAGTTTTGCATAAAAATAAGCCTAATCTGCATTTTGTAAAACTATAATTGTACATACAATATTCATATAGGCCTATGTTTTGTGATGTGTTTGTCTGAAAAATAAATACTGATGAGGTGGCAGCTGATTTAACACAAATTACATATGTTGTAAGCATTAATCTACCATAACATTTTATGGGGGAAGAATAGGGTTAGGCTTTACTACACTGAATTCTCTTCTTATATTACCCTGAGCACAGTTTTTTGTTTGTTTTGCTTTCATGGAGTACAGACATAACAATTTAACTAAAGAAAGAGCAATTAGATTATTTAAATGCAAATCCCAAATATTTTGGCCAGGAGCTGCCAATGATATCTAGAGATTTGACAACAAAATATTATGCATTTAGAATGGTTTAAATAGCAACCTTTAAAAAGTTCCTTTAGCTACAAAATTATTCTTTCTCTGCAGTAGAATCTAGCTACTTCTGACTCCTACAATTTTCAAAGATAACTGTCCGTGAACTAGAGTGTCTATTTGCATTCTTATACTGCTGAGACACTTCTTCCTACATGGATTTATTCACTCACTAATGAATCTTTCAAGAATGTAAGCATGTAACAGCATTCAAAATTTGTCAAACAGAGGCACCCACTTCCAACTAGAGAGGAAACAAACAGAAAAGAACAGCAACTTACAGAGGCAGGGAAGAGATGGAAACACACATGAAGCGAGTGTAAAAATAAATGAATAAATAAAATGGATGTTAAATCTTCATAATTAAGATCTGAAGAAAAGACCAGAGTGAAAAACTAGATGTCAAATAATATTTTCTACTGAGAAGTAAAAATCTTGTTAAAATCAACTACTAGAATCAACTCTTGTTCTCAAATTTCATTGTACACATTTTTATGTGCTCTAATATTTATCACGATTTTAGCACATCCTTGCCTTGGTAAGCCAACTTCTCTGACTCGATTGAGCATACAGTACTTACGGCTTGCCACCAGGAATGCCACCTAATCCCGGCCCCAACGGTGTCCGCATCTGCGAGTGGGGGTCGTAACTGACCAGAGGAGGACGTGGGTAGCTGTTCAATGCAGGTGGTAGATTATTATGAAGAGCTCCATATGCACCGGCCTGGAGGTCGTGAGGTGCAGCACCGGCCAGGTAATGAGGGTACTGGGCTAACGTGGGCGGCTTGACGACTGGCTTCATCCCGCTGCTACCTGCTGCACTACTACCGCTGCCACCGCTAGTCGGTGTTACAGACTTGGAAATTGGCGTCGTAGGCTTCTCACCATCCAACTTCTTAGTGGACGGTGTGCTTGCACTGGATGAGGTACCACTTCTTGGACTGCAAATAAACATCACATAGGATCACCACAGCTGCCTAGATTTTTGAAAGGTGACAAGGGAATCTTGATTTTTATTAATCTGTGAGTAATCCTCATGTGTTGTTTGACTTACTAAGATTTTTTTTTCTACATCATATCTTTGAATTTATTTGATCCAAGATGTATTTCACTCAGGCAGTCAAAGAACATTCAACACCATCAATCCTGAATCATAACAATATACTCCAAAAATGTCTGACAAGCAAGAAGAAATATATTCTTGGCTATCATCCAGCATACTCATGAGTATTGATGATAGTTGCTTTTTAGAGGCAGAACAGCAAGGTCATCTGTCCCATTCATGAGTATACTCAGTGAAGAATTGTGAGTTTGTATTTCACTCATACTCTCTTGGATCTAAACTCACGTTTGGCCAACCTGGATGATTGGTTGCCATCAGTCCAACATTTCATGTTTACACCACAGGCTGATTTCAGCCAGGGGCCTTCCTGGTTGCTTGAGAAGGCATCACAGGTGTCATTAGTCTTCACTTCCATTACTTGAGAAGGTTCCATGATCCTATTTTTCAACTTAAGACCTGATCCAGTTTGAGTCTGCTTAATGCTGACTACATCTCCCTCCCTTCTGAAGCATAGTTTTCAACACTAATGAAACCTCTGGACTCTCGATGAATCTGAAGAGTATGTCATATCAAATTATGTAATCTTTATAAGCATTCTGTCTACATATTCATTTATTGCACAGCTTCCATCATCCTTCGATTGTGCCTTACTGATTCTCGTGGCAGGACCATCAGCAACAGCATAGAGATTTCGGTGTTGACTAAGAGTATCCCCATGCAACATCCTAAAACCAACTTCGATGTTCAATTACATATGGTACTGAAATTCTTCAAACACTAAAAAAAGTAGTTTGTAGTTTTACATGACCATTAATCTCGAAATCATGACCCATGGGACCTCCATTTTTATGTGGAATCTGAACCACAGGATAAGATGTATTTCACTCAAGCTGTCAAAGAACATTAAAAACCATAAATCCTGAATCATAACAATATACTCCAAAAATGTCTGACAAGGAATAAGAAAATAATCTTGGCTATCATCCAACATACTTAAAAAATCTCACCTTTATTAACTGGGAATCGAACCTGATTCACCTTGGTGAGAGGCAAGCAGTTTGGACACTGCACATCCCTCTTTAAAATAAACTTAATGCTCTTCTTGCTATTTAAGGAGCCAGTTCCTTTTGTACTTTTGTTGAAAAGCAGCACAGTCTGTAACAATTTTGAAGGGATGCCTAACAAATAGACTGCATATCTTCAATGCAGTGATCCACCCAATACCTCCAATTCCCAGTTGTGATATTTCTCTTCTTGAGGCATTGTCTTCCTACTACTGTAATTCGCTGAGTGAAATCTGTTGTCAAATGTTATTTTATTATTTTTATAGCAAAATGGCTCCATATCAGTTTCATACGAAGGACTGTAGATGTGCAACACAGAGTTTGTTGACAGTAATTCTTTCAGTTTCATAAATGAATTTCTTTGATCCTTATCAAACTCAACTCCTATTCCCGTTTTCAAGAAAGTCACACAATGGCGTTGTGACAATGGAATACTGAGGTATGAATTTTCTAAAGTACACCATAAGTCCCAGAAAACTTTGAACCTGCTTGGTAGTCTTTGGCTCTGGATAGTTGAACACTGCTGATGACTTCGCTGGTGAAACGATGGATATATATTTCGTACTTCAATATCATTGCCTAGAAACTCAATCTTGGTTTGAAGAAAGTTACATTTCTTCTCTTAACTCCATCCCACTTGTCTTCTGTGGGATTTTCAGATCATCCATGCATCTTAACAAGATACTGTAGTTTACAAGTTGTCTGAATGCAGAGTTGATAAAATGCTGAAAGATAGTAGGTGAATTACAAAATCCAAAGAAAGTTTTCAAGAAGTGAATTGGTCACTGTGGATTATGCTTTCAGCTTCAACAGGTACATGGAAGAAGACATTCTGTAAATCAACTGCGCTAAAGGCACGAGTGCTTTGGAATGTCCTCGATTAATGATAGCAGGTATCAGTCTGAACATGAAATTGGGAATACAGGGTATTCTATTCTATTCTTTTCTTAACACAACTACAATAATTGTGGTGACCAAAGACAAACTGCTCAGGCATAGCCACACCGGATGTACAATTTCTAACGTCACAAGGACAATTATTCCAAATTCCAATCCTACCGTGATAAGCAACTCTGTTTCTGGCATTTTATACTCTGTGGACATGTTCATCCTCGTAATCTTTTGCCCAGAGCTGCCAACAACCCATTTTTTGAACTCGGCAACTGAACATTACAATCCTTAGTTCTACATTGGTTTGTTTAAAGTCAGGTTCTCTATATTCTTGTCAAAATCTTCTTAGGTTTTGCTGGTGTCCAGTATCGATCAGAAGTCTTGATACCAATGAGCACATCCGTTGTAACTCCTGTAGCACTATAAGCTGATCTGTTTTCGTCTTATTTCATTCTGGCTGAAATGCATTCAGATGATTTGTGACCGAACTTGTTACACTAGAATTCGTTC
Organism: Meconema thalassinum; assembly: GCA_946902985.2. NCBI lineage: Eukaryota > Metazoa > Arthropoda > Insecta > Orthoptera > Tettigoniidae > Meconema > Meconema thalassinum. Next base: position 1,378,702,620 of record OX336388.2, on the reverse strand, counting down.
TCCGTAATTGAAACACTTCTGTTGTTCTTTATGCAGCAGAGGCTTATCTCTCCTGGCTGCTTTGTATTGTAAATTCTCCTTATGGTTCTTCACATTCCTCTTTTACAGACACACTCACAACGAAACAGTTTCTCTTCTTTTATTTTATAATTTACATGTTGGCTGATAGTTTATTTTTTTAACAAATGTTTATCATCATCATCATCATCATCATCATTATTATTATTATTACGTCCCTTTTAACTACTGTGGCTTTTAGAGACACCAAGGTGGCAGAGTTCTGAAGGGAATTTTTAATGTGTACATAAAACCCATTTCTAAGCAGAACAATGTACCAGTATGTAGGCTACAGGGAGCTATTTATGAAATTACATGAGCCCTGGGCATCAAGGTCCAGAAGGTTCAGAATCTTTGCATCATAGAGCAGTACTTTATACCCCGAGTCATCATCAATTACATCAACTACTGGCATGTACTGGATGAGTAAATCTTCATCAATATCGCCTTGGTCAGCAAGTTCTTTCATCTTCTTTCTCTTACTCATCAGTTTGGGAGTATCAGCACTGCTAGTCTTGACAACAAATTCATCTATTAATGTCCCCTTTAGCTTTCGCCATGAAATTAACTTAAGTTCACTTAGAATAAGTAAGCTACTGTAGTTAGCCCACTGTATAGATTTCTTTGCACATAATAGCTTCTGCATATCATCTCACTTCATAAGTAAGGTTATTTCCTCAAACTCTTTCACCCATCTCTTGACATGATAATTTACGATTCCACCAAAAGAACACACTAAGCCTTCCACATCTTGGAAGGTTAAGGTAAACTTTTGGTGATGAAAGAACTGGTATCTTTTAAGGAAGATAAGCTATAGCCTACTTGCATACCTCGTCTTCACAATATACAGTACACTTTCATGCATAATAGTCCTCCATTTTCTCAGTGACATTATCATATAATTCTTATCTCATGCTATATTTAACAGAACTGTATTTCAAATAACATTTACATCTTTTAACTGTTTTTAGATCATATTCTTCGTCATGTTTATAGACAGATTCAAATTAGGAAGGTGCTCAAAAATTCTCAGCAATAACTCAATTTTTCTTCCATCAAAACTAAGACAGAGAGGATTGTAAATAGCAATTAAATCCCCTTCCGTCAAAGTCTCTTCAGCCAGCAACTTATGGATGTACTCTCCAAATGTTTGGAGAAGCCTTAACGTTTTCCTATTCTGCTGGTCACCCTCATTTCCAAACAACTTATGTAAAGTATCGCTACTACTGTATTGATGCAGTATGAATGTTCTTATTAATTTGGAAAATGTCCCAGTTCTGACACCCATAAAATCTATGTATGCAATACAGCATTGATTGACCAAATGAGGTTATGCACAACTTGACATTAAAAAGGTACTCACAAAGTGCAGTCCATCTTGACTTCGTTGTTCACTCCTGTGATGTATGTCGCATTGTCATATTCACATCTACATAGATTTAACACGTCATCAAGCATCGTAAACTTCATTGTCTTAGCGTCATAAATTGCATAGTCTTAGCGCCAAAAAACTTCGTCATCTTAGCATTGTTTATTGTAATCTACCTTCGGTACTTATATTCCTCTTACATCCTGGACAAGCCCCCAAATTTGTAAGAAATAAATAGTCCATTTCCATACTAAATCTCGAATGTATTTCACTCAGTCAATTACTCCTAAATCATAACAATACATACTCCATAAATGGCTGACAATCAAGTTTTGATCAACCATCAACCATTTAGTACTCATGAGTTTCTGTTGACTAGAGTTTTTATTTTAGCCACAGTCCCTCGGATCTAAACCCCACATAAATAGTATATCCATGCTTAACAATGATCCATTTCTGTAATTTGGGTTTTTATAGATCCTACCAAATATTCATCTCCGTTCATAATGTGAGATCAGCAAGGTACAATCAGCTCATGTCTAGTTTATCACTGCATAATGGGTCAAAACTGAAATAACTTAATGGCACCTAAAATTTAACAATGCTTTTACAAAGTTTGTGTTAATTTATACCAGCTATGTGTCTTGGGAATGGCAAGGGGGTAATTGAAATAGCTGCTTGTTTTCATTCAATTAGCCATAATTTGTAAACAAAATAAACTATAGAGAGTGTAAGCCCTTATCCAATAGGACCTTTATTTATATGGAGGTTTGTATATTGTTATGTTCCAAGTTATTGATATTTGAAACTGTGACTTGTTTCTGAAACACATAGCCATTCTAGTGTATCTTTGAAGATGGACATCACTCACATCAGATAAGGAAAAATTATGAACATGTACTTCCAGGGACTCAATCAACATTTTATTCAAATTTAAATAATATATAACTATAACTTTATAGAAAATATTACTGACCTGTGACTGCCAATGTGCTCTTTCTTGGGTGCTAATTTGTCCAGTCCATTCTCTCGTGGAGATGCTGTTCCATTAGGTGGCGACACTGGGTCCTGTACGATCACAAATATTACACTGTATGAGGTTAATCTTATGTATGATACAGAGTCAAAACCAGATCAAGGAGCTAAATTAAAATATACAGCGATATGATGATTAGTATGAAGAAAAGAGGGTTTGATTTCCATGGCAAATTACTATGTTATGATTTACTTTTTTCAACTTACTGTCAACTTTTTTCAGAAGATTATTTAACTTGTTTTTGAAGAATTTTGTTTCCACTTAAACAAACAATTTTAGAAGGCATTTTAACACGGTGTTCATCTCTTATCCCTAGTAAATATCTACCATTTTCAACATCAGTGCCTAATCCTTCAATGATGGTTGATAAGGTCAAACATTTTATGCAGACACTTCAATCTCACAAAATAATAAAAACTGGGCACTGCCATCTAGTCATAAAGTTGACAGCTCACACACCATTCCTGTCACCTCACCTCTGGATAACATGCACTGATAAGTTTCTTTACCTATAGTATAATGCAAATGATATCCATCACCATATTGATAAACCGAGAACACATAGAATTTTGTGGGGTATATAAAATGATGACTCACTCACAATTACTGTATATGCATTTCTGTAAATCTGGCATTTCCCTAGAGTGAGTGAATAACATCATTTACAATGATTGTTGTATGTAGTGTGTAGCACTGTACTCCAGTTCTTCAGTGCACTTATTGAGACATATATCACCAAGGTATGTCTCACAGTTACTTTACGCGCTGGTAAATTACTGATAGAATGTTGTTAAATTCAAGCACTCTTAAATGCCACTGTCCTGTGATAGGATTGATTTGAAATATGGATGGGCATTTCAACTGCCTTTCATTATTTATGGTGGTTTGGCATTTTCTTTATATTATACAAAATAAATATTTATACATGGCATAAGTAAATATCTTCTTTCCCTGCATACTCTATAGACTATTTGCTCCATGCAGATACACTTTAAATTTGGCAACATGAAAAATAGCAAATTCTAACGTGAATGTACCAGGTTGTACAAATTCAAAATGTCATGTGCATTTAAATGTTTGGCCTCCACAGTCGGGTAAGTGAGAAAATGGTCTTTTTAAGCCAACATCAACATGGAGAGTCTTTCTGATAGGCTGAGAAAACAAACATGGGTAAGATTATACCCAACCAGACTACTCATCAAGTTGCCAAATCTGTGTCTTGGTCTGAAACAAACACTGCTACCTTAGACACCACACAAGCACAGGTTATCAAACAGATTTCCCACACACAATATTACACAGGGCTAATGTTTGAGATGTCCTGAGCCCTAAAGGAAATAACAACACAACAAACAATCTCATCTCAGTAGTACAACAGTTTTAAATTGTTCACTTTCTGGAGCACTGGATTTTGATGATGTTGCTTATGCAAGCAAAACTTCTTCTAAGCTGTTATTGTGGTTTCACTTACAGACTAAGGACATCATGGTAATCAGACTATCTAATAACCTGTGTTACTGTGGTGTCTGTGTGGTTGTGTGTTAGTGGTGGTAGGATTGGGAATGATGCGATAAGATTCGCTTGGTGAAGGTTGGTAAACCACACCCAGGGTCTTGCTGTGACCCGTCATTGAACCACTCTAATCTTGGCATCCTGGTTGTCTCACGATGCAGGGCTGTTGATTTAGATAAATCTATAGGAACATATTTGCTTTGAAGAAGAAATGATTCATTTCTCCAAAAGCCATTTTCATGATTTAGAGAATCTGAATCTGAAAGAGGCTTAGGTAGCCATCAAAACCAACATTTTGTTATTTTAAAAATATCCTGTATTTCCCCAGCTTTTACTTTTGTGAATTTAAGAAGTTGTTGCTTAATTATTTTAATTGTTTTGATGGCTAATTTCCTCATTTCACTTCCTAGTTAATGAGTCCTATGTTGAATGTGTGCTGCTGATCAGCAGTAGATGCTAGTTATCAGGGGTGTAGCGAAGTCGGAACGCACCGGCACTGCTTTGTGAAGAAAGAAATATAACTATTTTGATGTTACCCAAGAATTATGATAGGAAATGCAACTGTCTAGCTTGTTGCAGTTGACAACATTGCAATGCATGCTTCCACCATGCAAAAGTTGGATTTGCATTTTGTTCATTAATAGAACCATTAGAAGCTTGACAGTAATAGCAACCTTGTAATCAAAGAATCAATAAATAAATAAATTAATTAGTTACTTTGAAAAAGCAAAATTGATATAATGGTCATGTTTATTCATTTTAATACTCATTTAATCTCATTATTTTATCATCTTGAATTACTAAATAAATATTGATACAGTATTAATCCCCCACCTAACTACCACTAAGTTCCGAGCGTTCCGGGACTGCTAAATTTATGACTACACCCCTGCTGGTTATGGCGAAAAGCTCTAACTATCTATAATGTAATACTGCAAAGCTCTTGTAGCTTTCCCTTCAAGTACCATACGGTTAAAAAAAAATGCCTACTGATAATTGTTGTTTGAGAGATGTGGGGAATTACTATAAACTTATCTTCATACAATGCACTTTAATGGAAATGACTTATATTGCTTACATGAATCAAATGCATGTGAAACTACTACACAATAAATAAAACCATTGCATATTCCAATTGTTCTTATAGTACATTCAATATAATGTCTTCATGGGCTTCTTTACCTCGCTCGCATCATCCACTACTAAGTCTTGATCACTTTTCTCTCCATCGCTTGCCTAAACAAAGGGGGAAAAAATAACTCCATTAAAACCAGTTTAACAATGTCATAGTAAAACAAATAATATAAATACCCATGTTAAAGTAAGATCCTTTTTTCTTTGATTTTGTTTCAAATATGAAACCACTTCATAACTACCCTGCCATCAATGTATAAGTTATTTTCATTGCCTACCAAAACACTCCCTTTTACTCACTTGTACAAAAAATCTGTCCCAGTTTATACTTGACTGTATATTCTACAGGGAGTCAGTTTTTGAACTTTAATTGCAGGGAGTTCAATCAGGGAAAGAGCTTAGCCTGGATAATACATCCATTAGTGGAGTACTTCAATTAAGGTCAATCTCCCACTCCAATATATTCCTCTGAAGAGAAACATGCAAACTCCACAATTAAGCCATTTGAACAGGGGAACTCACTAAATATATGAGGTATGATTGGTTAAAGATGGTAGAATATTCAAATAGACTATGTACGGTAGTAAGCTCTTCTAAATATAATAGCCTGGTCTTATTTCTTTTTAAGTTTATGGAAACTTGCTGTTGCACCAATTACTTCAATTTGATATATGTTTAGCTTTAAACAAAGAAACGTGAAATAAAATATACTGTATACCTATATAATATACATACAGGTGGGCCCTAAGTCAGTTGTCACTGATGGTACTGTCAATTCTGTAAATTACCTAGATATGCTACAAGAAGTGTTGTTAGAACTGGAAAATAGTCCACTTCATGAACATATGGCAACAAGATGGAGCACCCCTACATTATGGAGTTATTGTGAGACTTTCTAAATGTAAACTTTGATGAATGGTTTGGCAGACGGGGTGCTATTGAATGGCCTCCACAATCCCAGATATTGTCTGGGATATACTACAAAATGAGATTTATTCCATCAAGATTCATGATGTTGAGCATTTGAAGGCATGCATCCAAATCAGAAAACCTACAATCCTGGAATATTTGCGACAAAATTTGCAAATCAGTGTTGAAAAGATGCACTGTTTGCTTAGAACAGGTTCATTGAACTCTATGTGTACTGCATTTCTGTGTACAGTAGATAATAAATTTGTACTGTATTTTCATTATTGCACCAAATGTATTTTTGACAACTGACTTATACAAGATTAGTATATATTGTGTTTATTTTAGGGTTATCTTTGGGATATGGCCATTCTTTATTTCATGCTAACCCTGTGGTTAATAATGAACAATAAAAAAAGTGCAGAAATAAATTATGGTTATAATTTAGAAAATTACAGACAACAGGGAGTGGAACATCAATTTATTATTATAGCTTTTTAGTGCTTTTTATGCAATAGTATGACATATTAGGACTTTTGTTTTTCTCCTGAGGCCCAGAAAAGTGATTGTGAGAAAATTAATAGTAGATTGCTGATGTGAAAAGTTAAATTTAAAGTAAATACCATAACCTCTTTTAATCTTGATAGGCATATTATTATTATTCCGTGGAAAATATGAGACAAACATCTAATAGATTTATTTTTTAAATTTGGAATTTGAAATGAAAGATTCAAAATTAAAATTAGGTCTCCGAAGGTCAGTAACTTGTATTACACTATAAAATAGGTTTATGGCAAGTTTGCTGAATTTCTGAGGAATATAAAATAAATGTTATTTATTATTATTATTATTATTATTATTATTATTATTACATTGCAGGTTGAGACACTGATAAAATCTCTAAAAAAAATTCAATGTCTCTCAGATTAGCCCCTACATAAAGTAAGTGATAGGTACTCACATGACAGTCTTTCTCCTCTTTCTTCATTTTTTTATGTTCAGGTTCTGGTGGGCTCCGGGGACGATATTTTTCCCTATCTCCAGGAGAGATAGAATTTCTCTGGAAAACAAGAAAATGCACATTATTTACAATCACTGAGAATTTTGTCTTTGAGAGAGAATTTGGCATACAGTAGAGTATAAGTTTGTTACATCGAACAGCCAACAATAGAATAATCAAAGAGGCTTTCAGCTGAGGTCATGTTATTTACATTGAGTAAATTAGATAGAAAGTTAACGTAATGGCATGATCAGGAATCGAATCTGGAACCCTTGACTTAAACTCGTGGATGAAGACCTATTAAAAAATGCTCGTCGTTGACAGGATCATCTAATGAAACTTCTCCGTCAATAATGGCGTTGAGGAAGAGAGGAGTCCTCCATTGTCCGTATTCCCAGCCTTTTTATTGCAGCGAGCAAACTGTGGACTTACTAGCCACCATCATTGCGCAGTAGCCTATGTACGGAACTGATATGCCAGGAACAAAGTAAGTTATATCTCAAAGCCTATGGCTCTAAGCAGGACCTTCTATACTACCGGACCTGACACTGCAATCCAAGATGGCTGCCGTAATTGGTGGTCGGACATCAAACGCATGAAGTGTGTAAGAATCCAACACAACACAAAATAACACCATGACGTGATTTTGTCTGCTGTTAATTCATTTTATGGACTTGGGACATCTTGGTCATCAGCCCAGTGCAGTTGGGTGTGTGTTGAATTCCTCCGATTGCGTAGTTAAGTTATAGAAGGTCCTGCTCTAAAGTAACCGGAAGCGCTACGTGCCATTAGACACAAAAGAAGAAGAAGAAAAGGAGCTAAAAATACATTTTAAAAGAATGATGATAGGTCCGTTACTATTAAGACAGGAAAAATATTACCGGTAATTAAAAAAGTTGAGAAATCTCCTTCCCTACAGCATTAATTTATTATATACCGGTACGGTACCCTAAATACGAAACTAACAATATTTATGTTGAGAAATCTTCTTTCCTACAGCAATTAACTTATTATACAGTAGGCTATAACCTGAATATTTTGACGAAACTAACAATATTTATGTTTCGATCTTCTTGTAAACCCTGAGTGACCACACGTTTTGTTTTTCCCGGAACAATCCTTTTGTATGTCTTATGTCTCGCCCGTCCCGTCGATTACAAGCAAATGAAGCGTTTGTCCCATTTTCAGAGGTTTGTTATTATTAATTGTAAATGTGTATCGCATAAAAGCGATCATGCACACACTAGTGTTTCATTTTTACAGTACGGTACGGTAATCTATCGTCATTTTCCAGTCTTCGCAGATTTTTAATTTGCTCTTTCATAGATTAGCTTAGCCCTTAATAACTGGTGACCATTATTAACTTGAACTATGTTCGTGTTAACCTCCTTTTGAAGTCTATTTTATTATGGATAGAACCGTATTTCATGTAAAAAAAATATCGTACTGAAAACGGAATCGTATTAAAATCTATGTGAGTTCGACATGTGGACATAGCATTTGTTGCCTCACCCATTGTGGTGACTGGACAGTCTTTTGTATTTTTTAAAACTTGTACAAAGTTGTTATGCTTATTCAGTTATCACGAGACGCTTTTAATAGAATAATTAATTCACTTGCTATTTTACTATAATTTGATAGTAAATCAGATAGCAACATTGAATCACGGTCATGTTAAGTTATTTTTACAGTAACTTTTAAGTGTCCCGTTTTCTACTCTTAACATTAGAGTCACCCTGTGTAAACCCCAAATCGCACGCATGCAAGGTCTTAAAAATCTTCACCAATTGAATGGGTACTCTTAATATAAACTCTGTTTGAAATATATTCCACTGTTTCTCCGGGAAGGCAAATAAATCCAATGGATAAATAGACTACGCAAAGCACGTGAAGACAACGGATATCCTTCGACTCTATAAAGCGTATTGTAGTTCGCCCAGAAGCTAACAACAAATGCGCAGTGGTTGTCTCTATTTTCATTCGGCTAATGTAGGCTATATCTAGTTGACTCTAGGGTGCCTATATTCTTTTGTTTACACTAGGCCTACTAATGATTATGTGCTGCTGTTAGAGACGCCGGTGTGCGGGAATTTTAACCTGAATGGTTTCTTTCTAAGTGACGATAAGTCTACAGACACGGGAATCTCATATTTAAGCATCCTGTACCGCGATTTCATCCCGCGACCTCAGGCTCATTGCCCCAAACAGTCGGTCACGAATAGCCTACCGTACTGCCGATTATGGCCTCTTCGGTTTACGTCGTTAGTAAGTTTATGTTACATCAGTTGTCTTGAAACACCTGTTCTCTTGCTTATCTGACGCTGCAATGTATTCCCTAGGGACATTTCGAGTCTAGTCTTTTCTTCATTCGTTAACAAATAGACTCGAAGCATGGCCATGAAGTCGAGAGAAAGAGCAAAGAAAAGGAGAAGGCAATATCAGCCACCCCACCTCCCTACATAATACATTTTACGAGCCCTGCTGCGTCGAGCTCGCGTTCCGGACAATTTCGCCTCTAGTCTGGGGCCGATGAAGCTTTAAACCCCAGGGGAGGCGGGTAAGAATTCCCGTAAAGGCGTAGCGAAACGATTGGAGCGTGTTGCCATTAGATGGGTTGGGCTGGTTGCTGTGGCGGAACACAGATGGCATCACCACTAGCCGACCTCCCACACGCCCCAACGCTTGGCTTACTTTTCAGGCCGAACAAATGCAATTCGCTTCGCCGCTGTCCGACCTTGCAAGGAGGCTCATTTCCCGCCATCGCAAACTCGCGTGGCGAACTATCTCAACGTGAATGTGGTGTAACTCCCTCTCACATATCACCTCAGCAAAAATTAACGTACGTAACAAATTTCATCAGGATTTCTCAAATCATATAAATATCTCAAATGAGATGTTTACGACGGCCTGGGTGAATTAAGGAGGCAAAATCAAGATAAGCATCTTACCAGCAAGCGAATTCACTTAACTTTCTGTCTTGTGAATCTGGCAAAAAACAATTAGGAACTGCAGAGTTCTTGCAACTACCAGTAACGTCTACTGAAATCGTGTACCGTACCCTACGACCTCCACGAGCCAAACAGCGTTAGAAAAGTGCACGGAGGGTAACCCAAGGTATAGAAGGTAACACCATCCGCTGATCGCGAGAAACTGCTCGTGTGGTGACATCACAGCTGAGGCAAAGCCCGTGGCAGTAGCAGGGCTGGATTTACCAGTAGGCCCCATAGGCCCCGGCCTAGGGGCGCAAAACTAATCCGCAATTTTTTTTTGTCAGGAAATTTCCATAAAATGTAATAGACTACAATGTTTTTGTTGTAAGCTCCTTTTTAATTGTGTTGAACCTCAAAAAGTTCTTTTAACAGTGTTAAAAATAGACTAAACAGACTTCTAATACTTATGATTAAAAAAAAACAATTTCGTATAAGTTTATGAATTAAATTAAACTTTCCAAAATTATGACACTTTTCCAATCTATACTGTGGCCATCATTTTCCAAAAAATGTTTTGCAACAGCAGATTTTTCGACTTCAGCTTTAGAACAGGAATGTTTTATGATTTATTAGGAGAACATTTAAGTCTTGAATATTAATAACAGTTTAATTTGAATAATTCATTATGCATTGTTGTAGGTTGTATGATGTAGTGTACATGTATATCTGTAAGTGTACAATGAGTCTTCAATGGTTTCAACTTATTTTAACATCTCGTTGGCCTATTTATTTATAGTTAATATACAAATTTTGAAACAGTTTATTCTCTCATTATTTTAATTTATTTAATTGACTTTACTTCACGATAGATTAGAATAAAATAAAAAATACCTTCACAAAGACCTTTCTGAGGTCTAATTTCTCCCTTCTTCGCGATGGTATGAAGAGGGGGCGGCAAAAACCTACGGGCCTAGGAGCGCAAAAAATCTAAATCCGGTCCTGGGTAGTAGTATTAGGTATGAAGGGCTCCAGGTGGTAATTTAAACTATTTACGTCAAAATCTATTAAATGCCAATAATTCTATGACAAGAAATGGGATGACGCTCGAGTTGTCCCGATTCGTGTCGTCGATCATGAAGTAGGCTAACAGTGCAACGAGCCTATAATGGCAATAATTAAGACACGAGTACGAGTGTATGCGAGTTTTATAATTTCCCTACGAGTGTCTTAATTACCATTATAGGCGAGTTGCATTCGACTGTTTATGTTCGACGATAATTAGTATAACTATTTTATTTTCGAACATAAATATTCATAAATATCTGTCGAGATTTCGCCAGATTTATGTACTGAACAGAGCGCATGGGACGCACAGAATACCTTGTATTTGACCATGGCCTTGATCGCCCCACTATGACACTAGGCCAGGCAGTGAAATTTAAATTAGAAGGCCTTGAAACTCAGCGCAGATGCGTTGCTATCCTCACCTAATTGGTCAAACAACTGTTTCTTGAGCTCTGATTGGTGGGAGAAACTGTTTCATAATGAAAAATAGTGTTATAATGACCATCATTATGATATAGTTTTCTGACATATAATAGTCAGGGTCGAACATAAAATATAACTGACACATACGGACACACGATTGGCTTGGGGTCAGGAACCGACCTTCTGAAATAAAGCACTCAAGTGCTACAAGTTTTGAATGTTGCGATTTAGTGACTTGTTTATTTTGCTATGTGTATGTATTCACATAATACAAAATATAGGTTGCATACAAAGAAAAACAACACACACTCTACTGTGCAAACGAGTCAGAAACACAAAAGGAATAACAAAAGTGATAACGTGGGACTTGGTAAACAAACGTCTTTTTCGTGTTGGAGTAGGCCCTATATCAACACCGTATATGGCCACCACGAGCCCTAAGGCATGCTTGCAGACGATGAGTAATATTGAGAAGCAACGAATCCAACCTGGTTTGGGGGCAATTATCCCACTCTTGGATAACAGCTTCAATCTACTACTACTCCTCGGCGCTACAATCCATGTAGGACCTTGGCCACTCCAACAATCGTTGCCCAATCCTGACGATCTTCTGTACGTTTCCTCCATCTTCTTACTCCCATCTTGCGTAAGTCGTCCTCCACGTCATCCAACCATCATTTCCTAGGTCTTCCTTTGCATCTTCTTCCACCTGGATTTCCTCTATAGGTCTTTTTAACCACTCTTATCACCTGCCATTCTCTCCACATGTCCCAGCCATCTTAGCTTATTACTCTTTACTTCCGAAACTATATCAGGATGACCATATAGTTCCTCCAATTCTTTGTTTTCCCGTATTCTCCATCTTCCTGCCTCATTCACTGCTCCATAAATCTTTCTCGGTATTTTCCTTTCCCATCTTCTCAAAAGCTCCTCTTCTGCCACGGTCATAGTCCATGTTTCCGAGCCGTACATTACCACTGGTCTTATAACTGTTCGGTACACTGTCACCTTTGATCTTCTACTGACGATGCGCGCTTTGGAGATTTTAACAGTTTCAATCAGTTGCTGAATATTTGTTGGAGGATTAGGACGGTTCAAAATTGCCCTCAAGCTCTTTCCAAGCTTGTTCAATACAGTTCATGTCCGCAGAATTTGCAGGCTACTCCATTCTCCGTATGCCATGCATCTGAAGGAACCATGTGACCACCCTAGCTCGATAGGCACGAGCATTATTGTCCACTAGAGTGAAGCCCTTGCGGCAGCGAATCATGTAACGATAGGTTCGAAGATGTTGTCTCTGTATACCAGAACAGTCATGTTAACGTGGATAGGAAAAATAGAGGCGTACGTCGACCAAACATGATCCTACCACAAAACCTTCTTGCTGTTCGTGGCATTCCTGGATGAAGGGCTCGTGAAATATCTCACCCACTCGTCGCCACACTCGAATACTCTTGTTGTATGGGTGCAAACCAATGGAGACCTCATCAGTATAAGAGAGTACGCTTCCAGTCTTCCTTCTGTCATGTCTGATGAGTTGTAGCCCACCTTACACGAATTGCATTATGGTGTGGTTTCAGAGGAGATTTTGGCGCAGACACCCTTGACATGAGTCATGCTTCATGCAGTCGATTGCGCACTGTCTGACTGAACATATTCACTCCAGTGACCTTTTGAAGATCCTGGCGGAAGGATGTGGCAGTACCAATGGGCCTACGACGTGCTGAAAGCAACAAATACTGATAAGTGATCTTCCTTGCGAGTGGATTTGCGAGGACGTCCAGTTCTTTGTCTCCCTGAAGTTTTCCACACCCTCGAGACATCACTTTGATTCACTCCAACACGAGCACCAACATCCACTTGTCGGAATCCCTCCTGAAGTAATGCTAAAATTCGAATGCAGACTGATGTACGAATGGGAACTCTTGCCTCGTTTACAGTAGGCTACAGTAGTCTACCTTCGTCTTCCCCGAGCTCTTGAAACCAACTGTACAAGAGTGATGTTAAATGGACGGACATGAAACATGCCTCCTAGTGGACAAATTAATAATGAATGATTCATACGGTGTACAGTCATTGTGTGGCTCAACCATTGACCTACAGTGCGTAATTTAAATTTTATTAAAACATGTTTTCAGTATCGTCCCATCATAAAGCCCAGCGCGGATTAAAAGAAAAACGTTATCAGCATCCGCCCGGCACCCGCAAGACTGTTATCCGCATCCGCAAGTTTATTATCCGAATCTACTGTCATTACAATAATTGTTGTATGTATAGAGCATAAAGTATTAGAGCAACACATTTAGATATTAGAGGAGAAAGTCGTTCCCTTCAGCTTTGTATGTCATGTGCTATGTTTAGAATGAATGTTAAATTATACAGCCAGAAGTGCAACCCTTTTAGGTTCGGAGTGTTAATTATGCTTAATGGCATAATTTGAATGAGATTAGCGTAAATCACCATCTTACATTTGTCATGCAAAAAAAAAAACGGAAAAATATGATATGCCATAAACATCCGGGTCCTAGTAATGATAGTCAACAAGTTCGGATTGTATTCTAAAAACTATCCGCAAATTTATTCCAAACATTATCCGCAGCTTATCCGCTATCCGCACAGCCTTGCAAACTATATCCGCATCCATGCAAAATTTTTCTTTTTAGAACTATAGAAATCAGGTTTTCGTTTGCTTATATGATCAATAAGAGCTCATACCGCAATTACATGCCTCTTGTGCCAGAATTTCTTCTAGCGCCACATGCTAACCAAGAGCTTAACACATTAATTGTAAGCACCAATATAAAAGTAAACAAATAGCACTTACTTGCAGCACACCCTTTCGTTACGTCTGAACTAGGTCACTAGCGGAGATATGTAAGTCAACCCTTTGCCATTTTGATAATCTACAATGAAGATTTAAGTTGTGCACACAAAAGCAGGGAGGGAGGAGAATTAGATTTGTTGTGAGATCGTTGTAACATTTCTTTTATTGCCTTTCTCTGACGAGGGAACAAGTTACTGACAGGGGTACACGACACTCTGTTAAATACAAAGCTGAAGTTCCGCTACCCACCCCTTTCTGCCATAGCTATATAAGCCTCTCAAACGGACCATCAACCTCCACAAATCTCTCCCTCGCCTATTTCTTTACAGCCTTCACCCCTCACTCTAAACCCTAAAAAATCTCATATCCGCGAAAAGTGTGTGTGTGTGTGGGGGGGTTCAGCCTCGTCCCGAAGCACTACCAGATAGAAAACGACTGTTTTACGACCTCTCTCTCCCTCAAGGACTGCGAGGTAAAAAAAAATCTGCTTTTCTCCGTGAATGCATAGCTCGGGGTGGATAGATGGTTGGATATGGGGGGTGGGAACTCAATTTAATATTCGCTTTCCATTTAACGAGGGTGAAAGCTATGGCCGGGGCCCGACTTTATATACAAGGGAGGAAGTATCTATTATGTACAGAGCAGGAGGGGGGAGGGGAAGTCGGACCTTCATTTATTTTTTAACAATAGGCTGCTCCCTCGCTCACGTGAACAGGAGTTTTCGCGGTCTTGTAAATTGATTACAGGACGAGGCCGGGTGACGAATGGGCGCAGTTTAGATAATGGAGGCAGTGGAGTGGTTGGGGAGCCAAGATAAATGAAATATAAGTCAAACAGCCGCGTCACACTTGAGAGAAAAAAGCGAAACCTTTTATTTATATTATACGATGGCTTACAGTACCGAGAGAAACAAAAAATACTGTTCCTACTACACTGCTAAAATACGCCAGTTGGAGAGGAAGAGAGCAATAATGTTGGAAGTCTTCCAGCCCGCGTTCTCAAAGGCAAGGAAATAGTCGTTGGTATTTTGGAATTATGTTCCTGAAAAATCAACTTGCTAAACGTGCTTTAATTGGCATTATTGACCCGTGTCTGTTACCCATGAGGTCCTGGATTTGATTCCCGGCTCGGCCAAAAAAAATCTAGTCTGAGAGGTAGAACGGGGTTCACTCACATCTTGGAGGTGGTTTTCCATGGTTTCTCACTTCTACTTCAGACAAATGCTGGGATTGTACCTAACTTAAGGCCACGGCTGCCTCCTTCCCAATCATCACCTGAATTACAACTAACTTAAAGACACCACACTGACAATATCAGGGGCTACGATGTCCAAGTCCCTCAAATGAAACAACATACTGACCTGTAGGAATAAATAAAATGTAGAATTCCTACTGCCAGTAAGATTAATTACAGGTTTCTATGCGAGAAATAATTTTCCCATAAAAGATGTAAGTTTCGAATTAGACGGAGGGAGCAAGAATTAGAGGTACAACTCAGGGGAAAGGGTCTTCAAGGTATCCTCCATGTGCATGTACAAATGCTACGTTAGATGGTGTATATTTTGCGGGAACGCAGGAGCGGACCCTACAGTCCAATCTCGCATATTCCAAATCTGCTCAATGGAGTTCTAGCTCGGGGCCAAGACATGGTGGAGAACTCACTGCCATTCCGTAGTACCCACTGGTACAGTGGGTCCTGATGAAATGACACTACCACCACAAACCTGCGAATCCCCAAACGGGATGAAGCCTCATGATGTTTAAAAAGAGATCCTCTCGGCACGCCGGAAGGCGGAGGTAGATTTCACCGGGCAAACTAGAGGATAGGCTATAAAAGGCAAAATATGCAGGGTTTCGTAGAAGGATCAGTCCTCATTTATTGCCAGAAAGTATTTTACAATTGGAGCTTAATTAACTTTGTTTTCGTCTTTCTATGCATATTTTTAACATGGGGACGTCTTATGGGGACGGTAACCTTCTTGTCATTTGGGATCCATTTTTATACTTGTGGTCACACTGTCCTTCTGCAAGGTTACGACACTGGTGTGTAACGTTCTAACAGTCTAACTTCTTCACGCAAAATTTTATCTCCTGCAGAGATGTTGGTTGATTCCTCAGTTTAGGGGCTGCGACAACGCGGTCATGTAACCCCGTGTACTTTGGGTGTGTGTAGAATCTGTCTGATAAACGGTGTTAATTGTGATGGCTGTATTAGTCTGCAATTCAGTTAAGGATTGCAGACGGTCAATTTCAAGTAGTAGTTCCCAATGTTGGTACCAAATACTACCGTCAACGACACCTGGCTGTGAACTTGGCAACTAGATGCCACCACAACCATCAACTCGCAACGAACGTTGGAACTTCCCCTCCTAAGGAAAGCATACTGAGGGATTCTTAGCGCTCTTAGAAAATCCGACGACTTCGGCTGGCTTTGAACCCTCGAACTTGGGCATAGAAGTTCAGTACGCTACCGGCTACGTCACCGAAGCCGCTTCCCACAGAGTCAGATAGAAAACTGAATGTGATCTCGTGCAGTGGCGTTGTCACGCCAACCTCTGATAGATCATCCCTCATCAATTTAGAAGCGTTGTCATGGTAACCTCGGATGGCTCTTGGCATTTTCTTCTAATTCCGAAATCATTTTGTTCATCCCTTGGCGTAATGGTGGGTCATATCAAAAATTCTTTCAGACAAAGGTTTTAGGTAATTATTAAGGGAATATTGTCCATTTCGTACGGTTTTGATATTGTGCCTATTAAGAGAGATATGATTAATGTTTCCCGAAAAAAAAAGAACACTTTTTCCCACCCCTTTGGTCAATGGTTGGTGTTATCAAAAAACTTTTCAAACATAAATTTTTGGTCCTTATCCGACACATAGTATGGACTTTGAATGGATTCGATATTTCAAATATTAAGAGAGTTATAGCGATATTTCACTTTTTCGAAAAAAAGACCCCCATTTTCACCCCCATCGACCGATTGTGCCCATTAACGAACTCGACCGAGATTTTATAGGGATACATATTATGTAAAAAAATCAAAGTGATTGGTGCAAAATTGCGGTAGTTATCGTGTCCACAAGAAAGTGATATATGTACATACATATATTATATATATATATATATATATATACATAAATTATATATAAACTTTTGGACTGACGGTGGTTTTGGGGTCTAGGGGATGTGAAACGCGAAGATATGTCGACATTTTCCGGAAGTCGAAACATGTACCCATTGCAATAGTTAGCTTTCTAATGAAATCTACCTAAAAGGCGGACTTGGGACATATACACAACGTTCATTCCGTAGTACCCAATGCCACATTGTGTCCTGATGAACTGACACTACCGCCACAAACCTGTGAATCCCCAAACGGGATGAAGCCTCATAATGTTTTAAAAAAGAGGCGCACTTTTGGGACATAGGCTACATAACGTTCACTCCAGACGACTTAATTCCACGTGTCCAAGAATTGCCAGTGCGAAACGTTTTTAGTGATGATGCAGGTTCTACAGGGGCACACGGTGTGGTCTACGGTTGATGGTTATACTGTCGAAATTAGTCAATAATCGTGCTTGTCCCGTAATGAACGGCGGTATGCCGATTATGAGATACCGTACGCGAAGCTCGTCTCATGGATCAACCAGACATGGCCGACCGCAGCGTAATCTACTTCTAGAAGTTTGACCACTCTCGGTACACTCGCGATAACGTGACATCAAAACAGGCAACAAGTTCCGATTATTTCTGAGGCACTGGCTCCAAGGCCCAAGTTGTTCAAGTCACCCCATCTCCCCACGACTTGCTGAACTTTCATTCTGCTCTACGGATGCGAAGTCAATATGCTATCTGAGATGTGATCAAGACGTAGCCACCACGTGCAAAGCATCCTATTACACAATAACAGACAATCTTGTACCCACGATACAATCTTACCATAAATCAACAGACCTACTAAATGCCATACCTCCCTGATGAGGCAACCAATACGCTATTATTCCTTCAATGTAATGAAACAAATAAGCTAATATTGTGCCAATGTTGGTATTGCCTAAAATTAAAACACAATTTAAATTCATAAAGTTTCATTGCTTTTACGTTCCTTTTAACTACTGCGGGTTTTAGAGACGCCAGGGTGTCAGAATTTGCTTCGATGGGGATCTTGAACGTGCCGAGCCGCTATTATCCTTGATGCAAGTTTCTTATTTTGTTTCTGATTAGAAAAGAAATTTCGTTGCTAGTTAACTACTGGTCATTTCAAATTGCCACTGCTGGCTAACAATTACCGTTATAATTAACAAACGCTTTCGAGAGTTTAGTTCTAGCTAAACCGAAACGGACTTAATGAAGACAGCGACGCGTGTTCACTAATTAACATTTCAATGAGCAGCGGACAAATGACGATCGCAAAGCGTGAGAGAAACCAATGGTAGTGAGGAGAAATAAATTGGCAAACAACAGTGCAATGCATGCAAATAGCTGCTTGCTGCATACAACATTTAACTTGTTCCTACACGTTGACATTGTCTATACAACAGATTACCTCGCGGCAACGTACCCACATGTCTTGATGGTTTCCTCTTTAAACCGTTTAGGGTCCCACGGGACGGCCTTTTATCGATGCATTGGCCAATTGAATGTGGAAGTGCTGTGGATATTTTCTTCTTGATTGTTATCAGACAGATTCGACACATACTCCGGAGCTGATTAACACAAGTCGAAAGCTCTTGAATGAAACTGCTACAGAAAGGCACTTTCTTTTCTATCTCCACTGCAGTTGTTGAAATTGCTAATAGTATCATGCTGTGAAGATAATCCAGTGTAAATCAGATATTTTAAAAGCTTTATTACGAGCGTCTCTCACGTGCGTATTATCGATGGATCCTTGTGACAATTGGGTGATAGTTTTTTCTTCTTTCTATTTGTCTCATATTTTGTCCGTATCCACCAGCTCCAGTTTGCAGCTCCTGGCAAGAACTTGCATTCCACTAAATTTTAATCTTACAATGACAATAATACTGCCCCGGGCTGTCACTATACCCACTGTAATAGGCCCTCAACTTGAGTAGGGATAACGTTAAAAACCCTCCTATTTTGGTGGGTGCTTATTGGCTACTTTCCATAATTTCCAGATTTCCTTCATTCTTCGAGAGTGGTGTTCCTTTTCTTCCCGAGTCCACTTTCTTCTGGGCTTGTTTTCTAGGAAGTGTTACAAAGAATGTGTATTTTAGGACTATATTATGCTCACTAATGAGTCTTTTCTCCATTTTCATTATCTATTCTTTTATGAGGAGATAATTTACCTACTATGGACCGATGATGACGTTGTTTGCCGACTTGAGCATTAAAGTCTCTAAGTAATATTATGGTGATTTTGGATGTGATTCGTTCTACTTATGTTATATTATACACTAATGAAAATGGAATTGCAACACTATTCAGGAGCGGAGTTGCGCTGCTGCAATTCAATATGCAGACGAGTGTTTACAGTGATACGATGATAACACATAAAACTACACGTCCTTCAGACCTCAGACGTAGACAAAAATCAATACAGTATTTGCCCACCACGAGCTGCAATACAGTGCTGAAATCCTCCCATGGAACCAAAAAGCCCCTGGATCACTTCCGGAGGAATTGAGGTCCATGCTTGCTGAAATGCACGGGTCAGTTGTTCCACAGTTGTGGGAGGCCTCAAGTTAGCCAGTTGTCGACCCATGTCCAACGCATGCTCAATACGGCTCAAGTCAGTAGTAGATCTGGCGTGCCATTTTGAGGTTGTGATGTAGAGAACTTCCTTAGAAATACGTGCAGCGTGAACGCAGGCTGAAACATCCGATTTGCAATATTCGCCATCATAGGGACAAACGCTGGATTGACTATCCTGCCGACATACTGGCGAGCAGTTAGATTGCCCTCAACAATCACTAATTGTGATTTCTTATAAAAATCATTAGCTCTACCGACCATAATGTCCCTGTGTGCCTGTCGAAATAAGGGCTGGGCGGTCCCTCTCACTGGTACGTCGTCGCACACGATTTCGGTGATCGCCGCGGACAAGACAGAAGCCAGATTCATCACTAAAGATGACACTATGCTACTCATCGGCCTACACCGTTCTCTCTCGATACCACGCCAGATTTCCACGTTGATATTATGGGTTCAATGGAACACGTTCTGCAGGAATACGGGCTGGTAAGCTACCTGCATGCAGAGGATTCACAACTGTTTGTGGTGTAACATTATAGTGCCACTGTTGCTCAAATTTGCGCTACTGTTGTGCGGGGATCCATCCAAATGATGCTGCGATCCTCCCTCACAATATTGTCCGCCTAGTTGGGACTATACCGGGTCTACAAGTGTGGGTACCTTAATTTAACCATTGCTGAGATATCCGTTGTACTGCCGAAGCATGTCGGCTAACACGTGCAGCTACAGCCCGTAGAGATAACCCATTATCCGAGCTCTCAAACTGCAACAATTGTCTGTCGAGGAATGTTTCACAGGGAACAGTTCACTGCACAGACTGCAACTCAACTATGCTACACTATGGGTCATCATAGTCCTACACAGGAGGTGGATTCCTTCGCGACTAATCACGTGGGGAGACTTGTATCAACATTAAGCAGCCAGCATCAATCAATTTTGTAGGACGAGGCCTCTTCAAGAGTATTCAACTGACGTGCACAATTCTTACTTCTTCCCAGACAATCCGATTTTATGCCACTCCTTTCCAATTTATCTGTCACTCCGCGGATGTATTGGTTCCAGCGATCCGGTGGATCACAAATACGTCAGAACACTTAAATGCAACATATGCATACGCAAATGCCTCTCACGTAAGTGATTTCCGCAACAACAACAACAACAACAACAAAAAGTAAATACGGTACCAACTTCGTATAGATACCCAAGGGTTCTCAAAATATGCATTGGCATACAAATCGTGGTCCCAACAAATAATTCTCTTAATGCTTAGGGGCATGAATTCACAAGGGGGCACTGCCAATATTGGCAATGTCATCAGAGAAGAACACTTGTAGCGAATAGAGAGAATAATTGCCACGCCATGAAGAGAAGAGGTGCGGTGGAGTGTAATAAACGACACTGGCATGGCAAGGAGAGCTACAGCTTCGCGTTTCCCCACACTATCTTCAGCCTGCGGCCTCCTCTTTAGTCTTCCAACATCTTCAAAGATAAGAAATGCAGTGCTTTCTTTTCTGGGTGGTATGCAGCGGCACGCTGCCTACTGACATTTTTTTTCCTGAGAGGCTCAAAACATTGATTGTGAAAATCGACAGTACATTTTCCGATCCGAACATCGGAACTAAAAAAATAATCATTTCTCAGCAAAATACACAGTTATTTATAAAAATGGCACGGATTTTATAAAATATTTTCACTTTTTAGGGAAGCATAGAACAAACATTATATTGTATTGTATTTTTTCTTCTCATAAATACGATATTCCGGATACTGTCAGCCTTACCTGTGAACATTCTCCTAAAACGTGTTAAAAGAAATACGAATTTGCAAAATCGCGTCAAATTCAATTTGACAGCCATACCCACAGTCGTTCATAAAAGTGCAATCAGTTGCCTGTCTCTCAATTGGGTTAATAGGTTGAAGTTTTCTTCATTTGTACAAGTAATAAAATTCGAGTTGTTATATTAGATCCAGCCTCCGTGGCTCAGGCGGCAGCACGCCTGCCTCTCACCGCTGGATCCGTGGTTCAAATCCCGGTCACTCCATGTGAGATCTGTGCTGGACAAAACGGAGGCAGACAGGTTTTTCTCCGGGTACTCCGGTTTTCCCTGTCACAATTTCATTCCAGCAACACTCTCCACTATCATTTCATTTCATCTGTCATTCATTTAATCATTGCCCCAGAGGAGTGCGTCAGGCTTCGGCAGCCGGCACAGTTCATATCCTCGCCGCTAGATGGGGGCTTCATTCATTCCATTCCTGACCCGGTCGGAGACTGGAAGCAGGCTGTGGATTTTCATTTTTCATATTAGATCCAAACCAAACCCCATGGAGCACTACAAAGCCTAGGCCTACCAAGCGACCGCTGCCCAGCCATTTGGCCTGCATATTATGGGGTGACGCGTAGTCAGCGCATCGGGTCCCCTCGGCCGATGATCATGGTCTCCGTGACTGGGACGCTGCTTCACTGTCAAACAGCTATTCAATTGTCCTCACGAGGCAGAGTACACGCCGTTCCAGTGCTCACGTCAGTTTCTAAAATCCTGACGGAGTCGAGAATGGAACCCGGGGTTTCCGGGTGTGAAGCAGGCGCTACACCAACATCACGGGGTCGGCTGATATATTAGAGCAGGGGTCTTAAGCTGTTTCTTACTGGAGGGCCACACTTGCATTAGAGAAATATTCGTGGGCCACTTCCATGATTTCAATAATACTGAGCATGTTTAGAGGTATAGAATAGTTGATTGAACATTCGATTTATTGATTAATTAATTTTGATATTGTTTTCTAAAAAGTTCGGACAATATGTGTGTTCAGTTTCAACGACAATATACTAAAATATGATGGCTATACGTGAATTCATAATCATTCATAAATGAAATGGAAATGAAGTGAAAATTATAGCAAAATGTATCGTTCACTAGCTTGTAAGTATCAGGTTAAATCTTTGAGCATAGACATTTCTAGTGATTTAGTTTAAATGTAAATATTTATTTATATTTTTGAAACAAATAAATTGTTGCAAACCAACATAGGTACCGGCACTTCGTGATAGTGAGCTTATTTTTAGGGCATATTAACACATATCTTTGATACAACTCCTTTCAAAGAACAGTATTTTGAATAGAATTCAAGCTCTTACATTACTGTGCAATGCATTTACATATAGTACATTTAACTTCGACCGCGGACCGCAGAAAACAGCTCGGAGATTGCAGTCTGAATAACCCTGCTGTAGAGCAGCACTATTAATTAATAGTACATTATGCAACGAGCCTATAATGGCTATAATTAAGACACGAGTATTTTTTATAAAACGAGCGTATGCGAGTTTTATAATTTCCATACGAGTGTCTTAATTACCATTATAGGCGAGTTGCATACGACTGTTTATGTTCGACGATAATTATAACTTTATTATATGTTTTAACATATATATTCATAAATTTCTGTTCAGTCACTAGAATGTTGTGATCGGGTGCTGCGGTGGGTAGTATATCTCTGTTTTCCAAGCTCTCTGGACAACCGACGCATGCGCTCTGTGTGCTTCAATGCCATATGTTCAGATTGTGCTCCAGTATTCAGTAAAACTGTCACCGAAGTCGTTTCAAAACCACGCGCTGTGTAGAAATTGATTTTGGGTATATTAACGTACAGTGCCATTTCTTGTCTCATATTCACCAGTTTATTTACGCGAACATATGGACGGTGCAATTTCAGTAATTTATATAGACATGTTGGATTTTGAGCGCATGCGTGAAGGTATCCTTATCTAATTGGTCAGACAACTGTTTCTTGAGCTCTGATTGGTGGGAGAAACTGTTTCATAATGAAAAATAGTGTTATAATGAGCCTCATTATGATACAGTTTTCTGACACATAATAGTTAGGGTCGAACTTAAATTAATGAATGCACCTAGTGGCCAATATACTGTATAAGGAGAAACACACACAATACGCATAAAATACAACAATACAACTATTATGAAGTGCGGATCTCACAAGTGAGTCTATTCTCATGTCACAGTATTTAACGTGATATCTATCACAGTTTCTTCTGCAGAGTTCACAAACACAGTCCGTACTGGGGTCGTGGAATTGTTTGTTCGTGCATATTTTGTGGTGGAACCTGTGGGCTACAAATCTCGTCACTACATGTCTCTAGTCACAGTTGCTTGTCTCCACTCGGTTGTCGTCATGACGACACTTGAGCAGAAATCATTCCTCTTCCATTTTCTTTCTGCCAGAAGCTTTTCTGAGTCGTCACTAGGAGGTAGAGGGCACTCAATTAAAAATGTCAACTCGTATGCCAGTGAGGATGGTGTATATTTTGAGAGTCCTAAGTCAGCTTCGAAATATCTGGCCTTCACTTTTTCTAAAGTGGATAGATCACGCGCTGATAGTTTATTCCAGATTATTTCTGTCCCATAAGTCTCAATCGGTAGAATCTTTGGTAGGATCATTGTAGTTTCTATTGATAATAGCTGAATATTCTTTATTTCACGCATTGCCTTTATTCCATAAACGCATTGTGGTTTAAATGGAGCAAAATTGAGCAGAAGAGAGAAAAAAAGAGCCACGCCAATCCCAATCTGTATTCCACAGCATTTTAAATTGAATGTAGCCTATTCCACAATATCTGTTATAAGATTTTGACGAAAACATGGAATAAGATAGTAGCCTATTTGTTTTTATTAGTAACACCTTTTCGCGAGTCTTTCAATGGTTCAAAACGACCTTATATGCTGCGTGGGTTTTGATATCACAATGATTAATTTCTTAAGTTTTTGTTTTAGAACAAAGAGGGTATTTGAACATCGGATAATTGGCTTGAAGAACATTTTAGGGACTCCTTGTGTGAATGGACTAGTATTGACAGATCACTGCGAATAGCCAGTATGCTGCGCTGATGGTATTACAAAGCAGGATACGGCTGCCTGACAATAGCAACAAAAACAACTATCACCTGCCAAGGCTCAACCACCATTATCCGTTTTATGCTACACGTCCTTTCCATTTAGCTCTCCTCCCTTCGTCTACCGTAATAATGAAATGCCTGGAGGCAGCAGTCCCTCGCCGTGAAAATAAAACAAGCTCGAGATTCATTTGCAATGTAAGTAGTAAGTACAGCTGAATTGTTAAGTCTGTAGGCCGTAGGCTACATAGTAGTGGTCTTTCCTATTAGCCATCACTCAGAAAAGAAATAGGCGACTAAGGGTTATGTTCTGTAAAATACAAAAGTGTAGAGGCTACGAAGCCCTGCGCGGATATCCGCGGATCGCTGTGAGGATAGCGGATAAGCTGCGGACAATGTTTGGAGTAAATTTGCGGATGTTGGTTTCCCGGATGTTTATGACATACCATATTTTTTCCGTTATGTTCTTTCCATGACAAATCTAAGATGATAATTTAAGCTAATCTCATTCAAATGATGTCATTAAGCACAATTAACATTCCATACTGAAAAGGGTTGCAAATCTGGCTGTATGACATTCATTTTAAACATAGCACATGTCATACATAGCCTAGGGGAACAACCTTCGAACGACAAACGTGCGGATGCGGGGTGGATGCGGATAAGAGTAGTGCGGATGCGGGCCAGATGCGGATAACGGTTTGTTTATCCGCGCAGGGCTCTAGATATAACACCGTTCCGTGTGGAGGCCTTGGAATCTCAAACTTCCATCTAATCAGTAACTCATTGGCAGCTACGGTGGCGTAGTTGGTAGCATGCTGAGCTTCTATGCCCAAGGTCACGGGTTCAAACCTGGCCGAAGTCGTCGGATTTTTTAAGAGCATTAAAACACCCTCAGTATTCCTTCCTTCGGAGGGGAAGTAAAGCCGGCAGGTCCATGTCATAAATTTATGGCATGTATAAGAACCTTTCACTAACTACACATGTGTGAAGCTAAAATTTGTAGGTTAAATTTGATTAACGCTATTAAGTTCGCTGCCAGGTTTTGGTTGCGGTTGGATCTAGTAGCCAAGTTTGCAACTAGGTGTCATTGACGGTAGAATTTGGTAGCAATAGTAGGAGCTACTTGAAATTCACCGACTGCAGTCCTTACCTGAATTACAGATAACACACATTAATACAGTCATCACAATTAACACCGGTTATCAGACAGATTCTACACACACCCAAAGTACATGGGGCTACATGACCGCGCTGTCGCAGCCCCTAAACTGAGGAACCAACCATCATTAACTCATTAAACAGACACGACTAGCTTCCTTATATGCCTACTATGTGGTCAGGGGGGGGGGGGGGGAGAGAGAGAGAGAGAGAGAGAGAGAGAGAGAGAATCAGCAGACAATAATGCAGAAAATTTGCTCCCCAGGTTCAAATTTCAGTTGATGTTTGTTAAATTTTTGCTGGATGAAGGGAGTCGGACAGCATTCATCCACAATTCAGTACCAGCCGTAGTCATCATTGATATCTAGAATATATATCTGTATATTGTTTGCTGTATTACCATTGGCTGCATTTGTGTTTTCAATTGTGCCATAAGCAAGAGTGTTCTTATAACATTTGGACGTATTCATAAATAAATCGAAAGAAAGCGTGTAGTTTTCCATGACTGTTAATTCACAGATAACATTAATTGAAGAGTGGCATAAGACTTCAAGAAATAAAACAATGTTTTAAACACAAAGGAGACACAGTATCAATTATAACCCGCAGCAGTGCAGATAATGGTGACTTTGCTTAATATATAATTAGCGACCAATGTAACCCAAGGATCCTAGGACAGGCAACAGAGACATAGAAACCAGTTTCCACAAACATGAGCTAAATCTGCTGCGGTTGCTCAAGAAGGCGCCTCGTCGGGTCGGTCTTACAAGGAGAGAGCAGTGTGCTTGTCGTATTGATCCGAGCGGAAGCTGCGGACGACGCGAGGATGTAATGATCTCCACACAACATCTCCAAACAGATGCTTTAAAGTGGCCGTTAAAGGGAACTGGATCATTATAACATCATTTGTTACGTCCTATGCGTACAGCAATATCACATGTTGCCCTACATTGTACCTATATGTCAATACGGAGCAGTGCGTTTCGTAACAGTTTGAAGAAACGACTAAGCCTACCGGACTCAAGCTCTTGGTTTGTATATGTGCAGAGCGGCTTTAAAAAGAAGAAATCTACAGTATTGTTTTAATCATTAAATAAAATTTAGCGTCAGCCATGGCCGTGATGGGCAAACACCATCTCCGCCTCGAGTACCATGCCGGTACTAACTTCCTCCACTTGCCAATATAGTCCTCAATGTCATCGCAACGGAAGACAGGCAGTTTGTATGCAACTAGTGAATTCGTCTTGATCTGACAGTGAGATTGTTTCTACAGTACATCCTCGCAAGTTAGCTTCGACGAAGATTGATAGAAGAGTAATTTTATGGATCCAAGAATTTTTGACGGGTCGTTCTCAGAAAGTGAAAGTCGAAGGCATATTCTCGGATGAAATTACCGTAACGTCGGGTATCCCTCAGGGCAGCGTAATCGGAACTTTGTTATTTTTGGCGTTTATAAATGACTTACCAAATGGGATTCGCAGTGACTGTCGATTGTTTGCGGATGATTGTGTAATATATCGAAAGATACATGACTCACAAGACAATGCAGTGCTTCAAGAGGACCTGAACCTGGTCTATAAGTGGGCGATTGTAAATAAAATGAAAATAAACACAAGAAAATGTAGTCTCTTAAAAATAGGGAAAGTGCGAAGGCAGGATTTTCAATATAACATTGGCTCGGAAATACTTGTAGAAGAAGATTCTTGCAAATATTTGGGCGTTCACGTAAGGAATGATATGAAATGGAGTAGTCATGTAGGATGTGTAGTTTCAAAAGCTTACAAATCCCTGCACTTTGTATTGAGGGTATTAAAAGGAAGTAGTACCTCTGCTAAAGAATTAGGCTATTTGTCACTTGTAAGACCTATTCTGGAATATGCCTCGGCGGTTTGGGATCCATATCAAGTAGGGCTCATCAATGAGTTGGAAATGGTACAAAGAAAGGCCGCTAGATTTGTGCTCAGTGACTTTAATCCCAGGAGCAGTGTGAGCCGTATGTTAAAGAAACTTGGGTGGGAATCACTGGAGGCTAGGAGGATGAAATCTAGACTCTGCGCTATGTACAACACGTATACAAATCAACCAGCATGGGGTGAGCTTAGCAAACGATTGGGAAAGCCCACTTACATGGGTAGGAGCGATCATCCTTTCAAAGTTAAGGGCCGACCACAGCGAACAAATTATGGTAAATATTCTTTTGTAAACCATGCCATTGATAACTGGAACTCTCTACCTGCCGCAGTCTTAGAGCCTTTTCCCAAACATATAGGTGTGTTTAAGAAAAGACTGACTATTTGTGTAAATACTCCAGTTTAATTGTTGTATAATTGTTATTGAATTGTTATGTATAATTATTTATTTGTTATGTATATACAATTTGCCACCGGGGGACACACCCCCCATTGCAAATAAATGAATGCATATGAATATAAATAAGTTTAATTCCTGCTGGTGCAGATGTTTCTAGGGCCCGCATTCTTAACGCATGTCATTATTATGTATTTATTTATGTTATCTCCAAAAAACCTCAATATCAATTTACTAACAAGTATCACTTAGGTACTAATTAAAAGGTCTCTTAGACTTAAACTTTTTAATTTTTGTGCTTTATTATTGTTATTATTATTAGTCTATTATTATTATTATTTTTTTTTTTTTTTTACCTTTTGAAAACTTTCTGAGAATGTTATTGCACTAGGCTATTAGGTAATCACCGTAATTAATAATCACATGTATCAAGTGATGGTTGAAATAAATACTACCCTCTCCCAACCTTTGACAATACCAAATAGGTGATGGTTCCGTGGTGATAATTTTAAAAAGAGCCTTGCACATACACAACATGAAAGTAATACGTAGATAAGGATTAAACATAAAACATACACATTTTAGTTCATATCACACATGAGGAATTTCAGAAACAATGACTATGATAACGATGAGTACCACCATTATTCTTTAGTGTGATTCTATGGTGAACATTTCCCCGTGATTTTGGCGTATTTCGGTGATATATTGCTGGGAATAACCCTTCGTACTACACAGAAACCATACGGTTGCATACAAATAATTAGTGTTGGATGTAGCCTACATCTTCCATTTTCCCCACCCCATCCAAGAACACTGACTCATTTCCGAAAAATGTGATCTGTGGAGAAAATAAAGACTACCAGTAAGTTTTCTTCTAACCATTTTCTCCTGTTACTGAACATTATCATGGCAGGAACAATCCCCAACCAGATCAGTGGCACATCTTTCACCGTTCTCTACAAAAAACTTAACCCTTAGACCGAGGTGCATACTTCAGAAACAATGTCACCATTATTTTAATTACAGAAATGCACCGGTAGATGTCCTAATTCCATGTGGAGAGTGACAGAGAACACAGTATATAAGCAAGGTTTGCAAAGTTAAGAAAATTGTTTTGTTGTTGCTACATTTAAGGGCATCTCGGTCATCAGCTCTGTGTATTTGAGTGTGTAAGGAATCGATGCTACTGCATTGATAGGACTGTGGCAGTGTGTGCAATTTTTAGAATCTAAAACTGGGATAGGTGCCCGGGACTGAGAATAAGGTGAGTGTGGGGGGGAAAAAACAAGAAATTAACATACTCAGGATAGCTGCTGACAGCGCCTGGATTCGAACCTCCCAGTCCAATCGTGCAGCGTGCCTTAAACCGCTCGGTTATGTGGTGTGTGAGCTCCAGAAGTAACTGAGTTACAATCGATTATCTTAGTGTAAATCAAGCTGTGGATTAGAACATCATTAGAGAGAGAACAACTGTTTTTCCGCTTTCACAGGCCTAACTCTCGGGGGGCTAACAAGCGATACACAACCTGCACTCAAATATTTTATTCAAACCATATAGATATTCAAAAAAGGAATATTTTACCTTCGTTAACGAATGCCAAGTTGAAAAGAAGACGAAGAAGAAAAAAAAACCTGTTTCCCTCTGGCCTTATTTCTTGCAAAGAAGCGCAGACGAGGCTTCAGTACGCCATTAAAAAAGAAAAGAGGCAGACTTCCTCCAAGGCTTTTGAATATTTAAATAACACGCACTGGTGTTCCACTACGCACGCCACGCGGGGTAAATAAATGATCCCGACTCGACCCGACGCTCGGCTCCCAGCACGCGAGGAGAGCAGCAATGCACCGCTAAGTGCTCCGCATGGACGCCCTAATTAAAATGTTTGCACAGAGCGGAAGACAATCAACATCCCTCCGGGGCAAGTCTCTTCCCGCTGAGAATACAGCCGGCTCGGGTGGGGAACTAAAATACCATACCGTATAGAAAGTAACAGTTGCATTCCCTAGGTGACAATCGGTGTTGGCATAACACACATGACAACATGGACCCTTTTTCCAAGAAGACTTGAGGCAGAACAGCAGAAACAATTTTACCACCAACTGACACTGTACAGCAGAGTCTCGCAAACTCGGCCTAATGTGGACCGAAGGGTGGCCGAGTTCGCGAAAATGCCGGGTTATCGGGAAATGTGTTAAAAAGACTAATTAAGCTGTTTGTTTTGGTTTAAAAGTAATGCAATGCAGTATATTTATTTGTTTTTAACAGAAACACTACAATTACAGTACTGTACTTCAATATGTACAAAACAATTCCCGTAGGCAAATAGTTTTTTCACTTAATGAAAATTACCATTTACTTTTTTGTAAAAGAGTAAGTAATGCTCTTTTGCTTTTCGCTTTGAAACCTGTTTCTTGAAGCCTCGTCACGAAGACGGCGAAGAAACAGAATTGCGGAGAATGCGCAATCAAATAAATACAACGCTCTGCGCGAGAACCGTTTGTTTACTTCTTACTGCCAACAGTTTGTGCATTTACAGAACTGTACAGTACCTGTATTTATCAGGTCGTTGTTACTCTTCGTATTATGTAGGCTACTGTAGGTAAACTTGTTTCGCGTAGAATTTAACTGTCGATAATTCCATTGATGGAGAAGACGAAAAAAAAACAACATACTAACGCTCTGTGCGTAAACACAAAAACAAACAAAAGTCATTATTTTGTTCTCCTGTCAGGGTGACCGAGAAATCCGGAGTGCCGGGTTCTCGAGTGCCGAGTTTGCGAGACTCTACTGTACTCACATTGTAGCAGTTATCGACAATCGCGGCGATTTCTTAGCTGCTACGAAACAAATTAATAATTGTAGGCCTACCTCTACTTGCAATGCCCATTATTACGATGATCAAGCATAATCATTAATAAAACGGACAAAAATTTTAACGATGTTTCTTTCATGCTTTCCCCTTCAGAACTCTTAATATGAGGAATATAGTGTGTGTAGCTTACAGGTAATGAGACTGAATATTGCTGTTCTATTCAGTGAATTGTCGTTCTTGATTGTAGGCCTATATGACTTATATCAGATTCTGTTTTTTTTATTTATTTACTCGTTAGAAAACGGACACGAACTGTAGGTCAAGTTAAATATTTACGCGGTTCGCATAAACCGGTCACTCGATTGGGAAAATGTATATTAGAGGTCAGAGCCCATCTGGACCAATTAATTGGAAATTAAAAAATAACAAGTTCCATGACGAACTAAAGAGCCTACCTACTTTTCTTAAAATTTAAGATCTATGCCAATGATTAATCTATATGGATCTATCTATAATAATGCCGAAATTAAGTTGGTAATACCGAAATTTCTAATTAGTTCGAAATACTCTATACCTGGCATAATGTAGCCTAATAGAGAACTACAGTTGGCAGCCCTGGTGACTGAATATTTTCTTAGTTCCATCTCTTAAGGTACAGAATACAAAATTTGGTTGAAGTCCAATGGATAGCATGGACGTTACATGCAGTTAAACATTGGATCTAACAGCGCGCGTAAAATCATGTTGGCAACAATGACATACATGTATTGGTCAGAAATAATCTGAAATAATATGATCTATTGTTGGTGTCAATTTTGAATGAAATCCATTAGTTAGTATAGAAGTTACATGCATTTTAAAAGTGGATCTATCAGCAGGCTTAGAATCATGTTGGCAGCACTGACGTATATTAGTTACTCCAAATTAATCTAGAATGCCAGGTACTATACGTGTGCAAAGTTTAGAGCTATTGGCTGGCATACTTTCTGATATATTGATATTAGGGTAACAAAAATAGACACAGTATTTATTAACAGTTGGCAGCCCTGGTTACTCCTAAGAATCGGCATATACATAAATATGTTATGGTACACATAGCACACACGAAATTTG
Organism: Meconema thalassinum; assembly: GCA_946902985.2. Taxonomy (NCBI): domain Eukaryota; kingdom Metazoa; phylum Arthropoda; class Insecta; order Orthoptera; family Tettigoniidae; genus Meconema; species Meconema thalassinum. The sequence goes on along the minus strand of OX336388.2, from coordinate 1,378,670,343 downwards.
GTTGAAATCCAAATGATAGTATAGAAGTTACATGTATTTAAAGTTGGACCTCTCAGCAGGCTTAGAATCATGTTGGTAGCACTGACGTATATAAGTTACTCCAAATTAATATAGAATGTCAGGTACTATACATGTGCATAGTTTAAAGCTGTCGGCTTGCATACTTTCTGATATATTGGTATTTGGCTAAAATAAATTGAGAGCATTTATTAACAGTTGGCAGCCCTGGTGGATCTTAAGAATACGTTCAGTCATGTCTGTTTATGTACACATTGCACATACGAAATTTGGTTGAAATCCAATTGATAGTGTAGAAGTTATATGCATTTAAAATTTGGACCTATCAGCAGGCGTATATTCATTTTGGCAACACTGCGATTTATGGTCTCCTGGAAACTAAACTGCAATATTATTATCTATATGTGTGCCAATTTTGAAATAGCTCCTATTCATACCTTCCATGATATCCAACATGGAGCTCAAATTTCAATTGCGATTTTTCAGCAGTTGGTAGCACTGACATCATTATCAAATATGGGCGTGAGATATTCAGGTATAGATCTTTACTCCTACCAAATTTTGTTTCGATTGCTGCAGCCGTTAAGGAGTTGATAGGGGGGGGGGGGACACACACAGCCAGCCAGCCAGACAGACAGACACACATTTGCCCGATCTCATAAGTCTACTTTTTGCTCATTTTTGCAAAATGTGAAAAGTAGGCTAAAAATAGTAAAATACTTCTAAGCACATAAAAATTATATATCTGAGCTCTCTCGGCAACAGTATTGTTCAATTGGTAGAAATATATTCCCGCTCTTTCAATCGGCTCGGCTCAAGCTTCGACAAGTGACTGCATACCCGTGCCGTCGATTACAAGTAGTAAGTTTATGTCTGTTTCCTCAATCACTTGGCATCATTCCTTGCGTATTAGTCAGGTCAGGTTCTCCTCCAATCAAGGATGTAGAGATTTAACAGTCGCAGCTTGCTGAAAGTCTAGTGTATGAAGCTTTGTAGCAAGTACACATAAGAGAAACAAAACGTACTGCTTTCATTGAGAATGCGAATAAGTAGAGGAGGTGATTGTTGTTTTATGGGGTGGAATATTGAAGGCATCTGCCCTTAAGAAATAATTATACAAATGCTGAGTGGAATATCTACCCTTTAACGGAAGTTACAGGACACTTGTCCTTAAGTAGAGAAGATTTTACTTGACACCACTCCCCCACAGTGACAGATATATGAGGGATTATTTCTTGTGACAACTGATGGAATGCCAAACTGTTCTCTTTAGGAATCTTTGTTGCTTCCTTTCACTAATTGTGGGCACTTGACAGTTAGGCTGAGGTAAGACTTACTTGGAAGTGTTTGCTTGTAACAATAGACTAGGTAACTTGTCAAGAAAGTAGCTCCTGAAGTCAATGAGTTTGGCCACCCCTGGAAGGGGAACTTGACAAACCGAGGTGAAATGTCTCTTCACTTTAAACTGTGAGCAAGCTTGTTAGCTTGTCTTCAAGTTAATTGGTGGCTGGGCGAGGCGACGTCACATCATTATCAACAGCTTTATGAGGATGCTACTTCTGCCAGCCATGTTCGTAGCGGAGGAATTAGCCCATATCCGGGTAGGATGAAAGGTAGCTCGTGAAAAAAAAAAAAAAAAAAAAAAAAAGACGAGTGACCTAGCAAAACAGATGAAACTCTACTCTTATTTTTTTATGATGATAAACAATTTAAATGAATATCTATGACTTTAGTCATTTTTCAAGTTTTTCCGTATTGATTTTGATAAGTTATGCACTTGTCCACTTTACAATACAAAATATCTTTTTATTTATACATTTTGATACATGTTTCGGCCCTGTGAGCCTTCTTCAGTCAAAATCAATAAAATTCTCCTAGATCATTCTAAAGGTTGGTCTCTCATAAAAAAAATTGTAAATCAATTTTACATCGTCAGGATGCTTAAAATACATGAATATAAAATGCTTAAAGAAATTAAAAGATTTAAAAAATGCACGAAATTTTGAAACATGGGCTCCATTCTTGTTAATCTATTTTCAAAACGAGGGACCTGGAAAAATAAAAAATAACCTAACAATCTATGGTTCGTTCGATTCCTATTTCTACTTTCCTCTTTCAAGATGCTTGTACAATGGGGTAAGTTTTCTACATAACTAAAGTCAACATTTCTTTATGTTTCCAAGTAGGAACCATAGATTGTTAGGTTATTTTTTATTTTTCCAGGTACCTCGTTTTGAAAATAGATTAACAAGAATGGAGCCTATGTTTCAAAATTTCGTGCATTTTTAAATCTTTTAATTTCTTTAAGCATTTTATATTCATGTATTTTAAGCATCCTGATGATGTAAAATTGATTTACATTTTTTTTTATGAGAGACCAACCTTTAGAATGATCTAGGAGAATTTTATTGATTTTGACTGAAGAAGGCTCACAGGGCCGAAACATGTATCAAAATGTATAAATAAAAAGATATTTTGTATTGTAAAGTGCGTAACTTAAACAATTTAAATAAAAAATAAGTAAAATAAATAATAATAATAATAATCAATAATGAAATCAACACGGCTATCCGACCGAACTTTTGATTTCTACATGAGAAAAAGACAAAAGGACCTGGTTCAGTGAAGTAGAGAACGATCTGTTGGAGATTGGGATAACATGCGAAGATATCCAGAAGCGTGGCCCACTTAGGGGAAAAATGCAAGAACATCGCAGTTTTCAACCTAAGACGAAACTAAAATCCGGGAAGGCCTGGACGACGGAGAGAAAGGTGCAACATCGATTACGAATGAAAGAGTACTGGGCCAACATTAAAATGCACACGTGGTCCTTAGTTGGCCGTAACGAAGCAAGAAGGAGAAGAATACTAATCTAATAAGAATAAGTTAATAACATTAATAATAATATGAAATAAATAAAATTTGGCATATACCTTCATAACAAAATTAGACATTATGTACAGTAGCATACAACGATAGACGAAATAAAAAATTCTAAGTATATCGTAAGTTCAGATAGTTCCCTCAATGTGAAAATACAAAGTCTCTAATTTAGACCGACAAACTTTGAGACCGAATAGACACCAAAAGAAAGGAAAAAAACCATTATTTGTTAATAATCGAGTTTGTTCGTGTGTTCAAATATAATTATTTTGTGCGTACAGTACAGTAAAATGTATAAACTAACACAAATATGGAATGAGTTTACGAACATGGTATGCAGCAATATTAATTTCTTAATGTTCACTATTCTAATTGCATCAATACCTTCCTGCAAGCTAATCCAATGACATGATATTGAAACTAAGCTTTGTCACACATAGGTTCCTTAGCAACAAACCATGTGGAGGACTGAGAAGATGGACATCTTTGGCTTATTTCATGTATTTCTACTTTGGTTTATTTCTTGTATTTATTCTTTATGTTTGAAGCTCTTTGATATAAGTTAGTGTAATAAAAGATGGCTGCTGAGTAAGATGTCCGCGTTTCACGATCACTGATTTATACATTATACGAATCCCAACATTGGTGCCGAAAACTTTAGATTACGTAGAAATGTGCATTAGAATACGGGCAATTGTGTTTTACTTGTGTACAAAGTAAACTGGTGATGCTATCACTACAAACAGCAATCACGTTTTGTACATGCAGCCACGCCGGATTACGAGGTAAGAAGATTCTGGAACTTCTACACGCGCCACATACTAACGTGATATTTCAGTTATTAATATTATTGCAAAAGTGATACTACTACGAATAAACAGTGCACGAATTGTAATATAATTACTTTACACCACGTAACGGAATTCACGAATGATAGACGAGCAAGTGCTGCCATCTTGCGGTAGATACTAAACTAAATACCTCGTAGCCATCACGGACACTACAAGACGATCTCACGAGTATTACGCATGCGCTGACATCAGACAATCACCTTCACTTGTCGCAGCACGGTACTATTTATTTATTTATTTCGTCACCCATTCTTCAAGATGCAAGACGAGAGTGTTAAGAGTAAACTAGCGTTTTTGAAAAGAAAGCGGAAGACGGAACGAGCAACTATAACTAAATTCAGTACGATAATAAATAGTGCTACGGTCGGCGACATCTCAGGATACGAATATAATCGCATTAGACTCCAAGAAGCTTTAGATCATCTTACAGTTCTGGACGATAGTATACAGGAATGTTTGACCGACGCAGAATACGAGGCCGATGTCGAAAAATGTGAGGAATACATCGACATCGCGAAAAGAGCGATTCTGAAAGCATCACACGCCGAGAATAAATCTAAGTCACTCTCCAGTTTGACAACATCGGTCGCCGGAATGAGTATGCAACCAACGCCAGGATCTCCAGTCCCAACACCCGTCACACACACAGTGAAGCTACCTGCCGTAAAATTAGACAAATTCGCAGGTGACATTGAGAATTGGGCACGTTTTTGGGAGCAATTCCAGTCTTCTGTTGACAACAATCAATTTCTCGCTCACATTGACAAGCACGTCTATCTCCGTGGATATCTGGAGGGTGAGCCGAAGAATCTAGTTGATGGAATACCGATAACGGCTGATGCTTATGAAGAAACTAAACGGATATTAATATCTCGCTACGGAAACACTGACCGCATAATTCAGGCCCATCTTGACTATCTCGAAGCCTTACAACCAATTTCAGACGATACTCCTTCTAATCTAAATGCCATGTACATAGAATGCAATAGACGCGTACAAGCCTTACGGGAAAATGTAGATAATTACGGGCGGATGTTATGCCCTAAAATTCTCCGAGCATTTCCTCGAGGTATTGTCCGCCGTTGGATAATTTATTCCAAACGAGAGAGCATTCCCGAGAGTCACATTACCAAGTTGATGGAGTTCCTGAACGAGGAGGTAGAGGGCGCTGTGATCACACAGAAGATCAGAGGAGATATCACTTCACTCGAATCCTTCTCAGGCACTGCCGCGACACTCCATGTGAACACAAAGTCAAAACGGACGGGCATGAACACAAAGAAAGTGTATTCCGAATTCTGTGTGTTCTGTGAGACTCAAGGCCACTGGGCCCAGAACTGTGTGAAGATCCGCAATGTAGCTGAGCGGATTGAAAAGTTAAAAACTGCCAACCGATGCTTCTTGTGCCTCAATAAAGGTCACAGTGTGAAGACCTGCATGAAGAAGAGTAAGGTATCATGCGCAAAGTGCAAAAAGAATCATCACATTTCCATCTGCACCGGAGAACAGCCCGCATCAATATCCGTGGGGAAGATTGACGTTACTATGCCGCAGTTCACTTATCTTCAAACGGCGAATATTTGGATCACAGGGCCCACCGGACTGAGAAAACGTACACGATGCATATTGGATGCTGGCAGTCAATCAACCTTCATAAGCCGGAGTCTGGTAGATCAGCTTCAACTGAATATCGTGGGACACAAGGATTTGACAGTTACCGGATTCGAGTCATCTCGTCACACATCTTCAGCTCGCAGACTCATTGACCTCAACATCAGTGGACTATGCACGGAGGCTGCTCTGCGTATTTCTGCATTTGAGAGTGACAACGTTTACTCGCCACATCCGACTGTTCCACTCGACATCCAGTCCCTGTCACGCTTACGAAAATTGAGACTTGCTGATCCCAAGGATGACAACAATGAACTTCCTATAGAACTTCTAATAGGTGGAGACCATTATTGGAAGGTGATACTTGACGACAAGCCAATACGCCTCTCAGACACGTTAGTACTGCTTCCTTCTAGATTCGGATGGATTCTGAGTGGAAATAGGTCAGGAATTACTGTCCACAGCGTCAACGTGCACCACATTCATACTGCTAATGACCCATCTGTCGAGGACGATGATATGCGACGATTTTGGGATCTAGAGTCCCTAGGAATAAGGGAAGATCAGAAAAGGACCCTCACAACGAAAGATGCCACTATTCTTCAAGAATTCCACGATTCGTTTCACTTACAAGACGGGCGGAGGGTAGTATCCCTACCGAAGAAAGAAGATCTGGTCTTACCCTCAAACCGTAAGAACGCTCTAAATCGTTTTCACACATTGCAGAGAAAACTTGCCGTTAATGCCCAGTATAAAGAAATGTACCATGCGCAGATGATGGACTACATAAACATGGGACATGTTCAGCTGATCGCTACAGAGGAAACTACAAATGATGTATACTACCTGCCTCATCACGCTATCAAGAAAGAGAGAAATGGCACAGAGAAATGGAGGATCGTCTTTGACGCATCATCCCACGAGAGAGATGCACCGTCCCTCAATGATGTTCTGGAAACAGGCCCTAATCTGTTACCAGAAATACTGTCCACGTTGATCCGCTTCCGAACTTACCGCAAAGCCATAGTAGGAGATGGAACTCAAGCTTTCCTTCAATTATGCCTGGATACTGAAGACCGAGATTTAACAAGATTCTTCTGGTTCAATGTGGAGAAGGATGAACTTGGAAAATGGCAAGCAAGAGATGATACAGCCGTCTATAGATTCACTCGTCTACCATTCGGCCTTGCTAGCAGTCCCTTTCTTCTGTCTGCAACTCTCCGTGAACTAGCAACGAGATTCAAGGATCAGTTCCCGTCAGCAGCAGCACTTATGGATCAAAGCACTTTCATGGACGACTTTGTTGCGGGAGCTGAAGATGACAACAGAGTTATCACCTTATATTACGAGGTGACAGGTCTACTACGACAGATACGGATGCCGATGGCAAAATGGGCAACAAATTCTGGACCATTGGAAGGTATATGGAGAGCCGAAGGACGTGAAACGAAAAGGGAAACCGGAGTACTAGGTGTACGATGGGACACAGAATCAGATTCACTACTCTTTGACCATACAGATATCACCGACAACCTTTCGCAGGATCCAGGAACCAAACGAAAGCTATTGAAAACGACCGCAAAGTTCTACGACCCTCTTGGATTACTTTCACCGGTGTCCATAGTTGGAAAAGTTCTCTTCCAAGACACCTGGTGTAGGGGCATAGCATGGGACGAAATACTTCCACATGACATTGCATTGCGATGGCAGCTGTGGATAACCAGCCTCAAGGATCTGTCAAGTGTGGTCATTCCAAGATGGATTGGTTTATCAAGGACAACATGGGAGACTTCACATGTCCACGTGTTCTGCGACGCTTCAGAGCGGGCCTACGGTGCTGCACTGTATGTTCGAACTTCAGCCGACGTAAACACTTACATACACCTGGTCTGCACTAAGAATAGACTGTCTCCAGTCAAGAAGGTTACACTCCCACGACTAGAACTACTGGCCATCTTAGTGGGTTGCCGTCTTCTGAGGTATTTCTGCCAAGCAACAGACTTTAATGTCACCACATCTACTCTGTGGAGTGACTCCATGGTCGCTCTAGGTTGGATTAAAAGCGATGCAAACCGTTGGAAGACATTCATCTCCAACCGAGTGACGGAAATTCAAGGCACCCTGAGTCCAGCTCAGTGCCGGTACTGCCCGAGCCAGGATAATCCAGCCGACCTCTTGTCACGAGGAATATCCTCAAAAGCACTACAGTCTTCTTCACTTTGGTGGCACGGGCCTGTATGGCTAACCGATCATCCTAGCTCTTGGCCCCACAGCAGTGTGCCTAACGCCTCACTTCCAGAGACTCGCAAGACGCATCAGCAAACACTTAATGTCATTACAACGGAACCTCTCATCATTGCTTCCAGATTCAGCAGTTATTGGAAAATACTGCACATCATGGGTTGGATTTTACGCTTCTTGAACAACATCAGACAGTCGGAGAAAAATTCTGGGAATCTCACTGCACGTGAATTAGAGGCTTCCCGATTGTGCTGGATACGTACAGCCCAACGTGAGTGCTTTTCCGAAGAGTACGACGCTCTGACAAAAGAGAGAAACTTGTCAGGGAAGTCCAGGATTGCCCGCTACAACCCCTTCTTACAGGACGGCCTTATTCGACTGGGAGGGCGCCTCCACCATGCAGACCTGCCAACGCAGCAGAAACATCCTATAGTACTCGATGGTGCACACCACTTCACTAAGTTGTTGATCCTCCAGACTCACATACGGCTACACCACCTTGGAGTACGAATCGTTCTCTCTGTACTACGCGAAGAATTTTGGATCCTCAAGGCACGCCAGGCTGTCAAGAAGGTCATCCACACGTGCTTACCGTGTAAGATCGCCAGAAGCCAACAAGGTAACGAGATCGAAGCCCCGTTGCCTCCAGAACGTGTGCGACTTACTACGCCATTTGCAGTTACGGGTGTGGATTTTGCAGGGCCACTACTCGTTAAGGTGGGGAATCTCGTACAGAAATCATATATTGTGCTTTTCACATGTGCGACTACAAGGGCCCTTCACCTTGAGCTGGCTTTGGACATGACTACGGAGACGTTTCTGATGGCTCTCAGACGATTTGCGGGACGAAGAGGACTTCCAAACACCATTTACTCAGACAACGCTAGAACGTTCCAGGCAGCACACAAAGAAATGACACAACTCAGCCAAGTCCTCACTGACCCACGAACGAGCCAGCACTTCGCCCACAACGGAGTCCAGTGGAAATTTATAGCCCCACGGGCGGCTTGGTGGGGAGGCTGGTGGGAAAGAATGGTGGGTACGACTAAAAGATGCCTTAGAAAGGTATTGGGAAAGGCTCTGATTAGTGAGGACACACTCCGAACTCTATTGGTAGAAGTAGAAGCCGCCATTAACTCCCGACCCATAATCCAAGATGGCTCGGAGACACTGACTCCAAGTCATTTCCTGACTGGGGCACGGCTGACTACCCTGCCCAACGTCTCCGAACCCACGACCCGAATAGACCTGAGGAAGGAGAGGAGACTTAGAGAGAAAATGCAGGAGGACTTCCTCAAGAGATGGAGGAATGAGTATCTTCTTGATCTGAGAAGCTACCACGAAGTACGCCGCCCAAATGGACAGACGAAGGAGTGCCGAGTAGGAGATATAGTACTACTGCAGGATGACCTGCGACCTAGACACATGTGGCAGAAGGCGCGAATAACTGAAAGGCGACCAGGCAGGGACAACAAGGTGCGAACCCTCATCCTTCAGATGGCCAACGGGACCAAGATTAGTCGGCCTGTACAGCTGGTCTTCCCTCTCGAGATAGACCAGGGTGGGGAGGATGTGGAGGACTGAGAAGATGGACATCTTTGGCTTATTTCATGTATTTCTACTTTGGTTTATTTCTTGTATTTATTCTTTATGTTTGAAGCTCTTTGATATAAGTTAGTGTAATAAAAGATGGCTGCTGAGTAAGATGTCCGTGTTTCACGATCACTGATTTATACATTATACGAATCCCAACAAACCATGGTTAGTGAGTGCTCTCACTGGCGCAGTGAGTGTCAAAGCCAAGCCGGTTGTTAACGTTTAGAGTGGCATGGAGTTTATATTATAATTATAACCCCTATGTCCCTAGTTCCTGAATGAAACAACAGCTACCTAGTTGAGATCCACAGCACTGCTCATTATAAGAGGATGTCAGTTTAATCTCTCTTTATTCTTTATCACTGCACTCAACGCTCCCCACTCATCACAGTCGCTAACATGACAACATGTCACCCAACCACAAGCAGCGATAAGTAACTGTTTCTATTGATTCCTCCAACACAGCCGTACATAGACTACAACGTAACGTGTGTAGGACAAGGGGAGGCCGCGGCCACCATTTTATTAATATACTGTAATTGTGAGGCGGTGGTGGTGCGGTGGCTGCAGCGCGGTTGTTAATTGGACTAATTAGTGTAATTACAGGAGTTAGAGTGTGCGGGGCGCGGGAGCACTTGTCGTCTTTCACACCACTTGTTGATTATCGGGAGAGCTGCTTCGAATCTGGGGAGACCCAGACCCCAGGGTGAGAAGCTGGGGTAATTAAAGAGGAGCAAGAGCTTTGTGGAGTTGTTGGCTGCCAAAACACATCGATTTTCGCGGCGCGGACCGCAATGTGCGGAAGGAAGGAAGAAGGAAGGCAGGCGAGGCAGATGGGCTTGCGCAGTCCTCCCACATGGAGCGCTGGCAGAACCCTCTAGCTGTCTGCATGTTTCACCTAATCACAACACAGTATGTAGACACTTGAGAAGCAGATCCAGTGAGCCATTGGTGCTGACGGAAGAAAAAAAAAACATTGTGAAATAGAAATTAAATATTCCTATTCCATGCTATAATAATAATATTTGGTCTGAGCTACCTGACTGCCACTAAACCACCGAAGAAGCTGTAATTAATTGTGTAGTTCAAGCTGTATAATGTAACAACGGGTTGGCTATAGATTCGGATTGACTTAATGATACGGCAGGCTTTCCACATTGGAATTCCACCGAACCTAACACAAGCAATGGGTTTAGCAATACAGTAGTGTAAACCTGTGTGATGCACTCACACATCTATGTAATTAAAAGAGTAAAGTCATCTTTGTTTCGTTTTTGTTTTCACGGTAAATGGCAACAGAAAATCTATTTGAGTCTGTCTATTAGCTTCTTTGTTCCATTGTCACGCAAGAATCACTGAACATATATTAAATGATAACATGGTATTTAGACCAAGATATAAAAATTCAAACACTATGTCGTGACAGCATGAAATAAAATTACAATAAATTTACATCTAAAGACGCTTAACAACATATAATTTAAATTGAATTTACAACATTTGCACTTAGTAAAATTGCGATAGGTTTTGTAAATTGCAACAAGACCAAAGACAACGTATTATTGTTGTTGTTGATTCTTTGCGACTCGGACCTCAGGAAGTGACAGCCAAGCATGCACACCACTACTTTACAATGATGGTCGACATAGTGATATGAACAAAAGCATGGAGAATAAACAATTATTTTGACCTTTTTATTTTATTTTCATAAAGTATCAAATACTGACTGGTGTGTTCCTTTCCTTTTAGGTCGTCAATGCAAATTATAATTTGCAATCCCTTCCCTAGTAGACGACAACACTTTTCTAATTATGATCCCCCCCCCCCCCCTCTCTCTCTCTCCAAGTGACTCTATTCTAGCACACACTAATTTTCAATCTGATGGTAGTAGCAACTTCAGTCAGTCTTTTCCATTTGTATAGGGAGTGCAATTATGTCGAGGTCCCTCACAATGCATTTACTGCGCTTTAGAGACCTTTAGAAAAGCTCTTCATCCAACCCCCTGGATGGTAAAGTGCAATTCTACTGCAGCGTTGAGTGTCGGGTCTGCCAATTTACCGCACATCACCCTTATGACAAATAAAAAGAGACTGTGCATTCAGCAGGTAGCTCCCCTGTAGCATTAACCCTCGCCACACAATTTATCACCCCCCTCTCTCTCTTCGTCGCGAACCTCATCCCTTATCAGTTGGACGGATAATAGCCCAGAGCTCCCCTCGCCATACCCTGCTGTTATGACGGAGGGGATGCGTTATAACTTATATGAAGAGGGTCGAAGTTTGGAATAGGATAAGGGTGAGTGAGAGAGACAGACTGTTTGTTATCTGGGAAAGCTTCCAAAAGTACGAGGTGTAAAGGAGGAGTGTGGTGGGGGTGGCATATTAGGTTACGTTCATACAAGAGGCAAACAGGAGACCCTTCCCTACCCGCCCCGCCCCCTGCATCTGTCGCGGCTCCAAGTGGGGGCACCCTTATCGCTTTGTCCTTCCTTGCGTCTCGGCCAGCCAATATAACGCTGGCTTGTTTACGGTTCACTAAACTACTCGTGGCAGTCGCAAGGTCAGCGAGCCGGGAAAAAATCGGGGAGTCTGGGCACTCGGAAAAGTTCCCTTTGTACAGCACTCTGAACTATAACGTAAAACACCACCACCGTCATTGATCAAAAAATTATTTGATTTAACGACCAAGGCTACTTAGAGATTTAAAAACGTTTGTTTTTACATTGAGCAGGCCTAGCGCGAAAATATTCCCAGGAACTCCAAATTGCAAGAATAATAACGTATTCAATTATCCGCCCTTTCATGTCAGATAAAATTAAAGAAAAGAACAGCGCTGTTCAGACAAGGACAAAAAAAAAGTCCGCCTCGTTGCGTAGTGGCTAACATTATCGGCTGTCACCGCGGAAGCCCGGGTTCAATTCCCGGCTCTGCCAAGAAATTTAATTCTGGTCTGAGGACTGGAACGGGGTACACGCAGCCTCGTGAGACAAAACTTAGAAGAGGCGGGTTCAATTCCTACCTCAGCCCTCCTGGGAGTGGAATTCCATGGTTTCGTACTTCTACTCCAGGCAAATGTCAGGATGGTTCTTAACGTAAGGCCATGGCTGACTCCAGGGGCGGCTCCTGATCAAAATTTTAGGGTGGACCATATGATACTATTGTTGTTGCATATTAAATATTGTTTTATATCAATGTTGCCAATCTTGCCATTATCATCATTCCACACAACCTAACATTTGAAACAGTTTAAATAAATAGTTGATGCATTAAAAACTGTACTCACAAGGCTTTTATTTATAAATATATTCTCTCCTGTGCTTGGATGAAGCAAATTTATCAGCTTGGTAGATGAGGTCATAATTATTTAATTTCTAACAGTACTTTGTGTTCAGAGCTATAGAAGAAAATGGATTTGTTAATAAAAATTCCACTTTCATTTTCCTATGTCGCATACAATCGACATATTAAATAACTGCGTACCGTGCCACAAAGGTTAAAAACTCATTTATACAGTAGAAATTAACTTCAGACTACCGAAAATGTATAAATATCGTTTTGTCAAATGTCAGAAAGCCGTGAACAATAGCTGAATACCTGTTTAAGGGCGTGGGGTGAGGTGGACCCTTCTCCCGTATTTAACAGACAGAACAAGGAAGTGAAATGAGATCTTCTGTTTCGCTTCAAAGCAACGCTAAGGGCCCAATCTGCTGGCCCTTGAAGAGAGAGAAATTTCCCTTCATAGCACTGAAGAATTTGCGTGCAAGACAGTGCTATGTCCACTGTTTCCTCACCTGGCCTAACAAGCCATATACTTTACATGGGACTTTCTGTGGACCGGCCCTCGCTATGACGATACACCGTACGAGACTGTCAGGATATTAAGCTAGGGATGAGTTATTTATAATGAATTCTCTTTAGAGATTCTAGAAGGGTAAAACACTTATTTTAAGTTGATTATCTGCAATATAAAGGAATTTAAAAAACATTAATTAAACAAATTCTTTGTAATGTTGCCTAACGGCCCTGGGTGGGCAGGGCCCATTCGGCCCTTAATGACGCACCGTCCCTGGCTGACTCCATCCCAATTCTAGTCTCAATTACAAAAGGAAGGAAGCTTGTAGTTTTACGTGACCGTTAATCTTGTGACCATGAGCCACGGGACCTCCTTTTTACGTGGAATCCGAACCACGGGTCATGGCATTTCACTTCGAAAATCTCGCATGCATTGACCGGGAAACGAACCCGGTCCACCTTGGTTCGCCGCCACGCCCCCAGTCTCAATTACTAATACAGTACACACACTAGTACAGACATCACAGTGAAAAAAGGTTATCAGACAAATTCTACTCACTCCCTACATGATCACGATCTCGCAAAGCCCCTAAAGAATCAACCACAATGAAAAAATAAGTGAACGAAGAAAATACACAAGAAAAATTAAAAGAATTTTTGTGTGTATATAATAGTAACTAATCATATATATTATTTCAGTAGTATAGATCCCTCCTGCGGCGCTCACGAGCGACCGACGTGACAAATGAGCATTCAAATGAAAGAGAATCGACATTAGCAGTGACAAATTGCACTCTTAATTTCAAAAATATCTATGATTTCTTTAAAAAATGACCTTTAAAAATGTACGAAGTGTGCGATTTGCAGATACTGTCGCTGTAGGAAAATACACTCCATAATTGCTGTCCACTTCACATTTTGGCCACTGTGACGCCTGTTTCATGTCATTTTAACATTCTGAAGTCATTCCTTTATCATTTTGTATGGATTTCAGAAACAGTAAATCAAAGGAATGACTACTCAAATCGTATAATTTCGTAAATATCGAATAACCGGTGAGCGATACAGCTAAGCTGTCAATCGATGGACTCAGCACACAAATGATATTGGCAGTGACGAATTGCATTCTAATTTTATAAATATCGATTTTAGTAAGAAGTGTGCGATTTGCAATGTCTCTCTTTATAAACCTATTGGGGAAAGTGTGGTTTATGATCATGCGAGATTTCTCGCACGGGTCCGCTAATATACTGTAATAAATTACTACAATATTTATATATGTTCACACCATGACACACCGACATTTTGGGTTATGCTACGTACTGTGAAGATAGTGTACTGGAGCCTTGTGACGTAGCACTCTTCCGAGCACACGGTTATTATAATGTCTTTCCTAGTATACTCGTCTTTTTCTTCATTCATTTTCAAGGATTATTTCTCCATAAATCTTGGTCTGAAGGGTTGATTAGAGTTAAGCCTGTCCCTCTATAACTTTATCCCGAGCGAAAGACGGCTCTGAGCGCACATTTCATTTGGCTGCTAGCAAAAACGACCAGAGGAAGATAAAAAAAGAACTTTTTCAACTTTCCCGTACAGTAGGAAGGAAGGAGCACAAGCCTTCCTTGAGAGAGTACATCAAATATTAAGAGTTCTGACGTTTAAATGAATGAATAATGAGAAAAACTAAACAATTAGTCTTTATATATACATTCTCTATTAAAAAAAGAACGTTCTGTGAAGAAAAATGTTCTTTAATATTATCTCACAATAAAGGAGAAAAGTTGTTATAATTTTTTTGTTTAAGGAACGCAGCTGAGATAAAATTTAAAATTCATCTTGGAAGTCACGAGTGCTGTTGGCGATGTAATCATTCCTCCATTTGTCCTCCCTACGGCTTCGTCGTAACAGCGGATCCTAATGTAATCTTGAAATCTGCGCAATCCTCGTTCGTTCGCTCGCAAGGGTGAGCGGCTCATAAATCGTCATTAGATCGCGTTTCCACTTTCTAATAAGTTTGTCTCCCTCCATTTTTATTTTATCGGCGGCTGAGCGAAAGAAGGAGGAGGAGTAATTGTTTCGCTTGCAGCAAGAAGGAAAGAAAGAATGATTAATGGGGCGGGCTAACACAATAAGAGTGCGTGCTGTGTTTGTTATTTGTTACACAAACTTCTAACTTTTTCTCAACAGAAAATTAAACCGCACAGAAATATCTGGTCGACGACAATTTAGCAAGTAGTGTAACATTTTGTGGAATACTAACAACATTTATGTATTAACGTGACTTTTTAGGTGGAGTGGAATTGCGTATCATTACGTATAACTCATTTCACCAAAACTATTTATAATTCTTGAGTTTAAATGCTGCCTTACAGTTGCAAAATCTCGAAAACCCGTGTTCTAGTGCAATCTTGCCCTGTTTTACTGTAAATGCTGTACTGTATTCCTCTTTCCATATGGAAAAGTGCAGTATAAAAGTTGCAATGTCCTAGACATCATAAAGAATCTTAAATTGAGATAAAATTAATAAAATAATGAAGAATGAAATGTGCACAAATTAACTGATAACTGAAAATTAATAAATTTAATGGATTACGGTATACAATCAATATCTTTAGACGATGTCACTGTTTGCGATTTTGGGGTAGCCTAATAAAAGCAGATGTTACTGAAGGTTTGTGGAAGGGCTTTGTAGCTTTGGCCCCAGCTTTCTTCACGCCCCCAGCTGTTGCATGACAAACAGACAACCGAATGACTGGTAGGAGATTACGGAGTCTCATCTTTCAAGCTCGTATGTCGGGAATATGCTTAAGAGTAACTTCTTCTCCGGTGTATCATCACATTTCTCTCTACCTGTGCATCCTTGAGATCACTAATACTTTTGACCTGGTCTGACGAGGATAAAACACACAATGCTGAATCACTATTAATTGTAAAAATTAACGTTTAGGTAGTGTCTAGTGTCTGGAAAAAAGAGCAATACACTGCACCCATGCCACAAAGTATCGATACACAATGGTAATGTAGACTATCGCTCTATTAGACCAACATTTAGCGAGCACATGAGGCGTTCCGTAAGAGAAGGGCGAGCCCGCCACATGTGCATTTGAAGATAACCAGTGTGCAAGGGTTGTGCACGTGAATTGGATAAGGGCGAGGCCACCATTCAGTGCTCCGGACATGTTAATGTTGCGAGCAGTTTCAAATGCACACTACGACTACTAGGCCTATTTAAAAATGGAACATAAAGAACAAATATTTATTGTAACTGATGTTACTCGTTGCAAATGAATGGGACAAAATAAAGGTTCTTTCATGGAGATACGGCACTACGTACAGTGAAACATAGTATTATAACATAATATACATTGCAATACACTAAACGTGACGATAAATAATGGATAGGATAACGCAACACTATTACATCTATACAAACGTACTACATCCACTCACCGCGGCGATCACACCGCGACTAAGGCTATGACGGACCGTGGCGCGTTCGCCGTTCTCTGCGGGAGCATTTCAATGAATATGACAGCTCGGCCGTCACCTTGTCGCTGCACGCTTCAATATTCACTTTCCGGACGATAAGGGCGAGCTCGCCAGCATGGGGCACCCTTGCATTATAGAGCATGCGTAAATTTAGAAGAAGAAAAAACTAATCACGGCGGGCTCGTCCTTCTCTTACGGAGCGCCTCATATATTTACAAACTGAAATGCTTTATTTTTTTTTGGTACTATTAAGGAAATATTTGTCTTAAAGCCTGTCTCTTCCACCATCTCTACCGACGACACTCGATGTCCTTAACCCTATCCTCTCAACAGAAGCATATAATCCCTGAGTTGTGTAGCCTACTTGGAAATTTTAGCTTGGGAAGTCCGTTGCAGCCATTCTAACTACGTTCTGTGAAGTTGAACCGCTAAATAGGTAGAAATTTGCGATGTAAAAAGGGCTAGTGAATCGTCTTCAACCTCCTTTGTCCTACGAAAAACTCTACAAATCCGAGTTTGAAAAAAGTTCAGCATATTACTGAATGTCGTGAACTTTAGGCAAGTCAAATTCACAGTTTTTAACAGCCAATATCACTGTCGTTAATGTTTATTGTGAGATAATTCCGCTGCCGGGCGTTTGAGAAACAGCAACAGCAGAATCTATAGAATTCTAACTAAAACTACAAGTTGAGGTTGGATAATGAAATGAATAGCCACACTCAAGTTATTGTTAAAAACGAGTTAGATGAAGCTACTGTAGCAAAGAATATACAAATGTAGTGTCTAGTGGAGCACATATATCCAATATATGTCCAAATATCAGATAGCATAGCCCTATCCAAAAACATAACCCAAACAAACGGAATCCTACAAGGAGATCCAATCAGCCCAATATTATTCAACATCATGACAGCAGATATCACAGAAGTAATCATAGATACATCAGCATCACTTTTACTTTATGCGGACGACATGGCAATAGGTTCAGAAAACATAGAAGAGCTCCAAGAGGTCCTCAACAGGCTCACATCATGGACAGAAAGAAATGGCCTACAAATTAAACACAGCAAAACCAAACAGATGACCTTCAGGAAAGGAGGAAGGCATTCACTTAAAAACACAATGACTCTTCACAACAAACCACTAGAAGTAGTGCCGAAATTCAAGTACCTCGGAGTCACCCTCCAAACTACTCTAACATCCTACAATATCCACGTTAAAGAAAGAGCGGCCGCAGCAATAAAAGCCATCTACCACATCGAACAACCTCAACAAATATCATTGGGTACAGCAATGCTATTGTTCAGAACAGCCATATCACCAATAGCAACCTATGGGATTAGCATTACCTGGGAAAAACTCACACTCAGCGACCTGATGATAACAGAAAAAGTCAAGGCCCGATATCTTAAGAGGATTTTAGGCATAGGAAAGTCTGCACCTTCAAGGTTGACATATGTATTAACTAAGGAGGACTACTTCATCGACGACATCAAAATACAGTTTTACCTACCAAACACCAAAGCCTATGAGAATGCACGCCGAACCTTAAATGAGAAACGAAATGCCATTTGGTCCGACTTTTACTCCACAGATGCCATAATGACAGAAGAGTGGAAACAAGCTAATTACGAGCTACGACACGTAGTAACACGTTACGCCACCCATGGATTTCACTATAGATTTTGCAAAACCAAGAATTTCCACCAACCGAATGAAGACTGTGTGTGTGAACTGTGCAACGATCATTGTGAAAGGTACCACGCACAAAACTACAAAATGAGGACAACCTCAATAATAAGACTGGCATTAGCATAATTGATCATTTATGTACAAATATGTATTTGCAAATTGTGCGCTTTTCTTTTAATAATGGTGGAGCACAGGGGAGCCTAATTGCTCACGGACCACGTGACGTAAAGCAAACACGGTGACGTCACTCTCCTTCTTGCAAACAAGACACGAGCGCACGCGCGCCAAGCTTCCGGCACGTGCAGATGAAGCGAATTAACCCGGGTAGTGATTCCATCTCTCGACCCTTCCAAGCAACAATCTGCCCTGTCGCCTGGAGCACGCTGGCTGGAGTGCAATGACACAGGGCTTGCGGCCTCACGAGCATTCACTTAATGGGATCATGATACCATTTCGTATTATAGGGTGACAAATGATTTTCTAGTCGCATGAGGGGAGTCGTGGGAATAAACAGAATCAGATGCGATGTTGCCAACTATAGCAACTGGTCACTACTATCGGATTTTTAAATTATGGATATTACAAACAAACCAACAGACCTACCGGCATTGAAAAAAAAAAGAGTTATACCGATATTTTCCTTGTTTGATTCTGGGTTTGACTATATAAGCCAATTATTCTCAAGTTTAATAATTATCATTTTTTGTGGTTGTATGAAAAATTGTCCGGGATTTTGGCATCTTTTCTAGGAACCGCTTACTTAAAACTATATACAGTACATGGAAAACTACTTGTCTGAGGGAAATGAAAGTTTTATATGTTATATGCACAATTATTGGTACCTATTGTAAAGTTTACGTTTCATTTTTTTTTCAACTAGGCCTACCCAATAAGAAGTTCTTATACTTTTTTCTAAAGTAACTTTTTCTCAGCCCAGGATAAACGTACAGCATAAAATTTGGCCTCATTTTGAAGTTCTCATTCGTGATTATCAGAAACTACGACTGTCAACGTACAGTGCGATACCAAATTTATGAAGAGTGCTATTGATGGAAAGCCTTGTACGCGCTGGCGGACTGGTGAATTCGAGTGCAGCGTTGCCGCATACACTCGTCCCGGTCAGTTGCGAGTGATCTGTCTCTGTCCGCATGTTACTTTCAGTCGAAATACTCGACTCATTATGAAGAATGGTTCATGAAAGTCCTGAGTTTATTGTCTCAAAATTCGCCAGTCATTATAGAAACCTGAAATTATAACCTGGATAACATCAAAGAATATATCAATTACTAGACTACCACCTGGAGTTGGCGATTACAACAAACTGACTAAATCAGAGTTGATAATAGATCTAGCAATTTTGCAAATAATTTAGCGACAAAAATTGAGTTCAGTTTCGCTCCGATATTTTTGGTGACTATTTTTAAAAATCCATTCAACAACAGAAATATTATTCCTTCGATGATAACAAGAATTAGCAACCACCAAATACTACTAGTTGACGATACCGGACAGTGCCAATAAAACTAGCGACATCCATAGAGAGTGTTCCTAGCGCTATGCCTTGCTGTTACAGCTTGGTGAAAATCCATTCTCTACGATATTATATTAACATGGACATGCTTTCGGATTGGGAGTTCATCTGGGATTAGCGTGGACAGTTTTGCATCGACAAATTTCCGACACCATGGCAACAGTAAGTACACTCTTAAGTTAGTTCCCTTTCGTTGAAGCGCGTGCGATCACCATACACAAGTCGAAGGAGATAATTATAGTATGCATAGACGAATAAAAACATATCCATGATTTATGTTTTGGTTCTGCAACATCATTAGTTTATCTGGTGAGTAATGCTCAAGGGATGCTTTCAGCTGGCGAAGACCACCTCTATCTTATTGTGTACCGGTACTTAAACAGCAAATTATGAGTGTTACATAGAGGTGATGCCATACAACTCAATTTATTTTCTTTTGTAGTACCTATTGTCATTAAATAAGTTGGGAGAAAACTAGGACGATCCCTGTAAGCACCGTAAGATCTATACACTACGTAGCACCTCTCCAGCTTGTCGCCAGCGACTACTCCAGCGACATGGCATGACTAGGGCCCGGATTTTTTAAAAATGCATATGCGCATATGCATATGCATATTTTGACATATTTTGAGGTTTAGTGCATATTCTAGACGTAACAGCATATTCCGGTATGTATGTCTGAATTTAAGGACAATTACAAGAACTACTAAAATAAATCTGTTTTGTGCATCCCTAGCTAGTTGCCTATATTATGTGCATCCCTCACTAATTGGTGTTTTCGACTCTCTGTGTAACGGCACTTAACTTTCACAACTGACAATGGCAACAGATAGCTTAGGTTTGGGTAGGCAGGCTGGCTGGACTTCCCGGAATTCCTTTCTCTACCACAGGGACAGGGGGTTGGGCAATTGGTCAGGACAGAAGTATCTTCAGTTCACTAGTTACGTTCCAGTTTAATTCCCTGCATCTCAAGTGTTAGTTTCTAAAAATGCCTAAGGAAAAGAGCAGGAGAAGAGATTTACTAAATCAGTGGGTGTCGGGTAATAGGGACTATTCAACAGATGGTGTCATCGTGTACTGTCAAGTTTGCTCAAAGGAAGAAATGTGAAAAGAAACTTCAGTTTGAACAGCATTCAAAAACAACTGCACATATTAAAGCAAAGGAGGAGAAGAACAGCACACCACAACAGCTACTTCTTACGCAGGTAAAGCCTAAGTCCGGTATTCTTAATACATTTTCAAATGATCTGTGTAGGGCTTTCGTATGCAGCAACATTCCATGGAATAAATTAAACAATCCAGTTCTGCGATCATTTCTTGAGAAATATTGTGTAAATCAAAAAATACCAGATGAATCAACTCTTAGGAAAAATTACCTACCTCCGCTATATGAATCTACCCTGGAATTGATCCGTTCTGATATCGGAAGGAACTATGTCTGGATATCGGTGGATGAGACAACGGATTCATGTGGCCGTTACATAGCAAATTTCGTGGTTGGTAAATTACATCCAGACGAACCCGGCAAGCCGCATCTTCTTGCTTGTAAAGTACTAGAGCAAACCAACCATAGCACAATAGCAAGATTTGTAAATGATTCTCTGCGACTATTGTGGCCATCTGAAATTGAGGATAATTGTTGTAAAGTGCTTGTACTGCTCACAGATGCAGCTTCGTGTATGTTGAAAGCAGCAAAGGCCCTCCAAGTATTTTATCCGAAACTCATACACGTGACCTGTTTAGCGCACGGATTACACCGCATTGCCGAAGAAATACGCACACAGTTTCCAGCTGTTAACATTTTAATTGGATGTGGGATGAAGCTGTTTCTGAAAGCACCAGCTCGTGTCCAGTTCTACAAAGATTGTCTACCTGAAGTTCCTTTGCCACCTGAACCTGTCCTGACTAGGTGGGGGACATGGTTATCTGCAGTATAATTTTATCAGGAGAATTTTAATGAAGTGAAAGAAGTGGTTACAAAACTTGAAGATGACCATATTGCGTGTGTCCGTGATGCAAAAGTTGTGTTTGAAACCGCTACTGTTTATCAAGATGTGAATTTCATTCATGCACATTTTTCTAAACTTCCAAAAGCCATTGAGAGCTTAGAATCTTCTGGTACTCCCCTCCATGAATCACTTGATCTTGTTGAGAAAGCTGCATCTTCATTGAATTCCGCTCCAGGCGAAATTGGAGAGAAGATTAAATGCAAGTTAGAAAGGGTGTTGAATTCGAACCCAGGACTGAAGAAGATTAAGTTAATTAGTCAATACTTGAGTGGAACTGGGGTATCCTTGCCAGATGTATGCTCCGAAACTTTGGTGCCCGTGTATAAGTACTGCCCAATCCCGTCAGTTATGTAGAACGATCATTCTCAGCCTATAAACTCATTTTGACGGACAATAGACATAGTTTGTCTCCAGAAAACATTGAAAGACTACTAGTTACCTATTGTGATGCTTCTTTTTGCAACAAATGATACCTGTAAATAGGCAAGTGAATAAAATTGCATGTTTTAAGTGCATATTTCATTATTTTCCGTGCATATATTCTAACTTTTTAGTGCATATTTTCAGGTTTTTTAGTGCATATAAATCCGGGCCCTAGGCATGACTCATGCGTGCCGATGCGATGTCTACTAACAAGCCCAATCGGTACTCCAGCGCAAGTGTCCACTTTTATAGTATTTGCTAATACTTAGCGATTTTCAGCAAGTGCGTCTCACAGATACACATTAACGTCGAGGGCCAACACCACAACAGGGCAGTGAAAAATGCATACGGTACATAAAACTGGATTTATAATTTTACTCATTGAACTCGGTAAGTCTAGTTTAATATAAGTTTAGTGGGCCGTTCCTTCTTGGCCAATACATATTACGTGCGCAGTGGTGTCTCTACGCACAGTTTGCCTTCATACCTTTGTGATCAATGCAAATAAATTGCGCAATGTGTCCTCGGTAGCGCATGTGCATATTCGGTGGTCTCAGTGTTCTACTCGGGCTTTAAGAAGAATTCTGACGCGCTTAAGACCGGCCCATCTATACTGTGTTTATTTTTCATATTTAAAGTAATTTAGGTATTTAGAGCTGCAACTGCTTCTCGAACTTCACAAGTGCGACATGTCGTTGCGAACGACTAGACTGAAATATTTGTGTATTTTAATCACGAATTTTAATATTCATGGAGTCCCGTCTCTTTTAATGAAAAGGGAGCGTGATGGTGCAGCGATCAAGCTGTTTGTCTCTCCCAAAGGCAGACCGGGTTCGATTCCCGGTTAATGCATGTAAGATTTTCGAAGTGAAATGCCATGTCTTGTGGTTCGTATTCCAAGGAAAAGGGAGGACCCATGGCTAATGATCACAAGATTAACGGTCATGTTAAACTACAAACTTCCTTTCTTCCTAAAATAAAAACCTATGCTTTCAATTACAGAGCCGCCATTTATAAGATGTTGATCTAGAATCGCTGTATCCTGAGTTCACATCTCAACCCGTGCATGTAAGAAATCTGGATAAAGTGGAGGCATGATATATTTTCCTGGTTTTCGCTTTCAGTTTGATACCGACACACCTCCATAAATCATTATACAGGGTGAAGCACTTAAAGCTGTTTTTCGGAATATTTAGAAAAATACAAATCGGATTTTAAAAAGTTGCAATAAAAGTTGACCACTTCGAAAAGAGACATCCAATAACAAAGTTCGACCCACCCCCCTGCACCACCCCCGGGGCCGGGAGGGGATGGGGACTGTGAGTCCCCTTGTGTCTCACTATCTTGGGGTGCTTGATTACTGTGAGTTAGTTAGTTATTGTTGTTTTAAGGGGCGGAACTACGAGGTCATCTGTGAGTCCCCTTGCCTCTCACTATCTCGGGGTACTTGGTTACAAGGAGATTGCTGATTACAACGCCATCTATCATGAAACGAAAAAAATGTTCCATACAAAAGTTACATATTTATTCACGGAGAATCCAAATCTGCAATAAAAATAGGGGCTCCTATTTAAGATTTCAAAGTCACCCCCACTCCCGCCCCCGGGGGTGGTGCTGGGGAGCCGAGCTTTATGTTAATGGATGTCCCTCTTTGAGGTGAACAACTTTTATTGCAACTTATTTTTAATCCGATTTGTATTTTTCCAAATATTCTGAAAAACAGTTTTAAATTGCTCACCATGTAGGCATCGCAAGCCAACACGATCCCAACTTTTTGAGCTAGACAGGGTATTATCCCTGGCCTCGAGCTGGAATCAGGTTGATAGATGGCGATTATGATGATGATGATGATGATGATGATGATGATGATGATGATGATGATGATAATAATAATAATAATAATGTAGTGCTGTATCCTGGGAGGGAACCAACGCTCAACTTTATGTTCCCGTCCTAACACGTTTGACGTCAATTTCTGGCAATGTGCCAGTCAAATAAAGTAGGTGTCGCGCGTCGTTAGAGTATGTTCCCGAGTTTAGCGAGTTGGGGGTGTGGGTGGCGCTTCGCCTCGCAACTCTTAATAAAGCAAAAAGCTATTAGCACGCTGCAAAATAAATTACCTCTCCAAGTGAGTCCATTAATAACAATCATTGGATACTCCAGCGTCGCTGCATATTAATTTTAAAATAAGGATCTGATAGGCTATTTAATTACTCCAGCGTGTCTACAGGGAGACGAGTCGCTAACAGGTCATTAGAGTCTCCAAGCCGGGCTGGGCCTGGCCGGGAGCAACATTACCTTCACCTGCACTCTTCACAGGAAATAGCAAATATCCATTCGAAATGAAGTAATGGACTTCCTTATTGAAGGTGCAGTAACATTTGGAATCTTAAAATGAAAAAATAAAAACGCTAACTCAAGCGGGCAATAATTCACAGAGCGATATAAAGGAAAGCTGAAATATTGAAATATGGAGAGAATAATAACTAAAAGCTAGTTGTGGTGATTGCTGTTTTAAGGAGCGAAACACCTAGGCTATCTACTACCCCCCCCCCCCCCCGGCACTACGGCCCCAAAGGGCCTAGCCTACGGCCGCTGCCCATACATTTAGCCTGCAGATTATGGGGTGACGCATGGTCAGCGCGTCGGGTCCCATCGGCCGTTAATCTTGGTCTCCATGACCGGGGCGCTGTCTCACTGTCAAACAGCTGCTCAAATGTCCTCACGAGGCTGAGTGCACCCCATTCCAGCCCTCACGTCAGTTTCTAAAATCCCTGACGGAGCCGGGAATCGAACCCGTGTACTCCAGGTGTAAGGCAGGTGCGCTGCCCCAACACCACGGGGCCGGCTCTCTAGGTTACCTAGGCCTGAACTCAAAGCTGGTGAATGTAGAAATCTATTCATAAGTGTGAGTATTTTTGAGTCGATGTCATGATAGTTCTTTTCACAGTATTCTGAGTCATTCCGGTTCCGATTATTATTATTATTTACGGATATTTCCGGAAATTCCTGCATAGAGTAGGCGGAGCGAGTGGTGCAACATGCATATATTGTGACGACACCGATTATGTATAAGGTGCGTTCAAAAAGTAACGAGTCGGAGGATTAATTACAGAAACCAGTACCTGTATGTTAGAAGTATTGGCCCTGGCTGTTGACCCACTTGTTCCACTGTGACACGAGGCGGTGAATGGCTGTTTCATAAAATTCCCTGGGCTGCGATGTGAAACAGTTTCGCAGGTACAGCTGGACGTCGGCGTCCGAGGTGAATCGTTGGCCCCGTAGAGCCCTTTTCAGGGGACCAAATATGGCGTAATCACAGGGAGAGAGGTCTGGACTGTATGGAGGGTGGCCGAGAACCTCCCATTTGAATGTCTGCAGGAGTGCCGCGACTGTGTTGGCCGTATGAGGTCGTGCATTGTCGTGGAGCGACCACGGCGGCTATGGCGTTCACTGTCACTCGGCGGTCCTGGGTAATGAGTGCATCAACCAGCTGGACGTTGTCATCGCTAATGCAGGGGGGTGCCCCAGACCGGGCATCATCGGCTAACGACACTCGTCCTTCCCTGAAGCGCTTGTGCCACGCCTTGACCCTTGCAAAGGACATGCAGTGTTCGCCGTACACTTGTGACATTCGGCGATGAATGTCCGTTCCCCCTACTCTTTTTGCTGTCAGAAACCGAACAACACCTCTTTGCTCTTCGGTTGAAGCCTCCATGTCACTGTTTGCAATGCAACTGGCAGTGTTGGACGAGTGATGCATGCTGCTGCTCGCTTTGTATAGTCACGTGACGTGCACGCGTGCCTTCTAGCGACGGGCTGTGACCTTCCATGCTCTGGTCGGAACCACACCTCGTTACACACGCCACGATTAGCCGATGTCGTCACCGGTTTGCGCATTCCAGCCTCCAGCTCGTTACTTTTTGAACGCACCTTATACTTCATACCTTCTTTCGTATGCGGCCATTGGATTATAAAGAGAGAATATGTGGAAACTGAATTGGGAGAACTGGCACCAGATAATATTAATTCTATGATGTTATGAAACCAGTATGTGGAGGATGACCTTCGCCAGAAAAAGCGGGATCTGGAAGCGTACGAACGCCCTTAAGAAGAAATGAAGAAAGAAGAAGTCTGAAAGGCCAAGTAAGCACTTCACCCTGAAAGTAATGCGAGAGCGGTTCCGGGATGATGAACGCATCGTGGGAAAAGGGATGTGGTTTTAAGTGGGTAAGAATCCCACACTACTGAGGAGTGCGGACCCTCACAAGTGTCTTTTGAAGATTTTCCACAGTCCCTCGTAAATATATATAATGTGTGGACCAGAATTTTTGAAATATTTCTGAATAGTAAAACTCCGTAGAGCTCATTTCCAGAACTGCATGTTAGATGAAAGTACTTACATGGCGTTCCTCAGCGGAGTTTAGGCCTGTTTCCATCACAGAGCAGCACGAGCACAGCACATGGGGAAGGAGAACAAAGGCAGCATGTTAGTATACACTCCACAAACATGTAACACACTAACATAACAAGATTAATGTTAAGTACAGTCCCTACACACGTCAACTCCAGGACAATGGCTGGAACGAACGCCATTAATAAACATAAAGCTATATTTAGTTCCTAGGGCGGTCAAATTTCTTCTTTCCAAATTTAAACTATCAATTCAAGGTTATGCCGAAGACGAACAAGACATTTTTATGCATTTTATAGGACAAAAGAGGATTTTGCAGGACGGCCCAGACAAGATGTTCCTGCAGCAAACTATGCGGCGAAGAGCAATCTCAACAATTTGTCAATAGTACGACAAATAGGCTAATGAATTTATTATAACCTCAATGTACCCATTTTATTTTAGAGATAACACCTGATAGAAACTAAAGGACCTTGAGGCCAGAGAGACCGTCTAAGACAGCCATGTCAGGCGGGACAGCACATTTCGGTCTCTGCGAGCGACGTCGCGCCGTGTTACTACGGCAGGCACCCACCCTCCTGCTGTAACTTAGCACGGGAGTGGATGAGGGCTGTAAGCATCGCATCTACGGGTTCAAAACCAATACCACTGCAAGTACCCACGCATATCGATTACTAAAAATAATTAACATCTAAAATACGGAATCTCAGACCTCTGAATACCTAGACCAATCATCGTAACATTGTGGACAGATGATCTGTGTACGAACGTAACAGAAATTAACTATCCTTTTGAAGGATAAAAGAAAGATACAATACCGTATGATTATTATTATTATTATTTACTCTCTGTATCTGGCAAATATAGTGTATAGCAACTATACATATTACAAGGAATCAGAGCATAATCACCACCTTAAAAAAAAACTATTTTCACTAATACAGGGATTTTCTGACTATTCTGGTTGTCACTTTTTGCATTGACTTGTATAAACTTATGTATAGTCCGGCTCCGTGGCTAAATCGTTAGCGCGCTAGGCTTCGGCCCGAAGTGCACCGGGTTCGATTCCCGGCCGAGCCATCAGGGATTTTTATCCCCTAGGGTTAAAACCCTTGGCTCGGGGACTGAGTGTAAGTGACGTCTTCATCCTCACTTCATTCTCATTGCGACGCGCAGGTCGCCCACGGGCGTCAACTAGAAAGACCTGCACTCGGCCTCTCCGGAAGCCACACGATCATTCATTCATTCAACTCATGTATACATCAAGTTCCTTCAATCCATGTAGTAGGCTCCTAGGTACAACGCCAGTACTTGAAATGACAATTGGAATGATCTTCACTCTTTCAATCTGTCGTTGCTTTCTGATAGGCTCCACTAGGTCTTTATGTTTGAATATCTTATATCATTTTAAATGATTATGTCGACTTCGCTGGGGTCTGGCGTTACGTTACGGTGACGGGACGAAATGTACCGAGAATGCACTGAGGTGTGTGACGTCATAGTACTGCTTGAGCTTCTTCCTTTCCCCGCGCGCTCCGGTGAGCGTGACGTCATTCAGCCAGTTACCTCCTTTGACCTTGGTTTGCACTTTTTTAACGGACTTTGAGTTCACGCAGCATTTGTAGCATTTAAAATGATATAAAGTCTAGTCTTTCAGACTGACTATTAGTGTTTTTTTCATCGTGCTTTGCCTTTAAGTTGTTGCTATTGGGAACTGCCACATCGATCAGGGCGACTTCCACAACCTCCTTAATGATGACTAAAATATCTGGTCTGTTATGGCAGACTGTCCGCTCGGTCAATATACAGTAGGCTGTGTTACGATTCCAATAAAAGAAAACAATAAGCTTCATTTTCCGTGATATAATCATGATGATGATGATGATTATTATTATTCTTATTCGAGACTTTGAAATATCTTCGCATGAAATTGAAATAGTTTGGAGAAGCGTGAGGGATCTACGCTCTAATTGCGAGTTGCCTAGGACACTTCTTGGTTTAGACAAAGAAAACGCTGCATTTTTCTTTTATAATTATACGCCCTTACGATTCTTAAATCTTCTCTCAAACTCATACATAAGGTCAGTTAGTATGAGAATATAGTATAGTATTTGTGTCCATAACAGTGTCAATGCTTTTCAGTCGGTCACCACGTCCCCTAACTCTGAAAAAATTACATGAGATTAATAAATTCACTTGGATGACTAGTTTCGATCGTCAAGCGATCATCACACTTACTGTAGATTTAATAGTCTGAGTTTAAGGGATCTAATGATGATCACTTGACGATCGAAACTAGTCATCCAAGTAAACGTATTAATCCTATGTAATTTTTCAGGATTAGGGAAACACCCAATACAATTGTGTCGACCGACTGAAAAGCATACATTTCGTTTACTGAGGCAACACTGAAAAATAGCTTCCAACACGATAAAGTGTTAAGAAAACTATGCTTGAAACAGTGACGAAGCCAAGGGGGAGTCCAGGGGATCTGGACCACCGTATAATCCTTAATAGTTGGTAAATCTGAAGAACTACCCACCCTCTCTTAGAAAACTTGAGACATCAAGCCACATGATTACGTGCGGAATGGGAATCCCAATGTAATTTTAGTCCTCCAGTTTGTCGTCGGCTAGGAGAAGGTCTGTATTACAATGTGGCGGCTGCAGGAGACGGATATCCATTTTCCATCCCCCTCCTTAGAGCGCGAGGGAAGGAAGCTCCAGATGAGGGGGAGAAGGAAATTAAGAGCCTCCTTACAGACTCCTCGTATCGTTGTCAAGGCAACCGCACTGGAGATCTCAAGATCACATTCCAGCGCTCCAGGCATGAGTAGCACAACACACAGCCAATAATTACATACGAAGTCAGAATCTAAGAAGGTTGGTACAACATCATTACATTTTGCTATTCCTTTTCTGTATATCGATCATACACCATAATCCGCGGATTAATCTAGCAGTACAAAGTACAGTAAATTAACACGTGTATTAAGAAATTAGCACACAGGCAAGTCTTCGAAATGTATACCCACTTGGGTGCATGTCAAGGATACCATTCCAATACCTGCAGTACAAGAGTCCCACTGATGCTTTCATAATACCAAACCACACGCCACTGAAACCTAGCGCCAAGCGGCTCAACACTGTCACAGCTTCATTTATTAGGAGGTGATGATAATGAGAGGTGATGGGTGGTGATGATAATGAGACGAGATGGACGGTGATTGTGATGACTGATGATGATGATGATAATAATAATAATAATAATAATAATAATAATAATAATAATAATAAAGGAAGATTTTGAGGAAAATCCTGGGTCCCATCAAAGAAAACAGCGAGTACAGAAGGCGTCACAACCACGAATTGTACAAGCACGTGGAGAAGATCAGTGACACGATTCGAAAAAGAAGGATTGCCTTTTATAGCCACGTGACACGAATGAGCCCAGGCAGGATATCAAAACGGATATTGACGTACTTTCAAGATAAGAAAACCAAAGGGGCATGGTTTACGGAAGTTGAGAAAGATCTACGTGAAATGGAAATTTCCCCTAAAGATATCCAGGAGCGTGTTCCACTTCAGGAAAAACTACGTACGCACAAAGGTTTCCAGGAAAAGCCGAAGCTGAAGACAGGGAAGGCGTGGTCCCAATGGAAATTTCCCCTAAAGATATCCAGGAGCGTGTTCCACTTCAGGAAAAACTACGTACGCACAAAGGTTTCCAGGAAAAGCCGAAGCTGAAGACAGGGAAGGCGTGGTCCCAATGGAAATTTCCCCTAAAGATATCCAGGAGCGTGTTCCACTTCAGGAAAAACTACGTACGCACAAAGGTTTCCAGGAAAAGCCGAAGCTGAAGACAGGGAAGGCGTGGTCCCAAGAGAGAAAAGAACAACACCGGAGATGAATGAGGGAACACTGGGCTGTAGTTAGAGCTCGGAAGAAGACAGTTGAACTGACGTGGTCCCTAGTTGGCCGAATCGAAGAAAGAATAATAATAATAATAAATACTGGTCTGTGACTCTTGGAGTGCCTGGGTGCAGGCCCTTCGGCGTATGACCTATGCTTTGTAAAGAGGATGAAATGAATAATGAAGATGTCATAAACACCACATGATTATGATTATAACAATCTCGTAGGCTACGATGTTTATAAACATGGTCTTGAACGCTATTGTCCGTTGCTAAAATAATGGTCGTAGGATGAAATATTTCTTCTGTTTATAGCTGTAGAGCTTACATGCAAATATCGACATGAATGAAAATAAAATGGCAATTCTGGAGGATTATTTCCCACTTTATATTTGTTTACACAGTACCAACAGACGGCTTACTCCATCGGCACGCGAGCTGTTGTGCATACCTCCACCCGCCAGTCATCTTAAAGGTCTTCGTTATTTGGTCAGACTAACAAACAAAAAAATTTCAGAGTACCGGTATGTTAAAAGTAATTACACTGGTACTCTTATAAGCTTCATCGTTGTTTAGGTAGGGCGATGGTAAACCGTTTTAAAACCATAAAAATTTACCAATCTAGAGAGATAACGAAATTTAAGGTTTACAAATCCCACGTTGTATGTCACACGAAGAGTTAACAGGGCTCAGCAATGAGCTGGAGATGGTACAATGGAAGGCTGCTAGGTTTGTGTTCAACGAGTTTAATCCTAGAAGTAGTGTAACTCGAATGATAGAAAAACTAGGGTGAGAATCTCTGGAAGATAGAAGGACGAAATGCAGACCATTCGCCATGTTTAACACTTACACTGTAATTGTACAATTTGCCACCGGGGAATGAATGAATGCATACAAATAGTACCGTATTGTATTTCTTTACAACACTGCACCGCTTAAATACCAAATGAAGTTCGAAAATGTCCCACAGCGAGTTGCTAATTCAGTACTGTTGAGACAGCCGCACTTTTAGTCCTAGTATGTGTACCGTTGCCAAGCAGAGAGAAAGTGTCTGAGCGTGGACAAAACAGTGGACCGGAAATTCTAAGGTTCCAAGTTTGAGTCCTGGTCTCGCCAAAACATTTAAATCACTGGTTAACATCCTTATGGCTTGTATTTCTTGTACACAACACGACCTCAGTTAGTGGAGCAGTGACTAGCATTCTTGACTGTCACCGTGTAGGACCGGGTTTAATTCCCAGCTGATTTGAGGGCTGGAATGGGGTACACTCAGCCTCGTCAGCAAGAAATGAGAAGAGGTGGGTCAGATTCCTACCTCAGACATCCTAGAAGTGGTTTTCCGCGGTTTCCCACTTCTACTCCGGGCAAGATGGTACCAAAATAAAGGCCACGGCCAGCTCCTACGCAAATCCTAACTCCAATTACAAATACACCAGTGCAGCCATCACAATCACACAGGTTGTCAGACAGATTCCACACACACACCCAAGTTCACGGGGTTACAGTACCGCTAAGTTGTAAAGCCCCTAAATGAATCATCATCAACAGCAGTAGCAGTAAAATACAAGTAGGCTTACTGTAGACCATAATCACGAGCTCGATGTTGATGATGATGATGATGATGATGATAGGAACCGAACTGTATTACATAATGACCCTTCAATGAGAGAATCAAGAGCCAGACGTAAAGATGTGCAGATCTGCCCCAAAATCACTGAGAAACGAGTAAAACAGATCGAGGTAAGCACTTTCCAAACCGACCGGCTATTCGTCAATTAGAATCTAAGCTAAAATAATCCCGAATACCTGTGGTTCTCTTTGTTCAAAAATTCTCTCCGTTTTTTTAATGCTTGTAACTGAAATTGTCTGCCCTGTTACGAAGAATATTCAAATGCATACAAGAGAGAAAGGTGTATTTTAAAAAATCGTCCAGGAACTGGAGACGAAACATAATACAGCACAATATACAAAAAGCCTAAAGAGTAAGACAACATCAACTATTCAAGCATGATCAACAGAACCACCAGTATATGTCAACATTAAAATACCCAAATCTTTAAAAAACAGCATAAAATCAATATCTTCCTGTTGTTGTTGTTGTTGTTTGAGTCTTCAGTCTTTTGACTGGTTTGATGCAGGTCTCCATGCCTCCCTGTCCTGAGCTAATCGTTTCATCTCTACATAGCTCCGACACCCTACATCCGAGGCAATCTGTTTAACATATTCTAACCTTGGTCTACCCCTACAGTTTTTGTCCTCGACCCTTCCTTCCATAACTAAGCTTGCTATTCCTGGGTGTCTTAGTATGTGTCCTACCAACCTATCTCTTCTCTTCATTAGCAGTCGCCAGAAACATCTCTCCTCTCCCACTCGTCTTAATACCTCTTTGTTTGTAACCCTATCTACCCATCTGATCTTCATCATTCTCCTGTAACACCACATTTCAAATGCTTCAATTCTCCTCTTTTCTGCTGCACCAATAGTCCAAGTTTCACTTCCATAGAGCGCCACGCTCCAGACAAAGGCTTTCAAAAATGACTTCCTAATACCTAAATCTATATTCGATGTCAACAGATTACTTTTTTGTAGAAATGCTTTCTTTGCCTGAGCCAACCTACTTTTAATATCCCCTTTGCTTCGTCCATCACTGGTTATTCTGCTTCCTAAGTAACAGAAGTCTCCTACTTCCTTCAGCTTTTCACCTGCCAATTTGATCTCCATAGAGGTTTCTGATTTATCTCGGCTGCATTCCAGTATTTTTGTTTTACATTTATTTATTTTCATCATGAATTCTTTCCGTAAGACGGAGTCCATACCATTCAAAAACTCATTCAAATCCTCAGGCTTGTCGGCCAAGATGACGATGTCATCAGCAAATCTCAGAGTTGAGATCTCCTGTCTACTGTATATAGAAACTAGGAACCTAAAAACTGGAGTATAAATAACGACACAGAATCGACAGAGAGAGAGAGAGAGAGAGAGGATACTTTAGTATCATTAGGGACACATGTACAGTAGGTCTTGAATCCCAGCTTCTTCAGGAAGAGCTCGTAATCTCAAAATGATGTTCCCCTTGCTCCGAAGTGCAGCCCCTTTACCTCGAATTGGATTGTAACTCTAATTAAGCGAGGAGCATGGTTTTTATTCTCCTCGTCCACTAGATACGCCAATATTTTCCTAGCGATTGTTGACAATAATGTATCCAGACATCCCGATATGAAGTGGTATTCCCACTGTTTCTTCCGAATTTAAAATCCAAAGCATGAAACTCATGACTGCGCAGGATTACAAGAAACCAATGCACGATAAATAAGCATTAAATGCATATTTAGAGCTTTTGATACAACTGGTTTACTACGACGGGCGAGAACAGAGCAGTGGTGAGCGAGGTAAGCGAAGCGAGGAGATCCCACTGAACGTTCTGTCTGCTCTTCTTGACCCCAGCCGCAAACAAATAGTCAGACACACTCAAGTTGGGAAGGAAGGGAAAGCCAACGGCGTCCGCAAAACCAAACCAAACCAAACGTGGCTTCGTGCCAATTAGTTCTCCAAGTTGGCCGGATCACCTCTCGGCGCAGCGGTCGTAGCAAACTCGCTCCTACTCTCGTTAACGACAACTTCAACCACCACAGTCAGCCCGGCTTTTGTACAACTAAGTCTCGAGATGTTTGTCGTCAAAGTTGAGAGGCTGGACCATCAACAAGTTGGCGTGTCCCTAGCACGGTCAAGAGGTTGAAACGCGACAAGGAATCGATCGGCCAAGGATTCACTACTTCTTGCGGCCCGTTTCAACTTTCTCTGTTGCAAGTACATTTTGGCATGCAGGCTACGTGTATGTAAGTGTCTTAATAATGTCTCGTGTTGTGTTATACCCAACTGAAATAATTGCAACTACAGTATTTTCTGATTTGAAATACAAGGTAAGTTACCACATGTGTTCCAGAATTTTAGAAACAATTTCTTAAGGCAACCTGTTTCTATTTTAACACATATAAACTCTGTTGGAACCTGGCGGAAATACAATACTGTGGTGACAAAAACAACAAATAATAATTTTCAAGTATTATGATAGGTCATGTACATTTTTTCAGGTATAAGGAAACACAATTGAGTACAATCGTATAGATCGACTGAGAAGCATTAATTTAGATTACTACGACAAAACTAAACAAGTAGTTCCGTGAAGAACTAAATCCTATTTTCATATATCCTACTTTTGTTAATTGCCTCTATCAACATACAACATTTCAGTAATAGATTCGTAGATATTGAGAACCGTGTAATATTTCGGATGGTCGCCATGTTGAACTTTTATATATGTAGTTATGTACCTACTATTACAAGAAGATTATTGTGTAGGTGTAGTATTCAAACTTCAATCGCATGATTAGTACACAAGAAGTAAAAACGAGATTTTTAAATTTCGCACAGCAGCCATCTTCTGGTTATGAAAACAGTGGAAATAAATTATATGCCAGTGGATTAACATTTGTATAGCCTAAGCATTTACCGTACCGAGTTTCACTGCACTCGGATGGTTAAATCGCGAGAAACGTCCATTTAAAAATTTATACTTCGCGTCACCGCCATGTTGGATCAGTGCTCACCAGGTTATTGAAAGTCTTATAGGTGAACTTATGTTCATAGAGGCTATGAATTTCAGTTTGATTGCTGTAAAAGATTCGTAGATATTGAGAACCATTTAAATATTTTGGATGGTCT
Source organism: Meconema thalassinum (assembly GCA_946902985.2). Lineage (NCBI taxonomy): Eukaryota > Metazoa > Arthropoda > Insecta > Orthoptera > Tettigoniidae > Meconema > Meconema thalassinum. Next base: position 1,378,635,159 of record OX336388.2, on the reverse strand, counting down.
CCATGTTGGATTGTTATTTGTATAGGCCATAGAGTTATGTACTATTAAAGGAAAATTATTACGTATGTTCATTATTCAAACGTTAACATCCATCGCATGATTACGACACAAGAAATAAAAACTTAATTTTAAAACTTCGCACAGCCACCATCATGAGGTTATGTAAACAATTGAATTAGATGCCAGTGCATTACAATATGTATAAACATTTAATGTACCATATTTCACTCCGCTCAGATGGTTAAATCGCGAGAAAAGTGTATTAAAATGTTTCAACTTCGCTTGGCCGCCATGTTCGTTTTGTACTCGACAGGTTTTTGAAACTTAAAAATATAAATCTGTAGTAGTGCCCTGTATCACCGTATAAAATTTCAGGGTGATATCAGAAATAGTTTCGGAGATATAGAATGCCAGTAAAATATTTCGCACAGCTGCCATCTTGAGGTTATGTAAACAATTGAACTAAATTAGATGTCAGTACTTTACAATGTGTATAAACATATACTGTACCAAGTTTCATTGCGTTTGGATGCTTAAATCGCGAGAAAAGTCTATTTAAAAGTCACAAATTCGTCTGGCCGCCATGTTGGTTTTGCAGTTACCAGGTTTTCGAAAGTCTCATAGGTGAACTTGTAGTAGTGCCCTTTATCACCGTACAAAACTTAAGGGTGATATCAGTAGTCTAATAGTTTCGGAGATACTGAATGCTGGTGAAATATTTCACACAGCCGCCATGTTGGATTGGTGAGACATAATAAAATTTGAAGGCCACGATCGGGGGCGGCCAAAATGGTGCTATGACCTTACCGAGTTTCATTGAAATCACCCGGCCGTTTAAAAGTTATTAAGGGACACACATAAACACACACAGACAGACACATACACACGCACACACACACATGGACAAAAGGTGATCTCGTAAGCCTATTTTTTCATAAAATGAAAATAGGCTGAAAATGGCTTTCTACACGATAATGACCTTCAGTAAGAAATGTACGTTCAGATTATCTGTAAAATGCTTGCTTGAATTATGTATGGAGATAGTCTAAGGATGCTATTATTATTACTCCTTTTTTAACATTTTTATTTCATTTGTAATCTATTGAATGTATTATTTTTTATTTTAGTTATAATTTTATTTTATTTATTACTAGTGATTCAAGCCCACTAAGGAGAGCTTATAACTAGTGCTTCTGCGACGCTTTCTTTGTTTTCCAATTCTCCTCAATCCAGCCAATAACGTGTCCTTCCTCTCCTGTGTGAGGGGTGATCGGATCTTAATCACTTTGGGTGGTGGGGACCAAGAGTTAACACTATCACACTATTTGGAACGGTCAAGAATATCAGTCTAAAATCCCAGCGTTATTCAAGTAATTTTTATTTGATTATTTTAATTTTAATTATTTTTCAATATTATTTATTATATTTATCTAATTAAAAATATATCTTTTTTATAATTTTTAATTTAGCGATTTTCATTTTATTATTTTATAATCTTAATTTTTATTATTTTTCATTTTAGTTTGTATATTTCTGTTTTTATTTTTATTTTTTATTTTTTAATCACAAATGATAAACGTTGCAGCAAAGAGATATGAAGAAGAATAGCGCTTGCCAAACAAGCATTCAGCAACAAAAGAACTCTTCTGACCAATATACATCTAGATATTGAGATTAGGAAAAAAATTGTGATGTCATTTGTGTGGAGCGTACTGTTATATGGATGTGAATCTTGGACAATTCGAGAACAGGATAGGAAACGGCTTCAAGCGTTTGAGATGTGGGTCTGGAGGCGAATGCTAAAGGTCAGTTGGACTGAATAAAGAACAAACGAAAATATACTGCGAGAAATCCAGGGGAAGAAACAGCTGATGGTAACAGTACATAGAGGAACAGCTAAATTCATTGGACACACCGTGCGTCATAATACCTTTCTAACCAATCTACTAGAAGGAAAGGTCTTAGGAAAGAATGGACGAGGTCGACCTAGGAAGCAATTCCTTCAAGTATTGATGCAAAACGTAGGACGTGATTCCTACTGTGAGATGAAAAGACAAGCTGAAGACAGAAGACAATGGCTGAATCGACAAGGCATTGCCTTTAGACATTGATGATTGATGATTTAATATCTTCTAATATATAGTAGGTAATTATTAGTTTAAATTTTATCCAGCGCCATACTTCAAGGAGACACAGAGATAATACAGGGTGACCGAGAATGTTCTCCGCAGTAACTACGTGCTGTTGTGAGCGTTTGCGTCATGGGTTTAGTTGGCGGCACTGTGTCCTTGAAAGGGGGACTCCCGCGTGTGGGCTGAAGACTGTCGAAACGTCAGTGTGTATTGCGATAAGGGAACGTGTACATCATCAATGTGTATTGCAGTAAGCGAGCGTTCTGATAGATTATTGGAAGAGTGCAACAGTATACAGGCGGTAATGTTTACTACTGAAGAGAGAGGTTTTTTTAATACGTTTTTCGCGAAGGCGATCGGTTTACAGAAAATGGAAAATTAAGATTTCAGGCGCGGTTTCCTAATTCAAAGTGTCCTAACCGTGATACCGTTCGGGATTTGATAAGTAAATTTCGTGTGGCTGGCTCAGTTCACGATGTACCGGGAACAGGTAGGCCTACGCTTTTAACAGACGAAAAACTTGATGAAATCTCCGATATAATGCTGCGTAGTCCAAGTAAATCAACACAAAAATTAGCTCAACAAACAGAAATCTCTAAATCGACAGCACATAAAGCTGTAAGAGACAAGCTTCAGTTGTTCCCTTATAAAGTTACCGTGGTTCATGAATTAAAACAAACTGATTACGGAAAAAGAGTGATGTACTGTGAATGGTTCCAAAGATTCATAAATCTGTTATGAATGGCTGTGGTGAGTACAAACTTTACTGTTTATTTGTTATGATGCAAGCGGCAGCAGTGCTACCAACGTAACTGCTGTAGCTAGCTCTCGCAGACGCATGTAGGCGCTGCGGAGAACATTCCCGGACTCACTGTATTTGATTTGCTTATCAGAAATATTACTTCTAAAAGAAAATTTGTTGTAATTAGGCTGAAAGATAATATAAACTCTTCTTATGAATGGTGGTTAATATATAGCCTACTGTCCTATAATGGGTTAAAACGGTCCAGCCTAATTGTGTGCAAAGTCCCTTTCTTGCGACTCGCGCTATTACAGTACATTCAAAGAAAGGCTGACTTCCCCAGTGCCAGGAGATGAAAAAGAAGGAAGTGCGACCACCCTGCCCCGACAGGCTGTTTCTCTTTCCCAGCAACGTGGCTTATCATCGTTACAGTTTTAATAGAGACAAATAATCAGCCCTCTCACACTTCTTGAAACTGCCACTAGATAGCATCAGAGGGAGGAACAAGTGGGGCTAAGACAATAAAAATAAATGGGAAGAGGAATGGAGGCAGGCACGCTCTACTTTAAATTCCATTTTGCGCTTGAAGATACACGAAGAAAAAAAATATCCCTTCCAAATGTCCGATTACTTGAACTGACGTAGTGTTTCAATGAGCCTGTGAACAAGAATAGGTTAAACCGTTTACCCATATTTTGTTTTAGTAGATACGTAAGGCTTGATCAAGTTTAACAATAATACTAATACTAATAATAATAAATGACCCTCATTTAAAAATGGCTGAATAAATAAACATCCCAATAGGCTTATGTATTATACGACCATAAGAACTAGGCCTATACGGTATCCATGCAAAATTTTTGCTCATTAGTTTTTGCGCGAAATAATAAACAGAGACAAACAAATACATCAACTTTCAGATTTATATACAATAGTATTATCATCGTCATTCCGACACAGAGACCAAACCTGAGCAGTATTTGCATGCTGCATTCCACGAGCCAGCCGCTAATAAAGTGTCCCATACTAGCTACACACAGGAATACACGTGTTTAATATTACAAACTGGGTATAAATTAGCGCGACCGGACTTTGCCACACATTTAAATAATAAATTATTTTAATTACAACCAAACCAAAGCAAAAGCAAAGCGCTAATGTTAAACAAACGTGTAGACAAGCAGCAGAGCACGAAGTTGTCCCTCGGAGTACCTGACGCCTGACATTCACGCAACTTGCAGTGATGCTAGAACTCCCATCCAAACTATTTGCCAACTAACAGGTCGATCACCGGAAAGCATAACATAGGAATTACGTACAGAAAAACATTATTATTATTATTATTATTAACATCATCATTATGCAAATTGTATATGGTTTAATTAATATTATAACATGCCAAACACATAATTGCGACCTCAATTTTAATATTTAAGTTTACTTAGACTAACGGAGAAACTTGGTATGGTAGCCCAATGCTATAAGTGAAACAATGTAGAGTAGTTCTTCTCAATTATAGATGGCGTGCGTGCTAAAATCTAAAATAGACGCCTATTTCTTAGTGCCTATGGTTCTTGTCGCAGTGAAAATTGAAATGAACGAAATATAAAATACGAGTAGCCTATATTTTTTAATCTTGCAATCAGGATATTATAGATGACATGCGAAGAAACTGTGCTATAAATACGAATGTAATGATAATCTTCTGGCACAAAATTCTCTAAATTATTTTTCATACTCGTAAATTATACATGATGTGCATATGAGCATATGTTTATTTGAAGTGGGAACAATGAGTAGAAGATATGAGCATAGGCAATACTAGAACTTCAAGGAACTAATTGCTTTATTTAAAGAGATTCATAGGGAAAAAATCGTTCGAAATTTAAATATGAGTTTTTATGGTTAATCCTACTAACTGCCAAAGAACGAACACTGACTATTATAAATACGAAAAATTTCAGGGTAGCGAGACAGAATACTCCACTTCTGAACGAGGGTCGGCCGTATCTGCAAGGCATCGCCTGTCAATTTGTTACTTAAAAATATATGAGCATTACAGCATTCAACTCTCATTCTAGTCAAATATCATGTGTATCTTCAATGTCTAGGCAATTTTATGAAAATAAAACAAACGAGGTTCTATATTGGCTTTCACGGCCGGTGAATTAAAACAGCAATTCGCAGTTCGTTACTCCTGTGGGGTCCGGGCGGGGACACCAAGAGCCCGCCGATGAGCCAGCTTGGTGTCCTAGGCGAAACCCCACACAAGACACGGCACAAACCTAGAAGAATTGCTGAGTTTTAAACGAGGTTCTAATTATTATATAATCACCATCAGCTCTTATTTCCAAGCAAACCTATATAATGGGTGCCAATTAATTATGAAGCTACAAGGGGGCAGGCAACAGTCTAGCTACGGCTTCCAAGTACCTAAGTGGGGCAAGGAGGGCTGGCCTTCTCTTTACTACGTGTCTTGAAACAAACAACTGGTATTGAAGAATGGTTCCCTTACCGCTATTGCTCTTGACGTCGTCCCGATGGTGGTCTGGCTTGGAGCCGAGCATGGTGAGTGGGTGTGAGCCGGGCCCGGCTAGCGCCCCAGACAGTCCCAGAAGGCTGGCGGCACTGGATGGTGGTCCAGGCAGCCCCGGGTGCGGCATCATGGGAATGGGTGGTGCGTGGGCGGCGTGCGGCAACTGCTGCGCGTGCATCTGTTGCTGTAACAACACACTGCATGGTCATCGATCTGTCACGGGGTTGCAAATATAGACGGGGTCAAGTTACACAAAGAAAGAAAACACAGCGAGCGCCAACCTAGCTCAGAAAACTTCGATATAAAAGGCTTGAAACGTTCCATTTATCTCACAACTCGAGTCTGATTAACTGGCTCCATTAAAAAATAGAAAGTCCACCCCGTGGTGTGGGTGGCTGTCACCACGGGTGTCCGGGTTCGATTCCCGCCTCTGCCAAGTCTGGGGGCTGGAATGAAGCACACTCATTCTCGTTAAGCAGAACTTAGAAGAGGTAGGTTCAATTCTCACATCAGCCATCCTAGAAGTTCTGCTTCAGGCAAATACCGAGATGGTATCTAAATTAAGGCCACGGCTGCCTACTACACAAAACAGTTCCAATGACACAGGTTATAAAACGGATTACATACACACCCAACTACATGGGGCTATATGACCATGACATCGCAACGCTCCTAAACAACACTAACAAATAGTAATTGAAGGACCATTGAAAAACATCTGCACAGTTGTTCTTACTAGCCATCTTATCTGGGGGGCAAATTGCTAATGGGCTGGCTGCGTGGCTCAGCGGTAACGTTCTCGCTTGCTGTTCCCAAGGCTATAGGATCGAATCCTGGTGCAATCAGCTGGCATTTGAGGGTGCGAAAATTCGAGGGAGCCGTGTCAGTAGATTTACTGGCATGTTAAAGATGTTAAAAGGGACGTAAAACAAATAACATTATTATTATTATTTATCATTATCAAATGTCTAATGCAAGAGTTAAGAGATCCCATGGCAGGTGCAGAGATGCACTTTACAAATGGAAGGAGGTGCCAACACCTGAATGGTATGCGGAGTTCCACGTCAGATAATCTTGCACATGACAAGAGAGTGCGAGATGAGAGCCCGGGGCTTATCAAGGATGTTAGACTGATTGATTTTATCTGCATATGAATTAAGGGTCTAATCATCCAGTTGCGATCAACAACTAATTGATTTATTTTGTGCCAGCCGCTAAATAAAAGTCCCCTGCTTTCTTTGATTAGAGATCTCATGACTTAGTGAACTAAACATACATGTAGTGTGAACTAGTGGCTCACCGACCAGGTGCTTGCTACGTACCAACACAGGCCAAGAGATATGCCGCAAATAATACAAAATGCGTCAGAAATAACATACCTCCCGAATTATAAACGTAGGTAATTAATACACGCTAGAAGCTATTAAAAAAATTATTTCGCAGTTGAAAGAGCAGTGTTCGCCATTTACTTCACCATCGCGTGGTTTTGGCAATAATTAGCCTATATCCCCCAAATTCCAAACGATTTTTTTCTGTCACGTCAGAAGTAGCTCCCTGAAATTCCGCAGTACTCTCCTGATAATGCCTGGTGATATTTCCTCGATTTCTTGAAGAATAGCAGCTTTTGGAGTTCGCGTCTTTTTTGGTAGACTTGAGCCTTAAGGTATTCGTAGAAAAAGGAGGTTCCTCGATGCTTTTGCTATGATTTCAGTGGCGCCATCCTTTTGACACAACGCAACGGGATTCCCTACTTCGTTGGGTTTAGGCAGCAGGAAGTCGTGTAGCATCTCTACGAGGTGTGATATAAGTATGCACGGTAAATGATAAACACTGCTTTCAGAAATAACTTTTGAATAGCTTCTAGCATTGTTTTATTATTTTCGTTTGAAATTCGGGAAGTATTTTTGACGCATCCCGTACATATCTAGCCCAGAAAACATCGTGACCTATTGACTACTTGGGAACGCCCGAGTGGTTTGTTTTCCATTCAAAGGCATCACCGTTGTAGTACAGCATAGGCCTATTCACTTGAATCAAACGTCAAATGTCAATTTAAATACCTTGGCATATATCACTCTCCCCATAAAGCGGACGAGATCAGCAGTCATTTCATGGGTGTGTATGAGATTTAATTCTGATTACTTCGTAGATCAGCAAGAATCACCCACTCATGCTGATAATGAGGTTTAGCTTGTTAGCTTTCTTTACTATGCCTTTCTGATCGTCTGCAATACAGCTACTTTGTTAAAAGCTTGGAAATGTTTTATGGAGTTTCTTATGTTGTTTATCTTCCTTCACCGTTTGTACTTATTCGACATGCCTATCCTACACACGCTCAGCTGACAAGCACAAGCGAACCATGCAGTAGAAGTGAAAGAGCTGCCGCACTCGGACACCAGATGTGTCAGCCACGGGCGTATGTTACAACGTTCCGTGACAAGACAACAGCAAGCGAGCTAATTAAACCACCAATTAAAGCTTTCTCTGCCACAAATTAGCGAGTAGCCTCAATCGGCATATGTCCTGTCCTACTCTTAATTACCTAGAATAAACGTCAATCCTTATCCAGTAGCCATCTTGCTTTACATTCCATTAAGGTCAACAACAGCTTAATACTGAGATAGCATCTGAAACACAATTCAAAATTATATCACTGATTATTAATACTATTATTATTATTATTAGGTCAACTTCACGAGCGACTATCTCACATTCTATGTTTACAGCAAAAAAATCCTTATGATGAACATGTATTTGATATGAACTGTGACTTTGGTCACATTAACTGACAAGAGCAAACACGAATGATTTCGATTGCTTTAAAGCAGAATGCTTACAAGGGCAAATTACACAAGGTATTTGATGTCAACGATTGTGTTAATAGCCGACATTTTTGTCAACTCCCTTTACAAGCCAAACTTGCTCTCCCTCAATTTCTCTGAAAGTTTATTCCAAAAACAGTTTTCAAAAAATCCCTTTGAAGGGGCAGATGACCTAGCTGTTCCGCCCCTTAAAGCCACAACAATCAATCAAATCAATCAAAATCCCTTTGAAGAAGTAAGTTTAATCTTCAATGTGATCTTTAATTGTCGAGGCGCAATATTAATGAAGTTACGACTGTCTGACGTCTTAAATTTCTTCGTTGGTCTGTGTGAATAGAGAAAATGATATAGATATTTGATATCAACAATTGTGTTTGAATGAATTCCATGTTCGTTAACTATTTCAATGTCACTACCAAATATTTAATGTGGATATCTTTTGTTTCTCCATTAGTAGGGATCATCTTGACACCATTAGTAGGGATCATCTTGACAGGAGTCTTCCAGGAGCCTGATACGATATTGTACAATCTTTGTAGAAATTTCAAACTATCATCTGATAGTGTATTTCTTAATACTCTTTTCCCTGGTGTGCAACCATTTAAGCCTTCTCATTCTACTAAATGAGAAATGAGTTCCTTCCCTTTCCATGGTGAATAGAGAAATGCTTCCTCAATACATTTTCTGCACTTTCCATGCTGCCTAGTTTTGAATGCTGCTGTAGGGGTTGCAGTATTGGCTAGATATATGGCTATTTTACTTATCTGCAACTTGTCCCTCATTCGTTGGTATTGTTTGTACATCCTATTTTCGTCTTAATTAGTTTTCTTCCTCTTTTAGTTTTCTGGAGTTAAGCTCTTCCTTTCTTCCTAGCAATATTTACCCAATTTTTCCATTCTACATAGCGACCTTGCTCTCGTAGGCATAGTTTATACTCACGTTGGCATTGTGATGTATTTCTCATGTTAACCCGACACACGTACTGTATATAGCCTACTTACTTCGGCACTCGCCAAGGTTTCTCCACAAATGCTCATGGTGTGATAACCTTGACATAAATGTGTGTGCAGAATGTCAGACAATCACGTCGTCAATGCGGGAAATGCGCTGACTTAATAGCATAACGTTTTGATGATTTTTTATTGGTAATAATATCTGACAAGAAATTTTATTTCTCTTTGCAAAAAACGTAATCTATTTTTCGCACTACTGTCTGACAATACATTTCAATATAGTCTAAAACAGACCAGAATTATATTCATAACCTTTTAAAACTTATATTTATTTCCACTGTAGTTTTATAAAAGACCCAAGTGCGGTAGAGAAAAAAATCGTAGTTAAAACGTTAAGTTTACATAGCAAAATTTCCACATGCAAAACAGGGTTTTTCTAGCATGTTTCGTTATGATTTCAAGAAAGATTGAAAGTTCTTGGAATCATAAAATCAATTTCTTATTGCAAGGAACTCGTCAATGAAATAACTGTAAGTGATAGGAGCCATTTTTCAGTGATGCCTAGTTCTATATAAGAAAGCTTTCTAGTTGGTCAACACAAATTGTGCCCAATTACATTAGGCGGGAAAACAAGTATTTATACACCCTTTCCTGAAAGAATTAAGTACCCTTGCCCCTCCTCCATTTTTGTACATAAAAGCGTATAATTTTGTGATATACATCTATTTTTTTAATAAAAATAAATTAGTTGGAAACTATAGTTTATTATTATTTAAGCAATTACAGGGAATATAAAGGCCAGCTGATTTCACGAAAAAAATCTGGACTTATTTTCGATCATTTACAGTAGACTACACATTAATAAGTAAAAATAATGTATCAAATGCTAATGAAATCAAAACATTAAAAAAATTATAGAAAGTTTTGAAGCTTCTGTGTCGTATATTTGCTTTCGTTGTTAACGTCTCATTATGTAATTTTGACTCAGCTCATCCCCCTCCAGAAGCAACCCCTAGTTACGCCACTACTGCGGGTAATAGTTTCTCCACAGACTTCGGAGTTTAGGTACAAATCTATTATATTAGCTTGGAAAGATTGTTTTTAAAATAGGTAAATGCTCGTTTCATGCTCTTTTACTAAAAAAAATGATGCTTTTATGCGTCCTAAAATTGCCTACTTGGACGTCAAAAACTATGTTTGTTTAGTTTTAACATTTTTCTTTTCAAGGCTTATATCTATCCACAATTCAGAATTATAATTTTAATAATTATTATTGACTAGGTTTAACTTCCTACTAGAGTTATTAGCAAATTCCTTTGTTCCAATACTATCATCGATAGCACCCCGAGTTAAAATATGAAGTCCTATCTATTCCGTTCACAGCCCCACAGACTTGAAACTACATACACCATTCTCAGAGACAACACTGTACACATGTGACATGCTAGAAACAAGAGCTACAGCTAATTCGAAAACTTGCCCCAACTCTAAAATACTCCCAGGAACGAAGGCCATGCAAATTGCAACTCAAATTAAACATAAAAGAAACAAATATGGGTGTTGAATTTACCGCATTTTTTAAGAAACTCGTTTTATTTTTTGATTAGAATTCATTAAGAATCACACAAATGACATCTGACAAACTTACAAGTGATGAGAGCAATCATGCGTATTTAGTCCACTGGACACAAAATGCAGTATTTAGTGCTAATCTGAATATTCGAAATCAAATTGTAATATGAAGGCGAATATGAATGGGTGGGGGCAGGTGGCGTTTAAGAATATTCAGTATACAAACTCCGGATTCTAAGGTTCTGACCTATTTTATTGCTGACCTCTTATTTTCAAATTCCAGTTCATTTTAATGTTTTAGGTACCAACGAGTAACATACTTCAATTTTTACAGATCCTAATTAGACCTAATTTTACGTTAGCACATAATTACACCTATTTTTGAGATAGAATCTAAAAATTCGGTTATTTAAGCAAATAGACTACATTAATGTATAAGCCTTGGATCTTTCATAATAGGGAGTTCTAACAATTAGCATGGCATGCCCAGTGATTTATACAAAAAAATATTTTAAAAATCCTATAAATTCCTAAATTGAACATATAGGCCTAAGATCCTATAAAATCTTAATATAATGATAGCCAAATGTTGACTTCTTACACCCTAATAATCCGGAACTTGCTTATATATCACACAAGCACGGAGTGGTTTCGCCCTACATACTAGTAGCAAAGAAAAGTGTATTTATATCACAAGACCTGACTTTTTTTTCGATATGCAACTCGTATAAATTATCAATTACAACCAAGTGGTTTAGTGAGTCCTATCTCGCAGCGTAGGCACTTCCATGGGTGTGGGAAGGAGAGGGGGTGAGGTAGGGGCGTTTAAAAGTATTTTGTATATTATTTTAAAATTCATGAACCAGTTCATCAAACAAATGTTCTGATTTATACTCTGTACGTTTGGAGAAAGGGATTGACATTTGGTCGGAAATTCCACGTCAGTCATCACTCCTCTGCCTCTTGGCCAATCCATGTTCGCATAGTTGATGCCATAATACTCTGCGTTGCAATATTACAGCCCACGTGCTTCAGTGCCTTGTCAGTTGTATCTCTGGCTTGTACAGTTTGGCAACCTCTTCTCAGACCACATGGCGAGACGAGGACTGTCAATCACATTCTCCCAGCTTACAGAGTATAGGGAGAATGGCCAACTATTCTCTCCCTCAAGCAAATCTAACATTTTGTTCCCAGAGAAAGAAGCCACCCATGTCGTCAATCTGTCCGCATTAATTCCTTATATCAGGGGTGCCTAACTGACCCGCAAGTGTTGCTGGTGCAGACAAGGACGTCGGCTTTGACCGAAGATACTCGAATGCTTCTCTCCAGCGCGCGACATTCGTTAGCAATCCCACTATGTAATCGGCCTATGTGGGTGAGAGAAATGCAATGATAGTTTACAGTCACGGGGGAATATCGCTATTGGAATAAACGTATTTCTTTGCGTCAAAATGTATTTACATCAAGCATTTTAGACGAACGAATCGCTTGCTTAGAACGTTCTCTTCTCAACGAGTTCATGGATGTTTGCGTTAATGTGCTTAGCAATCATTCACCGACGATAATTAGAAAAGTAGTCGATTTATCCGTCAATCTGCGCACAAAAATAACGATTCAAGTACAGTAAACACTACGCAATTTTATCTGTTGAGCCCACTCAATGTGCTTTGTTTATACAGGGTGCCAGGGAATGTTATCCGCAGTGCCTACATTCTGCTGCGAGAGATAGCGTCACCAGTTATGTTGGCAGCACGGCTGTCGCTTGTATCGAAACAAACAAACAAACAGTTAACTTTGTACCCACCACAGCCATTCATAACATACTGTTGCACTCTTCCAATAATCTAACTAAACACACTGACGATTTCGACAGTCCACAGCCCACACATGTGTTCTTCACCCAATCAAGTACACTGTGCTGCCAACTAGACTGATGACGCTACCTCTCGCAGCTGCACGTGGCCGCTGCGGAGAACATTTCCTGGCGTCCTGTACTTCTCTGTTTATTGCATTTCAACAGCCCGAGCCCTTCGGTACAACAACCGAGACGTCTCACAGTTCCGATCGCTAGCAAATATCTAGGTTCTGGCTTGGATACCTTCGGTAGCGGCTGCTGGGAGAGCCTCGACTCTGACGAACGGAGCCTCGAGCGGCGGAAGACCTCTGTTCAGCATCCCTGACTTGTATGCCTATTCCTAACCATGTGCTACATATCGGTTATTTCCCTTTATTGCTGAATATTGGGCCTTGTATAGCTGGACTGTATTTCTACATACCGTAAAGTGACACTAGGTCCGCGACTATTTTAGGTGGCGAAAGTTAGTTAGTTAGTTAGTGTTGTTTTAAGGGGCGGAACTACGAGGTCATCTGCCCCCCTTAACACAGATTAAAGAATACAAATTTGGAATTGAATTTACAATTTTGAGGTGGACAACTAAATTTAAAAAGACCTAAAATTAATAAAACAAAAACAAAATAAATAAAAACAACAGTATGATGTGAGAGATTATGTTTCTATAAAGTCGATGAACATAAAAACCACATTGAATAATAAATACGGAACAAGATTTAAAGAAAATATCTTAAACGATGAGTGAAGTGATTCCATATTTTTTATAGTTTTGAAAACAGTGGCCCTTGAAGGAATGAGTATCTTCTATTGACGATAAAATAGAACTCCTATAGCTTCATAAATGACATTCAGTTACCGGTACCGTAAGTTAATACCATGACGAATAGAAATAAATAGTGTTATCACTCACCGAGTTCAACCGCGCCCCACTCGGCTAGCGCTAGCGGCGCTGATCCCCAACGTTACACAGTCAGCTGTTAAATAGTGGGATACGCGCTGGGCAACGGAAACCTCTTTACGAAGGCTGTGGTTACGCTGATTACAACAAATTGTGTGTTTAGACTTATGAATAATACTGTCAAAGAGTTAGTATTAATATTCTCTGTCCCCATGTAGAACTATCGTTTAAAACCCTCCGTTAGTCGCGCATTGGCCTGACAGCTCCATGGTTCGTTATATTAGTTTTAATATCAAGCCAACAGTTCAAGTTATGATCTTATCGTCTCGTGACATCTTACACCAAACCTTAGTAAGCATATTTCTGGAGTTGTGAAATAGCGTGCCTAAAAATAACTTTAACACGTGTAACATTTTGTCAGCGTGAGATTGATAGTACCAGCGCTCCCAATGATGTTACATTCTGTCAGTGAGTGGCAGGTGTGCTGTTATACCGATTATTTGGCTTAGTATGTTGCCTTAGTTAATATCAGTAAGGAGATTGCGCCTTACGAAAACCTAAGGACGCAGATGAAGCGTGTCACCTTCTGCTGAAAGATAACGAATAGCGAGTTCATGATTCAGTAATTTCAAAGGAATCTGTGACTCTGATACTGAAGACACAGTTAAAACAAGATCCGAAGATCAGGAGGACGGTAACGGAAGCGAAGAATTGGATGACCGTTTATTTTATTGGCAGGTTGGCCATTATTATTATTATTATTATTATTATATGTCCGACTCATTCCTGGCCACTTGGCTATCACCACGGAAGACCGGGTTCGATTCCCAGCTCTGCCAATAAATTTAATACTGGTCTGAGGGCTGGAACGGTGTTCACTCAGCCTCGTGAGGCAAAAATGTTAAGAGGCGCGTTCGATTCCTACCTCAGCTATCCTGGAAGTGGATTTCCGTGGTTTCCCACTTCTCCTCCAGGCAAATGCCGGGATGGTACCTAACTGAAGGACACGGCCGCTTACTACCCAAATCCTACCTCAATTCCAAATACACACACTACTACAGACATCATAATGACACAGGTTATCAGACGAATTCTAAACAAACCCAAACACACGGTGCTACGTGACCACGATGTCGTTAAGTCCCTAAAGAATCAACAACTATTATTATTTTAGGCCTATTATTATTAAGACGGATTTTTTTTTCGTTTTAGGTAAGGATGGCACGAAATAGAACAAGTAACCATAGAAGGCTGCCTTCATTCCGTATCATACTGGGCGCCTTTCGTGATTTTATATCAGTGGATAGATATTTCGGTAAATTTTGAAAACTAGTCCGCCTTTATAATAATTAAATCTTCCGAAAAACGCTCGTCACAGATTCTATTTTTGATCGACAATTGCTTATCTTTCCACGGAATAACTCTCGCCCATCTCGCAAACAGATTTGTTTCTTTTGGCGGTGAGAGAAAATGTCTACCATCAGAATTCTTCGTAACCCGATTTACTTCCAGGAACAAAACATTATGACATTTTCCCGAAACAACAGAAAACTTAGTTGTTTGCACACACAAAGCACTGCACAGACATTCGTAAACTATTACAAAGAAACAAATTCCCTCGAATAATATGACTTCTCGCGCACAGGATATTACAGTACTAACCTCGTGGGCTACTTGTCACACGTGCTTATGGTTCTGCGCGACTTCCGCGCCACACACTGGCTGGACCATGAACTACAATGCTTAAGTAGCGGAGTGATGACACTGTTTATTTCTATTCGTCATGTTAATACCATACTTCACTGTAAGTCTACCCCTTATTATTCCCCTTTCTATGGGATTGGGGATGAAGTTAGATGAGTGTTTTGAGTGCCGGTTAGTTTTACGAACGAATGCCCTTCCTGACACCGACACCAGAGCTGTTAATGAGTGAAGATGAATGAAACCGGGCAAGGAGTTGGAAGGAAGAGGCCGGCATTTAGCTGGAGTTGACAAGGGAAACCACGGAAAACTATTTCAAATGATGGGGTTCGAACACACTCGTCTTCCGCGAGTCGTGCCAGTAGATTTACTGGCACGTTCAAGACCCACTTCGGGGAGAAATTCCGGCACCCTGGCGTCTCTAAAAGCCAGAGTCCCGTAGTTAAAAGGGACGTAAAACCATTATTATTATTATTATTATTATTATTATTATTGTTATTATTACACTCGTCTTCCGAGTCGGGAGAGCCTGGCCATAGCCCTGAGAGCTCGTAGCTACCCCGGTCGGTACCGGTACTGTATGTATCACAATGAATAATAATAATAATAATAATAATAATAATAATAATAATAATAATTTCTACACAACTGGTATGTTTATTGAATCGGAGCAGCCTGGAGAAAGTTTTCTGGTCAACATTAAATCCCCAACAGTTAAGGTCTTCTTGTTGGTCCGGGACATTAGGCAGCGTCACGGGGTTACCTTTCTGAGAAAAGATCTCTAACCTTTAGGCAGGCTGAAAGGAATTATCTCGCTCCATATCTGCCCACAAGAAATAGGACAATCGAAATCGCCCGTACAAGACAGCTGTGTTTGTGCACCACAGGTTACATCTAAATGCAGACTTAGTACGGCTGTTGGTAGTTGGAAAGTGTATCATTGTAATTTTTAAACACAATAAAATCATGCAGCGATCCATGCGATTAACATCTGTTTCCATGAAAAGCATTAGAAAGAAGTGAAGTGAGAGAGAAACATATTTTGTTTAGAAGATAAAATGATGATAGTTTTTGCAGAAGTGTTATTCCTTTATCGTGAGTTATTTATTCCATCGAGCATCGTGTGTAACATTGAGTAGGTGCAACAAAAATGGTGCATGCAGAAGAGAATCGTGCAGTTAAGATCGTTAGTACACAGAAGCTAGAGAGGGAGCCATGCACCTGACATGCCTAGGAGATACTCTGGTACGAACCAACAGCCGTGGTAAGTCTGGGCGCTGTTGCTGAAAAGAAACAAAAACACTGACTGTATCGTACGGCGCCAGGTATCCACGTGAAGTTGTACCACCAGCACACCGGAATAACACAACACATCAAACACCTTATATTATAGACAACATATAGAATTGACGAGGACAAGATAAGTCTCTCGTCTCGCGCACTTGGTATAAACAGCAACACTAGAACATGAATATTTACAAAAGTGGATAGAGTTATTTGCTTTAAAACGAAAATAACATGTTCCAGAGAAATGTTTTGCTTGCTAAGAATATTCCACAGAGGAAGAAAAAAATGGTATAAATACTCCACATTTCCGTACAATATGTTGAACTAACAAAATAACTCTCAAAACTAAAATGAAAACTGTCGTCGGCTGTATGGAGAAAGCAAGTACAGTGGTTAAACTCATAACAACTGTGTGGGATTCATAGTTCCTACTTCTTCTGCCTTCCATTTAAGTCTGCATTCAATGGTATTTGGCAATAGTGAATTATATCTGTACTTTAATTCACCTACCATCATGCTTCACATAATTTAAGATAGGAAATAATCTAAAGCACTTGAGAACAAGACGCAGAAATGTGTAACAAGAAACTTAGCTCTGCAATAAATTTATTCTACTTACTCTGAGCTGAAGATATTAAATAAGATTATCATTAAATATATAGCTTCAAATTCAAATTGCTAAAATCTTTAAAGGAGCGTTTTGTACAATAAAGCGTATCACTATTCTGTAACCGCCACATATATGTGGTTGCTTATTCAGTACATACAGTGGACAAGACCTCTCATTTCCCACAGCAAAAAAGAAGTTGTTGCAATTTCATTTTACAAGTTTGTGCGGAGCTCTCCCTTCTGTTTCAAAGCTAAAGCTACCCGCTCACTCACATTCTTCCTTTTTTCTCCACTTCTTCTTACTTCAGCTTATATTAAAAACTCCAAGACGAAACTCGGCGAAGCCAAGCGAGGCAAGCTTTCAAGAAAGTTTTAGGCTCTCTCTTACGTTATTCACCCTTCATTTTCCCTCCCTCACCCACCCTCCTAATCAACATTCCAATCTGGTTCTTCCCTTGATCGAAAATTCTGCCTGCAAGCAAGCAGGGCATGGTGAGGCATCCATAGTAAATTAAGCTCGCTGAAATTCTTTGCATGTTTCAAAGTCTTATGTATCTGCATAGAGACGGAGAGTGAGGTAGGCTATAATACATGGCTCTATGTGCCCACGCCACACCCTTACTTTTAAATAAGGAAACTGTTTCTTTTTAAACCCTGCGTCACATAAGCGGATTGAAAAAGAACTGTGCCACAACATAGACTTGTTATGTGCATGAATATATGAATAACTTTCCACTGAATTTGCTCTCGACGATTTTTTGAAGAGAAAGGTTCTTAGGATATTTACCAATCAAACTCGGAGAGGAAATATAGTAATATGTTGAATATGGCAACGGCTACCATTCTTTGTGTGAGAAGAACGATCGCACCACTGAGTGAAGACATTTTAATGTATTCAAAGTTACAGTTAATCGTCGTTGAATCAGACGATACATATTCCTAAGGATATTTGTCTTCAAGCAGTGCATTCCTCAACAAAAATATGAATTAAACATAGCCTCGGGTAGCCAAACAAGTCTATTTATACATCCTTATACGGACCCTTCCAGTAAATAGCAAAGCCTGAAATCGAAAATAAGCCTGAAATTGGTTGAATCCACCTGATGATTAAACCTGAAATAGAGCGTATTATCTGTATTAAAACTTGAAAAATTATCCACTCTCCCTCATGAACCGGATGACGAGGTCTGCAGAACAAGGGAGAGGGTGTCAGGCAGTTTGAGAGTCCTTCGTAGACGGCCAGGTTCACACACTCCATGAGAATGTGTGCCACGGTAAGGTGGGCGCCTTCGTTGTCTCCTTGATGGTCCTCAGTTAGTTTTGACTTACTTACGGGGGGCGTGGTGGTGCAGTGGTCAAGCTGCTTGCCTCTCACCAAGTCCGACCGAGTTAGATTCCCGAACATTGCATGTGAGATTTTCGAAGTGAAGTATCACGTCCCGTGGTTCAGATTCCACGTAAATATGGAGGTCCCGTGGCTCTTGATCGCAAGATTAACGGTCACGTAAAACTACAAGATTTCTTCCTTTTGACCTACGGACTAATGATATGATTATCACCGAGTTGGCAAGAATATATTTTAGACATAAATACCATTGTTCTCGTCAGTCCTGAACAGTTCGGTAAATACAGGTTGGAGGGTCGATCGATCACTTAAAAGTAAAGAACAAAACTCATATATGTAATATTTTAGGCATTCGTTCTGATTCGGCACTCGGGACACACGTTACTGCTCAACTGGCTTCACGTCCTCGTGTTATAAAAATCACATCCTACAAGTTATTGCAAGAGAAGTTAACTCCCGACGGATTACTGTTGCAGTGATCTCTAATTTGATATCCCCACAGGTCGTCATAAAGTTGAGAGAAGGAAAGGAAGGTTCACAGAAAAGGCAAACAGAGCAGCACGTAAATAAGAAACCCATTTATGGACGGAGCAAGTGGACAAGCAATTCATTTCTGTCCTCGGGAACAATTTTATCAATAGTTGGCTCATTAGAGAAGCCAGACAGCGTATAAGTCAACTGGAAGTGCAATTTATGTGCAATGAAATTATTAAGTCCCTCACTAAGCGACTTAAACATTCAACGATGTTTTAAAAAAAAGGACTATGAATAAATAGAGAGAAAGACTCGGCTCCAGAAATCGATAGTAAGATAAATTCTTGTTCCCAAGCCGCAGTGCGGGGAGGTAGACACATTTCGTACCAAGCGGTGACATTTATATCCTTCCAATAGCTTACCTTCCTTCGGGAAAAAATATCCAGCCTTATTTTACTATCTCCATAATATTACTCTCTAGCTTACGAGCGAAATCTCTTTTAAAGTTCACAACCATAACGTTCAAGCAACTATGCCCTCTCCCCCACTGCAAGTTCCAGCTTCCAGCTCCACTGCCATTCGAATTGCCTAGGTTCTGCATAGTCAGCAGTCCCGTATAGCCTCCTCGCAGTGTGTTAAACCTATTACAATTAACGGATGAACCATGGTTAGGGTAGCGGCTACTATTCTCACCTGTCGCCCCGGAGGCCCGGGTTCGATTCCCGGTTCTGCCAAGAAATTTTAATTGTGGTGTGTTGGCTGGAACGGGGTACACTCAACCTCGTGAAGCAAAACGGAAAAGAGTAGGGTTCGATTCCCACCGCAGCAAACCTGGAAGTGGTTTTCCTTGGTTTCCCACACTTCTATTCCAGGCAGGTACTGGAATGGTTCCTAACTTAAGACCACGGCCACCTCCTTCCCAATCATATCCCCAATTTACAAATACACTAGTACAGCCATCACAATAACACAGGTTATCACACAAATTCCACATACACCTCAATACAGGTGTATGACCACGATGTAGCAGCCCCTAAAATAAGAAACAAAGAGAGAGAACCTAGACTCAACAGCCGGTTGAGGGCCTTGAATTACCAAGCCATATGACCTGCAGATTGCGGCATGACGCGCGGTCAGCGCGACGTGACTCCTCGGCCGTTAATTTTGGCTTTCTTGATCTAGGGTAAGAACAACTCGACTTTTTTCGAGCGTGTACACAGTGTCTGTCTGTTGAGACATCGGCCCGGATTCTAGATGGTTGGTTGGTTCCTTAGTTTAGGGGCTGCGACAACGCGGTCATGTAGCCCCGTGTACTTTGGGTGTGTGTAGAATCTGTCTGATAACCGGTGTTAATTGTGATGGCTGTATTAGTGTATGTTATCTGTTTTAATTCAAGTCAGGACTGCAGACAGTCAATTTTCAAGTAGTTATTACTTTTGCCGCCAAACGCCACCGTCAACGACTACTAGTTCAGAACTTAGTTACCAGATAGCCACCGCAGTCGTCTCCTGACGACGAACGTGGGAACCTAAGAGCGTTTGTCAAATGTTTAACCTACAATTAATTTAGCTTCACACAGGTGTAATTAGTGGAAGGTTCTTTAACATGCCATAAATCTATAACATGGGACCGCCGGCTTTACTTCCCCTCCGAAGGAAGGCATACTGGGATTCTAGATGGATCCTCAAAATGCTAAGTCAGTGCTATAATGAGACACTAGCAAGCTAGGAGTAAAGGTGGTTTGCTACTGCTTTTCATAGAAAGAGCAATTGCAGCATCACTGACCCTTTGAACACACCTCTTACTGCACCCACAGAGATTGAACGCCATTGCTCAAGCACCATCCACACTTCAGTAGCTTCCACATAACCAGTCATAAATGAGATTTAAGATAATCTGAGAGGAGCCACGTTTTGCTTGTTTGTGCCACAGAAAAAATGTTGAATATTTAATCCACTAGAGATTGCCACGTGCAGGTGTAAGTTAATAATTGGGATATAACTTGTGATATCTGAACGGAGTGGACTTTTAAAAATATATCATTTATTCATTATAGGACAATTCTTTTTTCACTCTGCAGTAAAATTTAGGTTTTCGACTTGTGCCACTATTCTTCGCCACTACAGAATTATACCTAACAAGACGTAAATCCTGAATTATATGAGATAGACGAAGACATTATAAAATTCCTCCGTATCCGTATTACGCACGCTCCAACACCTTTGCCATGGTAACTAACTGTCGTAAATTTGTCGATGCATCATGCTTCAACGAGTGCGATCCAAATAAGTCACTAGTGAACTAGAAAGCCTAGATGACGAACACTAGTTGCCTAGGTAACCATATAGGAGGCCTAGATGACGAGCACTTGTTGCCATGGTAACTAATTGCCCGTAATTTGTCGATGCATCATGCTTCAACGAGTGCGATCTAAATAAGTCTCTACCTAACTAGAAAGCCTAGATGACGAACATTAGTTGCCTAGGTAACCATATAGGAGGCCTAGATGAGTAGCACTTGTTGCCTTGGTAACCATATAGGAGGCCTAGATGACGAGCACGTGTTGCCTTTGTAACCATATACAGTAGGAGGCCTAGATGACGAGCACTTGTTGCCTTGGTAACCATATACAGTAGAAGGCCTAGATGACGAACACGTGTTGCCTAGGTTACCATATAGCCTACAGTAGGAGGCCTAGATGACGAACACTTGTTGTCATGGCTATCATATAAGAGGCCTAGATGACGAGCACTTGTTGCCTTGGTAACCATATACAGAAGAAGGCCTAGATGACGAACACGTGTTGCCTAGGTTACCATATACAGTAGGAGGCCTAGATGACGAACACTTGTTGTCATGGCTATCATATAAGAGGCCTAGATGACGAGCACTTGTTGCCTTGGTAACCATATACAGTAGAAGGCCTAGATGACGAACACTTGTTGCCTAGGTTACCATATACAGTAGGAGGCCTAGATGACGAACACTTGTTGTCATGGCTATCATATAAGAGGCCTAGATGACGAGCACTTGTTGCCTAGGTTACCATATAGGAGGCCTAGATGACGAACACTTGTTGCCTTGGTAACCATATACAGTAGGACTAGATGACGAGCAATTGTTGCCTATGTAACCTTATAGGAGGCCTAGATGAATAGCACTTGTTGCCTTGGTAACCATATACAGTAGGAGGCCCAGATGACGAACACTTGTTGCCTAGGTTACCATATACAGTAGGAGGCCTAGATGACGAACACGTGTTGCCTAGGTTACCATATACAGTAGGAGGCCTAGATGACGAACACTTGTTGTCATGGCTATCATATAAGAGGCCTAGATGACGAGCACTTGTTGCCTTGGTAACCATATACAGTAGAAGGCCTAGATGACGAACACTTGTTCCCTAGGTTACCATATACAGTAGGAGGCCTAGATGACGAACACTTGTCGTCATGGCTATCATATAAGAGGCCTAGATGACGAGCACTTGTTGCCTAGGTTACCATATAGGAGGCCTAGATGACGAACACTTGTTGCCTTGGTAACCATATAGGAGGCCTAGATGAATAGCACTTGTTGCCTTGGTAACCATATACAGTAGGAGGCCTAGATGACGAGCATTTGTTGCCTAGGTTACCATATAGGAGGCCTAGATGACGAACACTTGTTGCCATGGTAACCAAACTGTCGGATTTTTGTCCATGCTAATCACAGATAAACCCCCAGCCCTAAAACATATCCAAGTTAAAAAAAAAACAGGCAAGTCGGAGGCAGGTCGCTCTAATCTCATTGCCTCCAGCGCAGTGCGGCGTCGCTCGCTGCTCGTCCCTTATTTTTGCTTAATGCGACTTAATTTGCTTAACTAAGAGCAGCGGCAAGTGAGTGAACACTGGAGGGGCTCTCGCAAGTGCTCTAAAGGCGAGCACTACAGCCGCTGGGGTCCCTGCCATGTCCTGCCCTGCCCTACCACGCTTCTCTTAATGTCTTGTCCTACCACTTAGAGAGCACCGCCATATTATCCTCACGTTCAATTTCCCTAACATTGCATGTGTAGACACTGATAACAATGACAACTAAGACGTCACCGTAATAATAATAATAATAATAATAATAATAATAATAGACGACTAATAATAATTTCTGTTCAGTAAGATGTGATAATATTGCCGCAGTCGAGAATCAAACCCAAATTTCCGGGATTCGTGGACCATGTCTCTCCTGTTCGGGCCAAGATGCCAGGTGTGAGCTTAGCGTCCGGCTTCGAGTTGCTCCCATTACTCGCAGGGCGGAAGACGCTTGCTCTCATTGGTCTTCGTCGTGATAACCCGTGTCACTTCCCCACCCACTCTCTAACAGAGGCACAGGAGAGCAAACCGCGGAATATGGACGAGATAAATTTGTCTCGATAGGTGTCACAGGTGAGGTATAAATGGGCTGGCCATTCGCGGCCGATCGTATGCGCGTGAGAATTTTAGAGGGAGTCTACATGATATCACGTGATATCACCTTGTCGGTGACTATTCTTGGCACTCACCCGTTGCTTTGTTGCCAGCATGGTACGTACGTTGACACCTCGAGCAGACCAGGCTCAATATACGTATGCGCTGCGCGAGGAGACATTGCGCACTTCATAAGTACTTGTCACAAACGCATCAAGGCTCGCTGTGCGCGGAGACACCATTGCGCACGTAAATTGTACTGGCCTAGAAGGAACGGCACAGTTACAAGTAGGGGGCGGATTTCTATGACAAGTCATTTTTTTCCTTAACCCTTTATAGGGCAAACCACTGGGGGTATTAAATATTTGTTTCTTTTTGCTCATTCGTAATTGGGGGTGATAGATGAGTAGGAATATGCAACAATTTTATGGGTGTGGATTCTATTTTAGGGGTGGAAAATTATTATCCCACTGCCCAAAGCCGACAGTATGTTTCCTTAAATGAGCAATGGGGTAATAATCTCCTACCTCCAAATTATGATGATACCGTGTTTATCTCTCAATAATGAGGTTTATTTAACAGGATATAATATATAAAAACACCCATCACGCTCTATAATTTTTTTTAAATGTAACTTCCACGCAAAACAAGGTCAGTGGCCTATATCATCTTTGCCGAAAACTGCACAAAAAAATAAAAGTGATTTTGGAATGTTAAGAGTTAGTATATTCGAATATAATTCAATAATTTCATAATAGTATTTACTAAAAACCCAGAAAATTTATTTTTAAGATCTTCTATTCTATGGCAAACATCCTGAGCAGGATAATTATTTCCATTCTAGCTGAAATATATTTACTCAAGTGACCAAAATCATTATTAACATTGTATTTCAGTTATATACCAACGTTTAAAAATTTCTTATCTTCAATAAAAACACCTCCTTCTGTAAAACCATGCATTTCTTTCACTCAACACAACCGAACTGGCGAGCACGTGCACTGGGGAGACCATTGGGATATATGCTTCCCACCTTTGGTTTTTGATGACAGTATACATCAAATTAATGGGTTTTCAATATTTCTCTGCATCTAGCTTGTAGATGCATGTGGAACTGCTTGAAATGAAAGGGGTGGGAAGATTCTTTCCCTAACACCGTTCTATAAATACATGGTGGGAAGATAGTATCCCAAGGACCTATAAAGGGTTAACATTATATCTTATAGTCTTGTATTTTCAACATTTTTCCAATCATGATAATCAAAATTAAACAGGTTTTATTGGGCATATAAATGCATATTTAGGCTTTCTTAAGTTTTATGGCATATTTTGAATAAAATATCATTATAAACGGCATATTTCGGTAATTTTCATTTGAATTTCGTTGTATAAAAATCAGAATTATTTTTCAGGATAGACTGGAATATACTACTGAAGAACCATTCTGAAGTAGTGTATGGAATGTTTCTAACAGGTAGGAGCTATTGTTTGCTAGCTGGGTCAATTCCTGGAAACCAGGCTATTGTTTACACGGAAGCAGAGGTGATTCCGCAGTTATTTGTCATCGTTCTTATCTCTCTCCTTCACCCTTCCCTCTTCCACCTTCAACACACTGAATGACCTTGGTCACTCATTAGGGAGCTTCAGTCATTCAGTTCCTTTCAATTTGCCTAAAACGACAGTCTCAATTTGTGGGAAGTTGCGAAGTTTTGTTCGCGAGTTCGGTGAAAACATATTCAGTACGGATGGAGTGATATTATTCGTAATAAAAGTGTTACTATGTAACGTAGATGCTATTCATTAAGTCATATTTTGAATTGTATAGGTCATATTTTTATGTTTTAGATCATAAATGCATACATATTTCATACATTTTTAGGTCATAGAAATTCGTCCCCTAGTTATAAGAAGGAAGGAAATCCATTACAGTACTCGCCATTTGTGTAGCATTACAAGAACTGTACATTCAGGTTGTTTACGTTAACGGCTCAGCCAGGCTGAAACACCGTATCCCATGAGATCTCCGATGTTAAGGAACATTTAGCGTGTTCAAAGTTTGGATAGATGACTGATTGTGGGAGACCACACACCCAAAGTACACGGGGCTACATGACCGCGTTGTCGCAGCCCCTAAACTTAATAACCAACCAACCTCTGTGAGATTCATTTCCCAATGCTGTCATTTGCATTATGGTCCATTGAGTAAAACCAAAAGCCTGCAAAGGAGAACTGCAAAGCGGAGCGAATCCTGGCGCAGACAATGCACTGTAATATGAATGCTGAAGAGTTAAGTGATAAAAATCACACGAAACATGTTTCATTCAAAATTAGAGGAGTAGGTCACATTCTAGCCGCGGTATGCTAAGGCACAATCAGACACAAGTTACTCCCGCCCACCGAGCAAATAAAGCGCAATGGGCGGAGATTAAAATGGGCGTGGCATATGAGAACTCTTTTATTCTTTCTTCCTGACTACTTTTTTTTTCTCCTTCTCGAAAAGAAAAGAAGTGCATAGTGAAGACAACCCCATCTTCAAACTCCGTCCCTTTTCCTCTCTCCACGGCTACTTGGCGAGATAACGACTCGCGACACTCGCTGACTCTAGACATAGACCTCCTGTCACTGTTGTACACATGATGCGAGGGAACAAGCTCTCAAGAGCTTTAAGCATCCATTGAGTAAAACCAAAAGTGCACTCGAGAGCACCAAGCCTGCAATGGAGAACTGCAAAGCGGAGCGAATCCTGGCGCAGACAGAAGCCGTCCCGAAACTTTTTCATTCTGGTGTTTTCTGTACTCGCTACAAGCCGGACGTTTGTTCTAGACGATTGCCCTTGACGTTGAAGCTTGCGGGTGAGCCTGTACACAGTCACTCTCTAGCCCTCTCGTTTCACATTCGTCACCACCGGTCTGATGTAATGGAATTCCAGACTTAAGCGCGTGACGACACTACCGTGCAGACAATACAGTCCACGTCTAAGTATTGTGTGACGCGTAAGTGAGATAGCTTTGTCAGTCATCTGACTGCACGGGGCAGCTGACAACAACACAGTTACTGTAGTAACTCGCCTCCAGGGTTCCATTAAGATTTTCCACTCGTCTAAAACAAACGTCCGGCCTGTACATGCGAATGCTGAGATGACTCCTTCTTATTTCAAGTTCAGGACCACATGGCAACACTGAATAGAGACAATATCTATCTTTAAACAGCGTGGCGAACTCTGCTAGTTCAACTAGTTCATTCATTTAGGCCCATTCTACACGAGCTGTTTAAACGCCGCTGTTTGGCCACCTACAACCGCGCCGTCGAACATCCCCTGGCTATTAAGACGGCAACGTTCCGTTGGGGGAAACAAGGTATTAACAACAAAATCTCATAAAGACATTGGGGACGTTTAGGCGCCAACCTCGGACAAACTACAGAACAGATAAACAAACAGACAGACAGATCCTTTATTTTGCATGTAGAGATGTTAGACATTGCAAGTAACCTACTGTACATCCTGCTCATACTAGTGTTAGTCAAGATGGGTATTTCAGTCTAGGTGTAATCTGTTGCACCAGTCGGTGATCAAGAAGACGGAAATCCTAGGTAAAAATCTCGACCAACTGGCGACATGGGGTTTGAACTTTTGACCTAAAGTGCCTGTTAATAATGTTAATGCCCAAGAGGCGGGCGTGCCTTGTGGCATTATGGGATTGAGAACATAAATTTGGTGCTAGGCTTATTCTTGTCGGGCTCCAAATCCTCGATTTAGTAAAGGACCAGAACGAACTTCCCCGCCCATGTTAACAGGAGTTCCGTGCTGCTCGATTAAGATCGACCTGATCTCACACTAGAGACTAGCGTGAACTAAGAGCCGATCACTTCGTAAAGATGAACTGTGATTAGTGTCCACGGTGTAAATGAACTCCATGTGATGTAATCCGATCGGAGTGGGGAATGTTTATCATGTCTGCTGCTCTTTACGGAGGGTAGAAGTCGAAGACATGAACTAGATAATTGGTGGTGGTGGTAAAACATCGTCATCAATCCCAGCATGAAATATTATTATGTCCTCATTCGCCTCATTCATTCAGGGGCTTTACGACACCGTGGTCATTTAGCCAAGAGGGATCGTTTATGGCTGGTCTGACCTTTTTCTGAGATGTGATGCTGGAGATGAAACACCTCCAAAGTTCCTAGTTGGGGATAACCTGGCAAGTCACTTGTCTATTGCAGTGATTGAAGCACTTCAGAAGCACAACAAACAGTTCGTGTTTCTGCCGAAACACAGCACACACCTTTGTCAGCCCCTAGACGTTACACCCTTCCGCCCTCTAAGAATCAAATGGAGAGAATTTCTTATGCAGTACATCACAAAGTTACCCCGTGTCCTTGGTTGTCTGTGTATAGAATTTGTCTAATAACCTGTGTTATTGTGGAGTATGTAGTCGTCGGATTTTTAAGAGCGTTATTAATCCCTCAGTATGCCTTCCTTTGGAGGGGAAGAAAAGCTGGCGCGCCCTTGTCATAGTTCATGGCATGTAAAACAACCTTCCACTAACTAAACTTGTGTGAATCAAAATTTGTAGGTTAGGTTTGATTAATGCTCCTAAGTTCCAACGTTCGTCACCAGGCACTGGTTGCGATGGCATCTAGTAGTAGTCAAGTTCACAGTTAGGTGTTGTGGGCGGTAGCATTTGGTAGCGAAAGTAGGAACGACTTGAAATTATAGTCCGCACTCCTTCCCTGAATTAAAAACAGATAACAGATAACTAATACAGTCATCACAATTACCATCGGTTATCAGACAGATTCTACACACACCCAAAGTACACGGGGCTACATGACCGCGTTGTCGCAGCCCCTAAACTAAGGAACCAACCAATGTATTTGTAATGCTGGTGAGGATTTGGAAGGAGGCGGCCATGGCCTTGAGTTAGGACTCATCCCGGCATTTGGCCAGAGTATAAGTGGGAAAGCACAAAAAACCGCTTCCAGGATGGCCAAGATGGGAATCGAACCCACATCTTCTCAGGTTTGCCTCACGAGGCTGAGAGGACCCCGTTCCAGCCCTCAGACCAGAATTATATTTATTTGTAGAGTCGGGATTCGAACCAAGACCCCCACGGTGATAACCAAGAATGTTAGTCACTACACCTCGAGGTGAAAAAGCTTTAGAGTTGTCGCTTTAGTCAATTCATTTTAGGGACATAGGACATTGTGATTTTTAGCACCGTGTAGTAATTGGACATGTGTTAATTTTTTCTTATAGCCTGTGTTTCTGTGGTGACTTGAGAAGTGTGTATGGGCTATCTGTGATTATTATTGGTGCTTAAATAAGGTACCATCCCGACATTTGTCTGGGGGGAATGTGGGAGAAAACGAACAAAAACCACCCTGCGGCGTAGCCATGCACGTTAAATCGCTGCAGCAAGTCCGGAGGTAGGAGGTCTGAATGCCGGCGTTGACAGAGACTACAATGAGTGTAGGTTGTCCATGTTTACTTTTCCCCGCAGTCCATCCTTACAAATGCTGGGATAGTACCTTATTTCTAGTCCCGACCTATCTACTCCATTCCCGTTCCTAATAAATACCGTTACTCACACTACTACAGTCACCCCAGTAACATAGGTTATGAGACAAATTTAACACACACCAAGTATACGGGATTGGTGATCTAGGCGCCCAAAGCTGCTACAACGAAACAACAACAACAACAACAACAGGCTAACTGAGGATGCATCACTGTCAGCACGAGGATTCAAACCTTCGATCCCCGCACTTCTAGGTCCGGCTACACTGTGGGATAGGAAGCTTTGCAACTAGTGGGACGTGGGTTGGTGACCACGGGTCCCCAGTTGAGTCCGACATTACCTGTCGACATCCCTTGGTCAACTCTTTTTCTTTTGCGATTTCGACGGTATTAATGTAACCGAGACCTAGAGAGTCTTTCATTTCCCCACCTAAATTGGCCCTTGTCTGATCGTTCAAGATAGAATCATTCTTCGAGGGGTCAGACCACTTCTTTTTTCTTTCCATGGTATCTCCTACCTTCTGCTCAAGGACCTATATATGACAGGATGCACCCTGGATAGTGCTCACGGCTGGTGAGTTCGGGTGTTGGCAATCCTGAGGGATTCCTGAGCTGGGTCTCGTTTCCCCCCTTTATCCATTGAATTTGGGGCGGACTCTCTCCTCTTTCCCTTTCCTGGCTCTACGTCTTTCCAAGATCCTCAATTCTCATTATTCAAGGGTTGAGGGCTTTATTTCCCTTATTCTTTCTTATTTGTTCTTTTCTTCTTCTACTCCATAATTAATTGTAATTTGTAGTTACTTTTAGTTTTAGTGTCCGTCTCGTTGCGTAGTGACTACCATTCTTTGCTGTCACAGTGGAGGCCCGGGTTCATTTCCCGGCTCTGCCAAGAAATGCAATTCTGGTTTGTGGGCTGCAACGGGGTACACTCAGCCTCGTGAGGCAAATCTGAGAAGAGGCAGTTTTGATTCCCACTTCAGCCATCCTGGAAGTGGTTTTCCGTGGTTTCCCCACTTCTACTCCTGGCAAATGCCGCTATGGTACCTAACTGAAGGCGATGGCCACTTCGTACCTCGATTACAAATACACACACTACAGTCATCCTTCATCACAGTGAAACAGGTTATCAGACAAATTCTACACACACTCAAGTACACGGGGCTATTTGGCCACGATGCCACAAAGCCCCTAAAGAATCAACCAGAACTGTTTTAGTTCATCATCATCGTTTGCATTTTCACCCAAACATTAGGGTTCGATAATCTAGCTCAGACTGTTCCAAATCCACGAGTTTGAGTATGCCTACACGCGAGTACTCAGCAGTGATGCTCGGAGTAGGTTGGAGACGGACGGGGGGTGATAGCCAATACGTCACTAGGCGAAGGTCATAACACAAGTCCATGTGCTTCCTGTCAGTTTTGATGTATCCGTCACCCAGTGACGGCAGCTGTATTGCACGTTGCTGGTTTACTCATGCAAGGCGGCGAGTACTCGGCTGCTCTTTGGCGAGCAGCTCGGCTGGAACAGCCTGATCTAGATGTTAGGCCCCTTTAAGCACCAATTATAATCAAGCTTTGCATGACTGTGGATAAGTCAGTTGTGATAGGAGCAGAGTGTACCGCCAGGCGCTCTCATGGCTCGCAAGTGTCTGCGAGAGATGCTCCCGCTTCCACCCGCTACTTCACCCCTTTCACTACCTCGTCGAATAGAGAAGAAAGGAGATGAGGGCTTTTCAGAAGCGCTCGCAGGGAAGCGATGAAAAAGAAAAAAGTAAAGCAAGCAGGCAGGCAGGCAGGCAACTACAAGAACAAAATGAAGTGCTTCGGATGAGCTGAGTTGATATGAATCGAGACTGAAGATTAGTTACCGACCACCATGTTGTCACACTGATAGAGAGGGCACGTCATCACGTCACTCACAAAAGCTACATGTTTTATTACAATCGAATAATACCATCAACCCTGTGTACTTGGGTGTATGTCCAATCAGTCTGATAACCTGTATGTCTGTAGTAGTGTAGTGTGTGTAACTGTAATTGTTAGGGTCGGGAATGGGGAACTATCCCAGTATTTTGCTGGAGGGAGTGGGGAAAATCCAAGGAAAATACACACTCAGGATAGCCGCTGTCAGCGTCGGCATTCGAACCTACGATATCCGGATGTGATACAGCCCCACATCGTGGTCGTGAAGAGTGATTTAACACGCACGGCTACGCCGCGGGGTGCAACAACAGTATGACAGTATTGTATGGTCTGTTAGTAATGTTGTTGTTGATTGATTTAGGGCTTTGCAATATCGTGGTCATGTAGCCCCGTGTATTTGTGTGTGTGTGTGGAATTTGTCTGATAATAATACAGGGTCATTATGTGTATGCGCGCCAGTAAACACGGCAAGCTAAGCCGGCTGTGACTAGCGCAGATCGCGGCCGCGCGCACCCAGTTCAGCCGGCGGATGGCGCCTCGCTGACGCATATCGTTAGTTCACACGTGTTTTGTCATTCATATGGCCGTGTATTTGCAAAGCTTAGACGTTAGTGTTGCACTTTTAGTGAGTATTGTGATTGCTGTGATTGTTGGTCATGCCTAGACACCAATTCACATTGCGTGAACGTGTGTATATCCATAATTCGTATATGAAAGGCAGAAAATCTTGTTCTGAAACGAGACGAAAATTTCGAATCAAGTTTCCAGGAAGACCTGTGCCTAATGCCAGTACAATTAGGAAGCTCGCTAAACGATTCAAGGAAACGGGCTCTGTAAATAATAAAAGAGTTGACAGACATTCTTTCATCAGAAGATGTCAGGTGTGTGTTACAAGAGAGGGAGGACATTTTCGGCGTCACTTATGAGCACTGTAAGTACACATTATTGAACATGTTTGGTAAAAGTGTGAAAGTGCCGCGATCTGCGCTAGTCACAGCCGGCTTAGCTTGCCGTGTTTACTGGCGCGCATACACACAATGACCCTGTAATATCGTATGGCCTCGGGTGCCAGGTGCAAGCTTTGTTAATTGATGCCCAAAGGGCAACTTGCATGTCGAATTTTATCGCTCCTTGACGCGCTATGAAAGTCAAGGAGGTTAGATATCTAAGCTCCTTGACACTAGAGCGCTTTCTAGTAGAGAAATGGGGAACTTTGTGTTGGCGGAAAATCCCGAGATTAATTTTGCCATTATGAGCACGGCCGACTGAATTCAAATGGTTATTTAACATGCCAACATCGTATGACATGCGTATCGTGATTTTTGTCGCATTTCAAAAAATCACTTACCACGGCCAGGAGCGAACCTGCAAGCTTGAGCTTGGCAGTCCGACACGATAACCACTCACCCACCGTGGCAAACTATTTGTCTGATGACCTGTGTTATTGTGAAGGATGCATTAGTACTGTACAGGTAGGCTATGTGTAATTCAGATTAGGATTGGGAAGGAGGAAGTTAGGCACCATCCCGGCATTAGCCTGCTTTAGAAGTGAGAAACCATGGAGGTCACTTCCAAGATGGCCGAGAAGGGATTCGAACCCTCCCCTTCTCAGTTTTGCTAAGTGTACCCTGTTCCAGCCCTCAGATCAGAATTAAAATTCCTTGGCAGCGCGGTGAATTAATCCCGACAGCCAAGAATGCTGACAGCTATAGGCCTACCACGAGGTGGTCTATTTATCTGTTAAGATCAGAATTTCATAGCCGTCAAAAAGTGTCGTGGTTAGCGTTATTAGCCACAATTCTCAAGGTCCCAAGTTAGTTTTCCGGCTCTATCAAATTTTATTCTGCGCTGACTGGAACTAGATTCACTCAGTCTCCAGACGAAAACTGATAGTTTCCAAGTTGCTATGCATGTGTTTATGTTGCCCCATGAATCCACGCACTCAAAAATTCGTCGGATATTCCAGTGGTTTCCCTACTGAACCAAATATCGTCAAAACACTATCAATAGACAGCAAATTACTGGGCACCACGTAACAAGCAGATGTCCAAGCAAAGTTCTTAAACGCAAGTTTAATCGTTTACACTCCAAGTGACAACTCTCCGCTGGAATGGTAAACCCTCCGCCATACAAGAAGCCAATTAGTGGTATAGGATAAGGAAAACATTAGTTTGCTTGCTGCAATAACAAGTAATTCTATACACGCTGCATTGCATCAGCTACAGATCGTAGCCATTGACTTGATTTCACGAAATAATACTAAGTACTGAACCTGAAATCACAGCAATAAAATACAACAATGAAAGCAGACATTTTCATTATAATAATACAGTAATTAATTATAATTATTATTATTATAACAGAACAGAGCCTCCGTGGCTTAGGCGGCAGCACGCCGGCCTCTCACCGCTGGGTCCGTGGTTCAAATCCCGGTCACTCCATGTGAGATCTGTGCTGGACAAAACGGAGGCAGACAGGTTTTTCTCCGGGTACTCCGGTTTTCCCTGTCAAAATTTCATTCCAGCTACACTCTCCACTATCATTTCATTTCATCTGTCATTCATTTAATCATTGCCCTAGAGGAGTGCGTCAGGCCTCGGCAGCCGGCACAATTCATATCCTCGCCGCTAGATGGGGGCTTCATTCATTCCATTCCTGACCCGGTCGGAGACTGGAAGCAGGCTGTGGATTTTCATTTTCATTATTATAACAGAAGCCTCCGTGGCTTAGGCGGCAGCACGCCAGCCTCTTACCGCTGGGTCCGTGGCTCAAATCCCGGTCACTCCATGTGAGATCTGTGCTGGACAAAACGGAGGCAGACAGGTTTTTCTCCGGGTACTCCGGTTTTCCCTGTCAAAATTTCATTCCAGCAACCCTCTCCACTCTCATTTCATTTCATCTGTCATTCATTTATTCATTGCCCCAGAGGAGTGCGTCAGGCCTCGGCAGCCGGCACAGTCCATATCCTCGCCGCTAGATGGGGGCTTCATTCATTCCATTCCTGACCCGGTCGGAGACTGGAAGCAGGCTGTGGATTTTCATTTCATTATTATAACAGCCCAGTCAATGCGCATTCAGCCAGTAAATTGTATGTCACGAATATCACTTTTTTACACGAAAAGATACCGACTCATTTTAAATACAACATTAACACTCCTGCCCAATGCAGGAATCGAACAGAGGACGCATCATCCAATTTCAGAGCCTAAAATGATATCGCCAAGCTGCGACAGCCAACCAATATGATTCTTCCTCGGGACGCATTTTACTATGGTATCGAAAGTAATATTGGAGTGATATTGTTAGCTACGAGAACTTATAATTGACAAAGTACGTTTCACTGCTCGTGGCAATAGGCTGAGCGAAAGGCATACATATAGCAGTCAGTGGATACAAGTGTCGCAGGTTTTTGCAGCTGGTATAACACTGCTAATTAGCGTCAAGAGGCTGCTCCACGGTCTTCAATACCGAGCGAGCACCAAAAAGCAGGAACAACACAGGCGCCATGAATAGCAAGTAGAGTGCCTGCCTGCCTACCACTTTCTTATAGCAACCGCACTCACTGAACCTTATCTTCCGCAGTACATCTCACTGCTGGTGTAAGTAGAACAGGGTTTGTATTGAAGATTTGATTCCCAAAAACCACAGTGTCCATTCTCAGTGTGGATTACCCCTGAACCTCCTAAATCATTCAAGAAGAGTTTTGCCACGCTTATAGTCTGAGAAACCTTATTCAATCCAATCCCCGCATAATTTTAGCTACACACATACTAAAGCACATGCATGTTAGTATTGCTTTATGAATGCGGTATTTTCCTTTCGACACAACCTAGAACAGATTTCCCCAACCTTTTACTGCACTAAATCTATAGTCTGAGAAACCTTCCCCAATCCAATCCCCACATAATGTTAGCTACACACATACTAAAGCACATACATGTTACTATTGCTTTATGAATGCAGTATTTTCCTTTCGACACAACCTACAGCAGTATTCCGCAACCTCTTACTGCACTAAATCTATAGTCTGAGAAACCTTCCTCAATCCAATCCCCACATAATTTTAGCTAGAAACACAAAGCACAGACATGTTGCCATTGCTCTATGGATGCGGTATTTTCCCTTCGACACAACCTAGAGCAGT
The DNA here is from genome assembly GCA_946902985.2 of Meconema thalassinum. Classification (NCBI taxonomy): domain Eukaryota; kingdom Metazoa; phylum Arthropoda; class Insecta; order Orthoptera; family Tettigoniidae; genus Meconema; species Meconema thalassinum. The sequence goes on along the minus strand of OX336388.2, from coordinate 1,378,600,213 downwards.
ATTCCGCAACCTTTTACTGCACTAGATATATTTTCAAATACTTAACATAACAGTACCTTCCCAAAACTAATAATCAATGAACCAAAATAACCTAACGACAACGAAGCCCCAATAAGGGAAATATTTTAAATCCCCATAACGGAGCAAAAATTCAGATTTGAAATGCAAATCTAAATAATGAACTAACCCAAGAAAAAGCATAGACTAGAATACCCGGAAAATATAGTAAAAGAAGTCTCACTGAGGCACCAGACCCTCAAAAATCCCGATTGCTTAGCAATTCTTGTTGTTAGTGTCTTTAGCCTTTTGAATGGTTTGACGCACCTGTCCATGCCTCCCTGTCCTGAGCTAATCGTTTCATCTCTACAAAGCTACCACATCTTACACCCGAGACAATCTGTTTAAAATATTATAACCTTGGTCTATCTCGAATTAAAATCGCCTTTCACATACACACAATAAACAGTTTTTGTGCGCCCAGCTTACATCCATCTAAACTTCCCAGCTTGGATCTAGCTTCCTTAATCAGAATGGCGTTTCTCATCCACACAGAACAGTTTTTGTACGTACAAACCTACTCATTACTTAAAGAGGCATGACCTAGTAGCCACCCGACCTGATAAGCTAAGGAAGCTTGCATTTTTACATGACCGTTATTCCAGCTATCATGAGCCATGGGACCTCATTTTACGTGGAATTCGAACCACAGGGCGTTACATTTCACTTTGAAAATCTCACATGCATGACTGAACCCGATCTGCCTTGGCTAGAGGCAAGCAGCTTGACCACTTCGCCATCACACCCCGAATCTAAGTTTCAAGTCCGAGTGTGTGGCGCAGTTGGCTGAGGTGCTCACCTTCAGCACCCGAAATTCGGTGCTCGAATCTCAACCTGGTCGGGTTGCTGTCCTGGAACGCTATTGATATCATTCAAGGCGAAATTGCGGCACTCGGGCATATTTCAAACTCATATCGATATTAGTTCATTATTTTCAAGTTCCAGTTTATTGACACGGAGTTTACTCGCATCATCTCTGGAATGCAGCCTCTCTGTAATTTCCCTTCCATTGGTGTCAGTAAACACCGCGTGTAACGCCTCAAATGAGCGTGCAGTTTAACGGGTTAATAAGACGAAAACAGTGTTCGACCTGTAACGGAGTGCTTGCTGCAGTCACCCCACAGCACTCCCCTCTGCTTCTCACATCCCTTGAGGTGAAGGCAAAGGGAGAGCGGGAGGGAAAGATTTAAGGGATTGAATTGACTGGGGCGAGGTTCCCAAGAGACCGGGATCTGCCGGGAGATTGCCTCGACGTGTTCTTGAGGATGTGCGCGCCGCATACCAAGTGCTGACATCTGCCGCCAAGCCGCGCGACCACTTCTATCGCCTTTTCCAACCTCAATCATCGGTTCTAAAAAAATATATAGGCCAACCGTGAGATGCCCCTAAAACCTTTCAGTGCAGAATGCTTTCTTCATCGTATTTTGAACACCACAATTCTTGGAGAACTATAAAAAGGAACTTATAGCTCCCATAAGAGGCACTGGAAAAACGAAAGAAAAAATTGATTGCCCTGCAATATCACGTAGTTATTTATTTATTGCCACAACTGGACAATGCCCCAATTACAGTAGCAAACAATTGTTTACACACAGACAATACCTGAGAATACATTAAAATACAACATGAAAATACATTCAAATAAATACATTAAAATCTACGATTGTTGAACCAAAATACATTCAAATCTACGATTGTTGAACCAAAATGACAAAGTTTTAAGCAAGTAACTTCCGTTCACCCGTAGCCACAAGGATTTTTCATACACGATTTTCTACAAGATACTTGTATAATGGAGTCCTGCGTTTAAATTGGGATTTCAACGCCGAAGGGCCTATGACCTGAACTTCTGCACATAGTCGAATTCTTTAAGCATTTTATGTCCATTTTTAAATAATAATGTTATTGGTTTTACGTCCCTTTTAACTACACTGGCTTTTAGAGACGCCGGGGTGCCGGAATTTTGCCCCGAAGGGGATCTTTAACGTGCCAGTAAATGTACTGACACGGCTCCCTCGCATTTGCGCACCCTCAAATGCCAGCTGAATGCGCCAGGTTTCGAACCTGAAACCTAGGGCTCAGCAAGCGAGAACGTTACCCCTGAGCCACGCAGCCAGACCCATTTTTAAATAACTAACAAGATCAACACATAGACTGTCATATGAGAATCATTAAAGTGTTTGACTGAAGAAGGCTCACAGAGGCAAAACATGTATCAAAGAGTGTAAGGACATCGTACAAAAACATTTTTGTATTGTAATATCACATAATCAATACGGAAAAAACTAGAATAATGACAAAAGTCATAGATATTTAGCAAGTAGATTTTCATTTATTTTATTTGGGTGGAAAATAAATGTATTTATATCACTTAGTAATCAATTAGAATAATAATAACAATAATAATAAATTAGCCACATCATAAGACTGAATTACGACCGATTAACGAAAAGAATTCTGACATACTCAAGAGAACTTAAAGTGACAACAGTCTGGGTTACACAGGTCTCAATTGATCTCAAAAGTGCCAATATCACACCAACACACATCGAAAATAGAATGACATATAGACATAAGATACGCAGTTGGGAAGTTACACCTGAAGATCGACCAAAGAGAACGGGGAAACGATGGACGGAAGAAAGTCGAGTTCGTCACAGCGAAACGATGGAGGAGTCTTGGAAGACCAAGAAAAACAGCAGCAGATCATAATTTGTTTTATGCGATCCTATGAGTCTAAACAACTTAAATACATTATAATAATAATAAATTAGCATGAAAGCTTATTGTTTGCCTTCTGGTCGCGCTTTATTCGCCCTAAGGCACTACAGTAACATCGGTGAACATATAGATAACATGGTTTGCAATATTACTTCAGAACAATGGAATACAGTAATTGAACATTGTAACAGTAGTATCTCTGCAGCCCGCAGAGCAAGGGAGCCGAAAGTGTTGCCTAGGAGACCACGCCACGGCGCTCACATTGTTCTGTTATCGGAGCAAAGCGGACAGGACCGGACATGGAACAATTGTATGAGCGGACTGACCCGCATCCCATACACGTGCGACCTCAACAACACAGGATTGGCCAAACAAAATGACTCGTCACTAGCTGTGAAAGATAAAACCTGAGGGAATAACGTAGTAAGTTTATGTTCTGAGCGAGTATAAGTAACTTAGCAAAAAAGCATGAGCTAGAAGGAATTTCATTATTTCAAGTGCTGTTTCATAATGTGTGTGTACATCATTAAGTACACAGTACATTAGCTTAATTTTGACCAATCTGTATCTAGATTAGTCCATTTTAGGATAGGCAAATAAACAACCCCGTTAAATTTGAACAACTGTGGCAAAGTTAAAGGGTTAGGACTAGAAGAACGGAATTCGATATTCTACAACCCAACTCCGACATTAAACCTCAGTCTCAAATATGTGTTCGGAAATGGGACTGGCTCCAATTGAAAACAACAACAAAAAAGTCAATAATGTGGGAACTACAGGAATCATATACTGTATATTATTTCAGTAGTATAGATCTCTACTGCGGCGCTCACAAGTGACCGATCGTGACAAATGAGCATTCAAATGAAAGAGAAATTAGCAGTAACGAATTGCACTCGTAATTTCGTAAATGTCTATAATTTCTTTACAAAATGGCTTAAAAATGTATGAAGAGTGCGATTTGCAGATACTGTTGCTGTAGGAAAATACGCTCCATAGTTGCTGTCCACTTCACATTTTGGCCGCTGTGACGCCTGTTACATGTCATTTTAACATTCTGAGGTCTTTCCTTTATCATTTTCATGGATTTCAGAAACAGTAAATCAAAGGAAGAAATACCGGTACACAAATCGTATAGTTTCATAAATATCGAATAACCAGTGAGTGTTACAGCTAAGCTGTCAATCAATGGACTCAGCACAAAAATGACATTAGAAGTGACGAATTGCATTCTAATTTCATAAATATCAATATTTGTAAGAAGTGTACGATTTGCAAATACTGATGCTGTAGGAAAATACGCGACATCATTGCTGTTCAGTTCGCATTTTGGCCGTAGGGACGCCTGTTTCATGTCCAAACTATTAAACGTTAATTTATTTACAGGTTCGCTGTCAACCATTGGACTCAGCACACAAATGACATTAGCAGTGACGAATTGCATTGCCAATTATGAGTTGTCGTCTAAAACCTTAAAACTATTAAATGTTAATTCTTTAACAGGGTGTTCTTCTGCAATCTATTTTCATAAATATTGATTTTTGTAAGAAGTGTGCAATTTGCGAATACTGTTGCTGTAACATGCTGCAATTATGAGTTGTCGTCTAAAACCTCAAAACTATTAAACGTTAATTCGCTTACAGGTGTGAATAGGGAGATATTTTGTACAGATACTAGGAGAGCTAGACCACTTTCATTAATTGTTTGGGATGAGATCTCAATGGTCCCCAAACAAGCGTTAAACATTGTCGATCGGCTATTGAAAGATATTTGCAACATCAGAGCTCCTTTCGGAGGTTAGACTATTCTGTTCGGTGGAGACTTTAGACAGGCACTCCCTGTTGTAAGACATGGCAACCGAACTACCATGGCTGAGAGCAACATCAAACAATCGCCATTATGGTCCAAAATTCACAGTAGCTACTTGCCCCCCCCCCCAAGAAAAAAAAAAAAGACAGCGAAAGATGATCCAATTTTCAGTGATTACATTCGTAAGTTAGGGGTCGTAGAACTTGGAAATCTAACTGAAATGTAAATAGTGTTCTATAATCATTTGGTTGAAATAAAAACATAACCTTTCTCCGTAAGTCTCTCATTATAAACCTATTGGGGAGAGTGTGGTTTTTGAACATACGAGATTTCTCGCACGGGTCCGCTAGTATCCTATATTAACCTATTAAGGAGTATGCAACTAAATATTGGTATTTTTCACAAACTACGTTTTAGAATGTTTGCATAGCGACGAAATGTCATGCGTTCAAAAAATCAAACGGCATGTGCATTTGGTATATAAAGATTATTACACTATACTTAACGACCATGGAATTAGCTAAATATTGATAATGTATGGCAATATAAACCGTTACTGTACTTCAGAACAATAGGGAAAGTTTTAACTGCACTTAATCGACGTTTGTAGTCTCAAATTATACCACAATTTGAAACAACAATAATCTAGAGAGTAGAATATAAGCTACCAAGATTATACTAAGGGTAATTATAGCTATCTGTTGTTAGCCCAAGTCAATTACGGTTTCGACAACTATACACAAGCATGTCCTATGCCCACGCCTTTGGCATTTCCAAAGTACTATAATTGTAAAACTGTTGTTGGCACGAGATCTCAAAACGACCGCTGCATAAACAGGTTTGATGTCCTAAGGGGGTTATCTTCATGCTTACATAGATAGGCAACTAATTTATGTGACATTCAATGTTCATAAACGTAAAATGACGTTAACGGTCCCATCAGTCAGAAATCACACGAGGTTTCTTCATTGGTATATTCGATGTTCGTAAGGGAACAGTGATCGGGCTCTTTCCCTTCTCAAAGGCTAAGGTGAAGAAGCATTTCCATGTCGCAATTATTATTTTTTTAACACTTGTGGCTAGTTTACCATTTCAATCGATAGTTCCAAATGAGGAAAATGCTAGAGCTGAACTGCGAAGTCATTCGGTCGAAAAACAGTAGAAATTCACAGCCAATTTATAGTATTTACGTTTCCTTCGGCCAGTCTACAATTATTTTGGCCTCCATTTACCCACGATTCCTCCTTGGCTACCACCATGCGATCAGAATGGCCGCGCATCGTTGCTTAAAAATGAAATAAAAAACACTGCAACTGGTTATTAAAATGTAGGCTACTTACAAAACAATCAGTGTTTCTACAAAAGGATCAGGGTAAGAACATTGCCAGGGCAGAAATCTCTACATACTGGAGCATAAAATGAAGTCCCCGATTCTTGGAAGTAACGGGTATTCTCGAGAACCACTGGATGGATTCTGATGCGGTTTTCACCATTGTGTAAAGGATTTCTCTAGGAAGGCTTCTGTAAAAAACACATTCATTTATGACCAAAGGAAGACGAGCAGTAACGATTTCAGTGAATCGAGTCAAAGAAAACCCTGCTGTCCGTGTGCATTTTAACTTACGCCGAGTAAACCATTAAACATATATATACTGCTCAAAAAAATTAAAGCACCACTTTTTTCAAAGGCCACCAAATTTTGAAAAGTTGACCTACAAGCTCGAAATCTCAGTATGACGTTTTTCCTGACGCCTACCAAGCTTATGCTTCAGTACAACTCTCCAAATCGAGTAGTTTCGGGGTAGCACCCCGAAAACCAGCCCATTTTCGAAAACCGCAAATTCAAGTTTGCGAAAAACGCTTCAGGACTTGTCGCAGGTTGCCAAAGCAGTCGAAAAGAATGAGTCGTGCTCTTAAAGGTTCCCCAAACACGTTGAAATCGTTACATTTGACGTTTGGGCATTTCAACCCCCTTCATCATCCCCTAAACATGGACTACCATTGGGGGCGTCTGAGAAGGCACCGGGTGTGTTTAACCACCTGAAAACCTGTACACCGTCCTCAGTTGCTGATTGCAGTAAGTTCTTAAGGCCTCCGGAAATGTCCACACCCCCTAACACCCTCAACTGGCATGGGACCAAACCACCCCTTCTCGATTCACCCCTAAGAAAGGTTTTAATCAAGATGTTTATCAGTGCTGCTAATGGGGGGGTCTTCCCCTAACGTTTCAAAAAAGGAACTGTGCCTTTGTCACCACCCCTTACCCTGCAACCCCCGTTTGTATGATTTTTTGAATCAGGCCCTTTTTAAGGGCTGAAACGACGTCTTAATCGCTGAAAGGGCTGTAAAGGTCCTTAGAAGTAGTGGTGACACGAAATCAACCCCTTCCGATCGATGATTGACATTCAGTCCCCCAAATTCGATATTTTTGCACCCCCAATCCTCCCTGTCTGGACGCGTAATGCGTCATGGCAGAGTTTTCAGAGTTGGATGAAAATGAAGCTTATGGCCTGCAAACGAGCCCAAAACAGCAGGCTGGATAGAAATTCATCGGTAGGTTGGGAAACGGGACCAAAATTTTTCAAAAAAGTGTACAGCCTACAGTAAGTACGCCCATGCATAGGCAACCCACATCACGTCCGTGCGTGTGGGTTGCCTATGATCGGCAATATGTTACAAAGTTTGGCAATGGGAGAAAAATGACGTGATGTGGGTTGCCTATGCATTGGTGTACTTACTAGAGGCTGTTAACTTTTTTGAAAACTTTTTGGTCCCGTTTTCCACCCTACCGATGAATTTCCATCCAACCTGCTGTTTTGGGCTCCATTTCAGGCCATAAGCTTCATTTTGATCCAACTCTGAAAACTCTGCCATGACGCGTTACGCGTCCAGACAGGGAGGGTTGAGGGTGCAAAAATGTCAACTTTGGGGGATGGAATGTCAATCAAACATCGGAAGGGGTTGATTTCGTGTCACCACTACTTCTAAGGACCTTTACAGCCCTTTCAGCGATTAAGACCTCATTTCAGCCCTTAAAAAGGGCCTGATTCGAAAAATCATACAAACGGGGGTTGCAGGGGAAGGGGTGGCGACACAGGCACAGGTCCTCTTTTGAAACGTTAGGGGAAGACCCCCCATTAGCAGCACTGATAAAAATCTCGATTTAAACCTTCCTTAGGGGTGAATCAAGACGGGGTGGTTTGGTCCCTTGCCAGTTGAAGGTGTTAGGAGGGGTGAACATTGCCGGAGGCCTTAAGAACTTACTGCAATCAGCAAATGAGGACGGTGTGCAGGTTTTCAGGTGGTTAAACACATCCGGTACCTTCTCAGGCGCCCCCAATGGTAGTCCATGTTTAGGGGATGATGAAGGGGGTTGAAAATGCCCAAACGTCAAATGTAATGATTTCAACGTGTTCGTTGAACCTTAAGAGCAAGACTCATTCATTTTCGACTGCTTTGGCAACCTGCGACAAGTCCTACAGCGTTTTTCGCAAACTTCAATTTACGGTTTTCAAAAATGGGCTGGTTTTGGGGGCGCTATCCCGAAACTACACAAGTTGGGGAGTTGTGCTGAAGCATGTGCTTGGTAGGCGTCGGGGCAAACGTCATACTGAAATTTCGACCTTGTGCAGTAAACTTTCCAAATTTGGTGGCCATTGAAAAAAGTGGTGCTTTAATTTTTTTGAGCAGTATATATATATATACTATGAGTGTAAGAATTGTTCAACATGAGATGTTCTACAAAAAAGTCCGCAACATCATCTCTATCTATAATACATCGCCCACTATAAGTGTTTTTAAGTTTTCATTTCTTCCAATAATCTTCATTGGGTGGAAAAATTATATTACTAGCTTCGGAGCGAACCAATCACCCCAGCTTCGGTCAGCACCAAACTCTCGAGTCGTATCATGACTTCAGAGAAGAGTGTTTGGAGTTTCGCTGTTCACCTCCGCTTTTCTGAATTGCGTCTGAGACTTGCCGTCCGTACGCTGGGTAAACCGTTAAAGATACCAGACGAAGCCGACGCGGGTTGCTAGTGTATAATATACTGTATTATTGGGGCTCCGGGATGAGTCCATGTCTTTCGCAGAACGTGCACATTAGAGAATACAGTAGTCTACTAATCTGGTACCCGATTTAGTTATTGGCCCCAAATTGTATGCAACAAAGATAATAATAATAACTAGTGGGCCCGTGCGAGCTTTCGCAACGTGAATGTAGGTTGATGGGGTAGTAGGGAAGAATGTGGGAGAACGAAGTTTTAAATATTGAAGAAATGTATTTATTGTTGTTAAACGGCACGTATATGAGAAGAACACAAAGAATTATGTAGAACAGTGTTTTGTACTTGTCACAGCACCTCTTTGTAGACAATATTCGATGTTACAACGAATTCATCGGTTATTGTTTGCTCGGGAGTTTCTTCTACAGCAATTTTTACATTTGCAAAGGATTGAACCCTAGAGAAAGTCTTGGCGAGACCACACCGGTACCATCTGTTGAGAGACTCTTCAGCTAACAGTACGCCGCGCTCCCGCCAGATGGCTGCCGCCGCCGCGCTGCCCTGCTCTCGAGCGGCAGGCTCGCCAGGTTACGATGCTCCCATTGTAAATGTACATTTTTTAAGGTATTTATTTAATTGCGAGGCACTTAAAGAGGAAACGAGTGCGATTCGGGCACACATGGGGTTATGCGGAATCTGTAGGTACCCCATATGTGTAGGTTGGTGTTAACAGGACCTTATTTTCGGTACAAAACCGGAATGGGACCTTAGCAGAATAATATAGGGAAGATTGACAGAAAAGTTCACTTTAATACTCGAAGAATGAGAGCTTGTAAACTTGTAGCGGCACCAGAGACGACAATGAGCGAATGAGTGTAACTCAGAAGTCCCTCAAAATTGTCAATTTTTTTGAACCCCTAAGAGTAAAGCATGTTCATAGATTGCTCCGTGTTGAGGTGGGTGCCCTTTAGTCCCCCCTCTCACGACATTCTTACAGTGTGCACTCGATGTGTTTCTCTATTAAATCATGACGAGAGAGTCCGGGAAAGTTCACCGTGGCCGGGACTGAATATGCATGAAGTAAAGAATGAGTGAGTTCCTTGTTTCTTGTCCCCGCTGAATAACTTAGTCAGCAGTAGGAGTGGAGTCTGAGCAAACAGGCGGGTGGTGCATTTAGTGTGCCTCCCGTGCTAATTAGTCGGGTAAACACGCGCGTGGTGGGGGCGGTGTTTATTAGAGGGGGAGGGGAGGGGAGAGCGAGTCGATAACATATTACAGCTCCCTCGCGCCACCCCGCCTGCACGCTTGTTTCACACCAGGCTGTAACCGCGATATGGCTCGCCACATGACATCGTGCCACTCACTAATCCATTAACCATGCATAGACTCTCCAGGGCAGTCCGGGCACCACGCAACTGGAGCACTCAGGTAATAGGCGACACTCGTCTAGCCGGAGCTACCACAGGGAAACAAAGAAAGAATCCCGGGATGTGCCTCAAGGAAGTGTGGAAAATCCACTCAGAATCACCACTGTTAGGGTCGGGATTCCACCCTCGAATCTCCAAGCTCTTCATTGTAGGCCTATTCCTGGAGGGTGATTTATTAGCGCACTAGGATACGCATTATGAGCACTATTATAATCTCAATTTAGGGATGGTGATTGTTGTTTAGGGTGTGGAATATCGAAGTCTAGTCGTGTCGGGGGTTTACTATGGTTGGTTGGTTGGTTCCTGCGACAACGCGGTCATGTAGCCCCGTGTACTTTGGGTGTGTGTAGAATTTGTCTGATAACCGGTGTTGATTGTGATGGCTGTATTAGTGTGAGTTATCTGTAATTCAGGTAAGGACTGCAGACGATTCATTTTTTTCAAGTAGTTCCTACTTTTGCCAACAAATGCTACCATCCACGACACCTAGCTGCGGACGCGGCTACTAAATGCCACCGCAGTCAGCAACCGGTGGCCAACGTTGGAACTAATAGAGCGTTATCAAACTAACCTACAAATTTTTGCTTCCACAAGTGTAATTAGTGGAAGGTTCTCTTTCATGCCATAAATCTATGACATGGGACCGCCAGCTTTAATAATAATAAGCTATCACTCGTTCTCGAGTAAGATTGTCTTCTAAAGGTGAGTTCTTAGATGACTATATAGCCCAATCCTGGAAACACAAACTCTTCCACAGTAGCGACACACGTTGTTCGGAGCAGCCACTGGCTCTTGTGGGTTGATCCTCCTATAAACCTCACGCTCTTTCCTCGCATTGTACTTCTCAGTCTCACGGCTTCGTCGATGTTGTTCGAAACATAGTGGACCTTGGTGGACGAAGCGTCGCCATACCTGACGATTTGATGCTGTAGTCTCCCATTCATCCGTGTCGATTTGACATTTTTTTTAAATTGTATTTTAGGACGTCTTTGAAGCGTTTCCGTTGCCCTCCTTGCTTTCTCTGTCCAATCCGCAACTGGCAGTACATGATTTGTTTTGGAAGACGTCGTTCAGGCATGCGAACAACTTGTCCTGCCCATCGAAGCTGATGCTTTAATATCATAGCCTCAATGTTGGTAGTATTCGCTTCCTCCAGGATACTGATGTTGGTGCGTCGGTCCTGCCACTTAACTCCAAGAATTCTCCTGATGCAACGCTGATAGTACTTTTCCAAACACCTTAAGTGCCTTCTGTAGGTAGTCCAGGTTTCGCAACCATAGAGCAGAGAAGGTATTACAACAGCTTAGTACACATGCAATTTGGTTGGAGTACTGATGTCATGGTTGTCAAACACCCTTTTTCGCAGGCGCCCAAACGCTGCACTGGCACATTTAAGGCGATATTGGATTTCAACATCAATGCTAGCATTTGCTGAGAGATGACTGCCCAGGAAAGGGAAATGCTCAATGTATTTTAAGTTGTTCCCATTGATCATAATGGGGAAACCAGCAGCATTACAGTTGGATGTAGCAGGTTGATGGATAATTTGCGTTTTACTGGTGTTTATTTCCAGACCTATGCACGTATAGGCGTCATTAAAACATTCAGAGCAGCCTCAATATCGTCTAGCGAGTTTGCCAATATAACACTGTCGTCAGCATATTGGAGTTCGAGAACGGAAACAGCCGATACCTTTGTCTTTGCTCGCAGTCTGCTAAGATTGAATAATCCTCCGTCAGTCCTGTATTCAATATCTACACCATGCGGAACTTTTTCTTTGATCAGGTGAAGCATAGCGCCAACAAAAATTGAGAATAATGTTGGGGCGATCACACATCCTTGCTTGACACCTGTTGTGATCTTAAAGGGTTCTCCAGGCCCTTTGCTGTTAAGAACTGAGCCCTTCATATTATCATGTAGTATTCTAATGATCTGAATGAATTTTGGAGGACATCCAATTCGAGCTAGGATTTTCCAAAGAGCTTCTCTATTGACTGAATCGAAAGCCTTGACGATATCAATGAAGACCATATATAGAGGGCGATCTTGTTCTCTACATTTTTCTTGCATCTGTCTAGCACAGAAGATCATATCAGTTGTTCCTCAATTGGGTCTAAATCCACATTGGGTTTCAGGTAGTGATTCTTCAGCCAAAGGTTTAAGACGATTGGACAGGATTCTGGCAAGTATTTTTCCAGCTACAGAAAGCAGGGATATTCCACGATAGTTTCCACATTGTTCCCCTCCGAAGGAAGGCATACTGAGGGATTATTTATTTATTTATTTATTTATTTATCGTATGACTTTTAGTGCCGGGAGTGTCCGAGGACATGTTCGGCTCGCCTGAGTCTGTAGCTGCTTCCAGCGGACACACTCATTAGGGTGAGCTACAAGTTCCGTTCAATTTCAAGTAGTTCCAACTTTCGCTACCAGATACCAATGATACCTAGTGATTAACGTTGGAACTTTGATAGAGCGTTCCGACGAAATCTAACTTCACAATTTAGCTTTACACAAGTTTAGTCTGTGAAAAGATCTTTTACATGCCATAAATCTATGACATGGGACCGCCGGCTTTACGTCCCCTACGAAGGAAGGCATACTGAGGGATTTAACGCTCTTAAAAAATCCGACGACTTCGGCCGGGTTTGAACCCACGATTTTGGGGTTTACTGTACTATAATATTTACATTTTATAAAAGGTCATACGATAATAATTAAGGACTCTGATTTATGGTAATATAAAATGCCTCAAAACGATAAAATAGAATGTTCAAATCGGTGAAGTAGGCATCTATAGCGGCGAAATAAAATAAAAGAGGTGTGAGTGTACTTAATAACTGTGTATACGGTGCACGGATTTGGTTCAATAATAAACACTGTAGAAACATTTGGAGGAATAACAAACGTTGTTGGTTTTTTTTTCGAACGATCTGAAACTCGAATTATATTTTGGGTGTATAATATCTAACCTAATTCACTTCCAACAAATATTCTTCATTTCCTTTTCTCACTAACTCGTGAAGCTTATGTTGTCCCCAAATTATAAGCAGAGCATTTGTTTCCATGATTTCAGGACTTCATCCAATCAAGTTCGAGAAGAGACTTCGGTATCCCGTATCATATGAAACAATTATGTTAAAGATTTCCTTTTTTATATCAAACGCCAGATAGTGGAACTATATCAATTAATTTTAAAGTATAGGGTATTTAAAACAATATATATTGCCATCATTCCGTTGGCATTTAGCATTTTAGGGTGATAATAACACATTTCGCGATATTTCGTAACTTCGATATCAAAACAAGATGTTGAGTAAAGAACATACATGGGTAGCCTATAACTCATTGTCCTTCTCAAGGAGTATAATTGAATGTCTGTTGTAGTAGCTTGCTGAAATACAACATGCTATATACGTTAATTGATTGAATCCTCACCTGAATTATAAATATACACACTAATACAGCCATCAAAATAACACAGGTTATCAGACAAAATTCAACACTTACCCTAGTACTGTACATGGGGCTAAATGACCATGATGTCCAAGCCTCTCAAATGAAACAACAACAGCTTCCTACCCTAATACTTCCTCGCTTAAAAGTACATACACAAGTACAGACATCACAGTGACACAGGTTATCAGACAACTTCTTCTGTACCACGGGGCTACATGGCCATGATGCCGTAAAGCCCCTAAAGAATGGATAACAACAATAGACTACCGCGGATCAAGGACAACGAATTTTAATCGCCATAATCGAATGTTGAAATATGTAGTGTTATAAGTATATATATTTTCGATTACAAACACACACTATATATGCTTAACATTATAACGTGTGAGTAGTTATAAATCAATAAATATAAAAAAAATCAGGTAAAAAAATTAACCCACTTAGATTTGAACGGTGAACCTCCAGACTGTGAGCCTAGGACGCTACCACGACGCTACACACGTTCGGTGCTAATAATATGTTAACAACAGCTTTAGTATAACTGTCTTGAATGTTTTGTCTAGGAAGGAACGATTTCTATCAACCGTTTGATACTAAATTTGTATTATTTTGTTCAGTACATTCGTAAAACGATATCAATCTACTGAAATATGGACTAGTGAGCAAACAATAGCCTCCATTTTGACCCAACGAGGCGGCACGGCCTAGCACGATACGGCACGGTCAGCTTGAAGTGTTAGTCACTGCTACGGTATAATATTCTAATATAAAATGAAAATATCCTACCGATCACCTCCTTGAGGACAGTTTAAAACCACCCTCTGTACGATAAGCGGATTTGGTGAGGCTGGGCCATGTTAAATCGTAAGTTATGGTTAGACTTTAATACTTGCATGATTCATACGTCCGCCTTCTTCAAACTATTTGGTTATGACCTTGTAGTTTGGGGAAAAGACGCTTCCCACATTAAGGCATATTGTTGCAAAATTTGGTAGAGATCAGATGATTAGGTTAGTCGTAATTTGATTTAAGCTTTGAACATTTGGGAGGCCGCCATTTCGTTTCCGAAAAGATAGCGGCAATATACAACATGACACTGAGGTGTCCTTTGCTAGTGCTACCTCTGTACCAAATTTGTTTCAGTTTGGTTTCGTCATGTTTGAATTGATACGGTGGGGGGGTGTCAGATATACACATACACACTCACACACAACTTTTGGTTCGTCACGCGTCATGGCGCGCCTCGCTCGGAAGTGACGGGCTCCATCTCGGCAACGCTGTACAGCTTTACGCGTATCGGCTAGCTGCGGAACCATGTCTTATTTTCCCATACAAATACAAACCGATTTAAATTAAGTGAATTAATTTACGTATTTCATAGTCATACAGCATAACCTTTTGATATATAAGGATTACAACACGACCAAGAACTACACTTTCCAACCACTCCGAGCCGAGAAAAAGTTACCTTAAAAAAATGATAGCAACTTTGTTTCTTGGACACACAAAAATGTGCAATTAATAAACCAGTTATAAAACATTCCAATGTAGCCTTTATGGTGTTAGAATTTGGATTCGATCTGATGACGTGTTTTTGAGATAAAAATTCTTAAATGTGACGCATGGTTGAAACACGCTTAAAAATAGGCACTTTTTCTGTTCCAACTGCAATAAAAAATATTAAAATGTAAATTAAAAATTCTAAACCTAACTTACATGAACTAACAGAACGACGAAAATGATGATGTTATTGGATTTTATGTAGGTCTATTGGTTACTTCATAAACAACCTTCAAACTCCAGTGCACATAATATTTTGGTCGACAGTAGATGGAAAGTTTTAGACGATTGAGCGTACATTTCCTATTCTGCTGTCCTCGAACCAATTTCGTTTCACTTCGAAAATTTCATATTCGTGAATTACTCTGAGAGAATTGAAACTGACTGGGGGTACAGTGGTACAGGAAGAATCTTCACAAACAAGAAAGCATAAACCACTGATTTAAATTCAATTCAAACCACATGAGCGCAATGATTATTTATGAAAATCTTACATGCATTAGCCAAGATAGGAAGCAACCCCAACGAAATAAAGTGATATGAAGATATCGTAAACTTGTTATAACTGGTGTAGAATTATTTGAATTCAGACTGCTGATCAGTGCAATCGATGTGTCTGCACTGGGGTTGGTATCAGTGGAGTTGCAAACATGCCTCAGGTACAGAAACAGTGTACACGACAACAAATAGGTGGAGTGTGCAAGAAACATCTACGGAGGTGGAGATCAGAATGACTCTGTGGGAAAATCGAATGAGTTAAGCAATCCCTAAGTAGTAACGTAATGTGTTTTCTGTTGACATGTCTGTGTTACTTTAGTATCTCGAAATGGACATCCTCCTCTTCGGTTGATACTTCCCCTCTAAGTAGACCCAAAGTGGTTAGTTTTGTCAAAGGAAGGGAATTGTTGTATGTACGTCTATTAATGCTCGTTCCCATATAAATTTATTTTCAGAGTAAAATTATACATTCTTGGCATGAAGATCGGTCTACTGACGACACAATGGTATGTGTATCCCACGTCTGCCATGCCCGGTAGCTATCGAATGGCACAAAACACACTGACACACGAGACGTCCTCACCCTCTGTACAGGTGAAGGAACAAGAGTGAAACGTCAGTACATACAGCTCAGTGGTAAATTGACTAATCTAGAGCTAACAAAGGACTCGTCACCTCACCCCTACCAGACTCCCTCAGAACGGATCAGCGCACAGCAGGTGCAACTCACCGGAGGTGAGTGTCTCCAGACTAAATTTGGTTCCAAAGGCCATTCATTAACACTTCAATGATCTATTGCCACCGTTCAAAGGTTCTAAGCTAGACCAAAGCCTCTTATTTATATTTTTCTCTTTTCCTTTGAATCTCCGAATCTCGGATTGCTAGAGATTGGGGAGAGCGTATTATTTATTGCATTCATTACTTGATAATGCGGTTATTAATTACAATAGTTACCTAATAGCACAATACATGCTGAGTAAGTTTAAAAAATGTAACATAATAATAAAATGAAAATGCCCTATTAAATGGGCTACATCACACCATAGTCTCTCTGGTGAGGTCATATGGGTGAATAATTCTCGTCACTGTTATCCTACAGCATAAACCCGCCAACAAGGGGTACATATATTTCTTCTTCGATAATGCATCCGATCAAAATGGGACTAATGAAAGTAATGCACCAAATACAGTAATTACCAGTTCTTTTATTTCTCTTTACAGGTCACTGATTTTCCGAGTTTTTAATCTTTTTTTTTTTCAATGTTGTATTATTATTATTATTACATACAAATCCTATCCACAGGTGGCTTCGGTGGCATAGTTGGTATCACGATGAGCTTCTATGCCCAAGATCGCGGGTTCAAACCCGGCCCGAAGTCGTCGGATTTATTAAGAGCGTTCAAAATCCATCAGTATGCCTTCCTTCGAAGTGGAAGTAAAGCCGGCTGGCCCATGTCATAGACTTGTGGCATGTAAAATAACCTTCCACTAACTACAATTGTGTGAAGCTAAATTTGTAGGTTAGATATGATTAACGCTATATTAGTTCGAACGTTCTACCCCAGATGCCGGTTGCAGTGGCATCTAGTAGCCAAGTTCACAGCTAGGTGTCGTTGACGGTAGCATTTGGTAGAAAAAGTAGGAACTATTGTACTGTATTTGAAATTGATCGTCTGCAGTCCTTACCTGAATTATAGATAACACACACTAATACAGCCATCACAATTAACACCGGTTATCACACAGATTCTACACTCACCTAAAGGACACGGGGTTACATGACCGCGTTGTCGCAGCCCCTAAACTGAGGAACCAACCAACCTCTTATCCAGGTAGCAAGATACAAAATGCGTACCGGTAAGTAAGCTATATCGTTTCCTTGGTCGGATGACCTGAGTATTTGCCTCCGATGTTGATCGTCTACAGTTCCCTGTAGGTTGTAACTTCATGTCAATGCGTCAGAGAGAATCAGAGATTGCTTTTAGTGTGGCAAGGTGAGAAAGGGTTGAGGAACAGTAAAATAGATGAGAATATTTCAACTGTAAGATACCTGCAAACATAAAGTCATTTACGGCTCTAGTATTTGAGGAAACAATTGAGAATTAGAACGTATAGTTATGTCCGTGCAAATGTCTCGGTTATTACAAGACACAATAGACACTGACAACTTGCGTGACTGAGTTAAATGTTCCCATCATCACTACCAAGAACGAGCATAAAGCACATTTGTCAGAGACAATCACTTTTAATAGCATCTGAGTTAACGTAAGCTTTCAATGTAAACAGATTATGGGAGAATTGCTTTTTAATGAAAGATGAACGCTTGAAGTTACGAAATAATATCTACTGTATGTTGCATAAGCTCACCGGAAAGAATACCGGGTGAGTTAGCCGTCGTCGTTCCGGCATGACTGCTGGCAGTCGCTCACATCCGGGAGGCGAGGAGGTTCGAATCCCCCCGCCGGCAACCTTGAAGATGGTCTTCTGTGGTTTCCCATCTTCTTTCCAGGCAAATGCCGGGGTTGGTCCATAACTATGGGCCACAGCCGCTACCTTCCAACTCCTCGACCTTCCATTCCAACTTCCCCCCCCCCCCCCAACGGTACTTGTAGCTCACCCATTGGGTGTCCGTCTCGAAGCAGCTACAAAACTGGCGCGCCGAACATGTCCTCGGACACTCCCGGCACTAAAAGCCATACGCTAAAAAAAAAAGGAAAGAATAAATAGTCACCCCCGGAGACATCGTTCTAATACCGTGTAATATTGCCTCTAGCCTTGATAACCGTCTTGGGGAAGGGCATCCACAAGTCTCTACAGATATCAGTGTCGTAACTACGAGGGTGACCACAGGGATCAATCCTCCCCCGATCCCCCAAGAGCCAAATAATAAAAATATGAAATTTGTTGAAGTTTTAAATTTAAAATAAAACCAATCTTCGGATTGATGACAAATGATTGGATTGTGTTTGAAAGCATTTATTTTCACTCGTGTAAAATTTTTGGCGTCACCCTAACTTGAATGAGCAAAATGGTTAGCCAGAGGGGTGGCAGTGTGATGGATTTGGTACTACCTTTCCTCATCCCTTTACAAAAAATATACCATTGCACTTGTTAGTTACCACACACACTCAATTACACGAGGCAATATGACCACGATGTCGCAATTTGTATGGTAAATTTCTTAAGGCTAAATATCCCGACGCTCTGGTATGAATATATTTCAACAGATGGCAGCACAAGCGAAGCTGAATTTATTTATTTACTTTTGTATCGAAGGGGAGCTCCGATCTGCGATCTGAAAACTGCTATGTACTCTGTCTAGTAGCAGAATTGATATTAATTCATTGCTTACTTTTTAATTTAAAAAAAAAAACCAGAAAAGTTGCTGTCTGTTTTTCAAATATCTGATTAAAATTCGAAAGAAGCCGGGTAATACGTAAGTTGACTTTTACTCACTGATTCCAAAGCCGCATCGAAAACCTAAATCGGTTGAATAGAATCGTCGGGATCACTTTGGGAAGTTTGTGAATAAAAGTGTTACAGTATTTGCAACAAGACGCGACAGTAGAAGAAGGTCATGGAGAGCGGGTTGTGGGAGGGTTGTGGGGGGGGGGGGGAGGGGGGGGGGGGAAGAGGAGGTGAGAGGAGCGGATGTCGTGTGATTTGAGAGAGCGACAACCTTGCCAGACGGTATGGAATTCCCGAGTATCTAGTCCAATGTTGTGATTGACTGTGCTGGTTAGTTCTGAATTATTGTCAAGGTCTGGATATTTCTGACTGGTCCTTTCATATTTTACCAGTTCCTAGTTACGACTTCTTGTTTTTAGTTCATCGATCTCATTAATAACTTTTTGTTTAATTTATTTTACCTGCAACAGTATTATTTTTAATGCCCGTTAGGTGTTCTATTTTCTTCACTTTATTTTTTGGACAGTATTTCTGGTAGAATAGATGTATGTACATATAGGTAGGCTACGACAGGTGGAGAGAATTACGGTCATCACTTGGAGTTATATTTTCGTTTTTGTTGAAAAATTGAGCCACCACCAAAACCGATTCAAGGGCGTTCCACTAAATCCCAGGCGAGATTGCGACTAAGTACCAAGAAAAGGAAGCCATGCACTCAAAAAAATCCAAGAAAATCACCTCTTCACACCCGCAAGTTTTTTTCTTAGTTTATATTTGAAATTATATATTTCTTTACGCTTGCATTAGAGAATCTGTAATGCACTGAGCAGTTATGATTTCACTTATATTTTACTTGTAGCCTACAAGTTGGATGACTAAACGTCACCCCGCAATATGCAGGCTACATGGCTGAACAGCGCAGCGGTTGCTTGGTAGGCCTAGACCCTTCATGGGCTGTCGCGCCACGGGTGTAGTTTGTTTTTACTTCTAATACATAAGTGTGTGAATACAAATTCACGAACTATTCAGTGTCAACTTATTTTCAGAGAAGCAAGTTCGACTTCAAATGAAAACAATGCGTTGTGTGGAAAAATAAAGGTGTAGGGATTGTGAAAATGGAAAATTGGTTTCCGGAAATACCGGATTGGATTGGGATCCATAAAGACTGCAAACAGTACTTTTGAACTACCAGCGGGCAAGGTGAAAGCAAACATCTAACTGCAGCCAAACTTATGCGTTATTGCTTGCAGCCCCTAATTGCAAAGAGTTCCCAGCTAGTATCAAACACCACCAACAATGCTGCCGAAAATTATATGTTCCTTGTTGCAAAATTCACGGGAGGTAAGCAGATCAATCGAGGGAAACGAGGTTCCTTCACTCATAGAACCAAAGCTGCCGGGCTGGTCTTTCAGTTTGGGCCATCCTGGCACTACAAAACAATGCAATCAGTTTAGGAAATAAAACTGCCACAATAGTGAAGGACACTGCACTCAGCAGAAAGAGAAGAAGTGCAGCTTTCCGAAAAACTTTATTTGCGTCGCGACAAGGGAACAGAATGTCCCAACAACAGTGTAATGAAATGAAACTTACTGTCTCACGTGATTATGGAAACCGATCAATGCAGTTGGATTTCGATGAGGTACTGTTGAGAGAGTTTAGTGATGAGAAGATCAAGCAACAAACGCTTAGTGAAGGCCATATAAAAAAAACTGGAAATGGAAACAAGGGGACAAAGGGAAAATGAAAAGTGGCACACAGCTAGAGAGGACCGACATACGGCATCCAATTTTGGGTAGGATGTATGCAAGAGGAAACCTACTTCGAAATGGGCTCCAATAGCAAAGAACATTCTGTACGGCGAATTTCACTCAAAAGCAATGCAGTATGACTGTGATAATGAGCAAATTGCAAAACCAAATTTAGAGGAGAAATCGGTAGAAAAGTCGAAGAATGTGGTATTTTCGTACATAAAACTTATGGGTTTTTAGGTGCCTCCTCAGACGGATTAATAGGAGACGACGCTATAGTCGAAGTCAAGTGCCCTTATTCTGCACGGAATATGACCATTCTGGAAGCCTGCAAAAAGCTAAAGTGATTTTGTTTGGCAGAAAGTACGCGAAAAAAAAAGCCTAGAGAATGTCAAGAACAGTGCCATTCAGAAGAGAACATATTGATAACTCTTTAACACTCACATGATTTTTATTTCCAGAACCAGAGCCAGTTGGAAATAACATAGCGGGAAATATGTTATTTTGTGGTATGGACGCCCAAGGACATTCACATACAAACAATAAAGAGCGACGAAAAGTTCTGGAGACAAGAAATGCTTATGTAACTGACAATCTGCTACGAGAAAATCTAGTTGCCTGAGATCATTGATCCCAGGATGACCAGATCAATGGATATAAGAGAACCTGAGGTGACGTAAAATACTGAGTGTGTGCAAATCATGGAACGTTATCTTTGATATGGAAAAAATTGAAGCATTGATTTCAAGAACAGGAAATACTTAGGTATAATATGTTTGTTTGTTTGTTTGTTTATAGTACGCTGTACTAGTGCCTGTGCTAACAATAGGCAGATGAGAATATCTTAGGAACTTATATGTACATAATATTTTTCCTCCAGGTATGCATTTTCATAATTTGTCTATTGTAATAAAATGTCCTACATAAATGAACTTTTATTATTACTTCCATGAAAATTGAAGAAATTTATAGTGATTGGCCTCGCGGAGTCGTTTCAGATCTCACGAAAAAAAGAGAATTAGAGGGCCATCCCTGACTCTAATACAGTTACACACATAATCAACTACACGGGACTGATGATGATGATAATAATAATAATAACGTTATTGGTTTTGCGTCCCTTTAAACTACTGTGGCTTTTAGAGACGCCGGGGTGCCGGTATTTTGCCCCGAAGGGGATCTTTGACGTGCCAGTAAATCTAATGACATGGCTCCCTCACATTCGCGCACCCTCAAATGCCAACTGGCTGCATCAGGATTCGATCCTGCAACCTTGGGAACAGCAAGCAAGAAAGTTACCGCTGAGCCACGCAGCTAGCCGAAGGGGCTGATGAACAAGATGTCCCAAGCCCCTACAATGTATTGTTAACAACAAGAATATTTGAGAAAGTAAGAAAGGAATCTGTACGAACACATTGTGTCAACGTTACATATTGTGACACTACTACAGTATAATTTTATTGCTTAGATATTGTTCCACGACTAGGCACTTGTACAAGTAACATGCCGACAAGACAAGAGAAAGACAACTCCTTCCTGTCGTCAAATAGTCTCCCTCCGCCCTGTCAGCGTGTTCATCATTTTCCTTGCGCAAGAGATCTTGTGAAGCCTACCACCCCTTTCAAAACAATTCCCAAACTAATGCTGTCGATTCCATTCACCCGATTTTAATTCTGAAAAATACATTGGAATCAGGAAATAAATCTCCGTTTACGTATTACCAGGTTTCTTTCATATTTTAAGCAGAGATATACCGGTAAAAAACTGTTAGTAACTTTTTTTTTTTGTTTTCCACATTTTGGAAAATGCATCGAATTAATATCAATTCAATTGCAGTCGAGTATACATAGTGGTTTTCAGATCGCAAATACGAGCTTTAGTTCAAGAGAAAACTGAAAAAAGAAATTGTCTCACTTTGGTGCTGCTACGTGGTGTCAGAATTAGAAACTAAAAAACGGGACATTTAGCCTTAAATATTGGAATTGTGTTGACTCGACTGAAAGGCATTTAAATTTCATTTACTAAGGCGACAATGAAAAATGGCTTCCAAGACGATCAACAGCGAGGAATGTTTTCTGGTATAATTTTAAATGGAAACGTTTTTCTGTTAAAAGTTTAACTTCAATCAGTTAATATTTTCAGCCATTAACCCTTTATAGGACAGAATATTATTGAGAATATTTTATTTGAACATATTTTAATTTCTTTTTAATTATTTTAGCCTAATTGTAATATCAATAATACATTTTACTTAACGTTTTTATATTCATATTAATTTTGATAATTTTAATATTATTTTAATGTCAAAGTTAATATTGTAAAATTATTATAATTTTAATTCAATGAGCTTATTTATTTTTAATTCTAATATTTTTATTTAGCCTAATTTCTTTTTATTCTTTAATTTTAATGGTTATTATTTAAAAGAAATAGTTTTATCAAGCAACTTTGGTCTAATATTTGGTTTTAAGAATTATAAATACTTCCAAATAAAAATTCTTTAATATATGGCTGAATGATTGAACCATCAGTAGCCTATCTTTGACAGTATAAATTGCCCATGTGGTAACTATACAGACCACTGACATATAAAAGAACGAAGGGAGGAAGGAATGAAGGAAGCTTGTAGTTTTACTCGCGATCATGAGCCATGGGACCTCCTTTTTACGTGGATTCCGAAACTCAGGACATGGCATTTCACTTCAAAAATCTCACCTTGGTGAGAGGCCAACAGCTTGACCGCTGCGCCAGCACGCCCTCTAATATTTTAGTTAGCGTCCCAAGTGTGACGCCAAGTTCCTAGTACCGCAGTTGTGGTTCAGTAGAGAGTGGAAGCCATGTTTCGTATTTGATGGCATTCGTTTCTCGGTAAAGTATTTGAATATTTAAATTTACCCACTACATACTGTATGACGGTTGGCCGAGGGCGTTGTATTAAATGCTGGAAAATGTGCTACACTCAGGAACACGCAGGTAACAAGGGGATTACATGGTACGTGTGCAACACATCTCCATAACTAGTGTGTCATGGTCAAAATAATTGACAGAGCAGCCAGCTTACTGCAGGTGCGTTGACAACATTTCAAGGCAATTTGTTGCGGCTTGCTAGGCCTAATGGACTAATTATTACCATGCATTACTTATGGGGCAGCGCACTATAAACATATCGTTTCCGCGTGGCCAGCCATAGTTTCTCTGATGCCCTCCAGTTGTGAGCATAACAAGGGAGGAAATAGTTTCACTGAATTCGACTTGAGGGACTGTGTTTCTAAGTGGAACAACTAGATTTCATGTAGAACATAGTCATCTAGCACATTTATGTATTACCACGACCCATAATCAACGTGAGTAACTTTCAATTTAAACAGTGCTAATAGGCTATAATAATGCCTTCATTAGCAAATTCAAGGAATAATGATGATGTTGTTGTTGATGCTTTATGAGATTTGCGACATCGTGGTCATGTAGCCCCGTGTATTAGTGTGTGTATTTGCACTTCAGATGAGGATTGGGAAGGAGGGACCGTGGCCTTAAGTTAGGAACCATTTTCAATGTCTATTATCCAGTTATTATTGACTTTTAATGAGGATGCATAATTAAATATTATTTTAGTAAGTCTTTCATTGTCCGTTCTTTGAATAAATTATGTCCAAAAAATTTTAATCGTATTTTTCTAATAGTATCTGCTATTTTCTCGAAATGTTGGTATACCTCGTGAGACCTCTTTTTCAACCACTCTCCCTCTATGCCACACTGGGCCAAAGATTTTCCTGACGATTTACCTTTTTTGTTGTTCTAAATGTTTAGTTAGTGATCTTCCTTCAATGATTTGGGTTTCTGATGCGAATAATGCTTTTTCGAACAAAGGTACTGCCCGTTTTGACATACGGACTTGAGTTAATATGGGAATTTCTTACCTACAAACAGTTAGATGAAATAGAAAATGTAAAATCTCGATTTCTCAAACGAGTCCTTGGAGTATCAAAGACAACCAAGTCTAGACTTGTATACGAGCTTGCTAGAGACACATTTTTAATAGAAGACCTACGAATGTTACTACTACTGCCAATTTCAGACAATTATAGAAAACTGCTGCAAGATCTACAGAATAAAAAACTGGACATGCCCAGGGAATTCTACACGTCAAATGCGATGTTGGACCGAAGATGGATGCATCCATTCTGTGAAATGCGACATGTCGTGACCAGACTTGCGGTACATGGATTTCACCACAAGATCTGCTCCAGGAAGGTGTTCCATGATCCAGATGGAAATTGCATTTGTGAACTATGTGGGAATATATGTGAAATGTACCATATCGTTTCTTGCCCAAAACGAACCATGTCGATAGTGGCATACAGCACTGACAGTAATTGAATTATTACGATAATTAGTAATTAGTGTACGAAATGTATACGTCAACAACATGACCACAGGCTGCAATAAAGATTATTATTATAATGCTTTAGGTTGAATTACCGTGCTATTATTATTATTTAACAGCCCAGATATAATGTGACCGTAATCCACCAGCAATATACTCGAGAAAGAAAGAAAGAAATCACTGCTGAAACTGCACTTACTGCCATGCAAGGTCGAGAGAGGTACTGAAGGAAGTTTGAAGCGAGTTTCGCGGCCCGGAATACTACACATCTCGTAATCTAATGCCGACGTAAGCCCAAAAGATTACGAGAATAAAGAAGTGCTTTAGTATTCACATGGCGTGGGCGCGCGTGACGCTCCACCTCACGTGCTACTGCTGTCTGCTCTATTAAATTACTAACACCGTTCCCCCTAACAGTCCATAAAGAATGGCGTTCAGTCACGGAACTCCGTGACTATGATGACTGGAATATCCATCTTAATCCTAGTTCTCTAGCAACGCAGCTGATGAGTGATGACAGTTCTCTGAAACGTTGAAAACTTAGGCAGTTTAGCCTAGTCTTATATTTAGGACTGTACAAAGGAGATAGTGATCATCAAGGCAGCAGTAAGCAAAAATATGTTCTTTCAATGTGTAGGATTGTCTTCTTCTTCTTCTTCTTGCTGTCGTTTCGGCCATCTTCGGACCACGCTATTTCAACTGTCCTTTTCCATTTCTTTGCGCCTGGGCTTTAACGTTCGCCCAGTATTCCCGCTTTCGTTTCCCATGCTGTTCCTTCCTCGCTTCACTCCATGTTTTGCCAGTGTTTAGTTTTGGCTTTTCTTGGAATCCATGATGTTCTTTGAATTTCGGTTTTAGTGGAACACGTTCTAGGATATTGTAGAAATATATTATTATTTATTTATTTATCGTATGGCTACATCGCTAATTACAAATTACAGTTACTTTTAAATTACAAAATAATATCCAGGCCACGAATGTAGTCTATATAAACCCTCCATCACTAGGAACTCTATCGCCAGGAAAAGCTATCGGAGGACACTCCTGAACTAGCCTATAGGCTATGGCGACAGTCTGTCTTTCAGCACCACAATTGCAACCCGGAGAAGGTACTCTCTTCCACTTGTGCAGACAATTGGAAAATCTGCCAGTGTTGGTTCTTATTCAATTAATCACCGACCTGATATTACGAGGCCAGTCAACCCAGGTGCTTTGGACAATAGACACGGCGTCTGGAGTTGTTCCTCGTAGCATAATAATATTAATAATCTGTAGCCTACATTATATTATCTTGGTGTGGTGTTTTTTTTTTTCGTGTTAAAAAGTGACAATTAAATAAAAATGCTCTAGAAGACGTTTAACTGGGATCCGTATCAGCCTTGGTAGATAGTTGAAAGAAGACAATGATCCCAGCGAAACGTCTAGAACATTTCATTAGGTCTGATTTTAACACGATAAAACAAGAGAATAGCATGAATAGTATTCCGGGTATTGAAATCCTTAATCAACAACAATAATAATCCAATTACACAGGTTTTTACTCGCATTTTTACTGAGCATCAGCCAATACTGTATTAACTAGAACAGTCGTCGGTCAGTAGGCATTCTTTAAAAGATTCGACAAGAAACTTGACGTTTTACGTGATATCGCGATCATAAGCCAAGGGACTCCACATTTTACGTGGAATTCCAATCACCTCACGTGACATCTTACCTCAAAAAGTCTCGCATGCATTAACCGGGAATCGAGCCTGGTGAGAGGCAAGCAATCTGACCACTGCGCCATCTAGCCCCTATTTTTTGAAAGAGATTCCGTAACAATATCGTTCACCAGTGATGCTTTCAAAGTGCATGATGCTTGTAAGTAGATATTACAGTTCTAATCAAAAGCCATTCCATTTACATTCCGAGCGAGTTTCTTTTAACCTCTGGCCGCACACGAGAACAAAGCGGTGCAAGATGTGAGGAAGTGTTTCACTTTACAGCCAATTAGCATCATGATGAGATATGAGCGCTAATAAGCAGAAGGGAACTGGGATCCTCAGTCATACAAAACAGAGATCCCACTTCATAAGCAATCGCATGACGCAGCCAAAGCAAGCTTCTATTCATTCACATGAGCAAACAGAGCAAGAGGCCGTGCCAACTCGCCAACACAAACACTAGCTAAACGGCGGTACAGCTCGCCTATCTAAACTGCAACATGAACAAAAGTACGTAAGTTGGCAAACTCTCATTCTCCGTTATGAAAAGGCAGTTTTTTATAGTAATGCCCACGTATTATTGTTCTTAGTTTCTACGAAAACAAATACACAAGACCAGAAAAGACAAGAAAACGACATAACAGCGCAATACATTCTAACTTTTCCCAAGAAGGGCACATATATGCCTAAATTGCTAATGTGAAAATTGTTGTTAATGTACAGCTGAAAAGGATATTAAAACGTAGTCATTCTTACAGTCAGATTACAGCGTTTCTAAACTTCGTCTCCAATACTGGTCAGCACATCCAAATATCAGCTCCAATATGGCCCTAATTTAAAACATTCTACACCCTGGGCACAAAGTCCCGTTACCCCTATACATTTCAGGAAATACATTGATTATTTTAACATTTTCTGTTTCAGATATAATCAATGGCTGATACTAGTGACTATAGCATTGAAGAACGCATTGTCACAAGCACTTGGGTTCATGAGAGACCAAGAACAGGGAAAACGTTGGAACAGGTGCGTACTGACTTTGACCAGCGATTCGGACGACAGCCTCCTCAAAAGACAACACTTTTCCGTTGGGAAAAGAAACTGTTCCCTACAGGCAGCGTGAAGGACAAACCAAGAAGTGGTCGACCATCAACAAGAGAGGAACAATGCCGAGAAGTCGTGGAGTCAGTGGAAAGATCACCAACAAAGTCAACTCGTAAACGATCCGCGGAGCTGGGTATACCCCGGTCAACTCTGCGCAAATACATGAAACATGACTTAAAGTTGCACCCATATCGACCAAAGAGTTGTCTTTTGAGGAGGCTGTCGTCCGAATCGCTGGTCAAAGTCAGTACGCACCTGTTCCAACGTTTTCCCAGTTCTTGGTCTCTCATGAACCCAAGTGCTTGTGACAATGCGTTTTTCAATGCTATAGTCACTAGTATCAGCCATTGATTATGTATCTGAAACAGAAAATGTTAAAAAAAATCATTGTATTTCCTGAAATGTATAGGGGTAACGGGACTTTGTGCCCACCCTGATCCAACCCAAGTCGATTTGTGGTTTTCTGGATTATTCTTCTACCTATCGATCAGATGCGAAGGGAGAAGAAGAATGTCGACTAACATACAAGAAGGAAGAAATACACGTTGGTCCCGCCCTGTGAGCGAGGCTTACGGTAAAACCTGCGTGTCATAAGAAACGCTCGTTGCCAACATGGTCCATTATCATAAAGAAGGTGGACCATACCCTGAAGAGCTCACCAGTGCAGTGGTGAGATCTGAAATTGGCAATCCCGAGAAAGTCCTGAACGGTACGATCTCTCTTCTTTCTCTTGGGCCGATTTTCAATTCTACCCCAGCTCCCCAAGTCGAGATACAATAATTCAACTTAACTGTTGATTTCATATCCTAATTATTTTTCCAAATCGAGATAGGCTACAATCGTTCTTCAACTCTACTGTTATGTTTATTCGAGGCTGATAACAATTTAATTTGAACTTCAAACACACAGATATCGGAGTACGAACCATTCACCCTGTCTCAGGAATGACTCAGGAAGTTTCCTTGGGAAAAATTCATCCAAACTTAGTTCTAATGATTGTAGAAATGTTGTTGATACATTTAGGAGCTTTGGGACATCGGGGTCATTATGTCCTGTGTACTTGAGTGTGTGTGGAATTCGTCTGATAACCTGTGCTATTTTTATGGCTGTATTAGTGTGTGCATTTGTAACTGAGGCTAGGATTGGGAAGCAGGCGACCTTGGCCTTCTCAGTTTTGCTTCTCGAAGCTGAGTGTACCCTGTTCCAACCCTGAGACCAGAATTTTCTTGCAGAACTGGAAATCGAACCCAGGAACTGTCAATTCACACCTAGACCACAGAAGGTGGTAGGATTGTAGAGAAATACAGAGTATAATTTAAAATACTTTATTTTAAGTAAATATTGTAGTTCATAAATGAGCCTCTGGGGCTTAGGCGGTAGCACGCCAACCTCTCACCGCAGGGACCATGGTTCAAATCCCGGTCACTCCATGTGAGATTTGTGCTGGACAAAGCGGAGGCAGACAGGTTTTTCTCCGGGTACTCCAGTTTTCTCTGTCACAATTTCATTCCAGCACCACTCTCCACTATCATTTCATTTCATCTGTCATTCATTTAATCATTGCTCCAGGAGAGTGCGACAGGCTTCGGCAGCCGGCACAGTTCATATCCTCGCCGCTAGACGGGGGCTTCATTCATTCCATTCCCTGACCCGGTCGGTCGACTGGAAGCAGGCTGTGGATTTTCATTTTTCATTGTAGTTCATAAATGAGGATTATGTATAAGTGACACTTTAAGTCATGAATGACCTAAATTCCCCTTTGAGGCTCTTGCGAGCCAAGAAAACACGCTGACCCACAAGACAGAATATGAGTAGTGCTTAGCATTATAATTAACTACATTACTATAATTATATAACATCATCGTCAGGCCTAAATTAAACATACAAAGCTTAACAAAAATGGTTCCAACACTTGATTCCCCCCTGCATATCCGCCCTACTTACTAATTACATGATTTCCATAAAGAGGCGATTTGGATACTCCACGCTACTCTTCATTAATACAGCAGTAACGTTATCGCGTCATCGCCACAGCTAAGCGGTCGGGCTGCTTGCATGCCACGCTCCGCCCTAACCCCACTCGACACTTCTCACACTGCGCGCGTGTGTGTATGTGCATATGTCGTAGTCAGATAGTGAAATTCATCATTTCATGAAAATCCTAAGCAATTCACGAAAAGCAGGCAAATGGTGTAAAAAGGGATAGTTGCACTATCTCACGCGTTTCTTAATGAAGTGACGGACCGATTTAGGCAGATGGTGTAAGAAATGATTTTACATTATTAGGAGGAAGCCTCCGTGGCTTAGGCGGCAGCACGCCGGCCTCTCACCGCTGGGTCCGTGGTTCAAATCCCGGTCACTCCATGTGAGATCTGTGCTGGACAAAACGGAGGCAGACAGGTTTTTCTCCGGGTACTCCGGTTTTCCCTGTCAACATTTCATTCCAGCAACACTCTCCACTATCATTTCATTTCATCTGTCATTCATTTAATCATTGCCCCAGAGGAGTGCGTCAGGCCTCGGCAGCCGGCACAGTTCATATCCTCGCCGCTAGATGGGGGCTTCATTCATTCCATTCCTGACCCGGTCAGAGACTGGAAGCAGGCTGTGGATTTTCATTTTTTCATTTTCAGCCGAGGCACTTCATGAAGATCCGGTGTTTGTTGTTTCGACTCTTCATGAAAAGACTGACGCAATATAGTCGTACATTAACTTTTCGCCGTCATACACGAACTACTCCAAGAAATAAATTAATGGTTCTTTATTATGGTTTAAAATGAATTTACAACAATAAAATAATGAATTTACAACAATAAAATAACAATAGAACAACAGAACTATATTAAAATGTGCTGACTGAACATAAGAATTACAGAAATCGTTAATTGGCAAAAAAAATAAGAAACAACAGCCTCTCAACGTCCACGGTGACTTCCATACCGTATATTGCCACTATTAATTCTTGGAAAGCACATTTACAGTATCTCACGAGGACATTGCCTCCGCTACTTCATGAAGTGACGGTCTGGACATCCTGTCAGTTAATGTACAAAAAGAATTACACTATGTGACGGCGAAATTTAGTAATTTGATGAAACCACGCGTCAGATAGTGCAACTATCCCTATTTACATCACATGCCGGCTTTTCGTGAAGTGTCTAGGATTGTCATGAAATGAGGGATTCCACTATCTGACCACGACATATACATTTCATTCCCAGCAAACCACGCTCCACGCCAGTAGACGTACAGCAGCTCAGGGTCAGAGCGTGAGGTTGTGGAACGGAGCGATGGGTCCACTGCCGCGCTGTGGGCTCGAGTCTGGCCTCGGGCATGGGTGTTGGTGTTGTCAAGCCCTGTGCCTAATTTATCATGTGGCATATTAACAAAGAGTATCGCAATGACTGATCTGAATGAATATAAATGTTCTCTAATCAGTATGCATGGTCGATCAAACAGAAAGCTAAAACATTATTATTTCTTAACCCTCACTGCATCTCAATGGCGCAGCGCAATTCTTGGAGGTTCCCTACGAACAAAGTGTAAGGGGCCCCTACGGAAGAAGCCTGAAATCAAAGAGTTTGGGAAATCTGAAATTTGTTTTATCGAACAGGAAGAGTATGAAAAATGTCAACATAAGTCCGTAAATAATTTAAAAAGAAATCAATCGGAAATCACGACTCCTTAACTCGCAAATAAACAAAAGGTAGCATACACAGTTGACTATGAAATCCAAATGCCTTCATCGCTTCGGCAGTGGACAGCTCAAATAACTAGGAATGTTATGACTCACATGAAGGTAATCTGTGCCGAAACGAAGGGCACCCCTAAATGATTGTTCCCTGCTTCACATGGTAGCTGTACCATTCGGAGATCAGAAGTGATTCTGTTCTTGTACTTTCCAAACTCGGAAACGTTAATAAGTGTCACCCCAAAGAGATGCCTGGAGCCCGACTTTCTACTCCACGTGAACTAAACAAGCATTCAGCTTCTGATTTACATGGCTACAAAGGCGTGAAGAAGGGTCAAAAACAAAATAGCATTCACTCTCGAAGGCCTATATTAAGACTTGTTGGCGCGCTTTCGATAAAAGACAATATAAAGAAGGTTGTGATTGCAGAGACTGAACATTGAGATTGATTATAAATCCTGACCCGTCAAATGTTCAGGTTATTGGGGCAACAAAGGAAAGGAGCCTCCTTGCGTTATACCGCTGACCACACGATACGGACTCAGCTGGTGCCCCGTAGTCACCAACGAACATTTGGGGGCTGATACTGATTAACATTCAGAGTAGCACTATAATACAGTATTTCAAGTCGCAAGAAACTTACCCCAATACTGGACCTCGATAAGTACACGTTTTACTATGTTTATATGTTAATTCAATTCGGTTTCAAATCGAACCCGCATTCAGTACGAAGCCCGTTTACATAAGTAAGTTTCAATTCTTATTGAAATCGATTTCAATTCGAAGATTAACACGTATGTATATTTTATGGTGGCCAACCTGCAGTTATGTTGGCTAAGCTCTGACGGAGCGTAACTGTCCACCGGACGAAGCTGGCACGTGGTATTGGAAACTTCGGTAAGTACTGAAAATGTTGGTGTATATAAAATAATAATAATAATAATAATAATAATAATAATAATACAGTAGCCTAATAATAATAATAATACAGTAACCTAATAATAATAATATAATAACAATACGTCCATCTAATCTCCATACCTAACTCAAGCGAGAGAGGAACTCAAGTCGTTGATCTACGCTATAATCGTCTCGTTTTTATACGTCGAACCAATATTCAACGGTTGTAATGCATAAATAAACGGTAAAACTTTAGAGCACTCTCTCTCTCTCTCTCTCTGAATAGCTGAGAATCGATAACTCACGAGATATTAACATGCCTGAAGCACTGCTCAAACTATCGTGCAAGTCGTAACGTGAGTGAATCTAAAGTTCAGTTTTTACACCCGTCCTATCATAACCCAGCCCATTATTTGAATATGAACCGACGCGAATCAATATGTTCCGCTTTTTATAATAGGTAATGGCATAGCCTGAGTCATCATCTTGTCATACGAACCGACACCAATCGATCGGCCAGTTTTTACACTCGCGCTAACGCAGTGTAGCGGGCATTTAACGCCGCGGGCTTTTTATGGCGACATGAGAACCAGCATACCGCGCTCCGGCCATTGTATTCGGGCGACGAGTGGCCTGTAATCGTTTGTTTGCGTGCGTTTTATAGCAAGGCATTATGTTTCAGTTTGCAGTTCAGCAAGCTGTCGCTAGATCGCATGCAATGCCTGACAGAGAGCACAGAACCAGTAGTCGAGCAGAAGATACCAATCGTCCTTGGCCAGCTTTTCTTCCTCTTTCTTTTTTCTTCGTCAGGCGTGGTCCTACACAAATTTACGAGTCACGAAGTGGCGTTTTCTAAAACAACGCATTCCACCCTTTGTGAGGCCACAACAAAATACACTTCTACAAGGTTAAAAAGCCGAGGTTCTAAGAACACTCTTATAAATTATTACATTCATTAACCCAACATTTTAATGATGTAACATAAAATGTAGCCGGTATTAGCCGTGATAAAGTTGTCAAACAATAAACGACATTATTAAAATTATTATTAAAAGAAAAGCGCACAATGTGCAAAGACATATTTGTACAAATGATCAATTATACTAATGCCAGTGTTATTATTGAGGTTGTTCTCATTTTTGCAGTTTTGAGCGTGATACCTTTCACAATGTTCGTTGCACAGGTTAGGTTGGTGGAAATTTTTATAATGATAATAATAACAATAATAATAATAATAGCACAATTGAATAGAGCAATCAGTGGGTTGAAGGAAGAGATTGTGTTGATGTTATTCCAGCACATATGCTAAGAGAATGTAAGCGCAAGCGCTAAATAAAATTGAAATTAAATATTAAGTAGAAATAAAATAAATAAATAAATAAATAAATAAATAAATAAATATTATTAATAATAATCGCATGCAGCTACTATCTTTTGAGTTGGAGCCATCGAGGGGATCTACTCTCCAATTTCGATGTTCTGCTTAACACTGCCATCTGACGGTGAAAAGCAGAACTCGACTGGGTCATGTAATCATGTCATCTCTAAACGTTATTTGAGAGATATTTTACGAGTTGGCATCGCACAACTCTGAGTGCCATGGATTTTTGCCATCCTTCTGCGGCCGGGAATCGAACTCGTGATCTTGGGATGCCTTTCTCCGTTCCCAAATCCAACAAATATCCGCACTGACTAAGTGAAAACACCAAACTCTCCTTCTCCAAAACAAAACTCGTGCATGGTCACTGTGGAAATCAGTTCCTAATCCTCATACTCGCAATGTTTTTACTCACCTACGGAAAATTTCAAGAGTTCATATGACAGAAGATTACAACCGCTACATTTCTTCCATAACAGGAAATCTCAAGAATAACCCAAAGAAGTTTTGGACACTTATATCATCCCGTAGAAAGACTCCTAGAATTCCACTTAACCTAAACCTCCATAATGAAGAAATCCCATTTGAATTGAGGTCCACACATTTCAATGAATATTTTCACTCAACCTTTTCAGTTCCCATACCAATCCCCAGTCCCCCTCAACTTACTAGCGTCTGTTCTGATTCACTGTCTCAAATTTCAACGACCCCCGATGAAATCCAAAATATCTTAAAAAGTCTGCCCGCAAACCGATCTACCGGGCCATCAGAATAAGCCCTATATTCCTGAAAAACACATGTGCATCTCTCAGCATCCCCTTGTCCATAATACTCAACTGGTGCATGACATCCGGCACTTTTCCTGACTCATGGAAAAGAGCTGACGTCACACCTGTCTTTAAATCAGGCAGCAAGCACGAAATATCCTCATACAGACCTATATCTATCGTCCCTATACTCTCTTCAGTCTTCGAAAGAATAATACATTGCCGTCTCCTCACTTTCACCAAACCTCACCTCTCAGAAGAACAACATGGCTTCGTCCCTGGAAAATCATGTTTAACAAATTTGACTGTTCTGAACCATCACATAATTTCTGCAATTGATCAAAAATCTCAGCTAGATGTAATCTACGTTGACCTGGCCAAAGCATTTGATTCCGTGAACCATTTCCTTCTCCTCCACAAGCTTGCTTCACGATACAACGTACATGGATCCTTCCTGTCCCTAATACAAAGTTTCCTGTCCAATAGGCAACAACGGGTAGTGCTTCCAGGGTCTGTATCGTCCTGGCTCCCAGTCTTATCAGGAGTAACTCAGGGCAGTATCCTGGGACCCCTTCTCTTCGTGCTGCATATGGACGATATAAACACATGTGTGCAAAATTCTCCGTGTTCCATTCTTCTGTACGCTGATGACCTCAAGATATTCAGAAAAATTTCCAGTTCTGACGACCGCGCTGAGCTCCAGGAAGCAGTGAATGCATGTACTGATTGGTTCAACAAATGGAGGTTATCTCCAAATCCGAAAAAGTGCTTCAGTGTGTCTTTTTCACTACTGAAATCTGGAAATCAGGCTGACTATAAAATTTGTGGAAATAAATTGGATACGGCTTCTCAGGTAGGAGATTTAGGTATTATTCACGATGATAAACTGACATTCTCTCCCCACATTGACCACATCAAATCTCGCGCAATGCGCAGTCTCGGCATTCTATACAGATTCACAGAAATTAAAGACCTCACTGCACTTAAATTATACTTCACCACATATGTTCTCCCTATCCTAGATTTCCCTTCTCCAATTTGGTCTGCCTCGGCTATAACCAATATTTCTAAATTGAACAGTGTCTTTAATTTCTTCATATCAATAGTCAAAGCTCGAAATCCTTCACTAAGGCACTTTGCCAAATCCGACATTCTAAATCAGCTCAATGTACTCGACCTGAGAAGCCGTCTACAATTTACTGACCTATGTTTCCTACATAAAATTATGAATGGTTACACAAAATGTAACTTGCTACTAAGCTACTCCCCACTCCATGTTCCCTCCCGTTCAACACGTCAGAACCATTTACACCACATACCTCGCCCACGTCTTGAAGTACAGAAGCGCTCTATTTTCCACCGTCTGCCAACCCTTAGCAACTCCCTTCCAAATATTGACATATTCTCTCCATATAGAACATTCAAACATAACATTAGAAGATCCCTTTCATCCTCAATCCCTACCCCCTCACCCTCCTAATCACCCACTACCCCAATCATTCCCTACGTCCTTCCCGAGATTTGTCCCTTGCTGCCATCACTGCCATTTGTTACCTGTTATTGTTGTTGTTGTTTTTGTTAATATTATTTAAAATTGTTAAAATATTAGTGTAAAATGACCTATTCATGGTTGTATCTAATAATTAATAAATAAATCATTAGGTGGACACTGATTAATCATGGAAGCTGGAGATTCCTTCAGTAGGCTCTCCTCTATGTTTCTTTAACATTGCCCTCTTCCCAAACAAAGCGTAAACCAATCATAACCGAGATATGCAACTACTCAGTTAAATATTAGACTATTTTGTATCTCACTGAACCAGGCTCCCTTTGTCTTTTGCTCTTGGAGAAAAGTAAAAATGCGATAGGTTTATCGTCTTAACATCATTCGGGTCAAGTGCCCATAAAACCTAATCTGGTTTTTCCGCATCGCGTCAGTAATTTTCTTCACATGTGTATGCACATAATTGTTATGCCATCTTATTATTATTATTATGTACTCTTTTTGCTCCTAAGAATAATTCGTAAC
This sequence comes from Meconema thalassinum, assembly GCA_946902985.2. Classification (NCBI taxonomy): domain Eukaryota; kingdom Metazoa; phylum Arthropoda; class Insecta; order Orthoptera; family Tettigoniidae; genus Meconema; species Meconema thalassinum. The sequence continues at coordinate 1,378,563,566 of OX336388.2, read as the reverse complement.
CTACTTTAAACGTCCCTGGGATGCTTTTCCATGACTAGCACTTAAATTGAAGCTATAGATTAGACATAGGCCTGCTGTACATGTATGGGTAAAAGAAATCGTCTTGCGTGTGTTTCGAATGCGCTGGAGAGCAGTGTAGCAGGTAGGTAGATTACATAGTCACTACACTTAACATATGTGGTGGGGCCGCACGAAATGTGTGTATACATGTATAAGAGGGTTATATACCTCCCTCCCCTCCCCCCACCTTTATTTGACCAGCAAACACAGGAAGACAAGCTCACTCTCGTGTTTTAATGCGCGCCGCAGCCAACTCAAATATTGACTTAGTTCGCGCCGCACTAATAGCCGTCAGCTTCTTTCTCCATTACACAGGAAACATGGAAACCTAAAAAGTAAACTGCATTAAGGGTGCGACCAACAGCCCTTATACTTTACTAAAAGGTTCTCCAACGTACAGATCACTCCGATATTTAGACAGCATGGAGTGAAACATTTGTTATCATTAAAAAAGGAATTACATGGAGAACAGTTTAATCAACATATAAACATTCTAAATACAAGAAACAAGTAGTTCCGCAAAGAACTAATATAGCCCATTGACATATTGATCCTTTCCATCTCAAAACTATCCAGCCCATTACTAATTTCGTCAAATTCATGACGGAGTCAATGATGAAGGGAATCACTTCTACAACTCTGTTAAAGCGAGGAATAAAGTATGTTACAATAGTGTGGCCTTATTCATTCCTCAGAGACCGCTGTGATCTATATGTGAGTATAGAAGCTCCCCCGGACATATCCCAGGTTCTGCCATGTAGGGCTTATCTAGTAGCCTATGTGCGAATTGGAACGGGATGTAGGCTACTCGCTGCCTTGAGGAAGTCTTAGAAAAAAAGATCGTTCGAATCCCATTCTCTGTCATCCCAGAAGTGGTTTTCAACAGCAGACGAATGTCGACATGGAATCTAACTAAATGCCACGGCCGCCTCATTCTCAATCCTGGCTCAAATTGTAAGTATACACTCTAATATGCACACCACACTAACATAAAGTATATTTCACACACGTGGAGCTGATGTCCCGTGACCAGAAATGAAACAATTCTTGTCCGTTTTCTAGCGAGTTTCCCAATATACTACTTTGAACCGCACATCAATAAATGCGAGCTGCAAGTGACTGCTAGTCACATGTGCACATGCTCACTAACTTGGAACATAAAAAATGATAATAATAATAATAATAATAACAGCTACAATAACAATACTAAAAAATTCACTGCACAGAGTTAAGCTTGGATTCCTGACTTGCAAATAGGCTATCCCTTGAAAGCAAGCAGCACTGACAGTCACATGTTGAAATCAAATTAGTCGGATCCCTTATCTTGTTGTTGTACCACACTTGACAAGGGTTGTCGATTTGCAGTAACACTGTGTTGTAATCTCAACAAAATGCCAACGAAAGAGAGTGAAGATAACTGAGAGATGTATACGTATATGTAGGAACAGGATCCCTGTCAGGTAAAGGAGATAAGTTGGACGGAACCAGGGTCCTTTTAAAAACCCAAGCGGGGGACACAAAATCCAACAGAGATACAGTAAGTGCGGTTAAATTGCAATTTTGCGTACACATTAATCAGTTTCATATTACTACATCCTTATATTAGTCACTCATCAGACGTATTAATGAGGTAAACACTCGAACAAGGGACATTTTACGTTTGAAATTCCACTGTTCTACATAGATAGAGTTCACATTATTAGGACTGCTGAGGAAAACTAAACATTGCTGGCAAAGCTAAAATTCATAACTAATGAAAATGAAAAATCCACTGCCTGCTTCCAGTCGCCGACCGGGTCAGGAATGGAATGAATGAAGCCCCCATCTAGCGGCGAGGATATGAACTGTGCCGGCTGCCGAGGCCTGACGCACTCCTCTGGGGCAATGATTAAATGAATGACAGATGAAATGAAATGATAGTGGAGAGTGTTGCTGGAATGAAATTTTGACAGGGAAAACCGGAGTACCCGGAGAAAAACCTGTCTGCCTCCGTTCTGTCCAGCACAGATCTCACATGGAGTGACCGGGATTTGAACCACGGACCCAGCGGTGAGAGGCCGACGTGCTGCCGCCTAAGCCACGGAGGCTTCCATAACTAATAAATATGTTAATAGTTTTAATGTTGGTTTTTTTTCAGTAGAGAACAGTGTGTGAAAGAAATAGGCCTAAGTGGTGGAATTTGGAGGAAGGGTAGAGGGAAGAGTGAGCAGCTCGAATATATGTCGGGCAATTAGGCTACGTACTTAAGTATTTGTGCAGCTTAGATAAAGGAGCAAAATGTGAAACAAAGAGAAGTAGAAAAACTGTAAGCTGGAATCAAAGAGCACTTTATAATAACAGCTTCAGTCTGATTGGTGGAGCCGCTGTCAGTCTCCATTAAGCTACATAAACAACTATTATGTTGGAGAACAAATTCATATCCCGACTTATCAGTAGGTATAGAAAACACACTTAAAACGAAGAACAGCTATCTGAGACTTACCCCAATGATAGCATTGAGTTCAGTCATTGTGACCTGCTTTGCGCGCTCGACCGCCGTGGCCACCTGCTGCTGGTGCTGAAACATGACAAAGAGCGCAAGCAAACATTAGCTACACACATCTAAGCATATTCCTACACACTCAAAAAGAATCAGTTTGCTTCTTCGGTAACTAATATCCAAGAGAGCAAATTCTATTTTCTACAGAAAATATACGTCACGGAAATTTTACGAACTTGCTTGAAGTGTGTTCACCTCTCTAAATTATTTCCAATTTGAAGAATTTAAATTATTGAAATAACTTAATTATTGTGTGCGGATTTGAAGTACTCTTTGCATTCGCTACATTAACTCTCTTTGGAAACCTGGTGCTTTGTGAAGCATAACAGTAACTTTTATATAATACAAATGAAGACTCCACGGGAAAAACGGGGTAAGTTGCATTACGTAGATTTTTCAGGAGAGCCAATTTAAACTTTCAACACTATAAAGAAATACTTTAAAACACCCCGATTGAGTGTAAGCAATATAGTTATTTTACCAAATGTATTTCTTATGAAGGAAGTACATGTAATAGAAATAACAACTTAAGTTAAATTATGAACAAGTGAGAGGATATGGAACGTTCTTTCCGTTTACTCTAAAAATATAAAACTCTGTATCTCGGTGACTTGCCGCTTTATTTGATCTGTAGTTACGATGGCTGGCCACCAGAATGCGCCATAAACTCATTTCCGATAAAAATGGACTTATCCCGTTCTTTCCGCGTGGGGTCTTCAAATTCTAAAGTTTATTTAAAATACTGTACACTCGACGATCCTGATACAGAAAAAAAGAAACCTCTACTCTATAATTCATTGTTAAAAACCAGCAGCCATACATGCTGGAACTTGGTCTTAAGGGTTGTCGTTGTTTGAGTCTTCAGTCTTTCAACTGGTTTGATGCGACTCTCCATGCTTCCCTGTCCTGAGCTAATCGTTTCATCTCTACATATCTGCCACACACTACATCCGAGGCAATCTGTTTAACATATTCTAACCTTGGTCTACCCCTACAGTTCTTATCCTCGACCCTTCCTTCTATAACTAAGTTTGCTATTCCTGGGTGTCTTAGTATGTGCCCTACTAACCTATCTCTTCTCTTCATTAGCAGTCGCCAGAAACATCTCTCCTCTCCCAATCTTCTTAATACCTCTTCATTCGTAACCCTATCTATCCATCTGATATTCATCATTCACCTGTAACACCACATTTCAAACGCTTCAATTCTCTTCTTTTCTGCTGCTCCAACAGTCCAAGTTTCACTTCCATAGAGTGCCAAGCTCCAGACAAAGGTCTTCAAAAACGACTTCCTAATACCTAAATCTATATTCGATGTCAACAGATTCCTTTTCTGTAGAAATGCTTTCCTTGCCTGTAACGATAAAAGTATGAGTTTCATTTATAGTGACTATTTCATGAATAAACTAGAATAAATGGTTAACGCAATCCCTGAGATACTCGTGGGTACACTGTTGTTCAGAAACATATGATCAGTTGCTGTCTTTGCAAAGAAAAAGGCGACGAAATGCGTTGCCAATGCAACCTTATAAAGCTTATTACTACTGGAGGTATTCCTGAGGCCGGCCCGTGGTAATGGGGTAGTACGTTTGCCTCTCACCTGGAGGCCCCGGGTTCGATTCCCGGTTACGTCAGGGAAAGGAAACTGATGTGAGGGCTGGAACGAGTTGCACTCGGCCTCGTGACGACAATTAAGTAGCTGTCTGTCAGTAACACTGCGGTCGCGGAAACCAAGATGAACGGCCGAAGGGACCCGACGCGCTAGCCACGCGTCACCCCGCAATCCGTAGGCCGAATGACTGGGCACCGGTCGCTTGGTATTTGTCTCTCCTTCATAGGCTGTAGCGTCACAAATTAAACTCAAGCAAGAATGAAATTGTCTGCTCAGCTGATAAGTCAATAATGATATTATCTGCAGTAGTCTACAGACAGCTCAAGGTCAGTCTAAAAGTAAGGCAGTCTCTTTAAATGGCAGACTAGTCTTCTGACATGAGTCATATTTTGAATCCGAAAAGGCGATTGAAAAGTCTAATCGTAATGTATCGCAAGCTACATGCAATCTGTCCTATAGGTCTACTTGTAAAATACTGAAAATAGCTGACAACTAGACTAATTGAGTAGTCTAATCCATTTTAATAATTCATTCTTTTCATTTGTGATTTAATTTGCCGTGATATTAAAGTACGAAAATGTTACATGTTATAAGTGTTAGGTCTACGGATAATAATTTTACAGTGTACAATCTCCTTCTGTGCCATTTTTCGTTAACTTGGATTTTCGTTTATACATGTCTATTGACGTCCGAAACGGGGGAGGAGCTTACGGTCAGCTGTTTGCAATATGGCGGCGATATAGTGACGTGAAGTAATTGGGTGTGCGTTTGTTATGGCTTCTAATTTATGATGGCAAAATACTACATATTTCCTTTCATTGATAGAAATATTTTTATAATCAATATAAATGCAGTGCCTAATTACTACCAGTTAAAAATATTCCCTACACGTAGATAGTTAATTTACTGTCTGCTGTTACATATATGAAGCCTGTACTTGGGAGCCTAGCGGTATCGATGTTTTTATTAATTTCACAATATATATATCTCACATAACACAAAGGACGACTCCCTGATAATAAATTGAATCAAGCAACCCTCAATTTGCATGAATGTTTTGGGTTCAAAGAAGCGTTACTTGGGATGGTCAAAACATTCTTCAATATTGCAAATATTGACCTACATACTTGATGTTCAAAGGCAAGAATGTTAATTTATTAATCTCTTGCCACAGGCAAGTTAAAATGGAGACATCCTCTTTATCAATTTATTTAATTAAATATTTAAAATACAGATATTTAATAAAGCTGGAGTCTCCATTTGAACTTGTCATAAGCAAACGGAACAGATCAAAAACTACACTTTAAGCCAAACCAAATTCACTCCTCAGCTCGACATAAACCATAATACCAATTAAAACCTATACAAAACATACTCTCCTTACTGTTGTACAACTTTTAAACCAACTATTCGCACTCAAAACTGTAAAACCCTGAAATGGGAACTAATTAAAGTTACAATAGCCTAGGCCGATCCGGTCTCCTGCTACATTACCGCATATGTATACTTAACATCACTATAACTTCAAAATTACGGGTAAGTGACCTATCTGCCTGAGTAGTATAGGTGTTGCCGGCCTGCCTGGGATGATGGGTCACCAAACCGGTACTTAAAACTAAGATTTTACATTTTAATTAACTAAATTCAACAGTAGGGAGATCATAGCCAAAAACACAATTTAAGCCAAATCATACTTCAATGACCTACATACTTGCTGTTCAAAGGCAAGAATATAAATTCTCTGGCAAATTAAGGCTAGGAACAGCATTTTCCTTAAGTTTTCTAACCATTCGGCTATTGTCAATCGGAAGAACCCCTAAATAAGTTTACGAAGAGCGGATTACATTCTTTGTACGGCACAGAAGTAATAGGCTATAAGTTTATCAGTATTTTTGATGTAGCTAAATCCATGTGAATACAAATTAGAGACAATAACTATCAATAATCAACAGTACCGGTGGAAAGAATTCGTCTTCACAAAAATGCAGACTGCTCACTGTCATGTAACACGTTTTCCAATTGACAGCGACGAAGCCCATCTTTCTCTCTGAACTGTTTGTACAGGAAAGTAGTGAAGATATTTCGTAGCCGTTTTATACGATTTGCAACCGTATACAGAGCAGTACCTCCTCGAATTTGACAAATTTCTTTCTGTTTCCATCACGACGTCAATGCTTCACCATCTAAAAAAATCTCACCAGTCACAATGTTACAGCTTCAACATTCTGCCGCGTGGCTGCGCCATCCAACTTACGACTTATTGAACAACCAGATATATCATAAACTCAGTATTCAAATATACAAGTATTGTATTTGACGGATAAAATACAACAGTGGTCATGAGGAAATGCTGCGGGTTTCGAACATGTACAGTATATACTAATGCCACATTGTGGATCCCGATTGAACTGAATGAGTGACTTCACTACCCTATGTCTTCTATCCGTCATGGTACTTCCTTCAAACGTCACGCCTCACTGAACATGTCTTGGACTGAAGTTCATAATCTCGACCTCAGAGCCATCATTATTTTGTTTTATAAGGACCTGCGCTGCTGCTGCTGCTGATGATGATGATATATATTTCAAGGGAGGGGACAGCAAGATCAACTGCTCCGATCTGCATTAAAAGTAACTTTATGCACAAAATAATTTCTTAATCATTGCTTTGGGTATAAGTTTAAAATAATAATGCTCTTGTTGCTCGTGTTGACCGACTGAAAAGCACCAAACTTTTGTTTATTAATGCTCTGCTACTACAACTGTTATCATAAAACAGACCTATTTGTATATTATTATTATTATTATTATTATTATTGCTTCGTTACGGCCAACTAAGGCCCACGTCATGTCAACTGTTCCTTCTGCATTTTAATGTTGGCCCAGTACTCTTTCATTCGCAATCGATGTTGCACCTTTCTCTCCGTCGTCCACGCCTTCCCGGATTTTAGTTTCGGCTTAGGTTGAAAACTCCGATGTTCTTGAAGTTTTTCTCTAAGTGGGCCACGCTCCTGGATATCTTCACACGTTATCCCTAACTCCAACAGATCTTTCACTATTTCATTGAACCCGGTTCCCTTCGTCTTCTTCTCGCGGAGAAAAGCAAATATTCGGTTGGATAGCAGTGTTGATTTCATTCCATAGAAAGAAATCCTCCTTTTCCTCATTACGTCAGTTATTCTCTCTACGTGTGTGTACGACTCTTGCTTGTGGCGTCTTCGGAACACGCCGAGTTTTTCAACTGGACCCAGGATTTTCCTCAAAATCTTCCTTTTGTTACGTGCCACCCCCCTAGTGGCACTTTTGTTAACTGGATTACGGTGGGTAGTAAGCACAACACCAATTACTGCTTAAGAAGTAATTAACTTTATTGCGGCCAGAAAATTACACTAATCAGCAAATACAGGCAATTAGGAACCTTACTCCAGTTTACAAAGCCTCTTGCTTGTGGAGAGCTCTTGCCCCTTTCACTTGTCAACAAACCACAGAAGTTAATCCTGCCGCTAATGAGCCTAGTGGCCTTGACAGAACTACATGCAACTTCTTTCTAATGTGCGCCTACTACAGTACTTACGAGCACTTGCTGCGCGCTGTTCACCAGCTGGGAGAAACAATGTCACTGGATTTCGACACCACAATATCTGACACTCAGTGAAAGCACACTTACTCAGAACACGGCAGTCCCCTGTATGTTCCTCACTTCGCCGCTACACTAGGGGTTTCGCAAGTCACCACACTTCTGTCGCTCAGAATAAACGCTCACACTAGCTCGTAAAACACAACAACAACAACAACTGCTTCACGGGTCACTCTTATATAGCAGGCCGGTGACTCAATAAATGGTTCTAGATCCATCCAGGGTCCACGGCTTCTCGAGGTTTCCATCGCTGGTCCAGTCACGAATCTTCTGGACTACCCTTTGTCTTAGTAGCCCTGTTGCATAAGGCACACGCAATACAGGAGGCATGCCACAGCCCAGCCCCTGGGGCAGTTGTGACTCAAGCGGCGAGCGATGACACAAACTCACAGCCGTAACACCACCCCCTTTCTAAAAAGGCTGATCGTCCCGATCAATCATTGGTCCGTCTGTGCCCCTCCGTAGGCTGCCAGGCAATCTCGATACACGATCTTCATCTTGGCCCTCGGGTTCCGCTGGATCCTGTAGACGACATCGTTGATCCGTTTCACGACTCGGTACGGGCGCTCCCAGGACTTCTGAAGTTTGGGTGACAGGCCTTTCTTCCGTAATGGGTTGAAGAGCCAGACCAGGTCGTCCTCGTGGAATCCACCGGCATCCGTCTGCTGGTCGTATCGGGTCTTCATTCGGTCGGTCTCGATCCGCAGTTTCCTCCTCGCGAACGCGTGCACGTCCTCCAGTTGGTCGACCAGTTCTTGACAATACTGGCTTACCGGGATCGGATCATTCCCAGGTCGGCCGAAGGCAAGATCGATAGGTAGACGGAGCTCCCTCCCAAACATGGCCCGGGCTGGTGTGCACCCGGTGGCTTCATGCACGGCGGCGCGGTAGGCCAGGAGAAATAGTGGAAGATGTTTGTCCCAATCCCTCTGGTGCTCGCTGACGACTATTCGGAGATGGTTCTCGATGGTGCGATTGAATCGCTCTACCATCCCGTCGGACTGAGGGTGTAGCGGCGTCGTCCTTGTCTTCCGGATTCCCAGCAGCTGGCATAGGTTCTGGAACACCTGCGACTCGAAGTTTCTCCCTTGGTCGGAGTGCAGCTCCAGGGGTACTCCGTACCGGCTGACGAATTCTTTCACCAGGGTCTCTGCAATCGTCGCGGCTTCTTGGTTAGGGAGCGCATACGCCTCCGGCCATTTGGTAAAGTAGTCGCTGACGACTAATATGTAGCGGTTCCCTGCCTCGCTTAACGGGAATGGCCCAGCAACATCGATGGCCACTCTCTCCATGGGGCCGCCCACGTTGTAGGTCTTCAGTGGACCCCGTCGTCTTCGTCCTGGGCCCTTGCTGGCTGCGCAATCGTGGCACCTCGCGCAGTGGTTCTCCACGTCTGTTCGGCATCCGATCCAGTAGAACCGCTCTCTCAGCTTCTCCAGGGTCTTCTTTATCCCTAGGTGTCCACCAGATGATCCTCCATGAACTTCCTTCAGGACTTCCTCCGTCATAGCCTTTGGAACGACGAATTGTTCCCGAGATGTCTTCCCGTCGGTGCTCTCCCAGGTACGGCAGATGAGGCCATCCCTTACAATCAGCGAGTCCCACTGTGCCCAGTAGGACTTAAACTTTGGGCTGCAGTCACTCACAATGTTCCACCCGGGTCTGGGGACACAGGCCCTCTTCCATTCGGCTATCAGTCCCAGGTCATCATCCTCTGCTTGTGCCCGCGTAAAAGATTCGCGGCTCCAGTTCCCTTGAAGTTCCACAGTAGTCCGTCGGCACAGTATCCCGGTGTTCTCCTCCCTTCGGGCACAGAAGGTGCAGTCTTCGGGGCATGGTCTTCGTGACAGGGCGTCGGCGTTAGAATGCAGTTGGCCTTTCCTGTGCTGAATCTCAAAGTTGTACTGTTGAAGCCTCTCTAACCACCGCGCGAGTTGACCCTCGGGCTGCTTGAAGTTCAGGAGCCACCGCAGGGATGCATGGTCGGTCCTGATGAGAAATTCTTGCCCGTACAGGTACTTGTGGAAGTGTTCAATGGTCTTCACGATGGCGAGCAGCTCCTTCCTGGTGACGCAGTAGTTCCTTTCTGGCTTTGACAAGGCCTTGCTGAAGTAGGCCACTACTCTCTCCTCGCCGTCCACTACCTGCGACAGGATTCCCCCTATGCCAAAGTCGCTGGCATCGGTATCGACGATGAACCTTGTTCCAGGTCTGGGGTAGGCCAGAATAGGCGCGGTGCACAGAGCCTGCTTGAGTTGTTCGAAGGCACTGTGGCATTCTGCTGTCCACGTGAAGAGTTGGTCCTTTTCAGTCAGTCGATGTAAAGGTTTGGCGATGTCGGCGAATCCTCTCACGAAGCGACGGTAATAAGTGCAGAGTCCCAGGAAGCTTCGTAGTTGGGACTTGTCCTTCGGAACTGGCCACTCCCTCACAGCTGCGGTCTTCTCTGGGTCGGTGCGCACCCCTTCCTCGGAGACGATATGCCCAAGGTACTGGACCCGCTTCTGGAAGAGCTGACACTTCTTGGGTCTCAACTTCAGCTGGGCAGCCCGTAGCTTCAACAAGATCTCCTTCAGATTGCTGTAGTGCTCATCGAAGCTCCTTCCCAGAACGATGACGTCGTCTAGGTATACCAGGCAGGTCTTCCAGTGTAGTCCCCTCAGAATGGACTCCATTAGCCTTTCGAAGGTTGCAGGGGCGTTGCAGAGACCGAATGGCATGACGGTGAACTACCAGAGCCCGCTGCCCACAGAGAACGCCGTTTTCTCGCGGTCCTTAGGGTGGACCTCCACCTGCCAGTAGCCACTCTTCAAATCCAAGGTGGAGAACCATCTTGACCCTGATATGGTGTCCAGCGTGTCGTCGATCCGGGGTAGAGGGTAGCTGTCCTTCTTCGTGACGTCGTTCACCCGCCTGTAGTCCACGCAGAACCTGGTGGAACCGTCCTTCTTCTTCACAAGCACGACCGGAGAACTCCAAGGACTATGTGATGGCTCGACCACCCCTTGCTCCTTCATCTCTTCTACCATCCGGTCGACTTCGGCTTGCTTGGCGAGCGGGACACGTCGGAATGGGGCCCTAATCGGTGCGCTGTCCCCAACGTCGATTCTGTGCTGGACCAAGCTTGTCCTGCCGAAGTCTTTGCTCCCCACGGAGAAGACATCCTGGAATTCGCGTAGCAGGTCCTGAAGTTGGCGTGATTGCTCTTCGTCTAAATGGTCCTGGGATCCTTGGTACAGCTTCTGTAGTTCTTCTGGCAGGGCGCGTCTTCTTCGGTTGTCCGTCTGCAGGTGTCCGTCCGTCGTTTCTGTGATGCGGGCAATCCAGGTAACGGGCTCGCAGACTCCTAGGTTGGTGTCCCGGTGAACCGTAATATCGTAGTCGTTCAGGTTGGACAGGTGGACGTACGGCCGAGGCGTCGTGTTGATGAGGGTCTTGGCAACTAGCAATCCTTTTGTCTGGATGTCCTCATATTTTGGCTCGATGACAGCTGCCACTCCCTCAGCAGTTCCGTCGACAATTACGGCAGCGCTGACCTCCGTCCTGGCGGGAACGATGACGTCCTCTCTCAGCCTTACTCGTCGTGCGGTGACGGCCTCGTGTGCTGGTTGCAAAGCACGTTCCTCACCTCCGAAGTGCAGAGTGTTGGTACTCAGGTCCAAGATGATGTTGTTCTGGTCCAGGATGTCCAGTCCGATGATCACTTCGTTTGATACGTCAGCCACAAGCACTGGATGCTTTATCTCCCGTCGACCAATGACGAACTCCAGTGATGCTTCGCCATGTACCGGTGCGGTCTCTCCGGTCGCGGTTATTAGCTGGAGGTTCCTTTGTGTGGGTTGCAGTCTCCACTTCGGGATCACAGTGGGATTGACGATGGTCCTCGATGCTCCCGTGTCGATCAGCATGGGCCAGCTCACTCCGTTGATGACTCCGTCGACCATCAGGCTGCTATTGTCCCTCCGTAACTTCGTCACACGCACTTGGACTGCCGGGGCTTGACGACTGTCACAAGCCAACCTTTGCGCGCGGTTTTCAGACGACTGATTTCCCGTCGGATACCCTCGGCGGCGGCGATCACCGCAGTCCTTGCTCAGGTGGCCTTTCTTACCGCAGGCCCAGCAGGTCGGTAGTCCTCTTCCAGGCCGCCTCTCCGGTTGTCTTCCGGCTGTGTCGTTGCTGGTGGTGCCGCGACTATCGAAGAAACGGCTTAGCGCCTCCATCAATTCGTCGGCCAGGGGCTTGGTCTCGTTGGTTTTTGGTGGTTCGTCGACGTCCACTTGACGCACCCGCGCATGCATTCTGGATGCCTGTTTTGCCGTCTCGAATTCAAGTGCTTGGCTCAGCGCATTTGCCAGGGTCTTATTACGCGCGAGTCGCAGCGCCTGTTGAGTGTCCGAGTCCCGTAGCCCGTCGGTGAAAGTCTGCGTCGCTATCTGCTCCAGAAAGTCGGCCGGCGCTGTTGGGTAGGCGAGCCTTACGAGGCGTGCGATGTCCATCTCGAACTCCTGCAGGGTTTCCGCGTCCTTCTGTACCCGGGTCCGGAGCTGCATCTGGTAGGCCTGCTGAAGATGGCTATCTCCATATCGGGACTCCATATGGGCGATCAGTGCGGCGTAGTCCTGGGATCCAGTCGGGATGGCCTGAAGGACGTTAAGGGCGTCGCCTCTCAGCGCTACAATGAGAGCTGTAGCCTTTTCTGTGTTGTTCCACTTATTTATGGAACAGGCTGCCTCGAACTGACGTAAGTAGGTGCTCCACGGGACCTTTCCGTCGAAGGTTGGGGGCGTCACTCTGCTATGTCCCGTTCCTGATATTCCCGGTGTAACGGTGGGCGGGCGTTGGCGCAGCTCGGCAACTTCCTCTCGTAGAGCGTTGAATTCCTCTTTCACCCCCGTCAGTGGGCGTTGGCGCAGCTCGGCAACTTCCTTTCGTGAGGCGTTGAATTTCTCCTCCACCCCCATCAGCGGGCGTTGGCACAGCTCGGCAACTTCCACTTGTAAGGCGTTGAATTTCTCCTCCACCCCCATCAGCGGGCGTTGGCGCAGCTCGGCAACTTCCACTTGTAAGGCGTCGAACTTCTTTTCCACTGCCGTGACTTCCTCACGTAGGCCCTGTTCTAATTTCCTTTGGCTCTCCTCTAATTTCGTCAGCAGACACTCTTCCAGATTTTTCTGGCCATCCAGAAATTTGGCGGTTAGGTCCTCTGCTAACTTATTCTGGCCGTCTTCCATCTTCTTCTGGCCGTCTTCTAGTTTGGCAGTTAGGTCCTCGGCTAACTTCTTCTGGCCGTCCTCCATCTTCTTCTGGCCGTCCTCCATCTTCTTCAGGTCCTCCGCTAACTTCTTCTGGCCATCCTCCATCTTCTTCTGGCCATCCTCCATCTTCTTCTGGCCGTCTTCCATTTTGGCAGTTAGGTCCTTGGTTAAATTCTTCTGGCCGTCTTCTATGCCATTTAACTTTTCTAGCAATGCTGCCAATTGCGCCTCCATTTTAGTTGTTTGCCTTGTAAAGGGCATGCACTCACAGGAAAATTAGAGAAAATGACCTGCTCGGGTTTTGAAACCAGGACCGTCAGGTGTTGTGCTTGAGTTCGTAATCCCGCTTCTGACACCAGTTGTTACGTGCCACCCCCCTAGTGGCACTTTTGTTAACTGGATTACGGTGGGTAGGAAGCACAACACCAATTACTGCTTAAGAAGTAATTAACTTTATTGCGGCCAGAAAATTACACTAATCAGCAAATACAGGCAATTAGGAACCTTACTCCAGTTTACAAAGCCTCTTGCTTGTGGAGAGCTCTTGCCCCTTTCACTTGTCAACAAACCACAGAAGTTAATCCTGCCGCTAATGAGCCTAGTGGCCTTGACAGAACTACATGCAACTTCTTTCTAATGTGCGCCTACTACAGTACTTACGAGCACTTGCTGCGCGCTGTTCACCAGCTGGGAGAAACAATGTCACTGGATTTCGACACCACAATATCTGGCACTCAGTGAAAGCACACTTACTCAGAACACGGCAGTCCCCTGTATGTTCCTCACTTCGCCGCTACACTAGGGGTTTCGCAAGTCACCACACTTCTGTCGCTCAGAATAAACGCTCACACTAGCTCGTAAAACACAACAACAACAACTGCTTCACGGGTCACTCTTATATAGCAGGCCGGTGACTCAATAAATGGTTCTAGATCCATCCAGGGTCCACGGCTTCTCGAGGTTTCCATCGCTGGTCCAGTCACGAATCTTCTGGACTATCCCTTTGTCTTAGTAGCCCTGTTGCATAAGGCACACGCAATACAGGAGGCATGCCACAGCCCAGCCCCTGGGGCAGTTGTGACTCAAGCGGCGAGCGATGACACAAACTCACAGCCGTAACACTTTCCTTGGTCTCCAATTTTTCCATTATGCCTTTATTATTATTATTATTATTATTATTATTATTATTATTATTATTATTATACCGTTACATAATCTCTCTCGACCAATTACGTCCTTATAGCTTTGGGGAAATTTTAAATTCCGACGTTTCGAGACAACTACTTGTCCTTTTATCAATAATAATATAATAATGGATTATTATTATTATTATTATTATTAAATAATCTAAATGCATGTTAAGTTGTAGCGTTTCAGCAAATGCGTTGAATTGCCATCAATACGAAGTAAATCCCGTGTAGCTCAGTCGCATGTGGATGAAATGTCAACGTTTCATGTCCAAACTCTCATTTACTTTCGTTTTATTTCGTTACATGATAGTAAAATCTAAATATATAGGAGTAAAAAACTAAAACTATTTTACCCCTACAGAACAAAAACAAAATAAAAATTATAACCTGAACATGGCTCCAACTCACTACATTCGAATCATTAATCCAGCGTTTTACCGCTATTTTCCACGAACAACAGATGTCGAATGACTCCTTACAATAGCACAGTTCATAAACAGCTTCAACTGCGCATCTACAAACGAATGCATCTGTAACAGCACCGTGTGGGAATTAGAATATATTCACTGTTATAAGAGTGTGGTCAAATTTATTTTTGACAGCTGTACCTGTAGCCGTAATATTATTCTAGTAACCTATTCGGAGAAATCAATAAAACAGAGCACAAAAGCATTAATACTTTGTGGACAAAAGAACGACGATAAGTGAAAAAGGCAACGGGTGTTAACTCAACGATAACAGTTATGGTATTTAACTATCGAAATAGAGCACTATAATTGACTGATTTTAATCAAACTCTTACACGTTATTGGTCCAAATCGATTAGTGGAATAGTCATTTTATAGGACGTACAGTAATTAGCTCATATGCCAACTAAACTGGAGCAGGTAAGCCACACGATCCGTGCTAGGGCTGTTGGTTCTCCCAGATGGCCATGGAAAGAAAAAACAGAAGAGAGATATGATCGAAATGTTGCAAAGGTAAAGTAGCCAATTGCGTTGCCAGAATATTTTACCTAATGCGACACGTGGAGTTGTAAATAATATATAGGGTGGGAAGGCACATTAAAATAACCTTTAGGGACTAATATTTATTATTATTATTATTATTATTATTATTATTTTAATTTCATTTATTTATATAATTTTTGAAAGATAATTGCATTTATTCACCAAACACTAAAACAACTCATCTCCAAGATAGCCACACTTTTCTGAAAACATCTAATTAATTTTACCTAAAATAACTAGGTGTACAGCAGATGACTTGATAACAGCGGAATAATTATTCATGTGGATGAGGTGAGTTTAAAAAAAAATATCCACTTTTCTATATAACGAATAGAACATGTACAATATTTTGTCACAAAAGAAATAGTTGTCGCTATATTTAGCGACATAATCGACGAATTGACATGCAAATTTGTATTGTTCATAGAGGGCTACTCGTGAATCATGAGTATACAAAGAGTACTTTGACTCTTAAAAGGTAGGCTGATAAGTATCTCTGAAATCAGTACCCATACAGCGGTGACGGAGTACAATGTTCGCACTGTCGTGCGCAACAGGAACACATCACGGAGAGGACAACGATTCCTAAATCCACAGGAGCTGAGTCATATCTTACATGTGCTACTGCACTTATCAACCATGCAAACTGGCAGCGTATCACATGTAAACAAACAAAACAGTAGCCATATGTATAAGTGGGCCGTTCCTTCTTGACCAATACATATTAGTGCGCAGTGGTGTCTTCACGCACAGTGAGCCTTCACACCTTTGTGATAAATGCAAATAAAGTGCGCAATGGGTCCTCGGCAGCGCCTGTGCATATTCAATGGTCTCAGTGTTCTACTTGGGCTTTAAGAAGAATTCTCACGCGCTTACGACCGGTCACGAATTGCCGGCCCATCTACATCTGAAACGTTTGATGGTCTGAAAAAATGTGATGACTGTCACTGACGTAACCATACTGGGCTGGTGACCTACCACCGAACCTCACTCCGTTAGCTGTTGATGTTTCATTTGAGAGGCTTGGACATCATGGTCATTTAGCCCCGTGTACTTGGGTATATCTAGAGAGAGATTTTGTCTGATAACCTGTGTGAATGTGATGTTTGTAGAAGAGTGTGTATTTGTAATTCAGGTGAGGTATTCTAAGGACGCGGCCGTGGTCTTAAGTTAGGGACCATCCTGGCATTTGCCTGGAGTAAGTAGGAAACCACGGAAAATCTCTTCCAGAATGGCTGAGGTGGGAATTGGACCCGCCTCTTTTCAGGTTTGCCTCACGAGGCTGAGTAGACTACACACCGTTCCAGTCCTCATACCAGAATCAAATTTCTTGGCAGAGCAGAGTCGAACACGAACCTCCGGGACGACAGCCACGAACTCTAACCGCTACACCACGAGATGGCCAGTCGGTTAGAGGCATGGTTCTTCCAGCGAGGCAGTAGCGATGAGTCAAGCAGACATTTTATATTCGCAGCGCCCCTCCCTCTAAAACCCCAATAAGAAAGTTTTTTTTAATGAATCCTAGATCTGAAGTTGGACTGGCGGAAGCACACATTACAACAACCGTTTTTCTGAGATTAAGAAACAAGCACCCAAATTTTTCATGTTGTTCGAATCGTCACAAAATGTAAATAAACTGATTCTCCGTCAAAGTAGCAAACCGATGGACGCTACAATTTTATTAATATACAGTAAAAACGCTTAATATAAAACCAAACATGAACTTGGACAAATAACTGTGCTACAATGTCACTGAAAAGAGACAGTGTACTCACCTCCTGAGACAAGAATGGCAGGATCTGGGCAATAATTGCGTTTAGTCTTTTCGCGATCTCCGTCTGAAACAAACAAGAAAATAATGAGACTCCTAATTGACAGAAATTCTCAAACTTCCACTAAAAAAAAAAAAAAAAACATTTCACAAATTCGCCTTAAATTATAACAAAATAACTTAGCCACCTTAGTATCGTAGTACGCCCCTTCTCCACTAGCACCAGCAATTTTAAAAAAATGCCAATCATACCAAAGGACGACTGACTTGAACAGCAATTGTCCAATAAGTTTAAAGAAATTATGTTTAGGCACAATAATAATAATAATAATAATAATAATAATTATAATAATATTAATAATAATAAAATTACGATAATAATATTAATAATTGCACTAATATCCTAATAATCGTATTGGAAGCCTTCATTCAGTGTTGTCTCAGTAAACAAAATACAGCAGGTCAACATGATTGCACCCAATTGTATAGGGTGTATGAAGCCTGAAACAATTACATTACATTAATAATTTTTGGTGTACAATCATGAAGACCAACTGAAAAGCATAAATATGGAATAATAATAATAATAATAATAATAATAATAATAATAATAGCGGCTTCGGTGCCGTAGTCGGTAGCATGCAGAACGCTATGCCCAACATCGCGGGTTCAAACCCGGCCGAAGTCGTCGGATTTTTAAGAGCATTAAAATCATTCAGTAGTCTATGCCTTCCTTTGGAGGGGAAGTAAAGCCGACGGACCCATGTCATAAATTTATAGAATGAAAAAGAACCTACCACTACAATTGGCAGTGTGTAGCCAAATTTGTAGGATATATTTCGTTAGAAACGCTCTATTAAGTTCCAACGTTCGTTGCTAGGTGTCAGTGGCATCTGGTAGCCAAAGTTGGAACTACTTGAAATTGAACTTGCCTAGTTTCATTCATTTCATCTCATCCACACGCGACGGTACTTGTAGCTCACCCCATGGGTGTCCGCATAGAAGCAGCTGCAAACTCGGGCGAGCCGAACATGTCCTCGGACATTCCCGGCACTAAAATCCTTACGATAAATAATAATAATAATAATAATGCAGCCGAAACATTGTCTATCACAACCCACGGCCAGCTTGAAAGGCTGGAGATCAAAGAAAGAAAGAAAGAAAGAAAAGAAAAAAATATATATTACGAAAAATCTTAGGCCCCAAATTCTGGAACAACAAATTAATCCACATCAGAAATGAAACCCTTTACCAAAGTATAGAAAAACTCTCAGACGCAATCAAAAAACATTATTTTTATGGACATATCCTCAGAATGAACTTAAATAGACTACGGTGACCAAAAATATATTTGACTACTTCCGTAACAAAAGAACCAAACCACTTTGTTTTAAGGAAACGGAGAAATACTAAATAGAACTCCAAATAACAGAAAATATGCTCATGGATAAAACAGCCAAAACCATGACCAAGGACAAGAAACAACGGTTCCAAGTTCAAGTCAAACCCAAGAGAAAGATTCAAATCTCTGATGAAGAAAGGAAAGCAAGATCACAAAGAATGAGGCAATACTGGGCTACAAGGAAGGCACAGAACATTAAAAAGTGATTGGTTTAATGTACCTCAAAGCTGGGTGAAACGAATAAAGGAATAATAATAATAATAATCATCATCATCATGCGTTTTTATTTATTTATTTGTCAACAGTGAGCGTGATGGCGCAGTGGCAGCACTGCTCATCTGTCATTCGGACGGCCGAAGTTCGAATCTCGATGACAGCGGAGTGGAATTTCCCCCTAATAAAATCACAATGTAAGGAAGCGTATCTGGCCTTAATTCCCGACCAAAATCAAGATGAGCTACGTAGACTCTTGATTGGGATATGCTGATAAAAGTTTATTTTTATTAATCAATAGTCCACACTAGAATTCAGACCAGAAGTGGTCCTTTAACCTGACATGGGTCACAAATACCTTCAAATTCCAACCGACAGTACCGTGATCAACGTAACTTCGGGTGCATTAGCGAGTCTCGTGTTCCGTTACGGACATCAATTATTTATGTCCTTCTCTATTACTATCTATTTAAAAAGTTTTAAATCATTTTTTTGCAGAACGCCTATATTAACGATGCTTTTGTCAAATGTTACTGAATTTTCATTCTGTTCTCGCAATTTTAATATCAATTAACTACGCAATTACATTAAAATATAATTTAGCAGGTCGATTGACCAAATACCATAATAGACTCCTAATAAAACAAATCGATTGGTCTGTTCCAAGGACAGACCAAAACGTGGCATTCGTGGAACAAGACCCACCCTCCCCCGAGTTGACATAGCGTGTTCGTAAAAGATTCAATAGCCCTTCATGCATGGAAAGGAAATACACAAATATTTAATCATCTCCTGTTGTGTACTTTTGATATTTAGACAGGTTTCCGAATATTGCTGACAGGTTATTTGTCCAAATCCACCTATCCCTGCTTGTCTACCCCTTTCACTGCACCCCTGCTCGCTCGCTAGCTCACTCACCCGTCCTTCTACCATTATGGTATTTCCCATAAAATGGAAGTAAATATTTGACGATATCTAAAATAAAAAATAAAAAAAGAAGGAAAAAAGAAGAGAAAAAAAGGTTCTCTCTGTGGAGGGAGGCAATATGTCCGTTCTCCTTCCGTCGCATCATGGTCTGGGGGCGGAGGGAGGTTGAGGGGCTCAAGTGCCGACTGTTTGCCCAGGCCTGGCCAAACACCGGGGAAAATGTTCGCGACCTCGGCAGAGCGGCTGGAGGGGGAGGGAAGCCAAACACACGCCCTCCGGCTCCACACAAGAGATCGATCAGGTCGGATACTTGCGACGTTCGGCTCACAACAGCAGTTCAACTGCCCTCAGCAATCTTGAACAACCCCATCAAGTAGGCAGGGAGCCCAAAGACCTAGATCAATTGCCCCAATTCCTCACCCGTTACAATTCATTCCAGAAGTCACCACCTAGATAGGAACATGCAATGCTACAGAGTCCTCAACGTAACAACACATAGGAACTTGTTATAAAATCAATTATAGGGGGAGAAGGAATTGCCACAAGTAAAGTTTTCCAAGCACCCACTAGGCTATATATTTCAGTATAGTGCACATCTTTGGCGGAGAGAGAGTGTTTTTATACAGGAGGAGATTAAGAACTCTTTTAAAAAAGCCTGATTATTTCTGTAACTTGGAGCAATGTCAGAGTTGTAAAGGCTAAAATGGACAGGATATCTATTCCGTTCGGTGGAAAGAAAATAGTCAAGAAGACATTCAATCCACGCCCAAAGGGATCTATTTTAAAGAGTTGAAGCACACACGCTAGCAAGGCCGCTGCATCATATAGGATTGTACACACGCTTAAAGCAGGGGGCCTTGGCGCGCCAAAAGCTCGGCCAAGGTGACCGCAGCTACGGTTAATAAAGCCGCCGCTTGGCGCTCTTATTTTATATGAAAGACCCTGTATAGAGTTCTGATCAGATATGGAGAGAAAAAGGCAGCAGTCCTTGTTGTGGCGGGCTCAAAGCTGCTCTGGACTTAGTCCAGTAGTTATTGTTTAGTTAAGAAAACTTGACCGACAACTCCATAAGTACTCGTCGCAGTTATTGGCCTCGCACGGTTTATTCATACAAGTTACACTGGTCGTGTTGGTTTATATTATATGTGTAGGCTACATTTGCAGTACAAAGCTGCACAATCATTACACGCCAGGATTGTGGAAATGCGGCATGTTGTAATGTGGGTGGGATTACAGCCAAATACATGGCGCTCGCGCGGTTTATCATCATCTTCCCGACACTAGCTCGCTGTCAACACAACTGCCGGCTTTTGCGTAAGAAATTAATTGAAGGTTTAAACAAACTTTTACAACAACAACAAAAACATGTAGCCTATACAAGCCGAAAAGTGAACTGATTATGTCTAGGAAATCACTAAGAATGGAAGACATAAGGAGAGATACGGTGGTGATTATTTTAGATGTGGAACAT
Source organism: Meconema thalassinum (assembly GCA_946902985.2). Lineage (NCBI taxonomy): Eukaryota > Metazoa > Arthropoda > Insecta > Orthoptera > Tettigoniidae > Meconema > Meconema thalassinum. The sequence continues at coordinate 1,378,542,478 of OX336388.2, read as the reverse complement.
CGAGACCATCTGCCCGTCTAAACATACGTTTGCTTTCAAGCAAAAAAAGGAAAAGGGCGGGGGGATTAGTGGGAAAGGAGAAGGGAGTTAGTTATTGAGGTTTTAAGGGACGGAACTACGAGGTCATCTGCCCCTATTAACACAGATTAAAGTATACAAATTTGGAATTAATTTCATAATTTAGAGGCGGACATCTAAATATGAAAACATCAAAAATTAATATAAAAAATAAATAAAAGTAATAATTATAATAATAAAAATGATTACGGAATAAACAAAAATATTCCGAATTCAAAAACGAATATGCTGCTTATAAAGCAGATGGCGAAATCAGCAGCCACCGCGTCATCAGCTAATATAAGTTTGAGCGTCATCTTCAAACCAAGGTTTCTTCGTAAGTCAGCAAGATCCACACACTCGGTCATGGTGAAAACGGCTCGACAGGTACAAAGTGTGTGGGGGGGGCTTCCCTTCTCATTAGGTACGAGTGGGTGGATTTTGTATGACCTATCTTTAGCCTACATAAAATGACGGACTCCCTCCGTGACCAGAAAAAGCTCCGCCACACGCGATTAGTTCCCTTGATCGCTGTCAGTTTACTGGGCATTGGGTCAGCTAGCCACTGACTTTCCCAAAATGCCAGTACTTGTCAGCGAAACTAAGAGCGAATAGGCTACCTCTAGTAGGTACAGAACCTCCATTGGTCGAGGTGGTAGTGATACCGCCTCTTTTGCAGCTTGAAGGTCACAGAACGATGGAAGTCATGAATCAGGACCAGGTACTACATGGTCGTTAACCCCGTCACTTAAGCTGTGAGCCCCTGAAGGACGAAGGTAAAACTGACACCCCTCCTCAGACAATGCGTCGAGGCATTTGTACTCTCTTTTCTTGCCATAGATATACATAACAGTAATCTATTAAAGAGCTACAATTAGCAGAACTTTTGCTTACATTTTTTGGGGGCTACTCACCTAATTATTATCCAATGGGCTTCGAAGGTAAAAGTACTTGATAATGTGAGATTTGTCAGAAGATAAAATACATTTTTCTTATGCCAGCAAATTACCCTCCAGCCGCCAGAATTGACTGTGAAATGGGTTTAAAGTTCTTTTAAAATTATGTGGTTTCAGTGATCAGTTACTGGGGATGTTGGAATTTTCCCCAAAGGGGTTTATTCATGCGCGCTTATATGCATTATATATGCATATACTGGCATGACCGCACGGGTCTCACACTTAACTTGAATTGTTGGGGATTCTACCCCACAATCTTGGACACAGGAGGCAAGCGTAGCCACTGAATAGTTTAATAGTCGATTAAAAATATATAACCTATTTTCGTCATTTAAAAACTTTTAGAGACAACGCGGTCATCAGACTCGTACAGTGAGGGACAAATGACGAAACGTTACATCCCTTAAAGAACCAATCACAGTACGGTACTGTATATATCCAGTTCTAGCATTGTTCTTTAGGATGAGTGGTAAATTGAAAGCATAGTTGTAGATCTAGCCACCTGGGCTTGAGCAGATAAATAAACTCAGGGGCGTATCCAGAGGGAGTATGAAAGGCCTGAATCCCCTTTCCTACGAAATGCTCCCGAAATTTCTACAAAATGAGACTTTTAAACAGCGGTAAATTTTGTCGTTATTTTGTTTCAACCTTTGAGTGTATCATAGCAAATATTAGCTGAGTTGTCTAGGTATGCTGCACGCCTGGACTGAATAGATGACCGTACGGCGATCCAAAGTTCGGATCCCAGTGCGGACAACAACCATCCTGAGTGTGGGTTCACACTCCAGTAGTTCCCAGTCTAACACACACACTTTCAGAAACATAATATTCTCATACTCGACAAGTAGGCCTATTTACTGTATAGTATTATTATCTGGCTTAATGTTCAGGCTCATGGAAATACAAATTTCCTTGTTTCATCCTCCTGCGAAAAGAAATCCAGAATTCGCGCCTGGAGTAACAGCTAGATCGCGAACATTACCTGATGGCACATGCACGCGGGTGAGTCCGTTGTTGTTGGGCTTGGAATCGTGGTCATTTAACCTCTTGTACTTGAGTGCATACATATATTTTTTTTAAATATCTGATACCTGTGTTATTGTGGCGTCTGCTGTAGTAGTAGTGTGTGCTTTTGTAATTTAGAATAACACGTTATTGTTTACACGTGCATATATACCTTTACTCACATTTTAAGACAAAACAAACCTGGCATATAACGAGATTCAAATTGCGAATAGTATTATAATCACCTAAAATAAATCATCGTATGGCCTCGGGTGCCGGGTGCAAGCTTTGTAAATTGACGTCCAGAGATCAGCTTGCATGTAGAATTTTATCTCTCCTTGGAGAGCAATGAAAGTCGAGGAGGTGAGATATCTAAGCTCATTAACACTGTAACGCTTTCTGGTAGAGAAAGGAGAAACTTTGTGTCGGCGGAAAATCCAGAGATTAATTTTGCCACTATGAACACGGCCTACTGAATTCAAATGGGTTCTTTAACATGCCAACAACGTATGACATATGCGTGCCGTGATTTTTGTCGCCAGGAGCGAACATTCAAGCTTGGGGTTGGTAGTCCTACACGATAATCACTCACCCATCGTGGTAAGCATAATCACCTAAGAAAAGCTACTGTACAATAGTAGAACATTCACATTAGTGAAAATGTAAACCTTAACACAGTGACCAGGATCTGATGATGGCCACTTGCGGGTCGAACGCGTAATACCAAATTGCCCCAATTATTAGCTAATACATGTAACTTCTTTCCAGGAATGTATTAGCCTACTTTCGATTTTTGCAAAAAATTAAAGTAGACTTATGAGATCTACACAGGGCCAAAAATTGTGTGTCTGTGAGTGTGTGTAGGCTACTCTGAATGTCTGCCCCCCCCCCCTATCAATTCAAACACGGTGAAACCGAATTGAACGAAATTTGGTACAGAGGTAGCACTAGCAAAGGGCACCTCAGTGTCATGTTTTATATTGCCGCCATCTTGACGGAAACGTAATGGCGTCCACGCAGATGTTCAAAGCTTAAATCAAATTACGACTAACCTAGTAATCATCTGATCTCTACCAAATTTTGAACAACATACCTTCTTGTGGGAAGCATCTTTTGACTGAACTACAAGGTCATCAGTCCAATAGTTTGCAGATAGCGGCCATGTATGTATGCAAATCGATTCACCATATCAATTCAAACACGGTGAAACCGAATTGAATGAAATTTTGTACAGAGGTAGCACTAGCAAAGGGCACCTCGTATTCCTGTTTAATATCCGTATAGCACGTAGTATTTTAACAAGCTACTACAACCAACATTCAATTATACTCCTTGAAAAGGACAAACAGTTATAACAATACCCATGTATTTAGGAGAAAGTAGACTATATGTTCTTTACTGAACATCTTGTTTCTATATTTATATTTTGTACCCGGCCCATTCATTGGTCACAATCGTGTTGACCGACTGAAGAGCTACAAATGACAATTTTGTATTGGCAACACTGAAAAAATGGGTTCAAATCTCTACATTTCTTTGTGGTTATTTAAAGCCATTCACCGTAAGACCAATCGTATAGGCTACTGCTAACCCGACAACAAGAATATAGTAAATACAATAATAATAACTGTGTGCGCAGCCGAGTAGAGGCAGGGGCGGAGGGAGAGAGGTGAGGTAGTGAAGGAGCGCCACTCGAGTCGAGCGCGCCCATTAGGGCTGACGGTGACAGGGTTGGTTGAAGTGGATGGCTGTATGACCCTTCCCACGCGACAAGGGCCACCTACAAGACGAGAGCCAACCTTCATGTAGCCGACCACCTCGCATTCTCTAATAGCTGGAGGAAGCGACTCCACTACAGAAATAAAGCTGCGATGGTAGTTTAGTTCAAGTTCGTAGTCACAGGTTGCAAGCCTAACCCTAGTTACTGTTACACACGCCACTAAAACACCGTATTAACAAATATAGTTGTTTCAGACTGAATTCCTAAACCGGCGTGAAGCTGATGGCTACGATTGCCCAGGTCTCTAAAGTAGCGTATTCTCTGTCAAATGTTCTACCGGACCGGCAACCATCAAAATTGTAAATTTTTAATAAGATGAGAACAATTAATGAATGAATGAATGAATGAATGAATGAATGAATGAATGAATGAATGAATGAATGAAAGAAAGAAAGAAAGAAAGAAAGAAAGAAAGAAAGAAAGAGGGAACGGTAGAATGTGTAATCAATATTGTTGCTGTTTTTGATTCAATTAGAGGCTTTACGACATAGGCTAATGGTCATGAAAGAAAGAAAGAAAGAAAGAAAGAAAGAAAGAAAGAAAGGCCGCATCCGCCCCACATCCGCACGACTGTTATCTGCATCCGCACGTTTGGCATAAGTCAGCACTAATTGAGGATATTTCCGTGCTGGTTTCTCTCATTTCTCTATTATTCTCATACAATCCAAGCGAAAGCAAATAGAGAAATAATTAGAAACGTAAGAGACGCAGATCTTAGCAAAAACTATAAAATGTATTTTAACAAAATCCAGTATTTTTTAAAAATCCAGCTCCTCATTGTATTCTTAAAACTATCCGCAAAATTAATCTAAACATTATCCACAGCTTATCCACTATCCGCACAGCCATGCAAACTATATCCGCATGGTGATACATTTTGCGGATATCCGCGGGTTTATCCGCAGGTCCACAACCACGCAGGGCTTTAGAGCCTAGTGTACTCGGGTGTGAGAGGTAGCTGTCTGATAACCGGAGTATTTGTGATGACAGTAAATTACTAGCGTGTGTGTTTTAAAATTGGAGCTATGAGTTGGGTAAGAGGCGACTGTAGCCTTAATTTAGGTACCATCCCGAGATTTGCTTAGAGTAGAAGTGGGAAGCCACGGTAAACCTCTTCTAGGGGGGCGTGGTGGCTCAGTGGTCTAGCTGTATGCCTCTCACCAAGGCGGTCCGGGTTCGATTCCCGGTCAATGCATGTGAGATTTTCGAAGTGAAATGCCATGTCCTGTGGTTCGGATTCCACGTAAAAAGGAGGTCCCGTGGCTCATGATCTCAAGATTAACGGTCACGTTAAACTACAAGCTTCCTTTTTTGGTAAACCTCTTCTAGGATGGATGAGGTGGAAATCGAGCCAAACTCTTCTCAAGATTGCGTCATGAGGCTGGGTGTAACACCTTCCAACTCTCAGACCAGAATTAAATTTCTTGGCAGAGCCAGAAATCGAATCCGGACCTCGGCGATGACAGCTAAGAATAATAGTCACTACGCCACGAATGAAGTGGACTAGAATTTAAATGAATATGTATAGGCACAAATATCGTACAGTCGACTACAAGCCAAGTAGATCCATGAACTGTGGACAGTAGACTCCTGCGCAATATGCCGTAGACTATAAGCTAAGTACGTGTTACTACGTTTTAGGGGCTTAGGACCTCTTGGCCATCAGCCCCATGTCCCCATGTACTTGGGTCTGTGTTCAATTTGTCTGATAACCAGTATTACTATCATTAGGGTCAAGAATGGGGTAGGTGCCCCAGGACTTGAAACAAGGTAGGCTACTAACCCAAGATTCACCTGGCGGGAGTGTGGAAAAACACGGGGGAAAACCACACTGTCGAACCCCGATCTCCGGACTTGCTGCAGCTCCCCATCATGATCATGGTGAGCGATTTAACGCTCACGCCTACACCCCAGGGTCGTATAATTTACTGGATGACTTCAGGAATCATCCTGGTAGTCCATTCTATTTGAGGATGAGAGCACACTAGCAATCGAACAACGAGCACACAGGGATAATATTTTAACAGGATGTAAGGGTATACAGTACTTCCTTTGCACCGTCAACAGATGATGTCGCTGACACACCACTGACTGTCCTGGTTTCTCAAGAAATAAGTAACCAATGCAACGGGATGAACTGCACTTCCATCCAATCATTTTCATCCACAGCATGGTTGTTCTCAACTATTGTACTTCACACTTTGAGAGAGCGAGCAGCGTGCTACGTCACGTGCTACTCGTGTAACAGCTCAGTAAATCAAAGTCTTTGAGGCGTCCATTCTGAGTTTGGAATTAGCCAATACCTTACTCCAAGTTCTGGACAACCTTTCACCTGGGACGCAACGTGATGAGGAAGCCGTAATTAACATTCATTCCCCGAGTAAGAATTACCTATTGAAGATAAAAGTCTCCATGGCCCGGCCGGGTCAAAGCCCATCATGTTAGCCACGTATGCATGTAGGAATGTAGGACAGTATTGTCACGAGGACAATTTATAGACTGGGCGTGATTTACGCACATCTCAGTAGGCGCTATTTTCGTACAGCCGTCAAAGTACTGTAGGTCAGAAAAACAATCCTCTTAGAACTAGAGGCTATGTCAGACCGGCAAAACATTTCATAAAGAAAGTTTCATTTTGATTGGTTACCATTTCTTACTAATATAGGAATGCTGCTGGAAGAACCAACTAACTAAACGTAGACGCTGATTATTTTCAAATTTAGAGTCTCGTTAAATCAATTTTCGAGGCGGAAAAATGGATTTCATTAATGTCAAGTTTGAAATATTTTATAAGTTATATGTTGAGAGAAAACATATGATTTTTAAATAACTTACGCTACCGTATACCCAATATTAATGAAAATATTGACTCAATATTTGATTGTGAATGATGTGGATAACATTTCCCACCTTCAGAGAGAGGAAAATAAAAAGAAGAGCAACGAAGTAAATATATGTTGTAGGCCTACCCGGCATCAGGCCTATCTGTAATCTACGATAAGAAAGAAAGAAAGAAAGAAAGAAAGAAAGAAAGAAAGAAAGAAAGAAAGGAAGGAAGGAAGGAAGACAGATCGACAGAAAAAGAAAGAAAGAAAGAAAGAAAGAAAGAAAGAAAGAAAGAACTATTATAGCCTAAATAATAGAAATAAAATGGGAATGTTCTTCGCAAGGAGAAGGTCTACCATTCTTTAGAGGAAAGAAATAAGAAATTTTTGTTTGTTTGGTGAAGCCAGAAGAAATCAAATAACCTTACAGACAAATGAAATGGAAACATAAATCAAATAACGTTACCGACATTAAAACGGCAAATGAAAGACTGAAAGAAGTTAGAGAATTCTGCTAGGCCTATTTGGGGAGTAAAAAGAAACATATAGACTAGGGTAGAATAGCAAAGCTTTCCAACAGAAGATAAATCAGATTTAGGTATCAGAGAGACATTGTTTGAGAGCCTTCGATCGATGAAAGTTAAACTCCTGTTGTTCGTGCAGCAGAAGAGGGAAATGGAGCATCTGAAAGACGATGTTATATGAGAAGGGTGAAAAACACATGGGTAGTCACAGTAAAGGCAGTAAGGCGAGAGGGGGGAAAACAGAGGTTTACGGCGGGTTCTGATTAAAAGGAGGGACTGATAACGTTTTAAGGCATCCAGGAATAGAAGAATTCTAACTTAATTAGTGTATGGAAATGAGTGTTGTTGTTGATTCATTTCAGGGCTTTGCTATATCGTGGTCAAGTAGCCCTGTGTACTTTGCCTGGAGTAGAAGTTGGAAACCACGACAAACCACTTTCAGGATTGCTGAGGTGGAAATTGAATCCATTTCGTCTCAGGTTTTCGTTTACCTCACGAGGCTGAGTGTACCCTGGGAATCGATCACTCAACTCAACGGTGGAATCCAAGAATGCTAGCCACTACACCCTGGAGTGGTCAGAAAATCGTATCAAGGGCATGAACTGTGGAAGGACAAAGTAAGCATAAGTTACTCATATTGCCTCAATGTCGGGCGCAGTAGAAACAGGTTAGCGGAGAGGGAGCTGGATGGATGCATCACATCAAGTGTATTTTTTACAATTTTAATACCAGAAAAACCATTACCATTCATATGCAAGACTAAAAGACATTATGTTTAAAAAATCAAAGTAATTTAACTCCAGTTCGACTGGTGTTCTGCTAATTATATTTTAGAAAGACCACTTGGCAGTGTGGGTCGCAGCATGTGTACGAGGCTGTCCTAGCGATCCCGGGTCCCCGACCACTGGTCGCCCAATTAGCGGTCACAACATGCCACAAACAGTTCCATCCCACGGGGAATGCTCGCATCCAAAGCAAATCCATTGATAGAGGTAACACATTTTCATCACGGTAATAATCACACTCGCTATAGACTACATAATTGTGCAAAAAAAATCGATTAAATAGCCTACCTATACTTCCACAATTTTAATAAAGTTTCCAGCTCTACTTCGCACAATAACATAACTAGTCATACGATCGATATTTATCACTGAGTTCGAACCCTTCATGAATCTACGTGGAATATTATTTTATAACCATAAACGACAGGCAGAGATCGTTTTTTGAGGCGAGGAAAACTAGATGACCATAATGTCCTAAGATCCTAAAATGAAATAAGTATTAACAGTCTAATAATAATAATAATAATAATAATAATAATAATAATATAATAATCATCGCACACACAGTCTGCTTGAAAAACTAACAAAGAAAGAATCATTCGAAAAAATATGATCCCTACTTCAAAGATAAGAGTAATTACACCCACGCCGAAAAGATCTCGAGCGTAAACTGAAAATGACGGTTAACCTTTTACGCTCACCGCTTCAGAATGCCAGCCCAAGGAATTTCAAACGTTTGATAGGATATACCGAACTAATTTAGAAGCCTTAAATTGATTCTTCCTTGGCTGGTGGAAGTCGATAAGAACCTTTATAAGCATGGAATTTTAAAATCAGATATTTGACTCCGAATGTCACTGTATCAAAATCTTAACCCCACAATTGATCGTCCTCGAAATGAATTTCCATGTCTTCACATTTTCAACTTCAGCCAAATGTCAACATTAGCAGTAGACAAACAATATGTCATGTTGCAGTTGTAGCTTTTAATCATCTCAACCGAGTAGGCTACTTGTAGTTTATTTCCACATATTAGATTACAATTGCACTGTAGTTTTAGGGCTTACTGCTTAAGTGTATCACAACAATTGTAGCTACACATCCATAGATTAGACTGTTTTTGTTAATGGTATAGTCATTTCTAAGTTATTGCAACATTAAAATGAACAGTATTTTTGGGGTGCTCAATGCTTTATTATTTATGAGTAGACTAATAATTTCCACACTTACTAAGTTTTCTGACGGCTTTTCTTGTATTCTGTTTCTGGAGGGCAGAGCCTGTTGGTGGGTGTCACTGGGTTAGATAGTGTTTTGTAGAGCTATTTTTCGTGCATATTTGAATGTGATGATGTTCGCTTGACGAGAAAAGCATGCCATTCCTTGGCTTTCTTCTTCTTCTTCTTGTTAATCTTCAATCATCCGTAACAATTAATGGTAAACTTGCCTAATTTCGCAGTAAATTTGTTTCGAAAAGCAAAGACAAACGTTCTTGGTACTGAAATTCCTCGTCAGATAGCACCATCAAACAGCGACGTTATATACGAATAATAGCAGAGATGCTACCATCTGTTGTAAGATCGTTGAACTGTTTGATATTACTGTTCCCAACTTCGTACCACGAACGCATTATGTTATTGCGAAATTAGGGATAGTGCGAAATAAGGAAAGTCTCCCTTAGACCAGGTGAATCAGCTGCCCCTTATAATATTGTTTTATGCAGCCCAACTAACACGTGTTGTCAGGATGGTAGATATTGCTATGCTTGTATACTGTATGGCACTAATGCACTGCAAACAATAGACTACTGAACACTATTCTTTTTCCCTCGTATTAGTCTGTAGTCACATTGAGGGGAAAATAATGGTGTTGAGTATCGTTTGCAGGATATGCTTGCAGTGCATTAGTGCCATACAGTATACAAGCATAGAAATATCGATCTTCCTGCCAACATGTGTTAATTGGGCTGCATAAAACAATATTATTAGGGGCAACTGATTCACCTGGTATAAATCACATGTAATTTATTTCAGGTTATTTTTCACATATTCCAGTAGTTGGAATGATTTTGTTCTGACCGACTGAAAGATACAATATTAAATGTCAACTTATAACGTCGCTACCTTCCTTCGTCCTCCTTCCTTCCTACTCGTTGCCCAGTTATTAATCATCATTCATGTTACCACTTATTGATTCTTCTGACGAGCTTGGCGTCAGGAAAGGCACCCGGCTGTAAAAGCCATCCACCACATAGAAAGCTCATCTCACATCATCCCTGACTCCGTAGGAACGGAAATAATAAGGGGTAGAAATAATAATTAAAAAATACATTAATTGTTATTCTGCCCGAAGGCAGGTTCGAGCCTCCGAAGAGGCTACCCCCAGCCGAAGTTTGCGTGCGGTAGGGTGGCCAGTGCCTTTCCGCTCCTCCTTATGTTGGCCAACAGCGCGCAGTGCCTAGAACCGGCATACCATCCAAGTTCCGACCACGCCCAATGCTGCTTAACTGCGGAGTTCTCATGGGATCCGGTGTTTCAACACGGAGAAATAATAATACCTGATATTATACCAATCTTTGGATTGAGATGGACTCTCAAAACTATTTTTGTATCATAAAATGTACCTCGAGTGGAAATACACGAGGAAATGAACCATGAGAACAGACCTCTTGGTTTCGGATTGATGGCTCCAGGGAAAGAATTCTCCGTGTTTGTTTTTAAGCGCCATAACCGCATCACGTCTTCCTCACCATCATTATTCCAACGGAATATACAGAAGACCGTAGCTTAATCCTTGAAGCGAGAGCGTTGGATTATTCCGCAAACAATTGCCAGTAAAATAGACACTGCACAAGAAGCTTGTTCACGATTGCCGAATTTCCGAAGTCAGTAGCCGTGTGATCCGAAGAGTGTAGTCCTCTTAGCACCTTACAGAGTGTACCGAATTAAAAGTATCCTTTCAGTCGTCTTAAACCGGAGGCGTATTCCAACTCCCACCCGTCGCCTAGGCTACTAGATCCTACATGCTGCATTATTATAACTATAGCATTTTAGCTACGATCGCATTTATTCCATCTGCCTAACTTTTCAACTCAACAACCTGTTTCTATTTAGTTTACAGCTCGTTTTAATGTCTGGAAATAAGGAACAAAAACATTTACTTGAGCTAACTCAAACCTTGCTTCAATCTGTACAACATGGAAACCAACATGGAACAAGCAGTAACAAGTAACTGTGGCAAGAACAAACATCAATGAAGTGCCTTCAGCTCTGTCAGCAAAACTTAGTCGACTTGAATAGTTCTCCCTCAACTGCGATAACACAAGAAACAGCTGCTGTATCGGGTGTCTCCTCTATTGTCCTGGAAGAAACCGTCGAGATAGCTGGCAAAGTGTACTACAGTACAGTACAGTCACTCCACCCCACAGCACCTTTGTAATGAAAATGACAAATGAGGACCTCATTCTTAAGAAATTATATCTCCGTACGCATGTATGGTGCCTGTTGTCATGTTTTTATTCTTTCGAGATGATTGATTGTTTTTAAGGAGCTGAACAGCAAGGTCATCTGCAACTTAATTCAAAGTTGGATTACTAAGTTACAACAGGGTCTTCCTCGACCAGCGCCAAGCGCCTAGACATTTGCCGTCGGTTTACTCATGCGAAGGAGAGCTCGCAACTGAGAAGAAATCGCATACCGGTCGTTACATACTACAGCTGCTGCTTTAAATATCGTTCGCAGGTAGCGGCAGTGCCTGACCAAGGCTAATGTCTCACTCCCCGAACAAAACAAATCGTCTGTGGGTGGGCGTATTGTGAAGCACTGGCCGAGAAAGACCCTGTACTAGAGGTATACATGAGCCGTTCCTACTAGGCCAGTACAGTTTAGCTCACGTGTGCAATGGTGTATCCGCGCACAGTGAGCAATGTCTCCTCGCGCAGCGCATGCATACATCTCAGTATTCTACTCGAGCTGACGAGGTGTCGGGCGAGTTTTCCGGAAGAGAAGGTCACGTGATATCATGTAGACTCACTCTAAAAGTCTCACGCGCATCCGACCAGCCACAAATAGCCGGCTCACTTATACACGCTCATAAGTGGCACGCCGGAGTGATGGCCAGGTTTCAGTTGAAAGAGTAGTTTACACCACCCATAAATCTTAGATCTACAGTAGTCCACAACTTCCAATAATGCTGAGGCATATTTAAAGTTGTTGTTTTGGTCATTCTAGGCTTACTTGAGTGTGTGCTGAACTTGTCGGATAACCTGTGTTACTGTGATGACTGCAATAGTGTGTGTAGCTGTATCAGGGACAGGGATGGGGCAGGTGCCTAGGGACTTGGAATAGGGTACTATCCCGACATTTTCCTGAAGTGAATGTGGAAAAAAACCTGAAACAAACTACACTCAGATTAGCGCTGTCAGCGCTAGCATTGGAACCTCTAATCTCCAGACTTGCTGCACCTCTCCCAACACGGTCGTGGTGCGAGATTTAACGCTCACGGGTACGCCGCGGGGTACAGATAGGCCTATAGAATCTACAAGAATTGTGTTAATGAAGTGTATTACTAATTAAAGCCTCCGTGGCTTAGGCGGCAGCACGCCGGCCTCTCACCACTGGGTCCGTGGTTCAAATCCCGGTCACTCCATGTGAGATCTGTGCTGGACAAAGCGGAGGCAGACAGGTTTTTCTCCGGGTACTCCGCTTTTCCCTGTCAATATTTCATTCCAGCAACACTCTCCACTATCATTTCATTTCATCTGCCATCCATTTAATCATTGCCCCAGAGAGTGCGTCAGGCCTCGACAGCCGGCACAGTTCATATCCTCGCCGCTAGATGGGGGCTTCCTTCATTCCATTCCTGACCCGGTCGGAGACTGGACGCAGGCTGTGGATTTTCATTTTCAAGTGTATTACTAATTCATGTAATAATTCTTTCAAGTTAGACTAATAATATATGTAGGCTATTATTCCCAGTCCAATCTAATTGGGCAGATTCATGTTGACCGACTGAAAAACATGTTAATAAAATGATTTGCACGTACGGTTTTTCAGAGATCGGGCTTTAATTGCTGGTGATAAGGGTATTAACCACATAATCTTCGCTAAACATAGAACTCGGTGGTCACATCCAACATGATATTAACATTAGACTATTAATGCCGCCAATGGCCAGGGAAGGGACTTTGAGGGGAAATCGGCGCGGACCTATTGAAAGGAACCGTCCCAGCATTTGCCTGGTGGTGAAAATGGGGAAACCACGAAATCCATTTTCAGGACAGTCGAGGTGGGATATTCTCCTAGTAAGGGTCGCTTGATTCAAACTTAGTTCGACCGTGTATGTTGCTGACCGTAATCCCTTCCAATCCCGAGTGTTTTCCAAAGAGAATTGCGAAACCGCGCGGTGGTGCGGTGCTCCTCTCAATATTTCCGCTTCTCAAGCTCCCGTGTGTCCCTTGGGATTCTATGCTCGTCTAAAAAGGACAGGAGGGGAAGAGATAAGGAGCGGCAAGAGGGAAGGCGAACGTCTTAAGCTGAGAATCGATTTGTGTTTCCGAGCGAACTAGCGCGACTGGGAATTCCTCCGTCCGTGACTTGGCTTGTTTCTGTCTCTCTAATCGGATAAACCGTGGGCAGGCGTGGCGGGCCGATACACGGATCGATTTGGACAGGTCTCGTCTCAATGCAATGCTTCCTTCCCCTAGCCTCTCAGCTCTCGCCTGCCCACGGTGATGAATGGGCTGTGTCGTTGGCATGTCTACACAGCGCTTCACGCTTGGCCTGGCAGCGCCTCACCGCGTCAAACAAACATCAGCATTCTTAAGTCGCCCTCACAAACATACCATGAAATGAGTATTTCCTTGACTTAACAAAACACTGATCGCTACTTAGTACCTAAACAAGAACCGGCGGGTAAACAATCATATCAGTTGGCTACGGAAGATTACTAAGCCAGGAGTCAAGAAGTGGGATGGCCACTTTCATTTCATCTTTATATGAAGCACAAGTTGGAATAACTGCCATATTTTTTTATTAATTAATTAATTTATTTATTTATTATGGGGTTCGACACAAAATGGCCACTAGCTCGGTGCACTTGACTGCTGGACTGCAGGAGAATGGTTTTAAGTTCTTCAGCCACTCTCCTTTTTGTCTCATTTCTTGTTGTTTTAGGCTACTTCAAGATGTTGACCACTGTGCATTTAAAATTCCATGTTCGTTGTATCTGACCGTGTTCGAGCTCCTCAAGAATTAGCTGTACCGGTAGTACTTTCAGAAATGTATGAAGTATTGTCATCGCACCAGGAGATGGCAGTTCAACACGCTGTGACGGTGTGCGGCCTTGCAGTAGGCATGCGCGCCCGCCTATTCCAAACCTAAATATATCGGCTTCCCGCATGACAATGGTTGTTATCGCAGGAGGCGACACTCAGCCACTGAAAGAAGGAATGTGCTGAGTGAGTGAAGCAAGTAGTGACCAGCTTAATGTTTTTGGAATGCGCGATACGCAGTGAGCGGGAACACATCTGCAGTTTAACCCAACTGCCATCTCCTGGCACGATATCAATATATAGTGGAATGTTTGAGAGTTTGAATTTGAATCTTTAACTTCCGTATGTTAAAAATGAGCAACTCGGACAACTGCTATTACCCCGACTGAGGAGCGTAATACACAATGGATATTTATAGAATTCGTTATAGTTCTCCGTGTAATGTTTTGTTTGGTTGCATTTACATTGAACATTATTATTATTATTAATCGTGTGGTATGGTACACACATCATATTACATCTTAATGAAAACAAAAACAAACAAAAAAAAACTAAACAAAAAAGCGCACCCCGGTGCAAGACTGCCACAAGTCAAAAAACATGGATTTTCAAGTATGTGGTAGCCTGCTTATAAATGCCTATGATCAAGTCCGTGTCCTGTAAAATTGCCACAACTCAGATCCTATAAATAGCAATTCTACGGCACTGAATAGAAAACTGACATAACTCAAAATTATTATTATTGTGAATAATTAAAACACATAATTATAATCCATGAAAGAACTTCGTGTGTTATTGTATAGTACTAGATAATATTAGAAGTTACTAATACCAATACGTTACTTTCACTTTAACTAAGTAAATATTTATATTTTCCTATTAGCTCAAAATCGTTAAGTGCTTCTCCTGAAAAAGTGTCCTTTTTGACTTGTAGCAGTCTTGCACCGGGGGTGCGAAAGGTTTAGAAATGAATTTGATTGAAGTTGTCAACTGTAAGCCATTACGGACCTCTAAGTAAGTCTGGGTCCCGGGGCTACAGCGCCGCTTGCCCCTCCCTCTCGTCGGGCCTGGTTGGAGGAGATGGAACTTAGTGCGGACGTGGACACACGATACACAGTACACAACTTAACTATCAAGAACGGCACATCACCACCTCTCTTGCTGCCTCGTGGTGTAGTGACTAGCATTCTTGACGGAGGCCTGGGTTCAATCCCTGGCTCTGCCAAGAAATTTAATTCTGGTCTGAGGGCTGAAACGGAGTAAACTCAGCCTTGTGAGGCAGAACTGAGAAGAGGTGGGTTCAATTCCAACGTCAACCATCTTAAAATATATTTCCGTGGTTTCCGACTTCTTCTCCAGGCAAATCTCGGGATGGCACCTACCGCCTCTTACCCAAACTCTGGCCCTAGTTACAAATACAAACACTAGTACAGTCATCGCAATGACACAGGTTATCAGGCAGCTTCCTCACACGAGGTTACACGGCCACGGCGTCACAAAGCCCCTAAATGAATCAACAACAACAGCTTACTAAAATCCTACATAGCAACAATTTCCCCACCTGAGTACAATAACAGCCTTAACCTGAACGGAAAATTGGCTCAGGAGACAGGAATGACAATATGCAAATGTTAAAAATTAATAATGCTTCAACACGTTGATTTGGTAGCACCAAGGCCTCGTGGAGCGACCACATCACGGGACTGAACAGCGCACGCATACTGTACATACAGCAGGCTCATCCTGCATGATAACCCAACAACGACCGGGATAAATGCACGCTCTACGTTTTTCACTGTTTCAAAATAAAGCTGATTTACTAAAAAAAAAAAGAGAGAGAGAGGGGGGGGGGGCGAAAGGGGAGACGTAAAAAGAGAAAAAGTAGTGAGGGGTCCCTTGTTTCCATGGTAACCTGACGTCACAGTATATGTGCGCGCGCGCGGGGCTGTTTGGCGTCGCTCCGATTTCGGCAGCCCGCGTTTCTCGTTTCCAAACAAGCCTGTGTGTGTTAAGCTCTATTGCAATTTGCAATGTGTAGAGAGGCTTTTCCATGACGAAGCTCACTGCTAGCTGCGCTTGTTTGCTACTGTCTATGTTGCTACTGCTGTGCTGGTCCACAACCCCAAACCGCAGCGCGTTCTGTGGTTTCAAACGCAGAACAGCGGAGGCAACGGGTGGGAGGAAAGGGGCTGCAGGGAAAATGGGATGGACGGACGAGTATGGGAAGGGGGTGAGGGGGCGGGGTGCCGGTGGTGGAATTTTTTAGCGAGCTCGGAAAGCTTGTAACACGAAAATACTGGATGGCCTGTTTCATTTTTCACGTGCTTCTCCCTACCCTCACATCCATTCCTCTTGTGTTTTATTTCACCTCCCTCACATTACATAAAGTGTATGTACAGCCTGATTCCTCTTGCACAGCCGGTTTCCGCAATGTGGACACCAAAAATACACACGCGAAGAGGAATGCAAAACGTAGCCACCGATAGTCGTCACTAGTACAGGAAGCGGGGTCGACTCTCATTGCAATCCTAAAATCCGAATAAATTGTAAAACAAATCCCCCTGCACTTTAGTGCGACTACAGATGTAATGATGGTGGGCTCATCACTAATGGTCATCGACCATTACATTTACATACACACGTACAATGAAATATGTTCACACTTGTATCAGACACCCATCGATAATCCCGACACCACTGTGAAGCCAGAATCGAAGGCTCAGACCACCAATTTATTTTTCATCGTGGGATGGGAGAGTAAAATCGTATACGATAAAAATGTATTTCCTGACAAAATTAAGGATACGATTTCTTTCCGGTCATGGTGGTGATTGTTATTTTGAGGGACAGAACATCAAGGTCATCAGCCGACAGCCCCGATCTCTTTATTACATTTAGTATAGTTCCTAGTTTAAGTTATTCAATTTAATAATAATAATAATAATAATAATTTAAATCAGGAGAAATGGCATAAGAGATGGATGTTTTAAGGGGTGGGACATCGAGGTTATCTTCCCCTAAATTCCTTCTCTAGACATTGCAGTTACTATTTCCCGTGATGTACCGTACAACAGATCTAGAGTACTACAGCAAGTTGAGAAAATGAACAAGTAGGCTACCTGCCCTGGCTGGAAGAGATACAACAAATGTGGCTACAGAACTGTCTATTGTCCACAAGCACCTCACCGAAGTTACTGAAAGACAGCCTTGATGAGTTCGCAGGGGCGGCTCCACCTTATGTGCTGAAGTGCTGCACCATATTATTTTATTTGAAAATTAATTACTTTAATAATATTATCTACAATCAAATACAGCGCATTAAAAAGATGTCAGTAAAAGAATTGCAAATACTGTATAACAAGTCCCCTCTCAACGAGGTGTCTAGTCATCCGCTCCATTCCACGTCCGGCACTGGCTGTGTAGATCGCACCTCAGCGAGAATTTCTACGTTTATTGCCTGCAAACAGGAACTCTGCCTTTTGCGCATGCGTGTCCACCTTTTCCGTTGTGCTGTTCGTTCGGGCACACAGCAGCAGGACTAGTCACATGAAATGTGAACGAAGACTCTGTGGTAGCATTTTAGAGGGAATCGCTAAAAGCAAATGGTGGAAAAAATAGAGGAAGCCAGAAGGTCTTTTAATGCTCACAACTTACCTATTCTATAGCCACATTTTGTATATCGATGAACTATAGTTTGTTCTGTGTGGAAAACTCAGTGGAGAGTCTCTTGAGTGTTACTGAGTGAGTGTTTCTATAAATAATGTTTCTAAATATTTTTATTCTTTGGAGGGGCTGGGTTACAGCACACAAATGATTTTCTGCGCCAGCCACCACTATGTACACACCCATGTGTGAACACATAAAGAGCCATCCTGAAGACTTGTTCCATAATCCGTTTATCAACACGCCACCCCGTATCCAATTGGAATTATCACTCTACTCATAAAATGTAAATATTGATTATAATAATAATAATAATAATAATAATAACAAGGGAATCAATAAGCAATTTATAGTATATCAATACAATATTAATGATACAGTATTCGACCTATAACTACCTAATCCATTATTCAGAAAGCTGCTTGCGGCAAGCGAGAGGCCAGCTTTCCACAAAGTTAGGTCTTTAGCCGAGATAATAATTAACAAAATTGCTTATTATAAAATGGCGTAATGTAAGCACTGGAGCAATTAAAGGTAGCTGTGTTTAGCGGCGAACGTCCTGTAGTTGTGTGAAGGAGGAAGAGGGATAACTAAAATGGGACGGCTAGGAGCACGGATGTAGAAGGAAATGTTCTAGCCCAGTGTTCAGTTTTATCCCTGGAGGCTGTCGGCCTCGATTTGTTATTTCCAGCTGAGCCTAGAAAACGTCATGAGATCAACTGCGCTGAAAATCTTATCATGTAGCCCCTTCCTCGACCAATGAACTAGTAGCAGGCGATACAAGTTCACGTGTTGCCAATGATCGGTGTTATTGCATGATGGAATTAGGTTATCTCCAGGGTTTCAAATTAATCAGGCTAATGGCATGAGACTTGGAGTAATCCTAAAATAACAAGAGATACGTTGACAGTAGATCGGATTACCATGAAATGTGGTGAAATTCTAGAATATCATGGTAACGGGTGATGGAAGCAAGGAAGATCCACAGTATAAATCAAACGCCCCAATCAAACAGGTTCATATTAAGCTACAGTAAATATTCGTGTCGAGAAGAACTTCTAGGAGAATTGTACAGGGAGTATAAAGCAAGACTTTTCTCTTTACCGCATGCCGTGGGAATCCACTAAGCTCCTATATGGCCTGTGTCAAGCTTCGCCTAAATAGATTCCTAGATAACAGCTGCTGCCAGTTTTGTCCGCTCGCCGTAGCGGGCACTCGGCTTAGTCTCTCCGCTTCCCTATCCCTCTACTTGCCGCCCCGGTTCTCCGCGATAACGTTTTACATTTACTTGAGCAGCCTAGCCGAACATTTTGTATCAAAGAGGTCTGAGCAGAGACAATATTAACGCTAATGAATACTGACTACAAAGTGCCATATCTCTCGTAATTACCGACCGAGCAGATTGATTCCATCGCTGTGTTGAATCACATATTGCTGTACTAAAGGTAAACCTACTGTTGTTAGTTGTTAGGGCCCTTTAGGGACCCTACACACCCCCGGGAGGGATGGTTGCATACGCCCTCGAATCTACTACACATCTATAATCACCAATAAACACGTCTACGCATCTGCCCAACACTCCACACCCTTAACTACCCTCAATCTGTAACCGACAACAACAGCACTACACATTTCTTTCAACACCAAGCTGGCCCAGTTGACCATAGCTGTTTGATTGATTGATTGATTGTACCAGTTACACTTTGCTGCACTGTCCCTGAATAGAGGGAAACATTTAGAACACTTTTAGGTCCAATAAACAAGTGACCACAATTACTACAGATCCACTGTAGCCTTTATTCATTAACACTGGTTTTTACCGCTCACCTCCCTACCTTACACCTTGACCCGCCAGTGCATTGTTTATAAAACCGCTGTGACAGCATCAGACACCTTTTCATTGCCAGTATCCTTGGTTCTTGGTCACGCGCTCGCAGAGCATAACGTTGCACAGTCAGCGGATACTTGGATTATTCATTGCAGTACTTGCTCTGCAAACTGATAGCTTCCACTTTAAAAGTGCGCCCCTTTGATTTACAACCCTGATCGCATAGTGCTCCTCCCGATCATCCAACAGCCTCTCATACACTCATTCGGAGTTTCAACACCTTCGTTGAAACTCACCCTGATTAAACATCATCCTCTAAACTCACCCCCATACTCCCAGTTCGGCCAACCCCTGTTAAAGGCCAGAACATAGTGAAGATACGAATATTTTGTCAAGTTATTCTTATGTAGATAGAGATGAGATTTGCCAGAGCCATAGTTGGTAAGACAAGAAAAGACAGAATTCGCAATGAGCATATCAGAGAATTGGTTCAGGTCGACAAACTACAGGATAAAATAACCTTGAAAAGGCTCATGTAGTTTGGCCATATGCGAAGGATGGATGTTACCAGAATTCCAAAACAAATGTATGAACTGCAGCTTCATGACCGAAGACCAAGAGGACGACCAAGAAGGAGATATGCAGACATGGTGAGAAATGACATCCAACGATTGGGCCAGGACTTGGACAGCATTGAAGAAAAAGAAGATAAGTACAGAGACAGACATTGGTGGAGGGACCTCATTCGCCGACCCATCTAATAGATGGAACGACTTGCGATATGTATGTATGTATTCTTATGTAGATACGCATAGGTATTTTCTGTATGCCAAAAAATTATGGGCCTTTAATGCCCCAAGAAAATTGTCAAGTTATAAGCTGAAATATCAAAATTTTACATCATGTAAACCGGTTCTGTATTGCTCAAGAGATTTTTCTTTTTAACTCAGTACAATATTGTTCGCCTCTTTTTTTTTAATGAATTAGCCCACCTTGTGGAGCAGTAGCTCAAGTTCTTGGCTCTCACACCGGAGGTCCGAGTTCGATTCCTACCCTAACCATCCTAGAAGTGGTTTCCATAGTTACCCCACTTCTATTTCAGATGATTGCCGGGATGGTTCATAAACTTAAGGCCACCGCCTCGTGCTTCCAAATCCTGTACAGGCCAACAATAAGTAACAGGCGTCACTCTCGAACTGTGAGAGGCGTGAGTGACTTGTTACACCAACATACAATTACATGCGTTCCAAGTACTCATTATCTTGAATACAAAGTAATAATTTGAAAATAATTCAATATCTGCCATTAAATAGCCATTTAATTTTGTATCCGCCCCCATTAACATCAAAACATGCTGTTTTAATAAAGTGTGGTAGGACGCCATGTTTTGTGCCGGATACAAAATGTTCGCGTCAACACATTCCGCTAAGATGCGTCCATTTCTAACTCTTTTGGACGTAGAATGGTTATGTGTTGTGATCTGCTGGACAAACTATCAGTGAAACTACCGGGCAATATCAGCGAGCTCTCTTAGTATGGTTAGAAGAATAGATTCAGAAAAGTTGGTGCTATCTGTTAACAACATGTATAATAAATAAATAATAAATGGAATCAAATAAATAACTGTAGATTCCAAGAATTGTATATGAGCGACCGTAATGACGAGAAATGAAGTCTCTAAGCTATTAGATGCACACATATAGTAACGTATGTAGATAGAATATAAAAGTTTTAAAATGTCTGAACCACGACATATGGCTTTGTAAACCGATGCTCTTGATCGCTAAGCTTTAATTCTCACTTGTTAAATCTTGTGCCGGCTTATCGTACTATGATTGTTCCTCGCGGTGCACAACCTATAGATAAATCCCTGCGCGGATGCGAATATCCGCGAATAAACCCGCCATGCGGATAATGTTTAGAGTAAATTTGCGGATAGTTTTTTAGAATACAATGTTGAATTGGATTTAAATATGGTTTTAAATAATTTTAGTTTTTACCAAAATCTGCGTCTATCACGTTTTTTGTTATTTCCCTATTTACTTACGCTTGGAATGTATGAGAATAATCAGGGCGAATAAAGTAATATTCGCCCTGAGAATAATAGAAAAGTGAGAGAAGCCAGCCATGGAAATACCATCAATTAGTGTTGACTTATCCCCAAATAAAGTCTTTTATACCTGCGCTTGTCTTGTGATTCACACATAGCCTACGGGAACTAATATCTCCTGAAAATGAAAATCCACAGCCTGCTGCTTCCAGTCTCCGAACGGGTCAGGAATGGAATAAATGAAGCCCCCATCTAGCGGCGAGGATATGAACTGTGACGGCTGCTGAGGCCTAACGCACTCCTCTGGGGCAATGATTAAATGAATGACAGATGAAATGAAGTTATAGTGGTGAGTGTTGCTGGAAGGAAATTTTGACAGGGAAAACCGGAATACCCGGAGAAAAACCTGTCTGACTCCGTTTTGTCCAGCACAGATCTCACATGGAGTGACCGGGATTTGAACCACGGATCCAGCGGCGAGAGGCCGGCGTGCTGCCGCCTAAGTCACGAAGGCTTCTAAAATGTCTAAATGCGTTGCTTTAGTACTTAAAGCTTTATCTAAATTAAAAATATCATTGCAATGTCAGCGGATTCGGATAACAAACGTACGGATGCAGATAAAAGTCATGAGGATGCGGGGCGGATGCGGATAACGTTTTGTTTATCCGAGCAGGGCTCTTCCTATAGATTCCAAGAAGCTTCGTTAATGTAGGCTATTATTGCCAAAGGGTAATAAAATGTCTCCCATTAGCTCAGCTGCCAAGAGCACGGGTGACAAATATCATCAGCTCCGTGAACTTGGGTGTGTGCTGAATTTTATAACTTGTGTTTCTATGGGACTTTGGTACTTCGTAGCTGTAATCATTTATATGAGGCAAGCACATTAACCATACTGGATAATGCTTGGTTCTGCGTATTAAATTGTTGACACCTGCTAATATTCAATAAATGCTCTCTCCTTTATTGGAACATGTTTTCATTCCTTCATTGGAACTTTCTTCAGCTTGTTTTCCTAGCCCAACAACTTTAAACCTAAAAAAAATGCTGAGTTTTAATTCACTAGCCATGAAAGCCAATATGCCATATTTTTGGAAGCCTTCATAGGGAGGTTATGGCTGCTAGAACTCTTAGCTCTCGCAGTAAAGAGGCGCATGTGTGCTTCGTAAAAAGGGAGGTAGCGCGCAGTTCGCTACTCCCATAAGGGTCAGGGCACGGACACCAAGAGCCCGCTGATGAGCCAGCTTGGTGTTCCTAGATGAAACCCCACTCAAGACACGGCACAAACCTAGAAAAAATACTGAGATTTAACTTTATATGTATATTTTATGAAACAATGACATTAATGACAATATAAATAAACATTACGAAATGGACGTCCTTACATTGCTTTCTGATTTTAATACGAGGGATATTTTCTTAATTAATAATGTAAGGACGTCCATTTCGTAATGTTTATAACCTATATATTGTCATTAATGTCATTGTTTGATAAACAATACATATGTAGTTATTAGGGTAAGAAAACAAGTTGAAGAAGGTCCCAATGAAGGACCGAAAACATGTTCCAATAAAGAAGAGAGCATATTGTGTATTAGCAGGTGTCAACAAATTAATAAGGAAATTATTTATGTCTGGATTGGGGAAGATGTACCAGAATTTTAAATAAAGTACCATCCCAGCATTTTGACTGGAATAATACGAGGAAGAACATACTGAGGATGGTAGCTATCAGCAGCGGGATTAGAACATCGCAGTTTTGATGCACTAATTGAGCATGGCTATGCACGTGGGGTTCTAGTATGAAAGAGAGCCACAAATCCCACATGGGATTGTTACATGTCACATACTAAAAACTACTGTAGAGTAGACTAACAGTAACTACGAGCTCAAAAATAACACGGGACTAACAAGAATGGTAGATGGTGGTTTATTAGCAGCAGTGCTCTATGAACGTGCTATCCACAAAACAGCCTATGGTCAGCAAGGTGCAGGTGTTCTTGTTCCCAGCAAATTGTACACGCCACTGAATGTGATCGTTCAGATGGAAGACGCTTCAGCTACAATACAGCTGGATTCAAATACAGGTCTCTCGTTTCTATGACAACGCCACCTTTTATGGAGTAGCACACAAGCGAATAGATTTCCTAAGCCCTCCCCCCCCCCCTCTCTCTCTCTCTCTCTCTCTCTCTCTCTCTCTCTCTCTCCCACATTTCTTCATTCTTTCATTGTCGATCACTGTCACGGAGCATTCGCTTCAGCATCGCTCCACTGATACTTTTTCCTGCCACTTTTATCCACCCTTCTTCACCCGCGCTGACTCCCCAGAGAACCCGAGCCATCGTTCGCCACCTCTCTGCTTGCTGGCGTGTAAATCTGGACTCGCGCCAATCGAAAAAATAAAACCACACGATGAAAAACTTAACCTTTTTCTATTCCCGGTAATCCGCGTGGCGCGGCGACTTACTGCATGCTCAATGCCCATCCAACTCACGTCTTTCACTCTGCTCTAATGTTTACGCCAAGTTCTCACATCTGAAAAATTATGATGTTTAATAAACTTCTCACTTCCTTGCAATACAAAGCCAGCTGTCGAGCTGACGTTCTACATCAAAGAGATCCAAACACGTAGGTAACTCGCCCAGGCAACAGACATGCCCAAAGACATTCATTTGACCAATTAATTTATTATACATTTGAAACCATGATGAAATATTTATCCCCATATGTCTAATGCCCGTTGCTCACGGTAGAATGTTTCTTAAAATTTATTTTACAACTAATTTTATAAAATTTTGACGAAAGCAAGCTGTGTTGTTCACGGTAAAATTATTTTATCAAATCCGTGGATGTATCAGGATCGCCATCTACCGATAAACTTCTGAACCAAGAATCAGCTGTTTGACACACATTGGTTTGAGAGTATGTCTCCAACAAACAAAGCAAAAATTGCTGCTTTAGCTACAATTATATGTCGTACAGTGGTAAAAAGGAAGAAAAGAAATACTAGGAAGTCCTGGACTCGGCAATGGATAAAAAGAAGAGAAAAGTAGAGGAATGCTGACCTTGGTCGAAAATGAGTTGAGGTTAGAAGATCAGAAGAAAGCAGTTTTATAAAACTCCTAGATCTTGTTGGTCCCAAACTTATTCGACAGGACACTAACATGAGGCAAGCCATTTCCCTTGAAATGAGACTGCAAGTGAGTTCGAAGCCCGTTTATCTTCGCCTTCACATCAGCCTGGCTTGTGTTCGGTCGAATTTGTGAAACATATTCGGCGATTCAGATTTCTGCCTCCCTTCTTGCATTTCTATTGTGGTATATGGGCGTTTTAACCTCATACAAACACTGATATTTCTGGTACTCGTCCAGTAAAACACTAACTTCCTTAGTCCAGCTGGAGCCATTTTCGAAGTACTAGTTTACAAGCGAGCTTCACAATCTTCTCACCACGTGGCGCCAGCATCATCTTCATGTCAGCTTCCCTGATTGGTTCGTTTCGTAAAATTAATTTTACGGAACAGAACATGTCCTATTTTATGGAAAGTTTTATCAAAGGTTTAAAAAAACTTGAATTTGACCGTGAGCAACAGAAATTTTATAAAATTAATTATTGTACAATACATTTGAAGGAAAAATTTACCGTGAGCAACGGGCATAACTGGTTTTTTTCTTTCTTTTGTTACTAGTGGTTGTGAAATTCCTCTTTAAGGGATTCCGGAGTGTTCTACATTCCAACTTTTTTATTTACCTTTTTTCTCAGAAACTATCAACAGGAACACCAATAGATTATTCATAGATGTTCTTCAAGACTGTCTCCTTACCTTGACACAGGTGTTTAGAAAATTAATGCACTTTTGAATGTTCATGAATCATTTAAAATTACATCATTTTAACAGCGTTTTCATGAACAATTCCATATGGCAAAATTAAACTTTAAAAAATTGAAAAACTGATGTGTTAAAATATAAAACATATCAATATTTTATATATATCTTTATATATATAATTCTTCGACACGTGTGTATGTGACTGAACTCCTCCTAAACGACTGAACCGATTTTGATGGAATTTGGCATGTATATTAGGTTGGGTCCATGTACGGTTTAGATTCACAATCTGACCCGGTAGGTGGAATGAACACAATTTTAGAACCACAATTTACACACAATTTTAGAACCACAATATACAGTCAAAAACAGTCGTCATGGAAACCACTAGCCTTGGCTTTCGTGCAAGCTGATGTCTTTGGATGGTTTGTCTCTGCACGTTAAGGTGCGTATACACTTGCGCGCCGCGCCGCTCGCGCGCAGCAAGTTCGCTAGATCAGTACGGGGTTTCGAAGCTGCGCGCGAGCGGCGCACCACGATCCATCTCCTGTCGGTTTTTTCCACGCGCACTTTGAGTGTTCGCAGTTCAGATTTGGACGGGATTGTGAGAAGTTCGTTGTTTCTCGCGCGCATCTGATTGCAACATTTGTGCGTTTTGAGTGGCGATAATGGAGTGGTCAGACGAATCTGTGATAAAACTGATCGATGCTTATCGCAAAAAGCCTCTTCTGTGGGATCCTCAACATAAGGATCATTTTAAGAAACCATTAGACTAAAAGCAGATGCCTGGAGGGAAATAGGAGCTGAGATGGATATATCTGCGGACCAATGCAAGAAGAAGATGATATCTCTGCTGTCTTCCTACCGGCGTGAGAAAAGTAAAATAAATCGCAGGGCGGAAATACGTATCTTCTTTGGAAATGTGGGGTCCAATCTTCTGCAGCAGGTTCTCAAAGTCAGAAGGTGACATTCGAGTAAAATTCTTATACTGGCCGCTTATTTCTTGTGACTTCAAGTCCATCATTAGCTCCGCGCCATTTCTTTTTTTAAACAGGTCAGTGTGCCACCAACGTCGTCGTCGTTTCTTTTTCTTTTTGCACAAACTTGCCATTAAAAAAAGCCGCACCACCCATCACCGCAATCGCAAGGTTTACCTCGTACGGCGGAGACATGATTATATTTACCCGCACTCCTAACTCACTAGTGAATGTTCGTGGGTTTCCTATGGATCACGGGAGGTTCGTCTAAATAATTATTCTGGACGAGCAACACACGCGCCGCGCAAGCACCGCACGCAGTGCGCGGCGCGCAGGTGTATACCCACCTTTAGAGCCACCTGGTCGCAACCTGTGCAACTACTGCCATGACATACACTCCGCCCGTGGCGGAAAGTTGTGTTTTATACCAAAGGTGGCAGTGATGTCGAATTCTACTGTTTGTCTCTGCACCTTGGGTGATATGTTGAGTGAGCTCCAGGGAAGGTGTTTGGCTTAGTAAATCCATTTTACAATAGATAGCGCACGAATAGATTCAACAAATGAGCGACGACGCGCGAAGGGTTTCAAAAAGGTCCCGTATGCGTTCAAATACCATTCGTCTGATAGCGATGAAACTTGGGTGAGATGTTGTGTACACTTACGTGAGGGTTTCTAACTTAGTAAATCCATTTTACAATAGGTAGCTCACGAGTAGATTCAACAAATGAGCAACGACGCGCGAACTTTTAATCAAAGTCCCGTATGCGTTCAAATACCATTCATCCGATTGCAATGAAACTTGGGTGAGATGTTGTGTACACTTACGTGAGGGTTTCTAACTTAGTAAATCCATTTCACAGGAGGTTTCGCACGGGTAGATTCAACAAATGAGCGACGACGCACGAAGCGTTTCAATAAGGTCCCGTATGCGTTCAAATACCATTCGTCCGATTACGACGAAACTTGGGTGAGATGTTGTGTACACCCTACGGAAGGTTTCTGGCTTAATAAATCCATTTTACAATAGGTAGCGCACGAGTAGATTCAACAAATGTGTGACGGCACGCGAATCATTTCAACAAAGTACCGTATGCGTCCATATACCATTTATCCAATTGTGATGAAACTTTGGTGAATTGTTGTGTACACTTCAGGAAACGTCTTAGTAAATCCCGTTTTTAATAAGTAGCGCACGAGTAGATTAAACAAATGAGCGACGGCGCGCGAATCGTTCCAAAATGTCCCGTATGCGGTCATATAGCATTCATCCGGTTGCGATCAAACCTTGGTGAATCATTGAGTACACGCCAGAGAAGGTTTCAGGCTTAGTATATCTATTTTACAATAGGTAGCGCATGAGTAGATTCAACAAATGAGTGACGGCACGCGAATCGTTAAAAGAAAATCACTTATGCGTTCATATGTCATTCGTCCGATTCCGATGAAACTTTGATGAGTTGTTGTGTACACGCCAGGGAAGGTGTTCACCTCGGTAAATCCATTTTACAATATTGGTAGCGCACGAGTAGATGTAACAAATGAGTGACAACGCGCGACGCGTTCCAACAAAATACTGTATGCGTTCATATACTATTCTTCGATTGCGATGAAACTTTGATGAGTTGTTGTGTACACTTACGTGAAGCTTTCTAACTTAGTAAATCCATTTCACAGTTGGTAGAGCACGAGTAGATTCAACAAATGAGTGACAGCGCACGATTCGTTTAAACCAAATCCCGTATGCGTTAAATGCCATATATCCGTTTGCGATGAAACTTTGGAGAGTTGTTGTGCACGCTCCAACGAATGTTTCTAAATTAGTTAATTCAATTCACGATAGTTTAGAGGCAGTTAACAGAAATTGAAAAAAAAATTGTGTATCCAAAAGCACTTCAAGAAACAAAGTTACAACACTTTCTTTGATTGGCAGGACAACGTCTGCCGGGTCAGCTTGTATATATATAAATACAGAGTATCTGTAAATCCCATTACAGACTTTGAGAGCTTGTAGTGGGGACCAAGGCGGTTAAGATTAGCTACCCGCAATAAAAATAAAAAATAAAAACACACCACTAAATCACACGTTCAAATCTTCCGCATTATCGGCGCCAGTGACTCGAGTACGAACCTCATTGAACGATCGCCTGATCACCTGATATCTACTACAGGTTTGTTGACATTCCTTAACTTCTTCCACGAAATCTGACAGGTGCCGCGTACTTGGTATTCCTTGAAGACGTACTGCATGATTTCTTAGACGATGTGCCATTGCATGTGCGTCAAAACATGTGGTTTCAGCACGATGACGCACCACCACATTTTTCACTTGCACCACACATTTGGGCAACAGTAGATACGTCGTGGTGGCCCGATTGCTTGTCCTGGGGCCTGTTCCACGAATGAACTTTGCAACTTTTCAATTTTCACTTTGCACTTTTCAATTCTTGCAAAGTGCAAAGTCTTTCTGTTCCACCATGATCTATGTATTACTTTTCAATTTCTTTGCAAAGTGAAAAGTCTTTGCGTAGGAATGATCCATTGAACTGTAGCTACAGTTCAATGGAATGATCCGATCATGTTTATTCCATGAACAAACTGTATAATACTCCATGATTTAATGCTTTATTTTTCGTGGTGAACTTAAGGACTTTAGTAACAGTTCTGCAAATAGTTGATTTTGATGTCCCATGGGGGAAGATGACCTCGTAGTTCCGCCCCTTAAAACAACAATAACTAACTAACTAACTATAACTAACTGATGTGCCATGCATTGCTGCTATACCGTGCTGGGCACCATTTCCTAACCAATGAGCATATAAGAATTTGTTCTTTTTCGGAAAGAGATCAACTTCTTTTTCTTGCAGGTTTCAATAAATGGCCAATTATTTCAAGAATATTGTCAGCTTGTATTGGGATAATACGAAAACACTCACGAAATTCCGTAGAAGTGAGGTTATGAAAATTCATACTATATTTGTACGTCCTCTTGTTGGATTCTTCATCACTATTCTCACTTGATGATAACAAAAGCTCTCGTCGTAACATATTTATAACACTAAACCAAATTCAGCGCCGAGAAACTAGTGTAGAGACTTGTTCATTGACAGCTGAAAAGGGAATCGTCTCTTTGCAAAGATTTCTGAAAACTTTTCACTTCATTCCTTTGCACTTTGCATTTCCGCACAAATGGAGGAACATAACATGCTTCAAACATGAAAAGATTCCTAACTTTTCACTTTGCAAGACAAATCTGAAAAGTGATGGTGGAACAAAATCTGAACTGAAAAATGCGAAGTGCAAGGTGAAAAGTTGCAAAGTTCATTCGTGGAACAGGTGCCAGCTGCACGTTCATCCGACTTGACACCGCTGTGGGGTCACATGAAAACCTTGATCTACGAGACCCCTGTGGAATCCGAGGAAGACCTATTGGCGCGGGTTATGGCTGCAGCTAATGTTGGAGGACCAGGGATTAATGATCATGTGTACCAGAACATGGTGTCTGTGTTGACGTTGGTGGTCGTCACATCGAGCCCCACCTGTAATTGGACCCAGACGACAAGCAGCAGGAGGGCGGGAGCTGTGAACATGTGCTGTAGTGATATGTTGCGGGAAGACGGTAGGTATCCGCACACAAGTTCCTGTGCTAAACTTAACCGTCTTGTTCCCCACTACAAGCCCTCAAAGTTTGTAATGGGAATTTAGAAACATCCAGAATATACTACAGAGAGTTTAGTTTGTATGTGACGGAGACCCTCGCTTGCCCACTCGCCCGCGTTGCGCGCCTGTCTCCCGCCAGGCACTTTGCCGTTATGCGGCACTCGCGCGGCACAGTCATTGAGTATAGGAATCTGTACTTAAATTTGTACTTCAATGTGATCCTTGACCAATTTTTTGACGAACTGACTTACGGAGAGCGATTGTCAAATTACTTTCAATAAGATTCTGCCACTGCTCACACTGCCGAAGCATCCATGACAGAATTGCGTCACATTTTCGGTACGAGGATTTTAAGTCGGAACGTGTGGCCCCCGCGAAGCCCAGACTTATCACCATATGACTTTTATTTGTGGGGGACGCTTAAAAATAGAGTGTATGCGAGAAACCCTCACACTATAAATGAGCTTAAAGACTATATTACAGCTGAAATACAGTCAATCGGTGCTGAGGAACTTCAGAGAGTAAATGCCAGTTTCATAAAAAGGTGCCAGCGATTTGTAGCAGTGAATGGCGAACATTTTCAGCTCCAGCTGTGAACTAGGTAAGTACAAATTCCTATACTCAATGACTCAGTGCCGCGAGGGCGCCGCATAGCGGCAAAGTGCATGGCGGGAGACAGGCTCGCGCCACGGGCAAGCGGGCAAGCGAGGGTCACCGTTACAAACAAACTAAACTCTCTGTATTTAGGAAAACATTTTACCGAGAAATTCGAAGAGATTTCTGCGGTATTTAGAATATGTTACTATAGGATTCATCTTCTTACATTTGAAGTATTTTGCTGTTGTTCCCTGCCCCTTTGCCCTTGCTCCTATCGCAGCCTCTTTCTTAAACTGTCTAATAGAAATAAAAATAGAAATGTGATTTGGGTGATTCACCAATAGGATGCACGATTGTGGGAAATTATAAGTAACCTTAGGAATGAGATATGGAAAAATATATGGATGGAATTAACAATGATCATTGATCAGTTATGAATCACGTATGGCTTGTGGTATAGTTGTTAGCACAATTGGCTGCCATCCCAGATGCTCGAGTTCGATTCCCAACTCCGCAAATAAATTTAATTATGGCCTGAGGTATTAGTTCCAAATCAAAAACTTCACCCACCGACTAAGGACAAAGAATTAAGAGAATTAACAATAATCAGTATGAATCACGTATGCCTTGTGGTGTAATAATAATAATGTTATTAGAGTTACGTCCCTTTTAACTACTGCGCCTTTCAGAGACACCAGGGTGCCGAATATTTGCCCCGAAGGGGATCTTTATCGTGCCAGTAAATCTACTGACACGGCTCCCTCGCATTTGCGCACCTTCAAATGCAAGCTGACTGCGCCAGGATTCGATCCTGCAACCTTGAGCACAGCAGGCGAGAACGTTACCGCTGAGCCACGCAGCCTGCCGCCTTGTTATGTAGTGTTTAGCATTGTCGGCTGTCACCCCGGATGCTCGACTTCGATTCCGGCTCTGCCAGGAAATTGTGGCCTATGGTATTAGTTCCATATCAAAAACTTCACCCACTACGGAAAACCTTTGCTGATCTCGATTTATTGCAAGAGATTTCCTACGGCGTCAAGAAGTGTTAAAACTAAATTATTGTTCAGTCATTCGCCCATATCGTTTCCAAACTCATCTAAGTTTATTTGGATTTATTTCAAAGGTAGAGTTGACATGAAACCGAATCCTTGTTGTCAGGAAGAAAATCCTTTCTCTATGGAACCAAATCAGCAACCCTTCTAAATCAAGCATAGCGCTTTTACCCATTATTCTACCAGTAGACACGTGAGGCTTGTACAAGAGCTAAGTGAGATGCGGGCGGTATGAGAATATGGACACATGTTTCTACCACCCACTATGGCCGGCGGCCGTAAATTACCCACCAGTTTATGAAGCAATATGTCGGTCTGTGACTCATCATAATTAAACTGGGAGGGCCGGGGGGTGGGGGGACTCTCCGTCCCTCCTTCACCACGTATTAATATAATAACAGGCCACAAGACGGCCAGGCCGGCACTTATTGAAACAGCCACTCACCAAATAATACGCTGCAAGCACAAAAAACACCGTCTAGGCTTCAATTAACTGAAACCTACAAAACAAGGAAAAAAAAGAAGCAAAGCTTCTTTCATCTTTTTTACTTCTCTTCTCTCTTCCTTCTCTTTTCATCTCGTGATAGTTTACAGCACGCTGTCAAGTGAGCCAGAAATAAAAACAAACAAAAGACGACAACGAAGCGTTAAGTCTAATGTTGAGCTGTGCAGTGGTCTACATATTATACACGTAGACAAAAGATATCTAGCACCTCATTAACTTTTACCATGGTATAAGAAAGACAAGGACGAAATACTTGACATGGGAGGAAAGAAAAAGAAGATTAGTTGACGCCTGCTTTTTTATTCTCTGTATATACATATATATCTCCTCTCTTGCATCTTACATATGACGCAGAACTCAGCTAGCGTTAACGGAGATGTTAAGACCATACGGCTGTACAGTTGGCATCATCTTATTTTGTCTCGTCGGAAACAATGCTGCCAACATACACAATTCGTAACTGTCGTAAAATTAGGCTGCAAAATAATATAAGAGTACGTCAAATATAATAATAATAATGACAATAATGGTATTGGTTTGAGGTTCCTTTTAACTACCGTACTGCGGATTTTAGAGACGCCGATGCACCGGATTTTTTCCCCGAAGGGGATCTTTATCGTGACAGTAAATCTACTGCCACGGCTCTCTCGCATTTGCGCACCCTCAAATGCCAGCTGACTGCGCTAGGATTAGATCCTGCAACCTTGGGAACAAACAACAGGCAAGAACGTTACCGCTGAGCCACGCAGCCAGTCAAGTCAAATACAGATGGCATAATTATCGTGCTGGAAGCCATTTTACAGTATTGCCTAAGTAATCGAAATTTAATGTTTTTCAGTCTGTCAACACGATTGAACCCAATTGTAATGGGTCTTCCCCTAATCCTGAAAAAAATAGATACATGGGATTAATAAATTCACTTGGATGACCAATTTCGATCGTCAAGCGATCATCATCACATCCTTTACACTTAGGCTATTAAATCTATGTCTTCAAGTATGTGGGTGATGGCATTGACAATACACAGTATACACGTATTTAGTTACAGCAGTTATTATAAACTTGCGCAACTTGTCAAGATGTGTTGGTTATATGTGATACATTTGTTGTTATTGACCTTCAAGTTTACTTGCTGAGTGCAATATCTGGGATTGTTATTAAATGGTCAGGACTCAGGTTAGAGTAGATTGTGAACCTAGCCGGTTGTTTGAGCGATGTGCAGTCCGTTCTCAGCAGTCGCTACCCACCACACACGAGAGGGCCAAGGATAATATTAATACAATAATATAATAATAATAATAATAATAGTAATAATAATCATCCAAAATGGGAAATATGCTAATCTGAAGACAATTTTTAAAATAAGAACAGTAATGCATCACCAACAGCCACTTTTAAACCGCTTGGTTTAAACAGAATGCAAAATATCGTAGGCTTGCTACTTTTAAAATATTGATTGTAATTTGTCATGTAAAACTGAATGAAGCAGTGTTATCCATAAAAAAGCAGCAAGCATTAGATTTGCATTGCTAATATAATTCAATCAAGAGAAGCCTTGGGTGGGGTGAATTGTGTTGGTTTGCCGAGGTTCAATGAGTGTTCTAATGTACCGGAAAATGAAATAGTAAATAATTATAAGTTGAGCTCGTATACTGCAGGATTTAGCATAAAAGAACCAATAGTGCATGAATACGGTGAAGTTAACTGCATGCTACTTTATGTAACACTCTGATCTTCAGTGGGAGAGCTTCATACATTCGAGATTATCGATCACCATTTATACAAATCAATATCATTACAACACAGCGAGCAATGGAATTTAAATAGATACAGGCGCCCACCCAAGAAGAGGGCATCCCAACCCTAGCAGCGATAAGTCTAGTGGCAGAAATAGAATGTAACGATGTAATAAAATTTACTCGACATTCCTGGGCGAGTAAAAAGAGAACTACAATACTACTGTCCTGAACAACCAAGAAGAGCTTTCTTACGTCCATTCAGAGCAGTTCCTCCTTCTAGTGGTAACTCGGACCCCCAGGTACGCACCAACATAAATGTATGATGGACATGCGTTGTGTATATTGATGTCTGTGACTGCAACTAATACATTTAAATACAAGGTGTTTGAAAAAGAACTCCCTAGTTTTAATGTATCCCAGAATCTGTACAAAGTGACATACACTATTCTAATTTGTGGTGTGTGATTCATCAACTCTCCAAGTTTTGATTTTATCAGTAGGTTTTATGTCATGTAACAGTTGCAATTTGTAGGGCCGCAACTTAAGTCTTTTACGTACATCATACACAGTACCTTTAGGCACTCCTAATTGTAGACTACGTCTGACCAATGACTTATTCGGGCTCCGAACACACGAAACACGGATATGTTCAACAACATCCTCAGAAGTTCTCAGTCTACCTGGTGATTTTGCTTTTGAAACACTACCGGTTTCCTTGAAAGACTCAAGCCAATGACGGATAGTTTTTGCTGTAGGTGGTTCATCACCATACCGATGTCTAAAATTACGTTGCACTGTTATAACTGACTCAGTTTTCACACGCCAAATAAGACACTGCGCTTTCTGTTGCGGAGTACACATTGCTACTGAGTTGCTCTGCACTGCACGCCTGGACTGAACTGAGGGAGCAGAGGAAATAAACAGCACTGGGGCCGTCTCAAGGTCAAGCAGACCTGCCAACTGCAGGGGAGCCAAACTTGGAGAGTTGATGAATCACATACCACAAACTAGAATAATGTATGTCACTTTGTACAGGTTCTAGGACACATTAAAACTAGGGAGTTCTTTTTCAAACACCCCGTATAGTAACTGATGTATTACTTTCTCCTTGAAAATACTGTACTTGAACTAGACGATCTGTAGATAAGGACGATACAGTTGTTCCCCACAGACACAACAGCGTCCAATATGACGGATGTAACTTATTTCACAACACTGAGCCAAACAAGACAAGTGAAGGGGAGATCTCAGCACTTCCTCACACATACAGCGTCTTTCACATAAAGTAAGAACGGCGAGTGGTGGTTATGTCATTCGCTGCTGCAGCCGGCCTGGCCGAGCTTGTGGGGCGCCACGGCCCCCTGCTGTAGTATTGAAAGCGTGCGCATAGTACGAACTTGACCTTGCAATAAGCGCGCAGGTGTTTTCAGTCACCAGTCTGAACCTCAACTGCTAACATGTTGAGACAGTTATCATTGCAACATCGTATTTTTGTATGTAAAATTTATTTTAATTACGAGTCGGCCCAGCGGGTACGTGATGCATTTATTCAGCAACTTCCTGATGAAGTGCCACCTTCACTAGCACAGATTCACGTAGTCTAATTGTAAATACCTTTGACACTACTGGCTCAGTGCTCAATAAAAATCACAAAATACGAAATCAGAAACATTACAGTGGCAGAACGCACTCGCGTCAGCCAAAATGTGGTTACCGGATACAATGCCTCTATAACCCAGGAAGGACGTCACTTCCAGCAACTTTTATAAGGTAATATTTCATAGAGGATTGTACACACGCTTAAAGCAGGGGGCCGTGGCACGACACAAACTCGGCCACGGCCACCGCAACAGCGGATAACAAAACCGCCGCTTGCCGTTCTTACTTTATATGAAAGACCCTGTATTGCCCCTTCCTGACGCACATTCTGGCAGACTAGAACTTGACTAAAAATCCATGCCCCCTAGGGTATGCAAATACATATCCCGAAATAGTAGGTTCGATCCTGGCTCAGACTGATGAAAATAGGGGCTTAAATACAACCTGGTATAGGTTCCGGTTCAAAGTTCCGGCAACCTCAAGGTTAAAGGCAATTAAAGCGTCGTTAATCTTTCTTTTATGGCGTTATACCCAACTAAGGAGCGCGATTGAACCTACTTCACAGATCAATTTAAATTAGCGTTGTTCTCTTCCCAAAATCTCTTCATCTCTCACTATGATTTTTATTCCTTTCTTCTGTCCATGCAGTGGTGGCTTTCATCCGGGGTTTTGCAGCAAAGTGATGTTTGTTCACCAACGATCTGAAGCTAGGCCTGTCCC
The DNA here is from genome assembly GCA_946902985.2 of Meconema thalassinum. Lineage (NCBI taxonomy): Eukaryota > Metazoa > Arthropoda > Insecta > Orthoptera > Tettigoniidae > Meconema > Meconema thalassinum. The sequence goes on along the minus strand of OX336388.2, from coordinate 1,378,506,065 downwards.
AGAAAATGTAATTGATTTCATGAATGTCATTTTCAATTTCTATTATAAAGGTATTCTTGGATTTTAATGAAAAGCCATGATTTTAGAAAGTCTTTCATTGTCCATTCTTTGATTTGAAATTTTAATCGTATTTTTCTAATAGTGTGTGATATTTTCTAGAAATGTTGGTATAACTCGTGAGATCTCTTTTCATCCACACTCCCTCTACGCCACACTGGGCCAAAGATTTTCCTCATGATTATCCTTTCTTGTTTTTCTAAGTGATCTGCCACCAATGATTAGGGTTTCTGATACGTTGAATTACCGTGCTATAGTGTTTTAGTTTTGCGTTCCGAGATATTAATTTTTTGTTGTATTTGTTTCAGGTGACAGGCTTTTTCTAATTTAGAGATTCTCTCTTTGTTTGTTTCAGGATTTAAACCAGATGTTAGTTATTGTTGTTTTAAGGGGCAGAACTACAAGGTCATCTGCCCTTAAATTAATGAATCCAAATGGTTGTTAACCGTCGTTATTATTATTGCTATTATTATTATTATTATTATCATGCATATCCCTAGTTATCGATACTTTTACTCATCACTAGTTTTGAAAGCAAACATATCGATATTACTCAGCGTATCTACTAGGTATTATAATATCGAACGGTACCAAATGAAAATTGTTTATGATGTCTATTTTAAGGAGCTTAATTTACTTAATCTTGACAGTAAAACTTATGGGGAAACAAAGAACCATATTAGAAATGTATGGCCTCCCTTTATCCACGTATCATTAATTTCATTAAACTACTACCAATACCTCCACTGCCCTCTCTCCAGGTAATTAATAAGCCTTCCCGTAATTCCAGCCATCCGCCAAGGCAATGATGCAGTCAGTAGTTCTCTTTATTGCTCAATTGCACACTAATGACTTACGCCAGTAGATTTCCATGGAATAAAATATGAACTTTATGTCCGTAAATATACGTGAGCGGAATGAGTTTAAAGAATACTTACTGAATGGGATGAACTGGTTGAGAGCAGCACAGCGCGCTAGCACAACACACTTCAAAACACAAGCAGTAACACTACAATGAGTGCTTGGTCAAATCCACTCCACTTGCTGTCCACCCATAGGACTAGCCAACGGTTTGAAAATAATTCCAAGCTAATTTCACGTCCCTCAGTACACAAACAAGCCCAACATTTAAAACAGATATTTTTGCATGCTTTTTTTTCTATTTTTTTGTGGAGAGCAATGGAGGGAGGGGGAATGCTGCAATATAATAATTCAATTGGACGCGTTATTGCCGTTTTTCATTGGTAATGGTGCGCGTCCCTCAAGAGCGCCGCTCGGCGTCGGGGGGCCCCATTTTCAGTGCGCGGCATGGACATTATTGATATTTAGCTGATTCGCACTGGGCGCCGTTAAATATAAATATAGAGTGCAACCCGATTCTTTATAGCACGCTACATTACAGTCATGTTAATTACTCTTTGGTGAGGTCCAATACTGACTAATGGAATGCATGTCTTCTATCAAATTTACAACGTGCGAATGTGTACAGTCTACAACAACATACCGTCGCACTAATTTTAATTAGTAACAAACTGGTTAATTTATTTTGGATGCCAGCTTGTCATAAGCTTGCAATATATGATTATGATGGCATAGTAAGTACCCTACAATAAGGTTTCCGTCTACTGTGTCCGAGATTTCGGGTCCGAATCCCAGCAAAGTCGGTTGGCATTTGAGGGTCAATGCGAGTGATTCTGGCCAATCTTCTTCTGGGACAAAGTTGCCATATTATTATTATTTATGGTGACATCCTGGGACTCACGCTGGGGTGCAATAACAACTACATTTGCATCTCAAAATGTTAATGATGCAAAATGCAATATAAAATTACTGAGTTTGATGTGGTGGTGCTGGTGATTGCTGTGTTAAGGGGTGGAACATCGGGGTCATTTGCTGAAATGACTGGGGGCTATGCGAACTCCGATCAATTAACTCGGAGTGCTGTCAGCTATTCACTTAAAAGATCATAAGGTTGGTAATACCCTTTGGAGGAAATGAAAAATGCAGATTAGAGTGCCATCCCCATCATCAGAAAAGGAAAAAAGAAAGTGAATAAAGAATCCCTCAGTATTGCCAATTCGCGAAATCACTAGTTTGATCTATATACATAACCGCTATATGGAGGATGATCGTATTGTAGTGCAATTAGAAGTATTTGCTTGGTTTTGATTGTTTCAAATAATACACTGGTCAAAACAATTAGGGGATCAGGTGAGATATCATACACAAGATACATATGGTAACGTCTTTTATTCAGATTTCGGTTACAATTGTAATTTGTGTGTGCTACAGTACAATATTTTGCTGTCTCAACTCTTTACTGGAGGTTGACATGGCGATTACTTAGAACGAGGCACCATGGGGGCTACCATAATAGTGAAAAAGTCATTCTCGTTGCCCTCTAATATGGTGTGTGATTACCTCGGATGGCCAGGACAGTTACACACCTGCGTGGCATGGACAGTATGAGGTTATCAATCAGCTCTTTATGGATATTTGGCCATTCTTCCATGAGTGCAATATCCAGCTCGGCAACCGTTGTGGGAGGTGCTGGTCTGGCTGCAATGCGTCTGCTAAGTGCATTCCAGACATGCTAAATTGGGTTTAAATCCGGTGAACAAGATGGCCACTCCATTCGTTCAATGCCCTCGTCGACAAGCATGTTGTCCAACAGTGCAGCTCTGTGGAGTCGTGCGTTATCGTCCACCAGAATGAACCCATCGCCTATGGCACCACAGCGTAGGGCACAACAAACGGTCAAAGGATCTCGTCTCGATACCTCTGAGCAGTCAAAGCTCCATTCTGAACGACATAGAGGTCCGTACGTCCGCCAATACTGACTCCAGCCCACACCATTCGTCCACCACCATGATATGGTGCTGTTTCCTGCACATAAGCGGGATTGTTCCGAGTTCCACGTTCTCTCCAAATGAGAGAACGACGATTGTCCGCCTGAACACAAAATCTTGACTCATCTGTGAACAGAACTCGCCGCCATTCGTTACGACGCCAATCCTGATGTTTCTCCGCCCAGTTTCTGCGGCATAATCGGTGGCGTGGTTTAATGGGACACACACCATGGGCCTCCGTGCGTAGAGGCCACTTTCCCGAAGGATTTCGGACTGTTTGTGTTGATATTGCGCGTCCTGTTGCCGTCTGAAGGGTGCGTCGCAGCTGAGTTGCATTCAGCCTCCTGTCTCGACGGGCTGTTAACCGGAGATAACGGTCATCTCTTGCTGATGTTACCCGTGGACGACCTTGGCCTGGACTTCTTTTAACGGTTCCTGTTGTCTGAAATCACGTCCAGGTCCTGGAAATTACACTTTGGGACACTCCAATAGCTGCAGCCCCCTTTCTCTGTGTCTGTACCGCTTCCAACCTCCCTATGGCTCTCTATGCCATTCCTTCGGGTAAGTCACGTTGTTGTTGCATTGCACTACCAGCTCACTACACCATCTGAACCCAACTGCTTGTGTCATTCGTTTGGTAGAGTAAACACAGGTGCACACCAACCCCCTCTGCAGCAACTTTCTGTTATTACCACTATCTCGGTTGCCGTAATGTTGATGTCTCCACTCCGTAGAGCCGACAGAAAGACGTCGAACCATTTTAGGTCATTCTGCCGATGACAATACGTCAGAACCTAGATATCTCACCTGATCCCCTAATTGTTTTGACCAGTGTAGTTCGGGACATCGTAAGCATTACACCCAACACTACGCTGCACGACCTAAATGGGTAGCTGCAGTTGAGTCCTAGGTTCGAGTGCCGGAGCTGATAGCAGCAAGCCCCCTCCCATTCATCCGCACTCATTTCAGCCAATTGCCGGTATGATACCTTATTTCAAGTCCCAGGGCACCTATGGCAATTCCAGGCGCTAGTAATAGCAATTACACACTACTACAGTCATTACAGAAACAGATGTTATCAGAGAAATACCATATATAGCCTACACATACAAGCTGTCCCAAACCCCCAAATGAAGCAATACCAACATCAAAGTTTTAGACGAGCGTGCGTGTAACAACTTGTTTTACTGTGGTGTAAACATCTATTGTTTGCCACATCGTAGCGCAGTGGCTGCCATTCCTGGCGGTCACTCCTCAGGTCCGAATGGTGTACACCCAGCCAGACTCGTGAGGTAGAAATTAGAAGAGGTGGCTTCGATTCCCACTTCAGCTATTCTAGAAGTGGTTTCCCCACTTCTACTCCAGGCAAATGCCATGATGGTACCTAAATTAAGGCCACTGCCACCTTCCCCAATCCTAGTTTTAATCATAAACAGCCATCACAAGAACACAGGTTATCAGATAAATTCCACACACACCCAAGTACACGAGTATACATGACCACGATGTCGTAAAGCCCCTAAATGAATCATTATCGATAACAAATCTGTGAAAAATGAAAATCCACAGCCTGCTTCCAGTCTCTGACCGGGTCAGGAATGGAATGAATGAAGCCCCCATCTAGCGGCGAGGATATGAACTGTGCCGGCTGCCGAAGCCTGTCGCACTCCTCTGGGGCAATGATTAAATGAATGACAGATGAAATGAAATGATAGTGGAGAGTGTTGCTGGAATGAAATCGTGACAGGGAAAACCGGAGTAGGCTACCCAGAGAAAAACCTGTCTGCTCCGTTTTGTCCAGCACAGATCTCACATGGAGTGACCGGGATTTGAACCACGGAAATAACAAATCTGTTATGAATTAAATTAAATTAAATTAAACGGGAAAAGAACTGGGAGAGTTGCATTTTCTTGAAATATGTTAAAAAAAAACACTGGGGAATAACTCGAGCTAATTGACACCACGATGAGAAAATAATCCTCTTAAAAGCAATGCTTCATTCGCTATGAGTTCCAGCAAACTGCTCTACTATATTTCATTCCTTGTAGCCGACAGTTGCTCTGACGACTCAACACCAGGCGAGCCACTAAAGACCATTATGGTTCGAGCAGAGTACCGTTATGAACGCTTAAAACTGTTGGCGGTAACAACAAAATTCAGGTAACGTCCATTAACTCCATTAGTAATCATGACGACCATAATCAATTCCTGTCCTGATTGCAACTCCATATGGTACATTTCCATTAATAAAACTACCTGCCTCAGCGACACATAATTATTGTCCACTACGTTCGATCGATACATACACGATTGTCATTGATATTAAATAACCAGAGCACATTAATGCTGATTGAAGGAATCTTCTGCAATACAGGAGGGTGTACTTCCGTTCAACTGAAGACTTCAATCTCAACAATTAAGGGGGCTTTATACACTAAGGAACACTAGCCATGGTGGTCGTGAGCGCTAACGCGCTACCTCATGCCTCACTGGGATTGGGAGAGCGTGGGCTCGAATCTCCCCTCGGCCGTTCATTGTCACCACCAGGCAAATGCTGGGATGGTTCCTGTCAATAGGTCCACGGCCGTTGTCCTTCCCTGACCCACCCTGAAAATAAAATAAATGGCCTTTGGCTACATTAATAAAATTATGTAGGCTACAACAAGGAATCTTGAGAAATTGCTTTCCTCTTCTAGGTTCATCTGATAAAGCACTTCTTCCTCTGTTTCTGTACCGATTTTCTTGCGAATAGCATAGTTCTGGTAGGCTTTGAGATGCAAGTTTCGGTGGGAAGGCGTGTCAAGGGAGTGTATAAGAAGACAGGATTATAATGGAGGCTGAACTTTTGAAGGTGTCTTCCTAAAAGTTGTCTTTTTAATTTAAAATAAATAAATAAATATATATATATATATATATATATATATATATATATGTGTGTGTGTGTGTGTGTGTCATTTACAAACCTTTAAGGATCGGGACAAAGAAAAACGGAGTGGAAATAGATTGCTTAGCATTCGCTGATGATATAGCCCTGATGACAGAAGATTTCGAAAGTGCAACAGAACAGGTCAATATATTGAAGGAAGTATCAGAACAAACAGGATTACAAATTTCCTTTCAAAAGACAGAAGTAATGTCGAACATCAAGGATGATACAGCACAACTAAACACCAAATATGGAACGATAAACCGTGTTAATAAATTTAAATATCTTGGGGAATGGATCCAGGAAAATGGCCTTGACAAGGAAGCCATAGAAGCAAGAAGCAAGAAAATGGAAGTCGCTTTTCAAACCACCCGCAACATATATAACAAAAAGTGCTTTTCTATGAACACAAAAATTCGTCACTACAACACTGTCATCAAACCAGTACCGCTATATGCATCTGAATGCCTTATCCTATCCGAGAAATGTTTGCTCGCGAAGTTAGAGAGAAAAGAAAGAAAGAAAGAAAGAAAGAAAGAAAGATCCTACACATCATACTTGGCCCAGACTACAAAAATGGCATCTACATCAGAAAATCCAGGCAAGAAATTTACTCGAGGATAGAGAAGATCACAGACACAATGCGAAAACGCAGAGTTTGCTTCTACGGTCATATACGACGGATGATCGATTCCCGATGGACGAAACGTATCTTCAGTATATTCGACTCAAAACCAAAAACGACAATGCCATGGTATGCTAACGTCCAGAAAGATCTGAAAGAAATGGGGATACGAGCAGAAGATGCACAAGACCGAAATCTTTATAGAGCAGCCATCAAGACGTTTGGGACTTTCCGGGATGAAAAACGGACAACTGGTGCGAAATGGACAGAGGAACGTCGTGCTAAACACAGTGAGCTCATAGGCAATGTGGATCAAGCGAAAATGAGAAAATGCCAGAATGTAAAATGAGGCTTATCGTGGTCCCTAGTTGGCCGATTAGCGAAATTGAATGAATGAATATATGTCATAACTTAATTGGACGATTCAGCTAAAATTTGTCAGAATTCATGAGATGTATGTGAGGTGTGATCAATATTGGAACAAACAACAATTTGCTAAGAGTTAGTTTTCCATGTTGATCTACAGAGGAAAATAACCTTTAAAAATTGAGTGTTAGGCCACTATTGCGGTCATAGCCTCACATATTCTGGAGAATGTACTTCAATGGTCATATTTAATGAACAACTAAAGGTGTTACAGGCTTAAAACAACCAATTTAAATAAATAAATAAATAAATAAACAAACTAAGCCTCCGTGGCTTAGGCGGCAGCACGCCGGCCTCTCACCGCTGGGTCCATGGTTCAAATCCCGGTCACTCCATATGAGATCTGTGCTGGACAAAACGGAGGTAGACAGGTTTTTCTCCGGGTACTCCAGTTTTCCCTGTCAAAATTTCATTCCAGCAACACTCTCCACTATCATTTCATTTCATCTGTCATTCATTTCATCATTGCCCCAGAGGAGTGCGTCAGGCCTCGGCAGCCGGCACAGTTCATATCCTCGCCGCTAGATGGGGGCTTCATTCACTCCCTTCCTGACCCGGTCGGAGACTGGAAGCAGGCTGAGGATTTTCATTTTCATTTCAAACAAACAAACAAATAAATAACTGACTGCTGATAATATGTCAGGAATAGACCGACTGCGCATGCGCACAGTCGAAACCCCCACTCCCCGTCACGGCTTGCCGAACCGACTTCTCCTAGCGCGCAGTCAATACGGTGTTGACCGACTTAAAGAACTCTTTTATAGCAACCCAGCATAAGCTAAAAAGGCGTATCTTTTTTATTTCGGTGAACTACGACCTACATCCGTTTTTCGTCTCTGCATGATGGGTTAAAATCACTGACTGTACCATTCATTATCTTAGCATGGATATAGCATGCACAAAGAATTCTTGTCAGACGTAATTTAAGAATGGCGAGGTGCATGAAACACAAATCCCCCTTCCGTCCAATCTAAACTTGACTGTGTATTCTGCGGAACGAAAATTTCGCAGGCGAAATGAAGAAAAGCTGAGTTGAACTTCCAGGGAAACTCCAAACACATCCACTCTTCTCTGAAGTCTCAACTTGACACCAAACAATATGGGTAAATATGCTCGACACGACTCGCCAATTTGCTGCTGGCAGTAACTGGGGTGATATGCTCACTCGCTAGCTAGCTCGTAAACTGTCGCGGAAGATAGCAATGGAGATTGTTGAAGTAATGAAATCGTAAGAACACTTACAGTGGGCGACGTACTGAAGATAGAGATATGCTGTCCAGGACTTTTTGTACAACTTTTCATGCTGAACAATTCTTACACTCACAGTATATAGATACAGTATGTTTAACTGTTTACCCAGGGTAAGCTAAAAAGACGCAAGAACGGTAGGTTTCTCTTCGACTTTTTCACTGAAATCCTAACTGCTTTGGTCATAAATAAATTATTTTCTACAGAAACCTTCCTCGAGAAATCTTTTACATTACAGAATGGAGAAAACCTAATCAAAATCCATCCATCCAGTGGTTCTCGAGATTACCTGGAACATCCAAGAATCGGGGACTTTGTTTTATACTAAGTAGAGATAGAAATGATGATGATGATGATGATGAGTTTTAAGGGGCAGAACAGCGAGGTCGTCCGTCCCTTCTTTTATAGATTACAAAGGCAAAGGCTTCTAAAATGTTATATACATAACACCACGCTGTGTGCAATACGCCCTTCATTGACAATATTGGGATAACTGATGTATTCAGCCATCTCATGTGCCTTGAAGGTTTAATTTCAGACGAGTTTGGAGGCCAACGATATGGTGGAGTGGCTACACTAACCCTTGACAATTACAAGGCATCTACTTATAAATAAAGTCACTGCAGCAAGGGTGTCATAGAACTTCAAAAGCATACAAAGATGTATTAAGACCCCTGTAAAGACAAAACGTAGAACAATAAAATATTAAGAATTACACTCGAAATCTATCAAATAGACCTACACTGTAAATATAAATTACAAAATGAAATGTAACCATATCCTAATTCATTGCTAGCCAATGAGCACCAAGCATTTCAGAATGCATGCGTAGTCAAAGTTCTTACTGGTTGAGTAGCACTATACCAGGCTTTGAATCCGGCAATAGACGAAATAAAAAGTGAAAGGGAAGAGAGAAAACCGAGCTTGCACTAGCAGCTGCTGCCAGTTACATGAAACATATCTAAGTACTTGAACTGTCGCTTCATTTTGAAAACACCTACAGAATGTGGAAACAGTTCGACAGAGTACCAGGGTGAGGGTGCACGGGTTAATAATAGAAACTTGTACTTTGCATCACATTTCAAACATTCACAGGCGCACCGTACAGATGGATCACTCACTGTACGCTTACGAATAAAAAGGCAGGCACCAGCTTATTAGGTAGTCTGTTTATTACTCGTCAAAAGCCCCGAGTCCATTATCAATTATTGCTCAGAATAAAACCGTCAGTGACTCTCATTAATGTGGGATATAGTACTAGGTTCTGAAAGCTATTTTCAGAATTTCAATGTGCTCAGTGTTTGGTTGGCTTGGTTTGCACGAGATAGCATCGTCAAAAAAGCAAGCTGACAGCCTGAGAGGAGCGTATGGAAGCTTCCATACAATGCCGATATCCTCTAGAGATAATAACGCCATCATGCAGTGGCAGTCAACCAGCAACAGCTGTGATAACACACTGCAGCATGTTCGACTCGGTGTCGAATTACAGTAGAGATGAAGTAAGGGAAAGGGAAAATATTCATGATACCTCGCAGTATTGGAAGAAATGCAGCGTCACTGCAGTTAGGCCTATCTCACAGCAGACTAGGGAAGTGTCATTTACTAATCACAATCAGTGGTACCCACCAGCATATGCGTTGGCTGGCAGGCTTTGAATCGCCTATGCGTGAGAGAGCGAGAGCGAGAGCGAGAGCGAGAGAGAGAGAGAGAGAGAGAGAGAAGGAAATCCAATCGTGTTTCTAACACGACACGATTTCGTTTCGGTCTAAAGAAATAACCTGATTCATGTAATGAAGTAATTATGCTAACAGGATGGCAGTAAAGGACAGCCCCGGTATCCTATATGAAGATGACGACCAAGATCAATAGAACGTCCCAAAAACAGATGTCATTTCGTGTTCTTTTCAGCACGACTACAGTCTAGAAAATCAGAAATCAAATTCTTTCTGGAATGAAGAGGTTGCTAAAACAGTCAATATAGAGCTATATCAGTTGTTCACCGTATCATTTCGGGTAGCTTGCAGTAATCACATTCGTTAATTCCTAGAAAACGGCCTCACGTGGAAACATGCTAATGCCGGTATTGTAATCTAAATTAAAAATCTGTTACAAGTGTTTAGTGCTTTTCAGTCGGTCAACACGAATGTACCCAACTGACCGACTGAAAAGCACTAAACACTTGTTTACTAAGGCAACACTGAAAATATGGCTTCAAACACCACACAAATCTGTTAGTTTAATTCTTCTTTAAGTTGGCCTTCCACGAGAAAGGCACTTGAGGAATAAAGAGAACCAGCAGGAGGAAACTGTAGTGAGTAGCTGCTGTGTCACTTGATAAAAAATTAAATGTCCTGTCCTGTACGGCTTCACTCTATCGATAGTGGCGTATAGCCTCAAGGCCACGCGCAACCAGTGTGTTGTTGCTCTGTTCTTTCCTTATACAGGATTACATTACTTAGATTTCATATTTTTTCTTCCACAGCCGGTCATACGAAATTAGAGACTGCATAAAATACACATTTTATCTTCGTACATATGTATAAGTATAGGCTACATGCAACTCAAAGTCTGTTCTCATCTTTTGTCTATATTGATTTTAAAACATGGTGGATATTGACGGTGAATCGTAAGCAGTAAGTTTAAATTGTGCATTTGGGATTAAATTAGCCTATCTCTATCTAGGTTTGTTGATGTTAAAAGTTAGTTTGGACTTTCAGCAAACATTAACGCTTACGAAAGATATAGGTCATCGCTTTGGAAAACAAGGTAACCTGTGGGTGAAAATACGCTTGCGTAGGCCTACTTCGGCCAAACTGCATCTGGAACCCAAATTAAAAGCTCATCAGCTCGGCCCCCTAACAAAACTTTTAGATATTTAGATTTTTCTAGGGATCTTGGAGACATCAGCTTCTCTGGTACCTAGTTTTAAGTTTCTGGGATACCTGGAAGTGTTGCATTAATCCACGTCTAATTTCATGTTTGTATTTATTATACATCGTTAAACCACGGCATTACCTACTTGATATCTCAGAAATTTCCCTCAACACTTCATCGTGGTTTGATGTTAAAAGTTAGTTTGGATTTTCAGAAAACGTTTTTGCTCGCTGAGGAAAACAAGTTAACCTATGGGCGTACTTACACCACACTGCTTCTGAAACCCAATTTTAAAGCTCATCAGTATAACTTTTAGATACAAATTTCTGATTCGCTCTTTTGTGAACAAAACATTTTTTCTAGGACAAAAAGTGAAAAAACACTTTTTTTTGAAACTTTGGCACCACCTAGCTTCTGCATTTCAAAACGTATGACATGACCTCAATGAGACGAATTGTAGGTGACAATGTCCTCTACATTTTTTGTTTAAAAAACTTTTCTTTAAAATACGTCGATTCAGAGAAAAACGCTTTTCAATTATTATTTTTTAGTTTTCCGACAAAATGATCGTGCAAGTTATTCTAAAATTCAGAGTTAAGCTTTTTTGTGCTTTTCTAACGATTTACAAAAAGCCAACCATAGCACATTTTTTGGAACAAAAGGTTTTTTTTCTCTCTCTCTCTGCTGTACTATATCCATTCCCACCTTTGAATTTCCTATTGCCAAATACAGAGGACATCCAACCTTAAAAAATATGAGGTTCGACGTAAGTGTATATCCACTCAAGGCTCGGGGTTGTATACCAGGAAGAGAATGGAAGGAGCGGTATGGTATAACCCCGCCGTTGATATTCAGGGTAGCTATAATTAATCTTGCGTTACTTGAGTCCGTATACACAGCAAACTATTTCCCGTATAGGTACCCACATTTGATACGAACTATGTTCAGACTGTGCGCTGCAGGATGTGCGTTGTTAGTAGTGGTAATGGCATGACGTGCCGTTAGACGTAGGGTGGACACACCAGCATCAATGTGCATTACAGGTTCAGACAGTCAACATGGCTCTGGACAAGGTGAGCAGGGCTTTACTCGTAAAACTCGCGAGGTCACGCGGTTACTCCGTAACACATTTGGTGAACACCGCATCATCGGCCGATCGTTCCCCACTGCGGGCCACCAAGATCCCCAGATTTGAACTCGTGTGATATCTGGCTGTGGGGTTACCTTAGGGACAGGGTGCATCAACGGGACACTGACACATGTTGGCGTTTGAAAGTGAGCATCGCGAGGGAGGTAGTCAACATCCCACCTGAGATGTTGCGGGCAACAGTGGAGCACCAGGCTGCCGTGGATACAGATGGTCGTCACATTGAGCATCGTTTGTAACCTGGACTGTCAACATCGTACACATTAACGCCTGTTACCCGCTCAAGTTGAAATTATAATGTGTTCCCTTCAATGGTTTATTCATGTCTCTTCCATATGTCATGCCAAGGGCTTCCACACCGTTTCATTGTCCTACGATCACTCGTTTGTCCAGGGGATCCCCGCAGGTAGCGCAAGCTTAATTATAACTACCCTGTGTATTAAAATATAGGTTTGTTGAACAATTATAAATTATCTTCATTACAAATGCTAATTTATTTTAATATTAGAGACATTTAGACATTACAGTAAGAGTCACTACATCTGTAGAAACAATAAGTGGAGAACACTCATTGGAACAAATATTTTCGGGTTGCCAATACTTCACTTTACAGTATTTGCAAAAATCGTATTATTTCTGTATATCAAGCAGCATCATTTGCAATCTGCCTGACTTCTATATTAGTGTGTACGAGCAATTAGGTGGCCGTGGTTTATGTTATGTCCCAGTCCGGTATCTTTCTAAAGTTGAACATGGGAAATCACGGTAAATCATTTCTAAGATGACCCAACCCTCTCTTTTCAGTTAACCATACAAGGCTGTGTGCATCTCGTTATATCCCTCATATCAGGATTGGTTAGTTGGTTCCTCAGTTTAGGGGCTGCGACAACGCGGTCATGTAGCCGCGTGTACTTTGGGTGTGTGTAGAATTTGTCTGATAACCGGTGTTTATGATGGCTGTATTAGTGTGTGTTATCTGTGATTCAGGTAAGGACTGCAGACGATCAATTTCAAGTAGTTCGAACTTTTGCTACCAAATGCTACCATCAACGACACCTAGTCGCGAACTTGGCTACTAGATGCCACCGCAACTGGCACCTGGCAACGAACGTTGGAACGAATAGAGCGTTAATCAAATCTAACCTACACATTTAGCTTCACACAATTGTAGTTAGTGGAAGATTCCTTTACATGCCATAAATCTATGACATGGGCCAACCGGCTTTACTTCCCCTCGGGATTTTTGACGCTCTTAAAGAATCCGACAACCCGCGGTCTTGGGAATAGAAACTCAACTACGCCACCGAAGTCGCCTCATATCAAGATTAAAACTGTCCGTGTCAGAGAGAAGGGGAAGAGAAGGGCCTGTCAACAGCCCGCCGTGTTATCTGGAATTCATGTATATTCCAATACTGCTAACATAGGGCCGTGCGGAAAACTATTTAACTGCTAGAATGTGAACCATATTGGTTACGATAGATTTTTTTTATTAAGCACGCATAAAAATAAAGTGAAAGAAGAAAGCACTGTACCAGTCCGCCCACGATGTGGCTGAGTCACTTTCAGCAGCGTGATTGCCTCAATTAATCGGTGTAGTAGACTATAAATGAACCAGAAGTGGTTGCAAGAGCATGCCTCAGTATCCTGAATAAATATGCCGTAATCGTGACCACCCACATTTTCATTTTAGTCCACATAAATAAGAATATTCTCAGTACGCACGAACTTCCTTTTTATACTTCCGGTAACTGTTCAACTTACAGTCACTTAAAACCGACTCATAAATTTGATCTGCTTTCGAAAGAGCTAAGCCCGTACAGTGCTCATAAGTTATTAGTTTCAACTTCAATAGAAATTAGCCTCAGGATATCATAGGTCAGTTTATATCAATTATGTGCAGAACAGTCATTTCAAAGGCTGGCAAGAACTGACTATACTAGAGATAAACATTTATATGGCATTAACTTCCTGTCGGATTTTGTGTTGAGGAAAAAATAAAATTAAAATAATAATAATAAAACGAAGACATCTAGAGACTGGCATCAAAACCAAATGTCTGTAAGCAACAGAAACGTTGGACATGATTGGGAAAGGTGGGCTTGAAAATGTCTGAAAAAAGAGAGAAAAATGCTTAGGAAAATCTTGGGCCCAAAGATAAAAAGATGGAGAGAGAAGACTAAGACCAAACAAAGAATTGTACCAGAAAACTGAAGGTGTGGTTGGACTGACGAAGAAGAGGAGATTACAGTTCTATGGACACCTCCTGAGAATGGATGGCAACAGACTGACAAAAATAATTTTCAATTTCTTTTGGGAAGAGAAAGACGGAGCTCAAATGGTTTCGAGAAGTGAGAACGGAGCGTATGGCTTTTTAGTGCCGGGAGTGTCCGAGGGCATGTTCGGCTCGCCAGGTTTTGTAGCTGCTTCGAGACGGACACCCAATGGGTGAGCTACAAGTTCCGTTGGGGAGGGAAGTTGGAAGGTAAGGACGAGGAGTTGGAAGGTAGCAGCTGTGGCCTATAGTTAGGGACCAACCCCGGCATTTGCCTGGAAGGATGATGGGAAACCACAGAAGACCATCTTCAAGGTTGCCGGCGGGGGGATTCGAACCTCCTCGCCTCCCGGATGTGAGCGACTGCCAGCAGTCATGCCGTAACGACCGCGGCTAACTCACCCGGTATAGGAAACACTGAAAGAATGGTTTCAAAACTTTGCAATTAAAAATTCATGTTTTAAAAGAAATTCCGGAAGTAGGTAGCCTATATAAGCATGCACATTTTGAACTGGTAGCAAAAATATTCTGGATTCTAAATGATCTACTACAGCACGGCATCAAAGATTTAAACAATCAGACTTTAAACACTATTTTATTCAATAGAGGTTAAAATACCTGCTTAGATACAGTAGCCTATACAAACTTTCACGAGCAGGAGGTGGGGAGACGACCTTCACTGTTGAAAGAAAAGTTCAACAGCCTTCCTGTAGTTTATAGCTAAGTTATTGTGTTCAGGTGGAAGGGGATATGACCAAGACGCGCCACTCCGGTAGCGACAGCTGAGGAATGTCCAGCGTGGTGCCAGATGCTACCACAAAACGTCCACATTTTATTCATTCGTTTAATCATCCCATCCTCCTCACTCGCCTGGCCTCGGCTATAAAGTCAGCTTGCAGCCGGCACACACGAACGCCTACACCAACAAGATCCCCTTACTACAGAGTTTTTGTCTTCTCAGCGAGTTTCACATGGCAATGAGAAGACCATCTACATAAAGGAGACCCAGTATCTTGCATGACAGCCGAGTCAAAATTGGCTTGGAAATAGCTACTGAGAAGCCATACAAGAAAGGAAGGGAAATTATCCACCTGTGTGATGTACGTTTACCCTTGTGCTTGTATATTGAAAGTTTCCTAGTTAAAAAGATACAGTCAGTCTGAGAGACTAGAGTTTATATCTTTTCAAATGACGCATGCTACAAATGCTACACATGTTAGAAAGGCTCAGAAGGGCACTCTGCTGCATGACGTCACGCACTCGCCGTCTCCGTATCGCATAACGCCAGACCCCAGGAGTGAACTCAGACTCAACAGACTCCATTACCCTTTAACTTAGGCTTCCCGCGCGGGGGCTGCATGACGTCATGCACTCGCCGTCTCCTTTCGCATAACGCCAGACCCCAGGAGTAAACTCAGACTCGGTGCATATACATGATGACGTCATACACGCCGTAACCATAACGCATAACGGTAGACCAAAGTCGACAAGAACATTTGAAATGATAAAAAAGTTTCGCAGTGACAAATTTGGAACGCGATTTGACCATAGGTGATTGTTCATTTACGGACCGGAACATGGAGACAGACGTGTGCTGTCAGTAATCCATCAATTGGCTCGAAAAGAAAAACATATTTGGTAAAATACATTCTATCTGTATTTAATCGCCTCCAACATCATTGATGATTATGATATACCCACAGACATGGTAAAATTATATCATCTAAAAGATACTCCAGATGTGTCAATAGCTCTTAAGTAAGGGGCAGATGACTTCGTTGTCGTTGTTATGCCCATTAAACAACAATAGCTAGCCAACCCCTTAAGTAGTCTGAGAATAATTTATTCATAGCTGTATGTACTGTATGTGTACAGGATCGACGATAATGATGAATTTATATATCTACAGACATGGTAAAATTATACGAATAGTGTGATACCATCTTAAAGATACTCCAGATGTGTCAATACCCGTCTTTTGATCAGGTCTGAAGAGAAGATTGAGGTGGTCAAATAATTTATAATAACGGGAGTCCGGGAATGTTCTCCGCAGCGACTACGTGCAGCTGCGAGTGGTTGCGTCATCAGTTTTGTTGGCAGCACGATGTCCTTGATAGGGTGAAGGCCACATGTATGGGCTGTGAGCTGTCGAATTCGTCAGTGTGTATAGTTAGATTATTGGAAGAGTGCAACAGTATGTTATGAATGGCTGTGGTGAGTATAAAGTTTACTGTTTGTTTGTTGTGATTAGGGCTCGGATTTTTAGGTAAATAAATATGTGCATGTAAATACATATTTTTTTCTGTAATTACATAAATTCCTGCTTTTCACTTATTAGCACATAAAAATACATTTTTAATCTTTCAGGTTTTTTTTCATTTTTGTTCTGTGTTACTTCAACGGGAAAGCACCTGTGAGCTAACTAATCTTCATGCAGAGTGTATGTCAGTGTCACTTACATGCAGTTCATTTCTAGCACTGTGAAGTGTAAGCATTTTTACGATGCCTGAAGTAAAAGGAAATACAAGCGATCGCCTGCACAAGTATATTGCAGAATTTAAGGATAATTTTACTTCTGATGAGGGCGTTCTGTTCTGCCAACCATGTGGGAAAGCAATCAAGGCTGAACAGCGATCTCAAGTTACACAGCACCTCGAAGGCTTGCCGCAGTTTCGCGCCTTCAGAAGAAGTGTTTCGCGATAATCGTCGGTCATTTGTGATGGACATCCTGAGGATGTATCTCGTTATGAATTGCAATTCTTCAGCAGTCAGTGAGGCATACCATAAATTGCATTCGTGAGTGGTGCATATTGTTTATATTCACAATAATAAACTAAATTATAAATAAATATTTCTACTTTTTTTGTCACATATTTCAGGTATTTTTAATACATAAAAAATAAATATTCTCCCTATTTTTAGCACCTAAAAATCCGAGCCCTAGTTATGATACAAGCGACAGCCATGCTGCCAACGTAACTGGTGACTTAATCTCTCGCAGCAGCTTGTAGGCACTGCAGAGAACATTCTCGGGCTCCCTGTACAGTACTTCTGTAAAGTATTCTGGAGCTGTTCAATGGTGACAGAATAATAGAATTTAGATATATTTAGTTTGTTTTGTTTTGTGATTTGTTATTTTGTTAATGTTATTGTTATATTTAAATAGCCTCTTAAGTAAGGGACAGATGACCTCTATTCATACCCGCATGTAGGCCTACTGTTTGTGCACAGGGTGTTGCAGCGAGAGCTTACCAAACGAATACTAGCAACCTCATGTAATGGTTTTTCGAGATTAGGAAAACACCCATTACAATTGACCGGCCGAACAACATTAAGGCCGACTTAAAAACATTCAATTTCGATTATTTGTATAGTATGTACTACATATTTAGAGTACTGTACAGACAGTAACAACAATTTCAAGTTTTCGTTTCGGTTTAGGACGTTCGGTTAATCGAGGTTCGGTTATCCGAACGTTTGGTTAATCGGATTTCGGGTAACCGGGACTTAGGGTGGCTAAGGGAAATAGGAATTTCACAACCACCAGTGACAGTAACGAAACCCTAAAATTTGGAGGTGAATACTTCATCAGGGGCAGATGAACTCGCTGTTCCACCCCTTAGAACAATAACTAACTATGAATACTTCATCAACGTTGTAAATAGATACATTAATAATAATTAATTGGGAGAATGAATATTTATTCCGATAATTTGGGCATGCCAGTAACAACTTCTGTCAACTATAAAAGATACAGTAGAATATTTACCATGAAAAGACAGACAGGACTCCCTATTTCAAAATTTTGATACAGTAATTCGGGAACATTATATTTTCGCGATAAAACTAGTGTACGGGACCTACGCGCGCCTAAATTCGCCAAAACAACAAAGGCTCTTCCACATATCACTAACTGTACAGATTCGGTCAAGTATGTAAATAATATAAATGGATTTTGATCTGCGAAATATTCTCCGAAAATTACTAAAATATCACGCAGAATGTTCCTCATGAAATCACACTACTGATCATTGTATTGCATCGAGCACAGATAGCCTACTTTGAATACCAGAGTTATCTTCTTATACGTTATTCTTAATGCTGAGGGAGTCGAGTGTAATGTTCCATATGTCACGACCTAAACAAGCTGTTCTTAGAAATAGCGTTGACCTCGGAAATAGCTGCATGTTTGTGTCGGCTCATAAAAATTATTCCATGATCACAGAATCCCGGCGACGTAGCATGACGATGAGATGAATTTACTGGCTCAGAGTTAAAATAGCCGCATCACTAAAGATCTCGCTCTCACGCTAAGAAAACATTGGAAACTCTCATTTGGCATGAAGCAAGATAGACAGCCAACTTCCTCCCGGATGCCAATCCTGTAGTCAGAGTGCCACAGATGCCAAGTAAGCAGCCAGCGGTAGAACATAGGTGGGTGGGGGTATCATAGGCAGCCGGGAACACCCCTTTCCCTAGGTCACGAAGCGCCAAAAGATGTTGAAACGTAAGTTATACAGGGTCTTTATATTTGCTTGGCAAGAACATTCTCACTCACGCGCTCCGCCAGTGACGGCTCAGTTGCCGGCGACCGCGCGCGCATACGTACGGCAGAACACGGTGCTTAAAATCAGTATCATGCATCTTTACTCACCATGTTTACAGTAGATGATGAAAATGTTGCCCATCCGCTGCCAAACATAATCGGCATCTCCCTGTGAAGTTTCCGGTTACTCCGGTTAATTTAACTTCAGTAAGGAAATAACGACGTTTGAATCTCTTTTAGCCAGTTATTTTATTGTCTGATTTATAGGAACGGGTCTCCCTGAAAATTTTACTCGAAACTTTTGTCTTGTTCTAGTGCACGATTTCCTGCACTTTATGTACGTATTGTGCAGATATATACGTTCATGTAACGAATATTTCACGTAAGGCATTACAGCACTATACACAATAAAACACTATACAATACGATATGCAGTGCACAGTAGCTTTATAAAACACCCAATTAGCTTGGAGCTCACACGTCTACCGCAGCAATAGCGTGCGAATACGACCGGAGTCCGCGCGCGACAACCTGTAACAGCCGGCTATTAGCCGGGAACCGGCACCCAAGTTCGACCGGAATCACCTTGCCAAGCAAAAATAAAGACCCTGTAGTAAAAGGGGCTTGTTTTAGGAAAAACAGGACGAAAGGTATTGTCTGCGTTCCAGGATTAGTCAGCTGGATTTAAACTGCAGTTGCCTTACCGTGTACTGCGTAACACGCATTCCAAAAACATCAAGTCGGTCACTGTCAGCTTCACTCATTCACTGCATACTTTATAACATGGATATGTTTTTGGGCTGGGGATTAAGCCAAAATTTGCGTGATACACATTCAAAATGTGACGGTCTACCACGCATCTTGCCCCTAAGCAAACTCGCGCAGATACTACCCGCATTTCATGCTGCCTCTGCCAGACGAGAAGAAGATGTACAGTATAATACATAACATTTCGATACTCAATAAATTGTGCAGTTAAAAACATGTCTATGATTCGATGTTCCTCAGTGTAATAGAGAAACTTTCTTTCTTTTTGTCCTGCTATCATATTGACTAAATTACTCTAGGTATAATGATTAGAGAAAGGAATAATATGGCTAATTAAGTGTCAAATGTATGCTATTGGTTGTGGGGAATTCTTTGAACCTATGAACTAGTGGAAGATCATTGCCACTCAAAAAATGCAACCAAAATAAAACTTTATAAATTAAATAAGTTTCCTGTCTGAACAATTTGAATTTTTTGCCAAAACTCCGTATTTTTAGCCTATTTTCAATTTTGAAAAAAAAAAAAAAAAAAGGCTTATGAGATCATCTTGTGTCCGTGTGTGTGTGTGTGTGTGTGCGTATGTGCGTGTGTCCCTAATAACTTCTATACGGCTGGAGCGATTTCAATGAAACTCGGTAAGTTCATAGCACTATTCCCGGCGACCCCGACCGTGCCCTTCAAATTTTGTTACGTCTCACCAATCCAACATGGCGGTTGTGTGAAATATTTCACCAGCATTCAATATCTCCGAAACTATTCCCGATTTAACGCTGGAATTTATTACAGTGATAAAGGGAACTACTAGAAGTTCACCTATGTGACTTTTGAAACACTGGTAACTACAAAACCAACATGGCGGCCACGCAAATTTGCGACTTTTAAATAGACGTTTCTCGCGATTTAACCAACCAAACGCAATAAAACTGGTGATCACAAATCCAACATGGCAGCGACGCGAAGTATTAATATTCACATAGACATTTCTCGCTATTTACACATTGTAATGCACCGACATCTAACTTCGTTCAATTGTTTACATAACCACAAGATGGCGGATGTGCAAAATATTTCACCGGCATTCTATATCTCTGAAACTATTAGCGGTATCACCCTGAAATTTTGTACGGAGATAAAGGGCACTACTGGAAGTTCATCTATAAGACTTTCAAAAACCGGTTAACTACAAAATGAACATGGCGGCCAAGCGAATTTGAAATTTTTAAATAGACCTTTCTCGCGATTTAATGTTCCAAACGCAATTAAATCTGCTACAGGAAATGTTTATAAACATTGTAATGCACTGGTATCTAATTTAGTTCAATTGTTTACATAACCTCAAGATGGCGGCAGTGCGAATTTTAAAATTTAGTTTTTATTTCTTGTGTCGTAATCATGTGATTGAAGTGAAAGTTTGAATAATGAACCTACGCAATAATTTTCCTTTAATGGTACATGACTCTATGGCCTATACATTTGGAAATCCAACATGGCGACCATCCGAAATATTTAGACGGCTCTCAATATCTACGAAACTATTATAGCAATCAAACTGATATTTTCATGTTCATAGGGGCTATGAACTTAAGTTCACCTATAGGAATTTAAATAACCTGGTGATCACAAATCCAACATGGCAGCGACGCGAAGTATTAATATTCACATGGACATTTCTCGCAATTTAACCATCCGACTGCAGTGAAACTTGGTGCAGTAAATCCTTATACGAATGTTAATCCACTGGCATCTAATTTATTTCAATTGTTTCCATAACCACAAGATGGCAGCTGAGCGAAATTTTAAAATCTCCTTGTTACTTCTTGTGTCCTAATCATGCGATTGAAGTTTGAATGCTACACGTACACAATAATCTTCATGTAACAGTACATAACTCTAGGACCTACATATATAAAATCCAACATGGCGACCATCCGAAATATTTAGTCGGTTCTCAATATCTACGAATCTAATACAGCAATCAAACTGAAATTTTGTATGTTGATAGTAGTAATTAACATGAGTAGGATATATGAAAATAGACTGTATAGTTCTTCACGGAACTACTTGTTGTTGTTGTGTTTTTTTTTGTACTGTTCAAACTGAAAACTTAAAATAAAAGGGGCTTTCGGTGACAGACGACACTAAATACTTAAAATCCGGATAAACAACGAGCACATGAGGGATGTAGCAAGAGTTGACTGCCAATATATATACATTAAAATAGGAGAGGAATAGGCTGGCCTTGGACGCGTATAGCCAAACCTCCCACTCCCTGCCACAGCGCCCGCGTCGAACGGACTTCTCCTGGCGCGCAGACAACACGTCGCATTCGGTAACACCACTTGTACGCCAACTACTGAGCATGAACCAGAAGATGATACGTGATAAACTTGTTTTGTGTGTAAACATCAAGAAACGTAAACAACATAACACGTAACAGAAATGTAGTCAGCTGGTATCCAGATGAAGGTCATGCGGTCATGAGAAGGCCGGTTTCGCGGAGAGGGAGAGAACCTTCACAGCCAGTTTCCGTTTGTTGATATGCGATCCTTGAAACGTTGTTGCCAGACTGCTTACATAAAACAGCCTCCCACAAAGTGTTTGCGGTAAAAATGTATGTTTTATGACAATTGATATCGCAACATTTCAGTCAGTCAACCCGAAACAATCAGATGATGCTCGCTTGACGAGCGAAACATGTCGTCCTGTATTTTCTTCCTCGTCTTGTAATCCGTACCAATAACGTTTAATCACATGTGATCTTAGCAGGTTTTATAATTTCCCAGTAATTGGTGTTTAGCGTTCACATCTGATAAATATTGCTAATACTGCGCAGTGTTTTCTGGTTTCGTAACGTCATCGAGGTCGTTCATTTTCTAAGCAAAACGACAATCAAAATTTAATACTGTGAAACATGCTTAGATAAAGATTAAAGGGAAATATGAAACTATTCCAATGTTGGTTAGTTGGTTGGTTCCTCAGTTTAGGGGCTGCGACAATGCGGTCATGTAGCCCCGTGTACTTTGGGTGTGTGTAGAACCTGTCTGATAACCGGTGTTAATTGTGATGACTGTATTAGTGTTTGTATCTGTTTTTTTTTTTTTTTTTAATTTAAGTACAGACTGCAACTTAGAATTATTCAAATAGTTTCTACTTTTGCCACCAAACGCCACCGTCAACGACGACTAGGCCTAGTTCAGAACTTAGCTACTAGACGCCACTGCAGTCTGCTCTTGGCAACTAACGTCGAGACCTAAGAGCGTTGTTTACATTCTTAACCTATCCAATTTAGCTTCACACAGGTGCAATTAGTGGAAGGTTCTTTAACATGCCATAAATCTATGACATGAGATCGCCGGCTTTACTTCCCTTCCGAAAAAAGGCATACTGAGGGATTTTTAACGCTTTTAAAAAATCCGACGTCTTCGGCCGGGTTTGAACCCGCTATCTTGGGCATAGAAGCTCAGTATGCTACCAACTACGCCACCGAAGCCGCCCTATTCCAATGTGTATCCGGTATTTCAACACTAGTGCTCGATAGAGGTGGGCTTTGAGAATTTGTCTCCGGTGCTAGACGTCGCGTATTCAACCCGTCACCGGAATAAAAATAAGTTTACTAGGTGGAGGAGACGACGACGACTACCTTACCTCACGTTAATTCCCACCCAAAACGCCTTCTGGATTTCCCATTACTTATCTGGGGCAAGGTTGCCAACATCGAATAAATAATTCAGAGTTTAATATCATGAATAGAAATATTTTTGTTGACCACCGGGCCTTAAATGTGCTGGAATAAATTTTAAAAATAATCATTCAACCAATGCGGTATTATCGACAGGAAATTGGACAAGATGGAAAAAGGGTAAAAAGTGATAGTTCAACAAGATGTTCAGTAAAGAACATATAGCCTACTTTCTCCTAAATGCATGGGTATTGTTATAACTCTTTGTCCTTTTCAAGGAGTATGATTGAATGTTGGTTGTAGTAGCTTGTTGAAATACAACGTGCTATAGGGATATTAAACATGACACTGAGGTGCCCTTTGCTAGTGCTACCTCTGTACCAAATTTCGTTCATTCGGTTCCACCGTGTTCGAATTAATAGGGGGAATCAATTTTGACATAAAGATGGCCGCCATCCGCAAACTATTAGGCTAATGACCTATTAGATTGGTCAAAGGATGCTCCCTCCATAAAGGTATGTTGTTGCAAAGTTTGGTAGAGATCGGATGGTTATGTTAGTCGTAATTTTATTTAAGCTTTAAACATTCGTGTGGCCGCCATTACGTTTCTGTCAATATGGCGGCGATATTAATCATGACACTGAGATGCCCTTTGCTAGTGCTATCTCTGTACCAAATTTCGTTCCATTCGGTTTCACCGTGTTTGAATTAATAGGGGGAATCAATTTTGACATAAAGATGGCCGCCATCCGCAAACTATTAGGCTAATGACCTATTAGATTGGTCAAAGGATGCTCCCTCCATAAAGGTATGTTGTTGCAAAGTTTGGTAGAGATAGGATGATTAGGTTAATCGTAATTTGATTTAAGCTTTGAACATTCGTGTGGCCGCCATTACGTTTCCGTCAAGATGGCGGCGATATAAAACATGACACTGAGGTGCCTTTTGTTAGTACTACCTCTGTACCAAATTTCGTTCTATTCGGTTGCACCTTGTTCGAATTAATAGGGGGAATCGATTTTCACACAAAGATGGCCCCCATCCGCAAACTATTACGCTGATGACCTATTAGATTGGTCAAAGGATGCTCCCTCCATAAAGGTATGTAGTTGCAAAATTTGGTAGAGATCGAATGATTAGGTTAATCGTAATTTGATACAAGCTTTGAACTTTCTTGTGGCCGCCATTACGTTTCAGTCAAGATGGCGGCGATATAAAACATGACACTGAGGTGCTCTTTGCTAGTGCTACCTCTGTACCAAATTTCGTTCCATTCGGTTCCACCGTGATCGAATTAATAGGGGGAATCAATTTTGACATAAAGATGGCCGCCATCCGCAAACTATTAGGCTAATAACCTATTAGATTAGTCAAAGGATGCTCCCTCCTTAAAGGTATGTTGTTGCAAAGTTTGGTAGAGATCAGATGGTTATGTTAGTCGTAATTTAACTTAAGCTTTGAACATTTGTGTGGCCGCCATTACGTTTCTGTCAATATGGCGGCGATATAAAACATGACACTGAGATGCCCTTTACTAGTGCTACCTCTGTACCAAATTTTGTTCCATTCAGTTTCACCGTGTTTGAATTAATAGGGGGAATTGGTTTTCACACAAAGATGGCCGCCATCCGCAAACTATTAGGCTAATGACCTATTCATTTGGTCAAAGGATGCTTCCTCTATAAGGGTATGTTGTTGCAAAATTTGGTAGAGATCGGATGATTAGGTTAATCGTAATTTGATTTAAGCTTTGAACATTTGTGTGGCCGCCATTTCGTTTCCGTCAAGATGGCGGCGATATAAAACATGACACTGAGGTGCGTATTGTTAGTACTACCTCTGTACCAAATTTCGTTCCATTCGGTTGCACCGTGTTCGAATTAATAGGGGGAATCAATTTTCACACAAAGATGGCCGCCATCCGCAAACTATTACGCTGATGACCTATTAGTTTGGTCAAAGGATGCTCCCCCCATAAAGGTATGCTGTTGCAAAATTTGGTAGAGATCGGATGATTAGGTTAGTCGTAATTTGATTTAAGCTTTGAACATTTGTGTGGCCGCCATTACGTTTCCGTCAAGATGGCGGCGATATAAAACATGACACTGAGGTGCGTTTTGTTAGTACTACCTCTGTACCAAATTTCGTTCCATTCGGTTGCACCGTGTTCGAATTAATAGGGGAAATAGATGTTCACACAAAGATGGCCGCCATCCGCAAACTATTACACTGATGACCTATTGGTTTGGTCAAAGGATGCTCCCCCCATAAAGGTATCTTGTTGCAAAATTTGGTAGAGATCGGATGATTAGGTTAGTCGTAATTTGATTTAAGCTTTGAACATTTGTGTGGCCGCCATTACGTTTCCGTCAAGATGGCGGCAATATAAAACATGACACTGAGGTGTCCTTTGCCATTGCTACCTTTGTACCAAATTTCGTTCAATTCGCATTCACCGTGTTCGAATTGATAGGGGGGGACAGACATTCAGAGTACACACACTCACACACACACAGACACACACACACACACACACACACAGACTCACACACACACATACACACACACACACAGACTCACACACACACATACACACACACAGACAGACACACTTTTTTCGCCCTGTGTTGATCTCATAAGTCTACTTTCATTTTTTGCAAAAATCGAAAGTAGGCTAAAAATAGGAATTACTGGGGAAAAGAATGCACGTCTGTTCAAGTTGTAGAGCAACTTGTAGGCCTATGTGGGTTCGGTGTTTAAAGCATAGTGTGGGGCACTTAACTGGTCAGCGCGTGGCGTGCGATCTTGTTGTCTCGCGGTCGATGCCCAATTCACACGTGTTGTCATCGTGTCCGTGTCATTCATTCATCATTGGGGATCGCGCGGCGTTAAATTGTGGATCGCCTCTATTAACCGCGTCGATAAATAAATAAACAGCCCCTGCTGTGCTGTGTGTCCCGGCCTGGTGTAATCCCAGCGCCGGTGAGCGTCATCCTTGAATCATTACATTTGATACACTCGCACTGACTGACAGCTGCGTCTGATTTTCTTGTAAGACATTACACCTACGCTGGATCCCTAGTCAGCTTCAGAGAGGCCGGCGAGCGATTAGTCAGACACGTGTTTCTGGACGGGGTGGATTAAATAATTTGCTTACATTCAGGTTGAGATACAGGCTTACTCACGAATGGTTGACAGATAGCCCTCCCCCGCGTCACAATATACTTCCTAGATTTATGCATATGCTGACCTCTAACTTACTATTAATTGTGTATAATTCGTCACAAGAAAACGTATTAACACATTTTTATATTGTACTACCAGATATTTTATTATTATAGTAAGGGTCACCTGATCTCCTCGTGGTGTAGCGGCTAGCGTTCTTGTCTGTCGGTCTGGAGATCCGGGTTCGATTCCCAGCTCTGCAAAGATATTTTTATTCTGGTGTGAGGGCTGGAACGAGGTACACTTAGCTTCATAAGGCAAAACTGAGAAAAGGAGGGTTCGATTCCCACCCCAGCCATCCAGATTGTATCCCCACCGCACCAGGAAAATGCTGGGATGGTTTCTAACTTAAGGCCTCGGCCATCTCTTTGATCTTACCCCCCACCCCCACGTAGTCGGTAGCATGATGAGCTTCTATGCCCAAGATAGCGGGTTCAAACCCGGCCGAAGCCGTCGGATTTTTAAGAGCGTTAAAATCCCTCAGTATGCCTTCCTTCGGAGGGGAAGTAAAGCCGGCGGTCCCATGTCATAGATTTATGGCATGTTAAAGAACCTTCCACTAATTGCACCTGCGTGAAGCTAAATTGGATAGGTTAAGAATGTAAACAACGCTCTTAGGTTTGTACGTTCGTTGCCAAGAGCCAACTGCGGTGGCGTCTGGTAGCTAAGTTCTGAAATTGGCCTAGTAGACGTTGACGGTGGCGCTTAGCGGCAAAAGTAGGAACTATTTGAAAAATTCTAAGTTGCAGTACTTAAATTTAAAAAAACAAAACAGATAACACACACTAATACAGTCATCACAATTAACACCGGTTATCAGACAGATTCTACACACACCCAAAGTACACGGGGCTACATGACCACGTTGTCGCAGCCCCTAAACTTAAGAACCAACCAACCAACCAATCCTATCCCCAATTTACAAATACACGCACTAGCAGACCCTACACAGGTCCCGATACAAACTGAGTTGTGAGACCTTGCAATAAACCAGTAATCGTCGCAAATCGCTTCCTTCCCCCCGTACAAACGCTGCTCCGGCAGTATAGTTTATCGGCCAAGCGGAACTCCGCCTCAGCTCCAAATATGGATGACCCAGTAGTCTAATATTTTTCATAAGTTATTATGCTTATATTTTCATTTTGTTTATGGCGTGAAAAATGAAAACTCTTACTGTACGGAAATTATATCTGGATCAGAAGGAAAAAATTGCAGATCTCTGTAGAAGATAAAACAAAATTTCCGACACTTGGTACTTACGCATCGGTTTTGATAATTCGAAACTGTCGCAATACGCTAATTTGTTGTCGCTTCATCTAGGGGTTTGCGTCACTGTGGTTGTACTTGGATATGTATATCTGATAACCTATGTTATTTTAGTGTCTGTAGTAGTGTGTGTATTTGTAATTGCACCAAGGATTGGGAAATAGATGCCATCCCGGCATTTGCGGATCGCTTCTAGAACCTCTCCTCAGTAGCCCTACTGCCTCGCAAGGCTCAGTGTAACCCGTTCCAGTCCTCAGTCCAGAATCAAATGCCTGGGCAGAACCAGGAATCAAATCCGGATGACAGACAAGAGTGCCAGCCACTACGCCACGAGGTAGACGAAAGGGCACTTACCTACGCAACGTACCAATCAACGAGAACCGGTAGGCAGACCCAGCGAGAGGGAATGGTTGCAGCCCTAGGGCCCGAAAGTTTTGAAAAGCCCGGGTGAAAGCAATACCTATTAATTGAATTCTTCGAAGTAGAATACATGAAACAGAAATATAATAGAACTTTTGAAGTAATCAATTCTATTAATTTATTTAAGAGTATTTTCTTTGGCCACGTTAAAACTGACAGATTCTAATAATAGCCTAACTTATATTTGTAGACCTTCCTAAAAAGCGTAGTCTACCTTTGTTGGCTGGTCCATAGTTTTCAGTCCGACAGCGAAAGAAAAACAAATTTCAAGTAATGCAGTGTCCAAGTCAACTTGGAAATTTGAAGCAAACGATGATACATAACAGTTAAAAAAAAACAGAAACGAGAGACTGTCTTTTTTATTGTACGTTCAGGAAGTTGACGCAGGTAGGTCACAATACTTTCTTCTCAGAGGGCAATAAAAACATCAGACTTCATTTAACCGACTTCATTTAACAGATCATAATAGGGAAGAAGATATTTTTAATATTACCGAGAAGTTGACGGGATTTTAATGATGTGGAGCAGATCAGTTAATTAACTTGTTGGCAAGAGAGAAGAGAGTTGTCCATTACCAGCTATCAACCCGAGGGTTGGTTTCCTGAGCAGAAGTTTTCTTACTGTGTGGTATTGCTGCTCCACCAATACCTCACTGTTTAGTTAATGGCAAAATCTAGACATCCCGAGCTAATTAACTGTCCAGCAATGCTCAAGGTTGTTTTACTTCGGAGATCACGCAACGGCTAAGCCATTTGCATTGTGTGCGTTTGAGTGTAAGAGGATCAAGAGCCGTAACATCTCCCTAACAAAGCCATCAATAATATTAATAATAATAATAGACTAATAACAATGATAATTAGCCAAGTTATGGCGAGGAAATAAACTTTTTTCAGGCCCTATGTGTAGTAAGTTTAGAGAAATACCGACAGTTTTACTAGCACGAGTTATTGGGACATACGACATTCAGACTCGGGAGGTGGGTTTGAACTTCGAACTCGGTCGACCTGAACAGTCTTTTTCGTACTTTTCTTGTGTTTAACTCCAGATAAATGTTTTGACTTATATTAGGTCATGGCCGCCTCCTTCCAAATCACTGTTCAGTTTCGTTCATTTCGACTTTCATTTACAGTATGTAATTCCACTGGATCCCGGTGAAGACAGTTGCCATTTGAGGATACCTATGACAGTAGATTTACTAGCACATTAAAGATCTTGGCAACTAGACGCCTCTAAAGTCACAGTACACTATTCCTTTATATAGTTTAAAGGGACGTAAAGCCCATAATTCTGTTATTACTATTATTCCAATGGTGATGGTGGCGTCAACAAGGTCGTCATGATATCACATCACCTCATCCACGCCTCAAAGAAACGGAAATAATGCAGGGTAGAAATTCAAACCTCAATGGATAGTACAGAGAATCGCTGGCAGATTATCTGGTTAAGGATGCGAACTTCTGCTATAATGACCTTAAGTTGCACTTCAGAACGTTTGCGACAACATAGTCTACTGCTAATATGGTGTCGCCACTCAAATTAAAAAAATAGTTTTACAGTTTTGTTATGTGTCTGTATGTGACGTAATGTTTATGGTTGCTGTGTCTACGGTTGTAGGGTTGAATCCCAGCGCAGTCAGTTGGTATTTGAGGGTGCCGTGGCACGTTAAAGACCCCTTTCAGGAACTCCAGCGTCTCTAAAAGCCACATACCGGTTGTTCAAAGGGACGTAAAATAATCATACAATTATTAATTAAGTTGTATGTCTACTAATTTTAACAGAATTGAGGGTGAGATTAATTGCCTATGAGTCAGGTGGTTTTTACGCCAACCCCATAGGAGGAGTTGATGAGAGAACAACGGTAATAAAAATATCGTATGGCCTCGGGTGCCGGGTGAAAGCTTTGTTATTTGACACCCAGATGGTAGCTTGCATGCCGAGTGTCGTTGTTCCTTGAAGCACTATGAAAGTCAAGGAGGTTAGATATCGAAGCTCTTTCAACACTATAGCGCTTTCTAATAGAGAAATGAGGAACTTTGTGTCGGCGGAAACTCCCGAGGTTAATTTGGCCATTATGAACACGGCCTACTGAATTCAAACGGGTTCTTTGACATGCCAACACGCGTGTCGTAATTTTTGCCGCCTTTCGAAAAATCACTTACCACGGCCAGGAGGGAACCTGCAAGCTTGGTGTTAGTAGACCGACACAATAACCACTCACTCACCGTGGCAAGCAGAGAAGAACGATGAAGATGAATGACATTTTGGGTAAGGTGTTTGTAAGAAGTGGCTGTGGCCTAGTACTTACCTGGAGTTAAAAATGGGAAACCGTGGAAAACCGTTCCAAGGACGCCCGTAGGTCATGTTCGAACCCACTCATCTTCCGAGTCTGCAGATAGCTTGGTCTCATGGCCTAGCGCTGAACCTTAGCGTGTTCAGCTACCGCTGTCGTTTTTTTTTTGTTATATTATTATAAAGTCATAAAATACTGTGGATATTAAACATTTTTAACCGCACCAGGCATTGGAGTGGCCTCGTACATGTTGTGACAGACAGCTCCCTCGACATGGCCGTGGGAAAAGTGACACTCCACGTCAGTGGGCGAACATTTAGTGACATCCGGTGACAATGATTAGGCACTGGTCGGCACATGCTACTCAGCTCATATCGTGCTTCAAAAGTTCCTGTAAGTGAACAGGTGCGCCCTGGTTTCACCCTCCCCGCTTCACGGTTAGAGATCGTGTTCTTGAGTGGACTCCTGTCTCCGGTCTGCATCTTTTAACTTAATGACCCCATCTCCTCGATGGTTAGCGATATGAGCTATGATATGTAACCCCGTTTCTTCTCAGCGGATTACTACCGAGTCAATCACATTTAAAGATTGCCTCCAGGGTAATTAGGAGCATTCTACTCTTCCCTACTTTCCTCTGATGAAGTCTGGCTGCGTGGCGCAACGGTAACGTTCTCACCTGTTGTGTCCAACAGTTGTGGGATAGAATCCCAGCGCAGTCATTTGGAATTTGAGTACATTTACTGACACGTTTAAGATTTCCTTCGAGGCAAAATTTCGGCACCCTAGCGTCTTCAAAAGCAATAGCAGTTAAAAGGGACGTAAAACCACCATCAGTATTATTATTCTATTACGGTATTATCCTTGGGTTACTGCATAAAGGAAT
The DNA here is from genome assembly GCA_946902985.2 of Meconema thalassinum. NCBI lineage: Eukaryota > Metazoa > Arthropoda > Insecta > Orthoptera > Tettigoniidae > Meconema > Meconema thalassinum. Next base: position 1,378,474,563 of record OX336388.2, on the reverse strand, counting down.
GGCATCCAAGCGATTTGAACTGCATGTGCCTGATGCAGCGATAGTTGATGACAACGCGACTAGACTCGAATGCTGTTACCAGGGCTGGATTTACCAATAGGCCCCATAGGCCCCGGCCTAGGGGCGCACCATGCTGAGGGGCGCAAGTTATTTTTACAGTTCAAAAATAGACTAAACAGACTTTTACTACTTTTTTTTTAGACCAATTTCGTATAATTTTATGATTTAAATTACATTTTCCAAAATTTTGACACTTTTCTAATTTATATTGTAGCCATCTTTTTCCATAAATGTTTTGCAACAGCATATTTTTCGACTTCACTTTCGAACAGGAATGTTTTATGATTTATTAGGAGAACATATAAGTCTTGAATATTAATATCAGTTTAATTTGAATAATTCATTATGCATTGTTGTACAGTAGGTTGCGTGATGTAGTGTATATGTATATCTGTAAGTGCTTAATGAGTCTTAAATGGTTTAAACTTATTTTACTATCTCGTTGGCCTGTTCATTTATAGTTTATATTTACAAATTTAGAAACAGTTTATTCTCTCATTATTTTAATTTATTTAATTGACTTTACTTCACGATAGGTTAGAATAAAATAAAAAATACCTTCACAAAGACTTTTCTGAGGTCTAAATTCTCCCTTCTTCACGATGGTATGAAGAAAAAAGGAAAAGGAAGCTTGTAGTTTAACGTGACCGTTAATCTGTAGATCATGAGCCACGGGACCTCCGTTTTACGTGGAATCCGAACCACAGGACATGGCATTTCACTTCGAAAATCTCACATGCATTGACCGGGAATCGAACCCGGACCGCCTTGGTGAGAGGCATACAGCTAGACCGCTGAGCCACCACGCCCCTATGGTATGAAGAGGGGGCGGCAAAAACCTACGGGCCTAGGAGCGCATACAATCTAAATCCGGCCCTGGCTGTTGCCATTGTCCTATTAAATAGGAAAGGGAGCTTATTAGATGTATGGCTTAGTTCCTGCCTTCGAAGCTATAGTAAGTGAGTTCCATCCTTGTCAGCTGTAAGAAAATAGCTAACTTAGTTCCATATAAAGACTAGTAAGGAAATGTCGATGCTTTGATCCCATGCCAAGACGGCTTTCGGAGGCCATCCTCAGTGGGATTTCTTCTACATTCCATCCAGGAAAATGCGATAGTAGGTCTACCTAAATCATAGAACACTTTCCCCACATTAGCTCTAATTAATTATAAAATATAAAACTGAAACAGGTAGGATTCAACCACCAAACACATTAAGGACAACAATATAACTGTCGAAAAGTATTCCCTTGACACAGGAAAGAACTGATCAGTCAGACAATGGCCTTAACTCCCGAATCAGGGAAGGATCAACTTGTGATGCTTCTTCTGGGAAGAGAGAGAGAGAGAGAGAGAGAGAGAGAGAGAGAGAGAGAGAGAGAGAGAGAAAGAGAAGGGGGGGGAAGAGGCGTAGACAGCACTCAAAAGAATGGTTGGTAGTAAATCAGCAGCCAAATTTGTCGTGCCAGAGATTTAACCTTTTAGTGAGTACCAGAGTCCTTTTCTCTCAAAAAAAAAAAAAAAACATAGCTAAGGAAGCTTTTAGTTTTACGTGACCGTTAATCATGCGAACATGAGCCACGGGACCTCTTTTTTACGTGGAATCCGAACCAAACGACATGGCATTTCACTTCGAAAATCTCACAAGCATTGACCGGGAATCGAACCCGGTCCACCTTGGTGAGTGGCCAACAGTTTGACCGCTGCGCCATCCCCCCCCCCCCAAAAAAAAATGAAGAAGACACTGGAAATGAACTCCATCCCCGACTCATACGATAATGGAATTAGGAAAGATAACTTGCCTTTCTAGAGTGACCTCGTGCATGAGGTAGGAAGTGACAAGACAGCTCCCACAAGGTATGCCTGCATAAGTCCATTCTCCGATCCTGGACCAAGGCGACTTTCAGAGTCTATCATCATTGAGATTACTGACTCACTGCCTTTACCGCCATCAAAACAGTAACATTTCTGATCAAAATTTATTCCTTAATTATTTTCGATAACGATTTCTCTGTAGTGTCAGAATAAAATAGAAACAAAGCCAACAGAGTCGATGGATGTATCGTATCGATGTGTAGCGTGGGAATGAGTATCGACCGACCGTGTGGGCCTCAGGGGACACTCGGCCCCTCACTCATTGGCTTAACGAACTATTACATGTAGACAGCGTAATGAATGAGCGCCAGCCACCGCATTATGCACGCAAAGTACACACGCTGCCAACAAAAAAACAAAAAACACAAGCTGCCTCGCTGCCTGCATGGCTTTTGTTTTGTTTTTGATGGCGGCGAGGTAAAGTACGGGAAGTAATGGACTGAACCGATACTTGCTTTGTTCCGCCGCTCACCCCCCACCCCACCTCTAACTGTTACCCTCCTATCGATTCAGAAATCGATAAGCTCGTCGGTTCCGAGTTACCTCTCCAAACATTAGAAACATGAGTGACGGTTCAGCTCGCCGTAAGTCAACCACGCCGAATAGACCTCTATCAAAGAGATACCAAATTCTCTGCGAATTAGATGCTGCTAGGTTAAATTATTAGAGCCGTGATAGATGAGACCTCCATGCTCTCTGATTTAACTACGCGAGCACTGAGGCTAGTAATAGCGTGTCCACTATTCAAACAAACACCAGCTGGGTATTCCAACCAATCTCTGGTCGACGCCCATAATCAACACGGCGGAGCGCACCGACACGGAAGGGGTACGGGAGAGAGAAACTATAGGCTCCATGCTTTGCATCACCGCGCTATGAGTCGCCAAACTTATAAGATCTTGAGTAATATCATGGTCGATGTGGAGCGATGTATACGTGAATTCTGTAAATAAACACGGAGGTTCCAATAGGATTTCTTATCCAGTCATATTGGTTTACAATTAAATCCATCCAGCCTCTATTTCAGTGGCATTAAATGATTATGAACCACTGGTTGTATTTTGTCACCTATTGGACATTTAGCTGTCAATGGAAACATCTCAAAATTGCGTTCATTTGTTATTCTCAACCATACACCGACTTTGCCCCATGATAGTAGCGGATGATAGTAGCAAGTTTGTGCTTATCAACATCTCGATGAAAATGAAAATCCACAGCCTGCTTCCAGTCTCCGACCGGAATAGGATGAATGAATGGAATGAATGTAGCCCATCTAGCGGCGAGGATATGGACTGTGCCGGCTGCCGAGGCCTGACGCACTCCTCTCGGGCAATGATTAAATGAATGACAGATGAAATGAAATGAGAGTTGCTGGAATGAAATTTTGACAGGGAAAACCGGAGTACCCGGAGAAAAACCTGTCTGCCAGCACAGATCTCACATGGAGTGACCGGGATTTGAACCACGGACCCAGCGGTGAGAGGCAGGCGTGCTGCCGCCTAAGCCACGGAGGCTTCTTATCAACATCTCGATCACGCGGCTAATACGCCGAACGAGGAGAAGCAAGTTTACTATTTACTCAGAGGTTCTACATTCATTTCCTATCTTGAATCTATAAGTACGACGATTCTTACGACACCCTGTTTGGAGAGCACTGCGTTAGAGTATAGATAAAACAAAGCAGGTTTCGCTTTATAATACGAGTTTGTCTTCAGCTACAGAGCTGAAAATATTTTTGGCCCTTAACAAAACATGTTTGGCGATCCCAGCAAGATGGATTTAACTGATGTGATGACTGTTAGTGCTGTATTAACGCTTCAGAAATAAATGAGTAACAACTGTTCGTGAGAGATATTACACACATTGCGTAGTCACTATCTACTAAGTAAACTTGAAGCTAACGAAGGGTAACAAATTAATAAATTCCTCCCATTGAAAGGAATGTGTCCACTCCACTCGCCAGTGGTAACAAATGGTTCGGAAAAGCATCCGACCCGGAGCCGTGCAAATTGCCAGAGCTCGTATACAGTATATTCCCGCCGTCACTAATTGTATTCCGTCACCATGTGCCGGTGTTATTCTTGCTCAACACTCTTTAAGATGGGCGTCCTCTACTGACACTCTGGTGACACACCAGGTAGTAGGTGCACGTCAACTCCCACGCTGAATAGGGAGTTCTAGTTCAAGGCAGGTGTTATATTAGGCACGGTACGAAGAAAGAGAGCGAGGGACTGAGCAACAAAGCAGCTTTGGAGAGAATATTTACGACGCTATCTTGTTAGTAATAAATAAAGCAACACAAAGGTGCTCACTGTTATGAATAGCGACCCCAGATCGAGCAACCTATCCCAAGTCATCTTCAACCAACCCTTAGAATCTCAAAATTATATGGAGTAGGCAACATTAAATAACTCGTCGTTTAACCATTGCATTTTATAAATGAAGGTGAGGCTAAGTCGAAGGCAAATCGAGCATTGTTTGCGACTTGAAAATAGAAGAAAAAATATTTTAATAATTTAATTCACTTGGAATTTTCCAAGTTAAGATAACCTTCGGTTTCCGTCATTATTCACAGGTATGGCGATGAGGTGAATGTTATTTTAAGGGGCGAAACAGTGAAGTAATCTGCCCAAAATTCGTACATATGAGGAAAAGGAAGCCAAATATCAAATCCGTCTGGCTTGTCTGAGCACGATTGTCTTATGCATACAGTGTTCTTTATAAGCTTAACGAGCAGATCTTGCTGCATGACGGAGTTTATATGCCACAATATTACATGCTATTAACAGAACTGTCATTTACAGTTATTATTATCCTATTAGACTATCATTTATTATTGTTACATGTTGCCCAAAATGGAGTGAAAACTCTTCTTAAAAATTAATACCTTGATTCCTGTCATCTAGCAACCTAGCTCTACCTGGGACAACTGTTGTACCTGTAGGATACAGAAAAGAGGACAAGAGGAGAGTTGGACAAGCATTCGCCTGTCCACGCGCATTAATTGAGTACGGTGTTTCAGTAACATCTGGCTGAGAGCAGTTAACATAAATCTTATCTCTCCACCATGCGAAAACAACCATCATTAAATAGTTGGCTTCCGCTAGCTCGTCGCCTCCATTCATATCCACTTGGCAGCATGTCAGCTTGGCAGTGCCCACGAATGAATCGTAGAGAATATGTCGGCGACCAACACTGATTCGGGATATTTAACAGTTGAACACTAAGAAACAGTTTCACGAACCAGGAACCTTGATCAGCCCTTTACGGCCAGCTTGCAGATTGGCACCGTCAACAGCTAAGTGAACATAAAGATAGGCTTAGGCCTACATATCATCTCGTTTATGCTATGTTTAAAGCAGGCAATTCACATAATACCATGAACTGACACTTGCATAGCCATGACAACCGGCTTCCGGAGAGTATATCAAACGCCAAATTTGTTGACAAGAACTCATTCTGTATTCGCAGTTTCGGAGAAATACACGAATTTTTAGTCAGTGAAGGTGTTCCTGAAATGTTATGATTTTCAGCATTTGTAATCTGCGTGTATAAATCTACCCCGCCAAAATTATAAATAAAAAAAGTTATCCGTCGGCAAGTACTTTAATATGTCAAAACATTCAATGTTTTGGACATATTCCGAACATATTTAAGTTCATTAGCAAATTAAAATAACTATCCTTAGAACATAATTAATCATTAAGGACTAATAAGATATAAAACTAAGTGTTATAATATACTGTACTGTACATACTTAGGGAAATTATGAATATGAAGGAAGAAAAATAATATCAGTAAAAACTTATAAAAGGTTGAAGAAATTTCTTAAATATTGAACAAAAAATAACATTTAGAGAATGCAATAAGAAACAAGTATAAAAGACAATTAAGTCAACCTAAGACGATAATGTAATAAAAAGGAAAATAACTACGAGTAGATAAGGTTGCTCTGATTGTTCTTTTAAACTTGTTGTTTCTTTAGCATTCTTTAAATGGTTTATTCTGTTCAATATTTTTTTTTAAATGTTCAAACTTTTTGCATATCTCTTTTTCTGACATTATTTTTCTTCCTTCATATTCCAAAATTCCCTAAGTATATTATACCATTTAGTTTTATATGGTATCTTATTAGTCGTTAAGGATTATTTATGTTTTAAGGTATAGTTATTTTAATTTTGCTGACGAAGAACTTAGACAAGTTCGAAACATATCCACAACGTTGAATTTTAAAGTATTTAAAGACGGAGAACGTTTTCTTTTCTTGTAAGTCAACAAAGAAATCGTCCTTATTAACCACTAGCCTATTCATGCTTACCCCTCCTAAACAGAATATCTTATTGAAAAAATCTGCCACAATATCGCCATCTTTACCGCACTTTAAATAAAAAATCTACAGTGGAACTACAAGGAATTAGTTAACATGTGGTATCATCTGTGCCTCTACAGGGGAACCAGTAAAGATTATGGTACCAGTGAAACACGTTAGGAAGTTTTTTTTAAATCCATGGCACCGTTAGGGGAGTTAATAAGCAAGAATTGACCAAAAGGTGGCGGGAAAATAAGAGAGTATCGTCACATAACGAAGTAAAAAAAAGCAATGCCCAACTCAGCTCAGGTCCCCGAGGTTACCAAAAACGTCATGCAAATACGAATCCCTGGCGATGGCAGCGTTTCGTTGGTGTACTTTCGTCTAGTAAAAACTTGGGGAATGGGTGTGTCCTCCTAAGACTCCCTGTACACATTGCTACAGTGAAGAGCATGCTAGTCAACATGAAAATGACTAATCGAGTTTGAACAAACACAGCACAGTTACTAATATGAGTGGATACAGTGCAGATTGCTCTGATTGTCTGCAAACTGCACGCGGTCGGAGTGCAAGCATTATTATTGCCTTAGTCCCGCGCTCGTCCGGAACTCTGCTTTGTTGGGCATTGCCTGTGGCGCAGCTATCTCGCTTGTACAGTAGGCCGCCCCATTAAACGCAGAATATAATTATAATTAACGTTTAAATCATTGATGAGAATTATTTCATTTTGCAACTGTTCAGGTTATTTTGTTTCCCAGTGATATTCATTAATTAAACCTATACACACTAAAATAATTACTACCAATAACGAATTAGGTGGTTGATTGATTTTATATATCAATGTAATTCTATTCTATCAATTATGTTTTAATCAGTAGCAAGCATATAAAGCCCGTCTACTTCAATATGGCAGAGACTGTCCAGCCATTTATTGACACGGATGGTATACACTGATGACATCCTTTGTGTTGACAATGACATATTGTAGTATTGAATTATTTAACACACGTTTTGTGATGTCTAGCAACACTCCCTCGCTCGCCCGCCTCGCAACTCGCCTGCACTGGCTGTATTTCCCCCCGCACTGAGGGGGAAAAAATATCAAGAGCTTCCCGTTCTTCCCCCCAACTATTTTAACCAGCTTATGTTATCACAGCTGTCGGGAAGAATGGTTTGCTCAGCGTATCCTTTACCCTACAGCTTAATGCATCCCCAAACACTGGGGCGCGATCCCAGCCCACATGCTGTTCCCAACGGCCGTCTTATTCATCACTTGGTCCCCCAAACCGGATCAGCACACTGGCTTTACTTGACTGCAAGCAATGATTGTATATGACATTTGACGAGCCCGATTTAATCCGAGACAATGGCATAAATTAGCAATTGTACTACAGCATACTTTATAACCCTATTATCAGGACAGAGTACTTTTCCTCATACAACTGGCCTGGTTTACTCACTCATATTAAGCGCGGAGGGCGTACATTAGCCGTGTGACTTCCTGCGTGCGAGGTGTCAATAAAATAGTCCAGCACAAAAATCTTCTTACCTATTGAAGACCTACGGTTATATTCGCTTTCTGCCCCGATTAATCATAATAAGAGGCATGTAAAAGAACGTGTAACGTTGCGGTGTCGGAGCTTTATGGGCTTATGGGAGTGGGTTAGGGTATAAAACACAGTATCTAACAAAACTCAAGTTTCAAGTGATATACTGAACAGTATTTTGAACTCAAAGAATGAACGTTCCTAAAATGATTTGAAATAAGATCTTTTTTTATTTTAATCTCTAAATTGTGAATTTGCGTTTTGTTTCTGTAACGTTTTGTTTGTTCATATAATTGCTAGTTTTATTTTGTCACTTCCACTGAATTTTATAAATTCCAAATTGTAGAAAGAAAATGTGTTACGATGGACAGATGATCACGCTACATAATTTACATCATCTTCGAACTTAAAGTTAACTAGTCTATACTCTTCTTAATTTGGCCTGTATAATAAGCATCATTTACTCCAAGTTATTGTTAGGACTTGATTCTTGAAAAGATCATATTTCAGCTGTCAGTAGAACAGAACGTACTTAAACAAACAAAAAATCCACAACGATGGCATATAGCCAACGTGTGCTAAATCTGAGTTAAAAATTCACCGGGTGTTTACATTTTGCGAGGCTTAGAACTTTATGTACGCATAAAACATTCATTTAATAATACTTTTACGGTGACCTCATGACCAGTAGACTATGCAGAACTATTTAGCGAGATCAGCAGCGAGTGACCCCCTCCCCCGGGCCTTTACTTGGTGAAACATGAAAATTATGCCAAAACCAGAAACTGTGGAGTTATAATAGGATAATCTCACTTCCTGTCCCTCTATTAACCAATCCCTCTTAAAATACAGTAATAAAATCGTCAGACTGATCCCTGCATAACACAAACAGCCATAAACCCGCGACACACCAACTGCTTCAGTGATATTCAGAGTTATTACAAAGTAATCTAGTCTACAGAAAATTCCAGATTCAATCGAGGGAAATACTTTCTTTTTTCATCGGAGAAAAGTTTTCAGACAGATTAAGAGGTATTTTCAACGTCACCGAAAGTTCTCCTCCCAGTTGATTCTTGCCTGATGGTCAATATTTCGGACTTTTGTTTGTAAATAATATTTTTGCTTCTCCTGTAGGATATAGAAAAAGCTTTTCATCGACTTCGCCATTGTTTTAGAGACTCACATTTTATTTCCAACTCTTCATTTAATCTCTCATTTCCTTAAAATAAAGAAAAAGTAATTCCCATTGAAAGCGCCGTGAATGTGGCACCTAGTCGGTCGGTATCTGGGAAGCAGGATGATAACGGGACATGATGTAACAATAGACACAATGCGTCATCCGGCACGCCGTGATGCGGGCTCCCCTTGCCTTGCCACTTGGAACATACAGCCTATTATCATTACATTACATTTAATATTTGTGTGGGGAGCTCGTCCCCACCGCGCCCTAATGAACCACATACCACCCTTATTTCCACTCCACTGCTCTCCACAGGGGAGAGAACAACTCCACTCACATCAAAAACAGAAATTGACTTGACTACTGAAACGTAATCAATACAAATCACCCCTTATTGGATCTTTGGTGAGTGCTAAAGTTTAAATAAAACATTCAATATCAGCTTAGTTTTTGCGTAAGGGTTAAATGGAAGGGAAATTCACGGGCTTACGAAATTACCAATGAAAAATATTTGATGAACTCTTTAAGTACTTCGCGATATAAAGTACACAGCCTTTTGTGATCTACGGTTACGTACTGAGACTCCTGTGCCATAAATTCTAGGTTTGATTCCTAATTATGCCAAGAAATTTGATGTGATCTGTTTGTTGGAATGGGGTACACTCAACCTTCTGAGGATACCTGAGAAAAGGTGAGTTCAATTCCCTTCTCTACTCCAGATGACACAGACATCAGACCGATTACACAAGTATAGACCCCTACACACATAAAAGCACATAGGGATGATAACTATTGTTTGTTTAGCACAGTAGAACTAAATAAACAATTTATAAATAAATTGGCTTGCGATCCCGGCGTTGCCCAGATGGTGTCTTTTAATACGTTATAGAATAATACGTGCCAAGTTTGTTACACAATTCTTATTCATTTTGCTACTAACTCAGCCCCTAAAGCGGCTCAAATGGAAGATTGGCTTTTTCTAAACCAAGACTAGTTCAACGGTGCGGTATAGTATAAATGAGCTGTTCCTTCTTGACCTGTACAACGGGCGGGCATCAATTCCGCTCGGGAATTCCAGTCAGGTAGCCAGGGTTACCTCAATTCCACTCGGTCCTCCACTCAACTCCGCTCAGGCTTTGACAAGGGGTCGGCAAAGGGGTTATCCCCAATGACGTAAACAAATGTCATAACCCTATGCCAAGGGCCGGGTCAAACACCTTAGGCAGGGCATGAGTGAATTCTTGAATGCAGCTGATTTTTCCGTTCTAGGCTGGCAAACAGTATTTTCTGCTTCCGCAGCTGATATCGAAAGTATTTTTTTAGGTACAAATTATACACCTATTATAGGATTATGTATGGACTACATTCCCCCCATACGTACGTATGACGATTTATATAGTCTACTGTATCTGATTCACAATTTATTTTATTTTTGTAAATATTTTTTGTGTTGACTGGTAGGCTTATATATCGGCTAAGTTGGTTGAATGCCTTGAATCATAACGTTTTTGTGATATTTTGGGTGATAGGGCACTGTCTCTTATTGAGTTAGGCGGAAAGCTGAATGGGACCCATGCACGGCCGTGGACCTATGGAGATGACGTTCCCATTGTTACGGCTTGATCAGCATCCAAGGGCGGTGATTGTTCTGGAACTACCTTAGAAATGGTTGGTTTTCGGGAATTGTGGTCCTTCTACAACTACTTAGTTATTTTGCTTACTTTAGCCTTTAACAGAGTGTCAGAAGGCCAAAATCAGAGAAATACATTAAATTATGAAACAGCAAGTCCCTATGTTCTTTCCAGGTATAAAAATCTTGTTCATGCAAAATTTCAGCTTAATCGGTTGATGTGTTTATGCGCTTCAGAGCAACAGGATGACACACATACATCACTAGAATTTATACAGGGTCTTAATATTTGCTTGGCAAGGACATTCTCGGTCTCGCGCTCCGCCAGTGACGGCTCAGTTCCCGGCTGCTGGGCGCGCGTATAGACGGCAGAATGCCGTGCTTACAATCAATATCATGCATTTTTACTCACCATGTTTACAACAGATGCTGAAAATGTTCCCCATCCGCTGCCAAACACAATCGGCATCTGCTTATGAAGTTTCCGGTTAATCTGGGTAATTTAGCTTCAGTAAGGAAATAGGCCTAACAACCTTTAGGTCTATTTTTGTTGTTTACTGAACCTGTACGTTTGAATTTATAGGAATGGGTCTCCCCAGAAATTTCACTCGAAACTTTTGTCTTCTTCTAGCGCACGATTTCCTGCACTTAATGTACGTATTGTGCAGATATACACATTCAAGTAACGAATATTTCACATCAGACATTACAGCACTATACACAATCACAATAAATCTGGCTAAGAGATTCAAACGTACAGGTTCAGTAAACAATAAAAATAGACGTAAAGATCGTTATTTCCTTCATCATCATCATCATCATCATCATCATCATCATTTACCCTTATCCAGCTCCTGCCGGGTCGGGGTATTTATGGCACTTCTCCCTCTTTCCTTCCACCATTCTTCTTCCACGATCTTGTCCCAGTCCAGATTTCTATTTCTTACGCTGTTCTTCACTGAATCAATCCACCTTGTTCTAGGTCTTCCTCTTGCTCTCTTACCCTTGCACTTCGCCTCCAGCATCTGTCTTGGTATTCTATTTTCCTCCATCCTCTTTACATGTCCAAACCACCTTAGTTTATTCTTCTCAATTCTCTCATTTAGTTTTTCCATCCCAACTTCCTTCCCAACATCTTCATTCCTCACTCTGTCTTTCCTTGTCTTTCCTATCATACTTCTTAGGAATTTAATTTCACTGGCTTGGATTCTACTCTCTTGCCTGCTTGTCAGGGTCCAAGTCTCAGCTGCATAAGTTAATATGGGAACATAGTACACTTTATACATTACCTCCTTGCTTTTTCTTGGTACTTCCTTATCCCAAACAAGTTTTCTTACACTTTGATAGAATGCATTGCTCTGCCGTACCCTCCTGCCTATTTCCATGTCCAACCTACCAGTTTGCATCAATTCACTTCCTAGGTATTTGAACGTGTCCACAATTTCCAAACTCTGACTTCCAATTTTCACAGTGCCCTTTCCTTGTCTTTCCCCTCTTGTCATCACCATGGTCTTGCTTTTCTCTATACTGATTTTCAGGCCGTACTTCTGAATATTTTCGTTCAGTGCATCTAGTTGTTTTTGCACTTCTTCGGTGTTCCTTCCCCAGACCACAATATCATCTGCAAATAACAGTAACTTCATTTCTTTATGTCCATATGCTTCCTTTGTTTCCTTTACAATTTCATCCATCACCATTATGAACAAGAGAGGTGACAGCACACTCCCCTGTCTTAGTCCAGTCTTGTTCCTAAACCAATCTGTCTTTCCAACTGGGGTCAGTACCCTGCTAACACAGTTGTTGTACATTGCTTGCACCATTTCCAACATTTCTCTTCCCAGTCTCTTCTTAACCATGGTTTCCCATACCTTCTCTCTGGGGACACTATCATATGCCTTTTCTAGATCTATGAAAGTCATGATCAAATCCTCTCCATATTCCCAGTTCTTGTCCATCACCTGCCTCAAGCTAAAGATTGGGCCCCACTGTGGATCTTAAGCCATACTGTTCCTCTTGCAACTCTCCTTCCACCTTTCTTCTCATTCTTCTTTCTAATATCCTTTCCAGTATTTTTACTATCTGTGATATGAGGGTGATCCCTCTATAGTTATCACCGTTATTTCCTTACTGAAGCTAAATTAACCGGAGTAACCGGTAACTTCATAAAGAGATGCCGATTATGTTTGGCAGCGGATGGGGAACATTTTCAGCATCTACTGTAAACATGGTCAGTAAAAACGCATGATACTGATTTTAAGCACCGTATTCTGCCGAACATACGCGCGCGCGGCAGCCGGGAACTGAGCCGTCACTGGCGGAGCGCGTGAGCAAGAATGTCCTTGCCAAGCAAATATAAATACCCTGTATATTTGCTCTAGTATAGATAAACTAACGATGAAAATCTACATTATCTTAACCGACTTCCATAATACAGCAAGTGAAACAAATAATACTAAACCAGATGTTTCGTATAGAGCCTAATGTCTAACGTCAATAACTTCTTGAAAGCAACTCATAGTTGCTACAAGTTTTCAATAATGTCACACCAAGCACTAGGATGGAATTACTTCATATTGTTTGACACTTCCACTAAGAATGCACAAGTTTTTCAACTATGACTTGTACTAAATTTAGCACATTAACATTTCTGTCCAGACCCAGAAGATTGTACAGTGGTTTAGTGAAATTGTGTTGATTCACTTATTACTTATTATTGTTTAAAGGGGCGGAACAGCGAGGCAATCTTCCCCATTGTGTTGATTGTAACTACACCTACACATCTATTAAGTTTTGTCGTGGAAATCAAGCACCGTATAAAATTCAAAACACAATCCCGTAAACTAAACAACAATAACTGGATCACGTAAATGCCCGGCAGCTAAAACACACGCAGCCAAACTGTTTCTCTCCAAACTAATCAAAGTTATGCAAGTTTGTGTATATCTGCGTTGGCATCTATTTTGTTTATAATTCAAAATTACTGTAATGAAAAAGCCACAGCCTGCTTCCAGTCTCCGACCGGGTCAGGAATGGAATGAATGAAGCCCCCATCTAGCGGCGAGGATATGGACTGTGCCGGCTGCCGAGGCCTGACGCACTCCTCTGGGGCAATGATTAAGTGAATGACAGATGAAATGAAATGATAGTGGAGAGTGTTGCTGGAATTAAATGTTGACAGGGAAAACCGGAGTACCCGGAGAAAAACCTGTCTGCCTCCGTTTTGTCCAGCACAGATCTCACATGGAGTGACCGGGATTTGAACCACGGACCCAGCGGTGAGAGGCCGGCGTGCTGCCGCCTAAGCCACGGAGGCTGAAAATTACTGTAATATTATTGTTAAATATACCTTCCTGTGAGTAGACTGTTATTTGTAGACAATACTACTACTACTACTACTACTAGTTGTAGCTGCCGGAATTCCTATCGATCTACTCGTTATAGAGATAAATTTTCTGCATGAAAGGGGTACCGCTATACCTGTTAAAGAAAAGAAAGCGTTGAGGAACCAGCTCTTACTCGACTGGCAGGTCCGATGGGATGGTACAAACAATGTTGGCCAGTGGACTAAAGAACTTATACCTGACGTAGGAGAATGGCTGAAATGCAGTCATCGACAAGTGAATTATTTCCTGTCCCAGGTCCTGACAGGGCATGGGAGATTTGGAGTATATGCCTTGAAAATGGGGAAGACGCAGGGAGATGGTTGTCGGTATTGCTCGGAAAGGGATACAGTAGAGCATACTTTCTTCCACTGTGCTCGATGGGAGGAAGATAGAAAGGAAGCCTGTGAACAACTTGGCCGGCGACTGACGACTAGGAATCTGATTCAGATTATGTTGGAGAGCCCACGAGCCTGGAACATTGTAAAGGCAATGGCTACGATTATTATGGGGACGAAGGAGAAAGAAGAAAAAGGAATAAACTAATAGTATAAGCACTCCATTCTGAGGTAATGCTGTCAAGCAGTCCCGGAATGGGCTAAGTGAAGAGGGCAGGGGGTTTTAGTTGGTAGAAATCCAACTCCCACACAGAGTGGTGTCTTTGGAAGATTTCCCCCTGCCGAAACAAAAAAAAAACCACTACTACTACTACTACTAACACTAATAATAATAATAATACAAAATCCGGACTTTATAAAACCAAAGTGAATATTTTTTTACTATCGGAAGCGTTTGGTTTAAATATAAAAGAAATGCCGGACATGGGTCTAATTTATAAATAGGCTACATCTCCAGAAATTGTGTCAAAACACCATACCAATTTTGGTCGGAAGCAGGTCAAAATTTTAAAACCATCTTCAAGCTTAGGGAAAATCAAAATGTCGGACTTGACTCAAAATGTGAAAAATCACTATCATACTTGGGATCAAAATACGAGAATGAACATCGAACTCAAAATTAGACAATTAATTTCAGGTTTTAGGTTCACATTGCATATCAGTGTCGGACATTTGAAAACCAATTTTGGGAATTGTACAGTCGATGAAGGGTCGTGAAAATCATTGTCGGACATGCGTCATGCTTGGGTTTTATAGTTTACGGCCCTTGTAAAGTCGACACCTACTGTATACTGTACTATACGAGGACTTCCTGCTCACACAGTAGCATGTGTTTATTTGGGTGCGGGATGGCTGCACGTTCTTTGGCAGTGTCCGTATCTGGCCTGAGCTGATAAAACCTAGGCCGCGTGTTCACCTGCTTATCATCCATCACCACTAAATCACCCCAGCCCCCCGTTAAATTATTCATCTGCTTCAATGGAGCATATTTCCGAGATCTTCTAAATTATGTAATCCTTCTCTCCACACGTCAGCTATCGTGCTAATGCTTTCCATTTTTGTTAGTGTCGGCTCGTAAATCAGATAGCAGTGCAGACAGGGCATGGCGGGGGTGTGAGCGTAATCAGTCACGTGATCGGTTGATAACCACGTCAATCAGCCCGACGAGCGCGCTGCGATCGCAAGAAGTGGAACATGTGTGACAATGAGCATCAAGGGCTATCAGTCTGCCCTGCCCCAATCAGGCTGGAATTACTGATGATAGTCATTTGTGATAATAAAACAACGTGAAGAGTAGGTACGAACGCTCAATGTTCCTCAAAATGTTTACCGATGAGGCCCCATTTTCCACATTATGAAAGCTCAGCCCTCCAGGTTTATATTAACATGACTTTTATTTCATTATATTAATGCCAATTGCAATTATTCAAACAGATTAATAATTAATAAGATTGCTATTTCACGGTAATTAAAAACTTAAATTTCAGTACAAAATTCGGTGAATTTAGTTGTTTCACTTTAAAAGGCATACATTTTGGCTCTATGTTCAATTGCAGGACTCCATTAGCCTATAGCTAGAGGAGACTATTCTTCTTCTTCTTCTTCTTCTTCTTCTTCTTCTTCTTCTCCTTCTTCTTCTTCTTCCTCCTCCTCCTCTTAGCGTTTTCCTGTTGGTGCAGGGTCCGCTATTTTGATTTTGCCTCGCCATTTTGTACTGTCCAAGAAAATTTTTCCATGAGTGTATGGTTCTATCATATTTGAATAAAACTGTATTCATGGCTCAATATCCTTAAAAACATAATATGCCTGTTTTACAAAATCACACACTGTGGCTGAACAACTTCCTATAAGTTACAATCGATACAAATATTACACGCAGAGAATCCCAATGAAAATACATGTGTTCCAAAGTGCTAAATTACGTAACATTACAACGAACTAAAGAAATGTTACTGAAGACTACAAGCTGTTGTTCCGCCGAGGGACACATACAGTAAGCAACTCCAGGCACGTTTTATAGCACGTTCAAGGACAAACTGGGTGTGATTTTACACGTGAAGTTCCGAGGTACTCAATTAATGCATTCAACCACGGAATTCAATACGCCCACACTAGCAAGCCATGAAAACGTTTCACTGCTCGTTAATAGAGCTACGAAAGCGCTAATCATTTGTTCTACCACAACGAAACAGTCGAGCGCAACTATTTTCTGTCATGAAAACAATTACACCAAAACCAAAATAAAGAACATATACTGTAAGTGATTTATCAAAGTATTCTCCCAGAAATCTTACGATTCACAAGCATAATATTGCTACATAGGACATTGAGTGACGCGTATGGCTCTTAAATGTGAACACCAATCGGATAAATTTTAGCGCTATTGGCAGCTATTAGTCCGAAGGTCTCCGTCCATACTGAACGAATACAGGCCTATTGATCACAATTATCATAATCAATGAATGACGTGTGGTCTCCGAATAGGCCAAGAGTAGGTCATTCGTGTAGACGCCCTTGGATGCGCAGAGTAAAGAGGACGAAAAGAACGATGAAGACGTCGGCCCCAGAATGCATACAATCTCATCTTTTCCCGGGTGCGTTGTAAGGAAAACACACTCGTCACAAAAAAGTTGCAGTGGCCTGGATTTGATCTACAATCTTGGCTTCAGAGTTCCATCAAGGTATCTGAACTAACAGGGATGGATTTGGAGGTCGTATGTGTTGGTGTAAAACATGGGATTCAACCGGCAACCCGCACACCGCATGCTGCCCTTTAATATGTGTTTTGCGATTATGAAAAAACTCTACATAGGCCTAGGCTACCTGTAGTCATAAATGATGAAAAATAAATAAATAAATAAATAAATAAATACATAAATAAATAGATGATCAATTAATTACTCGAACAGTTTTAAAATATTGTGAAAGTGACCCGCGATTCTTTTCCTAATTCAAATGCAACGCTTCGGCGAGATTCGATTGCGACACGTGGAGTAAAACTGCAGTACTCTCGGACATCAATATTGACAAAGTTGCCAACAAACCAGTTAGTAATACAATTTTTATCTATAGCGATCATGTGCTCCTTGAGAGTCTATCTCACCTCCCTCATTGGCCAGGATGTTTCACTTGTAGACATGGGAAGCCATCTGTTCAAACAACCACTCATGTTTGCTCTACTACCAGAAACAATGCGGGGAGTTGACGCAAGTGCTCGACACGACAGAAAAGAAACAAAATGCGTTGTGCTGGCTGACATTAGAAAAACATGCAATAGATCGGCAGCGCGCGGTCTGTCTAGTCATTTACAAGATTTGTGCTCTACGGACCGACAAAGTAATGTACTGGAGCATTAAGAAACCACGAGTTGGCGATATTGAATGGTGTAGGTTAGTTAACCACGTCTTGCCAATATTTGCAACCATTATTCACAAGAGAGAGCAGTGAAACCAGCAAATCGTCAAAACTTTTACGACCTATTTCATGACTACCACAGCTCAACTTTACTTGTCTGCGAGTGGGTAACGTATAGACGGTGGGCGCCTGTCTATGGCGTGGCGGTCTTCAATTAGGGGAATAAAAATAATAATTAAAGAAAGCATGTTAGACAGTTGTTAACTTCAACAGCCCCTCACCCCTCGCCAGTCTTCCTTGGGGGAATAAATGCCAACCTGTCTATGACGGTGTACACTAACCTCTTTTTCAGAGATTTTTCCGCAACCTGGCAACGAGACTTAACTTGCATTACGCTATTCCACACTACAGCACATTATAGAGATGCCAACTTTTAAAATTGACCCATCACCAGTGCCTAGGGAAACAGTTGATAAATAGACCCTTGAGGGGGGGGGGGGGGTTCAATAATAACACATTTAACATACACCTAATTTCCTCAAAACTAGGTCAAAAATAGTTCATACATTTGTGTTTGAAAACATAAAAATTAATTTCATAAATTCCACGAAAGTGGAATGTGTTACCCTAATGCAAGGTAGAAGAAGTGGGGAATTGTCTAGCACAATGTTCGCATGGTTGGTTTCCATGAATACTGCAGTACGCCATGATGTAACTTGAACAAAAATAATGCTTACAGGCGAAGGAAGCACTGTTGTTAAACACCGCCATATTTATCATGACTCGTGCCACCACAATTCATTATGCTTCCTGTTTTCATATCGACACTTGAGATTACATTGTGCAACAACTTCCCGTTCCACTACCTCTACCACGAGGAAATTTTACAAAAACAAAACATCGTAGTGCTCAGCGTCAAGTAGGAATGAAGATCATATATGCTACAACAGCTGCGACCAATACGAATGCGGTTGGGGATCCAGTGAACACATTTAAGTACACACTAACTTCGTGGAAAATGAAAAATGAACCTCATAGCTACATAGACATTTCTCCCTCTTCCTCGCATATTAGGGTAACACATTCCACTGTTTTTGTTTCCGGTTTTAGAACATGGCATTACTATAGGATTTCTCTACTTCCATTCCAAGCACTAGAATCCATTTTGCTTTGCTATTGTTCCATGCCCTTCCTTCTAACGATGCCTCTTCTTAAAAGTATTTTTGTCTCTATCGTCCAATAGAAATAAAAATGTACTTCGGTGGGTTTACTAGTATGACGCACGATTGTGCGAAGTGTAAGGAATGAAATATAAAAATATATATTTACGGTCAGAAAGTTGAAAGTCCGTAAATTAATATGGCGCATAAACAAAATGTTTCTTTTTGTGCAATTTTAAAAAGATCCATGAAAATTAAAAAATGCTATTATTTTCAAAAAGTCTATGTTAAAGTAAGGACAGAGTGTTGAAGAACATCCCTGAAAACATTTCATTAGTTCCTGTTAATAGTTTCTGAGAAAAAGATTTAAAAAAAAGTTGGGACAGACTTGTGCATCTTGAGGAAAATTCTTGGCCCAGAAAGAACAGAGAATGGATACCGGTTGAAATCTCGTAAAGCAACTGACAAATTATCTAATCTTGCGGCAGACATTAGTAAACAAAGATTGAAATTTTATGGACATGCTCATAAACTTCCACCGACTAGGCTTACACACATAAAGACGTAGAAAAACTGAAACATATACTGTGGATTCAACAAGTCAAACAGGACTTGGAGAAGGCCCAAATAAGTCTTTGACAGGAACCTATACCGATGTTGAGTAAATGGATGGATAGTAACACCAGAGAATGACGGTCCAAAGAGACCAGGAACCAAGTGGACTGAGGAAAGGAAGATGACCTACGGACAGAGAACGAGAGCCATATGGAAGATCAGAAAGGCAGAAAGGCGAATCATAAGAGTGCTGCGTGATCCAACTGAGTCCATTCGCACATAATAATAATAATAATAATAATAATAATAATAATAATAATAATAATAATAAATATTTCAAATATTGAAACTGATTTCCGTAAACGACGCTTGAAATTTTATGGACACATTATGAGGCTAGATGACAACCGATTAACAAAGAAAATATTGATGTACTCAAAAAAATTAAAGACGACAACGGTTTGGATTAAACAAATCCAAACTGATCTCAATAACGCCAACATCACACCCACAGATATCGAAGACCGCAAAACTTTCAGACATAAGATCTACACTTGGGAAGCTGCATCAGAAGATAAGCCCAGCAGACCTAGGGGAAAATGGACTGACGAACGTCGAGCTAAACATAGCGACATGATGAAAGAAAAAGCTTGTAGTTTAACGTGACCGTTAAATGATGAAAGAATTCTGGAAGAACAAGAAAAATAACAGCAACAGATCATAACTTGCTTTATGTGATCCTGTATGGGTCGAAACATACTAAATAAATAAATAAATAAATAATAATAAAAGTTGGGAATTAGCATGGACGATATAGGAGCTTCCAGATCCCCTTAACCAACTCGCCCTTTAGTATTACATGCATAATTTGACCCCTAGTTTTAGTTTAGGGGTGCTTTCGGCTTAAATACGAATTTTAGGGCATTCGCTCCAGTAGTTTTGACGCTAACCCATACAAACAGGCGAAATCAGACAGAGGGTAGACTATACAGTACTGTATTTGGTCATTTTACACATCCAGGATAAATACTAATATTGAGCCGACAGTTCAAAATGTTCAAACAGAAAGCTTACCGTACTTTATTTAAAGAAGTCCACCTCGTTGCGTAGTGGCTGTCACCACGGAGGCCTGGGTTCGATTCCCGGCAAGAATTTTAATTCTGGTCAGAGGGCTAGAACGGGGTACACTCAGCCTCGTGAGGCAGAACTGAGAGGAGGTGGGCTCGATTTGTACCTCAGCCATCCTGGAAGTGGTTTTCCGTGGTTTCCCACTTCTACTCCAGGCAAATGCCGGGATGGCTCCTAGCTTACGGCCACGTCCGCCTCCTTCTCAATCCTTATATGAATTATAAATAACACCGGTTATCCAATGCACAAGTCTGTCCTAATCAAAAGGTATACAAAATAATTTGCAACATTTGTGAACTCTCTAGATTTTCAAGTATTGAATAAGCATCAATATCAATAGCCATTAACAAATATGTCTGTCAAAAGAAATTTATGTTTCACACTCTACTAAGTACGGCTAGTAAAGAGCGTGTAGCCTATTACTACGCATGCAGTGGAGCATGCAGAGAGTAGCCTATACTTAATAAATATATTTAAAAAACACAGGTTATCAGATAAATTGCACGCACACACAAGTCATGTGACCACAATGTCGCAAAGCTCCTAAAGAATCATCGCCAACTCTATTTAAAGAGATGTGATACGATATTTCAACGTAATATCTCTCACAGACTGATCGGCAATCCAAACAAACCTGAGTAAATCAGTGTTGAAACACTCGTCAAATTCTAAGAAACACCCAGACATGGAGCACTTAGGCCCTAAATGCCACTGTAGCAAGCAGTCTAATGCTAATGTCACGAAATGTTAACGACTTTTTGCGGGCGAAAGGTTACAGTGATGAACAGCACTGCTGACAAATACTAAATGTTGTCGCTAATGTTCCCGTGTTCAGTTCACGTTTACTTTCTATAACACATTTTCAGGATTAATTGGTCCTTTAGCGATGGAAATTAAGATAACTCAGGCAGGCGGTAATGTTATTCCTCCCAACTCCACAGCGTCACCGGGGATGAATTATGTAGCAAGTGCCGTGCGGGCTAGTTAATTTCCAGCCTCGCTCTTGTACCACACACTATGGCCAATGAGAAATGGACAGTGCTTAATAAAATGCACAAAATAATGGCTTGTAATAACAAATCAGCATAAACAACTTTTACTTCTCTCTAACTCCAGTGACAAGGACAAATTTGTGGCAAAACAAAAGTGTTGACGTTTTTGACAAAATATACAGAGTACAGCCAATAATGTACACGCTGATGGGAAAGTTAGAATAATAAACTAAAACACGCATTTAAAACAGCTCCCAAAGTAATTTTTACTTCAGTTTAGTATTTTAGGGCCGGAGAAATACATTATCAATCCACTAAAAAGGGAACACGTCAAGGTAGAGTCAGATTATTATTCTGATGCCTACTGAATGATCATTGAAATGTTATGAAATTATTCATATTTCATTCAATATTGGTCCTTATTGACAAATATACTAATGAATACACAATGGTATTAAGAGTGATCCACCAAAAATCAATAAATTACAGTAAGTAGGCTACTAAAAGTTCTTTAAAGTGTTAGTTTCTACCGCATTTTGGTCATGTTCAGCATAATTAACAATTGACATTGAGAGACAACAGACAAGTGGTTAATAATTGAGAGTACGGTATTCATATTACTTATTGACTGTAATGTTATTTTTTAATGTTCTTAAAATTTACAAATGGTAATAAAAGTAGTAAAAATCAGATCTGATAAAAAAAAAATGCTACAAATGCTGAAAAATGCTAGAAACGCTGGAGGCTTCTCAGACTCTTGACATGTTAGAAAATTATCTGCATAATACTTATCTTGATCTTGTTTCAAATTACTCGCCAACGGCAAGTGCAAACCAAGGTCAAGCGCGCGGAGGGAGATGGCTGGATGACGTGCCCCTTCCATTCAATCTAAAAACACTTATACTGGGCGATGTATTGAAGATAGAGATATGCTCTCGCGGACTTTTTTGTAGAACTTTTCATGCTGACCAATTCATACGCTCATAGTATATTGATATTTTTAACGGTTTGCCTAGCGTAAGCTTAAGAAGCGCACGGACGCCAAGTTTGTTTTCGACTTTTTCACTGAAATCGTTACAGCTTGGCTTCCTTTGATCATACATAAATTATTTTCTACAGAATCTTTCCTCGAGATATCCTTTACAGAATGGTGAAAACCGCATCAAAATCCATCCAATGATTCTCGAGATTACCCATGACATCCAAGAATCGGGGATTTTTGTCTTTGTCGGGGAACACATGCACCAAGCAGTACTATGACGTCACGCACCTCAGTGCATCTGGGTACATTTCGTCCCTTCACCGTAACGCAACGCCAGACCCCAGCGTAACGACGAAGTCGACAAGATCATTTAAAATGATAAAAGCTAATGATAGGCTATAATTTGTTCTAAAAGCTAGATCTATATAGCATACCATTAAATACATAGGCAAGTACAGTAGGCCTACACATATTATCGTGTTGGAAGCCATTCTTCAGTGTTGCCTTAGTAATCGAACTTAATGCTTTTCAGTCGGTCATCACGATTTTGCCCAATTGTTTAAAAAAAACATTTACATGAGATTAATAAATAAAGTCACTTGGATGACCAGTTTCGAACGTCAAGCGATCATCATCAGAACCTTTATTTATTAATCTCATATAAATGTTTATCAGGTTTAGGGAAACACCCATTACAATTGGGTACAATCGTGATGACCAACTGAAGAGCATTAATTACACTACACATATGAAATTAGTAAATACAAATAATAGAACGAAAATGGATTTTTTTAAAATCAAGGGACTAATCTAAAAATTGCCGAAAAATTCAAAGCAACTAGAAATAGGAATTCCGTGGATTCTACATAAATAAATTCATACCGAAATAATGTTCAATACTGACTACGGTAGCCTACAACTATAGTCAAATTTTAACTTACTCTTCAACGACAATGTTGTTAATAATGATCCGAACTGCATAACAATACTCTATAGTCCTCCGATGTATAAATATAATAAGTACGCTATGTCTCGGCATTAACCTGGATTTGAAGTGGGATGGCTGCGAGTAGAATTTCAAACGAGTTCTTCACTAAGCAGACTGCAGCTCATTTAAACCCACATCACAGGATTTAATTCTTCATTGTAGATCCGAGAATCGAATTTGGGATGTCTGGAAGAGGAGCTACTATATTACTACCCCAGTGGTATTAAAATTTGATAGCGAAGGAACAAGGTGTTTGACCTATGCAATATAACGGTACATCCCTACATTCACAGCACCTGCGACATTCCCAACATGAATGCAGTGTGCTTTAAATTACACCTTAAACGACAAGTAGGATCCTAAAGCTATGCGCTCCCCTGCACTCAAGCTTAACAGAGTGCAGAACAGTGGAGTCCGTAAGGCATACACCAGTGCTGCTTGTTGGTGTGGAATGCCACTGTTCACATGAGCAGCCAGGCAGACGCCCGCTGGTGTGGAACGCCAATGCGGGTATGAGGGGTGTGGGTGGGTGTTCACGTGTGCACCCAGGCGTGAGAGGATCATGTGCGAATGTCTATAACAAGAGGGGAGAGCAGGGGGAGGAGGAGGGGAGATTGGATTGACGCACGTACATTTAAACTTTGAAGGATCAATGCGGGCTGCACAAAAATGTGGACTGACTTTTTTTTGTTTTGTTCCCATTCCCCTCACTGCTAAAATCCGTATCATTAATGGTACACGTTGTATTACGCTAGCGTACAGAAAAAAAACTGTATTGAATATTGAAACAGAATACTGAAAAACTTTATAAATTGAGCGGACAGTATTAAAATATAATTAGTATTTTACAGGAGTTGAAAATATAGCAGGGAATCAATATTCTCTTTGTTAACCGTAATTTAATAAAACTTCAAAAGTATTTAAAATCGGCTTAATGTCATGCGGACACAGAATATCGCTCGTCACAATCAATGCCCACTATCGGGCCGACAAAGTCCAGTTTGGAAGATAATTGACGCATACAGACAGACAGCCACCGAATCAAATACTATATCACTGAATTTTGAAAAACAACTGACAGTGCCCCCGCTCTTCTGTAGAATGCTAACTACTGAACACCGACATTGAGAACGAAATTACCGGTCCTTCGGACGTAAAGCGGTTACAAATTAAAAGTTTATTAGCCTATTATCAATTATGAAAAAAATAGGCTTATGAGATCACCTTTTCTCCGTTTGTGTGTTTGTGTGTCGCCCTCTAATAACTTCTTAACGGCTGGAGCGATTTCAATGAAACTCGGTAAGGCCATAGCACCATTTTGGCCGACCCCGACCGTGCACTTCAAATTGTATTACATCTCACCAATCCAAAATGGTGGTTGTGCGAAATATTTCACCGGCATTCTGTATCTCCGAAACTATTACCGATATCACCCTGAAATTGTGTATGGTGATAAAGGGCACTACTAAAAGTTTATCTATGTAACTTTCAAAAACCTGTTAAGTACAAAACGAGCATGGAGGCCAAAGCGAAGTTGAAACATTTTAATAGACATTTCTCTCAATTTAACCATCTGAGCGCAGTGAAATATGGTTCAGTACATGTTTATACACATTGTAATGCACTGGCATCTAATTTAATTCAATTGTTTACATAACCTCAAGATGGCGGCTATGCGAAATTTTAAAATTACGTTCTTATTTCTTGTGTCGTAATCATGCGATCGAAGTGAAAGATTTAATAATGAACCTATGCAATAATTTTCATTTAATGGTACATAACTTTATGGCCTATACATAATATAACAATCCAACATGGTGACCATCCGAAATATTTAGACGGTTCTCAATATCTACGAATTTATTTCAGCAATGAAACTGATTTGTTAAAATGTTCATAGAGGCTATGAACATAAGTTCACCAATGGAAGCTTCAACAAGTAGTTGCGTGACGAACTAAAGAGCCTACTTTTCTAAAAATTATAGAGAACAGTTGGCAGACCTGGTGACTCTCAATATATTCCTATGGTACACAATGTACATGCAAAATTTGGTTGAGTTCCAAAAGATAGTATGAACTTGACATGTATTTAAATATTGAATTTATCAGCATGTATAAAATCAGGTTGGCGACACTGCCATAACTGGGATGCTCAAACTTAAATTGAAATATTATGATCTGTATACTGTAATATGTGCCAATTTTGAAAGAACTTCATTTATTAGTATGGAAATTATATGTGTAAACCTATCAGCACGCGTAGAATCATGTTGGCAGCACTGTTGTATATTGGTTACTGAAAATTAACCTACATTTGCAGGTCCTATATGTATGCAAAGTTTAGAACTGGTGGGCTGCATCCTTTCTGATATATTGAGATTGGGATAAAAATGTATAGAGTAACTTTTTCAACAGTTGGTAGCCCCGTTGACACTAAAATAAAAATGGATATTCATACCTGTTTTGGTGCAAAAATCACATACCAAATTGGGTTGAAATCCAATAGATAGTATGGAAGTTACATTCATTTAAATATTGGACCTATCAGCAGGCATAGTATCATGTTGGCAACACTCTTATGAATGGGCTCCTGTAAATCAGTCGGATGTAATATTATCTATATGTGTTTCAATTTTGGAATAATTCCCATGACGGCCGTGGGATATTCAGGCATATGTCTTTACTCATACCAAATTTGGTTTTGATAGCTGCAGCCATTTAGGAGTTGATAAGGGGGAGGGGTACACACACACAGACAGACAGACAGACAGATGGACAGACAGACAGACAGACACACATTTGCCCGGAACGATCTCAAAGTCTACTTTTTCCCCATTTTTACAAAATGTGAAAAGTAGGCCAATAACCTGGTGAGGACAAATCCAACATGGCGGCGACGCGAAATATAAGTATTTAAATGGACGTTTCTCGCGATTTAACCATCCGAGTGCAGTGAAACTTGGTACGGTAAATGCTTATACAGATTTTAATCCACTGGAATCTAAGTTATTTCAATTGTTTTCATAACCACAAGATGGCAGCTGTGCGAAATTTTAAAATTTCGGTGTTTTATTTCTTGTGTCCTAATCATGCGATTGATGTTTGAATACTACACCTACACAATAACCATCATGTAATTGTTCATAACTCTAAGACCTACATATATAAAAATTCAACATGGCGACCATCCGAAATATTTAAACGGTTCTCAATATCTACGAATGTATTACAGCAATCAGACTGAAATTTTGTATGTTGATAAAGGCAAATAATATAAGTGCGAAATATGAAAATAGGCTTTATTAGTTCTTCACGGAACTACTTGTTTTTATCATAACTTACGAGACAATAAGTCATTTCTATGCAAATATTTTTAGTACGTCAACAGGTATAGGGGAACACAATTATCTTAGGCGTTTAATGTTATACTAGCAAACCCGTGCGAGAACTCTCGCATGTGTATAAATCACCCGCCCGGCTTTACTGTTATGAAGGCTTCTTTAAACATGTTTATTTGTTTAAACGCACTTTTTAAAGAAATTGTCGATATGAAATCAGAATTCATCACTGCTGCTAGTTGCACAATAGGTTGTGTGCGCCCCATGTGTACAGACTACCCGCCCGTCACTGGTGCTATGCGGCTGTACGTGACACAGTTCTGCTAGGGGCTATCGTCTTGTTTATTTGTTTAAAAGCACTTTGTATACTAATAAATATATTTCCGTTGAATTTTCAAGAAATGCAAGATTTTTCTTGAACTATTGTGGTACAAACCACACCTTCTAACTCCCCCTGGTTTAGGAGCTTGAGTTTTGTGAAACATTCACCTTAGCGTAGAAGATATTCTACACTAATACCTGAAGTAAAAGACACACTTATAAGTTGTACACTTCACTACTTATAATAATTAGAGGTATGTCGTGTTTCGTTCATCACGCAAATATCTTCAGATACAGGTTAATGTGTGCAATTATATCTACAAGATATTAGTGTTACTAACTCATCGATGTTGAATATTTACACTATTTACACACAATTCGTGGCCAGACGTTACTATTTTGCGAATGTGTAGCTCTTAATATTGTGAGATGTTTTATTTTTATAGGCTTTCTGGACTAGATCCATGTAATACAACAGACTGATGATTGTTTATGAACACTACTGTATTTTAAAATACCGTACTGCAAATTTCTGTTATTTCAAGTATTTGTGTAGAATATCCTACTAACATTAGATTGGGCTCCCTTATACGCGTTCACCCACTGGAGAACAATTAGATAAAGAATCTAACAAGGCAACACTGAAGAAATGGTTCTTAAGTTTTCAACACTTCTGATAAGTTACAGATTTAGCTTTGAGACATCCGAAAGATGCCCATACATTAATTACTGAATTTGGTACCGTTTTTTATCGGTCAGAAATGGTTCTGAGGTTCATATGAAGCGATTCTTGTCACTTTATTTTTATAACCGAACTGAGTTATAATAATTATAACTTAGTTCGGTTATTATTATTAGTATTATTATTTATTATAGGCCTTTTCTTTTTATAACCGAACAGAGTTATAATTATAGGCATAGTTCACCTGGGTTTTGTACCCTACTTGCAATTAGATAATAGTCTATATAATAGTCTAATGAAATGCTTGTGATCAAAATTTTATTCTAGAAGCATATGATTCACGATCATATAGGTGCCTGTGCACTTCCCCCACCTATCACAAATTACACAGTGATCTATTAAAAAATATAACCACAGGGATGGCAATAAACCCTCAATAAACCAAGCTTTCTTTCTAACACCACAAAGCTCACAAATTATTCACGGACGTCGTTTATTTATTTATTTACAAACCGCAGGTCACGTCTTTAGGCTGGTCTACCGAGTCCACATTAGTCACTGGTCCAATAAAGAACATTTTTAAAAATACTATTTTTCTCTATTTGCCCTAATATATCAACAAAAACCTCCATTAATTTCAGTGATCCCTCATTCCCCAGACCCTTTCATTTATTCCCACCCTAGTTTACAGATACCACTTCCGGTGGCCTAAAAATATTTGTTACTTCTCTCCTTTTTCCTTCACTGCAACCCTCCTTCATTTTATTCTCTCTATATCAATTTTCATTTAGTATATATATAAACGAGGAAGGGGCGAAGAAAGGGTGGGAGGGGTGGCATGAGAGGTATGGAGGGTCGAGGAAAACAAATGACGCTCGTTATCCAACATGGCAGAAGCGAGAAAAGACGCCAACACGGATTTCAGCACCATCTGGTGTTAAATAGAACAAACACTCCCCCTTCATCTCCATGGCAACTACACTTTAGTGTGCAAGCAGCGACGCTACGGTTATAATTATTTTAAGCTGTGACGTGGCCCCTCGTGCGCTCGTAACATCACACAAAATCTCTCTTGCTCCCTCGCTCGCTGGCTTCAACTATTATTAGCCCCGGCTCCGCGGCTCATTAAGATGAAAACCATTTGAACTGCATAATAATTACAGAGGTAATTAGAGAAAAGCAAGAGATCAGAGCTCGCGCGCACTCTATCCACCGCGAGACGAACCAAAAACTTGACTCCCGAGCTGTGCAATTAAAAGCCCAATTAAGGACCGCCCGTCGTTACTGATTCATGGCTATTTGCCTCTCTCCGCCTGCCTCACACCTTCCCCGCAATTAACGTGGAAACGGATGTTCACAATTACTAGTCATTAGTATACTTATACTTTTATTAAACACGATACTGGCTGGAAAGCGTAATAAAGGCTGATGATTCGGCCTGTGACGAATACCTTGCCAACATTTGACAGCAGCGGCGTATCCAAGAAAGAGTACCACTTGGCTTTCTTCGTCACTGATCTAGAGACACATTATGACATGAAGCATCGGGGAAAATCGTAAAGGAGGAATGAAAAATGGAAATACATAGTCTATACTGTAATAAACAAAAAGAAAGCTTGTAGTTTTACGTGGCCGTTAATCTCGCGGTTATGAGTCACGGGGCCTCCTTTATATGTGGAATTCAGGACATGGCAGTTCACTACGAAAATCTCACATGGATTGACCGGGAATCGAACCCGGTCTACCTTGGCGTGAGGCATACAGCTTGTCCGCTGCGCCACCACGCCCCTCCAGTCTATACACTGCTGTGCAAAACTGCTACAGTACAGTGTGATACGGAAGGCAACTGAAAGTAATATTCGATGTGACAAACAGAAATGCCACTTTTATACACAGACGTAAGTCCGTGCGCATCATGATGGTCCCCTGGACACCTCAAAAGAAGAGATATGGTTCTTAAAAGAGTGTGTGATCACCACGGATGGCGAAGCATGTTCTGCAACGTGTTTCCATGCTGGCCACAAGATGGTAAGGAGTTCATGATATGTTATGTGGCTTCATCTATCTCGTCCTTAAGTTTTGCACAGCAGTGTATTTACTCAGTAGTAATACAAATTAGTTTACTCTTATGATTTCATGTAGCCTACAGAATGTTTCGAAAATGTTTGCCCAAAATATTAGAATGGGACAAATGTAGTGACATGCCCACTCCGTCAATTAACTCTGCTCAATGATATCGGAACGAGGTATTCCGAATTTGCTCTAATGAACCGCGTGATCGAAATAAAATGAAATATTATATTGATATAAATAATAATAATAATAATAATAATAATAGTGTGATGAGAAAAAGGAGAATGTATTTCCTTGGACATTTGGAACGGATGGAGCATCATCGACTTTCATATCGAATACACTCGTCAATCTCTAAAAAAAAATCCTATTGTAAATGGTCGATGCAAGTTAAAAAGGACCTAACAGAAGCTCGAATGAATCAAGCTCTGGTTTGGGATAGGAACCTGTTCAGAAAGGCGGTTAAATCAACCAGTAATCTACACCCTTTAGCATCTGTGATGCCTCGCCCTCACTGCAAGTGGACGGAAGAAAGGAGAGCTGAACATTTGTCAAGAATGAAGATCTATTGGCAGACAAGAAAACAAGCATTACAGTGATCATATGAGTGAAGAACATCGTGGTCCATTGATGGCCGTAACGACTTAAAAAAAAAGAGCCAACGGCGATCTCCGCAGTTAAACAACATTGGGCATGGTCAGTGCTTGGATGGATGACCGCTTCTGGAGGACACGTGCTGTTAGCAGGGGAACGGAAGGTTAATAATGTAATTGGTTTTACGTCCCTTTTAACTACTCTGGCTTTTAGAGACGCCGGGGTGCTAGAATTTTGCCCCGAAGGGGATCTTTAACGTGCCAGTAAATCTACTGACACGGCTCCCTCGCAGTTGCGCACCCTCAAATGCCAGCTGACTGCGCCAGGATACGAACCTTAGGCCGAGCAAGCGAGAACGTTACCGCTGAGCCACGCAGCCAGCCGGGGAACGGAAGGAGGAGCGGACCTTACTACAGCTCGGGTCTAAGCTGCGTGGACCTGAGAGGAATGTGCATCGCAGACTATGAGTAGTGGTGGTGACGAGTGATGAGTTTTCTCGGGCCTTGCGTAGTAACAGAAGCAAATACATTAGTCGGTGACTCAGTCACTCGTTCCCAACGCTACACTGGTTTCAGAAAAGACCCATGTTAGCATTATTGGAATAGACGAGAATGTCAGGTAACACGGCGGGCTGTCGACAGGCTTGTCAATTCTCGCCTGCTCCTACCCTGCCTCTGCCCTTCATCCCGCAAGTTCACAGAACTTGGAACCGTGCAGTACAAGTAAACTCCGGCTTAGGACCACCTCTTTGGAGGTGCAAACCAGCCTTCAAGCTTCTCCTTTTTTTTATCATTAATAGTCTAATAGTCTAATAATTTTGACCAATCTTGAACTTAAAGACTGCGACGACAATCAATACTGATGAAAATTGGACTTATATGACCACATTGGTGACAAATGAAAATTTTCAGCTATTTGAACCATGTGGGACTCGAATCCGCAACCTGCGGCTTTGAGCGCTGCTGCTCTGCCCACCGAGCTAATAGAGGATACATCTTAATTCTCAATGGTGCGAGGTTTATTATATGAAACCAATCAATGCATGATACAATCACATTTTGTTAGTAGCCGGCTGTAGATTTTGGATTCCAGGATTGTATTTTCACGGCAGCTTAGATGACAAAATAAAGGAATTGTATTGTGAAGCAACCTGCAAATAACACTAATAATTATACAGTAGACTACAGTAAAACTCATCAGTTAGGGAAAGAGATACAGTAGATCTAGTTGTTGTGGTTGGTAATTCTTTATTACGGGCTTTGTGAGATCGTGGTCATGTGACTCCGTGTACTTGGCTGTGCATACAAATTGTCTGATAACCTGTGTGATAACTAGTGTGTATTTGAGCTAGGATTTAGGTAGGAAGCGGCCGTGGCCTTAAATTAGGTACCATGCCGGCATTTTCTTGGAGTAGAAGTGGGAAACCACGGAAAACCACTTCCAGGATAGCTGAGGTAGGAATCGAACCCAATTCTTCTCAGTTTGGCGTCACGAGGCTGACTGTGCCCCGTTCCAGACCTCAGACCAGAATTAAATTTCTTGGCAGAGCTGGGAATCGAACCCGGGCCTCTGCGGTGACAGCAAAGCCACTACGCAACGAGGTGGGGGAAAGGGATACTGTGGCTCCAGTGATGAGGGACGGGGTTCACGATAACTAAAATCGGAACATCGCCCCAGTGGTACACGAAAAATAAGTAGCCGTAGATGATCAGGTTCCTCACTTGTTCCGGCTTGAGTTCCGAGTGACGGTATATCAAAGACGTAAGTCAGAAAGTATTACCGTGAAAAATACGGCAGATATTCACTGTCATGACCGCTAACGCAACTTTGGCTTTATGAGGTGAATGGTCACAGCGTACATAGTTACCAATAATGAACACTTTACCTTCCGGTTCATTACAAAATGAGACACAAACAGTAACATGGCAATATTATCAACTGGGTAGTTCGACAAGCCAGGCTGGTTTCCTTTCAGCCAATTTATCACAATATACTGTACACATGCACGAATGACAATGTGGAACAGAAAGACCACCCTTTAATCATTACAGAAATGGTTATCAACGGTATTTCAATAACCTTCCATAGCAAAGCCTTTTAAATCAATACAGCATTATTTTTATCGAAATGAAAAAGGTACAGCTTTAACATTTTAAATAATAATAGTAATAACAAGAATAATCACCATTATCATCATCCTGGTCGTAGCGATTCATTATCTCTGGTTAACATCTACTGTATATGGCTTGCATTTGTAGTCTAGTACTTAACACAAAAACGAGGATAAGAATGGACAGTTCCTACTGGCTATGGTGGGAAGATCGCAGCGATGGCTGAAAAGTACAAGAATCACTGCTACTAAGGAGTGGTAGCAACAACTACAACGACTTCCAAATTTTAAAATACAATGTACCATTATACACATACTTGTACAGTACAATTTGCATACAATATTACCTAACCCGGAACTTTGGAAGTCTCAAGAAGGTAACAAAGAGGATATCGGTTGGAATTCCACCTCAGCATTCTATTTTTATTTATTTTTTACTTTTATTAGCCTACAGTTAAATTCCGGGATGGTATCCAAGATAAATCCACGACCACCTCCTTCCAAATCCTCGCCTCAGTTACATGGAAGTTATACACACTGGTGTAGAAAACAATAACATAAAATAGTCGAACCTCGAAAGGCCTACCTCGAATCGTTAGGAGATGTCAAAATAAATTCGACGTATCGAACATTCGAGTTATAGAGATTGGTATGAAAGTTTAAAATTCCAGTTAGGGACCTATATAAATTCTACTTAACCCTCCGTCGGGCGCGGCTGATCAGATTACTGACAGTTGGCATTCTCTGTCGATTATTTGTCGACAATCGGGAGTAAGAGTTCCTTATCGATAATAGCTTCCTGTCTCTCTCCCCTATTCATTGTCATGAACTGGAAAATGTGACTGACTGCTCAGTTCTCAAGATATCTGCTAACAGATCAATTTGATACACTGCGTCCCTTCCTGTTTCATTGCAACAATACGTTTATTTGGTTATCTACACACGGTGAGAAATGCAACAGTCGTTTTAACATTCTTTTATATTCAAATATAAATTGATACACTGCTTCTGTCAGTGGCATTCAATACATTTTTGTGATATAAAAACCTTCCATAATTTGAGATATTCTGTGTTTAAAATAATATCTTGTCTTTTTAATGTAACTGAAAATTATTATGTATGTATCTGCATATAAATGCTTAACAAATATTTCCAAACACAATTTAAGTTGAGTTATGTTGTGTGATCATTTTGATACACCGCGCCCGATCTCGTACCGAACAATACCGCGCCTGACAAAAAAATAAAAAATAAAAATTAAAGTCTAACTTCTATATCTCGAATGTTCGATACCTCGAAGTAATTTTTATTTCCCGGCGATGTCATGTATTTTCTGTAACTTGAAGTTCTTTAATTCGAATACCGGTATTTCCATAACATATGTGTCTTTATTCTGAAGTTGGGGTGAACATGCAGTTGAATTACGTGCTTTAGGTGTTACATGGGAATTGCAATATGGATTCAGTTGTGTAGGGTTTCTGGTAGTCATATTGTTACGTGCCACCCCCCTAGTGGCACTTTTGTTAACTGGATTACGGTGGGTAGAAATCACAACACCAATTACTGCTTTAAAGAAATAATTAACTTTATTGTGGCCAGAAAGATACACTACTCAACAGCAAATACAAGCAATTATTACCTTACTCAAGTTTCCTCACGTCGAGAATACTTCCCCTTTCACTTGTCAACAGACCACAGTTAATCCTCTCGCTAATGAGTCCGGTCCCGTACGCTGGCTGGAAATAGCTGCACTAGGTCTGTCACTCACTGTTTTGCAACTCACCACAATGTCCTCTCTCGCACTAGGTAAGCACACTCGCTCAAAACACAGGCAGTCCCCTGTAAGCTCCTCACTCCCTTCGCTGTCAAGAGATTCGGCTTCATTAGGGGTTTCGCAAGTCTCCACACTTCTGTCGCTCAGGATAAGCGCTCGCACTCGCTCGTAAAACACAACAACAACCACTGCTTGACAGGTCGCTCTTATATAGCAGTCCGGTGACTCAATAAATGCTTCTAGATCCATCCAGGGTTCACGGCTTCTCGAGGTTTCCATCGCTGGCTCAGTCACGAATATTCTGGACCAACCCTTTGTCCTAGTAGCCCTGTTGCATAAGGCGCACGCAATACACGAGGCAGGGCACAGCACAGCCCAGCCCTGGGGCAGTTGTGACTCATGCGGCGAGCGATGACACAAACTCACAGCCGTAACAATATAATAAGAATATTAAAACCTTAAGTCAATATAATATGATGTACTTTTAATGACTTAAGGTAGTCTCAAACATAGATGTTATAGCCTAAGTGTAATGGATCTGATGACGATCGCTTGACGATCGAAACTGGTTATCCTAGTGTATTTATTAATCTCATGTAATTTATTTCAGGGTTAGGGCATAACCCAGCTCTTTTTGGGTACATTCGTGTTGACCGACTGAAAAGCACCAAACTTTTGTTTACTTAGGCAACACTGAAAAATGGCTTCAAACCCCACAGTCTTCTTATTATATTAAACTTTGTCAATAAGGAACAGGGTCATTTTCATGTTAGTTATTAAAGTTTTAAGGGGTGGAACTACGAGGTCATCTGCCTGGACTGTGTATTTCTGTCAGTAGCTTATTATACTAGAGGCCTATCTGACATTTCTCCAGCAAGTGCGACTGGCATATTCAGAGATTTGTTCTGAATAGTTTGTCAATGTGCACTTCAGACGGTGAGAGTGAATAAAGCCAGTTAACAACAGTGGCAACAGTTGAATATTTATGTATTTATGATTTAAAAAAGGTGGTTTTTTTTTCATGTATTTCTATATCTCAATTTTTTTATAACTCAAAGTAATTTTGTCTCCGAAAGCAATTCGAGATATCGAAGTTCGACTGTTTAGGAAGATTGTTCGAGAAATAATAATCAATACGAGTTATGAAAATTCGAGTAACAGAGGTACGAGATATCCAGGTTTTACTGTATATTGTACCTTTCAAAATAACAGCAACAACAATGCTCCGGAAAGCACTGGATAAAATTGAAGCTCGTCATCTCAAACAGAACAGCATAACCATCCTATCTGTGCAGAGGTGAGCGCTGCTCTCAGACCACCACCCAATATGTAAGGCACTCCATTCAATTTGCATACATGTTAAACAAGCAATTTTAACACAAAGCGCGAGGCTCTTTAAAACTTAACTATGCCAGCAATTTAGTCCAAACCTGAGACAACAGTATGCAATGAGAATTCTCCAGAATGGCTTTTCGGGTATTATGCTGTTAAAACCGTTATATCTGACATTTCTCCAGCAAGTGCGAATGGCATATTCAGAGATTTGTTCTGAATAGTTTGAAGTGGCGCTTGTCTGGGTCACAAACTATTGGATAGAAGCGTGATGCTCGTTGATGGGGACGGAGAAGAACGTGACACTCGAATCGCAGCCAAACGCTTGGCAAATGGATCTCCATTGGTGATGCATACATCACTACTCACTCAGGGCAAAGATATGGCCACACTACGCTGGGAGTAAGGAAAGAGGACAAGGCCATACAATGTTCCCGGTGGTAGTCTGTTTTTATGTAGCCAGCTCACGCTTCGAAGTGAAGAACATACTGTCCCACGGTAGATGGTACAGGCTGGTTGTTAGGAGCTACCATTAAGATAACATTCAACTGAAATGGTTACGTTAGGAAGAGAAAGTCAACCGTTATGTTGGGACGATATTTACAGTACGTGTCAAGATTTGAAACCATTCTTTCAGCGTTGTTGTTTGAGTCTTCAGTCTTTTGGCTGGGTTAATGCAGAACCTCCATGCCTCCCCGTCCTGAGCTAATCGTTTCACACCTTACATCCGAGGTAATCTGTTTAACATATTCTAACCTCGGTCTACCCCTACAGTGCTTGTCCTCAACCCTTCCGTCAATTTTACTATAAGTCTGCTATTCCTCGGTGTCTTAATCTGTTTCCTACCAACCTATCTATTCTCTTCAGTGTTGCCTATACAAACTGTCAATTGTAACTGAAAAGTTACAACTGACATAATATTTACGTTCAATATAATAATAATAATTATTATAATAATAAATGGAAATGATCATGCCTATTTACTACTGCGGCGTTAGGAACACTAGGTTGCCGGAATTTTGTCTAGAAGGGAATCAGTAAATCTAGTGACATGGGGCTCTCTCGCATTAAGCATTCTTAAATGCCGACACACTGAGCCTGGATTCTATTCCGCAATCTTGTCTTATTCGTTGTGCCACACAGCAGATCGAATAATAATAATAAAAATAATATTATTATTAATAATAACTAGCGGAACTCTCGCATGTGTATAAACCTCCCGTCCGGCTTTAATGATACGCGGGATCAACGCGACTCAGTTCTGGCAGGGACTATCGTCTTGTTTATTTGTTTAATCGAACTTTTTAAACAATTGACGATATTTATGAAATCAAAGTGCAATTCGTCTCTGCTGCGGGTAATTCTCCTTCTTTTGAATCTGTATTTCTTACGATCGGCTGCTGATCCCAAGATTGCAGGATAGAATCCTGGCGCAGTCAGTTGGCATTTGAGGGTGCACAAATGCGAGGGAGCTGTAACAGTAAATTCAATTTTCTCTGTCTGTCCGAAATAGCTAATCCCAGGAAGTACTGGCGGATTTTATGCAAGTTTTTACCAATAGATACGAGTGTCGATCAAGGATCATTCGTGTAGACTATAATTAAGGCCCTAAAACATCGGTTTAGGAGATATTTCCAGAAAACTATTCCCCGTCTGCGAAATTGATGAAGGAACACCCAAACGTTACCATGACAACGCCTACTCAATATTATGTTTTACGTTATCTAAGCCGTCACGGGCGGCTTCGGTGTCATAGTTAGTAGCATGCTGAGCTTCTATGCCTAAGATGACGGATTCAAACCCGGCCAAAGTCGTCGGATTGCTAAGAGCGTTAAAAATCCCTCAGTGTGCCTTCCTTCAGAGGGGAAGTCATGCCGGCGGGCCCATGTCATGGATTTAAGGTATGTAAAAGAACCTTCCACTAACTACAATTGTGTGAAGCTAAATGTCTAGGTTAGTTTTATTAATGATCTATTAAGTTCCAACGTTCGCTGCAAGGTGCTGGTTGCGTTGGCATCAGTAGCCAAGTTCGCGGCTAGGTGTCGTTGATGGCAGCATTTTGTAGCAAAATTAGGAACTACTTGAAACTGAACGTCTGCAGTTCTTACCTGAATTACAGACAACACACACTAATACAGCCATCACAATTAACACCGGTTATCAGACAGATTCTACACACACCCAAAGTACACGGGACTACATGACCGCGTTGTCGCAGCCCCTAAACTGAGGAGCCAACCAACCAAGACGTCACGGGTTCCGTCAAGTAAGTGGTAGTTCACTTTACTTTATACTATGTATAGATGATGATAATGGAACATATTAATCTTCAGAAAATGCTGTATTGAGAGCACATGTGTTTATTGAGAACCCACGACCACCTGGGTAGAAATTGTCAGTGTTAATCTGCTGAATACGGAGTCATCCTGATGTTAGTTGTCAGCAATTTAAAGGATAAAACTACTAATGTATTTCCAAAGCTATATCAGATGAAGGTAAATTCCTTTACCTCATTCATCAATAAGTAGAAGACATTATACAAAATTCGAATTCCATTTGACGGTCAATTTATTTGGTAGTGAATATTATTGACCACAGCAATTCATTACTATATTACCTGGGGGAGAGCAAGAAACCGCCGAGGCACGCGGATTATAACCGCAGCACAAGCTTAACGCGATACTGCCGTCGCTAATTTCAAAACCAACCAACGCACACAAACACGGACTTGTGTATTATTGAGACTGCAAGAAAATAAAGGAGCGGGGGGAATTAATTAAAAATTAACTAGAAGCCGCTGTGAATAATAAACAAGCGCCGTGGGCTTGGCAAATCCAGAGCGAGCAGAATATCCACAATGCGTGTGTGAATCGCCAGCCAATCAATCTGTATTAGCTAGCTTACAGTGATGAGAAATGGACAGCAGTCTTACTACAATGGCCAGGCCGAGAGTTAACATGCGGGGTGTTAGTAACTCCAGAACAATACCCAACCATCGCATACTGAGTTAGCCCACATTAAAGGTGAACAACTAATTTCGAAATTAACTGGAATTATTTATTATTCTCCCATCTATTGTATCCCTACAAAATATGTAACACAATTAGTTTATAATGAACTTCTTAACGCGCACACACAAAACCAACAATATTCTTCGAAGACATTCATATTACAGACTAAAATAACAACAATAACAATTATTATTATTATTATTATTATTATTGAACGTGGTAGTAAATAAGCTTCGTACAATGATTGGTAACACTTATTGGAGAAGTCCTTTACGATTTAATCGAAGGTGGCCAGGAAGTTGGGATCACCTATTAAATACGAT
Source organism: Meconema thalassinum (assembly GCA_946902985.2). NCBI lineage: Eukaryota > Metazoa > Arthropoda > Insecta > Orthoptera > Tettigoniidae > Meconema > Meconema thalassinum. Next base: position 1,378,435,469 of record OX336388.2, on the reverse strand, counting down.
TGGTAACACAGCCGAAACCTGCAGAATGTGGTAATGTTTACTTCTGTTTACTAACTGATCAAGGGCCACTGTGAAGTTAATAACCAATTTATTATTTACGGTTGGCTGTTTTGAACGCACGTTGAAGTGACTATATGTAACCTATTGGTAGTGAGTTATTCTTTCGCACACTAAGTTGGATAACATTTGAAATCGCCCTTTATGATTTTCTCAAGGGGGACGTAAAGCAGGTATTAACTTGCTTTATATGGCTAGTGACATTAACTTCAATGACTTCATCAAGAGACGACGTGGGAACACCCTGGCAAACTATCCAACGCAGAATTCCTAAGGAGACCGGTCGTGTCCTTACAATCCTTACTTTGGTCTAGGGTAGAAGTGGGGAACGTCGGATAACTAATTTTAGGATGACAGAGTTGGTATTCGAGCCCACCTCTTCTTCTTTGTCTTCAAGAGTCGGAATGCACTTCGTTCCAATTATTCTCCGATCAGAATTAAATGCTTAGCCAAGTGGAAGCCAGGATCTATGGATACAAGAGTCTCTATACTATATACCCCTAGACTACAAAAATCTACACTAAAAATAAGGTAGCATCCCAGTATTTAAATGATAAAATTGGGGGAGGGTGGAGGAGAATTCCGCAAGAATACCACTCTCAGAATAGTCGATGTTAGCACCAGGATTCGAACCTCAGTTCTTCCGGCATTGCAGATTCCTAGTCTGCCACTCCATCTGTGGTAGGGCTGTAGTAAGGTAGAGGGTACGTCACTTGTGATCAGCACTCCCCACACTCACCAGCTTTGAGCACGCAAGACGACTGGAGCTGAAGAGACTGTACGAGATCTTTCAAGGGCCACCTCGAGGCTCGGTGAACGCTGGCGGCCGAGAGCTCTCCAGCGCCGAGGGTACTTCCGGCCGCCGTGTGGCGATACTCTCGCGCGGGAACATCGATTAGCTCGCGGGTCAGCGCCAGCCGGGCTTGCGGGCTGCGGATTGCAAGAGAGGGGAGCAAAACAAAATCGATTCTTGGAGCTGGGCTGGTTGCGGTGCGGTACACACAGCACTAGCGAGCCGAACGAACGGACGATGGAATGGAATGGATGGCAGCACATAATGAAAATACCAGAGAAATCAATACGACCACGCACAACACACAGGAAAAAAAAGCGATATTAATGGCTGCGGAGAGAGTGATTACTTATTATTGGGTTTTATTTGCAAGACACGCGCCAATACGGCGGCGGCGGCAACAGATGGACACGTGATGGATTGCACAGATACGAGCACACGATAAAAGACCGCAGGCACAAAGAGTGAAACAATGGGAAGCCCGCACACACTCGGAGATACCAACACACACACACACACACAGCAAGTCAATAGAAATGGCAAATAATGACAGATAGCTGATTATTGGATGTCATGAGAATTGAAGACGGATGGAGGCAGTCAGGACCTCGCTCACACGCCAGAATTAAACTATGAAATAGAAGAGCGGGAATAAATGTCTTTATTATGTCACACACAGGCAGGGGATGATTAATGCCAAAACATTATTATAGGCGATGACGAGAAAGAAGAGGCCTGCAAATATAATGAGAATCATTAAAAAGTCAACACCGGGGGAAAAACACTTCACATCAAAACCAGATAGGGTTAATCAGTTGCTAAATAAATGAGTCTACAGTGAGCTAAAATTAATGTGGTAAAATAAATGTGAAATAATATACGAGATATAAGACCATACAGTGAGGGAGCACTACGAAGAAAATTTAATGTTCCAGTTAGGGCAGGGGTTCCCAACCTGGGGGGCGTGGGGCTTTATCACGGGGGGCGTGAAGTGATTTCCGAATTAAGTTTTTGAACTCGAATATTACAATTTTGTAAAATAAATATTTTTCGAATCTCTCCAAGCGATTGCCGCACCAAATTATTGTCGTACCAAGTCAATCGTTCAAAAGCACTGGTAGGCTAATGGCCAACTGTCGGCACAAACCTCTGTGGAGCCGCGAGGTTGGAGGTGAAATTAGGAATTTGCTGTGTTGTAAGGAGCAAATTCATACCATTTTATCGTCTCGTTGGCATATCTTTGTGATTTCTTTAAAGCTTTGAACAGTTTGAACTTAAAGATTCAAGGCAAAAACTCCAATATTATGCATTCCTGAAAAAATATACAGTTATGGAAACGCCGGCTTCAGTTGAACAACTTCTCATCCTTTCACCGCCTTAATGAAATTTTGCCGGAAAATGAACGTGATCGTAATAAACATAGGTGCAAATTCAGTCGTATTTGGATTCCCTGGCACAAGAATTCAACTTCTACTTTCCTGATATCTCGTCGGAAGAATGGTCCTGGATGTTAACAAGAAATTCGTTTGCCATTGACATTGAAGCACTGCGAGCACAGTTTAAGAAGAAGCCATAGATTTGAAGTGTGAATCAATACTAAAAGATGATTCTTAAATATCAGGACTGGATGACTTTTGGGTAAACTGTCTTGCAGTGTATCCTGTAATAGCCAAATTTGCATTGCGCGTCATTGTCCCATTTTCAAAGACATATTTATGCGGGTCAGGATTTTCAACGCTAACAAGTGAGTGTCATAGAAACAAAGCAGCACTGCCGGATTGATGTTGCAATCTCCGCTGTGCTCTGTCAAATATCAAATCAAACATACCGAATCTTACCAAGAGAAAACAGTGTCAACCCTCTCACTGACATTTGTTGACTAATTTAAGGATTTGTTGTAGAAGTTTGTTCTTTGTTCTGCTAAAATAAAGTTAGTACGTAATAGATAGACCTATTCCATTATGTAGTGTTATTAGGTTAGGTCTATATCCTCCGCGTCAATCGAAGAGGTTATAGAGGCGATGAGTGGATGGGAAGGGGGGGGATGAACTCCAGTATCTGAAAAGGGGGGCGTCAGCTGACAAAGGTAGGGAACCACTGAGTTAGGGTATGTAACAACGTGATCATCAGTATGTGTGTTACCTGTTTAATGAATGGGGCCCGGAAGTTCTTGCATGACCATTTACAAATATCAAACGTGGCATTTGAATAGCTGAAATATGCCAATAAAATAATATCCACATACGCAAGGAGTTTCTTAACACCAACCCAGCAGCGTAACTGAGCAAACTGTGGCCAAGATGAGAGTGGTTTTCCTCGGAATTTATCACTCACTCTAAGCAAATGCTAACGACTGAATAGATGAATAAGAAAACACATTAATGTTGTATTACCATAATAATGAGATGGTTAGGGATAGTGGACTTCAATAACCGTATGTGCTGTCATGGGAGTGGCTTTCTCGCGAGTCACACAATTATTTAACTCCATTCGAATGCTGGGGTAGTAGCCTACTTTTAATCCCAAGTCCCAAGATACACTAGTACACTGTCCAAAATAGCGCAGGTTATAACACTGATTTCATACACACGGATCTGGTATCTCTTCAGTAATCAGCACAGAAGATTTTGAGCACTGATGCTATCATCATTGCATTAGGCTCAGAAAGAGTCCGACGCTGATGTTTCATACTTCTTGTGTAAATAACACACAATAAATAAAAATATTAAAATGGATTTGCAACATAAATAAAATAAATCACTGGAATACAAATTATAGCAACTGAGGTTGGGAGGCAGTTAGATTGATCGATAGATAACAGACAAAGATGGAAATATTAGCTCCAACCATGTTATGGAACTTCAATAACACCTTCGACCACACACGCGATAGAAAAGGAAATAGAAGAGATGTGAAGTATCTAAGCGCAAGATTATCAAGAGAGAGAGGTCAAGTGAAGAGAGGCGAGGACGGAGAAGGAAGGAGGGGTGGGATGGGCGCTAGCCGCAGCTCTGAGGCATGCGGTTCCTTAGCCGGGGACCGCGGACCACACAACACCATACCACGAATTTTAATTAGAACGAAGAATGGGCCGCGGCATCAGATTAAGTCACACAAACCAAACTCCCATATCCCCAGGCTTTAAACAGCGTCACTTTAAATAATTGTAAATACATTCAACTTAGAATATGAGCAATGAGGGCATATTCTCATTTGCTACAGTAATAACAAAATTATAATTAATGCCAGACTATAAGGCTCGGCCAAAAATAGTTAAGCAGATCTCATAAATGGCTTGGAGAGGAACACAATGCTACTATTCAATGATAATACGAGTATTTAATACTACAATACAGCCCCAAGTGACTAGTCATCGAATTCAATACACTTTAGATAACTTGTCTTTGAGCAAGTGACATCACCACTTACAGCTGATATAGTAACACAAAATAGAACTATTGGAAGATCCAGATTGTCTATTGGTTTAGAAAACAATGTTATTTTCTGAATAAACCATGTCAGTGTTTGGGCTCATGAACGTCCAGGGGGTCTACCTCAGACGTGTAGGGCCTACTTGAGCAAGTGACAGCACCACTTACAGCTGATATAGTAACACAAAATAGAACCATTGGAAGATCCAGATTGTCTATTGGTTTAGAAAACAATGTTATTTTCTGAATAAACCATGTCAGTGTTTGGGCTCATGAACGTCCATATACTGGCAAGGCCATGGATGTACCACGAGATTTCACGAGACGATTCCAAGAAACGCATCTCCCAAATTGGCAATACTACGTTGGGAAAAGAAACTGTTTTCGTTGGGATGAATCAAAGACAAACCGACAAAACGACAGAACACATGTGCAGGAGTGGAGGCATCTGTGCTTCGATCACCACAAAAGTCAAGGCGCAAACGGTCTGCTGAGCTTGGAACACCGAAAACAACAATGTTATGATATGGCACATGAAGAAGGATCTTGGATACTTTAAACCAGCAACCGTCATGAGCTCAGTGTTTAGCAGACATGCGAATTATTGCAGTGTTGGAGTAAATGTCAGACATTTACTCCAACACTGCAATAATTCAACAGTAGAACAACAGGGCAAAATACACATTCAGAGCATGTCCATTTTTGTTGTAGCCCGAACGCATGTGAGCCGCCATAGCCAATCGCAGTGGTCACGAGTTCCGTCCCAGGAAGGATCACCTGAAGGTAACCCAAAGTCACTGACCTAGGATTTCTCAAAACAATGATGCCACAAGTGTCTATAGTTTAAGCAATAACACCCCTGAACTTCTTACGAACGGTTAGATGTCCTATTTAACCCCGTAGGACTATGGTATTTGATGAACTGTCGTTGGAACAGGTAGTGATGTCTGCTACTGAATGTCATTTCATAACACTGCCAAATAATAGTTATTACCTGTAGATTATAGGATAGTATCGGACATTTTCACTTTCAACTACTATAGACTACAATTTCGAACGTTGTAAATGGACGTGAATTACTATAGTCCATGGCAACAACTTTGTAAGGAAAGTAACAGAGGAAGTGTATCGAGAGTACGCGATTCAAATCCCGTTGGAAGCAGGCCGCGCGATATCGAGCCGTGACCGCCAGTAGGCGAGGCAGCACCACAGTGCTGTGGCTATTATCGGGTTGAAGCCCGAGCGCGTGTGGGCCGCCACAGCCGGTCGCTGTGGTCAGGGGTTCGATCCCCGCACTCGATTAACGAGGTGTCGACCTGTGGCCTGTACTGGAACCACTCGCTCTGCCTTACGGTCCACTCCCTCACTCCACTCCAGTCCTGAGTTCAAATACTGGCTTACCTGAACCTAATGAGCTGCGTGTTGTCAAGTCACGTGTAATGATTCCGGTCTTCCTCCCCAGTACTTACCGGGTCTATCCGATACTCCAGTTCACCTAGCAGCACGTTGCTGATGTCGTAGGCGTCAGTGATAAGAATAATAATCGTATGGGATTTAATGTCCCTTGTAGCTACTGTGGGTCCAGAGACGCTGGGGTGCTAAGGTTATGCCCTGGAGCGGTGAATGCCGGTGAATTTACAGACACGAGGCTATCGTATTTAACACCATTCAATATCGGAATGAGTCCGTATCGAATCCGCATTCTTGTGTCACTCGGTCCCACGAGTTAAAAGAAAAAGGTGCGTTGGCCCGAAATGCTGAGTTAACCGCATAACAAAATTGACAAAAGCTTTAATCAACGATGATATAACTTAGTCACCAAGCAAGAACCAGTTCATAACAGAAGGTTGTCGTGGTCTCACAATCAAAGACTACGAGGACTGAGACACTGCCGTTCCTCCTAGCCATAGGCGTTGAGCTGTCCCAATTTTTGTAGGAGCGAAGGAGAGGAGGGGGTCGTCTCTGATTCACATGCCTTGTTTTCAATGTTAATGTAATTTATCTCACCGGCACAACTAGAATAGAGTCAGGGGTAACAAAACTTTTCCTGTGAGGTGCTGCTAAGAGGAACTTCTTTTTTTATTTTGACATATTTAGACTAATTTTGTAAGCTTTGTGTCCCCAGAGAGAAGGTATGGGAAACTATAGTTAAGAAGGGACTGGGAAAAGAAATTGTGGAAATGGTGCAAGCAATGTACAACAACTGTGTTAGCAGGGTACTGACCCCAGTTGGAAAGAGAGATTGGTTTAGGAACAAGACTGGACTAAGACAGGGGAGTGTGCTGTCATCTCTCTTGTTCATAATGGTGATGGATGAAATTGTAAAGGAAACAAAGGAAGTATATGGACATAAAGAAATGAAGTTACTATTATTTGCAGACGATATTGTGGTCTGGGGAAGGAACACGGAAGAAGTGCAAAAACAACTAGATGCACTGAACGAAAATATTCAGAAGTACGGCCTGAAAATCAGTATAGAGAAAAGCAAGACCATGGTGATGACAAGAGGGGAAAGACAAGGAAAGGGCACTGTGAAAATTGGAAGTCAGAGTTTGGAAATTGTGGACACGTTCAAATACCTAGGAAGTGAATTGATGCAAACTGGTAGGTTGGACATGGAGATTGGCAGGAGGGTACAGCAGAGCAATGCATTCTATCAAAGTGTAAGAAAACTTGTTTGGGATAAGGAAGGACCAAGGAAAAGCAAGGAGGTAATGTATAAAGTGTACTATGTACCCATATTAACTTATGCAGCTGAGACTTGGACCCTGACAAGCAGGCAAGAGAGTAGAATCCAAGCCAGTGAAATGAAATTCCTAAGAAGTATGATAGGAAAGACAAGGAAAGACAGAGTGAGGAATGAAGATGTTAGGAAGGAAGTTGGGATGCGAGAACTAAATGAGAGAATTGAGAAGAATAAACTAAGGTGGTTTGGACATGTAAAGAGGATGGAGGAAAATAGAATACCAAGACAGATGCTGGAGGCCAAGTGCAAGGGTAAGAGAGCAAGGGGAAGACCTAGAACAAGGTGGATCGATTCAGTGAAGAACAGCGTGAGAAAAAGAAATCTGGACTGGGACAAGATCGTGGAAGAAGAATTGTGGAAGGAAAGAGGAAAGTGGAGAAGTGCCATAAATACCCCGACCCGGCAGGAGCTGGATAAGGGGAAATGATGTTGATGATGATGATCTGTAAGCTTTGTCTCTTAGAGCAGACAAGACGATCGCATGACAGACATGTGTGGGGCTAAATCATTTGATTATGTTCGTTCCGATGTTTTTAATATTTCCTTTACTTTTAATGATAATTATATAATCCGAAATGGTTTGGGTTTAATTTTATTTGGGCACTGCATTTCATCACGCAAGTTATCTAGCAAAAATACATAACGTTGACGTGAACATTGTGTGTGCTGAACAACTTCCCCCCAACAATACAGTTTGTGTCCCTTTCTCTGGAAAATAAATACATTGCACGTCCTGCTGTAACTGTCCTTTTGGATTTAAAGCACCGGTACTATTTTCATTTGACAATGAGGGGACCTAACTCCAACCATACTATTGGAGATCACTGCCCTCCTCTTCCCCCTCCAGACGCGCCATTCCCAACCAACGGAGTGTTTATAATATACAGTACACTGCAAAGAGAAAAAATAGCAAAATACAGATCATTATCAAGAGCTTCATCGCTAGCCTTTCTCTACTACACCCAGAGCCTGAGTAGAATTATGAATTGGGCGAGATTTACATTGAACAATGTATATAGATAGGTTCATGTTTCTTCCAATTTCTCCCTTTCTTTTCATACTGACATTCTTCAGCATATGCTACTCATTTATACGAAGGTTTATGAGTCGATTTAATTTAAAATGTAGACTATTATTGTTTTAAGGGGCGAAACAGCGAGGTCACCTGCTTTCAACATGAACGTAATATATTTTGAATTCCCTCTCAAATTTCGAAAAGTACCCGGAAAATGTCCCTACTGTGATTAGAATATCTCCACCCTGCAGCATAGCCGTGAGCGTTGGGGAGCTGCAGCATGTCCGAAGATCCGAGGTTCGAATCCCGGCACTGACAGCGGCTATCCTGACTATGTTTTTTTTTCTCCGGGTTCTTCCACAGTTCCTTCTGGCAAATACCGGAATAGCACATCATTTTCAAGTCTTGAGACATCTACCCCAATCCCTAACCCCAATAAATACAGTTAGGCTATACATAGTTATCGGACAAAATACAACACACACCCAAGTACAGGGGATGATGATCAAGCGTCTAAAACGAACTAACAACAACAATAAAATGTCTCCAAATTAGATAGTCATATGATTCAGTTATGAATTATTTTTCATATGACTGGAAAGTATCAGTTTAGATATAATAGGCCTACTACCCTGAAATGTTAACGGAGACGCACATCTACAAAGATACCGGCCACGGTAGCCAAGGGTACTAATGCACTACCTCGTGCCACGCTGGCATCGGGAGAGCGTGGGTTCAAATCCCACCTCCGCCATCCTGAAAATGGTTTTCGTGATTTCCCATTTTCACCACCAGGCAAATGCCGCGACGGTTCCTTTCAATAGGTCCACGGCCGATTTCTTACCAATATCCCTTCCCTGACCCGTCCTGAAAAGAGAAGTACATGACCATCTACAAAGATACACATCACAGCCAAGCCGCGTTATTGCGGTTTTAAGCTCTTCTCCAAAACGAATAAAGCAGCAGTGCTGGAGTAGGACCGGAATTGAGACGAGATGCACTCCCGGAAACCGGAAAAGGTCTCGGATCCAATGCACCCGGGTCGCCCTGTTTCCGGAGGGAACTGCCCCGCTGACAGTCGGAACGATGCGCGTGCCCGCCCTGAAGACACTCCGCCAATAATACAGTACTGCCAACATAGACAGTCCCAACAACAGAAACACAAGGCATGTCGGGCTGAGTGGGTGACACAATAGTCTCCAAAACCCAAGACAACAAGTTCAATGCCGGCACATTCCGATATCACCTAATTATGCTTAAATGCGGACAATCGAGGGATACAGTAGTTGATTTACCGACACATTAGAAACTTCCCACCCATCTCCACCAATGAAAAAATTCGGCAACCCAAGAGATGAAAGGGAAATTGAAATTATAGAAGCCATTTTTTCAGTGTTGCCAAGTTCTATTAAAGAAAGCTTTCCAGTCGGTAAACACAAATTTTGTGCCCAATTACATTACGCAGGAAACCAAGTATTTATATGCCCTAACATGAAAACACTACATAAGATATTTATCACAAAATAACACGCTTGTACAATGTACCCCCATTTTTGTATATAAAAGCATGTTTCGTCCTCCGAGGTCCAAGATTAGTTAGTTGTTTTTTAAGTTTATTACTGTTGATAATATAATGCTGGAGGGTGTACAATTGGAAACAGTAAACCAGTATAAGTACCTTGGATGCTTAATATCAAGTGACAACAGAATACAGCTTGAATTAAATAACCGTATTCAGAAATCAAGTCAATTCTATCAGCAAGTTCGATATCTACTCTGGAATAAGCAAGTGCCACTAAGATCAAAACAAACTCTGTTTCGGACATACTTTGTCCCTAAATTGACTTAGCCTATGGGTTGGGCATGAAAAAAGATGACAGCAGACTTCAGGCTTCAGAAATGAAGTTTCTAAGAAGCATGCTTCAAAAAACTAGGAAAGACAAAGTATGAAATGAGAAGATAAGAACAAGCTGGAATAAATCAGTCCCTGAAGGAGACCATAACTAGGGCACGTTTGCGATGGTTTGGTCACGTCAAATGTATGACAGAAGGAAGAATTGCAAAACAATGGTTACATACTGAGATTACTGGAACGAGACCTGTTGGAAGACCTAGGAGGAGATGGCTGGACCAAGTTTTTATTTTTTTTATTTGTCGTGTGGTCTCCTGAGAGGCCGAGTGCAGGTCTTTCTAGTCGACGCCCGTGGGCGACCTGCGCGTCGGGATGAAAGATGGTACGGATGAAGATGAATGAAATTGGGCAAGGATGTGGAAGGAAGCGGCCGTGGCCTATCAGAAGGTACCGTCCCAGCATTTGCCTGGTGTTGAAAATGGGGAAACCACGGAAAACCATTTCAAGGACGGCCGACGGTGGGGCTCGAATCCACGCGTCTACCGAGTCAGCAGAGAGCTAGGCCCCATGACCTAATGCTGCGCTTTAGCCAGTGTAGCCACTACTGTCGGTGGACCAAGTGAAGGAAGATATCACATCCAAGGGAATCAACTGGGATGAAGTCTTGAAGGAGCAGTGGTACATGAATCGACTAAAATGGAGAGCGCTCGTAAACCACACCCGGGAAACTGGAGTGGAAACTTGATGATGATGATGAATATAATACTGGGTTTGTGCTACATATAATCAAGAGTAATGAAATGTTTGCCCCTCCCATCAATTTGATGTTGATTGTTGTTTTAAGGGGCCGAACAGCGAGGAAATCTGCCCCTTCCCACAAATTTACTCTGGAATGACTGCTAGGCCTAATTCATTCTTTTCATAAGAAAACCGTTGTAAAACAATAAACCGACATAATCGAAATAATTAAATAGCACAGAAAGGATTGGATAGAGCTGTCTGGCGGATTTTAGTCCTGGTCTGTCCAGGCAGTGTTCCGCGGTCACAACCATTAGCGCCAACCTAGAACGAATAAAATAGAAACTTTTGAAATGTTTACTAGACCCGAACAGAGCCGCAGCATGGAAAATGTGGAAAAACCCCTTGCGTTACATGATCGTACATTATGCGGACTCGGCTCTGGAATGGTATAACTGGAGCGAAGTGGTTAACACCGGACGACAACACTTTTCTCTATCAACTATTCAGCTGGCGCCCGGCAACATGACTCTCGACCTATCACTCATTCATGGCCTGCCACGTCTACAGCGTATCCATAGGCAGCATCAGCCTATCGTAAAAAAAAAAAAAGACAGTTCGTTCTCCTCCCCCCATCAACGGAGGGGAGGAATCACACACTTAAATAAATTAGTAAATAAGTAAATAATTCCAGTGTAGTATTTACTGTACTTCAATTTTTAGTTAAGATAGTGTACCACATTTGTCACAAGCGTACTATAGACAATTTATCTTTCTGCCCAAGATTGCAGGTTCGTATCCTGGCGCAGTTATTTAGCATTTGAGGGTGCGCAAATGCGAGGAAGCAGCGTCCGTAGATCTACTGGCACGTTAAAGATCTCTTCGGGGCAAATCTGGCATCCGGGCGTCTCTAAAAGCCACAGTAGTTAAAAGGGACGTAAAACCAATAACAGTATTATTATTATTATTATCTTTCTATATAGAGACCAACTACACCGACAGCGGTAGCTATGCTCCCTAACGCGCAGCGCTAGGCCATGGGGCCAAGATATCTGCGGACTCGGTAGACATGGTTTCGATCCCCACCGTCAGCCGACCTTGAAATGGTTTACCGTGGTTTCCCCCATTTTCAACTCCAGGCAAATGCTGGGATGGTACCTTCTGAAAGGCCACGGCTACTTCCTCCCACATCCTTGCCCAATTTCATTCATCTTCATTCATTTCATCTGTCATTAACTCTCCCAAGAGATTTGAGTCAAAAAGGGCATCCGGCCGTAAATACCATCTGCCACATAGACTTTGATCGCATCTCATCCCCGACCCCGTTGAAAAAAAAACTTCCTCTCGGCACGCCGGAAGGCGGAGGTAGATTTCACCGGGCAAACTAGGGGATAGGCTATAATAGGCAAAATATGCAGGTTTTCGTAGGAGGATCAGACCTCATTTATTGCAAGAAAGTATTTTACAATTGGAGGTTAATTAACTTTTTTTTTCGTTTTTGTATGCATATTTTTATCACTTTATTGTCTTATGGGGAGGGTAACCTTCTTGTCATTTGGGGTTCATTTTTATACTTGTGATCACAATGTTCTTATGCAAGGTTTGGAACTGATGTGTAACAATCTAACAGTCTGTTACTTCTTCACGCAAAATTTTATCTCCCGCAGAGATGTTGGTTGGTTCCTCAGTTTAGGGGCTGTGACAACGTGGTCATGTAACCCCGTGTACATTGGGTGTGTGTAGAATCTGTCTGATAAACGGTGTTAATTGTGATGACTGTATTAGTCTGTGATTCAGGTAAGGTCTGCAGACGGTCAATTTTAAGTAGTAGCCTAGTTCTTAATTTTGTACCATTAACGTCAACGACACCTAGCTGTGAACTTGGCTATTAGATGCCACCGCATCTAGCAACTTGCAACGAACGTTGGAACTTCCCCTCCAAAGGAAAGCATGCTCATTGATTGCGAGAAAGTTTTTTATAATTGGAGCTTAATTAACTTTGTTTTTCGTCATTTTATGCATATTTTAAACATTTTATTGTCTTTTGGGGACGGTAACCTTCTTGTCATTTGGGGTCCATTTTTATATTTGTGGCCACACTGTCCTTATGCAAGGTTTCGACACTGATGTGTAACTATCTAACGGTCTGTTACGTCTTCACGCAAAATTTTATCTCCCGCAGAGATTTTGGTTGGTTCCTCAGTTTAGGGGCTGCGACAACGCGGTCATGTAGCCCCGTGTACTTTGAGTGAGGGTAGAATCTGTCTGATAAACGGTGTGAATTGTGATGGCTGTATTAGTCTGTAATTCAGGCAAGGACTGCAGACGGTCAATTTCAAGCAGTAGTTCCTAATGTTGCTACCAGATACTACCATCAACGACACCTAACTGTGAACTTGGGTACTAGATGCCACCGCAACCAGCAACTCGCAACGAACGTTGGAACTTCCCCTCCAAAGGAAAGCATACTGAGGGACTTTTAGCGCTTTTAGAAAATCCGACGACTTCGGCCGGCTTTGAACCCGCGACCTTGGGCATAGAAGTTCAGCATGCTACCAGTTACGTCACCGAAGCCGCTTCACACTTAGTCAGATGCAAATCTGAATCTGATCTCGTGAAAGTGCGTTGTCATGGCAACGTCTGATGGCTCATCCCTCATCAATCTAGTAGTGTTGCCATGGCAACCTCTGATAGCTCTTGGCATTTTCTTATAATTCCGAAATAATTTTTCTCATCCGTTGGCGTAATGGTGGGTCATATCAAAAATTCTTTCAGACAAAAGTTTTAGGTAATTATTAGGGGAATATTGTCCATTTTGTACGGTTTTGATATTGTGCCTATTAAGAGAGATATGATTAATGTTTCCCGAAAAACCCACTTTTTTCCACCCCTTTGGTCAATGGTTGATGCTATAAAAAAACTCTTCAAACATAAATTTTTGGGCTTTATCCGACACATAGTATGAACTTTGAACGGATTCGATATTTCACATATTAAGAGAGTTATAGCAATATTTCACTTTTTCGAAAAAAAAGCCCCCCATTTTCACCCCCTTCGACCGATTTAGCCCAGTAACGAACTCGACCGAGATTTTATAGGTATACATATTCCGTAAAAAATTCAAAGTGATTGGTGCAAAATTACGGCAGTTATCGTGTCCACAAGAAACTGATATATATATAAACTTTTGAACTGACGGTGGTTTTGGGATCTAGGGGATGTGAAACGCGAAGATATGTCGGAATTTTCCGGAAGTCGAAACATGGTACCCATTGCAATAGTTAGCTTTCTAATGAAATCTACCTAAAATGGGGAATAATAAGGGGTGGACATACATAGAAACCAACTACAGTACTTGCCATGTAATTCTAAGAAATTACCAAATGTCTGTTTAAAAAAAATGTAGGCTATTTGTTCTCTAAGTACCTTGAAAGATGTATGTTCAATGAGAATGTAACTGACAGTTACACACTTAATTCTCTTCGTGACCAAGAGCGACCTCACGCAAATGTGCTAGTTCTTCTAAATTAATGCGAGATATAGAAGGCCTTGAATGGATTTCCAAGACATATTTATTGAGTAAACCTCACTCATTCGGCCATCAAAATTTTGTGAATAATGGGAACAAAACGTGAATTTGATTGTGAAAATTATATATAGCCTAAAGTTTTAGCAACTAATAGAGAAATTATTTATTTTGTCAATAGTGTAGGCCTGTTAGGCTACGCATTACTAATAATAGCTACTTCAGTTAGTTTTAGTCACAGGTATACACCCTAAGAGCAAATTTGCTTATCGGTACTTTACCTCATAATCATAACGTAAGGCAACTCAGATCAAAAATACATTTTGACAAGTCATAAAATACGTTTATAACTAATTTCACACACACCAAAAATAATATAATTTAGCCTAGTAAATATATAGTAAGTATATAGCATGACGAACAAAACATATACTCCCTAGTAGCTTTACAAATAAACACCATATATTTCATGTAGAGTGTAATTTCACACCCAATTCAATTGAGCACAAATACGTGTAAATAAATAAATAAATAAATAAATAAATAAAGGCGACAAAACAACTTAGGCTACATTTCACATTGCTGAAACAATGATGTAGGTCTATGTGTAGGCCTATAGAGACGCAGTTCATCTCATTCCCCAACCTTCTGTAAACAAGCATAGCCTAACTTATACCGTAATGAAAATTACTGGTGACAATAATTTGTAGCGGATGTAGAAATGCATTGGCTACTGTATGTGTCCTTCCACTCTCAACAGAAATCATTGATGTTATGCCCCTTAAAAGAATAATCACGACCACCAGCATGAAATGGTTTGACCAAGAAACTTATGAATTCAATCCTGACGCGATTAATTTTCTTTCATTATTACCAACGAGTGAGTGCCGGTAACATACTGAGTTTTTACAACGAACACCGGTCCTTTCACGTTCCGCCGAAACAAGGTGTGTATAGTGCATGATGCAAATCAGCAGGAAACCTCATGTTTTTCTGTTGAAGGGAAAAGCAGTAAAAAGCTTTCTAAATCCAGCACGGGTGTGCTCATTAATCATGAACTCGTGTGCCCTAGCCGGGATCCGTACCGGAGACCACAGCAGCAACATGTGGTAAAAGGGGTGGTTGGGGGGAGAGCGCCATTTGTTGAGTTCAATTCAACGTGTTTCCGCCTTCAATAATCGAGCCATGTACCATTTGATTACTATGCGGCAAGTATTGTGCTGTGTGGAGCACACATGTAGTTAGCGGTGTTTAATAGCTTCGTTATGCTACCAGTTAATAGCAACACAATTTAATTGTCCAGTTAAGTTCCAGGATACTCGCTTTCAAGTCGCTATTTCTATGTTCTGTTTATTTGTGGACACGGATTTCTCTTTGATTATTCAAGTTACCGCTAACTATTACCAACACGAAATACACTGGCGATTATTGGTGCTATTACTTTATTAAGATCTATCTTTTAGATCTACCTTGATCACCAGCCCCAGACAACAATATCATTAATAATATTATTGAGGAGTGTCGAAACAAAAACCGATAAGTTTAACAAAGTATTTATTACAGCATATAATAAACACTGATAACATTGTGGCATTTCAAACGACTTTGAAAGGTAGTTTTAGAGGCTTTTGATAGAAGACGTATGAGAGTCATATTTGAAATGATAATTTACACAATACTGCCCCCCAAAAGAGTATGAATGCGACAAAGGAGGATTTATCGGCGTTTGTTCCGACGCTCCTCACTTCTATCATTCAATAATAATAATAATAATAATAATAATAATAATAATAATAATAATAATAATAATAATAATAATATTAACAACATACATTTTATGCTGCATTATTTTCATTTACCGTCCATATGGGCTAGTAAGTCAGCAATTCACAATTTTTGACACATTTTGGATCATTTTACTATTTGGAAATTCATTTCATCTAGCAAATTTATTTTAAGGAAGGTTAGAACAAGAGATGCATTTTTTAAAAACTTCGATATACTAAAATAAATACACTAAATTAGAAAAGAAAATATAGACAGACTATTCAGAGTGGAGAACGATTTCTAAAAAATGTCTTAACAGTGTGATATACACAAATCTAATTTAACCTCAATGTGACCTTTTTTTAGCCTACTTCAAAAGTCGAGCATGATTTGATAAAGGATATAACATTTATCAAGGGGTTTTAGCTCAACATTTTATATTAAAAGAAAAATAGCAAAGTCAGTCTCATCCTCATATAAATTAAATTCATTCGAATATATTGCTTAACTTAAAGTATGCATTGATTCTCATGTTTTGTTACAGGAGAGTTTGTTTTGCGTAAGTACTATGAATGTTCTTATTAAATTTATGAATTTATTCAGCCTTATGTCATATGCAAATTCTAAATTAAATCGTCCAATTCTGAAACTCTATGGGACTATGATTTGTATTCATTTTCTTAGCCAGAATAATAATGCTGTTGGTTTTACGTCCCTTTTAACTACTCTGGCTTTTAGAGACACAGGGGTGCCAGAAATTTTCCCGAAGGGGATCTTTACCATGCCAGTAAATCTACTGTCACGGTTCCCTCGCATTTCTGCACCCTCAAATGCCAGCTGACTGCGCCAGGATCTTAGCTAGAGGGCTACAGTATTGAAACATATTGGTTCACTACATAAGGAGCTTCAATGTGTACGGAAAACACTTGTCAAAGGAAAGTAATATGACATATCAATTCAGTGCTTCAAAATACTGTACAGGAGGAAAGAATCAAAGTAAATCTTATTCGCACATGGAATTGGACGTCTCAATTATGAAATTGTTTCTTAAAAATACTATTTATTGAATTAAATAGAAACACAATGTTTTACAAAACGATTTGAATTCACTTGCTCGACGTTGAGTTTGATCACCAAAGATGACAAGTCCGTCATCGAAACCAGAACAGTTTGGTCAAATATTTTAGGTCTTACTTTATTAATTTATTTTAAGACTTTTTCATTAAACACGACCATTATATGATCATTCTAATTCACATCTGTCACTAGTAATTTCTATCATCAGCAGCAGCTGCAGTAGCAACGTCATAATCTACTACGAGTGAGAATCGTAACTTAGCAACAGGTTTCAAGTATCACCCTGTGGTTGAAAATCGCTATTGTTAAACAATCGATAACACAGAGGATTGGCTACCTGTTTTTAACCAATAATCCTTACCATGGCAGCCAACTTTAATTTAGGTTCCTGTAAAAGAACGCCTCTCCCACACCAGCCCTATTGTGATCAGATAATACAGTAATCAAGCAAAACACTACTAATCCACAACAACAAAATCATCTCGCCTGAGAGCTTTTCCACACTTAATGAGAGCTGATATCCCCTCTCTCACGGGCTAATGCTCGTCCCCTTTTTCATGTTAATTCCCCATCGCTCACACGTGACCTCACAGGCATGGAAACATGGACTGGCATTATCTATGCAGATCCAGACTGAAACAGGGATTATCTGAAAAGGCGATAAAGAAGTATTTTCAACGATGGATGGCAGGCACACAGGTGACATTTGAGCTAGCAACTCGGATAATCTGGTTGTGGCAATGACAACACAGACCTTCCAATTTTAATGAAGCACGTAGAAAATAGCTCAAAGCTTAGCATCATATCAGTCCCTGGATGCTGCCGATCACGACTAGTAATCCCAAGTAAATCCAACGAGCATCTACTGGAATATATACAGAGTCGCAGATTACAGGATGTACGATATCCTTTTCCTTCGTACAACAGCACGTGGTCACGTCCACTGTTTTTTCTTTGTAAACTAAGTAGACTACTCCTTTTAAGTACCGTATTTCTCTGCCACAATAAGAGTATTACATGTAGTAGCAAGATGAACAATTAAGTATTTATCAATGTTCTTTGGAGTTATATTATATGAATATATCACACACTTATTCAATAGAAATTTATTATTTTCAAAACTCAAAGCACATTTATTCATTAAATTTTGTAGCACAGTGAACTATTAAGTATTTTTCAATGTTCTTTGGAGTCATATTACATGAATATATCACACATATATTCAAAATAAACTAAAACCTAATTGAGACATTTCAAAGGAAGACAGCTCTAAGAATAGATTTGGAAATTCCTAAGTACATAACAAAGAGGTCACAAAAATGCCCTTAGAGAAATATTCCTGGAAACTCCAACATGAAAGTGGCTAGTTGCAAAGAAATTAACTCTAAAAGGGATGAAAGATTTAAGACTGGTACATATTGTAAAGTAACAGTTTTCCTGCAGCTAATTAGAACCTTCAGAAAAACCTATTTCGCAAGGGTCTCTTACCTGCACCTATCATCCTCTCAAATACCTGCCACTCATAATTACCTCAATCACCCTGGTGAGAGGACCGACAACAACCCCACATTAAGTGTGAAACTTCAATTCAGCAATTTATTTCATATGAAAACAGGAAAACGCTGAACTATGTAATTTTATGTAATATCACTAAGAATATGTAGAATACCCACAAATATGAAATAAATATGTAAAAAGAAATTCGGTTATAACTACCCTAACATAGTGTATTGTGAACATGTGACTTTTCCCATAACCTAAATAGCAAGGAACAAAATATGTAATTACATAGAAATCCCAGCTCTAATAATAATACATAATATTCCTCGGGAGACTTGGGTTGTCGGCGCTTGGGAGTTTTTCAACGCGAGACACTTCTGCACGGCTTCGGTGGCGAACATTCTTCGAGCATTAATACACAACTTACACAGAGTTACATTTTAGTAAATTACTTACACAAACCAAAGAGGGTAATTTTGACTCGGATGGAATACAAGAAAACCTGCTCGACAGAATGGGCGTCAGTGCAATTTTGTACGCATTGGTAATGTGCGAAAATTGGGGAGAAGGTGGCCGGGATCTAGTTAGTTCCAGTACGATTCAAGCATTTGCTTGGAATAGATGAGTGAAGAACCACAGAAAACCACTTCCAGGATGAATGAGGTGGAAACAAAAACCACTATCCACAGTTGTTCTTATGAAGTTGAGTACACCCCTATCAAGCAAGGAAAATTATCAATATACTGGCTCAGAAACAGGAATAGAAGCCATGACCGACAATTCGTCTACCACTGGACTAAGGCGGCTTCCAGTTGCAAATAACTGGTATTCACAAATTCTGAATAGCCACCCTTAAAAAACAACTACTGTGTATATGATCATAAAAAGTTGAACTGGTGTTAAGATTTTTGCTATAGTACTGGTGAGGCAGGCTGTACTAGCGAGTGCCCCACTTTGGACGCACCGTGTTGTGCTGGAGGGGGAGGCGGGACAATTTCATCACAAAGCGACACTGTGATTACTGATTCGAAAGGGTGACACCAGCATGGAGCGGGGTGGTAATCAGGACATTTTGACATGAGGGGAGAGGCTCTCTGTTCACCCTTTTTGAGCAAGCCTGGCCAGCATAGATAGAGTCTATAATTAGATCGGACGAACCGTTGAATGCATTTCAAAATTATTAAACCGTAAACAAAAATCACTCTAGACCCTCGCTCCAACACACAGCTTTCACACAATTCGATTTGAAGGTTTGTGTGTGTGTGCCGGGGAGAGGGAGGGGACGTCTTGGCTATGACTAAAATACACAGCATGCAATAACAATCCATCAAGTCAGGAAGGTCACGGGTTCGAGTTCGCTCGAGAGCAATATTATGTAATGGACTTTTTCCTCACGACACGAGAACGCCGACACTAATTGTTTCAGGAAATGATCTGCTACAAACGAAGTCCAAGATTAAAATGCACTCCCCTGTAAATAGGCTAGTGCTACAAGATGATGACTGGAACCGTCCAATTAACCAACAAATTCCAGAAATTAAACAGCTGTGAGCTCTACCTTACAAATGATTGATACAGGAACGTTTCAGTTGGTCAACACGATATTAATCCAATTAATGAGACATTGAGGGAAAGAATTACATATAATGAGAATGTATACCAGTATATATTTGTTATGGATCACAGAATAGGGGGAATAGGAAGAAGGTTTTAGTGACTTATCACTATAGTTGGCAGCACTGCAGGTGGGGGACAAAGCACAGGAAGCTCAAGTGGAACAGAACAGAAGAGCACAGAACAGTTGGCAAGTGGTGGCGAGGCGAGGCGACTGGCGGCTGGCATGCCAGGCTATATAGCTCGCTTCACTCGACGGGGGGCGCCAACAAAGACAGCAATATATTTTTCAAAAGGAGAACAAATAAGACCAATTCTTCTCTTGCTCGGTTGAAACTGGTACGAACAACTTTTAAACACAAAGAACCAAGTTTGTATACAAGGAGAGTAGCTAGTCATGAACACACACGCGGAATACATAACAGCGGCCAGAGAATTACAACCTCCATGCAGCATTCTTTCCCTCCTCAATGGCGCAATAGCATCACCATTGCACGCTACTATTAATTGGCTGTCTTCATTACGCCCTGCAAGAAAGTGTAATCAGTGGCGTCTCACAAAGCAGCGACGCGCTTTTAGGTCGCTTGGCGAGTACATACATGAACTGGTTTGCTTCTTGTGGCACAGACATAGCATGACAAACGATATCAGCGAGTTAACTTACCTGTTTGTGCATTTCAACGTTGAGTCCATACGACATCTCGTAGTACTGAAAGCAAAAAAGAAAGACACGATATAACATGTTGGCCAGTACAGAATAGCTGTTGAGTAGCATAATAATTGCTTACATTCACTCCTTCAACTGTTTGTACTTCAGAGGATAATCAGAGGTCAATAAACACTGATATTTTAAAACACAATATAACAAACATTGTTAATGAATACACAGTACACATTTCTCAAATAAGTTAAAAAGAAAGGATAAACCATGGTGAATTACCAACAAAAAAACATAAGAATTGTTGTTGATGCTGTTGTTTACAAAATACACTTTTGGATATCGAGAGAAACTTTCATTGGGAAATTACAAAGAGTTTTTTTTATCAAAAGAACTGATCAATTTAAGGAACTCAAAATAGCACAGGTAATGAGTTATTATTAACCCTGCGGTTAGATGATTATTTCCTCGGCTGCTAAGCATTTTGGCTCAAGCTCGTATTCACAACCTGCAAATGTAAGTACAGTAGTCGCCGCGTCGTATCCCACTCGGATTTTATATTAATTGATGATACGGACTGAATTTAAAAAAAAGTACCAAGCAATGAAGGAAATTGGAGAAAAATTTAAAGTGGGAGTGAAGATTCAAGGAGAAATAATTTCAACTCTGAGATTTGCTGATGACATCGTCATCTTGGCCGACAAGCCTGAGGATTTGAATGAGTTTTTGAATGGTATGGATTCCGTCTTACGGAAGGACTTCATGATGAAAATTAATAAATGTAAAACAAAAATACTGGAATGCAGCCGAAATAAATCAGAAACCTTTATGGAGATCAAATTGGCAGGTGAAAAGCTGAAGGAAGTAGGAGACTTCTGTTACTTAGGAAGCAGAATAACCAGTGATGGACGAAGCAAAGAGGATATAAAAAGTAGGTTGGCTCAGGCAAGGAAAGCCTTTCTACAAAAAAGGAATCTGTTGACATCGAATATAGATTTAGGTATTAGGAAGTCATTTTTGAAAGCCTTTGTCTGGAGCGTGGCGCTCTATGGAAGTGAAACTTGGACTATTGGTGCAGCAGAAAAGAGGAGAATTGAGGCATTTGAAATGTGGTGTTACAGGAGAATGATGAAGATCAGATGGGTAGATAGGGTTACAAACGAAGAGGTATTAAGGCGAGTGGGAGAGGATGTTTCTGGCGACTGCTAATGAAGAGAAGAGATAGGTTGGTAGGACACATACTAAGACACCCAGGAATAGCAAGCTTAGTTATGGAAGGAAGGGTCGAGGACAAGAACTGTAGGGGTAGTCCAAGGTTAGAATATGTTAAACAGATTGCCTCGGATGTAGGGTGTGGTAGCTATGTAGAGATGAAACGATTAGCTCAGGACAGGGAGGCATGGACAGCTGCATCAAACCAGTCAAAAGACTGAAGACGCAAACACACCATCACTCCACTGTAAACCACGATGAAAAGAACAGACTAATTCAGAATAGTAAAGCTCAGTGTTTCAATACCTAAAAATCCGATTCTTATAATATTGTATGTGATTGGGAAGTATCAAATTGTACTGGTATATTTTAATGTAGCCTATTTTGAACAATTGATGCCAAAAATGTTTTCGCTATGTGTAAAGTTATTCTAAGACAAGATTATGATATTGATGATTTTCTATTTCTTAAAAGTCCCGTTTCTACGGGGTCGGGGATAGGGTGAGTTGAGTCTGCGGTGAAAGATTTTTCGGCCTCAAGAGTTAATGAGATATGAAATTAATGAAAATAAAAGGAGTTGGAAGGAAGCAGTAGTGGCCTATGAGATTGTACCGTCCTAGCAATTGGCTAGATATGAAAATGATAAACCACAGAAAACTATAAGAAGGACAACAGAACCAACTCGTCTCCCTGACCTGGGGATAGCTTGGCCACGTGGCCTTGCACCTCAGCGCGCGTAGCTACCCCGGTCGGTTAAAAATAAAAATAATTATAATAACAATAATAAGCGTAAATTGAATAAACGCCAGAATGTATAGTGGAACTTATCGTGGTCCCTAGTTGGCCGATTAGCGAATAATAAATAACAATAATAAGACATACATTTTTATTTGAGACGGTTTTGCCTTTCAGCGTCCAGTCTCGTCTGCAAGCCTTTATTTGTGAACAAGTCGCTCCATGATCCCCTATTTGCAGTTAGCACTGCGTCCTCTTCTGCTTCTACACCTCTCACTTTGAATTCATTCAACACTGAATCGAATCACCGCCTCCTAGGTCTACTTGTGCTTCTCTTATCCTCTACAGCCGAATTCATTATCCTTTTAGGTAATCTCCCCTCCCCATTCTCTTCACAGTCCCCATGACATAATATTAATAATAATAATAATACACGCGGAAAAAACAGAATTCTTCACCAACATCAAAGAAGCTAACAGAGAGATGCTACTAGAACAGGGAAAAATCAAGAGGATTGAGAAATTTAAGTATCTCGGCGAATGGATTGAACCCAACTTATCAGAAAGAGCATCATTATCCATGAGAGTCAACAAGCTGGAACTGGCTTATCGACTGACAAAGAACATCTACAACAAGAAATGCCTGTCACGCAACCTGAAACTGAAGCACTACACCTCAGTCATACGACCAGAAGCCCTGTATGCCATGGAGTGTCTCTCATTGAACCGAAGTGGTCTGATGGAGAAAATGGAAGTCAGAGAGAGGAGAATTCTCAGGAAGATCCTAGGTCCGGTAAAGGAAGATGAGTAATACCGTAGGCGGCACAATTCCGAGCTCTACGGACATATAGAAAGGCTCTCTGACTGTGCTAGGAAAAGGAGAGTAGCATTCTATGGTCATGTGGCAAGATTGCCTCCCAAAAGACTGACCAATAGGCTGTTCACTTTCTGGCAGAACAAGAAGGTTCGTACCACTTGGCTGACAGAAACTGAGAAAGACATTAATGAACTGGGAATAACAGATCTTCAAGACAGGCAATCTGTGAGACATGCCCTGAAGGAAGTCCATGGATTTCAGGAAAAACCCCGGAAGAAAGGTACCCCTTGGACAGATGAAAGGAAGGAGTTACACCGGCAGAAAATGCGACAACACTGGGCAAAGATCAAAGCTCAACAGTTGAACAAGCGTGGTCCAAAGTAGGCCCATTCGAAACAAGAAGAAGAATACACGCGGAAACAACTGAGATACACTAAGCGTGGCATTATTCTGATAATGCCCGAGGGTGTTTAGAGAGTTTATTGTAATTGAAGGGGAGAGAAAGACAAATCTATGTTCCCGGCAGGCGTCCGTATTAGCATCCGTTCCTCCGTAAGTACTGTGATCACCACACTCCCACCACTTCAGTGGATCTATCGGCTTCATTTTGCATTATTTAGGAACACAACACGTTTCCAGTAATGCTAAAGTATAACATAAGACTGTTAGAACCACACACCCAGCATAAGAAACAGGAATCTCGCCCTCTAGGGTTACCACTGGCGAAGGATGTAAAACCAGTTCTGTACATACATAACACATGACTATGAGGTTTCTAAACATCAACAAAAACTACATGACAAAAACGACTACCATCACCACAAACAACCAACTATACATCATTTCTCGATTTAAATTCAATATGAGGCTTGCGGAGGAATACTTAAGACCCATGACAGCTTTATATGCAGCAGGCTGGGGAATCCTAAAAACATGCTTGGAATACTAATTTAGAAGCTATCACGTTAAATAAAAACATATGTTACCAACGTTCAAGATGTATCGAACACGTTTGCTAAGCAATGACAAGTTAAAGAGAGAAAACATCTCCTCTGTCAAATGAAAATTTAATTGATCATCAATCGTGTATTATAAAATATACTGGGTGTTCCAAAATGGAGTACCGTTCCCTAACTCTGAGGGGTAACAGAAGAGGTTAATTGCGTCCATGTCCAACAATGAGGATCGAATCCCCCCCTCTAACAGTCAGTAGGGATTTAAGGGTGTCCAAATGCTTAAAACACGTGCCAATAGGTTCACCGGCACGTTACGAATCTACTTCTAAAGAATAATCATGATACCAGTGTCTCTAAAACCAGCACTTAATACGAATGTTAGCCCCATAACATTATGAGTAAGGCCTGGAAGTTCATGCACTATTAAATGAATAAGTATGCATGCAAAAATAAACTAATTAGTGGTCAAATATGCATTACGTTTTAAAAAATATGCAATGAAATGACTACGGCAATTACGATCACTCCGTATTCTTTAGCGTTTCCATTTTGAATATAAAGAAAATATGAACCGACGGATATATAACTACACTTTTTTTTTTAAATATCTCAAGTAAGAAGCAGTTCTAAAAGGTAGGAAATGTTATTTTATGGAACTTCAAGCGGTGTTGACCATCAATAATTATTCTATTATGGTAATTTTTAAGTATAACTGATATGCAATGTTAATAGACATTGTATTTTCAAAAATGAAAGTACTGTATATTACAATATTAATAGACATTGTATTTTCAAAAATGAAAGTACTGTATATTACAATATTTGCATAGTGAATGCTGAATAAAAAATAATTCATATTAACTTGCAAAAAGGACTGAAACGTAGCCTACTAGGTATTAAAATAATTTCAGTATAATTATGTGATAGACTCTCGGAGTCCGAATCGAAATATACAACTTTAAGAACATGAGCGCTTCAAAACAATAGGACATCAGAATATACGCCCTTGTCAAGCAGAGATAGGCATATGCATTTAACAGGAAAAGGAGATAAATATGATGCATTGTGTCAAAATAA
The DNA here is from genome assembly GCA_946902985.2 of Meconema thalassinum. Classification (NCBI taxonomy): domain Eukaryota; kingdom Metazoa; phylum Arthropoda; class Insecta; order Orthoptera; family Tettigoniidae; genus Meconema; species Meconema thalassinum. Next base: position 1,378,409,899 of record OX336388.2, on the reverse strand, counting down.
CCAAAATATGCATAAATATGCAAAAAATATGATTTTGCATGAACTTCTGGGCCTTAATTATTAGTATAACCTGTGTTCAGGAGTAAAAGAAAAACAACAACAACAACAACAACAACAACAAAAAGTCACAATGATACAATTTATGAAGGAAGATTTCTTGTGACAACTACTGATATGATAAACAGTTCACTTGCGGAACTTTTGATCCGTTCATTCACCAATAATTACAGCTGGTTTTAGGTCTACTGGGTTCGATTCCCACCTCAGCCATCCTGGAAGTGGTTCTCCGTGCTTTCCCACTTCTACTCCAAGCAAATGCCGGGATGGTTCCTCAATCGTCACGTGAATTACAAATACACACACTACTACAGACAAATTCTACACACACCCAAGTACACGAGGCTAAATGGCCACGATGTCTAAGCCCCCCTCAAATGAAACAACATTAACGGTTTCAAGGTAAAAGCATGGAAGTGTAAGGCATTGTCACATAGCAGATTTTGCAGTTGACTGTGTCGAGTCTGCTTGAGTGCTTCCACTACACCTCTCTACTTACACACCTTTCGTCACATTGCCTGCTTGCGGCACTTCTCCCTACAACTCATCAAATCTTCATGCCAGGCCAGTAAGAGCTGGTCTCATATGGGAGGATACCCTCAAAATTGAAGGCGTATCGTAAAAGGGACTGATGCTCCATATGGTAGGCCTACTCCTTTTACTCTTTATTTTAGAAAGCTTTGATTAGGTGTATTAATATTTTACACACGCATAGGTAGCCTACCATGTATGCATCACGTGAGTATAATTTGTAGGTACAGTAGGCTAATTAATTAGTGTTTAGTTGATTGGTTTGTGGGGGGTATATCTGAAATATATAAATTGAACAGAAGTGGGGCAAGCACTGATCCTTGTGGAAGTCCATTGTTTAGTTTGCTGGGTCTGCTGATTTCACTTCCCATGACTACGCGAAATGTTCTGTCACTCAGCATGTTGTTTATAAGGTGAGCCAGACTCCTGCATGAAATCCAGGAAATTTGGTTATGCAGATGATTGGGCACTTGCCACTAACGACCTATGCTTCGAGGAGATAGAGGAAACGCTGACAAAAGATCTCGCTGTTTTAGGAAACTACTTCCGAAAATGGAGACTCCAACCAAGCATGAGTAAAACAGAAGTTTCTTGTTTTCATCTGAACAATCGAATGGCTTCAAGGGATCTCAAGGTATACTTCGATAACACCCTTCTCCGCCACAATAGACACCCCAAATATCTGGGTGTTACACTCGATAGAACGCTGTCGTTCCAAGAACACTTGAGAAAGAGTGCTGCCAAGATTCAGACACGCAACAACATCATTCGAAAACTATGTGGTACTACTTGGGGTGCAAGTGCAACTACTTTACGTTGCTCAGCTCTTGGCCTGGTTTACTCTACTGCAGAGTATTGTGCCCCTGTCTGGATAAACAGCCCTCATGTGAAGAGAATAGATGTTACATTAAATGACACAATGAGAATGATCACAGGCACGATCAGATCAACTCCTATTCAGTGGCTGCCTGTATTAAGCCATATTCCCCCACCCCACCTCCGCAGATGCAATGCTTTGTTGAATGAATACAAGAAGATCCAGATTAATCAAAGACTGCCCATTCATGAGGATATCCATCACCTACATATACATAGACTGAAGTCAAGACATCCACCCATATGCACGGCGGAGAACCTGGCAATGAGTAATTTCAACCTTACTGAGAAATGGTCTAATGAATGGAGACAATTCGCCCCCAGCAGAGTCTTTGGAAATGCCATGCATCTCACAGAAGGTACCTGGCTTTGAACAACCACGGAAAGTATGGTCCAAGCTAAACCGGATCCGAACTAACCATGGTGTGTGTGCAGATCTGCTATACAAATGGAGGAAAAAGTCATCATCTTGTTGCGACTGTGGTGCTGAGAGGCAAACTGTGAAGCACATCACCCAAGAATGCCCACTGAGCCGTTCCGACGGAGATAGAAGAGAATTTTTCCTGGGGACGCCACAAGCGATTAACTATGTAAATAGTGTAAATATAGATCTGTAGCTCATGTATACGCCATACGATAAATAAATAAATAGTTGATTGGTTGGAGTTTGGGTGTAATTAGATTTGTGAGACTAGTCGGACTTATTATGACAGCGCTCATGGCTCTTTGACACGTGTGTTAGGTTTTAGATTGTTCGAAAGGGTGTTATTGATTTTTGTAGGAGTTTGGAGAGTGGGAGGGGTTGGTTCATGGTGTTACTCTTTGGCTGCCGTTTGATGGTTTATTTGTTCCCATAGTGCTGCCAAGGTGGTGTATGGCATAATGGTGCTATCAGGTTTCGAGGTGAAGTGTGGATAGTTAATTTGCTTACTAGTAAGCCATAATAGTATAACCCTGCTTTCGGTAGTAACCGTGTGTTGTGAATGTTCGGTTAAGAAGGGAAGATTTGAATAGTCGTCTGAGATTGGTCTATTTTGTATCTGTTAATTTAGTCTGTTATTGTGTTGTTTCTGGTATTTTGTTAGTGTATTTAGTTAGTTTAGTGTATGTAGGTTACGTTTATGTTGAGGTTTTTGTTTGGTCAGACGTGGTCATCCATCCAGGTTCAAGCCACTCCTGATGTTGCTTAGCTGCGTTTGGTCGGGGAGCCGGGGGTGTAGTTAGATATTTATGCAATTCTATTGAAACTTGAGCGTGATGGTGTTTCAGTAACGAGTGAGAGCAGAGTAAGTGGAGCCATCTAGTTTTGTTTTATTTTTCAAAGCTCTCTTTCGTTTCAGCCGTCCAGCCCTTCCTCTTAACTTTCCATTGTTGAACTGAACTAAGCATGTTTCCTCTGAAAGGGAACGTCAAGTCAATAACGTGATAATACAGTAACTCGGAAAGAAAAGACAGCAATAGTGGGGGGACGTATCAGGCGCTGTGACAGTCCGGCTATTAGCATGGGTAAGGGATAATGGCTCACTCTCCATCTCTGTCTGGCACAAGTTGACTAGAGAAAAGTGTGTCAACCCCACAATGCCGATAAAAGTGTAATAACAATAAAGAGAGATGGCGACGCCAAGGAGGGAATCTATATTTTATGTGGAATTTAAATTGTGAAACGATGTAGATTTGAAGCCAGGCGGTTTAATGATAGTCTCCAACAAGCATGCTACATTAACAATTTAATGGCTTTTCAAGGGTACTAAATTACTCCGCCGAGGAGAAGGGGAGGGGTAAGGGAAGACGAGCGGAGCAGTAACATGCAGGGTATTAGCTGCTAGCTACAGGCTAACAAAAAAAACAGTGAGATAAAAATCGAACACACAAAACAAGCAATTAAAAGCAAGGATGGATCGGTGTGTCTACCCCACACTCAAGACACTAACAGAGAGTTATACCCATGTTTTGGCGCTCTTATCTCCAGGACTGGGGCATAAAACACGCCCAGACCAACAGCTTTCGCGGTCCCTCCGAAACGCACAAGGTCAAAGCACTTTACCTCCCACATGAAATAACTCCAGTATGTTCAATGCTGGAGCTTTTTTATACAAGGAGTCCAGACACTTTTCAATGTCGTAAGTAGTGTTAGGAATTTTAGGTTCTAGGAAGGACATCTCAAAAGGCAAACGTGAAATGAACTTCTCCAAGTTAATTCAATTTAAGGGATTGGGATATCTTGATCATCAGCATTGTTTACTTGAGTTCGTGTTGAATTTACCTGATAACCAGTGTTTCTGTGGTGACTGCAATAGTGTGTGTAGCTAGTATTGGGGTAGGTGCCCCGGGACTTGAAATAAGGTATCATTTCGTCATTTGCCTAGAGAAAGTGTAGAAAGACCACACACAGGATGGTCACTGTCTTCGCCGTGATTTGAACCACCTATCTCCGCACTTCCAGGTCTACCTTGCAATCGTGGTGAGCGATTTAACGCACACAGCTACGTTGCGGGACGTCAAATGTACACTCCCTACAGTGTACCGTACTGCACCTACTATACTTATGTTATGACCCTCCGTTACACTTCTTTTATGGCAAATTTTCCGGGGTTTAATTTCTATTCGTACAAAGTCTTATTGCACCTTTTCTCACAACAAGAATCTCCCACCAACTTTTAGTGTGCTCTTATTCTTACGAGAATGGAATAAGGCAGAAAGCAATGTGCACAGCATGGTATTCTATTTTAATAGCTTCTTCTCACTACCGTTAGTACTCTCGGACGAACATAGGTGGCATTTTCTGATCTGAGGTCTATGTGCTTAAACATGAATACACCATCTGTCGGTCATTGGCATCCGGTCGTAAAAACAATCTTCCACATAAAAATTAATCTCATCATCCTCGCGCCCGTAGAAACGGGAATAAAAGGGGCGGACATACACATGCTCTGTCAGTTACTGGCACACAGAAAAGTCAGTGTAATTACGAATTCAGTATTTTTTTTTCTCTGCAGTAGGTTTGAAGGAGTCAATCAGAGCAAGCGTTCTCTCTCTCTCTGTCTTTCCCTTCCCCCATTCCCTCTAGTGACGCCGCTGTTGGTAAAAGTCCGAAATTGATCTGCAATCATTCATTTATTTAACAAGCTTCATCTCTTTCACGAAATGACGATTTGGGCACGGTCACAAACATTCATCTCCGTACATGCATCCTATTTTATGGTAATAGCGATATACGCGAAATTTCTTGTTACCAACTTGCATTTTAATCTTCTGAGTGTTTTAATGCATAGATATCCCATTTGCAGTGGATTTATTAGCACGAAATGTAACGAAATAAGAAAGACATCTGAAACGTAGGACGAAATAACAATATTGTGATTCAGGTTTTTTAGTTCATATAAATGCCAATAGAGAGGAAGTAACTTGTCAGTGAATCGTCACGTGAGTGCTAGGATATGGCATTGATGATCTTGTAACTGAAAATCCACAGCCTGCTTCCAGTCTCCGACCGGGTCAGGAATGGAATGAATGAAGCCCCCATCTAGCGGCGAGGATATGAACTGTGCCGGCTGCCGAGGCCTGGCGCACTCCTCTGGGGCAATGATTAAATGAATGACAGATGAAATGAAATGATAGTGGAGAGTGTTGCTGGAATGAAATTTTGACAGGGAAAACCGGAGTACCCGGAGAAAAACCTGTCTGCCTCCGTTTTGTCCAGCACAGATCTCACATGGAGTGACCGGGATTTGAACCACGGATCCAGCGGTGAGAGGCCGGCGTGCTGCCGCCTAAGCCACGGAGGCTTATGATGATCTTGTAACTAATGTTCTTAAAGGTTTACGTGGATATCTTGGTAAGACACTTCTGTTCCCCACCAAAAATGTAGACACTGAAAGGAGTTCATCAACAGTGATTCGTAAAAAATATAAAAAATAAAATAAAAAACGCATTTTCCCACAGGGAGTGACGAAACATTGATGTGTTTGTTTGTTTTTTGGAAACATTTAATTGTTGCTTACAAAACTTGTCGATGTATTTTATTGCTGTTGCTTATTTTAGGTAGATTGCTTGAGCTCCACCGAGTTGGGTAAACAAGACACAAGCGTAGCACTAAATGTCAATCCTCTGACGTCACGCGCATCACTGCTTTTCGAACTCGCTCAGTGCAACGCAGGGCAAGGAGCACTTACGATGCACCGGTACCGGACCGGGCAGCTACTTAGCAGGACGCACGACTATGATGTGCTTGAAAAGCGAGGGAAGAGTCGCATTATTTTACCCTGTTTGTTTCGGGAAGAAAGAAAAAAAAAGCAGTAGTAATGATTTTGTGTGTTGTGTGTCACAGTATCTTAGCTCAATTTTAAACCGGGGCTCAGAAATAATATTTCGGATCGTCGTGGCAAGGGGACAAACCTCAAAGCACCTCGACTCTCGGGTCAGTTGGCACCTCGGTGGGAAACGGGGGAGGGGGCAGACAGACTGTTTGTTCGGTGGAATAAAGGAATTATCAATAAGCAAGGCAAAGATGGCTTTTCCGATTTTCTGCCAAAGGAAGTAGGCTATTACATCATTTATAGAACAGTTTTGGGATATTTTGCTTTTATTTTAAGGGTACTTAAATAGTTTGTCTTGCAGCTAAAACTGGAGGAGGCCAATGCCCCCTGTCCTTCCCGTGTCTTACGCCCCTGATTTGAAATGTGGACCTATCGCCGTATGCTTCGCATCTCATGGATGGATAGGATTACAAATGCTGTCGTTTGGGTACACAGGTAGAAGTTCTAATGACGATTAAGAAACGGAAATTGGAGTCGACTACTTTGTGGACGCATCAAGCGTGGCAAGAAGTACAGAATTTTTGCTGAGGAATATTGATGGCAGACTTGACCGAAGAAGGATGTATTGGTTGCGTAACATGCCCGATTGATAGACCCTACGAACAGGATACATGCTCTCTATTTCGTGAGGCCAACGATACATCTCCATTGCCAGGATGATCTCCAGCCTTCGTTGAACAGAGACGGTGCCAATAGAATAAGGAGAAAAAACGAAATCGCAAGATTAAAAAAGTGTTTGCTTTATTTTTATAGAATTTTATTTACCTATAAGTTGCGAAATTGTCACCAGTCTAGTACCATTTATAGCTCCGCTATGGACCAATTTATTTCACTACAAAATAGGGTCCCTAATTGGTAAATTTATTCTGAAGCAGACGTGTCCGTTTATTAGAGTTATGAAATGACTAGTAATAAAACCATGTCCTAATTTAAACATTTGTTCGTCCGTACGTTAACAACCACACGATTCTCAACAAAAGAGAAGCAGGTGTACTTTGTTTTTAAAGTGATATGTCAACACGATATTTAAAGGCCGATGTTGAATGCCGGCCTCTGATATAAAAATAAATAATACCTACAGTACATAGGCTATCGAGCGAGAGCCACCGGTGCAAACACTAGTATTGTTACTGCGTTGTTATTTCAGACTAACCCAATAGTCATCATTTTTTCTTTTTTCTTGACTAACGACTTTTGGGTGGGTGTGAAGTAACATGAGATGTCAAACACACTAATGGCAAGCTACTTCTGTCCAGCCCAATCCTTGGCAGTATCATGCAGGAATACAAATATTATTCTAGATTGATAAAAAAAAAAAAACTCATAAGAGACGGATATACTTTGAAGCATAATTTAAAGAGTTGAAAATGATATCAACGCTGTGACTCAGAGTCCCCTACATTCTTGACAGGTGCACGACCGATTACACCACAGTCCCAGCTGGAAGGTAAGCTGTCTATTAAGACTATTTAGTATTTACTGTCTGCAAGTAGAGCGCAAAGCCCAGGTGGGAAGATTTATAACTATGCATTCATTTGCAGCAACAACAACAACAACAACACTTCATATAAACTAGCGATATACAAATTACAGTATTTTTTTTCTCCTCCTGATGAGAAACGCATTGATGTGCTGCTTTTTCCACTTAAGTGGCGATTATCTTTGATTGCTTTCGCTTTTGGCCGATGTCACTGAAAGCGACAGTTTTCTACGACAACAAATCTCAGATATAGGCCTACCCTCGGTCAGCGGACTCCCCAACGTAAATAACAATCCAGTATTGTGATTCAGGTTTTTAGCCTACTTTTCACATGTTTTAAGAATGAGGAAAAAGTAGACGTATGAGATCGATCCGGGCAAATGTGTGTCTGTCTGTCCTTTTGTCTGTCTGTTTGTGAATCCGCCCCCAATCAACTTCTAAACGGCTGCAGCTATCGAAACCAAATTTGGTATGAGCAGAGAGCTATGCCTGAATATCGCAAGGCCATATTTGAAAATGACATCAGTGGTACCAACTGCTGAAAGATCACAATTGAAAATTGAGGTCTATATTGGATATCTCGGAAGGTATGCATGGGAATTGTTCCAAAATTGGCACACATATAGATAATATTACATTAGACTAATTTACAGGAGCCCATACATGAGGGTGTTGCCAACATGATTCTATGCCTGCTGATTGGTCCAATCTTTAAATGCATGTAACTCCCATACTATCTATTGGATTTCAACCAAATTTGGCATGTGCATCGTGGACCTTAATGGAACTAAGAATATGCATTTTTAAAGTCTCAACAGGGCTGCCAACTGTTGAAAAAATGCACCTTGTATATTTGTATCCTAATCTAAATATATCAGAAAGTATGCAGGCCAACAGTTCTAATCGTTGCATACATATAGTACCTGCGATTGTAGGTTAATTTTCAGCAACCGATATACGACAGTGCTGCCAACATGATTCGGCGCATGCTGATAGGTTTAATGTTGAATCACATGTAACTTCCATACTAATAAATGAAGTTATTTCAAAATTGGCACATACAGTATATAGATCATAGTATTTCAATTTACGTTTGAGCATCCAATTTATGGCAGTGTCGCCAACCTGATTTTACGCATGCTGATAAATCCAATATTTCAATACATGTAACAACCAAATTTTGCATGTGCATTGCGGCCATTAATAGATGGAACTAAGAATATATTTAGAGTCACCGGTCTGCCAACTGCTGATATATGGTCTCTATTATTTGAAGAAATGTAGGATCCTTAGCTCGTCACGGAACTACTTGTTAAATATTAGTTCATATAAATGCCAACGGTTTCAGTTATCCCTGCCATCCACCAAACCAATGAAACTATTTATCGAGACTAGAATGAAGAAACGCCAGTAAATACACCTAGGTTTCTACGCAACGGATGCTATTGGTGAAGGAAAACCAAGTTCTCTCCAGACTTACAATTCATGGATTTCACCACAAGGTGCTTGCCACGGTGGGTGAGTGGTTATCGTGTCGGACTACCAACCCCTAAGCTTGCAGGTTCTCTCCTGGCCGTTGTAAGTGATTTTTGAAAGGCAACAAAAATCACGGCAAGCATGTCATACGTTGCTGGCATGTTAAAGAACTCATTTGAATTCAGTAGGCTGTGTTCATAATGGCAAAATTAATCTTGGGATTTTCTCTCCTAGAAAGCGCTATAGTGTCAAGGAGCTTATATATCTAACCTCCTTGACTTTCATAGAGTTCCAAGGAACGACAAAATTCGACATGCGAGCTGCCCTCTGGGCGTCAAATAACAAAGCTTGCACCCAGCACCCGAGGCCACACGTTATTATTATTATACCACAAGGTTTGCCGCAATGAGAAGTTTCATAAACCAAATGAGAACTTTTTAAATTTATTTAATGATGTTCCTTGTTTAAAACTGTGTTAAAATCGAAAAGACCGAAATTTTGTTTTAATTTTAGAAGAACATATTTTGTAAACATTAGGAAAGCATACCCTTTCTTAAATGTTAAAATAATTAATTTGTTTTTAAGTTTAAAGGTCACTTACTTTATTCTTACACATAGACTATATGTCATGAGAATTTTCTTTCTTTGCAACTTTAAAGGTGACACGCCACTATCCCTAACGTCTAAACGTAATTGACCGTTCTATTGATCAGCGATCCAATTCAATCAGCACCGGACCGTACAGCGGGACAGTCTTCCCCTCGTTATTCTTTGGGGTGAACGAGCACCTGTCTGACATTCCGTCATATCTGATTCATTCATTCATTCATTCAACATTCAAATGTGTTTCCCTGACACATTTGTGTTTTAGGCATTCTTGACCTATGACACCTGAATTAGGTCTCTAGTCTGGTTTCGACTTATAATGGTTAATCTTTTAAAAGCAGCTTTTTAGGGTGGTTATTTTAATTTTAATTTATAGTTCAAAATTAATGTATTTAAAGCTATGTTCCCGTAGGAAGTACAGTAGAACCCTTCTCGTCCGCCCACGGCTGGTCCGCCACTCCGGTTGATCCGACCGTGCTCGAGCCGAATTTTCCCCGACTCAAGGCGGTGACTCACTACCCGTCGCGCCATTGTTGTTTCCTGTATTGTTGTTTAAAGGTATTTGTTGTTATCGCTTGTCCGTTTTAGTGCTCCGTCATCTCTCGTATTGTTTCAGTCGTTGTCCGTGTTTTGTACAGTACGTACTGCACTGAGTGCTTACTGTTCGTTGAATTTTGTGGATCAAGAAATGGAGGGACACTGCAGCTAGGTCTAGAATTTAATCTACTAAACAAAAATCTATAACTGACTTTCTTCCTAAGTAACTTTTGACCTTCAATTTATAGTAGGCCTATTGCTCTTTTTCAATATGTAATAACAAATTTTGTAGGGGATACTGTAGGTATTGCAATGTTTTTACTGTAGACAACAATACACATTTATTTTTGAGTTCAGAGTTTGTCTATGTCAATGTAAATCCATATTTTTTCTGTACTTTCTGATAATCCGACTTTCTTTTGCGTTCCGACCATACCCTCAGTCCCAAAGGTGACGAATTACAGGGGTTGTACTGTAGCTTATGTTGTGCGATTTAAACTTTCGCTGGTGTTGACCAAATTCGCAAAATATCTGTCTCGTTCAGGGCAGCTAATCGGCTCGTTTGCGGATAGTTCCCCGGAGCTCGCCTGTGGGCAGTTGAGCTGGGGTAACTGTGACTTACGGTATATGGAATAAGTTGATAGTTGTTTTAAGGAGTCTAACATCTTGGTTATCGACCCGTAAGGAATAAGAGGAAGGATAGAAGTGAAGTAAATAAAGTAAATAGGAAGGAGAAATCAGTCAATGGAGAAGCGACATTCAGGGTTAACGCCGTAGCCCGAATGGAACCACCCAGTGTTGCCTAACAGATTTACTTACGGTATATGGGTAGGAGTCGGCTATTCTGACCGTTAGAAGTGTTAAATGGTTTATGCAAAACAGTGTCACTGGAGATATTAACCACACGAAAAATGCGATAAGCAGGGGACAAAATGTAGCATGCAGTGGGCGTGTGTCGGTATGCAGACTACAACCTGCTAATTGCTCGTCATCGGCTGGCTGGCTCTCATGATTTACAGCGTGTCGGCAGAGAATTCATTAGCCAGGCACGCATGCCGCCTTATCCATACATCTCCCGAAAATAAACGATTAGAGTACCTTCAAAGGATCTCACAATCTTCGCAGGGATCAACACTGCGATACAGATCATGCCTTGTGGAAGAAACACACCCTACCAGTTCATGCCCACTCATTTCCATAATGATGAAGTCCGACAAAGATGGTATCCGAGTTTCTATAACAGAATACAACCAGGTAGCTGGAGAGTACAAGTTAAAACTCTTCGGAGCAAGTGGAACACGAATTCCTTACTATAGAAGCTGGGATTCACAACAAGGATCTTCAACATCTGTCCTTAATGATAATGACAGATTTTGTGGATTTTGTATCGTTCAGAATAGGCTATAGGCCTACAAGTTCTTTTTAAAGTTTCTTTCTTTTTGCTACCATTATACTAACATATTATTTATTTTTAGTGTATTTTAACTAGTTAGATTCTTGTGCAGTTTTTTTAAATAGCTTGATCTGTACGTAGTGTTGTAGCAAAATAAGATATTTAGGTATGGTACGAATATTTTAATGCTGACAATTATGCTCTTTTCGTTTCTTTTGTTTGTTTTCTGTAGATCTTGTTATACTAGGTGATATACAGTATGTCATAATCTTACATTTCCTGCTTCTGTCCTTATTGCTTTTCACCTATCATATTGTGGAGAGGGAGAGGGAGGGAAAAGGGGGAGGAGGGAGGAGGAGGGGAGGAATCACTCAAGGAAAAAAGGAGCGTGAAATACGAAAGTTCGATAAACGCTGTCGTAAAATTGCTCATACAGAGTTCTAGTTACCGGTATTTCTGGACAATTTGGGATATCCTCTTTCTAGCGGCATAAACGGTATCTTTCTACGATAGAACTTCTCGAGATACAGTACATCTAGAGAAGATGTGATCTACGCTTCTGGGAAATGGTTAATGTTAATTCATAAAATGAAAATTCTTGCACATTCGTACACTTGAAACATGTTTCCATTGTTGTAGTGAACAATATTGCATCATTCTTCTTTTCATATTGGTTGCGAAATATACTTCTAAATAATTACTGGTATTTTAGAATTAATAATTTTAGCTCTAGAATTCATTTGAATAAATAAAACCATTGCACGCATTCTACTTCAAAATGACCTTAAGTCATTTTTATTAATGATAATTTCAGGTTCATGCACTAACATAAGAATAATTCAACCACTACAATTACGTGGGAATGTTTAAATATAAGCACCAGGCTACCTTTGAAGACAAATGAACACCGGAATAATTAATTAATTAAATAAATAAATAAATAAATAAATAAATAAATAAATGGAAGTGGTTTGCCTCTGAAACACATCAACAGTAATTCCATCAATGTGACCAAAGGGATATTAATAAGCGAGTTTTTTAAAATGCATTTACCTGTACTATTAAGTTATGAATCATACCAAATTATATAGTGCGAACTTCAAGGAAATGAACAGAAACTAGCCTGACAAAGTGCGCAATGGATTTTAAGAATAATGAAGTGCACTAAGCAGGTCCGCCCAAGTCGTGACGTTACTGCTGAGGCAGTCCACCGTCCAGGCCTTGTGCCTCGAAGCCTGTGCACGGACGCATGTGGACCTGCTCAAAATCCAGTCCTTCTGTCACTCCGGAACAAAAAAGGAAGCACACAGAGAAATGGAGTGAATAGAGCGAGTACCTAATCAGACAAAAGAACAGAGATAAGCAGGCGGTCGCCACAGGTAACCAACAAAGAACTGGCGACGCTTCACGACGGTAGATACTGTGAATAAGAATATTCAAGCCACGGTATTTCTTTAATATTCAATATTAACCGTACCAGAAAGAGTCGCTTTGAAAACTTTACACACGCATTTAAAAATCTTTCTTTATTTCCAAAAAAAAAAACATATCATGCTCCTACAGAGAGGCGCGGAATTAAAAGAGAAATGCCAAGCAGACATCCCTGTGGAAAATCCTTTCAGGTCAAATGGTAATAAAAGAAAAAGGGTTTCTAAAAAATTAAAAGCACAGGAAGAGAGAGAAGAGAGAGGAATTAACTTAAACTTGTGATTTTTTTTTATTTCAACATAATGTCACGTTGTAATCGTTAGGAAATGCAGAAAATAGTTTTTAGGTCAATGGGAAAGATATTAATTGTGTAATCGCGGGTGGAGTCGTGTAGCAGCTGGTTGTATCTGGGTGCGAGGGAAATGAGCCGGAAACACGCGAGAGAGAGAGAGAGAGAGACTAGCAGATGGTCTCGGCCTACCTTCTTCATACATATACATAGATCCCAATCACATTAAGCTTATAAGACAGCAAGCTTCTACATAATCTCTTCTCACTCGAGCAAAGAGACGAAAAAAAGTAAAGAGAAGAAAAGAAAGCAACGAGCCAACAACCTGTTTTATATCCCAACACTCGTTCTACAAGCTGGCTCACTCATACTTTGTTTCACACGGACGCGAACAAGCCTCTATTACCACGAGCATACACAGTGGTAGCCAAAATAGGCCGCCAGTTCTCAGTAGTTAGCGGTTAGTATCCCACTATCGGACAAGACAAGCCAGTAAACATCGTTAGGCACGTATAATTATGACGCCAGCATGTTGCGCTATCTAGCTGTTAATGGAAGCCACTTAAGAATCGTCGATCTGGATTTATTACCATCCACTTCCGCCTGTATTCACGAGTTGTACATATCAACGCTGTAATTTCACATAACTGTACTTGCTTTCGAAAGCAATATTTAGAACGAGTTGAACATGTCAACGCCTATAATTCACAGAACTCTAGTTGCTTTGGAAATCAGTGTTTAGAACGGCCATAGTAACAAACGATTTATTGATGCTGAAGAAACAGGTCAATAAAAGAACCTTAAAGTCGCAAAACCCCCGAGAAGTACTGGATAGGAACTTAACAAGAAACACGTTACATAAACTCGGCAATATCGTCAGCCTTTCTCCTTGAATAACGCTACCAAAATACTTATTTGTACGACCTCCCTTTAACACATGTAATTTGGAAGTGATGATGCAGTACATATTATTCTACGATAACTAATAGTACATTATGCAACGAGCCTATAATGCCAATAATTAAGACACGAGTATGTTTATAAAACGAGCGTATGCGAGTTTTAAAATTTCCATATGAGTGTCTTAATTATCATTATAGGCGAGTTGCATACGACTGTTTATGTTCGACGATAATCATTATAACTATTTTATGTTCGAACATAAATATTCATAAATATCTGTCGAGATTTCGCCAGTTTTATGTACTGAACAGAGCGCATGAGACGCAGAGAATGCCTTGTATTTGACCATGGCCTCCTCGATTACCCTACTATAACACTAGGCCAGGCAGTGAAATTTAAATTAGAAGGCCGTGGAACTCAGCGCATCTAATTATATATTTGGTCAAACAACTGTTTCTTGAGCTCTAATTGGTGGGAGAAACTGTTTCATAATAAAAATAGTGTTATAATGAGCCTCATTATAGTACAGTTTTCTGACTTATAATAGTCAGGGTCGAACATAAACGTATTTTAAAATATAGGGGCGAAAATTATAACACGCAAAATTGATGAGCTGATTTAAAGAATCTTCACGCAAATACCGTATAATTAATACAATTAACTGATAATATGCAGTCGATCAACACGTATACATTTCTTTCAGGTAGTCTCTCATATTTCCCGCCTAAAATATTTGGCATAAGTACGTGTTAACGAATTAAATTATCAATAGTCTACTTGTTAATATGACAACACCGAAAATAGCTTTAAAGCTTTCCATGCAAATATACAAGTAGCATTTTATATTAAAAATAATTTGCAATATTGAGTTTTATATAATTAATAATTTTGAAATCCACGCAATTATAATGAAACATTCATCATTATTGAACTTTTCAGCAAATAATAAAAGGCCAATGACGTCCAAAATTACTACTTGCAATTATTGTAAAGTAGCATGCTGAACTTCTATGCCCAAGATCGCGGGTTCAAACCCGGCCGAAATCGTCGAATTTTTAAGAGCGTTAATCTTGGGATTTTCCGACAAGTAGCCTATCTCCTTTCTCTCCTAGAAAGCGCTATAGTGTCAAGGAGCTTATATATCTAACCTCAGTATGCCTTCCTTCGGAGGGGAAGTAAAGCCGGCGGTCCCATGTCATAGATTTATGACATGTTAGGTTAGGTTAAACAGTTGACAAACGCTCTTAGGTTCCGACGTTCGGGAGCCGACTGCAGTGGCGTCTGGTAACCAGGTTCTGACCTAGTAGTCGCTGACGATGGCGTTTGGCGGCAAAAGTAGGAACTACTTGAAACAATTAAATGTCTGCAGTCCTTACTTGAATTGAAAACAGATACACACACTAATACAGTCATCACAATTAACAGCGGTTATCAGACAGATTCTACACACACCCAAAGTACACGGGGCTACATGACCGCGTTGTCGCAGCCCCTAAACTGAGGAACCAACCAACCAATCAATTATTGTAAAGGCACCATCCTAATATTCCTCTGGAATTGAAACTAAAAATTAAGGCAAATAATTTCAAGCACAACCGGCAGTGGAATTCGCAACGAACTATTCATACAGCTATTACCACCCTTGGTTCGAATTTTAATGTTTCGATTGTTTTTATTTTATTTTTTAGATTAGGGAAACACCCATTACAATTGGTTACAATCGTGTTGACCGGATGAAAAACATTAAATTTCGATTACTAAGACAACACTGAAAATGACTTCCAACGATAAACCCTTAGTTCGTTCGTAACGTACGAAAAATACAACTTCCAGCCCTCATCCCAGGACCAATTGTCATACTTTGAAAAATATCGAGGAGATATAGGAAAGAACCAAGAAAACGGGGCTGACTAGAAGTACAAAGGCTCGTCTGGAGATCTTCGTATTCGAACCCACACTACCGTATACTCAGAGTCGAGGATAACTGGCCACACTGACCGACGTTTCAACGCATTTATCTAGTGTGGTCTGTATATAACTTAACACATTTTATTGTTGTTGTTTTTTAAGGATAGCTGATATTTGGATTTGAACCCAATTATATCCGGAGTCCAGGATATGTTACTGCGCTCAGCTATCGTGGTCGGTGTATACATATTTATTTATTTATTTATTTATTTATTTATTTATTTTACATGTTACAGGCCTATTTGACCACGCGATGCAATCATGACTTCTTGTTCTTCATGTTTTTACTGTAGGCTACTCTTTCATTCGTGCACTCAAGGTCCTCTTCCTTTCTTCAGTCCACTTTGGTCTTCGGTCTGTAGCTCTGACATTACTTCCCACTTGTATACCTTGTGTCGAAAGACGCTTTTGTCTATAACGTCTTCTGCGTTGACCTGTGCTTTTTTCCAGATCAATTTTGACTTGCATCATCCAGGGTGTGGTATTCTTGAGCCGCTGTATGTATCTAAGAATTTTGTTGGTGAGTCTTGTTTATGGGAGTCTGCTGATGTGGCCGGTGTATAAATATATTATTATTATTATTATTGCACCAATAACCTCCGTGGCGGTTACTCAACCAGATGTCAAATTAGCATTTAACAGAGCTCCACCCAGCATGCCACAAACGGGCCACGGTCTCAACTTTGGGCACACCTGACTCGACTGGGGCTAGGTCACATATTGATTAGCCCTACCTTGTCTTCCTGCTCTTTTTCTTATTACAAGCCAAGTTCTTTCAACTTTTAAGGTCACCATACAAGTTTCAAGGTATTTCTTTTGAAAGCTTTTAAGTGTTATCCGTCGACTTATTTATTTTTTAGCCTCTAGTACAGTAGCGCTTGGACCCTGTATTTACAAGCCGACAATAAGCATTACCAATTCAGGTAATGCCACACTTGGAAAATTCGCTGATTTAATAATATCGTACGACTAAGCAATAATTCATTACTACCATTATGAACAGTTCAGTACTCCATAATGAAGTGCACGAGCCGTTAAGTACGCTATGGCGACACTCGAAGTGACCCAACAGAATACAGAAATGAAGCCTGATAATTACTATTCTCTCTGTATTTGGAGTCGGCACGCGTTATGCTACAAGAGATTGTGTGCCACACAGAATAAAATGATATGATGAACGAAACATATAACTGGGGGGGGGTTCCTTATTCCACCTAGTCTTCATGGATTAATTACAGTCATACAGTATACTTAGACGTTTCTGCATACCGTATGATAAAACATTTCGTATCAGTTCAAATACAATTATTAGACTCAACACACAAATTTCCACCATTTTATTTATATTTCAAGATACAGTGGGTGTTCATGAAAGGGAATTTTCTTTTCAAAAAAGGAAGGAAGATTGTAGTTTTACGTGACCGTGAATCTAGTGATTATGAGCCACGGGACCTCCTTTTTACGTGGAATCCGAACCACAGGACATGGCATTTCACTTCGAAAATCTCACATGCATTGACCGGGAAAATTTTCTTTTCAGATCGTTAGTACAGTATAATGCGCAGTAACAATTCCTCTATGTACGGATTCATCCAAGATGTCGACAACTCCGATTTGACCTTCAGCTGTTTGGTTCTGAAGGGAGAGTCACTCGCTGCTTTGCGACTGAAAGTAACAGTAACAGCCTACGACAACAATGAAGATTTGATGTCATAGTCATTGTTGGTGCAGTTATGCTAGAGAAGTGTAGTTATTTCTCACCGTTAATTTCGAAATGTTATACAGTGAAGTGACTAGCGCACCGTATTTGTGTATAATAGCTACGACTTGTAGCAGACCTTTACCCTTCATGGAGAAACAAGGTTATTTTTATATTTATTGTTTTATTTATATAATTATATGAAGGTTTGGCAAAAGGAAAACCCTCCTAAGATCAAAATTGGAACAAAACCATCAATAAAAATAAACTGCTTAGGATTTGCAGATGACTTGGCTCTTTTAGCACTAGACAAGGAAGAGGTTTGTACTCAGATCACTAGTCTCCAAGAAATTGCTCAAGGGATAGGATTACAGATATCCTTTGAAAAAACTGAGATCATGCCTATGAAACCCTTAGATATAAATGAAGTCTATATAAATGATCATAAAATTAACCTAGTTCCTCAATTTAAGTATCTTGGAGAAATTATAACACATAACTTAAACGAAAAAGTAACTTGGATAAATAGAACAAATAAAATGAAAAAGGCACAATCTCTAACCTGGTCAACATATAATAAAAAATGCCTATCAATAGCTACTAAGATCCAACATTATAAAACTGTAACTCTCCCTGAAGCCACTTATGCTTGTGAAACACTGTTCCAAATTAAAAATGAACAAAGAACTGATCAGCTCCTCAAAACGGAAAGAAGAATCATTAGAACGTGCATAAATAAAAAGTATCAGGTTGAGGGAGTCTGGAGGATTCTCCCAAATGAAACTGTCTATCGTGAGATTGATCCAATCACCAGCACAATGAAGAAGAAAAGAATTTCATATTTTTTTCACATCTTACGGCTTCCAGAAAACAGAATTGTACGCCAACTGGTGATGAGAAATCTAGGAAAGAAAACTGGAGGTAAATGGATCCAAGAAATCCAACAAGATCTCAAAGCAGTTGGACTCAAGATAACAGATGCCGAGGAGAAAAATAAAATTAACACCATACTTAAAACTCACAAATTTTCTGCAGAAATGACACACAGAAAGCCTATGGAGATTTCAGATGAGTTGAGAAAATCCCGATCTGAAAGAATGAAAAAGTACTGGAAAGAGCGTAAGAACCAAGCAGTACTACCTTCAAAGAAGAAGTGATTGTGGAACGACTCAAGTGGTCCAATGTGACCAATCAAGATTAATAATAATAATAATATATAATTATATTATGCGATATAATTAAATCGTTGTTTCCTTCCATCATGTAGCGCCGTGCACAGTAAAATCGGATTGTTTTTTGGATAATGGGTAAAGGCAAAGATATTTCTTCACATAAAGTTTCAGTCGTTAATGCTCTGCTGGATGAAGGAAGATTTAGTAAAAACAAGTGCTTGAGTCTAATAATTTGAACAGATGTGTACTTCCTGGGTCTCGCTTCCGATCATTTTAAAAGCCTAACCCTGAGGCTTGGTGGCATACTTTTGGGACAGATTATACGTACTTTATCTTTCTGTAAAAGGGGTACACTGTGTGCGGCAATTTTCAGATAGGAATGTGCTACAGTTAAAAGAGTTGAAAAGTTGAACAGGTATCGTACTTTATCGTATCTCCCAGTGCTTGCAGGAGCGACAACCAAACGACGTATGCAATACTACTAGTGAATTAATCAGAAAGCATGCTTTCACTCCTTACTTCGGTCTGTGAACTTTGTTGCGGAAATTGGCAAAGCTCATTGCATTAGCATTGCTGTGCCTTAATTGTAGACTGGAAGGAAAAGCAAAATATGACGAACGAAACTAGTCTTCCAATTTATCCCCGGCAGTTACGTGAGAAGTGATTTATGAAGTGTATACATAATTCATGTAATTTATTTCTGGCACTAGGAAAAATAATTGTAACTCCCAACTCCTCAGGAACTAGTGAAGATAGATAGCTGTCATTTTTTTAATGTTATTTGTGTGAATGTTTGTCTATAAAATAGACTAACAAAAATCATACATTAGTTATTTAGTGACAGCAAGGGGATGTGAATGTAAAAATTATTACAGTAGTCTATTCAGTGTTCAGAATTTAAAATTGCTCGAAAAATCATAAGAGCAATTCAATTCAAAATAATAAGTCTATATAAACCAAACCTTTTAAACACAGATATGACACTTTATTTCCTTAACCACCGCTGTTACCGAGAAAAATGAAACTCGCGATGTTAGTAAAAAAAAAAAAAATCTACAGGGTCATCCGTTTGGGATGTCAGAAAAGTATAACGTTATGGCTATTATGTTAATGCATAGTCTATATATCTATAGCCTCCGTGGCTTAGGCGGCAGCATGCCGGCCTCTCACCGCTGGGTCCGTGGTTCAAATCCCGGTCACTTCATGTGAGATCTGTGCTGGACAAAACGGAGGCAGACAGGTTTTTCTCCGGGTACTCCGGTTTTCCCTGTCACAATTTCATTCCAGCAACACTCTCCACTATCATTTCATTTCATCTGTCATTCATTTAATCATTGCCCCAGAGGAGTGCGTCAGGCCTCGGCAGCCGGCACAGTTCATATCCTCGCCGCTAGATGGGGGCTTCATTCATTCCATTCCTGACCCGGTCGGAGACTGGAAACAGGCTGTGGATTTTCATAGTCTATATATCTATGCAATTTTCTGTAATGTACGTGACAATGATGGAAGTTAACAATGATTCTCTTTGCAACAATGACTTCCGCGAGACAACGCAGCAGTGTAGCTCATAGTACAATCACCAGATGACAGGTACAGAGCGGTACACGTTAGCGCGCGCTCAGTGCTCAGTGTAGTGAAGACCCAGCGAGCTTTCAGACGTCAGTACAACGTTAGGGATGTCCCATCACATCGGGACATTGTTAAATGGTACAACATGTTTTTGGAAAATGGATTGCAAATGCCTCACACAGGTTGAAGGCGGCGTGATAGCAACAAGGAGGAAGATATTCGACAAGCCATGACGCCGAGTCCACCAAAGTCACTCAGCCGTTTATCGACAGAGCAGAATACACCATACGCAACATGTCACAGGATTGTTAGGCGTTATCTTCACATGCGTCCATACCGTATGCAGCGCCTGCAAGCGTTGACACAGCTGAATCACGGAGCTCGACTCAGTTTTGTTACGACGATGTGTGAGGCAGGAAGGTGACGATCAATGTTTAAAACGATGGATGTCCACGGACGAAGCCACATTCCATATGAGTGGCCGAGTCAATGCGCATAACTGCATCATTTGGGGAACAGAAAATCCACATGTCTCATACGAACTCCCTAAAGTGAATGTGTGGTGCGGAGTGACCTCTGAGAAAGTTAAGGACCATCTTTTTTTGCGGAGGAGACTGTTCGTGCCGTCAATTATCTTGACATGATCGAGCAGTGCCGGTATGTGGTACCTCAATTACAGCAAGATGGGATACTGGACATGATTATCTATCAACAGGATGGTGCTCCACCGCATTGAGCTATCATGCAGAGGGAACAATTAAACCTCATATTCAACGATTGCTCGTGCGGCCGTGATTGACCTATCCCATGGCCTCCTAATAGCCCTGACCTAACTCCTCCAGATTTTTTTCTATGGGGCTACGTCAAGTCGTCATTGTACGCACAAAGACCACAGAATCTGGCTAACCTACGGAGGGAGATTACAGCGGCCTTTCAGCAAATCACTCCAGAAATGCTGCGTGCCACGTGGCGCAACATGGATTCGAGGTATAATTTGTGCCGCGTGCGCGATGGTGGACATGTTGAGTGCTAATGTGCTGCGACACAAACTCCACTCTCCTTAACTCGTATGTACCGTTAACAAGCAATAAATGTGCATAGTTTCTTGTGTATAGCGTTTTACTTTTCTGACATCCCAAACGGATGACCCTGTATATAACTTACTACTCGTATGTTTCAAAATAAGTTAACTTTATTTTCTAGAAATACTCGTATATAAGACTTTAAATAAAATTAAAAATTAAGGGGAATTACTAGTTTACCAAATCTGAGAGTTTAGAAATTGTATTACAAACATTTGAGCGAGATATTACAGTTTAATATCTGTCATTATTAAGGGGATTTTCACCTGTAATGTCGTCCACCTCCCCTTAAGAAAATTGACGACCTTCAATTAGAAGCTTTTACAACAACAACTAAAACAATAAGCTAATAATATGTCATTGTGGGAATGATGTTTCGTCCAGGTGCTTGAACATTGTGGTAGTTTCAGCCCCGTGTACTATGGTGTATGTATAGTTCTTTAACTGTCTGATAATCTGTGTTATTATGGTGTCTACAATACTGTATCTGTAAATGAGGAAAGGATTGTGAAGGAGGCTGCCGTGTCCTTAAGTAAGGAACTATCCCGGCATTTGCCTGAAGTAAAAGTGGGAACCACGGAAACCACTCCTAGGATGGCTGAGGTTGGATTCGAAGGGCCCCACATCTTCTTAGTTGTGCCTCACGAGGCTGAGTGTACCCCATTCCAGCCCTCAGGCTAGAATTAGCCTACATTTCTTGGCAGAGTCGGGAATCGAACCCGAAACTCAGGGAAGACAGCCAAGAATGTGTTGTTTTCTGTCAAACCAAGAGTGATGAGATAGAAGATGACATCATGTTATTGGACAGGAGGTAGTTGTATGAAGTCAGGTGGTCACTGTAAGCGTTGTGGTCGCTGTGGTTTCAGCATTAAACCCGCCAGTCATAACCACAGGAAGTTTGCACCACCACCTTCAGCAAGGTGCACGTTCCTCACATGACAGGGGTATACATTTAGCAGCTACAGAGCTATTTCCTGACTCGGTAGACGCCACCGTTAGCCGTCCTTGAAAAGATTTTCCTATGTCCACATTTTAAACTCCAGAAAAATGTTAGGACGTTAATTTCTAATATGCCAAGGTCTGATCCTTCCAACTTATTTTATTTATTTATTTATTTATTTATTTATTTATAGTATGTCTTTTAGTGCTGGGAGTGTCCGAGGACATGTTCGGCTCGCCTGAGTCAGTAGCTGCTTCCAGCGGACATCCTTAGGGTGAGCTACAAGTTCCGTTCAATTTTAAGTAGCTCCCACTTTCGCTACCAGATATCAATGATACCTAGTTGTGAACGTTGGAACTTTGATAGAGCGTTCCGACGAAATCTAACCTAACAATTTAGCTTCACACAAGTTTAGTCTGTGGAAGGATCTTTTACATGCCATAAATCTATGACATGGGACCGCCGGCTTTACTTCCCCTCCGAAGGAAGGCATACTGAAGGATATTTAACGCTCTTAAAAAATCCGACGACTTCAGCCGGGTTTGAACCCGCTATCTTGGGCACAGCAGTTCAGCATGCTACCAACTACGCCACCGAAGCTCCTTCCAACTGATCATCCTATAGAGAGCTGGAGATCAAGAAATATGGCTGCTAAACCAAAATATATCCATTTATCTATTTTGAGTATGGTATTCCATCGAAGAGAGAGTTAACACAACCAAATGGTCTCCATCCACTCTCTTTTACTTAGTTACACATGTTGCTGATATTGAGTCTGTAGTACTCATAAATTCCGGGAAGATATTTGAAAAGAAGGGGGTGAGGAGCACAGTGGTGAGCCTGGTCCTCCCCATTAACTGGGTAGGAGGTGGATGCTGTCAGATCTTTAGAGATAAGAAACGTAAACTCTCCCTTACAAACTAAGTGCCCTGACCCTAGCAGGGGAAGGAGAGGAGAACACATAATATATACAGCACACATGCTTTAAATGAGGGTGGAAAATTTCGTCTGAAGGCAAGTGGTGTCAACGGTGTGAGATGTTGACTACAGTACAGTAGTTGATGGAATGCGAGGTATGATGATGGAAGAACAGGAATATTACGAAGTACCATCGTGGTGTGCATTCTACTGGGTTCTACTGCCAGAGTCTAAAAATCTAACAAGAGAAAATAGCCTGTGTTGAAACTACAATTTTTGACACCATCAGATTTTGTTTACGCAACGTTACTGGAAAGAAGAGAATATTACAACAACAATATCCTTGCAGTATCAGTAAAGGTAATTTTATTGTTTAGGTCAGCGTATAAAATTTATCTCGAATAGCATCAATGACTTCCAAACAAGATTCCAACCATAATATATGTTTCTAGAAACGATTAATTTGTAAGCAGGCAATTGGGTTTACGAAATGATCGGAAAGGTCGGATGCACAGCACTTTATTGTTCATTTTGGATTCAGTCCTCGTTTACGAATCTATCACTGCGTCAAGACGACGGACGGGAACAATGGCCGATGCAAGGCCTACTTAAGATGCAAGTGGCAGCTTTACATCCAGTGAAAACAAAGCCGCCTGAACGAGACTTATAAGGACTGAACAAGGCAAGTAGCACTCCTCAACTCCCGCCAATAAAACAAACTCAAGTTCCTATACACTACCGCACAATCAGATTTTGGTCCTTCTCTGAACTCATTTTTCACACTCCATTTTTAACAAATTATTTCCCCAGAGGAAATAAAAAAATATGAATAGCAAGTATACATACAACAGAAGCCACGCCGTACTCATTAAAAGACAAAACGAAATTTAAAATACATGCAGCAGATAAAAAGACCAAAAAAAAACTTTTATGAGATCATAAAATTGTGAGCAGGCAGGCAGATATGCGCCAGAAAGTTACGGGTTTTTAAAACATTCAGTGCGGCTTAGCACCACTGAAGCTAAAATGGAACAACACTTACCATAACGTAGTGCCTTTGAATCTCGATTTTCTCACTCGCCAGCTTTTCGCACTCCAGTTTGAGGCTAGACAGACAGAGAAACAATAATAAAAATAATGTTGTTGGTTTAACGTCTCTTATAACTACTGTGGAAAGAGAAACATTATTCATAACATGGCAGAGGGAAACGTTTCATAAGCATTAAGTTATGCTAATTTTATAGTATAACCTGCACTTAAGAAATAAAATAAGAATCATTAAACTCTAAGTTGTGCACACAATTCTGTTCCCCCAGTTTTCTGCGGTTTTGTTTTGTTTCCGCTGAACTTACCACACGCGATTCAACGATACATCAAAAAACAGGGTCAGAACAGTAGATTCTAGACTGAGTTAAACTATTCGATTGTTATTGCTGTTTCATTTGAAGGAACTAGGGACGAAGAGGTCAACGTCTCGTACACTTAAGTGCAAATTATGTTCGACATTCTCGGTGCCGTATGTACTGGTGAGTGTTATGGTAATTACTATACTATTATTATTATTATTATTATATATGAATTGCAGCCAATGGCCATAGCTGGGTATTTTTGATTGAACGTCCATGGGCTCCCAACTAGTTCAGTTTCAAGTAGTTCCAACTTTGGCTACCAGATGCTACTGTCAATAACACCTAGCGGCGAACGTTGGTACTTGACAGAGCGTTTTTAACTAGCCAAATATAACCTGCAAATTTTTCTACACACCACCAATTGCAGTGGTAGTTCTGTTAAGTGTCATAAATCTGTGACATGGGCCCGCCGGCTTTACTTCCCCTACTATGATATTATAGGATTGGGTATTCACATCTACACAAGACTTCAAATTCTACGCTTTGAAACGTAACTACTGTCGACCAAAGTATTATGTGCACTCGAGTTTGAAGATTGTTTGTAAAGTAACCAATAGACCTACATAAAATCCAATAACATCATTTTCGTCGTTCTATTTTATGTTGGTT
Organism: Meconema thalassinum; assembly: GCA_946902985.2. NCBI lineage: Eukaryota > Metazoa > Arthropoda > Insecta > Orthoptera > Tettigoniidae > Meconema > Meconema thalassinum. The sequence continues at coordinate 1,378,384,641 of OX336388.2, read as the reverse complement.
CATGTAGGTTTGGAATTTTTAATTTATATTTTAATATTTTTTACCGCTGCTGGAACACAAAAAGTGCACGTTTTTAAGCGTGTTTCAACCATGCGTCACATTTAAGAATTAGTATCTCGAACACCCGTTATCAAATCGAATCCAAATTTTAACACAATATACATTGGAATGTTGTATAGCCTAACTGGTTTATTAATTTCAAAATTGTGTGTGTCCAAGAAACAAAGTTGTTATCATTTTTGTAAGGTAACTTTTTCTCGGCTCGGGGTGGTTGGAAAATGTAGTTCTTGGTCGCGTAGTAATCCTTATACATCAAAAAGTTATGCTGTATGACTGTGAAATACGTAAATTAATTCACTTATTTTATATCGGTTTGTATTTGTACCGGGAAAATAAGACATGGATCACCAGCTAGCCGCTCGGGGAAACCTGTACAGCGTTGCTGAGATGGAGCCCATCACTTCAGAGCGAGGCGCGCCATGATACGTGATGGGCTTCATTTCGGCAACGCTGTAGAGCTTTCCCGGAAGCTGCTAGCTGGTGAACCATGTCTTATTTCCCGGTATAAATACAGACCGATATAAAATAAGTGAATTAATTTACGTATTTCACGGTCATACGGCATAACATTTTGATGTATAAGGATTACAACGCGACCAAGAACTATATTTTCCAACCACCCCGAGCCGAGTAAAAGTTACCTTACAAAAATGATAACAACTTTGTTTCTTGGACACACAAAAAAAAAAATGAAATTAATAATCCAGTTATACAACATTCCAATGTACAGTAAATTGTGATAAAATTTGGATTCGATCTGATGACAGGTTTTTGAGATAATAATTCTTAAATGTGACGCATGGTTGAAACACGCTTAAAAACGGGCACATTTTGGGTTCCAACTGCGATACAAAATATTAAAATATAAATTAAAAATTCCAAACCTACATGAACTAACGTAAAATAGAACGACGAAAATGATGATGTTATTGGATTTTATGTAGGTCTATTGGTTACTTACAAACAACCTTCAAACTCGAGTGCTCATAATACTTTGGTCGACAGTAATAGGAACTTGCGTAGCTTGCCTACCCTTTTTTTCCCCTAATAAAATAGATGGATAAAAATATAAATTTAGAGCAGTTGATGCTACATCCCGATGAGTGCGCTCCACGATTGCAATGGGAAGCGGCATTTCATTGATCCAAGGTTCGAAACCAGGCGCTAAGTTCGACCTATCTGGGCGTGATTTAAATTACTCCCGGTTAATTTCGTACTCCCTTTAGATAAATGCCGGGATGGTAGGCCTACCTACACCGACAATAACACGCACTACTACAGACACACAAGTTATCAGAGAAATGTATACATACATTAAAGAAATACACGGCGTTGTGCACATAGTGAACAAATTAGGCAACAACAGTAATTAAAAATTACTTTTTGGGTTTGTACCGTGTTTTGAATGATTGTTTTTTGACGATTCGATCTTGCTATGAAGACTTGAATACAGAAATTACAAGTAGACTATCATTACTGAGTGACTGCGGGAAGCGAACGAGTCTACTGTCAAACTGTTCCAACCACCGGTAACCAAGATGTGCTCAGCTTGTAACCCCAATCTCTGTTGAAGATGCTGGGGTGCTTTCTGATCTGAATAGTTTTCTAATGATTATCGAGGCATTGTGTTCACTTTTCTTTTTAATTCGCTTGTTGGCTGAATATTTATTTATCTTAGCAATTGTTTAATGTTTACTGTTATCACTTAGGTCGGACAAATTAGCTACAGTTCTGATCGGTAGCGACCGTCTCCCATCAACGTCAAGTCTCTCCGCCCAGTGAGAATCTCCAGTCTCGATAATACAGGATTTCCGTTTTCTCGGTGTTGTCAATTTAAAATAAATAACCAGGCTCAATCGAGGAGCTGCAAGTTATCAGTAAAAGTCCTCTGTAATATGGAATGTGAACCATTCCTCATTCATACAGTCCACAAATTTAATATAGAACAATATTGTTTGATCCATTTATAAGGAATACCCTATTGAAAATGTTGACATGGCTTTCCTCATCGGAGCAGAAACTAACAGATTATCATAAAAGAAAGCTAGTGATACAACAAACGCACGTTGGTTACATTTTCAGGTAGGTATATTTTCGAATAAACCAAATGAAGTGTCCAGGTATTTATTTGGAAATGATTTTTAAATCGTTATTATCTGCGTGAAGCCAATATGAGCAGATTTTTCAGTAATTTCTGCTGTTTCCTTACACAACACGACACAGTACCCTAAATCAGGCCATGAGCAGCTCCGAAACCGAAATTTCCGCTCTTGCTTCTCGCCCACAAGACTGATCGGACCTGGTGAGATGTTTGCCCTACTCTAGTTATCACCCTGACTCCTCTTGTCAATCAAAACCCGATTCTAACCACTACAATGTATGCATTAGAGGGTGCACATTACGAGATCACACGGGCACAAGTCAAGCAAGGTCCACTGTCATCAGCGTTAAGGTTACACTTACAGCAGAAACATGTCGACGATGGGTACGAAAAGCTAGTCAGTTATAAAATAACAGCGACCTCCGTCATCAGTCCCATTTAGCCTACTTGTATGAGTGTAATCTGTCTGATCCTTAGCATTATTGTATCCATAGAGTGTGTAACTGCAATTGAATTATAGGAGGGTTAGACAATACAAGTCATAATTAGAATAAAATAGAATGTTAACCGTCAGTTTGTGATGTAATACGTCAAAACCGTTCAAATGTTTCGAACTATAGTTCTTCTTCAGCAAAGTATATTATTAATCTTAAAACATAAATATACCCTACAGCTAATAAGATACCAATCTGATTGTTCCTACATGCATACCTGGAAGAATTTAGAAACATGAACGAAAATAAAATATCGGAAAAATCTTATAATTACAAGGGTTGGACTAATTTCTAAAATATTTAACAGAAAAATTAATTATAGTCTTGTAGCCTAATCTATAAGGAACGTTAAGTATAAAAGAAACAATCAAATCAATTGTTGAAAATTATGCAATAAACATAGACTAAGTGGATCTTGAAAAGTAATCAGAAAGTTGTAAATAGTTACGTTCAACGATGAACAATGAATTTGTGAGAAGAATGAAAAAATAACATGAGGTCTCTTCTTAAGTTTTCAATATTCCTAGTTGTCAATACGGAAAGCGGAAAGTTAGAGGCAATTTTCCCTTAGGTGACTTTCAAAAATGGAGATCGTATTTGTACCTTAGATTTGTATCTTATTATTGTACTTGTAAGGTTTACTTTTGTTATAAGAGTAATAATAAAATTTGCTAATGAAGTTCGAAACTTGTCCAAAATATTGACATACTGTATTATAGTATTGACTGACGAATAACGTTCTGCTTTATTCTGATTGTACGTCAATACGGAAATCGTCATTATTAATGTCGTGTTAATTTTAAAGAAATGCAAGGCAACTATGCTTATTATAATGATAGAAGGGTAGATCATTTCAGTAGAACACCGAGGCTTCCAAGTTGCCTGTCCCTGGTCTAGAGAATTGTGGAACAACTGAGGAAAATACCCCACTCAGGATGGGCGATAGGAGAGTCTGAACCTCACCTATCCGAAGAGTAAAACTCTCATACCTTCTCATGAAGTGACCTTAGCTTGCACAATTATTCAAGTAGGTCGTTTTGATAATCGCACAAAACTATACCAGACGTGGGTTACGAACCAACGGGCAGACAAAATATCTCAGATCGAAACAATCCTCCTACAAATTATTGCCGAGTTTTTTTTTCTCTCTCCATCCAACCCTGCAGAACAGGTATGGTAATAATCACAAGGAGTGCGTAAGAGGCGAACAGCCGTAACGGTCGGGTTCAAGGAGGAGCCATGCAGTTTATTTAATCCTATCCCATCCCATTCTAATTCCACGTTCGTGCGCCTTCAATTATGAGCAATTCAATTAGGACTAACGCGAGACGAGAACTTATTGCGATTACTGAGGATAAGGAACCAGCCGGCCTATAAGAGGTCGAGTACCTGCTTTATGTTTATGAGATCAATAAAAACAAAAGAAACACTGCTAAGACAATGCTCGCTTGGACTTCTCTATCTGACGCGTCAATATCACGATCATCAGAGTCCTCTGCCTGCAACGCGTCAGGGGTATACACATCGGCAAAAGTGATCCAGCATTAATAAAAATACATGCAAATAAAAGTGGAACAGATCTTACACCTCGGAGTTAGCCAGGTGCGATTTGCGGAGAAAGGGGATTTCACCCCTCACTGAACAAATAATCCCTCTCCCCTTCTGGCTTAGTTAGGGATGAATGTAACCCTCTGACAATACTGCTTATATTTGGATGATGTATTACAACATTTTAAGAAACATACATTGAAATATGATTAAAGAATTTCCACTTACTTTACCTATTAAGAACAGGAGATTCAGAGATAATTTAGATCATTGGCGTTGCAGTTCTGATAATACTGTAGTCTATTATTTTTCTTTCATCTGTTAATTTTTACCTGAATAGATTAGTCAAGTTTTTTAATGGACTGGTTTATCGCACACATGATAAACTGAAAGAAAGCTCCTAGTGATGAATGTGGAGGACTTCCCTTTAATAAGTTAGATCACTTCAGTTGATAATTAAAATACAAACAAGAGAAAGTACGTTGACCTATTATGTATGTAGGCTCCCAAAATTATTTTGAAGTATTGGATAGTATTGAAAATCCTGTACATTTCTTGTCAGTAAAGTTTGATAAAGATTGGGTTCTTAAATAACTCATACAAGAAGATACTTAGCCCATTAATATTAGTGTATCAGATTGTATTTAGGGCTACTGTTTAATTTACAACCTGTGACAATAAAGTTCGGTGAATAGTCCTATACTATCAACATAGATGAACAATGCACGACAGTGACCCTATTGTCCTTCGAGATAGTCCCCTCCCGTAACTATGCAATGCTGAGATCGGCGATACATGACCTGGAAACTTTGCAAGAAGGCGTCCTTTCAGATGGTGTTCAAAAGGCTCGTCACGTTGCGTTCTGGTCGACCTGGCAACATTGGCGACACACAACGCAACGTGTAAGACCTGTTTGACAGAGTGCGTGTTTAGAAGGATAAATTTATGCAACCTACCATGCACACCTGTTCGGCGGGTTGCCGTGAAGGATGAATTTATGCAACCTACCATGCACATCTTTTTTGCCGGTGGCAGTGAGAAGGGTGAATGTTCTGTGGAATGGAATGGCTTATCTGAAAACCATCGTCACAGGCGACGAGACCTGGTGCCTGAGGTACGACCCCGAAGTCAAGCGTCAAAGTATGGAGTGGCGGGGTCCAGGTCCAGGGACACCGAAAAGTCCTGAAGGGTCAGAGGTTTTCGAACATTTCGGACATCCAACGCAATGTGACGACCCAACTGAAGTCTATTCCTAAAGAGTTTCCAGGACTTGTACAGACATTCTCAGAAGTGCATAACCATCCACGGGGATTACTTCGAAGGGCAGTAACTGCTGTTTCAGGTAAGCCATCAATCCGTTCGTAATATAGACCCATTCATCGAACTTTTCGGTCACGTGACGAGCCTTTTGAACACCATCGCAAAAGGACGCCGTCTTGCAAAGTTTCCAGGACATTTATCGCTGATCTCAGCATTGCATAGTTACGGGAGGGGACTATTTCGAAGGGCAATAGGGTCACTGTCGTGCATTGTTCATCTAATGTTGATAGTATAGGACTATTCACCGAACTTTATTGTCATAGGTTGTATATTACGCATTTAATTAAAGCCTACTATGTTATAGACATCACATTTTCTCTTTGTAAACATCTAATTGGAATTGAAACATTATTTAGAAAAATAGTCAACAGAGTTGAGAATTTAATAGCTATAGTAGATATTTCTAAAATATATCCAATTTATTTTGTGTTAAAAGGTCATCGAACAGATAAATTAGTCACACCCCACTTCACGCCACGGTTTTTGGCCGGTGAGTCCCGATTGCGCAGTCGTACAGAGGACAGTACGAGCCTCACGCATGTGCAATTGATGAGTGAGTTTTCAGTTACACGAAAAGCAACTCATGTATCAACTGAACATGCCTGAGGTTCACCACTTGCCTTCTGTACGACTGCGCAATCGGGGCTCACCGGCCAAAAACCGTGGCGTGAACTGTAGTCGCATTGGAGTGCATCAGACGGTGCTGCACTGGTACCGCTGACATAGGCTACTGTAATAAGGCGTATCATGGCAGTGAAGCATTGTGTGTGTGCAAGCCGGTCTTCAAGCTGCACGTCTTCAATGGGTCAAATACCGAAAGTGGACATTAGCTGACTGCAGGCGTAAGTGGCGATGAGTGGCGATTTTGGCTGCCCATGGAGGACATAGAGTGTCACTACGCACCATTACGCCATTTAACCCAGAATGTGTGAAGGGTGCTGTTCAGGCCGGAGGGGGTTCTGTGATTTTTATTTATGGACGGAGAGTTTTTTGAGCCATGGCCTGGACCTATCATTCAGGTCACCGTAAACATGAACCAGGATGTTTACTTCAACGCTCACGGTGACCAAGGGTTGCCGTTTATTCATCTTCACAATGGGCACTGTGGACACTCCCATTTTCCAAGATGACAACAGCAGTGTTCTCTGGGTGATATGTGTACGTGACTGGTTTGAGGAACACACAGGCACCCTGGTGCAACTCAACTATCCCACTAAATCATCCAATCCTAATCCCACAGAGGAAGTGTGGGACTACAAAGGGGCCCAAAACAATGTACTCACTCTTTTATTAATCAATATCTCGGGAACCTGATGATATAGACTTTCCATTCTCACGTCATAGTCTAGTTTTCAGGAGATGCACACGAGTCATTGTATATTCACTCTTTGATGATAATAGAGTATCTCAGAACCAGATGACCGATGACTTTCCATTCTCACGCCATTGAATACCCACCGCAGTTTCCAGACTGGTCACCCTAGGACTTCTACCTATGGGGGACCGTGAACAATAAAGTTTATAGGCTACGTTGAAACAGTACGTGATTCGAGTGCATATTTTTGGGCCCCTCTGTGAAACGCAAAAATCAGCATCCCCGTAATTGGGTGGTTCTTATCATCAGCGAGTGGCTTCAACATACCTGCAGATACTTGTGGACTCTTCCCCGATGAATCAAGGTTGTGTTATAAGGTTTTAAAATGTATCTAGGGGGTTACTAATATTTTGTATGGCGTGCTCATTATTAGGTTATATTGATATTACGACTTTTTTTTCTAAACTACTATTCTCTCTACATCTTTCATAAAGGCATAATATTTTCACAATTCAGCCAAACCCCGATATCTCGAATCATTAGGGGACACCAAAATAAATTCGACTTACCGAAAATTTGAGTTATGGATATACGTAGGATTAGTATTTAAATTTGCAATAACAGTATAGTCTATTAGTCGCAAAATACTGTACATAGGCTTACAACATATAGCTGGTCTACATTTATGTCATAAAATTGATGCTCGTAATGACAGCTTTATTATATTACAGGGACATGGTGGCGCAGCAGTCAAGCTGTTTGCCTCTCACCTGGGTGGACCGGGTTCGATTCCCGGTCAATGCATGTGAGATTTTCGATCGCGTCCTGTGAGTCGGAATCCACGTCAAAAGGAGGTTCTGTGACTCATGATCGCAAGATTGACGGTCACGTAAAACTACAAGCTTCCTTCCTGCCCTCATTACGGTATCTAAGTAAGTTGGGTATCTGAGTAAGAATAAAAGTTGCATACGGTTGACTCAACTACAGTCATCGGAGGAAAATTTGAATTTGAACCTTCGATTGAGACAATTTGCACTGGAAAAATACGTAGCTTAAAAGAAATTTCGAGATAAATAACAAGTTTAAGTGGCAGGGATGTAACTTAAGCTTCGAGATACCAATATACTATATTCGAGTTATAGAAATTCGACTTAAGTTAAATGGAAAAGTAAATACATGTAAATTATAGCAAATTTGTTGGGAAATAATAACTTAGTAAGAGTTATAGAAAATTCGATGAATCGAGGTTTGATTGTATTTATGTAGCCTAAGCGTAAATTATAGCAAATTTCTTGGGAAATAATAAATTAGTAAGAGTTATAGAAAATTCGATTAATCGAGGTTTGATCGTATTTATGTAGCCTAAGCGTTCTTCGGTTCACAAATCGATTTATTGTCTTAAAATTGTTTGTTATTAAATTAGGTACTGCCCCCGTAATTGAATTATATAGAGACCACGGTGGCTATATTTGAAATTATAAGGAGAGTTATGGCTGTCATAGTTATGACGTGGGTAGTCATGACGTAAGCACGGATGACGTAAATGTTATACCAGCAGGCTACTTGAGCTGAGATTCTCAGTGACGTCAGCATTTAGTCGAGAATGTTCCAAGATGTACGACGCAGTCGCAGGAAACGAGGAATTCTGCTGAGGAAGAAACTATGCTATTGGAGGAGAGGCATGAACCAATCAACGATAGTTTAAAGGAAGACGGAGATTGCTGAAACTATGGTATTTTTATTACTTTTGGAATGCAGAATTGTAGAAATCCATTTGCAGTAAAAGCATTGATTTGGAATTTTGGTGAAATTTATTTTCTGTTTTTGAATTTTGAAAATCCGTCATGTATTAACGAAGTTGGAACTTTTAGCGATGACGTAGTATCACGCTTTGGAAGGGATGGAAACGCCCCTCGAGAAGTTAATAAAAGGGCTTGCGCAGAAGAGAGGAGTCTCTTTCGTTCTCTGATCATTCTGAGATCTCATTCTCAGATCATCGAAGTATATTTGTGAAAGTTCTTTTCTTATACATTCATTATAGTGAGACGTCGAAGTGAACAGCAGTGAAAAGAATCGTCTTTATAACGCGTGGCGAGGCCACTATATTAACGAGATCCAAGTCAAACTAGGTGAAGTTGAAACGGACCTTAGAAAGCTTCTACAAGTTTAGCTTCGAACAGTTAGCGGTCACCGATAAGCTAAGTGTATTGTGCTGTGCTTCATAAAGTAATAGAGAAAAGCTGAACAATTTCGACCGATTAGTTTAAAAGATATTAGCAGTTTTATACGACTGACAAAAGTGATTATCTCGCCACAAGAGAAGCACTTTTGTATAGCCAGAATCAACGCAACGGCTGACGCTGCGAGTGGAATAGAAAGACTTCAGATTGCTTGGTTACAGAACGATACAGTATAATGGAGCAATTGAATACGGCAGTTTGTTCTTCTAATACTACAACCGAAGAGCAGATGGAAGGCTAAAAGGGCTTATTGCAATTGGGACATATTTCAACGGAGTAAGATAGCGACATGGAACTTCGCTAATTGCTATTCCACACAAGCGAACATGCGGTGAATACCATCTACACCCATGTTTCATGATTAAAGGCTGAATACCATCGAACAGCCATAAAAATGATTTCATACTCTGAATATGAATAATTTCTTCGGAAATTTCTACAAAACTTCATGACGATTGTCTACTGGAACTTCAGGGAATTTTTCAAGAGAGGTCAGGGAAGTCCCGACTCACAAAGAAGATTATTGCCGGAAGGATGTCTATTCGTCTTCGAGGAGCAGAGCGATTCACGGAGAAGGAAGCAGTTCGATTCTCCGAGGGTGCTATTTCCTATTTCGAGGATGGAGCTCAGCTTTAACGTGGTGAAATGGATCCATCAGCAGTCTTCTTTGGGGAATTTTCCTCTGGAACGTCAATCGGCAGATAAGGTAGTCGTGAACGTTTATTGTATTTGAGTTTATTAATGATGTTTGAGCAGCCATTTTTCCCATATTTTTATCCTCATGTTTTTGCCCTATTTTCTTGTTGAGATTCTTATTCTCAGTACACCTTGATGAGTTTTGCATTTTTCGACGATTTATTAAGACATTGTTATGTCATGGGCATAGTTAATGATTTTGAATCAGTTGAGACTGATATTTGGATTTTTCAGTAATTAATATTTTTTTTTGTAGTCACGATTTGACTGCAAGTTAATGATTTTTATGACAGATTTAAATTCAGACAGCGTGTCATTTTATTAAAGTAATTCTACCCCAGTTTAATTACTTTGACCAATTTTCTGTCATCATCAAGAAGGAAGAACATTTAAATGATTTTAGAGCGTTAAAATCTCTTACGTTGTCGGCGATCTTGGAAATACTAGTCGTTATTTGAATTGATTGCAACACAGACATTTATCGTCAGTTATGAATGAACATTGCATTATAGACACTTTTGTGAAAGATTAACTTTAATAATGAATTATTGAATGCATTAAAGTCAAGTACTTTTGTTAGGAGTTTTTCTCAATTAGAGAATTATAGAACGATGTTTGCATTTCCCAGTCTAATTGGATTCTATTCGACTACTTTGCATTTTAGTCGCACTTTATTTGAAGATAGTATTTTCATACTACAATTTCTTTTAAGATGTTAATCTTAAATTTTGATAGACCAGACAGGCGTATATAAGCGTATTCACTATTAAATTTGTTTGTGATTGGCAAGTTTTGACTTAATTTCGGTTCATGAATGAAATCCACGAAGGTTAAATAGAAAAACAGTTTTGAAACTATTAATGATTATAAAAATTTTTAAGTGGAACTATAAATGTATAATCGCTAGTGCAGCGCGTGTTGAAAGTCGCTGAGGTATAATGCCCTTGAATATGAAGGAAGTTCCCACAGGAATTAATGTTAAAGAATTATTTGTGGAAGTTTTGTAAGTTATGTGGAAGTTTTTAATGCCATATAGATTAATATATGATGATTTTGGGCATATTTTTAATGCAGATTGTGCATTAACTTGTTAGCGAAGGATTTTCCGCTGGAGTAAGATTGTCATAGTTCGTTGAAAATTAATCAAGTGATTTACTGTTAGAATTAACACGAGTTTTGAAAGAATTTGAGATAAGATTTTGAATGAAGATCACCGTCACAAATCATTATTAAAACCTTTATTAAACCAGATTGTGACATTAACATGTATAACTAACCTTCATTGGTCGATTATATTAAACACGATTTTGAAAATTACCAACCGAATGAACATGTGGCTAATGTATTTCTTAAATTAATAATTTAAACAATTTAAATGTTAATATTGTTAATAATTGCTGTAAATATTTTTGAAAATAATGTGAAACGAGAGTGATGTTAAAGGCGTGCTTAAAATATTTTTATTGTCTTTGACAAATATTATAAACAATTTCTAATTGTTATAAATAATTTATGTGATTTTGTTATAAACATTTAAGAGCTAATTAAACATTTGGATTGAAGTTAACAAGTTTAAGAAATTAACATAATGATCCAATAGGATGTGAGCAAAGTACTTGAAAGATTTGCGTAAATATTAATGTGAGTCGTCTTGTAGACATTTAAAAGCTTGAGAGAGCAAGCTGTACTCTTACGTAACTTAGCACGTGAGAAGGGAGTGCATTTGACCAGTATGCAACAGGCTGGAGGGTAGCCCGCAGCTGTGCCAACATCTGGTTCTCAGAGAGTGAGGTCGTACACACTCTGGCCTTGCGACTATAAATACCATTCTAATGTTTATTAAAAGGAAACCAAATGCTCTATATATGTCACACCCTGACGTCCTTCTCCAATCCAATAGTGTTATGAATATTACGTTATTTGAAGCTCTTGGGAGCTAAAATGTTTTATATCATGTTGTATGATAATTTTTGCAAGTCCTACTGGAGGACGTAGTCAGATTGACTTGGGCTACTGATAGCCACGTTGATTTTGTTGTGTTAGTAAAATCATACCCTTTATTAGAAATAAAGCTTTTGTACAGTTCAAAGTTCTCGTCTTCGTTCTGGTTCATTTTTAAATGTCATGGTGGAGGTTATTGTGTGAACAGACTTTAGTGATCCTGTTGTCAACTCAAACCCCGAGATAATTAAGAGGTAAGTAACGGTAAGTATGAACCCCCGTCTATTTTGGTGTGTTCCACAATGATTTCCTGTGAACTTCTGTGCTCTTATCTCGATAGTATCTGTCAGTGCCATTTTCATTGATGTAACTGTGCCGGTGCGATTGATAGTTGGCAATCCGATTGAGGGGGCGGATATCTGACAGCCTACTATCCAGGTAAACGGGGACAGTACTTTCTGACAAGATTGGGATTTACATTTCTGACCTTCCCGTTTTAGCAGTCTCGCCAACTGATTACCATCAAACGTGTGATATATAAAACACGATCGTTCGTAGGATTTGATACTGAGTGGAAAGCGAGAAGAACGTTCATAAGTTTCAAGCGATAAGGATGTGGATCTACATGTAGAGTAAGCTGTGAACATGGAATTTCTTCCTGCGCTACAAGCATAAAGTTAGTGGGTCATCTGGGGTGAGCGAGAACGCCACGCACCCTATTTATAAAGCCACAGCACAGCACAGCTATCAGCATGGCGGCAGTAAAGCAGCCGATAAAATAAATCGCCACGCCGCCACATATCTTCCCGGGCAGGCAGGCGCAAACACACTCAAATAGAAATTTATGACCCTTAAGAGTTTCTCAAGAGCAGGGCTACATAAAACGTGCCTCTCATTTTAAAATGTTATTTCAGAAATGATATGAATAGAAAGAAGAGAACAGATTGGCTGGAAGCAATGAAATCAATGCAAAGGTATAAAAAAAAGAGGCTTGACATGACTGTGAATAAATTTGATATAAGCTGGCAGCGTGCGCAGGCGCGCTACATGCCATTAGGATGCATATCACGCGTGGAATGAATGCCCCTGTTAATCAAGACCCACGGAGTGTGCCAGACAGGATGTACAGTTCCTATGGGCTAACAAAAACGCAGCCTAGAAGGACTTCCTCATAGGTCTTCCAACTGACACGGCAGTAGATTGACTCTGAACTAGGATAGCTGCAATACTTATTCGCTCTACTTCAAACGCTTGCCTCCCACCAACATGGACTGGATTTGATTCCCGGTCAATGCATGTGGGATTTTCGAGGTCACGTCCAGTGATTCAGATTCCACGTATAACGTAGGCCTCGTGGATTAATTAATTACAAGTTTCCTTACTTGAGGGGCACCCTCATTCTACCACTCCGAAATATCGCACAATTGTTGACCATTACCACAACTGCTGTCCCATGCTTCAATCCTGTTCTCTCAATCCCATCAATCTATGCATTGCGAGCTTGTCCTTAATTACAAAATGATATGTGAATTGAGCTGAAACAGTAATCAATAATGCAATATAGCGTGTGAAAATGCATGTTTATTTCTTCCTATTCGGGCAGATATCAGGATGGGTCTTGACTTAAGGCCACGGCTACCTCCTTACCAAGCCTGGTCCCAGTTACATGTACACATCTTCTACAATAGCACACATTATCAGAAAGATTCCATCCACCAAGTTTATGATGATGCCTCAAGCTCATAAATAAAGTAACGACACTTTGTTTATTTGATTGTCTGTTAATTTGGTGACCCCCGGTTATGACGGAATCCTGTCTAAAGGGAAACGCATAAGAACATGGTCATGGGTTAAGTCTCCTTCCTCCCCTCTTCTTTCGCGTTGAAAGGTCCGTCTTCGTGGCTTACAGGTTAACACGGTAATCCTTCGTCAGATAGGTTGTGTGTGCGTGAGGTCGGTCGGGCTGTGCTATTTTAATTCGTAAGGTTAATTACCGACGGTCTCGTGGTGTACGGGTAGCACGCTTGTCTCTTACCTAGAAGGTCTCTGGTTCGATTCTCTTTTGTCTGATCCGAAAGGCAGCGACCCTGGTCAAGAAAGGCAAGATTAACGACCGAAAGGACACGCCGCGCCGCGCTTACCCGCAATCTTCAGTCACTTGGCAATCCAAGGTCATCAATGGGCTGTAGAGTTACAGGGGAAAAAGTGCATTACTCTGTCTCGGGGACGGAGTGTTTGTGGCATCTTTATAATTTGATTTTCATCACGACGTACAAGTCACACTCGGGCGTCAACTTGAAAGACCTCCGCCTGGATTATTTTAATAATTATTATTATTATTATTATTGATGTTGTTTGAATACCTCACACGGAGAAAAATATACAACACTTGAAGATACATCTGCAACATACGTTACAGAAAAATCCATGTTGTTCAGTTCCCCGCAAACCATTCAAGCTAATGTGGCAATAAAATAAGTCATAAAGTATGAAGGAACTACACATGGCTCGAGGTAATATAATGCTTTAAGTGGCGTGAGGAGCATAAACAAGCCAAACAATGCCCTCACTCGTTAGTTCAATTCTTGGCCTGGCTTCACATATTAGTTATTAAACCGCAAACAGCACTCCAGAGTTGTCCTTGATCCCCACGTCCGCTACCATGAATATTCGGATAATTAACTAAATAAAAGGATAATGTGGGTCAGATGACCTCGCTTTTCAACCCCTCAAAGCAACAATAACTAACTAACTAACTAACTAAATGATGATGCGATATAGCACAAGAAAATATTGTTAGTTAGTTAGTTATTGTTGTTTTAATGGGCGGAGGTCATCTGCCCCTAAAAACAAAAGAGATTACAAAAGCCTCTGATGGCACCGTGGGAGGTGGGCAAGAAGTGTGAGAGAAATATTTGAATTTGGGTTGGGAAAGTTTGACATACGTTCTAGAGCTGGAATGGACTGGACTGGACTGGACTGGACCCGCGCGCAGCGAAGTCGGCTTCTTCGCTAGCCTTTCGGCCCTAAGGCCTTTAGAGCTACATCAAATACTATTGACCGGGCCGAATTTGGTTGAGGGGTGTTGGGTGATTACCTTTCATCTTGGCCAGGATATTACCTGGTGTGCGAGGCACGGATAAAAATACAGAAGGTGAAGAGTAGTTCATTGCTGTAGTAGCATAGTGGTTATAGTTATGAAGAGCCTATTCAATTAATATCCGGGATCGGTGATGGCGGCACCCGGTGGCCTGGTAATCACCCAACCTGTTTATGAGCAAGATTGCTTCTAACGTCTATTCGCCGAGTCGAGACAGTGCCCCTGGCTACCCGGACAGGGAAACACGCCCAGTTTACGTCATCGGCTCTTCCGGACAGGGGTAGCCAAGAAGCTCCGAGATCATTAGTCATGCCGTAGCCTTATAAAAGACAAGACTTGCTGCACTGTATACTGTTATTAACAAGAAATTAACATCTGCCTGAAAATAAAATTAATTATTTAACTTGTTTACAGTACATGTTTCGGGGATTTATTATATTTTATCCCGTTCATCAGCTGTTGAAAAAACAAAAAACAAAGCGTAGCACAGTAATAAGATACGTATTTAAAACCTAATATGGTCCACCATAAAATTTAGGGCATAAAATGAAGAGAAACAGGTGGTGACGGTGATCAGTTGCTCATGACAACTAGTAGTTCCTTGAAATGGTAGATCTGTAACACCAATACTTCACCAATCCGTGTAGCTCTATAACCAATGAAGAGCCTGTATGCTTAAAGATCCAAATATAGCCTTTTCAAAAACAAAGCGCCTTTAAGAAACCCGACGTGATGGAAAGTGATCATAGGTTAGTTTAAAGCATATGGTGTATGTGTTTAGGACAACGTTACACCGTCACCATCTGTTTCTCTTCATTTTATACCCTAAATTTTATGGTGCACCATATTAGGTTTTAAATACGTATCTTATTACTGTGCTACGCTTTGTTTTTTTTTGTTTTTTCAACAGCTGATGAAAGGGATAAAACATAATTAATCCCCGAAACATGTACTGTAAACAAGTTAAATAATTAATTTTATATGTATAGTATTGATTCAGGCAGATGTTCATTTCTTGTTAATAACTATGCTAACAAATCAATACGGAACCACCATGAGTCATTTAAATAATGTATACTGTTGCCTGTCATAAGCAGTTGAGAACTTATTAATTAAAATTAAATAAATACTTAACGAACAATAAATAAACCGCGCTGTAGCATGTAACCGATAAGTCAGCCCGCTTCACTTGTAGGCTATACATAGGCTTGCCATATTTTTGGTAAGTGAAACCGGGACACATTAATATGGGATGGTCTTACCGGGGGGTCTGAAAGGTATGGAATACTCCCTAGCAGAGCGGGGGGTTCGGGGATCCTCCGCCGGGAATTTTTTAAAATTAGAAGCAAAATGGTGAGTTTTAAGCCTTTTTTAAGCCTCACAAGTGACGGGAGGGAAGAATCTGGCACCCTAAATTGTTAGTTCTACACACCTTTTAAAAATAAAAATAAAGAATTTTTGCTACATAAAAATATATTTTTTTTCCTTTTTAATGATATTCTTTTCAGGTCTACCATCTAGAAATAAGTGTTAATAAAATGTAATTTAAAATACTTCATAAAAGTGTTTAATTAAACAATTACTAATTCTTATTTAAAAAAAACTACAAATGTTTGTCTAACTACAAAAACAATTACAAAAAACTTTTTTGTCAAACTAAAAAAAGAATTAATTATTGAGTTAACTATAGTCTACTTCTGACCTCTTTGACGCTGTGCGCGATATTCAAAGATGTTGATTGTTGAAAAGTAACCCATTCATAAAAGATTCTTAAACACATAAATTCATTACTTCTTACGTCTTACAACCGTTTTCCGGGACATTGATAAAACCGGGCGGGACACCGGGACAAGAGCAAAATACCGGGACTGTCCCGGTCAAACCGGGACGTATGGCAAGCCTAGCTATACACAGCACTGAAGTTGGCGTACGTTCAACAGGCACAGCTCTATGAACCCCTTGCGGCAGCCCTGCAATCACGTGTGCAAATGTGTTTACTTCCACTATCTCGACTCGGCGAACAGACTTTACTTTATAAAGGAGAGAATGCACGAGTAAGATACTGGCTGGAAATGGTGGGAGTATATAAGTGCTGATTTGATTATTCTTATAAGTTAATTTAAGTCAGTGTAATAATAACTTTGTCGGGAGAGGGGGAAATAGAATAGAATGGAACCGTTTGCTAGAGGACATTTTCAGCACTATGTCTTCTAATGTTCGGAGTTGAAGAAGCTAGAAGGTAGTGCCAAATAAACAAGTCTCTGAATGTCAACGTGAATAAATTAAAGCCTTGTTGAGTAGTGGCTAGCATTCTTGGCTGTCACCACGGAGGCCCGGATTCGATTCCCGGTTTTGAGGCCTTAATAGCTATAACAAAATCGTTAAGACCTAACAACATTTGGTTTCGGGTGTTGGGTGATTATCAAGTCTGAATTGGTCAGGATGTGACCTATGTCTGGAAATTGGCATAACCTACAGCTAACAGTAAGCTATAAATGTAGTTTATCTGATTGGAATTTCATTTAAGCAGACTCACACGTACAGCATCGTCCAACACACACGTTCCGAATTTTCCTTTATCTGGGCATTTAAAATACGGGCAACCGTCTTGGCACTGCCTGTTACATCTAGTTCATGAATAAAACATTCTCTCTTGAGGGTAGCCCGCAATTCAATTTTTCGTTTATATGTCCACGTACAAGAAGTCGTGCTTGCAGACTTTGACGTGTAGACCCACACAAACAGATATGAAAAGACCGCATGCCATTATCTGGAACAAACAGAGGAATGGGCAAACGAAAAGCAGCCACTTTTATATATTTTTTATACAATCCACCAATAAATAATAATAATAATAATAATAATATCGTATGGCCTCGGGTGCAGGGTGCAAGCTTTGTTATTTGACACCCAGAGGGTAGCTTGCATGTCGAATTTCGTTGTTCCTTTGAAGCACTATGAAAGTCAAGGAGGTTAGATATCTAAGCTCCTTGAACACTATAGTGCTTTCTAGTAGAGAAATGAGGAACTTTATGTTGGCGGAAACTCCCGAGATTAATTTTGCCATTATGAACACGGCCTACTGAATTCAAATGGGTTATTTGATATGCCAACAACGTATGACATACGTGTCGTAATTTTTGCCGCCTTTCAAAGATCACTTACCACGGCCAGGAGTGAACCTGCAAGCTTGGGGGGTTAGTAATCCGACACGTTAACCACTGACCCACCGTGGCAAGCTAATCCACCAATAATATATGGTACAGTTACCATATAAAGGACACTGAATTAACTTTGACACTTTAAAACATAGGACTTACGACGTTTTGTACAAGTTTTTTTAATCAGGGCACGTCATTGTTTCCACTTAGTTGTGCCGGACTCCTGTCTTGTCATTTTTCCTGTCCACCTTTCTTGGTCAGCCCTTGTTCTCTTCCGACTCTACTGGTATTAGAGTGTCCGAGGTCTACGGTGCCTTTCATTTACCTGTCTTAATTGGCCCTTGTCATTTCTTTCTTGATACCCTGTTTTATGAGAGGTATATTCTTCTTCTTCTTCTTCTTCTTGGTATCTCCTGTCTACTATAAAAGTCCCTGAACGAGACAATGTAAGTACAGCCCCACCATGCATGGAGCACCCTTGATAGCGACACATACTCAAGACTCGCGAGCTGGGTGCTATTTCCCCCGTTTTTTTTTCTATCGACTTTGATGTGGGTTAGTATTTGCTCAAATTGCTTTATTAACTTGAAAATCTGCAATTGCAATAATTCAATCCTCTCTTTCTTCTGTTTCTTATCTGCCTTTCATGCCTCTACTCCCTTCCAAGACCCTCAATCTACATTCTGGGAAGGTTGAGGGCTTTCTTTTTCCTAGTCTTTTATTTTCCTAATTCATTTTTGTCCCTCTCTTCTTCTAGTAGGCTATGTAAGTTAGATGCCAGTGATTGACTAGTCATTTGCATAATCATCCATATAATTAGGGGTAGATGACCTCACCGTTACAACCCTTAAAACAGAGATCACCACCACTACTTAATCCAACATACCTACTTCCATCATGCACCTGCAAACAAATGCATTTCGAGATGTATTTTACTACTGTATTATTTTTATTATCAATTTACAAATTGACTAATAATAATAATAATCTACTCACTTATGGTACTGTGCCTGCAGAAAATTGAACTCTTCCTTTATGCGGTCACACGATTCGCCGACAGTGAACTTGAACGGCTGCCCTGGTTGTGGTGGGCCCTAGAACAATGAACACAAACTTCATCAGACGATCATTCACTTCACAAACAAGTATGAAAGGTTGCAAAATATCAAGGAAGATACAACAATATGTTTTGAGGAATGAGCTGTTTATGCAGGAAAATGTCACTAATATGCATGCCGAAGTTTAGCAGACATTAGTAAGCACCCACGTCAACAAATCTGAATACCAATACCGCTAGTTAAAATGATTACAAGTAAGTTTCCCAAACAAATTAAGAATATAACAGAGGAGAAAGAAACATTGTGAAATTAATCCTTCATGAGAGAATAAAGATAAAGATGCGTAATGGAAGGCCGAATACGATTTGTTTTTTCTTCTCTCAGAAGTGGATCTGTTGTATTGAATAGTACCAATTTGTAACAGAATTATGGCAAGTTCTATGAAACGACATTCATAAACATTTTGATCAGAAAGAAGGAAATCGTTTATTAGAAACATGTTATGAAGTTCTTTTAATTAACGATTCCTATCCGCAATATGAGGTCAACTTCCATAGCTGAGCATGTAAGGTCACGTTACACAGTAAGGACTGGGGTGCTGCAGAACTACTAACAACGTGGGTGTAAGATATCTTAGGAATAATTTTATATTTTCTTTTAAGTACAGTAAGTTAGTGATTTACATTAGTTATCATCACAGAGCTATTCTGCGAATTTATGCTATTGAGCTGGAGAGTGTTATTAATCGATCTGGCGGCTTCGGTGGGTTAGTTGGAAGCATGTTGAGCTTCTACTGTATGCCCAAGATCACGGGTTCAAACCCGGCCAAAGTCGTCGGATTTTTAAGAGCGTTAAAATTCCCTCAATAAGTTATGCCTTCCTTCGGATGGGAAGTAAAGCCGGCGGGCCCATGTCATAGATTTATGGCATGTAAATGAGCCTTCCACTAACTACGATTCTGTGAAGCTAAATGTGTAGGTTAGATTTGATTAATGCTCTATTAAGTTCCAACGTTCACCACCATGTGCCGGTTGCGGTGGCATCTAGTAGCCGACGTATTCGCAGCTAGGTGTCGTTGACGGTAGTAGTCGAAATTGATCGTCTTCAGTCCTTACTTGAATTACAGATAACCCACACTAATACAGTCATCACAATTAACACCGGTTATCAGACAGACTCTACACACACCCAAAGTAGACGGGGCTACATGACCGCGTTGTCGCAGCCCCTAGACGAGGAACCAACCAACCATTAATCGAGATGCTTGTGATATTAATTGTACTATTTTGTGCCATATTTGCTACTGGGCCAACATACACACTTGTAACAAATTATTTCGATTGATTGCAGCCCAAGTGCGTTCCCCCTAACTCACTCACTATTAGTTATCACTGAGTTAGTTATTGTTTTAAGGGGCAGAACTACGAGGTCATCTGCCCCAAGGTTATCACTGAGATAATGTACCTTATTTCAAGTTCCAAGTCAAACTATCCTCTACTTGTGATTACAATTAAACACTTTAACACAGGTTATTAGATACACCCCACCTGGCAACCAAATACAGTCTTGGCGTAAGGGAACGTACCCATACTATGTGACCCGTTTAGGGGGGGGGGGGGGAGAGAGAGAGAGAGAGAGTGAGAGAGAGAAGGAGGTCTTCAAAATACCACGCTCAGTCAGACCCGTTTAGGGGGAGGGGGGAGGGGGGGGGGGGTCTTCAAAATACCACGCTCAGTCACAGGAGCGGGGGATGGCTTAGATTTTTGTTACGTTGTCGATTTCGCCGAGAGAAATTTCGCGCTTTTTCGACCTATCTTTGAATATGGCGCGCAGTGTTTAGTCGACGAGAGTTTATGCTGTACAATAATGTCGTTGTACGATCGGCTGTACAAAGCTTTTATAAATTGTTACAAGGATTCCTTGTCAATGCAAGCAATACAAAAAAAAAAAGAATGTTGGGTGTCTTTAAAAGATGAGCACAAAAAAAATCTGGAAGAGCTAGAACGTCTAACATTGTTAAACTAGTAATTATAAGCATGCATGCAGTCTTATGCAATAAACGCCGTATTAATAAAGACGAGTATGAGTCAAATTATTTACATTTGTTTCACTTTCTGCCTGCGAAATGATTAAAAATTATACTTGTCAATACTACGTAAAAACTTTAAGAGGAAGGTCTTGGCATATACTACGAGTGGTCACCGAGGGGAGGGAGGGGTCGAAAAATCTTAAAAAATAGGTCACGTAGTATGGGTACGTTCCCTAATATGAAAATATACGGAGTGAGGGGGATACAAATTATTAATTGAAACAGAATTCCAATACAACAATTTCAATATGGTACATGAATAAGACTGTAAAATGCCTGAGAGTATGGGGGGAAACAGCCGGAGAAATGCTGGACTCAAACCACCAAAATTATTCCAACGCTCAGTACGGTAATAAATTAGAACTACTGTATATCCGATGGCAGATAATTCTAGAACAAACTATATGATAACGGTCGCACAAAAGAAGTTGCGTGCTAGCTTCATCTAGGTACGATCACACTCCCCAGCCCATTGCATGTACTGTATATTCCTGACAAACACATAATCCCATACTTGTTTTATGAGGTGGGGCCTGTACACATTATTTTCCGGGCAGGCCCAGCGTTATCCA
The DNA here is from genome assembly GCA_946902985.2 of Meconema thalassinum. Classification (NCBI taxonomy): domain Eukaryota; kingdom Metazoa; phylum Arthropoda; class Insecta; order Orthoptera; family Tettigoniidae; genus Meconema; species Meconema thalassinum. The sequence continues at coordinate 1,378,362,946 of OX336388.2, read as the reverse complement.
GCCATCAAAAATAAAACAAAGTGTATGAAAACAATTACGGGAGGATAATAAGTTTGCCGAACGGAATGGGATACAGGGCAAACAACCCAGCCGGCACGGCACACAATAATATGTGTACGCGGCACAGTACATTTCTATGGCGCAGTATGGACAGCTGACGTCATCCGAGTTTGATGTGGCCGCTCAAATATTGGAGCAGCAATTGGGATGGGGGAAGGGACGCGTGTATTTGTTGAGCTGGCCCTCTGATGTGCGTGCACGCGCCCAGGGATACTACACGCAAATGATAATATCGCTCTTCCGAAACGTAACCGTGCTTACCACAATGATAATGCATGTGTCATGTTTATCTTTATTTATCTCCACAGTCTGGACTCGACCCACCCCTCCACTCATCAACTTATGGAGACAATAAAAAATCACATTTTTTAAATTAGCATGTTAGTCAGTAAGAAGGGGGCGGGGCAAGTCCAATAAAAGTTTCCAGCTCCACCGTACGTTTTGATGGTGATTTTTCATCTGGGAATATTTCAGTCCCGTACCGTACCGTAGTGTAAGGGGCTTGGGACATTGTTGTTATATAAGTCCGTATAGACTACTGGAGTGTGGATGTGGAATTTGATGATAACCTGTATTATTGCAGAGATAAAGCTTTAGTCTACGTTAAGCTACGAGGGTTGTAATACATCATATGTTTTTGGGGCGTACGTTGGACCTGTAGGCCTAGGCTATGATTTTATAATAACACAATACATATGTTTTAAGTTGAAAACGTATCACACTATTGTAAAGTGTATCTCAGGTCTATATTGTCTGATCGTTAGTTATGTTTTCGCATTGAAAACTCGGCAAACAGATTACATTTAATATCCATTTAGTTCACATACCAGCAACCTCTTTTTAAATCACACGCACACTAAAATCAAAGTATTTACGGGACGAATTGAATCACTTTTAACCCTTCATAAGACATAATTATGTATTTTAACAAATATGTTTTTTATTTATTAAAATTAAACTAATGTTATTTTAATTTTTACAATTTAATTTTGATATTTATATCTACAACATAAATTTGTATATGTAGTCTATATTTATTTTACTTTTATATAAAATATAAATATTGAAATCTAATTTCTATATTTATATTCAATTTTGATTTCTATATTTGTTTTTATATAAACTGGCCCGAGGATGAAACGGGATGCACCCAGCCTCGTGAGGCAAAACTGAGAAGAAATGGGTTCGATTCCCACCTCAGCCATCCTGAGTGGTTTTCCGTGGTTTCCCCACTTCTACTCCAGGCAAATGCCAGGATGTCTCCTAATTTAAGGCCACGGCCGCTTCCTTCCTATTCCGAGCCTCAATAAACACACTCACTATCACTGACAATACTGGTTATCAGTCAAGACTCAAGTACATAGGACCGACGACCCCGGTCCCTAAATGAACAACTCAAACTAGAATCAGTACTTCAATTCATGGTGGTGCCCTGCATTTCTAATTTCGGAAATGAAAGAACAAGTGCAGCGAAACGCCCGAACTTTCATAAAATACTGCCTCCGGTGAATGGTTTGAGGCGGAATTTCACATCCACTCGTATCTGGGGAAATGAAGTTGATTGAGGGTCTTCCCTTTGCTACCACCTCAACACCCCAAATATTATCGAGGAAAACATTGGAAATACCAGACTAAAGGTGCAGTGAGACTTAGTAACGTCCCCATGTTATTTTACACATATATATGCCTATGTGTAGAATGCTGTTTAATAGTAGGCTAGAGGTTTGTACACAAATATAAAAATAACTCAGTATACTTTTTTCGCAGCATACAACTGTCAACGATACCAAACTACATGATCAAAATAATTCAAAATGAATAAAATAGAAGCATCTTAATGTATGTTCGTTCCCAGGCTGGGTAGTACTAGAAAATCCCTTTGCTGTCGTAACTGGTGCACATGTCGAAAATAATATACGATTTTTCCCTTGGTATTATAAATGAGCGTTAGGCTACTTATTCTCGCTATATAAATGCTAGCTTTTCATTCAAACGGTTGTTACAAGGGCACCTGTCAAAAGAGTCAATATTAAGTTATGGATATGTACAGTATCTCCTGAAAAAGGAAAGTGTAATTTGTTGGAAATAGAAGCCTCTGTATGTTGTCAGCTATCATACTCCCTCGCTATCTTATCTAACAGGAGTGTGTGCTTAAGAGATTAAACAAAAACTGTGTGTTCGCACCACAGTCCGATCGAGTTCAGCAGTTAGGCTAGTCTAGACTTCCTATCCCACAACACCGGTGGACGATGCTAATATATTGTTGTTCAATGCCAGTCACATTTTCAACAAGCTGTTATTGTTGTTAATAATATACTTGAGTATATTTAGAATCTGTCTGATAACAGGTGTGGTGGTATAGCGGTGTCTGTAGTATGTGTATTTGTAATGCAGGTGAGGATTGGGAAGGAGGCGGCCGTGGCATTAAGTTAGGAACCATCCCGACATTTTGGCTGGAGTAGAATTGGGAAATCGACGGAAAACCACTTCCAGGATGGCTGAAATGGGAATCGAACCTACGTCTTCTCAGTTTTGCCTCGCGTGGCTGAGTGGATCCCGTTTCAGCCTCCAGACCAGAATTACATTTTTTGGCAGAGCTGGGTATCGAGCCCGGACCTCCGGGGCGACAACCAAGAAGTGGCTCATTTTCAACAAAATCAACTATGCAGTAGACTCGATATATTCGACAAGGAGGAGGATACAGGTGTGGAGTTGGGCTGGGGATGGGGGTGTGGGACAGTCCGCCTCCTCACGGACACAATAATTATATGCAGTGTTTACAAGATAAGTTTGTGTATCAGCATATTATTGTGCTGAAACAATCACAACCTCGAAGGGGATAATTTACTCTATTGTCTGTAACTCAAGCTTACAGTACAGTTTATGGCCGGTCAGCCCCGGTTTGGGCAGTTGTACAAAGGACAGTCGGCAAGCCTCAGGCATGTGCAATAGAAACGTGAGTTGTCAGTTGCGCGGAATGCAACTCACGCATCAATTGCACATGCCTGGAGGTCACCGACAATCCTCTGTATGACTGCATAACCGGGGATGACCGGCCAAGAAATGTAGCGAAACTGTAACTCACCCACTGCAACATTTTCTTGTCACTAAAATGTACACAACCCCGCGGAGAAACCGCGCGCATATAATCGCTCACCACAACCGCGATTGGGAGCTTCAGCTAGTCAGGAAATCAGAGGTACGAATCCCCAACGGCTAACCTGAGTGTGGTTTTCCCGTTTTTTTTTCACACTCCCCCCAGTAAAATCACCGAAATGTCGCCTTATTTCAAGTCCCGGGGCACCTCTGATACTAATAATTACAGTTACTACAGTCACCAGCAAAAAAGAGGAGAATCTGAAATGTGGCATTACAGGAGAATTATCAAGATCAGATGGGTAGATAGATTAACAGATGAAGAGGTATCAAGACGAGTGAGAGAGGAGAGATGTTTCTGGCGACTGCTAATGAACAGGAGAGATAGATTAGTAGAACACATAGGCCTACTAAGACACCCAGGAATAGCAAACTTAGTTATGGAAGGAAGGGTCGAGGACAAGAAATGTAGGAGAAGACCAAGGTTAGAATATGTTAAACAAATTGCCTCGGATGTAAGGTATGGTAGCTTTGTAGAGATGAAACGATTAGCTCAGGACAAGAAGACATGGAAAGCTGCATCAAACCAGTCATAATAATAATAATGTCGTATGGCCTCGGGTGCTAGCTTTGTTATTTGACGCCCAGAGGGCAGCTTGCATGTCGAATTTTTGTCGTTCCTTGGAGCGCTATGAAAGTCAAGGAGGTTAGATATCTAAATTCATTGACACTATAGCGCTTCCTAGTAGAGAATGGAGGAACTTTATGTTGTAGGAAAACCCCGAGATTAATTATGCCATTATGAACACGGCATACTGAATTCAAATGGGTTCTTTAACATGCCAACTACGTATGACATGCGTGCCGGGATTTTTGTCACCTTTCAAAAATCACTTACCACGGCCAGGTCCGACACGATAACCACTCACCCACCGTGGAAAGCATAAGAATAATAATACAGTATAATGTTATTGGATTTGCGTCCCTTTTAACTGCTGTGGATTTTAGAGACGCCACCGGAGTGCCTGAATTTAGCACCGAAGGAGATCTATAACGTGCCAGTAAATCTACTGACACGGCTCCCTCAGATTTGCGGACCCACGGAGGATTCGATCCGGTAACCTTGGACACAGCACGCGAGAACCTTACCGCTGTGTCACGCAGCCAGTCACAGTCAAAAGACTGAAGACTCAAACATACAACAGTCACCACAGAAACACAGGTTATGGAAGCCACCACCGCGCTCACCGTACAGCTATGGTCCTAACAGCTGTAGTGTTGGAAGTGTCAGCAGCGTTATAACAGGTACACTACTGGTACGTTCATCGCATAGAATAAGGGTAGGCCACTTTAAAAAAAGAAAAAGAGATAAAAACTGGCACTCCACAAGTTCGTGCTGCACATTTTGCGACAGGTATTTGCTATTCCCAGCACATTCGACCCGTTTGAACTGGAAGGAACAAGTGAAATGGGTTAATCGCGGAGAGGCTTGAAGATGGACGGCATGGCACACTCGTTCCAGCCATTCTTGGCAGCAAATAAATGGAACCACGAATTAGCTTGCCAATGAAACTACTTGAGAGCCTACATGAATTTGTAAAACATAACACAGTGTGCCGCAAGTTCCTCCGACGGTATTCCATCCTACCAAACTGTTAGCATGTATTTTTCCATGATATTGAATGCAGGCCTCACCTTTTAGGTCATACACACCATAAGTCTACTTATCGCTACGATTCCTGTTTTCCCAATTTTATACCCATCACAGTTAATAATTGATGGTTAAACTGATACACGTCAAAACAACGATCTTGGGGCATTACTTCCCACTGAATACTGTTTTGTGATGGTGACAAACGGTAGGTGTTAAAATATCGAACTGAGAAAGAGAGGTTGGTTGGTTCCTCAGTTTAGGGGCTGCGACAACGCGTTCATGTAGCCCCGTGTACTTTGGGTGTGTGTAGAATCTGTCTGATAACCGGTGTTAAGTGTGATGACTGTATTAGTGTGTGTATCTGTTTTCAATTCAAGGAAGGACAGCATACATTTAATATTTTCAAGTAGTTCCTACTTTTGCCGCCAAACGCCACCGTCAGCGACTACTAGTTCGGAACCTGGTTACCAGACGCCACTGCAGTGCCGGCGACGAACGTCGGAACCTAAGAGCATTTGTCAAATGTTTAACCTAACATAATTTAGCTTCACACAGGTGTAATTAGTGGAAGGTTCTTTAACATGCCATAAATCTATGACATGGGACCGCCGGCTTTACTTCCCCTCTGAAGGAAGGCACACAGAGATTTTTAACACTCTTAAAAAGTCCGACGACTTCGGCCGGGTTTGAACCCACGATCTTGGGCATAGAAGCTCAGCATGCTACCAACTACCCCCTGAGAAAGAGAAACAAAACCACGGTCCCTCCATTGTGGATGCCGCACAATAATGCTGTGTTTTCATTAGAAACTGGTAGGCCTATTACATAAGAAAATAATAATGAATGAGCTATCGGCCACAGCAAACATAATTGTCTTATCTCAATGACAGTGGTAGAAGGCATCCATAGCGAGCATCATTAGCGTTGAGCTGGTCACCCGGCTAGCTCAATGAAAAGTAGAGAAGACAGGCGAACAACACACACACACACACACACACTGCAGCAAACATGCGCTTCCAGGAACTGTTTACTTTGGCATCGAAATTGCAACTCAAACCGACCGGCTTACCTCACTCACAAAGGCTTGGCAAATGGCACAAGCAAGCTCTAGCAGGAAAAACTGGCTGTGGTGTGGACTAGTAAAGTACAAATATACACTTGGCGTGTTTGTCTGCTAAGCTTGTGTGAATGTGTGTACGATTTGCGGATTCATGGTGTTTGTGTGTTTGTGCTGGGTATCCACCCTCCGACAACCACAAGGCCGAACCAAATGAGTTCGCTAGAAAAATGTTCTCTTGTTGTATAATTTCTCCAACGCGCCAACAGTTTCAAACTTTCATTAAATATTCATTAAAAATATCCACGCACCACAGAGAAGTAAAGTTGTTAAAAAAATGTTTTTCATGCCAGATTGCTAAGCGTTACTGGAGTCGGTACATGACGGTGGGGGATGGAGAAAAAAAGAAAAGTGTTCGTGGCTCGATATATGTTGATATCGATTCCAACCGCTACGTACTGTGCTCATTTACACATTAAGATTTGTCACAGGTTTTCCTGGAGGGTTGATAACCTTCAAGTTATGCATCTTAAAATAATAATCATCATAATGTTTTCTCGATGATGATTTGAGAAGTTTTTACGTTAAGAATGGTCTAATTTGGAGACTGTGTATAAAAAAATCATACAAACAATCATCTAATATACACAGGGAACACGTTTTGTCAATGAAACTGGACGCTACTGGAGGAAAAACATGGCAAGGAGAATATCTTGCATATGTTTAGGTTTTAAATTTCCAAACGCTAGTGATGAGGTTGAAATGATGATGACCTCACAATCACTCAGTCCCCCGAGGCCATGGAACTCCGTAGTACCCGTTGGGCAAAAGCCTAGCATGCTAATCACTTAGTGACGGGGCTGTGCAGGGTCATAGTGACCCCGCACTACGGTTCCCAGGTGAAGGTTAGAATTATGACAGGCAATATCGCTTGGCTGCCAACACTGTTATGAACCACAACACGGCAGTACCAGTAAGTAATCATTATTTTATAGTCAATAGGAAATCATATGTGACGTCCTAATCGTGCGAGGACGCAACTTATCAAAAGGTTAATTATGTGGAACGCTACTCAAGCTATATCAGATGGTCTTGGCTATTTCGTTCCAGGAAGGGAACAAACAAGGCATGGCAGAACGAATTGCACAACGTTCGACAGCATTTTGCCACTTAAAATGGTTCTTATAGCGATAAATGGAAGCCGATTCCGCATTGCACAGGGAGTAGCTAACAGTACTCACGATCAGTTGTAAACATAGACGGAGCACAGGATGTTGCTGTTGATTCATTTAGGGTCTTTGCGGCATCAGCTCCGTGCATGTGTATTCAAACTGTCTGATAACCTGTGCCATTGTGATGGCTGTAAATGTATGTGTATTGTAAGCAAGTCTAGAATTGGGAAGGAGGCAGCCGTGGCTTTAAGTTAGATACCATCAAGGAGTAGAAGTGGGGGAAACCATGGAAAACCATTTCTAAGATGGCTGAGGTGGGAATCGAACCCAACTCTTCTCACTTCTACCTCACGAGACTAAGTGTACCCCCGATTCAGCCCTCAGACCAGAATTAAATTTCTTGGCAGAGCCGTGAATCGAACCCAGACTCAGAAGAGACATCCACTGCGCCACGAGGTGGACTCCGTAGTACATGAACCGTCCTAAATAATCGTGTAATCTGGTGTCTAGACATCAGGTATTATTATTATTATTATTATTATTGTTCAGAAATACTTAGGCGTGTACTGTATATCGATTGGAATTTCAGGTGGGACAAGCATATTAATCAAGTTACTTCCAAACTAAGAATAGTTTTAAGTAATTTTTTCATTGAGGCAAAATATGCCTACCTCAGTGCTAAGAATGGCATAAGTTTCTATCGATTATTGGAAAGTATAATTCGATAAGGAATAAAGGCTTGGGGACTCGCTTGAAATGCATACATTAATAGAATTACCAGCATTCAAACACGTTCCCTAAAATTCTTTGTAAGACATGGTGAAAGGCATGGATTATATTCACCAGTGATATTGTTCTACAATTTTCAGATAATGCCTTGTAGAGGCCCAACACATTTTATGATAATTATGGAAATTTTTTTAATAGTACTTTCAAAGAACATTTAAAACATCAAAAGGAAACAAGATTTAAGAACACACATTTTGTAATCCTAAAACAAATAATGAATTCGGCAAAAGATCATTAGGTTACATGGTGCCATTTCTATTTATCAAGCTACCATATTCACTGCTGGTCTTTGAGAATATGGCAAAAAAAAGTATAAAAAATGGATATTAAATAACCTCTTAAACTAAGTGGACAACTGTTTGTATATGAACATGTAATATTTATTTATTTATTTATTTATTTATTTATTTATTTATTTATTTATTTATCGTATGGCTTTTAGTGCCGGGAGTGTCCGAGGACATGTTCGGCTCGCCTGAGTCTCGCTTTCAGCGGACACCCTAAAGGGTGAGCTACAAGTTCCGTTCAATTTCAAGTAGTTCCAACTTTCGCCACCAGATATCAATGATACCTAGTGGTGAACGTTGGAACTTTGATAGAGCGTTCTGACGAAATCTAACCTAACAAATTTTGCTTTACACAAGTTTAGTCTGTGAAAGGATCTTTTACATGCCATAAATCTATGACATGGGACCGCCGGCTTTACTCTCCCCCCCCCCCCCCCCCCCCCCGAAGGAAGGCATACTGAAGGATTTTTAACGCTCTTAAAAATCCGACGACTTCAGCCGGGTTTGAACCCGCTATCTTGGGCATAGCAGTTCAGCATGCTACCGACTACGCCACCGAAGCCGCTTAACATGTAATAGACTCCTATTCATAGACTGTGGCAATATGAAAGGAAAAATTAATTGAACATGACAGTAAAAGTTTTAAGTCACGTTTTAAAAATAGTAACGGCATATCTGTTGTATTAAGGTAGGAAGAAAAATATTAAAATATACAACAATTGCTTTATTGCATTAATATTAACATACCGGTAATATAGTTAGTTAGTTAGTTATTGTTGTTTTAAGGGGCGGAACTACGAGGTCATCTGCCCCTACCGGTAATATAATCATTATAATCATCATAATTAATTGTTATGAGGAGATTGAAAATTTTTGTGAACTATTATTAGCGGCACTGTATAAAAAAATTGAAAGTGAGAGATTGGACCGTAAAGTTGTAAATTTAATTGTTTTTGTTAACATACATATTGTATTAAGCTTGGCAGGACCAAAAATTTTAAAAATTGGCTTAAATAAACAAACTGTAAACTAAAAAAAAAAGAAACTATTAGGGCCTATGCCTATTAGGACCTTCGGACATCATAAGGGAAAAATAATCACATGTTTCAATCAAAATTTTGAAGTTTGGTATAACTATTAGCTTCAATTTTCGAAATTATAAAAGTAATGTTTATTAATAGCCTTCTTCTTCTTCTTGTTTCGAATAGACCATCTAAGGACAACGACATTCAACTGTTACATTTGGAGTGGGCTTTGATGTTTGCCCAGTAGTTACGCATCCTCTGGCTGTGATGTTCCCTCCTCTCCTGGGTCCATAGGGCACCTGTTTTCTTTCTTGGTGGTTTGTCCTGGAACCTCAATTGCTGAAGCATCTTCCTGAGAGATGTCCAGTCTTTTAAGTCTCTTTCCGTCCCTCCAAGTTCTTGCAGATCTTTGCTCACTTCCCTCAACCATGGTGACCTGGCCTTCCGCTTTTGCCAGTAACCGAGGAGCTGGTAGGATGCATCCTGTAGACGTGTCCATAAATGCTAGACGTCGTTTCCTAACAACATCCGTGATTCTTTCACAGTACGTGTAGAGCTCTTGATTAGGCCGCCTTCTGTATTCATTACCTTCCTTAACAGGCCCCAATATATTCCTCATTATCTTTCTCTCATGTACTTCGAGTTTGTCCGTGAGTCCCTTCCGGTTGAATACTAGACATTCTGAAGCATATAAGTCTTCAGAACGTATAACTGGTAGTGTCTCATTTTAGTCTTTCGGGAGAGACACTTTTTATTATATGTGTTCTTGGTTAGTTGAGAAGCCATTTCTAACTTGTTAACTCGAGTTGATAATGCCCTTACTTCCGAAAGATTCGGTTCAATAGCCTATTATTATTATTTTGTTTAACGTTTATTTATATTGGGACGTCTTTCCTTTTTCAATTTACACCTATTTTTTTTAATTCAAAACTTGTAGATTAACTGCTGGAAAGGTAGATGGCCTCATGTTCTGCCCCTAAAAACACTCACCATCACTACCACCACCCCCATATAGTCTCTGGATATCCTAGGTTGGAAGTTGAGCGTATTCTATTTAGTTGTCTTCACGAGGCTGAGTGTACCCTTTTCCCGCCATTACCGCAACATTCAAAATGGGAACGGATGTGAATTTGGGTGCCAAAAATGGGTTACTCTGAACTTTGAAGCAGGCATGTTCTAGGGGAGAGAGCTCCCAGAAAAGAAGTACGATGTGTTTCATACCTAAGGTTCACTATCCCAGCGAAGTCCAGACACGATGTACCAAAAGCCTGCTGATGAGCCTAACTTGGAACGCCTAGGCGAAACCCCGAAATAGACGCGGTAGAAACCTAGGTTTGCTGGAGTTTAAGAACCATCACATTTGCAAGCGTTCGACATGAACAGACTCGGGCGTTCCTCTCCTTTCGCTTTTGAATAGGCAATAAGTACTGCCTTATCAGTTTTGCTGTTGGCAGCCACACTGAGCTTCGTAAGCTTCACAGGCTCTTCTACAGGACTGGTCCGCATTGTTTGCTTTATCGCAAGACAATAATTAATCTAGTAAATTCATAATATACTGAACTATTATTTATTTTACTTATAGCATGTTATCAGTACCTCGTGTTACAAATTAACGTTTAAAGTATGAGCTTAAGGATTTGTTTAAGTATGGTAAGGTAAATAAAACGTATAGTTTCCCCTGTTAAGTCTGCAAGTAACTTCCATTAAAAACTTCATTGCTACAATTAAACATAAATAATCAAGAATCTGTTCCTTAACACTGCACTGTAACGGTCACAATGTTTAAAAGTTCTTGCAGGCAAGCTTGTAACGTAAGAGTACCCGCTCCATGAGCTAAGAGCGTCCTCTCCCATGTCTAATGCAAATTTTAGATTTTATTTCCAAGATAAAAAAAAGCCAATTCCATTGTCATCGTAGAACAGGAAAGTTAACAAGTAGTTCCGTGAAGAACTATACAGCCTATTTTCATATATCCTACTTATATTAATTGCCACTATCAACATACACAATTTCAGTTTGATTGCTGTAATAGATTCGTAGATATTGAGAACCGACTAAATATTTCGGATGGTCGCCATGTTGGATTTTATATATGTAGGTCCTAGAGTTATGTACTGTTACATGCAGATTATTGTGAACGTGTAGTAACTTATTCAAACTTCAATCGCATAATTAGGACACAAGAAAAATCAAGGAGATTTAAAAATTTTTCACAGCTGCCATCTTGAGGTTATGGAAACAATTGAAATAAATTAGATGCCAGTGGATTAACATTCGGATAAAGATTTACTGTACCAAGTTTCACTGCACGCGGATGGTTAAATTGCGAGAAACGTCCATGTGAATATTTATAATTCGCGTCACCGCCATGTTGGATTTGTGATCACCAGGTTATTTAAAGTCCTATAGGTGAACTTAAGTTCATAGCCCCTATGAACATTAAAAAAAGCAGTTTGATTGCTAAAATAGATTCGTAGATATTCAGTATCGTCTAAATATTTCGGATGGTCGCCATGTTGGATTGTTAAATGTATAGGCCATATAGTCATGTACCATTAAAGGAAAATTATTGCGTAGGTTCATTATTCAAACTTTCACTTCGATCGCATGACTACATCACAAGAAATAAAAACTTAATTTTAAAATTCGCACTGCCGCCATCTTGAGGTTATGTAAACAATTGAACTAAATTAGATACCAGTGGATTACAATGTGTATAAATATTTCCTGTACCAGGTTTCAGTGCGCTTGGGACATTAAATCGCGAGAAAGGTCTATTTAAAATGTACAAATTCGCTTGGCCGCCATGTTCGTTTTGTAGTTAACCGGTTTTTGAAAATCTTATAGATGGACTTCCAGTAGTGCCCTTTATCTCCGTACAAAATTTTAGGGAGATACCGCTAATAGTTTCAGAGATATAGAATGCCAGTGAAATATTTCGCACATCCGCCATCTTGTGATTATGTAAACAATTGAACGAAGTTAGATGTCGGTGCATTACAATGTATATAAACATATACTGTACCAAGTTTCATTGCGTTTGGTTGGTCAAATCGCGAGAAACGTCTATTTAAAAGTCGCAAATTCGCTTGGCCTCCATGTTGGTTTTGTAGTTACCAGGTTTTCAAAAGTCACATAAGTGAACTTATAGTAGTTCCCTCTATCACCATAGAAAATGTCAGGGTAATATCGGTAATAGTTTCGGAGTTATTGAATGCTGGTGAAATATTTCGCACAGCCGCCATGTTGGATTGGTGAGTCGTAACAAAATTTGAAGGGCACGGTCGAGGTCGCCGGGAATAGTGCTATGAACTTTCCGAGTTTCATTGAAATCGCTCCTGCCGTTTAGATTTTATTAGGGGGGGACACACACACGAATCACACACACACACACACACACACACACACGCGCACACACACACGGACAAAAGGTGATCTCATAAGCCTATTTTTTCAAAATTGAAAATAGGCTAAAAATTGTTGTCTGTGATACTGTTCAAGATATGTTCCAAAGTGTTGTAAACCATACGACATTTTGCGTCCTATCACACCCTACGGGCATACTCGAACAATCAATGCCCGTTTAGAAATCGTAATGCTAATTATAATTTCTCTTTCATTGGCGTAATAACTGTCATTAAGCAGCCAATGTCAATCCTTTTCACAGAAGGAAGCCGCCTCAGAAGTCTGAAGAGTTTTAATTGCTTACGGAAACAATTCCTAGGCAATCCGATTGTGTGACATTTTGTTTATCTCTGCCGCTCCGCGGATATTCCTACCACAGCGAACCAGTGTTCTTCCTCTATGTCTTCTCAGGTCTATAAACACGAATAATAGTAACGCCTTTGTCCACCTGCTATATCTCCTTTTTGTAACATGTCCAGTCCACTGCAACTTGCGAGTTTTCACTCTTTGGTCGTATATTTGCAGCCACTCTAATAAGACTAAATACATTATACATAATAATAACAACAATCTCTATGCTTTTAGGTCGTGTAGTGCACAAATAGTAGATGGAAGTTAGAGAATTAAAATGTTGCGCGTTCGAGTCCTACTGTGTCAGGCTAATCTTTTTATTTATTTATTTATTTATTTAATAATTATTAGATACAACCATGACAAGGTCATTTTACACTAATATTTTAACAATTTCAAATAATATTAACAAAAACAACAACAATAACAGGTAACAATTGGCAGTGATGGCAACAAGGGATAAATCTCGGGAAAGACGCTGGGAGTGATTGGGGTAGTGAGTGATTAGGAGGGTGAGGGGGTAGGAATTGAGGATGAAAGGGATCTTCTAATGTTATGTTTGAATGTTCTATAGGGAGAGAATATGTCAATATTTGGAAGGGAGTTGCTATGGGTAGGTAGACGGTGGAAAATAGAGCGCTTCTGTGCTTCAAGACGTGGGCGAGGTATGTGGTGTAAATGGTTCTAACGTGTTGAACGGGAGGGAACATGGAGTGGGAAGTAGCTTAGTAGCAAGTTACATTTTGTGTAACCATTCATAATTGTATATAGGAAACACAGGTCAGTAAATTGTAGACGGCTTCTCAGGTCGAGTAAATTGAGCTGATTTAGAATGTCGGATTTGGCAAAGTGGCTTAGTGAAGGATTGCGAGCTTTGACAATTGATATGAAGAAATTAAAGACACTGTTCAATTTAGAAATATTGGTTATAGCCGAAGTAGACCAAATTGGAGAAGAGAAATCAGGGTAGGGAGAACATATGTGGTGAAGTATAATTTAAGTGCAGTGAGGTCTTTAATTTCTGTGAATCTATATAGAATGCTTTATATGTTCTAATAACTAAAACCTTTTATTTGTATCATCGTGGTCGTGAAAATTCGATTCTTGAAAAACAAATCATCAAAACGCAATAAAATGTAAGCTCCCAAAATTCTATTTTCTATACTATCAAATATTTCATTCGCATCGTTCATACTCTTTGAATCTGAATTCATGGTAGAATTCCCAGTTTGGCCACCACTACCAGAAGTGAGGGGCCAAATGAAGCCTGACAGTAGCCAGTGCCCATCCCTGGACACTCGACTGCCAGCCCGGGCTTGTTTTTATTGCTGTTTGCGTCGTATCTGCCGCTCTACATGATAAAAAAAAAGTGCTGGCTTGCATTGCCGCGGTTGCTTTATGTAAATCGATCGAAATTATCGTGCATCAGGGCCTACACATTACATGATCTAGCGCTACAACTAGCACTAATCTCGAGTAATTAGAACTCATTAATAATACACTTTATAAAACAAGCAGAACACGTTCCAAGGACTGGCCTCAACATGATAAATATGAGAATCCAAATAAATGTCATGAGAACACAGCCATGCAAAATGAGATTCAGTTTGTAACGGATACTTTAGGGGGAGAGGGGAGAACTAATTTCCGCAGCGAGTGCCATGGCAGAAAATATGTAATTTAATACAGAACGTGATGACTTTTTTTTTTCAACAAGAAGTACACGCAAACATAGCGAGAAGGAGAGAAAATTTGCAATTTAAATCCTAACTGTAGGTTCAAGCCACTCAATGCGCTGTTTCCTGATCCTAACATCGCAACATCACGTGGTCTCCATTTCAATAATAATGATTCAAAAAACCTTCATGCTAATGACTGTCTTGCAAAGCTTCTTCATTCGAAATAATGATAACATGCACTTCCAGTTGATAGCCTATAACAGGGCCTGACAGCTGTGTGCACACGACCACTCCACCACGCTGCTCTCTAGTTCAGTTCACTGGCAGGGGGGCCAGCCGAATACTCAACCCACACTACAGACCACCTGGAATCAACACATACCACCTTACCCTGAGCTCTTACCTGACGTCACACTTCATTTACAAAAGCCACACCTCACTGCAATGCCATGGGCTGACCTATAATAACACGAAGTAGCTGATGGGAGTCTTGCGGTCAAAGAGGCTGACCATAAACCTAACAATCTACTATACTAAACAACTCTATTACTGACGGGTCCTCCCGGCCAAGACCGACTTGGTAATTACAGTAGATGATTCGTCAACCCAGGTATCAGAATCGAACTGTTGTTGGTGCCTCAATGGATCATAGAATGGTATAAGTAAAATAGTCTACCTGTACAAAATATATGTTATTATACAACAAAAAAACATGTCAATTTACAGTAACATCTGTGGCTGATGACCTCGATGTCTGCCCCCTCAAACAACAATCACCACATCTTATAATATTCTTTGTGGCATTCATTAGTCGTAGAACTAGTGAACCCAAGATCAAGATACATGATACTTGGTTGTTTCGGAATCTATGACCTCACCAGTCTCGCGAGGAAACGTGATTATTGTGTAGCAGAATTTTTATTAATTAGAAGCACATTGCTCCGGATATGTATAGTAGCTAGGTAACTTGTGAATAATTTTAGTCAATTTAACGATATCCAGGGCCGTATGTACAGTAATTAAATTGACTACACCCTCGTAACCTGACGACTGGGGTATTCAGGAACTGGTGACACCTAGAGATTCGTAACCTAGGTGCTATTTACTCTTTTCTCCGGCAACCCTGTCTGCCCTCCTGGCGATCACTTCCCTCGTTCAGAGGACCGCAGCTTCCTGTCTTCCTCCATATACTCTATCAATGAACGTTTCTTAAATTTGGAGCAGATAACCGTCTAATTTGGCCTCTTAAACAACAACCATCATCGACTCAAAATTTCCATCAAAGACGGAAAAATAAAACGGGAAAAGCAACTATCAATATGGCGAGTGCAAGGACACGCCATATATAGAATATAATTTCTTAAAAAGAAAACTGGTAATAATGAATCAGCTATTGAGGCTACCTGCATCAAATGAGCGCCAGCTGAAACGAGCACTATTTTATCAACACAAGAAATTATCGCAATGACAACGATGACGCCAAGTCCCTAAAGAATAAACAATAACGACAAATTTTCACTCCAAAATAACTGTTGGCTAACGGTAACTTCGTTATTATTTTTTGTAAGTTGTTGCTCCATTTGTGGGACTTGGGCATCGTGGTCATTACGCCCCGTGCACTTGGGTGTGTGTAGAATGTGTAGTGTGTGTATTTGTAGTTCGAGTAAAGGTTGGGAAGATGCGGTCGTGGCCTTTAGGAACCATCCGACAGGATGGCTGAGGAGGGAATCGAACCCACCTCTTCTCAGTAACGGTATATTGTAGCATAGTTACTTTCAAGAAGCCAACTCTGTGGGGATATGACCTAGAAATTGTAACTTAGAATAATATTTTTATTGGTTTTACGACCCTACTACTGCGGCTTTTTGAGACACCGGGGTGCCGGAATATTTCCCCGAAGGAGATCTTAAACGTGCCAGTAAATCTACTGACACGGCTCCCTCGATTTTGCGCACACTCAAATGCCAGCTGACTGCACCAGGATTCGATCCTACAACCTTGGGAACAGCAGGCGAGAACGTTGAGCCACGCAGCCAGTCGCCTAGAAATGATTGTCCTCCTTTCTTTATGACTACTGCATAAAGATTCGACATGGCCTGGCTGAAGATGCCGGCTAATTCTCGCCCCTGCACTAGTTGGAGAGAGAGACAGAGGGAGGAAGCGAGCAAGCGACAGAGGGATGAGGGGAGGGGAAGTGTTAATTACGTGTTCACGTTAGAGGGGATTACATTTGCTCCAGCCGGGAACTCGCTGGCTGGATGTAACAAATGAAGCCCGACACCGCAGCGGGTAACCGCCCTGGGTACAGACAGAGAGGGTTGAGCTAGAGTAACCGCGTCTTTCTCATTACAGCCAATAGAGTTGCGGGGCTCCATTGTGGTCAGATTATTGCCAGCCGGTCAGTCTCCGGCAAGACATTACACTAACACCATTTCCATACGTCTAGTCGAATTTCAACACGAGTCAACCTTGGGAACATTGTCGCACAAGGTTCAACAGGGAGGTCATACTAAATGAAATGATCCGTATTATGACATCCAGACTAAGTTTTCAAGTGCACAACTAATACGTAGCTACCCAATTCAAAGACAGATCATTTTCTACTACTGTAGGCCTACAACTACTACAATATTCTAATAATAATTACTATGAATAATAAGATAGAGAGAAACCACGAGGCCTCAGAATAGTATCCGAAAATGTGTTTCCCTTTTGTTTTAACGAGCGAGAGTAAAATAAGCGAATTACTTGACGGTTGTGAACTAACACTTTGTTGCATAACGATAATTATCTCAGGATAAGATGACCTCGATGTTCCTCCCTTTAAGGGACTCCGGAAT
Source organism: Meconema thalassinum (assembly GCA_946902985.2). Taxonomy (NCBI): domain Eukaryota; kingdom Metazoa; phylum Arthropoda; class Insecta; order Orthoptera; family Tettigoniidae; genus Meconema; species Meconema thalassinum. The sequence goes on along the minus strand of OX336388.2, from coordinate 1,378,345,531 downwards.
GTCATATATTGGAAAGCAAAGCCAACTCCGTACAGGCCATGGAGGCCCTGGGAGTAGTGGAAGGTAGAGGCTTCTACTCTTTGTGACATCGGCACTAGAGGGGATGGAGTTACCCATGCTAAATTCCATTTACCATTTTGCTCTGAAACTATTAACAGAAACTAATCTATTTTTATTTTCAGGCATTTTCATAAAGAATCTCTCCTTACTTAGACACAGTTTTTTTGAAAATAAATGTATTTTTGAAATTTCATGTCTTTTTTTTAAACTGCATTATTTAAAAGCGCTTTCATGAACATTTCCGTCTGGCAAAATGAAACAAAAGTAGGCCTACATTTTGAAAAACGTTTTAAAATGTAACACATATAATGACGAATTATAACTAAAATTTTCTGATTTGTATGTTGAAGAAGTTCCAAAAAAGAAACGGGGACATTTTATATCTAGAAAAACATTTTAGCGAGAAATTGAATCAAAGATTTTCTGGGCTTAAGAACATGCCATTACCATAGTCACTTTGCTCTTGCTTCTAACGCAGTCTCTTTCTTAAAAGTAGTTCTGTATCTATCGTCTAATAGATATAGAAATAAAAATGTACTTTGGTGGGGTTACAAATACGACACACGATTGTGGGAAAGTAAAAGGAAAATAGCCCCAGGAATTAGATATGAAAAATATAGCCTATAGGCTTATGTAGCCTACCGTTAGAAAGCTAAACGTCAGTAAATTAATATGTCGCAAAAATAAAATTTTGAAGAATTTGATAATTCCGGAGCTCCTTAAAACAACAATCACCACCCACCATGTTTGACATATCGCTCATTTGCTGCAAGAGTGGCATAACTACAAGAAACCTTGTGCCCGTTTAGACCGGAGTCCGCACGACCACATATGCATTTTACCAATAATCAGTCAGCACGAGAATCAAAATATCCCGGAGCGCCAGATGGGTTAAAGCAAATCGCAAAAACGACATCAAATTTATAAAAATGCTTTGCTGATTTTTGGCTCAATGCAACAATAAGGATAGAAGGAGATTTAATTGGGTGAAACACATCTGGTAAAATTATCTCAGTTTATTTGAAGTTAAAATCTGACTGCAAGAATGCTCAAAGCAGCATCATCCCACGTGTGGCGATCCACACTCTTATTTACACACAATATACAGAAATCTTCCAAACACATTTGACAATCTTTTTGAAAACACGAGTCCGATTGTTAGTCCTGTGGACTGTGTTCCAAAATTATTTACCTTTTAACTCCAGTGCAAAATGAATTGTCCATACTGGAAATAACGTAGATCACTATTTGACTATTTACATGATATTAACACTCGTAGAATAAATGTTTATAGAATTTCTTAAACTTTCACTTGTTTTCCAGTTTTCCAAAATATATCGTTGAAACTATTATTATCATCGTAGCAACACAAATTATTAACACATATTAACAACATCTGAAAAGTATTTGACCATTGAGCATAGCATCGAAGAACTGTGCGAAGCACAACAACAATTAATTGTTCCTCTGACATTAAACATTCGAGAAGTGACTCGATTATGAACTTCAAGTTCCAAACAAAATATATGATTTCTGAATCATTAACTTGATCAATAAATGGTTGAACCATTCAACTATTAGATTTTCCACTTGGGAACAATATTATAAAAATATTTATATTTATGGCCATTTTTAGCAACTTTTACAACTTGCAATTCTTCGACAGAATGCGGAAATTAGAATTGTAGTCTTATAATGAATTCATTTAGTTCATGGCACTAGGATTGAAAATATCCTTCAAATTATTCGTGGTTAAAGAATTATTTTAAATTGGCAGTGGCCCATTCTACTATTTGTGTAAGAACACAATATTATAACAACAACGACAACGGCAAAGGTCTTCCTCTGAAGAAGAATAAACTACTATCATGACAAATCCGGGTTCTAGCAAAATCAAAGTCTAAATGGAATTCGTAAAACAAGGTTGAAATAAGAACTGATGGTTTCAAAGAAATAACCTTCGGGTTATTCATACGACGAAATGTGTGGCTCCAATACTCCTACTATAAACCTGAGCCATCGAACCTGCTATTTGATTGATGCTCGAAAAAACCTTCATTCCTGCGACTTAACATGCGCACCTGGGAATGGCATTACAACTATTCCACACACATAAATTTTCTTCCCCAAAATTTATACAATAAATCAAGCCTCTGCTTGTTATCAACACTGGAAGATTAATAAACTTACAAGTTTATTTTATTTTACCATTCAGTTCAACCAGTGAATTTACCATACTCATGAAAAGCTTCATTTCACTTTCGAAGTGTATTTACGTCATGATTTTATATAAATACAACAATATCCTATTTGATACAAATATCATTTGCTTCCCGTTTCATGCCTCTCCGTGTTATATGAAACATATACTTTGCTCATAGCAAATATCAACTGTTCAACCAGAACTGAAATGTAGGTTGAATGCGGGCTTGCGCTAACCACTCTCCTTCGTAAAATCTCCTGTTCCAAACTAGAAATGTTTCAACTACTTCATAGACTCTTTCTCAATACATATGATTATTATAAAATATAATATCCAAGAATTATTTAGAAAAATTATGAAAATTATTATTATTATTATTATTAGTGGATTATTATTATTTCAAATATGTTTAATTATCATCTCATTATGTGAGAATCCACATGTTCGAACCTTCGAATATGGAAAAAATATCCATTCCTCAACAAAAATAAATTTAACTTTCACAGTTACATCGGCTGATTACCGTGATTTCCCAAAAATATGAAAAATTCAAATAAATGCTCAAAATGCTCGGTCATCGATCCTAAACTGTTCTGAGTGCTGAAAATGCTCAGAATAAATCTAACAAGTCTTGCGTAAATCATTACAAGCTTTAAATACGACGAAAAAAATGTGTTGGTCATCTGCAGAAAAATAGTTTGTTCCAATTAGCTAGGCATAATATAATTCAAATGTGGCTTACATTTCTTGATGGTCTTGAAGTGTCGTAAACCTGGTCTATACCAGATTTATCCGTAGACATGCCCTATCGGACAAGCACGTATAATCCTTGTATCGGCCGCCATTGTAGACCCACAAATCGTCTAGTCAGACATAGTGGTAGTATCCTTCGACGTTTTAAATGACTGTGGTTCCATTCTAATATGGGCTTCTATCAAAGCCATAACAGTTTGTTTGAAAAGGGTCAGATCTAAGCGATCTCTTCTTAAATGTGTCAGTTGTAACATAACTCACTGTAATCTCATCAGTACAAGAAAAACGTTGACAGTCTAAGCAGTTAACGGCTGTTCTGAAGATCGTTCCCTGGGCATGGTTTATTAAAATCACCATCTGCCATGCGCTAGACAACCTGCAGTTTCCCTTGCGTAGACTAATGAACGCCACCGTTATAGACTATTCTTCAATGTACTGACGGATCGAAGTGGTTAAATAGTTACAAAATATGAAAACTGACTTCAAATGGATTTAAACATCCAAGTATTAATTTACTATTGGACTGTGACAAATACTATTTTCTAGACCAAGTCTAGCATATGTCCTTTAGGAAATATAAATATTTCCACCAATGTCTGTCGAAAAACAATCACCTCAGTGATTCTCCTCACCAGAAACTTACTAAGTTCCAACTCGTTTGCGCAGCACTTCTCGTGACTATCACGATTTGAAAAGAACTTCTGCGTAGATACGGCAACCATGTGCCTTGGCTCAGCGTAGACGCAACTTGCTCTGCAAGTGCTTGTGTTGAAGTGAGCTAACCATGCCTGCTCCAGCTGGCTTTTATACAAAAACGGTCAGGGTCACGCGTCATCGCCTGATATCTAGAAATCCTCATATCTCTTGAATCCCTGGTCCGATTTACTTGATACTAATTGCATTCTCTTTTATTTGGCCGTGCCAGTAATCTGATCCCAGTCTCAAGTCTCTGCTCCATAGTTAACTATTTAATCAATAAATAGTATCCACCTCTGCTATGACTCGCTACGTCATTTACCATCCAACTATCGGTAATTTCCTTCGAAAGGCTTCGAGAAGCAATGTAGCGCGATATTCAAATATCTGAACTTTCAAAAGCTGCTACAGCCTTTCCCTTGATATCTAGGTGTCTGAAACTTGGAATACCCATTCCTAGAGTTGGGCACAACCTGTACTTTTTCAGATTTAACCTCAATGTAGTCCTGGCTAATATTATTTTACGACTGATTAAATTGACAGTACTCTATCGTTGTTCTTGGCAACGGGAGACACCATAATTCGTCATGCCAGTTTCCGAAAATATTGCAATTACATCAAGAACACTGATACTTCTTAATTGCGTTGATGTCTGTTAAACCTACCTGAAGCAAATTGATAAATCCCCAATTCAATATGGCTTTCTGATGAGCGCCATCTGGAACTCGTGTGGAAGGTGGAAGTGAGATCTATATTTAAATGTTGATGAGCTGTGATTGATTATTGCCATTATTTAAATAATCCACAGTTTAGTAAATGCCTTTAAACCTTTAAATGCAGTTTCCCATTGTGGTGACAGTTTACGCCACTGAATGAAGTAGAATCTACTGGTGGGAATCTAAGCCCAGCTGTTAGTGAGCGAGAAGTATTTTTATCAATGGGGAATTCCTGTCCACCCTCTAGGTTGGTCCATTAGGACATCGTAATCCACCCCGTGTACTTGATGTTTGATAACCTGTGTTATTGTGGCAGCCTATCTGTAATAGTGCATTTGTAATCGATGGTAGGCTGGGAAAGAGGTTGTCGTGGTCTTAATTTACGTGCCTGGAGTATAAGTGGAAAATCACGCAAAAACCACTTATAGATCGGCTGAGGTGGAATTGAAGTCGCCTCTTGATTGTACCCTATTCCAGCCCTCGAGCCAGAATTAAGTTTCTTTGCAGAGTCGCGATTCGAACCTGAGCCTCAATGGTGACAGCCACCACACCATGAGATGGTCTGCGTGCAAGCAAATAAAGAAAAAGTGAATCGGAAATACACTTCGAATTCCTGTTGATCTCCAGATAATTGCTTGGAAGAATCAAATACTTACGCCAGCGGAACTACGCGAGTTATAATGTTCGTTTTTATCCGTACATCAGTCAATAGGTGTAACAATAATCATAAATATTGTCAATGGGCAAGCTAAGCATCACTAAACTTCCATACGACATCTCAGTACATTAAGCAAGACGTGACCCATGCCAAATGGAGCACAAGCTCTAAAATTAAGATATGAATTCACCTTCAGTAACTTTAATTCACATAACTTCATTAGCACGATACTGGTGGAAAAAGAAATGTTCATTGTAATAACTTCAGGCAGAAGAAACTGCAAAGATACAGTATTTAATTTAACAGATTTTCTTCTATGATGGATGCCCACTGGTATAACAGCTCTTCATTTAAAGATATATCTCACGTCCACCTTCCACGCGAGAACCAAGTGGCGTTCATAAGAAAGCAGCGTGGAAGAAAAATTGGCAAATGTTAAGAATTCAGCTTTCAGAGAAATTGTCTGCTAAGAGGCAAAACTACGTAAACTAAAGTATAACCAAAAGTATATCAATCACATCGTGGTGTTATGGCATGAAATGTAATTCTAGTCGGAGGGCTGGAACGGGGTTTGCTCAGCCTCGTGAGGCAGAACTGAGAAGAGGTAGGTTCGATTCCTACATCAGCCACCATATAAGTGGTTTTCTACTTCTACTCCATGTGAATGCCGGGATGGCACCTAAATTAAGACCACGGCCGTCTCCTACCCGAACCCTAGCCTCAATTACAGATACACACACTAGTACAGCCAACACAATGACACACGTAATCAGACAGATTCCACTCTCACCCAAGTACATGGAGCCACATGACCACGATGTCACACAGCCCCTAAATGAATCAACAGCAAAAGTATGCCTTTAAAACTTTTACACGGAGCATAGAGCGTTGGTGGCACAAGACCGAGTGGCTATAAATAAAATAATTTTAGAAAAGACTCTCAACTTCTCTAGTCTCGCTGCACTGCGCCTTGCTTTCAGCAAACAACCCTTAGCCACTACTTATAGTGTTGCTCTTGTTGCAGATACCGTCACAAAATCTTAGAATGGATATCGCAATAGAAAGAGACTAATGTGATGCAGCTTTATCGAATGATGAATTACAATTATTCATACACCTTAAATAAAATTTTCCGATCAAAGGCGACGAGAAAGACGTGTGACGTTTAAACTGGACGTCGCAAGTCGTAGCCTATTTGGGACGATTCTACCAACACATTAGAAAACTCTACTTCACAATTTTCAGGAACACCAAAGTAAAAGGGCCTGTCAATTCTATATAAGCTCCCAATTACAAAATCTCTTCTTAAAGCAAACATTCAAACAAAGAATAGTGCTCATCGTTCCTGGCACACATCGTGTGTCGGATATTAATGTGCCACAGACAATAAAATATACTATCGAAACTCGTACCGGTCGTAACAAAACGCGAGTTTCAAAACAGTCATAAAAATTATGACTTACCATTAAAGATGCTAAAAAAACACTGAGTTATCTTATTATTCTCCGTAATATGGAACAAATATTTCTACAGCGCAAAGCAAAAAACGACAAAACAAGCCACGGAAATTACTTAGGAATGTTTGTGATAAAAGGTATGTTCTTTAATACCCGAACAAAGCATCACCGTTAGTTCCCTGAAGAGAACGGAAATCACTTTATTTCAATAATTTCCTGAATTCTTCTTCCCAATATTATTATTAGTCTATTATTATATACATTGCAGTTGGGCATTGAATCTCAATGGCAACTTGACATAATGTAATTCTACACCGGTATTTGAAGTAAATTGGTGTTAAATCACATTATGTACGCAATGTTTCATATAACCATGACGAATAGAAATAAGCGGTGTCATCGCTCCACTACTTAAGCATTGTAGTTCATGGTCCAGCCAGAGTGTGGCGCGGAAGTCGCGCCGAACCATAAGCACGTGCGACAGTAGCCTACGAGGTTAGTACTGTAATATCCTGTGCGCGAGAAGTCATATTAAGCGAGGGAATTTGCTTTTTGTAATAGTTTACGATTATCTGTGCAGTGCTTTCTGTGTGCAAACAACTAAATTTTCTGCTTTTTCGGGAAAATGTCGTACTGTTTCGTTCCTGGATGTAAATCGGGTTGGAAGAAAATCTGATGGTAGACATTTTTCACACCACCAAAAGAAACAAATCTGTTGGGGAGAGTTATTCCGCGGAAAGATAAGCAATTTATTGTCGATCAAAAATAGAATCTGTGACGTGCGTTTTTCGGAAGATTTGATTATTATAAAGGCGGGCTGTTTCGTAGTGAACTGTGAGAACATGGAACTTCCTCGCGTGAAGTGGAAATTAAAACCAGGATCAGTACCTCACATTTTTCAAAATTTACCGAAATATCTATCCACTGATGTAAAATCACGAAAGGCGCCCAGTAGGATACGGAATTAAGGCAGCCTTCCATGGTTACTTGTTCTACTTCGTGCCATCCTTACCTAAAACGAAAAAATATATAATTCGTCTTAATAATGAAAAAAATCCACAGCCTGCTTCCAGTCTCCGACCGGGTCAGGAATGGAATGAATAAAGCCCCCATCTAGCGGCGAGGATATGAACTGTGCCGGCTGCCGAGGCCTGACGCACTCCTCTGGGGCAATGATGAAATGAAATGATAGTGGAGAGTGTTGCTGGAATGAAATTTTGACAGGGAAAACCGGAGTACCCGGAGAAAAACCTGTCTGCCTCCGTTTTGTCCAGCACAGATCTCACATGGAGTGACCGGGATTTGAACCACGGACCCAGCGGTGAGAGGCCGGCGTGCTGCCGCCTAAGCCACGGAGGCTCGTCTTAATAACAGGCCTAAAATAATAATAGTTGTTGATTCTTCGCAAAGAGGTTTACGTAGTCCAGCGCGTATCCGATTTTTGAACAGCTGGCTGCGGCTGACTGTGTAGCGTTGGGGATCTGCGCCGCTAGCGCTAGCCAACAGCGGGGCGCGCTTGAACTCGGTCAGTGATAATACTATGTATTCTATTCGTCATGATATAACTTAGCATAAAAATATGTTTAAATATAATTTTGAGGTAGTATATTGATTTATTGGTGTATCCTTCGTACATTCACTCGTCCATCTAATTCAGTGGTATTATTTTATTTAAAACATATTCATATTCTTCGCACAATACCGGTGAACCTCAAAAAAGTCCATAATAGGAGCGGGTAAGTGGTCAAAAAAAGAAAACCGTATCCATCTTATGATAGCATGTTTATGACGTACATTTAATTGAAAAGAGCGAGGTTTCATACATGGCACCCTCAGATAGCAGCACTATCTTATCCTATTGAAGCAACAACGTTCGTACTTATATTTCGCATACCACAAAACTTAGCCAATGTGCAGCAATACCATTCAGCTTTTGTTCCACATCAGAGACAACTTCTTTGTTAGAAATGGGTAGCGACTTCATCATGGCAGTGAACGACTGTACTGTACGCTGTGGAACATTAGGCTCACATGTGCACCTAGCCCCCTGTGAAGAAGTAATTGAACCTAAGAAGACCGTGTGCATCCAAGGACCACCGCTCGGATTACGGGAGACGAATAGCTCCCCTGTGACTATGCTCTATTTCCTTCTCTCAAGCCAAAATTGCTCGACGTTCGACTTGAGTATTAACGAACAGCTAATAAATGTAAAATTACTCTCAAGATTGACTTACATCATATGTTAGAGGCCTGGAAGAAACGATGCAATAAGTGAACCAAAGTAGTCGAAAACTACTTCAAAAAGATCATATGTGAAAACTCTGTGGAAAAAGAAACAACACACTGTTGATCAGCTCTCGTGGATCTCCTGAACAGTGGTGCCAGACTCCAGATAATCCCTCTTCTATAGGCTACACACACATAAATTTACAGTAGCCTGCATTAAATATTTTACGATAAAAGAATCACGGTGAGATGTTTCAAAATGGCACCAAAGCTAACCGGCCAATAACTTGTCTTTAATATCGGTTATGTACACTATTTGGAATCTGTAAATCTTTAATTCCATAAAAGAACAACATCTTTAACATGTTACACAACTCATTAAATTGTAACTTATATGGCTAATATAATACCATAGTTTGTAACTTGGCTATGATAATACTGCAAATTACAAACTCAATGGGGCTGGTTATTATTATTTAATGAGTATACCATTGTGAGTAGTCATACATGATTCATAACAAGCAGCATCAGCCGTAGGTCCAAGAATATTCTTTAGCTTGCGATCATGGTGCATCGTTAATTATAATGCATGTACTGTATGCTATTTCTGCACGGAGGAAATTAATGCAAGATTTCGGAATTATTATAACACCGAGAAGCCATATGCTAGATCTATCTCAAGATGCAAGATCTGGCAACGCTGCTCCAGAGTGAAGGCTGGTTTGTGTGACGCACACAGTGGCAGCCCCGAAACAGCTCTAAGGGCGGTATTTCCATATCCTGATCAACCACAATACAACACGCTGAGACTGATACGGTCAGCTGGCCAACAGTGCTTGTCATGTTCAAACCCTTCATCTCAAGTATCAGGTCACTTCCACATTCTTTTGCTTTATTTTCTAACAGCAATGTTATACCATACTGTACAAACAAGTAAGCCGTTAAAGAGATTGTTCTAAATTTGAAGGAAACTTCATTCTTCCACTCAGATCAATCAGTCCTGCGTAAATTGTAATACGAAAGCACTTTCATATCCATACTTTTAATACGAAACCAAGGAAAGTTTTGTGGGTGTGATTTCTAAAGCAGGGAACTCTACCGCAACCAGATTAGCAGGCGGTACCCAGATTGCCTAGCCACAAACTCTCTGCAAATCACTTCACCCTTTGAGGGGAGCGTCAGTGGAGGATACAGATATCCACCCCTTTCCCGAAATCTGATAAACACAAAATGTTACGTCGAGCAATTCCCAATGATGATGTGTTTTTATTTCTCGCCTCAGTTCGAAAAGAACGAGAACAGAAGAAAACCTATACACACACACTACCCATTCCTCAGTTCCCTTCAATTACTCCCATGATGATGGATTGTAATTAATTCTGACTGTCATCAAAATAATGATTGTATTTAAGTTGTTAATTATGGGGTACTTTTAAAAAATTCACCAGTAACTGGTCTAGATACTAATATTGGAGTTCAGCTGAACAGTATAGATATTTCGGTGTGCTGGCAGATGAAACTGATGATAATTCTGGGACAAAACAGGAGTACACTTTGTTCTCGGTGTGTCGATAAAGACATAATTTCTAAATTCACAAAGATTTCCTCGAAACATTTCCCAATTAACATCTATGACCATTTGTACTGGCTGAAGATTTAAAAGGAAACAGTTGAATTTTAATAATATTTGTTGGATATGATTTGATACAGAAGTGCATATCAGCGGTGTTAACAATTCTTTCTAATTTCGAAATTCGTACACACGGTCAATTTATGCTCATGTAACTTATCATTTTTGCAGTGACAGAAGCTACTTATGGAACATTAAATCACATCTTGAAACATTCACCTTGGATGGAATAGATTAAGTAGCCTATTACAGGCTAATGTTAAAATCAAGAAAAAATCTCGTTGTGCTGGGTGAGATGTCTAAGAAGCACCTCAACCAACCCCTACTTCTATAGTCCCAAATATCAATGTTTCCTGTTTTAGTATTTTTCTTCAACACTCATGTACATATTACTTAATATATGCGTTCTAAATATCCTTCCGTTGCAGACCTATCATTCTCTTCACTCATCACACTCAAAAAACACGCGCACATACAAGTACCACAACACATGAGTAAGAGTTCAACCACGAAATACTATAAACGATAAACTCAAAGTACTAGGAAAGGACAATAAGAGTAAGCCAGACGCATTATCAACTTCTTGAAAGTTCCGACTTAAGTTAACTTGTGTGCAACAAGACAACACATGGTTCCAAGAAAAAAACTGTAGACAACATTAAATTTAAATTTGCAAGTAAACTCATTAATATCTGGAAACGTTCGTCGAGATCACCGTATCACTCTTTCCTTCTGTTATTTGTCCTTGAACAGAAGCCAGGAAGCCGCAGAGGGGAAGCGGAAGGAGTTTTAATTAATACAAAAAACACTATAAATTACGGGGTGAGCACAAGGGTATTAAGAATATGATATTTTGTCATAATAGCTAACCAAGTTCAAGGATTTACAGGAAACTAAAGAGCCGTGTAACCCGGCTTTATAATAATGTCTCGTCAATAAATTGTTCCCGGCCCAGTAATAGCCTGTCCCGGTAATAAACTGCTCCATAGGAAGTCTGCATGTTACACGTCAGATCGCGGAGAGCAATCGTAACTTAAGGAGACGGAATATCTTACAAGTGAATGCTACTTTATTTTCTTTCTTCTTTTCTTCAATGCTAGCAATACAGGTACATAACATACGATGCTAGGCATGCCCAGCCATTTGCTCGGAAACGTGCATCGAGTTGACAAAAGTGGTGCTGATGGCTTGGAAAGCAAGCGCCGGTATTCCAGACTATTCTCGCACTGGAGTGCTCGTTCGTAATGCCCTTCTTCGCTTCAGCGCGCGTCTACAAGTTCACTCTATTATTTTGCTATGTATTTAATGTTCATTACGGCCATCTCTGGAAACATTAACAAAATCAAAGTAAGCTACTATCACTCAAGACACACCTTTTTTTTGCCTACACTCCACAAGTCTGTAAGTCACGTTTTTCCTTCCTAGCTGTTCGGCTGACATGTTGTGTGGCTGGAACAAATGTGGCGTAACCATTGCACACAATGGCCATGATGGGGCAGCTGTAGAAAGTACGGAGGTCGAATCCCAGCCTTGACAGCGGCTATCCTGAGTTTAATTTTCCTCAGATTTGTCAACACTCCCTGCAGGAAAATGCAGGAATAGTGTCTTATTTCAAGTCCCGGAGAACCTACCCCATCCATTCTCCCAATGCAGCTACACGCGTAGTCACAAAAACATAGGTTATCAGACAAGTTCAACACACACCCAAGAACATAGGGCTGAGGCCAAGATGTCCCAAGCCCCTAAAATACATGAACAACAGCAAACAACACTCACTATTTCTCCGATGCATCCCTCACAACCACAAATTTTCTACCCGAAGATCGATGTTTTCTGTATTCTTCTTTCTTCGACACAGGCAGAAGTATTGTTTTAGACGATTGCCCTTGACCTTCAAGCTTACGGGTGAGCAGTCACTCTTTCGCTTCACATTTGTCACCACCGGTCTGATGTAATGGAATTCCAGACTTGAGCACGTGGCGACACCACCGTGCAGACAGTACAGTCCACGTCGAAGTGTTGTGTGACGCGGAAGTACACGTTACTTAGTTACGAACAGAACGCCATTATATTTTCCAATGACTGTACTTCATCAGTGGCGTGATAGCTTTATCAAACATATGACCGCATGGGGCAGCTGACCACAACACAGGTACTGTAGTAACTCGCCTCCAGGGTTCCATTAAGATTTTCCACTCGTCTCAAACAAACGTCTGGCCTGTAATAGGCTACTTCTTGTGTGCCTCCCTCATCTTGGACGGTCATGAGACGCTGAGTGCGCGGAAGAAGATTAGGAAAATTTGTACCTTCCTAAGGTAGACTAAAGGTCAGGTTTTCATTTTTCTTGCAGACTGAGTACCACGTACGCTACTAGTCTCTCCGGTTTTATTATTATTATTACATTATTATCAGATCCACGCCACAAAAATAATCGTAATAATCGTATGTCTCAGCTACCGTGGTGTAAATCTTTAGCGTTGAAGTCATTGAGGCAATCTACTCTCCTGTTTCAACGTTCTGTTTAACACTGTCATCTAGTTGTGAAAACCAGAACACTACTGGGAGATTTGTTGCTGAGATATTATTAATTTTGTCTGGTAAATGTGAAATAGTTTACGACATTGCTGTAGACCAGCAATAAGTTCCAATAAGTGCCAGACATCTCATGGGGACAGCAGGACGGGCCTTCTCTCGTACCTTAAAAACTAACTGAAAGTGCAGTGAACTCTACCTTCTGCGAGATAATTGAGGAATTCTCTCTGCATCAATTGAATCCACATCTCACCCGTGGACAAAACTACCTCGATTTACTGTTTACTAATAGTCCTAAAATCTCTCAGTCTGTAGAGTTAGAAAAACCGGGGTGGATTCCATCCGACCATAGTGCTCTAATATGGAACATAGATTTTCATGACACTAGTTTATTTCATAAACCACCTCGCAGGGAAATTTTTAACTGGAAGAAGGCAGACTTGAACCACCTGAAATTTTTGCTGGATTATTGCCCCTGGTCCCTCCTTGATATCAAGAACGACATTAATGAGAATTGTGAGATATTTTATGATCTCTTGATGTCCGCAGTTCGGGAAGCAGTTCCTCGTGTGAAGGTTAATCCCTACCATTATCCACCTTGGTTTGATGCAGATGTAATCAGCGCACTACACTCGAAAAATAGGGCTCATCGTCAATGGAAACGCTCTTCTTTGGAATGCCATAGAATTGAATTTGTGGTCAGGAGGACCGAATTCAAAGAAATTCAGCACCGAAAGTATGACGCCTACCTGGAAGACATAGACTCCAGTGTGAAATCTAATCCGAACAGACTCTGGTCCTTCATTAAGCAGAGATCTAGGAACACCAGATTACCGGTCTCGCTCGAGTACGACGGACGTACCAGTACTGATGCAAACTCGGCCTGTGAGCTGTTTTCTGAATATTTCGAAACCTTATTCCTTCCTGTAAATTCTATACCGCCACCTCTACCTGATCTGCCACCCTCCAGTAACGACAGCATTTCTTACTTCCATATTTCCGAAGACTGCATCAAGAATAAATTACATAATCTAACCTCTGGCAAGTCTCCCGGTCCTGATGCCATTCCTATAGAAATAATTAAATCTTTGTGCCACCAGCTATCTCGTCCACTTTATATCCTTTTCAACCAAGCCATCAGTGAAGGAGTGTTTCCGGATTACTGGAAATCAGTCCATATCACCCCAGTGTTAAAGAAAGGCTCCAGGCAGAAAGTAGTTAATTACAGACCAGTATCACTAATGTCTATTTTCGCACGAGTCTTTGAATCAATTGTTCGGGACGAAGTGTACGCCCACGTGTCACCATTCATCACTGAATTTCAGCACGGCTTCCTTCCTAGGCGATCCACTGCTACCAACCTAGCAGTCTTCACTCATGATGTATCCACCTTTATGAATAACCGTGGTAGTGCTGATGTTATCTATACTGATTTCTCTAGGGCTTTCGACAGCGTACATCACAACCTACTGCTTCATAAAATTTCAAATTTTGGTATAACTGGTAATCTTTTACGTTTCTTCAAAAGTTACCTCTCAAATAGAACCCAATCTGTTATAATTAATAATAATAAGTCTAAATCTGTAAACGTTACTTCCGGTGTCCCTCAGGGTTCTGTATTGGGCCCTCTGCTCTTTATACTTTTTGTGAATGATATCCCTCGTATAATACATAATTCTAGGTGCCTGATGTACGCTGACGACCTTAAACTGTATATGCCCATCAGTACTATAAATGACTGTGAGTTGTTGCAAGAAGACCTACACCAACTCAGTGAATGGTGTGAAACATGGAAATTGAAACTGAATACTGAAAAGTGTAAAGTTTTGTCAGTTTCATTGAAACGTAACCTCCTACCCAGGTTTAATTATTGTATTAAAAATGAAACGCTAGGTAGAGTGTCAACCATTAAGGATCTAGGGGTGACAATCACTAATAATTTCTCGTTCGATGAACATATTTCAAAAATATGTCGTGAAAGTTTCCGGATCCTGGGATTTTTAAAAAGAAATTGTTTAAATTATTTTTCGGACATAACTCTATCCAAATTATTTAAGTCACTCATTCGGCCTAAATTGGAGTACTGTAGTGTGATCTGGAATCCTTTTCACAGTAATAAAATTGACGCCATCGAACGTGTGCAAAAGAGATTTGTCAAATGGCTCTGTTACAGGGGTGGACGATCGTACCATAGAGCTGAGTATGCGAGTTATTGCAGCGTGTACGGTCTTCCTCCACTGAGCAGTCGGCGCACAGTGGGAGACGTGAGATTCCTGTGGAAACTGGTAAATGGTGGAATTGACTCGATTCAGTTGCTAGCTGACTTGGGTTTTCACGTCCCGCAGAGAACCACCAGACGGAAGCACACGTTCGATGGGGGCAGATCGAGAATTAATGTACATAAAAATTCATGTCTGATCCGGTTGCAGTCAACATACAGCTTGATGGAGAGTAAAAGTGCTACTGATATTCACTTCGACTCTCTATCAACTGTTATGAGAAACATCTCGAGTGGGCTGTAAAATAGTGTGTGCATTTTGTGTTTTTTTCTATTTGCGTTTATTGATTGATTGATTGAACATGTGGTTGAATGAATGGTTGATTGAATGTACGAGCGACTGAAGTAATTTTTTTTTTTTTTAGATCCTCGAATGTCACTCTTATATTACTTTTTTCCCAGTTTTCGATTTTTCTTCTATCTTTCATTTTATGTTTTTGCCTTTTTCCGTTTACTGTAGATAGTTTTGTTTTTTCTGTAATTATTTCAATGTTTCTTGTACATAGGGATTGTATGAATGAATGCTTGAGATCGGATGTTTGAGTGCGTGTCTGTATGGTTGTGGTTGTTGATTTATAATAGACTAGTGTATTTCTATTTTTTGTTCTTGTTTGCTGTTATTGTTTTGTTTATACTTGTACATTTTATTGTTAATTATTATATTGTCACTAGTGGATTCTATCTGTCTGACAATAAAGAATACATACATACATACATACATAAATAACTTACATCAATGACACCCCTGTAGACCAGCAAGAAGTTCCTTCACGATAAAATAGGCCTACTTACATTGATGACATCGCTGTAGACCAGCAAGAAGTTCCTTCACGATAAAGTACTTAAATGGATGACACCGCTGTACACCAGCAAGAAGTTCCTTCACGGTAAAGTACCGTACTATCCGCAATGACACCGCATAGACCAGCAAGAAGTTCCTCTACGGTAAAGTACTATCCGCAATGACACCGCTGTAGACCAAAAAGAAGTTCCTCCACGATAAAGTAATCCAGTAATGACACCGCTATAGACCAGCAAGAAGTTCCTCTACGGTAAAGTACCATCCGCAATGACACCGCTGTAGACCTGAAAGAAGATCCTCCACGATAAAGTAATCCAGTAATGACACCGCTGTAGACCAACAAGAAGTTTCTCCGTGATAAAGTACTATCCGCAATGACACCGCTGTAGACCAGTGCAGCAAGAATAAAGCACGTATTGAGACATGTTAATGCCGCACGACTACACTACACAGGCAATAGCATTACAAACGTCATTAATCAAACAGGGCAGAGCTTTTAGAACTCTTTAATTGCTCCCATAAGACGGCTCCTCCTGCGCCTATGTCGACACCGACCATCAACTCCCAGTTTTTAGGAGGTTCAACCATCTCTTTCCATATGGTACTTCCCAGAACAAACGACACTTCATAAATGCTTCGTTACTGCGAAACTATTGGCGTGAATTTATGGCTCTAATGGTTGCTCTCTACGGCCGATTACATCTCAACTCGTACCAGTACAGAGTTGAGTAGTCCCGCGGGCAGTCTCGAGAAGTTTCAGGTCATGGTGAAATTGATTTCTAAGAGGCTAGAGCCAATTCTCAGCACATAATACATTTTCCTTCCCACATAGCCAAATCAAGGACTGCGTGTATCATACATTCCTTTTCACTATAGGCCTACCTTTCAGCGTTCAGCCTATTCAGATTGCCTCTATGAACGAACGGGCGAGGCGTTTCCATGATCCCCTATTTCCAGTTGGAATGGCCACGTCGTCTGCCTTGCCACCTCTCACCTTGAAATCGACCAACATGGGCGATTCCTATTGAGATCCACCAGATGCTTAGCAAAATAAGACGTTTTAAAGTATCTGGTCTTGGTTTTCTGAGTGATAGCCAATAGTGTGGCCGCTTTGGATTGCTGCAAATAAATCAATTTCTGTTCACAAGCCAAGGCATGGCTGGGAAAAGCTACAAGTGAGCAGCGAAACACTAATTGCTAATAGTTAGTAGTAGTTATTGTTGTTTTAAGGGGCGGAACTACGAGGTCATTTGACCCTCTAATTGCTAATAGCTGCTCATACTAATGATTGGCCAGCTTCCCGTAATTTCCTAACATATTTGATTCTATTGCATAAATTATTGTCAGCGCAAAAAACGAACGAACTTTCGTGGCCACTTACTCAGTATAAATTCAATTCAGACATAAACCTGTAAAGTTCAAGTAATATGACATAGGCACTCGCCTAGAGTCTGTAAACCCAACAGATAGGATCGAGTCATTTCTCTTTCAATTAGGATTTCTGGCCAATAATAGATTTTGGTACCTTTCGAAACTTTGGCTATGCGTAGCATGGGCTTCGTATAACGTCAAGCTCGTCACACAGAATGTTACTTCCAAAAGCAGTTGATTGCGTTGTCTTAAATGACTATATTGTCAGAAAGAAGGCTATGTTTGCCTTGCATTGGGGTGCAAAGAAGTGAAAAAAAAAAAGAATTTCACAATGGCCCAAGGTCGGTGCAAATCGATTGTTCTGGAATAACATAACCTCATTCATTTGCTCGCACCATACGAGCCAATTTCTTTACCGTGCGCATGTCAAATCAGCTGATTGTGGGATGTAGCATTCTGACCAGGCATTTATTCATAACCGAAGTTACAAAAGTTGTAGAGTTTCTGTAGTATAGAGTGGGAGTATTACACTCTAGCCTCGTTTCATTGTGCCAGTGTCCTGGTATTGTAGTTTTAGTTCTTTATATCCCCATGCATTATGCGTCTTTATATCCCCATGCATTATGCGTAGTCTATTACTGTATAATGTGCGCTAGTAACAAGCTTGTTTTAACTCTACGTAACATTAAGTGACAAGGCAGAACGAACATAAAAAGCCGACTTCATTACACTTAACACCGCATCTAAAAGGTAAAGAAATTGATTTTCACAGAAACATCATTAATATGGCATGGTTAAATCAATGAAGATAAAAATGCCCCCTCCGTGAACTAGTATAAGTAATGGAATACTTGCCTCAAATCACTCGTCAGTAACAAAAAAAAAAAAAAAAAAAAAAAAAGGAATAATCGTTTATTATCGAAGACGATGAAATGGAAAGCTGAGCTCACGTGCTAGGTTAAATCCTGCGGTCACAGCTGGTGTTAGAAATAACATGTTAAAAGTGATTGGGGCCAGATGTCCTTGATGCTAAGTCTCTTAAAACAACACACCACGTCCACTTCAAAGGGGTGCAAACATACAGGGTCTTTCATATAAAATAAGAGCGCCAAGCGGCGGCTTTGTTAACTGCTGCTGCGGTCATCTTGGCCGAGCTTTTGGCGCGCCAAGGCCCCCTGCTTTAAGCGTGTGTACAATCCTATATGATGCAGCGGCCTTGCTAGTGTGTGTACAATGCTGAAATTTTACTTTAGTTAGTTAGTTATTGTTGATGAAACCGAAACCCCTACTTGTGCTAATTTTGTGAGTGATTTATTCGGAGACCGTTCAAGATTCTCGCCAATGTCATCTAGCTCATCCTCTGTTAAAACTGTTCGTGTGCGGGCATGTTTTTTATTGAGCACCGAGCCAGTAGTGTCAAACTTATTTGCAATTACGTGAATCTGTGCTAGTGAATGTGGCACTTCATCAGGAAATTGTTGAACAAATGCATCACGTACCCGCCGAGCCGACTCGTACTTAAAATAAGTTTTACATACAAAAAATACGATGTTGCAATGATAACTGTCTCACCATGTTAGCACTTGAGGTTTAGACTGGCGACTGAGCAACTGCACGCTTTTTGCAAGGTCAAGTTTGGTAATGTCAATCTGCTATTTTTATACAGTCCATCGGAACTTGGAAAGAAAGAAAAAAGCCGTATGTACTATGCGCGCGCTTCCAATACTATAGGGGTTTCGGTTTCATCAACAATAACTAACTAACTAAATAATTAACTAAAGTAAGATTTCAGCATTGTACACACGCTAGCAAGGCCGCTGCATCATATATGATTGTACACACGCTTATAGCAGGGGGCCTTGGCGCGCCAAAAGCTCGGCCAAGGTGACCGCAGCAGCGGTTAACAAAGCCGCCGCTTGGCGCTCTTATTTTAAATGAAAGACCCTGTAAGTCTTCACTGTTTACTTTTAGACTATCTCGTGGTGTAGCGGCTAGCATTCTTGGCCGTTGCCCTGGAAGTCCGGGTTCGATTCCCGGCTCTGCCAACAACTTTAATTATGGTATGAGGGCTGGAACGAGTTACACTGAGCATCATAAGAGAAAACTGAGCAGAGGAGGGTTCGATTCTTACCTCAGCCATCTGGAAGTGGTATTCCGTGATTACTCCAAGCAAATGCTAACTTAAGGCCTGTAGATGACCTCGTAGTTTCACCTCTTAAAACGACAAGGCCACTGTCACCTCCTTCCCAAACACATCCCCAATTTACAAATACACACACTAGTACTGCCATCACAATAACACAGGTTACCACACAAATTCCACATACGCCAAAAATACACAGGGCTATATATGACCACGATGTCGCAGCTACCTAAAATAAGCAACAACAACAACAACCTGTGTTGTGACATAATCACGTCAGGAAAGTTTCCTTCTCGCCTCACGATATTCTCAGAATAGCGGAGTCACTATAAGCCCTTCGTACACCTAGCCTTGGCATGTCAAGAGATTATTTATTATTTATCGTGTCAGAAGTACAAAGTAAACATAGAAAAATGAAACAATAGAAATATTAAACACTGGTTGACCAATAATTTGCCACGACGAGTGCATTTGAAGTAGCTCCCATTAAGTCTTTAATGGTGCAAGTGTCTGGAGAAGAAGGACACAGTAGAAGATGATCATTGGTCTGCTCAGTACCACACTCGCAGTAAACTGATTCCACAGGAAGGCCCCATTTCTGCTGGTTAGTCTTGCATCTCGTGGTACTGGAGCGTAGCCGATTAAGAGCCTTCCATGTTGTCCACTTTTCTGAATGTCCAGGGGGAAGCTCTTCCTTTGGGACCATCCATTCTCTTAAATATTGGCATTTTCCCCGCCACATTGAGATTCTTGCTTGCTGTGATGTTCCTTTAAGAGCTTCAGTGGTTTTCAAGAAGCTCTTTCTTGATTTCAGCCTAGGATGTGCTGGCTGACAAGCATACAATGGGTGAGTTTCCAAAGTCATAGCCTTGCTTTTCTCATATCTAGCAGCAACCTCGCGTCGGATTTCAGGTGGTGCAATTCCAGCGAGACAGTGAAGTTTATCTATGGGTGTAGGTCTTAAACAGCCCGTGATAATACGGCAGGTGTCATTTAATGCCACATCTATGTTTCTGGTATGGCTGGACTTGTGCCACACCGAGCATGCATATTCAGCAGTGGAGTAACACAGTGCTAGCGCGCTTGTTCTCAGAGTACATGGATGAGCTCCCCAGGTGGTGCCTCTCAGTTTCCGCACTATGTTGTTTCTGGCAGATACTTTTTGCTTCACGTTTAGACAGTGCTTCTTAAATGTAAGCGTACGATCCAGAGTTACTCCCAGATATTTTGGAGTCGGACAATGCTGAAGAGGGATTCCTTCCCAAGTGATTTGTAGGGTTTTAGCTGCTTGTTTGTTATTGAGGTGAAATACACAACTCTGAGTTTTGGCAGGATTTGGCTTCAGGTGATTGTCACTGTAGTAGCTAGTAAATTCTTTCAGGGCCTTAGTCAAAGTCTGTTCTACATTTACAAAGCAGTCGGCCTGAGCAGTGACTGCACAGTCATCAGCATAGACAAAACTCTGGGTACCTTCAGGTAAAGGCTGATCATTGGTATAGATGTTGAATAACAGTGGTGCGAGCACACTGCCTTGCGGTAACCCATTCTTCTGTGTTCTCCATGTGCTTCTTTGTCCCTGGAATTCCACAAAAAATCTACGGTTTTGGAGAATATTTCTAATGTTGCACACTAGGTGAAAGTCTTTGGTGATGTCATACAATTTTGCTAGAAGAAGCCGATGATTGATTGTGTCGTAAGCTGCAGAGAGATCAATGAAAACAGCGCCTGTAATGAGCCGCTTTTCGAATCCATCCTCAATGTACTGTGTCAAGTTTAATACCTGTGATGTGCAACTTTTCCCTTCTCGAAATCCAGCTTGCTGTGGTATAAGAAATGGCTCCACTTTTCCAATAAGTCTCTGAAGGATGAGCCTCTCTAGGACCTTGTACAGGTGACAGAGCAAGGAGATAGGCCTATAGCTTTTGGGATCCAACCTATCTTTGCCCGGTTTAGGGATAGCAATGACTCGAGCCTTTCGCCAGATTTTGGGAATTTTGCATTCTTGGACACAATTGTTCATTAATTCCAATAGCCATCGCCTCGTAACAGGACCAAAATTCTTGATCTGCTCAACTCGAATATCGTCTAGTCCAGCTGCTTTTCCCAATTTGCACTTCCTTAGTGCTAATTCCAGTTCGGCTTCAGTAAATGATGAAGATAGGATGTTGCTCTCTTGGTTGTACTGCTGTGCTATTGGTTTCTTATCTAGCTTTCTAGATCGGGTTAGTTTACCATTAACTAGCAACTGGTGGGCAATTTGATCTGCCTTTATATTAGCAAATGTGCTGGCTTGAGTGTTATCATTACTGAGACGTCGTAATAGTCTCCATGCCTTTTGGCTACTCTTGCTCATGTCACAGTCTGCCATTAGTTGTATCCACTCATCCCTTTTCGCCATTGATACTGAGGAAAGAACGCTTTGTGCAATGATTGATGTTTCTTCGCTAAAAGGATCATGTTCATACTTCTTATAATATTCCTCAAGCAGAGTGGCCGTTTCAGGTTTAATGCCTTTGATAAAATTTGTTCTGCAGCCTCTTGGAATTGATGCCCTTGAGGAGGTTTGGACAATGTCTACAAACTTGTCGTACTCTTCAGGGACAGGAGCTATGTTCAGAATGTTCTCATCCAAAATGTTTGAAAATCTTGTCCAGTCAGCCTTCTTAAAGTTGTATCTTCGCCTAAATCTAACTTCTTGAGGTCTTATTGATGGCAAAATTTGGCACATGATGGGCCTGTGCTGTGTGTTAGGTATTGGTGCACACACAGCTTTGGTACATGTATGCACAATGCTTTCACTAACAAACAGGAGGTCTGGATTATAGCCTCGTCCCCATCTTCCACTATTAAAAGAAGAAGGAAGTTTGCTATCATGGATGAGGGCGAGTTGAAAATGTTCAGCCCACGAAAGGACTGCCTCACCATTTTTGTCCTCATGTGCGTAACCCCATACATGACTGTGGCTGTTGAAATCACCTATAACAAGAGATGGATATAGATTGCAAAATTGCCTTACTGCCGAGATTTGAAGTTTCAGGGGAATATTCAACTAAGGAGCCTAAACAATAACGATTTTAATTTTATATCTGTGCCAGTAATAAATGTTTTATAACAATTTAACTTATACACATTTCCAAAGAAACACACATATCCTCCTATTAGAAACAAAGTTCTAAATTTTCAAAATTGTTATCGGAACTATTTTTATCTATTTTTCAAAATTTGCCATTTCTTTGTGCTGAACTTGACCGTTTCCCTTATATCTCCCATGTTTATAAGAATGCTTGACTTTTCCTTTATTAAAGTGGGTGTAGACCTTCGTTTGCCATGTCTTTGTGCTGAACTTCACCGTTTCCTATATTAAAGTGGGTGTTAAGACCTTCAGCTACAAATTGATTCTACGTAGTTATAACATGAAGTTAAGAAAAATTGTTATAATAATAACTAGCAACCCACCCCGGCTTCGCCCGGTATCTTTAACGGTTCACCCAGCGTAAGCTTAAAAGTCGCAAGGACGGCAGGTCACAGACGCACTTTTGAAAAGCCGAGGTGAACAACGAAACTCCAAACACATATACTCTTCTATGAAGGCATAACTCGACACGACTAGACAGTTTGATGCTGGCCGATGCTGGGGTGATAGGCTAGCTCGTAAACTCACTCCGAAGCTAGTAATTTAAATTTTCACTGAATCGACATTGTTGAAAGAAATGAAAACGCTGTCGCGGACCTTTTTGTAGAACTTTTCATGCTGAACAATTCTGACACTCATAGTATACCTGGTCCAGATATTTTTGACAGTTTACCCAGCGTAAGCTTAAAAGGCGCATGGACGGCAGGTTTGTCTTCGATTCGATTCACTGAAATCGTTACTGCTCGGCTTCCTTTGGCATAAATACATGTTTTTCTACAGAGACCTTACTCGAGAAATCCTTTACAGAATGATGAAAACCGTATCAAAATCCATTCAGTAGTTCTCGAGATTACCCGTTACATCCAAGAATCGGGGACTTTGTTTTATACTAGGCCTATGTAGAGATAAATAATAATAATAATAATAATAAGTAATTCCGCAGCAGTGGAAGTTCACAGAGACGCCTAGCAGAACATTTGTTTATGTCTAAATTCAACGATCTGCTAATACCGGTACTGTAATGGCTTGAGTAGAGGCTCGTAATCTCAAACATCAATCGACTCGAAAAAGACTGTAGTTGAAGGAGTAGCACACGGCGTGAGCTGAGTGGGCCTCCTTGTACTAATGACAAGAGAACATTACACAAAGGTAAACACTTAGCAGATGGTCACGACATTGCCTCAGGCCTGGCGGAAAACCCAAGAACCGTTACGTGTACTCGTGAAGCACAGAGGATGTGGCTCCAACAGACAATCCCATGGATCTTCTAGAAATATCTACAGGAAAACCACGGAAACCTCAAAGATGGTTTGCAGATTACCACTACTGTCCTGAAAGAAACAAACAACGGTAGCAATGATGCAATGAGGTTTTCCCAATCTGTACCTTTTGTTCAACTTGAAGAACACACTTAATGACGCTGGATACCCGGGAGCATTCCCAATCGCTCTATGATGAGGTACTCTGTATGCTGGGAGAATGCGATTGACAGTTCTCGTCTCGTCATGTGGTCTGAGAACGAGGTTGCCAAACAGTACAAGCCAGAGAACAGCTGACCTGGCACTGGCACTAAAGCACGTGGGCTGTTATATTGCAACGCAGAGTATTATGACATCAGCGGGCGGGCATCAATTCCACTCGGGTACCTGAGTCAGGTAGCCAGCGTTACCTCAATTCCACTCGACACTCCATGTAGTCCCTCAACTCCGCTCGGTCGCAGTCTCTTTATCCTTATGCATTCTTAGAACGACGCAAGTCTTCCATGCTCACTTCTACCATTGATTATAATCAATGCTTCTAATATAACTAATATAACTTCTAATGATAACAAATTAAGTATAACTTCTCAAAATAACCTACCGTGGTCAGTTATATTTCAGCAGTACAATAACCACTGCTTCAGTGTTAACATTTTTAAGTTTACTAAAATAAGTGGAACAGCTAATTTCAAAACATAGAGTAGAATTGTTTAACTTTTTGTTGTTACTTAGTCTACTCCTCATATAACAATTTCTTATCACTTGTAAACTGATAAGAACAGACGAGACGATTGCATAGAAATGTGGTGTGCAGATGATGTCTTAAATCCGAATAGATGTTACGGTAAACAAGCCTAGCTCTATAAGAGTTAGAATTCATAACTAATTTGTTATGTGGGAATGCAGTTGATTTTTCCGTTCTAGGCTGGAAAACAGTATTTTCAGCATCCGCAACTGATATCGCAAGTATTGTTTAGATACAAATTATACACCTATTATTATCTAAATTTAATTTTATAATGTCTGACTAGGTTAAATACAAACATTTAATTATGCACATGTTAAAAACAATACATAAAATTTGTAGAAAAAAAATAGAAAACTTGACAGACTTATTTAAAAGAATATTATGATTAATTTTAAATATGCATTACAAGTCGCCAAGTTCTGGTATTGTATTTAGTGACATGTTTTTAAATTGTGTAACACTTTCTGATACAAGAATAATAATTAATTTTAAATCACTTGTATTTTCTGCCATATAAGTTATAATGTGCCAAACACTTAATACCTGATTTAAGGAATGAGCGGACTTGACATCAGAGCGGTTTACCAATGGCACAACAATGTCTTGCGAACATCACCACGCAATCGGTCAAGCGCTCTGAAGTCAAGTCCGCTCATTTGTTAAATCAGATATAAACATAATACATAAAGCACTAGATATTAATTATTATTGTTAAATAAAAATATGGACAGGAAATGCGCTGTACACCGTAGAAGGTGTTTGATTCGGCTCTTGGTATGCGAGCAGGAGGGTTATGACATTTGTTTACGTCATTGGGGATAACCTCTTTGCCGACCCCTTGTCAAAGCCTGAGCGGAGTTGAGGAACTCATTTTTGGGTCCCTTGGAGGACCGAGTGGAATTAAGGAAAATCGAGGGGAATTGATGTTCGACCGGTCAAGAGGCAGAGGGGTGACGAGTGACGTGGAATTTCCGGCCAATCCCTTTCTCCAAGCGTACAGAGTATAATTGCAAGTTGTACTATTATCGGGAATAATTAATGCCTTTCAGACTTCTCAATCTACTTGCAAGCGTTCCGCACCACTGTGCCATTGGGATCGTAATTTGGCTGTTGATAATACATTCTATTCAAATGTTAGTAGATGTTTCGATATACGATGATATTTTCTTCAGCGTTTATACAATATTCAAAATAAAATGAATATCCTTAAGGTACATATAATTTTATTACAGAAAGGTTCTAAATGATTTGTAAGGACATACATTTTATTTTAATATTGCATAAATGCTGAAGAAGTTATAATCGTATATCGAAGCATGTACTTGCATTTGAAAATAATTTGTATTGATTGGCGAAGCATTTGAATTAATTTTATCTATTAACTAGCAGAAGTACCCGTTCTTCGAACGGTGTTTGTTGTTAACACCAGACATTATCAATTGAGCTACTGTTGCAATGGTTAGCAGTTTGTCATTCCTTCAAGTTTATCAGAACGAAGTTAATTTACTGGGAATATCACACACACACTGTTTATTTAAGGCCCTTTAAATGTAGTTTTCGGAGACCCTTTATAGATTCCCGAATTTTGGGTCTCACATTGAGAAGCGCAACATATGCTTTGGTCGTCCTTCTAGGATAATTTTTATATTTCGCCTATTTTAGCATATATTGAGAAGTTTTTCTCTATATCCACCCTTCTAATGTATGAAAAGTACGGTGAAGAGTTTTATAAATGATTGGTGTATTGACTCTGATACCTAATTTTACGATGCGCCAAGCATCCGAACACGAGGTATAGGCGTACATAAAGATACACAGAAAGACAGACAGACAATTCTATTGTCTACAACATATTACCCAGATATCCAAATATGGGTATATCTACCACACAGTATCAAATAAAATCATCCTTACGATGAACGCGTATGTCGACAAAAAAAAAAGTTAAAATGTGCTCTCAGACTAAATTCACCTAACGTGTACTTCCTGACGTGAAATACATTTGAAAGCCTTGTAGACGAAACGCAATACACGTCACATAAAAACTGACCCTCTACGTTGTGCTAGGTGCCCATACACAGGAAGACCCCTTTCATAAATTATAAAGGCTTGTGGTGCATGAAAATTCAGGTTCTTTAGCCTCAAATTGCCCAAATTCCTAAAAGCCGCAAAAAATGCTGATTAAATTCAGGAATTTTTGAAAATAATGTTGCTGTTTGGAGATATAATAGACCTTCTGTACTATATGTCGAACGTGAAAATTGCATGAAAAAATTCTAGGTTACCCCTTCACCCCCTTAATTGCATTGATGAATTATACGGTGTACGTTAGTTCCGTGATAACCTTATAGCCATTTGCAAACTTTCACAAAAATGTAATAAATGGAGTGACATTGCTTCTTACAGAAATAGAAGGAAAGTTGTATGCCACCCCTTGAGATAATGTTCTCATGGTTACCGTACCGATTTGCATTCCTTCATTAGTTTTTCAAATTTAATTAAATTAGTTTTCTGGGAATTGGATTTAGAGCCTTATAATGTAGTTTTCGAGGACCCTTTAGGGCCCCCGAGTTTTGTTGCTGGCACCGAGGGGATTTATCTCGTCGTTGTACGCCATAATATAATACTAATAATAATATAATATAGGGAGAAATTATAACACCTATTTTTTATATTTTTAATTCAGCCAATGGCCATGTGGGGAGCCTCCGTGGCTTAGGCGGCAGCACGCCAGCCTCTCACCGCTGGGTCCGTGGTTCAAACTCCGGTCACTCCATGTGAGATCTGTGCTGGACAAAACGGAGGCAGACAGGTTTTTCTCCGGGTACTCCGGTTTTCCCTGTCAAAATTTCATTCCAGCAACACTCTCCACTATAATTTCATTTCCTCTGTCATTCATTTAATCATTGCCCCGGAGGAGTGCGTCAGGCCTCGGCAGCCGGCACAGTTCATATCCTCGCCGATAGATGGGGGCTTCATTCATTCCCTTCCTGACCCGGTCGGAGACTGGAAGCAGGCTGTGGATTTTCATTTCAATGGCCATGTACGTTTCTTTTCAGGACGGGTCAGGGAAGGGATATTATCAGAGAAAGAAGCATTCACATCACGCATGAGCAAAATGGAAATGGTCTACCATTTAACTAAGGACATCTATAAGAAAAGGTCAATATCCTTCAACGCAAAACTAAAACATTACTGCAGTGTCATCCGTCCGGAGGTCTTGCATGCTTCTGAATGCCTCACGATGAACAAAAAAGGCTTGGTCGAGAAACTGGAGGCCAAAGAAAGGAAAATTTTGAGAAAGATATTGGGTTCCATCAAAGACAATGGGGAATACAGAAGACGGCATAACCATGACCTATATACTCATGTGGAGAAGATAAGCAACGTCATCCGGAAGAGAAGGTTACCATTTATTGGGCATGTGAAACGAATGAGCCCAGCGAGACTGACCAACCGCAACATAACTTACTTTCAGGAGAGGAAAACAAAATGGGCCTGGTTCATTGAACTGGATAAAGATCTGAAAGAAGTGGGGATTACACCAACAGACATTCAGGAGCGCGCCCCACTCAATAGGAAACTTCAAGCTTGTAAAGGCTTACAAGAAAAACCGAAGCTGAAAACGGGAAAGATTTGGACCCAGGAACGGAAGGAAATCCACCGAAAACGAATGCGGGCGTACAGGGCAAACATCAAAGCCAGTAGGAGACGGTTGGAATGACGCGGTCCATAGATGGCCTATACGAAATGAATGAATGAATGAATGAAGGAATGAATGAATGATGAATGAAGGAATGAATGAATAATATGGGGATAGGAATATAATAGACCTGCCGTACCACACCCGCAGGTGTAAATCGCGTGAAAAAATTCTAGAGTACCCCTTGATCCCCTTAAGCGCATTATACGTATTGATGAATTTTACGGCTTAATTTGGTTCCGTGATAACCTTCTAGCCGTTTGCAAACTTTCACACTAATGTAATTAATGGAATTGCATTGCGTCTTACAGCAATGAGAATCCGTTGGCATGGTTACTGGCTTGCATTCGTTCATTAGTGTATTAAATTAAATTAGTTTTCTGGGAATATCTCAAAAACGGTTGGTCTTCGGTCCTTAAAATGTAGTTTTTCGGGGACCCGAGTTTTATCTCTCACATTGAGGGGCTGAAAATGAGTTTTATCTCGTCCTTCTACGCCTATTTCAGCATGTATTTTAAGGGGGTAAGCCCCCTTTTATGAGAGGTACGGAGAAGAGTTACATCAATGATTAGTGTCGTGCCTCTGATGGATATCTGTACCAAATTTTACGTTGATACACCCATCCGTTCTCGAGTTATAAGGGAACAAATTTGTCCACAGACAAACAGACAGACAAAAAAAAAATATTTTCACGCGCTTCTATCATAAAAGAGTCTGAAACGCGTAAACAACTCAAATTTCCGTAGAAATTCAGAGAAAAACACACACATTTTCATTTTTCTATATAGCCTAGAGAGATCTACTGCACCGCTCGGTGTTGACCGTGTTTTATTGCACAGATTTTGGTTTTACTCGCTAACCGTTGGAGATGTACGAAAAGTGATAAGGACCTTTCGGATAGAAAATTAAATGTTAAAGCCCATGTATACCATCAAAAGTTTGCTATTTCTTAGCGTTCTCTTTTTATTTGAAAAGGAAATATGAAATTTTGAAACCAAACGGTGTAGTGACGTCACAAATGTCGGTTTTACTCGCTAACTGTTGGAGATACACGAAAAGTGATAAGGACATTTCGGATAGGAAATTAAATTTCAAAGCTCGTATGTGCCATCAAAAGTTTGCTATTTCCTACCGTTCTCTTTTTATTTGATATGGAAATATGAAATTTTGAAACCAAAGGGTCTAGTGACGTCACTAAAATGGTCGCCATTTTTTAATAGTGCAAAATTTCGAAATCAAAAGTATCCTATATGTAAACCTGGTAAATCAGCTACATCCATGCAAAATTTCATTTAAATCGGACCAGTGGTTCTTGCGTTATTGAGTAACAGAAAGACAGACAGACACACACCATCTCATTTTTATATATTAGTATGATTAATAGGCTACGGTAATTTACTTACATTTTCCTAAAATGATAAATGTTTTTGCTTTTTATTTGGTTGTTGTTGTTAATTATTCGTTTTTGCCATCTTGATTATATCAGTTCCATGTACTTGGGTGTGTGTTCAATTTTCCTGATAGCCTGTGTTTCTCTGATGACTGTAGTAATGTGTGTAACTGTAATTATTGGGGTCGAGAATAGGGTAAGTGCTCCGGACCTTCAATAAGCTACTAACCCGTCATTTGCCTGGAGGGAGAGTGGAACTGGAATCTCCGATCTCCGGACTTGCTGCAATTGCCACGATCGTGGTGACCGATTTACTCGTAAGCGCACAGCTACAACGCGGGGTTCATCAGTTGGTACAGCACACCCGACCTAAACGACGTTTTACAAATTTTGTAAACCGTAAGGATGATTTTGTTTAGGTGAAATCTTACAAATATCGTATACTGAGTAAATAAGTAATTTTAAAAGAAGTGGGAGATGAGAGAGAGCGAGAGAGAGAGAGAGAGAGGGGGGGATGATGATGATGAACTACAGTATCATGTATTGAGATCGAGTTACAGCACACGAACACAGCACACCTGTATCCGACAGATCATAATCAATTTCTTGTTTTAGCTGCATTACATTTTCAAGTCACGTAGCATGCGGCTCACTACAACACACATTTAATTGTAACTTATTACTACTAATGTATTCGAAAAACTTGTCGCAGCCAGGCTGTAAGAAACGGATATAGCCTGCGGGTCAATACAAATTTGTTGTGGTCGACATATCCATTATAGCTCTACGCCCCTACATGTGGAACAAGCAATTTACCTGGCACGGCGCGTCATTAACCGTTACCTCTAATAGAGGGCAAATAAAACTGAATCATTCGTTCAGCAGGACGGGAACAATCACACAAACACATGACTTAACGTCCCATAACTGAAACTGGACAATTATTTATAACTAGAGATAGCATATTCCCCAAATTTGCTTATTCCGTTGATAAAGCAAGCATATTTTAACATTATCAATACTAGAAATCTTTCGGCGAGATCTGAGGAATTATTTGGCACATTAGCGAGGAGCACATTTAACTGGCTCAATAGTGCGAAATATTTTTTACCATAAAATAACACATATTTATAACCTACGTATAACCTAATTTGTCTACAGTAGGTTTGTGTACTGAAACTAAAGTCAAGTCTTTTAATTTCTTGTGCCAATTTGAGATGTATTTATTCATTTAGAGCTATTTACGGAAAATGGTGATTCCTCATGTATGTCGTGTTCATTACGCAAGTAACGAAGAAAATATTTAATAGGAGTTTATCTAGACTAAGCCATGTTTCCATTGAACTTTAAGACGTAAATGTTAACACTTCGCTGTAAAAGGAAGCATGGGACGTAACATCTAAATATATGACCGTAATTAAACCATTATTAACTGAGATCTAATGCCAAGTATTTTAATGAACAATATTCAGATGCCGTAACATTTTATTGAGATCAGAAAATGTAGAAAGTGTAGCTGAGTTACACCACTCGACGCAGTAGCCAATGCTCAAGATTCTCGTAAATACAGTGTGTATTATTAGTGTTGCCGACCAGAGGCTCTTTCGCTGCTCAAAGTTACAATCAATCAAGGCTCTCCCAGGACCGAAGGTAGCCGAGGTGGCCAAGGCAGATCGTAGGTATTTGCTACTGATCGGCACGGTGAAGTGTCTTCGGTTGTTGTAGAAAAGAGCGCATTCGTTGAAATGAAACTAGAGAAATATAAACACACAGCTGCTGCAAGAATGCGACCCCAGCCAAGTTATGTGCTATTGTTGCAAATGTGACTTCTTGTTTGCATCGACTTCTGTTTGTGATACTGCATTTTCATTAATAAAATCTACGAAGTCGAATATTTGTAGCAGATTCTCGAATAAACACTTGTCTGATTACTGTATCTTCGGTTAATGACAGATTAGAATATAAAGGGAACTGTGTAATAGGAACGACTAAAATTTAAATGTACCCCTAATATTTGTTTAATAATAAACACAATAGTCAATATTTTTTTAATGTTGTAGCATTTTCCCCCACAAAATAGTTTTTTTCTTGCCTGAGAACTATGAAACCCAAATTTTTACTCAGTAAATTATGTCGATGGTCTATTTCTGAACAAGAATGAAACATTTCGTCCAATTAGACTGCGATGCATATGGGACATTTTTATTTAAAAAGAGTACCTTAGTATTTAGAAAGTATAATCTTGATAAATCATTTTCATAATATGCATTGACATGATGCAGTAAACATGTTTAGACTACCTGCTATTTAAAAATGGCACAAGAAAAGAAAAACAGATTAAGGAATTTTGACAAATGCTTGAGGAAACTAGCCCCTTAAAAGTAGAGAATACAACGTCTCCAACTAGTTACAAACTATTTCTACACTATGAGGATGCATTACCACTTAGCTGTCGCACTGTTTCAACAAATACGAGTAATTGATGGTGCCATGAGACAGTAGGCTACTTTATAATTCATCGAATAGCGCATAGCAATCAGAGAACAAAGAATGGTTAGATGAATCGCAATGAATACCACCATAAATGTAATGCAATATTTCGTGAAAAATGTTGCCACACCTGATCATTTCACAGGCGTGATTTACAATGAACCATAACAAGAAAAAAGGCTGGAGATAAAAAATGAGGGGGTGAAGAATAATAATACACTCATCAGAAAGCAACATTAATTCTGGAAGAAATCATGCGAGCCAGAATCGCTAAATGACTTGACCGTGCTGGCTGAAACGTTCAACAATACAATTCTATACCGTTAACTTACTTGTGGTTACACACCGTTTAGCTCTTTATGAATGGTGTGAAAACAAGTCTAGGAGAACTCAATAATAAAGAACACAGATTGTACAGATTGTATTTCTGGACACAATGCACACACATTAATTTAAATATGCATTAAGTTGTTCTAGCGTAAATTACGACACGTAAAAATCGTTCGCTTGACTTCTCAAGCACAAAGAAATTCCTTCCAAAATAAAACAACACGCGCTGGCCCCAATGCCATAAAATATTTCTCTCTCCCTCTCCATATTTAAGCCACAAGTTGAAGACCATTCATTTGCCTCACATCGTGACAACTATGGACATCAGGTACCGTGATGTTAAGCTAATTGGAAAATGAAGGACATACTACTCTCTTGAATGCCGTTACTTCTCTTAAACAAAACTTAATGAAGTTCTAACTCCAAAACTCCCTCAGAAAAGAAATATTCACTTTATTATTACTTTATTCATTCATTTAAACGTATTACACTATAAATAAATAAATAAATGTAAGCCTAGTCAACCCGAACGGTGTATACTCGGTAAGCAGGCTTGAAGCCAAACAGACTATGGAGATTGTTTCACAGTATGTTAATTCGCGAAATTTATTCAACCAATAAACTCAAGCTCACAGAAGACGTAGTAATTACTTCAGGGAGAAGAAAAAATTCAATTACTTCGAGTGCATTTAAATCTAATGAGTATCACGCTCAATTTAACGGGATTTTAATTTCACGGCAGCCTGTTACAGGGAACTAGGTCAAGATCGGAAACTAATAACCCATTATATAAGGTACTTTTGTTTCATACTTGAGTGGGAAGTCAAAACAAACAAAAAAACATCGTTGTCTGCCGGCTAGAAAATCCTTATCCGTCTATAAAGTAACACTCAAAAAACAAAAATGATAAACTTGGGAGGAAATGCTGGATGCCTCATCATGCTTCCGAACATCACTCCACTCATATCTCAAACTTGTGAAAGGATTTGATCACCGAAGTAAATCGTAATGGGGAAAATACCTACAAAGTACAATCAATCATTGGCTGATGACGTTCATGTTATTCCCCATAAACATACAATTATCTGGTGTTTGAATTAGCTCTCACCACAACACCCTTTCAGTACTCCTTTCCGTCACATCAATTCTCATTAACTGTGAGCTCAACAATATCTAAATTACATCGAAATATTAACTAGTTTTAGCCGAAGCCTCATATTAATTTAGGAATGCTTTAGCCTATAGTAAAATTGGGCAATGTTTTCAGAAACCAAGGGGCTTTACAGATGGCTGTTGGTCAATCCATGACATTCTATCGCCGAGTACTTAGAGGCTGACTGGCCCCTTAAGCAATGTTACCACATTCATTGATACATTCCTTGATGTATTTATTTATGTCTCGGGGTTGTTAAGGCTACACAGAACCAAGAACTTAAAACTAAAATACTACTGGTGCACTTACATCTAGAATTAATTTGGTGATTAATTAGTTAAGGCCAAGTCTACTATTTATGATGAAATCAAGACTGTTAATTAATACTATTAACAATAACAACATTATATTATTAATATTTTATACTGTATTGTAGATACTAAGATATATAAATTGAAATATTTCTAATGCAGTACCGTGCGTTAGTCCGTTTTACTTGTTATCTGACTGTAAATAATCAATCCCGATTTATGTGTAACCGCAAACAATGGAGTGAAATTATACTTGACGTGTTTAAATGTGCGCAAGGCTTTTAGTATTATCGTAATAAACATTTTCATTCATGATGTTGACGAAAGTAACTGCACGTATTGTTACTAAGTAAATTAAATGTTTCAGTAAGATATTCCAAGCTCCGGCACTTAACACATGAGTTCATCGAGTTGAAATCAAATATCACAGACGTCTTCCAAGACACTGTCTCGTTGTTATTCTTATCAAACTTGCTTCATTATAAACGCTTGAACTTCGTTACAGAACACGTTTCTCCACAGTCTCGTCAGTTCAATATACCGTATTTTATATTAGTCGAGAAAACCTCTTGTCACTAGTTGAAACGCTCCTGGAAGTGCGGCAATGTTACAAGGAGTCAATTTCACAGCTGGCTTGTTTGTCACGTGCGTGACACAACGCTAGGTCAGCAGGACACGTAAAACGAGAACGCTGTTTTTTTATTTCACATAAATACATGTAGGCTATTAGCCTTAATACAATACTCTGGGGAAACAGTAATAGATACTTGACACAAAATCCGTCTGGAATCTGCATGTACAGTGTAATCCTCTCACTAGAGGCCCTAATTTTCGTCTATAAAATTACGAGTTGCTCACAATTTCTCTTCAAAGTGTATACACGTCTATCTTGAACAATAGGGCCTATACTCGTAATAGCACCTGTTTATAGCTGATGCTGGAAATTGTCTCTTTCTGAATCCAAGCACACTTGTACACGTTTCTCCAAAATCTGGAGTAGACCTACTTTTCTTAAGGCCCCGTCGATAATGATTTTCATCACATTTCTGTACACTTTTCCCTTCAATTTCCAAAGAAAAAATATTGTTGTTTCATTTGAGAGGCTTGGACATCGTAGACATTTGGGTATATGTGGTATTTTGTCCGATTACCTGTGTTATTGTGATAGTTTTATTAGTGTCTGTATTTGTAATTCAGGTGATGTTTGGAAAGGAGGCGGTCGTTGTCTTAAGTTAGGAACCCTCCGGGCATTCGCCTGGAATAGAAGTGGGAAACCACGGAAAACCACTTCCTGGATAACTAAGGTGGGGATAGAGTCCACCTCTACTCAATTCTACCTCACGAGGCTGAGTGTACCCCGTTCCAGCCCTCAAACCAGAAGTACATTTCTTGGCAGAGCTAGGAATCAAACTTGGACTTCAGGGGCGACAGGCAAGAATGCTATCCACTTTACTACAAGGCGGCCTCCAAAGGAAGAAGTCGGATGGTATTACATTGGGAGATTTTGGTGGTAAAAGTTTTTTATTTTATTTTAGACAATTCGATCTGCAAAAGAACTTTAAATTACTGATATTCTCAATCTGACGTAGAGAATGTCATACCGTCTTGTTGCAAATGTTCATCAGTTAGTTAGCGGCTTCGGTGGCGTAGTCGGTAGCATGCTGAACTGCTATGCCCAAGATAGCAGGTTCAAACCCGGCCGAAGTCGTCGGATTTTTTAAGAGCGTTAAAATCCTTCAGTGTGCCTTCCTTCGGAGGGGAAGTAAAGCCGGCGGTCCCATGTCATAGATTTACGGCATGTAAAAGATCCTTTCACAGACTAAACTTGTGTAAAGCAAAATTTCTTAGGTTAGCTTTCGTTAGAACGCTCTATCTAAGTTCCAACGTTCGCCACTAGGTATCATTGATATCTGGTGGCAAAAGTTGGAACTTCTTGAAATTGAACGGAACTTGTAGCTCACCCTTTAGGGTGTCCGCTGGAAGCAGCTACAGACTCAGGCGAGCCGAACATGTCCTCGGACACTCCAGGCACTAAAAGCCATACGATAAATAAATAAAATAAAAATCAATTAGTTAATTGATTAGAATATTAATAATTGAAAGACTCAGTGAATATTTCCAGCTAGCCATTGTAATAGGAATGGGGTAGGTGCCTCGGGACTCGAAATAACGGACTGAAGGGAGTGTGGAGAAACCACTGTCAGCGCCAGGGTTCGACCTCTGATCTCTGAATTTGCTGCAAATCACCATCACGGTCATAGTGAGTAAATTAGTGCATGAAACGCATAGAAAGCATATAACATTTCTTGTTTCAAAATAACGCACAGATAAAACTTAGTATTAAGTTACTACCTATAGATTTCTCAGGCAGCCCAACGGCATTTCGAAGCAGTTGACCTATACAGCAAAGCATAGTTCAATATTGATCTTTTCGCATTCATATTAATGTCTCCCATTAGTGCCACAACTCCCGAGCCTCAAGTTCGATGTAGGCTAGTTAAATATTATTTGGCTTTCTGCCATAGGTCAGGAGGTTAAAGAAGAGCGGTTCCATTAGTTACTGACTGAAAATATTAACATTATCTAAGACAGACAGTGTCCGTGCGGCAGTAGCACACGCGATGCACAGTCGCTCGAACAAAGAATGAGCGCACTCTTCTTTCATGTTTAGTGCTTGAGCCCAGAGCCATAACTCAAAGGAATCAGTCGAGTAACCATATTTGATTCAGTGGGCGATAATATTATGAAAGCCAAGAAGCAAAGTAAGTCCGTACAGACCATGAGGCCTTGGAGCATTGAAAGGTAAAGGCTTCCACCCTTTGTTGCATCGGAAATACACCGTCCTGAGGAAAATATCCCTCCGCGTATCTCCTCTCTCGGACCTTTCTTGTGTTTCCAGCATGGAAACTCTGGATTGTCATCCCTGTACCCAAGGCCGGATTTAAGAGTATGCCGCCTATAGGCTTAAGTCCATTTGTCGCCCCCTCAATAGTTCATATTTGCTTAATACATTTGTTTTACGCAACGAAAGGATACACTGTAGTTCATTGGCGTTTTCATCTTTTTTAAACATAAAGTTCATTTAGTTTAGATAAAACTACAAATTTAATGGCTTACATAATAAATGTTATAATGAAATTAGGTATCTACTTTTTTTACTTGGGCTACTTTTAAGATTCGTAAAAAATGAAATGGGTTTCGAACTTAATTAATTAATTAATTTGTTCTTGGAGATCAGTGATCACTATTTTACACATATTTTTCTATTTTAATGCTAATGACTATCTTTTGCGTAATTGAAGAACTGTGTTCAAATTGAATTAAGTTGTCCTACATGGTGAAATGAAATTACACAAAATGTAGTTAATTACTGGTTTATTGGTTGAAAAATATACAAACTTCTCTAAAACAACTCACCCCACGTAATTTTCGTGTTCAAATTTACATAGCTTTCTTACGAGATTTCTTAATGGCAGACTCATTAATAATGTCATTTGAAAGTGTTTTTGTTGTATTTGCCTCAATACAAAGTAATGAAAGTGAGTTTAACCGTATTTCAGAAATACTAGTTCGCAGAGAGTTCTTAACTCTTCTAAGGCAGGAAGAAAGAACTGTATAGGGACTAAAACTTATTTTTAAGTAACTTCTATTCTTAAATTCGTGCGGAAAATATTATTAACGTCTGAAATACTTCATTTTTGCTTTTGAATGAATTGCCAAACTGCCGCCCCTGAAAGTTTGCCGCTCTAGGCTGTAGCCTAGTTAGCCTATTTAGAAATACGGCCCTGCCTGTACCTACCATATACATTTAAAATCATTTCTTTGCACCTTTTACTCAGCTTCTCTCTACTTTTATTGCCCTTGAAGTAGTTTATTGGTAATTCAAGCTTTACAGCTGCAGTTTGAATTCGTTGTCTACTTGACGAACCCATGTTAAACTTTGTACAATCATAACAGTGTTGCCAACCTTTGAGGCTGATTCGATATAAAATCGAATTACTCGGGTGCTATTTTGCCGCTTAAACAAGGTTTTATACACAACAAAATGTAATGAAATATCAAATTCGTACTGAATTACTCCGCCTATCGTTCCAAATACCACTAAAAACTACACACATCAAAAAAAGTTTTGCATCACCTCGGTTCCAAGAGTTCCGGAACCTTTAAATACAAAGGGAATAGAGATCAACACAAACAACATTTCAGCTCGTTTTATTGCTCATGAGACCCACACATTGCATGTTGTACCATCATACAGCTAGACTTTCAGCATTTGTGGTCCAGATTGCAGTACACACCACTACCTCTAATACCCAGTAGCACGTCCTCTTGCATTGATGCATGCCTGTATTCGTCGTGGCATACTATCCACAAGTTCATCAAGACACTGTTGGTCCAAATTGTCCCACTCCTCAACGACAATTCGGCGTAAATCTCTCAGAGTGGTTGGTGGGTCAAGACGTCCATAAACAGCCCTTTTCAACATATCCCAGGCATGTTCGATAGGGTTCATGTCTGGCGAACATGCTGGCCACTGTAGTCGAGCGATGTCGTTATCTTGAAGGAACGCATTCACAAGATGTGCACGATGAGGTCGAGAATTGTCGTCCATGAAGACAAATGCCTCTCCAATATTCTGCCGATATGGTTGCACTATGGGTCGGAGGATGTCATTCAGGTATCGTAAAGCCGTTTCGGAGCCTTCCATGACCACCAGTGGCGTACGTCGGCCCCACATAATGCCACCCCAAAACATCAGGGAACCACCACCTTGCTGCACTCGCTGGACAGTGTGTCTAAGACGTTCAGCCTGACCAGGGTGCCTCCAAACACGTCTCCGACGATTGTCTGGTTGAAGGCATATGCGACACTCATCGGTGAAGAGAACGTGATGCCAATTCCGTGGGGTCCATTCAGCATGTTGTTGGGCCCATCTGTACCGCGCTGCATGGTGTCGGGGTTGCAAAGCTGGACCTCGCCATGGACGTCGGGAGTGAAGTTGCGCATCATGCAGCCTATTGCGCACAGTTTGAGTTGAAACACGACGTCCTGTGGCTGAACGAAACGCATTATTCAACATGGTGGCATTGCTGTCAGGGTTCCTCCGAGCGGCAATCCGTAAGTAGCGGTCATCCACTACAGTAGTAGCCCTTGGGCGGCCTGAGCGAGGCCTGTCATCGACAGTTCCTGTATCTCTGTACCTCCTCCATGTCCGAACAACATCGCTTTGGTTCACTCTGAGACGCCTGGAAACTTCCCTTGTTGAGAGCCCTTCTTGACACAAAGTAACAATGCGGACGCGATCGAACTGCGGTATTGACCTTCTAGGCATGGTAGAACTACAGACAACATGAGCAGCGTACCTTCGTCCTGGTGGAATGACTGGAACTGATCGGCTGTCGTACCCCCTCCGTCTAATAGGCCCTGCTCATGCATGGTTGTTTACATCTTTGAGCAGTTTTAGTGACATCTATGAACAGTCAAAGGGACTGTATCTTGGATACAATATACACTGTCAACGTCTATATGCCGGAGATCTGGGAACCGAGGTGATGCAAAACTTTTATTGATGTGTGTATATTCACATACACAATTCATCACATGCCAACCAAAATTTAGTCAAGCTCCCAATTAACGTGAAAATGAAAAATGTGTTCATAGATTTTTACATAGGAAATTCTGAAAAATAATCAAACCAGCTTATGGAAACATTGCAACATGTTGCTGGCAAATCTTGTACTCCAACAAGCAGAAAATGTGGAACTATTTCCAGCCTCTTAACAGACCAGAACATCAAAGAGACCCCTTTGGTCTCCGGGTCACTAGAAGTAACTTATACATGTACTGTAGATGGGATGGAGGTGTCCGCTCCATTCCCGACCACCTTTGCTCCCGGGAATTATCATGGTACTCATATTTGTTGTAGTGAACCCTAAACAGCGAGGTCATCTACCTCTACGCAGCCACCTATAATAGAATTTGAAAATTCATCTTTATATATATTGTACTGTATTTGTATTGTACAAATTCAATTATTACCTATTATTGTTGAACATTATTACGACCTATACTCATTTCTGAAAGTATTTTGAACAATCAGTCCTAGCTTAACTTGTGAGGTGCGGAAAAAGGTGACCGCAAGAATATTTTGAAGTGTTATTTTTATCCCTTCTATTGTTACTTCCCGCCTTTTGTTTTGTGTACCTTCCGAGCACATGGCCTTGAGTCTCTGCATAGCTCTGTGCAGCTCTGGCTACTGTTACGTACGGGCGATTGCCTTGTTAAGTTTTCGAACAGTATCGGTGACTGTTTTGCTGTTTCAATGTGTCAACCATGCATATTTGTTTCTAAATAATAATTGTATAATGATATTTTGTTAAGTTTTCACTTTTAAAATTAATTAAATCTAATGAGGAGAGAAAACTTTTACATTTTTGCGTTACAAACGTAATATGAGTACGAAAGACCTATAAGTTGAGTTTAAGAAATGTTTGTATTTGTATCGTGTATTAGAGCAGTTGAAGTACCAACACGACAAATTTCAAGTAAATCGTTTCATTGTGTTTGCCTATGAACAAACAAGATTAATCGCCGGTCACTCAGACCTCACTTCAAAATGTACGCCACAGTAATACCACCTCACAAGTAGAGGGTTAAGAAGATATTTGGAAAAGGCACCAATTATGACCTAATTCATTGCCGACTTTGCTATTGGACTGATGCTTGTGATGTATCATTGCTCTCAATTTCTTCCTTTATTATTATTATTATTATTATTTACTGTTAAATGCAAAGGCATGCGTCATGGTGTTTTTTTTTAACAGCAGTACTGGAACTGGCCGTCTATATAGTCGATTGCCAAACAAACTGTGAACCAATATCAAGATAATCTAGAAACGACTGTTCCCACAAGTCCGCACTGTTTTCAGATTGCTAATTTGTACGTATGCAA
Organism: Meconema thalassinum; assembly: GCA_946902985.2. NCBI lineage: Eukaryota > Metazoa > Arthropoda > Insecta > Orthoptera > Tettigoniidae > Meconema > Meconema thalassinum. Next base: position 1,378,304,537 of record OX336388.2, on the reverse strand, counting down.
GACTCTGCACCTTGTTACAGGCTTTAAAAAGAAAGCTCAACGTCCTTTATGATAACAAAGAAAAGGCTTGGAGTGGCCTGGCAACTCTCCGGACCTCAACCCAATTGAAAACCATTGAGAGCTCGTGAAGAAGAAAGGTTTCCGCTTAGAATACCAGGGTTAAAATCCGATTGACTGAAAGGATCATCAATGTCGAGCATCATGATGATTAAATAAAAGATAGCTGCGTAAGTGCCTGATAATAACTGCCTGAGTGTGTTTGCAGATCCCTTAGATCAATATAAAGGGAGGCGTAACAAAATATAACATTTTTCCTTATTTTATTTCGTGATTTTCATTTATGTTCCAAACGATTGTAGTGTAATGTTTGTCCACATTCTTTTTTATTAACTGTAAGACAATTGTTTCTATTAAGGTATTTGGGAGTAAAGCAATCATAATTTTTAAAGACCACTGTGCAATATATTGTTCATATTTGAATATTAGGAGGACTGGAAAACCGGAATTTTGTGGGCTATGGAGGTTCAAATTCTCTCTCGATCATTTGCTAATTATGCAATTAAAGCTATGTAGTGACGTGTCTCCGTGCCTCCTCTGAAGGCGCTATACTCGGCCTGTCCTGAGAGCTGACAGAGGCGCGACATCCGGTTGGTTGTCGACACGCTAGGCTGCGTGCTGGAACCGACCGCCGTGTTCCCACGTCACGGACCGGTGCCTCCACTTAACAATGGCCAGACATTATCTCACAGAAAAAGAAACGTAATTATACAAGTTTACATTATTACAGGTGATTCACGTTTAAGCCTGTCACGGAAATTAGTGCTGCACACACTCTGCTCCACCCGCACTGCAGCGTGAGGTCCTTGCTTCTTTCCACCAGTAAGAAATATAGATATAGCTTCAACGGTTGTGGATCTCAATCTGATTAAAGCGTTGGTATTCACCTCCTCCTCCCTCCACCCTAATCCCGATCAATAAAGTTGGTTGGCTCCTCAGTCTAGGGGCTGCGACAAACGGTCATGTAGCCCCGTGACCTTGGGGTGTGTGTAGAATCTGCCTGATAACAGGTGTTAATTGTGATTGCTGTATTAGGGTGTGTGATCTTATCTGTAATTCAGATAAGGACTGCAGACGATCAATTTCAAGTAGTTCCTACCTTTGCTACCAAATGCTACCGTCAACGACACCTAGCTGTGAACTTGGCTACTATATACCACCGCAACCAGCACCTGGTGGCGAACGTTGGAACTTAATAGAGCGTTAATCAAATCTAACCTACAAATTTTGCTTCACACAATTATAGTTAAGTTAGTGGAATGTTCTTTTACATGCCATAAATCTATGACATGGGCCCACCGACTTTACTTCCCTTTCGAAGGAGAGCATACTGAGGGATTTTAACGCTCATAAAAAATCCGACGACTTTGGCCGGGTTTGAACCCGCGATCTTGGGCATAGGAGCTCAGCATGCTACCAACTACGCCACCAAAGCCGCTCCTCGACCCGAATCCCGATCAATAAAACATGTTGTTTCATTTAGGGGCTTGAACATCGTGACCATTTCAGCCCCGCGTACTTGGTATGTGTGAGGTTATAGAAGTCGTCTGATAACCTGCGTCATTATGATGTCTCTGTGTGTACTTATAGTCGAGGTAGGATTTGGGTAAAAAAACGGCCGTGGCCTTAAGGTAGAAACCATCCCGACATTTGCCTGGAGTAGAAGTGGGAAACCATGGAAAACCGCTTCCAGGATGGCTAAGGTGGGATTCGAACCCAGTTTTGCCTCACGAGGCTGAGTGTAGCCTGTTCCAGCCCGCAGACCAGAATGCAATCTTGACAGAGCCGGAAATCGAATCCAGTCCTCTGGGACGGCAGCCAAGAATGCTAGCCGCTACACCACGAGGTGGTAAGTTATTTTACAAGTTTATTGGACAACTACTGTATGTTACGTTGCTGTCGAAAATGTAGCCTATTCTGCCATGTTTTCCTATCTTTGGACAGTTTCAAGCTATGAGGCAGCCATATTAGTAAAGCCAGTTGCTTAGCAACGGAATGGCAGGTGTAGGCAATTTGATCCTCCGAGGTGTTCTTGAATCGGAATTCACGTGTAGTAGAGTGGCCAGTTCATTTCCCCTGACTGGCCGCATGGTTCAGCGCTAACGTTCTCACCTGCTGATCCCAAAATCGCAGGATCGAACCCTGGCACAGCCAGATGGCATTTGAGGGTGCGCAAATGTGAGGGAGCCGTGCCAGTAAATTCACTGACACGTTAAAAATCCCCTTCGGGGAAAAATTCCGGCACCCTGGCGCCTTTAAAGCCGCGTTATTATTATTATTATTATTATTATTATAATTATTATTAATAGTTCATTTCCCCGCCCTCTTCCCTTCCTTCCTACCTCCCTTCCGCACGTGGTCCTCCAGAATCGGTCACCCATCCAAGCTGTGACCCATGCCCAGTGTTGCTAAATTTCGTAAATTAATTCTATTGTGTTAACACGTGTTGTAGGCTACTTGTAAAACTAAGTTAGAAATACATCATTAGATTAAACTTCTATACGTTGACGCAAAAATTTTCCTCTGTCCCTATGCTGACACCTGTTTACAACGCTTAATCATGCCCTCAAAACCGTTAAAACACGTATCTCTGTGCTTATGAACCCCGGAACTTTTTCGCTTCGAATGTAATCTCTAGATAGTTGATATGTAACACGATGCAGCAAATTAGGCGCTCGTAATCTTTCCATAGGCTACTTCTTGGCCTTCATTGAAGAGGCAATGCCCATGACCTCTCATGTTCCGACACTGAATCACTTTTCTTCGCCTGGGGCCCACGCGAAGTACATCTGGAAACCGCCAGCGGACGCGCGGACACGGATCACTGTCTGTTTGATGCGGTCTCGGAAACGCTCTCTCCATTAAGGTGGAAACAAAAAGTTTAAATGCTGCTCCATTAGGCTAGGTGAAGCCAAGAAACAACATAAAGAACACAAGTACGAGCAGGAAGGGAGAAAGAGAGAGAGAAAGAAAGGAAAAACAAGCAACCACACGCCAGCCAGGCTATGAAACAAAAGAACAGCAAACGAGCTTTATTACATGGCGTAGTGAGTGCTTGAGTGGTGGTTCCTTCAGCCTCGTACGCTACCACGACCTCCTGTTTCACTGAACAAGGCAATAACAACCAAAGGATCGTATGCACCAGTGTTGGCATAACACAAAATGTTTGAGAAGGTTTACTCGTTTTACTTTTTTTTTCATACAAGAACTGAATACCTTGGATCTGATGGATTTTCTCCTCGTGTCTTTCTAGTAAATTTAAGTCGGGTTTCAGTAACCACAAGATCGTGAGTTTGATCCTGATAGAAGAAGGTGGATTTCTGCAGGGCGAGAAAAATTAATGGCGCTCTTGAGTCGTGGGATGTGGACTGGCAAAACAACTTGCATTAGGTCTACATTTAATAAGTACAAGGCCAATTTAATTAACATTCACAGGTCATCCATTGGAGTTCCAGTTTCTTTCCTAGATGACAAAGCAAACGGAACGCTGAAACCGGATGGCCAAGTAGCTGAGGCTAGTGTTGCGAGATGCAAAGTTAATCTCCACAAATGGGGATACCTACAGGAATCAGAACTCTGTGAGTGTGGCGAGAGACAGACCATGATACACCTGTGTTCGTGTGAACTGTGCCCGTGCTCTTGCACAACGCAGGAGTTAATGGAAGGTCATGAAAAGGGAGTGACAGTGGCCCGTTTCTGGGCGAAGACAATCTAATGCGAGACATTGTTGTATGTATTATTCCTTTTTAATATTGTGTATCATCCCTCTGTGTATGTTGTAGTGCTTTTGACTCGAATAAATAAATAATAAATAAATTATTATTATTGTCGTTGTTGTAGCGAGCATTATAGGTAGCATAACGTTCGATGTACCAATAGTTTGTTGGATGTTCAAGTTGTGTTAAATGTCTCTCCTCACACTGTCCCTGCGCAACACAGACAGAGAGAGATTGTACTGTAAATAGTCGAAAATACCCAACTGCACGAAGTTCCTAGAATATGCAGAACAGATGCTACATTGAAGACGGATCTTCGAGGCGAGCATTGATAGTAGCTCCATCTACAAATTAACAGAACGAAAAGCCTAATAAAAGGATTTTACTATCGTTAAAAACGATACTGCTTCCTATACTTGAAACACGCATTTATACGATTATTAGTCGAGTTGATCCTCTTGTCCCTCTCTTGAAAGATCGAAAGGGAATCGAAGTTTCTTTCCATACGAGGAAAACCTACAACCACTCGTGCACAATAATATATTAGTAATTGTCTGGGATATCTTTTTCTAAACCCCATTGTGGTTTTCCATGCATCCATCTCGTGGGTGTAGCGGCTAGCAATCTTGGCTGTAACCCCAGAGGTCCGTGTTCGATTCGCAGTTCTGCTAAGAAATTTAATTCTGGTTTGAGAGCTGGAATGGAGTACACTCAGCCTAGTGAGGCAAAACTGAGAAGAATTGGGCTCTATTCCAACCGCAGCCATCCTGCAAGTGGTTTTCTGTGGTTTTCCACTTCTACACGACGCAAATGCCGGGATCGTTCCTAACGTAAGACCACGGCCGCCTTCCTACCAATCTTCGCCTAAATTACAAATACACACACTACTACAGATGCCACAATCACGCAGGTTAACAGACAAATTCTACACACACCCAAGCACACGAGGCTAAGTGACCACGATGTCCAAGCCCCTCAAATGAAACAACTATTTTTCATATGACGGGCTTTATTGCTAGTTTAAAAATAACTATTAGCTTACTCATATCCCCCCTCCCCTTCAGGCCCGACATGACGGAAGGTGGTGACAAGGACGTCGTAGCCACGATTCCCACGGGCATATGTTCCCTGTGAAGACAAGTCCTCTTCATCCAAGTGAACATGGAATGCAACTCACTCTTCTTGCCCGCTTGTGACGTCACAAATTACACCAGTCATTACTCAAGTTTTTGCACATCCCCACCAGGCACTGAATTAATTAACACGATTCATTAAACGCAATTTCATTGGTATTACGCTCATTACTGACAAAGCTCACGGGAGATTATTCACATCGAATGTAAGAGAACTGTACTGCACATTGCGCTAGTACAATGAAACAAAAACTCTTAACGGTAATGCTTGAATACTACGACATGTGAAAGAACAGGAAGTAGGCCTACGATCTCAACATTATGGTGCAAGAAAAAGGAAATTATAAAAAATGGAAATAGAAGATGTAGTGCAACTTTGCTCAGCGAAGCAGGTTATTGTAAAAGGAAGATAAAATCTCAATTGTGTGAATAGAAAAACAAACAGCCCAACAAGAAGAAAGAGAATGTGATTTTTTTTCTGACTTGGAATCTCACAGACCGGATTGGAATTATTTTGGGTTTATGTCGTCTCAATGATAATATATAAACACAACCTACCCCGCGGCGTAGCCGTGCTCGTTAAATCATGCACCGCAACCGCGTGGGCAACTGCAGCAAGTCCGGAGATTCTAGGTTCAAATCCCAGCGCTGACGGCTGCTATCATGAGTGTGATTTTCCCTCGTTTTTTTTTTTTTTCACACACCCGGCATGCAAATACCGGGAACCTACCCCATCCCTGTTCCTACTACAGTAATCACATAAATAGCCTACAGGTTATCACACAAATTCAACACACACCCAATTCATGTCCCAAGCTCCTAACATGAATTAACAACAATAACAAAACAGAAACACAATCCATATGACGCACAGACTGTATGGGATTATAGGAGTGTCTTTGGAAATTCCTAAGAATCCCAATAACGTCAATTAGTTTAAGTGACATCTGTCAGCCGTTAAATAGTTATCACCACAGACTCTTTATTTACCGCGATCAAAGTGAAAATTTGTATAATGAACCATTACTAACAGTATATATCCACTGATACAAAACGTTATGGCCTACTTATAAAACAATCCAACATGACGGTCACGCAAAATTTGTCACAGGTTCTCAATATCTCGAAACTACTCGTATTACATCAATCAAAGTGATGATAATGGAGGGCTATTAAATAAATATATAGGCTATATATGTGGCTTTCAAAAAGCTGAGAAGCACAAAAACAACACGGCGGCTAAAAGAATTTCAACTATTTAAAATAGCATTTCTCCTGACCTCATAATCCGAGTGCAGTGAAACTTGGCGCAGTGAAGCTTAATTTAGAGCTTAATTTATTGGCACATAATGTTGATCAATTGTTTCCAAAAAATCAAAATGGCTGCAGTGCAAAATTTTAAAAACATATTTTTATTTTTCGCAACCTATTCAAGTAATCAAAGTTAAGTTTCCTATAATGAACCAACATAATAATCTTAACCACTGGTATTGAAATCTCTAGCTTGCTTTCCGTAAATTATAGAAGCTCTGTACAAGTTTTTCCTAATGAACTCCTTACAGAATTATGGCAGCTCTACGGGAGGAATAACAATTAACGGATAGTGAACGATAATTATTCTAATATCTAATATTTTATTGTAGTGGTGATAATGTTGATCATCATTTTAAGAAGTAGGTCATCGAGTTTATCTGTCCCAATTTTCTAGCGTAGGTATCGCAAATTATAGATTACACGCATGTACATTTCTGAAAAAGAACATCTCCGATTGATGTTTTATTGAACCGGTATTTGGGAAAGTGGATAAACTAGTTCAATGAACGAAATATCCCAGTATTATTTAGTATTGTAGATAGCGTTTGAGGTCCCTTGAGATAGACTGCATGTTTTCCATTCCTGGAGGTGTGTCGATTTGAGTTATCTTGAGAAACGATGAAAGTTTTGGTTTAAGACAGGTCAAGTAGGCTACTAGTACCACAGAAATGCCATTTTGCTATCTTAGAATATTGTTTTATGTTTATTATCTAAAATGACTACAATGACAATGAGTTTGAAATTGTTGCCCAATACTTGATTACAATGTAGATCATGTATCAAAATTTCTGGCTGCGTGGCTGAGCGGTAACGTTCTTGCTTGCTGGGCCCAAGGTTGTTGGTTCGTATCCTGGCGCAGTCAGTTGCCGTTTGAGAGTGCGTAAATGCGACGGAGCCGTTTCGGTAGATTTACTGGCACGTTAAAGATCCTCTTCGGGGCAAAATTCCGGCTCCCGGCGTCTCTGAAAGCCCGAGTAGTTAAAAGGGACGTAAAACCAATAACATTATTAATCAAAATATATTTAATTGACGAGCACAGCTTGAAGATGGGAAGGACCCGTAGTATATATATGAAAATAGACCATATTAGTTATTCACGGAACTACTTGTTACTTACGACTATGAGTAACGGTTCACTTAACGATGCAAACGTATGTGAATTATTCAAAGTTTACAAGTTCAAGTGACGCTCAAATGAATATTCATGTTAAAAGTATTGTCACTGAGTATCATTAGATTAGCATAGCGTGGTTATAATGACAAGTCAGAAATTTACTCCCATTTTAAATGCAAAATTATATTTCATGGTTTTGACCAATAATGGCCATCCCATGCACAATTTATAATGTCCTTTGCTAACACCACCAAAGAAAATGTATGGAAGTTCCAAGATAGAAATTATCCTGGATATCTTGTTCTAGGAGCAGATAACCTCGCTTTTCCGCCCTTTAAAATCACAACATTCAAATCTATCTTGATCTAAAGATTTTCCCCTTTTTATTATTAAATTAAACATAATGTGTACAGAGTTATTTTAGAGGATAAGTCATTTTCATTCGTCCTTTGCAAGATCTTCTCTTTCATAACAAATTGGTGTAAACAATATTTTACCTTTTTCCTCATGCCATGATGAAATCATTCCAGCTTTCTATGTTCAATGGTATTATTATTATTATTATTATTATTATTTATTGAGGGCCTTAGGTCCTTGAGAACCATATAGCCCGGCTGCATATTGCAATATATCACAAACGCATTAAACATTATTATTCATCAACAGCACGTAATCACCCAGCCAACAACAATATTGGAGTATTCGTCCCAAGATCGCGGATTCAATTCCCGACCGAGGAAAGTCAGATTTTTGAAAGGCGTGAAAAATCCACAGTACTCCGAGTCGTACGATGCCCAAGTTCTCTCGTATCTCGTTTGTGATTACAAGAAAATCAATTAATTCAAATCTCAGTCACAGTAGTTCCGGTTTCGCTATCCGATGACAATGCTAAGTGAACGTCAAAATTGGAGAGTGGGTCACCTAAATGGCTCAAGAGCCATACGATGATTATTATTATCATCATCATCAACACGTTTAATCAGTTGGTTTGGTTGTACGAGATTCCCAGTACTCAGGTCTTGGATGTAGGGTAAAGGGAGGTATCTTCGTGATACAAGTAAGTTCGTGATAAATCTTTGAATAAGTATCATGAACTTCCCTATTGCAGACTAAGCGTTTCAACTTCAGTAGTAGTTCCCTGAGTTCTCGACAGATGTCTCTAGGTACTTGTATTGGTCTTCATCGCGGTCTAGAGGACACAACCAAACCTTTTGTTTGTAGTGAGGTGTTTTCTTACTTAGTGGTGGCAGGTTTTGTGCTGTGTCTGTTATTATAAAAATTCAAACGCGAATAATAAGTTAAGATATATGTGTTTAGTATCAAATTATAGCTTTAGGTGTGTAGTGTCGGCATGTATGGTTAGGAAAATAATTCTGTGGAAGTACGAACCGTTATCGCTTAATTCGTGAAGTACTTTTCTTATCGTTAGCTTGTTTGTCAGAACAAAAACGTTTGACTGCGTGCCCTCTTACATTTTCGCCTGTAGCAGGTAAATTGACCAATTTAAGATAACAATGCATATGAAGAAATTTGTTCAGGATTAAATTTACTATCAAGCTATTATGCTATTATGTTAAATTTTTAATTTAGGGTATCACGAAGTTACCTTACTGATAATGCATTAAGTTACTGCGTTACTTGATAGTTATGCCTGTAGTGAGTTCAGTGTGCACTTAAGCATTAAACCATACTTTATACCAACGAAATTATTCAGAATTAAATTTATTCTCTAGATTTGTATATGTTTTCCTAATTTAAGGCATCACGAAATTACCTGAACCTCTTGTAATTTAATATTCTCCTTTGCATTATCAGTCAATATGCCAAAAGAAAAAACAAAATACCGGCAGTATGAATCTAAACAGTCACAGCTGCTAAAATGGTAACAGAGCAGAAGATGTCAGATTATCATGCATCAAAACGAGCAGATGTTCCCTGGAGCTCCTTGAAGGATTTTATAACGAGAAATTTCGATCAGTTACGGTTGCTGTAGGCTACTGATGAAATGGGAAGTGATGCCGAGTAAAGACTATGAAAATAAAGAGTACCGGTACGTTACTGTGACATTCATTAATTGCTAAGATATCATGTACTTCTTGTGTGATAAATTAATATACACTAAAAGTACAGTAGTAAGTATTTTTTTATTCACGAAGTTACCTTACCTTTATCACGAAATTAACTATCCCTGTCACGAAGTTACCTGCCAAATTTAGAATAATATAATATATTTTCTTATGAACAATATGGATTCAAAATAAATAACAATGCTATTTCAGTTATACTACAGTAGCATATTTACTGCTATAAATTGGCTAGTAATAATAACAGACATATCAATAAAACGTAATTTTATCACGAACATACCTCCCTTTACCCCACAACTCGACAAAAGAATTGAAATTTTGCGGTAATTATTAGGCAATACTCTTGTATTTGAAAGTTCAAATTTATTTAGACACCCTTCAATCATATTTTAGTCTCAATAATATTATTCAAAATTCTAGGTCATTTTCGGCACCACATACTCCTTAACAGACAATTGATATCCTACTTACGTTAGAGCAGAACATAGGCCAAGGAGAAAACGTGCGGTGGGATGAGAAACGCAGCTGGGAGAAGACCGCACCTGAGTCGATCTGATGAAAAGGCCATCAACTGTCACTCAGACAACAGGCATGCCCTCATTCTCGGAAATGAAACACATCGCTTATTTGCTGCAACAGTGGTTAACTAGAAATCTGTACTTTTTCAGCTTTTACTTCAATGTAGTGCTGTAAAATATTCTTAATCGATTGATTAAATCGACACTACTATATTGCTATTCATGGCGAAGTGTGACTACACAATTCGTTATGCCAGTTGGTGTTTTTTTTGTTGCACTCAATATTTAAATAATCCACAGTTTAGTAAATGCCTTTAAATCTTTAAATCCAGTTTCCCACAAACCTCATATTATTTTCAGTCATGTCATTGTTGCAGCAAATGATTGATTAATAGAACGCAGAACATCCCAATCCACTCAAATTATTACACACAGAATAATCTTTGCGTCTAGGAGTAGAAGAGACGCTCATATTAACTTGGGAAAGACAAAAGGATCGCAGCCCAGTATACACGTGACAGCTGAAGTAAACTCTATATCATTTTCACATTTGCCCACAGTACAATGAACTTGTTAGTTTAGACCAAATCACATTTCCCTTGCTCGCAAGACATTAACAAATTCCCCCTTCTATTCTCAGCCCACTCACTCCTCCATTACGAGGCCAATATCCTTCTACTTTATAGCCAATAAAAGGAAGTATGGGAGTCACAGGCAAGAAGCTGATATACCGTTACATGTACAGAGACTATACCTAGGTTACCCTTGCACCCGCATACTAACCAACCCTTCTCAAACTTTCACCCTCCCTCAGTTGAGTTTAAAGGATATACAAATTCAATGGGCCCATTATAACTTAGAAATAAGGGGGAATGCAAGTGCAACACATGTTCCTTCTCCCCAAAGTACGATGGGTGACTAAAAACTCCCTTCAGTCCAACATGAGGGACGAGTTGTATAACGACTACCGACTCGGGAAAGATGATACACTGGACTAACTTCACGCAACAAAATACAAATGCAACTCTTCATAATGCAAACCGGATAAATACGATCTGAGACAAACTGGAGAGTAGGAATAACCAAAGGGAAAATTAGGATCTCTGGTCTATCTAAATAAAAATGCAACTCTGCCCCACGACGTAAATGTGCACATTAAATCACTCATTCCGACAGCGATGGAGAGGTGAAACAAGCACGAAGATCAGAGGTTCAAATCCCGGTGCTGACAGTGGCTATTGAGTGTATTTTCCACGTTCAATCCAGGCAAATGCCGGGATAATACCTTATTTCAAGTCCCGGGGCACTTATCTTTAAATGCAGTTTCCCACAAATATCATATTTTCAGTTATGTCACTGATGCAGCAAATGAGCGATATGATTGAATAATAGAACGCAAAGGGACCCTAATAATTACAGCTATACACCCTACAACTCACCACAGAAACACAGGTTATCAGACACATTGAACACATACCTAAGTACACGGGGCTGATGGCCAAAGATGTCCCAAGCCCCTAATAGGCTACTAATTAACAACAATAAAATGCAACTTATTTTTAAGCTTTCTTCTATCCCAAGGCTGTCAAACGGACAGCATATTATAACAATCCTAAGCACAGATTTTTAACGAATTTACACGGGGAAATCATAGTTTGACAATTGCTAAACTCTTAATCAAGATTTGACCACAAACGTTTCCAGATGTTTTAAAAAACCTTTGTTATTACGGTGACTGTGTGCTGTGTCTATAAAACCACCCAGTAAATAAACTTCAACTTAGGGAAGTCAAATTAAACCATTGGATGCTCTACAATAAAAACTAGCTATGTCTCACAGCCGTCAAGATCTTCACTTATAAAAATCTAGGCATAAAGTCTGCCATAAAACGTGCGCTATGACTCGTGATTGCTACGGTAAATAAAAATGTAGATAATTTCACTTCCTTTGGACAATTTCTGGTTCGTAAAGCATGCAATGTAGCTAGTGGTCTTGCAGGCGCACTTCCAACGCACAGTACAGCACACGTTCATAAAAAGAGTCGAGGCTGGCAGTAGTTGTGTTCAAGGTACTTATCTCCAACAAACACGACTTACTGCATCCTGGTAGCTATAAAACTACCGCAATAACTTTACTTCGCATACAGGTGCGCAAGGCGACTGAGCACACTTAACTTACTGTTCATTAGTCCATCTTTCATCGGTACAATATGAGATAAACACTCGGATAGTGGAACACACAGTACCGCACAGATTTCTGGAGTTAACACATGTATGAAGAACTTCAGAATCTTCCACCCCACAAAAGCTACAACTGGTATAGTATATGAAGAATATGCAGTACGAACTGTGAATAGGGATCCCGGAAGCACCTAGTTCATTCTGAGGAATTAATAATCTAGGCTCTGAAATGCATGACATTCTACAATAAAATGAAAATATGTATTTATGTATTTATATGTATGTTTGTATATGTAGGCTATGTATCATTGCACGAATTGCTAAGCTGTTAAAACATGAATACAGCCTTCACTTTCCACAGTTGAAAAGTGTCCCTTGAAGAGGAAAAGCACACCTCCTAACAACAAAGAGGACCGCCTGGTACAGAACACGTTTCTGGTGCCGGCAGAGCTGGGGTCAGCAGTGGAGCTATTTGCTCTCCAAACAAATGCTAATGATCTACTTTAAAACACTTGACACTCCGTAGCTTCTGTGTGTGTATGAGAGTGTGTGCTCGGGCTAAAATAAAAAAACAAGACTTTTTCAACTTCACAATTACGTCATTCGTTTGAGTTAACCAAACGATGGCGTCACGCTCGCTAGTAATGTCTTTACTTTGTTGACATCATGTTGGCCTAGACAGGGGTTCCCATTAGGAATTTTTCACGGACCCCCTAATGTGATCGTTACGTAAGCACGGACCCCCTGCTCCAAAATCTTTTAAATCAAGACTTAAAATATTTAAATTACTAGTGGGAATCTCTACCTTGGAGTACCTTTGAGTATGTTAACTAGCAACCTGCTCCGGACTAGCAACCTGCTCCGGCTTCACCCGGAAACTGAAGCTTCATTTATATGATTTAGAGAGGAATCATAATTCATAGCAGAATTCTCTTTATCGGGCCACAAACCATGAACATTTCTTCCCTTTGTCAAAGGAACTTTGAGGATGACTCCCTTTGTTTTTGTAAATTATTTCTTTCTCTTTCTTGTGACAATCGAGAAATAAACTACAACCTATATCCGTTTTCCGTCTCGGCATGATGGGTTAAAATCACTGACTGAACTATTAATATTATCATGGAGATAGCATGTGCAACGAATTCTTGTCAGACGTAATTTAAGCATGGCGAGGTGCATGAAACACAAATCCCCCTTTCGTCCAATCGAAACTTGACTGTGTATTCTGCGGAACAAAAAGTTCACAGGTGTAATAAAAAAAAAGGCCGAGTTGCCCTCCAAACACATCCACTCTCAAGTTTTAACTCGACAGTGTCTGGTGTGATAGGCTCGCACGCTAGCCAGCTAGCTTGCAAACTGTCTCGAAGCTAGTAATCGAATGGAGATTGGTGGAAGAAATGAAAACGTCAAGAACACTTATAGTGGGCGATGTATTGAAGACAGAGATAGTTTTAACGGTGTGCCCAGCGTAAGCTTAAAAAGCACACGAGCGCCAGGTTTTATTTTCGACCTTTTCACTGAAATCGTTACTGCTCGGCTTCCTTTGGTCATAAATAAATAATTTCCTACAGAAACCCTTCCACGAGATATCTTTACAGAATGGTGAAAACCACATCAATATCCATCCAGTGGTTCCCAAGATTACCCATAACATCCAAGAATCGGGGACTTCGTCATATACTACTGTCGACCAAAATATTATGTGCACTCAAGTTTGAAGGTTGTTTGTGAAGTAACCAATAGACCTACATAAAATCCAATAACATCATCATTTTTAGCCTATTTTCAATTATGAAAAAATAGGCTTATGAGATCACCTTTTGTCCGTGTGTGTGTGCGTGTGTGTGTGTCCCCCCCCCCTAATAAAATCTAAACGGCTGGAGCGATTTCAATGAAACTCGGTAAGTTCATAGCACTATTCCCGGCGACCTCGTCCGTGCCGTTCAAATTTTGTTACGTCTCACCAATCCAACATGGCAGCTGTACGAAATATTTCACTAGCATTCAATATCTCCGAAGCTATTACCGATATCGCCCTGAAATTGTGTACGGTGATAAAGGGTACTACTAGAAGTTTACCTATGAGACTTTCAAAAACCTGGTGAATACAAAACCAACATGGCGGTCAAGCGAAGTTGAGACTTTTAAATAGACTTTTCTCGCGATTTAACTATCCAAACGTAATGAAACTTGGTACAGCAAATGTTTATACACATTGTAATGCAGTGGGGTCTAATTTAGTTCAATTGTTTACGTAACCTCAAAATGGCGGGTGTGCGAAATATTTCACTGACATTCTATATCTCCGAAACTATTACAGATATCACTCTGCAATTTTGTACGGTGATAAAGGGTACTGATGCAAGTTTACCTATGTATATTTCATAAACCTGTAAAGTACAAAACGAACATGGCGACCAAGCGAATTTGAAATGTTTTAATAGACTTTTCTCGTGATTTAACTCTCTCAGCGCAGTGAAATGAGGTACAGTAAATGATTTTGCAGATTGTAATGCACTGCCATCTAATTTAATTCAATTGTTTACATAACTCAAGATGGCGGCTGTGCGAAATTTTAAAATTAAGTTTTTATTTCTTGTGTCGTAATCATGCGATCGAGGTGAAAGTTTAAATAATGAACCTCGGCAATAATTGTCCTTGAATGGTACATAACTCTATGGCCTATACATATAACAATCCTAAATGGCGAGCTTCCGAAATATTTAGGCAGTTCTCAATATCTATGAATCTTTTACAGCAACCAAACTGAAATTTTTATGTTCATAGAGACTATGAACATATGTTCACCTAAAGGACTTTCAGTAACCTGGTGAGCACAAATCCAACATGGTGGCGACGCGAAGTATAAATATTTAAATGGACGTTTCTCGCGAATTAACTATCCGAGTGCCGTGAAACGTTGCACGTTAAATGCTTATACAAATGTTGATCCACTGGCATCTAATTTATTTCAATTGCTTGCATAATCACAAGATGGCTGCTGTGCGTAATTTTAAAATCTCGTTTTTACTTCTTGTGTTCTAATCATGCGATTGAAGTTTGAATACCACACGTACACAATAATGTTAATGTAATAGTACATAAATAAAAATCCAACCTGGCGACCATCTGAAATATTTAGACGGTTCTCAATATCTACGAATCTGTTACAGCAATTAAACTGAAATTTTGTATGTTGGTAGCGGCAATTAACATTAGCAGGATATATGAAAATAGGCTGTATAGTTCTTCACGGAACTACTTGTTGTCGTTCTATTTTACGTTAGTTCATGTAGGTTTGGAATTTTTAATTTATATATATGTATATTTTTATCGCAGTTGAAACACAAATAGTGCTCGTTTTTAAGCGTGTTTCAACCATGCGTCACATTTAAGAATTATTATCTCACAAACCCGTCATCAGATCGAATCCAAATTTTAACACTATATGCATTGGAATGTTGTATAACTGGTTTATTAATTTCAAAATTTTGTGTATTCAAGAACGAAAGTTGTTACCATTTTTGTAAGGTAACTTTTTCTCGGCTCGTGGTCGTTGGAAAATGTAGTTCTTGGCTGCGTTGTAATCCTTATACATCAAAAAGTTATGATGTATGACTGTGAAATACGTAAATTAATTCACTTATTTTATATTGGTTTGTATTTGTACGGGGAATTAAAACATGGTTCACCAGCTAGCCGCTCCGGGAAATGCTGTACAGCGTTGCTGATATGGAGCCCATCACTTCCGAGCGAGGCGCGCCATGACGCGTGATGGAGCCCATCTTGGCAACGCTGTACAGCTTTCACCGGAGCGACTAACTGGTGATAACAACTTTGTTTCTTGGACACACAAAATTTTAAAATTAATAAACCGGTTATACAACATTCCAATGAGCAACATATATATATATATATATATATATATTATAAATTAAAAAATTCCAAACCTACATGAACTAACGTAAAATAGAACGCCGAAAAAGATGATGTTATTGTATTTTATGTAGGTCTATTGGTTACTTCACAAACAACCTTCAAACTCGAGTACACATAATATTTTGGTCGACAGTAAGTAAAGATATTTATTTAATTAATCATACATCATACAAAATGTCTGTTATAAAGGTAGGTAATGCTAAAGACATAAAAATAACAATGCAGTGGTTGAGAGAAATAGAAGGAACAAGCCCTATATATTATTATTTTGTTAACAGCATTAATGTGTAAAAGGGGCCGGCGTTCAATGAGACGAACTAACCTATTCTTTCCCGCAATTCTTTCTCGAATGTCTGGTCGCAATTTCGAAATGTTCACCTCGAAATCAGCCCCCTTTTTTTTGTCTATTTCTATATTTGCTTTTCAGTACGCACATTGTGGAAAAAGCTTGTTCGCACAAGTAAGTTGTTGTGAACGGAAGAATAATTTGTATTGCTTTATCGATGATTCCCAGAGCAGTCACCCAGAAGTTTGCTAGCTTATTTTCATTAAACGTTTTCTTCATTTCACCACTTGAGGTCAATTCAACGAGCTGGTCTTGTTTCTCCTCTGATAGTAGCTGGATATTTTCAATTTTGAGATTGGAGCTGAATGGGTCTCGAATCCAGCAGCCATCGGGCTCGGGAAAATAATCCCGAAATGTTGTTGCATGACTACGGAGATGTTTGGTTATATTTTCATTCACCGGTACCTCGCAAGGTAAACCTTCGTTAGATGACTGCAGAGACGTTTTCAGTGTGGGGAAATGGGCATGTGAGCCATTTTGGACCCTTGCTGCCTAAATATTACACTTTTCCCATCGCACTGATCTTGTCTTCAAGGCTGAAGATATCAACGTAGTCACCTTGCAAACTCAAATTCAAGTGATCAAATACGTCAGCTAAGTAAGCAATTCTGCAAAGCCAAGAAATGTCATTGAGAAAATCCTCATGTATCGTCCCAAGAAGAAAGATCCATACCTCATCTTACAGCTCGATAAACCTCGACAAGATCCTGCCCCTTGAAAATCATCGCACTTCAGTATGAATGAGAAGCCGCTCATGCCCGCTACCAATGTTTTTGAAGAGCAAACATGTCACACATGTGCAGCCTTTCCAACGTCTCTTCAATTTTGCTTGATATATCTGTAATTCGCCTTTGCACATTATTGTTAGACAGCGGGACGGTACTTACAAGCTTTGTGGAAGCATTGCCCAGCATTCTCCTGCACAAAATAATTGCTGAAGGTAGAATGAGCTGTTGAGCAATGGTATGGTATTTGTCACGTTTTGCCACAAGCTGAGATGCTTCGTAAGATGCAAGTGTTGCATTTTCATTTGTATTTTCACCAGAACGTTTGGTAATTACTTTCTGGCATGATTTCATTTCAGCTAACCTTATTTTGAAGAATTCAATGGATTTACCTTTGTACTCCGAGTGTTTGATATCTAGATGGTTCTAGAGGTTTGCAGGTTTCATACCCTCGTTGGCAAGGGTTTTAGGCTTAGGGCAAACTTCAGGTCCACAATAGGTAAACTCAATTTCCAAAATATTTTATGTCGTATTTCCTACTTTTCGCAGTAGGCTTACTCTTTGAATGGCTAGGCTCAAGAGAGGTAGCAGGCAGCCCATTCACTTCTATATGTATTACCACAGATTCCTCTTCGTCACTATCTGTAGCAAAGAGCCTACTTCGTTTTAAAGATCCACTCTTCAACAAACGATCCATATTCAATGGAATTCTGACAATTAAAACAATCAAAAGTTTCAACATTCAAAACTCATGTAAATATGAAAATACACAAAATGGCTGCGCAGCAGAACACAGAGATAAGGGAGCAGAACGCTCTCTAGCGGGAAAATTGAAAAGCTCAAATTACGCTGCGCCACATATGAGTGCGCCACTTATGCTCTAGGTGGTATCGCATAATTACTATTTTTATCTTTGTACTTTCTCCGTTTTCCATTTTCATTATTGCGTCATTTCTTGACGACTCTTCGCGGACCCCTTGGCCAACTGTCGCGGACCCCCGGGGGTCCGCGGACCACCTAATGGGAACCTCTGGCCTAGAAGACAGCATTGTCAGGTAGTTTTCCTATTGAAGTGCTTTTAAAGGAAAACTGAAAAACCGTTGCGTTATTACCAGCAAGGATTACGTTTTCAGTACGGTATTTCTCCTCGCAACCGTCATAGGCTACTATATTTCAGAATAGTTCAGAAATGTAGATACACGAAAATTAGAACACCAAGTATGAGGATCTAAATTCGAGCACCTGGATCATTTTATATGGAGAGCTTTGAAGCCATATTTCAGTGTAGTCTTATTGACAATTGATATTGCAACAATATAATTCTAATTGCTGGAACATGCGAAAATAATTACATGTGATTAAAAATATATCCCTCCTCGATATTTGAGACAAAAATAACAGTAATTACGGTCTTAATAACTTTCTAGAAAGCCGTTATTTGTTTATCAATTAGTATTTCCAAGGAGTAAATGTAAATGTATCCTATTTACTTCTCCTCAGCGTTGAACATACTTCACACTTGGTTAAATCAAACAGTCCTAGTACAGTGCAGCAAACCGACAAAAGTGAGCTTTCACAATCATGTTGAAAAGGACAACATGCACTAACACATATCACTTCGGTGTTATCAATAGTATGACTCGAGGCTAAAGTAATTTCACAAGCAACACGGCAATTGCGTTCCGTTATCGAAGTTAAAGTAACTTAGAATAATGCATTCAAGGAAAGAAACCAGCAGGTAACCATTATCAGCCATAACGACTATGCAACTTTGCCACGAAACAGTCCACAAGTTTTGCTAGAAAAATAGTCAGTGAAAAAACAGGGTGGTCAATTCATCACCAGATTTTTCTTAAGACCAGTCTTGTTTGCTTATCTTGAACGTCCTCAAGTGGAGATTCATACTCAAAATCTATGTGAAATGCTCAACTTTGAAACCATTACGTACAACTCCATGGAAAAATGTATTTAAAGAATCAAAAGCAATGTGACATGTTAGGAGAAGATGACCTCGCTGTTCCACCCCTTAAAACAATAACTAACTAACTAACTAAATGTGACATGTTGAAAATTATGTAAATTATCACATTCTTACCAAATGTGTCTACAGCGACCAACGATTTCATACAAATGCAATGGTGCCAATAGAAGAAGTTTTGAAATTATCTAGATGCCGGCTGTCATGCATGTGAAATTCATTTATTTTATTCGTGATATCTATACTTTTCGATCCAAGAGGGAAAAGCGGGAAATTCAAATACTCGTTGTTTATCGAACACAAATTGTACATCCAGGTCTTTTAATGTGTCGGTCTAATCCAGGTTCTTGCCTGCTATAAATCTGGCAGGGGGGCAACAATATATAATCTGCAGAACAATAACTTTGATCAAGAACTTAAACCAGTGATGTGGACAGAACGCAGTCATTATTTAGGAGAACAAGGCACAAGAAAAATATGAGGAAGAAGAAGAATTTTAATTTTATTGGCTACGCTTTCTCTAGGTTGTCTGGTTACCCCATAGAAGGATTATGAACTAAGACGAAGGCAACGAACCACGTAAACTAGCCCAGTCCACGAAATTCCCACGGAAATAATTTTCATGGTATGGAGAAGGGAACATTGGAGAGACTTAGCAAATACACTTAACTAAATATGATAATACTGTAGTTTGCATCCGTTGCTTCGCGCGCGTGGAAATATTGCTGAAGGAAACCAACGAATTGATGTTGCAGGTCACGCACCTCGCAGATGCACTGGAGACCTGTACGCGGTACAGCCACAGAGAAAGTGCCAAGATCAATTCCTTTAGCTGTGATGTGGTATTCTCGAGCGTAAACAGGCTGAGCTCCTATACAAAGGATTCAGATAAAAACAAACAAGATATCTGTACTCTAATACTAACAAGTTTCATAACCAATAAGGATGGATTAGTCTCTGCATTGTATAGTATCAGCCCTCTCCAAATTACGAGATAAATTGAATCGATTATTTCAGAAAGCAGTTAAGTGCCAAAAAATGAAAAAAAAGAGTTATTGGCTGAATATGTTACTAGGAGGGTATACGCACATTTTAGTGCTGAAATCAGGCAAGAAACGTCCTCCCATAATGGTCAGGCATTGAATTTCGTATTTAGTTCAGAAAACACTTAAATGACACCGCTTGGCTGGTTTCTGCAGTAAACTGCTGGTACATTTTGTGATGTGCCGCATCTTGCCGGTTGGCGCTGCTGCTCTGAATCCAGAATCTCTACTGAAAATAGATCTTGCTCCTGACTTACCCACCCAGATGGTCTACCCTTCAGAAAAAGTAAGTTTACAAATATCATTTATTAGGCATACTCACCAAATTATTTGTTAGAGCTACATGTAACAATATTATTTGATTCAAAAGCGTATAAAAATTCTAAAATAGTATATTGTAGCCTGAATATTTCTGTACACTGTTGGTCTGAGCCCTACGTTATTCTTTGTTATTGATTGTTATAGGTGCCCATCAATATCAAGAAGATACGAGACCTAAATGCCCTAAAACCATACCTGATGGGATATGAACACTTTTATGACAGCATTTTACAATGACCTACTACAGAGACAGAATGTGCTGTGGAGTTTGTTTATGAGGATTGATTACCTCCTGTCATGATGAGCAGGCATTGCTGATTTCAACCTTTTAATAATTAAATTTTGTATCAGCAATGTAGTCTAAACCTAATTAAAATATTATCTGTTTCCACAAATATGGGTTTTATGACGAAATCCTTTCAAAATTCGAGAACTATCCCATAAACATATGATTGCAACACTCGTTTATTGCAGAAACAAATTAAGTGGGATTTTTATTTTATTTTTTTACAGCAAAGTTAATAAGCACAAAATATTTTCATTAGATAAAAGGTATTCAAAGATATAATACTTTCAAGCTAAAATATTAAAACCACTACCAAAACATTTAGTCTGATGTTAGACAGTCTTTTTCATTTTCCCACAATTGAGAGACTTGGCGCTTGACTAGTTTATGAAATAATCGACTCAATTAATGTACGAACGGATTACAGTGTTATTAAGATGTTGATTAGCTCAGTGTTAAACAGTAGTACGGTACCTTAACTTTTGTCTTATTTGACCTACAGTACTGTGTAGTATCTTGACTCATGTCACATAAGCCAGAAGCTTTGCCATGTTTGCACGAGTTCATTAATAACTTCTTCACTGGATAAGGATGTTCTGCTTTGTCGTTCACCCGAAACTGGTGGGCGATTTGACTGACTGATACGTTTGAATGTAATAGGCCTGTGGTTGGGCCATTGTTATGCCTCTTTAAAAGACGCCATGCCTCGTGACTGCCTCGGGACATGTCTAATTCTCCCATTAGCTTGCCCCAACTCTCCCGCTTTGAAGTGGCAATCAGTGAGTAGCTTGGATGGTTAAGGCATACTCGAGAATTCAACAGCTTATTCTAGTGTCGAGCCTCGTGTGTAATTCGCAAAACGACGCCGGGGTTTACAGTCAAGAATCCATCTGTAAGGCATTTGATTCAGCGATTGATGTACTGCTCGAGTCCAAGCTCTATGAACTTGCGGGGTGAGGGGAAAGAGCAGGAAAGGGTCAGGCGAGAAGAGAAGGATCTGTCAACAGCCCACCGTGATATATGGTATTCCTTTCTATTCCAATACTGCTAACATTGGGCCGTTGCTCAAACCACTGTGGTGTTAGGAATGAGTGAGTTAGTCAGTCACCGACCAATGTATTTGGTTCTGTACTATGCACGGACCGAGATACCTCATCACTCGTCAACACCACTACTCAGTCCGCGATGCACATTCCTCCCAGGTTCGCGCAGCTTAGACCCGAGCAGTAATTTGATACTATTGTCACAAATGTATTTGTAAACCATAACATTCTTATCGTACTTTTTTCGGAAAGGAAAGAGTTAAGAACAGCGAGGGCAACTGTTCTAGTGCTGTACAACAACCATGTTTCTTTTGTGGAAAAATTAAGATAAAAAACTACGTACCGTATTACACATTTTATATGAGTTTTTCTTCAACATATATCCGTAAGAATTGATAATTTTCTTCTGTAATAAATGTAGAAATCCAGTTCTACTATGTACTACACTGGAAAACCGAAGCGTTCCACAAGGTTGTTGCACAGCTCGAGCACCGACCACATTTCGACATTGTCTGGTATGGACCAGATACTCCTATAAAAATGTCAGTGGTTTATCCCAATTTGTTTAGGGTCACCGGAACCAACCTGGCTCATTTAGGTGTTAGTCGAGGATATAAAGCTGGATGTCCTACCTGACGCCACAATTGTTCAGCTGAAATTTTCCAGTCCACTGTCACCTGGAATCGAACCCTGGCCGTCCGTGTGAAAGACGAGCAGCGGAGCCACTGCGCCATCGTGCTTCTCGTCCTATCTGAGCAGTGAACTACGCTGGTCGCTGCATGGCGGACGCAACAAGGTTCGCAGTGGCGTGAAATTGAGAATACCAGAGCTGCTTCAGGTACCGCCGCGCCAATCCTGCGTCTTGTTCTTTCTCACGATACTCTCTAACATGATTTGTATTCTTTGATTGACCTTTGGATTTATTGGTGGCATTTATTTGCAGATTTGAGTATAGTTTGTTTTTGTAAATTACAATAAAACTACGGTTCAATTTAGAATAGGGTTCAGGGTTGCACTAATTCAACTACTCGTTGAACTATCTCCTCATATTGTATACTCCAAATTTCAAGATCATACGTCTCACTAAAATGGTGTCAGAGAGGGCACTTAATTTCGCGAAGAATAACTAAGTTATGAGGCCCAGTCCTCGGAAATCTTAATAATGTCATGGGATGATGATACTTCTTGTTCTTTTTCACGGACAGTAAAGACTACAAAGGAGAGCCTAGCTAAATTCAAATCGGTACTCCGCGGTCGCCATCATTTTCATACCAGTCGTGAGCCCCTATGGAGCAATGAGACTGCATAGCGCATTTTTTAATAATGATAATATTATAATTAAATCTACACCCCATCCCGGGATGAGTTGAGACGAATCTCTATGAGTTAATGACGTGAAATTAATGAAACTGGTGAGAAATTCGTCTGTAGCTTATACTGCAGACAGAAGGTACTTTCTGGCATTAGCCTGGATTTCACAATCGGAAATCATGGAAAACCATTCCAAAGACTGCCGACGGTGGAATTCGAACCAACATGTTTATCAGGCCTGGATATAGCCTGCAGCCATGACCTTGCGCAGTAGCATGCGTAGCTACACCGATCGGTAGGCCTATAATAATAATAATAATAATAATAATAATAATAATAATAATGATGATGATGATGATGATGATGATGAAGATAGGCTTTATAGGATTAGAACTCGATCTGTCGTGGAGAAGTCGAGCAACCGTAAACAAGAAAGCTTACGGCTGAGAAAGCTCTTCTTTTCATGCTTCCAATTTGGTGCTTGCACATCTTATTTGTGGTATGTAATCCGTCACGGTGGCTTAGCTTGCTTCAATTAGATTGCTGCCATGCATGCACAAGGGCTACTCCCACAGACCGACTCACCCAAAAGAACTCACAAAACCACGTTTCCATAATACAACACAGCACTGTTTTTCCATTTGCATTAAGTTGGGTATTCAAATAATACCACGATGTAGATACAGTAGAACGTGCAAAGCTTACACCAGGCACGCCCAGTTAAAACTGTAGCCAGCTTTACTTCTACAGTTATTACCATTGCTGCCACTCAAAAGTAATGCCTTGGATGAAGGTTTCAAAAAGAAGTTTAACCTGAGGTGAAGTTTATTTAACCGTCGACAGAACTGCCCTCTGCTACACACTCTTAGTTCAAGCAATGGTGGATCCAAGGGAAGGGCACAAATATTCTTACTGGGCTTTTCCCATTAATATCCTGAAAGAGTGGCTCCCACATGAATACCCTTGCCTAAACCCGTATTGCCTCCGATGATAACATTACATCCAACAGAACATGGACGGAGGAGCGCAGAAAGAGCCAGAGCGAAAAGATGAAGAGATTTTGGGAGGACAAGAAAGTAAGATCACCTAGACAGGTTTAATCACGCTCCTTCGACAGACATAACGATATATAACAATATATAATTAAAAATTGTACAATTAATAATAATAATATTAATAACCTCTTTGTCAGAAACGACAGCAATCAAGGGGCGAACAAAAATCATGGAATTAGAAAAACAAGAGAGAAAAATTCTGAGAAAGATCTACGGGCCAGTTCAGAAAGAGGGAATATGGATGAAGAGACCGACAATAGAACTGTACAAACAGACAGAGACGATTACAAACAACATAAGGAAAAGAAGGGCAAAATTTTATGGACATATACATAGGATGACCGAAGACAGACTGACCAAGAAAATTTTTAATATAGTTACGAATAGCACACTAAAAACCAATTGGGTAAAGGAAACCGTGGAAGACCTTAAGACACTAAACATCTCTACAGAAGACATCGCAGACAGGAGCAAATACAGAGAAAAACTTAGACTACAGAAGTTTGAGCAAACTCCCAAAGAGAGACAACCAGCAAAGAGGTGGACAGAAGAGAGAAAGAGGAAACATAGTGTGTATATGAGAGGTTTTGGGGAAAAAAGAAGAAAGGTCCAGAATGAAACATGAAAATTGATTGTGTTGTAACGCTCTCCTTATGGGGAATGAACGAATAAATAAAATAATTAATAACTTCTTTGGTTTAAGGAAACTGAGAATGACCTCCAAATTACAGACACCATGCTCATGGACAAAACAGCCAAAACCGTCACCAAGGATAAGAAACAACGGCTCCGAGTTAAAATCAAACAAAAGCGTACGATCCACATATCTGCCGAAGAAAGGGAAGCAAGATCTCAAAAGGATGAGCAATAAACAATAAAAAGTGATTGATTTCACGTACCTCTAAGTGGGGTGAAACAAATAAAGAAGAATGATATCGAAGAACACAAAATTAAGACATTACACCACAGTAATCAAACCTGAAGCACTATAGGTATGGCTCGGAAACTTTGATCATTGGAGTCAGATCTCTCATTAAAGATGTAACAAGAAGGAAAAATATTGAGGAATGATCCTTGGTCCAGTCTGCTCAGAAAGAAACTGGATGAAATGGAAGTTTCAGGAACTTTATCAGCATGATGAAAAGATCACTGACACATTCAAGAAAATGCAATTGAACTTGTATGGCCACATTCTCAGAATGAACAACGACAGACTGACCAAAAGCAATCTCAACCTTCCTCTCTCAATGAAAGTCAAGAACAACTGGCTTAGTGGAATCGAAAAAGACCTTCAAGAAATTGGCATTACAGAGGAAATTATGCAAGATCGACTCCAGTTCACAACATTAATCAATAATCATCATTTCTGAGAAAATTACTACCAGGACCAAGATATCATGGACGGAAGAGCGGAGGAAGATTTTTAGTGCCCAGACAAGAGATTTTGGGAGAAGAAAAAAACATCATAAGTTCTATCGCGCTCCACAGATGGGCGTAACGATGTAGCCTAGTAAGTTTAATAATAATAATATACATTCATGCTCGATTTTATAGGAAATGACACAGTGCCATACCCTACTAGCCCTAAACTAAACCCTGTCCTCATCATACTATAGAGATGCCTAGAATGTTGCAGTAAGATGCAACGATGGGGGAGGCATGGTCAGCAAGAAGACGGGTCTGCCTCACGCACAGTGTCCTGCACCATTACACAGCATTACAGGCCATTTGGCAGCACCCTCCCAACATATTGATTTCCAAACTGGCGCGGTTCCCCAAAGCCTATTAGCCAATTATCAATTAACTGAGCGGAGCGGTATGCACACGACCGCAAGCGCCGAGACGCTGTCCAGCGCCTCCATCCTCACAGTCTCGCGTAATCTTCAATCTCTGGTGAGGTACCCTTCCTCTATCCTTACTCTCTCACGTGTTTACACAGTCAAATCTTCAATTCCTGGCGAGGTACCTTTCCTCTTAAGTGAAGACCTATTTAGTGATAGATATTATTAACTTTCTCTTACCAATGCATTTAGGTTAGGTTATGTTTGTTTTAGTTTTGTACTGCCGGCAGGGTTATTTATTTGATTTTTTTCATTTCTTGTGTTAATAATTGTTCAAAACCAAATGGTTATCCACATGTAGACTATTCCATTTTCTTTCATTCAAGTTAGATCTCGTGTCCCTCTGCATCGACTATTGTGTAATTTTCATTTATTTTCTTGTATTTAACGGCAACTATTGGATATTGTTAGTTTTATTGTTTTAAGGGCACTTCATGTTTGTAATGTTGTTCTTTCGAAAATAATAGACTATTATTATAATTTGGTAAGTTATAATCTTTCCTTGTTGAGGATACCCTAAAATGTATTCCTTACGGACCATGGGATTAGGTCCAACTTCCACCAACAAGCTAGTCTCGATATTCCTCATTCCGTCCTCAGGTAGTAGGGTAAATTGCCGGGACATCCAGGGATGGGGGTACACATACCAGTAATACAAATTTGAATGTATGCTACAGAATGTATTTTTGTGACAGGAACACATTCGGCTTACTCTACGCACAATGTCCGTTGGTAGTATGTGTCCGCAATCAGCCAGGAGCATTCATACACAAGATGATGATAATAATTCATGATCGCAGTACTGAGCAAAGTTTGGTGAACAGTTGAGATACAGACAGTCTGTATCGTCATCGTATGGAACCAACAAGATGTTTCGTGAAAATGCAGTGAGGTGTGGGAGGTAGTGGAAGGTGTTCAGCAGCAGCAAGTGCTACTGGCGTGCGACGAGTAATATTATTTACATACCTGGCTCCACGAAAACTGGACGATTTGAGTTCTCGTCCACGCTAAATATCGTACCAAAACCTACAGTATGTGTTTTAGATTGTTTTATTTAGCGAGAAATCGGTATTGGATTAGTAAGTGGCTGTACGTCCTCGGTTGGATATAAAAAAAGACATTGTGTATAGAATAAAAGTTAATGGCAAGCCGTTCAGTACCATACGATTTGCTGATGATATAGCCCTGATAACTCTAAATGGGAGAGATATGGAAAATGCTCTGAATCACATAAACGAATTATAGCAAGAGAAGTGTGGTATGAGGATAAATAAAAAGAAATCCAAAGTAATGGCATGCACTAGGGATGGCGACCAAATAGTCAAAGTGCTAATGGATGGTGAAAAACTGGCCCAAGTAAAGGATTTCAAATATCTGGGGAGCTTGATCACATAATGGAAAGTGTACGAGAGAAGTAAATGCTCGAATCGCACAGGCAAAAGAAGCGTTCTCAAAAGAGAAGTCTTTACTAACAACCAAGACTGTTAATTTAGAGGTGCGAAAACACTTCGTGAAAAGTTTTGTATGGAGTATTGGCAGTTATAGCTCTGAAACATGGACTCTGCGACAAGCAGATGTATCAAAACTTAGGGCATTCGAGATGTGGTGCTGGCGACGACTACTAAAGATACCTTGGACTGATAAAGTCACGAATGAGAATGTTCACAAAAGAGCAAAGGAGACACGTACCTTGGTTGAATCCTTGAACAGAAAGAGGAATAGTTTTGTTGGCCATTTGATTCGTCATTCTGACTGGTGCACCACGCTATTAGAAGGGAAGCTAGAAGGAAATAGGAGTCGAGGAAGACCAAGGACTCAATTTATAGACAGCATTAAAGCCAAGCACACTTATTGCCATTTGAAACTACAGGCCAGAGAAAGAAGACGTTTTGGAAGACATGCAAGTTACTCACCAACCTAGTGGTTGAGGAGAGGAAGAAGAAGAAGAAGAAGAAGAAGAAGACGACGACGAAAAAGGAGAGGAAGAAGAAAAGAAGAAGAAGTGTATAGATTTACAGAACCAACGTTTTCTGGCCGAGTATTAGCCATACGTTCTTCACCTCTTCCCCTCCGTCCTGCATCACTACTGCCTACTGTCGACCAAAGTATTATGTGCACTCGAGTTTGAAGATTGTTTGTTAAGTAACCAATAGACCTACATAAAATCCAATACCATCAACAGTTTCGTCGTTATATTTTACGTTAGTTCGTGTAGGTTTGGATTTTTTAATTTATATTTTAATATTTTTTTTATCGCAGTTGGAACACAAAAAGTGCACGTTTTTAAGCGTGTTTCAACCATGCGTACATTTAAGAATTATTATCTCAAAAGCCCGTCATCAGATCGAATCCAAAATTTAACACAATATACATTGAAATGTTGTATAACTGGTTTATTAATTTCACAATTTTGTGTGTCCAAGAAACAAAGTTGTTATCAATGTTGTAAGGTAACTTTTTCTCGGCTCGGGGTGGTTGGAAAATGTAGATCTTGGTTGCGTTGTACTCGTTATACATCAAAAAGTAGCTTGCCACGGTGGGTGAGTGGTTATAGTGTCGGACTATCAACCCCAAGATTGCAGGTTCGCCCCTGGCCATGGTAAGTGATTTTTGAAGGCGACAAAAATCACGATACTCATGTCATACGTTGTTGGCATGTTAAAGAACCCATTTGAATTCAGTAGGCCGTGATCAATGGCAAAATTAATCTCGGGATTTTCCGCCAACACAAAGTTCCTCCATTCTCTACTTGAAAGCGCTGTAGTGTCAAGGAGTTTAGATATCTAACCTCCTTGACTTTCATAGCGTTCAATGGAACGACGAAATTCGACATGCAAGCTACCCTCTGGGTGTCTATTAACAAAGCTTGCACCAGGCACCCGAGGCCATACGATATTATTATTATTATTATTATCATCAAAAAGTTATGCTGTGTGACTGTGAAATACGTAAATTAATTCACTTATTTTATATCGGTTTGTATTTGTACGAGGAAATAACACATGGTTCACCAGCTAGCCGCTCCGGGAAAAGCTGTACAGCGTTGCTGAGATGGAGCCCATCACTTCCGAGCGAGACGCGCCATGATGCGTGTGGGCACCATTTCGGCAACGCTGTACGGTTTTTACCGGAGCGGCTAGCTGGTGAAACATGTGTTATTTCCCCGTACAAATACAAACCGATATAAAATAAGTGAATTAATTTACGTATTTCACAGTCATACAGCATAACTTTTCGATGTATAAGGATTACAATGCAACCAAGAACTACATTTTCCAACCACCCCGAGCCGAGAAAAAGTTACCTTACAGAAATGATAACAACTTTGTTTAATAGACACACACAATTTTGAAATTAATAAACCAGTTATACAACATTCCAATGTATATTGTGTTAAAATTTGGATTCGATCTGATGACGGATTTCTGAGATAATAATTCTTAAATGTGACGCATGGTTGAAACACGCTTAAAAAGTGCACTTTTTGTGTTCCAACTGCGATAAAAAATATTAAAATATAAATTTAAAAATCCAAACCTACATGAACTAACGTAAAATAGATCGACGAAAATGATGATGCTATTGGATTTTATGTAGGTCTATTGGTTACTTCACAAACAACCTTCAAACTCGAGCGCACATAATACTTTGGTCGACAGTAGTCTAGCCGGAGATCAAAAAGTCAGGCCCATATACTGCAGTATATGCCAGTAACTAGAACCTACTTGATAGCATACGCCAGTGTAAAATGACTCCTGCGTGAACCTTACTGTATTGCAGGTGAATACCACTAACTAGAAAAAAAAAAGCTGTTTCCAATGAATTTATTCATGCTCGGACTTATTTTTACTAGACATTTCTTCACCGATTTAATAAAAGTTGCTTATTCTCAAAGGGGAGCTTTTGTCTAAACACCTTGTAAAAATCATTTGATAATACGGTGTATTTAGTAATATACCGGTAATCTTTATTTCAAGCTATGGGATCAGCGTTTGGGAGAGTTGTGTCACGAACTCCCCTCGAAATGATAGGCGATGGCGTAGTGTTTAAACACTATCATTATTTAAAACACTACACTCTGTCCTTATTCACGACCAAGAGCAAATTATACCACTCACACAGACAACCCATACGACTGAGGGTGAGCCTGCCAACGATATCAATCTTAACTTAGTTATGCGAATAGCCTCCAACCACAACTTTGAACAAGTCAACTCTGTACGAATATTGACTACGTTATATTCTCTAAGGATGATGATGATGATGATGATAGTAATAATAATAATAATAATAATAATAATTGATACGTGCAAGGGCACGTCCCTACGCTTGCAAACATGTATTTGCTCATTTGAAATGACCGCTTGGTCGCTCAGTACCGTCTGTCACCACAAGATGGTAGCTGCAGTCGGACTTTGCAAAGATACAAATAGTTCCTGATTCTCCCCAATAGGTGGTGTGGGCTTCGCCTTATAAACTCTATATACGCATGACATAATTGAAAGACCATTATGATTCTACGTCATAAAACAAAGAACGGTGTGTATTCTTGATACCGCCAAATTATGAACTTATTAATGACATTGTTGTTTGGATGTGTCACTTCGTGATTGGACAATATTTATTTACATGAAGACAGTTCGATAAATGACGAGCGATTCTCCGCCATTTTTGTGGAATCCATTAGTGGTCGCCAAGACAAATAAGAAGGACTGCTGGCGAAAGGTGTCTCCGCTGATGGGGGGGCGGTTGCCTTCCCCATCCTCTTCGAAATATAAATATATTCAAGAGAAGATATGAATGCCATTTCTACTTGGAAATTGCCTGTGGTCTTCAGGTTGTGAATTTCTTCGTTTAGACGTGTGAAATGTGATTGCATCTCGAGGCGTACTTCGCTTGTGACATCGAAACGGCACATGGGCGTGTTAGCCATTTTTTGTGAAGTACATGTAATAACGTAAAATTATGTGTTATTTATTTTATTTTTATTGTGTCTCCACAGAGAAGGATGTAAGGTACGTTTTTTTTTAATTTAATTTATTTAATTATTTTATTGTTATGGAGCTCCGATATCTTCTTATAGTAATATTTTATTTCTGTTCCTCTTTGGTTTTATAGGTCCTATTTTATTGTTGTTTTTATTACGTTTCCTGGTTTATTTTAATTCTGTGCTCTTTTCTTCGCACCTTGTGGAGACACATTTCCAATTTATTTTACGTTTAAATTATTATTTATATTCCTTTGTCAATCTTGGGATTGACGTTGTAATTTATTCATGATCCGGTGCATTTCTCGATTGTAATAGCTTTTAAACCTAATTATTTTCCGCCGTCATTTTCTTTACGCTAATGTTTAAATTTAGTTTTATTAGTTGTTTGCCGTAATTTCGTTCCGGCATGTTTTTGGTGTGGGCATATCTTTTGTTTACAGTGATGCATTGTGGTCTCGGTGTTAGTCCATTTGGCGCGGGTCTCAATACCAGGCGTGTTGTGAATTAACTTAATCTTTTTTTAATGTAATCTTGTTAATGTTAATTTCGTGATTTTTGGTAATGTCCTTGTGTTTTCCGCCGGCGTGCATATCATTTATTTATTTATTTTCTATCCAATTTTTATTTTTTTATTTTAAAGTTTAATTTAAATTCAATCCTTAATTTTTGGGCATGGCCTCAACATCTGCATATCGGATCGTGATTGCATTTCCTTGCAATTTATCAAGCCCGTTCTCATTGTGTTGTGCATGTTAATTCTATTTTAACCTTTGGGCTGTTAAATTTTATTTTATTTTAAATTAAGTCTTACCTCTTCTTGGCTTTTGCAAGCAAGCATGTTAGGCGCTATCTGGCCTTCTTGTAAATTTTGTGTGGATTGATGCATGTTCTGTTTGGGTGAAGGTTCTTTAAATTTTTAATATTAAACCTATTATTTTTTTAAATTCTTTGCTTGTGGCATTATTTCACCGACGGGTGTTCCGTTGGTTTTTGGGGGGTGTTTGTACGATAGCCTGTGTGTGTTGTCCCCTTCTCCTTCTTCCTTCCACCCCTTTGGAGCTCTTCTGTTGGGACATGTCTTCTGGAGGTGATTTTGTTGCGGCAGTGACCCGGACCTCTGAATACAGGTAAGTTGGCCCATCCACGTTTCCCGTACTCGTCCCATTCTGGTAAGCAAAGCGTTGATTATCGAGTAACCGACGTGCTGCTGGCCAGTGCCGTCCAAAAATGCTGTAAAGGGGGTAGCATTTTGGTAGCAGATCCCGCTCATGTTCACTTCCGTAACTATCCCCTCCCCAGTACCCACAGGCTGTTTTATGGACCCCTCTAATACTGATGGGTCAGTTGTTGGTGGGATGTTGTCAGGAAAATGTACTTAATGTTATGTTTTGCTAATCCTTGTCGTTATTGTGTTTCATGTTGCCTCTGGATATCCATGTGGTATGCTGGATGTAAGGTGTCCTGTTTTTAAACGAGGCGTTTACCCCTGTATTTTACCCTGTTTGTGTGCAACATCCCCAATGAAGATGCAGCTCGGTGAGTGTCTGACATGTGTTCTTGGCATGGGAAATGGGATTTCTTAATGTTCTAATAGCCTATATGCTGCGTATGAAGGAATCCTGGAGCCCCGTCGGAAGCTGGTAGCCTGATTGTTTGTGCCTATTTTTGTGATTTAGCTCCCTGTTCTCGAGCCAAGCAGGTGGTGACGTGTGCAGTTCTGGACAGCATGGTGCATGATTTGGTGTAGTAGGGTGGCTGTGTTTGAGTGTCAGCCTAATCTTTGGTGATGGTAATTGCTGGTTGTGGTACTGTTGTGAAAGTGTAAACTGTCCTGGTAATTCCTGAAATTTTGTTTCTTTCTATATTGGTTGTCTGCATTCTGTGTTTTCCAAAATGGCCGACAACAATAGTGTTTTCAATTTAATCGACTTAAGCGATAACCTTGTGAATTTAGAGAGTTCTTCTGGGGTTGATCGTGAATCACCTCTGTTTACTAGGTCTGAGGTTTTGGGATCGATTACCAGTAGTAGTTTGCCTGCCCCTCTGTTGCCTGTCGCTGGCTCGTCCATTCCACTTAATCCTGCATACGGTCATTCTTCTCATGTTAGGTCACGTAGTGATTTCCTGGGTCCTGCCGACCCATTGCATCCCAGTTCTTTCACTAGTAATATTAATGTTTTGTCGCCTGTAGAGGGTGTGCGAGCGGGCTACCCTGGTAACAATGTCTCTATTCCTAATGCTACGTTCTCACCTACCGTTAATTATGGGTCGATTCTTCACCCTATTTCTGGTTTCTTAACTAAATTAAAGCATTTCAACCTTGATGACGTTACCCAAGTGGTTCAATTTTTAAAGCAAGTGGTCGAGTTGGGTAACCATGCCTCGATTTTTGGGATGTCGGAAGTTCAGATTTTCCAACTTTTGTATCCAGTTGCATCCGGTATGCTGCGCGATAAGCTTGTTGAAGCTATCCACCTCCGCATGTCCTTAGCCATGTTTATTAGGGAAGTGTTGTGGTTTTTTGTCCCTGCGAGCGCCCTAAGTGCTCTCGAGCAAAGGTTCCTTTATCGTGTCCAAAGGCTGGACGAGTCCCTTAGCGACTATGTCAGTGACATTAAGGTGTATGCCCAGGTTTTTGCATCCCCTTTAACCGAGCGACAGTAGGTGTCATCAATTGTGAATGGGTTTTCGCCTCAATATAGGTCATACATGACTATGTGTACCAGGCCTTCATCATTCGTCGAGCTGAAACAGGTCGTTATAGAGGCTATGGCTGTGAAGCATGCAGATTCCCTTCGTGTAGCTAATGTTCCTCCTCCTTCCTTGATGGCTTGTCCCCCTCCTTCCTTGATGTCTCGTCCCCCACCTAAGGTTATGTTTCATCCTCGACCTAATATTAAGTGCCACTCGTGCGGTGGAGTGGGACATGTCAAGAAGGTGTGTCCGAGTAACCAGGCTGTGTATCGCCAATGACGGGACGTTGTGGAGACCAATTCGGGTGTTACTTCCAAGGATATTTCTGTGCATAAGAGTTTGGGAAAACCCTGTGAAGTTTCTGGTCGCCCTACCAATGATAGTCTTGATAACTCTATGAAAACTAATTCATCACGTGCTAATTCTGCTTATGTCGCTGGCCTACCTAACCTGTCGGTGAGCAATGTCGTGGCAAGTCAGCCTAATTCTAAATATTATGTGAAACCTGTGGTGCGAGGGTCCTCGCCATCTAATTGTAATCGTTTTAGAGTGAGTAATGATTTTGGAATTTCTCCTGTGGCCAAAGGAATATCCCCGTTTATTGAAATGTGTGTTAATGACGAGCCCGTTTCTGCGTTGCTTGATTCTGGTAGTGTCGCATCCTTTATAAGCGAGGACTGGTTTTTATCTATGAAGAGTGTTTGCAAATTTCCTGAGTTAGAGCCTAACAATGAATCTTTTATTTCGGCAAATTGTTCAAACTTAAATATTTTGGGTAGTATGACAGTCAAAATTCATATTCTAAATTTTTCTTGGAAATTTAAATTTTTGGTTGCCAGAAATCTTTCTTGTGCTGTGGTCATTGGAGCTAATTTCATGTCACACGTTGGTATGCTTCTTGATTTTGGTGCTCGCAACTTATGGTTTAAGTTTAATCCACAGAGTAAATTATCGTTTAACCCACTTTTATCTTCTCCTGCTGTCAATTCTGTTACTGAACCTATGACTATTGAGGATCTCGATCTGGAAAATTTAACGAGTCTTCAAAGGGAGGCCATTAAGAGGTTATGTCAGGAATATGGCGATGTGTTTACTGACAAGCTGGGTGTAACCCATTTGATGGAGTACAAGATTGAGCTAACCGATTCTGTGCCGGTGCGTTCCAGCCCGTATCGCCTTGCCCCGCCAAAGATGGCTGAACTTCGTAAGATTATCGATAAGATGTTAGAAGAAGGTGTAATCCAACCCTCTATCTCTGCCTACTCATCCCCTGTATTTCTTGTGCCAAAACCTAACGGTGGTTTTCGGCCGGTGGTCGACTATAGGGCCCTTAATCAAAAAGTTGTTTTGCAGTCCATTCCTTTGCCGGACCTTCACACATGTTTTAGTTGGTTTCGCAACGCGAAGGTGTTCACGATCCTCGATTCAAATTCTTCCTACTTCCAAATTCCCCTCTCTCCTGAATCCAGGCATGTTACTGCTTTTTCCACTGACTGGAACCTGTTTGAATATGCCCGTGTCCCGTTTGGCCTATCCACCGGAGCCGCTGTGTTGAGCAGACTTCTGGACAAGGTATTTTCAGAAATTAAATTCAAGTTTGTGTACCACTACCTTGACGATGTGGTGATCTATTCCGAGTCCTTCGAGGAACACGTTGATCATCTGAAAATTGTACTTGATCGGTTGCGTGACGCTGGACTTACCGTCAAATTGTCCAAGGTTTCCTTTGCCAAGCCCAAAATTTCCTTTTTGGGACATATTGTTTCTGAATCTGGTATCTCAGTGGACCAGTTTCGCACGCAGGCCATCAGAGATTTTAAACCACCCAAGAACGCCAAGGGTGTTGCTCGTTACATTGGAATGGTCAACTTCTTTCGCAAGTTTATCAGTAACTTTGCCGACCGGGCTGCTCCTCTAAACCTATTACGCAAAAAGGCTGTGAAGTTCGAGTGGGGTCCCTCTCAGCAAGCAGCCTTCGAAGATCTTAAGCTTGCGCTCTCTAACGCCCCTGTGTTAGCCATTCCGGATTTTGGGAAGCAGTTCATTGTGCAGATTGATGCGTCTGGTCGTGGTGTTGGTTGTGTCCTTCTGCAGGAATCTGATCTGGGTCGGCCACCCATTGCATACGCTTCACGTACCTTAACGGACGCAGAGAGGAAGTATTCTATTTACGAGCTTGAGGGTTTAGCTGTGTTGTTCGCTCTAGAAAAATTCCGTATGTATCTTGAGCACACCAAGTTTCTCCTTGAGACCGATAACCAAGCCTTGATCTGGGTCTTGGGGAAACCCCGCAAAACTGGTAGGATTGCTAGGTGGGCAACTAGGATTCTGTCGTTCCAGTTCACTGTCCAACATATTCGTGGGTCCGAAAATGCGGTAGCTGATTCTTTAAGCCGCATGTACGAGGAAACAGCTGAAGAGGATGTTCAGGAATGTGAACCTGTAAACCTTGTATCTGCTGTAAATTGTGTCAATGCCGTTCTTAGCAATTCCCCTGTGCTTTTTGAGGATGTGAGACGATTCCAGAAAGAAGACCCCTCCTTGTCTAGCCTTATTGACCGAATCAATTCTGGTGAAGTGATCAAGCCCTACTCTCTGAAGGACGGTGTGTTGTGTTGTTCGTCTCGTCATGACCGCCTACCTAAAATTGTGCTCCCGTCAATCCTCATTCCGGAAATCTTTCGTTACTATCATGAATCTCCTGTTGGTGGCCACCTAGGAGTATTCAAGACCCGAGCTAAAATCAGACAGTTTTTCATTTGGCAAGGTATGGATGGCGACATCAGGAGGCTCATCAGGAATTGTGCTGCATGCAGTATTAGCAAACCTCCGGTTTCTACTAAAGTTGGCCTGTTGTCATCTGAACCAGCATCTAGACCCATGGAGAGGCTTTTTATCGACCATGTTGGACCGTTCCCTCGCTCTGGTCGGGGAAACCAATTTGCGCTTGTTTGCACTGACGGTTTCTCCCGGTTTAGTTGGATTTTCCCCACCAGACAGGCTACGACCAGTTCCGTCATAAAGTGTCTTAATTCCATCTTCTCGTCTTTTGGGCCGTGTCAGTATCTGGTGTCAGATAATGCCAAGTGCTTTGTATCTCATCAGTTCCGTCAATTCTTGTTTGATTATGCTATTTCGCACGTAACCACCACTCCCTATTTTCCTAACCCGTCTCTTGCTGAGCGAGTCAATCGTAATCTCCGTTCTGCTCTGATTGCTTTCCACCACGACGACCATTCCAAGTGGGATTCTAATTTGCATTGGCTCAATTTTGCTTTCAACACCGCCGTGCATGAGAGCACGCAAGCTACCCCTTTTTCGTTAATGTTTTCCTTTATGGCCAATTCTCCGTTGTCTAATCTGTGGAACCTGCACGATCTCCTTCCTGACAGTTTCACGCCCGAGGATATGAGGGCGAAATTCGACAAGGCTAGAGAGAATATTAAGGTATCCCATGACCAACTTGCCAGGCGACACAATGCCTGTCGCAAGCCAGCTGATTTGGAAATTGGTGATGTTGTGTACGTCCGCAATTTCGAGCCCAAGGGCGTCAGTAATCTTGTCTCAAGCAAGTTAACCCCTCGTTTTAAAGGCCCATGCTATGTAGAGGCATTCTTGACTCCTGTTACTCTTCTTGTTCGAAACCCTAAGGCCAACAAAATTTCTAGAGTGCATCTATCACACATTAAACGAGGTGGAGACGTTTCTAATGAGGAAATGCTACCATAAATTTTGTAAAACTGAGCTTGTATAATGTAGAGTATCCATAAACTTCATGGAAGCCTTCAAGCCTCTGTTCCTTGTGGAATTTTGAATTTAATTGGATTTGAAAACTCTGGTGGGATACAAACTGTATTGTTGGGAAGTTCCCATTGTAATGGTAAATTGTAAAAGTGTACCTAAATTTGATGTTTCATAAGAGATGCTAACATGTAAGTTGGGCTCTGTGGGAGACCTAACTCATGGTAACCTTGTATTCCTGTTCCCTTTGGGAATTGTAGTGGTCATTCCTCTACCGTAGTCCCTTCGAAATGTATTGTCATCTAACTCATGTAATCTTGAAATGTACTTCTAGTCTGTAAAAAGGTAAACTTGTTAATGACATTGTGTAAGCACGGATCTAGGGCCTAGTCAGAAGTATTTTCTTCGTTTAAATTCAGCCTTGTTTCTCTTTGTAAAATGTAGTAAGATATTGTAAATTCTGTAATACTTTTTTGAAACTAGATTAACTTCTAATTTTGTAAATGGCTGCCCACGCGTCGAATCGTATCTTGCACATTGCTTCATCCTACTTCGTCTAAAACGACCTACATTGGACTTGTTGAAAATTTTTCCTAACGTGTCTCGGACTCTGAAAGCACTGCTGGTGCTGGTGTACTGCGTTTCTGAAGGTTTTTGGACACAGTGAAGCTGTTAACTAAGTGGTTTGCGAGGTGATCAATTATCCCTTCACTGATAATCTGACCCTGCATTCTTCCTAACCAAAACGATGCGGTTTCATCCATCAATTGGAGTTAACTGGTGAACATTATCTTCGGGAAGCATCTCTGGTGAATCGACAAGTTAAGGAGTATTGTCTATGCCTTGGCATATTCGTGAACGGTGTTCACGCTTAAGGGAGGGAGACTGATACGTGCAAGGGCACGTCCCTACGCTTGCAAACATGTATTTGCTCATTTGAAATGACCGCTTGGTCGCTCAGTACCGTCTGTCACCACAAGATGGTAGCTGCAGTCGGACTTTGCAAAGATACAAATAGTTCCTGATTCTCCCCAATAGGTGGTGTGGGCTTCGCCTTATAAACTCTATATACGCATGACATAATTGAAAGACCATTATGATTCTACGTCATAAAACAAAGAACGGTGTGTATTCTTGATACCGCCAAATTATGAACTTATTAATGACATTGTTGTTTGGATGTGTCACTTCGTGATTGGACAATATTTATTTACATGAAGACAGTTCGATAAATGACGAGCGATTCTCCGCCATTTTTGTGGAATCCATTAGTGGTCGCCAAGACAAATAAGAAGGACTGCTGGCGAAAGGTGTCTCCGCTGATGGGGGGGCGGTTGCCTCCCCCATCCTCTTCGAAATATAAATATATTCAAGAGAAGATATGAATGCCATTTCTACTTGGAAATTGCCTGTGGTCTTCAGGTTGTGAATTTCTTCGTTTAGACGTGTGAAATGTGATTGCATCTCGAGGCGTACTTCGCTTGTGACATCGAAACGGCACATGGGCGTGTTAGCCATTTTTTGTGAAGTACATGTAATAACGTAAAATTATGTGTTATTTATTTTATTTTTATTGTGTCTCCACAGAGAAGGATGTAAGGTACGTTTTTTTTAATTTAATTTATTTAATTATTTTATTGTTATGGAGCTCCGATATCTTCTTATAGTAATATTTTATTTCTGTTCCTCTTTGGTTTTATAGGTCCTATTTTATTGTTGTTTTTATTACGTTTCCTGGTTTATTTTAATTCTGTGCTCTTTTCTTCGCACCTTGTGGAGACACATTTCCAATTTATTTTACGTTTAAATTATTATTTATATTCCTTTGTCAATCTTGGGATTGACGTTGTAATTTATTCATGATCCGGTGCATTTCTCGATTGTAATAGCTTTTAAACCTAATTATTTTCCGCCGTCATTTTCTTTACGCTAATGTTTAAATTTAGTTTTATTAGTTGTTTGCCGTAATTTCGTTCCGGCATGTTTTTGGTGTGGGCATATCTTTTGTTTACAGTGATGCATTGTGGTCTCGGTGTTAGTCCATTTGGCGAGGGTCTCAATACCAGGCGTGTTGTGAATTAACTTAATCTTTTTTTAATGTAATCTTGTTAATGTTAATTTCGTGATTTTTGGTAATGTCCTTGTGTTTTCCGCCGGCGTGCATATCATTTATTTATTTATTTTCTATCCAATTTATTATTTTTTATTTTAAAGTTTAATTTAAATTCAATCCTTAATTTTTGGGCATGGCCTCAACATCTGCATATCGGATCGTGATTGCATTTCCTTGCAATTTATCAAGCCCGTTCTCATTGTGTTGTGCATGTTAATTCTATTTTAACCTTTGGGCTGTTAAATTTTATTTTATTTTAAATTAAGTCTTACCTCTTCTTGGCTTTTGCAAGCAAGCATGTTAGGCGCTATCTGGCCTTCTTGTAAATTTTGTGTGGATTGATGCATGTTCTGTTTGGGTGAAGGTTCTTTAAATTTTTAATATTAAACCTATTATTATTTTTTTAAATTCTTTGCTTGTGGCATTATTTCACCGACGGGTGTTCCGTTGGTTTTTGGGGGGTGTTTGTACGATAGCCTGTGTGTGTTGTCCCCTTCTCCTTCTTCCTTCCACCCCTTTGGAGCTCTTCTGTTGGGACATGTCTTCTGGAGGTGATTTTGTTGCGGCAGTGACCCGGACCTCTGAATACAGGTAAGTTGGCCCATCCACGTTTCCCGTACTCGTCCCATTCTGGTAAGCAAAGCGTTGATTATCGAGTAACCGACGTGCTGCTGGCCAGTGCCGTCCAAAAATGCTGTAAAGGGGGGTAGCAATAATAATAATGTATGTCTATCCCTTATTATTCCCGTTCCTACGGGATCAGAGATAATTTAAGATAAGTTCTA
This sequence comes from Meconema thalassinum, assembly GCA_946902985.2. Classification (NCBI taxonomy): domain Eukaryota; kingdom Metazoa; phylum Arthropoda; class Insecta; order Orthoptera; family Tettigoniidae; genus Meconema; species Meconema thalassinum. The sequence continues at coordinate 1,378,264,207 of OX336388.2, read as the reverse complement.
TTCGAGGCAAATGGATTTTTGCGGCTGGGTGCCCTTCCTGACTTCAACATCATCACATAGCCTAAGTGAATGAGATGTTAAGTGAATGAAAATGAATGAAACTGGGCAAGAAGTTAGATGTTAGGGGCAGATGACTTTGTAGTTCCGCCCCTTAAAACAACAACAATAACTAACTAACTAACTAAGAAGTTAGAAAGGAAACCAGGAAAAACAGTCGACGATAGGGTTCGAACACACTCGTCTTTCGGAACGTAAACATGGCCTGGTCACATGGTCTTCGTACTGAGCAACTCCGAACAACAGCAACAACAACAATAATACTAATATTCATTATATCCAGTTCCAATCTTCTTCGAAAATAAAACAGTTACTTATTGAAGTTTTAAGGGGTGGAACAGCGAGGTAGACTGCCCCTAAAATAAAATCTATTTCTTTCTTAAAAAATCCCGTTAACATAAGTTGCCAATACAATTTCTCTTTTTTCTCCTTTGAACAAGGAGAGCTGAGTGATTAACTCGATAATGCAGGACAAGCTAATATGCTCGCGTGAAACCGGACTGGGTATTTTTTCAGATCCAGTCACATGACGATTAAAATACGGAAGAGAAAGGAACCGTTAGAGATGACTCCCGTACTCACTTCCACTTAACACAAACAAAAAATAACCTACAAGATATTTCATAACAAATTATACATAATAACTTATAATTAATTTAACAAATAATGACATCATAAAAAGTTAAACCACTCAAATTAGCCCGTTACAAGTTGCATCCTCTCACTCGCTCGAACGCGTACAAGTTAGACTTGTTTCCGTCAATTACCGCCCGTTAGGACCAGCACTAGCAGAAATTCTTCTTCGAGTGCATTGTCTTCCTAGAACAGTGATGTTTGCAGAAAGGCACGCTGGAAGAACTTGGGGAAAGACGCGCGATCCTACGTGCCAAATGTACGGGTGTGACTGAGCGTATCTCCCAACCGAAGTCATGAGGAGGAATGATGAAAATGTATAATTTTGAGGAAGTTTTTGATGATTGCTATAAGCATAGTTTTTAAGGCATGTGAGATGACATTCCTGACCTACTGCTTCGTAACAGTAAACCTATTACTGTTCATTCATCTTCACAGATCTTGTAATATTCCGCGAGATGTACCAGACACGGCTAGTACTTTATCGACTCTCCCCTACTTCTGTTCATCTCGTCAGCCGGTATTACATCTGTCTCAAACGTTATGGTTGAATCCTTACTGACGATGCCTACCTTTCTTGTGAAGCCATCAGATGACAAACAATGGATCTCCTCATAATTTCCCAATTCAAATGACCAATCCTTTCCTCACTTTATGATGATGACTCCTTTCAGAATATTCATATTATATTGGGATAACCGCTTTTAACTCCTGGGATTGGTGGAATTTCTCCCTCGAGTTGTCCTTTAATATGCCAATAATTCTACTGACCCAAGGTTGTGCTATAGGATTGAGCTGGGATCGAACCCACAATTTTATGTTTTGAAGGCCAGCACTTAAACGAAGTGTGTCAACTGAGAACCGTGGAGTAGAACGCCAGGAAACTACACGAGTTTCTGATAAAGAACAAGAACGTCCACTCTTTGCCAAGTTGATATGATAAGGCTGCTATACATGTTTTCTTGACTTCACAATACATACAATTTGTTTCTTGATGACTTCTACATTATCATTCACTGATAATGATGAATGCCCTTGGGACTCTCGTGTTTCTCTTGAGGCCATTCATTCTTCAATAATATTACTTTCTACGTAACACAATAACATTTCGACACGCTCCTTAGGCTAAAGCAACAAATTCTTGGCTGTGACTGTATTCAGCACACATTAGTCAATGGAAGCGAGTGCTCCACACTATCAATTTACATATCCCAAGGCAACTACGATCTAAATAAGTTTTTGACGACAAACTAAAAGATTACAAACTGCTTAAAGGTTATTTCTACTGAACTATAGTGCACGTAAATAATAAAATAAAATAAACAAATCAATGGCTGTATAAACTGTAAACAACAAGGAATTCCGTGTTGAACCAATAGGAACAATACTCAAGCAATTTCTTGAATGGAAATGAGTGGTGGTGATAGTGGTAATTATTGTTTTATGGGAGTAGAGCAACTAGGTCATTTGTTCCTCTAAAAGCACCATCTTAACACAAAGAAAAGAGAAGAGTCAAATGAAATAAACAAAGTTTGTAGTTTTAATTACATTCCTGTATAAAAACACGAGGTTCGAAATCAAAACGATGGCATCGCGAAAAACCATGAGAGGTGTGAAAATGAAAACCTCCCTACCTCTCATTTTGTAATCCTGCGGAGGTTGGAAGACATCCAAGGGTGACGGAGGATAGAAAAATTGAAACAAGGAGTCCGGCACATGTAAATTAAAGAAATGCCGGACTCAACTGAAGTCAATGGAAGTGAGTGCTCCACACTAACAACATAAGTATTATTTACAGTATTAACTCCCTCCTCTGGCGTGACGAGAAATAAGCCGTTCATGTACATTTACTTTATTATTAATAATGTGTTAAGTATTGTTCAGTCTGTTTCAAGGATAACAGTGCTTCCATGGGTATCATTAGGTCTATTGTCTCTGTTTCAAACCACATAGTTTTCTTTCTTTTTTTTTTTAAGTTAAAATATGAGAGCAATTTTGTAAATTTTGCCAGCTGGTCGTTCTACCCAAATTACAGACTAATGATGTTATTGTTTGAGTCTTCAGTCCTTTGACTGGTTTGATGCAGCCCTCAATGCTTCCCTGTTCTGAGCTAATCGTTTCATCTCTACATAGCTACCACACCCTACATCCGAAGCAATCTATTTGACATATTCTAACCTTGGTCTACCCCTACAGTTTTTGTCCTCGACGCTTCCTTCCATAACTAAGCTTGCTATTCCTGGGTGTCTTTAATATGTGTCCTACCAACCCATCTCTTCTCTTCATTAGTTGTCACCACAAACATCTCTCCTCTCCCACTCGTCTTAATATCTCTTCATTTGTTACCCAATCTACCCAACTGATCATCGTTCTCCTGTAACACCACGCTTCAATTATCCTCTTTTCTGCTGCACCAACAGTCCAAGTTTCACTTCCATATAGTGCGACGATCCAGACAAAGGCAAACAAAAATGAGTTCCTAATACCTAAAATTAATTACGGAAGTTGAGAAAGATCTATGTGAGATGGAAATTTCCCCAAAAGATATCCAGAAGCGTGTTCCACTTCAGGAAAAACTACGTACGCACAAAAGTTTCCAGGAAAAGCTGAAGCTGAAGACAGGGAAGGCGTGGTCAAAAAGAGAAAAGAACAACACCGGAGACGAATGCGGGAACACTGGGCGGTAGTTAGAACTCGGAAGAAGAGACAGTTGAACTGAAGTGGTTCCTAGTTGGCCGAATCGAAGAAAGAAGAAGAAGAAGCCTAATAGAAATAATAAAATTACGCCTTAGGAGAAATTCAACTACAATGAACTTTTAAATGTTAGGCGGCCAGTTTTCGGGGCCAGACGGCATTGGTTTTTTTTTCCGGCATTCAACTTTCAAAGGAGCCTAATATACAGTAATTGAAAACGCTGTCATAAGGAATGGTGGGGCAGTAATTAAATTACATTTCTTGACAGAGCCTGAAATCGAACACAGACATCCGCGGTGACAGCCAACCATTACGCTACGAGGTTGACTCGAAGAGTTTTAAATTATTACTCATAAAGAGTTTGCATGGGAGCCTCCGTGGCTTAGGCGGCAGCACGCCGGCCTCTCACCGCTGGGTCCGTGGTTCAAATCCCGGTCACTCCATGTGAGATCTGTGCTGGACAAAACGGAGGCAGACAGGTTTTTCTCCGGGTACTCCTGTTTTCCCTGTCACAATTTCATTCCAGCAGCACTCTCCACTACCATTTCATTTCATCTGTCATTCATTTAATCATTGCCCCAGAGGAGTGCGACAGGCTTCGGCAGCCGGCACATTTCATATCCTCGCCGCTAGATAGGGGCTTCATTCATTCCATTCCTGACCCGGTCGGAGACTGGAAGCAGGCTGTGGATTTTCATTCATTCATTTAAGAAGGATGAGTTATACTTTCCTTAGATGTAATCGCCTGATCGTACTTTCCGTGTCGGTTTCAAATCCAGTTCCTAGGTAGATTTTCTACGTACGACTAGTTCACTATTTTTTAAACCAATTTATTGCCCTATTGAGAGAGAGAGAGAAAAAAAAGAACGAAAGAAAGACAAACGAAAGCTGTATGAAGCACACTAACTACGAAAAGTCTTTGAGTGTCCTCGTGAAGCCTGAAGGCACTTACTTAAACCATAAGGCAAGCAGGCAGCAAGGCTAACATAAGAGGACAGTTTACCAAGTGCTCTTGAACCGAGGTTAACAGCTGCCGTGCGGCCCGTATCGCAGACTGCCCGCCCCAGACACGGCGCGTGTGCTGCCGCTTCAGTCAGCTACACCAGCTAGCGCTAGTTTCCAATCCTACAGGGGCTTGGAACATTACGGTTATCAGCCTGGGTCTGTCTGATGACCTGTGTTATTACTATGTACTTGTATTGGGGCTAGAATTGGGTAGGCGATATTGTACCCTCCATTAAGGCTCACACACCTGCAGACCGCACACATACAAGCGCAGGGGATTAGGACCGGCCTTATTTACGCCTCGTGAGTCACCTATTGCACTTGGCAAACAAATACTAATGTTTTTAAACTTATATTGTAAAGTGATCAGTACATTTTCAAATATATAAACCACTGCAAGAAAAATGATACAAAACAATGTAGGATAATTTATGTTTTCTGAAATAAATACCGGGATAAAAAAAACACAAAATTAATGACCTGTACTTTTTGTTTCTGTTCTTTTCGTGGTCCAATAGAATAATTTAAGTTGTTTGTTATCATGTTTCTTCTAATTATGTGTAGAATATACTGTATATGAACCATTTTAAGATAAATATAAAAATAAAATGTTTGATGGACAACTAGGTGACTAATGCGGTGGAAGTACTGTAGGACCTACAGCAGTCCCTTGTGTTTGTGGACCTTATGCCTGGCTTCCAGCTGCATTGTCAGTTTGCTAAGACTATATTTCAGCATTTACGGTACTTGAAGGATGGGGAATATCACTTACGCACTAGAAGAGAGTGGTATTCCAATCCACCCTCTTCTCTTTTATTTTATAATCGATAAGTACATCAAGAGAATTGCGAGGGGAGGCAAGGTGAATTCAGGCCTACATTACGAACATCTACAGTCCCTGGCCACATTATTAGGCCACCCTTAGATTATTCATAAAAACATTTGAATATCTTGTTTTATATTGTTTTATTTAGTAATTTTCTTGTGGTACATGAACAAATAAAATCTGTAAACACTACGCATTAAAGTTTTAAAATTATACACCTTCTTGAGGTATAACAGCTCAATATTTTGTCAAGGCACCTCTTGCTTTGGGGGGAGATCCAGCATAAGAGAGGAATAAAATGTCAATATTTATTCGATTGTGGAACATGCTACAAATATTGTTGACAAATGATACTCATGTCACAGTAATGGTATGCGTGTGGCAACCAAAAGTAACATTTATGTCAAAATTCTTATTATAAGAGGGTTTTAGAAAATTTTCATTTTTTTTTTTACCGTGCAACATCGTTCCCTTATATAATCCCAAGTTTATTAACGCAACAGCAGAGCAATTGAAGATGCCGTGCATATCAACGAAGCCACCCGGTTTTGAATTACCACGCAAGGACTGGTCAATACTTAATAGAATAAGAACCAACACTGGAAGATGTGCAGACCTTATGTACAAGTGGAAGAAAAGAGAGTCTCCAAGCTGTGACTGTGGTGCTGAAAAGCAGACGGTCTTCCATGTTGTGCACGTATGTCCCGTGAGAGCTTTCGCTGGCGACCAAACAGAGTTCCTGGTGATGACGGAGGGATCACTGGACTATATTCATGGACTTGATATTAGTTTGTAGTCTGTTATAATTATCTTTATGTTCGACCCTGACTATTATGTGTCTGAAAACTGTATCATAATGATGGTCATTATAACACTATTATTCATTATGAAACAGTTTCTCCCACCAATCACAGCTCAAGAAACAAATTTTTTGACCAATTAGATAAGGATACCTTCGCGCATGCTCTCAAAATCCAACATGTCTATATAAATTACCGAAAGTGCACCGTCCAAATGTTCGCGTAAATAAACTGGTGAATATGAGACAAGAAATAGCACTGTACCTTAATATACCTAAATCCAATTTCTACTCGGCGCGTTGATTTCAAATGACTACGGTGACAGTTTTGCTGAATACTGGTTCACGATCTGCACATCTGGCATTGAAGTACTTAGAGCGCATGCGTCGGCCGGCCAGAGAGCTTGGAACAGGGAGATGTGCTACCTAGCGCACCACCCGAGCACAAAATTCTAGTTACTGAACAGATATTTATGAATATTTATGTTAAAACATGTAATAAAGTTATAATTATCGTCGAACATAAACAGTCGTATGCAACTCGCCTATAATGGTAATTAAGACACTCGTATGGAAATTATAAAACTCGCTAAAGCTCGTTTTATAAAGACACTCGTGTCTTAATTATAGCCATTATAGGCTCGTTGCATAATGTACTATTATGATTGTAATATTATTTAACTGTACATTTTGTGATGTAGCCATACGCTAAATAAAATAAATAAAATCCCAAGTTTATAAGAAATTTCCTACTTTTCTTTTTGTAGAGTGTGTATTACATCTGCAGCCACAAAATGTACCTCAATCACTAACATTATAAATTGTAAATTAAGTATTTTTAATGCATTTTTATTCAGAGCAGCTGAAATTGTTTTTTTTAAATAAATACCGTATATCAGGCCCCGGGCAAATGGTCTATTGGCGCCCTTTTTCTCATTTATGTGTTACAAAAATAGCATAATAGTTTTTCTTTTTTACAAACAACTACGTTACTAATATTGTGTCACAGGAAATAATAAGAAAAGTAAGTCGTTCATACAATTTTGTAGCCATTTATTGATACATTAATCACACTAAAAACCAAGATCACAAATTCAAAAGTACAATATACAGAAACATTTCAAATCAAAGGTTTTTTCTGGCCTTTAACTTTGCAAATTTATTTATGATGTCAGAAAAGTCTGTGCTAAAGGTTACGTCTTTTTCACAACACAATAACAATAGAGAATTTAGTTTGCTGTCTGAAAGAGTTGATCTTTTCACATTCTTTAGCCGAGTCAAAACAGAAAATCCTCTTGTAAATCCATGAGTATTGCCAACAGCGTCAACCGTGCACTGCCTACATTTTTGCCAACACTAGTATTCTTTACAGATACTACTGATTATATTATAATACTGTATTATAATATAATCATGATTAAACATAAATACTACGAATTTATGTGATATTTAATATTACTTTTATTTTATATTCACGTAAATTATAGCTACTTTATCCTACTTTTTAAAGATTTCCATGCCATACTTTTTTAAATGTTGGGATTGTTGGGTCAACCTTTCTCTGTGTTCAGCGTCACCTAAATTTCGGCTCCCCCTAAAATTTGGCGCCCTGGGCAAATGCCCAGTATGCCCGTTTATAGCCCGGGGCCTGCCGTATATAAAAACAAATATAAATCCTAATGACCTGAATGAGGTACGGAATAAATTGTAACGGCATAAAATTGCATTAAACCCTAAACACATAACAATTATTAGGTACAATGCTCGCGAATGAAACTATAACAAATTTCAAGGAACTCTTTTACACCATAGGCCCTACATTACATGTTAAGAAAATCCTCCACAATAACCACGAAGCAAGCTTACAGGGAACACACGGATTCGTGACATTCAACATGGGCAAGCACAATAGAACAACACGTCTTCACAGAGTAGCCATTAGTTCTCACTGAATCAATAACATGGGAGTGGCAAATACCACGTATTCATTCAAGCGAGAACCAAGCGTGCGAAGACGCCACAGACAGAAATTTTAATCTTTATAAAGAGCCATAAGTAGTTGGTTTAACTTCAAAGTATAAAAAGCTTCATACTGCCTACTAGAAGAATTTGATGATGTGCACATAATTTATTATTATTGTTTACATTGTGGAGAGCGTGATTGCTTAGATGACTTAGATGCTCGTCTTTCACCCGGACGGCCAGGATTCGAATCTCGGTGACAGTGGGCTGGAATTTTCACCTGAAAACTCACGTGGCGTCAGGAAGGGCATCCGGCCTTAAATCTCAGGCCAAAACATAAACGAGCCTGACCCCAATTAATTGGGATAACCCGAAGAAAGTTGTTAATTTTTTGTTGCCTTTTTTGCACATACACTTTTATTTATAATTGAGTTTGAAAGTGTCGAATAAATCAAGGGTTTGGAACACATGGATATTGTGGCCATTTACCCAATATAGGCTACACACCCAAGAAGAGTGGGTTAATCATATAAATATAATAATGATAGACTATAAATATACCGTGTATAGACTAATTTGTCTGATAACCTGTGCGTGTATTTGGAGTGGAGGCTAGGATTGGGAAGGTATAGCGGCCGTGGGCCAAGGTTTGAAACTTTTCTGGCACTTGCCTGGAGTAGAAGGGGATAACCATGGAAAACTGCGAGGTGGTCCCTATAAGCTTCGTTCAGGATACAGAACTGAAGACTTAGTTTTTCCAGTTCCTTGCGTACCGAATTTAAATATAGGGCTGCACTGGAAGAAGCAGTACAATAAAACCGTCATCCGCAGTATCGAAGCATGTTTTCCGTTAGAGCCCAACTTTCTAAGATGGTAGATAAACATGGGAAGGTTCTTAGCATGTGAACTCAAAGCTGGAAGTTAGCAAGTCTGGTCTGTTGACAATACACATTCTTTGGGACATGTGTTTAACGGTCGAGTGTGTTTGCCCTGGCTGCCAAGTGGCGAGAGAGAGGACGGATGGACTTTCCCGTCATGTCGTGAGGCCAAACCCGGAACAGTGTTGGCAATTAAGTTGGCAATGTGGCTTGATCACTGGACACATCGCACTTCCACAAGAGCAATGACACAACTTAAATAGCATGTAGTGAATATTTAAATCCTGTAGCGGTTTCGACACTACCTATTTGAGTCGACCAGTTGCAAAACTCGTTTAATCCACTTGTGAATAAGGATCATGTCGTAAAATTAATTATTTTATTTTATTTTACTTTACTTTATTTTGTTTCATTTTGATTTTGTTTTGTTTTATTTTATTTTATTTCGCTTTATTTTGTTTTAAATTGTTTTATTTTATTTTGTTTTGTTTATTTTGGTTCTATTTTATTTTGATTTTCCAGAAAACAAACACAAAACAAAAAGCAAAATTCAAAAACAAAAGCAGAAAACAAAAAACAAGAAACACAAAGCAAAAAGCAGAATACAAATACAAAACCAAGAAAGATAAGCAAAAATTAAAATTCAAAAGCATAAGCACAAAGCAAATACAAAACCAAAAGCACAAAGCAAAAACTAGAAAACAACAAACACAAAAGTTACGCGAGGCAAAGTCCAGAGAAACGTTTCTCATGAAAATGATTCTTATTCACAAGTGGATTAAACGAGTTTTGCTACTGGACGACTCATTTATTCTTCGAAAATAACATATGTCAACAGGGATTGTGCTGACAATACAGATATATTTTACTTCCGCGACCGTCGTAAATTCTCACTGCGATAACATAACTGTAGATCAATTAGTATAATTTGGACAAGTTGGTTAATTTTAGGGGCTTTGGTTATCAGCCCGGTGTAGTTTCTGATAACCTGTATTTATGTAGAAGAGTGTGTAACTGTATCAGGACACCATAATATTAGTAGGCCTACTAGGAAAAAGGAAACTTAATACAAATAATTTATGTTGAATTTTAACAGACATCATACACAACTAATGGCAAAAACAACAATTATTTAAATAACAAGGGATCTTTGCCTTGTCATTTGCAAATAAGTTTAGGATTTCTTTAGTACAATTTCGCTTTCAAGTCAGATTCAACAGCAAGGACACCAAGATGACTAAGACAATCTTTTTTATTTAAGTCCCTAAATAATTATCATTGCTAATGTGCGACAATAAATATCCCCTTGTGAGGGGGGGGTTAACTTGAATAACTTGACGTTTAATGCCCAAGCAGTTTTGTACAGTTTTCCAGAAATTTTGTCGCCAAGGGCTCAGTTTGTCTCCCCGTAAATAGGGACCTGGAGACAGGGATAGGGTTGGAAGCGGCATTTGCCTGGATGGAGAGGAAACCCCCTGGGAAAAACCACACTCAGGATATCCACTGGTAGCGCCGGAATTTGAGCCTGCGATCTCCGGTCTTCCTGCAGCTGCCCTCGCAGCCTTATTAGCGCGCGATTTAACGAAAACGGCTACGCCGCGGGACAGTAACACTTTTAATAGGCAGAATATGCATTCGATGTGAAGTGAAAATGTAACACTGTTCTTCAATAGGGGTTGAATTATAGGCTATGCCATGCGTTGTTATTTGGTTAACAATGTAAAAATTGGTGACCATGGAACATGGTGACTTTTAGACATGAGTGGGGCCCTGCTTCAACTCGACAGCAAGAACATTACAACAAATTACCATGTCTGAAGTGATGGGGGACCAGTGGTAAAGTTTAATCTTTCGTAACTTAAAAGGCAACGCGGACTATACATCAAATTAACAGTGTGGTCAGATGAATCTTAATTTTCCACAATCGGGCAAAATGTCACACAGTGGAAAAAATGAGGGAAGCAAAAGTTAATTGATTTTAACTCTGCTGTAATAGTCTCGTCACGAACCTTTCAACCACAACACCTTTTGATAGGCTACATAAAATGTAATATTATTCCGAAAAGTTGGTGTTTAATGACATTTCGTGATTGTAGCCTCAATGGAACTTGCATCTTAACTTTCCACAATCGGGCAAAATGTCACACTGTGGAAAAAATTAGGGAAGCTGTGTCAAAGAGGAATTCACTGAAAAAAACACACACACACACAGAAACACTTCCAAATTTCGAAAGTTCTAAAGTTAATTGATTTTAACCCTGCTGTAATAGTCTCGTCACTAACCTTTCAACCACAACACCTTTTGATAGGCTACATAATATGTAGGCTAATATTATTCCGAAAAGTTGATGTTTAATGAAATTTCGTGATTGTAGCCTCATTGGAACTTTACATTAGAATGTTAGTTGAGCTACATTAATTAATGAAAATTACGCAATATAGGGGACTCGAAATTATTGGCGATAAGTTGAGATTGAATGGAAATTGCGTTATTGTTGCTTTGGGAGGTTGTCATACCCGTTTCTTAAGGAGTATGTTATTTCTAGATTAAAATGAACAATCTCAGGTATTTCTTTAAGACTGTTTCTTTATTTGAGGGACAGTTAGTCTCCGCGGCCATCACTGTATGATCCTTGGTCGGTATTACGTGTACAGTATGTAATAGCGTGCATAACAGCAATATTAGCAAAGGGTGCGCTGGGTAAGGTGCTCTGAGAAAACCAGTTAGCATGACGGCTATCATCGGCAGTATTCGAATGAGGGATCTCCGAATATTCAACTTTGCAACTATAACGTTCTATATTATAGCGTTCTTTGTGTGGTCCTCTTGGGTTTAACCCTTTTGTTACCAAGCTATTGTGAGTGATTATATTGAAATGACAAACCAAGTTTAGCGCAGTTCAAGTTTCAAATAAATATTATCTTCTACCTATATTTTTAAAAAATGTTGATATTTTCCCCGTAGCAGATAAATATGTTTTAAACGTATTACATGCTAAATAATTAATACTTTGTTGCATTTGCTTGATTAAAAAATACCGTACTTCATTTGTTTAAATACATAAATTGGCTTTTTCAAAGTCAACATTAGTTGCAAATTCAGACTTCATTCAACGTAATTTCCTCTTTGTTCAAAGAGCTAGCCACGATTGTTCCCACGTATCTTACTTACGAGCAAAAACGTAAACGTAAACAAACAAGACTTCAAAAGATAACATGCGTGGGAAGTAGACAAATTGCAGCATGTTCAAAGAATACTTATTATGAATCCAGTCATTGACGGATCGATTATCCAGAGAGAGAATAATTCCCGCGTTGTCTTGTGTACAACAATAATACCAGTGAAGGGCTGGAAATAATAATACAAATTTTATAAAAACGGGGCCGATCGATCGGCCCGTGAGCATTTTTAGCTAAAGCTCCTTCGACCGGTATATCAGTCCCCTGGCTCCGTAAGGTTTAGAGAGATATCAAAGGCTCCAGAAATAACTTCTAAACATAGGATATTCCGTTTGATTAAATACATGCCATGTTAGGGCAAGGTTCTGGTACTCAGCACTGCCAGGTCCCTGCCTGTGGCACAAGAGTTCGAATCTCGTGACTGGAAGTCATTCCTCTAACAAAGACAACTTCCTCGCCTCCGTGCAAGGTACAGAAGACTATTTTCGATGCGGAATCAATATGTGTCTACACGAGTGACGCATATCAACACGATTCCAATACATATTTGATGTGGGCTGCCATTTGCATACAATGGCAGTGCGGTGTCGTTGTACCCTACTACGTACGTCACACCTTCACTCCAGACGAAGCTTCTCGTCCTGTCCTGTCCATGGCCAATGCCAATTGCAGCTGACGTTGATACCATTGAACGGCAGGCGTTCATGGGCCCTGGGGGAATGACTCGCGTGCCACCGTTATGTTTTTTCCTGTTGGGTATCTTGATCAGTTTCAAAGTAGTACGGAGTCATTTATACTAAAACTAATTTACTCTTGCTACACAGTCATTTATCGGACTTAGACCCTCATCTATCTCTTGCACATGGTTCGCGTTATTAACCCCGTCTTGGGCACAGTGACTCTTGAAATAACTTTTAGGTTGCCGGAATAAATAAAAAAATCCAGATAACAAACAATTTAATATTTCCTATCGTGTAAATAAGCATTCAAAGGATTAGAATGTTGAATAGGCAATTATGCCTTCTTCACATACTTTTCCGTAATCTTCCTTCGTCACATAGCCTAATTAAGTAGGGTTACCACCCGTCCGAAAATATAGAAATTGGTCCGAAATTCGGACTCAGGCATAATATGTCCGAAAAATTCGTTATTTTTACCCTGTCACCTAAGGTTGCTATATTTTAACATGTGTTTTTAATTACGCGACTGATAATCGAAGATGAGGGTGAAGCAGAAATATAGCCTAATGTAAAGTCAATTTCCAGTCAATGAAATGTTTGAATTTTGTAACTACTGTAGGCCTATATGCTAAGACTTTGTTTATAAACGCTGCATAATCAAATAAGAAATAGGCTACTGTATTATGTAAAGGACAGAAACAATGCGAGATCTTTAAAGCCTTGCACTGTTATACGACAGAGATGAATGTGGAGATGCTGACTAAATTTAAGCCTTTGCTTAGTGTATTTATTTTAATTTTCATTTGTTAGGCAATATAAGACAGTATACAAGTGGCCATCATTTGAAATGTATTCAAGATTCTAAAAATGAAGTTGTAACGCCTCAGTTAATTTCTTTTCATTTCGCAGACGACACATCCAGCAGTGAAACACAGTATTACAGAGCATAATGTTGAGAACTGATCTGTTCAATTTTAATCTTGTTGTTTCGTGTGATATTCATGTGACCAGAGCGACCTAAAACTATTGCGTGAGGGAGAAACTCCCTTTCGCTTGTTGTCTTTCAGTAAAATATTAGATGCTAAGTTTAATCTGATTTGTTATCCTGAATAGAAAAAAAATATCTCACGTCCTACGGCATTACGGTAAAAACTAAATTATGTCATGCAACGATTCTATCGTTCTTTGCACGACAGCGTGCCTTAAAATTGTACCTAACATGAGTTCAATTTTTTTCAGACCGCCATACTTGCATGCATGATAACACATTTCTAGATTTAATTAAATGGATATACGCCAATTCCGAATTGTGTCCAGTTATCAATCCTCAAGTCCGTTTATATCACTCAATTCTCGAATATATTCACTGCAATGCTATCTTGGTGCAATAAAGTTGACTAATAATATTTCAATAGAGGCAAATTAACCTAGACAGCCCACAACTACAATTTAATGTCGTGCAAGCACTTAATCAATAACTCCTCACATATGCAAATTAATTCCCTGACTGATTTCGCATGTGATTCCCAACTGTGTGGTATAATACTGCGGTGTTTCCATACGGACTCCAAGTATATTCTTCTGAATTTAAGATACTCCGAACCGCCACAAGAGGCTCGAATCTACAAAGACGTGATTTGCTATGAGACGCCGTATCCTCCCTTTCATCTTTCCCGTATTTTGCGTCACTTCCCGCATTCTGAAGAGATCTAGGTAGTCTTTCGTTTTCCTTCCGTTTCCTTTTCCTGATACCCTCATTATTCGAGTGGACAGAACTCTTTTATTTTCTGATGACAATTGCCCAATTCTACAGTAGCCTATATTGTAGCGAACATGCCATGGAGCGGCCCAAGTTCATGCATGAACTGTGGACTGATTGCGGCTGCTGATGATGATATTACTACAGGAAGATGAATTCGATACACACGTCATGTCAGAAGCAGGATTTAAAACAAATATAGACCTATAATATAATTAGAATTGGATCACCGCGTGGTGTAGAGGCCTGCGTTCTTGACTGACGCCTCGGAGGTCCGTGTTCGATTTCCGGCTCTGCCAAGTAATTTTAATTCTGGTGTGAGGGCTGGAACGGGGTACGTTCAGGCTCGTGAGGCAAAACTGAGAAGAGGAGGGTTCGATACCCGCCTCAGCCATCATGGAAGTAGTTTTCCGTGGTTTCCCATTTCTACTCCAGACAAATGCTTTGGATGGTTCCTAACTTAAGGCCACAGCCACCTCCTTCCCGACCCTATCCCCAATTTACAAATACACCTACTAGTAGAGCCAACACAAGAGCATATGTTATCACACAAATTCCATACACACAAATACATGGGGCTATTATGACCACGATGTAGTAGGCTCTAAAATAAGCAACAACAATAAATATATAATGGAATTGAAAGGGAAAGACATAAATAGTGAACAATAATAACTGGAAATACATATTGTGATGGAAGTTTGGGTTCAACATTCAACTGCCTACAGGAGAAGCCGATACACTGATGTAGGTACTATTTGCAGTGTGTAATGTACAGGCTAGACACCATGGATTCCTATGAGCATTAATTCGACAGCTTCCGCTACTGCCGATTAGAGCTTCTACGCTACTGGCTAATGTCAACAAAATAATTCACAAGCGCCTCAGGGTTTAAGCTTCAGTATCCTGTGTGGACAGAATATTGTTGTGGCTGTTGTTGTATTGTTTAGGGGCAAGGGATAACTCCCATCTGCCCTGTGTTCGTATGTAATTAATTAAGACTGACAACCTGACTTATTGTGCCGACTAGTTAAACTGTACGTAATTATTACAGTTTAGGAATGGGGTGAGTGGCCTGTGACTCATTAAAATACGGTATCATCCCAACATTTGCTGGGCCTGAATGTGGAAAACGTCGAGGAAAAATACACTCAATATGGCCGCTGTTAGCATTGGGATATAAACTTCGGATCGAAACGGGGAGCTTCCATTTCCTATATCGGAGAGTAACTTGACTATATTTTAACTGGTGGGTTGACAAAGTGAAGTGGACAGAAACGATGCAAGAGATGAGACTCACACAAATTATGGGCATTATCCAGGCTTAGCTCAAGACCCATTATAGCCGTTGACGTCTTATTGAGGGGCTTCAGTGGCATGTGTCACTGTATTGTGTTGGTAGTATTGTGTGTATTTGTAATTGAAGCTAGGATTTGAAAAGGGCGGCTGTGGCTCTTAAGTTAGGAACCATCTCGGCATTTGCCTGTCTGTAATAGAAGTGGGGAAACCTCGGAAAACTACTTCTAGGATGGCTGAGGTGGGAATCCAACCCAAATGTTCTCAGTTTTGCCTCGTGAGGATGAGTGAACCCCGTTCCAGTCCTCAGACCAGAAATACATCTTGGTAGAGCCGGGAATCGATCCCGGACATCAGGGGTGACAGTCAAGAATGTTAGCCACCACAAGGTAGTGCCCCACGCTCGTGATAAGTGGGTATATAATTCTACTCTACTGCATATCTCCACACAACTACTGCAGTAGCCTATAGATCAAGGTCCCTTTCCAAGAACGTACGGTGAACGTTGTCCTTAAAAGGGTGTAGTCATACGTGGTGTTAATGTTTGTAAAGTGTATGGCAACACGCCAGCCATGTTGCAGGTGGCTGGCACATATTTATATGTTGTTTTCAGTCTCGCCAGCGGTATTTATTGTTCCAACTACACACAGTCATGGTATGCCAGCATTTGGCTCCCATAATCCCCGCTTCGATGGGACATGATCAGTTATTGGTACAACACGGCTTTGGCTTCTATAATCACGGTATATCAAATGAAAAATAGTGACACTCATACACAACGAAATCACATTTGCCAAGAACGAATAAAATAGCGGGGAAACTAAACCAAAACAATCACCAATACATATGTCACACTGCTGGATGCTGCCGTAGCTCCGTGGTTAAACAGCCAGACTTCTACTGGGACTAATAATAATGTTATTGGTTTTACGTCCCTTTTAACTACACTGGCTTTTAGAGACGCCGGGGTGCCGGAATTTTGCCCCGAAGGGGATCTTTAACGTGCCAGTAAATCTACTGACACGGCTCCCTCGCATTTGCGCACCCTCAAATGCCAGCTGACTGCGCCAGGTTTCGAACCTGCAACCTTGGGCTCAGCAAGCGAGAACGTTACCCCTGAGCCACGCAGCCAGACTCTACTGGGACTCTACGAATTTGAGGTATGAATATGTATTGTTCTTTGCAAGAATAGGCTGAAACTGTGATGCTAGTATTTTATTGTAGACCACGTATTTCGCGATAGAAAAGTCTGAGTCAATGTTATAACACCGTATCAGTAGCAAACAGATCCGCATGATTTCTACTGCAAACTGAAGATATTGTTGATGAAATTAAGAGTTTTAATAAATAGACTAGGTGTTTAGTAAATATCCTAGAAAACCTTAAATTTTAATAATGTCAAATAGCCAAAGGCCCTCATTTATGTCTCAGAGTACCGTATTTCTTGTGTCCTTCCCTGCGTTCTTCAGATAAATCCCATTATCCCATTGGTGTTGGCCGACTTCATGCAGAATATCAAAATCCATTTGATAAAATCTGTGCTATAGTGATTTACTGGTGTGTGTATCCCCATCTTTCTAAACGTTTCTACCTCTTAATGACAAGTATATGATATTCTAACATTAAAAAAAACAATCATTACCTACAATAAAATATATTACGAATTAAAGCAATTGAAAAATAAAACAGGGATTTTAAAACAACAACAAAACTTTCGGCACGCTGGAAGGGGAAGGTAGATTTCACCGGGGCAAATACAAATGTTTCGAATTCCCTAAATGTGCTAATTGTTGTATACCTACAGAAGTTCCACATGTTTAGCATACGAGAAACCCGGGTGGGATATATCAAAAATTCTTTCAAACAAAAGTTTTAGGTATTTTTTAGAGGAGTATTGACTATTTTAAACGGGTTTGCGCCTATTAAGGGATGTATGATTTTTTTTCTCTCTCAAAACTCCATTTTTCCCAGCCCTTTGGTCAATGGTTGGTGCTATCAAAAAACTAGACTGAGATAAGTTTATGGCCCTTATCCGAAGAACAGTGTAAGCTGTGAATGGATTCGATTTTTCATAGAAAGTTATAGCGATATTTTTCTTTTTCAAAAAAGGCCCACCATTTCCATCCCCCTCGTCCGATTTTGCCCATAATCAAACTCGACCGAGATTTTAAATGATTATATTTTATGTATACAAATGAAAGTAATTGGTACAAAGTGACAGTAGTTATCGTGTACATAAACTGTTGAACTGACGGCGGTTTTGGGGTCCGAGGGATATGAAACGCGAACATGTGTAAACATTTTCCGGAAGTCGTAATACCCATTGCAATAGGTAGCCTCCATTATTCCTTCTACTTTAGATTCCGCCATGGTCCGTATTGACAAGAGATTATAAACCAATATAGTACAATATATTTCCGTCAATCAATACCAAACAAATTATGCTAAACTGTATTAACACTCACATTCGTGGGACATGTTTCGGGGCCATGCTGCTCCCTTCTTCAGCCACTTCATCTCCTCAATGCCATCGTGCGTTCTCAAAGATATATAATTATAAAAGATGCTCACACAAACATTTAAAACAATAAAAACAATCTAAAAAACACTATACTAAAAATACACATACGTTTAAACTTATACAAATATATCGAAACTCAGAATGTCTGTCACCATGTCCATGTAAAATAAAAAATCCTCTTCTACGTTGAAGTTGGTCTAATCGACCGTTTTGGCCTTAGGTATTAATCACTGTACATATTACGGACATATGCGTGACACATAATTTACGATATCTATCATGGTCTGCATTGACCGGTTCATGTTGCATTTTTCGTATCAAGCACTATAATTTAAAGGACTGGCCACTCCGTAATATGAACAGTGATTAATACCTAAGGCCAATACGGTCGATTGGACCAACTTCAACGTAGAAGAGGAATTTTTATTTTACATGGGCATGGTGACAGACATTCTGAGTTTCGATATATTTGTATAAGTTTATACGTATGTGTATTTTTAGTATAGTGTTTTATAGATTGTTTTTATTGTTTTTAATGTTTGTTTGTGTGAGCATCTTTTTAATGAGATATCTTTGAGAACGCACGATGGCATTGAGGAGATGGAAGTGGCTGAAGAAGGGAGCAGCATGGCCCCGAAACATGTCCCACGAATGTGAGTGTTAATACTGTTTAACATAATTTGTTTGGTATTGATTGACGGAAATATATTGTACTATAGGCTATTGGTTTATAGGTAGCCTACCTAATAAGACCCTGGATAACCTTTAATTTAATTATTGCCAAATAGTCCAAGGCCGCAGTACGCAATACCGTATTTCTTGTGTTGACTGTGGTCCCCTTCCGTATGCTCGTCAGATAAATCCCCATTATCCATACAGACACCCGGTATTAGGCTGTTATATCTCTCTCACTCTGTTGGGAACTTCAATTATTGCAGCAGGGAAGGGAGAGGGGGCCCCAAAAATGCAGATACCATACCGGCTGGCAGTCATCAGGAAATTACGAAATATGCTCCTATTATCAGTTTTAACGACCCACATTTGCGGTTCGCATTAAAATCCTCCCCCTCGCCGCCATGTTATATAAGTTGGTACAATTAAATCGATTCTCTGGTCGCTGGGATGGGTCGACAGTCGAGAGCTAATGAATCTCAATATGGAGCGGAGTTTAACGGTCACCATGGTTGACATCAGAGGAACATAAAAAAAATAGCAGCTTCTATTTTTTGTTTTTTTTGTTGAAAGAGTACGAATGAAGGGACTAATAAAACTTATCAGTATGCAAGAGGTTCACCACAGTTTGTATACGTTCCACTGAGCTTATTTATTACATTGGGGCAGACGCCTTTCTATTTACTCATTCGTCCTAAGTCAGTGAACTAGACATCTTATACAGTAAGTAAAAAATTAAGAGTGTGATGGGTACTTTTAATGGAATTAACGTTTTATATTCGTTTCATAACACAACAACATGAATCAACGTTTGTTCAATTTCATTCTTCCGGTATGTTGGTCATGAACTACCTAAAAAGACTGAATGAAATTTCCTGTTTAACAGCAATGATGATAGAAATCTAGACTTGAAATTATATAATTTATATAAAGAGGTAGGGTGAAGGGGTTAGAGAAAGATCGAAATAAATAAATAAATAAATAAATAAATAAATAAATATATACTTAGTATAAAACAAAGTTCCCGATTCTTGGGTGTTACGGGTAATCTCGAGATCCACTGGATGGATTTTGATGCAGTTTTCACCATTCTGTAAAGGATATCTGGAGGAAGGTTTATGACCAAAGGAAGCCAAGCAGTAACGATTTCAGTGAAAAAGTCGAAGAAAAAAAAAACAATCTGGCGTTCATGCGCTTTTTAAGCTTACGCTGGGCAAACCGTTAAAATATCTAGTATATGCTATGAGTGTAAGAATTGTTCAGCATGAAATGTTCTACAAAAAGTCCGCGACAACATATCTCTATCTTCAATAAACTATATCGCCCACGTTATACGATAATCTCCTTTTAAAATGATTCAGCTTGAATTTTATTTTTGGATGATGATACTTACTTAATTTAATAAGCCTATATCTACATTAATAATGTATTGTCTCATGATTTTTGTTAAGTTTTCATTTCTTCCAACAATCTCCATTCAATTACTAGCTTCGAGACAGTTTACGAGCTAGCTGGCTGACGAGCGAGCCTATCACCCCCAAACACTGTCGTGTCGAGTCAAGACTTCAGAGAAGAGTGGATGTGTTTGGAGTTTCCTTGGAAGTGCATATCTGCTTTTCTTTACTTCGCCTGTGAACTTTTCGTTCCGGAGAATACACAGTCAAGTTTAGATTGGACGGAAGGGGGATTTGTGTTTCATGCACCTCGCCACATGCTATCTCCATGATAAGATAATTAATAGGCCAGTCAGTGATTTTAACCCATCATGCCGAGACGGAAAAAGGATATAGGGCGTAGTTAATTGAATACGCTTATCACGTAACGATGAAACTGAGCAACAAATAATTTCTCTATTGTCACAAGGGAAAGAAAGAATTCACCAAGACAAAGGTAGTCATCCCCAAAGTTCCTATGACACAGGGAAGAAATGCTCATGGTTTGTGGTCCGATAAATAGAATTCTGCTATGAATATGAAGGATTATAATACTCTCCCAGCACATATAAAGTCAATAAATCCTGTCTTAAAATTCAAAAAAGCCTGCAAACAATTCTTCACAACTACACTCTGATACTTCCTAATTTATAAAATTAATAAAACCTTGAATAGTAACTTACTGTCATTATAAAATACTCTGTAACTTTGTCTTTGTATGTTAAATAATATTTAATATTCCTTATTATATAACAATGTATAGTCCTACTATAGGGCCTTGCCCTCAAGGACATCCTCTGTATGAAAATAAATAAATGAAAATAAATAAATAAAAAAATTATGATTCCTCCATAAATAATGCTTCAGTTTTAAGGCGAAGCCGGGGCGGGATGCTAGTAAATTAATAAATAAATAAATAAATAAATAAACTAGTAGTTTTATATTACCGTTATTCTCGATATCATAAGCTTTTTACATGAAATACAAACAAATGGGCGTGACATTACACCTAAACAATCACACAAGTATTAGCTGGGAATTTGTGGGAGTCAGGAGCTTGACCAAGGCTCTTTCAGGTCCCACGTTATACGATAATCTTCTTTTAAAATGATTCAGCTTGAATTTTATTTTTTTGTAGGATGATATTGACTTACTTTATTTAATAGGCCTATATCTACATTAATCATGTATTGTATGATACTTAGGCCTATGCTTTATTTCCTTTGCTTAGCTGCATAGAATAACGGTCAAGCTCTCGATTGCTGTGCCAAAAGTTGTGTGATTGAACGCCAACCAAGTCAATTACATAAATGCGAAATAGCCGTATCAGTAGATTTGCTTGCACGTTAAAAACGTATCTAAAGACACAGCAGTTAAAATGGATGTTCAATCCTTAATATGTTTACGCTTTATAACAGAATATTCGCGATCAACCTTGCCATAAGGTCAGACGATGCATCATCTAATCTCTCTCTCGAGTTGTATAGTTCATCTAATTTGTTAGCGAGTTTCCTTAATCAAAATTCCGGTGAACGGTAATGGGATTCGCAGAAGTACGTTGTATGCTAAGCTTGTGGTCTTTACATAAACGATCAGAAATACATGTCCATGGGAAACTAGGATTTGCTGTCTACCTGTGAACAGAGATTATTAAATTCAATGTCACGCTAACCAGGTTTGATTTGCTACTTTACACTCTGTAAACATATGTAGCCGCAAATGCATCACCACGTAGATGGTGGTGCATTGATAGAATCGTTGATCAAATGACGGCCCTTAACAATGCTCGTACAGGCCCACAAACATAACAAAGCAAATAACATCAGCAGGCACGTGTTTATTTGAACAACAACCAGGCTACGGAAAATTTTCCTCATTTCAATATGCACATGAATAAATCTATGAATCGCTTTCGGAATTAATTGCAGGTGAGGATCAAAACGGCAAACGGTCTCTTTCTACAACCCCCTCCCTCCTGTCTTCAGTCATTAAAACATTGCAGAGGAACATAAACTAAATTAACTTATGAGTCATTTTCAAAATTTTGATTCAAATATTAACCGTTCACTGAATTTTGATTAAGGAAACAAGCTATGTAATTCAGAGGGACATAGGCCACCCCTCAACGCTCTCTTCATCAAAGACTTGAAATTGTATCCTGATCGAGGCGTAGCCGTATTGCCTTTTGTCCGGCTTCTTGGCCGGACCAAGGGAACTTTAATCTTCTGTGATTAATTCCCCTAGCTCGGGGACGTCTTAATGGTATAAATACTGGAAGTAAAAGTGAAAAAATGAAAAAGTAAAAAGAAAAAAAGTACAGTACCGGTAAATCAAAAGAAAAACTATAAGAAAAAAATTAGAAAAATGGCTCATCGCTAGACTCGTTTGTCCGAACAACCAGATATTTGAATTCGAAACCCAATCGCGGTCATATTTACAAGTCTTACTCAACATTTAGAGACTTGGACTTCGTGGTAATTAGCCCCGTGCACTTGAGTTTGTGTAGTATTGGCTAGAATTGGGAAGTAGGAAGCCGTGTGGCCTGAATTTAGGAACCTTCCCGGCATTGAGCAAAGTGAGATACCACGGAAATCACCACATTAACTAATTTCTGTAAACAAAATTTAATGTATAGTTGGGGCATCGTTACTTTCGACTTGACGTTTTAGTCCAACGCTAGTTTAATTTTATATCAGCCATGGTTGTCTTTCTAGTCTAACTTTTGGAAAAGATCTAGGCTAAATTCCGAGCACCCTATTGTTAATTATTGAACCGGGTATGTCGCAATTGGTAAGGCTCTTGACTCCATTATCAAAAGTCGTGAGATCAATATTATTTCTGGCACAGTCGTTTGTCAGTTGGGGCACTTATAGCGAGGTACCCGTATCAGTAGATTTGCTAGTATGATAAAGAATCCCTCTGTGGGTAAGTTCTCGACACCCTGGCGTCTTCCAAATTCCAAATTAGAAACCATCCCGGCTGGTTTCGCACGAGTGTGATGATGACCATGCTATGAACAACAAATATCTTAATCATGAACGTCAGCCTTCGGGATTGGCAACTACAGTGAGGACCCTCCCTAACGAACGGAGAATCGCGGTGGCCGCGTGGCGGCCTGGGCACTTGGTGTCGTGCCGGATGCGTCCCGTGCCGCAAGTGACCCACCAATTTGCCATCGTGCCACTAGCGACCCAAGCACTGATGTATCGGTGGAATCTGGGAATTTCTAACACATTCTGTCTTTGCTAATATACCGCTTCGGTTAGGTTAGGCGCCGTAAAAATTGAAGAGCTTATTTCCAAAGTGACGTAAATCCAAAATTGACGGGTTTTCAGTTTCTTCTTTCATAAGCAAGTTAATAGGTTCTCTCAACGTATAACAAAGGTTTTAAGTCGCAATACGTCGTATATCCCATATTAACAGGGATCTAAGAACTAAGTTTATTTGCAAAGTGATGTAACTCCAACGGGTATTTATTTCCAATGTGTCTCATATCCATGTTGACCAATCCGTTGGCTCTCTGGACATCACGTGATCACGTGATAAATCAAGGCCATGGCTAACTTTGAAGAATATGTGGAGCATCAGTTTGTGTTTGTTGTGTTTAAACCATTTAAATGATCATAAATGCCACTCAAAGCGTAGCCTATGTCAATATATGATATATTTCCAAAACGTCGTAACCCCAACTAACAGGAGACGACTACCACAAATTCCATTGATAAGAGCTTTTTAAAACACAGTGTCAGTATGTGCATAAAAGTATTGAATGAAATTACATTGTCTGGCTGCGTGGCTCAGGGGGGTAACGTTCTCGCTTGCTGAGTCCAAGGTTGCAGGTTCGAAACCTGGCGCAGTCAGCTGGCATTTGAGGGTGCGCAAATGCGAGGGAGCCGTGTCAGTAGATTTACTGGCACGTAAAAGATCCCCTTCGGGGCAAAATTCCGGCACCCCGGCGTCTCTAAAAGCCAGTGTAGTTAAAAGGGACGTAAAACCAATAACATTATTATTATTTGAAATTACATTATATTCATAATCATATCTGATTGTACATTTGCATTTGTCAGTTGGCACAGGCTAGAGTAAAACGTGGCTTTTCACCGATGTCTCAGACTCACTCATGGCTGTGATTATATGGAAGCTACTGAGGTATGGGTGGGGCTTAGTAATGGCATTCAGGGCACAGTCAGTGCCTGTGAATGCTGTGAAAGGTTCTACTCATAGGGTTAGGACTACTGTTCTGACTCAGTGAGGAAAGCAATGGCAAACTACCTCACTCCTATTCTTGCCTAGAACGCCTCAATATAGCGCTGCCTTAGGTTTTTGTGGGTATCTACTCACATAACGTAACGGCGGTGCTTTTGAGGATCCAACCAGCCTTCGGGCTGACTACCTAACAAACAGACAGACATATCTGATTGTAATTATACGAAGATACAAAAACGCGATTTCTGAAGTTTTGCATTTCATGGATTTACGTCACTTGGGAAGATCTTCAATTCTTCTCTCGAACAATGGGTCGCATGGGGCACTGTAAGCTACTAGCAGGGTCACTACAGCCACGATTTGTACTGGGTCGCATTCGACACGGTCGCACTCGGCACGTAATCGGGCACTGTGGCTAGCCGCGTGTCGAGCAAGGCACATGCGCTGGTAGCAGCGTAGTGCTCAACTAGTTTAACACATTTACACTTTTTAACGTATTTAATAATCATGGGATACGAGACAGGCTACAGTACTTCACAATAAGTCTTAATTATCTCAACTAAGGTACCTTGCCAGCTCCGTATCTAATAAATGCAATGAGGACTTCCCATCCTGCTCTTGTGTTATCGCTAAATGCTAGTCTAGTGGCGGTGACTAATCACTCTCCGTCCGCCCCGCGTGCAAACAAATCTCCGTTCTGTAGGAAAGGTCCTCACTGTAGTTCCACATGCTGCAGGTTAGTTCCCGAACATATTACAGTATGGTAATTAATATTCTTACCGTGGCACTTTCTAAAACCTACCAGAGAATAACTTGATACATTTCTACAACGGCATTCTTGTTGCAAGATGTATTCACGATATTAATTTCTCTCTAACTAGACAAACAGCAATGAACGAATATTTTCGAAAATAAATTATTTGTAATCCTGTATAAACCATAACATATTATTTCTTTGAAATACAGTACACACAGTATATTTTACAATGTACTTGAATCATACATATTTAAAAATATTAGAACATTTTAATTTTAAAGAAATCGAGGGCTGACCGCGTGGCGCAACCGTAAGGTTCTCTCCTGCTATACCCAAGGTTGCGGGATTGAATCCTGAGTACACACAAATATACGGGGCTATATGACCATGACAAAGCTGCAGTAGTTAAAAGGGACGTAAAACCCTTAACCTTATTATTATTACTACTGTATTACAGTATTCTTGAAAACTAGCGCACCCGTGCGAGATCTCTCGCATAATGGGTTGTGTCATGGGTCATGGCTTCCTGGAAGCCATGGTTGTGTGCGCCCCATGTGTACAGACTACCTGCCACGCACTATTGTTATGCGTGCTGTAGACGACAGAGTTCTCGCAGGGGCCATCGTCTTGTTTATTTGTTTAAAAGCACTTCATAAACAAATACATTTCCGTTGACTTTTCAACAATGCAAGATTTTTCCTGTACTATTGAGACGATTTGGAAGATATTGGTACAAACCGCACCTTCTAACTCCTTCTGGTTTAGGAGCTTGAGTTTTGTGAAACATACATCTTAGCCTTAGCGTATTATATAATAATATATTGAAATCTACGAGAAAAACAAGAAAGTAGTGTACCGGTAGCCTACCGAAGAATTAAAAGTAGCCTATCTTTACTTAATACGCGATTTTTCTGTAATGCCCTAAAGCGTGTGTTATGGCATAGGACTACCGCAGTGTGTCTGCCACGTGCTACAGTCGAACTAGTATACGAAAGAAAGTATGTCCATCACCTACACAACACAAATAGCTGACAAGAGAAGCCAAGCGTAACTTCCGTTCCAGTTCAGTGTGGATACAAGCTAGTGACATCCTCCATAAAAACGGAAACCGCACTTTAAATGTTTATCAAGTCCTCCCCACGGCCAAGTTGACTCGGTCCCAACAAGGCAACAGGAAACGCCGCATTAGCCGGACACTACATACAGGGTCAGAGGAGAGGCGCGCGATCGTGCGCAGTATGTGCACCAATCAACCGTATTATCTTCCCTGCACAACATTATTTGGTGGCACTACTTCAGTCATGATCATCAGACTTGCATACTATTGTTTTAGAAATATGCCTCCTAGGTGATTAGTCTACTACGAATTTTCTTGAATCGAGTTTCTGTCTCAGTATTCATATCCCAAAAGTACTCACAGTAAAACCTACTTCAACGGAAACGAACTGGATTCGCCACTTTTTCTGTTAAAGGTAAGTTTCGGTTTAACGGAGGCAGGTCTATACTAAAATAATTAAACCACGGAGATGTTAGCCTATGGGCTTATAATGAACATAGACTACTGACAAAAAATAAAATGGTGAACACACCTTAATCCATATTGTATTTACATATTTCTGCTACAAATTAATGAAGTACTGTATCTCTTTTCTCTCGTGTAAAGATCAAGCCCAACTCTTGCTTTCGAAGCCAAATGACTACTGCCGAACTATGCCAGTAATGTAAGCTGATAGTGCTCAGCTAAATACTGAATTCTTAACTGATTGACAAGGTCCGACACAAAGACAGGCATTTGTTAATTGAGAGTTCATTATAGCGAACATAGGAAAAGGTTTGGAGAACAGAAAATAGGCATTTAGCCGTACACTTTGACGTGTAAGTTGGAAAACAAAAGAAGAAAGATCTATTTGCACATTGTTAGCTACAAGATCAACTGTTACAGCAGACAAGGTAGACTTTCACAGGGTACCTGAAAATTTTCTAAACACTGCATTTCGGAACTTGGAAAATTTCCGTTAAAATACGTATTCTGATATCCGTTGTCGGTGTAATACAGTTTCCGTTAAACGAAGGGAATTTAAAACGTTTATTACCCAAATTCACGTGACCGACAAATACTTCCGGTTAAGAGAAGTTTTCGTATAATAAAGGGTCCGTTGAAGGCAGGCTTTACTGTAGAATGTGTTGAACAAGTTAATTATGGTATTGTTATAATAATAGAAGGCCTAATAAGAGTAATAATAACAACACTTAGGTGAAATAATACAGTCACACGCCCTAGATAAAGAAGCACACAAAACTAGAGCTCAGAATAGACAATTGGCATATCAATTAACGAAACACATTTACAGCAAAAATCACCCTTAGTAAAAACAAGAATCTAACATATTACTGTCATAAAACCGGAATGATTTTATGCTGTGGAATGGTTAGTCATAAACGAAAAAGGAGTAATCGAAGAATTGAAAGAAATGGAAATTACAATACTTAGGAGAATACTTGGACCAAGGAAAGTTGGGAATACTTGGATACGAAAAAGAATAAAGAAATTTATACCTAAATTCAAAAACTATCCGATGCTGTCAGAAAAGAAGACTCTCCTTTTATGGTAACTTGGACCGGAATTAACAAGCCATAAATTACTGCTGATATTAAGTATCATATTTCTCGGATTTTCGGGAGAATTTCGGAGGGTATTGCAGCCCCATCACTTCCTCGCCCCACCTCTTGATACGCTCTTGCTCAAGTCCACAAAAAACTCTTCAAAAGTCGCATGCTTTTCGATTACTTGTGGTGCAGCAGAATATAACGTCAGATAATGATGATCGTAAATATACAGACGGTGTCACACTATTTTGTCAAATCTATTCTTCTTTCAGCATTACTATCGCAAACTACCAGATTATTTGATTCCTCATCTATTGTTTCACAAAATACAGTCAGGCCTATAGAAACATATAATCACTTCCCTCGTTACAAAATTCCCATTTACACAATACGGTACATCGCGTCATCCAGAAACAAGCAGAACAGTAATAGAGGCAAAATACGTTATCGATCAAGATTTCTTTATCGTACTTATTGAAGTACAGTACTACACTTGAGGTACTTCATTAGCAAACAGGAGTTCGAGACGTGTAGTAGGTCATATCAAGACAAATCAACTCAGGTTTAGACGACATATACTTATCAATGTTACTTTACTTCCCTGGAGTCGACATACTTATCAATGTTTCTTAACTGGAATTTAGAATGAAAATTCTTAAGTCGGACATCAGAAAAAGAAAATAATGTAAGAGCTAAACAAATGTAGACTAATATTACATTATTAAAAATCAAATATTAAATCTCATAGGCCTACTTGAGGCATTTATTTAGTTTTATATATCAGTTATTTCTGGTTACGAAAGTAAAATGTGATATTTTGCAAGGTCTTTGATGGGAATGTTTGAAGTACAGTATATCGTGGTATACCTAGGTATTTAGCCTATTGTACTCTGCTGTCTCACAAAGGGATACTGCAAAATGTGAGTAATAGCGGCCATTAAAGGAAGAGGTAGTCTTGAAAGATACTGGGAGAAATAGGTTGGTACCATCTTTGAGTTTGAAGTCCACAGTTCAACTAAGCTCATCCTTCCATACTGTGGTAAATGACGACACACTGAACTTGCTGAGGCGTTCAACATCGCATGTTCACGTAGCTGGCCAATAAAAGAAGTAGGCGTAGTGTAATGCTGTGTAAACACATGTAAGATCATCTCAGCTGTCACGGAAGGTTTTTCTTTTCTTTGAAACGTAGCAATAAGAGGGAAAGCAATTCAATAGAGAAATCCACAGACACCAGACTGCACGCAATTTTGAATAATAATAATAATAATAATAATAATAATAATAATAATAAAATATAATAGGCTGTTATTGTTGTTTCATTGAGAGATTTGGACATCGTGGTCATTTAGCCCCGTGTGCTTGGGCGTGTGTGGTATCTGTCTAATAGCATATAGCATTGTGATGGCTGTACTAACGTGTGTATTTATAATTAGGGTGATGATTGGGAAGTAGGCGGCTGTGGCCTTGAGCTAGGAACCATTTACCTGGAGTAGAAGTGGGAAACCACGGACACTTCCAGGATAGCTTAAGTGGGAATCGAACCCGCCTCTTCTCAGTTTTGCCTCACGAGGCTGGATATACCGCTTTCGATCACTCAGACCAGAATTAAATTTCTTGACCTACAGAGTGACAAACACGAA
Organism: Meconema thalassinum; assembly: GCA_946902985.2. Classification (NCBI taxonomy): domain Eukaryota; kingdom Metazoa; phylum Arthropoda; class Insecta; order Orthoptera; family Tettigoniidae; genus Meconema; species Meconema thalassinum. Next base: position 1,378,234,599 of record OX336388.2, on the reverse strand, counting down.
TGCTAGCCGCTACACCACGAGATGGTCAATAATAATAATAATAATAATAATAATAATGCCACATTCTCCTGACTTACTTATTTTAGATGCTGCCATTTAGGCGATTAACGCACGAATTTCAATATAGCACATGGCTATCTAGCAGAGAACCCTGGAATGTATGCGGATGACCTATGGATGATATACAATTTTGTCCTGTTGCTACCAAATTCGATACGAGATTTTTTTTAGCGAGCTAACATATTACGACTCGTGAAAGTTTCCCTCCTTTCAAAAATCTGATTTTCTCAGTCCGTAATCAAACCCTCGATCATGGGATCATGAAGCCACTGAGGAAGCTACATCCTATATAAAAACGTGATAATAGCAAGTAGTGTTTCTTACGAAAGAACAACTCACACCGTGATTGTGCTGCAGTGCAGATTGTTTATCCAACGTAAAGAACGTGGAGTGAGATGTAAAGCAAAGAGACTCCATTTGGGATAAAACAAGGCATTACACACACCAGTGTAATTAGTTGAGCCCATCCAACGTGTCACACAAGCCACAGTGGTCAGAGAGCAGGGATTATACAGAACGTGATGCCTGGCGGATTCTAGTCCCAAGATTTATCTCCGTGATATTATTCGTATAGAGACCCATCCCGGTTTAATTCCCACCAAAGCTAGCGTTCAAATATTGCAAAAAATCATGACATACAGTACAGCCTTGATGTGATGAAAATAAATTTTGCGAATTAATCGTATTGTTGTCGCATTTCGACAGTTCTTCTGCGGAATTAAAATGCATGTCTTATTGAATATTTGGAGTGAACTATACGCACCGCTACTTTTTATCAGGCCACTTACGAATGTAATTACTTCGTTCATCGAAATGAACATAAATAATAATAATAATAATAACAATAACAGTAATGAGAAATGAAGGCTTTAGGTCGTGAAATGCAGCAGTAGAATTAACTTGTGACCCAAGCGGAACTCGAACCCGACATCTCCGGCTTTGTAGGCTGGTGCTCTGGCCACTAAGCTATTTGGAGACACTTTAATTCTATAACCCACAATCACAGTGGTCTATGATAAGGTTGTTGCAGGTCAGCGTTATAGATGTATCGTTGCCAAGGGAGAATTAATGCATCCCATTTAGATCAGCGGTCCAAGCATCGGTGTACAAACCCGGAGGTTGTGGGTTCGAATCCCGTTTGGGTCAGATTTGTGCATTACACGATCTAATAACTAAGACTCACGAGGCTGAATGTACTCCGTTCCAGCCCTCAGACCAGAATTAAATATCTTGTCAGAGCCAGGAATAAAGCCTGGACAACCAAAAATGCTATTCACTGTGCTACGGAGAGTTCGTTCACAAGATTGAAGACTCCATACAAGAAGCGTTAACAACCAAAATCTGAGGAGACGTTACGTGGACTGATACCACTCTCACCATTCGAAATATTATCAGCGACAGGAAGTTATCAATCGCCAGGCTGCTACGATCTCGCCCAACATCGGTAATTAGTTTATTAACAGACTATACAATTAATCCTTTAAAAGATGCCATCGTGCTTCTAAATCGCATCACGATAAATTTCCACTCATTGCGAAGCAAGATTCTCTGCCTGGCTATGCAAACCAACGCCCTGAAAGAAAACAATCCTGCTTGTGCGTGCTGTCACGATAAGTTCCGTGCCATACGAATTAGCACCCGAGCCAAAAATACACAAGTTGAAATGCTTTCAATAAGTATCGCAAATATAACTAAGTAACTGGCATAATGGACGTAACAAATCCACCCGATCCTCTCCTCGATTCTATTCGAGGCAATGAACGCGTCAGTACAGTTTAAATACAGTGCTATCAGCCAAGAAAGTTAATGCTACAACATGATGTTGAAGATTGAATCCATTGTTTCTCAAACAGCGCTTATCCATATGAACACATTTTCCACAAAACGAAGAGAAAAAAAAGGAGAAAAATCTTTCTGTAAGGTGTAGCCTAACTTAATTATTATATTTCACAATTTCACTATTTCTTTTTTTCGTTTGATCTTCTACTAAAGGCAATATGTGAAACATTGAAATGTAATGTTTTTAGTACGTCAACACGATTGTACCCAATTGTGGCTTCCCTGATCCTGAAAAAGATTTTCAGGAAAATTCATGGTAAAAAAAAATCTAGTTCGGTTTGTAACTATCGAATTACCAAGTTTCTTTATTAACTGCACCCACACACAAAATATTCCAAGAAAACTACTACTCGATAAACAGTCTTTCCAATCAGATAGTTAGGATAGGCTATAGCTTTATTACATTATCTCAGAACTAATGTAGTTGTCTTGGCACCCCGGATACCATAAATCAAAGAAATATCTCAGGTAGAACGTTCACCAGCACAGCACACGTGGGAAGTACATTTTCTGCCACCCGCGTACGTGAGAGGTGGGACAAAGAAAAACATGCATTATAAAATAGTGCAAATGTATGACTCACACTCGCGTAGACAGCGAACAAGAAGACAGGCCTTCACATTTCAAAACAAGTAAGTAGTCGAGCAGAATGTCTTCAACATCTGATAACTTCCTCCACCGACAAGAAACAACTATATCCTATGCTGGACAGCAGATGACCCTACGAGCAAGAACTGCGACACTGCATCGAATAAAGTAAAACAGATAAGACAGTACAGAAAACTGCTACCAATAACATACCGTACTGAATCAAGTGAACCCTTCACAACAAACTTTCAAAGTTATTTTAACAACTCCTACATCAAAACTGCCAAACAACTCTTCTGAAGACAAAAACCGCTAACTACCCATAAAGTCTAATGCAAGCCAGACAAACTGGCATTCTAGGGAGTGACTGATTTTAACTTCTCTTTCCTTACGCTACTTTTCGTAACTTGGTGACTTGCGACTATAGCGGATGGAAGCGCAAAGTCTGCTCCACCGCACTGGCAGGGCCGTGGAGAGCGGCGACGGGCCCTGGGGCTGGAATCTCCCGGGCCCCCAAGACCCAAAAATTAATCAACAGGAAGTACAGTTCACTGAATTGCATGTTAAAAGAGGTGGAAGGGGTATACTGTACACTGTGCAGTACTACGGCCTCTGTGACATATGACGTAATCTCTTTTAATAATGAAAACATGATTTTTACACACAAGACGTATTTTAAAATACGATTTACTCATGGGATTTTTATGTTGACATTCTTAAAATTTGCTGCCCTTGAAGAATCACGCCCTTGGGTCTAAGCCTAAACACTGATAAGTGTTTTGGTTCAACGGCGATCACACATCTTTGTACATTAAACAAAGCAAAATATATTTTCATAATTAACCACAGGTATACAGTACTCATACGTAAGTCAAGTTATTTATTATGTTCTATCAGTAGATTGCAGCTGATCAGTGATCGTTTTCAAAAAAGAAGAATATGTGAAATTGAACTATATTTTGTAATTTGAAGTCAGTGGACTTCTTATAATTTAATATTGCTTTGCAGTAAGCAAACCTCGAGCCAAGTTCTCCTAAAACTCTCCAATCCTATCTATGACTGGTAACCATCGGGGGCGGATTTAAGCCAAGATTATGGGGGAGTGAACACACAGGAGATCTGGGGGTATGGAATATCACCAAGCTCAGAGTGGGGTCCGGGGGTCCTCCTCCAGAAAATTTTGCAAAAATTAGGTCCAAATTATTGAGTTATATGCCATTTGGGTGATTATTTTTGTGATATCTTGGAGTACAAATTTGGTGACCATTGACATTTAGTGGTTATTGAAAAGGCTATCCGTTATTGAAGTAAAAGCTCTTGCACCTGCAAGTAAGACCCCACGGAGTTGCTCACCAGGGGGTCTACAGCAAGTCTGCAGATCAGAGGTTCGAATCCCGGTGTTGACAGCGACTATCCTGAGTGTGGGTTTTCACATTTCCTCCTGACAAATGCCGGGATAGTACCTTATTTCAAGTCCAAAGACACCTACCTTACTCTTAACCCTAATAATTACAGTGATAGTCGCGACGGGCAACGCATTCCCACTTTCCCCAGTCGGCAACTAAGAATACGGCATGCGATTGATCATGTCACAGAGGCCATAGCACAGCACAGTGTATACCCTGCTTTTCTTCCAGCAGTGGGTGGTTTCAAGAGGGTCAAAGTTTCTACTCTCCAAGACAAATAGTTACAACAATGTTGCCAATACACCTCTCTAATTACACAACAACCACTAGCCTCCCCTTCAGTCTACACAATTCGCACTTTTCTTGGTTTTCTATTTTGTTCGCTGTCTGAGAATCTTATAATTTACTTCATTAATATTTGTGAAAACTACTGCTTTACAGTCAACTTCATTCAATAATGTGGAGGCCTTCAGAAATATACCGGAAAATTAACGCGTCAGCAAATACTGAATTATAGGCTATCTACAGTACTAGTTGATGCAAACGATTCCCAACCGAGAACCAATGGTTCATTGCCCGCCAGTAATACTAGACCTACTAGCTACCAAGTACACCGGTTAAATGTCGCAAGCCCCTAAATGAATTAACAACTGTAACGACAAATAGGCCTATTATTAACTGTTGAGTAAGGCTACGAATTACTCCGCAGTCGGTAAGCCGAATCCTACATTCCTGCCGCGGCTTCGTCAGGACGCGGAGTCATTTCCAAGTCATAGATAAAGGTAGCAACTCATTTTATGTTTAACGGTACTGAGACGTTAAAGCGTATCATGTAAGGGCTTGATTCGGAAGGGAAAATATCTCTTCGCGTCCTGAAAAATAAGTGCTTTGCAGATCGATGATGCTCTTTGGACTAAACGGCGTAGAAATGTCCAATAATAATAACAGTCACTGCACCAGCTAAAAAAGAAATTGTATTTATATTAATATTCGACAATACTTCATCTTAAGTTTCTTCTAAATTAAGCAGAGTTCAATATTTGGTCTCAGAAAAGTTTGCGCAGTTGCCTACATGCAATATATTAATTTCTCCATCGCCATGCACACCTCTGACGTTACTTATTGCTGTTTTAAGGGGCGGAACAGCTAGGCCATCTGCCCCTACCACTGACGTTACTTATTGTTGTTTTATGAGGCGGAACAGCTACGGTAGGTCATCTGTCCTTACCACTGACGTCCCATGAGAGGATTGGAAAACAAAGTTGAGTGGTTCAGTGTCCTAGATTAATTGTCATTTTTCTCCTGGTTAATTAAACACTCAGTCCAGAAAAATACTGGAATATTACCATAGTTTCAGTCTTTGGATACATTTCCCAACTCTAGTACCAATAGTAATATAGGTTGTCAAAAATCCATTAATCAGAAATGATTTGCGCACGAACCCAAGTACCTCTAGGATTGTCGATCGTATTGAATGAACCAGGACGCTTCTTTGAATTGTATTTTACTTACGTGCCTGCACGGCATACGATAAGTCTAGTTAGACAATATATTCATTTCAGACACTATCATCTCTAAATATCTAAGCTCGACGTGACGCACCAAACTTGAAACTCTTGAGCTTGCTGACCAAATACACCAGGGCAGCCCAGACTCTCGTGGCCCTGGCGAAATAAGTGAAGGGATGAGAAAGTTATGTGAACGATTGGTGCATAAGGCGAATAAGTGGAATTTAGAATAATGGAATGCTCTCTCTGTCTTCGGATATATTCTGAGAACAATACATAGCGAAGCCCCATCACTAAGTTGACACCTTTGAGACAGTTGTTTTTCCCACAAGCGCTTTGTAGAGGAAAATATTGTCCACTTGACATCATAAATTTCTCAATCCTTGTAACATTGTTCACAGACAGTTCATTGCATTCACTAAATGATTGCCAGTAGCAAATTCAAGTCACATAAAGGCAATAATAAAGCAATGCCCGATCGGGCCCATCCTCCGAGGACGCCGGGCCCCCCTGGGAGGGTCGGGCCCCGGGGCACCAGGCCTGCCTGACCCCCCCTCTCGTCGGGCCTGCGCACTGGACTGGTGAATACGAGGTTCCAAGTGAAGCATGACTTTCTTATATCCAGGCAAGATAAGGTAGATTTTAATCGACACCGTGACAATCCAATCGAAAGCCCAGTGGTACAATCTCACTTAACTTAGGTCCTTAATCCACTCGCCTGTATCCTGTCCACACCACTGAAAAGTTACTACTCCTTTCTTTATCTTAGACAGTATTCGAAGTAGCGGGATGGTTGGCATTTTGAGGGTGCTTAAATGGGTCACCCATTTTAGTGAACATATATTAAAAGAATCCTTCTGGAGGAAAGGTCTAGGGCAACCCGTCATGTCTTTCTTTCTTTCTTTCTTTCTTTCTTTCATTTTCATTTTTTTTCATCTGTCGGCTTCGGTGGCGTAGTCGGTAGCATGCTGAACTGCTGTGCCCAAGATAGCGGGTTCAAACCCGGCCGAAGTCGTCGGATTTTTTAAGAGCGTTAAAAATCCTTCAGTATGCCTTCCTTCGGAGGGGAAGTAAAGCCGGCGGTCCCATGTCATAGATTTATGGCATGTAAAAAATCCTTTCACAGACTAAACTTGTGTAAAGCAAAATTTGTTAGGTTAGATTTCGTCAGAACGCTCTATCAAAGTTCCAACGTTCACCACTAGGTATCATTGATATCTGGTGGCGAAAGTTGGAACTACTTGAAATTGAACGGAACTCGTAGCTCACCCTTTAGGGTGTCCGCTGGAAGCAGCTACAACTCAGGCGAGCCGAACATGTCCTCGGACACTCACGGCGCTAAAAGCCATACGATAGATAAATAAATAAATAAAATAAATTTTTCATCTGAAATATAGGCTCATGAAAACCACCTTGCGTGGGTCCTGTAATAAATTCTGGTTGGCAGGAGCGATTTCAATGAAACTTGGTAACAACTTCCTACTAGCCCGTCCGATCAGGATCGTGCCGTTCAAATTTCGATGTTACCAATCTAACATGGTGGTCACGCGAAACATTTAACCAGTTCTCAATATCTCCAGTACAGTAGTTACAGTAGTTAAACTGAAATTTTGTATGATAGAAGTGCACATGTGTGACTTTAAAAATACACGGTACCAATATTGTGGTCACGCAAAATTCAAATACTTACAAGGGCTTTTCTGGCGAGTAAAACTTAATACTGTATATTTGCATCTAATGTATAAAAAAAAAGCTGTGCGATTTACCAAATGCGTTCTTTTAGGCTATGTCTTGAATCAAAAATCAAGCAATCGAAGTGAAATTTTCTATAATAAACCAACAAACCATTAGACTAATATAATATTCACCTACTGGTACATAAGTCCCTACATTTAAAACATGACGGCCACTAGATAAGTCGAGTAATACAGTTAAAGTATATGCACTGTGGAACATCGTTTTGTTTCGTAAATCCAGTTCATTAGTTAAGTTTACAGTTTTAAAATAGTTTGTCAACATTGTACTGTATATGCCTTAATTTCCTTTCACCTAAACCTTCAAAAACGCTTCTTAACCTCTAAAAATGACACTAAAGTAACCACAATTTTGATTATAAATATTTGATAAAATATATTTCATGTAATGTTTCTTTCACGTTAGGCCGTTTAAATACCGTACTAGTTTTCCTCCCTAATATAATTGGCACAATTTGTGTTGACCGACAGGAAAGCTTTCTAAGAGGTTCTACTCTTGTAACACTGGTGTGAGACAAATTCTACACACATCCAAATACTAAGACCAGGATGTTCAAGACCCTAACTGAAACAACAACTAAATCTTGCTGGGTAAATAACCGAGCGCAGGAAAGATCCCTTCCCGGTCAATGCATGTGAGATTTTCGAAGTGAAATGCCATGTCCTGTGGTTCGGATTCCACGTAAAAAGGAGGTCCCGTGGCTCATGATCTCGCGATTAACGGTCACGTTAAACTACAAGCTTGCTTGCTTGAAAGATCCCTGTTCTGTGTAGAGGGAAGGGCAGTGACGCTTCCCCTGGGTCGCGTCATCCCTCCCAGTGGAGTACACATGGCTATCTATATTGATCTATGTAACCGAGCAATCATGTGACAACACAATTAATAGGCTATACATAACTGACTACTTAAACGTGCAAATATAATTAGTGCATACGTGAGCAGCTAGTGCATCATGATTAAGTTATATCCTAACCACTAGTCTACCATACATAAGAATTAGATTACATCTAGTATTTATAATTCAGCTATTATTAAACAATTGAAAATTGCATTTCTGTTGTTAATAATTAGTTTTAGGAGATTGGGATATCTTGGTCATCAGCCCCGTGTACTTCGGTGGTGTTCAATTTGTCTAATAACCTGTGTTTCTGTGATGACAGTAATAGTGTGTATAACTGAGGATTGGGTAGGTGCCCCAGGACTTGAAATAAGGTACTATGCCGTCATTTGCCATGAGGAAATGCACAAAAAGCCGGGAGAAATCACACACAGGATGACCGGTGTCAGCGCCGATATTGGAACCTCTGATCTACGTACTAGTCACATTCCTAATAAAGGGAGAAAAACTGTAGCAAGAAAAAATGGAAAATATGTACGGTATTTAAAAATGGTGTAGAAGAACTTGCAAAAAGCGAACAAGATATGGGCAAAATGTAAGAGGGTATATTTTCAAGTTTAGGCCTACAACTGAACTGCTCCTCTGTGATGTGAATTCCGTTATGCTTATACGTCAGATAATATTAACACCAAGTTTGTTAGCTAAATGATTTTTTATTTACGTAAAAGTGATCCCAATTCGTTTACTTTTATATTTAGGGTCAGGTGACCTCAATTTTCCACACATTAAAACAACAATCCCCACCACCACTTCTATATTAAATCACTTGGGCCTACTGTACATGATTTATAAGATCATCTAGGGTGAAATTGTGATTTCAGTCACCCCGAAATCAGAATATGCTTCTATGAAGAAGACTGAACTTGCAGTCAACATTAAGTGCTCATAGAAGGTCAGACGCCTTTCCCTTATTCAATTTCCTGAAAATAATACTGTTTGCGAAGGAACGTTTATACCTAAGAATGACTGAACTGAGGTGCTCCATCAACAGTTCAGGTGGTGGTTATAGTTTTAAGCGAAGGAACATATGGGTCATCTGTCCGTCCTCAACACGTATTCCGGAGTCCTGGTGAAGTCGGCAGACTGACGCTATAGCCTCTTAAGAATTATGCTGTGCACTATTAAGTTATAGGCTAATTTGTGCATTTGTTTTATTTTGCAAGAAAAATGAAGGGCGTTAGGAGACCTGCGAGGATTGTCTTGGATTTAAATTTAAACCTACCTGGGGTATGCAATACTGTATGTCCTTAGGTTGGAAAAGAGTTGTAACGATACGTTACTGTCCTCAAGTTTCATCAGCAGTTCCAGCACACAGTCATGCCGTAGTGTTGGGTTCGAAGTTGGGACACGTCATTAGAGACCATTCATTATGCAGCGCTCATTACCTGATCCGCTGCCACGACAATTAACCCATCGATAAGCACACAAAGACGTGAGCAAACACAGCCAGCAACCAGCTGATTGCCTTTCCTCGATACACTGTACAGTCAAGACGTGCATGATCACACTACACAACCGTGCAGCACTTTCAATAGCATACTGTGTAAACACTGTTTGACCGCAGCTAATTTCACCATATTCACACCAGTTTCGTGTACATAAGACTGAACTTCAGCAACGATCTGCCTACGTTGCAGATTTACATACAAACTGACGCCTTGGCCTTACAATGTAGCAACGTACAATACATATATTAGAACTGTAGGAAAGAAAAAAGCCAAACTATCATATATATTATAACTCAGCAATTTTTCTAGGTATATGCCCTGTCTTGTGTGGGGTTTCGCCTAGGAACACCAAGACAGGCTCATCGGCGGACTCTTGGTGTCCGTGTCCGGACCCCACAGGAGTAGCGAACTGCGCGCTACCTCCCTTCTTATGAAGCGCACCTGCGCTTCTTTACTGCGAGAGCTAAACGCTCAAGCAGCCTTTCACCTCTCTATGAGGCTTCCAAAAAGAAGGTGTATTGGCTATCACAGCCAGTGTTTTAAAACTCAGCAATTTTTCTAGGTTTATGCCGTGAAAGGCAATACACCATCTTAGTTTAGGGGCTGCGACAACGCGGTCATATAGCCTCGTGTACGTTGGGTGTAGTCTATGTAGAATCTGTCTGATAACCGGTGTTAATTGTGAGGGCTGTATTAGTGTGTGTTATCTATAATTCAGGTAAGGACTGCAGACGATCAATTTCAAGTAGCTCCTACTTTTGCTACCAAATGCTACCGTCAATGATACCTAGCTGTGGACTTTACTACTAGATGCCACCGCAACCGATACCTGGCGGCGAACGTTGATACCTATTACAACGTAAATCAAATTTAATCTACAAATTTAGCTTCACACAATTGTAGTTAGTGGAAGGTTCTTCTATATGCCATAAATCTATGACATGGGTCCACCGGCTTTACTTCCCCTCCGAAGGAAAGCACACTGAGGGATTTTTAACGCTCTTAAAAAGTCCGACGACTTCGGCCGGGTTTGAACCCGCGATCTTGGGCATAGAAGCTGAGCATGCTACCAACTACGCCACCGAAGCCGCCTAGAATTAACTGACCTGAATAAATCTACTTACTGATTGTTGGAAAGTCACTCGTACACAGGACCAAGTGTTTGCTACCCAAAGGGATACCACGTATCTGGTCCTATGGTGATTATGATTTTGAAATTCAGTTGAATATACTTTCTTTTCTTTCAGGTGATGTGGATCTGATAACGAGAAAGTTTCAACAAATAATTCCACCGCATGAAAGAAGTGGTACTCAAGCACAGTTCAGCTTTGCCGTATTTATCATACGAACAATTCCGTGACGAAGAGCTCGCTAGCTTCATTCCATGTTTTACTTTCCCCGTCACATTTTGACACTTCGTCCACCACATTCTTTTTATAGACGCTTGTGTAAAACACACACTGCAGTAAAAAAAACAGGCCCCAAAAGAAGTGGCGGTTTTGATTTGCAAAAATAAAATACCCCCCTCCCCCTCTTCTCTCTCGCTACTACCTAACCCTTTTTATGTTTGTTTTAAAATCCTTGGGGGATACAGCAACGCGGCGGGGATGTCAGTTTTTTGCATGTGTCGCTAAGCGCGCTGGCTGTCGTCCCCAGGTCGGACACAAACATGCAATCATAATCCTGGCTCTATCTCTTCACGCACCGCCTGGCGTGTCCCCCTCGACCCCTCCCTCTCAACCATGCATTATTCATCCCAGAGCCTGCCGAGCCGATCGGTCGGGCCGGCTTGGCGCTGTGCGAGCAATCCTCTTATGCCGCTCACTTCACGTTCCGCTACTAAACCACCTGAATTAGCTTGTTTGTTGTTTTTTTATAACAAGATATATAAACGAGAAGAGAAAATCTGTAATGGATGCATGAATTAATAAGGCTTTATACACTTTATGGCATAAAATTTAATAAACCAACGCTTGAGTGATATTGCAATAATATGAGAACTTATTTAAGCGAATAAAATAAAGAAAATTAAAGCTATGATTGTGTGCAAGCGTTTTATCTCTTTAATACGGTCAACAATAGTGGCAATATTTCACACTCAAATCCTACGAAATTACGCACCATGGAAACATAAAATGCGCAATACAATGTCACGGAATATTTTCTTTCCCTCTATTTAATAAATAATGCTTTTAAACTCGCAATTGCAAACAACGCGTGTTGATTATCCTAAGTCCTAACTGCAGTGCATGTGGCACATATTTTAGTTCAGCCAAACAACTGCCATAGGGGAGTTTCATTAATAAAGCCTGGCTGAGATACACTACTCTCTGTATTACGACAAAGCGCTTCAGCTTTGATCCTGATGTACCATGAAACCGCAGCTGTCAATATCAACAACAAGGGTTGTTCAAATAATGTGTGAAGTTTTGAAGCCATTTCTTCTGTGTTGCCTGGACAAGCTATCACTTTATAATTTTCAGTTGGTCAACACGCATTTGTCCAATTAGATTAGGCGGGGTAACTATATATATAGATATATAACACAATTCCTGGAATGTATGAATATTATTCACTGATGAATTCCCCTTTATCACTGAATAACATTGATACATTACTATGCCGGGATAATTCTCAACTTAAGACCACGGCAGTCTCATTTCAATTCCTCACCCTCCACACCACTAATAGAGTTATCAGTCAAAATCCCACAGTCATCCAAGTACCTGGGGCTAAATGACCACGATATCAAAGGCTCGCAAATGAAACAACAACAACTGACTTCGGGATTGCACCACGAACTAATGCGAGTTATGTAAATATGTCATTTGCCACATTAAGTTACTTTCTATTTATAATCTTTTACTTTAAATAAAACAGTTTTCATTTTTTTAATTTCCCCTTTTACTAAAACCATTTGACCGTGTGCAATTTGGTACATAGGCTAGATTGTTTTGTTAATCATGTGCACATTTTTAGGATAATATTACATAAAAGGCCGTGACTAGTGAAGAGTTTTCTAATGTGGCTGATGTATTACGAGTTTTTTATGTAGCCGATGTTTTACGGCCGGATATCCTTCATGACTCCAACCACATTAGATGAGTTAATGAACGATAAAATTAATAAAACTGGGCAATAGATGCCAGTTCGATATTTGATTGGAGTTGAAGCCATGTGAAATTATTTCATGGACGTTTGTCGGGTAGTTGGAACTTTCCCGTCTTCCGAGTGTTCTCGCACTTTCCTTGTTATCGAGCGGCTCGCCTTTGAAGCCTAGCTAGGCTGGGCGAGGAGCCAAGGCTTTCCCAGCGCGAGGCACAGTGTTGTCAACTCTCCAACGTAACTACTGAGAGCAATCGGCGAGACTGGACAGAATTACATGCAGCTGTGCAACACTGGACACCTGACACCTGCTTGACACGCGAGTTGGCCGCCAAGACCGTACTCTGGAGTCCACGAGGAGAGATAGAGGAAGCATGCTATTGGTCAACATGTCCACATGCATACTTAGAATGGCCTCGGGCGCCTAGAAAGTGCTGCGTTTCTCCAATGCATAGCCGACATGTACTCTTGATCAGCTATTGTTCTTCTCACGTTTTAATTTCTTGGAGCTATTTTCTTACTTCTTCACTTCACGTTAATTTCTGTTCAGTTTTTCTTTCTCCCCGAAAGTGCTCTGGATGTCTCTCTGGGAGCTGGTTACCGAATGTGTGATATAATTGGACATTTGAACTCTGACTTGCCATCGGTTTCTACAACTACTGAAGACTCTGGGTCAGAGTTAAAGAGTTGAGTGCAACGCTGAAGCTAGAAGGCGACAGATGTACGGAGTTCGGCAGGCAATTAATGTTTTTCCCCCAACTGCACACAATGGGAGTCACCGACCTCCCATAAATCTGCCTAGTCAGTACTGGCAAAAGCTGTCACACTTCCCTCTTGGCTGACTTTCCAGTTCATTTCATTTGTTACCAGTTATCAAATTCGAAATTTTGTGTGCAGCTAATTATTTTTGTATAATATCCTTTATGCTCTCCCATTTCATAGAAGTATAAGATTTGTTAAAATAGCCTATAATATTGTGCTCGGTATTATCCAGGCTGTCTCTTGACTAATGTACTGTGTTAGTGACAGCTTAAGGCACGATCACACAGAAAGCGGTCGGTCGAGGCGGTCAGGCGGTCCAGTTGTATTTCCGAAAGTTGCATCAACCCTGGCACACAGAACGCGGTCTACCGTCACCCGCTAGATTTTGTCGCGACGACGAGCGATCCGATTGTACAAATTTACAGATTGCCCGCCTGACGCCTTCGATTGTGATGAGTGACCAAACTGAAGCATTTATTGAAACTGTGCGTAAATACACATATTTGTTCGACAGTTCGCACGAACCTAATAAAAATGTTTTAAGGAAGGCTGGAGCATGGAATCGTGCAATTCCTCGAAACATTCTCGCGATATACAAAAATACTCGAAAAACCTATCTTCATTTGACTCCAGTTCGATACATAAGCGGTGGTATTCTCCTAATTGCTCTCTCTTCTTATTGATGTCATGCACCCAATCTTGTCTTTTCTTCTTTGTGTTTTGCAAGGCAAATAGGAGAAAGAGTTGTTCTTCGTCCGAGCTCATAGGCTACTCTAATAATATCAAACAATACTTAATATGAAAACACAGTTCATATTCTCTAGAAAGAAGTGACCAGACTGGACCACTCACACAAAGGTCTCGCATCCTATATGACGTCCCCATATCGCAGACCGCCGCGACGACCGCTGGATCGCTTCCCGCCGCGACAGACCGCTTTTTGTGGGGCAGAGCCTTGCGTTACGATCAATATACTGTAAGTAAAATATTGCTATACGTTTTACATTATCTTCCTGAGAAGTGAGCTAAAGGCAGGTGTCTAGTTTTCAATTTGCATTGCAATGGTACTCAGAAAACAACTAGAATACATCGTCACAATTCATCACATTATCCAGCGGAAGAAAAACAAGGATCCAGCTCATGACTTAACTTCCCACGAATGTAGAAGGTGACCCTCTGTTTTTATTCCGCCTAGAATTAGTTTTCCGGATATTACTTCTACGTATTACTTTAAACAAAGGGTTTCCTGAGGCGAAGGAAAATTAATTTCTCATGCATAGCGCGTTTGACTATCTATGTGGCTTTCCAGCTTACCTATCACAGCATGGCGGAACGAGCAGACACCCAGTTACCTATGATCGACCATTTGGAAGCAAATCACTCCTTCAATGTACCACACTTCAACTCCTAAAATAATTGTTAAGATCATATGGTTTGCAGGCTAACAGTTCAGGAAATAAAGGTGACAGGGCAAGGTGTAATGAATAAACCACTCCATCACCCAAACATGCTAGCGGGCCATATAATAATAATAATAATAATAATAATAATAATAATAATTAGATTAATAAATTAAAATTATTATTATGTATGCAAAGAAAGGAGAATTTAAAGAATCAGAGAAAAAGGAAAGGAGAGTAGGCTACTAAGGATAATACTTCGACAATTAAATTAGAGAATAATTGGGTACGAAAATGTGATTAAGAAATGTAGTCTATACCCAAACTGAAAAACTATCAAATGCTTTCACAGAAAAGAAAACAATCTGTTTGATTTTTCATTTTGAATTTTAAACGCAAATAAGTTTGTTCGAAGTGAAAATGGATTTACCAAAAATAAAAATGACAGAAGAAAAATTCTAGACAGGCTTAAATTTCGAAATAAGATTAGAATAGGGGGGGGGGGGGGGCGAGGTGGCGCAGCAGTTGGCCTCTCACCACGGCGAACAGGGTTGATTCCCGGTCAATTTTCAAAGTGAAATGCCATGTCCTGTGGTTCAGATTCCACGTAAAACGGAGGTCCCGTGGCTCATGATTGCGAGATTAACGGTCACGTAAAAACTGCAAATTTCCTTCCACAAGATTAGAATATTCGGGGTTTTTCAGTAAAATAATAATAGACTAATAATAATAATAATAATGAAATACAAGATGGCCCAGTTCCCTGCTTGTATAAAACACGAGTGCTCTGTTAACACAGCAGAAGCATGTACAGTAGTCATTCAACTGGCCGTGTTCCAGATTCCATTAAACACTGTTCGAGTGCAACCAATATTATTCGCAAGTGGTGTGGGTGCTGTAATATTAACTCTGCAGCATATCCAACGACATTCTTAGCAGCCAACAGATTGAAGTAGGCCTATGACAGATTGAGAAGAATAAAATAATTGGCTGCGGCAATACTTCATTTTACTTATGGTATGAATGGAAGCGTTCATCAAATTGATGCCTATAACTGAAAGGCACTAGCTGAACGTGAGCCTATTATAGCCAATAGTTCCCCTCCTCACCGCTACACGTGTTGCAATATCCCTGTTAATCCTTCAACCCTCGTCAAGATACATGTGGCTCAACGGCAGTAGCATATCAAGGGGGGCCTTCAGTCAATACTGGTTGTACAATTATCAAGAAATAATAATAATGAAAATTATTATTATTATTTGACTTTGTGTAGACAAGGACAAAGTCGATAAGTTATTAAATCGAGAACGAAGGATATTGCGGAAGATCGGATGATGGGCAGGTAGACCACGATTGATATCCATTGAAGAACTATACACTAAGATAGAACTAATAATGTCGTCCATCCAAGAGAAAAGATTGCTGTTCAAAGGGCACATCGTCGACCTGATGACAATTGGTATTGCAGGATACGAAAATCCACGACAGATTTGAATTTTAGTGAGTGGCTTATCGCGCACAGCTGCGTCGTAATAAAATAGAATTATTATTTATTACATTATCAACGGAAAATAACCGGAATCGCATACCTGTATCGGCTTATTTATGTTTCTTCATTTGAGGGGCAGGGTCATTCAGCCCTGAGACTTGAGTGTGTATGTAAATTTGTCCGACAACCTGCGTTATTGTGATGACTGTAATGGAGTCTGTATTTGTTATTCAGGTGAGGATTTGGGAAGGAAGCGGCCGTGTCATAAAATTAGGAACCATCCCGGCATTTGCATGGAGTAGAAGTAGGAAACCATGGAAAACCACAAACGGGATGACTGAGGTGGGAATTGAACCTACCTCTTCTAAGTTTTAGCCCACGAGGCTCAGTGTACCCCGTTTCAGCCCTTATACCAGAATTAAATTTCTTGCCAATGCCGGGAATCGAACCCGGACCTCCAAGAGTGCTAGCCGCTGCACCAGAAGTGGCCAGGCTATTTTTAACTTACTTTCACTGTTAGGTAATAAAAATGTTCTCCGATAAACAAAAACATTGCTACCCCATGCTAGTCGCTATATTAATAAGATTAGATATAATACGATGTGAGGCAGCCAGTTCTCGTAAGTTCAAAACGTCCGACTTGTGGAGCCAAGGGCTGCTTACGACACAACACATTAATTAAATGTAAAATGCAGTTTTTAATTATCTCCCCGTTTCCTGTAATTAACGCCTTCGATGTAATAACTATGCAAATGTCTTTGCGGATGCCGAGACAATATGCTGGGACTGGGGTGGAATTTGATGAAAGAACTGAAGGGGGATATTTTAACCCCACAGGCTTCTAAGCGTGTGGAATGAGTAATGAGTGGACTTCAGGGAGGTAAAGGCTCTAATAGGTTAGATAGCAACCTTATATGAATGGATAACCACTACAAATGAACTCAGTTAGGGCATAATTTTGCAACGCTAGCTAGTTATTTATGTTAAATTCTGTACCTCAGAACCAGACGAACGTAAGTCCAAAAATTACGATTTTCAGGTTATTACATCCTTGTATGGAGAATTTGATGCTACATTAAGCCATTACAACTTAAGTCCGGTGAAACATCGCGTTTTGTATTTACTAAGGGTTGTAAGAACGTAAGTCCCAACCTATGATTGAGCCAGACAAACTTAAATCCACTTACGTTATTGTGGTTTTGAAGCGTTAAGAATACATTAAAACGCAAGTCCCATTAACACACCTTGTCATAGGGCTAAGTCCTAAACCTGGTTTTATAAGTACAGCCAATATAACGCATGTCCAGTCTTAAATCCTAGAACGATATTATAAGTACAGCCAATATAACGCAAGTCCAGTCTTAAGTCCTAAAACGATTTCATAAGTACAGCTAAAAAAAACGTAAGTCCAGTCCTGACTGAATATTGCGTTCATTCTAAACGAAATACCAATTAAGGAGTTAAGTATATACAACTTTAATAGGCCTAATGTCAATAGTCTTTTGCTGCCTAATTCAAGTGTTAGCCATGCAGTCAGACATAGAGTTCATTTACTATAGTTTTTATGCTCTCCAGAAAAGTTGGCATAATGTGACTTACCTTAGTCTGGTTCTGAGGTACAGCTTTTATGTTGTATGCTTTTTGTCATACGATAAATAAATTAGAGCTAGTCAATAGTAATAGACTATACAAACAATGTTTAATTCACTATGACTCCTGCTATCAAACGTTAATGATTAACAGCTGGCATCGAAATTTCAAAAAAGTATAATTATTTTTCGTTACGATATTGAATGTTTAGTTACTTATGACTCAAAATCATTTGATTAAAATTTGAAACACCTATAGACTATAGCGTCGCTAACCCATAATTGGTTCAACATCTGCAATCTACGAGTATCTGAGGGAATAGAGCTCATGACGATTGCTAGAATATCTTCAACTCGTGCGCAGTCCACACCACTGGCAATATCACCGCGTCTTCCATATCAGAGGACAATGCCCTACATTCTACAGTACCAGTATCTACCTTACATGTTCAGCAAACGTTTACAAAATATTGTTCCATACAATGATTTAGTCTACAAGCCCTCAGAATGAATAGAAACAAATTATTAGATTTCAAAAATAAGCCATGCTGAGATTTTTTTTATCATTTCAAATGATCTTGTCGACTTCATCGTTATGCTTAGGTCTACCGTTATGCGTTACGGTTACGGCGTGTATGACGTCATAATATTGTTCAGTGCATATGCACCCAGCCTGAGTTTACTCCTGGGGTCTGGCGTTATGCGAACGGAGACGGCGAGTGCGTGACGTCATGCAGCCCCCGCATGGGAAGCCTAAGTTAATATGTGTAGCATTTGTAGCATGCGTCATTTGAAATGATATAAAGTCTAGTCTCTCAGACTGACTGTATCTTTTTCAAATAAGCACAACACGCTCAAATTGTATGCATAAAATCTGATCGAGGCCAATGTCCTAAGATCGTACAGAACTGCCGATTTTATGAAAATTGTTTTCCAATTTCTAAAGACTGGAATACTGAAGAGTCATGTTTACAAAATGAAACAGTTTCCTCGGTGGATCAGTTGCAGACTGTCCGACTCATGAACCCAAGATTCGGCTGAGGAAGTGGTATGATTCCTGAAGGGTAGGCAAAATTCACGACACTTACTTGTAGAGT
This sequence comes from Meconema thalassinum, assembly GCA_946902985.2. Classification (NCBI taxonomy): domain Eukaryota; kingdom Metazoa; phylum Arthropoda; class Insecta; order Orthoptera; family Tettigoniidae; genus Meconema; species Meconema thalassinum. The sequence goes on along the minus strand of OX336388.2, from coordinate 1,378,215,655 downwards.
TCGCTGTCGGCTCCTATCACATTTGGTGACGACGAGATTATCTCAGCCTCAGTACCCAACAGAGTTCCAGTTTCTCTGTTAGGTGGCATTGATAACAGAATGTCGAAGTTGGAGAAAAGATCACCTAGATGGCTCTACCTCAAAAAATCTACACTACTTATCTGAGGCAATACGATTATTATTATTATTATAGAATGAAACATCTTCCCTACAGTCAGATTCGAGGGATAATTTAAAGAATTGGTTAATTTACTTATCACACAGACTTAGGTGTGTCGGTAGTTTATTTCCAGCGACACGTTTCACTGTTTACTTATTTGAATGCCCTGCATACTTGACTACTATAACACCTGCGTAGACTGATTACAAACTCTGGAACAGTGAGTTAAATGATAACAAGACACTGCCAGCACACAATTAACTCGACATTCGCCTGAGTGTCGCCATCGATAGTTATTCTTACAAAAGAAAATTACCATGAATCACTCTCAAATATCTAAACATTTCGTACTTCGATAAAGCTTAATGAGTATAGAGTTATGTCACAACAATCTGATAAAAATGAAATACAAACCAACAATATGACCCTTGGGTGTGGTGGCTAATACATGATAAATTTTCAAGGTAAAATGTTACATTCGATGGTTCGGAAAGAATGAGAACAGAAAGGAAGGAAGGAAGGAAGGGAGGGAGGAAGGAAGGAAGGGAGGAAAGAATGTTGTAGTTTTATGTGACGGTCAACCTTGCGACCATTCGTCACAGGATCCCCCAGACGGGGATTTGAAAATAGAATACTAAGAATTTTGAGAAAATATCGACTTTGTTTAGTTATTGTTGTTTTAAGGGCCCCTAAATGTCGACTTTCGTCTTCCACTCCTCTACTCTATAAATATGCCAAACTACTGATTCTTTTGGAAATGGTATCCATACCAGAGTAATCAACTTGCCACGGTGGGTGAGTGGTTAACGTGTCGGTCTACTAACTCCAAGATTGCAGGTTCGCTCTTGGCCGTGGTAAGTGATTTTTGAAAGGTGGCAAAAATACGACACGCATGTCATACGACGTTGGCATGTCAAAGAACCCATTTGAATTCAGTAGGCAGTGTTCATAATGGGAAAATTAATCTCGGGAGTATCCACCAACACAAAGTTCCTCATTTCTCTACTAGAAAGCGCTATAGTTTTCAAGGAGCTTAGATATCTAACCTCCTTGAGTTTCATAGTGATTCAAGGAACAACGAAATTCGACATGCAAACTACCCTCTGGGTGTCAAATTACAAAGCTTGCACCCGGCACCCGAGGCCATACGATATAACAATAATAACAATAATAATAATAATAATTATTATTATTATTATTATTATTGTTATTATTTACCAGAGTAATCTCTAATTTATCTGTGAACTACTGATTCTTCTAAAATCAGATCAACACCAGTATACTTCATTGGCTAAGAAATATGAGTGGTTGGAAATCCCCCCCCCCCCTCCCAAAAAAAAAGAATGAAATGCCGGAGTTTTTGATGGGACAAAATATTATGAGCTTCGACTGCCCGATTGAAAACAGCAGGAAGCAAAAAAAGATGTCAACGAATACTTTCTACAAAGATTGACAACGAAAATCATTCCATCTATTAGCATTAAATGCTCAGTCTGGTTAATTGATTTTATAATTCTCAACAAAAACTTCTCTCGGGATACCGGAAAGAAAGAAAGAAAGAAAGAAAGAAAGAAAGAAAGAAGAAGAAAAAGACTGCCTCGGAAAAACCTGGATGGGTGGTCAGCTTAATATACTTAAACATTGAATTACTGTTTGCATTTAACCAAGAGTGATCGAATCATGTTCTGGGCGTCAGTACATGTGTGTCAGGAGGGGCGCGGTTTTATGGGCAGGACATTCGCGAGGGCAGAGTGGAGGTGGGCCATCTAGGATAGCCAGTCACATAGGCCAGCATCTGATTTACGGTGAAATAATAAATCACGAAGTAAGTCTGCTTACTAACAGCTAGTTCACTCCAAAAATAAGATGCACTAAGCGTTAGAAGTAGCACAACATAACCTTACAAGGAGACACGTCCAGTATGGCTGTACACGAGGTCAGAGGTTCTAAACCGGACAGTGGTTACCCCAAGTTTAATTTTTCCTGATTTTCTGTTTGTTCACTCAACAAGAAACAAAAACTTGTGACACTTTTCCCGATTCTTGCCCATCAATGCACACTCCCACAAACAAGAGCAGACGTACCTCACTGTTTTTTGGAAATGGGAAAAGAAAACTCAAGGACCTACAAATTGTAGGCTATTCTCAATACGAACCCCATGCCTTCGTTCTTTCAATCAACTCATTAGATTATATCGTCATTTACTTTTCAAGTTAAATTCTCCTCTCGATATAGAAGTAAGTAGTCTATGATTCTACCCCAACAGTTCTCAGGTTGGGCAACTTATATATTTCTTTGAAAAACTCCAGAACGGATATCCGTGAATGAAGATAATTCTGACTGTCGCTTATGTCGTTCTGAATGTTATCAACTGCGAGAACGCACGGTAGATGAGTGTTCGGTAGTGAGCTAGCAGATGTGACGTTAATAGTGCCCCCTATACGTTAGTTCACGTAATAGCCTACTGATATTTTTTAAAATTATACTTTCGAACCCACACCGAGCGTGTATGCCATGTGTTGTTTATATTTATGCGTGGAACACCAGTCTTTAGCTTTGAGATATACTGAACGTGTTAAGGGAATGAATTAGAATTTTTTCTCCTCATAATATTAAATGGATACTTCTTCTTGTTCTTTGTTAATAGATATCAAAGTTGAAGGCCTTTAGAAATATATTTTACAAATAAAAGACAAACCACGTGGCACCTAGCCCTGAAGAGTCTTGGCCTACCAAGCGACCACTGCCCAGCCCCAGATTGAGGGGTTGACGCGAGGTCAGCACGTTGGGTGATATGCACAAACTAATACCATTTTCAGTATCTACGACCCAAGAGCTACTCAAAAAGGGACTAATAACTTAGACACCAGAAATCGTGTTCCCCAGTTTTATACTACGTTCATATTACTGCAGTTACGTTTAAGACAGATTATTTTGGGCCTTGGTAATATTTATAGCATAGACGGGCCGAATATTTGTAGTCCTATCGGCAATTATGAGAGTTGTGTTCACGCGCAATGTTATCATCAGTCACTATTTATGTTATTTGCTGAGTGAATGTGTTTATTTCTCAAATACAGGTTATTAAATTAACAATTATTTGCGTTCAAGCAAAGTGCTTCTACTAGATGAATGCTGCACTCTTAAAATGTATTGCTTTAAGTAAGCGTCTCATTACTGGGAAAATACAACTAAAGCTAGAGCTATCCCAAGAGTGGATAGAAGCGTACGCCACTGCATAAAAGGTTCGATTTTCATAACATCAGTAGCTCGGTGAGAGTTCAATAAAACACCCGGCACATGTAGGTGCAGCCCGCCACTGTGGCTACTTATGCATGCTAAGTGTTATTTGCAGAATAACAAGCTCCTCTAGACAGCACCAAGCCTTGTTGTTCTGTACATATTCGCGAGAAAGCCACACACCCATCCGGACATGCCAGCACAATCGCGCCTTGTTCCTGCGCATTCCACTGACAACCATCATCCATCCCCTCGTGACAAGACAGGCAATGACAAAGTTGTTTCCCCATAACTGTTAAAGAAAGACAAACTGCATGGTATGATTAACTACACACAAGGTGTACATAAGGCTGGGTGGCATGAGAACATGATGAGATGGAAAACAAAAGCAAATTTTAAATATTCCCAAACATAAGTGCCTTTGTTTATACCATTCAGCAACAATTTCACGCTAAGGTGATTACTTAAATCTCATTTTCACTAAAACTTCTCTTATAATAGGTCTATTTAAAATTTTCTATTTTATGAAACTATTTGTCTAAAATTAATTTAGACAATTTAGGTTAATTAAAACGCACGGTTGAAATATCTGAGTAGTGATTATATTTTAAGAGAGGTATACAAAATAACAATATTATTAAGTTCTTATTTTATCAAAACTACTTGTCAAGTTTGCTTTAGAACTGTGTTTACAAAATATTAATATGGGTTCAGTTTCTTCTTACAAATTGTATTGAAATTCTAAGTATTCAAAACTAAAATGCAATTTTAATGGCATTTGAGAAAGGGTGAATACAATATACAAATCAATCATCGTAACCTCATTTTTAGGGGCTTGTGGCATTATGGTCATTAATCCCGTGCACTTGGGTGCATGTGGAATACTGTATGTCCGGTAGAGGTGATTTGTTTTTACGGGCGAAGCATCGAGGTCAGCTGTCCTATGGGATGTCTGATACTGTGGGGTCTGTGCCAGTGTGTGTGTACGTGTAATCAGGAATGAGATTGGGAAGAAGGCGGCCATGAGGCTCCAAGATAGGCTAACGACATATTCAACACACACCCAAGTACACGGGTTTGATGATCACTATGTCAGAAGCCCCTAAAGAAAGAATAACGAAATAAATTGTCAGGCTCGGCACTAAACCGTAATTAAAGAAATGAAGGGCACATCAGTCGCAAAAATTCGACATCCCAGTTGAAAAGCGCACTTAAAAATACCTTGTGTTTCAATCCTCTTCAGTGGCTCGAAGTGCAAATGATACACACACTACCGAAAATCATATTGCTTTAAAATTAAATCAAAAGTTAATGTAAAATAACTCACTAATTTCCGACATAATCAAGCGAGTCATTCATTAACAACACTTTACAGGACTGTGGGTGTGAAGGGATAAACTTGAACTATCATCATTCACAAGAGATATTTCGAGCATCACAGTCAAATGTGAAAGGTGATTAGAGGTAAGGTGGTCGGGGGGAGAGATATAATCGAATGCTGATGTACAATGCATAAATAATAAGATACACCGATTACAGTCTATTTGCTCTTGCGGTTACAGTGGTTTGCGATCCAATATTAAAGCAGCATGACAGACATAAAATAGGTAACCTGGTTCCATTACATCGTTCATATTACAAATGATCCGACCGATATGGAATGAGTAATACCAGTCACATTCCATTTAAGTTAGTTGCCATGTATTCCAAGTTTTATAGCGGATATGGACACTCCCGCTCAGGCCTGTAATGAGCGCTGTGCTGCAATTAGCTGCAGTATCTAATCTTCCCTACGATGCACACAATATACAGTATTTTGCCTTTCTTCCCAACCTTCATTACAAGCTTATTATCATTCATCGTTATTATTAATATTCTTTCTCTCTTTCAGGGTGTCTACTAAAACAAACTAACAGATTCCCCTGACAATTCCCTGATTTTTCCACGATAAATCAGAAAATTCCCTGAGTAACAGTAGCGGCCATAATAAATATATAAAACAGAGTTTGTACTTATAGAGCATTTCAAAAAGTGCTCGAACAATCAAGGATAGCATGACAAAGTTAAATATAGTTTTCTATATTTTGCCAATTTCTAAAGAATTTCATCCAGAAATCCATTCTACTTGTGAGTATTAAAAGTAGCTCATCAATAGTGATGCTCTCAAAAATAATACAGTTGCACATTTATAATACAAATATACAGTGTGCTCTATCTTGCAAGAAATGAGAGCTTACTGATTTAATGTCAGTAACAACAATCATCACTAGAATGTACTTGAATCAGTAATTTCCAATTATTCAAGGAAAAACTAAAATTCCCTGAGTGTCATTAAAACACCCTGATAATTCCCTGAATTTTCCCGGCTCGAAAAATTTCCAGAGAATTCCCTGTTTTCCAGAGTAGTATACACCCTCTTTCGTTCTTTCTTTCTCTTTCTTTCTTTCTTTCTTTCTTTCTTTCTTTCTTTCTTTTCATCGAGTGCTTTGGAACGTGTCAGTTTTTTGTATTATTTTTAAGTCATTTTCTAAAAGTACCGTATACATTATTATTATTATTATTTCAACTGAAATAACTATGCCAAGTCTTGAGGTACCGTACGTATTGAGACTCATGTTCCAAAGGTCCAGGGTTAGATTTCTGGCCCTTCTCTCCAACATTCCAGTGTTAATAATTTTAATTGTATGAAATCCACAGCCTGCTTCCAGTCTCCGTCAGGGTCAGGAATGGAATGAATGAAGCCCCATCTAGCGGCGAGGATATGAACTGTGCCGGCTGCCGAGGCCTGACGCACTCCTCTGGGGCAATGATTAAATCAATGACATGAAATGAAATGATAGTGGAGAGTGTTGCTGGAATGAAATGTTGACAGGGAAAACCGGAGTACCCAGAGAAAAACCTGTCTGCCTCTGTTTTGTCCAGCACAGATCTCACATGGAGTGACCGAGATTTGAACCACGGACCTAGCGGTGAGAGGCCGGCGTGCTGCCGCCTAAGCCACGGAGGCTTATTAATTTTAAATAACTAATCTAATTATATTATATTACATTTTATATACTTATTTAAACTTTATATCAACGTTACAAGTATGTAGTGGCAAAGTAATTTGGATTAATTAGCGAGCATACAGTAGATAAGCTACATATTTTTAATCATAACCAAATTATTTGATCACTTTCACGAATATAGGAATATTTAAGTGATTGTTGGCACTCACTCTCCAAATGGGCCTGGGTATTTCACAATGAACGAACAGTAGAATTATGAATCGGAATTTGATCTCACATTCACTCATAAACCAAACCCTTTTCTTTCTTAGTAATTTCATGCAAATACAAGGTCGACATTCTGGGGGAAGGTGGAATAGTGAATAGATTAAATAGCCGCCTACTTCAGTAATAAAGAACGAATACACTTTTAAAGCATAATTAGGGAGACGTTCAAATAAATTCAAGGAATATTTACAACTCACATCCATAAAAAAGCAACGAGTACTTCGTAGTAACCTTAGAATACAGTAGAATCCAACCTCAACCCAGCACAGCAGAGCCTGTGATATCAGGACAGGCAAATGAGGAAGTTAGCAAGCCCGGGAATTATTTTTCCTCTACTAACAATGACTCTGTCACAAGCCCTCAAATTTCGCTATTTCATGTCTGTTCCGTATGGCCCTTGCCAAGTCTCGGGGGCCCAATTTTTGGTGGCCAAAGAGCTTTGGTCTTTCTTACTACCCACATAAGAAACAACTTCATAAAAAAAAAAACAGAAGCCAGCCACCATCAACATCAAACCCTTCTAATGACTGAAATCGGACTCACCATTTCATCTGCATTGCCCTGATGCAAGAAACTAACCACTCTCCTACAATACAAACAGATACGAATCACCTTCGGCACATCCTCTGCAGCATGAAGTACAGACGATGCGGAATGTGTCGGTAAATATTTACTTTTAGATAATCTCGTCAGTACAACAAACTTATCGCTGACTTCCACTTCGTTATATTGTCGTAACAGCATGCAGCTCTTGAAACTACTCACAGAAACAGATCGACAGAACATTTCCAACAGTGGAATTTGTTCACAGGTGGGTATTCTCCCCAACATTCCAAAACCTCTACGGCAACAATGTGAAGAATAAAACACTAGCTACGGTCTGTACTGCATTGTATTTATAAGAGAAACGATCAATAGCACCATGACATAAACATGCTCCAAGTAGCCTACATAAATAAACTTCTTGAAATACTTTCGAATTAATTTTTAGTTTGAGCAGAACTGTATGAAGTATTCATTTCATACAATAATGAGCAAATCCTAGAACTTTGTTATCAAAAGGCGAGGATGAGAGCTGCATGGCTCAAGTTATCTCTGCTCTTCAGCTCTGAGCTAGCTCCCACTACCTAACTTACTGTGTGAGGCCAGCCCCTCCCCTATCAATCTCGTTAGTTGCATACACTTTGTCCGATTAGGTAGTGAGTGATAGGCACCACTGTGCCTCTCACCAACTCTCTTTCCCTCCTTTAGCTCGAGCGGGTAATTGAACGGCTCTCCTGTGAAGGCCAGCGCTAGAATATTTCAAAATTATCTTCAAGTTTTTGGGAAATGACTGCAGATGAATTATCTGAATTGAACGAACAGAACACTAATGATGACACACAAATCATCAAATAGAAGTAAATGAGGCAGATGACCTCACTGTTCATCCCCTTAAAACAATAATAACTAACTAGAAGGAAAATAAGATTTTTCATATATGTTTAGTTAATAATTTGCATACCTATTCAAAACTGGTTGGCTGCGTGGTTCAGCGGTAACGTTCTCGCTTGCTGTGCCCAAGGTTGCAGGATCGAATCCTGGCGCAGTCAGCTGGCATTTGAGGGTACACAAATGCGAGGGAGCCATGCCAGTAGATTTACTGGCACGTTAATGATCCCCTTCGGGGCAAAATTCCGACACCCCAGCGTCTCTGAAAGCCGCAGTAGTTAAAAGGGACGTAAAACCAATATTATTATTATTATTATTATTCAAACGATGGTAATCTGTTAGAAGAGCAACCTGCTAGTTGTTATTAGAACTATCGTTGTGGACAAGAATCTACAATGTAGTACAAATTAGTGCAAAATACTTCTCGTACAGTTGAGACGAGGCCACTGGAGCAAACAAAATGAAACCGCCTTATCGTGGGTCATGACTTGTGAGCACGAAACGTAACGTCACAGTTCCACTCTGATACAGCAGGCTTTGTTTCGCTACTGTGCTGAACGCCCACATGCGTTTTGCTCAAGCAGAACCTCCACATTTTATGCAAAACATGTAGGACTTTCATTCATAAACGAATGCAGTTCACTAATTTCTGATGAGTATATAGACAGCTTGTTTGATTTTTCCGTGGAATTTATTTACTTATAAAGAAGTTCTAGTACTTCATTATGCTCCGTATTTGCGCTAATTAAAGGAAAACGCTAAGAATAAAAGTTATACCAAACGCTGGAAAGAGGATTACGGAATATGCGTTAACAAACCATACGAATTTACGATGGTTGATCAGAAACTAAGGTTACAAGGCCGATGTTCCTGGAGTTTCGTCTGTTATTGAAATATTAGTAGTGTGGGGGTAATTCGAATACATAGGGTGGGTAACTGTGCAGAGTTTCACCCACCCGCCATCTACAGCGCTAGTTGTAGGTAAACAACCAATGGTGACTCGTTTGGGAAACTGGTCTTGCTAAGGAATCAGTTCAGTTATTCGATTTCTGTGGACGAAACATATAACCGCGGTCAGGGCGTCATCTTCCTTCATGACAACGCACGACCCCAGGAGACCAACACGCTCTTGGAGCGGTTTCGCTGGGGCATCATTGACCAGCCTCCCTACAGTCCGGAACTCGCTCCGATCGACTTTCAGCTGGTTCCTCCTAGGAGGTCGACGATTCGCTTCAGACGAAGAGGAGAGACACAAGGCTGAACACGCAAAGGCAGGATTTTTACCATGAGGGAATATTCAAACTCATCCCACGAAGCGACAAGTGCCTACATTTACAGGGTCATTATCTATGTGCACCCCAATAAACATGGCAAGCTAAGCCGGCTGTAACTGATGCAAATCGCGGGCGCGCGTATGCGGTTCAGCGCACCGCTGACTCATATCGTTAGTTCACACGTGTTTTGTCATTCATATAAACGTGTATCTGCAAAGCTTAGACGTTAGTGTTGCACGTTTAGTGAGTATTGTCATTCCTGTGATTGTTGGTCAGGCCTAGACACCAATTCATAATGCGCGAACGTGTGTATATCCATAATTCGTACATGAAAAGCAGAAAATCTTGTTCTGAAACAAGACGAAAGTTTCCAGGAAGACCTGTGCCTATTGCCAGTACAATTAGGAGGCTCGCTAAACTATTCAAGGGAACAGGCTCCGTAAATAATAAAATAGTTGACAGACATTCTTTCATCAGAAGATGTCAGATGTGTTACAAGAGAGGAAGGACATGTTCAGCATCAGCACTGTAAGTAGGCCTACACATTATTGAACATGCTTGGTAAAAGTGTGAAAGTGCGCGCCAATCCACCGGCCGAGCCGGGTACGCGCGCCCGCGATCTGCGACAGTCACAGCCGGCTTAACTTGCTGTGTTTATCGGGGCGCACACAGATAATGACCCTGTATATGGAGACCGTTGAAAAATAACCTAATCAATGTACAGTACTATCAGTTAGCTGTTACCCCTCGTATGTGTCATGAGCTGCAGATGTCAACAACCTTGACCTTTTAGAGTAACATCCCCACCCCCAATCGTTCATAAACTTTATAGCGGTTTGGATACTGTGCAAAAATTTTTGACACCTCCAAATATGGTGTCATTTAATCCTCTACCTATCAGTTCATTTATGTCGTTCACATACGAAAATACTAAGAATACGGATCGTTTGAAAACTGTAAGAAGGCATTAACAACTAAATCCGGAGAGTACGGCGAATGATACGAGTATATGACAGGCATATCCTTTTTACGCCAGGGAAAAGTTAATGACTTTTAATGACTTTCAATGACTTCAAGATCAAATGATCCATCTTATTCGCATTTTCTGAACTAGGTTATTTGCTTGCTCTTGCAGAATATACTCAAGGGATACCATACTGAAGTGAAATATTTCAGTCATAGAGAGAAGTATGGTGGGGTCGAAGAATAAGAATACAATACCAGATTTATAGCTCTGTAGATAATATGGTACGTTAGTAATGTCAGACCATCAATACGTCACATGTCTATTCAAAGAGAAAGAAATTGATCCCTGCTTCTTGTACATGCCATGTTATTTACCTTGCACTCCCTTTCTATAACAGCATATCTCATGCTTCCTTGGAGCTGGTGATGTTTCTGTCGAGCTATGCTGTTGTACTTTCAATATTTACCCGCATCCTTCATGGGCCCCACTCTCTCTCCGCGCTCCGTCCTTCAATCTGGCAGGATTTACGTTTCAGCACGTTTCAATATAACGCACTGTAAATTTCTCAATTCCTATGGGGATGCAATAAAGGTTGAACAAATACCATGACAATATGTACGGCTTCGAGGTACAGTCATATACAAGGAATATAGACCGTCTGCAGAATGAAAGCAGATACCTCACGTACTTCTATTTACTCTCCACTTATTCTCTCTTATTTTGTTCCCGTTTGTTTTTACGGAAAATACAGCACCAATCAATGACAGCTCTCTCACACAATCTATTTTGTTTATTCTCCCTTCTACACCAATCTTCCTTCCTCCAAGGATCTGACGAAATATTAGATTTACCCTCGAGCCGAAGACCACACTGACTGTATGTCATAGCCACAGGACAAACTTGGAATGGATTCACCAATAACTGAGCCCAGAGATACTTCGGTTTTAGTCCAAGTGTTCTTGATCATCTCTCTAAATGCTCGTTGAATTAGGCCATTTTATGGAGCCTTTTCTACAGTCGGCACAGGTTAGGTGGAGTTAGAACGCGTTATTTTAGGGAGGGGCTCCGTACGATGAATGTTTGACTGGAAGGAGAGTCACATCATCACCACGATAACAAGATCTTCAGAGACCATCTCTTCTTCAGTACGAGTAGCGAAACCTGGATGGGGCTAAGCGGGCCTTACTAAAAAAAAAAAAGTCCCAGCATCGCACCCACCGGTCATGTTCCTCATTCTTCTGGTCTGTCCAGCTACCCTACGTTAACTCTTGATTGTTTTCAACCCTAGTACTACTGAGCAATTTCAGGGCTATAGTGTACGATAATCATTTCCCTTCTCATACCAGTTTTCTTTATTTTGCAGATATCTTTCTTCGAGAGTAGCTCTTCCTTATTTGATAAAACTCATGATGACCTTGGTATTACGTTCCGTAAACGAAACTTGATTATGCTAACTCCGGCCATTAGCTGCGTACGTACAATTCTCCAACCTGTGACGTTTAATTATCCTATTTCAGGTGAAGGGGAGATTAATATCTAGGGCTTATCTACGTTACTGAAAAACGGAGAGGCAATGGAATGTAGTGAAACAAACGTGCAAGTAGATCCATCAGCAAAAAGTTGTCGCATTTAAACAATGGCTTGTGCTGGGATTCGATCCCGTGAGCTTGAGTAATAAAGCGTCATAACGAACTGAGTCTCATACGCCACGTGTATTCCCGCTCATTTTCCTTGGCACTGGCATCGTACTATGCTCAATTTAAAATCAGAACGTCTGTAAATAGTTGCGATAAAAATATGGCTTCAGGAACAGCTCATAAGGATACGCTTCTGATAACAAGAGAAGGTAAATAAACATCCTCGTTTAAAGTGGAGGCTGTGTGTACATTGTCGTCCTGTCATAATACTCCTCCTGGGATGGTATTACCTAGTACATTGTTTAGGAAAGATAGAAAGAAAACTCTCAAATCTCTGATGAGAAGAACGTAACAGCATTCTCACATGACCTGAGTTTTCCTCCTTCTTCATTTCACAAGATGACATTTGCTCACAATCTGTGCCTCTGCAACCAAACAACACATAGGCTATAATAAACCATCTTCCGTAGTGGATGTTGTTGCTGCTAATTTTAGGGTCTGCGACATCAGCTGCATGTATTTTTGGGCGAGTGTGAAGTTTGTGTGGTGGCTGTACTAGTGTGCGTATTTGTAAATTGGGGATAGAAAATGGGAAGGAGGCGGCCGTGGCCGTAAGTTAGGAAGGAGTAGAAGTGGGAAACCACGGAAAACCACTTCCAGGATGGTTGAGTTGGAGATTGAGGCTGAGTGTGCCCCGTTCCAGCCATCACACCAGAATTAAAATTTATTGGCAGAGCTGGAAATCGAACCCGCTAGACGCTACACCACGAGGTGGTCTCGTAGTGAATGTTGTAATCGTCACTAAGATAAGAATCACAGAGTTCGTATATTCCTTTCTATTCATCATTGGGCTTGTTCAATGTCGGAGGAGGGGAGTTGGTGGTGAATTGGTCAAGCTGTTGGCCTCTCACCAAGGCTGACCGGGTTCGATTCCCAATGCATGTGAGATTTTTGAAGTTCTGTGGTTCGGATTCCACATAAAAATGGAGGTCCCGTTGCTCATGATCACGAGATTAACGGTTACGTAAAACTACAAGCTTTTTTTTGTTCATGTTCCTTTGAAGATAGTTAGCCATTGCCGTTTTAAGGGGAGGAACAGTGAAGTCATCTGCCCTAATTTATGTAATATTAACAGTGAACAATGCTGAATGTGCAGAAGATAAAATTAGAAAATTCGAGGACGAGTTAAACTTAAAACTCTTCTATAATAGCTATACATGACCAAAGAAATATGAACCAAGCTACAAAAGAACAATGAATAAGTTCACTACATGTCTTTTGTTTCTATTGTTTCCTCAGACATTGTATTTCCAAGTCAATTTCTGGAGACAAATCTCTCAATAATATATCACGCGCCGTATTGTACAAATCATCTCAATCTCAAGATGAGCTCTATCCATGGAGATGACAACTAATTCAAATTTCGGTGATTTCAAATCCATTCACTTGTGAAACGATCGCTCTAGAAAAACAAAACAAAAACACAATAAATTGTGGCCCGACCGACTGTTCTACCAGCAAGAGGCGAATTGTAAAACATAGACCCTACCATTAGAAAATGAAATGAAAATCCACAGCCTGCTTCCAGTCTCCGACCGGGTCAGGAATGGAATGAATGAAGCCCCTATCTAGCGGCGAGGATATGAACTGTGCCGGCTGCCGAGGCCTGACGCACTCCTCTGGGGCAATGATTAAATGAATGACAGATGAAATGAAATGATAGTGGAGAGTGTTGCTGGAATGAAATTCTGACAGGGAAAACCGGAGTACCCGGTGAAAAACCTGTCTGCCTCCGTTCTGTCCAGCACAGATCGCACATGGAGTGACCGGGATTTGAACCACGGACTCAGCGGTGAGAGGCCGGCGTGCTGCCGCCTGAGCCACGGAGGCTCCTCATTAGAAAATATAATTTTAAAATATGTATAACTGAGCTTCAGGTGGCCAGACTATCACTAGTGATCTCCTGGCTAATGATACACAAAACTAAAGATACTAGCTCTTTTCAGAGCCAATCTGCAAAGCCCTTGGGTATTGTTCTAAGAGTCCTTCAAATCAACATCGAAGGAATCAGTAGATCTAAAAGTGACTATCTTTCCAAATTGGCATTGGAAAATAATGTTGATGTAATCTGTATTCAAGAAACGCATGCCTCTGATCAATCTCAGCTTCGTTCAAGAGGAAATATCCCTGGATACAAGTTAGTGGGAGCTACTTATCACCAATCTTATGGAACTGCTACCTTTGTTCAAAATTCCATCGCCTGATCTCAGTTAATCTCGGCTAATTCTGATGCAGACATTTTCAACATAACAACAAAAGTTAATGAGGTGACTATCATAAACATCTATAAACCTCCAGGAACTAAATGGCCTGACAGTGTTTTTCCAGCAATCTCTCTTCCGTCCATCTATGTGGGTGATTTCAATAGTCATCATACTCAGTGGGGCTATAGGAACAACGATCAGTGTGGAGAGAAACTTATAGAGTGGGCAGAGCTTTGTAACATGCAACTGATCTTCAATCCAAAAGACAGATGTACATTTAAGTCAGGAAGATGGGGATCAGAAACTAATCCTGACTTGTGCTTTGTATCAAATGATCATCAGGATTCCAATGTACCTGTGTTTCGTAAAGTTCTTATGAACTTCCCCCATAGTCAACATAGGCCTGTCTTCCTGGAAATTGGAATGCAGATTCCCATTATAAGATCGTCCCCACTTCCTCGATGGAACTTCAGTAAAGCTAATTGGGAGAGTTTCTCAGCCGATCTCGACAGAACCATTAGATGGATTCCTCCAGAGGTAGATAACTACTCTAGGTTTATGAAAGCAGTTCTGGCATGTGCTAAAAGGCATATTCCTCGCGGAATGAGAAAGGAATTTATCCCAGGTTGGGATGAGGCTTGTGAAGCACTATACGAAGATTACCAGAGAAATAGCGAAAAGGATGTAGCTGATGATCTCCTTCATAACCTAGATGAAGCTAGACGAAACCGATGGACGGAAACTGTGGAAACATTAGACTTCAGACACTCGAGTAGAAAAGCTTGGAGCCTCCTAAGTAAGCTAGGAAGAATACCACATAGTCCCCAGCTGAAGCCAGAGATTTCACCCAATCATGTTGCCAGTCGCATTGCCAGCTTGTCTAAAGTCAAGCCTGAAAAGTGTCATAAAAGGATTATAAAAGATGAACTGTCTCAGTTGAGAAAGCTTTATACTACCTCCTCCAACATTTCTGATCCTTTTACTGAACAAGAGCTACTGCTTGCCCTAAAAGTATTGAAAAATGGAAAAGCCCCGGGTTTTGACGGTATACACCCAGAATTTCTGAAGCACTTTGGAAAGAATGTAAGGAATTGGTTAGTGCAGTTCTTTTCAAACATCCTTCAAACAAGTAAACTTCCTTCCGAGTTCAAACGAACTAAGATTCTAGCTATCGTAAAACCTGGCAAACCTCCGAATTCTGTTGAAAGCTACAGACCAATCGCCTTAATGAGCGTTTGTTTTAAGCTCCTGGAACGACTTATTTACAATAGAATAAGCCCCCTAATTTGTAAAAGCATTCCTATCGAGCAGGCTGGTTTCAGACCTCAGCGTAATTGTGAAGATCAGGTGCTTGCCTTGACAACACATATTGAGGCAGGTTTTGAAAAGCGATTGAAGAGTGGGGCAGTGTTTATTGATCTAACAGCTGCCTACGACACAGTGTGGAGAGAAGGTATTGTGTACAAGTTCTTTAAACTGACAAAGTGCAGTCAAATGTCACGTTTGATTAACAATATGCTTTCAAATAGAATAATCCAGGTAGTTATGCATAAAAACCACAGCAAAACAAGGGTACTCAATAATGGTCTTCCACAAGGATCTGTTCTTTCTCCATTATTGTTTAATCTATATATTGCGGACATACCTACTACCAGCTCTCGTCAGTTTGCTTATGCTGATGATCTAGCAATAGTTACTCAACATGCTGATGCTAATGTGATAGAGAGAACTTTAAATGCAGACCTGGATGTCCTATGCAAATACTTCGAAATGTGGTGCTTGAAGCCCAGCTCTAGTAAAACGGAAACCTGCTTCTTCCATTTAAACAATCGGCAAGCGAACTCTACCCTGAAAGTGTCTCTTAATGGAGGCCCTCTCCCTCATAATGCCAACCCCAAATATCTTGGAGTTACTCTTGACCGAACGTTATCGTACAGGAAGCATCTCACCAACCTAGCAGCCAAATTAAGGACACGTAACAATATCATCCACAAACTTGCTGGCTCCACATGGGGAGCGTTTGCAACTACATTGCGTACTTCGGCGATGGCACTGGTACTTTCAACAGCTGAGTACTGTTCCTCAGTTTGGGTCAACAGCTCTCATGTTAAAAAGGTGGACACAGTCCTGAATGAGACAATGCGTATTATTAGTGGCACGATAAAATCTACCCCTCTTTTCTGGTTGCCTGTGCTTAGTCACATAGAACCGCCTAGAATTAGAAGACTGAACAACTTGGTCAGGGAATACAACAAGATATTGGCCAATCCTGAACTCCCCATTCATGAAGATGCTAGCACCAGATATAGCCGTCTCAAGTCAAGATCTCCACCTATTCAAACAGCACAGGAACTGGTTAGGCAGGTTTATGATCCAAAAGCTGATTGGCAAAAAGAGTGGAACAGCATAGCTCCAATGCAATGGCAGGCATTGTTCAACATTCAAAATATGCCAGCTGGATTTGATTTGCCCCGCAAGACATGGGTAACTCTCAACAGAGTCCGCACTAACCACGGGAGATGCGGATCAATGATGTTTAAATGGGGCATGCATTCTTCCCCAACCTGTGATTGTGGTGCAGTTAGACAGACTATGAACCATATTGTCACTGAGTGTATTAGTAGGGCATTCACTGGATCAACACAGGACTTTGTAATAGCCTCTACTGAAGCCATAAGATGGCTAGAAAATTTAGACATTAATCTTTGAACACCCTTTCCCTTGCATGATTGTAATAGTTGTAATGTGTTACTTATTGTATGTATGCATATTGTTTATGTTGTTTGTTTTGTGTTGTACCATACGCTAATAATAATAATCCGGATCAATGATATTAATGATGATAGTTATTTTAAAGGGCAAGAGAGAGAGGCCATCTGCACTTATTCCTGTAATTCCTGAAACAAATGCGATGCATTATAAAATAATATTTTAGAATATGATAGTTAAGTTATTAGTGGGAAGATAATTTAGAACGAGAGTTCTCATGAAGGGCAGTTAGAGCACCATGCACTATATATCTTGAACAGTAGATTGGCTGACAGAAGTTATCCCTCAGCCTGGAGCCACAGCAGGGTGGAGCCCATTAGACATACGAACTGATTAAATATTTGACCGCAACGTGTGTGACAAGACGCATGGCACAAGCACTCTCAATTATAACTCAGAGTAAAGAAAAAAACAAGAAGCCATTCTTCCTACGAGGAACGGAATTAATGATTCTAATGCCCATGAAACAAGTCCTCATATTTTGTGGGCCGTTAATATACTTCCATGGTAACATGATTCAATACAAGAAAAACAAGAGCCTGTACGTGTTTGTTTCTCATGCTAACAAATGCTACACTTTCTTCTCAGCGACTGTCTTGTCTTTTTCACTCGTTTTGTAATAACTATTTCCAACCTGGGGCTGCTAAGTGGAAATCATAACTTGTTCTCACCAATGTCCGACACGATCTGGTGTAATTTGAATGCTGTACACTCAGCTCTACTACTTATACAGGAACCTAACCAATAAATGCTAATTGATTTTACATGTTATTCACATTCTCCGAACTTCCACAGAACTTGTGTTAATAGTACGCCATTCCCTTTACCTTGTTTTTCCTATTTTGCCGTTCCACAGAAAAGGGTTAGGTAAGGAAGAGAGAGAGAAAGGTGGCCACACCTAAACCTGTAGGCCGGCGGGAAGGGACGCTTGTACCGCCAGGCAATTAGATAGGAATAGTGGAACCATCAAGCGGAAAGAGAACACCAACAAAACCAGTGTACGAGAACAACCGTTTTGACAACACAGCAAAAAGAAATAATCACGATATGCAACAAAACAGGCCTGAACAAATGGGCTAATTAACAAATTACTAAGTTGCTCAGTATAAGGAGAATTAATCCACTTCATATAACGTAATTTAAGCCACACCTAACGGTAATGATGAGTTGCAATAACAGACGTTTCAGATTGAAAGAAGTGTTACGTCATAAATAGTTTCCGTATATGGTTAAAACATTTGTACACAAATCAGAAGGGTACTTTTGTTTGCAGCTACTGCATTAGGCTAATTATTTATTAAACAATGCTAACCAATAATCCTCATTTAAATGTAGGTGGTATGAATAATATGTCAAAGAACAGAGTCAAGGTCAAACTTTTTGACATTTATTTTTTGTTAAAGCCATGCTTTCTTCTTCAGATGAACAACTTGAGTTCCCAGTCTTTAAATAGGCAGATAATCTCTGAACGTATTGATCAAGTAATTCCAGAACCTAATAACTTATATTTCACAAGCAACTTGTTGTTGGTTGAAAACAAAACTTCAACATTTTTTGAAAGGGACTAACAAGTAAGATATAAAGAAATAAATACTCTATATTTCGTGTTTTACCGGGATATAGCCCCTCCTTCGACGCACATACTATGATGAAGCCAAGCATGTAGCATTTGTGCTGGACAATGCGGAGGAGGGACAGAATTTAATCAGGTTCTCCAGTTTTGTGTGTCAATTTCAGTCCATTAATCATTCAAAATCATTCACTTCGTATCTCCCGAGAGGATTAAGACAGATCTCGCCAGTCGGATAATGTATTCTCCTCGAAGCTAAATGGAGCATCATCCCGACTATTAGTTTTAGTAGATGTATCATATCACCATTGATAACAAAAATAATAATCACAAGATCAATTGCAAAATTTCAGTCTGATAATAATTAGGCCTACCATACATGAAAGAAAACAGAAACGTAATGGAAAAAAAGGGCAGGAGGCTTCCATGCTACACCCTTCAAAACAACAATCACTACTACGGATATAAACCACCCTCCGGAAACCATTTACAAGGATCATGAATATAAAATGGCCACCATCCCTGGTGTTCAAAAGTTTTCAGTCATAACAATGAATCCAAAAATAGGTGTGGGCAGTCAATTGGTCGTTCTAGGGTTATACCTACTAAAGGGACGACAAAAAAGAGAGAGAGAATAGAGAAAGATTGGAGAAGGAAGGGAAGATTTTATGGTTTAGAGAAGACTTTCTCCGTGACAAACGAGCGGAAAGGGACGCGCTTAGGTCAGTTAGCACTGGCCTGGCGTGCATCTTTGTTTGGCTCAGCCTACTGTACACAGCTTGACTAGCAGGAGAATTCCTTCCCTATTGCAAGGCTGTAGGTTACTCTACCATTAAACATTCTGTATGCAACGATCATTACAGTGGTCGATGCTGAATCTTCTCATGTTTCGTTCGAAATACTGTAGCTAAGATGGTTGAGACGTTGGCCTTCCAACTGTTGGGCTGTGAGTTGTACTCAGGGCGTGGATGTGACTGTTGTTAATATGAACGTAATCATCTATATTTATTTACTTATCTAAGTATTTATTTGTGTATTTATTTGCCATAAAGCTGGTACAGGGCTATTTAAAACCCTGTGCAGTCCATTGTCCAGGTGCAATTATTTGAAATTGAGGTTATTTCGGTGACTTTAGGGTCAATGATGCATATCCAGAATCTACAGCAATTTCTTTGTAAAGCCAAGAACAGAACTAGGGCTTCCTGGATGACAGTCAATAAAGCTAACATTAGGCTACAGCCCTACACCACGAAACGAACACAGATTTTGTGGAAGGTAAGAGGTGCATGAGGGCATGGACGGCTCCATCAAACCGGTCAAAAGACTGAAGACTCAAACACAACACAAGAGGTTTGTTGCTGTTTTATTTGAGGGGCTTGGACATCGTGTTCATTTAACCCCGCGTACTTGGGTGCGTGTAATTTCGTTTGATAATATGTGTTATTGTGATGGCTGTACTAGTGTGTGTATTTGTAATTCAGGTGAGAATTGGGAAGGAGACGGCCGTGGTCTTAAATTAGGAACCATCCCGGCATTTGCCTGGAGTAGGAGAGGGAAACCACAAGAAACCACTTCCAGGATGGATGAGGTAGGAATCGAATCCACATCTTCTCATTTTTGACTCACGAGGTTTGAATGTATCCCATTCCAACTCTCAGAGCCGGGAATCAAACCCGGACCTCCGGGGCTACAGCGAAGAATGCTAGCCGCTACAACACGAGAGGATCTGGAAGGTAAGGAGCAGAAGGAAAGCCCCATACACAGAAAACGCTCCCTGGCCTAAAAGCAATGGGAATAAGAACAGCAGAAAGAAACAATATTTACAGACCAAGCAACCAAAGTACACAATGTTTACACACATGCAGTACAGAATATTTCATAGACCGAGTAGATATTGAACCAACAGTCATACAAATATTTTTGTAAAGCACTAAATGGAAATAGTAGATATGAGCTCGTTAAAAATCTTAATACGAAGTAAATACGAAAAACAGAAAAAATATTGTGCCGTTTTATTGCAAGTTACAGTTCAATAATTTTATTAGACTACAATAAGCTAATGTACACTCTAACCACAAAATATTTTCCAATGGGCATGTCGAAATTAGTTCTTAATAATAATAATGACTGCAATAACAATTAGCACGGAATATAGCGGAAAGACTGATACCGTAACAAGCCATTAATGTATTAACTGGCAAGAGTGCCATCACCTACGTACAGTTCCCAGGCTAGACGTACAATCATTTGCATATACTCCGGCAGGCAAGGTGAAGTCGTGAGATTTACCCCAAGAACAATAGCACACGAACTAACTGAAAACATCCGGCATTTGCCAACAAAGAAGCCGCTTAATGTAGTGATGTGAGGATATTGGATATCAAGTAATGCCTCTGCAGAGACTCGCATTACGGATTGCACCTAGATTATAATCGAACGTGAGAGTAGGCCTAAGTATTCTGAAACTCAAATATATTTTCAGCAACACATACACCTGTCTAGTTAGTTAGTTAGTTATTGTTGTTTTAAGGGGCGGAACTACGAGGTCATCTGACCCTAAACCTGTCTCATTAGGGTCTATTCAGTATTATTCTTCGAATAAGGAAGAGATACTGGGAGGGTTAAATTATTTTATTTAAACTTAAAATCTTAAAATATATTCCGCCTGTTCAACACATCATTTTTGTTAATGCTTGGGGTATACTAGTCATCAGCCCCCTGTAGTTAGGTGTGTGTTGAATGTGCCATTTAATAGATTGCGAATGGAACACTGTAAAAATAACGGCTTCCGAAATTTGAATGGATCTTAAAAACAGATGAACATCTCTGGTCTTTGTTCACATCTAATTCAAGGTTTGATCTCCAAAGAAGAACTTGGACCTTCCTCAACAGGGTTTGTTGTGGTCTTGGAGTCTGTGCTGCGTCTCTCTAAAATGGGGAAAGATACAATCCCCGAAGTGTGACTGTGGTGCCCCTCTTCAAACCATCGAGCACATTGTAAGGGAGTGTAGTAGAAGAGCCTACCCTGGAGATTGGATTGATTTTCTAGAGGCCACTACAGAGACTCTGGATTGGATAAGAACATTTTACATTAAAATATAATGTACTTTCTTTCCTGTTTTTTGTGTATATATGCCATACGATAAATAAATAATAATAGACTACTTCCATAAGTAAGCTAAAAAAAAGAAATCAGCCATTTATCTAGGTTTATCGCCGCGTCTTGTGCGGGGTTTCACCTAGGAACACCAAGAAAGGCTCATCAGCGGGCTCTTGGTGTCCGTTCCCGGACCCCCACAGGAGTAGCAAACTGCGTGCTACCTGCGCTTCTTTACCGCGAGAGCTTGAAGCTCAAGGAGGCTTTCACCTCCATATGAAGGCTTCCAAAAATATGGTCTATTGGCTTTCACGGCGAAGGAATCAAACTCACCAATTTTTCTATTGCCATGTCTTGTGAGGGGTGCGGACACCAAGAGTCCGCTGATGAACATATCTTAGTGCTCCTAGGCGAAACCCGCACTAGACACGGCAATAAACCTAAAATAATTGCTTGAGTTTAATTCCTTGGCCGTGAAGGCCAATAAGCCATCTTTTTAAAAGAAAATATGTTTATGCTCAGTTGTAGGCCTACTTAGAGAACGTATGCTGAAGAGATCTATGGGCGACAAAATAACGAAAACAAGGATATACATTTGAAAATAAGTATCCCAAGGATGGAAGTTTCCACGGCACGATGATAGGCATTACGGAAGTTAATCTAACATTCTAGCAAAACATCATAATGAGAATTCTGACTAGCCTAGTTATCCTCGAGCTCCAGTCAACTCCCGTGAGTACCCCTAGTGAAATCATACCTACTGCTCTGTTAAGAGAGTGAACTCCTCACTGAGGCAGGCAGAAACACCCAGATGGTGAAACAAAAGATTATTTACCTAGAATTGCACATGATACCATCCAGTATCAGTAATGGTGGGGATGCAATATCCTGCAATAGTAACGACACTCCTGATGTTTGCTGCAGCCGAACAGATTAAGCACAGTCGAAACCAACTGACTCAAATGAACTAATTGCTAGTACTGTACAGCTCCCACCCATGGTATTTAACGGTACGTGAAATCGGGATGTTTTCCTGGTGACCTAAACAAATAGTCAGTGAGATATCCCTACGTGTATCACTATAATTCTCATTCATAACTTGGATGGCCAGTTCAGGAAGGAATTTCATCTCTTATCATGAACACACAAAACACTAATTTTACGAAATTCAATTGGTTTCTGAGCGGTCAAGTGCCATTTTTTAAAACCACAGGCGGGGACGTTCGTTTTTAACTGAACACACATTACTGTACAGAGGGTAGACCGAATTATGAATGTCCAAAAGTGATTATGATTTTATTTTATTTTATTCCATCTGGTTTGTTATTCTCAACCATAGTTAGAGTGATAACACTCCAATACACTTATTTCTGCCACATGAGATCGATAATACTGTATTTTCTTGCACACGCCGTTTGCCTGAATCTGTCTGCCAAACAGTCTGGTCAGTAGCTGGTTGGAACCTCAAAAAGCATTGTCATAGGTTTTGTTTTATTGAGGCACCAAAATCCAAGGCAAAATTATAGACTAATTTTACAATGAGGCATACTAGGCCAGATGAGGTTTAAGATAGTGTAACATTGCTTTACTCACTGAACCAGTGCAGATTTCACAACACTAGCCGTTTGCCTCAATAGTAGCCTCAGCAAATATTAGTGCAAAAGTGTTTGACTTCTTTCATACTGATTGGCCTCTGAAATCACCCACAGAGCGTTTGTTATACTGAACGGAAACACACACAGTCTTATGTAATGTTGGTGCAGTTTCAGAAATGAGATCAGATTAACAAATTCCTAAGAAGTTGTCCACTCACTGTAGGCTATATATTTGATCAGCTCTAGACCCACAAAGCCTCCAAAAAGGTCACGATCACAAAAGTGGTGGCAGTTGAAATTAGGAGGAACAAACAGATTGCATTTAAACAAAATATGCTGCAAATACTAACAATTAGCAGTAACTATCAACCCTAATAAGCAAAATATGCAGAGACAAATTCCTCACATATAAATTGTTAAATACATTTTTGAATCAATTGCAATGAGCCGTTGCAAATATGTTTTGTATACAAATGATGACTCCACTAATCAGAAAGACGAAGTGGACAGTACTTTATATTTTAATCTCGGAACTAAAAGCACGTGTATACGTGACCTCAACACTAAGAGGCCTATTGAAAGGTTTCGCAATCTTCGTGGTAAGCCAGTTAACTAACATGACTTACACTTTAGGCAAATTAAATTAAAGGCTAGACTTGACTAATGCCCTCCGTTAACTTCCAAGCGAGGGTACCGCGTATTCGCTTCTACACCGTAACAAACTGACCAGGCGTCCACAAATTGTGAAATAAAACTGAAGAAAAAAGAAAAATAATTAATCAATAATCACAATGCGCTAGACATTCGGTCCGCATTCAGCGGGCATGTGGAAAATAAGACATATTGCAACTAGAATATCATTGGTAAAGAAACGTTCTGAGCTAATCCTACCACAGAGCTACCACACCTTACATCCAAGGCAATCTGTTTTACATATTATAACATTGGTCAACCCCTCCAGTTTTTGTCCTCGATCCTTCCTTCCAAAAATATGTTTGCTATTCCTGGATTTCTTAGTAGAGATATGTGCCCTACGAACCTATCTCTTGTCCTGGTTTGAATCGTACCTAGCAGGTCGGCAACAGAGGGTGGTCTTCTTCGATGGCTCCTCATCGAATTGGCAATCAGTAAGAAGTGGTGTACCCCAAGGGTCAGTTCTTGGACCACTGTGCTTCTCGCTTTATATAAATGATATGTCCAGTGTATTCAAAAACAGTCTCTGTCATATGTACGCTGATGACCTTCAGGCCTACTTCCATTTCAGTCCCTCTGATGCTCCTCACCATATAGAACTTTTCAACGAAGACATCGCTCACCTCCATGAGTGGACCCAAAACCATAACCTCCAGTTAAACATTTCTAAGACTCAAATTATATGCATTGGCTATACTAAACTTCTTAACTCTGTCGATCTTAACTCACTCCCACCGATAAAATTACTAGACAGTGATATCCCTTGCAGCAACTCTGTGAACAACCTAGGAGTAATTCTCGATAGAACCTTATCTTGGGGAGAGCATACCGCAGCCGTAATAAGGAAAGCTATATCATCAATGCATATCTTGAAGCGGAATATCCCTTACGTGCCATCAAAAATGCGCAAGCTTTTAATCCAAACTTTGATACTCCCTATTATCGAATATGGATCAGTAGTGTATAACGATTTAGCCTATCAGAAACACTCAACATAAAATTACAGAGAGTTCAAAATGCATGCGTTCGTTACATCTTAGACGTCAGTACATCACACCTTATTATGTGCAAATGCAGTGGTTGAAACTTCGTGAACGTAGGCAGCTGTCAATTGCTATCCTAACCCAGAAAATATTGTGTACAAAAACCCCTGGTTATCTCTATAATATGTTTAAACCAATGAACTCCGTCCACAACAGAGGAAATAGATTTACTGATTCCACTCTACAGATTCCCGTCCACCGTACAACTAAATACAATAAATCATTCCTTTGCACAGCTTCACGGCTCTTTAATACATTCCATCTTCACTCATTTACAAACTCTGTTAACACTACACAACTCAAGAAATACCTAATGTCAAGATTCCTGAAGGAATACGAAACACCTCAGTTGTTGAATTCGTAAACCACGTAATATAAATAGTTCATACAAATTTTTTGAAATATATCCGTGCCATACAGCTTTTTATAATATTTGTAATATCCAAGATACAACTTCCTTGGAATTGATAGTAGTTCGAGTAATCATGTCGCTCATGTACTTGTTTCAATAATAGATCAAATCATAATTCAGATAAAGAATGTAGTCCTTTTTTAACGTACTATTTTTATCCAATAGATTTAATAATACATTATGTAGGTTATTTGTTTATTTATTATATTCTAATTTGCATTATTTATCTTGTATAAAATGTTTGCTAATTGGTTTATTTAATAATAAGTGTATTCTATATTTTGCTCTGTTAGTTATTAAGCTAGGTTTAGTTTCTTATTACAAAATATCAGGCCAGAACATTGTATACGCTACATAAAGGGGCTCTTTAGCCTCAGTGGCATTTCCTTATGAATAAATTCAATTCAAATTCAATCTAGCAGTCGCCAGAAACATCTCTCCTCGCCCACTCGTCTTAATACTTCTTTATTCGTTACTCTATCTACCCATCTGATCTTCATCATTCTCTTGTAACACCATATTTTGAACGCTTCTATTCTCTTCTTTTGCGCCAATAGTCCAAGTTTCACTTCCATAGAGTGCTACGCATCTCACAAAGGCTTTCAAAAATGACTTCCTAGTATCTAAATCTATATTTGATGTCAACAAATCGTTTATGTGGAAATGCTTCCCTTGCCTGAGCCAACATACTTTTTATATCCTCTTTGCTTCGTCCATCACTGATTATTTTGCTTCGTAGGTAACAAACGTCTCCTACTTCTTTTAGCATTTCACCTGCTAATTTGACGTCAATAGGGGTTTCTGATTTATTTCGGCTGCATTCCATTTTTTGTTGTTATACATTTATTGATTTTCATCATGAATTCTTTCCTCAAGACAGAGTCCATATCATTTAAAAAGGCATTCAAATCCTCTGGTGAATCGGCTAGGATGACGATGTCATCAGCAAATCTCGTGAAATTATTTCTCCTTGAATCTTTACTCCCACTTAATTGTTTTTCTCTAACTTCCTTCATTCAATGTACAGATTGACAAGTACGGGTGACAAGTAGCAGCCTTGCCTTACACCTTCATGAATACCAGCTTCTCCCTCATGGCCTTCGGCTCGAAGAACTGCGTCTGTTTTTTTTAAATAATTTTCTCAAAATTCACACCAATTTGACAGTATGTCCCATAATACACTGACAAGAAAAAAAAAATGTAACACCTATGTATTTGCACCATGACAAAATGAACGTCTTCTGTTATTGGAGTGGTTCCATTGTCTTTAACAATAAGCTTGCCTTCATAAGGGTGTAATAAATGGGCTAATATCTCGAAACATTATGACGTTATATTGTATTTCGATCACCGTCGTAGTGCATTATATTTGCATTTCTCGTAAAAATAAAGGCGATGTGTTACGCTTCTTTGCTCGTCAGTGTATTTTCTTGAAAATATGTATTATATGGTAGGCCTACATACCTGGATTAAATAAACTCTATCCGCCTTTCCCAGCACGTCTAATATATTCAGAACTTATAGAAAGAGAAATGGACATAACACGCCATTTTCATGGAAATTAAAAACAAATAAGACAGCACGCACGCACACTCGGAAGACTAGGGCGAGAGCTCTATCACGCTACGAGCTAGAGAGAGAGAGAAGTCAACAAACACTACCAGCAGAGTGGAGCGCCACAAACTTATTGATTAATGATTTATTGTCTCGGGCAAGAGGGCGAGAAAACGACAAGAGAGATGGGGAAGCACACAAAAAGTTTTAAGTGTCTTTGTATCTCCCCACCACATCTAAGAGGCAAGGAAGGCGTGGGGAGAGATTGACGGAAATGTGTGTTTGCCAGCGAGGGCGTGCTAGTCACGATACACCCAGGTCGATACCACACGCGCTGTCTCTTACAACACGAAACCCATTATAACCTATTACTACTGGCCTTCTACTCTGCCAAAACTGTTGGGCTAAAAACATAGCTACGCTTCGCAAGCAAACAATGTGTCAATGTTAAAAAGAAGGAAGGAAGCTTGTAGTTTTACGTGGCCGTTAATCTCGCAATCATGAGCCACAGGACCTCCATTTTACGTGGAATCCGAAAACAGGACTAGGCTTCGAAAATCTCACATGGATTGACCAGGAATTGAATCCGGTCCACCTCGGTGACAGGCAAACAGCTTGACCACTGCGCCACCACACCCCTGTGTGTCAGGGTTGAATTAGGGGCTTGGGACATTTGGGTTATCAGTCGTTTACTTGGCTGTGTATTCAGTTTGTCTGATAACCTGCGTTACTCTGCTGACTGTAGGAGTGTGTTTAAACATTATATGTCAGTAGAATAGATCCCTTTTGTGGCGCTAACAAATAACCGATCGTAGCAAATGAGTATTCAAAAGACAGATAATTACCCGGAGCAGCGACGAATTGCACACGTATTCCATAAATATCGACAATTTGTCTATCAATATATATTTGAACAAATAAACAAGACGATAGCCCTTCCCAGCCCTGTGTCGCGTTCAGCCCGCATAACGGGATAGTGAGGCACAAACCAGCCCCTGCCTAAACTGTCTCTCGTCAAGCCCGCATAACAGGAAATCCGGGCACATACCCAATCCCTGTCGGACGACAGCCCCGGTCAAAACTGTTTCTCGTCAAGCCCACATAACCGGAGAGCCGGGTACACAGCCAGCCCCTGTCAGGAATGCGAGATCCCCTAGTTGTGCAGTTTACGCCACGGTTTTTGGCCGGTCAGCCCCCGGTTGCACAGTCGCCAGGATTTGAACCTCCAATCTCCGGACTTGCTGCGGCTCCCCATCGCGGTCGTGGGGGTGTTTATTTTTGTGGACACCAATAAAAGGATTCTTTCAGAAATCAATGTATGTTTATTTAGCCTATATCTCTTTGGTCTACGAAGTTTTCTATTTGATACTATTCTCTAATGTTGAGCACGTCTAAATGAATAATTTGACTTTACAGACCTACATTCATTAAGAATAACTAACACGCTTTAAAAGTACTTAGAAAAAATCTAGTCGTAGGCTACTTAAATTTACTAATCAAATTTCTACTAGTTATGTTTAGAGAAATGAATGTGAAAAAAGATCAATGCAGATCCCTGAATTTCAATAGAGTAAAATACAGTATATTTTTCAAAACGGCCATGCAGGCCGCGAATATTACAGTATAAAATACAGAAGGATCTCGCTTGAAAAAGACGAGTAACATTTTGGAGTGATGTCAGTCACCAGAAGAATCATCTTCACTTATAGACCATTCATTACATAAATACACTACACAGAAGACGGGAATTCAGAACTATCTAATATACACATAGAGAGCAAGCCTGTCTGATAAACTGGGAGCAGGGAGCAGCAGTCAAATACACAAGATAAGACTATACTGTATTGACACATGGCAATCATCACCATTGTCCTGGAGGCAGAAGATAGGGAAATACGCCTTAAGCAACCCAATAAGCACAATTCAAGCAATGCTACATATGCATGAAGAAAGAAATCCATACACGAGACCGAAATGAAACACAGTTACGACTGCAATCCCATATTTAATTCGAGATTTATCCCCATAGGACAATATGCTACCTGTGTCTAGTCATCAATAGGGCCCGGATTTTTAAAAAATGCATATGCGCATACGCATATGCATATTTTGACATATTTTGAGGTTTATTGCATATTCTAGACGTAACGGCATATTCCGGTATATATGTCTGAATTTAAGGACAATTACAAGAACTACTAAAATAAATCTGTTTTGTGCATCCCTAGCTAGTTGCCTATATTATGTGCATCCCTCACTAATTGGTGTTTTCGACTCTCTGTGTAACGGCACTTTACTTCCACAACTGACAATGGCAACAGATAGCTTAGGTATGGGTAGGCAGGCTGGCTGGACTTCCCGGAATTCCTTTCTCTACCACAGTAGATAATAATCTCAGGGGGTTGGGCAATTGGTCAGGACAGAAGTATCTTCAGTTCACTAGCTAAGTTTCAGTTTAATGCCCTGCATCTCAAGTGTTAGTTTCTAAAAATGCCTAAGGAAAAGAGCAGGAGAAGAGATTTACTAAATCAGTGGGTGTCGGGTAATAGGGACTATTCAACAGATGGTGTCATCGTGTACTGTCAAGTTTGCTCAAAAGAAGTAAAATGTGAAAAGAAATTTCAGCTTGAACAGCATTCAAAAACAACTGCACATATTAAAGCAAAGGAGGAGAAGAACAGCACACCACAACAACTACTTCTTACGCATGTAAAGCCTAAGTCCGGTATTCTTAATGCATTTTCAAATGATCTTTGTAGGGCTTTCTTAAGCAGCAACATTCCATGGAATAAATTAAACAATCCAGTTCTGCGATCATTTCTTGAGAAATATTGTGTAAATCAAAAAATACCAGATGAATCAACTCTTAGGAAAAATTACCTACCTCCGCTATATGAATCTACCCTGGAATTGATCCGTTCTGATATCGGAAGGAACTATGTCTGGATATCGGTGGATGAGACAACAGATTCATGTGGCCGTTACATAGCAAATTTCGTGGTTGGTAAATTACATCCAGACGAACCCGGTAAGCCGCATCTTCTTGCTTGTAAAGTACTAGAGAAAACCAACCACAGCACAATAGCAAGATTTGTAAATGATTCTCTGCGACTATTGTGGCCATCTGAAATTGAGGATAATTGTTGTAAAGTGCTTGTACTGCTCACAGATGCAGCTTCGTATATGTTGAAAGCAGCAAAGACCCTCCAAGTATTTTATCCGAAACTCATACACGTAACCTGTTTAGCGCACGGATTACACCGCATTGCAGAAGAAATACGCACACAGTTTCCAGCTGTTAACAATTTAATTGGATATGGGAAGAAGCTGTTTCTGAAAGCACCAGCTCGTGTCCAGTTCTACAAAGATTGTCTACCTGAAGTTCCTTTGCCACCTGAACCTGTCCTGACTAGGTGGGGGACATGGTTATCTGGAGTATCATTTTATCAGGAGAATTTTAATGAAGTGAAAGAAGTGGTTACAAAACTTGAAGATGAGCATATTGCGTGTGTCCGTGATGCAAAAGTTGTGTTTGAAACCGCTACTGTTTATTAAGATGTGAATTTCATTCATGCACATTTTTCTAAACTTCCAAAATCCATTGAGAGCTTAGAATCTTCTGGTACTCCCCTTCATGAATCACTTGATCTCGTTGAGAAAGCTGCATCTTCATTGAATTCCGCTCCAGGCGAAATTGGAGAGAAGATTAAATGCAAGTTAGAAAAGGTGTTGAATTCGAACCCAGGACTGAAGAAGATTAAGTTAATTAGTCAATACTTGAGTGGTACTAGGGTATCCTTGCCAGATGTATGCTCCGAAACTTTGGTGCCCGTGTATGGAATCACATTAGTTGATGTAGAACGATCATTCTCAGCCTACAAACTCATTTTGACGGAGAATAGACATAGTTTGTCTCCAGAAAACATTGGAAGACTACTAGTTACCTATTGTGATGCTTCTTTTTGCAACAAATGATACCTGTAAATAGGTAAGTGAATAAAATTGCATGTTTTAAGTGCATATTTCATTATTTTCCGTGCATATATTCTAACTTTTAGTGCATATTTTCAGGTTTTTTTTTAGTGCATATAAATCCGGGCCCTAGTCATCAATTACATTTGGCATACAAACCTTAAAATTTCAACACCCGATACAAAATGAACTTGCTAAAATTTTTGGTCACTACCTAACATCAGCAATGTTTAGTACGAAAGTTTTTAATGACTATGTGTAGAGCTGTATGAATTATTTCGTTATTGACCGTAGCTCATTTTACACGAGAATCGTTTATTTTTCACCTATATGTAACGGGACCTTCTGAAAATCTGTTAGGGGCTTGAGCCACCTTGGTCATCAGCCCGATGTAGTTGGGCATGTGTTAAATTTGTCTGATAACGTGCATAACCTGATAACCTGTGTAACTGTAGACACAGGGATCAGGTAGGTTCTCCAGGACTTTAAGTAAGGTACTATCCAGGCATTTGCCTGGAGGGAATGAGGAGAATACCACACTCAGGATAGCTTCTGTCAGTGCTGGAGTTCCGAGCCTACGATCTCCGGACTTGCAGCAGCTGCCCTCGCGGCAGTGGTGGACGAGATACCGAGCACGGCTACACCACGGGGCCCTCTAAAAAAACAGTTGACAGCACGGTGAAATACTGTATCATAAAACAAAGAACAGATATATTGACACAACAGTACGCCCATAGTCCACCTGTTTACCATCTCTTGATGAATGCAGTATTTTTGCATTTGTCTGTTGGCCCAGGCTAGAGTAAAATGTGGCATCCGACCGATGCCTCAGTCTCAACCATGACTGTGATTATATGGAAGCTATTGAGGTACGAGTGGTGCAGATTAATGGCATTTGGGGCTTAGCAAGTTCTTGAGGATGCTGAGAAAGGCTCTACACATAGGGTTAGTCCTGCTGTACTGGCTCAGTGAGGAGCAATGGCAAACTACCTCACTTCTCAGCTTGCTTATTACGCCTCATTATAATTTGCTCTCTTGGGTTTTTGTAGTTTCAGCACGCATAACCTACGGTGGCACTTTTTAAAGATCCGACCAGCCTCCGGGCTGACTACCTAACAGACATATACTGCACATACATAGTAATTAAGTAATGCACAACTAAACTTCAACAAGTTAAATTATCCATAGAATAAAACTTGAAAATGACACAACCGTCGCGTCGGGCCTCAAATCCGTTTCTCCTGTATTCCCGACAGGCACGTTTTCCATCTACGTCACAATATACTGATCTCAGCAGTTGACAACCATAGGCTATTTTTGGAACCCTTTTTTTAATTCATAGAAATAAATCAGTTTATCAGTTAGCCTATCTATTTTTATCATTCTTATCACTTTTTGATTGCAGTTCCCTCAGAAAGATAAGCGACGATCGCGGACTTGTACCACAATATTTGTTTCAAAACTTCCCCTCGCCACGTGTGGTTACTGTTTGCTGGTGTACAGGGTGAGAAAGAGACCTTTCAGTAATAATGACAAGCCAAAAAGGTTATCTCAGCTGGATTTCAAAGCATTGTGCGCTCTTCCCCTTCAAGAGGCGGCAATATCGCTATCTTCAAATAGCTGTCAACGTGTGATTAATGTGGGTAACCATTCACTTGTGTAATTATGCCTAAAGAAATATCAATTAGATTTGCTCTTTATCCAGATACTTTATGTCAACGATTACGTAGGGATTTTCATTGAAGGCAAAGCTCCCGCCGTTAACGGGCAAAGGAAAGCAAACGAACCGGATTGTCTTTAATAGTGCCACAAAATCTAGTCCTTTGAAGAACTCAAAAGCTTTGATCTGGCTTGAAAGCTACAAGAATTAAACGTGAGTTACGATTTTGTCAAAGCAGTTGCCGAGTTTTACGTTCACATGGTTCAACTAACATTCTCGCCAGCTTCTCTTGATGATGCGTAATTCCTGAATCTAGGAGACTGTCTCTAACGAGACGTAGCTCGTATCTTTACAGGGGATAACGTTTCTGAACATCAATTACTTCCAGATTCCTACAATCTTACTGCACTGAATATAAGGAGTCCTTTATAATCATTAGAAATATAAAATTGAACGAAGTGTTAAATCGACAATATAGGCCTATTCGATTACTAATACGGAATAATTTGTGCCATAATTTGTTTATACTATGAACGAATCTAGACCACATTCTGTCCAACAAGAGTTGGGGTATCACTTCATGCGGCGATGTCTTGAATTAGTGCTCGGCGTTGCCACATTCTAGTTCTATCAATTTATAATTTTCGTTCGGTCAACACGCTTTTACCCAATTAGATTAGGCGGGATTCTATATATAACATACTTGCCTGGAAAAAATAATATTACATGTACTGTATTAATATAGCTCACTGATAAAGGCGGGATTTTAGTACTACGCGTTTCGACCGTTACGCGGCCATCATCAGTCCTGATCATTAGTCCACGTGACGGTAAAAAACGCGTAATCCTGGTCATGTGGCCGCACGTGCTTGGGTGTGCGTGTGGAAACTATCTGATAACCTGCGTCATTGTGATGGCCAATTAGAGTGTATAACGCATTTGAAACTGTGGGTAGTGTTTAGGTAGGAGGCAGCCGTGGTCTTAACTTAGGAACCATCCCGGGATTTGCCTAGTGTTAAGTGGTGAAATCACGGAAAAGCACTTTTAGGATGGCTGAGGTGGGAATCGAACCCACATCATAACACTTCTGTTTCACGAGGCTAAATGAACACCGTTCCAACTCCCAGACCTGAATTAAATCTCATGGCAGAGCCGGGAACCGAACTCCGATATCCACGGAGACAGGCACGCAGGAAAATGGACTTCAGATACCCTAGGCTCAGACATAAGTCTGTATAAGGTAGTAACGTATTAGGACTTCGGCCGAGCATTATAAAACTGTATAGGCTACACCGTACAGCGGTTCAATATCACTTCCGACTTCTTTGGTTTTAGAACGCCGTTGTACTGGAACTTTACCCTAGAAAGGTTCTTATCGTATCAATAATAGCACGAGTATCTCGCATTAATGACCACCTTAAATGACAACCAAATAAGCCAGAATTGGATCCTGCGACCTAAACCAGTTGAGCCACACATTCTATCTAGTTGTAAGAATAACTCATCATTTCCATTCTGACATTTTAAGCATGAAATATCGACTATAAACCATGATGATTAAGACAACTTACTTACTGGAGTAATTAATGTATACAAGTAATGAATAACCAACGACTATCAACATCTTTGTAGAGCTCATTGTATTTTTTCGCATAATCGACATTATTGATAGTAAAACCTCAGTAAAACCGTATGAAGTTGAATCAACTTCTTGTCCCGTTAATGTATGTTGTGGTTATCATCTACCGTTAGCCTCTATGCAATAATGTTGATCTTGCCAACACTTTTTCCTGCATGTTACCTTCTCCAGCCTTATCTCATAGCTCAAGGTGCACTCTTGGGATCAAAGCTCTTGGGAAGGAGATACACACCTCGTAAAGATCAAATCTTTCTGATAACCATTACAAAGCAGCGTGTTTGGACATGGCCTTCTTAAAGCCTATTCCATAACACGATAAATGTGACTATATGACGTACCGGCTTGAGATCGATGTCAATTGGCAATATGTGGACATTGTCGATGGGTAATAATTATTATGGGAGGCTGTGGTACTGTCCATTGTTGTTTAATCATTTAGGAGCATGGGCAACGTGGTCATCAGACCCGTTTACTTGAGTGCGAGTGGATAGTCTAATAACCTGTGTTATTGTTGTTTGAGTCTTCAGTCTTTTGACTGGTTTAGTACAGCTCTCCTTGCCTCCCTGTCTTGAGCTAATCGTTCCATATTTACATAACTACCACACATTACACAGAGTGCCACGCTCCAAACAAAGGCAATCAAGAATGACCCCCTGGGGGGACCACTCATCGAGAAACCTTGAACTAAACGTTGCAACCACAAAGCACTTGCATTAGCAAGGTGACTGGGCTGTGATAAGCTCATCAGGCAATGTTGTTCCTGAAGTTCAGCACACATTTCACCTGAAAAGCTAAAAAAAACATAGCCAATGCCTCATGAGAACATTAATGTTGAAACACCATATCATTAAAATAAAAAATAAAAAAAAGAGAGAGGCTATGTCGAAATTTTTCGGAAGTCGACTCGAAACATGGTACCCATTGCAATAGCCTAGGTAGCTTTCTAATGAAATCTACCTGTAAAAACTTGTAGTTTTACGTGATAGTTAATCTCCCGATCATGAGCCACGAAACTACCAATTTTACGTGGAATTCGAACCACAGGACGTGATAATCAACGAAAATCGCGCATGCATTGATCGGGATTCGAACCCAGTCCACCTTGGTGAGAGGCAAGCAACTTGGCCACTGCATCACCATCCCCAAACCATACCAAAGCGGGAGCCTCTATGCTCTACTTACTCGCACAGGCACTCACCAATATTAACCTTCGGTGCACGACCCTGTAAGATTTTCTTCAACGAATTGTGTAAAATTTACGGCTAAACGGGGATTTAAGACAAATTGACTTACGATGAAATTTCATATTGTTCACCCATCTGTTTGTATGGCATTTAAACAAAATGTTCCATAAAGAACCAATACCCTACGGTATTCTAAACTTTGTTGTTGTTGATCCATCTGGGCTTGGGACATCTCGGTCATGAGTCCTGTGTAGTTGTGTGTGTGTTGTTATTGCCTGATAACCTGTATTCCTGTATTAATATGAGTAACTCTATCAGGGAGAGGGATGGCAGAGTAGGCTGTTAGCGCTGGGATTAGAAGCTGCGATCTCCGGACTAATTGCAGATGCCTTCGCGGTCTCGGTGCACCATTTAATGTTGTATTCTAAGCCAGATGATCTCATTGTTTTATATCCTGGCATATATTTGTGAGTAAATAATACGTATGGATGCCATATTGAATAAGTAAATTTGAGGGACTTGAATGACTACAGCAGAGTGAATCTCTCGTACAATACTAACTTACCTTTCTATCAAGTATCGAAATTGTAAAATGATTAAATCGTGAATTATTTCCCCTTGCGTGTTGTATGACGTATGAAAATTAATTTTATTAATGGTATCAGAGCTATGAGTCATTTCAAAATGGCATTTTATTTGCAGTTGGCAGCAATGACACACTTGAAAATATAAAAAGGCAGATATCCCTAAGGAACACTTGGCACACACCATTTAAAAAAAAAATGTTCATGCGTTAGAATGTTATAAGGGGGGGGGAGGGGGACACACACAGAAACATTCCGGATTGATATCACAAACCTACTTTAACATTAGATTTTTCAAAATATTAAAAATAACTTATGTTTGGCAAATATTGCTTGTCGGTTAATTCACTCTATCTCGTTCCAAAAATGTACACTGTTCGTGGTGCTCTTCCGTGTAAAAATATTAAATTAACTACTTGCTACATTAGGTCAACGGCTGCTGCACAGTACTTCTGTGGCTCATCAGCCTACTGCGACCTTGACCTATCAAGCGACCACTGCTCAGCCACATGGCCTTCAGATTGCGGATGATGCGTGATCATTGACACTTTCCCTCAGTGTTAACTTTAGATTTCTTGGCCGAGGTCGCTGCCAGTCAGATTAAACAGCTACTGAAATGTCCTCACGGGATTAAGTGCACTTCGTTCTAGCTCTCACGTCAGTTCTATAATCTCTGACGGTGCCGGGATAATTTCTGGGGCAACCAAGGTAAGAGACAAGCGTGCTACCCCTATACCACAAGGCCGGCACACATTGATTCTAAAGCAGATGGTAATTTACAAAATCTAAAGATTTTCTATCAATTAAAATTTGGGTTTATCTTAATTACTTGAGACGGAAGAACAAATGAACATTAGCATTTGGAGAAATTAAACACCCGCAACTAATGACGCTACTCCCAGCTCGAGCAGTTTGTGTACAGTACCAACACAGTGCGTGTTTGTTCGTACGGCGCGACGCCTCCTTCCCTTCCCAGTCGTCAGTCGGCCCCCAGGGATGGCCTACGTCACAGGCCCTCACATGAGTCCCTATGGCGAGGAAATTTATAACCAGTGTGGCTGCACAAACCAATTAGATAAAACACAGTACGTTATAGCGGGGAGAAAAGAAGTCGCTTTCTGAACGGACACTCTCAAAAAGAAAGCGTTGCGCCAAACATCTTCGAGAAGTTTTAACAAGAAAGGGATGAAAAAAGGAGAGGACTTTAATGGGCAAGAACCATGCAAGCAACTGTGTTGGCGAATATTGAAGGAAGCTGGGAGCGAGGGAAATGGAACTAAGAAAAAAAACTAAAAAAACAAAGGCATCCAGAACGCCAGCAACGGAAGGACAACAAAAAAAAAGATCTGGAGATATAAACGAAAGTAGCAAGAGTTCTTGTCAAAACATGAACACACATACACGAGAAAATGTACAAAAAGTCAGAGGAGACAAGAAGCAGAATGTTTAGGAGGGATTTCTGTAAAGAAAAAGAAAAGGCAGAGGCGGAGAGGGGAAAGAGCTGTTTTTAGTTATCTTTCAGCAGTAACGAGCCCAGACGATAAACGGCCCCCAGTCATAAAATGAAACGGATTGCAAAGAAACCCGGCCACTTTGCTACTTTTGAAGTCTTTGCTCCAAAAAGCACTCATTCAACTCGGCGTCCTAATTCATGTTTGGATGAAGATTACTATGGCCTCATCGTAACCTGCCCAAGGGTCTGCAGTTGTCTTACTTCTGCTATTTGGAGATGCAGTGGTCTTTTAATCATTGTGGTTTGGGGCTTTATTACATCGTAACTTCGTCCCACTAATCTTCAGATCTTGATTGAAGAATAGCTACTTAGTTCAAAATTAATTACATTAAATGTATTGGATTTCTACCCCTTCTACGAGTAGTTCAGCGGGATTGATGATTACTGTCGACCAAAGTATTATGTGTACTCGAGTTTGAAGGTTGTTTGTGACGTAACCAATAGACATACATAAAATTCAATAACATCATTATTTTCGTCGTTCTATTTTACGTGAGTTCATGTAGGTTTGGAATTTTTAGTTTATATTTTAATATTTTTTATCGCAGTTGGAACACAAAAAGTGCCCGTTTTTAAGCGTGTTTCAACCATGCGTCACATTTAAGAATTATTATCTCACAAACCCTTCATTATATCAAATCCAAATTTTAACACAATATACATTGGAATGTTGTATAACTGGTTTATTAATTTCAAAATTTTGCGTGTCCAAGAAACAATGTTGTTATCATTTGTCTAAGGTAACGTTTTCTCGGCTTGGGGTGGTTGGAATATGTAGTTCTTGGTCGCGTTATATTCCTTATACATCAAAAAGTTATGCTGTATGACTTTAAAATACGTAAATTAATTCACTTATTTTATATCGGTTTATATTTGAACGGGGAAATACGACCTCGCCTCGCTCGGTAGTGATGGGCTCCATCTCAGCAACGCTGTACAGCCTACCCCGGAGCGGCTGGCAGGTGAATCATGCCTTATTTCCACGAACAAATACAAACCGATATAAAATAAGTGAATTAATTTACGTGTTTCACAGTCATACAGCATAACGTTTCGGTGTATAAGGATTACAATGCAACCAAGAACTACATTCTCCAACCACCCCGAGCCGAGAAAAAGTTACCTTACAAAAATGATAACAACTTTGTTTCTTGGACGCACACAATTTTGAAATTAATAAACCAGTTATACAACATTCCAATGTATATTGTGTTAAAATTTGCATTCGATCTGATGACGGGTTTTTGAGATAATAATTCTTAAATGTGACGCATGGTTGAAACACGCCTAAAAACGGGCACATTTTGTGTTCCAACTGCGATAAAAAATATTAAAATATAAATTAAAAATTCCAAACCTATATGAACTAACGTAAAATAGAACGACAAAAATGATGGTGTTATTGGTTTTTATGTAGGTCTATTGGTTACTTCACAAACAACCTTCAAACTCGAGTGCACATAATACTTTGGTCGACAGTAGGCGAGTTGAGTTTTGTACGGTATATGAGGATGGTTTTACGATCAACCTCATTAGATATGAATGAAGGCGTACAAAACCGCACGAGTTGGAAGATGGCTGTTATTAAACCATTTTATGGTATTAGGCAGCCTACATGCCCGGAGGAAGTGTGAGAAAACGAGGAAAAGCCACACTCTGCGGCGGAATTCGAACTTGCTGTAGGTGACCATCGCTGACGTGGTGTGCGATACAACGCCAGGGGGTAAAAAAAAGTAGGTTATTAAGAAATAAAAGCTCTAAAATATTAAACGTAACTTGTGGTAATTTTAGAGTCTGATGATAGTGATTGTTGTTTTACGGGGCATTACATCTAATCAACTGCCTCTGAGCTTTAGAATTGTTAACAAAAAGAAGAAGCGAACTCTGTACAGTAGATCGCGTACCATAAATCTTTTCAACAGAATTAAGAATATGTCATTAGAAAGGAAAAACCTCGGTTAAGAAAAAAAAAATAATGCTCTGAGACATCAGATACGTCAGCGATAAGGACAAGTGAGTGCCATTCAGGCTATCTCGTGAACTGGTGACATTTCCGGGAAACTAACCTATATTTGACTTATAGCAGCTTGGTACAGTACAAAGCTACAGTAGGGTTTCATGAACCTCAGCTCGGTAGCCATTACCCTCCCAGTTTACCACTTTGGCAAGTAAACTCAAAATACATATATTTGATTTCGAATGGATCATTGTGATCAACTCAAAATTTCGTCTCACTCTTTCATAACCATAATTAAATAAAGAATATCTGTGTCCGAAAGGACCAAATCAGCAAAGAAGTTTGACGATGATAGTCCCATTACGTTTACCTTTCAACGTACATTCTGCAAGCTCCTTAGCATAAAGTAGTTCCCCGATCCCCTATTTGCAGTTCGTATTGCGACCTCTTATGCGTCTCTTGTCCCAAAATCATTAAAAAAAACTACTGGCCATGCGCTACCTCACTGTCATCGGGAGAGCGTGGGTTCGAATCCCACCTTGGCCGTCCAGAAAATGGTTTTCGTGGTTTCCCAATTCCA
Source organism: Meconema thalassinum (assembly GCA_946902985.2). Taxonomy (NCBI): domain Eukaryota; kingdom Metazoa; phylum Arthropoda; class Insecta; order Orthoptera; family Tettigoniidae; genus Meconema; species Meconema thalassinum. The sequence continues at coordinate 1,378,175,585 of OX336388.2, read as the reverse complement.
CCACCAGGCGAATGGTCTACTCTGGCTTATCCTGCCATCTACAACTGGGCCCAATAGCCTCCTAGATAATATCACCTCAACCATCGCATCACATAGGCCTATCATCCAATGTAAGTCGACGTAAACGAACAACTTCATCGTGTTTTATCTTAACTTTAAATAAATCCATTACGAGTACCCGCCTGGCACTGTTGCCACAGATTGGACTTGGAAACAGCGATAATTCTACACCGATATGATTTTCTATTCACAAACGAGGTAGACTGGCACTGCGAATCAAACTGTAAGTTAATACTATGTCACTTTTCGAACCGTAGCTGTTCAGTTGTTTTGTGACCACATGCCACACGAAACGAGCTGTGCGTTGCACTTGTTCTGCTATCCTTCCACCCAAGATGTCGCAAGCTCCTAAAATGAATTAACAACAACAATAGCAGCTATATTTCCAAGAGACTTGGGAATCAATTCCCACGTGAATAATGTTTGAAGTCTTGTGTTCACTGTTGTTTCATTATGTCCCCACAGTACATGCCTGGTTGATCACAGGTAGACTCAATTAGTAGAGTAGACTAAATTTCTCATAGCAAAATTTGCACGTTAGAATTCCATCATCTTAAGTAGAAAACAGCATAAATAGCTATGCCATCACTTACAGTGAATAAATAAAGAGGAAAGTTTCCACAAGTGGAAATCCTAATGCAATGGAGAAATTTAATTTTAGAGATACGTTGTAACTCACAGATGATGGAGTACTGTGCCAAAGTCAACATACGATAAAAGGCCTATGTGTAGGCGTCAACTAGTCGTCTTATCTTGGTTAATAAGATAAGGAGCAGATGAGTTTAATAATATGGATTTGTACAGACTAACAAAGCCTGTTGAGTTCTGTACTACTCACCCGAATGTTAATACGTAACTATACAATAAAAGTTTGGTGCTTTTCAGTCGGCCAACACGAATGTACCCAAACGAGTTGGGTTATACCCTAAACCTGAAAAAATTATGATGAGATTAATAAATACAATAGGATCCTATTATTGTATTTATTAATCTCATGTAATTTTTATTCAGGATTAGGGTATAACCCAACTCGTTTGGGTACATTCGTGTTGGCCGACTGAAAAGCACCAAACTTTTGTTTACTAAGGCAACACTGAAAAATGGCTTCAAACTCCATAATGTAACTAAACAATGTTGGGCATGTGTTGTGTTTTGTAAGATTTCTTACATAATCTGAAAAGTTTTCAAAGTCAACTTTGTGAGTGACTCTGCATACTGTTATTTCTTTACATCAGAAAAGTGATTGTTGGAGTAGTTTGTAGACATTCTAAAAATTTCAGATAAGTCTCCATATCAGATCTTTCGACACATTATTAGTAGACAAACACTGTTTTTGTATATTGCAGTTCTAGCTTTTTACCATAATCTCAGCAGAGTTCTCGTAGGTCATTTTTGAATGAATTTGTAATTTGTAACAGTAGTTTAGGGCTTATTGCTCAAGTACAGTAGGCCTACATGACACCTTCATAGAATAGTTGGTGAAGTGAGACTGCTGATGGGATTGTCATTTCTCAGTCTTGCAACATACTGCATACCTGCCAGCCTTACAAAACCAAAAATCAGGAAAATTCAGGAGATGCAAATAGTGCGTATTAGCTCAATTAATTGGCAAACTATGTTTCAAAATGAATGACGTCAATAATCAATCGTCATTTATTATCCCATTACTTTCACTTTTAACACTATTTTGTCTTTATTTTTATTTTTTTATATTATTTTTCCTATATTTTACATTTTCTTAGTGCTTCTTAGTTCCCATGTGTTTTGAAATATCACATTTCCCACTATGTGAGGTAAAAAACATTACATCGACAAACAGTAGAGTACAGAATGAAAAATAATTGTCCTTTGCTGGATTCAATCATGTACGGAATTTCTTCCGAATTCTGTTTCAAAAGAAATTATTGTATTTTTTGGCCAAAGTGAAGAGTCAAACACAGACCAAAACACTAGAATGTGACGAAAATGTTGCAGAAAATCAATAAACATTCCCTTACACTGAAACAAAGCCCATTTACAAATTCAGGTACCCAAATAACATTCATTATCTGCCCACTATAAACACTTCCAAAGATACCGAAAAAGGTTTGAAGTTCGCCAATGGTTTACAAAAATCGGGAGGATAAATTGAGTAATCGTGAGGTGGGAAAAACTATGGCAAATCGGTAGTCTCCCGCCTAAATCGGGAAAATTGGCAGGTATGATAGTGCAGTAGGTAGGCCTACCGTTTATAAATAGTTCGTATTTCGGATGCTAATTTTTAGTATTTCACCAGTAAGTTAATAGTTGTCACACTTCCTAATATAGCCAAACATGACTTTATATCACTAAAATGAGTAAATCATGACGAAAACCATAACAATGGACAAAATATGCATTTATAGGCAAAATAAAATTGCTCCAAACGAGGTCAGAGACCCTCAATTCGCACTTATGATTTAAAATTTCGGGTAAAATACGCTCAAGAAAATTATATGATTTCCTTAACCTTAGCGATCACCAATTATAAGGAGCTGATGACACTTTTATTTCCGTGAGCAACCGTTAAACGATTACAACTCCCAACTATGCTGTATAAGATCTCGAGTAAGTAGCTAATAAAACGACCAGTATGAGTGTACCTCTATAAGACCACTGTAAGTAGGTAATAAAAAAGCATTCCTGAAAACGCCACCACATATATCACGGATACTAAGCTGACCAATTAGTATCAAGAAGACTGTAAGCTGCAAAATCATCAGCCTGAAAAAAGAGTCCATTGCTCTTTAGGAGAGCAAATGCCTATATAGGCTATATTTATTGAAAACCTCTAGATATAATTATAAACATAATGTGCTAGATTTCTGTTGTCAACTGTGAAAAAACATATCTGTCGATAAAGTCGCTAATTCTCATAAGATCCCATATCACATTATTCAACACAGTATTAGTAGACAAGTAAAAAAGCATTCCTGAAAACGCCACCACATATATCACGGATACTAAGCTGACCAATTAGTATAAAGAAGTTCGTGAGTTTTGGTAGTGTTTTGTAGAGCTATTTTTGTGTTGTATATTTGGATCTGATGATGATCGCTGGTTATTTGATTTTTACAGTTCTAGTGTTTTACCATCAAAAATGCAAAATACCCTAAGTTAGATAATTTCGATATATTTGTTTACAATTCTAGTTCGGGATTATCGTTGTAGTATATCACAGCAATAGTAGCTATTCCTTCAGAGATTACTTGGAGTAGGTATTAAAATAAATAGTTCTTATCTCGGGTGCTTAATGCTTATAGTAAGTATCAGTCATCAGTAGTAGTCGCACTTTTAAAGATTTTGCCGTGGTTTTGGTGGTTGGTTGTTGTAAGTCAGCGACAGTTCGTGAGTTTTGGTAGTGTTTTGTAGAGCTATTTTTGTGTTGTATATTTGGATCTGATGATGATCGCTTGACGAGCTAAACATGCCACCCCACCATTTGTTAGAGAAGTGTGTTAATGTACTGTATAAACATGAATGTAACATTTCTTTCACGTAATAGTGTAATAATAATTATTATTACTTTCCACCCAATCCAGTTGGGTACTCTTGTATTGACCGACTGAAAAGCAATTCTGTTGATTGTTAATACTTTGCCACCAAAACATGCGTAAAAGTCTCTAGATCTAGCGAACGTGTTGGCCATAATGGTGAGCTATTGCTAGAGATAGATGACGGATTCGCGAAATATGGTTTTATAGGCCTACTGTTGATTAAACAACAATAGACCATTATTATTATTCAAGCCATTGTTGGTCAAAATTTGTCTGCACACGTAATATATTTATTTTAATGCAAAATTCTAACTGTCTCTGCGAAGTTTGTTGCGTTATTAACACATTTGTACATTCAACGGGTACTATTGCCGAATGCACTTTTCAGCGTGGACACATTGCAATTGCTATTCTTCGGTTATACGTGCTCTCAAACCACTGGCTTGACTAATTTAAAATAATAATGAAACTACAGTATATTTAAGTCGAAAGGTGATTTTAAATATTTTAATTATGCAGCGCAAGAGTTATGTACACAATATTTCCTCGTGTAGCAATTTATAAATATGATGATCTCGAGTTTTTTTCTTTCACAAGAATCCAATCTACGGGACGTGACATTTCACCTCTAAATTCTCATATGCATCATACGAGAAACTTTCTCACACTTAAATCTTCATATACTCCATTTGGGAGATTGTTATAGGCTATGTCAGTTCCGATGTCACTAATAACAAGTGTGTCAATACAACACTATAGTTATTAAACTTTAACAAACTTAATAATGGCACAACGGTAACATTCACGCCCACTGGCATCTGCAATCTGATATTTCCTTATTTCTTTCTTTCTTTCTTTCTTTCCTTCCTCCCCAGTCAAATACACAGCATTTTGTACAATTTGATCAGTGGATCTGTGTGCAATATAATGAATTTTATGTTATTATGCCGAAATCTATCCCAAGTTATTTTATAAAAAAAAAAATTTAGTCACTGCAAAATAGCATCCCTAACTATTGTTGTAGCCGCAGAAAGCTACAGGCAACCACAGTAGAATGAGAAAAACCAGTTCCACCAAATGTGCTAATTCCCGGAACAATGCGGGACACCACCCTAATGTCTAAAGTACCATTACATTCATTGCGCCCATTATGTTGGCCTTTATGGCTACAATTAGTTACGCCTCTAAGTTGAAGTTTGGAGGAAGTCTGGTGACCTCGGTTCACACACTATCGGTCATACATGGAAGCAAGCTATCCAATGAACTCTATAGTCAGTGAGACGAGACAGACGGAATATCACAAGCCCAAAATTTGCACTGGGTTCTTAAAATTGATGGAGTGAAATATGATACCACCGTTCACCCGCGAATTTATGCTGAAATATAAATAATTCGATATCATATTACAGTCTATTAATGAGAACCTCATATCTGTATTTGGCTAATAGGCTACTTCGCTTCTTAAATCACGGACGAGGTGATGATTAAAAGAAACAGCCTAAGTTTATTTTTATGTACCCATTTGTAATAGTTATTTATTTTGCTCTTTGTTTCAAAAACAATCGTTACTTTTAAAGCAAAACACTGAACGAAAGCCATTATAAATTTAATTCCGAACATTGTTGGCCCTGACTTAGATAGATACGAGAGGGATAAGATTGCTCTTAGTAGAAGTTTTCCAGTGTGCCCAATTAGATTGAATTGGGAACCCTTCGCTCCGACAGCCACGGGGGTAGGCAGACGACCTCGATGTTCCGCCCTCTTAAAACAACAGACACTTAGGCCATCACCACCAGTCAAGGGAGCACTATGGTCGGGCAAGTAAACTGTAAACGAATCATAATAATGGGTGTGAATGTGAAACAAAGAATTCTAGCCTATGTTACCCCTTATTACACTAGTTTCTACGAGGTCTGGAATGAGATAAATAGAGTGGTTTAAATATTTTACATCCAGATGCCCTTCTCGATGCTAATATCATCAGAGGACTAATGAGACACGAAGTAATGAAGCTGAATGAAACTAGCAATCTAACGTCAAAGAATATTTTCAATCGGTCTACATCATTTGCCAGCCACTTGGGATTGCGTGCTAGATGCGAACGTGCTAGTTGCAGACAACCCTAAAATTGATACCCTGTTGGTGCTAGTTGCGGACATTCCCTGCGCCACGCCCAACGATTCGTGCAAGTTGCGGACATAGTTTGCTCTAGTTACCAATTAGCGGCCGGAAATATGAAACAATAGTTCTCACAGATCAGGCTTGCTTGTGTGGTTAATTCTTCTCGCGTCCTCTTTCTACAGATTGACTGCGCCACCTCCACCTGTGTCTCGGCAACATTTGGAATGCACAGATAAGGAGTATTTCCAGTGACTTCATTGCTTGGGGTAGTTTTTAATGCACCCTTACATTTCACACGCCGCTCCTGAACACACACCCTGGGATAACATTTCCAGTTTTGCGATGCTGCCCATATCGGTACCCTTCAAAAATTAGGGAAGGCTTCCCTTTAGTTGAGAGAATAAATTCCATTACTGCACGAAGTTCCGAAAAGAGATGACCAACTGACCTTCCGGGAATTCCCAGGGAGTAACCTAGGCGCCTGGCTTCCCGATCCTTGTCCGCAACTACCAACACCTAATCATGACCTTCATACCATGTTCGCAACTAGCACCATCCGCAAATCACACGACACCGCCACGTGGTGTTGGGGGTAGCGCGCCTGCCTCTCGTCCGGAGGCCCCGGGTTCAATTCTCGGCTGTCAGGGATTTTATAAACTGACGTGAGGACTGGAACGGGGTGCACTCAGCCTCGTGAGGATAATTCAGTAGCTGTCTGACTGTGAGGCAGCACACCGGTCAGGTAAACAGAAATTAACGGCCGAGGGCAACCGACGCGCTGACCACGCGTCACCCCAATATCTACAGGCCAAATGGCTGGGCAGCGGTCGCTTGGTAGGCCTAGGACCATCATGGGCTGTAGTGCCAGGGGTTATTATTATTATTATCTTGCATTATCTAACGGTGTTTAGGAAATAGTCCACAAAACCGTTAATACATGAGAGCCTTTGCAGAATGGATATGGCATGCAAATATACACAAATTAATGAATCAAGTATGACATTACCCCCTCCAATCAAAATTGGTGAATTGCCTAATACGGGCTCATGAACAATGAATGTCGGAGGGAATGGTTATATGCTGCGCGAAGGTATAGAGTATTATACGGTCTGATGAAATTACCCAACCAGATTTGTAAATCAACACACATCAATCATTTCTCGTCTAAAAGCGACCATACAGACTTTAGTATGGGTCAATCATTCCTTCGCTTATTACGAGTTAAACCTCAGTAATCAAAGCCTGCAAATTACAGATGTTAAGTATCCAACCATAACTGCAGTCGTGCGTCACATTTTAAATCACGTTTTATGCTCAGTAACCTTATCAATTTCTTTACACGTTATGACTCTGCCGGAGAGACTTCAGTGGAACTTGTTATCGATTAATGACTCTTGCCTCTTAATGGCTATGAGAGGTTGTCAAAGGCCAATTACGGGAAATATGCCGTTATATTCTGAGGAATCCCGCACGCTGCATCACTAGGTAAGTGCTTCACTACAATGTCTATCATCTACTGCATAGTTTACATGCTCAAGCGGGCAATTCCTAACTTCATCTTCTTAGCTGGTTAGAGTAACATGGTCTATGCCCAAGATCGCGGGTTCAAACCCGGCCAAAGTCGTCGGATTTTTTAAGAACGTTAAAAATCCCTCAGTATGCCTTCCTTCGGAGGGGAAGTAAAGCCGGCGAACCCATGTCATAGATTTATGGCATGTTAAAGAACTTTCCACTAATTATATATAGGTTAAACATTTGACTAACGTTCTTAGGTTCCTACGTTCGTTGTCAAGAAGAGTTTAGTGCTTTTCAGTCGGTCAACACGAATGTACCCAAAAGAGATGGGTTATGCCCTAATCCTGAAATAAATTACATGAGATTAATAAAATTATTTATTTATTTATTTATTATTTATTTATTTCAGGATTAGGGCATAACCCATCTCTTTTGGGTACATTCGTGTTGACCGACGGAAAAGCACTAAACTCTTGTTTACTAAGGCAACACTGAAAATATGGCTTCAAACACCACAATGTTCGTTGTCAAGAGCCGACTGTGGTGGCATCTGGTAACTTAGTTTTGAACTAGTGGGTCGTTGACGGTGGCGTTTGGCGGCAAAAGTAGGAACTACTTGGAAAAATTGAATGTCTGCAGTCCTTACTTGAATTAAAACAGATACACACACTAATACAGTAATCACAATTAACACCGGTTATCACACAGATTCTACACACACCCAAAGTACACGGGGCTACATGACCGCGTTGTCGCAGCCCCTAAATTAAGGAACCAACCAAGAGTAACATGGTCATTAGTACCACTAACTTCAACAACTTACGCTGACATAATACTCCGTTGCAGATCTCTGTAGTTTCTGCAACCGGTACCTGTTCCCGTTTCAACGGATAAAATGCGGTGGATTTGTATGTGATAGGTGGTTGTCATGGTCTGGTACCTATCCAGGCGGTAAGCTTAAGAGGAGTTAACGAGATAAAATGAATGAAACTGGCCAAGGAGTTAAAGGAAGTAGCCGTGGCCAATTAGAATGTACCGGCCCATCATTTGCCTGGAGTTGAAACTGGGAAACCACTGACAACCATTTCAAGAACGGGTGACAGTGGGAATAAAAGCAATTAAGTGAGTCCCAAACAATATAGAGGCATACAAACACTAAAAGTAAATTAATGTTGGCAAGACGAAAGATAACAATAATAAAGTTTTATTTTATATCAATTACATTGTCTATATGGGTCCAAAAACCAATCAATCAATGAATTCTTAGCATTACAAAAAAGAGCTTTCTATCTTGAACACGGATGTTTTAATAATATATTTGGAATTTGTGTACATGATGAAATGTAAGAGTTGTGGGTCATTTTTACGGGGCCGGTTTTTTTCCACTTTCATAATTAAAATGGATATCGCTTTAAGGGGGTTGATTTTCTTAAATAAATCTCAGGCAATAAGTATTCACAGTAAAAATAAGTCCGATTCGTGCTTGGCATAAATATTGTATTGTGGAATATGCTAGGTGGTGAAGATTAACCATGAAATAATCATAACCATTGACTAAGCACTCCTGTGGATAATTTTATTTAGGCTAAACAAATCGCTAGTAGGCTAATCAAACCAAACTGCAACATACTGAAAATTCCACTCGAACGAAGAAAATAACAAGTTTATGATAACAAATTAAGAACACAAATAACATAGTAGTCTATTAACAATACCAAACGAATGACCTCTTTCGTTAGGCCTTGATTACGTGCTCAGATTTTAAAGAAGCAATAAATCCTAGTTTAGCATTTACGATGCTGAAACAATAACTTGTCACCAGAATATTTACAGCATGAGCGACGAAACAGTTACGTAAGCCTGTATAGGCAACGCTGTGAAACAATCTTCTCTTCCTCTAAATCAGCTCTCACTCCTGTGATCTGACGAACTAGTTTATCTTTACTGCAAAGCCTAGTAATGATTATTTAAAAATCAACATTGCTTATTATACCATCGCGTGAACCCTTTTAAACTGGTCCAGTGTATTAAGTTTGAACACAGAAGGTGATTCAGGAACACGATTGCTTTGGATTCAAAAAACTGTTCCGATATCAAGTTTTCTAACCAGAACTTAAAGTGTTATGAACTACTATTTAACTACAGCAAATTGGACAGGAAAATTAGAATGGTCACATTATTTTAGGTGTAAGCACAAGAACACTGAAGATATGATCTAGTGATGACAAACATGGAAGAGAACCTAAAATTAGAAACAAAATTATCAACAAAGCGTTTATGATTTAACTTCCGGAGCAAACATGAAATTTCCACTTCAAACCTCGTAAAGCTCGATTTTATACAATAACATACAGGGTCATTCATATAAAATAAGAACGCCAAGCGGCGGCTTTGTTCTCCGCCGATGCGGTGACCTTCGCCGAGCAGGTGGCGCGCCACGGCTCCCTGCTGTAGAATTGAAAGCGCGCGCATAGTACATAAGAGGGCTGGTTTTTTTTCCTCTTTTTTTTTTCAAGTTCCGATGGACTGTATAAAAATAACAGATTGACATTATCAAACTTGACCTTGCAATAAGCGTGCAGGTGTTCAGTCGCCAGTCTAAACCTCAAGTGCTAACATGGTGAGACAGTTATCATTGCAACATCGTATTTTTTTATGTAAAACGTATTTTAAGTACGAGTCGGCTCGGCGGGTACGTGAAGCATTTGTTCAGCGATTTCCTGATGAAGTGCCACCTTCACTAGCACAGATTCACGTAAGTTAGATGACATTGGCGAGAATCTTGAACGGTCTCCGAATAAATCACTCACAAAATTAGCACAACAAGTAGGGGTTTCGGTTTCATCTGCATACAGAGCTACAAAGCTGTTACATATCAAACCGTACAAGTTTACACGGGCCCAATGTTTAAAACCTGCTGATCCAGCCACAAGAGTGAGATATTGTGAGTGGTATCTTGCATTATTGAATGATCGTTTATTTGACCCACAGCTTGTGTTCTTTTCGGATGAGGCCTGGTTTCACCTTAATGGGCGTGTGAACAGTCATAACTCTCGCTATTGGTGTGCAGAAAACCCTAATGGTGTTTATGAAGTCCCTCATTATGATAGGAAGATCGGTGTTTGGTGTGCTGTTCGTGCCGGAAGAATAATAGGGCCAATTTTTTTCGAGACGACAGTAAATGCAGAGAGGTACCAAGATAACATTTTGAAGCCGTTCTTCAATCAGTTAACGGAAGAAGAAAAATCGCGAGGGTGGTTTCAACAAGATTCAGCCCATGCTCATACAGCAGAAGATTCCCTTCTTACAATCTCGGAAGTGTTTGCAGACAGAGTGATCAGTGTTGGTCTATTTCCCCCTCGTTCTCCAGATCTAACAGTGTGTGATTTTTACTTGTGTGGTAAACTGAAAGAACAAGTGTATCGAACAAATACTCACACATTGGAGGAACTGAAAGAAAACATTACGCTGGCAATCAGGAACATTACAGTGGCAGAACTCGCTCGCGTCAGCCAGAATGTGGTTATCAGATAGACTACAATGCCTGTATAACCCAGGAAGGACGACACTTCCAACATCTTTTATAAGGTAAGACTCAACGACTTGTTCGTTTTTAATGATGAATTTTTGTTTTTCCGTAAATTTTAGTTATTTTTATAATTATTAGTTTTTTTTTGTTTCATTAATTTTCGGTCTTTCCACCTCTAAATTTTAAATTTAATTCCAAATTTGTATACTTCAATCTGTGTTAAGAGGGGCAGATGACCACGTAGTTCCTCCCTTTAAAACAACAATAACTAACTAATTAACTGAAGTAAGATTTCAGCATTGTACACACGCTAGCAAGGCCGCTGCATCTGTAGCATATCTGGATTGTACACACGCTTAAAGCAGGGGGCCGTGGCGCGCCACCTGCTCGGTGAAGGTCACCGCAACTGCGGAGAACAAAGCTGCCGCTGGGCGTTCTTATTTTATATGAATGACCCTGTACAGCCTTCGACAAAGGACACACAGTTTCAACATTTGAAAGAAATCAAAGATAAATAACTGGCCAAATCAATGCGCAGGGAATCGAGAGTTCAGCTGCCAGACTTGCATGTCATCATGACGGGTAAGAAGGGTCCCTGACATGAGTAAAATATAATGTCCTAGTTCACTACTGTTATATGGTGGTTCAAAGCTAGTATACAATACCATCGGGTTTATTCATCACTTTGTATCTGACGAACAGTTACAGATGAAAATACTGTAATACTAAATTTCATGGAAGCTCCGCTAATGAATCTATAAGCGACAATGAGTTGCGAAATTAATACGTTGATGAAATATCCCCTTGTTTACGACAAGGAATAAATTTGTGCACTATAAATGCATGTTGCATACATAAAATAATATGTTGTTGACTCGAGTGTCAAAGCCCCCGTTTGTAACATCGTGATCATATTTCACGTGCGCTGGAAGGCAGATGGGGGTCGAGCTGCACGACCTCTGCCACCACGCTCCACACTAATGCACTCTCCGCCTTCTAAACATCATCCCGGTAATTATCTGCACACCAGTTATCGTACCTCGCCGCATCGCCGATACAAACCCACATTTAATTATAATTTTAAAAATCACACATTAAAACAAATTAGCCTACACTAACTTTTTAAGATAGTATAGTAACTTACAGTTAAAAGACAAGCATACTTTAATAATTAACATAAGAATAGGTCTCAGCCAACATGATTTTCATTAAAATAGTAAAAGTGGCATGTGATGGAAACAACTACTATTTCCTACTAGTAGGCTATCCTACGAAAAGGACCTTTAAAATGGCATTGACAGGTTAACCTACCAAACCTCAATGTTCAGCCATTCATTTTTGCCATGATTATCTGTGACTTCTCCATATCTAAACAGATTTTATAATTTGGATGGCACTGACATAAACTTATTCATGCCCATATTCACATTCAATCATATGTATTAAAGCCAACTTATGTAGGACATTAAATGCGGATTTCATTTAGGGACTTGGATATCGTGGTCATTCAGACCCATTTAAAAAAAATATAGGTAGTAGATAATTTTTATCAAATACGGTACATGTAATATCACTAAACTTGGCTTGGCATTTTAACATAAACACTCATAATAGTAAAATATGGAATCTAGGGAAATATTCCCTTAGCTAATTGCATTTCTAGAGTCTACAATAAGTATTTTTTATCATTTTAAATGATCTTGTCGACTTCGTCGTTACGCTGAGGTCTGGCGTTACGTTACGGCGACGGGACGAAATGTACCGAGAATGCACTGAGGTGTATGACGTCATAGTATCGCTTAAGCTTCCCCTCTCTCCGCGCGCTCCGGTGAGCGTGACGTCATCCAGCCAGCTACCTCCTTTGACCTTGGTTTGCACGCATGAGGCTTTCACCCAGCATTTTTCGGCATTTGTAGCATTTAAAATGATATTAAGTCTAGAGTTTCAGATCACTCTTTTTAGATGTTTATGTCTATAAATGAAAAGGCACGTCGACTATATCATGTTAAACAGGATGTGTTTCATTTCAATTGTATGAAAACAGAAATGAGAATCACAAGTTACAGGGTTTAATCTACTTTAATACGGTATCACATTGAGCACTCTGATGCATTCCGTACAGTATGTACCGAACTGCGAATCGCTGCAAGTAAGTGCTGACCTCAACAACCACTTTAGCAAAGAAGTACACACCCATCTGCCATACACTGCCTAATATTTTTTTCGGGGGGGGGGGGGGGGGGGGGGGAGAGGAGGTTTCCCGCACCCCTCGCTAGGCACCCGACCTTACTACTGGTGCCTCCGACATGCAGTTAGTCTACATAGTAGAAGAGAAAGCATAGGGTATTGGAAAAAGAAGGATTGCCCTTTGAGGCTTGTCGCCTGTCCCATCGCGGTCGCGATCTACCAGGCATCATGGGTATATATTAACATTGGTATATTATTATATATGTGCACATATAAATATGTACACATATATAAAGGTAAGATTGTAGGGCCAGGGAAAACCGCATAGACAGCAGAGTCAACAATACGCTAATTTATGGCAAGGGAGACCCATTGTATTGGCCGCGTATGAACCCCTCCACTTGGCTTCTCTAGTTGCATGGGAACGCTAGCGATCATGCTAAATAATTTACAGCTCCGCAAGCAGCTCGCAGCACACGACACTGTATTTGAAGAGGCCATGATAAGCCGCAAACAAACAGTGTTCAAGTCCAAAATAAAACATCGTTAAGAAGGCAGTGATTTACTCAGTAAATATTACACCGATCATCATAGCAGCCGAGAGATACACAATGGGATCGAGAAAACAACACGAGTTACGTTCGAGAGCATATAAGTACTAAAATAAGACTAAAATGATAAATATTTGCCGTTATCTTAACTGTCTTAAAACGGCCCCTTATCGTTTATAGGCTGTTGATATATTCACATTTCGAGGATAGCTCTTATCTGAAAATTGAGCTGGTTAACTTAATTGTAAACTGTAATTTTGATACATAGCGTTAGGCTTATGAGATCTTACTCTCCGGACATCCCGGATGGTGAATGCTATTCCAATACCGGCACTATTCTGTTTAACATCCACAGGACATGTCCAAGTTCCTTCCTAAAGGAAGGCAAACCGTGGCAATGGAAAAGTGTCTTAAAAATACCGTTTAATATAAATAACCTACACATAGGATTGTTGTTGATTCATTTTACGTTCTCCTCGAAATCATGGTCATGTAGTTCCGTGTACTTGGGTGTGTGCTGAAGCTGTCTGCTGTACTAATGTGTGTATTTTTAATTGGGGTTATGATTTCGGTATAAAGCGGCCGTGGATACAAAGTAAGTACCATCCCGGCATTTGCCTGGAATAGAAGTAGGGAAACTACGGATAACCACTTCTAGGGTGGCTGGGGAGGAAATCGAAGCATCCTCCCCTCAGTTCTGCCTCACGAAGCTGAGTGAAGCCGGTACCAGAATAATTAAATTTCTTGGCAGAGCCAATAATCGAGCCCAAACCTCCGCGGTGACAGCCAAGAATGCTAGCCACTATACCCGAGGTGGATCAAAGCTTAAACCATTGGTTCATCAATGAATAATTCGAGAGGTTATTAAGGGCGGTATGTCATGATGATTTCAGTGCTTATTTTGGGCATATATTGAAGGAAAAATATTGTTTATACTCATTTGACAGAAATTAAGCTGTAAACTACACTTGTAAGCCAACTACAATACTGAAATGTGGTCTAATTTTCTGACTACTTCCCTCCAACTAGTGCATTGACACATTAAAATAGTTCATTTCATATACTTTAAATGTTATGTGTTATATTTATTTTGGCATTCAATTTCTTATTAGACGATGTTTTGTCACATGAAACAAAAACTTCATTATATTTCTTGGTTTCCTATGATCTTACGATCATCGGAAGATTAATTTGAAATAATTCAATACCACGAAATTGCACGCAGCTATTTTCACAGATTGTACTGTAGCCTAACTTGTAATATGAACTAATTATGCGACAAGGTACCATATAACTCCTAAACTGCTTTTACTAGGGTCAGTTTCCTACTCATAAAACGCGTATATCATTAATAGCGAAATATCACACATATTGAAATGATGTACAGTAATTTTAACCAATGAGCACAGACTATGGAAGTGTAATGTGGGATCCTCGGCAGAGCTTATTGTGAACCTCCCAGATTCAGTCATCCATATCAGAACGGTAGCCACAAGCATAGCAATGCTGGGATCACTAAAGCTATACAGAAGAGGAAGGCGTTCCTTCGGTAGTGTCTAGGGTGTCGTTCGTTATTACGAAAATTGCTATTTTCAGTTCACACGACACACTATGCGGAATTGGAAATGCAGTGATTTACAGTCTGATAAAATTAGTATGGCTACATGGACAAACTCACGAAAGTAAGAAGGAAATGATACGCCCATGTGCGAGCGCAAAACGAAGTACTTACTGCATATGCAGGGTGGATCCGTGATGATGTTACAAACTTTCAGGGGTGATGGAGGAAGGCAAATGGACCCATCTGAGATAAGTAAACATCGAGTCAACAGTTATTAATAATCGCAGCTTTTTAACGACCACCCTCAATTCTAGTCCTTAACAGAAGCCGGGGTGCGGAATTTCGTCCCGCAGCCGTTCGTTAACGTGCCGGAAACCAACGACATCAGGTTGGCACGTGTAAACACCCGTAAACGCCACTGACCGCAGTAGGGTTTGACCCCGCTAACTTGGGATTAGTAGACCAACGCCGTATCCACTTCGTGGCCAGCTCGTTTACCCGATCTCACCCCACATGATTTCTTCTTGTGTGGCCATGTGAAAAGTCTTGTGTATGAGACACCTGTCGAGACTGAGGAGGATCTCCTGTTAATAATTCTCGTCGCCTACGACGCTGTTCAAACGACACCGGGGATATTCGAACGGGTACAAGCCGGACGTTTGTTTTAGAAGATTGCCCTTGACCTTGAAGCTTGCGGGTGAGCCTTTACACAGTCACTCTCTAGCGCCGTCGCTTCACATTTGTCACCACCGCTTTGATGTAATGGAATTCCTGACTTGAGCACGTGACGACACCACCGTGCAGACAGTACAGTCCACGTCGAAGTATTGTGTAGCGCGAAAGTACAAGTTACATAGTTGCGAAGAGAACCCGATTATGTTTGCCAGTGACTGTACTTCAGCAGTAGTGTGAGACAGCTTTGTCAATCATCGGACCGCATGAGGCAGCTGACAACAACGCAGGTACTGTTGTAACTCGCCTCCAGGCTTCTATTAAGATTTTTCACTCGTCTAAAAGAAACGTCCGGCCTGTACAACAGACTTTGTGTGACGATGCTATGCCTGCATTGACGTATGGGGACGCCATTTTGAACAGTTGTAAATGTAGCAGCGTGTGAAACGTGTGCAGCTAAGCGGTATTAAATGAGTACCTAGTATTTTGCTTGTACAGTAACTTGTGACTCGATCGTTTCCGTACATAGATCCATTTGCCTTCCTCCATCATCCTTGAAAGTTTGTAACATCATCAGTAGGGACCGGAAAAATTAGCATCTATTTGTTTCAAAATTAGCATGTATTTTCTTCAAAATTAGCATCTATTTTCTTCAAAATTAGCATCTATTTACAAAGTTAAAAATCATCACATTGTAATATTATTTTAACGACTTCAAGGTTATGAAGTGCAGTTATAGTCCTCAAACGAAAGCATTGTCAGTAGTTCAGCATTGCTTTCTTTCAAATTGCACCGTCTGTCTGTAACCACTGAGTTGTAATGGGACAACACACGCTCGCTATCTACATTGTTCGTTGGGGTCCACAAAACAGTATTTAGCAAATATGCTGAACTCTGTCTGAACTGCAGTTAATGCAAGCATGATATCACATTTTTCACTTTCTTTCAACTGGGTTTGAATTGCATTTAGCCAACCGTGGCCGAAGACGCGGCAACGATGTACAGCGTGCTAACACTCACGCTGCGCCGTATGCTTGCACGCGGCCGAGTTCTGATGCGACGCAATGCGTAAAGACGAAATCATTGAGATTCGAGAAGACTGAACGGCGTTTCCCTGCGATGTAACAGTAGGCCTACTTGCGCAACTGTTGTGGCGCGCTAATTGCTAATTCGAACGTATCTCAAGGTGGCGAATTTAGCCAACCGTGGCCGAAGACGCGGCGAACGATGTACAGCGTGCTAACACTTACGCTGCGCCGTTTGCTTGCACGCGGCCGTGTTCTGATGCGAAGCAATGCGTAAATACGAAATCATTGAGATTCGAGAAGACTGAACTGCGTTTCTCTGCGATGTAAGAGTAGGCCTACTTGCACAACTGTTGTGGCGTGCTAATCGCTAATTCGAACGTGTCTCAAGGCGGCGAATTTAGCCAATCTTGGCCGAAGACGCGGCGAACGATGTACAGCGTGCTAACACTCTCGCTGCGCCGTATGCTTGCACGCGGCGCCTCGATCCCTAAACGGCTCGTATCGAAGTTCGGATCAACTCGTTGTTGCTCGCTCTTCCTGTTAGTATCGCTTCGGGTAAGTTCCTGGACAATGACGACTGTTGTGGCGCGCTAAATCGAACGTGTTTCAACCTGAAGGTTATTACGGTCACTTATATGACGGTGTCAGTAATGAATGCGAGATTTATGCGAGTACTTTTTTCCCCCTGAAATTTCAATTAAAAACATGGGGTGCGAGATATACGCGGGGGCGAGATATACGCGAGCAAATACGGTATATCGATCAGAGCGGTTGAAAACGATATGCGTCATATTTGCAGTATTTCTCATGATTTCGCCGAAATATGTGGATTTCGCCACTAAAATATCACATTTTTCGCAGAATTCGCACCAAAATCGCATATTTGTACTAATTTCGCATTTTGGTCAAAATTCGCATTTTGTCGCATTTTGAATTTAGGTACCACACTGCTTCAGAACACCTTAAAACTATTTTAAAAATGGTTTTAACACATATTACAAAAATTCGCATTTATCGCAAATGCGAATTTTTCCGGTCCCTAATCATCAGTGATAGGCTACACCCTGTATATCAACACACCATACACGTTTCACTAAATAACAGGGGAATTTCCCCCTGCATAAAACTATTCTGCGCCCTTTGTCTGAACCTTGTCAAGAATGCAAGAGTTGGTTGACAGGTGGTCATTCCAAGGCAACACACGACGCTACAGAAAACTCCCGCTCCCCAAAAGAAAGGACTGCCCTTAAGAAATTGTAAGAGCTTACTTGGCACTGTATACTTAGGAGCATTATCTTCAGTTCTAAATACGGAACTTCCCTCTAAAAGTGGAATTCCAGGAACACGCCAGGGGACGCGGACCCTGACCATCTGTTGTCGCAAGGTACACAGCCCATTAGCAACCATAGCATCCCAACTAATAGCAAGTATTGAGGCCATATTTTTCAGTGTAAGTCATCTTCATAATATATAAGGACGAATTTGAAATAAGAAATGATACCTACTAGAATACTAATATTTTGGCATGCTATTACCTCCCTACAAGCCAAAAACGGTTTATTTTTTCAAATAAAGAAAATCGGTACAAATCTAATATCACCCCTTCCACGGGGTACCTGACCGGCATACCCGATGTTAACGAACACTAAACACTGGGGTAAAAAGCCCTTTCTTCAACATTACTCTAATTAAGGCGTTCTCAACCTTTTAGAGACTGTGAGCACCGCCCCTATGCCATACCAAGTACCTGAGCACTAATTAATCGAATATAATAATAATTTGCATTATTATTATAATGATACAACAAGCATGTGCCTCCCTTTTCTTTTCACTCTCTCCCTCAGAAGTGCTGAAATACAGTAGCTACGGATTCACCGCTTACCAAGCATGTTTCAACTACTGTAATTGCATGTCTCATACATTTTTTTTTGTCGTGTGGCCTCATGAGAGGCCGAGTGCAGGTCTTTCTATTCGACGCCCGTGGGCGACCTGCGCGTCGGGATGAGAGATGGACTGGATGAAGATGAATGAAAGTGGGCAAGGATGTGGAAGGAATCGGCCGTGGCCTATCAGAAGGTACCGTCCCAGCATTTGCCTGGTGTTGAAAATGGGAAACCATGGAAAACCCCTCATGAGAGGCCGAGTGCAGGTCTTTCTATTCGACGCCCGTGGGCGACCTGCGCGTCGGGATGAGAGATGGAATGGATGAAGATGAATGAAAGTGGGCAAGGATGTGGAAGGAATCGGCCGTGGCCTATCAGAAGGTACCGTCCCAGCATTTGCCTGGTGTTGAAAATGGGAAACCACGGAAAACCACATAGAAGATACATTTTTGTGTGGACAGTCGAGTGGAATCAGCATCTTTCCTATTGCTCATAAAATAGGAATGTTCAATTATTTATATTTTACAAATTGATACATTTGGTGACTGTGAAAACTTGTAATGAAAACAATATTATTCTGAAAAGATGGTATACGGTATTGGCTTTCACGGCACGTGAATTAAAACTCAGCAATTTTTCACGGGCCATGAAAGACAATATACCATCTTGCGCACGTGCGCTTCATAAGAAGGGAGGTACTTCTGTGGAGTTCCGGGCGTGGACACCAAGAGCCCGCTAGGTGTTCCTAGGCGAAACCCCACACTAGACTCGGCATAAAGCTAGAAAAATTGCTGAGTCTTCAATTTTAAATCAAGGTCCTGGCTACATACGGTGGCGTGAAAGAATATAGGCTACCAGAAAATCTACCCCAAAAGGTGACTGTGACATGCATGGACCTCAGTCGAATTCTGCGGCCGATGACCATGGTGTCCCGAGACTAAAAATGAATAAACAATTACAGTATTAACTTATACTTAGTCTACTTATTTATTAAAAATTTTATAGGTCAAGGAACAATGTGAATGTGAATGATAAAGGCGTCACAAACCCCCTGTCCCAAAGCCAGGGCAATTAAGAGATTACAATCCCACAGTCTGACCAGGAATCGAACCCGGAACTCAGCGGGGCAAAGTCCAGCGTGCAATCTTCTTAGCTATGGGAGCATTGCAATGTAATATTTTGATCTTTGAAGCAATAGCCTATATCGGTACCACTTGTAGACTACGTACATTGCTACGGTCTTAATTCCAGTGTTGTAACTCTTCAGTCGGTCAACACGATTGTGCCCAATGAATGGGCGGGGTACAACATATAATATATATACATCGAGCTGAGCCTCTATGGACTGCGTGGTAACAACCAATTTCACTTTAGTGTCTAGGTCTTGTTCCGGCTTTGACTTCCTGCCAGTATCTTCTGACCCCAGCGACGAGTGCCTGTTTATGCTCTTCGGACAAAGGTCCTCTCCGTCTTCCGGAAGTTGATACCATTTTAAAACCTTGGTAGTTGTTCACCAATCTTCTAAATGTGTTCCTGTCACGAATTTCTCGGTCTAGAATACCAATTTGCCTGAGATCTTTTTCGCATTCCTCGAACCATCTCGGCCTTGTTGCCTTAGACTTGATGAAACTCCATATTCTTTTGGTTAATCGATCATCAGTCATCCTCAAAAGGTGACCGTAAAATAGTAGCCGTCTCCTCTTAATTGATGCTGTGATAGGGTCTATGTTGTTGTACAAGTCCTCATTTGCTCTCATTCGCCACTGTCCATCAACCCATCTATTACCTAGGATTTTTCTTAATATTCTACGCTCTCTTTTTTCCAGTTGGTCGGCTTGACCTTTAGTGTTCATGGTTAATGTTTCGGACGCATATAATCCCTCAGGCTTTACAACTGTGGTATAGTGTCGGAACTTGGCCCCTATACTCATAGACTTTTTGTTATAGACATTCTTTGTAATGCGGTATGCCTGGTCTAACTTCCTCATCTTAACATTAATTGCTTCCTCTTCTAATCCATTCTGCTGGATGACTTCACCGAGATATCGGAAATTTGTGACTCGACTGATTTTTCCAAGGTTAGTGATAATCCATTCAGGTCCATCGCAGATGTTTGTCATATATTTTGTCTTCTGAATAGAAATCAGGAGTCCTACCTTTTCAGCAATTTCTGACAAGATATAAATATGTTAACAACTCTTGAAAAAAATTACATGTAGAATAGTAACTAAAATATCTCAAAAATGGGGCAATTGTGATAATTTAATCAATAAGTCTACATGTAATTCTTTCCTGGAGTGTGTTTACATACCCGGCCCATTCATTGGTCACAATCGTGTTGACCGACTGAAGAGCTACAAATGACAATTTAGTATAGGCTACGCTGAAAAAGGATGGCTTCAAATCTCTACATAATTTCAGTGCATTGTTTTGCAAATTTTAGAACACATTTAAGTGCACATTTTGACAAGGTTAGGCAATTATATGGAAACTTTTCCGTCGGTCAATAAACATATCCCAATTACAGGGAAAGGCGAAACAATCAGCTGCAAATAAAAAAAAGGTTTTTTTTTTCAGGTAACTTTTCGCATGTCTGGGATTACAGGTCTTTATATTTGCTTGGCTAGGACTTTCTCGTTCACGCGCTCCGCCAGTGACACCTCAGTTGCCGGCTGCCGCGTGCGCGTATGTACGGCAGAATACAGTGCTTAAAATCAGTATCATGCATTTTCACTCACCATGCTTACAGTAGATGCTGAAAATGTTCCCCATCTGCTGCCAAACATAATGGGCATCTCCTTATGAAGTTTCCGGTTATTCCGGTTAATTTAGCTTCACTAAGGAAATAACGACCGTTACGTCTATTTTATCGTTCACTGAACCTGCACGTTTGAATCTCTTAGCCAGTTGTTTTATTGTGATTGTGTATAGTGCTGTAATGCCTTATGTGAAATATTCGTTACATGAATGTGTATATCTGCACAATACGTACATAAAGTGCAGGAAATCGTGCTCTAGAACAAGACAAAAGTTTCGAGTGAAATTTCCAGGGAGACCCATTTCTATAAATCGGACAATATGGCTAATTTACGATTCAAAGGTACAGGTTCGGTAAACAATAAAAATAGACGTTAAGGTAGTTATTTCCTTACTGAAGCTGAATTAACCGGAGTAACCGGAAACTTCACAGGGAGATGCCGATTATGTTTGGCAGCAGATGGGGAACATTTTCAGAATCTACTGTAAACGTAGTGAGTAAAAATGCATGATACTGATTTTAAGCACCGTATTCTGCCGAAAATACGCGCGCGCGGCAGCCGGCAACCGAGCAGTCACTGGCGAAGCGCGTGACCGAGTATGTCCTTGCCAAGCAAATATAAAGACCTGTATTATGTTGACCGACTGAAAAGTTGTAATATCAATTGTCAATAAGGCAACAGTGTAAAATGGCTTCAAAGCTATATAAACACCGCTATAAATTTAAGGATACGCACATCTCACAACTAAGTACAGTAATGAATATTCCGAGCTTTCTTATTAATGTGATGCTAGAAGTCAACAAAACATCAAGCCTTCATTGACCTGGTAGAGAAGAGAGAGCGACGCCTGTGCTTGCAGCGATGGACATGCATCATCCGAAACAACTGTACTTTCCACTCCGGGAAGAGTTTAATTAATTAAACGATACGTTAAAATTTTATTCACATTAGGCTTCACGGCCGGAAAGTGTGGGACACTAAATAGTTGAATCGAGAAACGAGAGGAATAGTCTAAATGTTTCATACCGTAGATGTACATGTACACGTTTGCTTTAATTGGTATTAACGGTACATTATTAGCTTCTCCCAGCAGAGTTGTGTTTAGCGGCCTACACTGTCGAATTATTGATAGATGTGTTAGCATGAACGCGCTAGACTACGTGCTAAAGGGTTATTTACTCCCGAGACTATGGCGGCTAGTTTGCATTGTTCACTTCATGGGTCACTGCTTCTCACTGAGGAGACTTGGGAAACAGCTGTTTGTCATACTGCATAAGTTTTAATCCATTGAACTTTTGCTTCAACTAGCCTCAAATCGTTTTATGGCACGTTTATGTTACAAACATAAATGTCAGCTGTCAGTAAGACTAATTTCACAACATACGTTATTTACTGAATTTTACCACACGGCCTCCTGGATGCTATGTTCCACAAGGAGGGGAGCAGGTGGGGGCTTTAGCTGATTCAAGATACGACCACGCGGAAACAGGTCTTACAAGCAGACAGAACGCATCCGCGAATGTCAACGATTTACAGGTACTTTTACAATAATAATATGCTTGGTCTCCGAAGGTCTTTCGAGTTGGCATCGGTGGGCGAACTGCGAGTCGCGATGAAATAAATACATATTAAGTAAATAAATAAATAAATAACGAAGAGGTCACGAATATCCAGTCCACGAACTACGGGAATCAACCACATGAAGTTAAAATCTTACAACCCCATTAGGAATCAAACCTAGAACCGTTTAGATGATGCCAAAGGGGACGGACTCCATTAAGAAATATGAAGAAAATGTTTCACAAATGCAAATCATCATTTTAACATTGACACTTCTAGTATTTATTACATTCAGTTTAACACAGCTTCAAATATTTCAGTATTAACCAGTGGTTAACCCTCTGTCCTGGCATTTAAAATTATGACGATTTGAAAACGGCTATACTAAATAATCCTAAATATTGCAGGATTAGGTGGCTTCTTTCAGTTTCAACAGAAACACTAGTGGCAGCATCCAAGCCATTCGGTAACGCACAGTGTGCGTTTGGATTGTGAATACGTATCTGCAGCTAAACAGAAAGGATAGACATATTGACAATATTTATATTGAAACTGGAATAAGTCATGCTTTCAAATGAGAAGAAAGCACATACTGTAGTTACAATATAGAAGACAAAGGTCGGACAACGCATTAGAAAATGGAAAGATGACAGCAGATTCAAACCGGTTTGATGAATGATGACACTACGAGACAACCAGATCAGCAATTACGCTATTAGGTCAACAGTTACATCGGACAACTGGGAGAGGAAATGCTAACAAGAACTTATAAAAGAACTAACAATGAAACCACAAGACTTTGCCAAAGAAATGGCAATAAATTTAACTGCCAACATGACTATTCAGCTTGCAACGCGAAGTTAATAAAACGTTCATCTCCGAGACAGAATTTTGATATTTGTTGAACTGATTTACCTGCAAAGTAATTTTAGGGGCATTCATGAAATGATTTAAACCTAAGGAGGATACACTTCCCCCAATGGTTTACGGGTGAAATACAAGGCGGCAGTTGTTAAGAATAGCATACCCTGAAAATGACAAGGCAACCATAACGTAATAGGACTGGCAGCGTGAAGAACTTCTTTTGAAAGCTACGGAGGGGTTCTAGTCCCCTCTCAGCCGAGGCGAAGTGTATCTGACAGGAAGTACGGCCCGAGTGCACAATACAATAGTCAATCATGAGGAGATTCTGAAACTAATTTAAAAGATGGATAATTTCATTCTACCATGGTCGCTCATTCTCATCACTCATAACACAAAATTACTGCAGCATAAAGCCCAAGTCCTGCTGCTAAACTTTAATCACTCAATGGATAAATGTTTTGCACACATATCATAAGAATATAAAGGTGCAACTAAGCAAAAATATCTAAAATATAATGCTGCTTGGCTTGGCATAGTCACGCCAGGCAACGCATACCCAGTCGCAAGCCTTTCATCCCAAAAATTATGTCGCTCAGTCCCACCCAACAACTGATGAGGGTACGGCGGCGGATTTCTTTCTCTCGATGTCCCTCGTGGTTTAAAGGTGCTATGTCTGATGCCAATAGCATAGTTGTCATTTCTTGCATCGACTAAAGCTAAATTTGTAGGTTAGATTTGATTAACGCTGTATTAAGTTCGCGGTGGCTATTTAAGCAGGTTAGTGTGAACTCCGGAGCAGTTTCCTTCCAGATACTGGAAAATCCACCTTGTCAGGCTACACCACAGTCTTCGTAAGTTTCATACCACACCATTGTTAGTCGGCCAGTTGGGATATGACTTTTTTTGATCCTAGCATGAATGGTCAATAAGACACTTCACGATGGCCCATCATCACAAATACAGACATGCAATTCAATTTGCCAGCAGTGCCATCGAGTTAAACTGTGGACTGCGTCTGCTGCCTTGAACATGGATGAATGAGCTGTTCTTGATTATAAATGTATTTCATCATGTTCATCTTTAACATTATTTGCAATCATCAGACCAAATCATAATTAGTTAGAAAATACCGTATATGTAAACTTCGTTACTTATATTCAAATTCAAGTTGGCTGTAAGGTCAAATAAAGATAAAAATAAAAAAAAAAATAGGCTAAATAATATTTTCAAATAAAAATTCAGCTGACAGAAAATGAAATAACTGTATAGAGAGAGTAAGAAAACCGTGAACCGACAGGTAAAAGAACCGCTGGTGAACAATAAACGCGCCGGTATCGTAGTTTAGTAATGTATTAAGAATAATGTCATATCGTACCTCAAAAAATCTGTTGGATGAACGCGTGATGCCAATTTACCTGTAAGCGTAATATACATCAAGAAAGGCGTCACTGAACAATCAGTGCAAGAATTCGGTACTTAAAATGCAAAAATAATAGCCCCTAGCGCGGTCGTTCATCAGATTGTTAAGCCGCACCGTCCTGCATAACGCCAAATTCTCCCTGCTCTTCTCTAATATTCCAGTAATTCCCAAAGAAAGCTTATAAGGTTAACGTTAATCCAAGGGCGTGTCCATTACGTCTGTGCTACCTACAGTATACCCGTGAATGCGCTTCTATCAAGGTGGATGGACAAACGGTTGTCAGCTGAACTCGAGCATCATCAGCATGAACTGCCCATGTGCGGGGAAGTATTTTGTCTGAATTGTAGCCTTCATTTTTGAATTAATGAAAAGACGTAGTACAGGAATCTATTAAATAATTATAGAGTTCGATTGGCCAGAGTGACGCAAACGACGAAGAGCTCCTTTTACACAACCAAAGTTAGGCCGGTGCAATCATATTCACTGAAAAGTAAATATCTCCTTGTGGGATCAAATTCTTGCGGAAGGTGAATATGAGGGCCTCATGCCGGCTTACTTTCTTAAAAAGTCATCTTCAATTTTTGAAGCCCATTTAGCCTCGTACTATTGAGCCCCAACGTCATGCAAGGAACGCTTGCAAAGAGGATAACGAGCCTGAGAACAAGCTGACTATCGCGAGTCCAAGACCGTAAGGCCAACCGAGTGACAGGTTCGCGTCGACCGAGTGCCTGCGTAGTCATGTCAGATGGTGGGAAATTTCTCACATTCCGAGGGAGAACTGATGCCTGGAGGAAAAAATATGTTAAATAGGAAAATGATAGATATATTACCAATTTTTCTTAGTAAGATTCATTTAATTTACTTGTTCCATGTCGGCACTATGAAAACTAGAATTAATATGAATGTTGAATATTATAGGCTACTATCTTTTTGGTCTACGGAACGCAACAGGAGTAGTGAGCTATTCGGGAAATGGCCTGCATGCCGCGTTCATGTTTCCATGCGAACGTTACGTTATTGTGAATTTAAACCTGGCAGAAGTCTCCTATCGCTACACAATTATGGCAATGTGCAACTTGATATAGCAGGAGACGACAACACGGTGTTTCGCGAATAGAATGAATAAGTTTGGATATAAACTTGCATGGTAATTGACGTCAATTGATAGAAAGAGGGAAATTTTTCTCACTAAAGTGAAATTTCCACCCACCTCCAGGGAAATTATCAAAACATAATCTGACACCACTGTGCCTGCGAACAAATATAAACGCCCAAATGCTAACCATGCAGTTTTGCTGACCCCTGGGCTAATCATAATGCGTATTAAATATCAACTCACCGAAATAAAGGAATGAGTCACACGATGTCGGGAGTCCCCCTACCTTCTTTATTTCATCCAATAACCCTCCCCATTCGGCTCCCATCCCCTCTCCCCTCTGCTTATTCTGGCATGGTTCTGAAAACCACAAGGCTTATATTTAGCGCCGCTGCAATGAGTTTTATTGCGGTGTGGGAGTTCTCGTTTAGACTGGCCCCATTTCACAGCATGTGTCTGTCATCTCGTTCAGTTTTCAGCTTTATCACATATACCCCCATCTGTCAGCCTCTTTACTCTCCTTTTATTCTCCTAAGGAGGCATATGAATACGTCAAATTCATCAGGGTTAGTGCGATAACTACCAAAGAAGTTTAATAAAATTTCTTATCGGAAGTTGCACGACAAGTGCAGAGTTCAGATAACAATGACACTGATTAGAAACCTCTCGCCAATAATCAACTATATCATATACTAAGCTCTGGACATTCCTTCTTTCAGACAAGCGACCGGAGGACAAATACCCTTAGATGTAAACAAATTTATGCGATGCACTCTATAATCATGACATTCACTGAGACATTTTAAAATCCCTCTCCGAATTACTTCTCAGCGTTTAGAATCAGTCTACCTCTCTAACTGTAAGTTGCAACATAAGCCTTAGACAACATGTAACTTTTTGTCATGAGAAAACTTAGTTCCCTCTGAAAGAAAACTGATTTTTAATGCCAAAGATTCTAATATGTGATTTTAAGTGGAAACAAAGCTTGCCACGTTGGGTGCGTGGATAGCGTGTCGGTCTACTAACCCCAAGATTGCAGGTTCGCTCCTGGCCGTGGTAAGTGATATTTTTTTAAGGCGGCAAAAATACGACACGAATGTCATACGATGTTGGCATGTCAAAGAACCCATTTGAATTCAGTAGGCCGTGTTCATAATGGCAAAATTAATCTCGGGAGTTTCCGCCAACACAAAGTTCCTCATTTCTCTACTAGAAGGTGCTATAGTGTTCAAGAAGCTTAGATATCTAACCTCCTTGACTTTCATAGTGATGCAAGAAACAACGAAATTCGACATGCAAACTACCCACTGGGTGTCAAATTACAAAGCTTGCACCCGGCACCCGAGGGCATACGATATTATTATTATTAATTGGAAACAATAAACAACGATTATTATTAATAATAATTTCAACACTAAGAGGTATGGTCCAATTCCACAACGATCACCCAGTAGTCAATATAAATATTACGCTACGGTAATACAGTATCATTAAAAAATGATGAGAAAGTCGGAAAAAATGCAACAGATCCTAAATACACTCGCGACATAACCGAACTTAAAATACCGTACCGTAATCTAACCTACACTTCTAAAAAAGGAATAATTCTGAGCGCTCTGGGTGCAGAATATGCAATTCTTGGCCTATGAATACAATAGATTACCAGATTTGGATCAAAGTTTTTTTGTAAGCTTCCTAAGCCTTTATGATCCCAAATTACATTAACAGTGATCTTTGCCGAAAACACCATATCTTTTTTTTTAAGACTAACGTTACCCGGGTGAGAAAACAACCACAGACTGACTTCCACCAACTTAAACATAGCACCATAACTTTTATAATTAAAACGATAAATGTGAGAAGACAACGTGCCATTGAGAAGCATTCGGCCTCCAGCTTAACTGGGAATTACTGCTCCCAAAGCATATCTGACAAGACCGCCGGATGACGGCGTGTGAAATATGGATGCACTTGCGGAAATTGATCCTGTAGTAACATTCCAGATAAACATGTGGAATTCATATCTGTCCTTTCTTATTCCCGTTTCTAGGATCGGAAAAGAGGTGATACAAATTTTCTGCAAGACGGATGTTTCTTTACAGTCGAACACCCTTCCTGGCGCCAATGTATATCGAGTAAAGATGCACGCAAACATGCCCCACATGACAAAAAAAAAAAAAAAAAGAACCCCAATGCTGGTCTAAAGTCTACATTAGTATCACTCTTATCGACTCTGGAATGACCTGCCTCAAGCAATAACGACAACTTGGCCGCAAAGTGAAGGCTCCAAAGGGACTGAAGACCCATTTAAATGGAATGCAACTCTGTATGTGTACGTGCGCATGTAGGCTTATGTGTGAGTGTGAGTCTATGGGCATTCATTCTCGCTTGTCTGCGAGTTCAATCTTCCAATTTATTTTGAGAATGTACAGGAGTTTATGCGTGTTTAGCAATGTAAAGTTGTAAATTGGTGAATTGTACATAATATGCAGAATTGTTTAAAATAGACTATATTTAGCAAACGGAGATGGAGACATTGCTGTGTATGCGGGGCTTGCCTTTTCTCCATCTGCCGTCCATAAATTGTAGATACATTTCTTTGTAAAGTAAATAATAATAATAATATAAAAAATATAATGGTGCCTGTCCCCTGATCGTCTTTCAGGCTAAAACAAATCAACCGATTAAACTAAAATTCTCCATGAACATAATTTTACACCTAGGAAGAACGTGGGACTATTGCTGTTTCGAAATATAATACTCTGATTCTGGCCCTTAGGTAGGCTACACGAATATCAAGGTTATCGTGAGATGACCAGACACAGCTCATTTTACGCCCCTCAATGCGAGAAATAAAACTCGGCAGCTCCCAAACGGACCCCCGAAACCCACAACTTTAAGGTCTTTGAACCAACAGCTTCCGAGGAATTTTCGGGCACTCCTCAGGCTTGGAAACTTATCAAGGAGTGGCCAGCCGTAATTACGAGAACCCCAGCTCCAGACGTCCCATTCAGTCTTCCAAGTACAGCGTCCTTCGGTCTATACTCTGATTTACAAAAGATAAACGGTGAAAGCTGTCATCCGCCTGAATGGTGAGTTGAGGAGTGGAGACGAGAAGGGTAACGGTCTCCATAGCAACAGCGAGCAGTGTTGCAATGTATGCCGACACAGCAGTGAGCACATGGTTTGACGCAGTGTTCTACTGTGCCTTGTGGGGGCGTGGTGGCTCAGCGGTCTAGCTGTATGCCTCTCACCAAGGCGGTCCGGGTTCGATTCCCGGTCAATGCATGTGAGATTTTCGAAGTGAAATGCCATGTCCTGTGGTTCGGATTCCACGTTAAAAGGAGGTCCCGTGGCTCATAATCACAAGATTCACGGTCACGTAAAACTACAATCTTCTTATTTCTACTGTGCCTTGACTCGTCACGGTCATTAAACCGGCAGGCAGGCAGGCAGGCAGGGGGGGGGCTACTTCCCCAGTATTTGTGTCCTGCAAGCCTCTTGGAATGTTATGACTTGAGTCATGATCTGCCTCAGTGGCAACGCAGCATTTCCCCACGTGCTAGCTTTGACAGCTGTCAGCGATCATTATTGGTGATACAGAGTACACTGTAGTAGCGTATCTCGGCAATGAGTCACCCCGCTACGCATGCATTTTGCCGGTGCGCTGCTAGACCGATATTAAGACGTCACCTGGGCAAAATCGGATATAAAAGCTGGTAATTAATTAATTAATTCTGTAAAAATACACTATACAAGCTTCTTTCTCTCCCGATTTGCAATCCTGCAATCCTCAATGTCCCTGTAACAAACGTTAGACTTAAATTAAGGCTTCTTATAAATCATCAAAACTTGACTCTGGATTTTGAAGTAATCCCAGGAAAGAATACAAAATAAATAACTTAAATACATTCATTAATAACGGTGGTGAGAAGAAATTGACATATGAGTAGTACCTTCTAGTAATTTATCAAACAATAATTCTGAGGAATTAAGTTAGAATACTGACGTATCAAAATCTTACCGGCGACATTTTCGCTTGTATTGCAGGTATGTGGACAGCGCTTAATTTTTGAATACTTCTGATTTAACCAATGTTTATGGAACTGGAAATAAACGTGGAATGCATATTTTGATAGCCACAGGCCCTCATACCCTCGTTACCACAATTTTTTATGTAGGCCTATATAAAGTATTCATTTTCCAGATCATACATTCATTATAAAAATGATTTCTCTCCTTCAAAAATATCACATAATCTTCTCAAAAATATTAAGTAAAGCTAGTGACATACTTAATTCCGGGGGAACATGAAAATTTGAAATGTATGCCTTAACTGAAAAGGGAGTAAGGATCAGGAGCACAAGAAGAGTACCGTACTAAAAAGCAGCGCTGGTTTGATCCTAGACAAGTTAAACCTAGCTGAGGATGGAATAAACGCATGCTCAACACCAAATTTTAGTCATGAACAGAAGTTAACATTAACAACAATGAAAGAATTGTTGGAGAAGTTTTATTATGAAGACAAGGAGTTTGAAGCAGCCGTAAATAGTTGAGAAACAATCGAGCGGAGCTGGCAAGTCATCTGGAACAAAAAAGGGCGGCAGCGAGATAGCTTGTAATGTAATCGCTCGACTTGTCATTCTGTTCGCAATTAAAATTCATGTAGGAGCGAGTTCACATGTAGTGACCTTGTGTTTGTGTATCGTATCGCTTAGTTTCAAGCACTTTCTACAAGCTATCAGATCGTTCATTCCTGGCTTTCACCATACCTTACCTTCACGCTTCAGCAAAATGGATACAATCGTCTTGCATTTACAGTTGAACCCCCCCCCAATTAGAAAATTAGGCTACTTATTCTATCCGTACTATACCATACAATTGGGTGTAGACAGTACTGCGTCTACTCCCAATTTGATCCAATCAAGTAAAACATGAATTGTATGCCCAAGAGCATCAACTATGACGATTCTGATTACAGAATTAAAACAGGGTACTGTACCGGTATATCAGATTATACACTTCCCACCGTTTCATATCAAAATATCAAGAGACAGCTATTATGTCATAAAATTATCTGGGAAATCAAACACACATTTATAAACCTACAGTCAGGAATTCCCGTTTTAAAGAAAATTCAAAAACATTCAACAACCATAGCTCAAAAGAAAAAAAAAAGCATTCTTAGCTTAACTTTGGCTTTGTACAGAACCATCAAGGCTAAACATGAGCATAGCCACCCTAATTAATGGAAACATACTTGTTTAAGACCTGTGATTTTACTCAGAATATAAAAAGGTGTGCCTATATCCTTAGTTGTGTTATTGTAGTAAAGCCATCTTTAAGCCACAGTTTCTTCTGTGTGCCTAATAATATTATACCTAGGCCTATAAAATATTCAATATTATTCAATTCTGAATGCCTTTGAATTCGGATAACCACAGAATTAAAAACCCTCAGTTAACTGAAGGTACCGTAGGGAAAATCTTCATAACGTGGACTTAACATTTACCTTCAACGTCAAGAATCTCAAGAGGATGTAACATAAGTAACTATATGTTAAATGTCTTAATCTGCATATCCAAACCGAAAATGCTTGTCTGACGTTTCAAAATACACTTTCAATTTAATGAACGCTTGAAACCCAACTGTGGTGAAGTGCTGTAGGGCCGTCTACTGAAGGTACCAAGCGTCTTCAAACGTTGCCCACATCCCACTCAAGTGAAGCAACATGTTGCTACCCGTAACAACCAAAAACATTGTAGCTTTTAAAGTATGTCCCTGGTGTAAGCCTATTCGCGCGCCAAACCAGAAATATATAACTTTATGAAATAGGCTCTGGATCAGAGTAGTTTAAATAAAAAGAAACCAATTTAGGCTAAGATTTCAGAATGCACAATAATTTAGTCACCACCTGATAGCCTACATCTTATTTTTAACGTTTAGTATCTGGAAGGGGGAAAAATCTGTTTCCCTAAAAAAAAAAAACACTTTTTCTTTCTTTGCTAGAAAATTTTCTTCGCCGTGGAGCCCCAGGTTCACTGTAAAACTTTAAGATCACTTTCACAAAATACAGGAATGAGAATGTTGCCGGGACTTACCGGATGACGTGCGGCCGCCGCAGCTGCTGCTGCCGCTGCGTTCATGCCTGCAGTGGGGTACATCTTATGTCAGCAGCGCATCTTACTGTGACCGCCTCCAGCTGCCCGCCCCTTGTCTCTACTGCCGCTACTGCA
This sequence comes from Meconema thalassinum, assembly GCA_946902985.2. NCBI lineage: Eukaryota > Metazoa > Arthropoda > Insecta > Orthoptera > Tettigoniidae > Meconema > Meconema thalassinum. The sequence goes on along the minus strand of OX336388.2, from coordinate 1,378,143,028 downwards.
GCTACTGCCTGCCGGGCTGGCGGGCGTCGTGCTGCCTCCTACCACTCGTGGCGTCGCATTCACCACTCGAAACCACAAGTGTCCCTCCAGCTTTGGCCACCTACTGTCGCAAACACGACGCCGACAAAAAGACGCTCAATTTTTTTCTCCTTCCGAAAGGAGATTTTCAAAAAGTGAAATACAAAAACACCTCCTTTACTCCAAGAATGGCAACAAAAATTCAAATGCCTCTGAACAGCGATGAAAAAAAACTAGCACACACGAACACAATAATTTAACCACATCCGTTATTCAGACCCGATATTCTACGAAAAAAACTATTTTCTTAAAATTGCAAAATTTAATCACTCAAAAAAAATGCGTAGCCACAAAAAATTGCTAGACAAAATATCACAATTTATGCACACGATTCAAAAATATGGTAATGATGCAAGTAAAATAATTGAACTTCAAAATACAATATTTCCGAAAAAAAACAACGAAACACTAATAATCCTTTGTCTTCTTCTCCTGGGTGGACTTGAAGGGCAGATGAAAAAAACTAACGTAGATTAATTAAGTAATCCAATTGCATTTGGCGTCACGTTTGTAATGGAGATGAATCACCACTTAAATCCTGTGGATACAAAAAGATGAACACGTTGTGTAACGTTTAGTTTGACACGATGATGTTGAATAATACAGCTCCTAGGCTTCAAAGTGGCTATAGCCCAGCTCTCACACGTCCTACCACTAGCTCACTCGTACTGCCACTGAGCACTGCTAGCCCGAGTTAGTGGAGCCTTCCCCCTCCACGCAGCGCGCGCTCCCCACCTCCCACAACCCCCCCAGGCTGCCGTCAACCGCTACAGCTCCCAATGTGCCGCACACACTCCCCCCTGCATGTACTGGCTAAAACTCACACCAACACTACTGATGATTCCCTATACCTTGTTCGTTCCCTTTTTTTCCAGGGTAAAAAAAATAAAAATATATAAAAAACTCTACACAAAATGGCCGCCCACCCTTCTTGCTTGCTGCAAAACTCTCTACGAACAACACAAAAGGTTCCCCTCGCAAATACTCTTCACTGATTTTCCTTTCCAAATATGGCAGCCGTATCAGGCGAGGTCTGTCCTTCCCCCCACCCCCACCAACCCTCCCTCCGTCTGCTCGTCGGATTGCCAGTATCACCCTACATCGGTTCAGGCGCGCCAGCACAAGCTTCAAGAGGACTCCACGTGGAGTCCTTAGCATAAGCATACTCGTCAGAGGCCTCTCCGCCAATGAGAAGCCGAGTTTGGGCCCACTTGGCCAATAGCTGTGCGTTCTCGCTCTCGTTCCACCCGTTTGTAATCATTTCGCTAGCGGGAGGCGGGACTCTTTTCAAGGAATACCAATAGCACGCCACCAGAGACCAATCCGTAGCCGTTCTTCGAGCTTGGTTGCTTGGCAACCAACTGCTCGGTGACAGCCACACATCAACTCCACGTGGAGCGAATGAAGGTGCCAGAGACCGCGGCGAAGGGAGAGAGAGGGCACAAAAAGTATTGGAGAGCAACTCGACTGGTTAGGGGCTGGGCTGGCTGCGCCGCTATGGCAGGGGGTGTACTGAAAGACGCCTCGCTCAACCCTGCGGGAACAATGACGCGTCATACGTCAGTGCGGGCGTCGAGAGTCACGTGTTTAACCAGAGCGGGATGTAGAGGGATGGGGGTGGCAAGGCGCCACTCCTGCATGGTGGTGTGGGCATGTAGGCTACTCTTGACGTTGTAATGCACAATTCACACCCTTAATTCAGACAGACTGTTCAGACCTCATATGTTATTCGAAGAACGGATGAAAACACACAGAATTCTCTACATCATATTTATGTAGACAGAACACTTGAAAGAAAATAAAAACCTAACTCGTCAAATTATCTTGTAATGTAGGCACGTCAAAGAATTTTCTCCACCCCTTGTTTTTTCATTTTCCATCCACTCCTCAGTGAGGAGTGATAAAAGAACGAACGAATCCACCCTCATTAAACTGTCGAAAATAATCATAAAAATTTACCCCTTCTCCCCACTAGTACCATCATCCATCCTACATCCCTTCTATTTTTAAAATTCTTTTAACTCGGATTTTAAAGCTCGCTGAGCTGCATCGTTAATGAATCTAGCTCATAACATTCTTCACAAACAAACAAAAAAAACTGTGCACACATACAAAAAAAAATGAAATAAAGATCAAGGGTAGAAACAGATTTTATCTGGCACATTTCACACTTCTATGGTCCAGTTAAAGGGTGATAAATCTCTCTTTTACCCAAGGAAATAAATATGAGGCATGCATTAAGTTGACGCTCATACTGCCATTATTTCTAGGACATTTGCCGTTGTTTATTCTTTTAAGGGTTTTGCGATATCGTGGTCTTGTGGCCCAGTGTTCTTGGGTGTATGTAGAATTTGTCTGATTACCTGTGTCACTGTCATGTCTGTACTAAGTTAGTGTGTGTATTTGTAATTGAGATAGGATTTGGGTAGGAAGCAGCCGTGGCCTTAAGTTAGGTACTATCCCGGCAATTGCTGGGAGTAGAAGTAGGAAGCCATGGTAAACCACTTCCAGAATGGCTTAGGTAGGAATCGAACCCAACTCTTCTCAATTTTACCCCATGAGTCTGAGTGTACCCCGTTCCAGCCCTCAGACCAGAATTAGATTTCTTGGCAGAGCCGGGAATGGAACCCGGGCCTCCGCTGTGACACCCAATAATGCTAGCTACTACCCAACGAGGTGGGCAGAGAGTAAGCACATTTGTAATGCACTGGGTGGTTGTATGTATGTATGTATGTATGTATGTATGTATGTATGTATGTATGTACAGTTTACGCCACAGTTTTTGGCCGGTCTGCCCTGGTTGCGCAGTCGTACATAGGACATTCGGCGAACCTCAGACATGTGTAATTCATACGTTAGTTGTCAGTTGCGCGGAAAGCAAATCAATTGTACATGCCTGAGGCTCGCCAACTGTCCTCTGTCCGAATGCGCAAGCGGGGGTGACGGCCAAAAACTGTGGCGTAAACTGTATGTATCTAACTTACTGAGGAAAGTCCACCATTAAGCTAGAACTCAGGGACTGTTGGTCCTGCCCTTCCTGGTCATTCACATTCACCCATCTGTGGTCACTTTAAAGGGAGTAAAATCTTTGTTATCCTCTAAAAGGCAATATTTCTAAGATATTTGTAAAGTACTGCGAGGTTGTATTGTATGTATTAAGCAAGAATAATGGACGGTTGGTTGGCCCCTTCGTTTTTTTATTTGAGACATTTCGCCCTTCTGTGGTCAAGTCAAAGGGTGAGAAATCTTAGTAAAGAAATATCAGTCATGATTCATGCATGTCTCATGAATATGGTTATCTTGAAAAAGCTATTATTTCTAAGACAAGTACTGCTAGGTTGTATGCATGTGTGTCTAAGTTACTAAGTAAAGTCAAAACATGAAGCTAAAACACAGGGACGGTTGGTCGCCCCTTCCTCCTCTTCTAGCCTCCCCACATCCCCACTTAGGTCGGCAAGATAATTAGGGAAGCATGCAGCGAAGCGGGTTGGCAAGCAAGCGCTTCTCTGTCTCACTCTCTCGCTGCGTGAGCGATGTAGTGAATGTAGCGACCATGTTGAACAGCTGTAGAGGTCGAACTTACGAAGGAGGTGGAGTAGTTTTAGGGTTGCGCCCGAGATAGAGAGAGAATGATGATGAGAAGAGAAAGGAGCAAGGGGGCGACCACTGGAGCAAGGTCTGGACTTAGTGGCCACTGCTCCAAGCGAACCCCAAGCCATACGGCGGTCGGGCCTGGCAGACCGACTGACCAAAGGTGGGTTTTGAGGAGTGGAGAAGGCTAAAGCTGTGGCTGTCTATGCGTTACAGGCAAGAGGAACCGGTTGGTCGTGAAAGCCAAAAGGGGAAACCACCATAAGAAAACAAGACAGAGAGGAGTGGAACTGAAGAAAGAGACAAGTGAAGTGCATATTCTTGGAATGTCTCAACGTTTATATACATATATACATGAACATATACATAGAGGATCATCATATGAATTACCCTCTAATATCTACCCTTTGCAAAATAGCCTCATACACATATTTATGGTTATGGTCTAAGACATGTAAATTATGAGTAAAATACATTCTTTAAAGCCTTTATATCGTATATATCCAGAAGTTTCAGCTTTGCGTCACACAAGAAAGTCGTGTCATTGTATATTTATAGCGCGCTACACAGGGTCGAGAAACAAACGAATGACGAGATCGATACGGAATGGTCTCTTCATAATAGCACCCTTGCTGCCGTTGGCTTCATAAATAAAACCTCCTTTACTTACCATGTTTTGTGGTTACATTTATTCTGCTTCATTGCGTTTCGATTCGCTGTGAATTACATTACAGGTAGGGCCTATAACCATTACCAAGCCACTGTACGTGTCAGGAAACATATTCAAAAATGCCCGTGACTTCCACACATCGTACAGATCACTTGAGAAGAAGCATTCTTCATTGCTCCATATTTTATTATAGAATAGCCTAATTATCACTTTGGCTGTGTATTATCCCACTATGGCACAGGGGCGTATATAACGGGGGTGCTGAGGGGGCTCCAGCCCCCCCCCCCCCCCCGAAAAAAGAAAATAAAAATTAAGAAAGTGTTGCTTTGGTAAGAGTATAAAATAATTGTAAATTTGGTTGTACCCTAATCTTAATTTATCGGGTAAGTTATAAACAATATTAAAATTTAAATTATACTAACTCGTGGTGTAGTGGGTAGCATTCTTCGCTGCCGCCCCGGAGATCCGAATTCGATTCCCGCCTCTGCCAAGAAATTTTAATTCTAGTGTAAGGGCTGGAACGGGGTGCACTCAGCCTTTGCCATTCATACTCCATAGATCATAATAGAAAGTTAAGTATAACATTTTATTTGTGTGTTGTGTTGAATTTTACAACTTTGTGTGTATTGCCAGTAGGCCTAATAATTGTAGGCTATACAAACTTTGAATCTTATCTAAAATAATTACACAACGTTATATGCTCTAAGGTATTGGTTGATATTTCTGGGTATTTTGTGGTGACAATCCCCTAAGAATACTCACAATTTTCTAGGACAGTCAGCCCCCCCCCCCCCCGATTTTTTTTCTATATGCGCCCCTGCTGTGGCACATTGTGAGAGAGAAATCAAATTCAGATAAAAGAAAGCTAGTGAAAGGAGATCTCAGTTGCGATTTACTGTATGGTTTGCAAGAAGGCAGTCAGTTCCCAGACCAATAGATCTGTAGGCTACTGTCTATTAAGTGGATTTAATGTATTAACGACCTAAGTGTAAATGATTTGATGATGATCGCTTGACGGTCAAAACTGGTCATCCAAGTGAATTTATGTATTATTCTCATGTAGGCCTAAATTTCTTTCATGTATGGGGAAACACCCATTACAAGTGGGTACAATTGAGTTGACCAACTGAAAAGCATTAATTTCGATTACTAAGGCAACACAGAACAAGACGTTCCGTGACGAACCAAAGAGCCTACTTTTCATGCCAATGATTATTCTACAGTATTTGAACCTATCTAGAATAATGACGAAATTAAGTTGGTAATATCGTCATGTCAAATTAGTTCAAAATATTCCTGGTATAATGTAGCCTAATAGAGCACTACAATTGGCAGCCCTGGTGACTGAATATATTCTTAGTTCCATCTCTTAAGGAACAGAATACAAAATTTGGTTGAAGTCCAATGGACGTTACATGCAGTTAGACATTGGATCTATCAGCACGCGTAAAAGCAACAATGCCATGCGTGCGCTGGTTAGTAATAATCGGAAATATTATGATATCTTGTTGTGCCAATATTATGTATCTAGTTTATGTCCTCTATGGAACTTGGTCGGAGTGTATATATTGCTTTTACTCTGTGACAATGTTAGTTGTAAGTTGTTCATTTGTGTTAAGATGTAGATTCAGATGTGTGTGCATATTAAAGAGTTATAATATCCGTTATCCAAAACATAATAGCTATAATGTGCTTTATTCAAACATAATAGTTGGCGACGAGGAATTGGGACTTGATTCTCCGGTACAGATATAGCCTACATCAATGAAGTACGGTATTTACGTCGTCTGTTTCAACGGCCACGTGAGTAAAATCAAGAATCAGGCAAATCGACATGAAATGTACACAGAGTACTTGTAAACAATCCTAAGCAACTCATCGTATATTCAGCTACGTGTGCCTGCATGCCACATATTCAAAATAATATTTATCGCAGTTCGAACTTTGAGGTTATGCAATGTTGGTTTTTTTTTCTCTCAAGCCCAGGACAATATTCGGTCATCGATCACTCCCCAGTGTGTTTTAAATCTGTTATCTTGAAACATTTTATTATATTTGAACTGTGACTTTTAAAATTATTTCTAAGTTCCGTCAAGATGGACGCAAATCAGTTTCAACAATTACTGAACATTTTTACTGATTCTCAAGAGAAGTTACTTGAAAGGTATCAAGCTCACCAGCCCGTCACAACCCCACAAGCCACTAACATCACACCTTTTGAAAAATTTGATTCTGAAAAGGAAAAATTCGTGTCGTATTTAGAACGATTTGAAAATTACGCAAACTTCAACAATGCCACCGATCCAACAAAGAAAGCTCAGCTCTTGTGTACATCAATAGGGGCAATTCATTATAACAATCTCTCTGCATTTTTAGGCCCTGATAAACCAATCAAGTCTCTTGGTTATAATGACCTAGTAAAGCATTTCAAGCAAATACTGTCACCCCAAGTCTCAACCGTAGTTTCCCAACACTATTTTTTGAACGTCAATCAAAAAGAAAGTCAAAATATTGCAGGATTTGTTGCCACTCTTAGAAGCCACTTACTAGACTGTGACTTTTATATTCAGTGTACATGTGACGCCAGAATTTCAATCGCGGATGTTTTTCTTCGTGCACAATTTATACGTGGCTTGCGAGATAATTGGATCAGAGAGAAACTTCTCCAGTCTAATGACACGAAATTTGATGATCTCCTGAAGAAGGCTATAGCCTTGGAAGCATCGCGGTATGAGAGTAATCAGCTGTCAAAACAGCTCACTGCACCGTCAGACACTATAGAGGACACAAACAAAGTAACAAAAGCCACAAGTTCATATAATGACCGAAGTAGGAATCAATATAGCAGTGATACTCAGTCACGTTTTGTTCAACAGCCTAGCCCAGGCTCTCACTCACGTTCACAGTCCAGGGGCCGTCGTAGTTCTGTCAATTATAGAGCACTAGGTATTGATGGATTATGCCTGAATTGTGGAAATTCAAACCACAGGTCAAGAGATTGTCGCACAAACAGAAACTCTCAGGTCATGTAGGAAAGTGGGACATGTTGCAAAAGTTTGTATCACTACACTTCTTCAACAGTCAAATACACACAACATTGCAACTGAGAACATAGATGACAACTTGCATGACCACCCTGAAACCAATTTCGGGATAGGACAACTGGAATGCATCGAAGATCTCTTTGAAGTAGGACAAGAATCAGATAAATATTTTATCAGTGTTAAACTCAACAATAAATCACAAAGATTTGAAGTCGACACGGGAGCAAAATATTCACTCATCTCAGAGAACGAATGTTCAACCTTGGGTCTTGGTTTGCCATTGCAGCCAACAAATGTCTGTTTTCGATCATATTCTGATCATGTTATCAAACCCAGAGGAAAAATTGTTGTCACAGTATCATACAAAGGGAAAGAAATTGTTGCAGATCTTTTTGTAGTTCCGCAAGGTCATGCCGCATTGCTTGGTCGTGTTTGGATCAGGGGCCTCGGCCTTGATCTGAAGGAAATTGACAAGGACACAAATCAATCACTTCACACTGAATCTGTCAACTCAGTGCAGTCAATTCAGGATATTTTACATCAGTATAGTACAATCTTTGAAGAAAAAATTGGATGCGTTCCCAATACTGAAGTAAAACTGCAACTCAGAGAGGGGGTGAAACCTGTCTTCAATCGTGAACGTGATGTCCCTTTTGCTCTTCGGGAACGCGTTGAAAAGGAACTCGCTTCATTGGAATCAGAAGGAGTTATTTCTCCCACAGCTTTAAGTGATTGGGGATCGCCTCTTGTTGTTATCCCAAAACCAGATGGGGGAGTTAGGTTATGTGTTGACTACAAATGTGGAGTAAATTCAAGGTTGATTTCTGCAAACCATCCCATAAGACCAGTTAATGATGTTCTACATAGTCTTAGAAACTCAAAATTTTTCTGCAAGTTAGACTTATACAAGGCATATCTACATCTGAAGGTTGATGAAGAAGGTAGTATGATTCAAACTATATCCACTCACAAAGGAACCTTCAGGATGCACCGACTGAGTTTTGGCATCAAAACTGCCCCCTCAGAATTTAATAGGATATTATCACAGATCCTTCATGATCTTCCAAAAGCTGAAGCTTATTTTGACGACATCATAATACATGGTACAACGAAGGAGGAGTGCACCAAGAACTTAATAGCCTGTCTAGAACGGCTTTCGAAAAATAATCTGCATTTGAACAAAAGCAAATGCTCATTTTTCAAGGAAAACATAGACTACCTAGGGCATATTGTATCATATAATGAGATCCGCAAGTCACCAGAGAAAGTTCAAGCTGTGTCACAAATGCCACGCCCTAAAAACAATGAAGAAGTGAGACGCTTCCTTGGTATGGTGACTTATTATGCAAAGTTCATTCCTAATTTTTCAACGAAGTCCCACCCATTACGGCAGTTATTGCGGAAAGGTGAACGGTTTTTCTGGTCTGCAGCCTGTGAAGCAGCTTTCTTGAATCTCAAGTCCGAGTTATGTAGTGAACGTGTCCTTACCCCATTCAACCCATCACTGCCTATCATCTTGTCAACCGATGCCAGTCCTACTGGTGTTGGAGCAGTATTAAGTCATGAGATGGATGGCCAAGAAAGACCCATCGCCTATGCATCTCGTGCCCTAACACCAGCAGAATGTAATTACAGTCAGCTTGACCGGGAAGCGCTGGCAATAATTTTCGCCACAACACACTTCTACAACTATATTTTTGCAAGAAATTTCATTCTTGTGACAGACAATGAACCTCTGTCTCGTATTTTTCATCAGAACAAGGGCCTGCCACAAATGACATCCGCAAGGCTCCTAAGATATGCATCGTTTCTCTCCGGGTTTGACTACACGGTAAGAGTGAAAAAAGGGAAAGATAACGAAAATGTTGACTGCCTATCCCGAGCCCCTGTTGCATCTACCTCGCCAAACATTGAAACATCAATAAATGCAGAAGTTTCACAACTCTGTGCTGAAACGATTCTTCAAGTGTCAAGTGAAGCCATTACGTACGAAACTATCCGTGATGAGACTATGTTAGACCCAGAACTTAGTGCCACCCTGCAACGTCTTCAAACTCAATCCTTGGATGAACCATATACAGTAGAAAATGGTATTCTATTCCGTCAAGACCGAATTGTTATCCCAAAGAAACTACAAAGAAAAATATTGGAAGAGTTACATTTAACACACCTCGGCATTGTGAAAACAAAACAGTTAGCAAGACGATATGTCTACTGGCCGCAATTAGACAAAGACATTGAGAAGCTTATCAAATCTTGTGAAGAGTGCGCACAGACTCGTTCAAATCCACCAAAAGCTCCAATACACCCCTGGGATGAACCAGAAGAAAATTGGGAACGCATACACATTGACTATGCGGGGCCATTTGATAACCACCATTTCTTGATGTGTGTTGACGCGAAATCCAAGTGGGTCGAAGTACGAATGGTGAAAGACGCTCCATCCACTGCAACTACTATCAGTCTGCTTGACAATATCTTCACCGTACATGGGTACCCGAATGTCCTTGTGTCAGATAATGCCACTATCTTCACGAGTGATGTATTCAGATCCTATTGCAAGGAGAGAGGGATTTTTCAGAAATATATTGCACCAGGGCACCCAGCAACCAATGGGCTAGCTGAGAGAAACATCCAAACTTTGAAGAGGCGACTTCGTGCTGCTGTAAATGACCCGGCACCATTATCGACTAAGTTACAGAACATCTTGTTTCAATACAGAGCAACGCCATTGGCATGTGGACAGTCTCCAGCTGAACTATATTTGAAACGTCGGCTACGTATCCGGTTGGATGCTCTACGTCCAAACCAAAAGAGCTTGACTACATCCAGTTTCTCACCCCCTGTTCGCTCTTTCAAAGTGGGAGAGAGAGTGCAAGTCCGGATTCACCAGAAAAACCGTGATATTTGGCAGTTTGGTGTTATACAAACTAAACTCGGCCAGCGTCACTATGATGTGAAATTGGATTCGGGACGAATTTTAAAGCGGCATGTTGACCAGTTATTATCGACTCTTGTGCCAAAGAAAGATAAGCATGTCACTTTTGCTCCAACAAGTCCTCCTGTGCGTGGTGTTCCAAACATACCAACACCAACCCAGTCAAGACTAGAAAATGAGGATATTCCTCCTGCAACCCACACTTCAGATGATACAAGGCAGACCATCGTGCAACCAGATGAACGCCCTGATCGAAACAGCCTTCCACCACCTGCTGATAATTATTTAAGAAGATCAGCCAGAGACAGGCGACCTCCTCAGTATCTGCAAGACTATGTGCCCAAATGAATATGAATAGTTCCTTTTATTTGTTTTTATATAAGTGGGGGAGACTATTATGTATCTAGTTTATGTCCTCTATGGAACTTGGTCGGAGTGTATATATGCTTTTACTCTGTGACAATGTTAGTTGTAAGTTGTTCATTTGTGTTAAGATGTAGATTCAGATGTGTGTGCATATTAAAGAGTTATAATATCCGTTATCCAAAACATAATAGCTATAATGTGCTTTATTCAAACATAATAGCCAATTTGGATGAAATCCATTTGTTAGTATAGAAGTTACATGTATTTTAAAATTGGACCTATCAGCAAGCATAGAATCATGTTGGCAGCACTGACTTATATTAATTACTCCAAATTAATCTAGAGTGTCAGGTGCTATACGTGTGCAAAGTATAGAGCTGTTGGCTTGCATACTTTCTGATATAGCCTACTGATATTAGGGTAAGAAATATAGACAGTATTTATTAACAGTTGGCAGCCCTGATTGCTCTTAAGAATACTTATAGTCATATCTGTTATGTTACACATAGCACATACGAAATCCAACTGATAGTATATAAGTTAGGGCCTACATGTATTTAAAAATTGGTCCTATCAGCAGGCTTAGAATCATGTTGGTAGAACTGAAGTATATAAGTTACTCCAAATTAATCTAAAATGTCAGGTACTATACGTGTGCATAGTTTAAAGCTGTCGGCTTGCATACTTTCAGATATATTGGTATTTGGGTGAAGAAAATAGAGAGAGCAATTATTAACAGCTGGCTGCCCTGGTGGCTCTTAAGAATACACTCAGTCATATCATATTACATACAAAATGTGGTTGAAATCCAATTAATTGTGTAGAAGTTATATGCATTTAAAAATTGGACTTATCAGAAGGCTTAACATTATTTTGGCAACACTGTCATGTATGGCCTCCTGGAAATTAAACTGAAATAGTATCATCTACATGTGAGCCAATTTTGGAATAGCTCCCATGCATACTGTGCGCAATGGGACACGGCTGACTGGCATCGAACCGGGGTCTTTATTAAAGAAAGACCAGGCCCATGATTCTGCGAAGAATCGAACCATTGATCTCTGAGGGGGAACAGCCACAGTGAACCCGAGGAACAATGAGTTATAGCTGTATATAATCATAACAGCATGATTTCACGGCCAGAACGGGAATATTATTGCATTAAAGGTGGAATATTGTAGAAAATACAAGCCTATGTACGTTTAAGATGCTAAGAGCTCAAGAAATCGGGCCAACTTTACAGTTGACAAATCGTGGTTAGCGTGGGGGTGATACTAGGTGACGCCAAGGAACTATTTTTCGACGGCACTGGGGGAGCAACAAAAGATTAATGGCTTTGGGAACCACAGTCTTACAAGGTAGAGAAGCGGAGAGGGGGTGGTCGCCCACAGAAATTAATTAATTACGACCAAATGGAGCAATGAATTGAGATGAAACTTACACCCAGATGCACATATTCTATGGAAGATAATTTAGGAGTGTCCACACGCCTAAATTAAAGCCTGAATCTAAAAAGGAGCTTATGCACTGACCTAATCCGCGGCAGAGTCAGGATTTGTCGTGTAGCAGTAGGGTAAGAACCGAAGTAGCATAATGACGCCATGGAAGAAAGCAATTAATTATAATTAATTGGCCGAAGCAATTGCCTGCACGCGAGTGAATTTGGAACCTCCATGAATAGACAAGTAAGGATCACACTTCACTTTGTCTGAAAACGTATTATTTTAAGAAGAGAGTCGCTCCTGGAAATCCAGTGAATTACTTTTCATCAGGAAGCTTTATATGGGGGAAGCTGAAGAAGAGAGTCAGTTCTTCTTGACTCAACTCGTGGGGTGACACGTTTTCGGATCACGCAAGAAAGTGCGCGGAATTTATAAAGCATTGACGCTCTGTGTATTAGTAACGCACAATGAAAGGCGCATCATGCAGCTTAATAATAGTAATTCTGCATTATATGATAATTAGTCTACAGCAGACGTATAAGCAACAGTATACGCGAGTATAGAATCAGTACAGCGTAGAGATATTTTAGGATGATGTTTACAGACAATGAACAGAACCACAGGGAGTGTTATAATGGGTAAAATAACACATACTATTGTAATGAACACTACAGTTACGGGAACCTGGAAGGCATCACATGTAGTTGTGATCTAGGATTGAACAACTTTGCAGTAGAGGAGACATAAACTGTAGGTGACGGGAGACGAACACACACACGCAAGATAGACTTTCAAGGAGACCAGCGGTTGTCAGGATGTAGCTGCATCGCATCTCTGAGGTCAGGCGATAGTGGGAATCTGATCAAGGATCCGTGTGTGAAAATTGTGTATAAAGTTATATTACAGTGTTCTTTAAAAGTGTTTATGTTTATATGGTAAAAGGATGTGTATTGTGTTAAAGTGAAAATGCCTGTAGTGAAAGATATAATTACAATGTGTAAATTCTATGCAATGTGTCGTGTGAAAAATATCATGATGGCTTAAAGCAAGCATTATGGCGGGCGAATGGCTGTCATGCTGGACTAATCCAGCGAGAATGATAGTGAGTACAAATCTAATATGTTGAATTGATTTAATAGCTCACCATACAACGAATCATTTCCTCAACGATTAAGAATTAACAGTCATTTGTGTACGAGATCACATCCCTCGTATTTTGGTAAAAATATGGCTTTGAGGATGACAAGCTTACGACCATTTAGGCGTAAGACATTGATGAAAGTAACGGTAACGTTAAATAATAGTAATAATCTGGGGTCGGTAACAATAATAAATATATAAATCGGCATGTCAGGCCTATAGTACGTGCAAAGTGTGTCATATCTAGTGTAAGAATACTGTGTTATTGTGAAAAGTAAGAAAGAAAGATAAATATCGAGATAAAGAGAGCTTTCCAGTGTCATTGAAATGTTAGATAAATGTTTTATTATGGTATATTCTACATGGTTGTATTTGAGAGCCATTAAGATAGTCAATGTAAATGCCAGTAAGTTAATACTTGTTTTGGAGCTACGTAGAACTTTGGCTTATGAGTAAATGTATAGAGGACGTGAGTGCTTTAGGAATTGAGTCATCTGTAAGAAATATTGTTTGAGCCGCGATCAGCGAGCATTTAACGTAGAATCAAGAGATTCACGTCAATAAGTTGCGGGGATCATCCGAAAATAGTTCGCGCGTTGTCGAATCTAGTAGGCTAATCTTCAAAGCTACGATATAGTATTGCCTTTGAGCATAGCCTACATGAGTATTCGCAACAGAGTTGGGACAGAGTCTGTCTGTATCCACTGTTAGCAGAGTTTTCGCCGCCAGGGATAACTGCTAGGCACCCTAGTTAGGCCAATATATTAATTGATCTGCCCTTAGAGGTAAGACAAATGGTTCTTCGTGTAGGAAACGTGGATTTCCTCTAGTTATATGCATGCCCGTCCAGTGAGATAACAATTTGAAACTCAGCTGAGACGCGCGCAAATCCACTGATTACGACCAAAGAATGGCGAAGCTATTTTGTGATTCATCCCTTGCCTTGAATAATAATTAGGAGCCGATATGAGCCCATTAAATACTCTAAGTGTAGGTATTAAATAATTAGATTGACTCAATTCGTATTGACACGATCCAATCAGGGACCTCTTGCACATTTGCACCATTGAGTGAGCATATGGCTATGCAGGAAGTCGGGCGGGGTAGCAGGTATAATCCACTAACCCGGCAGCCATCTTGCATAGGACGGCCCGTGACAAATCCATTGTTCGCACTAAAGGAAGTCAATAGATCAGATCCTTTTCTTCTAAGATTATAGTGGGACACTGAAGAATCTCGATATTTCGAAAAGTAATTAAGATGTGCATGATATGATAGTATCAATTGAATTAGATGCACTGTTTCCATACATATGTACGGTAATCTTGGAATTAAATAATCGGACGACATTTGGCCAAGTTATTCTCCGAGGAGAAACTAACTGCACCAAATAAATAGAAGCATTTTTGTAAAGGGTATTTTTCCAGTTCATGCTAATTTATTCATACGGGTAGCGTAATTTGGGGATATGACACGTTTGTAACGATAATGATTTGACCAGACCCAGAAAATCGTTGTATGGTGAAGCTATAAAATGTCTGTAACTATGTGTATTTTTGGATGGGAAAGTGTACCACTTCAGCGTTTGAAACTTATGGGAAAAGAATACGACACGCGCGGAAAAAGCAACACTTATTAACAAGGCATAAGCTAATGAATCAATGTTATTTAAAGTAAATGTTCCGTGTCAAAACGGATAAATATTTAATAATTGCATATTTAATGTCATTTAAATGTAATTTGTGTTTGTTGTGTTGTGATAGTCAAATTTGTGTTAAATTGTGCCACGTGAAGAGCAATATGGACACTCGCAAATGTCAATGAGTATCAACAATAGGATGTTTAGGATAGATATGAGTGCGGTGGAGCACCAATCTTGATGAGAAGAGACTCACAGATAATTTTGATTTTTGTAGTGGGAAGTAAGTGTAAAATATTTGTGTGTGTTTTGTGTTGTGTTTTGCCATGAATTAGTACCATTAAATGTTATATTTAGGAATATGTTGTTTCTTTCAAGTAGAGTAGTCACCTGACAGACTCAAATCCTGAATATGTGATCGTATAGTGGGTTGAACGCCCCATGCCTTGAATGACCGTGAGTTAGCTGGGATACGAACACATGTTACATATGATGACGAATGGGTACATGGAGGACATGTTATCGTACTAGGGTTGAGTCACAGGTACTACTAAAAGTCGGCCAAGGTATTAAATGGTAGTGACAAGTATAGCAGTAAAGTCAGGGTATGTTAGGAAAGGCCGCGTCCCATAGTTAATAAGCTTTCACGTTCGAAATAAATGTTGATAATCCTCCTTGAGACATGCTTAAATGTAAATGATAGCATCCACTCCTTATTTATCATGTCGCTGATGCGTGGGGACAGTTAAAAGTACAGGTCACCATAGGCGCATGATCTACCTTATTTATCATGGCGCCCAGAGAACGTGATGGCTTATGGGATTCAGAAAACCCCATAATAATACTATGGTTTCCATGGGGGAAAACCGTAACAGTATATTTTTCCTTAAACTGTGTTTGAGTGATTGTGAGTCTTTTTAGGTGATACTCAGACATTAGACATTGTTGTCAGACGAGTGAATGTACAGACGGGTACGAGGGTCTAAACCCATTCCATAGGTGGTCACAGCACGATGCTAAAATGAGTGTTGTTTTTTTCGCGACGTTGGAATTCTTTTCCCAATATAACGCACCAGCATGCACAGCAAAGGCCCGCCTATATCTCAAAGATAAGAAATACAGGATGGCCGGTACTGAGGGGATATTGAAGAGTATCGCAGAGTTGAAGGAACATTTTGATACTACTCATGCCAAGAGTAGGGAAGATGCTAAGGCATTTCAAGATGAAATAACGGGTAGATTGGATGCTCATCAAAATGAAATGAGCCAGATGATGGCTACGGTAAATACTCAGTTAGAGACTAATCAAACCGAGGTGAGCCAGATGTTGGCTACGGTAAACACTCAGTTAGATCCAAATTTATTAGAGGTCAATAAAAAAATTGATGATGTTAGAGAATTTATTAAACAAGAGGTAACTGAAAAGATTGTTAGCGTGGTTTCAGAGATGCAAGCAAATAATGACAAACGCTTTGATTCAATAGAAGTAAAGCTCGAGAATAACCTGCAAGTGTGCAGAGAATCGCAACGGGAGGTCAATGATAGATTAAACGATGTATTCGTAGAGCTTAAAGATATTCAGAATCAGAACGAAGCGAACACTAAGCGGCACGAAGGGCAGTTTAATACGTTCACTCAGACCGTTGATCAAAGACTTGAAGATAGCGAAGAAAAATGGAATAAACGTATGACAGGCTACGCAAAAGCTGTAGATGAAGCATTAAGGAAGCAGGATCAGAATATCCTTGACCAATGCAAGGAGATCAGTGAAATAAAAACTTCCGCTAAAGAAAATAAGGGAATAATTATGAATATGAAGACGCAGGTTGGAAAAGTCCAAAAAGAGTTAGAACAAACTCAAAACGATCTAGCAGTCATTCATAAAAGGCAAGATGAGGACCAGGGAGAAATTACCAAAATAAGGACCGAAATCTCCTATTTGCACGGTCACATCCAAAAAGAGGTTACAGGTTTACGATAGGAGTTGGAAGTTCGAGAGGGCTTGATAAATGAAGTCAATGATAAAACGCTTGACGAAGTAAGACAAGGTTTAGCGGGGGAAATTTCTCATATAAAAGAGGGCCTTAAAGATGACAAGGAGAAAATCTTTCCTATTGCAGAAGAAAATCGTGATCGCCTGAAGAAAATAGAACGAGAAGTATTAGCTCGTTTAGAAAGAGCGGAAAACAGGCACAGCCAAATGGAAACCAGAATGATCGCACACGAGGAGTCCATATTGAGAAATCCTAGATCTAATGAAGGAAGCATAGATGAAAATAGGAGAAACAGATGGGCAGATATAGAGGTACAGCCAACTCCGAGAAATACAGCCAAGCCAAGTGACAGCCCGTATACCACATCTGGTATACCTATTGCTATGTCCACACCGCATGAAAATGCTGTACAAAATCAGATAGTCACTGTTGTAAGGGCTAATAACGAGAAACCGAGAAAGTATTCTGGGATTAACTCAAATATGACACCCAAATACTGGCTCAAAGAGGTTTCCGAATACTTAAATGACACAAAGGTACCGCCAGAGTGAAGATTAAGAGCTATCGAAAAACTGACTGAAGGTGAATGTGCCTTATGCTTCGGAAGTTTTCGTTACACGTTTGACACAGTAGAAGAATTCCGCCAGGCATTTTTAAGGAGGTACTGGGATGCAAACATCCTGCAGAATCTAAGATTGGACTTGTACTCCAGACACTATAGTACAAATAATCCAACGAAATATGCTGAATTTTTTATAGCAAAATTATGCCGCTTCACAGAGCTTGACGAAGTGCCTCGAGAACTAGACCTCTGTGTAGCGATAGCCAAGCAATTACCATATGAAGTGCAAAGACTATTAATCTCGGCAAACGCCAAGACAGCGATTGAGATGGAGGAGGTACTCAGACAACTCGATCTCACCACAACGCAGCATATGAGGCAGAGTCGGAACACGGAACAAGTACACATGACTAGTGCACAAACCGAACCGACTAGGGCGCAGACCAAAAATAAATCTACCAGCACAGAAACTGAGAAGTCAGACTGGCAATGAGAAGAAAGGGAAAACCAGAATTGGAGGCCAGCGTTCAGAGGAAGATCGAACCGCGGACACCGAGGAAGAAAAACCTGGAATCTGCACGTTACAAGAAATCAACAGCCTGATAACAGGAGAAATTACGGCCGAGATGGGAATAATAGAGACTGGAGATCCCAAGAACAGAGTCGCGGGTTCGACGAGGAAGCAGAAGAACGTTATCACGCATCATTAAGGTATATGGAGGAGCGTGGAATTGATAACAGAAAATCGCAAGTGCATTGGGATGAAGCAATTAAAAATAGAAGGTCACCCGACATCTATAAGAATGATGACGGAGCAAAGAGTCTGGAACTTCAACAGCACGAAGACAGACAGAAGAACTCCACACGAAATGGAGCAATAGAAAAAAAACACCAAAATTAAATGACCAAAAAGGAGAGATAAATGCAGGATGGAATACAGTGAATGTGGTTAACTGGATCGCAAAAACCTGAGGAACTCATTGAAGACCGAGAGGAAGGGCCGGTCACTGTAAGAAGGAAACTACCCATTATAATTGTAAAAATCGCAGGCATGAAGATAAGGAGTCTTCTTGACACTGGCTCAACTGTATGCTTAATTACCCAGGCGCTGTATAATGAAATCCAAAGTAAAATCCACGTATTGAAAATACCAATTTCAAGCGTGAAGATGAAAGGCGTGATACCAGATAAAGTAATGATATGCAAATACCAAGTATTTTTAGATTTGCAGATAGGGAATTGTATATTTTCACAGAGTTTCCTACTTTTGAATAAGCTGCCTTTGAACATTATCGTAGGCGCGGATTTCATAAGAGAATACAAGGTCATAATAGATCTCTCACAAGACATTGTTATGTTTCGCGTGAGTGAGGAAAATGAGAATTTAGAGATTTCATTAAAACATAGTGAAACGAGACCAGAAGAGTACGTATGGCATACATACGGAGATATGACTGGGGATGCAGTATTGACAACAGAAGACATCGAGGGAGAGTTGGCAACACTGGCCGCAGACATTGAAAAGGACCTCGAACCACAATTCGGAGAATGCCTTGAAGAAAAATTAGAGGAAGCCAAAATTGGTCCAGAACACAAGCAGATGTTAAGGGAACTGTTATTTGAATATAAAGGAGTCTTCGATTCGACACCTGGCCGAATCAAGAATTTCCAATATGCGTTCCAAGTTAGTGACTGGACGCCATTCAGACAAAAGCCTCACCCAGTAGCCGAGAAGCACTATTTAAAGGTCAAGGAAGCAATACAGGAGAAGCTGGGGGCGGGCGTCATTGTAAAGACAGCCACACCTTATGTCAGCCCACTGGTAGTTGTACCTAAACAGGACGGAAGTGTAAGGATATGCCTGGACTTGTGAAATTTGAATTCCAAGGTTATACCGGAATTTGACCAAGTGCCACCCATAAAGGAGATCCTCAGGAGATTCAAAGGAAAGACTATATTCACAAATCTTGACATTACTAAAAGCTTTCACCATCTTGCACTGGAGGAGAAAACAAGCCAATTAACCGGTTTCTTATTCGATCAGCATACATATTCATTTCTCCGTCTTCCCTTTGGTTTGAAAACAGCGGGTTCAGCGTTGATACGAGCGCTTGATCGAAACCTGTCTGAAGAAGTAAAAGCAACAACCATAAGCTATGTAGATGATATCCTGCTAACATCAGAAACAGCGGAAGAACATATCAGAGATCTACGCAAGTTACTAGATGACCTGAGTCAGGCTAACATTAAGGTCAATCTGAAGAAATCTAACTTTGGTCAGAGAGAAGTTAAATTCCTAGGCCATGTAATAGATGCGCAAGGAGTTAGGCCAAATCCGGGAAAATTGGAGGTCATTAAAAATTTCCCTAGACCAACGAAGGTAAAGAACGTCAGGCAATACCTAGGCGTTATTGGGTTCTTTTCGAGCCATTGCCCGAAATACACCGAGACCGTGGCACCACTCCAAGATTTATTGAAGAAAGGGGGAAGGTGGCGATGGACTGAAAAATGCGAGGAAGCCTTCGTTAAATCTAAACAGATGCTTTTAGATTATGTTAAATTGGGATATCCAGACTAAACCCAGAAATGTATTATTCAGACTGACGCATCACTTATAGGCATTGGGGCGATGCTCTACCAGGAAAATGTGGACAGGCCAGAAGAGAAAACTTATATCGCATTCATAAGCAGAAGATTGAAATCTAATGAAAGGAATTATACGGTCACGGAGATTGAATTACTCGCAATACTATATGCTTTACAGTATTGGCGAAAGGTCATTTATGGGTTCAGAATTGTGTTGAGAACGGACCATAAAGCCCTAACATTCCTGTTGAAAACTGACTTGTCAAGTCAAAGATTGACGAGGTGTTCCTTGTATATACAGCAATTTCAAGTAGAAATCGAGTATTACCAGGGGAAGGACAACAGTATACCTGACTTGCTAAGCAGATACCCGACAGCTAATGAAGAGGAAGCTCTAGCTATCGACATAGAAGATAGAGACCAGAAGACATTAGATGATTTAAGGAACATCACCGTTTTTCAACGTGAAGATCCCTGGATACGGTTGATGATTAATTACTTCGAGGGAAAGCTTGTCAGAGGATTCCCGATGTATGTAGAAGCCGAGGCACTATCAACGGAATATCCATGGTTTAACCAGATGCTACACAAATGGAGCGATGCAGATCACACTCGACCCAGGATTGTTATTCCGCCAGCATTGCAAATAAGATCAGTATGGTTGGCACACAGAGCTTTTGGTCACCCTGGCGTAGACAAGTCTGTTGCCCTGTTGAAAGAAGCATTTATTTGGCCAAAACTTAGAGATACAGTCAGAAATACAATCAGGACATGCGATATTTGCCAGCGAGTAAAGCCTAACTCGTATTAAATGAGGCAAAAACCAATACCATTCCTGCCAGAGAAGCCATGTCAGCTTCTGGCATTGGATAATTTCGGCCCCCTTCCGAGAGCCAGAAGAGGAAATAGACACATCCTAGTTGCACTAGACGTGTTTTATAAAATGGTAGTCCTATGACCAATTCAGAAAACCAGTACGAAACAGGTACTTAAAAGACTGAAGGAAAGAGTCATTCCTATACTAGGGCAGCCAGAGAACATATTGTCAGATCATGGTAGCTGTTTTACCAGCGTAGAATTTCGCAGGGAGCTGAAAAATCTGGGAATAAGACAGAGTTTGTCCACAATACGACACCCAGATGCCAACAGCGCGGAAAGAGTGATGAGAGAACTACAAAAATACATGAAAATATACTGCTCTACAGAGAACTGGAAGTGAATAGACGTACTAGAAATTATCGAGTATTGTATTAACAATACAGTGCACGAAGCGACAGGGGAAGTGGCCGTGAGCCTACACCTCGATAGAAGACCGGAGAGGCCATGGAACAACGTCATTCGGACACCTGTAGACGCGCAGCCTGGACGCGAGTTGAGGATCCAGAGAACATTCGAGTATCTCAAGAAACAAGCGGACAGACGGCAGCGGAGGAATAGAAGGAAACGCTACCACGGGCCACTACTCGTGGGAGAGTACGTTTTATTGAAAAAGCCAGCTAGTTCAGACCCAGAGAACAGGAAATACAAAAAGTTTCAACATAATTATCACGGGCCCTATCTAATTATAAGGGACTTGCAAAATAATGCCTACAGAATAAAAGATGAAGAAACAGGCAAAGAAGTTGTGGTAAACGCAGCCAATCTCAAATTGTATAGTCCACCGGAAGAGTATGAAACCACAGAAGAGCAAGCCATGCACACCCAAATGTACGGGGAGTCATTACATATGCACGCAGTGAGTCCTCAGAAAACCCTATACCAGTTTGAAAGGAAACAAGACAGCCAGCTTGTAAGCCCAGGGGGAACGAGGATAGAATGCAGCTGTCATTTGGGAGAGTTTTATGAACAGTTACGGGAAGCAGCAAGAGAGCTCCAAGCGATGAATGAAGTTCTAAGGAAAGAAAACAACGAAATACGAGACGGCAGACAGAGAGGAGTGGGGGAATGAGACGACCCACTGCCCGGGAGCACTGACCGCCTAACGTAAACACTGTCTGAAAGGCGATGCAGTCAGGAGGCTCGAAAGAATTCACTTGTAAAATGAATTTTTCAAATTTAGCTGGGGGAAGATGTGCCCAATGGGACACGGCTGACTAGCATCGAACCGGGGTCTTTCTTAAAGAAAGACCAGGCCCATGATTCTGCGAAGAATCGAACCATTGATCTCTGAGGGGGAACAGCCACAGTGAACCCGAGGAACAATGAGTTATAGCTGTATATAATCATAACAGCATGATTTCACGGCCAGATCGGGAATATTATTGCATTAAAGGTGGAATATTGTAGATAATACAAGCCTATGTACGTTTAAGATCCTAAGAGCTACAGAAATCGGGCCAACTTGACAGTTGACAAATCATGGTTAGCGTGGGGGTGTTACTAGGTGACGCTAAGGAACTATTTTTCGACGGCACTGGGGGAGCAACCAAAGATTAATGGCTTTGGGAACCACAGTCTTACAAGGTAGAGAAGCGGAGTGGGGGTGGTCGCCCACAGAAATTAGTTAATTACGGCCAAATGGAGCAATGAATTGAGATGAAACTTACACCCAGATGCACATATTCTAGGGAAGATAATTTAGGAGTGTCAACGCGCCTAAATTAAAGCCTGCATCTAAAAAGGAGCTTATGCACAGACCTAATCCGCGGCAGAGTCAGGATTTGTCGTGTAGCAGTAGGGTAAGAACCGAAGTAGCATAATGACGCCATGGAAGAAAGCAATTAATTATAATTAATTGGCCGAAGCATTTGCCTGTACTCGAGTGAATTTGGAACCTCCATGAATAGACAAGTAAGGATCACACTTCACTTTGTCTGAAAACGTATTATTTTAAGAAGAGAGTCACTCCTGGAAATCCAGTGAACTACTTTTCATCAGGAAGCTTTATATGGGGGAAGCTGAAGCAGAGAGTCAGTTCTTCTTACTCAACTCGTGGGGTGACACGCTGTAGGATCACGCAAGAAAGTGCGCGGAATTTATAAAGTATTGACGCTCTGTGTATTAGTAATGAACAATGAAAGGCGCATAATGCAGCTTAATAATTCTGCATTATATGATAATTAGTCTACAGCAGACGTATAAGCAACAGTATACGCGAGTATAGAATCAGTACAGCGTAGAGATATTTTAGGATGATGTTTACAGACAATGAACAGAACCACAGGGAGTGTTATAATGGGTAAAATAACACATACTATTGTAATGAACACTACAGTTACGGGAACCTGGAAGGCATCACAAGTAGTTGTGATCTACGATTGAACAACTTTGCAGTAGAGGAGATATAAACTGTAGGTGACGGGAGACGAACACACACACGCAAGATAGACTTTCAAGGAGACCAGCGGTTGTCAGGATGTAGCTGCATCGCATCTCTGAGGTCAGGCGATAGTGGGAATCCGATCAAGGATCCGTGTGTGAAAATTGTGTATAAAGTTATATTACAGTGATCTTTAAAAGAGTTTATGATTATATGGTAAAAAATGTGTATTATGTTAAAATGAAAATGCCAGTAGTGAAAGATATAATTACCATGTGTAGATTCTATGCAATGTTTCGTGTGAAAAATATCTTGATGGCTTAAAGCAAGCATTATGGCGGGCGAATGGCTGTCATGCTGGACTAATCCAGCGAGAATGAAAGTGAGTACAAATCTAATATGTTGATATGATTTAATAGCTCACCATACAACGAATCATTTCCTCAACGATTAAGAATTAACAGTCATTTGTGTACGAGGTCACATCTCTCCTATTTTGGTAAAAAATATGGCTTTGAGGATGACAAGCTTACGACCATTTAGGCGTAAGACATTGATGAAAGTAACGGTAACGTTAAATAATAGTAATAATCTGGGGTCGGTAACAATAATAAATATATAAATCGGCATGTCAGGCCTATAGTACGTGCAAAGTGTGTCATATCTAGTGTAAGAATACTGTGTTATTGTGATAAGTAAAAAAAAGATAAATATCGAGATAAAGAGAGCTTTTCAGTGTCATTGAAATGTTAGATAAATGTTTTATTATGGTATATTCTACATGGTGTATTTGAGAGCCATTAAGATAGTCAATGTAAAGGCCAGTAAGTTAATACTTGTTTTGGAGCTACGTAGAACTTTGGCTTATGAGTAAATGTATAGAGGACGTGAGTGCTTTAGGAATTGAGTCATCTGTAAGAAATATTGTTTGAGCCGCGATCAGCGAGCATTTAACGTAGAATCAAGAGATTCACGTCAATAAGTTGCGGGGATCATCCGAAAATAGTTCGCGCGTTGTCGAATCTAGTAGGCTAATCTTCGAAGCTACGATATAGTATTGCCTTAGAGCATAGCCTACATGAGTATTCGCAACAGAGTTGGGACAGAGTCTGTCTGTATCCACTGTTAGCAGAGTTTTCGCCGCCAGGGATAACTGCTAGGCACCCTAGGTAGACCAATATATTAATTGATCTGCCCTTAGAGGTAAGACAAATGGTTCTTCGTGTAGGAAACGTGGATTTCCTCTAGTTATATGCATGCCCGTCCAGTGAGATAACAATTTGAAACTCAGCTGAGACGCGCGCAAATCCACTGATTACGACCATAGAACGGCGAAGCTATTTTGTGATTCGTCCCTTGCCTTGAATAATAATTAGGAGCCGATATGAGCCCATTAAATACTCTAAGTGTAGGTATTAAATAATTAGATTGACTCAATTCGTAATGACACGATCCAATCAGGGACCTCTAGCACATTTGCACCATTGAGTGAGCATATGGCTATGCGGGAAGTCAGGCGGGGTAGCAGGTATAATCCACTTACCCGGCAGCCATCTTGCATAGGACGGCCCGTGACAAATCCATTGTTCGCACGAAAGGAAGTCAATAGACCAGATCCTTTTCTTCTAAGATTATAGTGGGACACTGAAGGATATCGATATTTCGAAAAGTAATTAATATGTGCTTGATATGATAGTATCAATTGAATTAGATGCACTGTTTCCATACATATGTAATCTTGGAATTAAATAATCGGACGACATTTGGCCAAGTTATTCTCCGAGGAGAAACTAACTGCACCAAATGAATAGAAGCTTTTTTGTAAAGGGTATTTTCCCAGTTCATGCTAATTTATTCATACGGGTAGCGTAATTTGGGGATATGACACGCTTGTAACGATAATGATTTGACCAGACCCAGAAAATCGTTGTATGGTGAAGCTATAAAATGTCTGTAACTATGTGTATTCTTTGATGGGAAAGTGTACCACTTCAGCTTTTGAAACTTATGGGAAAAGAATACGACACGCGCGGAAAAAGCAACACTTATTAACAAGGCATAAGCTAATGAATCAATGTTATTTAAAGTAAATGTTCCGTGTCAAAACGGATAAATATTTAATAATTGCATATTTAATGTCATTTAAATGTAATTTGTGTTCGTTGTGTTGTGATATTCAAATTTGTGTTAAATTGTGCCACGTGAAGAACAATATGGACACTCGCAAATGTCAAAGAGTATCAACAATAGGATGTTTAGGATAGATATGAGTGCGGTGGAGCACCAATCTTGATGAGAAGAGACTCACAGATAATTTTGATTTTTGTAGTGGGAAGTAAGTGTAAAATATTTGTGTGTGTTTTGTGTTGTGTTTTGCCATGAATTAGTACCATTAAATGTTATATTTAGGAATATGTTGTTTCTTTCAAGTAGAGTAGTCACCTGACAGACTCAAATCCTGAATATGTGATCGTGTAGTGGGTTGAACGCCCCATGCCTCGAAAGACCGTGAGTTAGCTGGGATACGAACACATGTTCCATATGATGACGAATGGGTACAATACCTCCCATGATATCCAACATGGAGCTCAAATTTCTGTTGCGTTTTTTCAGCAGTTGGTAGCACTGACATCATTTTCAAATATGGGCTTGAGATATTCCAGTATACATCTTTACTGATACTAAATTTGGTTTCGATTGCTGCAGCCGTTTAGGAGTTGATAGGGGGGGACACACATAGCCAGACAGACAGACAGACAGACAGACAGACTGACAGACAGACAGACACACATTTTTCCGGATCGATCTCATAAGCCTATTTTTACTAATTTTTGCAAAATTTGAAAAGTAGGCTAAAAATGGCTTCCAGCATGATAAATACTTTAAATTTTCAATAGGGGCTGGACGTATTATTAAAATGTAATAGTGAATCATTCAGAATGTAATTGCGCAAATCAAACGAAACTTACTATGAAAGAAGTTCTGTACCGTAGTCTACCATAAGGTAGGCCTACCTTGCTAAAATACCAAGTCATGAGAATACCACACTGAAATCAACGCGCGGCGGTCATCTAAAAATATATATAATATGATGATGAATGACTCAATGTATTTTAAGATACCGGTACACCAACGAAAATTAGCATTAATGTAGAATCTTATAAGTGGCTTCCTTTGACCAAGTCTAAAGATCAGCAACTCCATACGTTCGCGATGGTGTATTCTTAAGACTTGAATTCCCCCAGGGTCTCACATCTAGTGGGACGTGGGTTGGCGATCGCGGGGCCCCAGCTGAGTCTGGCATTGCTTCCACTTACTTGTGCCGGGCTCCTCTCCGTCTTCCTTCCTGTCGACCTCACTTGGTCAACTCTTGTTCTCTTCCGACCCCGACGGTATTAGGGTATCCGAGGCCTAGGGAGTCTGACTTCCTTTCCCGCCTTAATTGGCCCTTGTCTCATCTTTTCTGTTACCTTCCTTCTGCGAGGGGTCAGCCTTCTTTTTCTTTTCCTGTTATCTCCTGCCTTCTGCTCAAGGCCCTCAAGGAGGCAGGGTGTATGTAGCACCGCCACTTCTGCTGCAACCTGGATATTGCTACACCCTCAGGGGCTCACAGCTGGTGAGTTCGGGAGTTGGCGACCCCGAGGTATTCCTGAGCTGGGTCCGGTTTCCCCCATTTGTCCCTTACCTGCGGGGTAGAACCCCCTCCTCTTTCACTTTCCTATCTGCCTTTCATGGCTCTCCTTCCTTCCAAGTCCCTCAATCCGCATTCTTCGAGGGTTGAGGGCATTTATTTTCCTCCTGTCCTTTATTTGCCTTATTCTCCTTTTGTTTTTCATTTCTTCTTCTAGTATATAAGTTCGTAGTTAGTTTTTAGTTATAGTTTGTATTTCATTTCCATCTTCACGATCTCCCAAACCATTAGGGGCCGATAACCTAGATGGTAGGCCCCTTAAAACTCCAATTATCATCATCATTATTCTTAAGACTTGAATACCATTAGCTAAGGATGTAATGACTTGACTTACTTGACTTAGTTCCTGTTGTCCCTCGTGGACATTAGGGCATCAATGAAGCATCTTCATCTGGTCCTGTTTGCTGACAACCTTTTCACCTCGCTCCAGGCCTTACCCTCCATGTGGACAGATCTGTGCCACGTTTGTTTGGGTCTCCCTCTCCCCTTCGTACCCTGTGACTTCCAATCCAGTGCCTCTCTCTCAATGGCTTCATTTCCTTTCCTCAGGGTATGTCCGATCCATTTCCATTTCCGTCGCTTTATTTGTATGGCCATCTCAGTTTCACTCGTCCTTCTCCAAAGTTCTTGGTTGGAGATTACTTCTGGCCAGTAGATAAACATAAGGATCTTTCTTAAGCAGCGAGTGACAAAGGTCTGCAGCCTGGAGGTGATTTATTTAGTTACCTTCCAAGTCTCAGACCCGTATATCAGAACGGACCTGACATTACTCCCGAAGATACGAAGTTTGGTCTTCATGGATATGTTCTGTTCTTCCACACCGGATAAAGCCACGCAAAGGCGCCATTTTTTTGGATATGTTGGGAGACATCCTTTGCCGCTCCTCCATCTCCGGTCACCACACTGCCCAGGTAAGTAAAGCTATCCACATCCTCTGTAGGCTCATCCTCGAAGAAAAATGGGTGAATTTTGTTGGTGTTAGTTCTTAGGGCCTTGGTCTTTTTTGAGTTTATCGTTAGCCCCACCTTTTTCCCTTCTACAACCATGTCTTCAATCTTTGCTTGCATTTCACCATGTGCCTCAGACAGGAGACACAAATCGTCAGCAAAATCCAGATCTTCCAGTCTATTGGTGAATCCCCATTGGATACCACGTTTCGCATTTCTAGTCACATTCCGCATCACAGCATCAATCACAATCAAGAACATGGTTGGCGACAGGATTCAACCTTGGCGTACTCCTGAACATACAGATATAGGCTTGGATACACGGCCCTCATGAATGACTCTGCGTGTGTACTCCCGATATGTTTCTTGAATGAGACTTATAATCTGTGACGGCACTCCATAGCGCTTCACTTCCTTCCACATGGCTTCTCTATTGATCGAATCAAAAGCTTTCTCAAAGTCAACAAACACTGCATAGAGGCGAGATGGCCATTCCGCACCCTGCTCCAGAAATTATCCTCAAGGTATTTATTTGGTCGACACACGGACGATTTCGACGAAAACCTGCCTGTTCTCGTCGGAGCCTTCGTTCAACATATGCTTTAATTATTTCTAACAGAACCATCGTAAAGACTTTGCTAGGGATTGAGAGAAGTGTAATGCCTCTCCAGTTATTGCAGTTTGACGTACTGTATCTCCGTTCTTTGGCAACTTCACCATCAACCCACATCTCCAGTCCGCCGGCATTTCTCCATTTGTCCATACCTTCTCAAATAACGGCTGCAACATATTTGCTGTGGTGTCCATATCAACCTTCATGACTTCTGCTGGAATATTGTCAACTCCTGCTGCCTTACCAATATGCAACTCTCTCAATGCTCGCTTGATTTCCTCCACTGTGGGTATGCAGGTTTTAATCCTTGGGTCATGCTGGATCTCTTCTTCATCTCCTCCTTCTGTCTCTTCCAGGGAGTGGTTTAAAACTGCACAAAAATGTTCCTGCCATCGCTTCAGTTGATCCTCAGGGTGTGTTAAAAGGGTGCCATTTTTGTTCCTGACTGGCCGGTTTCTCTGCATCTGCTTTCTTGCCAGTACTCGGGTGATTGCATATAGTTCTTTAAGATTTCCCTTCTTGGCTGCCTCTTCTGCCTGTTTACATAGGTCATCTATCCAATTTCTTTGATCTCTTCTTGCTTTTCTCTTAACTTTCTTGTCCTTTGCAGCATATTTTGCTTGTAATTCTGTCTTTTTTGCTCGTGTCCTACATGCGTTCATTTCCTCCTTTATCTGTCTCCTTTCTCTGATGATATCCCATGTCTCTCCAGTCATCCAATCTTTTTTTCCACCTATCTTCGAAATCCGAGATGTTTTCACTTGCTTTGGTAAAGACATCTAATCTTCACCCAATTTTCCTCAACAGTTTCATC
The DNA here is from genome assembly GCA_946902985.2 of Meconema thalassinum. Taxonomy (NCBI): domain Eukaryota; kingdom Metazoa; phylum Arthropoda; class Insecta; order Orthoptera; family Tettigoniidae; genus Meconema; species Meconema thalassinum. The sequence goes on along the minus strand of OX336388.2, from coordinate 1,378,113,654 downwards.
CTCCACCTGAGCAAGTGCTTGGAATCGATTATTTAACTCTATATTAAAGGCCTCCTTCTCCTTTATGTCATCCTTTAGCTTTCCTACTTCATACCGGTTCTTTTTCTGGGCCATCCTCCTTTTCTGTGCCTGAATCTTCATTCTGAAGGTAGCCACAACAAGGTGGTGATCACTGCCGATGTCTGCACCCCTCTTATTTCTCACATCCAACAAAGAACATCTCTATCTCCTTTCAATCGCTACATGATCTATCTCTTTTTCTGTCCTATGATCTGGTCACTTTATGCGGAAATGCAGTCACCAATAATCAAATCGTGGTTGGCACAGAAGTCCACAAAGAGTTGTCCATTTTCATTTTGATCTCCTAAACCATGTCTTCACGTAGTATGCTCAAGTCCTTCATTTTCCTGGCCCACTTTGCCATTCAAGTCTCCTCCAACTATAATGATATCCTTCTTCTTTTGTTTCTTAATAATTATACTAGTACGATCTCCATAAAACGCCTGCTTATCTTATTCCTGCGCTGTCTCTGTGGGTGCATAGCAAACAATCATCACAATGTTCCAAATATTGGACTTAAAACGTGCCACAATTATCCTTCCCGAAACTGGATACCACTCTATAAGGCTCATTTTGGCCTCCTTATCCATCCTTATACCTACACCTTCACAACTTGCTCCATCACCTTCGGGTCTTCCAGAGTATATAAATGTAACTCCATCGTGGGTGGAAAGTACCCCAAAATCTCTCCATCTTACTTCACTCAGTCCCAGGATGTTCAGACCGTAATTCTACATACATGCCACTGCTTGCCGTAGTCTTCCGCTTTCCCGCAGAGTTCTCACATTCCAAACTCCAATTTTCGTTAACTTTTTCAAGCCAAAAGCCGTTGTCTTAGGATTTGTCCGGATTCTCTTCATTGATGTTTCTTTAATAAGTGTCTGCTTATGCAAAATTTTATTTCTACAGCGACACAAACAGGCACATTTTACATTAATCAGCCAGTTCAATACAAACTTGAAATAAAACATCCGTATTAAATTAACTACCCTATAACAAATAAAATATTTCGTCCATAGAAGTGTTATGTGGAATAGTCCCCATTACACAGGCTGCGTTTCCCTTTTGAATCGCTATGCCGATTCTCTGCATCAAATAGGTCTTGGAACGAGGATCACCAGAGACTCCACCTATTACTCTTCCTAGCTTGTGTACTAGATTTATTGCGTCCTCACTCCAAGGACCCATTGTCTCCACAGCAAAGGCCACGAAAATATAGTCCTCCATGATCGTCCTATATTTGTTATTCTACCGAGTGACGGCGATCTCAGCTACAGATCCTGCTTCCTTTGACGATGATGAAATATAGGAAGGAGCCAACGTATCTGAGCACGTTGCATCCCAGACTAGGCATTTGCCATTCGACCACGAAATTATGGTCATCCCATCAGGGCGGCGACCGTCGTCTCTGCAAATTCCAGATGGTTCACGAATTGACGGGAATTTTGAAGTAGCGAAAGCCCTCCGAAGCGTTTCATTTATAGAGAAATGACGAGAATGTCGGCCAGCACTCCTTTTACAAGAGAGACCGTGTGTACCACGTGCGGAAACGACCTCACCACATACACAAGTATGAGGTTTACAAAGCGTTGATCCAAGGCGGAGAGACATCGAAATCCTAAAACTATTGTTGTCCAGTAATGTCCCTATTGTTCTCGATGGGATGGCATTTAACCATGAATTCGATTCTTTCTTCAAACTAGCCAAATGAATAGCCTTTTCCTCATCTGAGTGAAATTCCAGGTTGTCCATTATTCTTTGCAAACGAGACCGTCCCAATTACGTTGGAATGCAGGAGCTGAAGGAATAGATGGATCGTTAAACTGGTAGTTCCATAATTCCAAGGCCTCAGCGTAAAAAGTGATTTCCTCAATGTCCGAAATAACTGGAAACATTGACTGGACGAGAGAGAAAACACTATTCACCGATTACATGAAAGCTGGAAGCATTAAATCTTCAATTTTCCTTATTCCGATTCCACCGTAACGAACAGGGAGTGAGGCTATTGTCCAACATCCAACATTTAAATTTGTATTAAGAGTTGACTCTAGTGTGCATTTCACAAAATCATCCATTCTCTGTATCGACGGTCTAATCTTCATTAGAGGAGTACTTCTAAGCAAATATATGAGCTTAGGAACAAGGAAACAGTTTTTTTAGGAGAAAGTAAGCAATGTGAAACTTCAAATCTTTCAGACGCCCAAGCAGAAGAGTTAACTCGTCAAATTTTGTGGATAAGGAGGGTTCAATGGCGCCTTCAGTGACTGGAGCCTTCAGCAAAGTTATAGACGGAACCACTTCAATGCCTGGAGATAACTCGTTGAAACGAGAAAAAATCTCAACTTTATTGTCACCGCAGAAGAACAACTCACATTTGCTGGGGTTGATGTCAAGACCAAGTGATTTACATTCCGCAATAATCGAGGAAAAATCATCTAGAACGACAGTAGGATCCCCTAGCAGCGAGCCATCATCCAAATACCAAATGTTCAGTTCAGATGAAAGTTTCTCCAAAATTGGTTGAATGACCAGGCAAAAGGCTAAGGGCCCTCCAGGGTCACCTTGTTGGAGACCAGATTGAGAAAGGATAATCTTGTCTCCAAAAACTAGATAAGATGGTTCTCGATAGCATTGCCAGAAGAAGTTGTAAAGTGAAGGGGCTTTATCTTTGAAACGTGTCAGCAGAACATCTCGATCAACACTATTAAACGCATTTCTGAAGTCAATCTTAAGTACAATCTTGTCGGTTCCGACATTTTTGTTCATTTTTGTTGCAGCTTCACAGGAACCCTTCGTGCCAAAGCCAAGTTGGATAGGGTTGAAGTATTCTGCCAAATCTTCACGAATATAATTACATGCTAGACTTGCTGTTAGTCTTCTTAAAGTGCAACCAATTGCAATAGGGCGGAGCCCGCCACCCTCCTTGTTCAGTCCACACAGACTCGCCCCATATAGGATTGGAAGGATATCCGAATTCACCTGACCCGATAGCATAAAATTGCAGAGGGATGTTAAAGAAGTTAGTAATTTTTTTCCGGCCACACCATTACCCTTTGCAGTTAGGTCTTTGAGGTGTTGTGGGCGTAAACCATCAATACCACCTGCCGACCCATTTCGGAATTTGCTGAGAATTACCACCACATCTTCTTCTGATACTGTGAACTTATTTTCTTCATTAGGAGGATCGGGAAAAATAAGTGCTCTAGTTGGTTCAGGATGTTTATCCTTTAGATGTAAAAACGTATCCTCGTTATCAGGTGCAAGCTTATCTGAGGATGAAAGGAGTTTCACGGCTCCACGTATGTCTCCTTCTGCCATTTTAGATTCCACTCTCCGTGATAAAGAAGTTAGAGGCTTTTGAGTTTTTCTTTGAGGAACACGCTGAGAAAAGTCGATTGGAGGATGAGAAACATTTTTCTTAATAAATTGGACTAGATTTTTTGGATTTCTTTTCAGGAACTTGTAAAGCTACGTAGCAAAATGTCAGTAGATCCTTCCAAGAATCAAATGAATTCTTCCTTTGGCATTCGTCCATAAGGTGGGAAAGACGGAATGCAACCACCATATGAGCTGCTTTTGGAATGCGTTTCAAAACCCTTATTTCCCTTTTCATCCTTGCTAATTGCTGCAAAAATTCCTTCACATTATCGACAGCTGTTGTTGGGGGATGAACTTCTGAGATATATTCTTTATGCTTTCGGGAGAAATGCATTTTAAGCCCACTAATGCCTTTGTATAGTTTTTCGGGATTCTGATGGGTACATCTCGGGCAGGAAATCCAATTAGTCGATGATAGAGTGTTGGGCTGATTTTGTTGCGTTGACCCTTTAAGGATGCAGTCACAGCAATGCCAAGAGTCATTATTTGAGCCTAGGATTTCGATTTTCAGACTGGAGAGATGGACACAAGAGGTATGAAACCTATTTTTGACAACCATCACATTAAATCATGGGGTCCTCATTTAAGCCCAATTTTCCACAAAAGCAATGTCTGAAGTTATCCATGATGCATACTGAACCAGAAGCCCATCAACAAGAAATATAGAAATATAACAACTGCCCAGGCAAGAGAGGTCTACTCACCATTATTGTCCCTTTAATAACCATATTTGCTCCAGTATTATTACTTGGTGAAAACGAAGCGCTTGCAATATTGAAATTACTAGAATGTTCATAAAATACTTATAAAATCAAGTCTGCAGCTGTGAAAAGGAATGGTCAATGATTATGATTGATACATTTTCCTCCCACGCGTGCTATTATATCTGTGAACTTCTAGTTATAAATTTTCTCGTAGGATATTCCAACCGTAATGAAACGATAACAATCTTCAACCATCAGTTATCCGTTCCCTGTGTATATTTATACAGAAAAAGGCAAAGTCCATATGGACATATAAAGTTGTCGTGACATAACCTACGTAGTAGCACAACGGCAATGGACAATCGTGACGAACGTTGACTGTGGACCGAGAACAGAAAGAGCATTGACATAAAAAGGATGGGTCACGTGTAGTAGTCGAGTCACTAGCGCCATCTAGGCGGTGTCAATTTTTGTGTATTATAAGTAGTTGGAGGAGTTTATCTTTGAAGTGCTTAATCAATGCAAATTAAACAAGATGGCTACTGTCAACAGCACAATGCCAAAATACAAAACGGAGTGAATATTCCTATATAATAGCACCGAAATAATAGATAACAGCGCCTCACTCACGAAATACACTATTACAGCATAAAATCAAGCAGTGATACTTAAGGAGGGAGTGTAACACTTTTTCACGAAGACAATTCAGCAGAGGAACTAGATCACACCATGGCCGTCTGTTAGTTATTGTTGTTAATAAGTTGTTTTAAGGTGTGCGAGTTATTGGCCCACAGCACCCGATCTTGGTGGTGGGGCTGCCACCTGCGCCTCCAAGCTTGCGGTTTTCTGTTGGGGTTTTCTCCCTTTGCCTTTGAAGATCCCTCTTCACCACAAGGCAGTGGTTTTCCTCTTTGTTTACCCCAAGAGGGAGAGTTGTCTCCTCCGCCAAATTGGCCGTACCTAAGGTCTCCTTCTCCGCCTCCGTTGCCGTTAAGGACTCCGCCAGAGCCCCGTTAGCCATTATTTTCAGGGTTCCTGTAAGGCCTTCACAGCTACCGTAGTGGTTCTGGGGGCACAAGGTTCCCACTGTACCTCACCCTTACAGGCTATCCCCTACTTGATAATGTTGCCCGTCCCCCACGACGTGGATTAGGGGTTGGACTTCTAGGGGTTGATGAATGCCAGGTATGTGTGTTTCTGTGGATTGTTAGGGTCCTCTTCAAACAACATGGCCCCAATGCCTACCATGGATGCATAGACCTGTATAATAAATTTTCGGGAGAAGTCTGGATATCCTAATTTCAGACTGTTTGCTAGTAGATCCTTGGTAGCTATGAATGATTTTTCGCATATTTCACTCCATAACCAGCGGTTATTGTTCTTGAGCATCTCTTGGAGTGGCGCTACTCCCTCTGTATAACCTGGGCAGTTCTCCCGAAAGAAATTAGTTATTCCCAGAAACATTCTTATATGTTGGAACCTGGTTGGTGTGGGGAAATTTTTAATTGCTTCTATTTTGGCTGGATTGTGCAGGACTCCCTCTGAGGAAAACGGACATATCTTTGTGTGTTCTGAACGTTGTGTATAATGTATAAAGTGTTATATCTGTACATAAGTTCTTTGGAGTTGAAATAAGATAGCGTTATGTTAAGCAATTGTGTGTTTCCCTGTGCTCCTTTCCACTCATTCTCCACATTATGGTGGCGAATACTCGTACGAAATCAGTGACATGTGTATTTACTAGAGCAAGTGAATAGTGCTAATGCTCCTTTGTCGCCTTCTACACTACGGAAGGACACTCGACGCCGAGTGGGCACGTCAGATTAAAGCACGCCTCGCTATCAACGAAAGACGATACAAGAGTTCTCACTGCCAACTAATCCACTTCTGACAAGTCAAACCATCACAAATTGGCATCCTTTTAGTAATGCATGTTGTTCATCAGCTGGAAAATACTTTGGAAACCTACAAATAGGTTAATTTCATTAAATGCAATCCCAGAAGTAACGCATCTGCCATCTATCGGAGCAACAGGGAACTGCGTATTGTATGTAAAAAAGTAAGCATGCACCCAGCAATCTCGATTTGTCAGCGAGAAAAAGACGCTACTAGTCCTCGCTCAACGCCACCAGAAAAATCTTTCATCTGAGGAATTTCCTGTTCGCATGATTATTACCTGCATGAGATCTACTTGAATTACTTCAAGAAATACCAAAAATATTGTACAGTTCGTTACTGACACATAACTAGTAGCGTGATCTATCTGCAACCATTGGAACTGCATGCACATCTGCACAGCGCATGCGAACCTGCCAATTACGTCTCGAACTACACCATTGTCAAGTTCAACTACTACACACCAGCGCATTCTGTTAGCCAACTTTGGAGTCATGACTAAACACGCACTCTGCCAAAGAGACTAATAACTACACTGAAAGACGTTCCTACACACCTGTCTGTCAGCTTACCCAAATATTTATTGCCCCCTCATTATGGCAACTCAAGAAGACCCTGCAGCCCAACTACACAAATTGAAAAGAAGTCGAACAAGAGAGAGGAACAATGCGACACGGTTTCTTGCCACTATTGACAGTTTTATTGAAAACACAAGTATTGAAGACTTCAAGAATTATGGAGACCGACTTCAGGAAACATTAACTAGGCTAATCCAATTGGATGACTCTATTCACGATCTTCTTCCAGACACAGAATACAACACCGATATTCATAGTTGCGAAGAATACACAGATAAAGCAAAACGGGGTTTACAGAAAGCCACACGAGGGGCAGAAAATAAACTTTCTTCTGCTACCTGCAACATGACCATAAACGAGAGTCACATCACTCACATTTCAACGTTCACCCATTATGTTAAATTACCGCCAGTGAAACTGTAACCATTCTCCGGCAATATCGAAAGCTGGATGAGATGTTGGGAACAATTTGAAGCACCCATTGACAAAGACAAGTCACTATCGACAATAAATAAACTTGTCATTTTACGCGGGTATCTCGAAGGTGAACGGAAACATCTGGTTGACGGAATTGCCGTGACTGCTTCTACCTACGAGGACACTAATAACATTTTAAAGGCCAAATGCGGAGATCGAAATCGGATAATACAGGCGCATATCGACTATCTAGAAGATATCCGACCTATCAGCACTGATTGTCCGGAATCGCTAAACACGACATACATTGAATGCAACCGCCGAATCCAGGCATTACTGGCCCTAGGCGAAGATGTAAACGGCTATGGGCGGGTACTTGCTCCCAAGATACTCCGAACCTTCCCTGACGATATCTCTAGACGCTGGATAATACACACCACACGGAATAATATCGGAAGGCGACATTCTGAAGCTGATGGAATTTCTTGGTGAAGAAGTCGATGGAGCGATAGTCACCCAGAAGATCAGAGGTGACCCAGTGATTTCAACCAGTCTCGTCCCCACGACAGCCGCATTTCAATTAAACGCTAAGTAAAAAAAAACATTGCAGCAAACGAAGAAGCAAACAGAACCATTCTGTGCATTTTGCGACCAACGAGGCCACTGGGCGCAAGATTGTAGGAAGGTGAAAACTGTTCATGACCGAATTGAGAAGCTAAAGACGAAGCATCACTGTTTCCTCTGCCTGAATCGAGGGCATAATTCCAAGAATTGCAGTAGATGGGAGAGAGCATCTTGTTCAAAATGTAAGCAGTCCCATCACTACTCCATCAAGAAATGATGTAACCTCCACTTCGGTCAACAAAATCCACTTTCAGACTCCTGACTATACTCACTTACAAACTGCGCGTGTTCGAATTGTTGGACCAACTGGCTTAAGTAAAACGACACGTTGCATCTTCGATGGAGGCAGCCAGTCTACATTCATAAGCAAGTCTCTTGTCGACATATTGAAGCTTCCTACTGTCACGGAACGAGACGTATCTATAGCAGCGTTCGAATCTGACACAACTATCCCTCAAAAGCGTCGTCTGGTTAGTTTCCAGTTACACGGCACCCAGACCAACGTGTCAATAGGCATCACCGCACTCGAAAGTGCAAACACTTACTCAATGCACCCTACAGTGCCACAAGACGTCTCTTCCCTGAAGTCCGTACGCAAGTTAATATTAGCTGACCCTAAGGATGACTTACACGATCTCCCAATTGAACTTCAAGTTGGAGGAAATCGCTACTGAAGTTGATAAAGGACACGCAACCTGTTCGCGTATCTCCGTCTTTGGTACTCATTCCTTCACTTTTCGGATGGGTACTCAGTGGCAATAGATCCGGAGTTACCGTCAACCAGCTAACCGTTAACAAAATAACACTACAGGATGACCCTTCACTTCTCGAGCACCAAGTCCGTGACTTCTGGAACCTTGAAGCAATTGGAATCGAGGAAGAAGAATCCAGATCCCACACGATGAGCTCCAAGGATCTCGATATCCTCAAAAACTTCCATGAATCTCACTGCATTCAAGATGGATGGAGAGTTGTTTCTTTGCCAAAGGAAAACCAGGAATTTGCTTCGGATAACCGCACTAACGCTGAGAGACGATTGCAAGCCTTGACGAAGAAACTGCAACGAAATAGAGACTATAACGCCATGTAAAACGAAATAATGCTCGACTACATCATCCAAGGCCAAGTAGAGATGTTGAACCCAGACAACCGAGCGGTCAAGATGACGAAACAGAACGTAACTAAGTGGCGCGTTGCATTTGATGCTTCGTCTCATGAAAATAGATCTCTATCACTGAATGACGTCCTAGAAATCGGGCCTAATCCAGCTCTCACTTGACTCCAGCGACAGGGATCTAACACGGATCTTTTGGTGTCAAGTAATCAAGGACGGAAACGGCCAATACCACGTCACCGACGAAGTGGTTACCTACCGCTTCACCCGACTACCTTTCGGACTAACCAGTAGCCCTTTCCTCTTGTCTGCTACCCTGCGAGAATTGGCTAGGAGGCACATTGATGACTACGCAGTTGCTGCTATCCTCGTGGACCAGCACATGTACATGGACGATTTTGCAGCATCTACTAACGACGAAGAGGAACTCCAAACAACATACTCTCAGCTCACGGATTTGATGAGTAGTCTATTATCAACATGCCTATGTCGAAGTGGGCCACGAATGCAATCACACTGCAAAACGAGTGGCAACATCAACATCTACCCATTCAAGAGGTTACACGGATCTTGGGAATCAACTGGAACACGGGCCATGACACACTGCATCTTTCAGCTATCGATGACCACAAAATGTCCTTCCTGCCAAAAAACGCCACGTTGTTCAGATTACATCACCACTATACGATCCTCTCGGACTTTTCTCTCCGGTGACAATAATTGGAAAGATGTTGTTTCAAGAAACATGGACTAGAGGTATATCATGGCACGAGACTTTACTTTCTGACATTGGGCACGAGTGGTTAGTTTGGTGTTCAAATCTTCAATACGCGTCGGACATTCACACCCCACGATGGATAGGTGCTCTCAACGAAGATTTGGACAACTAATCTCTACACGTATTCTGTGACGCTTCCGAACGGGCATATGGTGCTCCTGTATACCTTCGATCTCACGCTCACGATACCACTACCGTTCAGTTAGTATGTAGCAAATCTAGACTGGCCCCTATAAAGAAGGTCACGCTACCACGTTTGGAATTACTAGCTTTACTCGTGGACAAGACTTCTTCGTTACTTCTGCCGTGCTACATCCTGTGACATCCGGAAAGCAACGCTGTGGACACATTCAGCTATCACTCTAGGCTGGATACAAAACGATCCGAACCACTGGAAAACTTTCATCTGCAATCGTGTTACAGAAATCACCGGCTGCACTTCACCATCACAATGGTTTCATTGTCCAGGAACGGATAACCCTGCAGATCTTTTATCACGAGGACTACATGCGCCAGATCTAAAATCAGCAGATATTTGGTGGCACGGGCCGGCCTGGTTGGGGTATCCTCCAAGAAGTTGGCCTCACAAATACAGCACCGAACATCTAACACTTCCAGAGGCTAAGAAGAAGCCCTGTCAAGCCCTTGTCGTTCCCACCCATGAAGCACTCTGCGACTTCGCAAGATTCAGCACCTACAGCAAATTACTTCAGACTACAGCTTGGATCCTCCGGTTCATTAAGAATCTTCGGTCAGCGAATAAGCAAACTGGTGACTTGACAGTGCTGGAACTCGAAGCAAGTCGGCGATATTTGATAGTTTATGTACAACGAGAGACCTTTGGCACAGAATACGAAGCTTTGTTGCACAGCACGCCCATCCCCAAAACATCGAAGATCGCCTCTTTTCAACCGTTCCTGCAAGACAGACTGATCCGCCTTGGTGGCCGTCTCCACTTCACAATGATGTCGTATGACGAAAAACACCCAATACTTTTAGGCGGCGGACATCCCTTCACTTGTCTTCTAATCTGCCATACCCATATCAGACTGCACCACTTGGGATCACGGATTGTGCTCTCCGAGCTGCGAAGCCAATTTTGGATTCTACGAGAAAGGCAAAGCATTAGGAAGGTATTGAATTCGTGTCTGCCTTGCAAGTTATCACGTAACCCTCCTGGACAGGAGAACGAATCTCCCTTGCCAACCGATCGTGTACTATAATCCACACCGTTCACTGTAACAGGACTCGATTTTACGGGCCCGCTATACATCCGCCACGATAACACCGTTCGCAAAAGTTACATGCTTTTGCTTACATGTGCTACTACCAGAGCTGTCCACTTGGAGCTATCGTCGGATATGACAGTAAATAAGTTTCTGATGGCCTTCTAAAGATTTGTCAGCCGCCGACTACCGCCGTCAGACTACCTCATACCATATGGTGTAATGGTAACACGAATGGATCGACCAATTCAAGGTCTCCATTTTCAGAGAGAATTCTGAGTGAGTTCAGAATTAGTAAAGGTTGAGCTTTAAAGTATGTGGGATGGAACATGATAAAAGAAAATACAAAAACAAAGAAAGAGAGAGAGCAAGTAGCTTTAACATAAATATATATGCAATTCAATAAACAAGTGAACAATTTTCTTTACAAGGTTGCGTCTAACAATACACAAGGTTAGTGCCTTAAACATAACTAAATTAAAGTTACAAATCTTAAGAATGTGTAAATGCCTTACAACAAGAATTAAGTTGCCTTTGCAAAAAAGAGAATTAGTGACGCGGCTTTGGTTTGGCTGACAGGGAGCAAATCCTGTCATACCGGAAAAGAAAAAAGGGGAAACTAGAGAAGTTATCCAAAAAGACAAGACCTATTAAGGGGGCCAGTAGCTGACAGGGGCTCAGTCCTGCAGTACCCTATACTGCAGGACTGTAATATTGGAGCAGTTGCCAAGATGCAACAGAATAACTTGCAAATGAAATAATGTAATGGCAGAAATAGAATATGTGAACTGCATACAAGATTTACTGAGAAGGTGAAATGGCAGAAACAGGTGAGCGAGTAGCCTATAACCTGAAAGTGAACCATGAAAGAGAAGGTGCACAGGCAAAGTGCAATGAAAATTACAGATATGCATAAGCAATACTGAGATTGTTCTCACAAAAAACATACAAATGTCTAAAGTAAGCTAGTATGTTATTCCGCCCAGTGGGGAATGGAGAGAAGATCACACAGATATCAAAATTGAGGAATCTTCTAAACCATGCTTGTATGAGACTAACATGAAAGCAGAAAGAACATGAAATATGTAGTGAAAAATAACAGCGTAATGGCAGATACAGGTCTGCTTTAGAATAAGCATAACAAAATATTAAATACATGATACATCTTAGTACTTAACTTTGTAAGTTGCTGGCGACAATCCATATTGGCGTAGCACAAAGAAGACATAGGTTATGTCTAGTACGAGATTGCGTGCACAAAAGCACTTAACTTGAAAGGGGGTGGTTAACATTCCACACGTGCGTAGAACACTTGAGAAAGTTCATTTCCAGTTGTGGTTTCTTTCACAAAAGTATTTGACGGAGCTGAAGTACACTCGCAGAATAGTAAGGTAGACCTTAGCTATTAGAAACATGAAGTGACAATATTCACTTAAGTCGGAGTAGATTTCCTTAGTACACGAAGATGTATACTTAAGTTTGTGTTGCAGGAACACGTTAAAGTTCAATCCAAGTTGGATGATGTTAAACATGTCTTGGACGACATGGCGAAGGTTAAGTTAACACTTCTTGATGCAGAATTACGATGCGAAGTTTTACAATAATGAAGTTTAGCGTCCGGTGCTCAAGACGGGTGGTTGGTGCAATACCAACGAAGAAATCACACAGAATAAGTGTCGGTCTGCGGCTTAAATAGCAGGCAGCACAAGAGAACAGAATATTCGCTGTCCGGCCATTGGCGAGTCCCAAACTAATGTCTAGGAAGAAGCGTGCTGGTGGCAGAGAGCGACCATGTCATGGAGACGGCCAATCAGCGCGAAGCAAACTAGGTTGGCTTGACAGTCCATGATACCACGCGTATCAGAAAGGTGACCTAATTAACACTTGGAAAAATGTCTTAAAGGCGAGAAATATATTGTAACACAACAGGTGAGTATGAACATAATTTTAAATATAATTGAATTAAACAAGAAAGTGAAATAAAGGATATTTGTCACGAACACGTGGTGACGAAAAATGAGGTTAAGAAATCAAATACTAGTCTGACTTTTGCCATAACAAAAATCTACAAAAAATAACCAGTTAATCATTCGCAAATGCGACAGGAGAATTCGTGTCTCCCTTGCAAGTTATCACGTAACCCTCCTGGACAAGAGAACGAATCTCCCTTGCCAACCGATCGTGTACTACACTCCACACCGTTCACTGTAACAGGACTCGATTTTACGGTCCCGCTATACGTCCGCCACGATAACACCGTTCGCAAAAGTTACATGCTTTTGCTTACATGTGCTACTACCAGAGCTGTCCACTTGGAGCTATCGTCGGATATGACAGTAAATAAGTTTCTGATGGCCTTCTAAAGATTTGTCAGCCGCCGACTACCGCCGTCAGACTACCTCATACCATATATTCCGACAATGCCACCACTTTTCACGCAGCTCATAGAGAACTTAGAGAGCTTTTTGTGATCTTCCACGACCACGAAGCATCGAGCTACCTTTCCAAAAATGGCATCCGCTGAAAATCCATCGCACCACGGGCGGCTTGGTGGGGAGGAAGGTGGGAACGAATGCTCGGCACTACGAAACGCTGCCTGCGCAAAGTTTTAGGCCGTCGGCAAGTGAATGAGGAAACCTTGTACACCATTCTCGTTAGCATTGAAGCCGCCATAAATTCCCGTCCTCTCCTTCAGGATGAAGGCACAACAGCCTTGACTCCAAGTCATTTCATCTACGGCGAAAAGCTGACGACAATCCCTACAGGACCAGAGCCTGCTATTAACAAGGACTTGAAAAGGGAATACAGGCTACAGCAACAAGCGGCAGAAGATTTCCGGAAACGCTGGATGAAGGAATATCTTCTTGAACTAAGCAATCATCACCACGTACGACAGACATGCGGAAAAACCCCGAACTTCCGGGTAGCTGACCTGGTCCTGCTGCAGGAAGACAACCGTCCACGCCACGTATGGGGCAGAGGTGTAATCGAGGATCTACGACCCGGACGAGACGAACAACTCAGGACCGCACGCCTGACAGGAACCGGATAACGCGTCCAATTCAGCTGGTCATACCTCTAGAGGTCGACCAGGGTGGGGAGGATGTGGAAGACTGACATATCTTTGTGTGTTCTGAACTTTGTGTATAATGTATAAAGTGTTATATCTGTACATAAGTTCTTTGGAGTTGAAATAAGATGGCGTTATGTTAACCAATTGTGTTTTTCCCTGTGCTCCTTTTCACTCATTCACCACACCCTCCCCATTGATGTGTCCTAAATAAAGAATCTCTTGCTGAAAGAAGTGAGATTTATTGAGATTTATCTTGAAGTTTGCCCTATTTAGGTACCTTAACAGTTTGTCTAAATTTACCATGTATTCCGCTACAGTATCAGAAGCATGTAATATATCATCTACGTATCTCATGGTCATGTCCTTAACGTCTTCGGACAGATTACGGTCCAGGGCCCTAATGAGTGCAGACCCGGCCGTTTAAACTCCAAACGGTAACCTAGCAAAGAAATATGGGTAGCGCTGCACACCGCGAGAATTTGTGTTTAAAAAAAATTAGTAATGAAATTAGCCAAAGTACCTGTAGTAATGGTATCTGGAGATGATAAATTAATAGATGTTGACTCGTCCGCTGTCATAGACCCACCCAGCCATCCCAAATAGCGACACTACTTATATAGTTGAAAATGAAGTATCGGGTAGACATCTTGTCACTATGTCAGGAATGCCAACCCTGCGCGTTTGGTACTATCTCGCACCGTGTATAGAAAGAAACAAAAGAACGTCGATAATGTAATTTATAATTGCGCCAAATCCAAATCGTCAGTCGTAATTTAGCCATGGATTGCGTGTCATGTCAAAATACTTTTGCGAGTTTCAATCGTGTATACTACGGCGATCGTGACAAATTATTGAACCCCAACCGTTAAAACCTAAATTGTATCTTATTAATGTTTTACATACAAAACCAAACCTAACCTGGGGCTTAGGCCCCAGACCCCCTTGCTTGTGGTACTAGCAGTAATTTTCGGCCAGGCAGTACCTAACCTAGTAGCGGACATAAATTGTATCTTATTAATGTTTTACATACAAAACCAAACCTAACCTGGGGCTTAGGCCCCAGACCCCCTTGCTTGTGGTACTTGCAGTAATTTTCGGCCAGGCAGTACCTAACCTAGTAGCGGACATAAATTGTATCTTATTAATGTTTTACATACAAAACCAAACCTAACCTGGGGCTTAGGCCCCAGACCCCTTGCTTGTGGTACTAGCAGTAATTTTCGGCCAGGCAGTACCTAACCTAGTAGCGGACATAAATTGTATCTTATTAATGTTTTACATACAAAACCAAACCTAACCTGGGGCTTAGGCCCCAGACCCCCTTGCTTGTGGTACTAGCTGTAATTTTCGGCCAGGCAGTACCTAACCTAGTAGCGGACATAAATTGTATCTTATTAATGTTTTACATACAAAAGCAATTTCTAACAATTTCTAACTCAAGAAACAATTTCTAACTTTACGTGTGAAAGTTACTAAAACTATGTGTGTCGGAAAATTTTCATTTTCAAACTTTAAATTTCCAACAATTTCAATTTCAAACTTTACGTCTGAGTCATTATTTACGTCTCAATAATATGTGTGTCAAAAACAATTTCTAACTTTACGAGTGAAATAGTGAATTTTGTGTGCGACATGTTGGTAACGTAGTCACATGGTGTCACACATGGTGTCACATGACGTGTCCAAGATGGCGTCCGTAGTGAAACGAACACGATAAGAATTCTTTATTTTCGTGAAATAATTATTATTGAGGAGCGGTGAGATTGTGAAACGACTCCCAAGAACTCCGTAAAAGGTATGTAAATCATAAAACCTATATTTTCAATAATATACCTCGTAAAAGTTCGTAAAGTTACGAAAAGGCAAATTCTCACGGCGTGCAGAATTACCGAAATATGTCTAGTTATCGAATAGAAATCCTGTGAACCAGCTGCGATTTCTCATCTTTCTCAATATGATAATATGAGTTTGCAAGATCTACTGAGGAATATAATTGTTTTCCTCGAACTATATTTAGTACGTCCTTAATCAGAGGCTCTTGGTCGTACTCCGGGACCAATCGTGAGTTCAAATTTCGTGCATCGAGGCACACCCATACTGAGCCATTTGGTTTCGCCACCGCGAGTAGCATTCGAGTAAGGAGTAGGGGTCTTCCTTATTATGTTTCCTTTCATCATCTCATCAATAATTTTCTTCACCTTAGCATAATGTGTCTCCGGCACAGAATGCAATCTGCTTTTGAACGGGGACCAGTCGTCCACCTGCATGGCGTAGCGCCTCCCATCCAAAATCCTACCTGGGCTGCATCAAAACAGTATAAGGTTCAAACACTAACATAACAACTTATTACACTAAATTTAATTACACGTCAGAGACAGAGAAATTATAAATATTAGTTCCAGCATAGCGTATGGGTACTAGTGTTATTTTCTTGCTATCATGCAAAATTGCTAGTTGTTGTTACATGTGAATGATTTGGGCAACGTGGTAATTTATCCCTGTGAGTGTGTGTGAGTATAGGATTTTTTCTGTTAACCTATGTTGTTGGGGTGACTATGATATGTGTGCCTTTGTAATTCGGGTCAGGGTTGGGAACGGGGTGGCCGTGGCCACAAGTTAGGAACCACCCCGGTATTTGCCTGGAGTAGAAGTGGGGAAACCATGGTAAACCATTTCCAGGATGGCTGAGGAGGGAATCGAACCCATCTCTTCTCAGTTTTCCCTCTCGAGGCTGAGTGTACCCCGCTCCAGCCCTTAGTTTTTTTTTTCTTTTTGCAGAGCCGGGAATCGATTTTGGATCTCCGGAAGAATGCCACCCAAAGTTTGAACTCTATGACATCCCCCCGTGATTTTGATAGCCCCCACGTGAATGTGGATGGATACAACACTTAACGAGACAATGGTAATAATCGGTGTTAGGCGATGTCGAGAGGTGGAGAAGTAGACGTGGCCAACTGATGGGGGGGGGGGGGGCTCTTACGCTCACATAGGCTTACAGACTAAACTAGCATAACATAGGCTAGCATGTATTTAAATTTGTACGAAAACGAAATTATAGCCTATAGCTGTGAAATATGGTGGTTGTTTATGGACTGATAATACCTTATCTACCAATGTGACCCTGGACTGTCAGAAGATAAACTGAAGCCATGCTTATGCACTGTGTGGGGGCTGTATGCTACTCATTGATGAGCAGGTTTCACGTGAAGTCCAATTACGATATATTTTGATTAATAGATGTTTTTTTTTGTGATGATTACTTTATTTTTGACACTGTGCAGGCCAACAAAGAAAGGGTTGAATGTGCTTTGATACAGTGCCCCATCCCTATAGAACGGAACACTCGCTGTAATTCATCCTCACTGATATTTCTTATCAGTGGAGTGCCTCCAGAGCTGACCTCGTATCACGTGAACATGGTTAGGTATATTTATTTATTTATATATTTATCGTATGGCTTTTAGTGCCGGGAGTGCCCGAGGACATGCTTGGCTCGCCTGAATCTGAAGTTGCTTCCAGCGGGCACCGTTAGGGTGAGCTACGAGTTCCATTCAATTTCAAGTAGTTCCAACTTTCGCTACAAGATATCAATGATACCGTGAACGTTGGAACTCTGATAGAGCGTTCTGAGGAAATCTAACCTAACAATTTAGTTTCACACAAGTTTAGTCTGTGGAAGGATCTTTTACACGCCATAAATCTATATGACATGGGACCGCCGGCTTTACTTCCCCTCCGAAGGATGGCATACTGAAAGATTTTTAAAGGTTTTTAAATTTCCGACGACTCCGGCCGGGTTAGAACCCACTATCTTGGGCACAGCAGTTCAGTATGCTCCCAACTACGCCACCGAAGGTATGGAACAAAACATTGAATTTTCCTAGTGGAAAGTTATCTTCTCAAGAAGAACTTGGCAGTAAATTTGTTCGCAAGTTTCAGCGCCGTGGGATTTTTACTTGTGGTGGAACCTCAAACAAAAGCTATAGTCTACAGAAACAATTCACGTACTCTGGAGACTCCGAGAACGAGATAACTGCGCTGATACGAAATATCAGTGAGGATGAATTACAGTGAGTGTACCAAAACTTCCTACGTTGGTGCAATGTGATTTTAGAAAATGAAGGACAGCATTTCCAGCAACTACTGTGAAATTCATGAAAGTAAATATGATTATTAAATATTGTTACGGCTGTGAGTTTGTTTCATCGCTCGCCGCATGAGTCACAACTGCCCCCGGGCTGGGCTGTGCTCTGCCTCAGTGAATTGCGTGCGCCTTACGCAACAGGACTACTAGGACAAAGGGATGGTCCAGGATATTCGTGACCCAGCCAGTGATGGAAACCTCGAGAAGCCGTGAACCCTGGATGGGTCTAGAAGCATTTATTGAGTCACCGGCCTGCTATATAAGAGCGACCTGTCAAGCAGTGAGTGTGTGTTTTTCGAGCTAGTGCGAGCGTTTATCCCGAGCGACAGAAGTGTGGTGACGTGACTTGCGAAACCTCTAGTGAAGCTGATTCTCTTGACAGCGAGGGAGTGAGAAGCATACAGGGGACTGCCTGTGTTTTGAGCGAGTGTGATTTCACTGAGCGACAGAGGTATTGTGGCGAAGTGCCATGCGAGTTACGAAATCCAGTGACATTGTTTCCCAGCTTGTGGACAGCGAAGCAGCGTGTAGCAGGTTATCGTCAGTAACTGTAGTTTGTGTACATAAGGAAGAGGTGCAGGTATTCCTAACGAGGACACGGGTCTCATTAGTGGAGGATTAGCTGCATGACTAAGTGAAAGGGGCAAGAGCGCTCCATAAGGAAAAGACTTGAGGAAACTGGAGTAAGGTTCTAATTGCTTGTATTTGCTGTTGAGTGGTGTATCTTTCTGGCCGCAATAAAGTTAATTATTTCTTTAAAGGAACAATCTGTGTTGTGTTTCAACCCACCGTAATCCAGTTAACAAAAGTGCCACTAGGGGGGTGGCACGTAACAATATGTCAAAAAGTGTAAATGTGTTAAACTAGTTGGGCGCTACGCTGCTGCTAGCGCCAATGCCCTGCTCGACACGCGGCTAGCCACAGTGCCCCGGCCGGCAGGTGGCATCTGCGAGTCTCATTTCCATAAGGAGGGCCCTCACTGTAGCCTCTATCACGACTCGCGGTTGATTAACATGCTAATTGGAAACCGAGAGATTCGTGAGCTGGGCCCATTGATTTTGGGGCAGACCAGTGGCGTACCAACGGGAGGGAGGTGGTTCAGGGTTTAACCCCCCCCCCAGGGACATTTCTTTACTTGAATCTTTATACTGTCCCATCTATCACCTGTTTTACGCTGCCGCTAGTGAGGCTTCTTACTCCTGTATATATTTTAAAAGTGAGCACGTTACTCACTTGGTAAATGTCCTGCACTCTACTCTCAGCGAGACTGCTCCTTCAGCGTTGGAGCTAGCCATGGATCAGTTTTACTGTTTAAGTGTGCGATCGGTAAACTTTTTCACGTCGCTTCGGGTTGCTTTAACCGTGTGTCCGGTTCGTTAAAGTTAATTCAGTACATGAGGAGATTCTGCAATTTATTCCCATCAATGATACGGATAAAGTCATCAAGATAGGCAGATTTTGAGAGTCAATAGTAATGGCAGTAAGAACTTGGCGAGCAAAACATTATTTTTCACTCACATAATATCAATATTTTAAGCAACCACGTAACTATGGTCATGATGATACCACTGCATCGTTTCACTTTTAATATTTAGTTACTGTTTTCCATATTTTTTTAAAATTTTTTCATTGTGTCGAAAAAATAATAAGCCCTAAAATAGTTTTCATGCATAGAGAACGGTTATTTAATTATTGTTGTTTTATGAATATTAATCGAAATGTCATTTTAATTATGATGATAACTGTTGTTTTAAGGGGCGGAACAGCAAGGTCATCTGTCCCTTTAATAATGTGCACAATTACCCTGTGTACGCCACTGGAGCAGAGCCTCCCCTCTGGCTGAGGGGGAAATCGAACCCACCTCTTATCAGTTTTGCCTCACGAGGTTGAGTGTACCCCGTTCCAGCCCTGGGACCAGAATTAGATTTCTTGGAAGAGCAGAGAAACTGAACCCGATCCTCCAGAGTGACAACCAGGAATGTCTGTTATGACCAGACAGTGGCTTATGAGTTGATTCCCATTAAACCATTCTGGCTCGCAAAAATTACACAAAACATGAAGTAGTAATTGAACAGCCACCAAGAACAATAAAGGAAACATTTAAGAATATAAGGGTAAATATTCATCAACGTTTCGAATCCATAACAAATTGGGGAAATAAATGTTGGTTCTTATAAACTGACGATACAGTCTGTGTGGCGATTTTAACTGGGACATGTCAGATGAACTAATTTCACGAAGACAAACTTCCCAGTTTGTTTGTCTTCCATGACAGGACGTTCGTGTATAGACCTAGCGTTGGTAAGAAAACTTTACCGTAGAATATGTAAACTTCATACCCGTTACTTTGATTATTATAAGTAGGGTTCGGAAGTTAAGACCTAAAGAAGTACAAAATATGCAAGCAAATATGACCTAAAAACTAGCTAAATATGACCTAAAAACTATAAAATATGACATAAAAAACTATGAAATATGACATGAATTTTTGGGATAGGTAGAGTATCACTAACATTCAGTAAACATCTTAAGTGCTAAAACGTGTTCAGCGATAATACACCAGACACATTTAATCATACAAACTGACAGAGAGCTACAGTTATATTATCATTTTCAACATTCTGCACATTTTCGATAGATCTCTATAATTTGAAGAAATATATACTAATTGTCCCGACAAATCATTGGAAAACAGTTCCTGTGCAATTTTTATTGACGATGCCTCACTACTGTCAAAATTAACTTGTCCAGAAAGATGTGCTAAAAGACGTCCGTAGAGGAGCGCCTTCTTGGAATCAGGTCTTCTGGACCTGCTATCTGCCTGTTCCTGGAAAGGAAAGAAAGATATATCTACTACACTATTCGGAAATCCTGTGTTTGAAACTCGACGCAGATAACACGTACCTTGTTAACGAAGCCTTAAATTGAAACAAAAATGCTGAAATTATAACTAAATATGACCTTATATCACTAAAATATGACCAAATATGACCAAAACAATACAAATGGCCGAAATATGCATTTATAGGCAACATCTAATTGCTTTAAACGTGGTAAGGGACCCGTCATTCAAACTTATCTTTCAGATTTCGGGTAAAATGAGCTCAGGGGAAAAAAATTAACTTTTCCTTAACATCCGAACCTTAATTATAAGTCTATCTTCGCTCTCCAGATGTAAATAGTACATGTGAACAGTAGAATGAGTAATCTGCACTAGTATATAAAAGGCTAGTAGTGTCTGTTATAAAAAAAAAAGTTATCTCACTTTCCGATTGGCTGCGTGGCTCAGTGGTAACGTTCTCACTTGCTGTACCCAAGGTTGCAGGATCAAATCCTGGTGCAGTCAGCTGGCATTTGAGGGCACGCAAATGCGAAGGAGCCGTGACAGTAAAATTATTGCACGTTGAAGATCCTCCTCGGGGCAAAATTCTAGCACCCCGGCGTCTCTAAAAACTTCAGATGTTAAAAGGGACGTGAAACAAATAACAATATTATTCTATCACTTTCGGGGCAGATGATCTTGATGTTCCGCCCCTTAAAACAATTATCATCATCATCATCATCATTCTCTCACTTTTCTCGTTAACGACCGGCGACTCAAACGTTAGACAGTAACACGCGCTTACAATAACCATTGTTCGTTGCTGACCAATAGCTGATGGTTTTTGACCAATAACATGCTTGCTCTATGACTCTATGTGTAGTCCAGACTTCTGTCCTGGCTGCCGGCTTAAATGTCAGGTCTCCAGTGTTGCACAGTTGCACTGTCCCGTCTTGCTGCTTGCTCTCAGTGGCAACACTCTGCCTCGAGCTGGGAAGAAATATATCCGCCCAGCTAGGTTTCAAAGATGAGTCGCTCGTTAACGAGGAAAGTGAGAGAACTATACTCAATCACGCAAAAGCTACTCAACCAGTTTAGCTGACATTTTGTATCAACATCGTTTATATTCCAGGGGAAAACAAAGGACAACTGTCGTACCGTTTCGACATGTTTGACCGTTTCATTATGGTGTCAAAGTTACGTTTCATTTCAGTAGCAGGTGCTGCCGCGTCCCACCCGGTCAACAGGTATCCATTGCAGGTTGCATATATTTATAGAGGGAGTTTCAAAATGAATATCGGGGTTTTAAGGTTTTGAAGTAGGCTATTTGTTATATTTAACTTACAATTATAAATAATACATAAAATGAAAGAGCAACTCAAATAGTTTGTCCTACAAGTGTTCAATGTGAATTGTGAACACAATTCTCTACACGGCGCACATCGAGTCGATAGTCGACCTTGCTCGGTGTGTCTAGAGTAATTGTTGCAACAACTGCTTCAATCCTGTTCAACACATTCTTCAATCTTTGTTGGTTGTCCAGTACTCTTTCGTTGGCAATGACAGCCGGTTTCTTCAAACTGATGATACTGTATTATCACTTGGAGGATTACAATAGAACGTAATACTGAACGCACGTTGTAATATACTGTAACTACAGATTCAGTCCTTGCAAACTGCAAAACACAAAATGTTTTCTGTTCCCTAGTCGCCTTCTTGGCTACGAGTGCGTTCTAACGGAAGACAGAGGAACCAGTGCATGCGGACAGGTACGAACACTTGTAGGGCAAACTGTTTCAGTAGTTCTTTTATTTGATTTATTATTTATAATTGTAAGTTAAATGGAAGAAATACTACAAAGATATTCATTTTGAAACGTCCTGTCCTTGCCTACGCTTCTCACTGCTAAATTTCAATTTCGATTCAGAATTTGATTGTAGTTAGACTAGTTATTGTAGTTCTAACGAAGACATCGACCCTCGGAGTTTGTTTACTCAGATTAGAACAATGATGTTCGGAATATGAGATACAGTATATACACAAGTAGGCTACATTTTTACTCGGACGAAGGATGGGTAGACTGCTAGTGCTAAACAAGAGTGTAAATAAAGGTTGTCATTTTTTACATTATTTTCGTCCCACAGAAATTAACGTGTGTGTAAAACGATGCGGTCCAGTAGAGACCTGAACCAACCAGCTAGTTTCTATTTCCTTTATTCCTGTATCTTATTTTAATTCCTTGTTGCCTGTTTTAGGCATCATGGTTAGCCCCGTGTATTTGTGTATGTGTAGAATTTGTGTAATAACCTGTGTTATTGCGATGGCAGTACTAGTGTGTGTATTTGTAAATTGGGTATAGGAATGGGAAGGAGACGGCTTGCTTTGAGTAGAAGTGGGATACCAAAAAAACTCTTCTAGGATGGCTGAGGTGGAAATCAAACCACCTCTTCTCACAATTGCCTCATGAGGCTGAATGTACCCAGTTGCAGCCAACAGACCAGAATTAAATTTCTTGCCAGAGTTTGGAATCGAATCTGGACCTCAGGGGTGACAGCCAAGAATGCGAATTTCTGTGCTACGAGGTGGACCGTGGCCACCGAGAGAGAAGGCCATAGCGGTCCGCTGTGACGGTCCGTCGATTCAGTCCTCACAGTCACCCGAACTCAAAGACCGTCACACCACTTGATATAGTGTTACTACCGTACTATTCTGTAAAATCTTGGTCACGGGTGGACCCTCTCAAAGTAGATTAGGCCTACCAACTAAGCTGTATTCATTTCCAAAAAGAAAATGAAGTCCAATCTAGAACTAATGCTGAATAACAAACACACTGGCTTCTCCAGCACGCTGCTCTCTTGCTCAATTCCCTGGCTGGCAGGCAGTGTTGATATTGGAGGGGATATAATGGGCCAACATACATATTGTCGCTCCGAATACGGGTAGACTTGCTACATAATATCATCAGAGTTTTAGCTGAACACAAATGGCAACGAGAATATGACTTGAGTAAATAGTATCCACCGGCTACGGTTGGAGAGCGTGGACTCGAATCCCACCTCAGCCATCCTGAAAATGGTTTACATGGTTTCCCATTTTCACCACCAGGAAAATGCTGGGGCAGTTCCTGTTGAAAGGAAAGGCCGACTTCCTTCCAAAATCCCTTCCCTGACCCTTCGTCAATTAGAACCTAGTCAGCGGTCGACTGATCGATTGTTGTATCTGTTAACAAAGTGTGTTCCGCTCCCAGACCGTCCTTGTGACGGTAGAGGAATGATCCCTCGCAGTATCCGTGGGCGAAGCCAAGGTGGGAGGATAAGCGATTTAAAAATAGTACATTATGCAACGAGCCTATAATGGCAATAATTAAGATACGAGTATGTTTATAAAACGAGCTTTATAATTTTCATACGAGTGTCTTAATTACCATTATAGGCGAGTTGCATACGACTGTTTATGTTCGACGATAATTATTATAACTATTTTATGTTCGAACATAAATTTTCATAAATATCTGTTGAGATTTCGCCAGTTTTATGTAGGTCTACTGAACAGAGTGCATGGGCCGCACAGAATACCTTGTATTTGACCACGGCCTCCTCGATTGCCCCACTATGACACTAGGCCAGGCAGTGAAATTTAAATTAGAAGGCCTTGGAACTTAGCGCAGATGCGTTGCTATCCTCACCTAATTGGTCAAACAACACTGTTTCTTGAGCTGTGATTGGTGGGAGAAACTGTTTCATAATGACAAATAAGTTATAATGACCATCATTATGATACAGTTTTCTGACATATAATAGTCAGGGTTGAACATAAAAGAGAAAATGCACCAATTGAACTGTCTACACACCTCTCTCAGTCAATATTGTTCAGGGAGGAGCATCTCTAGATTTAGCTATTTTCTCATTACATTTAGCAGGAATCTCCTCAATTATAGGAGCAGTAAATTGTATTACAACAACAATTAATGTACGAGCACCTGGTATATCTTTAGATTAAACTCCCGTATTCAGTTATTTGTCTGAGCTGTGGGTATTACTGCTTCGCTTCTTCTTCTTACAATAGGTGTTCCTTGATTTGTCTTATCTCTGTAGATTTAATTCTCCTCACTATAGATTTAAGTGTGTTGTAACAGCAGCAATCGCCATAAATCGACTAATTTAATAAGTTAAATCCAGAAGTAGGCCTTAATAAATGTATATTAATTTCACCAGGATTTGGTATTATTTCTCACTTCCACAGACTTCTATAGTAAGAGTTTTCAAAGACTTTAAACATGACCTCCTCAAGATCCAATTCGTTAGAAAGTTCTTGGAAATCAAGACACTACATATAGTTATACTAGGGGACCTGTGCGAGAAATCTCGCATGTTCATTAACCACGCGCCGGGCTTTACTGTTCTCTAAATATGTCTATTTGTTTAAACGCACATTTTAAACAAATTGTCGATATTTATGAAATCAGAGTGTAATTCGTCATTGTTGCGGGTAATTCCGTTTGAATATTCTTTTCAATACACAATGAGTTGTATGCGCCCCATGTGTACAGACTACCCGCCTGGCCCTAATGTTAAGCGGGCTGGACGCGACGCAGTTCTTCCAGGGGCTATCATCTTGTTTATTTGTTTAAACACTCTTTCTAAACAAATAAATATATTTCCGTTGACTTTTCAAAAAATGCAAGATTTTTCCTGTACAATTGAGACTATTTGGAAGATTTTGGCACAAAACGCACCTTCTAACTCCTTCTGATTCAGGAGCTTGAGCTTTTTGTCGGATGAACTTCGCGTATTATATAATACTATAGATATTGAATAACAACTTCCTACATTTTGCTTTCTGATTTCAATAGGCTACCAACAATATGTTTAATAATTAAAATGTAAGGACGTCCATTTCAAATAGTGTTAATTTACATTGTCTACCTGTCATTCTTTTCATAAAATAGACTACCATATGTAGTGTAAGCCGAAAACATGTTTCAATAGGGATGAAAGCATATTGAGTATAAACAGGTGTCAAAGAAATTTAAATAATAAGTTAAACATAGAAGCACATATATTTGAATTTTTCCATAATTTGGCACAATTTCCCATATTATTAGCTAAAAGAGTGGGGGAAAAGGAAGCATTTGGAACCTTAGGAATAATAAATGTATGCTATACTTGCTATTAGTCGTCTAGGATTTGTAGTTAAAGCACATCATATACTTACTGTTACATTGAAATAGACAATTTAATACTGAGCCGCCATATTTTATGACGTAGAGTTTGTGATTTTACTGGATCGGAGATGAGGCTATTTCGCCAGCCTCATCACGGAATTTAATGAGAGATGAAACAAATGAAAATGAGTGAAATTGGATAGAAGTGGCCGTGACCTATTAGAAGTTCCGTCTCGGCATTTGCCTATTCAACAACCAGTAAGAGTATTCTTGCTAAGTCATTCAAAGAAAAGGTATCTCGCGTCACTTAATTTCGTTATCATTGCTGCAACAGCAGCAGCAATCGACACAAATCGAATACTAATGAAAGCGATGATCCTTGATCCCACAATTGGAATTAGGGATCCCAGCCAAATCATCTAGTTCGTTGTTTCATTTGAGGAGCTTGGACATCGTGGTCATTCAGCCCTGTGTACTTGAGTCTATGTGTGGTTTTGTCTGATAACCTGTATTATTGTGATGACTGTAATAGTGTGTGTATTTTTGTTATTCAGTTGAAGATTGGCGAGGAGGCTTTAAGTTAGGAACCATCCCGGCATTTGCCTTGAGTAGAAGTGGGAAACCACGGAAATCCACTTCCAAGATGGCTCTGTTCAGTAAACGAAACAGGCGGAATCGCGACAGATACTTATGTTCGAACATAAAATAAAGTAATAATTATCGTCGAACATAAACAGTCATATGCAACTCGCCTATAATGGTAATTAAGACACTCGTATGAAAATTATAAAATATAAACATACTCGTGTCTTAATTGTTGCCACTATAGGCTTGTTGCATAATGTACGATTGTTATATTACGGTCTTGGGAGTGTATCCTTTAGTCCAATTTGGTTTTCAAGGCTAATTTCTTACTTCTTAACTTGAAGTGCCTATAAAGGAATAAAATTATACTTATGCTTGGGCACATTGTACATCTGACCGTTCAAAGAATCATGTGTGAATTAAAGAATTTTGTTCGCGTAAGAATCTGAAAAAGTGAAATTTTCAAATCGTAGGCATAAATCGTAGCGGCCAGCATAGTTAGCTGCCGCCCCGGAGTTCCTGGATTCGATTTCCGGCTCTGCCACGAAATTTGAAAAGTGGTCTGAGGACTGGAACGGGGTCTACTCAGCCTCGAGTGTTCCAAATGAGTAGAGGGGGTTCGATTCCCACCTCAGCCATTCTCGAAGTGGTTTTCCGTGGTTTCCCACTTCGTCTTCGGGCAAATGCCGGGATGGTACTGCCCCCGTAAATTGAATTATAATGAGACCACGGTGGCTGTATTGGCATATGTGAATAAAGTTATGGCCGTCATAGTTGTGACGTGTATATTCATGACGTAGGCGTGGATGACGCAACGCTCGAGCAAGTAGGCTGGCTGAGCTTAGATTCTTGCTGACGTCACGATTTTGTTCAAGAAGGATCTTAGATTTACGACGCAGTCGCAGGGAAGCAAGTAAACGTGCTGAGGAAGAAGTTACGCTATTGGAGGAGAGGCTCGAACCAATGAATGATAGCTTGAAGGGAGACGGAGATTACTGAAACTACCATATTTAATAACTTTTGGCATGCAGAATTGTGGAAAACTATTTTCAGTTATGGCATTGATTTGGAATTTTGAAGAAATTAATTATATGTTTTTGAAATCTGAAAATCCGTCAAGAATAGCCAAAGTTGGAACTTCGAGTAATGATGGAAGAAGAAGCTATGGTAGGGATGGATACGCCCCTTCAAAGTTGATAAAAGGCCTTGCACAGCAGAGAGGAGCTTCTCACTTCGTGGTTTTATTCTGACTTCATAGTCTGACTTCGTGTTCTGATAGAACAAGCATATCGTCATAAGCAAGCGTGGCAGAGCCCATCGCTTCGAACAGTATTGGGTATCCAGCAGTGCAATTTTACTGTTACTAAAACTAGGCGAAGTTGGAGCGCACACATAAACGATTCTACAAGTTTATCTATCAAGAATTAGCTACTGCATTTATACTAATTCAATAGTGCATTACAATATTGAGGCGTGTGCGAAAGTTGAACTTTTTCATTATAATACTTCAGAAGATATTCGCATTTAAAGACTGCAGAAAAAAGTGTTTTTCTCGAATCCTGAGAAGCACTTTTACTACCACATTCTACGCTACGGCAGACACGTGTATTGCAACCGTGATACTGAAGATTACATTTGGTGATACAACGCTACATTCTACAATGGAACTATACAATCTGGCAGTACTTTGGACTAATATTATAATGGAAGTGGAGATGGAAGACTAAAACTTTAATGCAATTGGGACATACATCAGTAGTGTGAAGTAGCAACATGGAGTTTCGATAATCGTCATTCTACAAAGACGAGCATGTAGTGAACATTCAGCTACACTCATGCATCGTAATCCATCGCTGAATTACATCAAATGGCAGTGGAAATAAATTCATACTCCACAATTATGAACATTTCTGCGGAAATATTTGCAATGAACTTCATGGCTGATTTCTACAAGAACTTCAGGGAACTTTCAAGAGGGGCAAGGGTTTTTCCCAGCACACAAAGAAGAGTTTTGCCAGAAGGATGTATATCGTCTACACGGAGCAGTGCGATTTCCGGAGGAGGAAGCTGTTCTATTCTCCGAGGGCGCAGGTTCCAGGTTCGAGGTCGGTGCACATCTATCCTGTGGTGAAATGGAACCAGCAGCAGTCTTCTGTGAAATTTTCTTCTAGAACTTCAATCCAACAGATAAGGTAGCCGTGAACGTTTCTTGATTTATTTGAGCCATTTTAGTGAGATCTGAGCAACTATCTTTCCCATATTTTCTGTCATATATTTGATTGCCCCATATTCTTTTGCTAGATGTTTCTGTACTTTGTACACTTTGCAGCTTTATGCCATTTTCTTCGATTTATTGAGACATTATTATGTCATTTGCATATTTAAACATTTTGGATCAGTTTATACTGAAGTTAAATATTCTTTCGAGAATTTGATTTTTTCTTGTAGTCACGATTTGACTGTAAAGTTAACGATTTTCTATGGCAAGTTTGAATTCAGACAGCGTGTCGTTTTATTAAAGTAATTCTTTCCAGTAAATTACTTTGACCAATTTTCTGTCATCCTGAAGAAAGAAGAATGATTAAAAGATTTTAGAGCGTTAAAATCTACTACTTTATCGACGATCTTGGAAATACTAGTCGTTTTTATGAACATGATTGAAACACAGACATTTTTAGTCAATTCTGAAATAGCATTGCATTATAGACAATTTTATGAAATATGAACTTTGAATACGATTTATTCAGTACACTATAGTAATGAACATTTGATAGGAGATTTTCTCAATTCTAGATTGAAACAATAATGTTTGCATTTTCTAGTCTATTTGCATTCTATTCGACTATTTCTGCAGTTAAATGAATTTTGCTTGAATATAGTATTTTTATACTGCGATAATTATGATGAGATTAATTCATTTTGATAGACCAGGGAGGCGTGTCTAATCGTATTTGCTATTAAATTTATTTGTGACTGGCAAATTTTTACTTCATATCGCTTCATGAATGAAACCCACGAAGGTTAAATATAATAACAGTTTTCGATACAATTGATGAATATAAGAATTATTAAAGAGGAACTATGGATGTATAATCGTTAGTTCAGTTGACGTGTAAAAGTCGCTGATGAATAATGCCCTTTAATAAGTGAAGGAGGTTCCCACAGTAATATTGATGATGATGAATTTATAAGTGGAGGTTTTTTGTGTGTATTGTGGAAGATTTTGATGCCATATATAATGAGATATATGATGAATTATGGGCCAATTTTGTGCGTTTGTGCGAGGTATGTTTCCGCTGAGTTGTATTGTTCAGGTCCATTGAAAATTATTCATGTGAAGTTACTGTTAAAATTAACAAGAGTGATAATTTGATTGAATTATAGATTTTGAATGGAGGTTACCGTCACAAATAATAATTATTAAATCTTATTAAACCTGAATCTAAAATTTAAATATAAGTAACCTTCATCGGTCGATTATATTACCACGATTTAAGAAAATATCAACCGGATAAACGTGTGGTTAATGTATTTCAAATATAAATAAAATATAAATAATGTAAATAACTATGTAAATATCTATAATAATAATTTGAAACAAACGGGATTAATAGAGGCGTGTAAAATTTTTTCAATTGGCGTTTGACTAAGTTATGAACAATCTAAATGTTATAAATAATTATTGAACACTATGATATAACGTTATGCGTTTTGCTATTAACATTTAAACAACGCTAGTTCGATAATTGGAATAAACATTTAAATAAGATTTGAGATTAACAGAGTAATCCATTGCAATGTGAACGGAACTTGTATAAATTTTGCGTGATAATATTTGAGTTGAGATGTGAGCATTTAAATTGTTTTGAATGAGAGCTAGACTCTGCGTTGGCCAGCATATGGTGACACTGGTTAGGCAGCTGCGTCCATTTGACGAAGCAAGCATGCAACACTGCTTAGGGTGTATTGCAGGTGGCCAGATAACTGAATGGTGGAGGTCAAGGTCAACTATTTAGCGGCCTTGCGGTTATTAATAAATGTGTGTCAATGAACTAAATTATGAAGTTCATGAACAAGAAAACAAATGCTATATGTCTCGTTCCAGCTCCCTTATCCATTCCAATGTGCATTGTTGTTATTATTACGTTCTTTTGAGCTAGAGAAAGCTGAATTTTTGTATGTGAAGTCTACAGTCCTACAGGAGGACATGGTTGCATTGACAATGGCTTCAGACTGCCATAACTATTTTGTTGTTAAATTTTGTTAAAATATTTTTTTTTTCTTTATGTGAAATAAATTATTGTGCAGTTTAAATTTTCTGGTCTCCGACTTGGTTCATTTTAAATATCGTGGTGGAGGTTATTGTGAGGGCATACTATTAAGTGATCCAGTTGAAAACCCAGACCCGAGATTAAATTGAATAGGTAAGTAAAAGGTAAGTATGAACCCCCGTAT
The DNA here is from genome assembly GCA_946902985.2 of Meconema thalassinum. Classification (NCBI taxonomy): domain Eukaryota; kingdom Metazoa; phylum Arthropoda; class Insecta; order Orthoptera; family Tettigoniidae; genus Meconema; species Meconema thalassinum. Next base: position 1,378,082,637 of record OX336388.2, on the reverse strand, counting down.
ATTTTGGTGTGTTCCACAATAATTTCATGTTAACTACTGTTCTCTAATCTCGGTAGTATCTGTCAGTGCCATTTTCATTGATGTAGTTGTGCCGGTGCAATCGATTATTGGCAATCCGATTGAGGGGGCGGATTTCTGACAGCCTACTATCCGGATTATCGGGGACAGTACCTTCGTCAAGGCCACGGCCACATCCTTCCCTCTTCCTTGCCTATCCATCCTCACCATCCCTTACCTTCCCTCATGAGGCCCCTGTTCGCTTTGCAGGTGAGGCCGCCTGGGCGAGGTGCCAATCACACCTCACCAGTTGTATCCACTCCGATTAGATGTTCCCAGCTCTAGGACACTGCCTGTAGAGGCGGTAGTGGTGAGTTCCCTCGCTGAGTCCGTGGGTTCCACCAACCTGGAGGGTAAACGACTAAGAAGAGAAGAGAAAAAAAAGTAGGCATAAATCATGACTGGTGTTTGTTGTTGTTATTATGAACGTAAGTTATTCAATGTTTTGTTCCCCTACAAGGCATAATTCAGAAGGATTTAAGTTATTTATAGTATGAAATTAATATTCTGATAACCATACGGAATACTTGGTTAAAATAGGAAATTAATTACTTGAAAAGCATTAGGTTCATAATTACTAGTCATCAGATGCCCACAGCGCAACGCGCTGTCTGTGAGATATTTCCGAAACCTCTAAACTTCACCACAGGAAGTCATCCAATAAGACAGGTAAATGAAAGACATCCCAGCTAGGCCTCGGATAACAATGCAATCGGGGTCGGAAGAGAACAAGAGTTGGCCATGCGAGGTTGACTAAAAATATGAAGGGGTAGTACTGCTCGACTCAGCTGGGGTCCCGTGGTCGCCAACCCTCGTCCCACTCGTCGGTGAGTCCCTGGTGTGGGATACATGTATGTTTGTATTTGGAATTTGTCGGATAACTTCTGTTAATGTGACGATTTTAGTAGTGTCCTTGTTATTACTGTAGGTCATCATAAAGTCTTGTGTTGTATTGACAATTTGTAACTGGTACAGACAAGTGTCGTACCTTTCCATACACAAGTAGTTATGCCAGATGGCCATCACTGGTTTAGGCAGTAATATTATCATTATTAATATAATAATGTTATTGGTTCTCGTCCCTTTTTACTGCTGAAGTTTTAAAGACGCCGGTGTGCCGGTATTTTGCCCCGAAGCCATTTGCGCACCCTCAAATGCCAACTGACTGCGTGAGGACTCGATCTTGCATCCTTGGGAACAGTAGGGTAGAACGTTACCGCTGCACAACTCTAAGCAGTAGTGTATGGGATGTCACTAACTCCAGCTTATAAACCATCTCCTCTTCTCCGTTCCCAGATCAGTCATATATTCACCCATGATCTGCAAGTCAGAAGCCTCCGTGGCTTAGGCGGCAGCACGCCGGCATCTCACCGCTGGGTCCGTGGTTCAAATCCCGGTCACTCCATGTGAGATCTGTGCTGGACAACACGGAGGCAGACAGGTTTTTCTCCGGGTACTCCGGTTTTCCCCGTCAAAATTTCATTCCAGCAACACTCTCCACTATCATTTCATTTCATCTGTCATTCATTTAATCATCGCCCCAGAGGAGTGCGTCAGGCCTCGGCAGCCGGCACAGTCAATATCCTCGCCGCTAGATGGGGGCTTCAATCATTCCATTCCTGACCCGGTCGGAGACTGGAAGCAAGCTGTGGATTTTTTTTCATCTGCAAGTCAGGGACAGATGATCTTGATATTCCACTCTATGAAGCAAGAGACACCACTATCCTATACTGCTGTCGAATTGTTTGCTCATTTCAAACTTCACGACACTTATTTGTTAGTGTTCTTCCGTGACGTCAGCACGGGATAATTACAGTAGGCATTGAACATCCGGCTTCTCGGTGATTAACAATGGATTGTTTGATTCACTTCACCTCCTGAGGGCCTTATATCTACCAATATCTGTTCAAATCAATAAATGGATATCTCATAATACTACTGAGGAGCCGGCCCCGTGGTGTTGGGGTAGCGTGCCTGCCTCTCACCCGGAGTCCCCAGGTTCGATTCCCGGCTCCGTCAAAGATTTTAGAAACTGACGTGAGGGCTGGAACGGGGTGCACTCAGCTTCGTGAGGAAAATTGAGTAGCTGTCTGACAGTGAGGCATCGCCCCGGTAACGAAAACCAAGATTAATGGCCGAAGGGACCCGATGCGCTGACCACGCGTCACCTCAATATCTGCAGGCCAAATGGCTGGACAGCGGTCGCTTGGTAGGCCTAGCCCCTTCATGGGCTGTGGTGCCAGGGGTTATTTGTTTTTTTAATAATACTGCTGATGTACAGTAGCCTACTGTTAGTGCTTCATTGCGGTCCGCATCGTTGCATAGTGGATAGCATTTTTGGTTGTTACCACAGAGGCCCGGGTTCAATTCCCGGCTCTGCCATGAAATTTTATGAGGGTTGGAACGGGGCACACTCAGCCTCGTGAGGCAAAACTAAGGAGAGGCGGATTCGATTCCTACCTCGGCTATCCTGGAAGCGGTTTTCCATGGTTTCCCACTTCTACTTCAGGTAAATGCCGGGTTAAAAACTTAAGGCCACGGCCGCTTCCGACCCAAATCCTACCTCAATTACAAATAGGCCTACACACACTGGTAGCCTACAGACGTCGCTGTGACACAGTTTCTCAGACAAATTCTACACAAACCCAAGTACACGGGGCAAAATGACACGATGTCATGTCAACAACAAAGCTTTATGACGGCGTAGCCCTTGCGCGTTATATAGCTCATCACGACCGTGACGGGCGCTGCAGACCGGAGGATCGAATCCCGAAGTGGCTGTTAGTGGCTATCATGAGTGCGTTTTTTCCCTGGGTTTATCCACACTCCCTCCAGGAAAATGCCGTGACATTACTTTATTTGAAGTCCCTGGGCACCTACCTCATCCTCGGCCCTATAATAAAAGCTACACACACACCTATTCCAGTCACCACTATAACACAGGTTATCAGACAATTGTAACACACACCCAAGTACAGCACATGTGGTTGATGATCAATCCCCTAAAATGAACCAACAACAACAACTTTGTTATTCTGTCTGAGAAATCCAGTTTTACAGTACTGATGCTCGCGTTGCGTTGTTCTGAAAGTGATGTTGTTGTTGTTGCTTATTTTAGGGGCTAAGACATTGGGGTCATATAGCCCTTTGTATGTTTGGCTGTGTGGAAGTTTTGTGATAACCTGTATTATTGTGATGGCTATACTAGTGTGTGTATTCGTAAATTGGGGATGTGAATGGGAAGGAGGCGGCCATGGTCTTAAATTAGGAACCATCCCAGCGTTTTCCTGGAGTATAAGTGGAGAAACCACGGAAAACCACTTCCGTTCTGAAAGTGAACAAATCCTTAATTTATTTTAAAACGTACCAGGTCGTCTACGCAGCTTGAACCAGATTCTTGAGCATACACATCACGAAGTCTGTTGTACTGTTTTTGATTCATTTAAGGGGCTTGGACATCGCGGTCATTTAGCTCCGTGTAGACTACTTGGATTTGTGTAGAATTTGTAACACAATCTGTGGTGCTGTGTGCATTGTAAGTAGTCGAGTATAAAACCGCCTTTACCATTTTGTCCCTACATAAATAAAAATTTCCCTCAGGAGCTCACAACTACAACTGACTGCTGTCTGAGTATAAGCCCATCAGCGCAGCTTGATTCATCCCAAAAGGTCACTCATCTGAGGACAAAATCCAGCAAATTAAGGTTTTAGAGATTCTGGCACATTTTTTTAGGAACTACTTAATTTCAAGGCCTGATATTTTGTAATGTATTGGAAACCACGTAGCTTTATAGAATGAACGGAAATATATTTAAAATAATCTTTAACTTTTCAATGTATAAATTAAACAAGAAGTTTCGTGACGAACTAAAGAGCCTACTGTTCTTAAAATTGAAGATTCATGCCAATGATTAATCTATATGGACCTATCTAGAATAATGACGAAATTAAGATGATAATATCGAAATTTCTAATTAGTTCGAAATATACCTGGCTACATTATGTAGCCTAATAGAGCACTACAGTTGGCAGCCCTGGTGACTGAATATAGGCCTATTCTTTGTTACAGAATAAAAAATTTGGTTGAAGTCCAATGGATAGCATAGACGTTACATGCAGTTAGACATTGGATCTATCAGCGCGCTTAAAATCATGTTTTCAACAACGTCATGCATGTGTTGGTCAGAAATAATCTGAAATAATATGATCTCTTGTTGTGCCAATTTTGGATGAAATCCATTTGTTAGTATAGAAGTTACATGTATTTTAAAATTGGACCTAACAGCAGGATTAGAATCATGTTGGCGGCACTGACGTATATTAGTTACTACAAATAAATCTAGAATGTCTAGTACTATACGTGTGCAAAGTTTAGAGCTGTTGGCTTGCATACTTTCTGATATATTAATATTAGGATAAAAATAGGGACAGAATTTATTAACAGTTGGCAGCTCTAGTTGTTCTTAAGAATACGCATAGTCATATCTGTTTATGTACACATAGCACAAACGAAATTTGGTTGAAATCCAATTGATTATATGCATTTAAAGATTGTATATATCAGTAGGCTTTGCATCATGTTGGTAGCACTGGCGTGTATTAGTTACTCCAAATTAATCTAGAATATCAGGTACTATACGTGTGCATAGTTTAAAGCTGTCGGCTTGCATACTTTCTGAAATATTGGTATTTGGATAAAGATAATAGAGAGAGTATTTATTAACAGTTGGCAGCCCTGGTGGCTCTTAAGAATATGCTCAGTAATATCCGTTTATGTACATATATTACATACGAAATTGGGTTGAAATCCAATTGATGTGTAGAAGTTATATGCATTTAACATTGGACCTATCAGCAGGCTTAGAATCATTTTGGCAACACTGCCATGCATGGTCTCCTGAAAATTAAACTGAAATATTATTATCTATAAGTGTGTCAATTTTGGAATAGCTCCCATGCATACCTTCCAAGATATCCAACATGGAGCTCACATTTCAATTGCGGTTTTTCAGCAGTTGGTAGCACTTACATCAATTTCAAATATGGGCTTGAGATATTCAGGTATAGATCTTTACTCATACCAAATTTGGTTTCGATTGCTGCAGCCGTTTAGGAGTTGATAGGGGGGGGGGGGGGGCACACACAGCCAGCCAGACAGACAGAAGGACAGACAGACAGACACACATTTGTCCGGATCGATCTCATAAGTCTACTTTCTCCCCATTTTTGCAAAATGTGAAAAGTAGGCTAAAAATCATACCTTTTAAGAGGCAAATTATTTTTTTGGAGTTTGTTAATTTTTAAACGGCTCAAAATAATCATTCTAGATAAAACAATCCGTTCATTTTGTCATGCCACATGTTCTTTGAAAAAATAAGTGTCCTTGATAAGAAAGTCTCAAGAAAAGTGCACCAAACTTGAGAAATGTATATACTAGCTGTGAACTTGTTTTTGAACACCTGTACAAAATCAGACAATACTAATTCATATTGTTTGCAGGTGGATTAGAAAGGGTAGATCTTTGTTTAGTGTAAAATAAACAACCATTGACCATACGGAAATAACATAAATTTGTTTTTAAAATTCGTTCATTTAGTTGTGTCAAATGAGCCATTGTCACAACCGTTGTCCCGATGGGTCAGGTGAAGATGTGAGGAACCCACAGGGAGTATTTTGTAGTTTCTAATTCAGCCCCAGATACCTGGGTGTGTGTATGGTTTCTTTGTCTGATAATGTGTGTTATCGTTCTGCCTGTAGCAGTGTGTATACGTATTTGTAATTGGGGCTAGGGTTTGGAAGGAGGTGGCCATGAATTTAAGTTAGGAACCACCTCGACATTTGCCTGGTGTGGAAGTGGGAAACCAGAGAAAAACACTTTTAGGATGGCTGAGATGGGAATCGAAGCCACCTCTTGTCAGTTCTGCCTCAAGGTTCCTTTTCCAGTTTTCGAACTAGAATGATAGCCACTACTCCACGACGAGGTGGTCCCACATTTTATTGGATAATGACATCCTCAGATATGCCATAAAACGGTCATGGTGCATTAGATGCAAGTTATTGCAGGCTATAATACTATTTAATTGATTCTCATAATAACATTCTTAAAGATAATTATACCTATTATATTTAATTTAATTACACATCAGAGATAAAGGGAAGTTTTAAAATATTATTACCGGAGTTAATTTATTGGTATTACCAGTACCCTGCTTTGTGGTGTAATGGTTAGCAAGCTTGATTGTCCTCTTGGTTTAGTCTTAGCTGTTAGCCTACCCTTGAGGTCTGGTTTCGTCTCCCGGCTCTGCCAAGACATTTAATTTATACTTACTGCAAGTTCACTTGGTTGGTTAGAAATGGGCTTTTGGTTTCTTTGAGATGACTTAAAGAACCGTGACCCGTGGGCCTTGACCTACCAAGTGACCGCTGCCCAACCCTGTTGGCCTACAGAGTGTGGGGGTAGCACGTGGTCAGCATGTCGGGTGCACTCGGCCATTAATCTTGGGTTTCTTGACCGAGGCGCTGCCTCTCTGATCAGATAGCAACTCATTTATCCTCACGAGGCTCAGTGTAGCCCGTTCTAGCCCACATGACATTTTCTGTAATATCAGACGGAGCCGAGAACGAAACCCAGGACCTCCGGGTGAGAGGCAGGTGCGCTACTCCAACACCACGGTGCCGGTGCACTTTCTATTTTGATCTCAGATGAAATGAGAGCATTTGTTTTAGATCTTGCCAACTGGTAGTTCTGTAAAATTACTTCGTATTTGTACATAAGCTACAAACATTCTGTTAGTACCCCGCGGCGTGCCCGTGCTCACCAATATGTCGATACGGAGCTACAGCAATCCCGGAGATCAGAGGTTCGAATCCCGGTGCTGACAGCAGCAATCCTGAGTGTAGTTTTCCCCGGATTTTTCCACACTCCCTCGAGGGAACTGCCAGGGTAGTATCTTATTTCAAGTCCTTGGGCATCTACCCCATCCCCAACCCTATTCATTACACTACAACAGTCATCATAAATAAGTTACACAGTATATCAGACACACTCAAGTACACGGGGCTGATGAACAAAGATGTACCAATCCCCTAATACGAATTAACAACTACAGCAACAAACTCTTACATTTTGGTTTGTTCGCGTAAGACCTTCCGTTGAAAATGTTCAATCACAGTCCACCCAGACAAGAACTAATTTAAATAAATAAATATATACATAAATAAATCCTCCCTTGTTCAAATACCGCGAATTGCTGATGTAATTTATAATATAATGTGTTAGGTTGGTTGGTTCTTCAGTTTAGGGGCTGCGACAACGCAGTCATGTAGGCCCGAATACTTTGGTTGTGTGTAGAATCTGTCTGATAACCGGTGTTAATTGTGATGGCTGTATTAGTGTGTTATCTGTAATTCAGGTAAGGACTGCAGACGATCAATTTCAAGTACTATAGTTCCTACTTTTGCTACCATATGCTACCGTCAACGACGCCTAGCTGTGAACTTGGCTACTAGATGTCACTGCAACCAGCACATGGCAGCGAACGTTGGAACGTTAATCAAATCTAACCTACAAATTTAGCTTCACACAATTGTAGTAAGTGGAAGGTTCTTTTACGTGTCTTAAATCTATGACATGGGCCCGCCGGCTTTACTTCCCGTCCAAAGGAAGGCATACTGAGGGATTTTAACGCTCTTAAAAAATCCGACGACTTCGGCTGGGTTTGAGCCCGCGATCTTGGGCGTAGAAGCTCAGCAAGCTACCAACTACGCCACCGAAGCCGACCAGGCTTGTATTAGTTTCATACTTGATTGTTAAAGTGGGAGCAGCGGCCAAGGACGAAAGTTACTGTATAAAGTTTCCGCTGGCAATGGAGCGGATTACAGCAAAGAACCAATATGGCGAGTGGGTGTACCTAGTCTTTATAGAGCCCTAATCTGAATGGGTGACGATTGTCCTGGGTGAGGCTTATCGCAAGGCAAGTGTTTGGCAGGTCACGATCTGCTGGTGTATTCATACAGGTTACTTAACTTAACCTCTCCCTTGGTGAGCAAGCCAGCTGCGTTAACCTAAGGTCAGAGGCTATCTGGAGGCTATTTGCCCAGCCAAGTAGCGTGGCAAAGTGCAGTGACGTCACGTCAAGGGTACGTTCAAAGAACGCAATGCATATGACAAGATCATTCTCTTTTTGTTAGTCTTGTAAACAAGCTGCACTTCTAGCAAAAGAGGCGAACTTAATCTTCCTTTTGACAGGAAGAGCACGGATCTTGTATGTTAACGATTTGTTAGACCGTGTATCCTCCCACTGTACAATATCCTGGACGGCCGGGATGTCGCATGATGTGTCTATATAGAGGCCAACTTCGCAATCGCTGCTCCACGGTCATCAATACGAGCAGCTGCAGGTGCTAATCTACTTGTTACTGCCGAAGATAGAACAGCGAGCCACTACTGTGCATAGGGTTGCCAGACGTTCCCTTTTACCCGGAACAATTCCGTTTGTTTCTTGTTTTGTTCCGCGTTCCGTTTTAATCTTGAACGGAACGCCAAATATTCCGTTTTTTTTTTTGATTAATTTGATAATATATTGCATTTCGCACCAATTTTCAAATATCCCACTTCCGAATTGATTGTAACATCTAGCTTGTTTCTGGTGATACAGGTGCAAGTTTGAAAGAGAAAATGATTTCTATGTCTGTGCCAGATGGGTACATGTTATAGATTTATTAGGAGCAACAAAATTAAGGATTAACCTAGTCCTTGTGAAGTTCATATTCAACATTTTCCCCTCCAAAGCTTTTACGGTGAGAGTTTATTCTGTCATGAATATCAAATGGAGAGATGATAGAAACAGAAGCTTCATTAGTTTGATAAAACAAGAATTGTTCACATATTACAATTATGACGAAAATTGTAGTGAATTTTATCGGAAGGTACTTACAAATTAAAAATCCTTGCAAAGGGTCGTTCAAATGAAAAGCATTTGTAAGTTGCTGGTGTCATAGGCCTATATGATATGTCAGCAATACTATTTTTAATTTTGTGTATTTGATTATGAAATCTTATTTATCTCATATGTGTATTCTTCATAACAACATTTAACTACCTTGATTCAAAAAAGACAATATTTTGAGACATGTTTTCCGTTTTTCCATTCTTGAAATCAGGCAACCCTAACTGTACGGTTCTGTCAAATGTTATTGGAGTGACGTTTTATGATTTAAAATTAGCTACTTGATGGTACAGTAGTTGTTTTATTTGTGGCTGGCAACATCGTGGGGAATTTAATCCCACGTACTTGGGTGTGTGTGGGAAAGTTCTAATAACCTATGCCATCGTGATGATGACTCTGCTACCATATATTTGTAATTAGTAGGGCTCGGATTTTTAGTTGCTAAAAATCGGGAAAATATTTATTTTTTATGTATTAAAAATACCTGAAATATGTGACGAAAAAGTAAAAATATTTAATTATAATTTAGTTTATTAATATGCAGCACTCACGAATGCAATTTATTCTATGTCTCACTGACTGAAGCATTACAATACACAACGAGATACATCTTCAGGTTGTCCATCACAAAAGACCGACGATTATCGCGAAACACTTATTCTGAAGGTGCGAAACTGCGGCAATATGTTTCTTGTCCTTGAGGTGTTGTGTAACTTGAGATCGCTGTTCAGCCTTGATTGCTTTCCCACATGGTTGGCAGAACAGAACGCTCCCATCAGAAGTAAAATTGTCTTTAAATTCTGCAACAGACGATAACTTGTAGTTGTTTTTACTTCAGGCATCGTAGAACTGCCTTACACTTTACAGTGCCAGAAATGAACTGCATGTGAGTGTCACTGGTTCCAGGTAGCTGGGGGAGGGAGAAATTTAGCATGTGGTGCAATATGGTTATGGACAAGGAAATCTCCGACTTCTACAGTGAGAGGCACGGGGCGACAAGTCAAGAAGAACACAGTTGCAAGCTGGCATACGCTCTGCATGAAGATTATATAGCTCACAGTTTCTTCACCGTTGAAGTAACACAGAACAAAAATGCAATGAACTGTAGATCTAGCATACTGATTAAAAAAATGTAATATTATGTCTTTTTATGTGCTAATAAATGAAAAGCAGGAATTTATGTATTTATGGAAAAATGCTTAAAATATGTATTTACATTAACAATATTTATTTACCTAAAAATCCGAGGCCTAGTAATTAGGGTAACGGAGGTGGCCGTGGTCTTAAATTAAACACCATCCAAGAATGCTAGCCACTACGCCATGAGGTGGTCCCTACTTGATGACTAATTACACATTTTAGCAATCACGTTGTGTATTGTACAAAAGGTACAAGCCATTTAGATTGGATATACCGAACTAAAATGTCTCACGAATGTGGCAGCCAAACCCGTGACCTTCAGCTTTGGCCGTCGCTTCTTGGCTTAACCCACGGACTCCGCGAGGGATCATTCCTCTACCGTCGCAAGGACGGTGTCTGTGAGCTGAATACACATTGTCAGCAGATACAACTGGGGATGGCGACAGGAGGATCGACCAGGTGACCACCATCTTGGGTCTAATTAAGGACGGAAGGAAGGAAGTAAGGAAGTCGGTCGTGAACCTGTTGAAAGGAACCATCCTGGCATTTGCCTGGTGATGAAAATATGAAACCCAGGAAGACCATTTTTAGGACGACCGAGGTGGGATTTGAACCCACGCTCTCCCACTGTGGCTGGTTAGAAGTAATAAAAAAAAGTAAAATAAAATAAGTTAAAATAAAAAAAAACTGAAATAATATTAAAATGAAATAAATTAAATTAAAATAAGATAATATAAAAACACAATAAAATAAAATACAATAAAAGGAAACATAATAAAAATACTCTAAAACAGGAAAATACAACAAAATAAAACAAATTAAAATAAAATAAATTACCTTTTTGTCACTGCATGCTATAATTTGTGTAAGACCTAATGTTAATGGTTTTACCTCCCAATTAACTACTGTGGCTTTTAGAGACGCTGCGCCGGGGTGACGGAATTTAGCCCCGAAGGAGATCTTTAACGTGCCAGTAAATCTACCGACACGGCTCCCTCACATTTGATCGACCTTCAAATGCCAATATACTGCACCAGGATTCGATCCTGCAACCTTCGTTACCGCTGCACAATATGGAATTTGTGTGTATTTGTGTGTGCTGAATTATGAAGAAAATTGAACACTTGTTATTAATTTAGGGTTTCTTCCGGAACTTAACCACGTTTTATTGCCCATATCACCTTTAATAAAAGCCCCACAGTGCTGCGCCTCTGGATTATACTGAAGTTCAGTCGGAAAGCTGCCTCGAGACATGGTAAAAAAAAAGTTTACTCTGGATGGCCATTGAAGTTTCAATGACCTGTATTTGAGTTCACTGATGCCACGTGACTTACTACGCACGGTTATAGTGGTTCCTGACAAATACGAGTATAATACATTGAGATGCCCTCATCTGCCAAGATGGTAACTGGGGTCACTTCCACCACACGGCCTCTGACCCCTCACAGCGTCTGACAGAATGAATGGCCTGATAAAATAATGATAACCAAACAATCACATGCACTGAGACGTTTATATCACCTCGTTTGAACTCGAGCAAAACACCACGTGGAGGCGTTGAGGTCTGTCTGTTTTCTTACCTCACTGCCTTCTTGTTACAAAATAAATAAGAAATAAATAACTAGTAACAGTTAACTTTTACGGTAACGATTTTATTTTTTAAATTAAGTAACTGTAACGCTCTTATTAATATCAGTTACTTTTTGAGGTAACGAGAGAGTAACGAAGTTACTTTTTAAAATTAACGCTAACGACGCAGTTTTTTAAATTAAGTAACTGTAAAGCTGGCACGTTAAAGATCCTCTTCGAGGCAAAAATCTTACCACTCTTCATACCTCACCAAAAACCATCATTTTACCAAACGTAACAAAACAAAAACAAAAAACTAAAAAACATTTGTTTTTTTAAGAAAATCCCGTTTCCTCATTTTCAAACATTTTGCCCATCTTCATGTGTCATATTAAAAATGGCAGCACGCTGAAAAATAGGATACCTCGCACGTTCTCCTACGGCCATTCGTTCCGGAAATATAACGAAAAATCTAAAAATATTTTTTACCCCAAACTATCCGCTTCACTCATTTTCAAAAATGCCACGGTGGGTGAGTGGATATCGTGTCGGTTTACTAACCCCAAGAGTAGTGGAGTAGTGGTGCTTCTAACCCACTCCAGAACCCTCCTTGCCCCACTACTAAGCCTCAGCCATGAAATATTTGTCAATATCTCTGGAACGCATGGTCCGATTTTGACAAATGAGGTGTCATTGGACTCGAGCTGACGTCCTCTTTCCTATGGACCACTCGTTATATTTCTGAATTTTTTTTGAAAATTTTTGTTTTCGAAAGTAGGTGATTGAAAACCAAACATGATAGAACGTTGTGCCATGCCTAAAACGAATGGTCTTTATGACCTTTATTTTCTATAATGAAACTTTTTTACTTTTTATGTATTTTTGAAAACACTCGAATTTTGAAAATCCTATATTTTGGAAACTAGGCATTCTACAAAATAAATTGTTTGACATAAATGAAAGGTCCCTGTGACCTCTACCCCTAAAGTAAATTTCAAGTCCCTAGGATAAAAACCTGACAGTAGTGGGATGATGAGAGAGCAGCTCCACTTTTTATTGAGCCACCCTCGTAGCGGCCCCGAACCTGATATCTCGCTAACCAATCATGGGATTTGAACATACAGGGTGTCCTAGCACTCGTAGTGATGCCCCCTACTTTCCTATAGGCTCTTTATTTAAATAAAAGACCAAAACTAATAGGTCATTCGCTTTTAATATTTCCTAAACCCATGGTTGGATTTGAGCATATGGGGTGTCCTAAGAATCGTGGTGAACCCCCCTTTCGTATGGACGTTTTATTTCCACTCTAAAATAGTGATAGGTTGTAGGTTCTGCTCTACTTAGGAAGTTGTGAGCCCCTGGCGACCTTGGAATAGAAGAATTATGCTAGGAGGGCGTGCTTGGATTCGCTTTTCGTCTCGTTGCGCTCTTAACGGGACTGTCGGTGTCGAAAAGGTGAAATGTTAAGAACATGGTTTTTTTGGGGTAAAACCGTCATTTTAAACTTTTTGCTATATCTCGCGAACCAATTATGCTAGAGGCATGTACGACAGGTCCAAGGACTCGGGGTGACGTCCTCTTTGCTATGGACCACTCGTTATAATTAAAAAATGTAAACTCGATTTTGGGGTAAACACGTGTTTTTTGTGATTTTGCCGATATCTCATGAACCAATAACGCTAGAGACGTGTACGAGGTGTCATTTTTTTCGTCGCGTTGTCCTCTTGCCGAGGATGTTCGTGAGGAGCAGGAATGAAAAACCATGTTGAGGTAAAACCGTCATTTTAGACTTTTTGCTCTATCTCGCAAACCCATAACGCTAGAGACGTGTACGAGTAAAGCATGCTAAGATTTTTTTACCCCCGAAGGGGATCTTTAACGTGTAAACGATGATGAGAACTTAGTTCTATGTTGGTCGAAGCCAGTACAGAAAACAAATTTGCAGAGGAGCAGACGAGCAGGAGGCGAATATCATTTGAGCTTATTGGAATGCGCTGATCTGACTTGACAACAGGTGCAATGGAAAATGACAAAGACGCGGATGACGCTTCAAGGTTAAATAATCTGACAATCGTGGTGGCAGGGAAGAGCAAAATGCATGTGAACACATGTGAAACCACATGAGGGCTAAACAAGATACATCCTGTTTGTTTCGTACGTGACAAAATGCAAGTTCATGTGAAATTTGACCTGGCACAGGTGTTCACCTTGGGTGTTAGCTGTCCACGTGACCGATAACAGAATGTTCAAAGCGTGGGAAAAAATGATTATACATGCAACGTAACATATATAAAGACATGTTATCATTTCCACTCTCACTCAGGTGACTACCTTTGAATATATTGCGTTCGTGAAACCCCTGGTCTTGTTTAACAGTTTTGGTGTTGGTAGAAAATACTTATCCTTGTTGTGAGGTAGGTATATATTTATTCATTTATACATTTATTGATTTACTGTATATATATTTACAAGCAATTATTTATTGATTAGATAATTATTGATTTTTTAATTTATTTGTTTGCAGATAACTGGTATACCTTACATGTCTAAGAGAGAAGAAACCATTGCACTTTTGAGCCTACTAGAAGGAGACAGCAATAAGCCACTGCAAGTGAAGGTGGGATTATTTTTTTAAACTAACTTGTTTCATTTTTTGTTTCATATTTTACTTTATGAAATGCATGTACTAACCTGAACTTAGGTATTTATAACGGTTTATTTTATTTATTTTTAGAAACTTGGAAAGAAAAGCCTTACCGCCGTAGAAGTCGCTGAAAACCCGAGACGTAGTAAAGTGCAACCATTGTTTCCAGGCAGTGAACTATTTAAAACTCAGGTAAGCCTAACATAAAATGCTATTCCATTTTACCACTACTGAAAACTCGTAGACAAAAAAAATCATTACCTGTACATGACTAGGACTATGATTGCTTTCTTGATTAATGACTATGTATTGGCAACCGGTACAAGACCATATTGGTTGTTTACCGGGATAGTACAAGGCCATATTGGATTTTGTAAGAAAAAAAAAAATTAATTTAACTGACAGGTATTCATAATTTAACTATAATATTAATAATAATAAAATATTAATAATAATAATATCGTATGGCCTCGGTGGCCGGGTGCAAGCTTTGTTATTTGACACACAGAGGGTAACTTGCATGTCGAATTTAGTTGTTCCTTGACTATGAAAATCAAGGAGGTTAGATGTTAGATATATAATCTCTTTAAACTCTATAGCGCTTTCTAGTAGAAAAATGAGGAACTTTGTACCCTATGAACTCAACGAATATTCACAGGTTTGAACATGATAATCTGAACAAATTGACATGACATTATTATTTTTTGTTTATGTATTGGTTAAAGGGGAATGTAAATGACTGCAGCTTATAAAAAGAAAATAAGTACATGGGTTACTGTTAGTGCCGACATACAGTTTATTATATTTTTATGGTGTTTTGATATACTAATGCCAATTAACGTTAAAGTTTTATTTACAAGTATTGATTTTTTGATTGAGTGATTGGTTATTTTGTTTGCTTTTAGGTGTCGTCATGCGCCATTAACGTAATGAACAGACAGTGAACAAGCATACATTGTGCTTTAAAGTACTCTGTGCAACGTTAATAACTTACAATAAGAAAAAGTTTTATTATAACACATGGCATTAGTACCAAATACACAAGTGAGCAAGTTGGTTTACCACGTGGGTTAAATTTAAAATCAGAACATGACCGTTGGTTAACATTTGAATCCTGGCCTGTAGGCTTTTTGTCGACACATGAACTTGCAAAAGCCGTTTTTTTTTACTTGAACCGAGAAGATGTGGTGCGCTGTGTGTTTTGTCGTATTGAACTTTCACACTGGGAAGAAGGGGATGATCCCTTTAGAGACCATTTGCGATGGTCTCCTTGTTGTCCTTACATGCTTGGAAAACAAGTGGGTAACATACCCGTGTATTCATTTTACCGAACCACAAGACCATTGGCCGCTACTTACGTTGCTGAATCACAAATAAATAATAATAATAGTGATGTATTACCAGTCAACAACGGTAGTGTCGATATATGTGGTCCATATGCCATAGACAGTGTTGAATTGGCATGTGCTTTTGAAAAATTGGGAGTTTGCAAGACTAAAGCACTAGCACACCCAGAGTACAGCTCTGTTGAAAGACGTTTAGAATCTTATAAAAATGTTTGGCCATTAATATTAAAACACCTTACCAAACAGCTAAGTGAAGCTGGATTTTTTTATACTGGTGAAGGGGATAAAACAATATGTTTTTATTGTGGATTTGCTTTAAAGGATTGGCAAATGACTGATGACCCTTTAGTGCAACACGCTCGTTGGTTACCTAACTGTAAATGCATGGTGTTGCTTAAAGGTCAGGAATTTGTGAACACTATTCGTAAAGAAAACGTGATTGCAGCACAAGACATAAAAGTGCCTTAGAGTTTGAACATGTGGAGCAAATACATGTGGCTGAAAAAAAAAAGACTTGTCACACGAACATATACAAAAGTGTGACCAGCAATTATGTAAAATTTGTTATCAAGATGAACTAGGTGTTGTATTTTTGCCTTGCGGACACATGATAGCCTGTGTCAAGTGTGCATTAGAACTCAACACTTGTGCTATATGCAGAAAAGCAGTATCTGCTACAGTTAGGGCATTTCTTGCATAAATAGTAAAATTTATCAGCCATGCATAGTGCAAAATCCCTAATTGCACAATATTATTAAAGCTGTTTTAGAGTGTAATAGATATGCTTTTCTTTTGTTTATAGACTACTACAATGAATGTTTTGAATGCTGTGGGTCAAGCATGTGGCTTAGAGACAAAGAAGCTCAGCGAATTGCCAACGCATATTCCATTCCGCATTATCAAGATTCGGAAATTGAAAACAGCGGTGATCGTGTACTTTGTGTATGTGAAAACTTTGAGACATTTCTGCCTACACGGTTTAATGATATGTCGGAGAGTGTTTTTGATGAAGTCAATAATGCTGTACAACATGTACACTTAATTTATGAAGGTTTTAAAAACAATAGGTGCATGGTTCGTTTTAATTCATAAAAAAAAACGAAATGTCAAATAATAATGGAAGATATAAGTCATGACAATGGACTGAAAGAAAAATATGTGTATAGAATAATAATGTTTTAGTGTTTAGTATTGTCTTAAAAAATATTGTCATGAAACCAAAAAAAATGTATATAAAGTTTGTAAATAAATGAAAATAATAGTACAATGTTGTTTTATTTGCTATAGAAGTCAGAATATTTAACATTGCAGAGTATACATGATTATGACAAAAAAAGCACACTTAATACAAGTCTTTGCCTTTACGATAGTGTGTTATAGTTTTAAAAACAAAGCTTGTTGTAGATCTTTTTTCTTCCACGGTGAACAATAGGCATGAAAACGTTATTGTCTTGTTTTGGATCATTATCACTATCATAATCATAAGCAGCATGATCTATATCACTATTATTATAATCACTATAATTATCCTCAACATTACTAAAACCAGTTAAATATTCCTGTTCCTGTTCCTGTTCCTGTTCCTGTTCCTCTTCCTCTTCCTCTACAGCGTCCTCATGTAGAGTCTGTGTGGCTTTTGATAATGTTAAGGGTTTTTTGAACATTGAATTATTTTCAATAGCACTATTGTTAAGTAGCACTTGCTTTTTAACATTTTCATGATTTTCTGTTGACAGCAACAGTGTTTCATGCAGTACACTACATTGATGATCACTGACACTTAAAACCACACAATTTTTACTTTTTAGTTCACTGCGACATTGTTTTGAACGTTGTTTTGAACAACGCCAAATACCAGTTCCATTTTTATTGGTTCGTTTCACAATATATGAATTTCCTTTATAGAATGCATGAGGCTTACCATACCTAGTCACAGATACTTCCATATCAACTGTCAAGCATAGACTAAGCTCTAGTAAAGACAACTTGGTAATAAGAACAATAGTTTAATGTGCGAGCATATATGGGTGCAAATGAGGGAGCAAAATAGTGGGAGCAAAAAGTGGGAGCAAAAATTGGGAGCAAAAAGTGGGAGCAAAAATTGGGAGCAAAAATTGAGAGCAAAAAGTGGGAGCAAAAAAACGTAGGAGCAAGTATGGGAGCAAATGTGAAAGCAAAAGTGGCAGCAAGTATGGGAGCATATGTGAATGCAAAAGTGGGAGCAAAAAAGTGAGAGAAAAAAGTGGGAGCAAAAAGTGTAAGAAAAGTGGGAGCAAATATGAGAGCAAAAAAGTAGGAGCAAGTATGGGAGCAAATGTGAAAGCAAAAGTGGGAGCAAAAAAGTGAGAGCAAGTATGGGAGCAAATGTGAAAGCAAAAGTGGGATCAAGTATGGGAGCATATGTGAAAGCAAAAGTGGGAGCAAAAAAGTGAGAGAAAAACGTGGGAGCAAAAAGTATAAGCAAAAGTGGGAGCAAATATGAGAGCAAAAAAGTAGGAGCAAGTATGGGAGAAAATGTGAAAGCAAAAGTGGGAGCAAAAAGTGAGAGAAAAAAAGTGAGAGCAAAAAGAGTAAGCAAAAGTGGGAGCAAATATGAGAGCAAAAAAGTAGGAGCAAGTATGGGAGCAAATGTGAAAGCAAAACTGGGAGCAAAGAGTGAGAGAAAAAAAAGTTGGAGCAAAAAGTGTAAGCAAAAGTGCGAGCAAATATGAGAGGAAAAAAATAGAGCAAATATGGGAACAAAAAGTGTAAGCAAAAGTGGGAGCAAACAAGTGTGAGCAAATATGGGGGCAGAAAGTGGGAGCACATGTGAAAGCAAAAGTGGGAGCAAAAAGTGAGAGCAAAAGGAGCGAGCCAAAGTGTGTGCACAAAGTGTGAGCAAAATGTGTGAGTAAATAGTGGGAGCAAATGTGGTGTTTTACTAAAACAATCTCCCCTAACCTAACCTAACTTCACTTAACCTAACTTCACCTAACCTAACCTTCCCACTCTCAGATCAAAAATTAAATTCTAGCCATAGTCGAGTTGGAACCCAAAACCTCTTGGATAACACCCAAGTATACTAGCCACTACACCGCGAGATGGACACATTATCATGCAACACAACACAAAAATAAAAGTTTCCTGTGCTGTAACTCATTGGCTGACAACCATAGTTGAGAATTCAAACCCGAGACCTGAGGACTTTTGTTTTGAACATTATCAGAAATATTATTCCATTTACATTTTGCTGTTGCTTATAGTTATAAGAATTGGCATTAATATGGGAGCAAAAGTGAAAGCAAAAAGTGGGTGCAAGGATGGCTGGTTGTTGAGACTTTCATATCAACTAATACACATAAATTAAATTTTAGTAAAGCGACTTGGCCAATAATAATAATAATAATAATAATAATAATAATAATAATAATAATAATAATAATGACAGTTTAAAAAAGTCAAGGGGATTGATATTTTTCAGGGTGTAATTTCCAAAGTACTGTCAAGGATAATAATTACATGAACAGATTACAAGAATTCTAGAGTGCTTTTAAGGTTAATGATTGGCTAGGAGTGAGATAGAGCTAGCTAACCCAAGTTAAACTCAGCTCACTAAACCTAACCTTGTCACATGACACGTTCTACAAGTATAGACTTGCTTTGAGACTGGCTATGACGTCACAGATGATTGGCGGTGGGAGGCTGGCAAAAAGAAAAATGTTTTTGTGTAATAAAAAGTCTTGTCCTGAAATGATAACGACATGTCTTTATATATGTTACGTTGCATGTATAATCATTTTTTCCCACGCTTTGAACATTCTGTTATCGGTCACGTGGACAGCTAACACCCAAGGTGAACACCTGTGCCAGGTCAAATTTCACATGAACTTGCATTTTGTCACGTACGAAGCAAACAGGATTTAACTTGTTAAGCCCTCATGTGGTTTCACATGTGTTCACATGCATTTTGCTCTTCCCTGCCACCACGATTGTCAGATTATTTAACCTTGAAGCATCATCCGCGTCTTTGTCATTTTCCATTGCACCTGTTGTCAAGTCAGATCAGCGCATTCCAATAAGCTCAAATGATATTCGCCTCCTGCTCGTCTGCTCCTCTGCAAATTTGTTTTCTGTACTCGCTTCGACCAACATAGAACTAAGTTCTCATCATCGTTTACACGTTAAAGATCCCCTTCGGGGGTAAAAAATCTTAGCATGCTTTACACATTTTCAAATATTAGCCTCCATCCATCTGCCATAGGAAAGATCAGAAAAACGCACCCTCGCTCTGTCATAAACCGACCCGCCGAAGTAGCGATTGTTCTATTAAGCATGGTCATTGTGGTTAGCGACAGGTTCGTTGAAACACACACACCCTGCAGTATCGTCTCTCTCAACCACCAAGCTTCATGAATATTTTAAACAGGTAAAGAAAAATTAATATTTTTTTTCAACAAAAGTGTCGTTAGGCGTTTGTCAAAATTTCAAACATAGTTTCAAACAGGGGGCGTTAGCCCGAGTCCTAGGACTCCTCGTACACGTCTCTAGCGTTATGGGTTTGCGAGATAGAGCAAAAAGTCTAAAATGACGGTTTTACCTCAACATGGTTTTTCATTCCTGCTCCTCACGAACATCCTCGGCAAGAGGACAACGCGACGAAAACAATGACACCTCGTACACGTCTCTAGCGTTATTGGTTCATGAGATATCGGCAAAAATCACAAAAAAAACACGTGTTTACCCCAAAATCGAGTTTACATTTTTTAATTATAACGAGTGGTCCATAGCAAAGAGGACGTCACCCCGAGTCCTTGGACCTGTCGTACATGCCTCTAGCATAATTGGTTCGCGAGATATAGCAAAAAGTTTAAAATGACGGTTTTACCCCAAAAAAACCATGTTCTTAACATTTCACCTTTTCGACACCGACAGTCCCGTTAAGAGCGCAACGAGACGAAAAGCGAATCCAAGCACGCCCTCCTAGTATAATTCTTCTATTCCAAGGTCGCCAGGGGCTCACAACTTCCTAAGTAGAGCAGAACCTACAACCTATCACTATTTTAGAGTGGAAATAAAACGTCCATACGAAAGGGGGGTTCACCACGATTCTTAGGACACCCCATATGCTCAAATCCAACCATGGGTTTAGGAAATATTAAAAGCGAATGACCTATTAGTTTTGGTCTTTTATTTAAATAAAGAGCCTATAGGAAAGTAGGGGGCATCACTACGAGTGCTAGGACACCCTGTATGTTCAAATCCCATGATTGGTTAGCGAGATATCAGGTTCGGGGCCGCTACGAGGGTGGCTCAATAAAAAGTGGAGCTGCTCTCTCATCATCCCACTACTGTCAGGTTTTTATCCTAGAGACTTGAAATTTACTTTAGGGGTAGAGGTCATAGGGACCTTTCATTTATGTCAAACAATTTATTTTGTAGAATGCCTAGTTTCCAAAATATAGGATTTTCAAAATTCGAGTGTTTTCAAAAATACATAAAAAGTAAAAAAGTTTCATTATAGAAAATAAAGGTCATAAAGACCATTCGTTTTAGGCATGGCACAACGTTCTATCATGTTTGGTTTTCAATCACCTACTTTCGAAAACAAAAATTTTCAAAAAAAATTCAGAAATATAACGAGTGGTCCATAGGAAAGAGGACGTCAGCTCGAGTCCAATGACACCTCATTTGTCAAAATCGGACCATGCGTTCGAGAGATATTGACAAATATTACATGGCCGAGGCTTAGTAGTGGGGCAAGGAGGGTTCTGGTGTGGGTTTGAAGCACCACTACTCCCAAGATTGCAGGTTCGCTCCTGGCCGTGGTAAGTGGTGGTTTTTTTTAAAGGCGGCAAAAATACAACACGCATGTCATACGATGTTGGCATGTCAAAGAACCCATTTGAATTCAGTAGGCCGAGTTCATAATGGCAAAATTAATCTCGGGAGTTTCGCCAACACAAAAAGTTCCTCATTTCTCTACTAGAAAGCACTATAATGTTCAAGGAGCTTAGATATCTAATATCTAACCTCCTTGACTTTCATAGTCAAGAAACAACGAAATTCGATATGCAAGCTACCCTCTGGGTGTCAAATAACAATGCTTGCACCCGGCATCCGAGGCCATACGATATTATTATTATTATTATTATTTTCAAAAATCACCATGTTAAAGAGGGCACCTCAAACGCCCTCCTACGACCATTCCTTCCTTCCCAAGGCCTCCAGGGGCCCACCATCAGCGCGACACTAGCGACACTAGCGCCAACAGCGCGATGCGGCGGAAAATGGAAATCATTTGACTCACTCTTATTTCTTACTTTTACGGTTAGTTAGTTATTGAGGGTTCAAGGGGCGGAACTACGAGGTAACTTTTACGGTAACGAGAGTGTAATTAAGTTACTTTGTAAATTAAGTAATTGAAACGCCGTTACTAATAACAGTTACTGTTTATAGTAAACGTCGTTACTTTGTAAATTAAGTAATTGTAACACCGTTACTATTTCTGGCAATTAACGGTAACTGTATCAAATTTATTTTTGAAAAGTAACTTACCTAACCCTGGTTCTGTGAGTTCAAATATGTCACTTAAATCGGTACGTAGTTCTTGAGAAATTAATTTAAAAAAAACAGATTCGTCTGCTTCAGGTAAATTCAGCCAATACCTACAGCTGCAGAACCTTGCCGATAGCGGTAGTGCTCGCTGGACCATGAGGCCAAGCCATCCACCTCGCCGTCGCGTTGACCGTCCTTGAAATGGTTTTCCCTGGTTTCTAACTTACAACTCACGCCACATAATAGGCCACGGCCGCTTCCTTCCAGGTTCTTGAACAGTTTCATTCACGTTTCAATTAATCTCACGTTAACTCCTCTTATGATGACGGCGTCAGGAAAGGCATCCAGCTGTAAAAACCACCTGCCACATATAAGTTCATAGCATCTCATCCCCAACCCAGTTGAAAGGGTGATAATAAAGGATAAGCATACAGCTGCCCAAACTTTCTTGTGTTATTCCAGTGAAGGGATAATCTCGTTCCATCAGAAATTATATGAGTATTGGTTACGGTCAGAATGCCTCTTGGATACAAGATGGCTTGTTAGCAAGCACAGTCTGAGCTGTGACGTCACATAATAGATGGGGATGGTTTGTAAGTAAATAGGCCACCCTGCGGCGTAGCCTTGCGCAATCACAATCACTACCGTGACTGAGAGCTGGAGCTAGTTCGGAATTTGGAGGTCGAATCTCGACGCTGACAGCAACCATTTTGAGTGTGTTTTTCCCAGTTATTTCTTCACACTCCCTATAGGCAAATGCCGGGATAGTACCGTATTTGAAGTCCCAGAGCACCTACCTCAACCCCGACCTTGATAATTACAGTATTCACACATTACTTCAGTCAGCACGGACACACTGGTTATCAGACCAATTCAGAACAGGGAGCTGATGGCCAAGATGTCCCAAGCCTCTAATATGAGTTAACAACAACAATAACAGTTAAATAGGCGACTGGCTGCGTGAGGAAGCAGAAACATTCTCGCTTGCTGTTTCCAGGGTTGCAGGATCGAATCCTGGTGCTGTCAGTTGGCATTTGAGGATACGTAAATGCGAGGGAGACGTGTCAGTAGATTTACTGGCCCGTTAAAAATCTCTTTCAGGAAAGAATTCTGGTGCCGTGGTGTCTCCAAAAGCCGCAGTAGTTAAAAGGAACGTAAAACCATTATTATTATTATCATTTATTGTTTTACATCACTATCACGGCAAATACCGGCTACATTTTATGTTACAGCCTGGTTCGGCCTTGGCAAGGAACCATCTGTACTGAGGTACGTTTGTAGATTACACTGTTCAGAGCCTTCACATTACTGTACATCCATGTCGG
The DNA here is from genome assembly GCA_946902985.2 of Meconema thalassinum. Lineage (NCBI taxonomy): Eukaryota > Metazoa > Arthropoda > Insecta > Orthoptera > Tettigoniidae > Meconema > Meconema thalassinum. The sequence continues at coordinate 1,378,059,074 of OX336388.2, read as the reverse complement.
GCCCGCACTCTTCACGAGTCTCCTTCATTTATAGGATGAGCTGAATTTTCATCTGAATCATCAAGCCTTGCTGAGTGTTTGACCAGAGTATTTTATCATTTTAAATGATTATGTCGACTTTATCTGGGGTCTGGCGTTACGTTACGGTGACGGGACGAAATGTACCGAGAATGCACTAAGGTGTGGGACGTCATACTACGATGTAGCAACCGAGTACCAAGAAGGCAGTGCGAGAACAGAGTTTCAAGAAGACAGTGCGAGAACAATCAAGTAGGCAGTGAAGAAACAAAATAGAATCTTGAAACTCTGTTCGTGCACTGCCTTCTTGGTACTGGGCTGCTAGCATTAATGATATAAAGTCTAGTCTTTCACACTGACTATCCGTGTCTTTTCACCAAGGAACTTCCTGACAATATGGCAGGTGTTCAATATATATCTGCGGATGCAGATTCAATATTGATAGACTACTGTGAAGAGATTTATTATTACTATTATTATTATTATTATTATTATTATTATTATTATTATTATTATTATTATTATTATTATTATAAGTTAAATAGGTCGTGGTCAAGGACGGCTCGACAGCGAGTTGGAGTGTTTATCTTGGATTTCCATCAAGCAGTCTGAAGCTGCCTCAAGGACGGTTCAACAGCAAGTTGATATGTTTATCTTGGATTTCCGTCGAACAGTCTGAAGCTGCCTCGCAAATAGCAGCTATAGACACCTTCAGTATCTATAATCTACTGGAATGTCGCTTGTATTTATATGTCTTACTGCCATATTTGAGAGTGAGATAAGGAGATAACCTGACATTTGACTAATGATTAAACATGTCGTGTTCTTCACGAATTGTGCGCGCAGGCTCTCAAGAGATAATGACAATACTAAAACATCGATTAGATCGCGATGATACCCTATAAATCACTCAGCATTAACATCATTTATCAAGTGGCTCAATGAACTTCGTTCACTTGTGTCAACAGTACGTCAACTTCCAGGAGAGGATTTGTCAATAGTCATTGGTTAACATACTTAACATGTTCAAATCGAGTTGCATTAGTTTCGAGAAACGAAGGCTTTAATTAAAGGTTTAAGCCAGGCGAGGCGATCTCAACCTGGTGCTCTTGAAAGTGAATTTGGTGCTCTCGTCATACGAGCCAAAGAGTGCTCGCAAGCTCAAGCTCCCCTAAGAAACATTCTTCGATTCAAATTCTGTTTGACGAACAAGAATAACAGTGTTTTCATTACAAGTTTTGACAGTCAGATCTTTTATTATTTTTAGCCTATTTTCAATTTTGAAAAAATAGGCTTATGAGATCACCTTTTGTCCGTGTGTGTGTGCGTGTGTGTGTGATTCGTGTGTGTCCCCCCCCCCCCCCCTAATAAAATCTAAACGACAGGAGCGATTTCAATGAAACTCGGAAAGTTCATAGCACTATTCCCGGCGACCTCGACCGTGCCCTTCAAATTTTGTTACGTCTCACCAATCCAACATGGCGGCTGTGCGAAATATTTCACCAGCATTCAATATCTCCGAAACTATTACCGATATTACCCTGACATTTTCTATGGTGATAGAGGGAACTACTATAAGTTCACTTATGTGACTTTTGAATACCTGGTAACTACAAAACCAACATGGAGGCCAAGCGAATTTGCGACTTTTAAATAGACGTTTCTAGTGATTTGACCAACCAAACGCAATGAAACTTGGTACAGTATATGTTTATATACATTGTAATGCAGCGACATCTAACTTCGTTCAATTGTTTACATAATCACAAGATGGCGGATGTGCGAAATATTTCACCGGTATTCTATATCTCTGAAACTATTAGCGGTATCTCCCTAAAATTTTGTACGGAGATAAAGGGCACTACTGGAAGTCCATCTATAAGACTTTCAAAAACCGGTTAACTACAAAACGAACATGGCGGCCAAGCGAATTTAAAAATTTTAAATAGACCTTTCTCGCGATTTAATGTTCCAAGCGCACTGAAACCTGGTACAGGAAATATTTATACACATTGTAATCCACTGGTATCTAATTTAGTTCAATTGTTTACATAACCTCAAGATGGCGGCAGTGCGAATTTTAAAATTAAGTTTTTATTTCTTGTGATGTACAGTAGCCATGCGATCGAAGTGAAAGTTTGAATAATGAACCTACGCAATAATTTTCCTTTAATGCTACATGGCTCTATGGCCTATACATTTAACAATCCAACATGGCGACCATCCGAAATATTTAGACGATACTGAATATCTACGAATCTATTTTAGCAATCAAACTGCATTTTTTAATGTTCATAGGGGCTATGAAATTAAGTTCACCTATAGGACTTTAAATAACCTGGTGATCACAAATCCAACATGGCGGTGACGCGAATTATAAATATTCACATGGACGTTTCTCGCAATTTAACCATCCGAGTGCAGTGAAACTTGGTACAGTAAATCCTTATACGAATGTTAATCCACTGGCATCTAATTTATTTCAGTTGTTTCCATAACCTCAAGATGGCAGCTGTGAAAAATTTTAAAATCTCCTTGTTTTTTCTTGTGTCCTAATTATGCGATTGAAGTTTGAATACATCCGAAATATTTAGTCGGTTCTTAATATCTACGAATCTATTACAGCAATCAAACAGAAATTGTGTAAGTTGATAGTGGCAATTAACACAAGTGGGATATATGAAAATAGGCTGTATAGTTCTTCACGGAACTACTTGTTTAAAATATTACTTTTAATCAACAGAAAAAATAATTGGACATTCCTATGTCATGAGTAACACGGAAATGCTGATTCTACTCGACTGCCCATACGTAAACACTAGTAGATTACAGACCTAAGAGTGGCCTAACACAGGTTATCGTAATAATTCTACACACACAGGGCTAAAGTCCAGGACACCTTAAATAAGTTACTAGAAAACCAACATGGCCGCCACATTTGGTGTTGCCAACTTACATCATTTAACACCAAAAAGTCAGCACACACATCCATGTAACACGTATCGCAAATGATCCAAACTAAGTAAAGGCTCTTTTACGAAAATACGTTTTACATGAAGTTGTGAAGCAGTCCTTGCTCAAGTTAGGGACATCTTGGTCATCAGTCCTCGAAAGTAACTCTTAAGCAGTATTATGGTAGTGAAGTTAACTTAAATTATCTCTTCTAGATTGATTTTTAAAGCATCACATAAAATGCATAAGAACAGAAACATTAATACTTACTCAATTATTTTCTCCAGGGAGCTAAAGATGAGCATGTTCATTTCTTCTTATAGGCTATATTTTTATAATTAGTCCAAAAATGCAGACCATTCTGTTTTAAATTGAGTGTTCAGAGAAGGATTTAGGAGTAGGAGAGAAATATAATAGTAGGGTACATATTAGCTTATTATTTCTTTATTTTTCATAAGTACCGTACTCATTTCTTGCATGTATTGGCAACTCAAACTAACACTTGGGGCGCTGTGGTCGGTCTGGATAAGTAGGGTAAAAATACTCAATAACATGCGTTTGATATGGAACACTTATTATTTTTCGGTTATAATCAGTAAATGTGGTCCCTAAAATAATGACAGTGTTATTTTCAATTGTATATATGTATAACTGTGCGATACACGTGTTCTAATTTGTGTGTTCCACTGGATTTTATGTGTCAATTGCATATTATCAAGCATCGGTTGTCTGCAGGTATCTGTTTTTGAGCAGTTCGAGTCATGGCGCTGTTACTTTAAAAGCTATATTTGAATTTGCTCACTGTACCATAGACTGTAGAAATTATTTGCTGCTTGGTAGGGCGAAGGGATGAGTTTAACTTGTATTAAAGCTCGGGGGACACAGGAATTGCTTGATTTAGATGGTTTGCTGGTGGGTTTGGTGCAGAATATCGGACTGGTAGCAGGTTCTCGCAGAGTAGATATTTACCCTGCCAAGTCAAATTAGGCCTATATGACTCGTAGTGTAATGGCTCGGATATCGCAGAGCGAGGTGATGGCGGTTGGTAGGGTAATTGGAAATGAACTAGGGAGGGGGAAGGATACCTGACTGATGAAGCTTGGCTGTAGTCGGCTGGTGTAGGCCTAGCTGCCTTGGTACGGCTTGGCTCGGCGGAAACAGTGAACAATCCGTCCTGTCGTCAGCGAGTGTAGTGGTGAGTGGTCCAACCCGCTCCTGTTGCCCGTATTTATTTGGTATCGTCACCTTTTGGCTATTGCTATTTACGTCTTTTGGAAATTGATGAAAACGTATATCCGCAGCCCTCTTTTATGCATCGACTTACAGCCGTAAACTGAGCAATATACGTTGCTTTTACTAATTTTACACTCCATCAACGAGTAAAACTTATTACTTATGTATAAAGACACGAAGAAATTACCTCGATCTGCTTACGAATACAAGAAACCATATACAAACAGTCACCATGTGACAAATGTACCCTACTTGGTACATATATGAAGGCAGAATTGAGACAAGCTGTTGAAAGCCTGTTGGCAAATCCCTATAGAGATGCAAGAAGATGGTTGATCCAATGCTTAGGCCTAAAACCATTCGAACTAGTCGTGGATTTTAGGGGCATTAGACTAAAGGCAACTCGAAGATTTCGTCTTGGAATGGTAGAAAGCAGCAGTTGGTTGATTATGGGGCTTTGTGACATCATGGCCATGTAGATCTGTGTACTTGGGCATGTGGAATTTGTCTGATAACCTGCGTTATTGTCATGGCTGGATTAGTGTGTGCATTTATTATTCAGATGAGGATTGGGAACGAGGTGGCCATGGCCTTAATTTAGGAACCATCCCGGCATTTCCCAGGAGTAGAAGCGTGGAAACCACTTCCAAGATGGCTAAGATAGGAATCGAACCCTCCTTTTCTTAGTTTTGCCTCATGAGGCTGAGTGTGCCTTGTTCCATCCCTCAGACCAAAATTAAAATTTCTTGGCAGAGCTGGAAATTGAACCTGGACCAACTGCCAAAAAATGCTAGCCGCATAACGTGAGATGGTTGGTAGAATAGTCTCCTGACCTCTCATCAACCGGCACATTAAAAGCCACTTGTAGAAAATTCAATGAATTCACTGAGAAATTGACGAGTTAAGTACAGGCGTTGAAAGGCAAGCTTTATCGACGGAGTAATATCTTGAAAATTATAATTATAAGATACCAACACAAAACAATTTTCTGTGGAGAGCTGAGATATTTAAATTGCGAGAGCGGAATATATGAGAGGGAATTGAACTGAGGCAGCGTTGTCGTGAATGGGTACGTCCTCTACACTTCCACTCATTTCTACATGATCCATGATCATAATAATAGCATTATCATGACGAATACAATACATAGTGTTATCACTGACCGAGTTCAAGTGCGCCCCGCTGTTGGCCAGCGCGAGTGGTGCAGATCCCCAACGCTACAGTCAACCGCAGTCAGCTGTTCAAAAATGGGATACGTGCTGGCCTGCGTAAACCTCTTTACGAAGGCTGCGGTTACGCTGATTACATCAAATTTTCAGTGCATATTCTAAAATAAAATAATAGCCTGCCTTCAACCAAAAATGTTCAAGGCAAAATGACATACGTAATAGAGGTAACACTTCAGGAGTGATCAACCAAGTAGAATACTTAAATTAGCCTAAATACCTTGTGTAATGATGAATAATAATTATGGAAGTGATGTCCTAATAGATGTTTCCTCCTTCACTGTCTGTAACCCACCCGCTATGCCCTTTTATAAAATGACATATACTGTAGTGAAATTTCAGATTAATTCTGTACCATGTATCACTCTTTTTTCTTTTCGCTTTCACTTTGATAATATATCATTTTCATACCTTATTTCGTCTTTTGGCGGGAGGGGGACATTATCAATTGTAACTACTAACCTTGATCACTTCTGCACCGGATATATGTGCTAAATCACTTAAACATGTGTTTTATTTATTGTATATTTAACAACCGCAGCCATGTTCGACAGCATATTTGGTATGTGAAACTGCCGCAGTGAGCGATCACATTGACGTCATTAGTTACCAACATATCCGATACTAAATAGGCCTACATTAGACGACACATGTAATGTTGTAATTATGTGAGAAAAGGAAATAAACGAGCTCTTCTTGGTTAGACGACTGACTGGACGAAACCATTGGTCGCTACTTGGTTAGACGACTGTCTGGACGAAAATTACCGATTGCACTACAAGCAAGGAGGTCTGGGCATAAGCCCCTGGTTAGGTATGTTTTGTATGTAGAACAGTATTTTCCACTGTAATGAACGCTGATCGCAAGAATTTCATGTTTCAAACTAATCGCCAAAACCAGCGCCTCACTGCCTAAAAGTTATTGGTCTAGGCACAAACCATGGGTTTGGATGAAAATTATTGATGCGTGTCTACCCCCACTGTGCGTGACAAAATCCAGGGGTGTTTGTATGGCCTAATGAATTAACAATTATTGGTCTAGACAAAAACAGCTTGCACAATCCATTGCGAACTGGTTCAAACTTGGCGCTATTTTGTTTCATGGTACCGCGCTTATACAAAGTAGTCCCGTAAGTGTGGGATTGGCAATACTGTACTTGTGCATAATTAACAGCGAAAATGGCATACTCAGCTGGAATTCCATCTATATACGTCGTGATCCTATTTGGAACATCCTGAGATCTGAAAAATGCACACTTTGTCACGAACCTGGAAGTAAAATGGATAAGGGGCACCTGCCACATTGCAACAAACTTGATGTGACTGCTAGAACTTCAGGAAACCTCACACAACTCTATTGGAATGCAAGAAAGCTGATGGATTGGAATCTGGGCTAGCCATAAGAAACAACAACAATGCTTCAATATGAAAAATTGAGGTAACGCGGGCTGCGTTAGCTAATGTATAACACCCCCGGTTTTTGTCATGCACAGTGGAGGTAGTCAAGCATCAATAATCTTTATCCAGACCAATGGTTTTGCCTTTTATTTCATTATTCACGTGTCGTGAATTTTAAGAATGTCTAAGCTGTGTAGTATAGGCCTACGAGATCTATGAAATTTTTCGTATTCTATTACCGTATAATGTATAGCCTACAAATATCATTACCTGTGTCCTACTAATTCTAGCGCAGCCATCACAGCATACAGTCACAATCATGTCCGATGCAGGTGTATAAGCCACTTTCTACTTTCATTCAGAATTAATAATACAAGTAGGCTATAGCTGCGACCAATATTTATAACTTATTGCAACCAGTGGCTTCGCCCAAACCGTGTCATCTAACCAAGTAGCGAACAATGACTTTGTCTTACCCAACATTAGTACATCAGTAATTTTCACCCAGACATTCAGTGGCGCAGTAACTTATGTCGAGAACTAAAAGAGTGCTATGAGATATTTTTGGTATTCTCTGAAAATTTGCATATGTGACTCCTGCGTAGTGCATATACCATGCACATGTGAGTATATGGCTTTTCAGAATGATGATTGATTCATGTTGCACAACCCTTGAAGTTCGTTGAAGGGTATCACACTACTCTGTCGCAACCATGACTGAAACAAATAAAAATAGGCCTATTATAAATATTTTATCTGCCTACTACTAAGTAGGCTATAGGTCAGTAGCCAAGTACATTAGTTATAAGCTTCATAAATAATCACCAATACATTCACTACCACCAACCGAGTGTGAATCATAGACTTAAGCTTAAGAGTTACATGTGCAATGTATTATAATATTATGGCTGACGGCATTTGGAAGTCGAGAATAATATACATTACTATATTAGAAGGCGCATTGAACCTAAGAATACATTCCCAAGAGAGAACTTACATAGGCTATATTTTAGGTTATGTTTGAATTAGGCCTATACGGAAAATGCAGTCGGAAGACTATTTCAAAATTTCCAAAGACCATTAAGGGTTTTTATTACGTTTTTTGTGCTCTGACTGAATATAAAAATAAATAAAACAACGATTAAATAACTCTGTACTTTAAATTGTGTAGGTCTAGGCTAGGCCTACTTACTTAAATTGTAGTGATCTTTTTAGAGTTACTCCAATCCATCTCCAATCTTGTTCTCGTATTTTTTAGGCGTCATGATGAAATCTAAATAAGAATTTATCCAAAAATTAATTAAATAAAAGCTTCGAAACATCTCAGACAAGTGGATTTGACACACACATATCAAGAGTCAATAATAACTGTATAAACTGTTTTAATCGATGTATATTACTAGTACTTACCTTGCACAACTTGTTACAACTTCATTAGACTTGAATTTCCAAAGAAAACTGTGAAATTATTTAAATAATAAGTCATTAGTTACAGTCGTAATTATAATGTTGGCTGACTTTGTGAAAAATGCATTCTGGGAGTTATTGCCAGAAACATGTCGGCAACTGTGACGTACGGAATTTTACTGGTATTATGGTCTTTGGAGATGGCGGGATTTTAAGCAGGGTTGGCGACAATGTGCTCGCACCTGAAAACAACTTACCTTCAAGAAATGCAACCATAAACCAGCATTTACGTAGGCATAGGGGACGGTTGTTAATGTTGCCTACCCTGTCTTGATCTAGTAACTCATTTAAGCTGTCCCCGACTATACATGGCCATGATGTCGCAAAGCTCCTAAAGAATCATCAACAACAAACAAACATTGTCCATACGTCAATGTATCTAATCTGCATGAGTAATGCAAGCAATTGCAGCATGCCTGGTGAGGGGTGAATCCCTAGGTATTTTAGCACTTCTGAGGGAGAGAGAAAGGAAAGAGAGGAGCTTGTTCCTTACATTATTTATTTATTTATTCATTCGATTGTTCCCCTTTAGGAGAGCGATTGAACTTGATTACATGATTTCATCTCCTGGCGTTTTCCCGCTTCTCTTCCCAAAATCTCTTCATCCTCTCAGAATGCTCCTTCTTCTGCCCTGCTGTCCATTTTCTTCCAGGCTGTCGTGATGGTCTATGCTCAAACTTACCATTTTTGATTTTATTCCGGCACTCGATGTGGTCCTCGAGATTTTCTATGTTGACCTGTTGTAAGTCCCACTGGACCTCTGTCAGCCACTGCGTGCCACATTTACTCTGTTTTATAACGTTGAGCAATATCTTTGCCGTTCTGAAGTTTTCCATCCTGTAAATGTGTATAAAACAGTGCTCGGCGTTTTTTGATTACGTCCGTTAACGTGTGGATGTTTTGATAGAGTTCGTTTTGAGGTCTCTTCATCCAAATCCCGTTATTATTAACTGTCCCGTAAATCTTTCTGAGAATTTTTATTTCCTGTTTTTCTATATCCTTAACTAGCAGTAATGCCCGGCTTCGCCCGGTGGATTTATTAGTTTTATGGATGATAATGAATAGCCTACTACTACTACAGAACTGGCACTTAAACTAACAGAAAAAGATATTTTAAAAATATAACTTTTTGTGGTGGTCGTGGTTGTAGTACACTATAATGGACGTAACATTCAGGTCATTTACCCGTAATGATAATAAGGATAATTATGAATAGGGAAACAGCTATTTCTAACTACAACACAGACACATGTAATTTACAAACACATTTAAAAATGATTAGAAAGAGGGTAAGCCTCCGTGGCTTAGGCGGCAGCACGCTGGCCTCTCACCGTTGGGTCCGTGGTTTAAATCCCGGTCACACCACGTGAGTTTCGTGCTGGACAAAGAGGAGGCAGACAGGTTTTTCTCCGAGTACTCCGGTTTTCCCTGTCACAATTTCATTCCAGCAGCGCTCTCCACTATCATTTCATTTCGTATGTCATTCATTTCATCATTGCCCCAGGGGATTGTGATAGGCTTCGGCAGCCGGCACAGTTCATATCCTCGCCGCTAGATAGGGGCTTCATTCATTCCATTTCCTGACCCGGTCGATCGACTGGAAGCAGGCTGTGGATTTTCATTTCATTAGAAAGAGGAGTAAGTGAAATAAAGGACACTGCATAGGGCCAATATCGCATTGGCTGTTAGAAATGTAGAGACCAATAATGTCATAGGGTCGTAGGAAAATAATCAGAACACTTTGGAAAACTTCGGCTGTCCCGAGCTACTGAGGTAGCAATAGTATCATTCATCGCCAAATAGCGCTCAACGATAAGGTTCGGAATAAATGAGGGTAAATTTGAAAGCACCAACGCTTATTGCAGCAGGTAACCTCAATGTACTGCACCAACACCATTGCACTTATACAGAGGCATAATATTTTCATGATGATAACTGTTTTAAGGGGCCTAAGAAATCTTTTTTCACTAATTACTCCCCGTGACTGCAATTTATAAACAGCGCAATATGCAACTATTTTCGCAATTCTGCACCAGAACACTGGTAGGGGCGATGTGATGCACCCCGAACTGCCCGTCAACAATAGACTTATTAAAATAATCTTACAGTTACACTGATGATGATGATGATGATAGCAAACACTCGTCTCGAGTAGGTTGGCCTTCCAATACTGAATGACTCTTCATCGATGAGTCCGGAGGTGACTAAAAAGCCCAATGCGGGAGAGACACAGTTTCCCGCAGTGATGACAGGTAGTATCAGGGTCAGGTGAGACATCCGCATTCATTCCCTGTCTTCTAATGAACACTCTGTTCTTTCTGCGTTGCCTCCGATCTTCTATCATACGTCGGCGGTTTTCTTCAAAAAGTATCGCACCACGATGAACAATTGATCTCCAGGATGAGCGATCAAGAGCTAAGGTCTCCCAGTTGTTGATATTAATATGGCACATTTGCATATTAGCCTTTAGTACGTCTTTGAATCGCTTCCTCGGACCTCCCACACAGCGCTTGCCCTCAGTTAGTTCAGAGCAAAACACTTGCTTGGGAATGCGATTATTGGGCATGCGGATTACGTGTCCTGTCCATCGCAGCTGACGTTTTAAAAGAATGGCTTCAACACTGGTAGTCTGTGCTTCTTCGAGAATGCTGGTGTTTGTGCGTTTGTCTTGCCATGTGACACGAAGAATTCTCCTCAAACAACGCTGGTGATATTGCTCCAGCTTTTTAAAATGACGTCTGTAGCATGTCCAGGATTCAGATCCGTAAAGTAAGGTGGGAACTACAACCGAGTTGTACACAAGGATCTTCGTTGCAGCATTGATATCATGGTTGTCAAAAACTCTAGACCTCAATCTTGCAAAGGATGCCCCAGCACGGTTAATCCTGTGTTGGATTTCGGAATCTATATTTGCACTTGATGACAGGGTGCTGCCAAGATAAGAAAAGGCGTTAACTTCTTGAAGCTTCGCTCCGTCGATGGTGACATTGATGTTTCTTTGTCCTTGTCCAGGGGCTGGTTGGTAGAGGACTTGGGTTTTACTGGTGTTAAGTTTCAGCCCAATCTTTTTGTAGGCTGAAGAAAAAGCATTCAGGATTTTCCTAAGTTCGTCCTCTGATTGAGCTACTACTGCATTATCATCAGCGTACTGTAACTCAACCAATGCAGCAGGAGATGTTCGAGTCCTTGCCTTTAGACGGCTCAAATTAAAGATCTTCCCATCCATCCTGTAAGTTATCTGTATGCCTGTAGGAAGATCATCTTTGACTAACTGCATGACAGTGGCAACGTACAGAGAAAACAATGTAGGGGCAATCACACAGCCTTGTTTAACGCCGGTATTAATATGAAATGGTTCTCCAATCGAGTCGTTACCAATGACATTTGCCTTCATATCATTGTGGAGTAGTCTTAAGATGGTAATAAATTTCAGTGGAAAACCATACAATGATAAAATCTTCCACAAGGCTTCACGGTTTACCGAGTCAAATGCCTTACTGAGGTCTATAAAGGCAATATAAAGAGGTCTATTTTGCTCTCTACATTTCTCCTGAAGCTGACGAACAGTGAATATCATATCTGCAGTTCCTCTAGAAGGCCTGAAACCACATTGGCTCTCTGGGAGTATTTTCTCCACCAGGGATAGAATACGATTCGCCAAAATACGAGCAATAAGCTTTCCAAGGCATGATAACAAAGATATACCACGATAGTTGTTGCAGTCTGCACGATCACCTTTCTTAAATATGGGAACTATCAGACTATCTCTGAAATCAGCAGGCATTTTTTCAGTTCTCCAAATTTTAATGATAAGATCATGTATGTGGCTTATGAGTTCCTCACCTCCTTCTTTGAGAGCTTCCGCTGGTATTCCATCACATCCAGTAGCTTTGTGTCGCTTTGCTTGATTAATAGCACACTGAACCTCATCTAGTGTTGGCAGGGTACCGAGTTCTTCTTTGATGGGTGCTTGTTCTAATATATCATACACCTGCTCATCAATAACTGAGTCCTGGTTCAAGAGGTCTTCAAAATGCTCCTTCCACCTATTCATGATGGAGTATTGATCTTTTAGAAGTGTACTTTTGTCACTGGACCAAAGTGGATTTCTACCAAACGTGGAGGGGCCATAAATCGCTTTTGTGGCTTGGAAGAACTGTCGCGAATCTTTGTCTGCTAGATATTGCAGCTCTTTAGCTTTGGATGTCCACCATGCATTTTTGAGAGCACGAGTTCCTCTTTGGACATTTGCCTTCGCAAGACAAAATGCTTCTTTCTTAGTACGGGAGTTCATATCTTTTCTCCAAGTTTGCAAGGCTTTTCTCTTTTCTGAGATTAATGCTTCTATTTCTTCATCATTTTCATCAAACCAGTCTTGATGTTTCCTGGTCTTATATCCCAGCGTTTCCTTGCAAGCATTCTGAATAGCGGTCTTCAGACTCTCCCAGTGCAGTGTTACATCTGGATGGTATTCCTGTGGCAGTGTCTGGCTAAGCAACTCTTTATATTGGGAGATATGCTCTGACTTACCAAACTTCTCGGTATCAAAAACATGCCTACAGCTCTTCTGTTGCTTCCTCCTCTGTGTGGACAATGGTATACGCATAACTGATCTGATAAGCCGGTGATCTGTCCAACAGTCATCGGCTCCTGTCATTGCTTTGGTGATAAGAACATCTCGTAAATCTTTCTTGCGTACAATCACATAGTCAATAAGATGCCAGTGCTTCGATCTAGGGTGCTGCCATGATGTTTTAAAGCGATTCTTTTGGCGAAAGATAGTATTGGTGATTACCAATTCATGTTCAGTGCATTTGGAGAGCAGTCTGACACCATTGGAGTTTTCGCTACCAACTCCCTCCTTACCAATGACACCATTCCAAACATTGTAGTCCCTGCCCACTCTAGCGTTAAAATCTCCGAGTAAGATGATCCTATCTTCACGGTTGATGTTTGATAGGACGGTATCCAGATCTGAATAGAACCTTTCCTTAATGTCATCATCAGCATCTAGTGTGGGGGCGTATGCGCTGATCACCGTGGCATGCTGGTTGTTATATAACCGAAGTCTTAGTGTCATGAGGCGTTCATTATACCCAGTTGGAAGCTCTGACAGATCCTTGAGAAGCTTGCTCTTAATGGCAAAGCCAACTCCATGTATTCTGTGTTCGTCCTCACGTTTACCCTTCCAAAAGAAGCTGTACCCTGCACCTTGCTCATTCAACTGACCTTCCTCAGCAAGACGGGTCTCCTGAAGTGCTGCTATGTCAATGTCATATCTCCGTAGCTCTCTACCCACAATAGCTGTTCTCCTTTCAGGTCTCTCATTTGCGGGGTCATCAGTGAGTGTTCTTACATTCCAGGTTGCAAAATAAAATTTGTTACTTATACATTTTCGACCGCATGGAGGTGACACCTTTGGACGCGGCTATCCAATCGGTAGTATAAGTGGCTGACTGTGTTTAGGGCACCTTTTCTAGCCCCTTCCCCATGTGGGGTGAGCAGAGTGGACCCTAAATAGGACTGCTCAGTCGTAGTTGCAGCGGCCGAATTGCTCTACAGCCACAACCCTAAGCAAGACGACCGATCACACATCTACCGCCTACGTGCCAAGTTATCACTAGAGGCTCCCAGACATCACAATCCTGCCCCCGTCGCAACTTCTTGATCGCCGCAGGACTTTGAAGAAAGTCAATGTTGTTGGAAGACTGCTGTGCGTGAAATCTTTTTACGTGAGAATGTTGCTGCACATCAACAAACGCACATTACTTGATGACTTAGGAAAGATGTTCAATGGCAAGCAAATGCAAGACGATTGAATAAATCCTAGTCACTGCAGCCTTCATCCGCCATTCCAGCCAAGGAGGGACTCATTGCCCTTATGCCTGGTCCGCCGTTGAGGACTTTCTATGCCGTTGACCACAGGTGGTTCATCCGCCTTTAGGGAAAGTTTCCTGTCCCAAGGGCAAGAGAGTGCCCTAACCACTACCAGCTCATTCGCCTCCCTGGGGAGCCGGTGGCATGGTAGTGGGGGACTCCTTATCCCGGGAGTCACTCGGTCGTCAGAGCCTCGTTAGTCTAAAGCAGGGTGCACCACGTGCAGGTGAGGTTGACATTTGAGTAGAAAGCCTACCCCTTACACCCTTACACTTACACTACTTTGGACATGAATGGTTCTAAGGCCTTAGTACGTGGTTTACAAGTTAATTTTATCTGTTATTCTAAATGTAGTGAATGGAGAGCGTTGTCCAAAATATCAAGTGGACAGTATTACAAGCAGGGTTTCAAAGTGTATGTAAAATTTGGTGCAATTACGAGAAACGGTGTAGATTTGTGATAAAGTACCTAAATGCAGGGAATGGAGTGGTCTGTCTAAAATTTAAAGTGGACAGTGTCACCCGCAGGGTTCCAAAGGGCATGTATACAAAATGAGGTACAGGTCGGTGAAACGGTGTAGATTTGTGCCAATAGACCTAAATGCAGGGAATGGAGTGGTCGGTCCGAAATTTCAAGCAGACAGTGTTACTCGTCGGGTTCCAAAGGGTAAGTATGTAAAATTTGCTTCAGATCGGTGAAACGGTGTATATTTGTGCCAAAGGGCCTAAATACAGGGAATGGAGTGGTGTGTCCAAAATTTTCATGCAGACAGTGTTACTCGCAGGGCTCCAAAGGGTAAGTATTGTACCCATTTCACATGGAGAATGCTTGATCATCACATGGCTAGGCTACTTTCGGTTTCGGGGTGTGTACCGTTCAGCCCACAACATGATCTCACATTCAGATATGGAAGCACTCTAGGATCTACAAGACTACATTGACAACTAAACATATTACAATTAATATGAATTTATTTACTAAAAATTCCCAGAAAAAATACAATTACACATAAAACATCAATATTTTGGAATAAATCCCAAATAACAAAAATCAAAATCCATAAATTCTCGAAAATCATTTAAATCTATATTCTAGAATTATCTTGCTTAGCTCAACTGAGCTGATATCTATTCTTAAGTGTCAATACAAAAATTCTTTCTTACAATATTTCATTTCTATTCATTTAGGCAAAGAGCATAACTATCATTTTTGAAAAATACACTAAGGCTTACGGACATTTACCGTATCATTGTAGTCCCTCCAGGGTCTTATTTTTTCTTTATTTCATTGTTTACTTTATTTTCAGTTGCTTTCAAACTGTACTATTTCTTCCAGTTAAGCCTTAGGTTTAAACATTTTACACAACAAATCAACAATTCTTAACATGCCATGACTCGAACCCACATCCTTCCAACTTGTTTCTCATGCTCCAATGGGATTCAGTAATGATGCATCATGAGCTATCACTTCCCTTCATTACTTAGATTACTTACAAACTCGATTATTCGTTTACCCGTATTGCTTAATACATCTTCTGAAGCAGAAATCGATTACTTTCTTAACAAACTTATTCCTTGACTACTATGGTCAAATATTATGGAATTACATCAAACTTATTGTGGGGACCATAGTCTAAAACCCACCAATTCAACAATTTACGTTATATTCTTGTAACACCATTGTTTATCAAAATTGCATAACCTCCCGTTTTATTACTACTACCTATTCAGATCATAAAACTTCTGTACACAGAGCGCCTATTGTATTAGCTCCCCCTTGCGGGCTGAGACGGCCGGCAAGGTCGCTAGATTCTCCCCTCACACCACTTGGCTTGTGATTTATGACCTAGTCTCGCTTCTCATTCATTCACCCCTCGCGACTTTTAACTCTTTACCTCTTCCCTTAAAACTGCATATGATAATCCAAGCTCACTCTTTAATTCAACCTCACTTTATTATAATATTCATTTCATTTCCTCACAATCAGTGCAATATCCTGAGATCACGACGATTTACATGCTTGTAAGGTGGACACCAGGAGATCGCTATCATGCCCTGATTCCGTCCTTCATATTCATTTCACACACTTTTATTTGGTCGGATACAACAACAATGCTGGCCAATAGCATAGGTTATGACACTAGGCTTGGAGACTCTACACGCCTCCCCAGTTGTATCATATCTCGTAGAAACCTCTTACTCCTTCCAGACTTACTTATACATTTGGCAACGCCGCAGACCAGAGATCGCCATCATGCCTGGTGGGACTTAAATGCAATTACAATACCATCCCTGCTGACTGGCAAAAACCCTTTAGTTTTTCCATGGGTGCAACCCTTAATAACAACGACGATTTCCGACAATTTACATACACACAGCTATTCCAGTGGGAACCATTTCATCCACTTATACCTTTTTATTGATCTCTCGAATATGCCTGTTATGGAATACACACTAGCTAGCCTGATGCTGCTTATTATTCAATATTTATTTGCCCATTTTGGCAACACAACTTTTAATAACTTGGATTTTCATCGCGCACTACAAATTCTCAATAACTCAACTTTCTTTATGTCGCGGTATTTGTTTATTGGTCTTTACTTAGGCATTTTCCCTTTTAATTTGGCCTATAGCCTACAACTTCATAATATATTTCCAAGGTGTTCGTTTATCACCATTTACTTTAATTCATTAAATTCATGATCAGAATAACAATATTACTTCATTACTTTAAGGTATCTCAAAGATCCTTTAATATTCAATTACTTTCAACTAGAGCTCATTATTATATTTATTCATTATTACTTCATCATTACTTACGAAACGCAATTACTCAATATATTTACTCATCATTATCGGAGTATAGAAATTCGACACTTATTATTATTATTATTATTTTGGTGTTCATTTTATTATTACTTTATAGTTTATCAACGGCATAAATTACTTGCCAATAATATCATTATAATCGATTTCTCCTCTCATATTTCAATTTTTATCATTGTTAATTATTCATTTTACGGTTTTCAATTTACTTTGCACTTTAATAATTACACTCTCATATTTCGCAAACTTATCTTTGCGATTTTTCCAACACATTTTGACATTATTTATTTATATACTAGTTAATTAATTAATTGGTATTCTGCCCGAAGGCAGGTCCGAGCCTCCGAAGAGGCTACCCCCAGCCGGAGTTTACTTGCGGTAGGGTGGCCAGGGCCTTTCCGCTCCTCCTTATGTTGGCCAACAGCGCGCTGTGCCTAGAACCGGCATACCATCCAAGTTCTGACAGCGCCCAATGTTGCTTAACTGCGGAGTTCTCATGGGATCCGGTGTTTCAACACGGCTAGGCCGTTGGCCTATATACTAGTGCATTTACTTATTTAATTCGAGGATAATTAAAGATTTTCTACTCACCCCATGTGACGTTCGGTTCATGACCAAATCTTTGGATGACTTCACCCATCTCAATGCTTCAAAAATACATTTTTACACAACAATGGACCATTTTCATTCTTTGGTCTTCGATTTTACACTTATTCACTTTATGATACATTATTTTTACACTTTTTATCACCTATTACACTTAAAAACACTTATTTAATATTTATATTACACATGAACCATATTTCAGCGTTTTGCGATGCGACATCACGGCGCTGATGATCCTGAAGCGCTCCCTAATCCGCATTGAACGTGTGACTTCGCCTTCTCGGAATCTCCTACTTCTGTTCAGTCTTTATTCGGTACAGTCTTTCTAGTATTTTTGCTGCTCGCACTCTCGCAACGTTTCTCACTATGCAGTTTCAAATTTGTGTTCCTTTGGGATTTTAATGTTCTCTGAAACACTCTTACTTTGGTGTAACGCAACTCGTTTTGCTCTATGAATTTCTAATTGTTTTGACCTCTATTGTTCTTTCCTTTGCAGTCTTTCAATGTTAATGTTTATAGACTTCCCTGATCGCTCAGAGTTTCTAACTCTGGATCGTTATATGGTGCAACTCCGTCTAGTTATTAGTGTAGTGCGCCTCAACTGAAGTTTAATTTTACTGCTTATTCAAGCTTCGCTGAATGATAAGACCTACACTAGGTTCTAACTCGAACTGTGTTCTCTCCGAACTGCTTGTACTTTGATTGCGTAGCGCCGAACTGACTTAGTAACGTGTAGCGCAACTGATAGCGTAACTTGCCTCCCTGAGGCTTCTTGAAGACTGAGTGAAACTGACGTGCTAACGTGCCTCCCCGAGGCTTCGATCGACTGAGAACTGGGTGAACTGCGTGACTTTGGCTCCCTCAAGCTCTTATTTATTCGATTTGGCGCAGAAATTAGTTTCTGACAATTTCGGGAGTTCAACTTTTGACTCCTAGCTTCAATCTGGTATATAATTTATTTCCAGATGTAATATGTAATAACTTTAAGATTGCCTGTTGGCGGAACGGAATTCGTTCATAGGTTAATTTTTAATTAATCAAAATAGTTGTTATTCACTCTGCGGGGCCGACCTGATTACCTCAGTATCCCTTCGTAGCACTCCGCTCTGAATTCCAATGACGTCGTCTTAGCTAAGCATTTTCTTGAGTGCCTATTTTACAGGTCTACCAACTTTCCGATTTATGCTGTTTCGACTCCTAACTTCAAATCTTGTTAACATGGTTAATTTATTTTGTCAAGTTTTATGATGGGGAGTCCCTCATTTATATGTTCGACTTTCTGCTGGCTTAACGCCTTTCAGGGCCTCGTCTCCAGTACGCCCTTAGAAAAATAGATCCCTCGTAAATGTCGCACTTGACTGGTAATAACTTCTTGCTGGATCGCTGCCTCATGGAATGTTGAGTGTTAATTACGACCCTTTAGCTATGCATTTTCTTGCTTCGTTAATGGCCTCTCTAACGACTTATTCACTTAAAATGTCAAAAATAATGGGACTTTACATATCCGCCAGTATTAAATAAGCCACCTGCATGTCTTGCTGTGCTTCTGAAGCTTATTTCACAACGAATTCTCCCCCTTGGTTTCTTACTGTTTCTATCAAACTTTAACGTATTTTTATATAAATAGTCAAGGGTTCACTTGTGCCAATATCCAAATGGGCACAGTATACAAATTTTGGTTCAGATAGGTGAAACGGTGTAGAATTGTGCCAAAGGGCCTAAATGCAGGGAATGGAGTGGTCTGTCCGAAATTTCATGTAAACAGTGTTACTCGCAGGGTTCCAAAGGGTAAGTATAGAAATTTTGGTTCAGATTGGTGAAAAGGTGTAGATTTGTGCCAAAGGGCCTAAATGCAGGGAATGGACTGGTCTGTAATATAAATTTCATATACGCAGTGCTACTCGCAGGGTTCCAAAGGGTAAGTATACAAATTTTGGTTCAGATCGGTGAAACGGTGTAGATTTGTGCAAAAGGGACTAAATGCAGGGAATGGAGTGGTCTGCCCGAAATTTCATGTAAACAGTGTTACTCGCAGGGTTACAAAGGGTAAGTATACAAATTCTGGTTCAGATTGGTGGAAATGTGTAGATTTGTGCCAAAGGGCCTAAATGCAGGGAATGGAATGACCGTCAATCATCATTGTTTCGGCTGCGTAAGTTGCTTCCGGAAGAATCATCGTTGTATAGTGCCTTAATTTTGCGTCTCGAGAGATGCACTTCTTGTTGTAGTGAGCCCACGTTAGTTTGTAGGCCTTCCGACGTTTGATGATTCTTTGTTCATTGGCGATTCGGTTTAGTCCCGAGGACTGTATGATTTTAACAAGGTATTTAAAATAGGGAACTTGTGTTATTTTACCGTATTGTGTGATTAAAGGTGAATTATTTTCTGGCAGTCTTTCCATATAGTGTTCTTTTTTTTCATAAGAAATTTGTAGTCCGGTTCTTTGCACAATTTCATGTAATTTTTCCACTGCGTGTATGGCTTCATGTCTGGTGTTAGTGATAATGGCAATATCGTCCGCAAAAGCGAGGCACTTGAATGCAAGATGGTTGTCTTTTTTTACGAGGCACGTCCAGAAAGTAAGTTCCGTTTGGTAATAAAATTAAATTGTGTACAGATACAGAAAAAATATTTATTTCACAACATTCTACACCTCTTAAACTACTTTTCCACATAACTGCCGAACTTTTGCAGGCATTTGTCATAGCGTGGCACAAGTTTTTGGATACCTTCTTCATAGAAGTTTGCCGCCTGTGTCTTCAACCAGTTGGAAACATCTTCTTTCAGCTCGTCGTCATTGTTGAAGTGTTGACCGCCAAGGAAAGACTTGAGATGTGTGAACAGATGAAAGTCGCTAGGAGCGAGGTCAGGGCTGTACGGAGGGTGGTCAAACACTTCCCAGCCAAATTCCTGTGGGAGGTTTTTCGTCACATTTGCAGTGTGTGGTCGTGCGTTGTCGTGAAGAAAAACAACACCTTTTGACAGCAACCCTCGGCGCTTATTCTGTATTGCGCGGCGCAATTTCTTAAGTGTCTCGCAGTAAGCATCTGCGTTGATTGTTGACCACGCGGTAAGAAATCAATGAGTAAGATGCCTTTCCAGTCCCAGAACACTGTGCACATCATTTTCCGTGGTGTCAAGATTTGTTTCGGCTTAACCTTTGCTGGGGATGAAGTGTGCCTCCATTCCATTGATTGCCGCTTACTTTCAGGGGTGTCGTAAGAAACCCAAGTTTCATCTCCTGTGACTATCTGTGTCAGAAATTCTTCGTCGCCTTCATTATAATGGGTCAAAAACTGAAGTGCACTACCCATCCGTTTTGTTTTGTGTTGCTCCGTAAGAATCTTTGGTACCCAACGTCGGCAAAGTTTACGAAAGTTCAGTTTTGCGGTAACAATTTCATGAATTAGTGATCGTGAGATTTGGGGAAATTCCATAGCGAGAGCACTAATTGTAAACCTGCGGTTTTCCCGGATCTTGTCATCAATCGCGTGAACCAGTTCTTCTGTAACCAAAGATGGACGCCCACTTCGTTCTTCATCGTGCACTTCACTACGTCCTTCATTTAACTGTCGGACCCATCTTCTCACCATTGAATCACTCATCGCATTTTGTCCATACACTTCGCAAATTTGCCGATAAATTTCAATTTGTTGAAGACAGAGGCGGCACACGACTATGAAGACGGTATACAAAAACTTGTGCCACGCTACGACAAATGCCTGCAACATTTCGGCAGTTATGTGGAAAAGTAGTTTAAGGGTTGTAGAATTTTGTGCAATAAATAATTTTTCTGTATCTGTACACAATTTAATGTTATTACCAAACGGAACTTACTTTCTGGACGTACTTCGTATACCAATTTCACATGAGGTTCCCATTCCGTAATGCGCTTTTCTAAACAAATAGTAAAGAACATTGGGGATAATTCGTCCCCTGTCGAACTCCAGTTCTGATGAAAAAGGGCTCCGATATTTCACCCATGAATTTAACTTTGGACATAGTTCCTGTAAGCACCTGTTCAATGATTTTTCGGGTCTTTCAGTCAAACCTGGATTCTGCACGGGTCTACTTCAGAACCATACGCTTTTCTGAAGTCGACGAATGTAATTACTGTATTTCTACATTTTCTCAATGTAATATGTAGTTTTTAAGCTCCACACCTGTTCAGCACATGATCGCCCTTTTCTGAATCCGGCTTGGTATTCACCAATTAGTGGATTAGCCTGGGGTTCTATCCTGTTTAAATGAGCCTTGGAGAGGATTTTATAAGCAATCGGGACCAGGGAGATTCCTCTGTAATTATTGATGGCTGTTTTATCAACCATTTTGTGTAATGGGTGAATTAGAGCACATTTCCAGTCTTCTGGTATTTGCTCCATCATCCATATGTCTCAAATGACGTGATGAAGTTTCTGCGTAATTGTAGGATCGCCAGTTTCCAGAATTCAGCAATGATCCCATCTTCTCTTGGTGCTTTGTTATTTTTGAGCTTTATGAGAACCTGAATTTCTTCTAGGTAAGGGGCTCGTGAGTCCCGGTGTGTGGAAACCGGAGGAGTGAAGGCAAGTTTTTCTTGGAGTGGTTTGCAGTCAAGAAGAGAGTTGAAGTATTGGCCTAATATTTTACAGTTTTCTTTCGCGTTAGTTTTCAACGTGCCACCGGGGTTTTGAAGCACAGGATGGGCGCCTGATTTCCTTTAAGTTTTCTCTAAAAGGCTAGTGGAAGTTTCTAGTATTATGTTGGGTGAAATTCTGCTGGATTTCCTGGAGTCTGTTGGTGTCATATCCTCGTTTTTCTTTCCTAATTGTTTTGGAAGCATGTTTTTGCGTTTGAAGAAAGTTCTCCCAGCTTTCGTTAGTTTTGTGACTGTGAAACTTTTTCCTCGCAGTTGTCAACTGCTCGATCGCAATTTGCATTCCACCAGCGATGTTTCCTTGTGCGAGGAGGTTATCCTAGTTTCATGACTCCCTGAAATTTCTTCGTTATTTTCTGCCAGTCTGTTGATGCCTCCTGATTAATTTGCATTATGATTTTTGGGTGGGCCTTTTTGCCTTCTATTGGGTTGTAATTTCGTCTTTATTTGGAGAAGATGATGGTCTGATTCAAAGGCGCCTGACGTTTAAAATTTATTTTGTGCTTTTCTTGGAAATTGCGATATGGTCGATTTGGTATTCACCCTGTCTAAGATTGGGTGATCTCCATGTGGTTAAATTGTGTGAAGGTTTTTGAAATTGTGTGCTCATGATTTTAAGTTCAAAGTTTCTGCAGAAGTCAATTAGTCTTTCACCATTCTCGTTGGTGCGTTCGTGCTTAGTATGGGAGCTTGTGGTATCAATAAATGTCGCAAAATGATGAGAACGCCCGGTTTAAGCTATTAGAGTGAAGGGCGTGCATGAAGGTAGGCGCAATAGCTGCGCAGTGGCAAACACAGAAGTATGACTTAGTTCCAGCCAATAGGATCAGATTGTAGATGTGATGGAGAGAAGAAAGCTAGATGTACTGGGCTTGGCAGAAACAAGATGGAAAGGAGAAGGTCGCAGAGAACTGAGGAAAGGGTACCGGTTGTACTGGAGTGGGAACAGTGAAGGAAGGAGCAGCGGAGTAGGAGTAGTTGTAACAGATAGAATGAAGGAAGAGATAAAGGAAATAAGTAACAGGATGATGAAGATCAGAGTAACTGTAAAGGGAAGGAAGACTTTGTGTAGGAGCTACAACCGTTGTTGATTGGTCAGAGCATCATTGTCATGGGAGATTTGAATGCACATGTAGGAAGTGGAAGGCAAGGATATGAACATGTAATGGGAGCAGAAGAATGGGGCAGCAGGAATGAAGAAGGGAGAAAGTTGCTGGATTTTTGCAAGAGAAACGGTTTAGTGGTAGGCAACTCCTGGTTCCGGAATAAAGAAAGCCACAAGGTAACGTGGTACAGCAGTGATTTAACAAGGAAATCTTTGGTAGATTACATGCTGTACGACTGGGAAATGAAGAGAAGTGTCAGAGATATAAAGGTAATACCATCAGAGGCCTTAGATAGCGACTACAGACTACTAGTAATGAACCTGAGAGTGGTTAAGAATAGTAAGAGGACAGAGTACCAGGAAAGGAGAATCAAAGTATGGAAACTGAAGGAAAAGGGATTCAAGGAAGAATTCCAGAAGATAATAAGGGAAAGGATGCCAACAGACAATTCTAAAACAGGGGAAGTGGAATGGAAGCAATTTAAAAAATATAATGGTAAAAGTTGCAGTGGGAGTATGTGGAAGAACAAGCAACAGAAAGCGGTGTAAGGAGACACCATGGTGAAATGAGAGAGTAAAAGAAGCTGTCGGAAAAAAGAACAAGGCTTTCAGAGTGTGGTTCCAGGAAGGAACTGATCTAGCAAGGGAAGATTATAACATAAAGATGAAAGAAGCAAACAAGATTGTCGCAGACGAGAGGAAGAAGTGGATGGTAAAGTGGACAGATATGATGGAGGAAGACAGCAGAGAAAATAAGAAAGTACTTTATGGGATGGTCAAAAGTAAGACAAGAGGTCTGCGAGAGGATGTGGTTATGCTGGACAATAACGGAAATGAGGTACACACCAAAGAGACACTCAAGACAGCGTGGAAAGAGTACTTTGAGGATTTGCTGAATCCAAATGATCATAGAGAGGAAGACGACGTATTGGAAGATGGATAAGACAACACAGAAATGGAAAAGGACCTGACTTGGAGAGAGCTGGAAATGGCTATAGACAAGAAAAGAAGGAGGAAGGGCACAAGGTGTGGACGAAGTGAGTGTTGAAATGGTGAAGGCAGCAGGGGAGGTTGGGAAACAGTGGCTGTACCGTGTGATGAGGGTGGTAAGGAAGGAGAAAAAGACCCCAGAAGATTGGAAGAAAGGATTAATTGTCCCAATATTCAAGAAAGGAAGCTGAAAGAAGTGCAGAAGTTACAGGGGAGTCACACTCATACCACACTGCGCCAAGATATATGAAAAGATATTAGAAAGTAGAATACGAGCCAAAGTGGAGAGAGAATTGAGAGAGGAGCAGTATGGATTCAGACCTGGGAGATCAACAGTGGATCTCATATTTTCAGTGAGACAGCTCCAGGAACACCACTACGAATTTGGAGAGGATCTGTTGATGGCCTTCCTGGACATCGAAAAGGCTGCACCGTGTGGATTAGACAACACCGTGTGTAGGGAGAAGGTTTGGGAAGCAATGGAAAACATAGGAGTGGAAAAAGGGTATGTGGGCAGAGTGAGGGAGATGTATTGTGGACGTGTGAGTTGTGTGAAAGTTGGAGGGGAAAGAACA
This sequence comes from Meconema thalassinum, assembly GCA_946902985.2. Lineage (NCBI taxonomy): Eukaryota > Metazoa > Arthropoda > Insecta > Orthoptera > Tettigoniidae > Meconema > Meconema thalassinum. The sequence goes on along the minus strand of OX336388.2, from coordinate 1,378,034,167 downwards.
GACTGGTTCAGACAAATGAGTGGCCTGAATCAGAGTAATGCACTGTCATCCATTCCCTTTATTGTGGTCATGGATGAGGTAATGACATGGGTAGCAGGAAAGATAGGAGATGATAAGATGAAAGCAATGGTGTTTGCAGATGATCTCATGGTCTGGGGAAGCAAGAAGGAGGAAATTCAGGAGCAACTGAAGGCTAGGGAAGTTACAGTGGGAGAGTACGGATGGAAGTTCAACATCAGTAAATGTGAGATCTTGTTAACGACCAGGAAAAAGGACAGACCAATGAGTGAGATAACACTTGGAGGTGGACAGCTGAAGAAGGTGGAAAGTCTTAAGTACTTGGGAAGTGTAGTGGAGGAAAATGGGAGAAATGACAAAAAGATTACGGAACGTGGCAGACAGGCAGAAGGATTTCTGTGAAGCATTAGGAGCTTAGTGTGGAATAAGGATGCCACACAAAAAAGCAAAGAAGTGTTATACAGAAGCTGCTATATCCCGATACTGACCTATGCATCAGAAACGTGGATAATGAAGAAAAGAGACATAAGCAGAATACAGGCAAGTGAAATGAAGTTCCTGCGAAGTAGGATCGGAGTAGCAAGAAGAGACAGGGTGATGAATGAAAAGGCCAGGGAAATAGTGAAAGAGGAGCCCTTGCAAGGTAGGATTGGGACATCAAGACTGAGGTAGTATGGACACTTAGAGAGAATGGGAGAGAAGAAGATTCCCAAGAGGATACATGAGATGCAGATGCAGAAGAAACGACCAAGGGGAAGACCAAGAGATAGATGGCTGAAAGGAGTGGAGGAATGTGTCAAGAAGAGAGGCGAGGACTGGACCAGAGTAACAACGGAGAGGTGGTGGGAAGAAAGGACTAAATTGCGAGGCTTATGTTCCAAACAGACCCAACCTGGGGCTGGAAACTGTGCAAGATGATGATGATGAGGATCAGTTGGTCGTTTCTCTTATTTGAGTGTAGTTCGTGGCGTGTTGCCAAATTTGAGGAGGGAACAGCTGGGTCGAGCCCGACACCCCAGTTTCTGCCGCGACGAAGTAACGCATTTTAGTTCCTTCACGCCTCCTCTGAAACACGTGACACGTCCTGCCCCCCGCGAGTCCCGATGTAGCAACATCGTTCATTCTCTGCTTGGACTTGAACGTGGGAACATAATACTAACGCAAACTTCGCTCACCCGCCTCGTCGTTGTGCAACGACTTGGCAACATTGCATTGGCTCGTGCGAGTGATTAATGGTCGATGAATAGTGTCCTCCTTCAAATAATTTGAAAGTAACATAAAACGTAAACTACTGGGATTAGAATTGTAATTCATATTTCTATATATTCAGGAAAATGCTGCATTTCATCCTACTCATATGTAGAAACCATATCCTGCCAAAATGTGACCTGCGGCCCACGTGATATTTCGTTTCTGTTTTAAAAGTGACGCGAGCAATTAGCCGAGCTACGACAGTCCCACTCCTCCCACTGTTCAGTGGCCTCGCCTTCCCGGTCATGTCGCGGCAGAGACTGGCAATTCGAATTCAAATCTCCTGCTGTTCGGGTGCGTTTAGCTACTTACACCAATGCGGCCACGCTCCAACCACGGGCTCGAATCCCGACCGCTGTCTTATTTTCAAGTCTTACTCTGCAAAAGCAAAATGTATTAATAATGTGAACACTTACGAATTTCTTTTATCGTTGAAACCGGCTGCGTGGAACAGATGTACGTTTATTATTAGACTATTATTGTTATTATTTTAATCCGACGTTCAAAAAAGAACAAAAGAGCACATGACAAGCGCATCACTGGCTGAATATGGACACCGCACTTCGAAAGCAGTGAATTTTTCTCACCTATGACCTCGCATTAAGTAGGTGCCAATCACTACACTACTTGGAGTTGGACAGCTTGTGGTGCCGCCCTAGACTCGCCCACCCTGTACAAAGGAAGACGAGGGGAAGGTAGAGAGTTTCGAACCCGCGTCACGGTGTTCTTTGACGGCTATACTTAGTGTGTTTTTCCCATGTTTTTTTCTTCACTCATTCTAGAAAAATTGCTTGGACAGTACCCATTGACGTCCCGAGACATATTTCCCTAGACCAGGCGTTCTCAACCTGGTGCTCTTTAAATGAAATTTAGTGCTCTCGTCATACGAGACTGAGATCTATTCAATTCAAATTTTGTTGCACGAACCGGAATAATAGTGTTTTCATTACAAGTTTTGACAGTCGTAAATTTTATCATTTTGTGAAGTAGTATTTTTTTAAAATCTACAATAAAAATAATTGGACATCCCTGTTTTACGAGTAACATCTGATTGCGTAAGAAATGTGTCTTATCCTCATGAGTCAAGCGCAAGCGATTGCAACATGCCTGGTGAGCGTTGAATCCCTAACTATTTCAGCACTTCAGAGGGAGAGAGAGATAGGAAAAGAAATGTGAGGCACATTGTTGTTACTGTATTCTTCTTGCTGTCGTTTCGGCCATCTACGGACCACGGTATTTCAACTGCCCTTTTCCATGTCTTTGCGTTTGGGCCTTAACGTATTCCCGCATTCGTTTTGTATGCTGTTCCTTCCTCGCTTCAGTCCATGTCTTGCCAGTGTTTAGTTTTGGCTTTTCTTGGAATCCATGATGTGTTTGGAGTTTCGACTTTAGTGGAACACGTTTCTGGATATCCTCCTGGGTTATTCCCACTTCACGCAGGTCTTTTTCTACCACGCCGCCTTGGTTTTCTTGTTAAGAAGAAAACTGAAGATCCTATTGCTCAACCTTGTAGAACTCATACGGGCAATGTGGCCATAGAAAATTATCCTTCTCTTACGAATGGTGTCCGTGATTTTTCCTACATGAGAGTAGAGTTCATGATTGTGTCGTCTTCTGAACTCACCATTTTTAGCCTACTTTCTATTTTTGCAAAAAATGAAAGTAGACTTATGAGATCAACACAGGGCCAAAAAATGTGTGTCTGTCTGGTGTGTGTGTGAGTGAGTGTGTGAGTGTGTGTACTCTGAATGTCTGTCCCCCCTATCAATTCGAACACGGTGAAACCGAATTGAATGAAATTTGGTACAGAGGTAGCACTGTCAAAGGGCACCTCAGTGTCATGTTTTATATTGCCGCCATCTTTACCAAAACGTAATGGCGGCCACTCAAATGGTCAAAACTTAATAATGCATTACGACCAAACTAATCTTCGGATCTTTACCAAATTTGGTACCAACATACCTTCATATGGGACGCGTCTTGTGCCCAAACTACAAGGTCATCAAATGTACCATTTCAGGATGGCGGCCGTGTGAATTATGCAAACTTTATAATCCATAACATGGGACCCACCAGTTCCGATTATCAAACCAAGAACCGTTTAATCTGTTCTAAACGACGTGGTTCGTTCGAAATTAAAAGTTTATATTGTAATATTATAGTCTAGAAGTGACTTTAAAAATCTGAGTCGTCTCGGTTATTTGACAAGATGGCAGCTGCTCTCTCGTTCTGACTTATATTTTTTTACTAATTTCAGTATGTTGCATGCAATATAACCTAATGATAAAAATTATATGAACTTAATATGAAATGAACACGGTTTGAAATATACTCCAGTGAAGGAATCGTTCAGTCCAAGTGATTATTTGCTAATACGATGTATGTATTAGATTGATAACGCTTAGACTGCGAGTGTACGAATGGCTGAGTGGTTAGCGTTTTCGTCTTTCACCTGGCTGGCCGGGGTTCAAATCCTATCATAGTTGAATTTTTTTGCTTGAATTTTTTCATATTTATTGTTTTTTGAGTACTGAGACGTTATAAAATAAAGTGTTATATGGTTCTTTTTGCAATGGAAAATATATTTAATTAAAACAACATTCTCCACCGGAGTGACATCTGCCAGCCTTCAGTTGTACTATGCAGGAGCCTTGAAGCTAACCACAGCCCTCTAAATGCGAGGTGCGCTCTATACCGGCCAGTTAGTGAACCCAGTCTTAACGACTGCTAGGAGTAATAATACAATGGCATTCGTTTATTCCTTGTGCACCGAGGCGTTGTTGATAACCTCAAAACTTGCAGTATGGATGATTTGGAGATGGATTATTTTGTTATACCGTGTATGTAAGTTTATAAATGTACGGGTTGCGAAGTTACTTCTCATAGGCCTATATCATCTTTGTACACGACTCAGAACAACAACGTGACGTCAGTTTCTGATCTGCTCTGATTGGCTATTACATTGCTGCAGTCGGGTAGTTGGCAGTCGAGGATAACATTTTCGACTGCCGATTACCGTCTACCGACTGTCAGCTACCAGCTACCAACTGCAACTGCATGTTGTGTATGGTGCCTATAGTATACACGGGGACGATCGCGACTGCCGCCTGAGAACTACCAACTACGGACTGCCGACTGCGCATTGTGGATGGGCCTTATTAGAGCAACGAAGTTTCAATTATTGTAAGTAGTCGGTGTTAATAAAATAAATACCTACGTTGTTTGGAGTGTTTGCTGATGAAATTGCAAAATGCTGGGGTAAATTATAAACTATGGTTTGAACGCCACTGCTCAAATCCTGTGTGCCAATTTGCACTTCGAATAGGAAGAGGTTATGAGGCGATAATGACAGAGAGTTATAAGTAGGCTATATGTTCTTTCCTGAACATCTTGTTTTTGATTGGACCTAGGATATTTCCCAAGATCTGCCTTTTTCTTATTTCTAGCTTCTCGATAATACCCTTTTTACTCATAGCAAGGCATTCGGCACCATATAATGCCTCCGGTCGTATTACTGTGCAGTAATGTTGCTGTATTATAATAATTATTATTATTATATTCAATTTAATAGTGCTCGGGTACTTGGCATTGCATGAGGGTGGTGCTCACAGTCTCAAAACGGTTGAAAACGCCTGACCTAGACACTAGTATTGTTTTTTTTTCTCTAGTCGACGCCCGTGGGCGACCTGCGCGTCGGGATGAGAGATGGAATGGATGAAACTGGGCAAGGATGTGGAAGGAAGCGGCCGTGGCCTGACAGAAGGTACCGTCCCAGCATTTGCCTGGTGTTGAAAATGGGAAACCACGGAAAACCATTTCAAGGACGGCCGACGGTGGGGCTCGAACCCACGCGTCTACCGAGTCAGCAGAGGGCTTGGTCCCATGACCTAACACTGCGCTTTAGCCAACGTAGCCACTACTGTCGGTACTAGTATAAATACCACAACTACACAGGGCGTCAGACGAGGGGCAGTTCCACCCCTTAAAGCAACAATAACTAACTAACTAACTAACTAACTGACTAACTAGAGTGTTAGGCGTGATTCACGCACACTAATAACTACAGGAGGCTGATAGAATCTCAGATGTTGTAGGCTACTTAGTCCGAACATTAAACAACATTTTGCAATTCACTTCAGCTGTTATTTTCATTGCATTTACAGCATTCTTCTAGAATTATTGCCTCGAACTCACGTTTTCAGGCTACTCAGGGTTGTGGAAGAAACTCATTTAGGCTACTAGTAACCGTTACTCTTTACGGTAACGAGCGGGTAACAACGTTACGAATTTACATTCTGTGATTGTAGTCTAAATATAACCCTTTCAATCTCTGGCTACGCAATTTTGTGAGTAGGGCTTAGGCCTACGTATTTTATTTGTATTTCTTAGTTGAGATCGCTTTTGGGCTCCAGACCTGCCTGCATCGATTGTGTGGGTTAGGCCTACTGGCTACATGGAACTCCAATGTGTAGGTCCTTTTGTATTCCGTGAAGGTTGTGATATCTGTTTACTTTTCATCTATGGACAACATGGCTGCCAGCAAGCAAACGACGTCGGGGTAAATTATCAGTAATTAAATTCGTATGAGCATTATATATGACTTAACTTATTAAAATGTATGTCTTAACTATTAATTTGCTGGTACAGTAATTAAGATTCTAATTATTAACATTTACCTGGAGGTCAGTGGTTGCTGACAGCCATGATGTCCATAGATGAAAAGCAAACAGATCTCACAACTTCATGGAATACAAAAGAAGCTTTAAATTGGAGTTCCATGTAGCCAGTAACCCACACAATTGATGCAGACCGGTCTGGAGCCCAAATGTTATCTCAACTAAGAAATAAAAATAAAAATTATGCACCCACACAATTATGTAGCCAGATGAAAAAACTTGCTTGAGATTGAAACGGGTACCGCCGATACTTTTAACAGCAAGATAGAGCAATCAATGTCACAGATGTTCCTAACTGTATTGTGAATATATTGCAGTATTCACATTTATTTTGAAATAAACGTCTAATTGTGTTGAAATGTTATACGTATTTTTTCTGAAGGAAATATTAACGAGTAAATGAAATGTCAATGCTTTTCAGTCAGCCAACACGATTGTACCCACATTGTAATGGGTATTATTCCCTACATCTGCAATAGTTACATTAGATTACACTTGGATGACTAGTTTCGATATATACGGTACTCTACTTTGGAAATACCTCAATACCGAGGAGTATAATTCCTTTGCCACCTGTGTGCCGCAGTTGGTAAGTCTCTCGCTCCAGTGCCCAAAGTTGCGTGATCGTATCCCACCACCGTCAGTTGGCAATTGGGGGTGGTTAAAGTCAATAGGTGCATATTAGTAGATTTTCTGGCACGATAAACAATAAGGGGCAAAATATTGGCACCATGGAATCTCCGAAATATACGCAGTTAAATGTGTTGGAAACCCCTTACAATTATTATTATTGTTGTTCCCTAGAGGCAGACAAGAATACAAATATTGCCCCCTTCTGGACTGTCGGCGGGTTCTGCACGTACCTACGCCTCTTAAAATCGACCACAATTGCACAGAATTTCTTATTTTAATGTGGTAACTTTTATTCTTGTTGTTTGATCGTCTATTCATTTTCTTTGGTCCATTATTTGTGTAAGTTGGCAGTGATGCGCCAGATATTCTTTGCTCTTTCTCTATAGCATAGAGATGTGTATTTATGTTTTATCGATGTCTATGTTCAGATTTAAAGTCAAATTTCAGAGTAATTACAAAGGTATAAGATGTAAGTTCTGTCACTTTCATATAATTAAATATTCAGAGTTATCCAGCGCCTAGTTATACATTCCACAACACCGTTATGTTATTTTAATTTCATTTTAAGACGAACTCAAACGCTAATCATCATACAAATTTCAGTTCACCATTCCATAATGAGAATTTGGTTTAAGCTGGTCGATGGATACATGAATCTATAATTTACGTGTTACTGAATTCTTGAATTGGTTAAAGAGTCAAGCTGACCGCCAAGGCAACAAGTGACAGCGTAATGACCGCGAATGTCCATTAGTTAGTGAGCACTTTTTGTTTCCATATTTCTTTAACGATAGTCAGAGAGCTGGTGTGTGTACTTTTTAACAATAGATCAGATACACAACCATATGCAAACTCCGCCAAGTCTATGAATAATGGCAATCAACCGCAGCAGTCAGTTAAGTATTTAGACCACACAACTTCGTAGCGGACTGGAAAATCGATGTCTGCTCGAGAAGTTGTCCCAACATTACCTACTGGGAGACTAATGTCTGTATTGTGTTGTAATGTCTACCTACGTGACCTGCAAAATGATCCATACACTATCATTTGCTGGACATGCTTCAAGAATCTGAAGTGACGTATGACGAATAATTATTACCCTTAACTCCCCATCATTCTGTTGGGGTGTCATAAAACCCAGTAGATATGATGCAACAGGCTTTTAGGAAATTATGTCACGCCATTTCGATGTAACAGACACTTCATTTGTCCTAGGAGAGTCAAGGCGTGTGCCCTGTAGCTTCACTCTGATCAACCTTGCCCTGAATCGCATACTTACATCTGACAGCCATTCTCACATATTTTAGAATAACATTGTTCGTAGAATATGTTAATCACTAGGGTTCGGATTTTTAGGTGCTAAAAATCGGGAATATATTTATTTTGTATGTATTAAAAATACCTGAAATATGTGACAATAAAGTAAAAGTATTTAATTATAATTTAGTTTATTAATGTGAATATAAACAATACGCAGCACTCACGAATGCAATTTATTCCATGTCTCACTGACTGCTGAAGCATTACAATACACAACGAGATACATCTTTAGGTTTTCAATCACAAATGACTGACGATTATCGCGGAACACTTATTCTGAAGGCGCGAAACTGCGGCAATATTTTTCTTGCCCTTGAGGTCTTATGTAACTCGAGATCGCTGTTCAGCATCCATTGCTTTCCCGCATGGTTGGCAGAACAGAACGCGATTTGGGGGTGATGAGTTTTCATTGGGGGAAAATTAAAATAGTACTGTACAGTAGACGTTGCCGGGTAGTACACGGAAAACAAGTAGTTCCTATACAGCCTATTTTCATATATCCTACTCATGTTAATTGCCTCTATCAACATACAACATTTCAGTTTGAAGGTTGTGATGGATTCGTAGATATTGAGTTTTATTTTTATTTCATTTAGTCAATTTACCCTCTAGGTTGGTGGTTCCCACGGACTCAGCGAGGGAACTCACCACTACGCCTCTATGGGCAGTGTCCTGGAGCTTGGAACATCTGGTCAGGAGGGATACAACTGGGGAGTTGTGATCAGCACTTCGCCCAGGTGGCCTCACCTGCAAAGCGAACAGGGGCCTCATGAGGGATGGGAAGGGATGGAAGATTGGGATGGATAGGCTAGGAAGAGGGAAGGAGGCAGCCGTGGCCTTACAGGAGGTACCATCCCGGCATTTGCCCGAAGACGAAGTGGGAAACCACGGAAAACCACTTCGAGGATGGCTGAGGTGGGAATCGAACCCCCTCTACTCATTTGGGCCACCCGAGGCTGAGTAGACCCCGTTCCAGTCCTCATACCACTTTTCAAATTTCATGGCAGAGCCGGGAATCGAACCCAGGACCCCCGGGGCGGCAGCTAAGCATGCTGACCGCTACGCTACGGAGGCGACAAGATATTGAGTACCGTCTAAATATTTCAGATGGTTGCCAGGTTAGATTTTTATTTTTGTACTATTACATTAAGGTTATTGTGCACGTGTGGTATTAAAACTTCAATCGCATGATTAGAACACAAGAAGTAAAAACGAGATTTTAAAATTTCGCACAGCTGCCATATTGTGATTATGCAAACAATTGAAATAAATTAGATGCCAGTGGATTAACATTTGTATAAGCATTTAACGTGCAACTTTTCACTGCAGTCGGATAGTTAATTCGCGAGAAACGACCATTTAAATATTTATACTTCGCGTCGCCGCCATGTCGGATTTGTGCTCACCAGGTTACTGAAAGTCCTATAGGTAAACATATGTTCATAGCCTCTATGAACATAAAACAATCAGTTTGATTGCTGTAAAAGATTCATAGATATTGAGAACCGTCTAAATATTTCGGATGCTCGCCATTTTGGATTGTCATGTTGTAATGTTTTCTATTGCCCTCAATTTGCGTGACAAATGTAATGTTTTCTACTAAGATATGTTGTTTTAATGGGCGCCAAGACCTCAACGCTATGTTGAAATCTAAATTTGTATTTAACAACACCTAGCTCTGGTAGAACACCTTCAAGAATCTTTACTCTCAGATCGTGGTATGATTGGATCATTAACCCAACAAACAATTGTATCAGGAGAAGGAATTGGTCTATATCTAATGCTACCTACTGAAAACAAAGATTGCATGGTCAAAAGAAATGAATTTATTGTATAAAAAACAAGTATAGCAAAATTAATAATAATAATAATAAGTTTGAATTTAAATTGGAGCGTTGCGATTTAAATATTACCGCTAGAAAATTACGTGAAAACGGAGTCGGATAAATTACTGATTTTACTCTTATTCCCAAGCTATGACTTTACTGAATTACTGAATATGAAACAAAGAAAGACGAGATATTGCGTAGTTATGAGTCATTCGCGCTTACCACTGGAAATTGCCGAAGCATTTCCCTCGTACTGGATGTTGAAGTGAGCTTCCCATAGCCTCCTGGACGTCGTCATCTTCTTCGTTGTTGATGATATATTTGTAGATATGAAGATTTATGGTCCGAACATCGGAACCAACACGTACAACCACAACGGTTAAGTTTCACAAAGATAGTCGCTAACTCCACTGAACATCGGAGCCACTCACTCGTGCAACCATACTGGTTAAATTTTATAACGATAGTCCTTAACTCCACTGAACATCGGAGCCACACACTCGCGCAACCATACTCGGCAAGTTCTACACAGATTGTCCTCGCTCCACGGCGCGCCAAACGATATATGCACCCGCCGCATCCCCACTCTTCAGCCGACTTCTTCACGCTCGCCCTCCACTGATTGGCTGACCCCTTACGCGCTACTCCCCTCTTCTGGCTCATTACACTCGGCGGGAGGGTGAAGTCGATTGCCGTTCCATACATCCGCCTTTTCTTGACGATGCGACCCAGCCTTGCGTCATACTACTTGACAAGCATAAGCCTGTATCTGAATTCCCAGTGAGTCATGTCTCTCAATATACCCTAACTGACGAAACTCCGTAAAATTCCGTAATCACATAATTTTCTATGATATTGTCGTTCGTAATAATTTGCTTGATAGTGTTTTCTAAGACATAGAAAACCTATCTGTGTGCTTATAATTTTATAAAATGCTCCGAAAAATACCTTAATAATAATTATAATAAATTAATATTAATAATAAATTAACATGAAAAATTCTCTTGGCTGAACCATTTGCCGCGTAAATAAATATAGAATGGCTTCCTACTGACTTATGCCAGTGGCATGAAAACCCCTCGAAAAACACGTTACAATGTGTATAGGCCATAGAGTTATGTACCATTCAAGGACAATTATTGCCTAGGATCATTATTCAAACCTTCACTTCGATCGCATGATTACGACACAAGAAATAAAAACTTAATTTTAAAATTTCGCACAGCCGCCATCTTGAGGTTATGTAAACAATTGAACTAAATTAGATCCCAGTGCATTACAATTTGTACAATCCTTTACTGTACCACATTTCACTGCGCTCAGAGAGTTAAATCACGAGAAAAGTCTATTAAAATGTTTCAACTTCGCTTGGCCGCCATGTTCGTTTTGTACTTTACAGGTTTATGAAAGTTACATAGATAAACTTGTATCAGTACCCTTTATCACCGTGCAAAATGTCAGGGTGATATCTGTAACAGTTTCAGAGATATAGGAAGTCAGTGAAATATTTCGCACAGCCGCCTTTTGAGGTTATGTAAACAATTGAACTAAATTAGACTCCAGTGCAATACAGTGTGTATAAACATTTGCTGTACCATGTTTCATTACGTTCGGATGGTTAAATCGCGAGATAAGTCTATTTAAAAGTCCCAACTTCGCTTGGCCGCCATGTTGGTTTTGTAGTCAGCAGGTTTTTGAAAGTCTCATAGGTAAACTTCTAGTAGTGCCCTTTATCACCGTAAACAATTTCAGGGCGATATCGGTAATAGTTTCGGAGATACTGAATGCTGGTGAAATATTTCGCATAGCCGCCATGTTGGATTGGTGAGACACAATAAAATTTGAAGGGCACTGTCGGGGTCGGCCAGAATAGTGCTATGATCTTACCGAGTTTCATTGTAATCGCTCCAGACGTTTAGAAGTTATTAGACACACACACACACACACACATGGACAAAAGGTGATCTCATAAGCCTATTTTTTCATAAAATGAAAATAGGCTAAAAAATGTGACAGGATCGCCTCCCGTTCGCGTGTTCATCATTCATTACCAAGTTTGATATTCACGAGGTAAATATTGGTCGTAAAGGGCTGATTCAGTTTCCAACCCTTAAAAAGTGTTCAGTGTCAGATAACGAGACACCTGAACTCCCAAAAGACAAAATACTAATTTTTGCTGATTAGCTTGACCAGGTTAAAAACTAACATGGAATCAAGATTTGAAGATTTGACCAAGTTACAAATTCCGGATTGGATTCTAGATCCATTCTCGTTTGAAGCTGTGGATAAGGTTGATAACTCTTTGCAGACGGAGTTTCTAGATCTGAAGTATGACTGTGAGCCGAAAATCATTTTCAAGCAGAGCGGTTACGAGTTAGCCTGGGCGAAGCTTATGGACACTTATCCACAACTGTGGGGAAAAACTGAACCACTTCTCATCTCGTTCCCGTCAACATATTTAGTTGAAAAAGGATTTAGTTCTGTTGCCCAGCTCCGCACAAAACAAAGAATTAAGTTGGACATATGCCTCAAAGGAGACTTGTCCCTGAACTTGACGAGCAAAAGCCGGATATTCAAGCTTTAACTGAAATCCACCAAGCACAAGGCAGCCATTGAAAAGGTAAAATTAAACAATAACAAAGTTTTCAAACTTTCATCTATTTTTTCAAATTTTAACTGTCAACTTTCTTAATTTTTCCATATTCCAATTTAAAAATGAAAACACATACTCCTTTTTTAAAATGTACGTCAATGATCATAGTTAATTATTTCACTTCTTTGTTCTTAAAAAAATCTGTATAAAATGTACATTTTTTTCAATTTTATTTAAGAGTGACCGGATAAAACTGCTTCGGTTGTTTTTATATGCGGTAATAAAATTGTTCAAAATAATAAAACTGCCTTATTATTTACCCTTTACTTCAAATTAAAGTTTGGCATACAATGAAAATGAAAAGGGGGCGACGGGTGTTAGTCAACCTCCAGAAAGGGGAGATGGGCCACAAAAGGTTGGGAACCACTGATCTAGACGTAAGAATTGACCAGATATCGAAGGAAAGAATATAAGTGACTGGAGGTTCTAGGAGGGTTTTATCGATTACCATTGCTAACTTATGCAATGAAAGTAAACTCTCATCACGAACATAAGTTAGGCTATATCAATATTGATTGTATGAACTACTGAATTCTGTATTTAACAACGAAAAATTACAGAATGTTTGATGTTAGGAGGCAAAGCACCTACGGACATTAAGATTTGATCACTTGTTTTGTTCCACAATGCTGGTAAGATTTCTTATTTAGATGGACCAGTCGCGGTTTTATTTGTCCTGTTTTAAGTTAGAGAGAGCATGGGAGTACATGAGAATAATCTTCGTAATGCCCCAACTTTGTTTTTAATAATAAAATACAAACTGTTGTTGCTCTTCGTAAGATTATGGTACCATAACCTAGATTGTGGTACCATAACCTTCAAAGTTCACTGTGCGAACTAGAAAGTGGTAAATGTCACCTCTGACTTTATAAAATGAACAGTTAGTACTGTATTTAACAATAGGAACGAGACGGCGCAGCGTGATAGCAGGTATATTGCAGTGGCCTCAGGACAAATGGAATACATCACGAAGAGCTAATTTGGCTTATTTGTTACAAATGGAAGGAGAGTTTTGAAATAATTAAAATAGAAGTAATCAAAATAAAGCAAACATACTGTATATGAAAACATTTACAGAGGGGAAGGTACACACACAGTGGCCTCAATTGCGAATAAAAAATTGACTGATCAATATCTGCGTCATTTATATGTGGCTCCAGGAAACATGCTCTGAACAATATTTCCACACAAATAGAAGATGAATGGATAGCTCAGCTTAAAACTTGGAATGTAAATGTAGTGCTTGATTGGTGGGAACACACACATAAATACCCGGTTTCACTCGGAACAGAAAAAGAAAAGGACATACTGTAGGTGAAATTTAGATTAGTTAACACATGCTTACGCACAATCACTTATTGAACACGTACATGTACAAACACACAAATACAAACATTACACAAAAATACCCCTAAAGAAATCAAACTCAAACACTTGAACAAACAAAAACAACAACAAACACAGTTACACAAGCACTTAAACAAACAATCAACATATTCACTCAATGAACAAACATACACTTAATCACTGACACGCTTGCACTAAAAGAAAGAAAGAAAGAAAGAAAGAAAGAAAGAAAGAAAGAAAGGAACGAACAAACACACTTACACACAAACACATATAAATGCAAAACTGATTATACAAACATATAGATTACACTTAAAGACTATTTAGGCCCATACATTTAAATAAACAAAAAAATTAAATACAAACACACTTACACACGTGCACTTAAACAAACAACAAATACATTTACACAGACTGCAGACACACACACTTACAGACAGTTAGTTAGTTAGTTAGTTAGTTAGTTAGTTATTGTTGTTTAAGGGGCAGACATACGAGGTCATCTGCCCCTACACTTACAGACACACACATATATACTTGTTGATTAAAAACAAGTAAAACGAACCTGCAAACGGACACACTTACACACAACCAATGATGGAAACAGACAGGCACACTTATACACACACAAACAAACGCTTATATACAGTATGCACACAAACAGATACACTTAAAGACACATTCACACACGTAGGCCTATACAGAAAAACCACAATCACACGCATACAAACAATTATCCTCAAACACACGCACTTACTCTCACAAACAAACACATACCCACAAATACGCTTATGCATTAACTCACACACGTAGGCCTACACTTACAAAAACCAAAACATGCACTTTCACACACTACACTTGCAGAAGCAAAAACATACACTTTCACACAAATACACTTATGCACATAAAAAATTCATGCACTCACACAAACATGGTGATTTCCTACAGTGAAACGATAATCACTGTAGATAATCGGGCTTCCATAACATGTTGACTGTGCAGAAGGTAAAACAATACATCAATTAATTATCTAATTATTATCTAAGGCACCCACAGTTAAGTAACTCAATAACAGACCACTGAAAAGTGGAGGACACAGACTGTAGACGAAGATCAAGGTTAAGTAGAGCTGGTCAGTTAATTTATGACAGGGATTTTCAACCCTGTGAGGAAATATGCTCGTAATATGCCCATAAAATGTACCTTCATCGAGACAACTGTGAGCTATTTATTGTCATGAATATATTTAGTATATTTCGAAATACTCACTTTGGTGGTCAGCTTGTTTTTTCGCTTGAATTCAAAACTGAGACTGGAATACCCAATACCTTCCTTAAAATGTTAAGACGATTACAAGGAAGTTAACAGAAAATTGTCATATTTCTTTCACTAAGGATGGGCATTTATGGATTAAGAATCGCTGCACCAAATTTTCAAAAAAGATGTAAAACTTTGGCTACAATTTCTGAAATTCTATAGGACTTGTTCAGATTTAGCTCCTTTGGTATTCAAAGGATCAATTAAAAATACGTTTTAATATATACCCTTGATTGCCCGTAACTCGCTTTGTTAACACAAATCTAACAGGCACAGACCGAGCAACGAACCCGGTATGCAGGAGTGAAAGGCTTGACGTCTAACTTTCTAAACTTTGGTATTTTTGCATATTGCGAGAGTACATTGCTGTATGGCAAGTTGGTTGTGGGCGAAACATATGCATCATCTGCCGGTACCTATAGAGAAGTGATAAACGTAGAGAGATATTGAGTGCTGTATCAAACAAGTCTGTACTGAAACAACAAGACGTAATCATATATAAGTGCAGTTATATTCCGAAAAATAAAAAGACAGCTATCTGGCTTTGTTGTCGAACACAGACCGGATGCGGCTCCGCCCTGGACCACACAGGCTCAGCTTGTGGCTGGAGGTGTAAGACCACAGTTCGCAGCGGTTTACCGGCAGTTTCAAGTTTCATACCCGCTCATTTTACATTAGTGTCGGATCATCTTTACGCTTAATCGTGGAGTAGCCCGGAACTTTCACTCACACCCACACCCTTTCAGGAAGAGCTCTCTGTACTGAGACAAGTATGCTCCTGAAGTCCTAACAATACATTGAAATGTTCTGGTACAAACATAGTGCAGTAAAATCTGCCTCCGACAGAACTCAGCAATTTTTTACGTTAGAGATAGGTTTCTGGTTAACGGAGGTAGGTCTATGCTAAAATAATTAAATCATTAACATTCATATTATTATTACATTATTATTTTATTATTATTATTTTATTATTAAATCGTTACAAATACACACATTTTACAAAATTCAGAATAACTGTACACATTTTATGAACTTCCTTACACTTCCTACTCATTGTTTAACCTGTAAATTTACAATTATTATTAAATTATATTGTTACAATATGATAAAGACAGGTCGAAATAGGATATCAAATTCGTACAGAGCAGGAAGAGATATCATATATGCCACTAAAAGGTGAAACCTTGTGAGTGGCATGCTTATCAATGATTACTATTTCTAAAAATTGTATAATAGCTTAGCCGAATAACACTTTCTATGTAAATGATGTATAAGCCTACACTAAAAAATAATGAATAAGAAGGAAAATTGAATTTGTGTTTGTATATACTTGTAGGCTCAACTAATTATATTTTCAATTTTAATTTTGTTTTCTCTGAGAAAATGTTTTATATGCATCTTCAGGTTTGCATGATTTCCTTTAACTTCTTTTATGTTCGACCCTGACTATTATGTGTTAGAAAACTGTATCATAATGATTGTCATTATAACACTATTTTTCATTATGAAACAGTTTCTCCCACCAATCAGAGCTCAAGAAACAGTTGTTTGTCCAATTAGATAAGGTTAGCATCGCACCTGCGTGGAGTTCCAAGGCCTTCTGAACTGCGTTGCCTAGTGTCATAGTGGGGTAATCGAGAAGGCCATGGTCAAATACAAGGCATTCTCTGCGTCTCATGCGCTCTGTTCAGTACATAAAACTGGCGAAATCTCGACAGATATGTATGAATATGTATCTTCGTACATAAAATAGTTATAATAATTATCGTCGAACATAAACAGTCGTATGCAACTCGCCTATAATGGTAATTAAGACACTCGTATGGAAATTATAAAACTCGCATATGCTCGTTTTATAAATATACACGTGTCTTAATTATAGCCATTATAGGCTCGTTGCAATATGTACTATTAATTTAATTGGGAGAATATTATATAATTTAGGTGAGAAATACAGAAAGTTACGTTTGGCTATACTTAACTTAGGTTGATATAAAATAGAGTTATTTTCTGTAATACTTCTGGTTTCATACGCTTGACTAACAACTTGAATTCTATTTCTATCTTTAAAAATGTATTTATATATTTCAAAAGCATACAATTGTTTAATGTTGAAGACCCTTGTCTCAGCATACAGTCTCATAGTCGGATATAATCTATCTTTCTTCAACATTATTCGTAATGGACATTCTGAGAAAAATAAAATGGTGTACATACCTTGTTCAGTATTGTATTTACGTATTTCTGCTACGAATTAGGTTAACACAGTACTGGTGTACAAGCATAACTTACCATGAACAAAAATACAGTAATGTGTTGGTTGACAGCTCATAGAGAAAGCCTTGAGCAACAGGAAACAGGCAAATAATCGTACACTTTGACGTGTAAGTTGGAGAAAAAAAAAGAGGAGGACCTATTTGCATATTCCTTGTTAGCTACAGAATTAACTGTTGCAGCAGGCAAGGTAGATATTTATAGGGTGCCTGAAAATTTTATAAACACTCCATTCCGGAACTTGGAAATTTTGCGTTAAAATGCTTATTTTGATTTCCGCTGTCCGTGTAACACAGTTTCCGTTTAATGAAGCGAATTGGACACGTTTTTCACCCGGAAGTTTACGGGACCGTCAATATTTCCGTTTAAGACAAGTTTCCGTTCAATGAAGGCAGGTTTTACTGTATGAAACAATATGGCTCATTTATGGATTTTTTAAACGAAAGATTCTTATTATTTCTAATGCCCCATGCCTGAGGCGTCGTGGCTATCACAACCCAGCCTATATCTTGTCATGCTTGTCTGTCTAGTGCTTTTAATGTGGCCACTCGATGGGAGCTTTTGGTTAGGTTGGTCACCGTATCAAAATATCTTTTAGTCACACAGTCGCGTGGTCGTTTACCTTGGACTTAATCTTCTACAATGGCTGTTTTCACACACGTGTTGTGCCAAGAAATAGCGCAGGATGGCTGATAAACGATTTTCTATTCATTGTTGAATCAAAATAAACACAATCGTACGACGAGCAACCTCCTCGCACATCACATTTCAAAGCCCTCAATACGCGCATGACCTTATTCTTGGACTGTACATGTCTCCGCACCATACAGAAAGATTGAGAAAATTAGTGAGTTAACCAGCCTTTTTTTTTGTGTTAATGGTAATGTTATCATCATGCCAGACTTTAAGACAGGGTTCTAACCGCCGCACCACGCGCTCGTTGGTTTCCAGCTAGCGTACAATCCACATAGACGCCGCACTGTAATTGCAATTAATTAATTACTCGGAAACGGCTGAGAAGCGCACCTTACTACTTGCACCTGGTATAGGCTCCTGGTCATGCTCTACACGTGTACTAAAGATGGTTCGAATCAGTGACCCACGCATCGTATCCTCCCCTTGTAAGTGTTGAAACCAAAAGGAAAAGCACCACGGTAGTAGTTTATAATACTTTTATTAATGCAGCCAATTGCCATGTATTTTTCTTTTCAGGACGGGTCAGGGAAGGGATTATGAAAGGAAATCGGCCGTGGACCTATTGAAAGGAACCGTCCCGGCATTTGCCTGGTAGTGAAAATGGGAAACCACGAAAACCATTTTCAGGACGGACGAGGTGGGATTCGAACCCACGCTCTCCCGATTCCAGCGAGACAAGAGGTAGCGCGTTAGCGCTCTCGGCCACCGCCCCCATTACCATAGTGTAATTGGTTCTTGTCATGTGATATAAGTTTCCGGGAGGGCGCCAATTCATAGATAGAATAGTCTACTATGAATGAATATATTTTAATACAGATACGAGAACTCATTCATCTCAGGAATGGTGTGTTTATAACACCAACCAGGACACTTCAGTCAATAAGGCCAATAAAGATTTACCGTCACATACATATATTTCATACGGTTGCTACTTACTTTTATGATGAATAGGGAATGTATAAAGATTGTGACATTAATCCAGTCACCATAAAATATAACTTCCAAATCACGTAGCACCATTCACCATTATTCGTTAAAAGAATCGGAAGAGCTTTATTTGAAATATCAGCCATATAACCATAAAGATGCTGCGAAGAATATAGAATAAATTTACTGTTACTTTCTTTAACAAATATTATACATTCAGTATATCATATGTGTTCATTAAATTTGTTTCGATACTTCATGTATCATCTATAACCTCTAAGAATTCCTTTGTCCCACTTTCATACTCTCTGTTGTCATTCTTGTCTATAGCATCTTTGCTATTCCTAGAGTTGTCACTTCATATAAAAGTTCATGTTCTCACCACTCTAGCGCTCCATCACCACCAAAGAACACAAAACAATCCATAGATAAATACTTCATGCTAACTCAAGACCCTATAACTATTACATCGCCCCCAGAAATCCTGATAATAGTATTACATTAGAGGGATTTATGAAACACATTCAACACAAAACATATTAAATCTTGTTCCATTGGGACCTGGTCTCCCATCCAAGCTTTCCTAACGTATTCTAACCCACCATGGGTTGCATAAATTTGCAGCTTTTTCTGGAGTCATAAAGTCGACAGGTACCAAGGCCTCCTCATCATCACGTTATTCCAGGGCTTAGAGCATAAATACAATAGAGGGCGCATTGCCACACTGCGCCTATACTGTGACGTGAAACCAACATCTCGATAAGCTGACTGAAGGGTAATGGCTCAAGGCCGACTACAATTGGCTAATGGCGAATGCTAAGCAACGTCAAGGAATCCAAAAGGAGCTCCATATTGGATAATTCTATTATCCCTATCCGCAGTTCCCTTCAGTCAGCTGATCGAGATGTTGGTTTCAACAATGTGACGTCATCAGCCATCTATTGAATTTATGGTCTAAGTTCCAGGGTATTCTTTGTCGTCGCCATGAATACACAGAGAATAAATTTACCCTCTAGATTTGGCTCAAATGTAAAAACAACTATACAGTACGTTCCATGGAAACGTAGAATCTGTCCACACATTTTTATGCACACATCACCTTGTATGGAAGGCTCATTCAAGCTGTTGCGATACAACGACTTGCACTCATGTACACAAATAATTCCTACAACCATCTGCTGACTATCTCATAACTCACTCTTCTTTAAACATTTTTTCTTTTTTAAACACTTTCAATATTTTCTTCCATCTTGTTCGGACAAGTACAGATCTCAAGACATCGTACAAATTAAAGGTATTTAAGGAACCTATGACTTGAAGATCGAACATTCAGAATGCAGTCCTCCAATATCTAATGACTTCCCATAGATCCAAGACCTCTTCTCTTCCAAACATACATAATCTTTTAGCAGAAACCTCAGATAGCACACTTCAAATTCCCAATGACAATCAGCTGAATGTAAATATTGCTCCTCCATCACAAACTTGACAAAGCTCACCACATTAGAATGCAATGTAGGGCATTCCTTGAAGTATTCTGTACAATGTTCCAACTTTAATTCGATGACTTAGAAAACTTGGAAATTATATTTTAATTGTTCAGAATTACTACACAAAATCAAGTAAAAAAAACAAAAGCTGCTATAATATGAATGGACAAAAGGTTAAATAGAAGATAACGAAAAATATCCACAGCATAACTCAAAATTAAGAAAGATACTAGGTAACACACACAATGAAAAACATATACATTACAGCATACAAACGAATACATATACATTGTGCAACTGTATCAAAAATTAAGAAAATAGACATATACTGTATATGCCTCCAATACTGAATTCATAACTAGAACAACAATTAGCGGCACGCGCCCCCAACACATTAATTTTACGTCCAGATAATAAATGATCTTGACAACTTCCTATAACAAAATCTAAGTAATATTCTTCCATTTCTTCTTGTTCTCTTAATTCAGTGTCTCTATGGATTTTCTTCTCAGCTTTAACTTCCAACTTAACTCTTTTCCTGACATCAACTTTATCAAAATTGTCAATACATTTAGGCTCATTATCATCATCCTCATTAGATTCATTATAGCATTGGGCTGTATGTCTTGTCCATGCTCTAATATAGCGAACTCCTAATGCTCTTCTAGACTTATCTGTATCATTTATTATAAAATGAGACGTATCCCCAGTACCATTTTCATCATTATCACGCCTACAATATCCATCCCCTCTATTTCCATTAAAGCGTCCTCCTCTGCTGTGTCGGCGGCGACCTCTACTTCTACCTCTACAACCTTTCTTTCTTCTTTGCCTATTTTGGCCTATCCCACGTCTACCTCTATAACCTAAGCGATTTCGACCTATACAACCGCGGCGTCTACCTCCACATCTGATTCCTCTTTGATGCCTACTACGTCCTCTCCAATATATGCCTTTACAACATCGCCTTATCTTATATCGTAATTTTACTTCAAGCTCAACTATCTTCCTCTCATCTACTCTATTCTCCCCTACAATTTCCTCTAACTCGATGCTACTTTCGCGTAACGTCTCCTCTAACAAATTCTTCCTCTCATCTACTCTATTCTCACTTACAATTTCCTCTAACTCTATGCTACTTTCATCTACCATCTCCTTTAACTCCAAATTACTTTCACCTACAGCCTTTTCTTCCTTTACAATACTTTTAGCCTCTTCTTCTAACATACTCTTAATTTCACATCTGCTCTCCTGTTTCACCCCCTGAATACTCTCCTGCAGAGTCCCATACTTCCTATTTAATTCCTCATTTTCCTTGACCACATTGTCTAATTTTTGATGAATTTCCTTATTATTTTTATCTATAGTCTCTCTCATATTCTGATTTTGCCTACTTATTTCCTCTCTCATCTCCTGATTTTGCCTACTTATTTCCTCTCGCATCTCCTGATTATCTTTCTTACTTTCATCAAATCTTTCACTCAGCATTCTCATGATCGCAGCTAATGAATCTTCCGAAATTCCTTTTTCTATACTAGTATTCGGGTTACTCTCTGACATCATAGTATTATCATCTACGCTCTCTTCACTATCAAGACCATTTCTTAGCTTCATATCTTTCTCCGAGATACTGAATTACACTTCTAAACACAAGCCCCAAAATCACTCGCACAATATATAAGCATTCCTACCCCTACACTGATGTGTCCTGGTTCTCGTGCCCTACGTTGAGGTGTCATTTGTAATTTGTTCTTGTCATGTGATATAAGTTTCCGGGAGGGCGCCAATTCATAGATAGAATAGTCTACTATGAATGAATATATTTTAATACAGATACGAGAACTCATTCATCTCAGAAATGGTGTGTTTATAACAACAACCAGGACACTTCAGTAAATAAGGCCAATAAAGATTTACCGTAACATACATATATTTCATACGGTTGCTACTTACTTTTATGATGAATAGGGAATGCATAAAGATTGTGACATTAATCCAGTCACCATAAAATATAACTTCCAAATCACGTAGCACCATTCACCATTATTCGTTAAAAGAATCGGAAGAGCTTTATTTGACATATCAGCCATATAACCATAAAAATGCTGCGAAGAATATAGAATAAATTTACTGTTATTTTCTTATACAAATATTATACATTCAGTATATCATATGGGTTCATTAAATTTGTTTCGATACTTCATGTATCATCTACAACCTCTAAGAATTCTTTGTCCCACTTTCATACTCTCTGTTGTCATTCTTGTCTATACCATCTTTGCTATTCCTAGAGTTGTCACTTCATATAAAATGTCATGTTCTCACCACTCTAGCGCTCCATCACCACCAAAGAACACAAAACAATCCATAGATAAATACTTCATGCTAACTCAAGACCCTATAACTATTACAATAGTAGTATTTTGAAACTTAATAAAAATACCTTGACCACGGCAAAGACACGAGTTCATTCTCCTTTCACATTAAAAGGAAAAATATTTTCACGGATTAATGCATTATAAGTAGGTTCAAACGATATCATTAACCTTAAAATAACGCTATTCTATTCTGTACGCATACATTATGGACGAGTAAGCGAGCGCGCGCACTGCAGTGTATTGGTCTACGGAACAACACTCTATTGTAACGTGCCACCCCTAGTGGCAAGTTCGTTAACTGGATTACGGTGGGTAGAAGCACAATACAGTGGTCCTTTTAAAGAAATAGTAGTTTTATTGCAGGTCTTAACGAGTTACAGTTCACCACACAATAAACAGATACAAGCAATTAGATGTCTTACAGAAGCTGCCTCTATGGAGCTCGACTCACCCTTTCACTCAGTTATGCAGTTAATCCTACCGTAATGAGGTCCGTGTCCTCGGCCAGAAATACCGCAACTCTTCCTCATCTCAATAAGCCACAGTCACTTGTTCTGAATGTACACTGTTTCGCCATCTGCAGGCTAGGAAAACAGTCCACTACGTTTCGCAATCCACACAGCACTTCACCGCATGCAATAGCCTCACTTGGGTTTCGCACTCGCTCAAAAAACACTGTCCCTCCCTCGCTGGTGAGACCGCTTATATAGCAGGCTGGTGACTCAATGAATGCTTCTAGAACCGTCCAGGATTCACGGCGTCTCCAGATTTCCAACACTAGCTGGGTCACGAATATTCTGGGCCATCCTTTTGTCCTCGCAGCCCCGTTGCGTAAGGCGCAGGTAACACACAGAGGCAGAGTATAGCCCGGGGCGGCTGTGACTCACGCGGCGAGGCGACGAAACAAACTCACAGCCGTAACACCACCCCCTTCCTAAAAGACGGATCGTCCCGATCAATCATTGGTCCGTCTGTGTCCCTCCGTAGGCTGCCAGGCGATCTCGATGCACGATCTTCATCTTCGCCCTCGGGCTCCGCTGGATCCTGTAAACGACATCGTTGATCCATTTCACGACTCGGTACGAGCCCTCCCAGGACTTCTGCAGTTTGGGTGACAGGCCTTTCTTCCGTAATGGGTTGAAGAGCCAGACCAGGTCATCTCGTGGAATCCGCCGGCATCCGTCTGCTGGTCGTACCGGGTCTTCATTCGGTCGGTCTCGATCCGCAGTCTCCTCCTTACGAAAGCGTGCACGTCCTCCGTCGGTCGACCAGTTCTTGACAATACTGGCTTACCGGGATCGGATCATTCCCAGGTCAGCCGAAGGCTAGATCGACAGGTAGACGAAGTTCCCTCCCAAACATGGCCCGGTGGCTTCATGCACGGCGGCGTGGTAGGCCAGGAGAAATAGTAGAAGATGTTTGTCTATTCGGAGATGGTTCTCGATGGTGCGAATGAATCGCTCTACCATCCCGTCGGACTGAGGGTGTAGCGGCGTCGTCCTTGTCTTCCGGATTCCCAGCAGCTGGCATAGGTTCTGGAACACCTGCGACTCAAAGTTCCTCCCTTGGTTGGAGTGCAGCTCCAAGGGTACTCCGTACCGGCTGACGAATTCCTTCACCAGGGTCTCTGCGATCGTCGCGGCTTCTTGGTTAGGGAGTGCATACGCCTCTGGCCATTTGGTGAAGTAGTCGCTGATGACCAATATGTAACGGTTCCCTGCCTCGCTCAACGGGAATGGTCCAGCAACATCGATGGCCACTCTCTCCATGGGGCCGCCCACGTTGTAGGTCTTCAGTGGACCCCGTCGTCTACCTCCTGGGCCCTTGCTGGCTGCGCAATCGTGGCACCTCGCGCAGTGGTTCTCCACGTCTGTTCGACATCCGATCCAGTAGAACCGCTCTCTCAGTTTCTCCAGGGTCTTCTTTATCCCTAGTTGTCCACCAGGTGATCCTCCATGGACTTCCTTCAGGACTTCGTCATAGCCTTTGGAACGACGACTTGTCCCCGAGATGTCTTCCCGTCGGTGCTCTCCCAGGTACGGCAGGGTGAGGCCATCCCTTACAATCAGCGAGTCCCACTGCGCCCAGCAGGACTTGAACTTTGGACTGCAGTCGCTCACAATGTTCTACCCGGGTCTGGGAACACAGGCCCTCTTCTATTCGGCTATCAGTCCCAGGCCATCATCTTCTGCTTGTGCCCGCGTGAAAGATTCGCGGCTCCAGCTCCCTTGAAGTTCCACGGTAGTCCTTCGGCACTGTATCCCGGTGTTCTCCTCCCTTCGGGCACAGAAGGTGCAGTCTTCGGGGCACGGTCTTCGTGACAGGGCGTCGGCGTTAGAATGCAGTTGGCCTTCCCTGTGCTGAATCTAAAAGTTGTACTGTTGAAGTCTCTCTAACCACCGCGCAAGTTGACCCTCGGGCTGCTTGAAGTTCAGGAGCCACCGCAGGGATGCATGGTCGGCCCTGATGAGAAATTCTTGCCCGTACAGGTACTTGTGGAAGTGTTCAATGGTCTTCACGATGGCGAGCAGCTCCTTCCTGGTGACGCAGTAGTTCCTCTCTGGCTTAGACAAGGCTTTGCTGAAGTAGGCCACTACTCTCTCCTCGCCATCCACTACTTGCAACAGGATTCCCCCTATACCAAAGTCGCTGGCATCGGTATCGACGATGAACCTTGTTCCAGAATAGGTGCGGTGCACAGAGCCTGCTTGAGTTGTTCGAAGGCACTGTGGCATTCTGCTGTCCACGTGAAGAGTTGGTCCTTCTCAGTCAGTCGATGCAGTGGTTTGGCGATGTCGGCAAATCCTCTCACGAAGCGACGGTAATAGGTGCAGAGTCCCAGGAAGCTTCGTAGTTGGGACTTGTCCTTCGGATCTGGCCACTCCCTCACAGCTGTGGTCTTCTCTGGGTCGGTGCGCACCCCTTCCTCGGAGACGATATGCCCAAGATACTGGACCTGCTTCTGGAAGAGCTGGCACTTCTTGGGGCTCAACTTCAGCTGGGCCGCCTGTAGCTTCAAGATCTCCTTCAGGATGCTGTAGTGTTCCTCGAAGCTTCTCCCCAGAACGATAACGCCGTCTAGGTAGACCAGGCAGGTCTTCCAGTGTAGTCCCCTCAGAATGGACTCCATTAGCCTTTCCAAGGTCGCAGGGGCGTTGCACAGACCGAATGGCATGACGGTTAACTGCCAGAGCCCGCTGCCCACAGAGAACGCCGCTTTCTCGCGGTCCTTAGGGTGGACCTCCACCTGCCAGTAGCCACTCTTCATATCCAAGGTGGAGAACCATCTTGATCCTGATATGGTGTCCAGCGTGTCGTCGATCCGGGGTAGAGGGTAGCTGTCCTTCTTCGTGACGTCATTCACCCGCCTGTAGTCCACCCAGAACCTGGTGGAGCCGTCCTTCTTCTTCACTAGCTCGACCGGAGAGCTCCAAGGACTATGTGATGGCTCGATCACCCCCTGCCCCTTCATTTCTTCCACCATCCGGTCGACTTCAGCTTGCTTGGCGAGCGGGACACGTCGGAATGGGGCCCTAATCGGTGCGCTGCCCCCAACGTCGATTCTGTGCTGGACCAAGCTTGTCCTGCCGAAATCTTTGCTCCCCACGGAGAAGACATCCTGGAATTCGTGTAACAGGTCCCGAAGTTGGCGTGATTGTTCCTCGTCTAAATGGTCCTGGGATCCATGGTACAGCTTCTGTAGTTCTTCTGGCAGTGCGCGTCTTCTTCGGTTGTCCGTCTGCAGGTGTCCGTCCGTCGTGTCTGTGATGCGGGCAATCCAGCTAACGGGCTCGCAGACTCCTAGGTTGGTGTCCCGGTGAAACGTAATGTCGTAGTCGTTCAGGTTGGACAGGCGGACGTACGGCCGAGACGTCTTGTTGATGAGGGTCTTGGCAATTAGCAATCCATTTGTCTGGATGTCCTCATACTTTGGCTCGATGACCGCCGCCACTCCCGCAGCAGTTCCGTCGACAATTACGGCAGTGCTGACCTCTGTCCTGGCTTGAACGATGACGTCCTCTCTCAGCCTTCCTCGTCGTGCGGTGATGGCCTCGTGTGCTGGTTGCAAAGCACGTTCCTCACCTCCGATGTGCAGAGTGTTGGTACTCAGGTCCAATATGATGTCGTTCTGGTCCAGAAAGTCCAGTCCAATGATCACTTCGTTTGATACGTCAGCCACAAGCACTGGATGCTTCACCGCCCGTCGACCAATGACGAACTCCAGTGATGCTTCGCCATGTACCGGTGCAGTCTCTCCAGTCGCGGTTATTAGTTGGAGGTTCCTTTGTGTGGGTTGCACTCTCCACCTCGGGATCACGGTGGGATTGACGATGGTCCTCGACACTCCCGTGTCGATCAGAATGGGCCAGCTCACTCCGTTGACGACTCCGTCGACCATCAGGCTGCTATTGTCCCTCCGTAACTGCGTCACACGAACTTGGACTGCCGGGGATTGACTACTGTCGCAAGCCAACCTTTGCCTCCCAAGGCTGGCTAATACTTGTTTCCCTGGGCCGCGCGGTTTTCAGACGACTGATTTCCTACTGGATACCCTCAGCGGAGGCGATCACCGCAGTCCTTGCTCAGATGGCCTTTCATATCGCAGGTCCAGCAGGTCGGTAGTCCTCTTCCGGACCGCCTCTCCGGGAGTCTTTCGGCTGCGTCGTTGTTGGTGGCGCCGCGACTATTGAAGGAACGGCCTAGCGCCTCCATCAATTCATCGGCCGGGGGCTTAGTCTCGTTGATTTTGGCCGGTTCGTCGACGTCCACTTGACGCACCCGCGCTTTCATTCTAGATGCCTGTTTTGCCGTCTCGAACTCAAGTGCGTGGCTCAGCGCATCTTCCAGGGTCTTATTGCGCGCGAGTCGCAGAGCCTGTTGATTGTCCGAGTCCCGTAGCCCGTCGGTGAAGGTTTGCGTCGCAATCTGTTCCAGAAAGTCGGCCGGCGCTGTTGGATAGGCGAGCCTCACGAGGCGTGCGATGTCCATCTCGAACTCCTGCAGGGTTTCCGTGTTCTTTTGTACCCTGGTCCGGTGCTGCATCTGGTAGGCCTGCTGAAGATGGCTATCTCCATATCGGGACTCCTTATGGGCGATTAGTGAAGCGTAGTCCTGGGATCTAGTCGGGATGGCCTAAAGGACGTTAAGGGCGTCCCCTCTCAGCGCTACAATGAGAGCTGTAGCCTTTTCCGTGTTGTTCCAGTTGTTTATGGAACAGGCCGCCTCGAACTGACGCAAATAAGTGCTACACGGTACTTTCCGTCGAAGGTTGGGGGCGTCACTCTGCTCTGTCCCGTCCCTGATATTCTTGCCGTACCTGTGGGCGGGCGTTGGCGCAGCTCAGCAAATTCTTTTTGTAAAGCGTTGAATTTCTCTTCCACCCCCGTCAGCGGGCTTTGGCGCAGCTCGGCAGCTTCCTTTTGTAGAGCGTTGAATTTCTCCTCCACCCCCGTCAGCCGGCGTTGGCGCAGCTCGGCAACTTACACTTGTAAGGCGTCGAACTTATTTTCCTCTGCCGTGACTTCATCATGTAGGCCCTGGCAGACGGTGTTGACTTCCTCCCGCAGACCCTGTTCCAATTTCTTCAAGTCCTGTGC
Source organism: Meconema thalassinum (assembly GCA_946902985.2). NCBI lineage: Eukaryota > Metazoa > Arthropoda > Insecta > Orthoptera > Tettigoniidae > Meconema > Meconema thalassinum. The sequence goes on along the minus strand of OX336388.2, from coordinate 1,378,005,761 downwards.
TAACTTATTCTGACCGTCTTCTAATTTAGAAGTTAGGTCCTTGGCTAAATTCTTCTGGCCGTCTTCTAATTTGGAAGATAAATCCTCGGCTAAATTCTCTGGCCGTCTTCCATCTTCTTCAGGTCCACTCCTAAGTTCTTCTGGCCGACTTCTATCTTGGTTTCCATGCCACTCTACTTTTCTAGCAGTGCTTGCAATTGCGCTTCCGTTTTAGTTGTTTGTCTAGTAAAGGGCATGCACTCACAGGAAAATTAGAAATCTGTGGTAAAATGACCTGCTCGGGTTTTGAAACCAGGACCTTCAGGTGTTGTGCCTGTGCTTGAGTTCGTATACCCACTCCTGACTCCAAGTTGTAACGTGCCAACCCTAGTGGCAAGTTCGTTAACTGGATTACTGTGGGTAGAAGCACAACACAGTGGTCCTTTTAAAGAAATAGTATTTTTATTGCAGGTCTTAGCAAGTTATAGTTCACCACACAATAAACAGATACAAGCAATTCGCTGTCTTACAGAAGCTGCCTCTATGGAGCTCGACTCACCCTTTCACTCAGTTATGGAGTTAATCCTACCGTAATGAGGTCCGTGTCCTTAGCCAGAAATACCCCAACTCTTCCTCTTCTCAATAAGCAACAGTCACTTGTTCTGAATGTACACAGTCTCGCCGTCTGCAGGCTAGGAAAACAGTCCACTGCGTTTCGCAATCCACACAGCACTTCACCGCATGCAATAGCCTCACTTGGGTTTCGCACGTCACGCCACCAACTATTATCGCACTCGCTCAACAAACACTGTCCCTCCGTCGCTGGTGAGGCCGCTTATATAGCAGGCTGGTGACTCAGTGAATGCTTCTAGAACCGTCCAGGATTCACGGCTTCTCGATATTTCCATCCCTAGCTGGGTCACGAATATTCTGGGCCATCCCTTTTGTCCTCGCAGCCCCGTTGCGTAAGGCGCAGGTAACACACAGAGGCAGAGCATAGCCCGGGGCGGTGTGACTCACGCGGCGAGGCGACGAAACAAACTCACAGCCGTAACACTATGTTACGTCTTACCGCGTAGCCCTGTCCAACGGACAAGTCACTTTTATTGCTGCTTTTCTCAATGAAAATGTAACATAGACGTTTATTCCCGCATACGCTTCATTGTTGATCTTGTATCTCCTGATAATAAATAATTTATCCCAATTATTCAGTGCAGTTCTCACAGCATATTCGCCATGCAGGTTGAAAACTAATAGCGGAAAGATACGTGCTTGGCGGACTTTATCTGGGAACTGTTAAATCTAAGACTGTTTGATCTGAAGTCCAACAGTGGCTGTATTTGCTTCATAAAGGGATTTGAAGATGTCATTCAGGTGAGGTGGCAAACACATCTCTCCTAAGATTTTCCAAAGTTGATTTCATTTCTTGGTGCCAAAAGCCTTTTGACAGACAATAAAGCACAGGCAAACTGGAACATCAAATTCCCTGGCTTTTCCATGATCTTTTTTTTATATTTCTTCTCAGTAGTCTATATTCAGTTGTTCAACTGAATTGGTTAGGAGGATATATCTTCATGATAATGTGAAGTTAACTCGTGTAGCCCACTAGCTCGATACAAGTCTTTGAAATTGACACCACTTGGGTGATTTGCATGTGAAAGAATGATACTGTTTTCCAGTCAGACTTAAATTGTTTGGCAAAGTGAGAAATCAAAATCTATCTTCCGGGGTGGCCGCTAATTGCGCTAAATATGACACCACGATTCGTTTATCTTTACGATAACCCTTGACCAAGGAAAGACAACATATCCACTGGCTCTGTAACTCAATAGAATACAGTGGCATTATGAGTCATTGGCACAATGCACTTTACCCCTTGCTGTTCGTATTTGAATGTACAGTACCGTAAAGGTGAACAGCACAATGGACTTCATAATTCAAGATTATTCACCACCAGCCTAGTCTGGCCCCGTGGAGAATGGGATAGTGCCCTAGGCTTGGGCTCAAACGGTCCGAGGCTCGATTCCCGGCCGGGATATTAATCTCCTGGGGTTAATTCCCATGGCCCGGGGACTGGGTGTATATGAAGTCCTCATCATCACTTTATCCTCATTAGGACGCGCAGGTCGCCCACGGACGTCTTCTAGAAAGACCTGCACTCGGCCTCGCAGGAGGTCACATGACATTATTATTACCCCCCCAGCCTACAGGTACATTTGCTCCACTGAGAAGACGAACCAGAGTCGTCAAGTGGGAATTTCACTTCATTTGAAATGTGACACAAGGCAAAAGTATCATAGAATGCTTTTCAGTCGGCCAATTACATTAAGCGAGGGGTATAAATATTGAAACACCCTAGCTTGAAATAAATATTACATGGGTTGAAACTCAGCTTTTTTTCTTGGTTTATGTCCGGGCACGGACACCAAGAGCCCACTGATGAGCCAGCTTAGTGTTCCTAGGCGAAACCCCACACAAGACACGGCATAAACCTAGAAAAATTGCTGAGTTTTAATTCCTTGGCCGTGGAAGCTAATGTAGGGTACAATTACATGAGTTATTTATCACTTAATTAACATACTTTTGTTCAAAGATAAAGGCGGTCCGGGTTCGATTCCCGGTCAATGCATGTGAGATTTTCGAAGTGAAATGCCATGTCCTGTGGTTCGGATTCCACATAAAAAGGAGGTCCCGTGGCTCATAATCACAAGATTCACGGTCACGTAAAACTACAATCTTCCGTTTTGTTCAAAAATAAGAGAGAGAGAGAGAGGGGGGGGGGGGGGGTGTAGTTAATTGGATGGCATGTTTCGATCGTTATGCGATCATCATCAGATCCTTTTCGCCTAGGCTTAGATTAGGTTTGCTATATAACAACCGAGTAACAATATCTGTAAATAGATCTGATACGTCACACAAGTTATATAAAAAAATAGCAGTCTAATTTATGAATTGTAGCCTAATATTGCTGTACCGCACGTAAGTATACTACATACACGCCAAACATAAACTAAGCCTAAGTGAACATGATTTGATGATGATCGCATGACGGTCGAAATATATTATGCAATTAAATACCACACTCCACTTTTTTTTCTTTGTACAAAACGTGTGTTAATTAAGTAATACCTATTTCCCGTAATATGTCTTTCAGGTTAGGGTTTTTAAATGTATTTACAGTACCGTACTCCCCACCTAATATAATTGGGTACAATCCTGTTGACTGACTGAAAAGCATTCTATGATAGATTACTAGGCTTGTAATACTTGAATACCAGGGAGAAGCAAAGTATTTCCAGGATGACAGATCGTGGGATTCAAACCCACATCCCCTCCCTCAGATTGTCGAATAGTGGTCTTCGGGATGAGCCCAGAGCAGCGTGACTGAGTTATCCCTATCGGTGTTCGAGGAAGGAGGTAGGAAGTTGGAGGTTAAACCCAAACTTCCAGCACTTCTTTTTCGATTGAGCAGCTGAAGGAAGGCTGAATAGCTCCCGATAGAACCAATAGCCCGCTGGCATGTCGAAAACATGCAAGGGTATGTTGACAAGCTTCACCTCATCCTACGAGCTGTACTTTATTCGAAATTGGCCCTGACCAAAGTTTGCTGTACAATTATTTGAACTGGAGAACCTTCCATACAAGTGTATGACTTGAAAATGTGTTAGCTTTTAATTTTACTTCAAGCAAACACACATAGGCTCACGCACTCACTCGCATTTCTCGCTGATTTGTGATCTATACAAGGCAGACACTCCGTTGCGATCACTCTCATCTCGGGAGCTCCAATATTCATTGGACCAGCTTCAAGACTGCGGAGTGTAACATGTTATTAATCTACATACAGACACAGGCCCGACGAGTGAGAGGGGCAAGTGGGGCTGTAGCCCCGGGTCCCGAGCTTGTAAAATGACTTCGGGGAGACAACTGTAACGGCTACCTTTGTCGTTGGATATCGCTCTACAAGTTGGGCGATCATTTATAACGTTTCTATAGATATTACACTCAAGACTCCTTAAAACCACCTCATCGTTCTTATTTAGCATTGGCCTGTCTAGACAGACGACATACACTTTATTAATTTAGATTTACTGGGCGCCAGTTATCGTAAAGATAACACATTAAAATTTTATTTAGCCACGGCCGCTCCCTTCCTTGAGCCAAGATCTATCATCGGAGCGTAGGGCAATAAACTTGCTCTATGAGATACTCTTTGCATTCCAACTATCCTATATATTCAACTCCCAATGAACAAGACATTTTAACTAATACTGGTTTATTTACAACAAAATTATTAACATTTGATCTGAGGTTTCGAGCTGTGTACAATATGTGCATTAATATTCCCTAATTGCGGGGCAATATTGACTGTCTTCTCGCTAGCGCTGATCTTCTGTGTTGATAATAACTCGGTCCACATACCTGGTGCCTTGTGGTTCAAAGTCCATCTCGTTGGTCTGCTTGCAGTCTAATTTGAGATCTTACGCCAACACACGTTTATTGACCTTTGAAAACATATGTTTTCTTCTTCTCGTTGTTGTTGTTGTTGTTGCTGCTGCTTGTTTCTGAGTTTGATCACCATGGTAAGCAAATTTGAACAAACCAGGCTAATTGAATTCACTAAGTCCCATCTTACTGAGGGACTGACAGAGTCTACTACTCACAAAGTCAATGAGTGAGTGCGTGATCGAATATGTGAATGACAGAATAGAATCTATAGAATAGCCAGTGCTGAAGTCGCGCTGGGCTTTTATACACTCTGAATGGTCCCGATGTTTCGCGGCATAAATTTGCCCGCGACCCATCAGACCAATTATAGCAAAGCATTTCTCAGTCCTCAAGCGACGCTAAAACTTCTCCGAGCGGGAATACAGGCCCGCGTACTTCAAATATTCCACTCAGAACCCGCTATTCCTCTCGTTGCGCATATATATATTCCGCCGAAATCTTTCTCCAAGCCCTTGTCTCCAGTCAGCGTGGCTTCGTTCCAGAAATACATTTTCTTGCAATATGTTGCTTCACCGTCCGTAACTTCTTCCAACCATGCCCGTCCTGTCTTTACAATTTAACTAATAAAACAGCCCTAGACCTCTATAAAAACCCTGTTTCTTAATCTAAGCACTTGACAATATTATATATGACTATGGTAATGACGTGAATATGGTATGGCCCCTCCCTTGATATTAATGGGTGAATAAAACGATATAACTTTGATATTTCAATAATAATAATAATAATTACACAATGATATTAAAAATAATAATAATAATAATAATTTGTACCGTAATCAAGATTACGTTACAAAACGTCCCCATGGTTTCATAAAGAATGTAATGAATGATGAAATCACAAATCTTCCCTTTAAAACTTAACAGGAAATACACTGAATATACATATATGACCCTTCAAATTACATACATAATGATTATACCCTTTTCATTTTCCTTGATTGATCTGCACTCTTCTTGCAATGTTACATAAACATTCTGATTGTCCTGTGCAGTCATACAGGATTTACATGCTACATTTGTTCTTGTAGTCCCTTACAATAACAGAACACAATACATATTGCTTCTTGTTTCACGCAACACAAGTGATTTATCTCACTTCCACCAATTCCTTAGAGCCACGACACGACTCTAATTATAAACACACGGCAGTCTGCCCTTCTTGCAGCACTTGCTCTTTTCTATGATATTTCCTCAGATTGAAAATGTTATATGTACCAATGACACAATTTTCCTGATCTTTCAATAAGTAGGCATTCTTTCCTATCCTCTTCGAAACGACATAAGGTCCAGTAAACAATAAAAACAGCTTTGACATTTTCCCTTCCAATGCACAAGATGGCAACGGCTTACGTAACAATCGTTGCTACAAACTTCCATGTACTTCCTACCTCTCAACAAAACACTGACTAGTCTCGATAACATCACATGAGTCAACAATACATACCTGAAATAACTACCTAGTGTCCTACCTAATTTCCTCACTAACGTTGAGCAACTACTACTAAAATCTACTGTTGAGAACCAATTCCGCCCCTGAAAACGTTGAACTAATTCCTCCACTGTTTCAGTTCTCAGCTGGTCGCTTTCGACCCTAGTATTTAACATTCTGCCGTCTATGCATAGTCTCACTGAATTGTCTTTCTTGGCTACTACAACTAATGGATTTAAACAATGGCTAGCTAGAGGCTCAATTATGTCGTTTTCCAACATTAATTCTATCTGTTCTTCGACGGCTTTCATATATTTAGTTGCGACAGGATACCTAGGCCCTACGAAACTACTTGTGTCTTTAACGACAAAACTATGCTCATATAAGTGTGTTGCTCCGGGTTTTGAGCTGAAAATTTCCTTATATTTTATTAATACCTCATGTAACTGATGACCTTGCTCATCATCCAGCTTACACTGTGACAATGCATCATGGATCCTACTCTCAAGTTCAGACTCCATTGCAACCTGACACACCTTAAAAACTTTGCTCTCACTAGCATCTCCGCGGTCTACCTCATTTACTTCAGGAAACTCATCACTCACAACCACGTTGCTTTCTTCCTCAAACATACACACTTTCATCTGTTTGTCAGTCTTAGACACCTTATACGTAACCTGAACTTCTTTATCCTGCCAAAATAAACATATCCTGCCAAAATGAAAATCTAATTTAACTTGATATAATGATAACCATTCCGCACCGAGAATCACCGGATATACTAAATTTGGAACTGCCAAACAGGGCTGAAATTTAACTAACTCACTAATGTTAATTGGAACTGCGACTTGCTTAGATATTTTCTGAGACCTACTACCTACAGCTGTGACAATGAAAGTGGACTTAACTGGAATTATATCAACATGAATACCTTCTCTCATTACATCTTCCAAAAATCTTAAATTTATACAAGAGTTTTCGCTTCCACTGTCCAATAAAACATCAACTTCTTTACCCCACACATTAAGTTTAATTACTGGTGACATAATCTCATTCTCAACATTATCTAAATTTCCACCATTTAGGTCATAAAGCAGTTCTTCTCTAACATCTATATTAAAATCTCCTAAATACTCAATATTCCTAGGACATTGAACTGCAATCACTTCGGGCTGTCTGTTGACCTCACTGCAACCCGTTATTCGTTTAAATTAGGCCTACCTGCCCCTGATGTAGATTGTTGTTGTTGTTGACCTGTACGTCTGTCTGGCCTAGTACCTTCCCCTACTCTGTTCAAATTCTCGTTCCTCGTATTTGCTGTGCGTCCCCCATTGTCAAGTCGTCTTTCGTAATTCGCATTCCTGCCTTGTTCTCTTCCCCTCTCTCTCTCACCCTGCCCGAAATTATCTCCTCGACTTATTGGCTTGCGTTCGGTCCTACTATTTTCAAGAGAGTCAAAGTTTTCCAATAGCTTCTCGAACCCGTCAATAGTAGTAATATTCTGCATGAAGAATGCTTCTTTAATTATATCAGGAAAATGCCTTAATAATGTTTTAATTACCTGTGATTCAGTCTCTAAACCTTCTAAATTCTGGCATATAAGTACATGCGCTAAGAAATACTCTGTGTACGAAACACCATCTCTCCTTTGGTACTTCCCAAAAATAATGTTACATCTTTCTCTTTCTTGCACATTTTCATTCCAGTACTTGGCTATGAACTTCTCTTTAAATTTTCTAAAACTAGTCATCTGGTATTTATACACACTGAACCATGACCTTGAATCCCTAACAAAAGATTTATCTAGCATCTCAAGTACTTGTTCCCATTGAACGATCCCCTCTTCTAAATCTTTAGCGAACTTCTTTTCTACTGTTTTTAAGAATTCCATTGGGTTATATGCCTTGCCTGTGAATACTGGCAAATCTGCCTCTTTAGTTAGAAATCTACTTAAATTTCCTATTTGTACATTACCGCTATTTGTTGCTATTTGCTTCTGACATCTCTGCAATTTCTCCTCTATTTTATCTGTTTTACTCGCTACTTCTTCACTGAAACTGTTAAATTTACTGTTAACCTCTTCCCTAATTTCTTGATTATCGCTCTCTACTTTATTTTCTAAATGACCTATTTTAGCAATATTATTATCACACTTGACCTTCATGCTGTTGACTTCACCTTCTAAGTCAACCCTAACCTTACTACATTCAATTTTCACTTCCTCGTCAATTTTGTCAACTCGCTCCGACACTTGTTGCATTCTGGCGTCAACCTTAAGTGACCATGATTCCTCCACCTCACTAATCCTGTTTTCTAACTTATTGTGAAATTCTCGGCCTACTTCTTTAATTTGTCTATTGAAGTTTTCTGTGGCTTCATCAAACCTCTTACCTTGTTCATCTAGCTTCTTACTCTGCTCAGTGAACTTAAGATCTATTGCTTTTTCTAATTGATCACTACGCACGTCAAATTTCTTACTTTGTTCCTCTTGCTTCTTACTCTGCTCAGCTAACTTATGATCTATTGCTTTTTCTAATTGATCACTACGCACGTCAAATTTCTTACTTTGTTCCTCTTGCTTCTTACTCTGTTCAGCTAACTTTGCACTTTGCTCGCCTAACTTAATATCTATGTTTCTGTTCTGTTCTGTTATCAGCATCGTCAGGTTTCGAAGCCAGGAAGGATTCTCCCCCTCATTAATCTGGATGTTTGTAGCCCCGTCTTGTTTATTTTCCTCAGTTTCCTGATTTTCGCTTACTTTTGACATCTCATCATTGGTACCCTGCACATCTAATTTCGACATTTTAACTGATCTTATAATACTACGGTTTCTCAAATTTATGTTCCCCAAATTATCCCCGTTACTCATTACCCAAAAAAACAACTCATCAAAAGAACACTCCTAATTTATAACCGTAGTTCCCTAACTTGATATATGCCTCTTTATTGAAAAACTCGGAATGAATGCAAAGAGTACTCGTTTATATCGTACATGAAAAGAACATTTAAACTTTAACATACTTGAAATAAACTGGATTTATACATAATATCCATTCACTTCAGTACGATATTTCGTAGCCCCACATTGGTTGTGCCATTTGTAACGGCTACCTTTGTCGTTGGATATCGCTCTACAAGTTGGGCGATCATTTATAACGTTTCTATAGATATTACACTCAAGACTCCTTAAAACCACCTCATCGTTCTTATTTAGCATTGGCCTGTCTAGACAGACGACATACACTTTATTAATTTAGATTTACTGGGCGCCAGTTATCGTAAAGATAACACATTAAAATTTTATTTAGCCACGGCCGCTCCCTTCCTTGAGCCAAGATCTATCATCGGAGCGTAGGGCAATAAACTTGCTCTATGAGATACTCTTTGCATTCCAACTATCCTATATATTCAACTCCCAATGAACAAGACATTTTAACTAATACTGGTTTATTTACAACAAAATTATTAACATTTGATCTGAGGTTTCGAGCTGTGTACAATATGTGCATTAATATTCCCTAATTGCGGGGCAATATTGACTGTCTTCTCGCTAGCGCTGATCTTCTGTGTTGATAATAACTCGGTCCACATACCTGGTGCCTTGTGGTTCAAAGTCCATCTCGTTGGTCTGCTTGCAGTCTAATTTGAGATCTTACGCCAACACACGTTTATTGACCTTTGAAAACATATGTTTTCTTCTTCTCGTTGTTGTTGTTGTTGTTGCTGCTGCTTGTTTCTGAGTTTGATCACCATGGTAAGCAAATTTGAACAAACCAGGCTAATTGAATTCACTAAGTCCCATCTTACTGAGGGACTGACAGAGTCTACTACTCACAAAGTCAATGAGTGAGTGCGTGATCGAATATGTGAATGACAGAATAGAATCTATAGAATAGCCAGTGCTGAAGTCGCGCTGGGCTTTTATACACTCTGAATGGTCCCGATGTTTCGCGGCATAAATTTGCCCGCGACCCATCAGACCAATTATAGCAAAGCATTTCTCAGTCCTCAAGCGACGCTAAAACTTCTCCGAGCGGGAATACAGGCCCGCGTACTTCAAATATTCCACTCAGAACCCGCTATTCCTCTCGTTGCGCATATATATATTCCGCCGAAATCTTTCTCCAAGCCCTTGTCTCCAGTCAGCGTGGCTTCGTTCCAGAAATACATTTTCTTGCAATATGTTGCTTCACCGTCCGTAACTTCTTCCAACCATGCCCGTCCTGTCTTTACAATTTAACTAATAAAACAGCCCTAGACCTCTATAAAAACCCTGTTTCTTAATCTAAGCACTTGACAATATTATATATGACTATGGTAATGACGTGAATATGGTATGGCCCCTCCCTTGATATTAATGGGTGAATAAAACGATATAACTTTGATATTTCAATAATAATAATAATAATTACACAATGATATTAAAAATAATAATAATAATAATAATTTGTACCGTAATCAAGATTACGTTACACAACTTTAGTTCATTTAACGACAAAACTATTACGAAATTTTACACTTGACTATGTTCAATCTATTTACAGCCAGTGAATAATATCCTAAACATTACATTATAAATAACTATTGAGTTTTTCGTTTTTCTTCGGGAAAATGGCAAAGTTGCCAGAGTTGTCCATTTAATATATCCTATAACGTGGTAAAGTTCAAGAGCCCCCTGTGGATCAAAATATTTCCAATTCAATTTTAAAAAAACGAATCTATACTTCATAAATTATTTTAAAGGAGTTGTTGTTGTTGATTCATTTAAGGGCTTTGCGGCATCGTGCTCATGCATCCCCGTGTACTTGGGCGTGTGTGTGTGTGTGAAATTTGTCTGTTAACCTGTGTGATTGTGATGGCTGTATTAGTGTGTAGTTGTAATTCAGATGAGGATTAGGAAAGAGGCAGTCGTGGCCTTAATTTAGGAACCATCCCGTCATTCGCCTGGAGTAGAAGTGGTAAGCAATGGAAAACTACTTCCAGGATGGATGAGGTGGGAATCGAACCCACCTCTTGTCAGTTTTTGTCTCACGAGGCTGAGTGTACCCCGTTCCAGTCCTCAGATCAGAATTAAAATTCTTGGCAAAGCTGGGAATCGAATCCGGACCTCCGGGGTGACAGCCAAGAATACTAGCCGCTACACCAAGAGGTAGACAGAAGGAGAAGAAGAAGAAGAAGGAAATTTACACCAAAATGAGTGTGTCATGACTGCTGTAATATTTATAATACTCAGTTGAGTTGTTTTTGGAACCAGATAAGATTAAGCTGGCCACAGTTTGGGTGCGGTCTCTTCATATCGTCAAATCTTAGCAAACTTGTTTTAAAATTCAGTATCGCTAAACACACCTGCTACTGTCTGGCTTCTGCTGTTTACAATAAGAAACAAAGTAGCATTCAATTGTATTCATATAGAAGAAAGAAACCAACTGGTTAAGCAAGGTGAGGAAGAAGATGGCAGGTTGTAAATTTCAACATATAGAAACAAAATATATAAATAAAATAGGTCTGATGGCCTGACAACTGTAAGGTGCACAAAGTATGGGAAGCATTTTCATTTTACCCAAATTAAGATCCCAAAGAGGAACATTTTCCACTTAGTTTATTCAAAATCAAGCAACAGTTTATAGACGTCGTGCGAATGGTGATATTTTAGCTGCTGGTGCCCCTAGCGGCAACTCGCTCACTGAGTCCGTAGGAATAGTGTGTGTGATGGCTTGTGCTGGAGAACCGAGTAGGACAGTAAAATAAGTTATTGGTGAAATGTCGTCATCCATGGATATTTATCAGGGTTTAGGGAATATTCGGAGGGATAGGCTACGTCGTATTTCACAGCATCTCAGGTTAAGAAAGGTGGATAGCTCATTGTGAAATAAAAGTTGGGAGAAGACATACCGTAATTATACAGTTCGTGTTCGCGAGATACTAGCATTAATCAACCATCTCATGCTGTTAAATTTGAGTTGCAGTGCCTTACTTTTTTCATTGTTAATCATATATATTAATTTAGAACAGTATTTTCAACGGACAACTTTAGTTTCCTCTTTCGCATTTTTTTTAAATATTTATTTAACAGATTAATTGCAATAAGAAATATCAATCCCCTGAGAGTGAATGCAAACCATGTCTTTCAAAATTTAATCCATTGTTGGTTTCAAAATGTTTTAAACACTACGAGAGAGGTTATTTGAAGTCTTCCTTCCTGCAACAATGGGAAAAACCTAAGAACGTTGCCGTGGAATATTGTAAACGAGAGGGTCTAAGGGTTAGAACACGGTACACTCTGACTTGTGAGGCTACATGTATGGCCGTTTGACTGCAATAAAACAAATAAAAAATAAAACTGAGAGGAGGATGGTTCAATTCCCACCTCAGGTATCCTATAGACCAAGTTGTTTTTCTTGGTTTCCCCAGGAAAATACCGAGATGATTCCTAGTAACTTGGGTTTTTAAACACTTTCTACACACACGCAAGTACATGGGCACAAATAATGAACAGGACACTTCACTATTTGTTTATTGCACGATTACTGCGTAGGGGAACTGGGTTTCAAAAAGAACAACCTTGATGCTACTGCAACTCGGAGAGAATATTGCTAGGACAGGCCTGTCTCTTGGTTGCCCTTATTCATGTTGTGATTGATGACAACACGTCTAATGTTAGCTGTGGTGGTGATATCAAGCTCACCTCGGTCTTATCACTATTTATGGTCATGATGTCAGGACTGTCTCTTATGGAGATTGGTTACCCTTATTCATGTTGTGATTGATGACAACTTGTGCAATGTTAGCTGTGGTGGTGACATCAAGCTCACCTCAGTCTTATCACTATTTATGGTCATGATTTCAGGACTGTCTTTTATGGAGATTGGTTACCCTTATTTATGTTGTGATTGATGACAACTTGTGCAATGTTAGCTGTGGTGGTGACATCAAGCTCACTATTTATCGTCATGATATTTGTCGATAAACTCGCGTTACATAATAATCCATATTTAAACAAACTTCCTTCACTTCCCTCATTTTCATGAAACAGTGAATCTTCCCCAGCGGCTCACAAATAGTAAGACGTGGGTTTGTGACCACGGGACACCAGGTGAGCATGGCATTACTCCCACTTGTGCTTGGGCTACTCTCTGTCATCTTTCATTTCAACCTCTCTTCGCGCAGTTAATCTGCTACTCTCCCCTCGTTCACGCTGATCTGATTAGTTTGGTTTCATATAAGACAGTGCCTGGGTCTGTCAGGACCTCTTGTCGGTGTTCTATTTATAAAAATGCCGACTACAAAAACCACAATTAAGGAGGCGTTCCTTCTATGAATGTACTGATTTTTTGCTTCTGAATACGAAGAATTACGTTCCAGGTGGACATTTCTGTATTTGTAGTTACATTCAACCACAGAACGATTTGCTCTACTCTCTGTAGAACTTTTACCATCTTGAACTTGAAATCTTTCCGCAACATGACCTAATCACGTTGCTCCACTCACACACACAAGTCCTACAGAATATTTGAGTGGCTTGCCGCCAGAGCGCAGCAATGTTCATTCGCACGAGGTCTATACAGTAATTACAGTAACAGCCATTTTCTCCACCATGATGATCATTAAGGAGCCCCTAGTGCCAGGCTAAAGAAATGTTAATATTAAGGACGTAATGTTGATATTACCTGTTCTAAGGCAAGAAGTCTCTCCAACTCTGAAATTTATACAATAAAAAAGAAATTTATAGGAGAGTATTTTGACCTACTGGTACTGTAACACAATAACTCAAAGTGTAGCAAAATAAAAATATGTATACCACATAGAGAGAGCTTAAATTGTTCCTGGTCACGCCACATCATTACATTGTACTGGGATAACCCTATTATGGGGAAAAATACAATCTCTCAAACGTGGAAGTTATAGGTCGGTATTTTGAATGGGAGGGATATTTGGGTTGCCAAGCTTTTCCGACGTGACGATTTGGTCTGGAGCGTAGACTATTAGCAATGAAGAAGTGTGTACCTTTACAGTGAAAGGCTCCAAGAACCGACGCAGTAAGTTTGGTCCTGGTTCGATTCAATTTGGAACGAACAAAGGGTACATATTAGATAGGCTACAACGGTCCGTTTCGAAATCAGCTCTACGCAACCACACGATGTTGATCAGGAGAAGGCCATTTAAGAGCCAACGATCCCTTATTATTGGGGTTGTCAGGCTGATGATGAGAGTCGTGGAACGATGACTTCTTATTTCGTAAACATGAGTCGTGTCCTGGGTATATCTAAAACAATGGTCACCAATATTGCCATATCCACTATCAAGGATCTGTAGCTATCTTGCGAAACATACCTTTTTCACACCTCGAGTTATTAAATTGTGCTATGTTTTTGTATTTCAAGAATTGCATACTCCACACTTATTTTCTATATAAATGCAATTATTACCATTACATATTATGTGTGTGAAATGTACATTACGCTTGTCACATTGGCAGCCTTAGAATAAAGGAATCATTAATAATAAAATAATTGATTGGACAAATAATGGCCCACTTCGGTGTCTTACTGTAGCTTGCTTACAGTACGTAGGTTGCCAAAACATGTAACCTAAGAAACCTCACTATCCCAGGATTGCAGGGTGATGTGACCGCTACATGATTCACACTACAAAATTAGTTGGAAAGGAACTATAGGCTACTGTATAAGTATGGCTAACATATTTACACACACCTTGGGTTACTAGGAAGCAACTTACGATGTCAGTTTCATCCAATTTATTATAGCCTACTTGGGATTATTTTTAGTCGTTTTATCATCAGTATAAATGCCGCACAACTCATTAATTTCTGCATATTTGTGTGCAATATGAACAGTATGGCGATCCAACCCTAGAGTGTATCCTTTTTAGATGTTGACAGGGTGTTTCAGTAGGCTTATAATTATCTCAGCAATGCATTAATGAGGGTTCTTCTTGAGATTGGCAATTAAGTAATCACGTCGTAGTTCCCTTATATAGGCGTTCTTTAAATTTTGAAACCAACCTTATCACCAGCAATTGCTTTCTTCTGGACAGCCAAGGAGAACGAGTTCCACCATTTCTAGCATCCATTTGGTATCTTGCAATTTAAGATCATTAGTTTCACTATATATTTTCTCTATTTTCTTACTCAATTCGCTACTTTTAAAGTCTATCTTAGAATTTAATTCACTATTTTGACTACCGGTAACTAATTTCTTAATCAATTTGCTACTTTGACTGTTCCATCTGTTAACCATCCCACTTAGAACTTAATTTCAACACCACCTTCTCCATGAATTTCAGCATGCCGAGAAACTGGTTACCAGAACCGTCTTTTTTCTGTCCTTGTTGGTTGTAAATACGAGCCGCTTTATATCCAGTAACTTACATCAATATGAATATAGCAAATAAAATTGAACTGAAAATGGGAAAACTGTGCTTAATAATGGTCAGTCACTAGTTATGTGAAGTGTATCAATTGGAGGATGGAACTATTTACTTCTGACATGCAAATCTTGAAAGTGCAATGTAATTGTTTACATAAACGCATTTTTAATGAAGTGAGTTAGACAAAATATTGTAGCCTAAGTAGAGAGACCAGAGAAAATATAGGGGAAGGTGGGCCACAGTGAGACAAGCTCATTAAATCTATTTTTTTGAAAGAGGGATTTTTTAAAATATTTCTCAGAGGTTGGCTCTCCCGGTAGCAGACATTTTGATCCTGTTTACTTTTTGAAAGAAGCATGTTATGGAGGAGATAAACAACATCATTGTTTTTGAGGTAAGAAAAGTAAAATGTTCTTCCTTTTTTATATATATAGTTATGTGTATCATTGTACATTAACGAATATGATATGGTCGAAATAATTATTGGAATTGTCAGCTTGTTCAGTATTGTAGGTTAGATAGTAAACATAATAGTTTGTACGTGTCGCAAGTGGGCCACAGTGAGTCACAGTAGGGTGGGCTACAGTGAGACAGTGAGATAGATATACGGAGCTACCCCAAAGCTGAGGAGAGGGCAGAGTCAACTTCTAGGAGAGGAAAGGGGAGATCTTTCATCCCAACTGACACCCCAGAAAGAAAAAAAATGATCTTAAGCCCACAAAAAAAAAAAAAAAAAAAAACTGCAAGAAGAGTTTGTTCAGCCAAAGGAACTTGAAATCCGAGAAGGCAGCCCTAGCTACAGACATATCCATGGATGATGATGTTGATGATTCTTCTAATTCCGACAGCTCATCAGATAATGAAGAAATCGAGCTCCTAACATTTCATCAACTTGCTCGCAAACCTAAGGAAGGTGACTTCGTTCTGGTTGAGTTTTCAGGGAAACACTCAAGATTTTACATCGGGGAAGTGAAACGACATCTAGACGATGGGAATTATGAAGTAAAATTCTTAAGAAAAAATGCAAAAATGATAGGCAGTTTTTTTTACCCAGAGGATACAGATATTGCTTCAGTCCCCGCGAAATACAACAGATGACTGTTGCCGGTTCCCTGTGCATATGGCAAAGCAAAAAGACAACAGTCATATCTCAAATGTTCTGTAAATTTTGTGAATCTGATTGTGCTGTAGTGTTTTCTGGCATTAATTTTTTACTTTAGTGTTTATCAATGTATTTAACCAGTTAAAATAAATTCTTTTCATTGTGTCTCAGTGTGGACCACCATCTGTCTCTGCGTGGCCCACGGGTGGGCTACAGTGAGACGGTTGCAACTTGTTCACAATTTATTATTTTTACAGAAAAGTATGGATGCTTTAGAAATTCTAAGGGTATGAAATTGATGAGCAACAATCAACTTATATTTCAGTATATAAAGACATTTTCATATATTGAAAAATAAGACAGTATACTAAAATATATTTTTTCTGTCTCACTGTGGCCCACCCTCCGCTACCCTCGTCAATTCCTATTGGCTGAAAAATCAGGAGGGAAACTGCAGTATATTAAAATTTAGGAATTACTCGACAAGTGTATGATTTTTAATTCAGACTTCAGACTTCGAATTTTTAAGTACAACATTTTTAACCATCCCACTTACGCCTACCAGGTGACTGTTGTAAATCTGAGTAAAATGTCCATGTTTGGCCGACTGGGCAAAACGATTTGCTTTTATTGGTCCAACCAAGCACGCTGCGCTGTCTTCCTTGATCCAGATTGGCGACAAATTGTGATGATTGGTCCAAACGGGACGCAGCTCAGAAAGCAAACTAAGGAACCACGTCTACGACTGGATATAAGATAAACCCCTACACCGCCTTCCTAAGAAATCCTCATAATTTAATAATTTCAATTATAAATTTATCGCAGTTTTCTTTCACGCTTTACCAACTTGGCAAATCTATAATTGAAGAAGGAAGAATAACATCTTCAAGAATTGTATTTTCATGAACGCATTGGTGACCAAGGAGGCTTTTCAGCGTACAGTTCGTGTATTGTACCTTACATACAGTGAAATGGTAGACAACTGTAATGTCTAGCGAATGCGAGGGTCGAACCTGCGACCTCCTTAAGGGCACATTTGTAATGCCTGCCAAGACACTGCAATAGAAACCTTCCTTGAAGCGCTTGCCAAATTAGCTCAGTTGGTAGAACAGCGTCGGCCAAAGCAGGAAGTGACTGGTTCGACTCCCGCATTTGTCAACCAATGTAATTCTGTATGTTCCATCTTCAACTCTTTGTTCGATACAAGACCAGAGTAAAGTTTTATTGATTCTGTCTCTGCACTAAGCTGTGAGGCACACTCCAGTGACCTTTGTGAATCCCACCACACAATACTCGGTGGGCTGTTTGCGGCTCAATGCTTCTTTCTTGTGGAGGACTTGGCAGTAAATGGTCACCCCTAGAACGTGGGACGACAAGGCTCATTGCCTTTGCCCTTCTTACACAAGAGAGAGAGAGCGGGGTTTCTTCATCCCCTGCCCCAGGTTTGGGACATAATGAGCCCTTCATTAATGGAACAGATGGGATTGGGGACATACAGGTAGGGTGGGCCCGACAACATGTTTATACTGGCGGAGGGGTTGTGAACTGACTTCTCCCGTCTCCTCTCCCGTACAAACTGCGCCTTGCCTTTTGTGGTGCAATCGACTAACCCGTTGCACAGGAAGGTTTATCTATGTTCAAGTACCTGGAGTGTTTCTTAAGGTGGTGAATAATAATAATGTATGTATTTATCGTATGATGAACTGATACATAGCTATACATTTACAAATATAAGTTATATAGTAAGGCATAATCTCAAGTTCGTAGTCTGAAATGATTAATTTACAGCTATACATCCAAATGGAGAAGCCAGTCAACAGCCTCTTGAGGTAGCCTGTGTAGATCTTCCAGTGTACCACTGAAGGCTCTGAGGGGACAATCAAGCGTTATGTGATCTATAGTCTGCTTCTCTTCCCCACAGCTGCAATTTGGAGAGGACTTCAAATCCCATTGATGTAGTATACCTCCACAAATAATAATATTAATAATAATAATAACAATATCTTTCCATAAAGTGAAGGTTGTAGGCTTGCAACTCAAGACCAAGTCATCCCTACAAGGAACTACCTCACGTTCATTGTAAAAGATCCCTCTGTAAGTTCCGCTATGATTGTCAAGAGTCAGAAACAATACAGAATATTACATCTGCATGTAGGCATTTCCTGGCGACGGAGTACAAACAAAGGCATGATGCAGTTGCTAAAACCTTGCATCAGGAGTTGGCTGGTAAGTTTCAGCTTCTAAGAGGAAAGAAAATTCCGTATCACCAATATCAGCCAGAGTGTGTTCCTCAAGACTGTGAAAATCCCCATAAGAAGTAAAAAACTCACGACTCGGCCGAGAATCAAACCTGTGGTATTTCAGTCTAAAGGCAGGGGTCCTATCCTCTTAGTCACGAAGTCGAATACAAATAAATAAATAATAACCAGTAGGCACGTCCAAAACTGTTAGTATATTAGGCTCCATGAATAGAGCAACTTCTACCTGACACCTGCCATCCGCAGTGACAGGTTCATGAGGGGTTACTTCTGGTGATAGCTACCAATATGTTGAGCAGTTTTCTCTATGAACCTCCCCCCCCCCCCCCCCCAACCCAGTGTTTCACTAATAAGGTGGGGTGGCATGTACCAGCTCGCCTTGGGTCAAATTTATGGTTTTATGGTTTCTTGGAGGCACCTAAATGTCCATGTTTTAATATTTTTTTAAATGTGAATGCGAGGTTCTTTCCTGATGCTAAATAATACCTCACGCGGTATGGGTGATTGTTTGTTATGTGTATCAAAGGGTAACTTACCTGAAATACGTTGACAAATGTGTTGGTTCCATTACAGTATGATTCATCTATGCTGGGTTAAGTTCCCATTCCTAGCATTGTTTCCATATTGTTTAAGAAAGAGAAATAAGTAAATTAAACATGCCCGCTAGAACACATTGTTGAATGCTCACCTCATAAACAGTATATAAAACTACACCGTGTTTGCTTCGAGTAGAGAGATAATGTAATGTTAATCGACAGCGAAAAATATACATTTAGTCAATATAATTATTATTTGTTTTCCAATGTACTGGTTTCGGACACATTATTCCCTTCATCAGCAAATGTAATTAATATTTATAAACATAAGCAAAAAATGAAGTTGCAAGTTTGTGAGATAATGTGATAAAGGTAAAACAATAGTTTTCGAAGCTTTTCTAATAATATTCATCAAGTAATAATTTAAATTATAAAAAAGTGAGGTTAAATACTATTTCTAAAATGTTATCTATCTAAATTATTTAAAAATAATAAAAAACGAATTAAACCAATCTGTTAAAAATGTTGATTAATATAATTGTTTTTTTCAAAAGCAGCTCGATGTAGGAAATGCCAATGTTGTGGAAACGATGTATAAGTACAGTGTAAAATTTTGTCTTTTGAAGTTGGAAAAACGTTTTATTATTGTCATTTTTTGCTAACGTGAAAATATCGCTTTATGATCACGTTGCTGTGAAATTGCTAATCAAAAAATTTTGTTGTTAAAGGTTAACATTTGATCATGGAATAATGTGTAAAGATGTTACTAGTTCTTTGTGTAATGTTGTAAAATATTCCACACGACTTTTAAGATACGGTAGCTAACAACAGGTTAGATAACTGCCTGCTGGTTAGCACCCTCTGTTTGCTTCAGTAATTCGCCTATGGTGTATTTGCTGTTCTTAAGTAGGCCTCTGCTTGGTGCTGCTACCTAGTGAAAAGATTTATTGTAGACGATTAGTTATTAGGTAAGGTATCGAAATCAAGATCAACAGACGTGAAAATATTATCAAAAGAAATATTTCGTTATTACGTTATCATAAAATACGTGGGATATAATGTACAGCAACTCTACTGCAGACAATTAGTGTTGCTATTTGTGTTTGTATTCGGAAACCAATGAGCAGGCAGATATGCGATTCAGCTGGCAGTGGATGAGATGAAGACACG
Source organism: Meconema thalassinum (assembly GCA_946902985.2). NCBI lineage: Eukaryota > Metazoa > Arthropoda > Insecta > Orthoptera > Tettigoniidae > Meconema > Meconema thalassinum. Next base: position 1,377,985,389 of record OX336388.2, on the reverse strand, counting down.
TTATTGTGAGTGCGTCGCTAGTATGTCATGATCTGTGATGCACTGATACGAAATTTCAAACAAATAATATATATTTAATGCAACAGGCTATTCATCTAGCAGTGGAGAGATAAAGGCAAATATCACAAATTGTGAGTGCGTCATCAGTAGAGCTGGGGTTATTATGTAGTATCAAGTGGTAAAATATGTAGAATGGGCAAAATATGTAATATAAATTTTCCATTCTGTCAGTTACAAGTTACAACACACGTAACACAATTTATATCAAGTTTTGTAGCACAATGAACAATAAATGTTTCATGTTCTCTGGAGTCATATAACAATAAATAACATAGATGATCAATACAAACTTATAATTTTCTTACTTTCAACACACGAAGAACTTTTACGCATAACATTTTGCAGCACAGTGAACAATTGCGTATATTTCGATGTTCTCTGGGGGTAATTGAAAGACGTTTGCCACTCAGAATATTTTTAGCCTACTTTTCACATTTTGCAAAAATGAGGAAAAAGTAGACTTATGAGATCGATCCGGGAAAATGTGTGTCTGTCTGTCCTTCTGTCTGTCTGTCTGTCTTTCTGGCTGTGTGTGTGTCCCCACCTATCAACTCCTAAACGGCTGCAGCAATCGAAACCAAATTCAGTATGAGTAAAGATGCATACCGGAATAACTCAAGCTCAAATTTGAAAATGATGTCAGTGCTACCAACTGCTGAAAAAACCGCACTAGAAATTTGAGCTCCATGTTGGATATCTTGGAAGGTATGCATGGGAGCTATTGCAAAATTGGCACTCATGTAGATAATACCATTTCAGTTTAATTTTCAGGAGGCCATACATGACAGTGTAGCCAAAATAATTTTAAGCCTTCTGATAGGTCCATTTCTTAAATGCATATAACTTCTACACTATCAATTGGATTTCAACTAAATTTTGTATGTGATATGTTTTCATAAACAGATATGACTGAGCGTATTCTTAACAGCCACCAGGGCTGCCAACTGTAAATAATTTCTCTCTCTCTCTCTTTTTTAAAATCCAAATACCAATATATCAGAAAGTATGCAATCCGACAGCTTTAAACTATGCACACGTATAGTACCTGACATTTTAGATTTATTTGGAGTAACTTATATACGTTAGTTCCACCAACATGATTCTAAGCCTGCTGATAGGACCAATTTTTAAATACATGTAACTTCTATACTATCAGCTGGATTTCAACCAAATTTCGTATGTGCTATGTGTAACATAACAGATATGACTATAAGTATTCTTAAGAGCAATCAGGGCTGCCAACTGTTAAAAAAATGTTGTCTATAATTTTTTACCCTAATATCAATATATCAGAAAGTATGCAAGACAACAGCTCTAGCCTTTACTTTGCACACGTATAGCATCTGACATTCTAGATTAATTTGGAGTAATTAATATAAGTCAGTGTTGCCAACATGATTCTATGCCTGCTGATAGGTCCAGTTTTAAAATACATGTAACTTCTATACTAACAAATGGATTTCATCCAAAATTGGCACAACAAGATATCGTAATATTTCAGATTATTTCTGACCAGCACACGCATGCCATTGTTGCCAACATGCTTTTACGCTTGCTGATAGATCCAATGTCTAACTACATGTAACGTCCATTGGACTTCAACCAAATTTTGTATTCTGTACCTTAAGAGATGGAACTAAGAATATATTCAGTCACCAGGGCTGCCAACTGTAGTGCTCTATTGGGCTACATTATACCAGGTATATTTCGAACTAATTAGACATTTCGATATTACCAACTTAATTTCATCATTATTCTGGATATGTTCATATACTGTAGATTGATCATTGGCATGAATATTAATTTTAAGAAAAGTAGGCTCTTTAGTTCGTCACGGAACTTCTTGTTATATGAAGAGAAAGGTCTTTCGACGGCACATGATTAACTGCGGCAAATTTCAGGAGGGGGAGTTTTGATGTAGAAATGTCCTTGGGTGGGTAAACATCGTCTCAGAATTTGGCGCACGCTGTTAAACGTTGAATAACCAGGATTTCTCTTCTAAGCATTTTGAAATGTATTCAATACAAGTCACGGGGCGGAAACACGGCCGATCCTAATCCCCTGTCGTTGTGTGTGTGCGGTCGGGAGGTGTGCAAGAGGACCTTGTAGTGTAGCTGAATACCAATCACATTCCCAAATTGCTAGGAGTATAGTGATATCTATTTCTGTTATTATTTGCCCATGCCAAGAGAATAATGAAATGAAAATCCACAGCCTGTTTCCAGTCTCCGACCGGGTCAGGAATGGAATGAATCTAGCGGCGAGGATATGGACTGTGCCGGCTGCCGAGGCCTGACGCACTCCTCTGGGGCAATGATTAAATGAATGACAGATGAAATGAAATGATAGTGGAGAGTGTTGCTGGAATGAAATTTTGACAGGGAAAACCGGAGTACCCGGAGAAAAACCTGTCTGCCTCCGTTTTGTCCAGCACAGATCTCACATGGAGTGACCGGGATTTGAACCACGGATCCAGCGGTGAGAGGCCGGCGTGCTGCCGCCTAAGCCACGGAGGCTTCCAAGAGAATAATATTAGTCTAATAAAATATATATAAATAATAATAATAATAATAATAATGTTATTGGTTTTATGTCCCTTTTAATTTTTAGGCTTTTAGAGACACCGGGATACCGGAATTTTGCCACAAAGGGGATTTTTAGCGTAACAGTAATTCTACTGACGCGGGTCCCTCGCAGCTGCACACCCTTAAATACAATTTGACTGCACCAGGATTCGATCCTGAAAACTAGGGCACATCTGGCGAGAACGTTACCTCTGTACCACGCAGCCAGTCATGCCGAGAGAATCTGCGCCCCTAATGAAACAGCTAACGGAGTTCACATCCCAGGCATAACTTAGTACGATATAAAGAATATTGGAGGTCAAGAACTGTATGATTAGAATATGTTAGACAGATTGCTTCGGCTGTAGGGTCAGTAGCTATGTAGAGATGAAGTTGTTAGCTCAGGACAGGGGTACAAGGATGGCTGCATCAACCAGTCTAGGGACTGCAGACCCCAGCAGCAGCAGCTTGAAACGCAGGAGATTTGGATTTGAGCACCGATGGTGGCTTCTTCATTCTTTCTTGCGCCTCAAAGTATTTTTCTCCTTGAACATATTCTGGCCAATACAGTCTTTAGAGAAGGATGTGTTATATGTGCTCCCCACATATACAACATTATATGCCCAATATAACTAATAACACCGCTGTGCCTCAGATGACTAAGTAAGAAGTTATGATACTTGATGGCCCGTACTTTAGAAGGGCGAGACGCGAGGAAGAGGGAGGAGTTGTATGAGTCTTCTGCTAGAGCGTTACCTTCTACTATCATATCTCCAATACATTGGCCTGCCAGGCCTGGCCACCTGGCTATGGCTTTACGAGACAGCGACTTCAGAGAGAACCAATCTTCGTTCTTCCGTAGCGGAACAGTTTTCGGCAATGTTTTGAGCACAGATAATATTAATGATGATACCGTGCCGCTCGTTGTAGTTATGACGGTCCGAACAGGCCAAGAGTGAGTAGCTTTAAGCACCAGGGAGCACTCGGGCCACCACGTCAGGCAATGCCAGTAAGCGGGCGAATGCGAAGGGGGAAGTCTTTGCTCTTTCTCACACACTTTGTATCTTGAATGTCATGGACTTAACACCTTTCACAAACTCCTTTACGATGCGAAGGGAAAATGATGCAGTGTTTCAGTGACACTCGACTTCCTCCCATTGGACAAGTGAATTAGCGGTGGCCTCGTCTCTCACATGTAATTATGTGCTTACGGGAACATGGACTCCACTCCTATGTGTCAGGAAACGTAGGAAAAAAACCCTCTCAAGGCTAGCTTATGTAATGATAGCACTTTACTTCTTTTTGCACTAATTATCGACAGTTTCAGTTTGAACACGTGCCTTGACGTCATTGGGACGCAACAGCCACGAAGCAATCATACTACGGTCGAACGGTTTAGTGTCTCAGTCTTTCTTCTATACTTCGAAATGACCTCGTAAGAATGATAAACAAATTGCAACAGGTTTCCACATGTGTGAGGGGCAATCAAATGAAAACGGGTCCGTTACCAAAAAGTGTCATTAGCAGAGGTCAGCTGGATCCATGCTTGGTAACGTATTTGTGTTCTCCGTGAGTCGCCCTTGAAGTAATTACGACATCCGGAAAATATCGACATATCTTCGCGTTTCACATACGGTACCTCAGACCACCGTCAGTTCAAAAGTATGTGAAAAATCGAATCCATTCAAAGTTCATTCTATTCTTAGGATAAGGACCAAAACTTGTCTTAGTAAAGATTTTTGATAGCGCCAACCATTGACCAAATAGGTAGGGAAAATGGAGTTTTTAGAGAAAAAAAAATCATACCTACCTTAATAGGCATAATATCAAAACCGTTTAAAATGGATGGTTGGTTTTTAAGTTTAGGGGCTGCGACAACGCGGTCATGTAGCCCCGTGTACTTTGGGTGTGTGTAGAATCTGTCTGATAACCGGTGTTAATTGTGATGACTGTATTAGTGTGTGTTACCTGTTTTTTAATTTAAGTACTGCAACTTAGAATTTTTCAAATAGTTCCTACTTTTGCCGCCAAGCGCTACCGTCAACGACTACTAGGCCAAGTTCAGGACTTAACTACAAGACGCCACCGCAGTCGGCTCTTGGCAAGGAACATAGAAACCTAAGAGCGTTGTTTACATTCTTAACCTATCCAATTTAGCTTCACACAGGTGCAATTAGTGGAAGGTTCTTTAACATGCCATAAATCTATGACATGGGACCGCCGGCTTTACTTCCCCTCCGAAGGAAGGCATACTGAGGGATTTTTAACGCTCTTAAAAAATCCGACGGCTTCGGCCGGGTTTGAACCCGCTATCTTGGGCATAGAAGCTCAGCATGCTACCGACTACGCCACCAAAGCCGCCTTTTAAAATGGTCAATACTCCTCTAAGTATTTTTGATATGAGGCACCCTTACGTCAAGGGGTGAGCAAAATATTTTTGGAAATACAGTAATAAGAGTAATAACAGTATGCTATACATGTGGCACTTTTGTAAGTATACAACAATTGGCAAATTTAGTGAATTCATTTTTTTTTGCCCGGTGTAATCTACCTCCCCCTTCCGGCGTGCCGAGAGGGGATTTTAGATTGGATGCGTCTATTTTACAAGGCCGCTATGATGGTTGATAGTTGTCATTCTACCAATTTCTTAGATATACATTATTTTTACTAATATGAAAAATGGAGCGTAATTACATTTCTTTAATACATATGAAAATAATAAAAGCCGAACATTGGTACCAAATCATTTTTGAGGAAAACATTGCACCGATGTTTATAACAACCACTGTGTTAGTTTCATAGATTTTCACTCAGAAATAAGACTAACCCTCAAAATATTAGTTTAAACTGCGTAAATATACTGTAGGCTACTTAATGAATCTTTTCTCGGATATAGACAACTTGCTTATGATAAAAATGTGTTGTTTTGTTTCTTAGATAATGACGTTTAAGTTACTATTGTGAAACAATATTTTCATTAAGCTCTCAGTTTTATCTATAAATCATTTTTTTAAATCTCTTAAATGTATAGAATTTCCTGTCAGACATGGTGATAAATACCACGATATAAAAATGTTAAAAGACTACTCCGCAGGAGTATGCATTGCGTTGATGTTGAAAATACTATCAGTTTTGAATAGTCTAAAGTTACGTGGTGATATGAACATATCTATTAGCTTTCCTTATTGACGATTTAATCTAAATAAAATAGCAAAGGGTATGTAGTAAATTTACTACACCGTAGTCAGTACTAATAAATTAATATTAATTAATTAATTAAATGTACCAGTTTGGAATTCCACAGCATTTTTAAAGACATAGGCTATTTGACTGATTTGTAGGAATATACAATACCAACTATTTATACATACGGGGGCGTGGTGGCTCAGCGGTCTAGCTGTATGCCTCTCACCAAGGCGGTCCGGGTTCGATTCCCGGTCAATGCATGTGAGGTTTTTGAAGTGAAATGCCATGTCCTGTGGTTCGGATTCCACGTAAAAAGGCGGTCCCGTGGCTTATGATCTACAGATTGACGGTCACGTAAAACTACAAGCTTCCTTTCTTATTTATACATAAGCCTAGTATGCCATTTTTGCAGACGTTCTGCCGGTTCGTAACTTTTCCAGGAACAATCAGCTGAAAAGCAGACGTTCTGCCAGTTTGAAACTTTTCCTGGAACAACCAGCTGAAAGGAAGACTTTCTGTCGATTTGAAACTTTCCCTGGAACAACCAGCTGAAAGGAAGACGTTCTGCCAGTTTGAAACTTTTCCTGGAACAACCAGCTGAAAAGCAGACTTTCTGCCGATTTGTAACTTTTCCTGGAATAACCACATGAATAGTAGATTTTCTGTCGATTTGAAACTCTTCTGGAACAACCTGGTGAAATGCGTACTTCCTGCCGCCCCTGAAACATTTCCATTGGCACCAGCCTTATAATTGGGATTTTCTGCCATTAGCTAAAATTGTCCTGTCCCAACATGAACGCGACACTATATACAGTGTGTAGTCAGGTGAGAGTTATGTTATTCCTACTGCTTGCTGTTGTTTGCGAGGCTTCACTGTGTCGGAATATCGCTGTGCGATGTGGTCGAGGCGAGAAGCGACGTATCGCAAGCGCAATGAGCCACGATGAACTCCACTTCCGCCTCACTTGAAGCACACAAGGTTATCACCGATACTTAACACGACCTGATAACTTATCAGCTGCTCCATTGACACAATATGGCGCGCTTTATCACCACATTAGTACGAATAATTCCATCAAATATGATGTCATTCTCGCACACTTATATAAATACGCACCATTTTAATTCACTTCGGCGTGAAAGGCTGCTTAAAAGAATAGAAAGGATATTCATAGTTCAACCGTGGGGATGTGACATGCACAGTGAACTCTATTCGTGAGGCCATCAGCTGGCCTTGTAGAGCGAAAAAGGCAAACCCACAGTACTCTGTTTTCAGGGTTATTTTGCTTTGTACTGTACTGAGAAAAATGACCCACAATTTGAACAGGTTGTTCCATTTATTTTATGGTATGTGTATGTCGTAGTCAGATAATGAAATCCGTAATTTCATGACAATCCTAGACACTTCATGAAAAGCCGGCATGTGGTGCAAAAATGGACGCGTTTCTTCATGAAGTGACGGACCGGACCGATTTAGGCAGATGGTATAAGAAATAATTTTACATTATCAGCCGAAGCACTTCATGAATATCCGGTGTTTGTTCATTCAACTCTTCTTGAAATGACAGACGAAATGGAGTCGTACATTAACCTTTCGCCGTCATGTACGAACCATTCCAAGAAATAAACTAATGATTGTTTATTACGGTTTAACATGAATTTAGGCCTACACCAATAAAAAAACAATAATAAAACAACAGAACAATAACAAAATGTGTAGACTGAACAAAACAAATTAGAGAAATCGTTAATTGTCAAAAATAATCGTCAAGAAACAACAACATTTGAACCTCCATGGTAACTTCCATACTGTATAGTTCCACTATTCATTCTTAAAAGACACATGCAATTGGGGTTAGGGTTTGGTAAGAGGTGGCCGTAGCTTTCATTTAGGTACCATTCTAGCATTTGCCTAGATTAGATGTGGGGAACCACGGAAAACTACTTCTAGGACGGTTGAGATAGGAATAAAACCAACCTTGAACCCTCAGACCTGTATTAAATTTCTTGGAAGAGCTGGTAATCGAAACCGGACCTCCACGGTGGTAGCCAAGAATGATAGGAGGTGGGTTCGATTCCCACCCCAGCCATCCTAGAAGTGATTTTCTGCCGTTTCCCACCTCTACTTCAGGCAAATGCCGGAATGGTTACGAATTTAAGGCCACGACCGCTTCCTTTTAATACCAATCTCAATCACAAATACACACACTACTTAAGTTCCCACAATAACACAGGTTATCAGAGAAATTCTATACCCACCCAAGTGCTCGGGACTGAATTACCACGATGTCGCAAACCCCTAAAATGCATCAACGACATCAATCACACACCATATCATATCATATCATATCATATCATATCATATCATATCATATCATATCATATATCATATCATATCATATCATATCATATATCTTTATTTACCGGGTGAGTTAGCCGTGGTCGTTACGGCGAGGCTGCAGGCAGTCGCTCACACCCGGGAGGTGAGGAGGTTTGAATTCCCCCGCCGGCAACCCTGAAGATGGTCTTCAGTGGTTTCCCATCTTCCTTCCAGGTAAATGCCGGGGTTAGTCCCTAACTATAGGCCACAGCCTCAACCTTCCAAATCCTCGTCCTTACATTCATACTTTCCTCCCCAGATAACACTCCACACGCGACGGTACTTGTAGCTCACTCCATGGGTGTCCGCATAGAAGCAGCTGCAAACCCTGGCGAGCCAAACATGTCCTCGGACACTCAAAAGGCATACATTTAAAAAAAAAAAACACTTCATTTGTAGTTATTCGCTAAACGGTTCAACTAAATACAGCTAGAACTCCACTTCCACTGCCATTAGTTGAGTTAATGTCTGTTTTAATTTACAACCATTATAAACGTAACATTACATTCGAAGATGAAGAAGAAGAAAACGAAGAAGCAGCGTCCGATGAGCTCATGAAACTTGGATCAGTTTTATACATACCATTCTGTTCTTATGAATTAACTTCTCCATTTTATCTTTGAGTTTACGGAAAGCCGTTCAGTTCTCCTTATAAAAGCTATAACCTCGTGAAATTTAATGATGTTCTGAATCTTTTAAAACATTTAAGTTGCTTGAAGCTTCAAGATGAAAGATTAAAAAGTTTGCTTTCAAGACATCTAACAACATGGAGAATATAAAATATCTCGACTGTAATTACATCCCGTCTACCTGTTTAGATACTCTTAAGTAATAAGGAGCAAGTTATTACGTCCTGTGATCTTGCTGAGTCACTTGAGGAAAGTAAACGAAAATACTTTTTAATGAAATATCTCGATTGGTTTCACTTAAATATGTGAAAACTCAGATGTACATTGAGAACGTGAATGCGTAACTTCATTTCCTTTTGTGCATTGAAGCTTGAATTCTGTTCCGCGGATAAAGATTTAGAAGTTACGGTACCGCTATTTTCCTGGACGTTATTTCACAACATGACATCAGCTCAAAATTTGTGAGTGACCACAAGAATCATGAATTCTGCCCGTACTAATTATCAATTGGGGCCGATAGCCTAGATGTTAGGCCCCTTAAAACAACAATTATCATCATCATCATCATCATAATTATCAGTTGTATTGACGTCCGAAACGGGGGAGGAGCTTACGGTCAGCTGTTTGCAATATGGCGGCGATATAGTGACGTGAAGTAATTGGGTGTGCGTTTGTTATGGCTTCAAATTTATGATGGTAAAATACTACATATTTCCTTTCATTGATAGAAATATTTTTATAATCAATTTAAATGCAGTGCCTAATTACTACCAGTTAAAAATATTACCCACATGTAGATAGTTAATTTACTGTCTGCTGTTACATATACGAAGCCTGTACTTGGGAGCCTAACGGTATCGATGTTTTTATTAATTTCACAATATATATATATCTCTCTCACATAACACAAAGGACGACTCCCTGATAATAAATTGAATCAAGCAACCCTGAATTTGCATGAATATTTTGGGTTCAAAGAAGCGTTACTTGGGATGTTCAAATCATACTTCAATATTGCAAATATTGACCTAGGCCCTACATACTTGCTGTTCAAAGACAAGAATGTTAATTTATTAATCTCTTGCCACAGGCAAGTTAAAATGGAGACATCCTCTTTATCAATATATTTAATTAAATATTTAAAATACAGATATTTAACAAAGCTGGAGTCTCCATTTGAACTTGTCATAAGCAAACGGAACAGATCAAAAACTACACTTTAAGCCAAATCAAATTCACTCCTCAGCTCGACATAAACCATAATACCAATTAAAACCTATACAAAACATACTCTCCTTACTGTTGTACAACTTTCAAACCAACTATTCGCACTCAAAACTGTAAAACCCTGAAATGGGAACTAATTCAAGTTAGAATAGCCTAGGCCGGCCCGGTCTCCTGCTACATTACCGCATATGTATACTTAACATCACTATAACTTCAAAATTACGGCTAAGTGACCTATCTGCCTAAGTAGTATAGGTGTTGCCGGCCTGCCTGGGATGATGGGTCACCAAACCGGTACTTAAAACTAAGATTTAACATTTTAATTAACTAAATTCAACAGTAGGGAGATCATAGCCAAAAACACAATTTAAGCCAAATCATACTTCAATGACCAACATACTTGCTGTTCAAAGGCAAGAATATAAATTCTCTGGCAAATTAAGGCTAGGAACAGCATTTTTCTTAAGTTTTCTAACCATTCGGCTATTGTCAATCGGAAGAACCCCTAAAATAAGTTTACGAAGAGCGGATTACATTCTTTGTACGGCACAGAAGTAATAGGCTATAAGTTTATCAGTATTTTTGATGTAGCTAAATCCATGTGAATACAAATGGGAGACAACAACTATCAATAATCAACAGTACCGGTGGAAAGAAGTCGTCTTCACAAAAATGCAGACTGCACACTGTCATGTAACATGTAACACGTTTTCCAATTGACAGCGCCGAAGCCCATCTTTCTCTCTGAACTTTTTGTACAGGAAAGTAGTGAAGATATTTCGTAGCCGTTTTATACGATTTGCAACCGTATACAGAGCAGTACCTCCTCGAATTTGACAAATTTATTTCCGTTTCCATCACGACGTCAATGCTTCACCATCTAAATAAATCTCACCAGTCACAATGTTACAGCTTCAACATTCTGCCGCGTGGCTGCGCCATCCAACTTTTCTGACGTCAATAGGCAACACTGAAAGAATGGCTTCAAAACTTTGCATATTTTGAACTAAAGTTTGGACTACCGTCATCAATGCTGAAGCTGGTGTTGCCATAGAGGAGAGGGACCTCTTACCCCAATATAAACCTGATGGTCTCATTCAGAGCATGCCTCCTCCGTGTGTGGGGAGGACTACTCAAGACTGATACTGATCAGTGATCATGAGTTACAGATTTTCAATGTTTTTGTTTTCAAAAGGGACACTTAGAAGCGAGCTCGCTTTGTTTTGTACCGTTTCATTGTTATCTAACCACGATTGTTATTGTTTTCAGAAGGACTGATGTTTAGTTTGTTAATAAGTTATTGTATAAACCTCAATGGGTTTACTATAAGAAGTCATTGTAGTAAATTATATATATTCCAAACATTTGTTGAGCAGTGTAGTTGTATAATAGATAACGAAAAATAATACCTTTAGTCAATAAAATGTATATTCATGTACAGTAATTCAATGTAGCCTACCGGTTTCGGTCACCTTCGTTAGCAAATGTAATTAGTAGAAAATGAAGTTGCAAGTCTGTGTGATATTTAAATTTTTAAGAAGGTTAGGTTCAAAACTATTTATAAAAATGCTAACTACCAAAATTATTAAAACATGTACTAATATCTAATAAAACCAGATCTGTTACAATTTTGATATGGAAAAATATCTTGAAAGCAGCTCTAGCCTAAGTAGGGAATACCAATGTTGTGGACACGATATATATACTGTAGGTACAGTGAACATTTTGACTATTGAGGTACTCGAAGTGGAATTACTCTATTTTATTTTACTAACTATTTTCACAGTAACATATCATAAAGCTTTTTTTTAACGGAAGCATATGATCACAATAAAATTACAAATAAACCCACCTCAAAAATTTTCAATGTACCATTACACCAGTTCCACATCAATGACATTTCCTCTTCGAGCTGTCTTTTCAAGAGATTTATCTTTCATCGTTAATCTAAAAATTGTAACAGATCTGATTTTTAGTCTTTTAGAGCAGCATTTCCCAAACCTTTTTGAGTGTGTACCACTTTAAGAGATGAGAATCTCTCGCGTACCACCTAATAGTTGGGAGATATAGTAACCATAACCCCCACCACGACTATGTAGCAGACCAAAAGATGGATTGTAAATTGTGTTTGTTAGATTGTTGGAGTTACAGTTCAAATAATAAAAATTGTGTCCAGTTGTTTTAATATTTATTACAATAAGTATTCAATTCAAACATTCAGAAATGACACTGTACAAATAATATTAATAAAAAACTCTTAATTATTAAACATAAAAACCATTCAACTAACAACTTCAGTGTGAAGGCTGAGCTTGAAGATTAGAAGTCAACTTAGGAATGTCTAGTTTAAGATTGCTGAGTCTCAAACGAAGATCGTTTTCCACTCTAAGGAGCCTATTCCGGTATTTATTCTTGAGATAAACAAGTGAAGAAAATGCAGTCTCACACAAGTACGAAGTACTGAAAGGCAATAAAAATCTAACTGCTTTGTCAGCTATGTCTGCATAGTCTGCACTCCTCTCAATCCAAAAGTTCACAAGAGCCATTTTGAAAAAAAAAAAAAAATGCCTTAGTTCTGGATCACAATTCAATTCATAAAACTGCTCCTTATCTTTGACCATAAAGCCCTCGGGCAACATATCAATGTTTTTATATTTTTATATTTTTCGTAACGTATCTAATATTTTTAGCCTATTTTCAATTTTGAAAAAATAGGCTTATGAGATCACCTTTCGTCCGTGTGTGTGCATGTGTGTGCATGTGTGTGTGTGTGTGTGTGTGTGTGTCCCCTAATAAATTCTAAACGGCTGGAGCGATTTCAATGAAAATCGTTAAGTTCATAGCACTATTCCGGGCGACCTCGACCGTGCCCTTCAAATTTTGTTACGTCTCACCGATCCAACATGGCGGCTGTGCGAATTATTACACCAGCATTCAATATCTCCGAAACTATTACCGATATCACCCTGGATTTTTTTACGGTGATAAAGGGAACTACTAGACGTTCACCTATGCGATTCTTGAAAAACTGGTACCTACAAAACCAACATGGCGGCCAAGCGAAGTTGCGACGTTTAAATAGACGTTTCTCGCGATTTAACCAGCCAAACGCAATAAAACTTGGTATAGTATATGTTTATACACATTGTAATGCACCGACATCTAACTTCGTTCAATTGTTTACATAACCACAAGATGGCGGCTGTGCGAAATATTTCACCGGCATTCTATATCTCTGAAACTATTAGCGGTATCACCCTGAAATTTTGTACGGAGATAAAGGGCACTACTGGAAGTTTATCTATAAGATGTTCAAAAACCGGTTAACTACAAAACAAACATGGCGGCCAAGCGAATTTGAAAATTTAAATAGAACTTTCTCGCGATTTAACGTTCCAAACGCAATGAATCTTGGTACAGGAAATGTTTATACACATTGTAATGCATTGGTATCTAATTTATTTCAATTGTTTACATAACCTCAAGATGGCGGCTGTGAGAATTTTAAAATTAAGTTTTTACTTCTTGTGTCGTAATCATGCGATCGAATTGAAAGTTTGAATAATGAACCTACGCAATAATTTACCTTTAATGGTACATGACTCTATGGCCTATGCATTTAACAATCCAACATGGCGACCATCCGACATATTTAGACGGCTCTGAATATCTACGAATCTATTATAGCAATCAAACTGAATATTTTTATGTTCATAGGGGCTATGAACATAAGTTCACCTATAGGACTTTCAATAACCTGGTGATCACAAATTCAACATGGCGGCGACGCGAAGTATAAATATTCACATGGAGGTTTGTCGCAATTTAACCATCCGAGTGCAGTGAAACTTGGTACAGTAAATCCTTATATGAATGTTAATCCACTGGCATCTAATTAATTTCAATTGTTTCCATAACCACAAGATGGCAGCTGTACGAAATTTTAAAATCTCGTTGTTACTTCTTGTGTCCTAATCATGCGATTGAAGTTTGAATGCTACAAGTACACAATAATCTTCATGTAACAGTACATAACTCTAGGACCTACACATATAAAGTCCAACATGGCGACCATCCGAATATTTAGTCGGTTCTCAATATCTACGAATCTATTACTGCAATCAAACTGAAATTTTGTATGTTGATAGCGGCAGGTAACCTAAGTAGGATATATGAAAATAGGCTGTATAGTTCTTCACGGAACTACTTGTTTATATTTTTCGCAACATCACGGCGTACCACTGCAGCAGTACGATCGTACCACCAGTCTTCACAGTTTACAGTTTACAGTTTGGTGAACGCTGTTTTAGAGTATTTTTAATCATTTTAGATAGTTAGTATTTTGGAAATCACCCTTTTTTAAATACAATTTTGTGTCAATATTGCACCTTCATTTGTATCAACTACTGTTTTCTGCGGAAGAAGATTATAATGTAATCGAAACCGGAACAATGTACTCAAGAATTACAATTTATTGACTCACGGTATTATTTTTCCTATTTCAATATATTCATATGTTCACGCGAAAATAACACTTTTATAATCAGGTTACTGTGAAATTGTAATCAAAAGATAAGGTTGTTAGAAGTTAATATTTGAGCATGGAATAAAGTGTAAAGATGTTACTAACTTAGTTCTAGTGTTGCTAAGATTCAAGATGCCACGCACTTCTTTGTCGGTATTTCCTTTTTCCTGACTCCCTTGCCTAGGCTTTTAATCTTCTATTTCCCAACTTAATTTTTCACCATGTGTGCAAAGCTAATTCACTAGTCTACCTTTCTCTAGACTAATGGCACTCACTTCTGAGCGGCAAAGACTCGCCAGACGTGTAATAATAATAATAATAATAATAATAATAATAATAATAATAATAATAATAATAATAATAATAATAATAATAATAATAATAATAATAATAATAATAATAATAATACTGCAGACATTAACGGGCATTCATTCGAAATTAAAATTTATGGGAGAGATTTTCGCGGAGTTTGAAATTAAAACAGGGATTCGACAGGGTGATGGACTGTCACCAGTTCTCTTCAACTGTGTGTTGGAGAAGATTATACGGGAATTGGAAAAGGAACTGGATATGATAGGACTACTTAACGAAGTATACATTGGATTATCGAAAAGTGGTGTTAAGATCAATTCCCTTGCTTTTGCTGATGACCCCGCTTTATTGTCGAGGAATACTGACGCAGCTATAGAACAACTGAATGTCTTACAACGCCAAGCGGAGAAAGCCGGACGACAAATTTCTTTTGAAAAAAACAAGGTATATGACCAACATCAAAACAGCGTCTTGTCACCTGCAGACCGAGCATGGTAAGATAGACAGAATTGACAGCATTAAGTACCTGGGTGAAATCGTGAAACTAGAGACAGGGAGGCCAATAATACCAGTCGAGAGGATGGCTGCGGCTTTCCGCAGAACATACCCTTTATACAAGAAGAAAGCCATCTCGAAACTGGCTAAATTACGGCACTATAATACAGTGATAAAAACGGAATGCCTAGGCCAGGGTTTCTCAACCTTTTTCAACCATCGTACCCCTTAAAAAAATTAAACATCTACTAATCTTTCTTAGGTAGTAATAATGGTTATTAAAAATGTAAAAGGTATTTAGTTAGAATGGTTTAACCTTTTTAATTTTATAAGGAAATATATTTTAATAAAACAAAATATAGTTGTTTTTCAGTTCCTTTTCCCAAAGGGTGATTTCTGCAATCATTGCGTTAGTTTTCTTTTCAACATAGAACATATCAGAAACACTACCATGCATACACTTATTCCAAATGTCAGTTTTTCAAAATTATCACTTAAATGGGCCAATTTCAAAAGCCAACCAAAGTCATTGACCACTGGTGATAAATTAGAATTGTGCTCGGTAAAGAAAAGATGCAATTCTTTGTGGAGTTCAAATATACGCGCCGTAAATAACTCACACGGTAGTCACGGCACGAAGCTCACTGCGCATGTGGATCGAGTAGAAGGATGGCCTGCCGCGTACCCCCTGAAATGTTTCGCGTACCACAGGTTGAGAACCCCTGGCCTAGGCTATATGCTAGTGAATGCCTCCACATGACAGAGAAGGCGGGTTTGAGGGACGCTGAGAAATTCGAAAGAAAGATCCTTCGTAAGGTAATGGGTCCAAAGATCGTGGACGGTCAATACAGTATACTGTAGGTTGCGAGGAAGGGAAGAACTCTACCAGGGCAATGAAATGCTCTTGGGATCAATGAGAAAACGGAGACTCAAATTCTATGGGCATTTATTTCGAATGGATGAGCGGAAACTTACGAAGAGGATTATTAGAATACTCGACAGTAGACCTAAGGTGTGACAAATGGTTCAGGTCAGTTATCGACAAACTCCAAGGATTCCATGACGAACGAGAAATGAACAGGGGTTGGTCGGAAGAACGAAAACAGGCTGCCAGAGAAAGAATGCGAAGATTTTGGGCAGCGAAGAAGGCTTCCAATAATGTGTAATTGTTACCTAACGTGGTCATTTAAGTCCGCAAACAAACTAATAATAATAATAATAATAATAATACTGCAACTAATAATAATGATAATCTAGCCACACTAAATCTTCCCATATACTGTATACTCATACTATAGCACAAAAGGCTGCAATTCTGAAGACCTGCAGCATCATGAGAGGATTTTTGAGTACACGCTAGGATTTTCTTGGACCCTCTTTAAAAAGGAGACGCGGAAGATAACATACTGGAAACAATTAACTGTCAAATTTCCATGTTATATAGTTTGAAAATGTATGCTTTAGGCTTACTCAGTTTCTTGTAGTCCACGTTATGTCCCGTTGTGAGTAAGTTGGGTAAATAAAGAAATTATAATATTAAAGATACTACTAGACTACTACTACTACTACTACTACTACTACTACTACTAATAATAATAATAATAATAATAATGATAAAATAATAGTAATATTACTAATAATAAGTTGTTAATAATAATAATAATAATATCTTCGCACAAGGTATTTGCTTGAAGTGAGTGAGAAAAATCACGAAAAAAAACCGTATGGACTACCGATTCTCAATGTAGGTTAGATTCAAACCACTCTACTTACGATTTTCGAATCTACACTTATAGCAATTAAACTACAATATTTAACAGGCGTGATCGATAGGTCATTAAGTAAGGACGTAAAATGAAAGTTATATTCGGTACGATACTTTCTTCTCTCCACCAACTTCTGGCTATTCATTATCATTAACAATACTCTTTATCACGTATCGACTTGTCATTACCGTGGAGCTACCCCGCCCATTATAGCAGGGCTATGAATTTCAAAGTGCGCTATGTATTTCTTATGAACACGAGACATGAACTGGGAAACCATCAACGAGGCTCATGAATTATAGTAATTGGCTGTGGCAGGGAGTCGAGTGAAAGAACGATCTTACAAATTCTATTAAATTAACATGAAAGTACATAACTGTTTAAAACTGCACAAGTACAACAGCAGACACACTGAATGGCGAGCTACCGAATTAGAGAATTAAAGGAATGATGCTATTCACGGCCAAATCTTATAGGATTTCGCGACCACCTCGTGGTGTAGCGGCTAGCATTCCTGGCTGTTGTCCCGGAGGTCTGGGTTCGATTCCCAGCTCTGCCAAGAAATTCAATTCTGGTCTGAGGGCTACACTCAGCCTCGTGAGTTAAACAAAACAAGTCTAGGAGATGTAGGTTTGATTCCCATTTCAGCCGTCTTGGAAGTGGTTTTCCGTGGGTTACCTCTTCTATTCCAGGCAAATTCTGGGATGGTTCCTAACCCAAGGCCACGGCCACCACATCCTTCCCATTCCTCATCTGAATTACAAATACACACACTACTGTAACACAGCCATCACAATAGCACAGGTTATCACACAAATTTCCCACACAACCATGTAGACAGCAATTAATACCTGATGGCGCAAACATGCGTGAAACCGAAAGCAAAGAGGGGAAAGGAGGAGAAGGAAGGTACTGGAGGGGGTCACTACGCTGTGCTCTTGGGAGACACTAACGTGCAATACTGCTAAAGTTACAGTAGGAGTCGATGTGAACGTTCCTCCCCTCTTAACCATGCTACAGCACACGGACTCGCCCGTATACAGAAATCGTTGCTTGCGCATGTACCATCAGGTAAGAATTACGGTAGCTTATACAAGGGGCTACGTTACCACGATGTCGAAAAGTCCCTAAATCAATCAACAACAAAAGTATAAACATAAACAATCCAGTCATTTGTCTTCAATCGGAAGATTGGTTTTATTGAAAATAAACATTTCATCGGATAATGTATTTTTATTATTTGTCTCTGATCCCCCTAGTCACCACCTGTAGTTACGCCACTGCCAAGAGCCCACTGAAGACTCTGACTTGGTGCACCTAGGTGAAAACCCGCAAAAAACCTAGGAGAATCACGGATTTTAATATTGCATTTATTTTGCAAGAAACAAATTACTATTTCGCAATTTGAACCAATTTTACATTTTATCGCGAATACCGCACTGCTGAAATTCAATCGTAGGAGTCATAGAATTATGATGACGATGATATTTTGGGCAAATATAAACCACAAGTAATCCTTCGTTGTGATGTAGCTTTACCTGGCGTTATGGCTGGGCTGAACTTTGCTGCCTATTGGCCCGATAACAGACACCGGCGCCGCGCCTCATACCACTCTCCTACCGACTCCACTCGACATGCACTTTCGCTCCATCGATTTTTCTCTATAAATTATTAAAATGGAGACCTCTTAAATATTTGAAGAGCACTTTTTCCGGGCAAGAGTGTTGCTGTCAAACACAGTGGACACATGTGCGTGCCCCTACTCGTCTGTCGCTGTGATGGCATGATCAACTCCTTCACGTACCTATTGTGTGTATACGAGACAGAAGACCTCGATGTTCCACTCGTTTAAACAACAACCAGCGCCAATCACCATACCTAACAAGCAAACTCTACACGCTTAATGCGAGTCTTAAAACTTGGGTGATTAACTTCTGTTGTAATTTCATTCGATGGGGTTGAATATTGTGGTCATTCTGCCTCGTGTATTCTAGGCAAAAACAAGTGTGCTGCCCATACTCCACGGAGTGAATAATAATAATAATAATAATAATAATAATAATAATAATAATAATAATAATAATCCACCTGAACCTCGAAAAGAAGCACTGGTCAAGCAACAATGTTCTGCCTTACTATCAATATATTCCTGATACTGTTTTGGAGAACGGTACACACAACCTACTCTGGGACAGGTCAGTGATCACAGATAGACCTATATCAGCAAACAGGCCAGACATTATTCTTATTGATAAAGTGCAGAAGAGATCCCTTCCAATAGACATCGCAGTCCCCAACTCGCATAATATCCAACACATTTATGCTGAGAAAGTGACCAAATACATTCCTCTGGCTGAAGAGATATGGCGACAGGAATTTGTTACTGTACTGTATTGCCTATCATAATCTCTTCCACATGGATCATACCGAAGGCGCCGAAAAACTGGGGCTCCACCATAATCTTCATACCAGTATGCAGAAGGCAGTCATTTTAGAGGCCTGATTCATAGTTCGGTCCTCAATCTACCAACATAGAGAACTCCACTCCATCTTGCAACCAAT
Organism: Meconema thalassinum; assembly: GCA_946902985.2. Lineage (NCBI taxonomy): Eukaryota > Metazoa > Arthropoda > Insecta > Orthoptera > Tettigoniidae > Meconema > Meconema thalassinum. Next base: position 1,377,965,683 of record OX336388.2, on the reverse strand, counting down.
GCTGATGAAATGGTGAATTTTACCATGGGTATCAAATCATACATGGGCGTTAATTAATGAACGACAGGACATCAAAGCCAGTGGAAAAAAAAACGTCAACAAACTCGAGAGGTACGAGTATAACCAGACGACAAAATAAATTAATAAAGCATTGTATGACGACAAGAATGCTTATATCTCATCCGTCTGGGAGGAAGTCGAATCCCATATGAACCAGAATGAGCCCAGAGATCTATTCAGAAAAGTCGAAGATAGTACAGGTAGATTATTGGCTGACACTATAGAGATTATAAATAGATGGCGTCAGTATTGTACAACCCTGATGGAAGGCATGGTAAACATAATATGAATAATAATAATAATGCAGTACTGTAATAATAATATGCTCACACATTCACACCTGGTGACTGTGTCGAAACGGAGTTGACAAGGTGGCTTAGAGGCAGGCAGCTTACATCACTAATTGGGAGGAAATTCCACAACATTGCACCAGCAATTTGGAAGATCTATTGAGAGCGGCTTACAGGAATAGCGACAGAGTGAGTCTTGAGCACGGAGTGAGGAAACGAACTGAAAATACCTTCCATCAGTAGTCTGACAATAAGTATGAGGAAACCCCCAACACAAGGTGGCCGAGGTCAGTAGGCTACTACCTTGTTTCAGTCTCTCTACTTGTTGACCTGTACCAAATCTTTCAACAGCTTATCCCAATTAATTAGGGTTGCCGGAGCCAACCAGTCTCATTTTGGTTTCAACCGGGTGCCTCCCAAACATCACGTGATTTTTCATGTGAAAATTCCACCTCACTGCCAATGGGAATCGAACCCCAGTCGTTCGGATAAAAATAAGCAGCTAAGACACTGCGCCATCAGGAAAATAAATAAATAAATAAATAAATAAATACAGTATGTGGATGAATAAATAAATATATAAATAAATTAATGAATGAATATATGAATGATTAAATAAATTAATATGTGAATGGATAAATAAGTTAATTAATAAATCTCTACTTCGTATAAAACAGTCCCCGATTCTTGGATGTCACGGGTAATCTCGAGAACCACTCGATGGATTTTGATGCGGTTTTCACAATTCTGTAAAGGATATCTCGAGGAAGGTTTCTGTAGAAAATAATTTATTTATGATCAATGGAAGCCAAGAAGTAATGATTTCAGTGAAAACGTCGAAGGAAAACCTAGCGTCCGTGCGCTTTATAAGCTTACGCTGGGCAAACCGTTAAAACTATCAATGTACTATGAGTGTAGGAATTGTTCAGCATGAAAAGTTCTACAAAAACGTCCGCGAGACCATATCTCTATCTTCAATAGGCTACATCGTCCACTATAAGTGAGGGGCAGATGACCTCGTAGTTCCGTCCCTTAAAACAACAATAACTACTGCTAACCACTATAAGTGTTTTTACGTTTTCATTTCTTCCAACAATCTCCATTCAATTACTGAGGCGACAGTACGAGCTAGCTAGAGGCGAGCCTATCACCCTAGTTACAGCCTAGCTAGTGAGCGAGCCTATTACCCCAGATACAGCCAGCTGCAAACTGTCGTGTCGTATTGAGTTAAGACTTCAGAGAAGAGTGATTGTGATTGGAGTTTCCCTGGAAGTGCAACTCAGCTTTTCTTCATTTCGCCTGTGAACTTTTCGTTACGAAGAATACACAGTCAAGTTTGGATTGGAAGGAAGGGGGATTTGTGTTTCATGCACCTCGCCATTCTTAAATTACGTTTGACAAGAATTCGTTGCACATGCATCTCCATGATAATATAATTGATTAATAGTCCAGTCAGTGATTTTAACCCATCATGCCGAGACGTAAAACGGATATAGGTCGTAGTTCATAGACATCGAAATAAAAGCGCTTATAACGTAATGTATTTATAACTGTTCCCGGGTGAAGCCGGGGCGGGTTGCTAGTTAATTAATAAATGAATGAACGAATAAATAAATAAATAAATAAATAAATAAATAAATAAATAAGTGAATGAATGAATAATTAAATGAATAAGTAAATTAATGAATGAATAAATGAATAAGTGAATAAATAAATAAATAGGTGAATGGATAAATACATAAATGAATGAATACATAAATAAATAAATAAATAAATAAATAAATAGGTGAATGAGTAAATAATTGAATGAGTGAATAAATAAATAAATAAATAAATAAAGAAGTGAATGAATAAGTAGGTAGGCTAAATAAAAAACAAAATGTTATAAGGCAGTTGCTAATACTCAATGAATTCAAGATATCATCACTGAGACTACAAAATCCACTACAGCACGTGGCACTGTTGCTCTCTGCCTGCCATTTCCTTGCAAATCAATCACGCCCCTACATAACAAGTTCATCGTGAGGTTAATTTTTAGCCTACTTTCGATTTTTGCAACAAATGAATTAGCCTACTTTCGATTTTTGCAAAAAATGAATTAGCCTACTTTCGATTTTTGCAAAAAATGAAAGTAGACTCATGACATCAACACAGGGCGAAAAAAGTGTGTCTGTCTGTGTGTGTGTATGTGTGTGAGTCTGTGTGTGTGTGTGTGTGTGTGTGAGTGTGTGTACTCTGAATGTCTGTCCCCCCCTATCAATTCGAACACGGTGAATGCGAATTGAACGAAATTTGGTACAAAGGTAGCACTAGCAAAGGATACCTCAGTGTCATGTTTTATATCGCCGCCATCTTGACGGAAACGTAATGGCGGCCACACAAATGTTCAAAGCTTAAATCAAATTACGACTAACCTAATCATCCGATCTCTACCAAATTTTGCAACAACATACCTTTATGGGGGGAGCATCCTTTGACCTAACTAATAGGTCATCAGCGTAATAGTTTGCGGATGGCGGCCATCTTTGTGTGAAAATCGATTCCCCCTATTAATTCGAACACGGTGCAACCGAATGGAACGAAATTTGGTACAGAGGTAGTACTAACAAAAGGCACCTCAGTGTCATGTTTTATATCGCCGCCATCTTGACGGAAACGTAATGGCGGCCACACAAATGTTCAAAGCTTAAATCAAATTACGACTAACCTAATCATCCGATCTCTACCAAATTTTGAAACAACATACCTTTATGGGGGGAGCATCCTTTGACCAAACCAATAGGCCATCAGCGTAATAGTTTGCGGATGGCGGCCATCATTGTGTGAAAATCGATTCCCCCTATTAATTCGAACACGGTGCAACCGAATGGAACGAAATTTGGTACAGAGGTAGTACTAACAAAAGGCACCTCAGTGTGATGTTTTATATCGCCGCCATCTTGATGGAAACGTAATGGCGGCCACACAAATGTTCAAAGCTTAAATCAAATTACGACTAACCTAATCATCCGATCTCTACCAAATTTTGCAACAACATACCTTTATGAGGGGAGCATCCTTTGACCAAACTAATAGGTCATCAGCGTAATAGTTTGCGGATGGCGGCCATCTTTGTGTGAAAATCGATTCCCCCTATTAATTCGAACACGGTGCAACCGAATGGAACGAAATTTGGTACAGAGGTAGTACTAACAAAAGGCACCTCAGTGTCATGTTTTATATCGCCGCCATCTTGACGGAAACGTAATGGCGGCCACACAAATGTTCAAAGCTTAAATCAAATTACGATTAACCTAATCATCCGATCTCTACAAAATTCTGCAACAACATACCTTTATAGAGGAAGCATCCTTTGACCAAATGAATAGGTCATTAGCTTAATAGTTTGCGGATGGCGGCCATCTTTGTGTGAAAATCAATTCCCCCTATTAATTCGAACACGGTGGAACCGAATGGAACGAAATTTGGTACAGAGGTAGTACTAACAAAAGGCACCTCAGTGTCATGTTTTATATCGCCGCCATCTTGACGGAAACGTAATGGCGGCCACACGAATGTTCAAAGCTTAAATCAAATTACGATTAACCTAATCATCCGATCTCTACCAAATTTTGCAACTACATACCTTTATGGAGGGAGCATCCTTTGACCAATCTAATAGGTCATTCGCCTAATAGTTTGCGGATGGCGGCCATCTTTGTGTCAAAATCGATTCCCCCTATTAATTCAAACACGGTGAAACCGAATGGAACGAAATTTGGTACAGAGATAGCACTAGCAAAGGGCATCTCAGTGTCATGTTTTATATCGCCGCCATATTGACAGAAACGTAATGGCGGCCACACAAATGTTTAAAGCTTAAATCAAATTACGACTAACATAACCATCCGATCTCTACCAAACTTTGCAACAACATACCTTTATGGAGGGAGCATCCTTTGACCAATCCAATAGGTCATTAGCCTAATAGTTTGCGGATGGCGGCCATCTTTATGTCAAAATTGATTCCCCCTATTAATTCGAACACGGTGGAACCGAATGAACGAAATTTGGTACAGAGGTAGCAATAGCAAAGGGCACCTCAGTGTCATGTTTTATATCGCCGCCATCTTGACGGAAACGTAATGGCGGCCACACTAATGTTCAAAGCTTAAATCAAATTACGATTAGCCTAATCATCCGATCTCTAGCAAATTTAGCAACACCATATCTTTATGTGGGAAACATATTCTGACCAAACTGCAAGAACATCAGCCCAATAGTTTGCAGATGGTGGCCAAGTATGTGTGCAAATCGATTCCCCCTATCAATTCAAACACGGTGAAACCGAATTGAACGAAATTTGGTACAGAGGTAGCACTAGCAAAGGGCACCTCATATTCATGTTTAATATCCCTATAGCACGTTGTATTTCAACAAGCTACTACAACCAACATTCAATCATACTCCTTGAAAAGGACAAAGAGTTATAACAATACCCATGCATTTAGGAGAAAGTAGGCTATATGTTCTTTCCTGAACATCTTGTTCTATTATTGTATGTAGCCTAGAGGAAATTGTTGTGATGCACTGCTTATCTGTTGTGTCATTTGAGGGGCTTGGACACCGTATGATCATTTAGCCCGGTATACTTGGGCGTGGTATTAAATTTGTCTGATAACCTGTGTTATTGTGGTGTTTGTAGTAGTGTGGTATTTGTAATTTAGGGGACGGTTAGAAAAGAGGTGGCCGTGGCATTACGGCATTTACCTGGAGAAGAAGTGGAAAACCACTTCTAGGATTGCTGAGGTGGATATCAAGTCAATCTCTAGTCAGTTGAGCCGGCTCCGCCGGCTTCGAATGCATGGGTCAGGTCAGGTCAGGACCAATACATTTGTATCACAACAATGCAATTAATTTCAAGGCAGTTGAATCCAGCGGGCAGACAGTTTGAAGATGCTACTTTTAATAATTTTATTAATGCAGCCAATGGCCAAGTACTTTTCTTTTCAGGACGGGTCGGGGAAGGGATATTGGAAGGAAATCGGCAATGGACCTATTGAAAGGAACCCTCCCGGCATTTGCCTGGTGATGAAAATGGGAAACCACGAAAACCATTTTCAGGACGGCCGAGGTGGGATTCCAACCCACGCTCTCCCTATGCCAGCGAGGCACGAAGTAGTGCTCTCGGCTACGGCGGCCGGTGAAGATGCTACTTTTCCTGAGTACAAAGCTCCAGTAACCTTATTGCACGGAACTCAAGTTAGAGAAGGTGCAGCTTTTGCCATCAGGTCTTCAATGATTGAATGTTATCTCACCCCCAGAAAAGTATAGGACGTACACGTGGGAAAATAAGAAAATCATCGATTCTCACGACCACGAAGCTAGATGTGACATTGCATCCACTTGTCTGCACGTTTTCTCTTCCCACCCTAACTAGATTAGGTTTCCGTCTGCCATTTCCGTCTTTCTTGCCCCAACATCTTTCCTGCCCTATTACTAGGGTCAACGATCAAGACTTCCGGTTGTGCTCAAATGGTCTCGACATTCAGAATAAGGCTACAATTATCACACTTAGAACCAGTAGGTCGGGTGGGTGGTGCAGTTCACTGTGTCCAAAGTTGCGGGCTCGAACCACGGCACAATTTGCCAGCTTTATGATTCCTTAAATGTGGATGCCACATGTAGGCAGACTTACGAACGATCAAAAGAAGCATTGAGGGAGAGCATTCTAGCTCCTTACTACCTCTGAGACCTTAGGCCTACCAGTTGTGACACTGTATTAGAATGTGATATTGGAGATCGAGTTTTTTGGTTGGTGGCGCATTTGGATTCAAAACCTAAGATTGAAAATTTCTTGGCACTTTAAACAAGACCACCTACAATACTCAGACCTTAATGTAGAAAAAACATGGCGGCGACGGTTGCCCTACCAATAGCTAAGATCATGTCATCGGGCTTGTCACAGTTCCTGTAAATTTTTATTTTTACTCACCTAAGAGCATAAAACATATCACAAGACGAGACTAGGTTCCGAAGAAATATGCATCAATAATTTAGATTTACCTGAATTAATTTATCCAATATAGTGCTGGCATCGAATTACAGGTTTCTTCGTCTTCACCCAAGGGGTAGCTACAATAGTCTCACTGTTTCTGTGGTTGAATAAGAAGCTTTTTGGCGAATTATCACGATTTGTATTTAAGTTCAGTAATTATAGATTAATATTATTAGCAAAAAATCAAACAGATTCTGATGTAGGAGAGAAGAAAGTACCCGGTTACTGAAGTGCTATCCCAGCACATGCAGAGTATTTGTGTACACAATCGGAATGAGAATAGTTGCCCGAAATAATCGAACCAACGCCAGAGATACAATTCAATTAAGACCTCTCGTGGAATTGTTTAAAATCTCGGGTAAAACATTACACCGAATTATTTGATTGAAATAATCAAAGAAGTCGTCGTGTGGATATCAGAACATAATTATGGAGAATACTACACACAAGGAACACGATAATATGTTACCATCTAACCTATTAAACATTCGCTGTTACCGTTTGGAATAGTTGTACGCTGGAAATAGTTGATTTAGTAAAGTACTATAGGTTGGAAGGCACCATCTCCCTCTTAAGGAATTATCGCGGCACACCATCTCGCAATATAAGTACATAATTGGCAAGGTACTCACAACACTTTATTACACACATCATAATAAAATATAACTTGCAAGCTGTAAGAATCACAAAAGTATGAATAATGACGGAACACAATGAGTTCACTGTTTGGCACAGGGGGAACATCTTCCTTAACCAATAAAACAGAAGTTCACTGTATTATTTGGCGTGTATACAAGGCAGTATAGAACATCTGCCAGACTGGTAAGGATTTACGGAGGCACATATTGCTGAGCGTTCAAGATAACGTCAATGGTTTGGTCTAGCCCTAGATGCTCATTGCGTTTTCCCTTTACGTAGCCTACTTAAGTTCGACACTTCTGAAGTGTACTAAACTATTATTATATTGCCACTAACTAGCAAATCATTGCGGTGTATGTTCTTGAGACACTTCTATTATGCTTTAGTCTTAGGTACTTCAACATCCGAAGTAAATGACACAATGCCATCGGTTGACTGGACAATCATCACACACACGAAACAGTCCATATTAAGCGTATTATCACATATTTACATACGATTGCAGTACATTAACGCGAACTGGACTTTACAGACATACAGAAGACACTAAAAATTACAGATGAGCGACAGTTTATCCCAACTTTCATCAAATGAAGCTAATCAGGCTAATCAAAGCTAAATAGTGTATCCCAGCAACGAATGTAAACAAACAATATGCCCGGGCTTCAGCATACGCCATTTTCACACTTTCGAGACCTGCATTAAGGTCTGAGTGTTGTAGTTGGTCTTGCTTTAAACATCCCCTCTAGGAATAATTTCTGACACCCGCAGTCTCTAAGACATACTGTAGCTGTTAAATGGGAAGTTAAATCCATAGTATAACACATAAACAGCATATCGCCATTCTGAACGCTAACCTCAACAAGGATTCCAGAAAAAAACATTACAAATCAATCGGTACGAACAATCGAACGCACGACCGAAGGATACTACTACTCCTACTACTCCTACTACTACTACTAATAATAATAATAATGTTATCGGTTTTACGTACCTCTTAAATACTGAGGCTTTTAGAGATGCCGGGGTGCCGGAATTTTGTCCCGAAGGGGATCTTTAATAGGGGGAAAATCTACTGACACAGCTCTCTCACATTTGCGCACCCTCAAAACAGCCAAAATATGACAAGTCTACCATTTGTGAGTCTCAAATATTCACTTTTTGATATTGGACATCTAGTAGACTAAGGGAACTACTCATTTGGGTCTATGTAAGAAAATGTAGAGTTCCACGAAAATCTTAACATAGGAGTCGAGAAATGTTCAGAAAGATTTACCATCGTATTCTTCTGTTGGTGTTGCTTTGATTAGGGGCCAGGGCAACAATGACAAAGAGCAAAGAGATTGAAATATTAGAAGCCATTTTTCAGTGTTGTTATACGTTTCAGTCGGTAAACACGAATGCGCCTTAATTAGATTGGGCGGGGAATTACAATTAACTTCCTAGTGTCTGAACAAGATTGAATTATTTATACACCTAATAAAAACATTTCTCACATAATTGGGGGCTAAGCTTAGTTATGGAAGGAAGGGTCGAAGACAAGGACTGTAGGGGTAGACCAAGGTTAGAATATGTTAAACAGATTGCCTCGGATGTAGGGGGCGGTAGCTATGTAGAGATGAAACGATTATCTCAGGACAAGGAGGCGTGGAGCGTTGCATCAAACCAGTCGAAAGACTGAAGACTCAAACAACAACAACAAGTTGGTTGTCTATTTTCGTTCGTCAAGCAAACATCATGAGATCCTACTCACTGAGGCTTAATTTAGGTTCAGCGGATACGTATATAACACTTATGTACAGCAGTATTTACAACTAGGCTATTAAGCTGCAGAAGTTTTTAATTAAACTTTATAACGAGTCCGTTTTTTTTAACCAATTACGTATTTTATCCTATTAGTCTCGTTAGTTACAATTTTAAAGGAGTTTCTTGTTAGTACCTTTTATGTGTATAACTGTGAAACATTTTTGAATCGTTAACTTCCAACGTTGCGCGAGCTATGAAGTGATTGCGTTCTAGACTGCTTTTTATTAACTGCTACTTTTCAAATTTCTTATTTGCTTGGTGAGCTTCTGTAGTTGGTTAGTTAGGTTAAATACTTAAACAAACGTTTAAATAACTGTATTGACAATGTAGTTTTGTAGACTTAGCTGATTTGCGGCTGTTCCTGTACTGGTGTCCACTTCACTACACGTCTCTTTTTGTTGCATTTCGTTCTGTTGGTACATTGATTGCCAATATAAACTCTCCTCCTTTCTTGTTATTACTCACATCAACAATCAAATATGGAACAAATACGAGTATCTGAGTTTGTTTACCTAAGAAAAACATTAATTTAATTCACTAAACTCAAATTCAACGTGGAATTTGAACCATGGATATCTGTTGGAGAGACAAGTGGAAAACGGCGGGAGGGATTCGAAACCTGAAACTCGCGAATTCTAGCCTTCATTGCCAGTGGTCCATAACTCTGAATTAACCTAGTTGGCTCAATTAGTGATACAGTATAAACAATAATTATTTACCCACAATCTATAGACTATTCGAACACTTAACAAGTAGTTTCGTGAAGAACTATACAGCCTATTTTCATATACCCTACTCATGTTAATTGCCTCTATCAACATACAAAATTTCAGTTTGATTGTTTTGATAGATTCGTAGATATTGCGAACCGTCTAAATATTTCAGATGGTCGCCAGGTTGGAATTTTATTTATGTACTATTACATGAAGATTATTGTGTACGTGTGGTATTCAAACTTCAATCGCATGATTAGGACACAAGAAGTAAATACGAGATTTTATAATTTCGCACAACTGCCATCTAGTGGTTATCTTCTTCTTCTTCTTCGTCGTATCCCTTGTGCCTTCAAGCGTCGGGATAGCCTCGTTCTGTCCATCTCTGCCACTCCGATCTATTTTCACACAATCTCTTCATTTCCAGCATTGTTTTCCCTCGCTTCTGTCCGATTTTCTCAATTCTGTCATCCCAAGTGGTACGGGGTCTTCCTCTTCTTACTCTCCCTTCCACTCGCATTTCAAAAACCTGCTTCGCTTTTCTCTCTTGTTCCATACTCCTGACATGTCCCTACCACTTCAACTGACGTTCCTCAATCACCATACTTATCGCCTTCTTTTGTCCTGATTCTTCTCTGATTCTCTCATTCAGGATCCTATCCCTTCTAGTCCTCCCTACTGCTCGCCTTGTATACTTCATTTCAGTGGCAGTGATCTTACTGAGATGCTTGTCTTGCAGTGCTAAACTCTCTGTGCCATATAGGGTGACCGGGGCCATAACCGTGTTGTAAATCTGCATTTTGGTCTTGATGCTTATCTCATTCTTCCCTACTATTGTATTATTCATCTGATAGTAGGCTGAGCTGGCTTTTTTAGTTCTATTGTGTACCTCTTGCTCTATTTTCCCATCACTACTTAATATGGTGTCAAGATATTTCTACTTTTTCGAGAGGTCTTCCTCCACAAATTATGTCAAGTTGTTGTTCCTGTCTGTCCAGTTTTGAGACCCACATTACTTTGCTTTTATCTGTATTCACTACCATTCCTTTTCTTTCCAATTCTTCATACCATTCCACCACGGCCTGCTGAAGTCTTTCTGGTGTATCAGCAATCACTATTATATCATCTGCATAGAGGAGTGCTTGCAAGTATACAGGTCTTAGTCTCCACATACCAAGCTTGGTCCTATGGGTTCGCCGCTTACATATTTTTGTTATTTCATCCAGGACGATATTAAACAGTAGAGGGCTGAGGCTATCACCTTGTTTTACTCCTCTCTCCATTTGGAATTCTCCAGACATTTCACCATCTATACGAACTATTCCCACAGGTTGCTGGTATACACTCTTCACAGCATTTAACAGTCTCATTGGTACCTTCTTCGCTGCCAGTGCCTCCCATATGCTCTGCCTCGGTACAGAGTCAAAAGCTGCCTTCAGGTCTAGAAACGCAAGGTACAGGTCACGGTTTTTGGCAATGCTCTTCTCAATTACTGTTCTAATTGTGTAGATGTGATCTTGTGTCTGACGTCCTGGCCTAAAAGCTGCCTGCTCCTCTTCAATGACATTTTCTACCACCTTCCTAAGCCTCCTTTCCAGCACCCGATTGTAGATATTGTACGCTACAGATGATAGACAGATAGCCCTGTAATTATTACAGTCGTAGCTGTTCCCTTTCTTGTGCACCGGGATGATTAGATTTTTCTTCCATTCCTCTGGTATTCTGTTCTCTTCCCACATTCTCCTAAACAGCTTAGTAAGTTGCTTCACTATCTCAACTCCTCCATATTTGATTAACTCTGGAGAAATTCCATCAGGACTTGCTGCTTTCCCAGTCATAATTTGTTTAATTGCCATTATGACCTCCATTTCTTCTATTTTCCCTTCTATTTCTGGATTTTGCACATCTTCATGGGGTCCATAAACAATCCCATCCTCTTGCTCTGCCGCATTTCTCTGGAACTTCTCCTCATAGTGTCTTCTCCACACTTGAAGCACTTCTGCCTTCTCTGATACTAGGTTATTCCCATTCTTGATGGTCCTGGTCTGTTTTCCATACTTCCCTCTTATAGACTTTATGGTTTTCCAAAAGCTTCTTGTATTCTTCTCTCTAGCTTTGCTTTCAACATATTCCCAAACTCTTCCCAAGATTTTCTCTTAGCTTCCTTCACTACTCTTTTCGTTTCATCCCTTCTTTTGATGTATTCTTGCCTGTTTTCTTCCGTAGGACATCCTATGTATCTTTTCCATGCTTCCTTCTTGCTCTTTACCTTCTCCTTCACTTCTTCATTCCACCAACTTGTTCTTTTCTTACTGGTATCTACCACTGCCTTTCCACACACTTCTTCTGCTGACTTTAGCAACACTGATTTTATGTCATTCCACATGTCATTGATTTCTTCACTTCCATTAGTTCTTATTTGCATCTTCTCCTTCACTAATTCTGCATACTGGGACCTTTTCTCTTCTTTTAGAAGTTCCTTCAATCGGATCACCTCAAACCTTTTGGTTCTTGGTTGGATTGGGCTCTTGAATCTGGTGTCCATTACCAGTAATCTGTAATCCGTAGCTAGTTCTGCTCCTCGTATGACCTTCACATCCATGATGTTATTCCGTATGCCTTGAGGGTACATAAAGTAGTCTATAACACTCCCAGCATTTCTACCTTCAGCCTCAAACGTTATCTTATGTACTTCTTTATGGGGGGAAAATGAGTTCCCCAATAACAATTGATTTTCAATGCAGAATTCTATAAGTCGCCTGCCATTTTCATTCAGCGTCCTCTCTCCACCATGATTGCCCATGCTTCCATGTGCTATTCTTTTGTCCTGGCCTGTTCTTGCATTTAGGTCCCCTCCTATCAATACATGGCGTCCATTCGCAACCTCTTTGTCCACGGTCCTTTGGAGTTGAACATAAAACTCCTCTTTATCGAGTAAGTTAGCGTCTTCTGTTGGGGCGTATACTTGTATGAAGGACACTTTCATCTCTATGTCAAGGTTAATAACCATTATTCTCGAGTTTATTGGTTGCCATCCACTCACTTTGGTTTCAGTCTGCTCGCTGGTGACTATGCCCACACCTTCCTTTGCCCTACTGTCCATCCCAACCCCAGAATTTCTCAAAACATACCCTTCTTGTAATCTCTTCATTCCACTTCCTTTCTTCTTCACCTCACTAAGTCCCAATACTTCCAGTTTATGACTTTTCATTTCCTGTATTAACTCTACATCTTTTCCAGCGATTGTCTTGATATTCCATGTACCAAATCTCATATTCCGTTTCCATTGCGGTCGTTCTCGTCGTGTAGATCCGTCCAATCCGAGGCTACTGTTGTTGCTTTGAATCATTTCTATCCCCACATGGGTGATTAGCCCAATGTGAAGTGGTTTGTTGGGTTGCCTTCCCAGCCTCCTTATTTATGTCCCCAGGAGACAGGGTGGCCCAGTTATATCCCCAGGCACCGGGTACCCATTTTCGTCGCCTCTTACGACACGCATGGGCTACGGTGGGACAATTCTAAACCCCGGTCACCACACGGGGGTCTAGTGGTTATGAAAACAATTTAAATAAATTAGATGCCAGTGGATTAACATTTGTATAAGGATTTAACGTGCAAAGTTGCACTGCAGTCGGATGGTTAAATCGCGAGAAACGACCATTTAAATATTTATACTTCGGGTCGCCGCCATGTTGGATTTGTGCTCACCAGATTACTGAAAGTCCTATAGGTGAACTTATGTTCATAGCCTCTATAAACATAACAAATTCAGTTTGATTGCTGTAAAAGATTCGTAGGTATTGAGAACCGTCAAAATATTTCTGATGCTCGCCATATTGGATTATTATATGTATAGGCCATAGAGTTATGTACCATTCGAGGACAATTATTGCCTAGGCTCATTATTCAAACTTTAACTTCGATCGCATGATTACGACACAATAAATAAGAACTTAATTTTAAAATTTCGCACAGCCGCCATCTTGAGGTTATGTAAACAATTGAACTAAATTAGATGCCAGTGCATTACAATATGTATGATCATTTACTGTACCACATTTCACAGCGCTCAGATGGTTAAATCACGAGAAAAGTCTATTAAAATGTTTCATCTTCGCTTGGCCCCCATGTTCGATTTGTACTGAACCCTTCAGAATAGCAGTGTTTATGTGCAAGAATCTTGATCAAGGGGTCGCGCTCAGTTCATAGTGTGATGTTTACGTCCGCCAAACAACATGCTCTACTGAGGCAAGGGTCATAGGATTAAAACTATAATTAAGAAAGTAAGGAGACAAGACGTAAAATAATAACATGATTTAATGACTAATTGTGCATAAAAAGAAAATAAACAACAATAATAGAAATATCCTCCCTGAATTTTCCCATGACAGGAACATCTATCAATGTTGAGGAGTCAGACGGATCTCCCCCTTTATAAAAATGTGGATCCATGTTCCACTGCCTTGCATTTGAATTTTATGTACGCGTGATGACTAACTACGAGAAATGAGTACTTGGAGGACTGTTCGTTTACAACGGGTTAACAGCCACGGTGCTCACGAACAATCATCGCGTAAATCAACGTTTATGGATATGGGCATGACATTAATAAAAACCCTTAAAATCTAATGCTGACACCCATACTACAAATCTACTATTTACAGGAATCTCCCTGAGACCCTCATTAGTGCGATGACGCACTTAACAAGCTGAGCTGCCAACCTGGCCAATTGCTCAATAAACACACAAGGAAAGACAGCATTGCACGTGACTTCACGGGTCACTGATATGGAAAATAAACATGGAATAAAACCAACAATAACAAAAGCCTGACCGGCTAAGATTACTTTATATGAACAAAACTGCATGTTAAGGTAACGCTTCGGAGATTATCGTGATTCGTTGGCAACTCCCATTTATTTAAACAATTTTTACCATTGATCAGTTCTTATTCTGTATTTCAAGTAATTACGGAGTCAATAAGCGCTCCTCACTAATGACCTTGCTTGCAATGGTTCAGACCGCCTTTTGAAACATCTCCCCCTCTTCAATACTCGTCATGTCCCAACTCCAGTGTATATAAATAACTGACCCGCTGTGCCGTTATCTCAAGGAACCAACAGCAACAAAAATCTCAACCACCTCAACATATGGTCAGACAATAATCAAAATATCCACAATTGCCCTCGCAAGGTTACAATATGGATCTGGCACCAAGCTGACAGAAATCAGTCTAAGCTGAAAATCCCGCTTGTAATGACCACAAAATACACACAATCACACCTCTGGGAATGACATGACGATTTTCACACAGGTCTGCTGAATAGATGCTCGCAAACTTTTTTTTTAAAAAATTACAACCTACGATAGAGCTGATTGCTCTTCGTCACAAATTACATTGCTCCAAAGGCAATAATCTCATTGAATCTGATCAATAATAAACCTTAAACAATTTTAATTACCCTCCAATCTACTGTATCGTTATATTAACTCAGTCCTACTTCTGAAACACAACATATCTCCGAGAGACGTTTTTAACCGCATTGCGTAACAAATGCAAACACGGCCGTTCACATAGCTACGTTAGTTAAAACAACAAACAAAAACAAGAACCTTCCACTAATAACATATGCAAGCTGTTTCCATGCAAAAGGTGTGTCAGACCAAAACTAAAATACTACGTTAATCACACAAGCAAAGTATTTACAAAAATATGTCCCATAAACCATAAGTTAATTTATCAAATAATAAAGAATATTATATTGTACTCATCTCTCGTTCAGTCACCCGTCAAAGAACATCAGCTGCCATCTCCCAATTGAATGCTTCTTATCTCATCTCAGCCATCTGGACGGAGTGTTGAGAATTCCAAACTTCTTCTATGGTAATTGATGTCATCTCTCGTGCTGATTCAGAAAGTTAGATTAATATACACTTGATATCTGACTACTAAATTCGCCGTTCCAGGTACTACTTTCCCCGTAACAGTTTGTTGGCGAATTATCGACGATACTGCCCCTACAAAATATAGTACTGTGACTATCTATCACTGAATTTAACACATTTACAATAACTTCTATGTCCTCATGACACGCAAAAGTATAACAGCCTACGTCCTTAGACGCACAAAAGTAATAATCAACCTGTGTCTTCGACACACAAAATGTAATACGTTCCGTCCTCAGACGAACACAAGTAAAAAGTCAACCAGTGTCCACGACACACAAAATAATAGTCGTTGTCTTGGCTTTTCACGCCACTTATAAATGAACTGGCCCTAGGTCTTGATGGGGGGGGGGAATTATATAAAAATTTCTCGAAATAATGGTGGTACAGGAATGAAATAAATATCACTGAACTCATAACATTGCACAGGTCAAGAATATGCCCATTAATCCTAGAATCGATCGTAGAGATTTTGTCTAGGCGATTTCCTGCGTGAATGCTAGTCACCGCGTACCCAAGCTGGTCTTGCCGCGCTCGTAGGCATTCATTTCTCATTGGTTCCACATTTTCTGTAACTTGGCGGTTTTTAGCAGATCTTGGCGTCGTAGGAGTGTCTATTATCTTCATCAGCCACTCACGTTACAGCATCATATTTCTTCTAGGCGCGAATATTACAATGAACATACCAGAACCATGCGAATATTACAATGAACATACCAGAACCATGTCTCACTGCGCGTCGCTTCTATTTTGAGATGGCCAACACCTGTCCTTCTGACACATCGCTAGGCTATTTCCTTTCACAGCTAAAGTATTTAGCCTTTTGTCAAACTGCTTCAGGTATGTCCCCGCTGTCTCCAACAAATGCTTGAAATTTCCTCATCTCCGTCTGGCTACTTTCATGATGCTGGTGGAAATATTTATTAATTGAAGAAATAAAACCATAGAATCACTTATCCAACAGAGGATAAAGGGTTCAGTACTTTACAGGTTTTTGAAAGTTACATAGATAAACTTGTAGCAGTGCCCTTTATCACCGTACAAAATTCCAAGGTGATATCATAAATAGTTTCGGAGATATTGAATGCCAGTGAAATATTTCGTACAGCCGTCATTTTGAGGTTATGTAAACAATTGAACTAATTTATACGCCAGTACATTACAGTGTGTATAAACATTTGCTGTACCATGTTTCATTACGTTTGGATGATTAAATCGCGAGAAAAGTCTATTTAAAAGTCTCAACTTCACTTGGCCGCCTTGTAGGTTTTGTAGTTACCAGGTTTTTGTAAGTCTCATAGGTGAACTTCTAGTAGTGCCCTTCATCACCGTACAAAATTTCAGGGTGATATCGGTAATAGTTTCGGAGATACTGAATGCTGGTGAAATATTTCGCACAGCCGCCAGGTTGGATTGGTGAAACACAATAAAATTTGAATGGCACGGTCGGGGTCGGCCAGAATGGTGCTATGATCTTTCCGGGTTTCATTGAAATCGCTCCAGCTGTTTAGAAGTTATTAGGGGGCGACATACACACGAATCACACACACGCACACACAGACACACGGACAAAAGGTGATCTCATAAGCCTTTTTTTTTTTTTTTTCATAAAATGAAAATAGGCTAAAGACATTGGTACAGGACAGCCCACTCTTGTATAAGGATTGCAATTTTGCCGGTGCTTCCTCGTGACTTCACATGTGATGACCGGGGCTACAATTCTGATGAAACTATATCTTATTTCTGGTTAGCCAGAAACGTTGCTCCTTTATCACATGGTTTGTGGCAATCAAGGAATTACGTTTCTTTTCAGGGATTGAGGATTTTAGGAGTTTCTTTTTTGCAGTTTCTTTTACCTAATAAGGCTGTTTTATTTAGCACTGTAGATCATTTATAGTATTTTTTTTAATCTTCTGCAATTTAGATATTTCAATACTTAAAGATTTTATTTAAATTCTTGTACTCGTATTTAACCCACTGGGTTGGAAATTTGCGATTGATCCTGTAATCTGCTGGTGGTCACGTTACTACACATCTCATTTGTTGCAATGATCATTATCTGTTCGTTGTCCATCACTAATGGTTTGCTTAGTATCGCACAGCAGATTTCCCTCACCGTGGGTTTTTGTCCACATTAAAGGTATCTTTCCACAGAACAGTCTACCGTTTATTAACGTTAGAAATAACCTCATGCATACCAAACATAGCTCAGGACTTAATTTTCGACCATAAATACATTTTCAGGCTGTAGGGAATTTAACTGGTAAACAAAATCATTACCCTAATGAGTTGACTGGTTAAATTATCTGTGCAGTTTCTAAAATATTCTTTACAAAGAGGAAAATATTTTAGGTAAGGTCATTTCTTGAGGCTTTTAGTTCATAAATGCATTGTTCTCCGGGCATTTTGGGGAATTTATAGGTCTATAAAATACTAGCCCAACTGATGGTGGTGATCGTAGTGTGATAAAGCTGAAGCTGACTCAGGGGCTAATGAACAAGGTGGCCGCCACGCACATTGATTGATTGATTTTTTAAGTATGCAATGGATTTTAAATTTTAATCTCAGGGTGGATGTGAAAAACAAATTCATCCGTCATCTGATCTCTTGTAACACAAGTTCAATATTAGAATTCAGGTCACGTGCCAAAAGGTAGCCATCTTGTATCAATGCTGTTCTCTCTAACTGTTGATTTGTCACGTGAAGATCATTAATGAGTTAACTAAACGTGGTGATGACTATTGTGGTTCAATAAAACAAACATGATATGAATAAATAATATACACTGTGGTGTGACCTTACCTGTGATAGTGTAATATAATAAGTTGTTGAGCGCCAGATTCCTATTTAAGATAGTGAATCGAAATTTATTGATTTAACCTCGGCTATCAGCAGTAGAGTCGAGAACCACTTACCCGGGTCGTAGTGAGACAAAGTCATCTAACCAATCCGTATTTAATCAAGGAGTATGATTGCCTTAAAGTACCAACTACAATGAAAGAAATAGGCATTACGTTGAAGAGAATGAATTTATTAAATGCAAAAACAAAATATTAATAAAACAGAATAGTGATAGTCACACAATTGAATTTAAAATTACTCAATGCGGCAATTAATTATTTAAAAGAAAATGAATATTAAAATGAATTGAAAGTTAAATGAAGTTAAATTATAATAGAGACGATAGTTATTGAATTGTTGGCTCACCCAGTCGAAGACTCGTCATATTTAAGAAATGATCGATGATCTCGTTGTTACGTCGCTTATGTTTAAAAAAATGATGTGATATCTCATTTACTATGAAATATCCTCATTAAGTACGTTGCCATCTGTAGAAAGACTCTTGATCAGGGATATAACCCATTATGTATTGATATAGATGTCGGCAAGACATCGTTCAGTGTCGACTCTCGGTGCTCAGTCCATTAGGACCCAGAAAGCAAGGTTACAACTTCCTTCCTTCATTAAGAGCTGTAGATCAATGCCATTCTTGTCCGATGTCGCAGGTACTAATACTAATGACTTCCTTGTCACGTGGTGTCACAGCTTCCCTCTCTATTATCCTTCTCCATTCTTGACTCATAACTTGCAATATATATTGACGCGTATATACCGTAGAAAATGGCGTGTTGGTTACACCATAGTGTGTTTCTTAACATCTCAGGAAAATGACGCAGTTTGCCGTGGTGAAATTCTTACTACGTCGTTCAGTTTGTGACGCACAGGGTTAGTCCATATCGCCAGTCTTGTTGCAATATATAATACTTCGTCTCTTTACAAGTAATTGTTAATAAAAATCTAATTGAATATAATAATCAAAACCGCTTACAATTATCTGATATAAAAATCATCTCATGGATGTACTAGTTAATAATAATAATAATAACATGATAATAAATGAATAACCCTTTAAATATAACAGCTATGGGATCGAATCGTTACAATCGCCCCTGATATAAATAATTTAAAATAAAATGTAACATTATTTATATCACTACACATCCTACATAAATGAATACAAATTTAAATATTAATACCCCCATAACGACAACATACAAATAATACCCTTCAACAATACATAAAGATATACAAGAACATACTCTTTTCACTTTACATATTTGTACTATCATTTCTCATTCTTCCAAATGTTCATAATGTTCATTCTTCTTTATATATGTTGTAAAAAATATACATATAAAATGCCCTTCACTTTTATTTTTGACATATATGTCAACGCTGCACTCGTTTATATTTCGGTGATCGTATGCATGACATACAATTTTGGCTTCATCTCTTTTGAACGTAGTTTTTGTATATCAGTCTGGCGTAGAAGTACATTGTTGTAATACCAGCTGATTAACCCATAATAACTATTACAGCACACGATAATAGGATGCAAACAATACAATATTCCTTTCGTCTTTATAAAGGGATTACTCAAATGCAGTAAAATTTCAATAATTGAAGAAAAAAATAACTTAGCAAGATATTCAAGGCAATTCCTATTTCAGTGCATATGTCATACATGTAAATATTTCCCCAAATACATAATGACATCGAAATACCTCAAAGCAGTTATTAAACAGTTCATTTAAATATCCAAGTTACTACTCACCTGCCTTCGTGGCTTAATTCTTTCTTAGGCCACGGCCGCCTCCTTCCAAATTAATACTTCCTAAGTCTCCACGACTTCTTAACTTCTCATAAAACCATAATTCCTCTTTACTACTTCTCGAAAACAATAACTTGTTTTTTTTTTTTTAAATCACCAATAAACATAAAATCTGACTTCTCGTTCACTTTATAAAATTTAACTTAGCGTCAAGATATAACTTTACCGTAACGTCATTCCTTACTTACCATAACAAAATGATTAAGACTTGGACAAAATACTACTCAATACCTGAATTACATATATCACTAAACTATTTCACAAAAACACATGACAAACTCCTCGGAATAAATATTTCGTTCCACAAAATATTAATGCTCTTATACTTTGAACTTAGTCTATTCATGATTTGACTTTTTGCTGAATGCCTAAAAACCCCCCTTAGTTTTCTCTCAAAACTCTTAATTAAGTACCGTGTCCTCCAAACACCACTTCCTACTTGTTCTGACCGCCTGGACTATAGCTCACTCTTGCTATACCAGAATCTCTCAAAACTCATCGTGACATCACACGTCACATACAAAAACCTCCCCTATTCGTGGTATAATCCCACTTCTTCTTACTGTTACAGGTCACCTCTTACTGACCAATAACACATTAAATTTCAGCTAAAAAAAAAAATCTTACATGCTTCGACTAACTCCTTGTAATAATAACATCACACTTAGCTTTCCTAATTATTGTCTTCCTAAAATAATGACAGTGTTCCTGTTGATAGTCAATAACACCGACACTCTTAATTAGCAAATATTCTCCCATAATCACTTCATAAAGCAAGTCCTGAGTTATAACACAGTTCAGACACTCTCTGCTCTACCAAATTAACTGCGTAAATTACACCTGCCTTTAATTGTAACTTCATTATTACCCCTTAGGTATACACTTATCTTACCAACTTATTCTTCCTTCAAAATATTAACTTATCTTTACTAACTCCGTATGACATAAATAAAACTTTAATTTCCTGTCTACTAAAAACACAATAACACCGGTTGGTATAACAACTTTACTTACCTGTTCGCTCAAAACCAATACTCAAATATCTTAAAAGATAAAATACTATGTTATATCTTTAAGATACATATTTTCTTAACGATCTCACATTGTAAGTACCGTATAGGCGTATACCATCGTTTTCCAGTACATATGCTGAATTACCGATTCTCTTCTGCACAGTGTAGGGGCCTTCATAAATTAAAAAGAACTTCATCATGGTTTTCTCTAAACTACTAGATTGCCTCGGAACCCGTAATAGAACTTTATCACCGATTTCGAATTGATCTAGTTTCTTTCCTGTTTGTTGACGAATTCTGCGTTCTGCTGCTTTACCTAAATTCCTCTTCGCCAACTGGATAATCATATCCATCCCCGGTTGTTTTACCTCAGTTAATCCTAGTGTTTTAGCCAATTCATTTTGGGGTTTCCGTCCAAAATGGACTTCATTAGGACTCATGCCAGTACTCTCATGTTGAACAGCATTCAACCAGGTTTCAACCTTTCCAAGCTGAGATACCCAAGTAGAATGCTTATTATGCACAAGGGCACGTAACAAGCGACCTAAATCTCTCATCCTACGTTCACTGAGGTTGCCTTGTGGGTAACGCACTGATGAGTGAACGTGTGTGATTCCGGCTTCACGCATACTGGTTCTCCAGTGTTTCGACGTGAATTGCGGTCCGCTATCAGTCAAAATCCTGAGTGGAAGACCATACTCAGGTACATACTTTTCAATGATCATTTTGCTACAAGCTTTACCGGTGGCCTTCCTTAAAGCATATAGTTTGACGTATTTACTGAATGCATCAACTATTACAAAAATGTATTCATAGCCAAATTGACCTTTTACTATCGGGCCAAATAGGTCCGCACAGAGCAACTCCCCGGGTTTACTTGTGAGAACGGCCTGCATTTTACCCATTAAATATCTATTAGGAAACTTAGACTTTTGACAGAGGTCACATTTTGCTAAAACAGTCCTAATTTCCCTCCCCATTCTACACCATATAAAGTTCTGTTGAATTTCATAAAACACTTTTTTCGCTCCAAAGTGTCCGAGTTCCTTATGAATGAACCATATGAGTTCCTCAGTCAAAGACTTTGGCACGCATATAGCCCATTTCTCTTCTCCACACTTCCGTGCCAGAAAACCATCCATTAATTTGTACGTTAATCGACCAGATTCAACAAACTCCAACTCATTTCTTTCCAAAATTGTCAAAGGTTCACTTAATACCTCATCTTCCCTTTGTTTTAAAAGCAAATTCTTCAATACTTTTAAAGACTCTATATTGGTAGGATCCAAGCATGCACAGATTAATACACCCTGGTCCGCCTTTACCACTGATTCACCTGAGTTTAGATTGCTATCTCTAGACAAAATGTCTGCCAATATATTATCCTTACCTTTTATGTGTTGGATCTTAAAATCATATTCTTGCAGTGCTAAAATCCACCTGCTGATACGATTACTACTTAATTTACACGTATTGATGAAAGCTAATGCATGGTGATCAGTGAAAATTTCGAATTTCCCGCCAAGAACATACATACGGAATTTACTTAAACTATAGACTATACTTAAAAATTCTAGTTCCGTTATTGTATAACGTTTCTCAGCAGCAGAAAGACCTCGTGAGGCTAGGGATACAATTCTCAGATTGCCCTCCTCATCTCTTTGGCAAAGAACTCCAGAAATACCAATGTGGGATGCGTCAGTCATCAGCACATATGGTTTATCAACAAATGGGTATTTTAGTACTACTGCTTTTTCAAAACACACTTTGAGTGCCTGAAAGGCCATCTCATGCATCTCAGTCCATTCCCACCTCTTACCTGACTTTGTTAATTCACGAAATGGTTCCACCATACACGCATACCTCATAATAAAACGACGGAAATAGCCACACACACCAAGGTATGATTTTAGTTCTTTCACACTCTTCGGTGATTTAGCACCTAAAATCTTTCCTACACGGCTTTCTTCAGGTTTCACACCGTTTGTAGAGACCGTATGACCAAGAAAAGTGATTTCTTTTCTACAAAAAACAGACTTACTTAACTTGAGAGTAAACCCAGCTCTCGCTAATTTCTTGAAAACTAAATCTAAATGCATTAAGTGCTCTGAAAATGTCCTCGAGCTAATCACCAAGTCATCTATATATATAGTCATAAATTCATCCATATCATTTCCTAAAGCGATCCCTAAAGCTCTGATTAGGGCTGCAGAACTACTTTTTAACCCAAAAGCGACTCGTGTGAATTGATATAAATTGTTTTGAAATGAAAATGCGGTCAAGGGCCTGTCTTCTACTTTCAGTGCCACTTGCCAGAAGCTCGAACTCAGGTCAACACAACTAAACCAGTTCTTACCTTCAAAACCTTGTACTAATTCTTCGATGGATTTTGATCTTAATTGGTCTTCAGAGATGTGGTTGTTCAAATTACGTGCGTCTAAACATAGTCTAACTTTGCCATCTGATTTGGGTACAACAATTAAGGAATTTAGATATGGACTGACTGAAGGTTCGATAATTCCATCTTCCAACATTTGACTTATCTGGTTATTAACCGCATCATAGTAACGATATGGCACAGGATAACGGTGTCCTACAAAAATACTCCTGTCATGCACATTTAGTGAGTGCTCGTAACAATTCGCTAATCCTATGCGGTCCTCAAATACACACTTGTTATCGATTAATACTTCATACAATTGATCTCTTAGATCATCTACTATATTACTCTGTAGTACAGCGTCATGCAATGAGTCCTCTAGACAATCATTCATTAACATACTGCCCAGAAAATTAAAAACCTTAAGTTCTCTCTCAAGAGACACCTCAACATCATCCTTATTCATCTTATTATTATTATTACTTTTATTAATCGATAATACTTCCTCCAACTTACCTATATTTTTAGGACCCATACTCAACTTACCTGAATCACTAAATGGCATAACAACTTCGCAATCTATCCAAAAGAATTTAATTGTGCCTAGTTTATAACACAACTGAACAGTGTGTTGCGACATCCAATCACTACCTAGGATCACCGAGTAGACTAAATTTGGTATTACTAAGCAGACCTGTGTCCCAATCTTACCTCCTATTGATATCTCAATTACTACCTGTCTTGAAATTATATGAGATTTCTTTCCTACGGCCGTTATCACAAATGTTGACTTTATAGGAATTTCCTCGAAATGGATACCATTTTCTTTTCTATTAGTATAAAATGCTGCGCTAATGGATGAAGTATGACAACCACTGTCAATAAGCGTGGCTACACGCGCCCCTGACACATCTATCTCTAGGACTGAATTGAAACTATTAACCATTGGTTTCACTGTTAACTCTTTTAAATCATGAAGTAATTCTTCACGAATGTCTAGGTCATACGGCTCTCTTAGGATTGTGTGAACCGGAAAATACACAGACTTATGACTCGACCTTATGTCACAGTCTGGTTGGCATTTAAATTAGCATTACTTGTATTGGGCTCAGCCCCGTGTACTTGGTTTTGGTTTTGGCGAGAGTTGTCATTAGTATTTCTCTCTTCCCTAGGTCCTTCCGTATTTCTACTGTTGTTCCTATTTCCACCTTGTCTATTATTAGAATTACCGTTTTGTTGGTTATTATGGCCAGAATTACCATAATATGGTCTTTGGCCTCCCTGATGACCACCTCTATTCTGGTATTGGCCTCTGCCATGATAACCCTGTTGATTACCTTGCCTATTATGATATGAATTACCATTTTGCTGTTCATTATGGCCGGGATTACCATAATATGGTCTTTGGCCTCCCTGATGACCACCTCTATTTTCATATTGGCCTCTACCATGATAATCCTGTTGATTATCTTGCCTATTATCATAAGTCTTATTTCGAGGATAATTCTGTACCATAGGCATATCGTATGCATCTCCGAGTGCATCGAATCTACTTAATAATCCCTCTAATTCTTGAATCGTAGTTATCCTTTGTATACAAGCAGCCACGTTTACCCTGGGTGGGAAATGCCTGAGGAGAAGCCTTACCACATCCGCATCTTGATTCATCCCGTCCAGATGTTTACATATGAGCACATACTCTAGAAAGTACTCAGTCATATGACTCCCTTCCCCAAATTGATACTTGCCAGAACTAATAATCTGTCTCATTTCTGACTGGATATCCTCATTCCAATATTTTTCAATAAATTTACTTTTGAAATCTTCAAAATTTATCAAGGTATTTTTGTATACTAAAAACCATCCCTTAGTATCTCCTATAAAAGCCTGGTCCAATAGCTCTACTACCATCTTCCATTCAACTTGCCCATCTATCAGTCTTTCTTTAAATCTATCCTGTACTATATTCAAGAACTCCATAGGACACCCATGTTTATTTGAAAATTTAGGCAGTTCAGTCTCTTTCATGCTACTAGAATATATTATCCTATCCTGACTTCCTCCCTGCCTTATCTGCTTCTTTAATCTTGCTTCCATTTCTTGAAAACTACTCTCTTTATCCATTAATTCATTTCTTAATACATTCTGTTTTTCCTGTATCTCTTGATAATTTTCAATACTCTTTAAGTGATTTTCTTCTACTTTCTTTATAACTTCTGTTTCAACTTCCTTAATCTTATCCCTCAACTTTTCTCTCACCTGCCTAGTTTCCGCTTGTATTTCTTTGCTAAAACTCTCACCTTGGGTTACTATTCTTTCCCCAATCTTACTTTCTACGGCTTCTATTTGTTTATTTACTTTTTCAATCTCGCCCCCCATATCTAGTCTCATCTGCCTAGTTTCCTCATTTAATTTGCTAAAACTCTCATTCTGCGTTACTATTCTCTCTTCAGTCTTACTTTCTACCGTTTTTAATTTTTTATCTATCTGTTCGATAATATCCTTAGCCTTCACTTCTAATTCACCCTTGATTTCATCTCTAATTTCCTGTTTCACAACCTGAATACTTTGCTGTAGTACCTCATACTTCTTACCCAACCCTTCATTGACTTTAACCACACTGTCTAGTTTTACATTATTCTCTTCCAGCTTCTGATTTATTTTACTCATATCTTGATTTAGCCTACCCATCTCTTCTCTCATCTCCTTACTATTTTTATTCATATCTTTATCTAATTTCTCAAATTTATCATTGAATTCCTTCCTACTTTCTAAATTATCTTTCTTATTTTCTTCCATATTTTGATTTAGCCTACCAATATTTTCTTTCATCTCCCTACTATTTTTATTCATCTCCTGACTATTTTTATTCATCTCCCTCAAGATATCAGCTAATGAAATTTCATGGACCTCTAAGGACTTCTGTTTCTCCTGACTACCACTAGTCTCAGGATGTACCTCTGTATTCGTCTCGAGATTTTCCTCTGAATTCATGTCAGGGTTAACCTCAGGATTATTTTCAGGATTACTCTCAGGATTATTCTCAAGATTTACCTCCGACATCTTGGTATTATTCTCTACGCTCTCAACATCGCTACCGCTATCAACCTCCTTATAATTAACTTTCTTGACTGCATCCCTACTTCTCAACTGCCTCTGTTCCTCCTCCGACATCTCGAAGTACACCGTATAACAATTGCCCTTCCAAAATTTCACTTCACTTCACTGTCCCCCAAAAGCACTGACAATTTGCACTGAAATTATACACTCCTCTGACTAAATACCGAATGGTTTTCGTGCCCTACTTTGTGGCGCCAAATGTAACATTTTTAATGAGTTAACTAAACGTGGTGATGACTATTGTGGTTCAATAAAACAAACATGATATGAATAAATAATATACACTGTGGTGTGACCTTACCTGTGATAGTGTAATATAATAAGTTGTTGAGCGCCAGATTCCTATTTAAGATAGTGAATCGAAATTTATTGATTTAACCTCGGCTATCAGCAGTAGAGTCGAGAACCACTTACCCGGGTCGTAGTGAGACAAAGTCATCTAACCAATCCGTATTTAATCAAGGAGTATGATTGCCTTAAAGTACCAACTACAATGAAAGAAATAGGCATTACGTTGAAGAGAATGAATTTATTAAATGCAAAAACAAAATATTAATAAAACAGAATAGTGATAGTCACACAATTGAATTTAAAATTACTCAATGCGGCAATTAATTATTTAAAAGAAAATGAATATTAAAATGAATTGAAAGTTAAATGAAGTTAAATTATAATAGAGACGATAGTTATTGAATTGTTGGCTCACCCAGTCGAAGACTCGTCATATTTAAGAAATGATCGATGATCTCGTTGTTACGTCGCTTATGTTTAAAAAAATGATGTGATATCTCATTTACTATGAAATATCCTCATTAAGTACGTTGCCATCTGTAGAAAGACTCTTGATCAGGGATATAACCCATTATGTATTGATATAGATGTCGGCAAGACATCGTTCAGTGTCGACTCTCGGTGCTCAGTCCATTAGGACCCAGAAAGCAAGGTTACAACTTCCTTCCTTCATTAAGAGCTGTAGATCAATGCCATTCTTGTCCGATGTCGCAGGTACTAATACTAATGACTTCCTTGTCACGTGGTGTCACAGCTTCCCTCTCTATTATCCTTCTCCATTCTTGACTCATAACTTGCAATATATATTGACGCGTATATACCGTAGAAAATGGCGTGTTGGTTACACCATAGTGTGTTTCTTAACATCTCAGGAAAATGACGCAGTTTGCCGTGGTGAAATTCTTACTACGTCGTTCAGTTTGTGACGCACAGGGTTAGTCCATATCGCCAGTCTTGTTGCAATATATAATACTTCGTCTCTTTACAAGTAATTGTTAATAAAAATCTAATTGAATATAATAATCAAAACCGCTTACAATTATCTGATATAAAAATCATCTCATGGATGTACTAGTTAATAATAATAATAATAACATGATAATAAATGAATAACCCTTTAAATATAACAGCTATGGGATCGAATCGTTACAATTCCATTCCATCATTCCATGAGACCGGAAGGACAATTTTTATATTTTGCAGAGCAATGTAATGTGCCACCTACCGACCTACGAATGGCGTATTCCTAGCCTCTCTTGACTCATCAGTTACGGGAGTTGTTGGAACGGACCACCGTGTCCAAATAGAGGTTAGATTACGTTACGTTAGGCTAGGTAGCTTAGCTGCTCATAAGCAACCCTGAAATCGCGTGGCCAAAATTAGCCACATTTGGATTGGTGCTGTCCACTAGGGTGCAACATAAGACAATCGTCTTCATAGATGTGTCATCTGTACTCTTGTGAAATAATAATAATAATAGTAATAATAATAATAATAATAATAATAATAATAATAATAATAGCGAGTACAGAAGGCGTCACAACCACGAATTGTACAAGCACGTGGAGGAGATCAGTGACACGATTCGAAAAAGAAGGATTGCGTTTTATAGCCACGTGGCACGAATGAGCCCAGGCAGGATACCAAAACGTATTTCCAAGATAAGAAAACCAAAGGGGTATGGTTTACGGAAGTTGAGAAAGATCTACGTGAAATGGAAATTTTCCCTAAAGATATCCAGGAGCGTGTTCCACTTCAGGAAAAACTACGTACGCACAAAGGTTTCCAGGAAAAGCCGAAGCTGAAGACAGGGAAGGCTTGGTCCCAAGAGAGAAAAGAACAACACCGAAGACGATTGCGGGAACACTGGGTGGTAGTTAGAGCTCGGAAGAAGAGACAGTTGAACTGACGTGGTCCCTAGTTGGCCGAATCGAAGAAAGAATAATAATAATCATAATAATAATTGTAATAATAATAATAATAATATTAATAATAATAATAACACCATCAAAATAAATACAATTGAATCACGCCTTAGAAATCAGCCATCAAACATTCTACTGTTTATGAATGTTGGAAATAACCTCATGTACCAAACTTAGCTCAGAGCTTTATTTCATATTGTTACGGCTGTGAGTTTGTGTCATCACTCGCCGCATGAGTCACAACTGCCCCAGGGCTGGGCTGTGGCCTGCCTCCTGTATTGCGCGCGCCTTATGCAACAGGGCTACTACAGACAAAGGGATAGTCCAGAATATTCGTGACTGGACCAGCGATGGAAACCTCGAGAAGCCGTGAACCCTGGATGGATCTAGAAGCGTTTATTGAGTCACCGGCCTGCTATATAAGTGCGACCTCTCAAGCACGGGTTGTTGTTGTGTTTTACGAGCTAGTGCGAGCGATTATCTTATGCGACAGAAGTGTGGTGACGAAGTGCTGTGCGAGTTACGAAATCCAGTGACATTGTTTCTCCAGCTTGTGGACAGCGAAATAGCCTGCAGCAAGTGATCGTAAGTAATTGTGGTCGGTGAACATAAAGGAGAGGAGCAGGTAGTTTCTGTCAAGGCCACCGTACTCATTAGGACGGATTAACTTCTGTGATCTGTTGACAAGTGGAAGGGCCAAGAGCTCTCCGCAAGCAAGATACTTGAGGAAACTGGAGTAAGATTCCTATTGTCTGTAATTGCTGATGAGTAGTGTAATTCTTCTGGCCGCAATAAAGTTAATTATTTCTTTAAGCAGTAATTGGTGTTGTGCTTCCTACCCACCGTAATCCAGTTAACAAAAAGTGCCACTAGGGGTAGCACGTAACAATATCATAAATACTCTCAGGCCAAGGTTAGGGAATTTAATTGATTTAGGTAATTTCATTAGAACTATAGATCATTTATAGTATTTTCTTTTACTTCTGAAATTTGGATATTTCAATATTAGGCCTAAATATTGTTTTAAAATTATTGTATTTAACCAATTGGGTTAGAAACGTGTTGGCCGAGTGCCGTGTGCCAAGGACGAACGACGGTAGATTCGAACTCACTCACCTGCTGAGTCCAGAGATATATTGTATTGTTATTGTTTTAAGGTGCGAGGTCAGAGATAGCTTGCCCCATCGCTTTGAGCTACCCGCTCGATGAGGAGGAATTCGATTTATCATCTTGGAATCCAGCATCTGAAACCTACTTCTTCCTCTTCGGAATAATAATAATAATAGCAATGTTATTGGTTTCACCTCCTTTCTAACTACTGAGGCTTTATAGACGCCGGGGTGCCGGAAGTAAGCCTCGAAGGGAATCTTTATCGTAGCAGTAAATCGATTGACACGGCTTCCTAGCATTTGCGCACTATCAAATGCCAACTGACTGCGCCAGAATTTGATCTTGCAACCTTGGGAACAGCAGGCGAGAACGTTACCGCTGCTGGATTCCAGTGCCGGGAATTAAAGGCCACGAGACTTTTCAGGTGAAAATGGCACTCTGTCGTCACCGGGATTCAATACTTGGCTGCACGGGTGCAAGACAAGTGACTATACCACTGCGCCATCACACTCCCCTTGTGTTGCCCTGTGCATCATGTGGAATTATATTAGCAGTAGCTTGCCACGGTGGGTGAGTGGATAGCGTGTCGGTCTACTAACCCCAAGATTTCAGGTTCGCCCCTGACCGTGGTAAGTGATTTTTGAAAGGCGGCAAAAATACGATACGCATGTCATACGATGTTGGCATGTCAAAGAACCCATTTGAATTCAGTAGGCCGAGTTCATAATGGCAAAATTAATCTCGGGAGTTTCCGCCAGCACAAAGTTCCTCATTTCTCTACTAGAAAGCGCTATTGTGTTCAAGGAGATTAGATATCTTAACATCTAACCTCCTTAACTTTCATAGTCAAGGAACTACGAAATTCGACATGCAAGCTACCCTCTGGGTGTCAAATAGCAAAGCTTGCACCAGGCACCCGAGGCCATACGATATTATTATTATTATTATTATTATTATTATTATTATTATTAGCAGTCAAGCAACGTAACCAGGACTTTGCCTGGAAAGCGACAGACAATTCACCCTCCCAGCGACCGGCTTGAAAGAGCGTTCTCAGAATAAGAAGACATCCAGTCGCTCACCAGATTGGATTATGGAGAGTAACAGGAAAATAAACAGAGAACAAGCGCAGAAAAACGTTTTATTTTGATGAAATATACAAGACGGGGAGATATATGTGTGTGAGTGCGCGTGTTCTTTTTTTTCTTTTCATTTTTTTTACTGCTGCCAGTATACACGTCATGTTTATATTTCTCTTATTTTAAATGGAACGGGATTTTGTTTATCTGTTTCCGTGCTATGAACAAAAATGTTTTAATTTTATATGAATGTGCCAATGGAGCATATCAACTGTCGTGCAGGGTAAATATTTGTTGGAGCTGAAGGCGGATTTCACGGTATTTCAAACACAGAGGCTGATGTGCTGTGATAAAACTCGGTGAACGTAAAAATTGCATGTGAGTTGCTTCAATCCACCACAAAAGGAATATACTGTGTGTAGCAACTGATTCGAAAGAGTGTTTTATAAAAAGAGAATAAAGCTTAACTGGAAATATTTCACAGTTTACTTTACCAAATAAGTTTGTAAAGCAAGACGAGGACTGTGTGTAAGAAACATTATAGTACCATGTTGTGCATGGATAGGAAAAATAAACGAGATTGAGGTACAGATACGAGAACATTAATATTCATACATTTTACATAGCCTGCTAGCTTAGCGGGATGCGTTGTGCCACTATTAGTGACTGCAAAGAGGAGATGAAAGTTCAGAGATCCAAGGTTCAAATCCCAGTGATGCCAGTAAGCATCCTGGATATGATAGTTTTTTCAACACGTTTTCCAGGCAAATGTCGATTAATTTCTTATTGCAATTCTCGGAGCAACTACCCTAATCCTTGACTACCACCTCATGGTGTAGCAGCTGTTTCCGTCACCCTGAAGGTACGTGTTCGTTTCCCTGCTCTGCTAAGAAATTTTAATTTGGTGTGAGGACTGGAACGGGGTACACACAGCCTCGTGTGGCAAAACTGAGAAGCCATCCTGCAAGTATTTTTCCGGGGATTCCCACCGCCACTTCTACTCCAGACAAATGCTGGGATGGTTCCTAACTTACGGCCACGGTCGACTCCTTCCCAATCCTATCCCAGTTTACAAATACATACACTGGTACAGCCATCACAATAACAGAGGTTTTCAACCAAGTACACGGGGCTACATGACCGTGATGTCGCTAAATTAAGCAACTATAATTCTATAATTTGACTGACTGCATGACACAGCGGCAAAGTTCTCAACTGCTGGTCCCAAGGATGTGAGATCTAACAATGACACAGTTGGCAGTTCCTTAAATGCCAGAAACCTGTACCAGTATATTTACTAGTGCTTTAAAAAAACCATAGAGGGTTGCCATATCTAGCTGGGACCTCGTGTGGACACAATGAGATGGGGGTGTAGAAATGATTTTTTTTTTTCATTTTTTATTTAGAACACATTACATGGAACTTTTTGCGGCAGAAGTAGTTGGTACACCATAATCTTCGGAAGATTTCCCCCTTTTCAGCAAGTCTTATTTCCCTTTTACGTACCGTACTTATAAAACTCTATGCAAGTCAGTTTGTAGTTAAACTGGCACTGTAAGATTGACTCCACAGTCCCTGCCAGCAGTCGATTTCTTTCATCAGTCCACTGGGCCGACATCAACGAAAATGCTTTCCACAGTGGCGTTGTGTGCGGGGGTAGAAAACAAATACTCGCATAATTTTAGCAGGTGGCATTTGCGTTCAGGATTTTGGTTTCCTTAAGAAAGTAAATCTACCTTTCTTCCACGGAGTGTTTCGACTTCCATTCTTCCAAGTCACGCTTAGTTTCTAAAAGGCTCTTCAGATACATAGGCTATATTGATGAAAACAATATTGTCGCCTGAAATCTTCACACCATTTACAGTCAAATATTGAACCCTTAAATATTAAGACATATTTAAGTATTCAAGTATTTTATTTCTACAGCTCTGAACCAGCACAGTAGAGGAAAGTGCAGGTCATATTTCGCAAAAGTAGGCTATCTGAGAGGACAAAGTGAGTTGCCACTGTCGCCAGTTTGAACAACAGGCCAGGCTATATTTATCTGATTCTGAGAAATGGATGGCAGGTGTGAGTTGAAAGTTCGTTACTTTGTTTCGAAGCTGAGGTCAGTGAATTTCCCTTGTTCTGAAGAAGGTAGACGAAGAGCGCAGTGTCGCAAGTAAAGGATAGAGATAGTGTTCTACGTCACAAAGTAGGAGGAGTTCAGCAAGTGATACTTTCAATAATTTGAATGAGCAGCCAATAAGAAATATGATGCATCTTTAGGCGGGAACTTATTTTGCCCGCGAAATCGAGAAGTGAGTGACCCTCCAATCGGATTTTCTGCACGCGAATACCATTGTGATGTGTTGATTTTTATGAGTTCAATGAGGTTTACGAAGTCCGTAGGACAATTTTCAAGATTATGCGGAGCCCTATTCCCCTTCCACTAACTTTTATGCCAAACCATATAAATACGATGATCTGTAAATAGACTATGACTTGATTTTGTGAATCTGAAGATTGTTGTAGGGTGAAACTCTGTCCGAGTGCGAGGCACTCTGATACCGGTACTTAAACTTTTGCGAAGTGTAATGTTAGCACTTAGATTTTGGAAGATTAATTTGTGTTGTGTGCAATGCAGCATGTGTTCTGTTAGTTACAGTATTAGGGCAAGTTATGCGGTACTGCACAGAACTTTGTCAGTGAATTTAGTAGCTGATAATGCAGTCTAGTTAGATGGCTATATCGTGATGATAATAATAATAATAACTTTTTCTACAGCAATATGTTCGCCATCGAACGTGAAGATTTGAAGAAATATGGTTCATCAGTCACGATGAACAGTATCACGGGCTAGGTCGTCATGATGGGGCGATGACCGTGGTGTCATCATGGCACCAGACAAGCTGAAGTGATGAGTACAAAATTAATGTATTAATTATGTCTGGGCGGGGTTACGTGCAATATTAGGAAATTGTTGTAAATATTTGCTTTGCTTTGTGTTTTTAAGGTAGATTTTTTCTTGTTGCTGACATATTAGTTTTCTTGGTGTCACGTGACAAATTTTGTAAATATATTTTTTGTGTGATTTTTATTCTTGTGGCTTTTGCCTTTTTCTTGTTTCTATTAGAGTGCTTGTTTTATGTCACCGTGCGCGCATGAAACCATGTACCAGGGATATATTTTATGGCGGAAAGGTTAGAATCTGGTGATAAATGAATCTTGGATAGGAAATAATGTTAGACATGGAGGGAAAGTTCCCGTTGTTTTGTTTATAATTGTTCAGGCTGAGCTAATTTATTTTGTTTTGCTTGGTGCCACATTTGTTGACGCGGGAGGTCGTCTGTCTTACCGTATTAGATGTCATTAGCCTTGTTGGTAAATCTATTCTTGGTCTGATGTATGAGCAGGGTTCATTGGTCAAGCTTCGACTGGTGTGTGTGCTAATATGTGTGAATCTTCGATAGTGAGAAAGTAGGGACATGGGTTCCACTACCGTTGCTACTTTATTCCAGCTTATGTAACCTAAGGGGCATAATTGCTGATGACTGAATCTTGATATCCCATAGTGTGGATTTTTCAAGAAATTATTATTGTGTTGAATTTGATATGTATCGCGTTTTTAGGGAGTCAGTGTAGGCTGTCTACAACACTCAAGGCCGTGCAGGCTTGGGGTTACTTGTCTGGCACACACTGAGCACATTAGGGGAGCGCTTGATTGACAGCCATACTCAGATTGAGAATGTTGATAAGCCGTAGCTGCTTCGCGCTATGCATTCTTCGTGCTGTTAATAGTTAAATGTCGAGCCTGAAAGATTATAATGAATTGATTTAATTGTGGAAGTTATTCATGCCACTTATCTAATCCGTTTCCGGCCATATTTATCGTAGTGTAATGTCATTTTTTTACGCCTGTTGAGGCCTGTTCATATTTTGTTGTTGTTGCTTGGCTTGTTTTCGCCAAGACTTTAAGATGTCACATTAAGGTAGCAAACGGCTAACCTGTGTTCTTGTATGTCACGTGATTGCATATGTTGATTTGTGGAGCTTAAGACCGCTCGTTCGGCTGCTATTCAGTGTAAAATACAATTCGTGTAGTATTGCTTATTTTGTAAAGGATTAGACTATGTCAGCTTGTTTATTTTAGTGTTAGCCATTTCATTGTATTCCCATATTGTCGTGATTTTCAACCCGCAGAACGGGAATTCAGGACTTATTAGAGTGGTCGAACGGGGATGAATTCTCGTCATGTACTCATTATCTTTAATTGTCTGACCGCGCACACAACATAAAAACATGTTTATTTTTGTATTTATGATTTGATATTTTGTATTTTGATATTTTGAATCAGATTAATATTTCTATAGGTGACATTTTGGTTCACCTTGTTTTCACAGCTCTCTAAGCTGAGTTTGTGATTTAGATTATTTGTTGGACTGATATTTTATTCAGTTATTTTGTTTTGACGGCTTACATGGATCTGAGGATACTATGACGCCGCATGTGGGCTATTGTGTCGCTTGTGTGTCATTTATGGCATGCAAACGATATAATGACACGCATCAGGGTGGTATTCATTTTAATTGTTGTTCGAGTTGATTCAGAATTAAATTGTTATTGTTTTAACCTTGTAGCGTTAATTAATGCCCCATGTTGGTAGCGACAAATGTAACAGTTTCGCTAGCCCACACGTTGAACGACAAGTGTAACGGTTTGACTGCCCCTAACTGTTGGGTGATAAATGTAACTGTTTTCCTTTGCCTAAGCTATGTTGTTTTAATGGGCGCCAAGACCTCAACACAATGTTGAAATCTAAATTTGTATTTAACAACGTCTAGCTCTGGTAGAACACCTTCAAGAATCTATTCACTCAGATCGTGGTATGATTTGATCGTTAACCCAACAAACAATTGTATCAGGAGACGGTATTGGTCTATATCTAATGCTACCTACTGAAAGCAAAGATTGCATTGTAAAAGAAATGAATTTATTATATAAAACAAGTATTGCAAAATTAATAATAATAATAAGTTTAAAATTTAAATTGGAGCGTTGCGATTTTAATATTACCGATAGAAAATTACGTGAAAACGGAGTCTGATAAATTATTGATTTTACTCTTATTCCCAAGCTATGAAGTTACTGAAATACTGAATTTAAATCAAAGAGAAAGGAGAGATTGCGTACTTCTGTGTCATTTGCGCTTACCACGGGAAATTGCCAAAGCATTTCCCTCATACTGGATGATGCTGTGTGCTTCCCACAGTCTCCTGGACGTCGTCATCTCCGTCGATATTTGATGATATACTTGAAGATTTGGTGACTTTATGGTCCTAACATCGGAGCCATACCCTCGTACAACCACACTGGTTAAGTTTTAAACAGATAGTTCTCCACTCCACGGAACATCGGAGCGACACACACTTGCAACCGAACTAGTCAAGTCTTTCCCAGATTGTCCTCGCTCCACGGCGCGCCGAATGATATATGCACCCGTTGGCTCCCCACCTCGGTACCGACTTCCAGCTTACGTGGTCTCCACTGATTGGCTGCTCCCCACGCGCTACTTCCCCTCCTCTGGCTCATTACACACGGCGCGCGGATGATGAAGTCGATTTCCGTTCCAACTATCCGCCTTTTCTTGACGCTGCGACCCAAGCTTGCGTAATACTTCTTGACAAGAATCAGCCTGTATCTGAATTTCCAGCGAGTCATGTCTCTCATAATATCCTAACTGACGAAACTCCGTAAAATTCCGTAATCACATAATTTTCTATGATATTGTCGTTCGTAATAATTTGCTTGATAGTGTTTTATAAGACATAGAAAACCTATCTGTATGCTTATTATTTTTTATAAAATGCTCCGAAAATACATTAATAATAATTATAATAAATTTTAATAATAATAAATTAACATGAAAAATTATCTTGGCCGAACAATTTGCCGCGTAAATAAATATAGAATGGCTTCCTACTGACTTATGCCATTGGCATAAAAAAAACCTCGAAAAACACGTTACATATTCGCCTCAGATCATCGGATGATTTACCGTGTCGACGGTCCATTATCTGATTATCCCAGACACGTTAATAATCCCCATCCAAAATACATATTACATAAATGAAATCACCCTAAATTACAGATATATACACTCATAATTTTTCTTCACGCACTTTGCGTCAAAGTTTGTTGTCACTATGGATTGCACTTTGCAACCAGTCCAATGTTTTTCATATAGAACAGTGTTCCACGGATATTTCCGCCTCTCAAATTTCTCTATGTAGGAAAAATAGACATAATTACTGTGTCAGCGCTATGTATATGAGATGTCACATCACACGCATCAAGGTGTTCTGATATATTTATATCTCCCTAGAACTTCCTAATTTCACTGGAGGTTCCTTCCTTATTGTGAAATTTAATCCCACTTATCACTGAGCACACGATCACACTATTTTGGCAGCGCATCATGACCATAATACTTAATCTCTCTTTATGACAGATGAAATTAATATTGACTTCTGAAAAAAAAAACAGTAAGTGCGCATTACATATAACACCAAATATTTCTGTGCCGTAATCGCCCTGTCTTCTTAAGTTCCCGTAGACCATATTCTACTTAATACTAGTTCTCAACACAGACCAGTTCTCCTCACACAAATGAAACCATTGTACAAATTACCTTCAATTACTCACTTACAAATCTTACATGACGAGGCCGTAAACAGAAATCACGTGTGCCGTTATGTATGAGTTTCATGAAGGACTGTCTAGCATTCTGATGGCCCATCTTTTGTCCCGTGGACGCCTTAAGCAAAAATACCCTGTCCAAGCGCTCACCCATCTCTTGTGGACAAATGGGAATTCACCAGCACTACCAAATTCTGGCCTTGGTGTATCGAGACATTTTAGTGCTCAAGAGCATCCGACAATCCCGTCATATTTCCCTGTACCTTAAAAACTCTCATTTACTTACATACTACCCCCCTGTGTGACTTCTGATACGCCTGCCTTGAAGACCAGATCGTCCACGCACCAAATACCACACTTACTCATTTGATAGGCTGGCTCGCCAGCTAAACATCCTCACTTTATGACACATACTTTCGGAGACTATGTATATTATACGTCCCGTATAATCTGTTTCCCTCACTATTCTCCAGCACATATGCTGTTTTGCCAATACGTTTGGAAACTATAAATGTTACTGCATCACCTGCTTCCCACCTTGCAAGTGGCTCCCTTAAATGAACGTCATCACGTTACTCTACCTACCTATTTCTCAGTATCTGTAACGATGCCCTGTTGCTACTGTCCTCACATGCTAACCCTACTTTCCTCTGGTGTAACACCTCTGCTCGACACTCTATGACCTAAAAATGTCACTTCTGACTGACAGAATGACGACTTAGACAGCTTCAAAGTGAACCCTGCCTGATCTAACTTCAGAAAAACTATATTTAAACGACGTAGATGCTCCTCAAAACTGCGTGAACTAATTACCATATCATCAATGTAAATGGTTACAAACTCTCCTGTGTCATCCCCTAATGCGATGTTTAAAGCCCTAATTAAAGCTGCTGAACTACTCTTTAACCCATAAGGTGTTCTACAAAATTGATAAAGGTTATATTTATGACTAAAAGCTGTAAATGGTCTATCTTCGTACATAAGTGGCACCTGCCAAAAACTGGAACTCAAATCTACACAAGTGAAATACTTCTTCCCCTCAAATGTTTGCATTAATTCCTCTATTGACATAGATTTCAGCTGATCTGAACTAATTCTACTGTTAACCAAACGAGCGTCTAAACAAATACGAACTGTGCCGTCGGTCTTTGGTACCGTGATCAAAGAATTAACATACGGACTGTTAGAGTGCTCAATAATCCCATCTTCAAGCATCTGGTTAATTTGTGCCTCAACTGCACTCTGATAAGCGAAAGGTACAGGATATCTATGTCCTGTGAATACTGACCTATCAATAACGTTCAATGAATGTGTATAGCAATTGGCCATACCAATGCGATCTTCAAAAACACTCCTATTACACAATAACACATCATAGAGCCGAACACACTGTTCATCCTCTATATTTCCCTGAAATGCAGCATCACGTAACGAGTCCTTTAGACTACCGTTCGTAATCACACTGCCCACAAAACATGGAGAACCCCACTCTACGGCTGGCGATATCTCATTTAAAGTACAAATCACCCCTACAACACTACTCCTCTGAATATGGTCATTGAACGCTACTTCTACTTCAGAATCTCCCCATTTAAATTTCAAACTCCCTACATCATAACATAAGTTACCAGACACTCTACGTAGCCACTCTGAACCGAAGATAACACTGAATACTAAATTTGGAATTACAAGGCAAATCTGCTTCTCTACATGATTATTAATTTTAATGTCTACTAAAACTTGCTTAGAAATTACTTTAGACCTCTTCCCAACAGCTGTGATAACAAAAGTGCTTTTAATTGGCATCTCCTCAAAATTTACTCCAGTTCCTTTCATTTTATCATAAAATGCACTACTTATGCAACTCTTCATACAACCACTATCAATTAAAACATCTGTGTACGCCTCGGACACGTTAAATTTAACTATGGGGCTCTTACTAACCACTTCCTGAATAATACCTTCATCATTTAGTTCATGTAATAATTCATTTCTTACATTTAGGTCATAGGGTCCCTGTATAATTGTATGGACAGGGCATGCTACATACTGAGATTCTGACCTTACTTCGCAGCCTGGTTCGCGTTTAAAGAACCGCTACAGCTGGCCGTAGTACTACTAACTACTGAACTGGTCTGGTTGTTCTGGGCTGTGTTGTCATTGTTTGGCTGTATATTACTACCACTAGGCTGTCCTCTTCCTTGACCCCTATTCTGGTTGTAATTATTGTCATTATAATTTCTCCCTTGATTTCCCCTGAAATCATTGTTTCTCCCTTGATTTCCCCTGTAATCATTGTTCCTCCCTTGATTTCCCCTGAAATCATTGTTCCTCCCTTGATACTGATTACCATAGCCATTTCCTCTGTTCTGATTTAGCTGATTATTATTATTTCTATTTTGAGCGTTGGCCCCTTCGCCACCGTTCCCTTGAACTTCCTGATGCCTGGCTTCATTAGGCCTATTATTATTATTACCCTGGTTCCTATTGAAATTGTCCTCATAACCCCCTCTCCCTAGTGCATCAAATGTGCTTAACAAATTTTCTACTTGTGATATAGTCTTTACATTCTGGATACAAGCAGCCTCCTTGATCCTATAGGGAAAGTGCCTAAGTAGCAACCTTACCACATCACTTTCCTCCTTCAAGCCATCCAGATATTTACACACTAATACCTGCCCTAAAAGTATTCGGTCATGGTGGAGCTTCCTTTAGGGTTATATTTACCACACACTACTCCCTCACGATGCTGCGACTGAATAACCTCATTCCAGAACTTTTCACAGAATTTCATTTTAAAATCATTAATATCAGTAAACTTGTCTCTGTAGACAGCAAACCAATTCCTCGTTTTCCCCACAAACACTTGTTCTAAAATTTCAACTACCTGGCACCACTCAATACTACCATTTTCCAACCTCTCTCCGAATTTATTTTCTATAGTGTTCATGAACTCCATTGGGCACCCCTGTCGATTGCTGAACTTACCCAGTTCTACCTCCCTGTGTGTGCTATTCACAAAAACTGGCCTATTCTGACTATTTTCTTGCCTGATCCTAGCTTTTAATTTTAATTCTAATTCTGCGATTTTCTCCTCAGCCTTCCTCTCAATACTGTTTACTGTTAATTTAATGTTTCCTTCTGATTCTTCTACTTTATCATATAGCTTTGCTTGTTTCTCCTCAATCTTGCTAATGCTCTCTCTATTACTCTCTCTTAAATCATTTACCTCTGCAACTATTTGCGAATGGACTTTCTCAATTCTACCCCCCAGCTGTTCCTTAACCTCTTTAGTTGATACTTGA
This sequence comes from Meconema thalassinum, assembly GCA_946902985.2. NCBI lineage: Eukaryota > Metazoa > Arthropoda > Insecta > Orthoptera > Tettigoniidae > Meconema > Meconema thalassinum. The sequence continues at coordinate 1,377,924,619 of OX336388.2, read as the reverse complement.
ATCTTGTCAATTTCTCCCCCCAATTTCTTTTTAACCTGCAGTGTTTCTAATTTAACTAATTCCTTTAAATTTTCAGCCTGTGTGCTGATTCTACTTTCCAACTCCTCCTGTACTTTTCCTAATTTCTTGTCTACATCTGCAATGATCTCTTTAACCTTCTCTTCCATTACTCCTCTGATTTCTCCTCTAATCTGCTCCATTTTCACACTAATTTCCTTACTGTTTTGTTCTATTTTAGCATTTAAAGTTTCAGTACTCTCTCTATTTTCCCTACTGTTTTGTTCTAGTTTAGCGTTGTTTTGTTCCAGTTTTGCATTTAAAGCGTCTGTACTTTCTTTATTTTCCCTACTGTTTTGTTCTAATTTGGCGTTTAAACTATAGCTCAATTCCCTATTACTCTCTTTATTTTCCCTACTGTTTTGTTCTAATTTTGCATTTAAGGCATCACTACTAACTTTGTTCTGATACATGAACTCGAGAAGTAAAGTTTTTAATTCTGGTTGGCCGCCTACACTCCCTGTTTCAGTATCGGGATTTACCTCCGCTACCCCGGTACTACCATCAATCGACATACTGCTCGTATCATCACTCTCCAGTTGACCACTACGTAACCTCATCTGATTTTCTTTCTCATCCCCCATAATGATATACACTGATACAGACAAATAACCCCCAAAATTCAGGCACAGAAATATATATCCTTCTCCTTCCACAAATGTTATTAGGTTTTCTGCCCCAAGTTGTCGGCGACAAATGTGATGGTAATTAATGCCCCATGTTGGTAGCGACAAATGTAACAGTTTCACTAGCCCACACGTTGAACGACAAGTGTAACGGTTTGACTGCCCCTAACTGTTGGGTGATAAATGTAACTGTTTTCCTTTGCCTAAGCTATGTTGTTTTAATGGGTGCCAAGACCTCAACACAATGTTGAACTCTAAATTTGTATTTAACAACGTCTAGCTCTGGTAGAACACCTTCAAGAATCTATTCACTCAGATCGTGGTATGATTTGATCATTAACCCAACAAACAATTGTATCAGGAGAAGGAATTGGTCTATATCTAATGCTACCTACTGAAAGCAAAGATTGCATTGTAGAAGAAATGAATTTATTATATAAAACAAGTATTGCAAAATTAATAATAATAATAATAAGTTTAAAATTTAAATTGGAGCGTTGCGATTTTAATATTACCGATAGAAAATTACGTGAAAACGGAGTCTGATAAATTATTGATTTTACTCTTATTCCCAAGCTATGAAGTTACTGAAATACTGAATTTAAATCAAAGAGAAACGAGAGATTGCGTACTTCTGTGTCATTTGCGCTTACCACTGGAAATTGCCAAAGCATTTCCCTCGTACTGGATGATGCTGTGTGCTTCCCACAGTCTCCTGGACGTCGTCATCTCCGTCGATATTTGATGATATACTTGTAGATTTGGTGACTTTATGGTCCTAACATCGGAGCCATACCCTCGTACAACCACACTGGTTAAGTTTTAAATAGATAGTTCTCCACTCCACGGAACATCGGAGCGACACACACTTGCAACCGAACTAGCCAAGTCTTTCCCAGATTGTCCTCGCTCCACGGCGCGCCGAACGATATATGCACCCGTTGGCTCCCCACCTCGGTACCGACTTCCAGCTTACGTGGTCTCCACTGATTGGCTGCTCCCCACGCGCTACTTCCCCTTCTCTGGCTCATTACACACGGCGCGCGGATGATGAAGTCGATTTCCGTTCCAACTATCCGCCTTTTCTTGACGCTGCGACCCAAGCTTGCGTAATACTTCTTGACAAGAATCAGCCTGTATCTGAATTTCCAGTGAGTCATGTCTCTCATAATATCCTAACTGACGAAACTCCGTAAAATTCCGTAATCACATAATTTTCTATGATATTTTCGTTCGTAATAATTTGCTTGATAGTGTTTTATAAGACATATAAAACCTATCTGTATGCTTATTATTTTTTATAAAATGCTCCGAAAATACCTTAATAATAATTATAATAAATTAATAATAATAATAAATTAACATTGAAAATTCTCTTGGCCGAACAATTTGCCGCGTAAATAAATATAGAATGGCTTCCTACTGTCTTATGCCATTGGCATAAAAAAACCTCGAAAAACACGTTACAACCTGTGTTATGTAAGTTATTCATAACATTAAGTTCCCCTATGAATCCTGGAAATATAAAGAAGCACGTTTCTCCTCAAATTCCACTTTTAGAAGAACCGATCATGACCCCGAATATAAGTCTTGGGTAGTGCTTCTTTTCTAAGGGTACAGTATATAAAAGGGTTTTCTCTCATCTCCCAATCTGGGGTTTCAGATAGCGTCATCCAATCAAAACCTTGATATTTATTAAAATAAATACCCCATTTCTCTAATTAATCAGATGCTGTAGTATAGAAAGCCATTGTCTCTTCGTCAAATTTCTAAATTAAATTGATTATTTCTTGGTTGGGGCTCTCATTCTTTAATTTGTTCAAATTCATCTTGGTTTGCAAGCCAATAAAATTGGCAGTCTTCCTTTCATTCAGACATTTTTGAGTGTCGATTAATATGTTTCTTATTACAATTATCGAGGCTTCATTCTTCTCCACGCTTTTTATATTCTTTTCAAACAGAGCCAAGTTTGACTGCAGAAACATGAAGTAAATTTCACTGATCTAACTACTGAAAAATCTGAAATTATTTTAGGTGGCCTGTCTTCAGCGTCAAAAAATTGAATGGAATCCAAACTTAAAAATTCTCTCAACTGCTGACATTAACGACAGCCAGATAGAAGAGCCTGATGATTGACATCAAAGCAGAACTCTTTCAACTTCTCTGTCCTCACCGTGCATATTGAAAAATAATGAAATATTTTCATGACGATTACTTCAATGCCGACAGTTAAGACTCCATCAGCGCTTGATATAATATTGTGGGGAATATGGGCAGGGCATTCAATTCCTTCTACATTTCTCCTAGTTCTTCTTTAATTCGGTGAAACACATTTCGCTGGCCACGTCGATGAAGCCCTCCAAAGTTGGTATTGGTATTGTTTCCACAAAATGCGGTTAATTTAACTAATGGAATTTGCAGATGTCTTAAAGTGTCGAGACGAAACTTTGCTATTGTCTCCGATTTTTCGTTATGCAGCAAATCAAACTTCAACAACTTTTGTTGGATTCCCTCAGTTTCAGTAAAGTATTGAAAAACTAAAGGAAACATCTTTTCAGCCTTGTGGTTCGATACGTTGGCGCTTATACCGTAAAATTAAACTTCTTGCAATTGTGTTATGCATATGGACACGGAGTGAGGCGCGAGAATATTTTTAACAAATGCTGTAGATTTGGTCCTGCCTGAAGGCTGCTTTGCGGCGACTTTGGAGTCAGGATTTTATTTATTTATTTATTTATTTATTTATTTATTTATTTATCGTATGGCTTTTAGTGCCGGGAGTGCCCGAGGACATGTTCGGCTCGCCTGAGTCTGTAGCTGCTTCCAGCGGACACCCTAAAGGGCGAGCTGCAAGTTCCGTTCAATTTCAAGTAGTTCCAACTTTCGCCACCAATTATCAATGATACCTAGTGGTGAACGTTGGAACTTTGATAGAGCGTTCTGACGAAATCTAGCCTAGACATTTTTGCTTTACACAAGTTTAGTCTGTGAAAGGATCTTTTACATGCCATAAATCTATGACATGGGACCGCCGGCTTTACTTCCCCTCCGAAGGAAGGCATACTGAAGGATTTTTAACGCTCTTAAAAATCCGACGACTTCGGCCAGGTTTGGAGTCAGGATACATTGCGGCATTCAGTTTTACGGTACAGTAAAGAGAACTAAAGGATTTATGATGCTTGACAACTTTATAAGCTGTTGTTAGGTCTTACCTCCGTGAGTTACCGAGATGAAACAGTTACAAATCTCACACAACGCTTCCTCATCCGTACGTCCTTTCTTGACAAAAAAAAAAAAAAAAAAAAAAAACACCACTCTTTTGTGTAATCATCCGAAAAGTGACACTTTCTCTTTTTACCCTTAGACATTTCCGCAAAGTGACACTTTCTCTCTTTCTCCTTAGACATGTCCGTAAACTAAGTTTATTAGACGGTAAACAGTCGACAATAACACTTTACACTATACACTTCACGCCCTATAGTGTCTCATCAGATCGCTATTCAAATGGGAACTGCCCGGTCCTTCCGCGTGGTGCTGCTTAAATAGTTCAAGCCCCATACTATAGTCCGGGACGGCTTAAATAAGTTACTAGATCAAAAACGTGTAGCCAACATTAACAGCCGTCCCCTATACCTACGTAAATGTTGGTTTATGCTTGTATTTCTTGAAGTTAAGTTGTTTTCATGTGCCAGCACATTGTCGCCAACCCTGCTTAAAATCTCGCCATCTCCAAAGACCATAATACCACTAAAATTTCTTAACACACAGATGCCGACATTTTTCTGGCAATAACTCCCAGAATGCATTTGCCACACATTCTCCCAACATAATAATTACGACTTTCACTAATGACTATTATCTGAATAATTTCACAGTTTTCTTTGGAATTTGAAGTCTAATGAAGTTAAAACAAGTTGTACAAGGTAAGTACTACTAATATACATCGATTAACACAGTTTTTACAGTTATTATAGACTCTTGATTATGGAAAATGTGCGTGTTCATACCCACTCGTCTGAGATTTTTGGAAGCTTTTATTTAATTAATTTTTGGTTAAATTCTTATTTAGATTTCGTCATGACGCCTAAAGACACGAGAACAAGATTGGAGATGGATTGGATAAACTCTACGAAGATCACTGGCGGATCGACTTCGGTTTGAATAAGTAGGCCTACAAAATTAAAAGTACAATGTTAATTAATCTTTGTTTTATTTATTTTTATATTCAGTCAGAGCACAAATAACGTAATAAAGAACTTTAATGGTCTTTGGAATTTTTGAAATAGTCTTCTGACTGCATTTTTCGTATAATACAAACCAAACATAACCTAAAATATAGCCTATGTAAGTTCACTCCCAGGAACATATTCTTAGGATCAATTCGCCTCCTAATATTGTAATGTATCTTATTCTCGACTTCCAAGTGCCGTCAGCCATAATATTATAATACATTGCATATGTTACTCGTAAGCTTGGAAGTAGTAGTGTGAATGTATTGGTGATCATTTATGTAGTTGGCTACTGACCTATAGCCTACTTAGTAGTAGGCAGATAACATATTTATATTAGGCCTATTTTTATTTTTTTCAGTCATGGTTGCGACAGATTAGTGTGGTAACCTTCAACGAACTTCAAGGGTTGTGCAACATGAATCAATCATCGTTCTGAAGAGCCATATACTCACATGTGCACGGGATATGCACTGCGCTTGAGTCACAGATGCTCATTTTCAGAGAATACCAACAATATCTCTTGGCTCTCTTTTAGTTCTCGACATAAGTTATTGATGTACTTACTGCACCACCGAATGTCTGGGTGAAAATTACTGATGTACTTAAGTTGGGTGAGACAAAGTCATTGTTCGCTACTTGGTTAGATGACACAGTTCGGGCGAAGCCACTGGTTGCAATGCGTTATAAATATTGCTCGCAACTATAGCCTAGGCTACTTGTATTATTAATTCTGAATGAAAGTAGAACACGGCTTATACACTTGCATCGGACATGAATATGACTTTTACATACCTTGTGTCCTTGTTTCATCTTCTGGGTGATATTACGTATTGCAATTAGGAACCCTGGGCATTGCTGCACTTCATATATATGCATAAGTACATAAATATGCGTTTTTATTTATTGCTCGTTAAAAACGGCTGCCATGTTCCAACAGCGCTTGCATCTCGTTCAACTGTCAACAGGGCGCACTCTAGCGACACACACCGATGCGCACACATTGTTGCCAACATGTGGGATAAAAAATCGGCTTCCTTTGGTCATAAATGAATATTTTTTCTAAAATAACCTCCCTCGAGAACAGTGCAAACCACATCAAAATCCATCCAGTGGTTTTCGAGATTACCCGTTATATCCAAGAATCGGGGACTTTGTTTTATAGTATGTAGAGATGTGCACCGAAAAATGTAAGCACTTTGTTTTTTTTACAAACCATTTGAGTAGGCCTAACACTTTCTAATAATGTTATTAATATTACGATTATGTAGAAATGAGCGGATGTGTGGTGGACGTAAACACATTGTAGGTGTAGCCAGCAGCATTCGTGGCAACATTTCCTTCAGTTCAATGTCTTATCCGCCGAGCTGTCAGAACACATCTCTTAAAAATACAACTCTAGAATAGACAACTGTCTGGACGAAACCATTGGCCGCTACTAGGCCGATTAGTTCGAAACATGGAATCCTTGCGATCAGCGTTCTTTACAGTGGTAAATACGGTTCTACATACAAAACAGACCTATCCTGGAGCTTACGCCCAGACCCCCTTCCTTGTAGTGCAATCAGTAATTTTCGTCCAGACAGTCGTCTAACCAACTAGCGACCAATGGTTTCGTCCAGACAGTCGTCTAAGAAGAGCCCGATTATTTCTCTTTTTCACATAATTGCAACATTACATGTGTCGTCTAATGTAAGCGTATTTTGTATCGGATATGTTGGTAACTAATGACTAGGGCCCGGATTCATATGCACTTAAAACTAAAAAAATATGCATGCACATATGCACTAAAAATGTTGAAAATATGCACTAAAAATAAAACAAAATACACTTAATCAAACGTATTATTTAATTTTAACTCAGCTTTACATTGATACACCTGTTTCATTCCTTGCAAAATGTTGCATGGCTGTAGGATATCAATAGTTTTGCAATGTTTTCATGGGTCAATGACTTTTTGTTGTCGGACAGAATTAATTTATATGCTGAAAATGATCTTTCTACGTCGACGGACGTATCTGGCCAGTACTTGTACACTGGCACTGACTGCTCTGAACATTCTTCTGGTAAAGACTGCCTGATTCCACTTATGTAGTTGCTTATGGATTGACCTTCTTCAGTCCTGGGTTTGAGTCAAACACCGCACTGAGTTTCCTTTTCACTTTTTCTCCAGTTTCACCAGGGACACCATTTAAAGAACTAATGGTGTTTTGAATTACCGCAACTAAAGGGATTCGTGTAGAGGTGCACCGCGAGTTTCTAGGCCCTTAATCGCCTTCGAAAGTGACGAATAATGCACATGGATGAAACTGATATCTTGATATACAGTTTCAGATTCAAATGCGCACTTTGCTTCACGAACACACGCAGTATGGCTATCGTCAATACTTGTAACTACATCTTTCACTTGATTAAAGTACTCCTGGTAGAACGATACTGCGGATAACCAAGTTCCCCATATTGTGGAAGAGAAACCGGAGGCAGGAGAGTTTTGTACAACGGTACACGAACCAGTGCTTTTAGGAACAGTTTCTTCCCACTTGAAATTACTTTGTCGACAGATGGAAAGAGCGAAAGTATCTCTTCTGCAATACGATGCAATCCATGGGCCAAACATGTGACATGGATGAAATTTGGAAAAAATACTCCAAGAGAGTGACCAGCTTTCAACATATACGAAGCTGCATCTGTGACTAAAAGGCGCACTTTGTAACAATCACTTTCTCATTCACTAGGCCGCAGAAGTGGCAGGGAATCGTTAACAAATCTTTCAACTGTAGCATGGTTGGTTTTCTTCCAGCACTTTGCTCGAAAGTAAATGAGATTTGCTGGGTTCTTATGGACATAATTTACCCACTATAAAGTTGGCAATGTATCGATCACACGAATCTGTTGTTTCATCTACCGATATCCATGTACAGTTCCCTCCTATGTCAGACCGTATCGAATCCACGACAGAAGCGTGAACTGAAAGTAAATAGTTCTTCCTAAGGGTAGATTCATCTGGTATCCTTTGATTAGCACAATACTTTTCAAAAAACGAACGTAGATGTGAATTAATCAATTTATGCAGTGGAATGTTGCTGCATACAAACACTTCAGCAGAAAATGTACTAACTTTTAATGTCGGTTAAAAGTAGCTGTTGCGTATTCTTAATCTGTTCTTTGGATCTAAGATGAGAGTGAAGTCGTTTTCGAATGCGGCTCAAGTTGACATTTTTTAAAATCGCATTTTACACTCTTCTCGCACACTTGACAGTACACTTCATCACCGTCACTTGTATAGTCACTATTGCCTGATATCCACTGTTTTACTAAACATGACCTAGAGCTCTTATCTGTAGGCATTTTTACAGTTTAATCTGGTAAAACTCTGCAATAGACGAAGAGCAAGTTAACAGATGAACGCACTTGTTTACACAAACCTTGGGAGGCTACTGTACATGAGACTGAAGGAAATAGCTGTTGTGAAAGGGTCGTTGTCCATCTACCTGCCTGTTCTGTATTGCGACATTGAAAGCACAATCCTTGACCAGGGAAGGCTTATCGTGTTGCCAAGGGATGTACAACATATGGAGTCCATTAGATTTTTTCATTTCGTTCAGAAATATTGGATTAATCGATCACTCACGAGAGAAAAATATATCCATATATGCATTAACGTTCTAAATATGCATTTGCATATGCGCATATGCATTTTTGTTTAAATCTGGGCCCTACTAATGACGTCAATGTGATCGCTGCGGCAGTTTCACATACTAAATATGCTGTCGAACATGGCTGCGGTTGTTAAATATACAATAAATAAAAACACATGTTTAAGTGATTTAGCACATATATCCGGTGCAGAAGTGATCAAGGTTAGTAGTTACAATTGATAATGTCCCCCTCCCGCCAAAAGATGAAATAAGGTATTCTACCAACCATTTCGCGTTGTGCGGCTAGCATTTTTTTGGCAGTTGGTCCAGGTTCAATTTCCTGCTCTGCCAAGAAATTTTAATTTTGGTCTGAGGGATGGAACAAGGCACACTCAGCCTCATGAGGCAAAACTAAGAAAAGGAGGGTTCGATTCCTATCTTAGCCATCGTGGAAGTGGTTTCCGCACTTCTACTCCAGGCAAATGCCGGGATGGTTCCTAATTTAAGGCCATGGCCGCCTCGTTCCCAATCCTCATCTGAATAATAAATACACACACTAATACCGCCATCACTACAACACAGGTTATCAGACAAATTACACATGCCCAAATACACAGATCTACATGACCATGATGTTGCAAAACCCCAAAACAACTTCTGCTTCCTACCATTCCAAGAAGAAATCTTGGAGTTGCCATTACAGCCTTATGCCCCTAAAATCCACGACTAGTTGGAATGGTTTTAGGCCTAAGCATTGGATCAACCATCTTCTTGCATCTCAATAGGGATTTGCCAATAGGCTTTCAATAGCTTGTCTCAATTCTGCCTCCATATATGTAGGCCTATACATGCAAGAAATGAGTATGGTACTTATCAAAAATAAAGAAATAATAAGCTAATATGTACCCTACTATTCTATTTCTCTCCTACTCCTAAATCCTTCTCTGAACACTCATCTTAAAACAGAATGGTCTGCATTTTTGGACTAATTATAAAAATGTAGCCTATAAGAAGAAATGAACATGCTCATCTTTAGCTCCCCGGCAAAACTGGAAAAAACACTTGAGTAAGTATTAATGTTTCTGTTCTTATGCATTTTATATGATGCTTTAAAAATCAATCTAGAAGAGCTAATTTAACTTCACTACCATAATACTTCTTAAGAGTTAGACTGTTGAGGACTGATGACCAAGATGTCCCAACTTGAGCAAGGACTGCTTCACAACTTTATGTAAAATGTATTTTTGTAAAAGGGCCTTTACTTAGTTTGGATCATTTGCGATACCGGTACGTGTTACATGGATGTGTGTGCTGACTTTTTGGTGTTAAATGATGTAGGTTGGCAACACCAAATGTGGCGGCCATGTTGGTTTTCTAGTAACTTATTTAAGGTGTCCAGGACTACACTGGGGGTCTGGTACTTTCTCATCATGCAGCGCCATCTGTGAGAACCTTGTCAACATAAACTTGTTGACATAAATAAAACTAACTGAGGCTGCATTTACATGTTGCGCTAACAGATTAAGTTACTCCAGTACCTGAACCAAGCTCGTAGCAGTATTTTGCAAAATTGGAACAAACTTGGGTCTTGTCAGGATGTCAGGACAAGAAGGTCCATAACGGCGACGGTCCCGATATTTTGGGACGGATGGCAACCCTATCCCCATGGGAAATATTCCGGCACCCTCGTGTCTCTATAGGCTCAGCAGTTAAAGGGGAGGAACAATATTATAATTATTATCACCATCAGCATCGTATGATCTTTAAGAATATGAGGCTGACATCGACAAGAAATCCAATTCAAATAACGCGTCAAAAGCAGACATCTTGGATAACATGGTTTCAAAACATGATCACTCCCCACCCATCCCACTCCCAATCACCATACTTGGGGATTCCCCTACGAAATATATTCTGTGAATGGCGTACCCGTGGTTGATGGCACCAAGAGAACTTCCACAACCCCACTTTGAGGCTGGTCGGTACATCACCAAAATTCAAAACTTGGACATTTGAACATACTCAACACTTTCAGAAATACGCATAAGCTTAACACATGATTGATGAATTTCTGTCTTCAAAGGAGTGAGCTAGACACTAATTAACCTCCATGGGATTCGAAACCAAAACCCCTTGTTTCTAGACGCGAACGGTAACCATTTCACCTCAACTGATCGTAAAGAACGCATCACATTCTACTCAGAGAACAATCGTGTTATGGCTCCCGAGAGATCTGGTGCAGACGATTCGAATTGACGCCCGTATGCGACCAGCGAATCGTGGCAAGGATGAAATGAAACATAAATACATTCTAAGGACCTAGTCATCAAAGCAGGGGAATTAACCACACTAAGTTAATTTACCACGACCTGGCCGGGAATCGAATCCATGGCCCGTCAAACCAAAGTCTGGTACTCAAGACACTTAACCACTACTTGACACGTGAACGTACTTTGTGAGCCAGTATCACATCTCTGGGTGTTACATATTACTAGGGGACCCGTGCGAGAAATCTCGCTTCAACATAACTGTCGTTGTGCAGTAGCCTCGCATAATAGTAAGGCTCGACGCGACACAGTTCTGTCAGGGGCTGGCTGTGTACGGGCCCGGCTTTATTGTTATGCGGGCTCGACGCGATACAGTCTTGGCAGAGGCTGGCTGTGGGCTCAGCTTTCCTGTGAAGTGTGCTCACCGCGACACAGCTCTGGCAGGGGCTGGCTGTGTGCCCAGCTTTGCTGTTATGCGGGATCGAAGTGACACAGCTCTGGCAGGGGTTGGCTGTGTGTCCGGCTTTCTTATTATGTGGGCTCAACGCGATACATTTCTGGCAGAGACTATCCACGGCTCGAAGTGACACAGCTCTGGCAGGGGCTGGCTGTATTCCCGACTTTCCTATTACGCGGGCTCACGCAACCCAGTTCTGTCAGGGGCATTGTCTTGTCTATTTTTAGCCTATTTTCAATTTTGAAAAAAATAGGCTTATGAGATCACCTTTTGTCCGTGTGTGTGTATGTGTGTGTGTGTGAGTTGTGTGTGTGTGTCCCCCTAATAAAATCTAAACGGCTGGAGCGATTTCAATGAAACTCGGTAAGTTCATAGCACTACTCCCGGCGACCTCGACCGTGCCCTTCAAATTTTGTTACGTCTCACCAATCCAACATGGCGGTTGTGCGAAATATTTCACTAGCATTCAATATCTCCGAAGCTATTACAGATATCGCCCTGAAATTGTGTGCGGTGATAAAGGGTACTACTAGAAGTTCACCTATGAGACTTTCAAAAACCTGGTGACTACAAAACCAACATGGCGGTCATGCGAATTTGAGACTTTTAAATAGACTTTTCTCGCGATTTAACTATCCAAACGTAATGAAACTTGGTACAGCAGGTGTTTATACACATTGTAATGCACTGGGGTCTAATTTAGTTCAATTGTTTACATAACCTCAAAATGGCGGCTGTGCGAAATATTTCACTGACATTCTATATCTCCGAAACTATTACAGATATCACCCTGCAATTCTGTACGGTGATAAAGGGTACTGATACAAGTTTACCTATTTATATTTCATAAACCTGTAAAGTACAAAACGAACATGGCGACCAAGCGAATTTGAAATGTTTTAATAGACTTTTCTCGTGATTTAACTCTCTAAGCGCAGTGAAATGAGGTACAGTAAATGATTTTGCAGATTGTAATGCACTGCCATCTAATTTAATTCAATTGTTTACATAACCACAAGATGGCGGCTGTGCGAAATTTTAAAATTAAATGGCGAGCTGCCGAAATATTTAGACAGTTCTCAATATCTTTGAATCTTTTACAGCAACCAAACTGAATTTTTTATGTTCATAGAGACTATGAACATATGTTCACCTATAGGACTTTCAGTAACCTGGTGAGCACAAATCCAACATGGCGGCGACGCGAAGTATAAATATTTAAATGGACGTTTCTCGCGAATTAACTATCCGAGTGCCGTGAAACGTTGCACGTTAAATGCTTATACAAATGTTGATCCACTGGCATCTAATTTATTTCAATTGTTTGCATAATCACATGATGGCTGCTGTGCGTAATTTTAAAATCTCGTTTTTACTTCTTGTGTTCTAATCATGCGATTGAAGTTTGAATACCACACGTACACAATAATCTTAATGTAATAGTACAAAAATAAAAATCCAGCCTGGCGACCATCTGAATTATTTAGACGTTTCCCAATATCTACGAATCTGTTACAGCAATTAATCTGAAATTTTGTATGTTGATAGAGGCAATTAACATTAGCAGGATATATGAAAATAGGCTGTATAGTTCTTCACGGAACTACTTGTTTAGCCTACTTTCGATTTTTGCAAAAAATGAAAGTAGACTTATGAGATCAACACAGGGCGAAAAAAAGTGTGTCTGTCTGTGTGTGTGTGAGTGTATGTACTCTGAATGTCTGCCCCCCCCCCCTATCAATTCAAACACGGTGAACGCGAATTGAACGAAATTTGGTACAATAGTAGCACTAGCAAAGGACACCTCAGTGTCATGTTTTATATCGCCGCCATCTTGATGGAAACGTAATGGCGGCCACACAAATGTTCAAAGCTTAAATCAAATTTCGACTAACCTAATAATCCGATCTCTACCAAATTTTGCAACAACATACCTTTATGAGGGGAGCATCCTTTGACCAAACTAATAGGTCATCAAACTAATAGTTTGCGGATGGCGGCCATCTTTGTGTGAAAATCGATTCCCCCTATTAATTCGAACACGGTGAAACCGAATGGAACGAAATTTAGTACAGAGGTAGTACTAACAAAGGGCACCTCAGTGTCATGTTTTATATCACCGCCATTTTGACGGAAACGTAATGGCGGCCACACAAATGTTCAAAGATTAAATCAAATTACGACTAACCTAATCATCCAATCTCTACCAAATTTTACAACAACATACCTTTATGGAGGAAGCATCCTTTGACCAAATTAGAAGGTCATTAGACCTTAGTTTGCGGATGGCGGCCATCTTTGTGTCAAAATCGATTCCCCCTATTAATTCAAACACGGTGGAACCGAATGGAACGAAATTTGGTACAGAGGTAGCACTAGCAAAGGGCACCTCAGTGTCATGTTTTATATCACCGCCATCTTGACGGAAACATTATCGCGGCCACCCAAATGTTAAAAGCTAAAATGTAATTACGACCAATCTAATAATCTAGTCTCTACCAAATTTTGCAACAACATATCTTTATGTGGGAAGCATATTCTGACCAAACTGCAAGATCATCAGCCCAATAGTTTGCAGATGGTGGCCAAGTATGTGTGCAAATCGATTCCCCCTATCAATTCACACACGGTGAAACCGAATTGAACGATTTTTTTTTTTACAGAGGTAGCACTAGCAAAGGGCACCTCATATTCATGTTTAATATCCCTATAACGCGTTGTATTTCAACAAGCTACTACAACCAACATTCAATTATACTCCTTGAAAAGGACAAAGAGTTATAACAATACCCATGCATTTAGGAGAAAGTAGGCTATATGTTCTTTACTGAACATCTTGTTTTAAAACATTTGTTAACAAAAAATACCGATATTTAAAATAAGTGTGAAATTCTTCATTGCTCGGGGTAATTCTCTTTCTTTCGAACGCTTATTTATTACGATCGTTATTTTATATATATTTTTTTTGTGAGCACCGCTAAAAGGATCTATAGTCCTGAAGTAATAGATAATCTGGAGATGTTGGAAAGGCTCACATACATTGATGAAACAGGAGCCTTGAGGGTAAGGGGGATACACTAATGTGAGTTAAGGAATTGTGAAGGAAGGAGCTTTATTTTCCAACATTCTAAACATTCTTGTTTGTGTAGTCTCTTCATGGCGCACAACGACAAATACGTGTGTTGTTATCCAATAATAACAGCGCAGCAACCCGGGGGGTATCTGAAAAATAAACTGGACATAGCGAAGTTTTTCTGATGAGGGTTGAATAACAATAATACATTCTCGAGCTAGATCATTCTATACCGTTGGTTGAGCTAGCTTTTGTCCTTTCGCTCCATGATAAGACCAATGTATCCTCCTCAAGGAGATTTCGGTAAGCCTTGGGGCAGTGGGTTAACCACTAAGTTCAGGTGGAGAGTAGTATCTTGTATGACATTAATGGGGCATCTTTGTCATCAGCCTCGTGTACTTTGGGTATGTGTAACCTGTGTTTCTATGGCGACTGTAGTAGTGTATGTTACTGTAATTATTAGGGTCGGAAATGGAGTAGATGCTTCGAGATTTGAAATAAAGTTCGTGGAGGAAGTGTGGAATAACCCGGGGAGGACCACACTCAAGGTAGCCACTGTCAGTGGGTCGTGGTGAGCGTTTTAACGCACCAAATAAATAAATAAATAAATAAATAAATAAATAAAATGATTGTGTGGAAAACAACACTGTATGGCACTCTGACCTGGTGGTGTATTCTTTGAATACACGGTACCTGAGATATAATTTTTATTGCTCCTTGCATGTTCATTTCTTCCTTCCTCTTTGTCAAACACCAACAGTGATCTTCTGTTTTCTCCTTGATGGGCAAATCTCTTATGTCTTCATAAGTCTGTTCTAGATATATAACTTCTGTGACCCACCTAGCGTCATCTCGCAGCGAATCTCTGAAGCTCCTCAATTCTTCCTGGTGCTAGAGGACTTACTTATCCATTTGGCCACCAGATCCTGTTACCATCGCCAGCTATTTTCTCCTTGAGCAAGAGGACTACGTCTACTTCTTTACTCACCATGCTGCGCTAGTATCATCTGTTATCAACTCTTTGAAGACCAGCTCAGCAAGAGAAGATCATTTTTTGTTGTAACATTGGCAATGTTTATATGTTCTCCTTTTGTCTCCTACCCCCCACTCTTTTCCCCTTCCTTGGACCCTCCGTGCTCCGTTGAGCAGGTCTCACTTCGCAATCGGCAGTTGACTCGGTCAGTTAAAGCTCCTCTCGAGCTAGTCTCCTCAAACCAAGAGGCACACTCTCTTCTACGCCATGTTGGCAAGGTAGTTGTCATCTAAGGAACTTCGCCTTCAACATGAAATCAAGATAAGTACCATCTTAAAGTTTTAACCTCATCTTCATGGTTTTAACTTCCACGTGCTTTTATTGATACTTTTATAGACAGTGTGAAATTATTTATTTTGGGGCAAAAATCATTCTTCGTGGGATTTGCCATGTTGAGCTTTTGTTCATATAAGCCAACCTTACTAAAAAAGAGCTTTTCTTAAGCTATTCAAATGAGAAATCCTCTCGCTACGTGGGATATTACCTAATACCCGCTGTCTATAATTCACCAAGCTAGTTCCTCCGTTGGATTTTCTCAACCCCATTTTTCTACCATGGTCGTTCTGGAACCTTCTAGAATCGGTATTTCATCTACAAGTCCTGCCGTTGAAATTTTCACTCACTTGTGAGTATGTTATTTAAAATTGAAGAATATCATTCCTGAATTAAAAGCTCAATAGCTAACTTTCTTCCACCGCTGGAACCGCTGGAATGTTCTATGGCACATTTAATTGTAACTCACAACTTTCTCAAGAAATAGACTCTCACCTATATAGTGCAATCAGTTATTTCCATAATTGCAATAATTTTCTTTCTCATAAACTTAAGTGTTTCTATAGTGAAATTTGCATCCATCTTTATAGACTACAGTGATAACCAGTGCTTGCTCCACGTTCCTACCGCGTCGCGATCGTCCGTTTACATTAAATATGGCCATGAACATTGATCCTATATCCCAATGATCTTTCCTCAACCTTCTACTAACCACCCATATTAATAAAATTGTAACTTTTCTATAAGGTGTCACTCACGAAGTGCCCTTCCAACTTTGCTAGTTTAACATTAATTAAATTCTGTATAAATACGTGTGCGACACACGATTCAAATTCACATTGTTCCTTTCCTATAATTAGGGAAAACCATTCCTTAAACTCTTGAGCGAGTCATGTTCAGGTTTCACGAAATGGAAACTGTCCCATTTGGCTAGTGATTCCTGCTCAAACTTGGGAAGTCTAGAACCTTCCTTTTAACTTTTTTCAGGTTTCACAGTAAGTGACCTGCCCTCTTTTGTATAATTCTCATATAGTAATTCTGTTTAAATATAAGAAGTTGTAGAAACTTCCATCTTATTCTTCATGTTTTTCTTATTGTTATTTTCGAAGTTGTCACTTTCTCTAGAACATTCTCTCAAGAATTTCTTAAAGTACACTCTTTGTACTAAATTTAAATGTTTAAACTTTAATTACTACACATGTCTTTTTATTTTCTTATAAAGATTTTAGAAACATGTAAGGTTTCAAACCTCATAAATTGTCAATTGCCTGGAGCAATCGTTTAATGTGAGGAGGTCTGCGACCCCATTTCTTAAAAAAGTTTAAATGAACTATGTTTGTCAAAATTATATTACATAATTGTTAATTTCCTCAAACTTCTTTGAATTGTTAAATAAATGAAGCGTTTCTTTTCGCTTTTTCATTTTCTAATACAAAGTTTAGGCAAAATCCTGTCTTCCTTGGCTCTCCCTACTCAATGCCATTAAAGTCATTAATAGGGCTTTTACCATTTGTTGCATTTGAGCAAGAACTCTTAATTTTCATCTCATTAAAGTTTCTATTAGCTTTAATAGCTAATTCTAATTGGCCAGTAAGGCAAGTAAAGCTCGCTAAGCCAGCTACCTGCTTGTGGAGACCCTCTCCGAAAACTTATGGTCAGTTTTCTAAAAGACAAGTGTTTCTTTTTGTCTAAACCTTTAGCCGGCTCCTCGCTGAGTAAAAGCTTAGCCATTTTCCAATGCAACCATTGGTTCATTTACCAAAATTACTCCATAAGGTATAATCTTTTATCATTTACCTTCTTAGAGACACTTGGTCGCCTTTACCGGAACTCCATAATTTTGGAAATTGAAAATACTAAACCTGAGTTAAATCATTGGCATTCTTCGAATTATTTTGCAAAAACGAATTTCTTTGAGCAGACATACAGTAAATTTGTTCCTCTCAGTCTTGCCAGACCATCACTCTTCCCCATAGTAGTTTTATATATGCTTGAGAGGGATTATACGAAAGCCACTCTCTTGCAAACATCCCAAGTTCTATCTGTGTTTCTCGTCAGCTTAGACCAAGTCCTTACTCATTTTAGGTATCCGAAAGCGGATTTTCGGTGGCAACCACCTTTAAGTGTGTTTAAAATTAAACTAATTAATTTTGTGGGACTCTCCTCCTATTTTTCTATCCTTTTTCTCCAATCCAAAATCTACTTCCTTTTCTTAATCATCTTCCCTTGGTGGGTGGGTTATTCCTCAGCTAATAAACTACCCAAAATTTGGTGCCGAAACCCGGGAGAGTCCATTTTCCATTTTTTCTTAAAAAAAGTGTCATTTGACAATACTTTGCATATTACTAATATCTGCTTTGAATCTTTCAGCTATAACCACATCTTGCAAAGCCTGTGAAGGGGAAAGAGGCCGCTCCTGTCTCCTTTGGTGTGTCCCGTTCTTTCTACTCATTCGCTGCTGCCAGCTTGACAGCATTTCCAAGGTTCCACAGTTTCGTGAGTTACATTTTCATCTACCTTCTTTAATATGGCTCCCACTGATAAGGATAAGGATGAAAAACTTACTTCTAAACGAGCATCCTATAAAGGGCAAATTACCCGATTCAGAAGGTACATAAAAGAATTAGATCCCTCAGAAGCGCAATTAGATTTGTTGAAACATCGTGTAAAGGATTTTGAACGTTCTTATGAAAACTACTGTAACATTCAAACTGAAATAGAAACTTGCATGCTCAATCAAACAGAAGATCGTGCCGAAGTAGAAAACCTATATTACGAAGGCATAGGTTCTGCTTTCAAAATAATTCGCCAACTCGAAGAGGAGCAGAAAAAGGACGCTTCTGTTCTTGGTTCCCTTCACGAACCACAAACTTCTTTCCGTGAGGGTACTCACAAGCCCAAACCAACTTTACCTAAAATTGATTTGCCCCATTTCTCTGGAGATGAATCCACTTGGGATTCTTTCTATGAATTATTTTGCTCCCTTGTTCATGACAATGAAGACATTCAAGTCATTTACAAGTTTCATTACTTGAGATCTATCCTCCGAGGTCAAGCTTTGCAGTTGGTCGAAGCACTTCCTCTGCGTGCCGAAAATTACCCCATTGCCTTTAACTTATTAAAGGAAAGATATGGAAATTTACGTTTACGTATTCAACGCCATATGAAGGCTCTATTTAACCTACCTGCGTCACAGCACAATGACGTCACTAGTTTGCGTACTTTAGTTGACACTACCCAACTCCACGTTAAAGCTTTATCCCAATTAGATCAACTTACTGAACATTGGGATACTTTACTAATACATTTAGTAGTCTCTAAAGTTGATGCTGCTACCCTCAAAGCTTGGGAAATTGAACTTTCCAAAGGAGACGACTACTCTTACGAGCATTTAGTCACTTTCATAAATGCCAGATGCCAACTTTTAACTGCTCTAGCTAATCAAAGTGAATCCTCTTCTCCCAGTTCTAAATTTGAATTAATGTCTATCAAACCTAAAAGCGAACGCTTAGCATCTAATACTCAAAAACCCGGGTCCAGCTCATCTAAATTTAAATCAAACTCCACTGGTTACCCAACTAGGTCTAGTGAACGTCGTGTTGCTAGCTCTATTGTTTTAAACACGCAAAGCGAACCTCGCAAAAGTTTAAACGAACCTGTAAAGTGCATACTTTGTAAAGATCGCCATGCCCTATACCTCTGCAAATCTTTTAAAGAAATGTCAGTCGACGACAGACGAAAATTAGTCTCTCAAAACAAACATTGTTTCAATTGCCTAGCGCCTACGCATTCTGCTTCTAATTGCAAGTCCACAAGACTTTGCTACCATTGTGAAAAGGCTCATCATACTTTGCTACATCGTCATGATCAGGCAAGGTCATCGACCGCATCTACTTCTCCGAAAAATGATAGTGCTAACAGTTCTAATGCTTCAACGTATATTCAAAATGCCAAGTCCATACGCAGTGCCCAAGTATTGTTGTCTACTGTTCAAATTGAAGTTCAGGATAACTTTGGCAACTGGGTCCGTGCACGCGGTCTTCTAGACTCAGCGGCAACTCATGATTTTGTGTCTAATTCCTTGATTAGAAAACTAGGTCTACCTGTAAACCCCACTTCTATCAACGTGTCAGGCATCAACAGCTCAAAATCGCAAGCTTTACAATTCTCAAAACTAACTATAAGAGATACTTGTCATAGAAACAACTTTCTTAAACTTAATTGTCTAATTCTCAATAGCATTGGAGAAGACACTCCAAGTCACTCTGTGGATATTTCAGGGTTAAACATTCCCTCGCATTTAAGGCTAGCCGATCCTTTTTTCAATATGCAAAACCCTATTGACTTACTCTTTAGTGCCAATGTTTTCTGGAATTGCCTACGTAAACAGGTTCGTAAGTTATCCTCAAACGTGGTCGCCAGAGACACTAATTTTGGATGGATCGTCACAGGGCAACTTCCCCATTACTCTCCTCAACCCGCATCGCAATGTTACTTCTCCAATACTGACCTGGAACAGTTCTGGAGGCTTGAAAATGTTGATTCTCCTAATGTAACCTCTTCAGAAAATGAATTCTGTGAGCAATTTTTTTGAACACCACCACTCGTTCTTCTGATGGCCGGTTCGTCGTTCAAATGCCTAGATTACATAATCCTCCTAAACTTATCAACTCTCAGCCTAAAGCTCGAAAAGCTCTCTTCGCTATCGAGAGCAAATTCAAGAAGGAACCTCTTGTTAAACAACAGTACACTGATTTCATGGATGAGTATGAAAGCTTAGATCATATGGAAGTTGTTAACAAATCTGATGATGAATTACACCCTCCAATTGAAACGGTTTATTTAAATCATCATCCCGTGTGGAAAAACCCTCTTGTAAAAGATAAAATTCGAGTTGTTTTCAATGGTTCATCACCCGGCGTTAATGGCAACAGCCTTAATGACACTCTTTATTCTGGTCCTGCTATTCAATCAGATCTATCTGCTATACTCTTAAGGGACACTGGGACTGAAATTTTAGTGAAAATTGTGGAAAATGTCGATTTTCGGTTTTTTCTATATTAATACACCCCTATCCCCTGCGGATCATATAGCGGTGTTTTATCCGAATTCCACCATTTTTAAAGCCCTGGCGTAGCTTTAAAATGCACGGTGTGTCCTTTAAGCGCCCAAGCACAGTAAGTGTCCTGAAGGTTCTGAGTCTTGGTGTTTCTACAATCGAAGTATCGCAGATGGTAAAACACCACAGAGTCATGACAAAATGGCTGTAGAACTTTAAGAACCCTTAGTAGTCAAGATTAAGCCTATTTATCAAAGGCTGGCATCAGATGAGCTACTATCCAGATGCATCCGTGGTGCTACTGAAAATCAGAATGAGTCTCTGCATTCTGTTATCTGGAGGAAGTGCCCAAAAGAGATTTTTATTTCACGGAAGATACTTGAAATTGCTGTTTGGAATTCTGTAGCAGAATTCAACATGGGGTGTAGTGCAACAACAGAGTTGAAATCAGGAATAAGACTAACTTCTGTATCTCATGTCACAGCACAAACACTTGTAAGATGTGACAGTCGCAGGAAGTATGTAAGTCCGCGGTCGTAATTGGAGAAGCGAAAGGCATGTCGACGGAAGGTGAAACTGACAGAAACGATGGAGGAGGCTGCAAAACAGAAGGAGGGTGTCACCTATGCTGTAGGACAGTCCTAATGTCATTGGTAAGCTGAAACCTTGTAAATTGTGCATCATTTTAGAAAATTGCTGTTTTCTCGGATTCACTTTTTCAGGCATTCAAAATGTTACTCGCGTCATAAATCTTATGATATTGCTTTGAAAATGGGAATTTATTATCTTCATTGCAATGACTATAAACCTGCGGATCGTTTTTTAGATTGCACTTTTGGTTTGGCCGCAAAAAAAATTCAAACTGGAAAAAATACGATTTTTTTGTAGAAATAAACTTGGAAATGAAAAAAATTAATTTCTTGACACTCATTAATGCAATTCAAAATCGGATCCGTAGGTTTCTTCCAATTGTTATAGTGCAATAGAATAATACCTAAAAGTTACACTATCTTGTTTTTTTTAACGCGGCTGACCTTTATAAAACTTGAATAATTAACACAATAAATGTACAAAATAATTAATATCTGGAGAACTAATCCACTTACAATGCTCACGTTTCCCACAGTGGTTTATAATATGACTATTCATAACCATATAAAATTTCAAAGCTGTACCTCAGTTTATATAGAATTTGATAATTTCAGTCCCAGTGTCCCTTAAACTTTCGATTATTTCCCATAGCTGTCATAGCCGACATAAAACAGATGTACCGTCAAGTGTTAATTCAACCAGAACAACGAGATCTTCAAAGAATCTTGTGGCGTGATGAAATCAGTAAGCCCATTAAGGTATTTCGCTTGAAAACGGTTACTTATGGCTTAAAACCCTCTGCTTTCCTTGCTATCCGATCCCTACACTTGCTAGCCTCACAAGATGGTCATTTATTTAACCCCAAAGCCTCTGAAGCACTAACAACATCATTTTATGTTGACGATTACTTGCAGTCCTTCCCCTCTTTAGAGGAAGCTTCTTTTGTGTCTGTAGAACTTCAGGCATTGTTAAGGAATGGAGGTTTCCCACTCCATAAGTGGAACTCCAACTCCCCTGAGTTTCTCGCTCAGTTTCCCATCGAAGACGTAGATCCTTCTTCTGTCGAAATTTGTGGAAACTCCGAATCTATAAAAACTCTAGGAGTTCACTGGTGCACTAGCACTGACACTCTTATCTATAAAGTTTCGCTCGCAGAAGAGCTTCCTAATACAAAAAGACAAATTCTCTCTGAAATTGCAAAAATTTTTGATCCACTTCAATTCCTTGCCCCAGTCATCGTTATAGCCAAACTCTTCATGCAAGAGCTGTGGTTGCTTAAGTGTGAATGGGATGATACTATCCCTCTTTCTTTTCTTAATCGCTGGCTCTCGTTTCGCAGTAATTTGTTGGATCTTTCCCTCATTGAAATTCCCAGGAATTTAATTAGCTCTCATTCTAATACACCCTTTTTCCTTCATGTGTTCGCGGATAGTTCCGAAAAAGCTTATGGTTGCTGCGCATATTTAGTTTATCACGGTTCATTCTATGGATCTTCAGTTTCCAACCTTGTTTGTGCCAAATCGAAAGTCGCTCCTCTTAAAGCTATTACCTTGCCTAGGCTTGAATTGTGCGCTGCACTCATGGCTGCCGAACTTGTTAAGAAGTTACGGGAAGTATTAAAAGTCGAATTCTCGCAAATCTATCTCTGGAGCGATTCCATGATCACTCTTTCGTGGATCGCCAAGAGCCCCTCTCATTGGCAAACTTTTGTTGCAAACAGAGTTTCCAAAATTCAAACTCTTTCTTCTGGATGTCAATGGAGGCGTGTGCCCGGTGCTGATAATCCCGCCGATATTATCTCTCGTGGTTGTTTACCCTCTCAATTGGCAGCTTCCCCATTATACTGGCATGGGCCTTCGTGGCTAATCGAAGAATCTTCTTCATGGCCTTCTAAACCCCCAGCTACAAACTCCAACTTGCCTGACGCTAAAGTACCTCTATCCATTGCTTCGTGTCTTGTTTCCAACGCTTCTCATCCCTTGTTGTCCCGCTACTCTTCCTTTCATAAATTACTACGAATTGTCGCCTATCTCCTTAGATGGAAATATCTTGTGGTTGACCAACCTCTTCTCCCTAAACCACATCTTACCAATCATTAACTGATTCTCGCTACCATTAAGGTTTTACAACTGACACAGCAAGAAGCCTTTTCTTCTGAATTGTCTTTACTTTCTTCTAAAAGGGATCTTCCCAAATCCAGTCGTCTTCGTGCTTTGGCCCCGTTCCTTGATGACCATGGGTTACTCAGGGTAGGTGGAAGACTTTCGCAATCTTTGCTCTCTGAGGACAAAAAGCATCCCGTTATTTTGCCTTCCAAACATCACGTAACTTCCTTAATTATACGTGACTTTCATTACCGTAATCTTCATGTTGGTACACGCACTCTGCTTTGCCTCTTAAGGGAAATGTATTGGATTATAAATGGAATTCATGAAGTTTCTTCTGTAATTCACAAGTGCATTCCTTGTTTCAAAGCGAAACCTAAAATCAAAACTCAATTAATGAGCGATTTGCCTTCCTTTCGCTCTTCTCCTATACGCCCATTTGCTTTAACTGGTGTGGACTATATGGGTCCGTTCCAATATCAACGAAATTCACCTGAAGCTAAACGCAAATTGTTTGGTAAGCTTTATGTTTCTCTCTTTGTTTGCATGGTTACCGGTGCAATCCACTTGGAACTAGTAACGAATGCTTCTACTTCTTATTTTTTATCAGCTGTCTCTCGTTTCACTGCTAGGCGTGGTGTTCCTTCTGAGATGTTCTCTGACAACGCTTCCACTTTTCAGGGCGCAGCTTCCCTGTGGAAGAAAGCTCTCACTTCCTCTCCTGCCATGGAACAAATTTCTAATTTTTCTTATTCAAAAGGTTTCAAATGGCGCTTTATACCTCCTTACGCTCCTCATCACGGTGGTAGGTGGGAATCTTGCGTAAAGCTCACTAAACGTCATTTAAGAAAAGTCTTAGGTAATCGAATTCTGACTTATGAAGAATTCAATTCACTGTCTGTTCTGATTGAAGGTGTTGTTAAATCTCGCCCTTTAACTCCGCTTTCCAATGACCCTGATGACCTACTTCCACTCACCCCTGGTCACTTCCTTATCGGCACTTCTCTTTCTGCCCCTCCTCATCTTCCCAATTCTTACAGGGATTCTAATCTACCTATCGCATGGCGTAAACTTGAAGCCCTCCGTAATTCTTTTTGGAAGAGATGGAACTTGGAATATTTAACTTCCTTGCAACGGAGGCAGAAGTGGTTTCTTTCCAGTCCCGACATTAAAGTGGGGGACTTGGTCTTGGTTAGGGATGTTTCTCCCCCTCTAGTCTGGACTTCCGGTAGAGTGACCGAGTGTTATCCTGGAAGAGATGGGAGAGTCAGGGTGGTCAGAGTCTTGACCACTAACGGTTCGATTACAAGACCCCTGTCTTTGATCGCTCCTCTTCCATTAAATGTGTAACTGCTTATTTGCTCTCTGTTGGTTCCCCCCCCCCCCCCCCCCCCCAGTATGGTGTATTCTTTGAATACACGGTACCTGAGATATAATTTTTATTGCTCCTTGCATGTTCATTTCTTCCTTCCTCTTTGTCAAACACCAACAGTGATCTTCTGTTTTCTCCTTGATGGGCAAATCTCTTATGTCTTCATAAGTCTGTTCTAGATATATAACTTCTGTGACCCACCTAGCGTCATCTCGCAGCGAATCTCTGAAGCTCCTCAATTCTTCCTGGTGCTAGAGGACTTACTTATCCATTTGGCCACCAGATCCTGTTACCATCGCCAGCTATTTTCTCCTTGAGCAAGAGGACTACGTCTACTTCTTTACTCACCATGCTGCGCTAGTATCATCTGTTATCAACTCTTTGAAGACCAGCTCAGCAAGAGAAGATCATTTTTTGTTGTAACATTGGCAATGTTTATATGTTCTCCTTTTGTCTCCTACCCCCCACTCTTTTCCCCTTCCTTGGACCCTCCGTGCTCCGTTGAGCAGGTCTCACTTCGCAATCGGCAGTTGACTCGGTCAGTTAAAGCTCCTCTCGAGCTAGTCTCCTCAAACCAAGAGGCACACTCTCTTCTACGCCATGTTGGCAAGGTAGTTGTCATCTAAGGAACTTCGCCTTCAACATGAAATCAAGATAAGTACCATCTTAAAGTTTTAACCTCATCTTCATGGTTTTAACTTCCACGTGCTTTTATTGATACTTTTATAGACAGTGTGAAATTATTTATTTTGGGGCAAAAATCATTCTTCGTGGGATTTGCCATGTTGAGCTTTTGTTCATATAAGCCAACCTTACTAAAAAGAGCTTTTCTTAAGCTATTCAAATGAGAAATCCTCTCGCTACGTGGGATATTACCTAATACCCGCTGTCTATAATTCACCAAGCTAGTTCCTCCGTTGGATTTTCTCAACCCCATTTTTCTACCAAGGTCGTTCTGGAACCTTCTAGATTCGGTATTTCATCTACAAGTCCTGCCGTTGAAATTTTCACTCACTTGTGAGTATGTTATTTAAAATTGAAGAATATCATTCCTGAATTAAAAGCTCAATAGCTAACTTTCTTCCACCGCTGGAACCGCTGGAATGTTCTATGGCACATTTAAATGTAACTCACAACTTTCTCAAGAAATAGACTCTTACCTATATAGTGCAATCAGTTATTTCCATAATTGCAATAATTTTCTTTCTCATAAACTTTAGTGTTTCTATAGTGAACTTTGCATCCATCATTATAGACTACAGTGATAACCAGTGCTTGCTCCACGTTCCTACCGCGTCGCGATCGTCCGTTTACATTAAATATGGCCATGAACATTGATCCTATATCCCAATGATCTTTCCTCAACCTTCTACTAACCACCCATATTAATAAAATTGTAACTTTTCTATAAGGTGTCACTCACGAAGTGCCCCTCCAACTTTGCTAGTTTAACATTAATTAAATTCTGTATAAATACGTGTGCAACACACGATTCAAATTCACATTGTTCCTTTCCTATAATTAGGGAAAACAATTCCTTAAACTCTTGAGCGAGTCATGTTCAGGTTTCACGAAATGGAAACTGTCCCATTTGGCTAGTGATTCCTGCTCAAACTTGGGAAGTCTAGAACCTTCCTTTTAACTTTTTTCAGGTTTCACAGTAAGTGACCTGCCCTCTTTTGTATAATTCTCATATAGTAATTCTGTTTAAATATAAGAAGTTGTAGAAACTTCCATCTTATTCTTCATGTTTTTCTTATTGTTATTTTCGAAGTTGTCACTTTCTCTAGAACATTCTCTCAAGAATTTCTTAAAGTACACTCTTTGTACTAAATTTAAATGTTTAAACTTTAATTACTACACATGTCTTTTTATTTTCTTATAAAGATTTTAGAAACATGTAAGGTTTCAAACCTCATAAATTGTCAATTGCCTGGAGCAATCGTTTAATGTGAGGAGGTCTGCGACCCCATTTCTTAAAAAAGTTTAAATGAACTATGTTTGTCAAAATTATATTACATAATTGTTAATTTCCTCAAACTTCTTTGAATTGTTAAATAAATGAAGCGTTTCTTTTCGCTTTTTCATTTTCTAATACAAAGTTTAGGCAAAATCCTGTCTTCCTTGGCTCTCCCTACTCAATGCCATTAAAGTCATTAATAGGGCTTTTACCATTTGTTGCATTTGAGCAAGAACTCTTAATTTTCATCTCATTAAAGTTTCTATTAGCTTTAATAGCTAATTCTAATTGGCCAGTAAGGCAAGTAAAGCTCGCTAAGCCAGCTACCTGCTTGTGGAGACCCTCTCCGAAAACTTATGGTCAGTTTTCTAAAAGACAAGTGTTTCTTTTTGTCTAAACTTTTAGCCGGCTCCTCGCTGAGTAAAAGCTTAGCCATTTTCCAATGCAACCATTGGTTCATTTACCAAAATTACTCCATAAGGTATAATCTTTTATCATTTACCTTCTTAGAGACACTTGGTCGCCTTTACCGGAACTCCATAATTTTGGAAATTGAAAATACTAAACCTGAGTTAAATCATTGGCATTCTTCGAATTATTTTGCAAAAACGAATTTCTTTGAGCAGACATACAGTAAATTTGTTCCTCTCAGTCTTGCCAGACCATCACTCTTCCCCATAGTAGTTTTATATATGCTTGAGAGGGATTATACGAAAGCCACTCTCTTGCAAACAGCCCAAGTTCTATCTGTGTTTCTCGTCAGCTTAGACCAAGTCCTTACTCATTTTAGGTATCCGAAAGCGGATTTTCGGTGGCAACCACCTTTAAGTGTGTTTAAAGTTAAACTTATTAATTTTGTGGGACTCTACTCCTATTTTTCTATCCTTTTTCTCCAATCCAAAATCTACTTCCTTTTCTTAATCATCTTCCCTTGGTGGGTGGGTTATTCCTCAGCTAATAAACTACCCACCTGGGTTAAGTCATACAAATGGTACTTCCAAATGAAAGATAGACCTTCTGTTTCCCTGTCTTGCAATATTGCACTGCCAATCGCAGAGCGCGAGTTTCGCCACATTTCTATTGTGGATTCAGGCCATTTAAATAATCCCGGCTCCGCATGTATGGAACGAACAGAAACCTTCCAGGAGAGCCTCTTGAATTATTTATGATAGGCTTCTTATAATAATGACGGTGAAGTAGCAAGTGTGCGAAGAGTAGCAAAGCGCCACTAAAGCAGTGAGGTGCGTTGCTAGGTTCTTTTATGCGGTGTGCAGTCAATGTGGTTGCTTTAAAGTTTGTGATTCAGCAGAGCATCAGAACAACTGAGAATAAGACTACTCACCCAAGCTTGGCCACGTTGAAATACCGGATTCCATGCAATCTCTGAAATTAAGCAACATTAGGCATAGTCATACTTTGGATGGGTGACCGGTGGTGGTGGGGGACCATGTGCTGTTGTCTGCGGAAGGGAAGGAGGAGCAAAATGTAACTGACATCCCACCGCAAGTAAACTCCATCTGAAGACTGCCTCTTGAAAGGTGCAAACTAGCGTATGGGCTGAACACGCTTCTTCATCTCACATTGCCCATCTTGTGGTGAAATCCCTGAGGTCTTGGTTCAATTCACAACTCTGCCATCCTAGAAGTTGTTAGTTATTACCACTTCTTCTGCAGGCAAATGTCTACCTACATGGTATCTAGGCTACATGTAGGCTACGTAACGGCCGTCTCTTATAGCCTACATATCCTAACCCAAAATTACCAACACAAACACTAGTACAGCCATCACGTACCAACTTCGCGGACCCTCCTTCTCCCCCGCTCCCTCACACACACACATTCTACAATGATACATACCACTCATGTTTGTGGCTTATACCGAAGGCTCATAAGCTACAACCTGACACTCCCGCCGGCCTGTTGAACGCTGCGATTATCCCTAGAACGCTAGCGCTAATTGCAACGATGTTATCGGTACCGCTTCGCATCGGTGACGACGCCGTTTCTAGAAACTGATTAGAAATACCACTTACGTCAACTTTTATTTCACTCTTTATGCTAGCAGGATGTAGACTGTTTTTGAATATTTTTTTTTATGTGTCCCTTTTATTTTATTTTTCCTAATTTGTTTTTGAATCTTTGAGCTGGTTTTCACTAATTTTGACTAATAGTGATTGTTTTTATTTTGGATTTTGATTTTTTGTGTTTCTTTGACTTTTTGAGTTTTTTGACTAATTGATTGTTTTGTTTGTATTTTGACTAATTTTAATTTTTGAGTTTCTTAGATTTTAAGTATTTATTGCGTTTTTAAACTACCTTTTGAGGTTTTTCGACAATTTTTAACAAATTTTGACAATTTTTCATTGTGCTTTTTGTGTTAAAACTAATTTTGTTTATTTTGCGTGATATCTTCCGACTACAAAAATCATTTACCGGGATTTTTGACACGCACTTGGTTTATTGATCATAAACAAAGTATGTATCTTTTTAATATTTTGAATCTTTTTAGTCTACTTACGGACCCCCTGGTATGGGACTTAGAGAAACTCTGCCCTAGTGTAGGGGCATATTACAGCCACTTTCTGTAGTCTCGAGATCTGCAAGCAAAGGCAAGCTGATGAATCTTTTATTATTGTTGTTGATTGGTTTTAGGGGCTTGGGATTTCTTGGTCATCAGCTCCGTGTACATGGGTGTGTATTCAATTTGTCTGATAACCTGTGTTTTTGTGGTGACATTACTAGTGTGTGTAACTGTCATTATTAGCGTCGCGAATGGGGTAGGCGGTCGAACATCAATTCCGCTCGATTTTCCTTAATTCCACTCGGTCTTCCAAGGGACCCAAAAATAAGTTCCTCAACTCCGCTCAGGCTTTGACAAGGGGTCGGCAAAGGGGTTATCCCCAATGACGTAAACAAATGTCATAACCCTCCTGCTCGCATAACAAGGACCGGGTCAAACACCTTCTCCAGCGCATGAGCGAATTCTTGAATGCAGCTGATTTTTCCATTCTAGGCTGGAAAACAGTATTTTCAGCATTCGCAGCTGATATCGAAAGTATTTTTTTAGGTACAAATTATACACCTATAATTATCTATATTCAATTTTATAATGTCTGACCAGGTTGAAAAACATACAGACATTTAATTATGCACATGTTTAAAACAATGGCGTGTTGGTGTTCGTAAGATATTGTTGTGCCATTGGTCAACCGCTCTGAAGTCAAGTCCACTCATTCGTTAAATCAGGTATAAAGTTTTTGGCACATTATAACTTATATGGCAGAAAATACAAGTGATTTAAAATTAATCATAATATTCTTTTAAATAAGTCTGCCAAGTTTTCTATTTTTTTTCTACAAATTTTATACATTGTTTTTAACATGTGCATAAGGTGTTTGACCCGGCCCTTGGTATGCGAGCAGGAGGGTTATGACATTTGTTTACGTCATTGGGGATAACCCCTTTGCCGAACCCTTGTCAAAGCCTGAGCGGAGTTGAGTTGAGGACCGAGTGGAATTGAGGTAACCCTGGCTACCTGACTGGAATTCCCGAGCGGAATTGATGCCCGCCCGGGGTAGGTCCCCTGGGACTTGAAATAAGGTTCTCTGTCTCTCCCGGTATTTGCATGGAGGGAAGACCCGGGGAATGAAAGCACTCTTCCGATCTCCGGACTTGCTGCAGATCTCCATCGCGTTCATGGTGAGCAATTTAACACGCACGGTTACACCGCGGGGTACTGACAATTCTATTCAATCCCGTAAAGAGTTTTCCAACTATAGTACTTCTAGTCCATGGTCTGCAGGAGACAGGCTACGGTATTCTAAGTGATTTCTTGGCCAGTCAGGAAGAACGGATTCTATGTGTCAACTGCTCGAGTTTTATTGAATTCTTAATTTGTTCTCCCATAATCGCAACTCGAAAACCGGAACGGAACTCTTTACTGAGGTAGCAAAAAGTGCGCTCAAGTGGCAATGCATGGCTGATGAAGAGTGAGACATACTTAATGGGCACTCGTTTCCTTAAAGGTCTTAAATGGATCACCGAGTACATTTCCTTACAGCCCTGACAATCGTTCATCAAACGCATATTAAAGCTGTAATATTATAAAAGTGACAAGCAAGCTCGTTTCCTAAATTTGAATCAGTGACGTCATGATTATTGTGTCCCGCCCCGTAGCTGTGATCGTTAAGTCCTGCACCATGACCACGCAGGCAGCTACGTAGGTATGAATCCCGGCGCTAAAGCGGCTATCTTAAGTTCGTTTTTCCCAGTATTCTTTCACACGACCTCCTAGCAAATGCCGGGATAGTACCTTATTTCAAGTCCTGGGGCACCTAACCCGTCCCTGTCCCTGATACAGCTACTCATACAACCACGATGGCCGAGAGTGCTAACGTGCTACCTCACGTCTCGCTGTCATCGGGAGAGCATGGATTCGAATCCCACCTCAGCCGTCCTGAAAATGGTTTCCCAATTTCATCACCAGGAAAAAGCCGGGATAGTTTCTTTCAACAGGTCCTTCCGATATCCCTTCCCTGACCCGATTTGAACAGAGAAAATTAAAGGCCATTGACTGCATTACAAAAGAATACAGCTACACACACCACCACCACAGTCATCAAAGAAATATAGGTCATCAGACAAGCTCTACACTCACACACAACTGCATGGGGCTGATGACCAAGATATCCTATGCCCCTTGAATGAATTAACAACATCAACCTCTTCTGTAATCCATAACAAATATTTCAATATTTTTTTTTTTCAGTTTGTTTTTCGCAGTTCTCAGTAATTGGGATAATATCGTGTTTACCGACTTTCAATGACATATAATCTGACTTTTAGGGGCAGATTACCTCGTTATTCCACCCCCAAAAGAACAATAACTAACTAACAAGACAGTCTGGCTGTAAAATCGGTACACGGGTAACACTCTTCGCATTCCATTGACTCTCTCAAATAAGGAGAACTTAAAGCTGCTTAATTCTGAGCTTCCGAAGCCTATGGCAGCATTAAATCTACTAGCCTTTGAAGTTCCAGCCAGAGAAGTTCTGAGCCTCCTGGCTTGTTGGCCAAAGAAAACAAAAACTTGGCGGTAGTGTTCATTAACGTTTAAAGCGCATTTACACGGTGTTGCCTAGCAGCCAAGAGAGTGTAAGTCTGTGAGCAAACTTGTCAGCAAGACAGTGAAACAAAAAGTTGAGCTGCGGTCAAACAGTTCTTGACAGCTGGCCAATGACGCGAGACATTTCTCCACTTCTCTTTCCTCTGCTCCAGCGATCTTTTATTTATCATTGGCAGTTGTGTGTATAAATCGTTTCAAATTGCGGTTGACTTCTCAGCCATGTGGAAAGGAACATTCCTACATGTTTTATAAATCACGTCATCAACTCACAACAAGTTCCAGATAAACATCTAGAAGCAGTTGAATTGGATAAATCAGCTGTAAGGATCTATAAATATGTAAATATTGTAATTAAAACTGGTTTCGTCGCGTTTCAAAGGAAATTACTTCTCTATTGAATGCGTCCTGGAGGCAGGCCTTCTTGTTCCCGGTAATGCTGTATGTAACAAGATAATGACACAGCCATTGTTAAACCACTCACTGTGTTGCTATGGAGTTCTGCTCCACTTACCGATCAGGATCACTGAATGGTTCAAGATGCTAGTGCTACCAAGGTTTCAAAGAAGTCACAGCCATGGAAAAACGAGTGATACCGAGCTGCGCTAATAGGTTCTCTCCACGGGGGTCAATTAGGAATATCCTAACAGGGGAAGTTGCCTGAGACGTGTTTCAATGCCCCCCCCCCCCACTCCAAACTGGACGTGAAGGTAACTATTGTCTGCGCTGATATTCACGTGGGCGGGCATCAATTCCACCCGGGAATTCCAGTCAAGTAGCCAGGGTTACCTCAATTCCACCCGATCCTCCAAGGGACCCAGAAATGAGTTCCTCAACTCCGCCCAGGCTGTTCCCCAATGACGTAAACAAATGTCATAACCCACCTGCTCGCATACCAAGGGCCGGGGTTATAGTCTGAAATGAAGTAAAGATTTATGTGATTTTAAGATAATGATTTTTCTTATTTTATTAAATTTCCTGCCCATATTTTTATTTAACAACAGTGATTAATATCTAGCTCTTTATGTATTATGTTTATATCTGATTTAACGAATGAGCGCACTTGACTTCAGAGCGTTTGACCGATGGCGTGGTGGTGTTCGCAAGACATTGTTGTGCCATTGGTCAACCGCTCTGATGTCAAGTCAGCTCATTCGTTAAATCAGGTATAAAGTGTTTGGCACATTATAACTTATATGGCAGAAAATACAAGTGATTTAAAATTAATCATAATATTCTTTTAAGTAAGTCTGCCAAGTTTTCTATTTTTTTCTACAAATTGTATACATTGTTTTTAACATGAGCATAATTAAATGTTTGTATGTTTTTTGACCTCGACAGACATTATTAAATTAAATTTAGATAATAATAGGTGTATAATTTGAACCTAAAAGAATACTTTCGATATCAGCTGCGGATGCTGAAAATACTGTTTTCCAGCCTAGAACGGAAAAATCAGCTGCATTCAAGAATTTACTCATGCGCTGCATAAGGTGTTAGACCCGGCCCTTGGTATGCGAGCAGGAGGGTTATGACATTTGTTTACGTCATTGGGGATGACCCCTTTGCCGACCCCTTGTCAAAGCCTGAGCGGAGTCGAGGAACATATTTTTGGGTCCCTTGGAGGACCGGGTGGAATTGAGGAAAATCGGGCGGAATTGATGTTCGACCTTCACGGTATTCTTCACTATCTACTCTTGTTATCTCAAAGACGTATTCGAAACTATTCATTGGCAAGTTTTGGCATTATTCAAGATTCCTCGATTTCTTTAGCCTTGCCCTGGAGGCTCAAGTTTGGCCATTTCACAGTTGTGTTTCACAGTTGTAACGTTTCGTGGCTAGTGCACAGCCTGCCCCATACGTTGGGTGACATGTTGTAACGTTTCATAGCTCGTGATATAAAATGAGTGCAGTAAATAGCTCGGTTAATAGGGCGCCAATCTCCAACAGACGGTTGTGAGATAAATTTATATTTATTAAATTGAGATTCTTTACTTTCGGGGGAGGGGCAACAGAGGTTAGCTGCAAAACACCTTATTCTATTATCTTGACCTCTGGGAAGTCTAGCATGGGGTAAATCTTGACAGAAAGTCATAGATTGTAAAAATAATTTATTAACAAACAGGATGAGATGAATGACGTCTTGCGACCTTCCAAACAGATAAAATAAAAAGGGGAAGTTAATTCTTTAAATTACTGAAGTTAATAGTACACACATCAAAAAAAGTTTTGCATCACCTCGGTTCCCAGATCTCCGGCATATAGACGTTGACTGTGTATATTGTATCCAAGATACAGTCCCTTTGACTGTTCATAGATGTCACTAAAACTGCTCAAAGATGTAAACAACCATGCATGAGCAGGGCCTATTAGACGGAGGGGGTACGACAGCCGATCAGTTCCAGTCATTCCACCAGGACGAAGGTACGCTGCTCATGTTGTCTGTAGTTCTACCATGCCTAGAAGGTCAATACCGCAGTTCGATCGCGTCCGCATTGTTACTTTGTGTCAAGAAGGGCTCTCAACAAGGGAAGTTTCCAGGCGTCTCAGAGTGAACCAAAGCGATGTTGTTCGGACATGGAGGAGGTACAGAGATACAGGAACTGTCGATGACAGGCCTCGCTCAGGCCGCCCAAGGGCTACTACTGTAGTGGATGACCGCTACTTACGGATTGCCGCTCGGAGGAACCCTGACAGCAATGCCACCATGTTGAATAATGCGTTTCGTTCAGCCACAGGACGTCGTGTTTCAACTCAAACTGTGCGCAATAGGCTGCATGATGCGCAACTTCACTCCCGACGTCCATGGCGAGGTCCAGCTTTGCAACCCCGACACCATGCAGCGCGGTACAGATGGGCCCAACAACATGCTGAATGGACCCCACGGAATTGGCATCACGTTCTCTTCACCGATGAGTGTCGCATATGCCTTCAACCAGACAATCGTCGGAGACGTGTTTGGAGGCACCCTGGTCAGGCTGAACGTCTTAGACACACTGTCCAGCGAGTGCAGCAAGGTGGTGGTTCCCTGATGTTTTGGGGTGGCATTATGTGGGGCCGACGTACGCCACTGGTGGTCATGGAAGGCTCCGAAACGGCTTTACGATACCTGAATGACATCCTCCGACCCATAGTGCAACCATATCGGCAGAATATTGGAGAGGCATTTGTCTTCATGGACGACAATTCTCGACCTCATCGTGCACATCTTGTGAATGCGTTCCTTCAAGATAACGACATCGCTCGACTACAGTGGCCAGCATGTTCGCCAGACATGAACCCTATCGAACATGCCTGGGATATGTTGAAAAGGGCTGTTTATGGACGTCTTGACCCACCAACCACTCTGAGAGATTTACGCCGAATTGTCGTTGAGGAGTGGGACAATTTGGACCAACAGTGTCTTGATGAACTTGTGGATAGTATGCCACGGCGAATACAGGCATGCATCAATGCAAGAGGACGTGCTACTGGGTATTAGAGGTAGTGGTGTGTACTGCAATCTGGACCACAAATGCTGAAAGTCTAGCTGTATGATGGTACAACATGCAATGTGTGGGTCTCATGATCAATAAAACGAGCTGAAATGTTGTTTGTGTTGATCTCTATTCCCTTTGTATTTAACGGTTCCGGAACTCTTGGAACCGAGGTGATGCAAAACTTTTTTTGATGTGTGTATTTACGTCCGACTTGCAATTGACAAATATGCATGAGCTCACCGGGTTGTAGATCTTCCTGGGCGATGTTGGCAGAGGTATCTCGTTCCTGAAGTAGACATCTCGCGTGGTCTTCCATGGTCCCAAGTACCAATCCTACCTGATAAAGCTATCTGCCCACTAATTGCACAGATGCTGTTGCCTAGCTGAGTGAATGGAATGGTTTCACTCGTCTTCGATATTCAGCGCAATGCTGGAAATATCCTAGTTAGATCTCCACTGAGTTTACTAGTTGAACTTTATGAAATTTTGTAGGTGAATCTCAACAAGTGAGGTCCAAGTTTAGAATTTGACGTGCTTTCAAGTGAAAACATAATAATATTCTTCCCCTCCATACAGCTCTGTTCCGGCTTATATATGGCAATTATATCTCCCACCAGCAGTAGGGGATCTGCCAATTGCAATATCAAAGTATTGTCTACAGAAAGTGACGCTCCTTCCTTATTGGCCGAAGTAAGTCCTTTGTCACGCACCAAGTGGCTATATTGGGGTGAAGGTCTCTCCCCCAGTGACACACTTCCATATTGGTGTCATGTAGCGGTATCTTCCTTAAAAATCACAAGGTTGCAGTTTTCTCGTCGTAAAACAATTTATTCTAAAAAGCTGTAGGGTCCATTGTTCTGACATCTTTTAGAATTAGCTTGCTGGCTACCGAGGGTCTTGGTTGGGACTCCCTTTCCACTCTTCCGGCCTCTTCATAAGCTGTTTATGACGGGTCGAGCGGTATCTATTGTCAGTTGTTAGTTCCACAAGTGAGCTCAAGAAATATATGTATTGGGGGAGGGGTTGTAAATTTACGGTTTGAAATCTCGGGTCGACGTCTAATTACAAGAATGGATGAAAATGAACATACGATTTTATATTACCCATAAACACAATAAATATATACATGCACTATCGTTGCAATTGCACAACAATATAGTACTCTTGTTGTTGTTGTTGTTTGAGTCTTCAGTCTTTTGACTGGTTTGATGCAGCTCTCCATGCCTCCCTGTCCTGAGCTAATCGTTTCATCTCTACATAGCTACCACACCCTACATCCGAGGCAATCTGTTTAACATATTCTAACCTTGGTCTACCCCTACAGTTCTTGTCCTCGACCCTTCCTTCCATAACTAAGCTTGCTATTCCTGGGTGTCTTAGTATGTGTCCTACCAACCTATCTCTTCTCTTCATTAGCAGTCGCCAGAAACATCTCTCCTCTCCCACTCGTCTTAATACCTCTTTGTTTGTAACCCTATCTACCCATCTGATCTTCATCATTCTCCTGTAGCACCACATTTCAAATGCTTCAATTCTCCTCTTTTCTGCTGCACCAATAGTCCAAGTTTCACTTCCATAGAGCGCCACGCTCCAGACAAAGGCTTTCAAAAATGACTTCCTAATACCTAAATCTATATTCGATGTCAGCAGATTCCTTTTTTGTAGAAATGCTTTTCTTGCCTGAGCCAACCTACTTTTTATATCCTCTTTGCTTCGTCCATCACTGGTTATTCTGCTTCCTAAGTAACAGAAATCTCCTACTTCCTTCAGCTTTTCACCTGCCAATTTGATCTCCATAGAGGTTTCTGATTTATTTCGGCTGCATTCCAGTATTTTTGTTTTACATTTATTAATTTTCATCATGAATTCTTTCCGTAAGACGGAGTCCATACCATTCAAAAACTCATTCAAATCCTCAGGCTTGTTGGCCAGTTGACGATGTCATCAGCAAATCTCAGAGTTGAAATTATTTCTCCTTGAATCTTCACTCCCACTTTAAATTTTTCTCTAATTTCCTTCATTGCTTGTTCAATGTAAAGATTGAAAAGTATGGGTGATAAGTTGCAGCCTTGCCTTACACCTTTCTGAATACCAGCTTCTCTCTCATGTCCTTCAACTCGAATGACTGCTGTCTGGTTTCTGTATAGATTGTATATCACCCTCCTATCCCTGTACTTTATTCCAATCGATTTCAAAATGTCAAACAATTTAGTCCAATCAACGTTATCAAAAGCCTTTTCTAAGTCTACAAAAGCCATGAACGTTCTCTTATCTTTCCTTATTCTACCTTCCAAAATCAGCCTAAGACTTAGTACAGCTTCCCTTGTTCCTACATTTCTCCTGAAACCAAACTGGTCTTCACCCAACTCCGTTTCTATTTGGCTCTCAATCCTCTTGTAAATTATTCTAGACAGGATCTTTGAAGCATGAGTAATCAAGCTGATTGTACGGTAATCTTCACATCTGTCAGCTCCCACTTTCTTTGGTATAGGGATGATTACATTCTTCTTGAAATCAGGGGGTACCTCACCTGTCTCATAAATCCTACACACCAAGTGAAATAACCTGATCAGACCTTCCTCTCCTATGCAGCGTAGCAACTCAATCGGTATATCATCTATGCCTGGTGCTTTGTTCCTGCTTAAGTCTTCCAAAGCTCTATCAAATTCTGATCTCAATATTAAATCTCCTTTCGCATCCTCATCAATTTCCTCCTCCCTTTCCATTACATGATTCTCAATCTCCTTTCCCTTATACAAACTCTCGATGTAAGCTTTCCATCTCTCAACCTTTTCTTCCCTATCTGTTAGAGGCTTTCCATTTGTGTCCTTAATATTACAGCACTTAGTCTTCTTTTCCCCAAAAATATTCTTAATCCTTCGATAAGCTGTGTCTACTTTTCCTAATTTCAGACAATTTTCTATACCAGCACATTTCTCTTTCAACCATTCTTCTTTCGCTTCCTTGCACTTCTTGTTAACCTCATTTCTCAGACGTCTGTATTCTGCTTTCCCCTTTTCATCTCTTACATTCTTGTGCTCCCGCCTTTCATCCATCAATTCGAGTATATCCTGAGTGATCCACGGTTTTCTACCTATTCTCTCTTTCCTACCAATGTTTTCTTCTGCGGATTTTGTTATTTCATTCCTCAAAAGTGCCCATTCGTCTGCAATTGAAGTTTGTTTAGGGTTTTTCATTAGTCCTTCCTTTATACTCTTCTTGAATCTTTCGTTTACATCCTTCTCTTTCAGTCTGTCTATTGCCCACCTTTTTGGCTTTTGACTTTTCTTCAGTTTCTTCAACTTTAATCTGCATTTCATTACAACCAGATTGTGGTCCGAGTTTATGTCAGCACCAGGATATGTTTTACAATCCAAAATCTGGTTTCGAAACCTCTGCTTGACCATAATGTAGTCGATTTGGTAACGCCCTGTATCTCCTGGTCTCATCCATGTGTATATTCTTCTATTGTGGTTATTGAATAAGGTGTTAGCTATGACCAACTCATGCTCAGTGCAGAATTCTACCAGCCTGCTTCCTCGATCATTCCTTTCACCTAATCCGAAATCTCCTACTATCTTCCCTTCTCTCCCTTTTCCTACCACAGCATTCCAATCTCCCATTGCTATAACATTTTCATCACCCTTGATATACCTCAGAATTTCGTCTATTTCTTCGTAGACCTTTTCAACATCCTCATCATCAGCTTGACTGGTAGGCATATAGACTTGTACCACTGTGGTGCAGGTAGGTTTAGTATTTATTTTTGCTACAATAATCCGTTCACTATATTGCTCATAATATTCCACCCGCTGTCCAAGTTTCCTACTCAATATGAGGCCAACCCCTGCTTGGCCATTGTTTGATTTAGTGCTAATGACCCTATAGTCTCCTGACCAAAAGTCCTGTTCTTCCTGCCAGCGCATTTCACTAATCCCAACCAAATCCAACCTCAACCTATCCATTTCCCTTTCTAAGTTTTCTAACCTTCCATTTCCTAGCAGACTTTTAACATTCCACGCTCCGATCCGTAGAATGTCAGAGTTCCTCTTTGTCACTTCTGTGATGTTAACCCCCTCTCGAGTAGTCCCCACCCGGAGATCCGAACGGGGGACTAGTTTACCTCCGGATTGAAATTTTACAAGGGAGGAGGCCATCATCACATGTATTTATGCATAGAGAGGTGCATATCCTCGGGAATAGCAAACGGCTGTAGTTTCCCCTTGCTTTCAGCCGTGCAGCAGGACGCAGTGTAGCCATTATTTGGCTTATATTATCAATATCTTAACCGTCTATAAGACTAGTAAAGAATTGATTTATTCTGAAAGGCTGCTACTCCCTTTCAGAATAAGTAAAGAGCAATTCTACTAACAAAAATACTAGTACTCTTAGTTCAATTGTTTTGGGTGTGATGTACAAACACCACACAGTTACTGTTCGGAATTGCACATTTTAATTTTATGTTGCAGCTTCATAAAAATGTCTTCGTATGCAAGTTATAGCCTTCACTGTGAGATTTGAAACGACATCGTGGGAACCAAACTGCTTAAATAATATCTGTTAAACTACAAAACAAGGTGCATTCGTAAATAAATGGGCACAACATCTCCACTTTTGTCCCCGTTGTGACAACTCACAATTATAAGTACAGAATGTATAGTTTCCTAGAACTCGTAATTCTCCACCTCTTTGACTGTACACGAATAACAAGTTATCCACGGAAACTCCAGGGTGGGGGGGGGCCAGGTGTACGTAGCTGTTAGGCAACTCATGGCTTAACCAACATTTCAAGAGAGGTTGCTTACCCCCACTCCCTTCCTAAACCCATTAGCGTAAGCTAACTGGACTCTCTGGGTTTAGCCCAAATTAGCACAGTTCGACCATCCCGGGAGAAACGGGTATTTCGTGACAAAAAGCCTTTATATTTGTTGCGTGAGACTTGAAAAAATGACAGCAATCGGGATTCGAACACGAATCCCCTGTTGTACGGGCAAGTGTGGCCAATGGATATAACAGATTTGACTGCTCCATGACCTAAAACAATTACTATGTTTTATAAATCCTAAGTCAGGTTCAAACTTTGACACACAGGTGGCTTTGTATGTGTCGTTTTGGTGATCAAGGATGTCTCCACGTCATTGCAGAAACCGCTGCAACAGCGTATCTCTATCTAACAAGTGAACAACACCAACTCGACTTCATATTTTTCGGAGAAAAATAGCTCACATGCATTATTTTATTTATTTAACGTATGGCTTTTAGTGCTGGGAGTGCCCGAAGACATGTTCGGCTCACCAGAGGCTGTAGCTGCTTCAAGCGGACACCCATGGGGTGAGCTACAAGTTCCGTTCAATTTCAAGAAAGTAAGTTCCAACTATCGCTACCAGATGCCACTGATATCTAGTAGTGAACGTTGGAACTTGGATAGAGCGTTTCAACCTAGAAATTTAGCTTCTCACAAGTTTAGTTAGTGGACGGTTCTTTTACATGCCATAAATTGATGACATAGAACACCGGCTTTACTTCCCCTCCAAAGGAAGGCCTCGCATGCATTTTGCCAGGTTCACCTGAAAATTTGGGCCATATTTTAGTTGCAACGCAGTTAGGACCCTTTGGATGTACAGATCCTGAACGTCCACGTGCGCTGCTTGTAGGCCACTCGCTCAGCTTAATTTTTCGAATTAATAATAGTAGACTAATAATGTTATTGGTGTTGCGTCCCTTTTAAGTACTGAGGATTTTAGAGACGCCGCGCCGGGGTGCCGGAATTTTATCCCGAGGGAGATCTTTAACATGCCAGTAAATCTACTGACACAGATCCCTTGTATTTGTGCACCCTCAAATGCCAACTGACTGCACCAGGATTCAATCCTGCAACCTTGGGTTCAGCAGGCGAGAACGTTGCTTTTCAAGTGCTATGAATAGTGCAGTAGTGAGACAACCAGGAAACAAACGTTGGATGCGGAGAGAGGGGGGAGAGAGGGATGGGGTGTTGCGTATGGGTCTAGTCTGCCCAACGTATTTTGAACTCTCATTTGCCATTACGTGTTACTTTAAGCGAAGAGAAGGATAAATTATATAAATGAGTTGTATGAAAACCACGCGCTTGTATGCACTCAATATAATAGTGCTCGGAATATATTATGAGTAGGCTACTTAGTGTTGTATAAAAATAATCATATGTTCGCAAATATTTCATGTTTTTTACTCAATACGAGAAATATTACCTAATTTCTTTCATAAGTACAAATAAAATAAGCTTTTCATGCTGTGTCAAAATATATGGTATTTTGTGTAAGCCTATTTGTCTATGATTAGTATTGAACCCATGTACCATTGGCTCAAAAGGGGTCGAATCCATGTATTTGGGGAAGGAATGAAAGAAACATACAGTTTCTAATGTAACATAGAGAGAGTTCAAGCCAGGATTCTAGCCTAACGTTGTGCAAGCAGCTGGGACCAGGTGTTCAGAAGATGAGATCATGGCTCTTGACTCATTGAGTGGGAGCGGGTCATGGATATTAATAGAACGAGTGGAAAGTTTTCACTGTAAGACAGAGAAGCGTGACTCGGAAATCCAGCTTAGATTGCAAGAAAATGGCAACAGCGCCGTTGTGCCAGTAGAATAATAATTAAATTTAACCCATTTGCAGGAATGAAAATAAGTAAATAAATACAGTACTATGAATCATTTCGGATTAGAGATTTTTGTGTAAAGAAAAAGCTTTTAATATTTGCACAGGAGAAAAGTGCAAATGCAGCATACGTCATCGGGGAATTACTGAGACCTGAGGAGGGGAGAATTTAAAATGAACAGCACCACCCACGCAGCTGAAGACTAAAAATTAATTAATATCTCCGAAATGCACGATCGATTCTTATGCGCAGTGAGATCATTTGACGTTTGGAAGACGAGCTTTCTGGAGATATAATTTTTATAATTGTACGACAATTATTTCAAAAGTTGGTCCCGAAAAGGACTAGGATTTTATTTATTTTTGACTAAATAGTATAAAAGTCCAGGCCAAGCCAGACCAAACATGCAGTTTCCGATAGCCCAGGGGGGTGTCACGCTGAAACACATCGAAGGCAGTTTACCAGTACTCCTTGAGGGAAAAAAACGCTGTATCACATCGCATGGCAGTTTACCAGTACTCCTTGAGGGGAAAAAACGCTGTATCACATCGCATAGAAAATATCCGACAGCCACGGGCGTCGCGGTATCAATAATTTACGTGCATCCGTAGAGGGTTGCAAAGAAGTAATATTACAGTATCGCCGTGTTGAAAATTAGGAAAATCCTAGTTACAGGATTTAGGTCCGACAGTATAATATTTACAGTGAAAAGTTCATAAAATACAGGCAAAGCAGGCTGCGAACTTAGGACTCAGGGCGATAGGTCTTTAAGTAAACGACCAAAAATATCATAACGTACGGAAGTACTGGAACAGCGAGATAAACAGTTTATCTAATTTAAAGAACCCGAGCAGGGAAAGACAGAGAAAATAAGGTTCGCAGAGTATTCTAGAAGATTAGAAGTGCGAGAACCGAATAAGCAGAGAAGAAGACAGGAAACTATAGACATCGTTTCAAGAAAGCAGACGACCTATTCAAAAGCACTAAGACTCGAGAAGTATTAGTTGCTAAAAATCCATAGGTCACCGATAGATTATCAAGGGGACCGTGAACAGAACAGACTTTCGCTAAGATCAATAAATAGGATCTAAAAGGGGAGCCGTTCGTGTCAGAGAAATAGCAGATCGTCAAGAACGGGATTCGAAGGAGTGCTATTGCAGGGAGGAAGTAGATGATTCGAGACTTTCATATTCAGAGAGGATAGGAAGCCGACAGTACTAAATTTCACCCTTGGAGACGGGAGATCAAGAGGTCACGTGTGATAGGCCTAATAGTGGTCTAGTGATCAAAATTCGTGAAGTGTAAATATATCAAGATTTTGTGTTAAAAGTAATATATTTTCAGTGTTTTTATTGTGTGTTCTAAACGGATACACCAGTGTATTTAAAATGTTATTAGTGTTAAATGTATACGTGTTAAATATATGTCAAGATATGTCTGTACTTGCAATGAATTTGTACAAGATGGAGTAATTTAAAAAAAGTGGGCTGAAATGACGCATCGCACGAGGAGAAAGGTCAAGAAACGACCTTAAACATGTGAGTAAAGATTTTCATTATGTTTTGGTGTCGGGGAAATTATTCTGTACAAATCCACCGGAGTTTTTGAGTAAAAGGGATGTTTCTAAATAACTAAATACAGAATAAGAACGCGGTCTGAACAAAAATAGAATTTTGAGAAATTATAAATAATTATGTGAAAGAATAAATCCTGTAGAGGAAATGTATGAATAAAATGTCAGTGTATTTGACGAATGTTATAAGAGCAAGCGTATTAATAATAATAATAATATAAAGGAAATATAAATAAAGATTAAACTGAATGATATGAAATTAAGAACGTTGGAGCCTTAATAAAAGTATAAGACATGATATTAATGCATGTTATTAAAATAGAGCAATTATTGTCAAAGGAAAAGATTAATATAAAAATTGAGATATGTATCAATTGTTAATATGGAATTTATCAGTTCTTTGGAAGACGCTAGGCTTTAAATAATGTATAGCGCAATGGAGCGCAATTAAAATAAAATGTCACGCTAGGAATGCGTAAAAGTTAAAAGTACTTGGTAAATTACTTATGAGGGGTAGTTGATTGCGGTGAATTGAGATATGTTGTAAGTCCTCCAATAGTGACAAAGATCACGAGGCCATGTGTGTGTTATTTATGTTGTAAAAGGGAGCAAATGTATGGTATTATTGAGCGTAGGTCATGTAGGCCAC
The DNA here is from genome assembly GCA_946902985.2 of Meconema thalassinum. Classification (NCBI taxonomy): domain Eukaryota; kingdom Metazoa; phylum Arthropoda; class Insecta; order Orthoptera; family Tettigoniidae; genus Meconema; species Meconema thalassinum. The sequence continues at coordinate 1,377,880,421 of OX336388.2, read as the reverse complement.
GGCCGACCCTAAATCGCATTTTGTATAAATCCTCCAATGTGGGAATGGTTCCCGAGGCATGTTAAGAGATTCGAACCTAGAATCCTCTTGTTGTTGAAGCCCCTAATTATTCGTCGTAAAATGTGTATTACTCTTCCCAATCAATGAGGACCCTTTATAATTAATAAATGCCAAGGTTACGAAAGTGGATTATGAGCCCAATAATATTGTTGAAGGTAAAAGAGATGTAAAATGCCAGGTCTCTCCATAGAACTGAAAAGAAAGGAAGATTTGTTTTAAAAGCATTGAAAAGAGCTCCAACCGCAGACTAGACTGGAAGTCACCCTCCCAGTCATAAATCTCGCTCAAGTATACGGTCTGACCCTAATAGCAGGAGGGTTGGTGAAGGCCGTCTGTAAGAAGGAATGAATACACCGTGAGTGTTTAAAGTTGTTAATGACCCGGGATTTGAACCGAGGTCCTTGTAGATGAAATTATCGCTTGCCAGTTCAGATCGTAGCTTTCTTATGTGATAATGGTCTTATAAGACAAATAAATAAATAACAATCCCTATTTTAATGTTGTATGGAAGTAGGATTCCACGAGTTAAATAAAGGTAACTAGATTCCGGGAGTAATCATAGTTTTTGACTTTGTCAAGTAATCTTTATAACTCTGGAGTACACAAGTATTTTCCCGATCACTATGGTGAATTTGTAAAACTTGAGAGAGATGGTAAATGCTGAGAACATGTGAAGTGCCCAAATATTTAAGTAAAGAATTAACATGTACTTTAAATGTAATTAGATATTTGTTTGATGATAAGAAAACATAAAAATAGTATTTGAGGTGTACAAAAGAATGACACCGTTATTATAGAAAGTATCGAGCCAAAGGAGCTCGTAGTTATAGGGAACTTTAAGATAGATACTTTATGGAAGTAAAAAATAATTATGAATTGTTAGTTTTAAAGGAAACCATGTGTTTTAATAAAATATTTGTTTAATTCGTATATTATTCCTTGTTCACTTGGAACAAGTAGAAGGATTTTGGTCAGTAGTTCAATTGTTTTATTGTTTGTAGCGCCATAATTTTGGTTAATTAAATGTTTTGATATAGGAGTTGATTTTGTTGTTATTTTTGCAAGTGTATCCTCTATTTAATCCAAAATGTGTAAGTCACAGAGTGGGAGAACATACTACAACCCCGAAAATCCCGAATTGAGCAATGCTGGCATACTGTGATTTACATATTTCTTGCTGAAATGGCACAGTATATCTATCACACTTCATCCTTATTAAACCGAAAATCAAGATTTAAAACAAATAAGATACGAACCTTACTGTGGTCGCATATGATGTGTAACATCTGACATGTTATCCTACCTTGAAGTTGTTACCGCTTTTATTATCCTTGACATTCATCAACACAAAAAAACTTTTTATTGATGTGTAACATCTTTCCGCTCGGTTGCTGAATAGTTTTGTGGGAGTGATTTTGAAAATTGGGGACGGAAGTGGATCGGAACGATCGAGCTGGCAGTGGTGGATCAAACGGAAGTATGCACTGCCCGCTCGATCGATCAAACGGAAGTATACTAGCTGGCAATGGTGGACAACGGAAGTATGCACTGCCCGCTCGATCGATCGAATGGAAGTGTGCCCTAGCTGGCAGTGGTGGATCGAACGGAAGTATAAGACGCACTGCCAACTCGATCGATCGATCCAGCTGGCACTGGTAAGAGAAACAATCAGCGCGCGGTGTCGAAAATTGATACCATGACTCACTCTCGGCCATGTGGAATGTATATGACATACTGAACGGCAAAACGCTCATGCGAACTCTGGTGGCAAGTGATTTAAACAAATGACATGGTACATGTTCGAAGTCTTCGTATCAGTATTTAAATGGTAAAATGCCTTAATGTCGCCTCCGGAGCGTAGCGGTCAGCATGGTTAGCTGCCGCCCCGGAGGTCCTGGGTTCGATTCCCGGCTCTGCCACGAAATTTGAAAAGTGGTGTGAGGACTGGAACGGGGTCTGCTCACCCTCGGGTGGTCCAAATGAGTATAGGGGGTTCGATTCCCACCTCAGCCATCCTCGAAGTGGTTTTCCGTGGTTTCCCACTTCGTCTTCGGGCAAATGCCGGGATGGTACCTACTGTAAGGCCACGGCCGCCTCCTTCCCTCTTCCTCGCCTATCTATCCCAATCTTCCATCCCTTCCCATCCCTCATGAGACCCCTGTTCGCTTTGCAGGTGAGGCCGCCTGGGCGAAGTGCTAATCACACCTCCCCAGTTGTATCCCTCCCGTCCAGATGTTCCAGGCTCCAGGACACTGCCTATAGGGGCGGTAGTGGTGAGTTCCCTCGCTGAGTCCGTGGGAACCACCAACCTAGAGGGTAAAATGACTAAATAAAAAAAAGCCTTAATATCAAACATTGTAAGTAGTCGGCATTGCATTGGCATAAGGCATTTTAAACTCAATGTCACTCAGGAACATTATCGAAACAAGCAAAATATAAATGAATCTTAATTCCGTAATGCAGTATTATTGGAACGTGGAAATAAGTCACCATCTTGTGCACAATTTCTTGCGTAGTCTAAATAGGCGTGGGGTTATTGCGTATGACTGTGAATCTAGAGATCTTGGGTTCGAATCCTGGGCGGGGTAGATATTTTTGCTACCAGATTATCATTTTAAACGATATTTATCATATCAATATGACTCATTTTAACAGAATCCATATGAAATTACGTGTTGGTCTGTGAATCAAGAGGACCTGTTTATAAGGAATTTAAGGTTATGAGCGGTGTCGCGTCTATTAATCTGGTTGATCCATATCGTATTCTTTATTTAGGCTAGTGCTGGTGGAAGCTACAAATCATCTAATAAAATGAGTTCCGTATTATAAACTACAATATCTGTAAAACACTCCCTTTTACAATAGATTAATATTTGTGCCAATAATACTATAAAATACCGGTGTATCAACAATTTCACGCGAGGTTTCTTCTATTTCAGATGTTACACATCATATGCGACTACTGTAAGGCTCGTTTTTTTACACTCTCATAATAGATAACAATTCCAAGACTCTCTTTTTTTCTTCACTGCCTACATGATATTTCTACTCTCGCACTGCCTTCTTGATACTCTGCTGTTACATCACTCTCCTGCCAGTAACTAAGTTACGTTAACAGGGACTGACTTTCTATTCTTCACTGCCTACTGGATATTTCTACTCTCGCACTGCCTTCTTGATATTCTGCTGTTACAAAGTAATCCGTATGTGATTAACATTCCTCATGGTACACACTTCCGTCCAATCCACTCCCGTCCCATTTTTCCAAATTACTTCCACAAAAATATCCAGTGGAAAGATGTTACACATCAAAAATGAAACACCCATTAAAAATTGGCCTACGATTTTAATCCACACGACTACTGGCGTTACATTTTAGAACGCGACCACTGGAGGGTTGAAGTTTACCGGCCCACCCCAGCGCCACATGAGGCCCGATATGACAGGTTTGACTGTATATCGAATGGACCTCGTAGCGAGAACTTATAGGCGATGAGACCGTATGGTTAGTTCATCATTAAAACAACTTAGGCTTTCAAGATCGGTGTTAAATTCTATTAACGGGTTTTCTGGACTTGTACATATAACTAACTGATGAATATATACACATTATAAATCACTTGACGCTCGCCACTTTTATTCACGGATTTCATCCTCTCACCATGTTCATATAAGGGGCAGTCAAATGAAAACCGGACCCTACTGTATATCACACATTCCGCGCAAAAGGTGGCAAGACTGCTGTTACGCATCGATACTGCCATTGCTGTGATGGGAACTGCATTGTGACAACTCTCAGGTGCACACAGGTGTTGAGATATGTCTTTGATGGTGCGCGGAATGCCTAGTGTGTTCGTTCAGCTGTAGAAATGGAGGCAAGGAAAGGAGAGCAAAGAAGTGTGGTTCGTATTCCGGTGACTGAGGGTACTGGAGATAAGTTTGTAGATCTCCAGCCGGTTGTCTAGGTGAAGAATGATCAACTTATCAACATTTATATTTGTTGCCAAGATACTTAGTGAGAATCTACTTGATTCGGTCCTCACGGATTCTCCTCGCGTCTGAGTTATTAAATATTCAAAGAATTGAAGACGTTGAAAAGTAGTTTGTTTATTGGTTAACCAACACCGAAGTACTTTACAGTATTTACATTTATGTGAAGCCTAACTTGCTTGCCATCTGGCAATGCGTACACAATATCTACATAGCTAGTATGCTTGTTGAAGAGTCTGTCTTGTTAATGACAGCTCGTACAAAATGACCAATTGGTCTGAATGTCTAATTTGTGAAGAGCGACCACAGGGTCTGCAGTATGTTTGTGAAGAGGTCGAGAATGACCTGTATATCAGTATTTAACACTTGGTTATTCTGGTGGGAGAAGAGTCGAGGTTAATCGGGCTTCTTCGGCTATTTGAACAAGCTTCACCAATAAGGAATACATCTAGTGAGAAGAGGGGGCGACAGCCAATCAGAGCATGTGCATCGGGGCTGTGATCCTAGGCGGGGCTTCGTATTGTCTTTCACTTTTAGCAAGAACTCTATTACTGAGAATTATAAATGAGAAAGGGAGGAAGTGACCTTTCTTACGAAAGTTGGCGCCAGTCTGTGGAGACAGCTATGTGTTTACCAAATATCTAGCTCTTGGTTTGAGGTTCCAAGAAATAGCGATTGAAGTTATGTTCCTTAGAGTGGTGAATATTTACAAGCTTTTACTCTTAATGGATACATTCCTGCCTGTGGGTTTGACCAATTTCCTTGTGAGGAGATATACATTAGGAGCCTTGCAGAGGACATCACTTCCTTAAGCCTACAAATGAATAATAATAATAATATAATTATCATCAAAAACCCAAAATTAGTGGATGCCGCGTGTTGGTCATGGCTAGTAAGGGGATTGCTGGGCAGGGTACATGACTCCTCCCCTCTTAGTTGCAAATTACTGACCTCAGTAATTATTATCTTCTTCTTACATCTAAGTTTTACAGAGTTATACAAGTTGCTTAGTTGTTGTCTAAATATAAACAAGATCATAAATGCTATGGTTAATACAAAAGTTACAGTAATGGATACGAATTGCTTCTTTGTGATATAAGTCATAGGTATAGGTTTTAAATCCAATTTTAGCTTTGTTACATCGAGGTGGGAATGGAGAAGATTTATTTAATTATTTATTGAGGGTTCATCATGAATAATTAGTATTGGGAAACTATGAACATAGTTGGTAGGCTTTTGATGTAACGTTGTTCCTATGCTAGAAATAGGACAAAATTCAATTGAATATATTACTTGTGGGCCTGAGAATTGTAGAGAGTTTGAGCTTCTATACATGTTTGCATAATTATCTCAGGTGTTTTGCTGAAAAACAGAATATGTTCCTTATTTATGGGTTGAAATATTTTCATCTCATTACTTATTGAAGCATATTCAAATCCGATTGTGTTTGTTAGGTTACAACTTGTTATTCTAATATTGTAATACATACATACATATGATTGAGTATACAGGGTATACTGGACCATTTAGAGCTGGGTCCTTCTAAATAGTACTTTTCAGTTGGGACACGTATGATGTCCTTAATAGTTGGTACAGGGGTTATTTCATACAATTGATATTGATTCCCATCTGTGATTGGCATAGAAAGGATTACGATCATTTCTTCATCCAGTATAACTACTTGAGTCTTTGATAGTTTGAGATTTTCAAACTGGTGATACTGGTCTGAATGAATCATACTTTTGACAGGATAAATAGACAATAAATGCTCTACTAAATTAGTTAAATCTTTTCTTGTGAATAACCTGACGTTAGTCATTTCATTGAATGAATGGGAAATGGTTTCTTGCAGCACTCGTAATATTTTGTTGAACTTGTTAACACACATTAACACGTATTGAGATCTTCCAGTAAGCTGATCTTGAAGTCTTCTGTTTGTAGAATACCTTGAATTACCTTCATATTTTATTACTATCATGGTTCATTTCGTCGTAGAATTTTGAGCAATTGAATTTGAAAAAGATATTAATTTATTAATATGTTTTATTTCTATTAGAATTAATTGGCATTAATTTATTTAAATCCTTTATTTATTTTAATTAATTAAATTATTAAATCTGGAAAAGCATTACTTATTACTAGACTGGAGACAGTATCATCAATATTTTTGTATGCCACTTTCAGAGTAGTTATGTTGAAATGAAACATGAATTTATGGTAATTATTAATTATTCTGGAATAGGAAGAACTTTCCTTTTAATTTTAATATCTCTAAAGTTCCTGACGTGAGTTTTACCATTTTTTCATTTTACAATAAACTCGGTTGGTCTCAATTTTGAATATTGTACCTTCATTGTACAAATTCCTAGACTTCCTGTTTCTGGTTAGAGGATCCAGAACATATACTGTTTCACCTATTTTGTAGGAGTGTTCAAATGTGCAATCCCTTGGATCGGATTACTTTTCATTCAAAATTTTAGTTTGTTCAAAATGAAAGGTATCCATATGAATTTGGGCAAATGGATGATCGGCTGTAATGGGATCTTGGTTCAATACTACGTTAGGATGTTTCCCTACATACTCATTACTCTTCGGTCGGGCATTCAATGGTGGCTGTTTGATTGCGGAGTGAATTGAAGGGTTGCAATTTGTGTGGGTATTAATTTGAATTCTGGAGAGTGCATCTGCTACATAATTGGTCTTTCCTTTGACATATTTTATGTCAAAGTCAAACTCTCCTAGCTTTATTCTCCAGCGATAAAGTCTCCAACTGAGATCCTTCAAGGTAAAAAGTCATTGCAGTGGACGGTGGTCACTTTCCACTAGGAAATGTCGTCCCCATAAGTAAGGCTTAAAATGCTTACTGCTGTCTACTATGGCTAACAACTCTTTTTCAATTGTAGAGTAGAGTTTCTCGGCTGGGTTTAAAGCTCTAGAATTGTATGCTATAGGATGTCCCTTCTGAGTGAGAACACTCCCTAATGCGAAGTCTGAGCTATCTGTGGTTAACACAAATGGTTGCTCAAAGTCTGGGTGACTTAAGACTGGCGCATTTATTATCAAGGTTTTTAGAATATCAAATGCAGATTTGTATTCAGGGTTTTCTGCATTTATTTTTGATCCTTTTTTCAAACATCGGGTCATTGGATATGCTATTTTAGAAAAGTCCTTTTGAATTTTCTATAAAAAACCGCCTGGACCTAGAAATTGTCTAATTTCTTTCGGGATCTTGGGAATGGGGTGGTTTTTTACTAGTTTGATTTTCTCGGGATTCGGTTTTACTCCGTTCTGTGAGACAATGTGGCCTAAAAAGGCTACTTCCTTATGAAGGAATTCAGTCTTATCGAGCTGAATCTTCAGGTTAACCTCTCGTAATTTTTTCATTACAAGGGTTAAGTGTTGTCTATGTTCCTCTAGGGATTTACTGTACACGATAATATCATAGATATGTACAAAACAGAACTTGTAAATTAAAGGGCGTAAGACATTGTCCATTACGCGCTGAAAAGTGGCTGGTGCATTTTTAAGGCCAGACGGCATCTTAGCATATTGGAGATGCCGATTATCTAGAGTGAAGGCTGTATTTTCTACAGATCTAGGATCCATTTCCATCTGTTGGAATCCTTGGGCGAGGTTAAAAGTTCAATAGTACTGTCTGCGTCCTAGACTGTCTAGAATCTCTTCTATTCTTGGAGGTGGATATTTGTCCGCAACGGTCTTGTTATTTAACTGTCTAAAATCTCCATTTCTTCTGTCCCGAAGCGTCTAGCTTCTTTGGCACTATCCAGACAGGATTACAATATGGAGATTCACTTTGAGTGATTATTTCCTTGTTTAAGAAGTCTTTCCGCTTCTTCGTTCAGTATTGACTTTAATGCGGGAGGATATCTATACTTCTTTTGATATACCGGGTCTTGGTCAGTGGTGTGAATAACATGTTTCACTGGATTAGTGAATGTTAGATCGCACCCCGGATAATAGAACACATCAGAATATTCGGAACATAATTCCGATATGACTCTACTTTCTAGGTCATCCACGTTCTGTGTGCGGAGATATTCTTTAATATCACCATCTTAAATTGCATTAATTTCCAGCGGGTGTATTGCGATATTCTCTAAAGGTTCAACAAGCACTGGTTTACTGAATTTTTGTTTCAATGCTGTTTCCACAGGATACATAACCTGGTAGTTTTCCGCATGCAAAATTGCATCTGCGAAGCACATTCCTTTATGTTAAAATTTTGGGATATACACATCTCTTTGTTCGATATTGACAGGGATGGCAATATTATGCATATCTAATAAGGGTTTGAAAGTTGTCTGCTTGTTACTTGAATGGAAAAAGAATGGTATGTCTTTGTTATTCAGGGTACCTATGTTAGATTTGAAATAAATTTTGGCACCAAGTTTCACAAAATCAGCTGTGCCAATTAACGCGTCAAAATAATCGTGCCATTGCTTGACTCGAAATTCGATCGGTTCGTTAATTTCGTATTCAGAAAATATAGGGAACTGTATGTTGTCTTCCCCTATTGTCTCCGAATGAACAGACTGTATGCAGATTTGTTCCTTGAATAAATATTCTGTAAAATATTCATACGCTACATTTGGGTTCATAATGGAGTTGCTAGCACCACTATCTATTAGAATTTTAAATCCGAATAGTGTAACTTGGGAGCGTTTCCAATATTATTCAGGTTTTCAACTGAGATAATTGGGCATGAATAATAATCTTGGTTTTGTTCATATTTTGCATAATGCTCGTCAGGGGTTTCGAATGTAAGATAATCAGTGTTGTATTTGAACGCCTGTTCTAATTCATGTTCAAACACGGGTTCGAATCCGTGTTCGAATTCTTGTGTTTCTTGAGGATATTCTGATTGTACCTCAAGAGGGTGACTGTTTGTCCCATAAATTTATTCCCCGTGTGCATTTAAATTTCCTCGAGTGGTGGATACACCTGACATAGGCTGTGGGTAGCTCTGATTGTTTGGTGTGAATCTTCTACCGATATTATTTGGTGTAGGATAGGGTCGGTTTGTGGCCTTGGAAGGTTGCTGGTTCGGAGGTCTAGCATTTGCTGGAATCGAACCTTGGAAAGGTCTCAAGTTTGGATATGGGTTAGGACTTCTAAACTGTGGGTTTGGTGGGTTTGTAAAGTGTTGCATTTGAGGGAAATAATTATTATTTGGCCTCGGATATGCAAATGGATTATGAGAAACCTGGTATAGTGGTTGAGCTGCTTGACTGTTCCTAAGTGGTGTTCGTGCGAATGCCTTTTGACTGACAGTGTTATTGGGAGGATATTTTGATGTTCCTCTCAACTGATCCATATAATTCTCGTGTGCTCGATAATTATCATAAATCCTACAGTGTCTCAGCGCGCTACTTAGGTCCGCTATTTGTGCATAGCGCAAATATGCACGGTACGGCTCTAAGATACCGGCTTAAATGTATTGAGACAAAGTTCATCTAATTCTCTCAATTTCAACTCCAGAATCTGGTCTCGGTAGTTGAGTTTACATAAACATTTACACTGGAGAACGAGCGCGTCTAACCGATCATGATAATCTGTGTAGTTCTCGTTTCGTTTCTGGAAACAGTTGGAAATCTCCTGTACTAAAAGTTTCTCATCTTTAACATCACCACATTTTCTAATTAACTTCTCTTTAAATTTTTCATAGCTGCTGTTCGCATCGAAATCTAATATGCTATTGGCTTCGCCATTTAGCTTTGATTTAACAACGTTAAAGAACAATTCATTGATTATATTTGAATTTGGAGTGGCGGCTGCTCTTCTATGAGTATTGAGAAAACAGTCACATCTTGCAATAAAGTAATCTAAACCGCAGGATGAAGTCCCATTAAATTCGGGCAATAGTTGAATTTGGGTGTACTCAAATTTTGACAGTAAGTTTGCTTCAGCCATTATTTATGTAAAATATAAACAATTTGAGAATTAATTTAACTGAAAATTATTTTAAGAAAATAGTTAAAAATCTACGCAAAAACTTATTATTATTATTACTTAAATGCTCGTGAAAGAGCCCCGGTTAGGTTTTCACAATGTGCACTAAATGAAAATTAATTTAGTTAAAATTGTTTTAAGAAATAATTAAAAATTTATTAAAAGTAATTTATTATTATTATTATTATTATTATTATTATTATTAAAATAAATTGTTTAGTTGTTTAAAATTAAAACACTTGAAAATTATTTTAAAAAGTAGTTAAGAATTATATTCAAACAACAACAACAAAAATAAGTAACTTCTTCTTATTAATAATTTAAAATATTAATGATATGTGGGAATCCCGTTTAGATTTCCACATTAAAAATTGTATTCCTTCTGAAAGGAGAATGATATACATATTTAGTTTATTTATTAATTCTTATAAAAGTGACAAGCGGAAGACCAGTGTAGGCTGCACTAACTCACTTTTATTAGTAGGCTATATACCTTTATTATTAATTTTTAATTTAAAAGTATTAATTCAAATGAAATAGGAATACTGACGTATCTTTCGATCAAGTTAAATCGCTTTTTCATTTGAAAGGCAAAACAAATTTATTATTAGCTTAATATCTATGAATTACTTCAAAAGAAAATAGTGACATGCGAAATATGCCGTTTAGATTTACGCAAAACGCACTCTTCTTTTGAAAGGTAATTAATACTTATAACTATTGCTCAACACAAAAAAATACATAAGAATCATGTGTTCACTTAAATAAGCAAGGCATCACAAATAAGGTGTTTTTGTAGGTACTTACAGGCAAAAGAAAATTGACAGTTCAGATCGCATTTCTTCCGTACTGCTGGTCTATTGGCTCCTCTGTTGTCGTGTAGTCGGACGACGTTACTTGGGACGTTGGCCTCTTGGAACGTTGTCGGCAAACACGTACAGCAATGGTAGAAGTCGATAGTCGAATAGCTCCCCTTTAGAGTTGTCGGCTGTCCTACTTACTTCTCGGTCTTCGGTGGTCGAAGTGCTCCTGTTTTCGAGCTGACAGCTTACTTGAACGGCGGCGTCGTCAAGTTGTCGAATAGAGCTTGTTTTCAGCGTTGTCGGCTTACTTGAACGGCGATGGCGGTCAGTTGTTTGTTGAAGAACGCTTATTTTAAGCGTTGTCAACTAACCTCCTTCCTTCAGCGTGCGTAGTCGGTTGGTTGTCGAAAGATGCTTAGTTTAGCGTTGTTGAACTAACTACTGGCTACCCCAGCTCGCTGTTTCTTTGAATATGCTGGCTGCAGAATGTTGCGGGATGATACAGCTTCTCAGACAGTTAACGAAAAGTGCTTAATTCAACGTTATCGGAATACCCGATCCAATCAGCATATGGATCTGATGATCACGTATCAATCCCGGATGGGCCCCCAGATAAGTTTGTAGATCTCCAGCCGGTTGTCTAGGTGAAGAATGATCAACTTATCAACATTTATATTTGTTGTCAAGATACTTAGTGAGAATCTACTTGATTCGGTCCTCACGGATTCTCCTCGCGTCTGAGTTATTAAAAATTCAAAGAACTGAAGACGTTGAAAAGTAGTTTGTTTATTGGTTAACCAACACCGAAGTACTTTACAGTATTTATATTTATGTGAAACCTAGCTTGCTTGCCATCTGGCAATGCGTACGCAATATCTACATAGCTAGTATGCTTGTTGAAGAGTCTGTCTTGTTAATGACAGCTCGTACAAAATGACCAATTGGTCTGAATGTCATTTGTGAAGAGCGACCACAGGGTCTGCAGTATGTTTGTGAAGAGGTCGAGAATGACCTGTATATCAGTATTTAACACTTGGTTATTCTGGTGGGAGAAGAGCCGAGGTTAATCGGGCTTCTTCGGCTATTTGAACAAGCTTCACCAATAAGGAATACATCTAGTGAGAAGAGGGGGCGACAGCCAATCAGAGCATGTGCATCGGGGCTGTGATCCTAGGCGGGGCTTCGTATTGTCTTTCACTTTTAGCAAGAACTCTAATACTGAGAATTATAAATGAGAAAGGAAGGAACTGACCTTTCTTACGAAAGTTGGCGCCAGTCTGTGGAGACAGCTATGTGTTTACCAAATATCTAGCTCTTGGTTTGAGGTTCCAAGAAATAGTGATTGAAGTTATGTTCCTTAGAGTGGTGAATATTTACAAGCTTTTACTCTTAATGGATACATTCCTGCCTGTGGGTTTGACCAACTTCCTTGTGAAGAAATATACATTTGGAGCCTTGCAGAGGACTTCAGTTCCTTAAGTTTACAAATGAATAATAATAATAAAATTACATCTAAAACCCAAAATTAGTGGATAACGCGTGTTGGTCATGGCTAGTAAGGGGATTGCTGGGCAGGGTACATGACTCTGGAATACGCGAAACTCATCGTCGCGTGTCGGCTATGTATGGCGAACACTGGATATCCTTGACGTATGTGCTCGGGTGGCATACGAGAATCCGATAAGAGCGCGCATCACTTCAAGACGATGCGCGCCCAGCACAGGCCCATCGAGCCATTACACCTAATGTGATAGCGTGGATTCATGGTTTTATCCGGGAAAACCGACGAATCACGGAGGAAGAAATTCGTTTCAGGTCAGCATTAAGCATGGCACCGTGCATGCCATTATCAAAGATCACTTGCATTTCCGCAAAATTTGCGCGCAGCGGGTTGCGCAACAACTGACGGAGGGAGAAACGATCGATGCTGTCGGAACGAATCATTCTGTTGCATGATCATGCCCGCCTCCATACTGCCAACCTGGTGAAAGCTACGATGCAGTGATTTGGCTGAGAAACACTTCAACGTCCACCGCACAGCCCGGATCTTTCCCCTTGTGATTTTCACCTTTTTGGGCGACCTTTCTGGACGTCGGTCACATTCAGACGAGGAAGTGCAAGAGTGGGTGGGATTGTGGATCCGTCAGTGACCTACCTCTTTCTACAAAACTGTATTTGATCATCTCGTCTCCCAGAGGGACAAATGTGTTAAGACTTCCGGTGATTACTTTTGAATAAAACCATGTCATGGCCAAGTTGTTGCGGGTGTTCGGTTTTCTTTTGGCTGCCCCTTATACAGTATATTGACATTTTCTCACTTGGTATCTTAACTCGTAATGCAGTTTCATTTACCAGCAGCACATGAGAGCACAACTAGCCAATGTTCCTCCCCGCTAACTTATGGAGCAACATATGGACTCGCACATATACGAAACTCATTTTGTACGCAGCTAAGGTATCGTGCCATCAGATATTAATTGCGCTGTATAATGAAGTGAACGCCACTGTAGTCAATGAGAATGATCAAAATAACAGAACCATCCAGGTTGTTCAACCACAGGCTGCCCGTGACTCGTACTCCAGCCTTCTAGGTTACCTGTTCTAGTAAGTCAGTCAAATTCAAGTGATCTCACCCGATTGCTTTGAGCTTGTTTTGGCCATAACATTGCGGAAAGTAATATTTTTGTCATTATGACGATTTCTAGTATTATGCATTCCTAGCCTCACCCTATAGCAGTTCCAAATCTATTGCCTGAGCATTCAACAGGCCATATTGTATCCAATATACAGTATTACCGTTAACCAACATTCACTGCTACAACTCACGTAATTTCTAAAAAATCGTGATTATTTCATCGCTCTAATCTATACTAATATAATAAAGATGAAGAGTTTGTGTGTTTGTGTGTTTATGTGTTTAAACGCGCTAATATCTGGAACTACCAGTCCGATTCGAAAAATTCCTTTTTTATATGATAGCCAGATTCAAGAGGAATAGTTTAGGCTATGTAGCATTAGGCTACACCTCTCAGGTAACCATAAAGATTGATTTTTGTTCAGTAAGTCGGTAGAACAAGCGCTCCCGAACAACTCTATCCGCATGCGCTGACGTTATGGTTAGTGATACGAACACCGTTTCACCTATCTGAACTTAAATTTGTATACTTACCCTTTGGAACCCTGATGGTAACACTGTCTACGTGAAATTTTTGACAGATCAGTCCATTCCCTGCATTTAGGCCCTTTGGTTCAAATCTATCCCTTTTCCCCGATCTGCGATCTGAACCAAAATTTGTATACTTACCCTTTAGAACCCTCTGAGTAACACTGTTTACATGAAATTTCGGACAGACCACTCAATTCCTTGCATTTAGGCCCAATGGCACAAATCTACACCGTTACACCGATCAGAACCAAAATTTGTATACTTACCCTTTGGAACCCTGCGAGTAACACAGTCTGCATGACATTTCGGACAGACCACTCCATTCTCTGCATTTAGGCCCTTTGGCACAAATCTACACCGTTTCACCGATCAGAACCAAAATTTGTATACTTACCCTTTGGAACCCTGCGTGTAACACTGCCTACATGAAATTTATGACAGACCAGTCCATTCCCTACATTTAGGCCCTCCATCACAACTCTACACCGTTTCTCCTAATTGCACCAAATTTTACATACACTTTGGTACCCTGCTGGTATCACTGTTCACTTGATATTTTGGACAACGCTCTCCATTCCCTACATTTAGAATAACAGACAAAATGAACTTGAAAACCACGTATTAAGGTTCTGTAGTGTAACTGTAAGAGTATTTTAATAAGTCAATTGTTGACGGGCAGTTCGGGCTGCATCACGTCACCCCTACCAGTGTTTTGGCGCAGAATTGCGAAAATAGGTGCATCTTGCGCAGTTTATAAATTGCAGTCACGGGGGGTAATTATTGCAAAAAGATTTCTTAGGCCCCTTTAAACAGTTATCATCACGAAAATATTATGCCTCTGTATAAGTTCAATGGTGTTGGTGCAGTACATTGATGTTATCAACTGCAATAAGCGTTGGTGCTTTCAAATTTACCTTCTATTATTCCGAAACTTAACGTTAAGCGCTTTGTGGCGATGAATGATACTATTGCTACCTCAGTAGCTCGGGACAGCCGAAGTTTTCCAAAGAGTTCTGATTATTTTCCTACGGCGCTATGCGACAAAAGATGACACTACTGGTCTCTACATTTCTAACAGCCTAGGCAATGTCTTTTATTGCACTTACTCCTCTTTCTATTTTTTTGTGTAAATTTGTTTGTAAATTACATGTGTCAGTGCTGTAGTTAGTAAATAGCTGTTTCCCTATTCATAATTATCATTATGGAAAAATGACCTGAATGTAACGTCCATTATATTGTACTGCAACCACCACCACAAAAAGATGTATTTTAAAAATATTTCTGTAGTAATATTCATTATCATCCATAAAACAAATTAATCCACCGGGCGAAGCCGGGCGCTACTGCTAGTCGATTATAAAAGAGAAGAGGGTGGATTGGAGGCGCTGAGCTTCTAACTGAAAGTTAGTAGTGGATTTGAGAATGAAAACTACCACTTTCCAAAACGCAATTTGGTTCACTCTCACTATAACTGAAATGAGTACCTGTGTAATTTCTAGGAGCAAAGGTGGCCGGGCATGGAACTGACAGCTCTATCCCATCTACTGCCCATCTAGTGCCGACGTCACGAAGGGAGCAAACATCTACCTTCCACTACTCCAAGGGCCTGTATGGAGTTGGCTTTGCCAATGCCCGCATTGCTTAAAATTACAATAATGCAAGGAATTCTTAAAATAAGCGAGTTTTTTCAGTCAAGACTTTTATTTCTCAAGAATAAAAAAAAAAGAAACTTGATTCTTTTAGTCGGTCAACACGATTGTACGCCTATCCAATTGTAATGGATGGTACCCTAATCCTGAAAAAAAATACATAAGGTTAATAAATACACTTGGATGACCAGTTTCGATCGAAACTGTACATGTCTTGTTTCAGGATTAGGGAACCACCCATCTTAATTGGGTACAATCGTGTTGACCGACTGAAGAGTTACAACTGATATACTGAAAATACCTTTGCGGATAAGACTGAACATATCTGTCTGTTTTATGATTTGATGTATTGATCATTATTATTATTATTATTGAGTTCACAGTACATAGAAGGAATCCTATTTTGCCAAGCCTATTACGATTATAGTTCGACAATCACAGAATATTTACCATTTGTGCATTATAATAACTTATTGAAGACTAGCAACCCGACCCGGCTTCGCCCGGGAACAGTTATGAATGCATTACGTGATAAGCACATTTTTTTTTTCAATGTCAATGAACAACGACCAATATCCGTTTTACGTCTCGGCATGATGGGTTAAAATCACTGACTGGACTATTAATTATATTATCATGGAGATGCATGTGCAACAAATTCTTGTCAGACGTAATTTAAGAATGGCGAGGTGCATGAAACACAAATCCCCCTTCCGTCCAATCTTGACCTGACTGTGAATTTTGCGGAACGAAAAGTTCACAGGCGAAATGAAGAAAAGCCGAGTTGCACTTCCAGGAAAACTCCAAACACAACCACTCTTCTCTAAAGTTTTTAACTCAACACGACTCGACAGTTCGCTGCTGGCTGTATCTGGGGCAATAAGCTCGTCCGCTAGATAGGCTGTAACAGGGATAATTGACTCGCCCTTAGCTAGCTCGTAAACTGTCGCCTCAGTAGTTGAATGGACATAGTTGGAAGAAATTAAAACGTAAAAACACTTATAGTGGGCGATAGACGTATGCTCTCGCGGACTTTTTTGTAGAACTTTTCATGCTGAACAATTCTTACACTCATAGTATTTAGATATTTTTAACGGTTTGCCCAGCGTAAGCTTAAAAAGCGCTCGGACGCCAGTTTTTTTCCGACGTTTTCACTGAAATCGTTACTGCTCGGCTTCCTTTGAGCATAAATAAATTATTTTCTAGAAAAATCATCCTCGAGATATCCTTTACAGAATGGTGAAAACCGCATCAACACCCATCCAGTGGTTTACCCGTAACATTCAAGAATCGGGGACTTTGTTTTATACTAAGTAGAGATATGATGGTGAATGGGAATGAGAATACCATCATATTGTGTTTTTAAATTTAGGATACTGAGGAGTTGTCAGTTTATTATTGTATTAACTCAGGCGATATTTTATGTATTTCTCTGTCAAAAGCAGAGAAATCGAAAAGCAGGTGATGTACAGTTTGTGAGGTTCCACAAAAGCATGTAGCCTATAATCATTTAGAATAGTGGTATGAAATCGCTTGAAGTATGACTCGAATTTCCCATGTCCTGATAAGAATTGAGTAAGCACAATATTCGGAACGAGTATTTTCCTTTTAAGTCGATGCTGAATCTCAGGAAAAAGAATATTTATCTCGTAACAGATCCTTTTGAAGTTGAGGTCCAAATGTTATTCCACTGGTGAGTTATGTAGTCCTTCATCTTTCTGATGTTGTTTTTAAGCAACATCAGCAGTTGCACAGTAGACTATAATAATAATAATAATTATTATTATTATTTGTTGGTGGTTCTTAATTCATTTTAGGGGCTTGGGACATCTTGGCCATCAGCCCCATGTATTTGGGTGTGTGGTGAACTTGTGTTTCTGTGATGACTGTAGAAGTGTGTGTAGCTGTATTAGAGACAGGGATGGGGTAGGTGCCCTGGCATTTTCCTGGAGGGAGTGTGGAAAAAACGGGGTAAAACCACCGTTGTTAGGATCGGGAATCGAAACTCCAATCTCCGACTTCCTGTATCTGCCCACCGTGGCCGTGGTGCATGGCTACGTCGCGTGGTGTATTATTTGTTTCATTACAGAAAAAATATATCTAGTAATCTAGTAATCTATGGTACGTAGTAGTTACACAGGATCTTGCAGTTTGAGTACAGTACAGTAGTTACTCTAATCCGATGCGAAGTGTTTGCTTCCTCTTGTTCGTCTGAGAGCTGTGAACTACCATCGAGCAAGAGGTCTCGCGGACGCGTCACTTAACTATCAGTGATTATTGGAGGAAGGCCAGTGCTACTCAGTATTACTGTAACCAGGTCGCAGTTTCCAGTCCGCTGCACCGGTCGGTGACGTCAGATTCCCGCCGCCAATCGATACCGGATCTCTGCCGGCTCGAGAACTTGTTGTTTCAGTCTGTCTCTTTATTTTTATTTTTACATGTTCTTTATTTTGTTGTGTGTTACAGGGCTGTTGAAGTATAATTACAAGTGTTGGCACTAAAGTAAATGTTGTTGGGCCGGAGACTGGCATTACACAGGTAAGCAGTTTACTGGCCTGATGAAACTCGCTATGGCGAGATAATGTGCAGTAAGTGCTTTACAAAGTACAGTCTGCTTTTTGTACGTAGGGCACACCGTGTCTTGTAGTGAGTGATTTTTGAAGTACAGTCTGCTTTTTGTACTTAGTGCAGTCTGTGTCTTGTAGTAAGTGCTTTATGAAGTATAGTGTGCGCCTTGTAGCAATTATTTTTGAAGTACAGTCTGTTTCTTATACGTAGTGCAGTCTGTGTGTGGGCTATTTGAAGTGCAGTCTATGTCTTGTAGTGGGTGCTGTACAGGGTCTTTCATATAAAATAAGAGCGCCAAGCGGCGGCTTTGTAAAGCGCAGCTGCGGTCACCTTGGCCGAGCTTGTGGCGCGCCACGGCCCCCTGCTGTAGTATTGAAAGCGCATAGTACATACGAGGGCTGTTTTTTTTTAAGTTCCGAAGGACTGTATAAAAATAACAGATTCACATTACCAAACTTGACCTTGCAATAAGCGTGCAGGTGCTCAGTCGCCAGTCTAAACCTCAAGTGCCAACATGGTGAGACGGTTATCATTGCAACATCGTATTTTTTTATGTAAAACTTATTTTAACTACGAGTCGGCTCGGCGGGTACGTGATGCATTTGTTCAGCAATTTCCTGATGAAGTGCCACCTTCACTAGCACAGATTCACGTAATTGCAAATAAGTTTGACAATACTGGCTCGGTGCTCAATAAAATACATGCCCGCACACGAACAGTTTTAACAGAGGATGAGCTAGATGAAATTGGCGAAAATCTTGAACGGTCTCCGAATAAATCACTCACAAAATTAGCATAAGTAGGGGTTTCGGTTTCATCAACAAAGCTAACTAACTAAAGTAAGATTTCAGCATTGTAAACCCGCTAGCAAGGCCGCTGCATCATATAGGATTGTACACACGCTTAAAGCAGGGGGCCTTGGCGCGCCACAAACTCGGCCAAGGTGACCGCAGCTGTAGTTAACAAAGCCGCCGCTTGGCGCTCTTATTTTATATGAAAGACCCTGTATGTAGTACAGTTTGTAGTAATTAATATTATTGGTTTTACGTCCCTTTTAACTATTGCGGCTTTTAGAGACGCCAGAGAGCTGGAATTTTGCCCGAAAGGGATCTTTAACGTGCCAGTAAATCTACTGGCACGGCTCCCTCGCCTTTGCGCAGCAGCAGATGCCAATTGACTGAACCAAGATTCGATCAAGAAACCTAGTGCACAGCAGGCGAGAATGTTACCGCTGTATCATGCAGCCAGTCATATTCATAAGGAAGGAAAATTGTAGTTTTACGTGACCGTTAATCTCTCGATCATGAGCCTCAGGACCTCCATTTTTACGTAAAATCCGAACCTCAGGACGTGATATTTCACTTGGAAAATCTCACATGCATTAACCGAAAATCGAACCCAGTCCACCTCAGTGAGAGACAAGCAGCTTGACCACTGTATTATCACGCCCCAGACTTTGATACATGAGTGACAACAGTAAATACAACTCTGATTCAACGTAGACAATTCCTTCTTAACTGAAAATAAATTTCACTAATATACTGCTTCTTTGTCCAGCTGCATGGATAAATGGTTATCGTGCTAGGCTTTGGCCCAAAGTGCCCCAGGTTCGATTCCCGGCCGAGCCATCAGGGAATTTAATCCCCTGGGGTTAATTCCCGTGACTCGGGGGCTGGGTGTATGTGACGTCTTCGTCATCACTTCATCCTCATTACGACGCGGAGATTGCCCACGGGCATCAAATAGAAAGACCTGCACTCGGCCTCTCCGGATGTCACACGATCATTATTATTATTACTGCTTCTTTGGTTTTAATTAATACTTAAATAAATCCACAAATAAGGATGATATCGTCTAAGATCAGTTCGAAATTGATTTGCAATAAATCGCAAAACAATTACTATAAATAACCATGTTTGTAGTGTGGTGGAGGGAGGGGATAAGGTTTGATATCGTCAACTCCGTAAAGGACCCACCACCAAGTAAAAATATAAACTCACTATGGTCGCAAGTTGCTGTTGAAGTTCCGGATGTACAGGAGCAATATGGCAAGTTTAATGACGGGAAAGTTGAAACTTGACATCTGGTACGCTCTTACGTTAATGAACTGTGAAATTGGCAGAGCAAGCTGTCCCCGGCTGTCCCCGTCTCTTTCGTCTTAACTTGAAGGTGGGTCCACACCAACGTTGCCAGATCTTGGAGCTAGATTTTGCATATACCGTACATACAGTTTGTACTTTCACTTAACCCGACTGATTTTGACTTTCCACATATTAATGGGAAATTAGTAACTAGTATAACAACAGTAAAAGAACACATAAAATAGTACGGCCTTAGAGGGCTTAGACAAGTTGGAGGAGAACTGAAACAGCAGGGGCGAAGTAGATCGCTGAGACAAAACACACGCGAAAAGCAGATTGCGTAAAAAAATAAGATAAAGTTTTAAAGGGGGACCACACACACATTGTCAAGCAGAGCAGAGATAGACAAGGATCTCATAAGTCTATATTGAAAATTACTAAAACGGACACGGGTCAGGAATCCCTCGGCTCTCATAAGCCGTGTAATCTTGACGCTCCCCAAGGTGCATCATGGATGGTGGGCTAAACACAGTAGACGGAGGATGCCATGAAATAAAAGAAGAGGTGTGATCTCGAACAATGAGGGAGTTAAAGAAGAGACAAGGGGTAATTTAACCAGGAAAATGAAAGATACCTGAGGTCTTGGATTCCCTTGGGTCGGAAGAGAACAAGAGTTGACCAAGGGAGGTTGGAATGGTGACAGAGAGGATTCCGTTGCAATTAAGTGGAGATATACCGAACTCAGCTTGGAATCCGAGGTCGCCAGCTCACGTTCCACAAGTTGTTAGGCCGTAGGGGGATATATTAATAATAATAATAATAATAATAATAATAATAATAATAATAATAATTGTTTAAAGAGAGCGAGTACATCCTTGTTTATTTTCAACTCTTAATTTATCAGTTTCTCAGAAACTATTAACAGGATCTAATTGATTTTTTTTTCAGGAATGTTCCTTGATGCTCTCGCCTTACTTTAACATAGGCGAGCGGCTTTGGTGGCGTAGTCGGTAGCATGCTGAGCTTCTATGCCCAAGATAGCGGGTTCAAACCCGGCCGAAGCCGTCGGATTTTTTAAGAGCGTTAAAAATCCCTCAGTATGCCTTCCTTCGGAGGGGAAGTAAAGCCGGCGGTCCCATGTCATAGATTTATGGCATGTTAAAGAACCTTCCACTAATTGCACCTGTGTGAAGCTAAATTGGATAGGTTAAGAATGTAAACAACGCTCTTAGGTTTGTACGTTCGTTGCCAAGAGCCGACTGCAGTGGCTTCTAGTAGCTAAGTTCTGAACTTGGCCTAGTAGTCGTTGACGGTGGCGCTTGGCGGCAAAAGTAGGAACTATTTGAAAATTCTAAGTTGCAGTACTTAAATTAAAAAACAGATAACACTCACTAATACAGTCATCACAATTAACACCGGTTATCAGACAGATTCTACACACACCCAAAGTACACGGGGCTACATGACCGCGTTGTCGCAGCCCCTAAACTTAAGAACCAACCAACCATTAACATTGGCGTATTGATAATAAGACTTATTTTTAATTTTTCGTATATTAAAAAAAACATGGCGTACTTTGAACAGCATTTTCATGAACATTGCCAGCAGGCAAAATTAAACTAAAGTAAATTTTGAAAACATCCGTGTTAAATTATAACACATATAAGGAGGAATTACTACTAAAAGTTTCAGCTTTGCATGTTGAAAGTTGCCCAAAGAGCGTAAGAATAATATTTCAAAGAGAAACTGGAATCAAGGATTATTCCGCTAGCTGTGGAAAAGGCCACAGTTTCGGTTTTAGGACGAGGTATGCCCCGACACCGCAACAACCGTTTTTCTTTGTGTCTATTGTCTAATAGGGAGAGAACTAAGAATCTACAGAGAAATCTAGTGAAGAATAGGGAGAAAAATAAAATTGTGGGTTTACCAATAAGACGCATGGTTGTGGGAATGTAGGCAATAAGGAACGAAGTCTTAAAAATAAACCATGAAGGAAATAAATTTACCGTTAGAATGCCAGGGGTCTGTAGCTTAAGGCAAGACATTGAGTGCTTCGTCCATCTATAAACGTAGCACATGAACCTTTTTTTTTCTCTTTCATATTCCCCATGCGCTTTTCGAGTGCTGAGTCGATCTTTGGTATGTCTGCCGTCTGTTGGACATTATGCAGTAGCTTACTGTTTGATTTTTGCTTCCGTACGTAACTAACAAAGCATTTTGCCGACGTCTATCCTCTATAGCAGAGGTCTTCAAAGTGGGGGGTGCAGAGAATAATTAAGAGGGACGCAGGCTCTGGTTGTATTATTTCATATTCTGTACCAAAGATTGCTATCCTCATATCCACGAACTTATAATAGGCAGGGAGCTCCCACGACCATCTAGACTAATAAACTCGTACTTTTGCTGTTCTGAGAAAAGGTGTAGAGTAACATTTCCCACACAGCACCCTTTCACCCGCCACCCTCAACGAATCTACCTTACCAATGACAATAAGCCACATGACAATGTGACCGCCACTTCCTTACAAGAATAGATTCTTCTATTTCTGCCATTGTCGACTTGAATACAGCCAGGTCTCTTCTTTTTACAAAAAGTTGTTGAACGTTGATGTGTTCAAAGAATAGTAAATTGTGTGTTATTATTAGACTATTGCAATTGGTAGTTGCAGTAATTAGACATATAATATTGAACCCTTAATATAAAAGTCTCTATATTAATGTTTCATGAATTCTATTCTGTGTGGAGAAGAGAGGTTGAATATTGGAAGTTACACCTGCAATGATGTGACAGAGAAAAACAGTGGAAATCAAGAGAAGAGACACTTTTCGTCGACGCCCACAAGGGCGTGGCCTGCAGAAATACCGCGATCTTGGAAATCACACTGACGAATGGGAAGAAGGGACGCCGAATATTCGCGCACTTTTGAAGACAAGCTATCAGCAGATAATTATGGAGGGAACTCGATTCTGATTAATTCTGCGATCAGATTGATTCCCGCACGCCGAAAACGTACATTTCGCGTCGAGCTGAGTTCTTTGATATAAATGATTTGCCTGTGCGATTATTGCTTAATTAAATAGATATTTTATCTACTCCCCACTCCTACTATTTGGGTAAAACTGTATAAATGCCGAGTGAAGTGTTCACTCAGCCCCATTATTCTGAATTATTCTGCGTTCTGAAGACGTTACCATGTCTGTCTCTACGCAAGTCTGAGGACTTAGAAGAATTTATATTCTGCCTGAGAGCAGGAAAAACTTAAACATTTTGGAGTAAAACTTTGCATTTGGAGATGATTATTATTACATCTCTAGTTAAAGTAATTGAAGTGTTATGCGTGTGAAATTATGTAAGATAGCATATTGCTATAAAAATTAGGGAAAGTCATCGATCTGTATTGCTCCATAGGACTGTGGATGAATTTAGTAATCTGCCGGAGCAATCTAGAAAGGGTTAACAGTGTTCGAAAATATTTTGAATCAAACTGACTTTTTATTCGAAGCAGCACATCAACAATGAAGCCCATGGTATCCGCTGACGAAGGAAGGATGTCTCGAATTTCAACAAGCAACAAGATGATGACCATGTGCTAATTGCAGTGCTGGGATCATGTCCGGGTACATCAATTTGAAAAAGACGGCCGAGGATGAGTTCCAAATGAATTAATTTCCATTATGTAGCTAGCTTTGGTAATCGGGAACTCTTGTATATATTTTTGTGTTTGTTGTATTTTCTAGTAGTTTCGTAGTGTTGTTTTAACCGACTACTTATTTAGTAATGTGAAGCTCGTCGTGGTTATTCGTATTTTTTGTATCTGTGTAAATTTTGTGCGGGACAGTATGTTAAATTGTACTAACGAGTACAAAGAGTGTGTATTTTTCATAAAATACAACACAGGAATGAACTATTTAACTGTCGATAAATGGAGCATTTTATAGGTAACGTAATTACAGTGTTGGAGAAAAAAAGGAATTTTGTTTGGAGAACTTCGAGTCACACAGGCTATAATCTATGCAATATTGCATATTTATTAGCAAGGAGCCATACGCTTCTTGGGTAATCATTGTAACGTAATTGGAGCATATAGTTAAAATAATGTGTTTTTGGAACACAATTTTGTGAGGTATTTCTTTGATCTGGAGCGATATTGGTGGAGTAAAAGTGTCAAACCGAGATATGAGGTCTCATGTATGTTTATTCTGCGCGGGGTGTGGCAAAGGTCATTTACCTGACTGCTGCAAGGCAAAGACAGTATTCTCAAAGCAGAGGTGGCTGTAATTTTCTTCAGTCCTGAATTGCAAGGTGCAATTCTGGGAACAAATCTGAGATATGATGATATGTATTTTATTTCAGGATGTGGTATGCTGTTTCTACGATTCTCAAAAGCTAGGGATCTTTGAGATATTTGGTAAGACCTACCTGGTTTGTGACACATTTGATGAGGGCCGTTCGAAGTCCACTTGCTCGCTCAGATCACAGATAAGAAATTTCAGGCAATTAGTGGCCGAGATGTGTGCTCATAAGATAAGAATCATCCTTGGAAGTGAATTAGATTATTTGATTTTGGGAGTTCTCCATGGCAGATACGTAATTCAGGATTATGTTGATATTTTTGTGTTTTTATTTCATGTTAGTTACTGTCTCAAATAAATGCAGATATTTTGATGCATCTTCTTGTGTGCTAATTATGCAATTTTGTAAGTGTTCGGGAAACAATCGGTTTGCCCAGGTGTTGTTTGAGAGTGGCCAGATAGAGTGTTCATTTCTTGTGTCTGTAAGACCTAAGATGTTAGGCAGTTTGAGTTTGTGCGTTCGCATTTTGATAAGACTTCATGCGGAAGTGATCTTGTATTATATTTAGGGGTAGCGTAGTCGGATGGTAATTTATTTCATGTTAGCCATCGTAAATGTTGTTCCCGGTGCCAAAGTCTGGTGAAGGAAATCATGGATACGCGTCCTGCGACTTGGATCAATGAAATCGTATCTCATGATAATGTACTCATTCTAGGTTAAGTCTTGTCATATCGTCGCGCGCATATACACAACAATTAGGAACTTACAGACGAGATCCGAGAATATTTTGTTGGTTTAACAGCATTTTTGAAGAAGTATTTTATTAATGTAGTTATTTGATTTGATATTTGTTGTTTGGATCATAAAAGGGTGTCATTAGAGAGATTTTTGTTATTATTTTGTCTGTTTTATGGGTTTATTAAAGTTGTTTTGATGTTAATCTTGGGTCATCCTTCTTACTAGTTATATTTTTTTTAATCTATTGTACCCTTTGAGAGAAGCACTACACGAGACAGACATTCGGGGGTGATCGGTCCACGCAAAGTATAAAGAGGAGAACGTGCTTCTTAAAAATTTCCAGGATTCATAAAGGAACTTAAGGCTATAAATGAAATATGACAGGTTAAACGAAACAATTGAATACGGATAATAAATAACAATTAACAATAAACCACCCTCGTCGAAGTATTAAAATACTGGTTCAAACACCAGTCCAAGAAAAACTACCTCCAAAATCAACTTAGACAGTTGTAAACGAGGTATACAAGACTATCACCTCCAAGAACATTAAAGTTTAAACAAGAAAATATCAAATAGAAATTAAAACAGAAAAACATGTTTATTGTGCTGTGTGCGCGTTCGGACAAGGAATGATCTGAGTACTTGACGGGTAGTTCACTTCCGATCGACCACACGATTAAGTCGTGAAGCCCGTACTGCGAGTTGGTAAATCATGATAATTAAGGGAATACACTCTTAAATGGTTAATACAAAATATAAAGACACTGACATAGTCTACCCTTACAGAAAATCAATCATACACGGAGAGTATATTTACACTTATGTGACTGCCGAACAGACGGTCTTAGGTCAAGCAAAAATAACACATAGCACCCACGTGACAACAAAGATAACGGCACGCCGCTTGCGACCTTTAAACTGACAAGTTACAATGCTTGGCAAGAATCCAAGCAACAACAACAACCAAATTAAAATACCCCAGCGAGCTGAATACAAAAATGTACATGTGACACTTCGATTAATACGAACTGAAATATTTAAATAGGGGTGTGGGCAACTATCCCAATTAATATCAAAAGCAAACTATAATATGCCAGGCAAGCAATCTACCAATTAGTTACAGGAAAGCGTAGTGCGCACACTACTTCCTTATCAACATCCAGAGATCTGAGTACATAGGTCAGACAAGCTCAAGTGTGCCATAGTGTGTCAGCAGAAACGCACAGCCTCTGAAATCGCGAAAAATACATCATAAAACATCAATATTTTTTGACCAACCACTCATGGTGTCAAGATCCAAATATCAGCAATACGTCCCTCGGGTACGTTTACTGAATCACGAGGAGCAACGGAAATTGGATCGCCATGCCCATATCCTGCTATCTCTTCGAAGAATACCATATAGCACACACACATCTCCATACCTGACCAAAAGACCTCTATCGTACCCCAGATCCCGAATACAAATACCACACAAAAATTCTACTATATGACTACAGCAAGGCGGACGGCCTTTTGTAACAACATAAAGTTGCTCAAAGCAAAACGTACCAAGCATTTTCCTGGATAAAAATTTACAACCAAGAAGATGGGAAATCCCCCCATTGTCTAACATAAAATTTAAATGCAGTCCCACTTATCACCCTTATCTAAGTTTTCAGCCGTAAATAATCTCACTAGTGTCTTACATTCATGCGCGCTGCAACATGAAGGTAAGCACTCTATCGTACAAAGCGACGGGTAAAAACCCAAGAAAAACACGCAAGGAACATTAATCTAATTTTTACACAAAGTCACGTGATGCTATTTAACTTATTATGTCAGTGAAACGAATCTACATGTAATCACAGCAAAGCAAAATTATTTACAAAAACACAATTTCCCAATTAATTATACATGATCCCTCCCCAACAAAATTAAATAAATTTAATTTGTACTCATCTCATTCCAAGCTGCCCGGTGCCGGGATAGCACCCGCCACCTTCCATGTTCATGGCCTAGCCCATCATGCTAGACATTAAATCATTGGATACGACACTATCCTTTCTTGAAGCCATGGTAACGGTCATCTTGCCAAAGAAATATACAGTTATAGTTATTATTTCAGACTCCTAAATGTACTGCATAATTGAGCTACTCAATTTACCCATAAACTAAGTGCAGTATCGAAGACTTTCCCTATACTGTGTGGATATTTTCCACCTAAAAACACAAACACAAATCTATGTTGCACGTCACGCAACACAATAAAAATATTCCAAGTATCTCGTGCTGCCCAAGCACCCGCAAAAGTTAATCAATCAGCGTGCCATGTCTTCAGACAAAATGATATCCTACTCGCTCGAAGATATCTATAATTGTGACGGTGTCTGTTCACAGACCACTATATTTATATGATTCAATCAAATCTCATGTGGAAGAGGTAACTCGCTCCACGAAAATAATAATAATAATCGCACACGCATGGGAGACATCTCATTCAGCTCGTAAAAATCAGAACAAACAATTGACACTAGCGTGCAGAAAATCGCATCGTAGGAACATCTATTCATCAGGATTCGCGCGCAAACACACTGCGCGGGCAAATTTGGCGTCATGTTCTCATTGGCTATATTTCAAATTATACGGTGACAGCAGGGTGATGACCTTTCTCCCACTCTCATGTTTGGTCATAAACTCACTCATCAGTTGGCCTATCAACTTCCTTCTCCAGCGTTTAATACCATGAAACATTTATACCACTCATTTAGAACAAGTCAACGGCTCCCTGGCTTGCATCCACCTTTCTCTTTTTCCTGGAACTGGCTATATTTAACTTAGCGTTGCTTCAATTGCGACAGCGGTAGCAATGCATCGTCCCAACAGACAGACTACTGTTTCAAATATGACCAACATTTTCTCAACTGAGCTGAATCTTTAGCTGAAGAAATAAAATTATTTGAGGACTTGAATGTAGGCATACATCCAAGGGCTCATTCACCCCTTAAAAGGTGGAAATTGAACTTAGGTAGAAGTCAATTTTCACTGCCAAAAAGCACATCAGTGAGACAGTGGCATATCCCCTCACATTCATTCATTTTCAGACGCCCCTGCTGCTATTCAGAGCTCGGTCACTTGCCACTTAATGGGCGCATTCCAATATTGCTCGCCGCCTCAGGCCAAACGAGTCTTACCTTATCTCGCTGCCGTTCACATATACAATAGATGTCAACACAGCTACTTCAGACTGCTCACAGTACAACTTACAGACGACCCATTGTTTACGTTTTCTTCTCATAGTACTGGCTCACTCGCTCCACGTATATTTGGTGCAATCTTACATCTCCACATATTTTGCTGCTACGATGTAATTTCTTCTCGGCTCCCAAGGCTCAGGTTTATTATAGATTTTCATATTTGCAATGTTATAAATTGCCTGCGTACCCATGCTTAGCTCTTCCACTCTATATGCATTATTACCAAGATTTTGGATTATCTTGAACGGTCCCAGATAACGGACGCAGAACTTGTGAAATACTTTGTTTGAAGGATCAGACAACGGAGGCTTCTTAATCAAGACTAGTTCATTTACAACCAATTCACGGTGGAATCTCTTCCCTCTCACTCTTCTCAGATGTCGGTCCGCTTGAGCTCTCATGTGTGTTACAGTGTTTTGGATACGTAACTCATGTGCTGGCATGAGATCACGTGGGCAAGTGATAATGTTATCCCACGATCTCTCCGGTGTTCTATTATGGTGCAAAACCATAGGTATCTGACCCGTAGATTCGTGTCTCGTAGAATTTATGCAGATTTCTATGTCCTTCACATGATCAACCCATTTGTTATGCTCATTAGGTACAAATACCCTAAAAACATCGAAATATTTCTCATCACGCGTTCACTCGTGTTCGCGGATGGATGTCTTATCGAGGATAAAATGTGTTTTATTCCAAGTTCTACCATTCCCTTCTTGAATTCATTACTGGTGAAATAGTTTCCATGGTCAGATAATAGGAACTCAGGTTTTCCCATAGTAGGAATGACTTTATTCTTAATGCGTCTTAGAATTTGTTTTGTAGTGGTTTTCTGTATTGGGCACAAAACCACGAATTTTGAAAATACATCCAAACAAACTAGTAGATGTTTGCAACCTCTCCTTCCCTTAGGAATTGGACCATATGTATCAATCGCAAGTAGTTCTCCAGGCTTTAGTGGCAACAACGGTTTAGGGTACTGTTTCATCAAGTAGTGATTTGGTTTCGAGCGCTGACAGGTGTCACATATCTTTATTACTTCGCATAAGGTTGATCTCATGCGTGGCCACATAAATGCTTCGGCGATAGTTGTTTCCGTTTTATCTAATCCAATATGTCCTAGACTTTCATGTACATGCCAGGTTAATCCACGCTGCAAAGAAGCTGGCACCATAATCCTTAATTTTGAATGTTCCTCGTCCACAAATTTGAGTAATACGCCATCTCGATACATGAACATTCCCTCGTTCTGTAAAGCTTCCCGATGTGCTGGTGTTCCGGCTGGTAGTTCTCCTTTAAAGATACGTATCATCTGAAGCATCCAAGGTTCAGCCTCCCACTCTCTAGGTAATTCCCTCAATTCATCCCGAAACCTTTGGTCCTTGTCCGTCAGTTCAATATGATTCACAACCATTTCCTCTTCAACTTCCGCTTCGGGGTTCCTGCTTAAAGCACCCGGTATGATATTTAATTTGCCAGGGCAGTGCTCAATCTCAATGTTAAATTGCTGGATATAAATTGACCACCTGGTGATCCGTTCACTGAGCATGGTAGTTTTGAATAAGAACGTGAGAGCTTTGTGGTCCGTTCTTATTGTTATGGGGTAACCGAATATTATTTTCCGCCATTGTTGTAGACTATGAAGTATGGCCAGGAGCTCCAACTCAGTGACAGTGTAATTACGTTCGTGCTTACGTAACTTTCGACTTACAAATGCCAGATAAGACCGGTTCTGAAGGTTACTCGGATCTTCCTGGTATAACATGGCTCCAATACCTATAAATGAAGCGTCAGCTTGGATTATAAATCTACGGCTAAAATCAGGATAGCCTAACTTGATGCAATTCTGTAACAGAAGTTTCGTCGCTTGGAAAGACTTTTCACAGCTGGCATTCCATTTCCATTTGTTGTTCTTTTTGAGGAGTTCCAGCGTAGGTGCTACTGTCTCTGTGTATCCCGGGCAATTTTCTTTGAAAAATCCCATAACTCCAAGGAAAGCACGCACATGTTTCACCCTGTTCGGTGTGGGGAAATTCTTTATGGCTTCAATTTTGGCAGGGTTCGGTCTCACGCCCTCTTTGTCGATTACATGGCCTAAATATAGTATTTCATCCCTGAAGAAATGCGACTTCTTAAGGTTGATTTTGGAGTTCGAAGTACGAAGGTTTTCCAGTAACTTATCCAAGTTGTTCATATGTTCATCAATAGAGTCAGAAGCCAACAGAATGTCATCAATGTACCTGACAGTCATCTCTTTAACCTCACCAGTAAGCTTACGGTCCAGAGCTCTTATCAAGGCACAACCAGCTGTTTTAACCCCAAAAGGCATCCTACAGAAATTGAACGTCTGATTGTCGAACAAGAAACCTGTCAACAATTGAGATTTTTCATCCAACTCAAGATGGTGGAAACTTGAGGTCAAGTCGACGCTTGAATAAATGCTTTTTCCTCTAAATCCTTTTAATACGTCACGTATTAATGGCGCTTGGTCATATTCTGGCAACAATCGAAGGTTGAGCATTCTTGCGTCTAAACAGAGCCTAATAGAACCATTTGGCATGGCTACGGCCAAAATTGCATTGAGAAAAGGTGTGGGTGTCTTTCTTATAACTCCCGCCTGCAGCATTCCTTCAATATTCTGTTTAACTTTTGCATGATGTTTTTCTGGGATGGGATATAGTCTGCTTCGAAATGGGGACCAATCATCAACTTGCATGGAGTATTTAAAGTTTAAAACCTTCCCAGGTACAGTGTCAAAAACCTCCCGATGTTTTCTAAGTATGTGTTCAAGTCTCTCCTTTTCTGCACCCCTTAATTGCACTCCTTCCAGCCGCCTCTGTAATTGTTCTTCGAAGTCGTCCGTGATGTCATCTGCTTCAGCCAACAATGCCCATATCTCGATGCCTTCTTCTTCTAGTTCGACGACCGCAGTAGTGATGTCATCAGTGTCCCCCTCCAATAATTGTTCCTCAGTTTCTTCACTAATTGCCTCAAGCAACCAGGTGTTCGCCTCATTTCTTGTTGTCACTCCTTCGATATTTAGCCCAACTTTCCTCATTCCATCTATGTTCTTAAAGCTGACCGTATTTTGGTGTAAGTCAATGACTGCTTGATATTCGCATATAAAATTTGATCCCAGAATGATATTAAAATTTAGCTTCGGCAAAATCACGAAGGTCTGTGCAAAAGTGTGCTCCAGTATTTCTAATTCCAAATATGCCTGTGTCTTACATGTTACAGTGCGTTCAGGAATAACGCCACGTACTTTCATTTGAGGGACCGGAATTATAGGTAGATCATAATTCCGCCCTATTTCTCTCACTAAGGCCTCAGATATTAGACTGATCTGAGCCCCTGTATCAAACAGACATTTTACTTTTAAACCGCCGATCCGTGCATATATTACAGGCAATTGTGTCATGGTGTCATTCAGTGATTTTGTAATTTCTTCCAAACAATCTTCCGGTCTAGCTATCCACTCCGTAATATTTGCCACAACCCATCCATCTTCTCACGAACACCCTTCATTTCTGAGGCTATCTGTTTTATCACTTATTGAGGATTTTTTTTTATCGTTACGACCCCCATTCTGTTGTGGTCGGCCCTTCTCCTGACGTTCATGTTGCATAAACAGGCTCTGTGCTCCTTCATCTTCCATATGAGTATCTGGATTTCGGCGCTTGTCCATTATGCGTTGCCAACTGTCTTTTCCTTCTTCTTCCTGAGCGTGCAGTTCGTCCAGATATCTCTGTGAATCCTCGTATCTTTGATCCCAATTTCGATAGTCATCCCTTGGTTCGGATTTCTCGTGATACCGTTGGTTTCTTCTGCCGGCCCGATCATCGTATCGTCTCCCTTGCCAATTCTGATTATATCGGCTATCGTAACTCCCTCTTCGATATGGTGTCTCCTGTCGTCCATAGTAACGATCTTGCTGGTATCTGCGTTGTTGATATCTGCCGTCATTATTATATCTTTCCCTCTGGTTATCGTAGTAACGTGGTTGAAATCTCCTGTCATTATTTTCTTCGCTATCTCGCCTTGGGTTATTTCCAGTTGTAGCCCCTTGTGTCTTGGTGTGAGTCACCTGTGACTTAATGACCTCAGCCGTGTTGACACTTTCCACATGCTTTCGTTCCCTCCCGTGAAACTGATTATTAGTCTCATCGAGATGACGCAAGAGTTCCTCGGCTTGTACAGCTGAGCTTACGTTACCGGCGGCTAAGAATTCCTGCGCGCTAACGGGAAGTTGTTTACTTATCGTTATTATCATGTCCTGCTCGTTCGGTGGGTTGTCAAGATCTCTCAGATGTAACATCTGTCTAGTGAAATACTCAGCGAATTTAGTTTGTGGAGAGCTATGGTATTTTCGGGCATACAAATCAAGTCTCAGGTTCTGCTGATGGCTCCCACTCCAAAATGTCTTCAAAAATGCCTCTTTAAAACCAGCCATTGTTTCAAAGGTGTAACGGAAACTCAAAAACCAAATTAATGCCGCACCTCCAAGATACCTCTCTGCCATTCTTAATTGTCTTTCAGGGGTTAGATTCTGGTCCAAAAAGAAGTCATCAGTTCTTTGAGGAAAGATTTAGGTGTGGTCCCCGTGTCAGGAATAAACTTATTCGGACGGAATTCGTTCGCTCTGATTATCTGTACGACTTGTGTAGGTAATTTGCCCTCCTGCGGTGTAGATGTTCGACCATCATACTGTTGAAATAACTGCGTGTTTACAGTGCCAGGACTCCTGCCATTCTCCGAGCCGTTTGACAACACTTCCTTATCCAGACTATCCTCCTTATTTTTCTCCAACAAAGACTCCAGTATGGTACCCCGTTCCAAAGATTTAAGCTCATTCTTAACAAGACGGTCGTTCTGTTCTTGGAATCTCAGTTTCATGTTTTCTTCTATAGCCTGAATTCTATTGCGGTTTTCGCCTAGCCGTTTTATGATCATCAATCTGTCATCCTTGGACTCAGCAGTCATTTTATTCCAATCACTTCTAATGTGATCTTTAATTTTATCTAGTCGCTTTTCGACGTCTTCATTATTCCCAGCTTGATTTGATTCTATATTGGATAATCTTGCTAATACCGAATTGTTATGACTCTCAATTGTCTGCTTTAACTCCTGTTGTTCCCCTTCTAGCTCCTTCCACCGTTCTCCTGACTTGAGTTCCAGCTTACTCAATTCTTCCACCAAGCCGTTTATACTACCGTCCATCGTTTCAATCTGTCCTTGAACTATTAACGCTCCATCTACGAATTTGCAAATTTTTTTCTCCAATCTACCCTGTGCCAATTTTAACTTAGACGTGTTTGCCGAACATGCCTCCTCTATCTGATTTAATTTTGCCATCACAACTCCATCTAAGTCCTTAAGTTTGTCGCTAAATGTGTCCTCAACTTTCTTTATTTCAGCCAATTGTTTTTGATTATTATTTTCCACATCGCGACCTAATAGTGTCAATTGTTGTTTGGTGTAATCGTTTATTTCTACCGATATTGCTGTTAATTTCGCAGTGTTTCTTTCATTAGCCTCCTCTAATTGTGTCTATTTTATTTGATTGTTTTTCACTCAGTTCCGCTAACTCGTTCGACTGTTTCTTGCTAGCCTCAGCTAACTCGCTCGACTGTTTCTTGCTAGCCTCAGCTAACTGTGTTTCGATTTGATTAGTCATATCACTTTTTAATTCATCTAATTGTTTTTGGGTACGGGCCGCTGCCTGTTCAATTTCCAATCTTATTTCGTCAATCGAAGCCATCTTCGCACACACAAAATATCAAATTCACAAGAGAAATACAGGAAGATAGCATAGGCACTATCAATAGCACACACGCACAACACATAAACAAACGCAGATTTAACCCTTTAATTACTCAATTCATTTACATTTATCCCCCAAGCAATAGCATCCTTGAGTATCATTATTATTATTAATAATTTTCTTTACGCTTTATATCCGTATCAAATTCTAGCCTTACTTCAGAATAAACACAACTAATTAATCAAATATCAATTAGTTTTTAAGGTATAACCTTCGTGTCATATATATTTGGAGTTTGTTTTGTTACACAAATCTAATTTAATTATAATGGACGCCTGGAACATATTATGGTCTAATATTTACCATTAAAATCTCAATCCAACTACTATGTTCCATATTTATATTTTACACAAACTCCATAATTTTACATATCAAACTTTCATAGCGGTAACACATCGCTTTAACTACGTTAATAAAATTATCACATCCGGTGATGTAATTGCAAGTACAAAATGTTTCCACTGGTCTAGCCATTCCTTATTGCTTTCCACAGCTTAGACATCCTGCGCCTTTGTACACAAATATTAAAAAATTTCGCCACGAAAGCTCGGTCGGGAGTATCCTTATGCCCTACGTTGCCTTGGCGCCATAGTTAGCTTTATATGAACTATGGCTACCAAATAGCAACGTGACCTTGCAAACGCCCCACGGTGGCGCGACATAGTTATCTTTATGTACACTTTGAGAGAAGCACTACACGAGACAGACATTCGGGGGTGATCGGTCCATACAAAGTATAAAGAGGAGAACGTGCTTCTTAAAAATTTCCAGGATTCATAAAGGAACTTAAGGCTATAAATGAAATATGACAGGTTAAACAAATCAATTTAATACGGATAATAAATAACAATTAACAATAAACCACCCTCGTCGAAGTATTAAAATACTGGTTCAAACACCAGTCCAAGAAAAACTACCTCCAAAATCAACTTAGACAGTTGCAAACGAGGGATACAAGACTATCACCTCCAAGAACATTAAAGTTTAAACAAGAAAATATCAAATAGAAATTAAAACAGAAAAACATGTTTATTGTGCTGTGTGCGCGTTCGGACAAGGAATGATCTGAGTACTTGACGGGTAGTTCACTTCCGATCGACCACACGATTAAGTCGTGAAGCCCATACTGCGAGTTGGTTAATCAAGATAATTATGGGAATACACTATTAAATGGTTAATACAAAATATAAAGACACTGACATAGTCTACCCTTACAGAAAATCAATCATACACGGATAGTATATTTACACTTATGTGACGGCCGAACAGACGGTCTTAGGTCAAGCAAAAATAACACATAGCACCCACGTGACAACAAAGATAACGGCACGCCGCTTGCGACCTTTAAACTGACAAGTTACAATGCTTGGCAAGAATCCAAGCAACAACAACGACCAAATTAAAATACCCCAGTGGGCTTAATACAAAAATTTACATGTGACACTTCGATTAATACGAACTGAAATATTTAAATAGGGGCGTGGGCAACTATCCCAATTAATATCAAAAGCAAGCTATAATATGCCAGGTAAGCAATCTACCAATTAGTTACAGGAAAGCGTAGTGCGCACACTACTTCCTTATCAACATTCAGAGATCTGAGTACATAGGTCAGACAAGCTCAAGTGTGCCATAATGTGTCAGAAGAAACTCACAGCCTCTGAAATCGCGAAAAATACATCATAAAACATCAATATTTCTTGACCAACCACTCATGGTGTCAAGATCCAAATATCAGCAATACGTCCCTCGGGTACGTTTACTGAATCACGAGGAGCAACGGAAATAGGATCGCCATGCCCATATCCTGCTACCTCTTCGAAGAATACCATATAGCACACACACATCTCCATACCTGACCAAAAGACCTCTATCGTACCCCAGATCCCGAATACAAATACCACACAAAAATTCTACTATATGACTACAGCAAGGCGGACGGCCTTCTGTAACAACATAATGTTGCTCAAAGCAAAACAATCCAAGCATTTGCCTGGATAAAAATTTACAACCAAGAAGATGGGAAATCCCCCCATTGTCTAACATAAAATTTAAATGCAGTCCCACTTATCACCCTTATCTAAGTTTTCAGCCGTAAATAATCTCACTAGTGTCTTACAATCATGCGCGCTGCAACATGAAGGTAAGCACTCTATCAAACAAAGCAAAGGGTAAAATCCCAAGAAAAACACGCAAGGAAAATTAATCTAATTTTTACACAAAGTCACGTGATGCTATTTAACTTATTATGTCAGTGAAACGAATCTACATGTAATCACAGCAAAGCAAAATTATTTACAAAAACACAATTTCCCAATTAATTATACATGATCCCTCCCCAACAAAATTAAATAAATTTAATTTGTACTCATCTCATTCCAAGCTGCCCGGTGCCGGGATAGCACCCGCCACCTTCCATGTTCATGGCCTAGCCCATCATGCTAGACATTAAATCATTGGATACGACACTATCCTTTCTTGAAGCCATGGTAACGGTCATCTTGCCAAAGAAATATACAGTTATAGTTATTATTTCAGACTCCTAAATGTACTGCATAATTGAGCTACTCAATTTACCCATAAACTACGTGCAGTATCGAAGACTTTCCCTATACTGTGTGGATATTTTCCACCTAAAAACACAAACACAAATCTATGTTGCACGTCACGCAACACAATAAAAATATTCAAAGTATCTCGTGCTGCCCAAGCACCCGCAAAAGTTAATCAATCAGCGTGCCATGTCTTCAGACAAAATGATATCCTACTCGCTCGAAGATATCTATAATTGTGACGGTGTCTGTTCACAGACCACTATATTTATATGATTCAATCAAATCTCATGTGGAAGAGGTAACTCGCTCCACGAAAATAATAATAATAATCGCACACGCATGGGAGACATCTCATTCAGCTCGTAAAAATCAGAACAAACAATTGACACTAGCGTGCAGAAAATCGCATCGTAGGAACATCTATTCATCAGGATTCGCGCGCAAACACACTGCGCGGGCAAATTTGGCGTCATGTTCTCATTGGCTATATTTCAAATTATACGGTGACAGCAGGGTGATGACCTTTCTCCCACTCTCATGTTTGGTCATAAACTCACTCATCAGTTGGCCTATCAACTTCCTTCTCCAGCGTTTAATACCATGAAACATTTATACCACTCATTTAGAACAAGTCAACGGCTCCCTGGCTTGCATCCACCTTTCTCTTTTTCCTGGAACTGGCTATATTTAACTTAGCGTTGCTTCAATTGCGACAGCGGTAGCAATGCATCGTCCCAACAGACAGACTACTGTTTCAAATATGACCAACATTTTCTCAACTGAGCTGAATCTTTAGCTGAAGAAATAAAATTATTTGAGGACTTGAATGTAGGCATACATCCAAGGGCTCACTATGTTAACTTGATATTTATGGAAGCAAATTACAAAATACCCAACCTCACGACGATGACCTGAACACCCCCGAAATTAGTCTCGTGTACGCTTCTTTCAAGGGGACAATATATATATATGATGCAAACATGTAGATCTTGTAATCCGTTTCTTCTGTGCTAAGTAGCTTGTGAGCATTGCCAAGAAAGGAAAGAAGAATAAAGGGGGGATAGATATTTAATGTTTCAGAAGAGGGGCGTTGCAGAAAAAGTTTGAGAACCCCTGCTCTATAGATGGAGTTCATATGTGCTGTAAACAAGCATGGCGGAACAACAAGCAAGTTATTCACGCCGCGTTGTGATTTTGGATGAAAGAATATCAATGATTGCGCTACCAAGGAGCAACAAGTGTTAGCCTACTTGTCTACTGATTTAGGAAATAATTTTATTTTGGGCTCTTTACCTTGTTTGGAGATGTTGTACGCATGGGTACAATGTTTTAAATTTCGATTTGTCTCAAAATGAAAATAAATATTAACGTAAGATTTTGAATTTACATTCATATTAATAAAAACCCAAAACCTTAGACATTTTAAGCATTCCTGAAGATACATTTTACGAATTCTACATTAAAAAAATAAAAAATAAAAATAAAATAAAAATGCAAATTAAACTTTTGGCACTCAGGTAGCAAATAACTAACTGGGTAACTCAGCATTATTTTGAAAGGTTAATAATGACGTAAGAATTGAAATTTTGAAGACATTGAAGATTTTCAGCATTCTGGAGCCTCTTATTTATTTGTATATTCTAGATAAAGCAATGCTATATGGAGACCCTCTGTTTAGTGTCTAATCATTAGAAATGCGCCCCTACGAGGCTTATAAAGACTGACGATGAGGGTATTCTAATAGTGAAAGGGCAGATGACCTCGCTGTTCAGCCCCTTAAAACAACAATAACTAACTATTCTAATAGTGCGAAATTTTCTTAGGTTGAAAATGTTTGTCATGACGTGTATGAAACTGTAATTTATGTGTTGGTTATATTTCCTTTACATAATGATTCATCTATGGTGATTTAAGTTTTCTATTCATAGCATAGTTTTCCTGTTTAAGAAAGGAAAATAAATGATTTCCTGAACTAAGCATGTACTGTATGTTAGAACATATTGTTGAAATCTCACCCCATATAGACTACTGTACAATACAACAACACCGTTTTTGCTTCGAGTAGGGTCCATCTCCTGGTGTAGCTGCTCGAGTCCTTGTCAGTTACTCCGAAGGTCCGAGTTCGATTCTCGGCTCTGCCAAGAAATTTAATT
This sequence comes from Meconema thalassinum, assembly GCA_946902985.2. Taxonomy (NCBI): domain Eukaryota; kingdom Metazoa; phylum Arthropoda; class Insecta; order Orthoptera; family Tettigoniidae; genus Meconema; species Meconema thalassinum. The sequence continues at coordinate 1,377,841,332 of OX336388.2, read as the reverse complement.
CTGGTCTGAGGGCTGGAACGGGGTACACTCAGCCTCGTGAGACAAAACTGAGAAGAGGTGGGTTTAAATCCCACGTCAGCCATCCTGGAAGTGGTTTCCCACTTCTTCTCCAGGAAAATGCCGAAATGGTTCCTAACTTAAGGCCACGGCCACCTCCTTCCCAATCCTCTCCTGAATTACAAATATACACACACTACTACATACATCCCAATAACACAATAATATCAGACAAATTCTATATACTCACACACCCAAGTACACGATGTTGTCCAAGTCCCTCAAATGAAATAGCAACAACAACAAGCTTCGAGTAGAGGTAACCTGATATTGTTAAGTATTCTGCACAACTTTTATAGATGGCTATTTAACAGATGAGATCACTGCCAGAACGATCGTACTCTCTGGTAACTTCAGACTGTCTGCCCATTCATCCCTCAGACACGTAAATTATTTTTGCTGTTCGTAAGATTGGTGCGCAGCCTGGCGGAATTAATTATTAACTATTAAGTAGATGTTTATTTATTGCGTTAAGGCCTCAATACTAAAACAAAAAGACGTGAACACAGTGTATCAAGAGAAATATTTCGTTCCTAGTCTACTTCATCATATAATAAGTACGACGTTGGATATAAATACAACAACTCTATTGCTGACTGTCGGTGCTGCCATTTGCGGTTGTATTTAGAAACCGATGGACTGTTGTAAACCAATGCTAAATTCAGTTACATTTTTAAAGCTGCCAGAGGATATGATCCATCTGGCAGTGAATGAGATTAACAAATCGTGAATGTGTCGCAAGTGTGATTATCTCCGATGCACTAGTCACACACAAATATTAGTGCAACGCAAGTGTTATAAGTCAGAATCCGGTGAAAATATATATCCATTTATCTTTATTGAGGTATGCTTTGTATTAGCTGAGGAAAAAGAATGTTGACAGCAAAAATAATAGTTACGTGTGAAATGTTGGTAAGCTGTTAATGAAATGTGTTGGAGAATTTGTGAAAGTTCTGTTTCTTTGTGCAATTAGCGTTGTTAGAGGTCTTACAAGAACACCTGAAATTTGGAAGGACGCCAGAATTATGTTGTTAAGAAGGAGATAAAAAGTTAATTGAAAATTACCGAGGCATCAATTCAATGAGTTGAGGTTATAAAATATACTACAGCCACATTAATACTCGAGATTCATGGTAACTCATTAATAAGAACAGGTTTCCTCATGTTCTCAGGGCACTTTTACGTTTATGCAAATCTTTGATTAATTACCACACATTAAGCTATCCTGAGTACAAGGAATTATGTTCGACGTTATTCAGGTCGTCAATGGCATTCAAGGTATAAGACAGAAGTGTTATTTACTATCTTCTATCATAAGTTATGATGAAATTAAAAACAAAATTTAAGTTGTAAACCTCGGTCATAAACCAGAAATATGCGAGGAGGCCATGCCATTTTATATGACCCTAATTTATATGTGGTTGTATGTACAAGTTTCACCAGGTATACATACTGTTAAAAAATGAAAACTGAAGCAATACTCAATTTAAGTTATTTATTAATTTTAGGGGTTAGGGATATCTTGGCCATCAGCCCCGTGTGCTGGATTTATCTGATAACCTGTGTTTCCATGATGATTGTATTAGTGTGTGCATCGGGGCAAGGAATTGGAATAGACCCCGGAGTGACGTAAGGTCTGTCTGTTAGGTAGTCAGCCCGAAGGCTGGTTGGATCCTCAAAAAGTACCGCCGTTACGTTATGTGAGTAGATACCCACAAAAACCCAAGGCAGCGCTATTTTGAGGCGTTCTAGGCAAGAAGAGGAGTGAGGTAGTTTGCCATTGCTTTCCTCACTGAGTCAGAACAGTAGTCCTAACCCTATGAGTTGAACCTTTCACAGCATTCACAGGCACTGACTGTGCCCCGAATGCCATTACTAAGCACCACCCATACCTCAGTAGCTTCCATATAATCACAGCCATGAGTGAGACTGAGACATCGGTGAAAAGCCACCTTTTACTCTAGCCTGTGCCAACTGACAAATGCAAAAGTACTGTATTCATCAAGAGATGGCGAACAGGCCAATGACGTAAGGTACTACCATGGAATTTACTTGGAGGGAGTGAGGGAAATCCCAAGGGAAAATCTACACTGAAGGCAATGTAGGGATTCAAACCACCGATTTCCAGACTAGCTGCAGCCCTCCATCGTAGTCGTGGTACGCGATTCAACGAGAATTGCTACATCGTGGGGGCTACTACTGGTTTTTAAACATGAAATTTACCTGCCATGTACCCAGATCATACGCCATTACACGAACAGTGAATGCTTTCTTTTCATTGGATAATTCAACAAACTGATGTTTACACGTAGGCTATAGATGCCAATTTATTTTTCTCACTATTCGTATCAGACAGTTTCAACACACACCGAAGTACCGGGGGTTGATGACCATGATAGAAATAGATAACTTGTCTAATTCAGAATCGTGATGACAAGAAACAATCCACGCGTCTCCTAGACATTCCCATAGGTTACACGAAAAATATAACTTGTCTAATTCGGAATCTTGATAATTCGAACTACTGTACTTACGCAGCTCCCAGACGTTTCTATACACGAAATATATACGTTTGTTTAATTCTAAATCGTGAATAAATCGCGCTGTCCTTATACATTCCTATACACGAAAATATAATTTGTCTAATTCGAAATCTTCAATCATTTGATTTTTGTCGATTCCTTCAGCTTGCAATTAACAAAGTTCGATTGTAAATACAAATAATCTTTGAATGATATAACGGTTTGAGTGTTTAGAAAGTCGACCTATCTCCATTAAAACACGTTACCTATTTTATGATAACGCCTACGAAGTTAAGCACACTGAATCAGTAGCTGAAGACTTCGTAGGTCCCACATTGGTCATTTGGTACAAATTTAATTCAGGTGGAGATGAATACCTCCTTGGTGAATAACATCCCACTTCAGGTAATGATTCACAAAATCTCTTCGGCAAAAACCTACAGGAGGGAGGATATAATGTTAGTTCCCCCAGCAAAGAAGTACGGATGTGCTTCATACTGTAGCCTATATGGGAGGTAGTGCGGGTTTCATCCAGGATTTACGAACATTATTTTAATTAAGCTTATGGCAAAGTACGCAGCCTACATACCATAATATCAAACAATCCAAATCTAATAAACAATCAACTGGGCACCTGATAAACTTTCAATTTTAAATCTAGATTATCCAGCCACTCTATAGCCATTGTACAGGCTTGCACAAAGTTTTCGGTACGGTAACAATATGGCGGATGGTTTGTTTCGGTGCACCACAGTCCCATTTGTGTGACGTTTTCATGCCCCACTTATACAGCAACGAGCCACACCGCCCATGGGTTGTTCGTACCATGTTAAGGGCAACCCACGTTTTACGCGGCAGATCAAAACCTGCTGGTGGGTGTTGGGTTTTGTTTTGTACAAAGCAGTGACTGCCATTCCTTTGGAACTGCGTTGTTCCTCTCCAGTTGCCAATCTGCAGCAACGTTAAACCCTCTCCTAACCAACTCTTGGCCTTTTAGCACAGATGGAGAACGTGATTTCAAACGACCAAATTTTTGAAATATGTCTTCCTGAATTTGGAGAGCTACGTTCACTGATATTTTTGTGAACTCACGGATCTTCACTGAACATGCGCATTGTCTGATTCAAGCCGGTGTCGATCTTCGTAATATGTGGACTGTTCAACCACACTGAAGAACAGTACTCTACTGTTGAATATAACAGCCCCATCGCAGATGATCGGACGCAGAAGCTCCCCATTTAGAGCCGGCAAGTTTCATGATGTTGTTGTTCATTGTCCTCAGTTTAGGAGCACTCTTAATCAAGTGTGTCTTGAAGGATGATGGCCGACCCAGAGTAACTCCAAGGTACATGGGGGTAGGGTTTGTGGGATAGAGGCCTATTATTGAGCGAGACATCCAAGGATAAATTTGCCTGTCTGTTGTTGAGGTGCAAAAAGCAGGCTTCTATTTTGCTGATGCTTGGAATCAGACACCACTTTTTGAAATACCCATAGAGAATATCAAGATATGCATTTAAGATGTCTTCTACCTTAATCACAGTGGATGTTGAGTAACAATAGCAATGCGATCAGCAAAGGAAAATCGACGGGAGGTAGTAGAAGGAATATCTGCAATGCACACGCTGAATAATAAAGGGAAGAGGTACACCATTGTTAAGCACTTTTAGCTTACTATCCTTACCATCCATCTCTACCAGGATCACCCTGTTCGACAGCAAGTTGTTTATGAGCGCTGACCTTACTTTACATCCCGTAAGTTTGATGAACTTACACATTAAATCTTCTCTCCACACCGTATCATATGCAGCTGTGAGGTCTATAAATACTGCGTTGCTCTTCAAGTTTCTAGCAAAACCTGGCTCAATATGGGTTGTTGAACCTAAAACCTGCTGATGAGAGTAACTTCGTATACTTTGACAAATGACACTGCAATAACCTACAAGATTTGCTGGAGTGTTGACACAAAGGAGGGTTGTATCAGTAGGCTGCGATCAACACAGGACTTGTGTAACATCGACAGTTGAGTTGAAAGAACATTGAATAACGAGTTACTTGATTTACGAAATATGTACAGCATACAACACGTACAATAAATAATTTATATTACCGGGACGTGATTAATCACCTTCCATTTTATGGCCTTCATTGTACCATTTTATTCAAAGGATTTTTGAGTTTCTTATCAGTCCAGTACTTCTTTATTCTGTCGTATCGCAATCTTCACTGTACGTCTGAAACCACCCTCCGGATAGTCCGTTTGTTGATTTTAGTTTGTAGCGTGCATTTTTTTTTAAATCTTGGAGTTTCTTAATTTTGTCTGATTTGTGTTTTAAAATCCGCAGCAGTAAATTGTAATTCTCTCATATCTTACACGATTGCATAATAAATATTACAACATAAAATATGCTAACAACAATTACATAATGGCACGAATAAAATGTAATAACAGTCATCATATTATGTACAGTTAAAACATGTGGAAATATAGGGATTGAATCAGTGGCGTAGCAGGATTTCTTTCTGGGGGGAGTTGTGTACATTTATTTACACTGTTTACGCCCACATTGGAGCACCAAAAATCAAACCTGATATACAAAGTCTTCCAATATTTCAAATAATAAGTTCAGTTCTTAATTCTTGATAATTTTTTCCTTTTCCAATACTTCTTCAGTCTGGAAGATCTTGCAGCTCGTTCTTCTTCTGATATAACATATTGCTTACGCTGTGAAATTTTGAATGTTAGTCGAGTGTATTTGTTATTCAGAAGCCGTTTCTCCTCTCTATGTTTAATATGATGCTTAGTAATTTTCAATTTGTCTAAATAGTTGTGTACATTATTAAGATTGATATTTCGATTTTTATACATACAAATTAGACATTATCTTTGCATTATTTATCCAGTACAATAAACAAAATTGCAAACACTATTGGAAATATACAAAATTAATAATAATAAAGAAAGGAAACAGCAACTAAATAAACTGAAAAGATGCATTTGCATTAACATTTCCATACGTATCAGCTTATAACATTGATATTATGGGTGTGAAAAATAAAGTTTTTCTCTCCATGTAGCAGGACATATCGGACAATATAAGGATTCAGGCAAACAATGTATTTGAGGGGTTTAAATCCTAACCATCCCCCCCCCCCCCTCTCTCTCTCTCTCTCCACCTGTCGGTAAGCCACTGGATTTGACTGGCTCCATCATAAGGCAATCAATATTAGTTTCGAACGTGTTAAAATGTATTAAATGGAATCGTATAGTTTCAAAGCCGGATATCTGCATCCGTCGGTATTATTCATAATGATTTCTGTTTATATTACTTTAAAGCGATTTATCATTGTTTTAAAGTGATTTATCATTGTAGGCTATGTTATCGATTTTGCTTTTATAAACTGCTTCTTTTATGACTAAAGAAGCATTTTAGAAGTAACTAAATGTTCAGATCAATTCACTGCTTCAGAAATATGGAAGTTTTGCTACAGAGTGAACCATAATGCAGATTTCGAGCCTTCAATCAGTTGCTGCCTAACATTTAGACGTAGGGACTTGATAGGGTACATGTCCAACATAGAGATGAGTTCAGAATATAGAGGTGTCTATCTAGGCCAGTGCTAGCGCACACATCATACATTTATCTTGTTACGCAATATGTCAGCAGCTGTGACAAAGTGAAGTTGGCGTTCTGCCAGTAACGGGAGCAGTCATCAATACTGATGGGACAAACATAAAAATAATTCAAAGTAAAATTAGTTAAATAACGGTAATAACTCGTGTTTTAATATTCATTAAATTATTACTAATTGCAGGGTATGTGCACTGGATTAAAAAAATCATTAACTTACCTAATTACTAATGTTAATGGAATGCTTTAACATAAAAGCGATCATTCGTGTGTTTCCCCAGCCAAGCTGAAATAATATACATTTGTGAATCCACATACACATGTACTAATGACTGTGTATTACACATAGCTACTGATTCAAACAACAGAGAAACTTGCAATGTAGGCTAATATACGGTGAATGTTAACAAACAAGGCTATGATTATATCTGTAAATACAGTACAGCATATCTCTCTATATATGAAACTGAAAGTTTGTATGTTTTTATTTATTTAATGTCCACGGATTGTTGCGATATTTATGACGAACGCGTGCGAAAATGAAATCATTGTCTGTCTGTTTGCATGCTTATAACTCGAGAAATGTTGGGCAGATCAACGTAAAATTTAGTTAGGCAGGACACCAATCATTGATATAACTCTTCACCGAACGTCTCATAACAGGGGAGCTATGGGAAAAGAAAACCCTCAAATACATGTCAAAATAGGTGAAATATCAATGTTATCGTAGAACGACAAGACAAAGCTTATTTTAAGTCCCTCGATGTGAGAAACAAAACTCGGAGGTCCTGAATTGTACCCCGACAACCATGTTTTTACGGCTCTAGAACCAACTGTATCCGTAATCCTTCCAACAGACAAATTCCCGCTCTTGGCGGACGCAACTTAAATATTGGCGTTTTTTTAAGGTCTATTCCTGCTAAGCGGTAAGATTTGTCTTAAAAAGTAATGAACCAACATCATGGGATTTGGCGAGATCTACACGTTTAGTCCTATGACGTTTTGTAATATCGCAATCGATTGTATCTTAGACAGACCCCGATTTTCATATTTGCGCACTTTTCCACATGTTTTACAGTTATTTTCCACACTGAATGAACAGCTACAACTCCAAACTTAGCAAGCCAACCAATTTGTAATGTTCTACAATTTTGGTCTTATGACTTCTTGTGGTATCCCCATCGATTACAACTTATACTCTGTGAGCTACCAGAAAGGGATTGACAGTTCTCGCCTCGCCATGTGGTCTGAGAACGAGGTTGCCAAACTGTACAAGACAGAGATACAGCTGACCAGGCACTGAAGCACGCGGGCTGTAATATTGCAACGCAGAGTATTATGACATCAACTATGCGAACATGGATTGGTCAAGAGGCAGAGGGGTGATGACTGACGTGGAATTTCCGGCTAAATGTCGATCCTATTCAGGCAGCTCACAGAGTATAGATTGAGCTAAGAAATTAAGATTTTGAGACACTCTCTGGTGTATTTTTCACACATTATTATCCTTTTTCCATACTTGTAGGGCAGCAAGATCCGTGAATTTCGGTAGGCATAATAAACAGGTCATGACACAACTACTGTACTGTACATTGATATGTTTGGACCGTTCGAAGAACGGGTACTGTGCTAGTATATAAATACATATTTATTGTTGTTATGGTGGTGATTGTTGTTTTAAGGGGAGAAACATATAGATGATCTGACTTTAATGATATGGTGATAATGCAAAATGAGAATAAAATGAAGCCTACTACGAAATTACAACTACAGTAGGAACTAACTACTGACTTATAATTAAAAAGCTTTGAAACCACTTTTTAGTGTTGCCTTATTAACAATTCGTGTTTACAGACTGGAAGTTACATACTAGAAGAAGTGAAAAAAAGTTAGCCCCAACACAATATCAGCTGTCCCTGTCTGTGAAGAACTTAGTTGACAAGAATATATAGCTCTAACAAGTAAAACACTCATAAAACTAGACTTTTCCAATTTTGATGAAACATGGTACGGTTTTCGGGTATGACTGAACCTGAAACGATGACGCTAACAAAATTGCATCAACATCGGAGGGGTGTGTGTCTTGTTCTTTGCATTAGCGACCGCAGAAACACACAAAGACACTATGTCTTTTATCTGTTCAGTAGTGACCAAACAAACTAGTTATTATGGGTCATGGAACAGAACAACCTGCGTAGAACTAGAAACATCCTTCCGCACATCTCAGTTTGAGAGACTGTGTGACAGCATTGGGAGATGGAGGGGGTCACTGGATAGCCGAATGCCGTGCGGCTGGGATCGACTCAATGCCAAATGGGAGAGCGTAGAGCAGAAATGAAGCTTAAACTATTGCGTGTGTTACCTAATCTAAATAATTATGGCAGGTAGAGTTCTTAGTACTTGAAAGGGTAGAAAGCCTCAAAGGGCTATAAATCCTGTCCCCCATCTGTTTCTTCTACTATCTTAGAAAACACAACATCTTGGAGGTGGTGCTAGCTTAGTTGGCCGTGGGGGTGGTGGTAATCAGTTATTCCCACCCTCACGAATATATCTTAAAAAATAGAAAGTGCTGTTGGTAGAGTAGTCTTTAGAGGAATTCATGGACATTTTGTTTGTTGAGGTTTGATAGCGGCTCCCCTGCTGTGGTTTTTACTAACGACCAGCTCGCTTTAGAATTCTAGCTGGGTGGCTATGTTTACATTCCATGTCTGTGTGGAAACAAGGCTTTCCCAGATCGAGATACAGCGTTGTCAACTCTCTACCGTAGCTACTGAGAGCATGCAGCGAGACTGGACAGCACTGCGTGCAACTGTGTAACTCTGGAGACCTAGCAAGCAAGCCAACTACTATAAGAAAAAAGTCCTCTCGGCACGCCGGAAGGCGGAGGTAGATTTCACCGGACAAACTTGGGGATAGGCGAAAATAGGCAGAATATACAGGTTTTCGTAGAAGGATCAGACCTCATTTAATGCGAGAAAGTATTTTATAATTGGAGATTAATTAACTTTGTTTTTCGTCATTTTATGGATATTATAAACATTTTATTGTCTTATGATGACGGTAACCTTCTTGTCATTTGGAGTCCATTTTTAGCCTACTTTTCACATTTTGCAAAAATGAGGAAAAAGTAGACTTATGAGATCGATCCGGGAAAATGTGTGTCTGTCTGTCTGTCTGTCCTTCTGTCTGTCGGTCTGTCTGGCTGTGTGTGTCCCCCCCCCCCCCCTATCAACTCCTAAACGGCTGCAGCAATCAAAACCAAATTTAGTATGAGTAAAGATGTGCACCGGAATAGCTCACGTCCATATTTGAAAATGATGTCAGTGCTACCAACTGCTGAAAAAAACGCACTAGAAATTTGAGCTCCATGTTGGATATCTTGCAAGGTATGCATGGGAGCTATTCCAAAATTGGCACACATGTAGATAATACTACTTCAGTTTAATTTCCAGGAGGCCAACCATAACAGTGTTGCCAAAACAATTTTAAGCCTTCTGATAAGTCCAATGTTTAAATGCATATAACTTCTACACTATCAATTGGATTTCAACCAAATTTTGTATGTAATATCTGTACATAAACAGATATGACTGAGCGTATTCTTAAGAGCCACCAGGGCTGCCAACTGTTAATAATTGCTCTCTATGTTTTTAAATCCAAATACCAATATATCAGAAAGTATGCAAGCCAACAGCTTTAAACTATGCACACGTATATTCTGACATTTTAGATTAATCTGGAGTAACTTATATACGTCAGTTCTACCAACATGATTATAAGCCTGCTGATAGTACCAATTTTTAAATACATGTAACTTCTATACTATCAGTTGGATTTCAACCAAATTTCGTATGTGATATGTGTACCATAACAGATATGACTATAAGTATTTATAAGAGCAATCAGGGCTGCCAACTGTTAATAAATGCTGTCTATATTCTTTTTACCCTAATATCAATATATCAGAAAGTATGCAAGCCAACAGCTCTATACTTTGCACACGTATAGCACCTGACATTCTAGATTAATTTGGAGTAATTAATACAAGGCAGTGCTGCCAACATGATTATATGCCTGCTGATATGTCCAATTTTAAAATACATGTAACTTCTATACTAACAAATGGATTTCATCCAAAATTGGCACAACAAGATATCATAATAATTCAGATTATTTCTGACCAGCACACGCATGGTATTGTTGGCAACATGCTTTTACGCGTGCTGATAGATCCAGTGTCTAACTGGACTTCAACCAAATTTTGTATTCTGTACCTTAAGAGGTGGAACTAAGAATATATTCAGTCACCAGGGCTGCCAACTGTAGTGCTGTATTAGGCTGCATTATACCAGGTATATTTTGAACTAATTAGATATTTCGATATTACCAACTTAATTTCGTCATTATTCTAGATAGGTTCATATACTGTAGAATAATCATTGGCATGAAAAGTAGGCTGTATAGTTCTTCACGAAACTTCTTGTTATACTTGTGGTCACACTGTCCTTATGCAAGGTTACACTGATGTGTAACTATGTAACGGTCTGTTACTTCTTCACGCAAAATTATATCTCCCGCAGAGATTTTGGTTGGTTCCTCAGTTTAGGGGCTGCGACAACGCAGTCATGTAACCCCGTGTACTTTGGGTGAGTGTAGAATCTGTCTGATAAACGGTGTGAATTGTGATGGCTGTATTAGTCTGTAATTCAGGTAAGGACTGCAGACGGTCAATTTCAAGCAGTAGTTCCTAATGTTGCCACCAGATACTACCGTCAACGACACCTAGCTATGAACTTGGCTACTAGATGCCACCGCAACCAGCAACTCGCAACGAACGTTGGAACTTCCCCTCCAAAGGAAAGCATACTGAGGGATTTTTAGCGCTCTTAGAAAATCCGACGACTTTGGCCGGCTTTGAACCCGCGACCTTGGGCATAGAAGTTCAGCATGCTACCAGTTACGTCACCGAAGCCACTTCACACTTAGTCAGATGGAAATTTGAATCTGATCTCGTGCAAGTGCGTTGTCATGGCGACGTCTGATGGCTCATCCCTCATCAATTTAGTAGTGTTGCCATGGCAACCACTGATAGCTCTTGGCATTTTCTTATAATTTCGAAATCATTTTTCTCATCCCTTGGCGTAATGTTGGGTCATATCAAAAATTCTTTCAGACAAACGTTTTAGGCAATTATTAGGGGAATATTGCCCATTTTGTACGGTTTTGATATTGTGCCTATTAAGAGAGATATGATTAATGTTTCCCGAAAAAAACACTTTTTCCCACCCCTTTGGTTAATGGTTGGTGTTATAAAAACACTCTTCACACATAAATTTTTGGGCTTTATCCGACACATAGTATGAACTTTGAACGGATTCGATATTTCACATATTAAGAGAGTTATAGCAATATTTCACTTTTCCGAAAAAAGCCCCCCATTTTCACCCCCTACGATCGATTTAGCCCAGTAACACACTCGCCCGAGATTTTATAGGTATACATATTCGGTAAAAAATTCAAAGTGATTGGTGCAAAATTACGGCAGTTATCGTGTCCACAAGAAACTGATATACATATATATATCCGACAGTAGTGGTTACGCTGGCTAAAGCTCAGCATTGGGTCATGGGGCCAAGCTCTCTGCTGACTCGGTAGACGCGTGGGTTCGAGCCCCACCGTCGGCCGTCCTTGAAATGGTTTTCCGTGGTTTCCCCATTTTCAACACCAGGTAAATGCTGGGACGGTACCTTCTGACAGGCCACGGCCGCTTCCTTCCACATCCTTACCCAGTTTCATTCACCATCATTCATTTCATCTCTCATTAACTCTTCTCATGAGGTTGGCGTCAGGAAGGGCATCCGGCCGTAAAATCATCGCCACAACGACTTCCATCGCATCTCATCCCCGACCCCGTTGGAAAACGGGAATAATAAGGGGTAGACATACATACATATATATATGTACATAAATTATATATAAACATTTGAACTGACGGTGGTTTTGGGGTCTGGGGGATGTGAAACGCGAAGATATGTCGAAATTTTCCGGAAGTCGAAACATGGTACCCATTGCAATAGTTAGCTTTCTAATGAAATCTACCTAACAGGACAGGTTTCTGGACTCCACGTGGAGAATCACAGAGTAATCATGCTATTGGTGAACAGTGAACAATGGCTATTGTCGCCGAGTGCTACTGTCGCACCGGCCGTCAACAAAGAAAGTGAGAGAACTATAGTCTGTAGGTTACATTTATACAAAACTTGTGTTTTTCCGGGAAGACGCATTTAACGCTATAGGTTTGTATCAAATGTAGTTCCATGCTACAGAAACATCGTGTAGCCTATATTGAGGAGGAACAGAGGCTGTGCAGGGAGGTCAGAGGTATTGAGGACATAAACTCTGGTGTTATCATGCTCTTGTTGAAACCAGGCTCTGACGGCCTAGTGCTAGTAAACAATGAAGTTATTGTTCTGGAAATTAAGTCTCCGAGCTGCTGCTCATTATAGATAGGCAACTGGGAATAATCGAGAGTAAAACGTAACAATCAGAGACACTCCTTCAAACGAATATACAGTAGATAACAGCACCACCAAAATCATCATAATCGGGATGCAATTGCCAGAACTCAATGATCTACTGAGCATGTCAGATTTTAGTATTTTCTGAAAGAAACAACATAGGCCTATGTCACACTTAATAGAATATAATAGAAACGAGGTTGTCAGGGACTAGATACATAAAAATATCTGGTTCCTGCCTACGTCCAGAGTTTAAGAGTTCCAGTGAGAATGCTTTCCCTGCGGCGTAGCCATGTTCGTTACACCATGCATCACGTCGGTGAGGGCAGCTGCAACGGGTTTGAATCCCGGCGCTGACAGTGGCTATTCTGAGTGTGTGGTTTCCACCCTCACTCCAGGCAAATGTCGTGATAGTACCTTCCTTCAAGTCCGGGCTCACCTACCCAATCCCTGTCCCTTCTACAACAACACACACCACTACAGTCATGAATCAGGTTATCAGGCAAGTTCAACTACAGTACACGGGGTTGATGATTAAGATGCCCTAAGCCCCTTAAATGAACTAACAACGACAATATTTTATTTTATTTTGCCGACAGGGTTAGTGGCCGGTCTGAGTCCGACCAAGGGCATTGGTGTATGTTCTGTCTTTAAATTGTGCTGTAATTTTATCCCATGAACCATTTATCATGCATTTTTCCAGTTTAGTAGTTCGTAACAAGTAAATTAATATACATTAATATTGTTCTCTTTCGTCACAAGTAAAGAAGAATTTGGAGCTGGTCTCATGGTCACACACGAAATAAATCACCATCATTTACCTGTATTGCATTTAACAGGCCATTAAGGGCCAGGGCAGAAAACAAGAGAATAAAAGCTTAAATAAAAACTAGAAGACCCGTGCTGCTCCGCAGCATTCAGTTCAACAATCCTACAGAACTTCTGTCCATATGACATTTGCATGTCTTCATGCTAGTGACCTGAACAGACATTTACGGTACCGTCGCTTTTGGGTAAATGATGAAGTAGACTTATGAGATCAAATGTGTGGGTGTCTGCCTGTCCTCTGTGTGTGTGTCCCACTATTTACCCTGCGTAAGCTTAAAAGGCGCACGGACGTCAGGCCGAGGTGAACAACTAACTCCAAACACATAAGCTATACTCTTCTCTGAAGAATTAACTCGACACGACTCGGCAGTTTGATGCTGGCTGAAGCTAGGGTGATAGGTCGCTCGCAAGCTCGTAAACTCACTCTGAAGCTAGTAATTTAAATTTCCACTGAATGGAGATTGCTGGAAGAAATGAAAACGTAAAAACACTTACAGTGGTCGATGTGGGAGCTGTCGCGGTTTCTTGAAGAACTCTTCATGCTGAACAATTCTCAGAGAATATCGACTTTTTATGACACTTGGACGTTAGGTTTTTCTTCAACTCAATTCACTGAAATCGTAAATGCTCGGCTTCTTTTGGTCATAAATACATGTTTTTCTACCTAATCCTTCATCGAGAAATCCTTTACAGAATGGTGAAAACCGCATCAAAATCCATCAAGTTGCTCTCGAGATTACCCGTTACATCCAAGAATTGGGAACTTTTTTATACTAAGTAGATAGAGATATCCACACAATTTAAGGCTACAGCGGTACAGTTTGGTGTTTTGTCTACTTATGAGCAATGGTATAAATTTAAAATAAAAGATGGGTCGCTTATATTTGAATTTAGAGATGTAAATCTTGGTTAACATATAGAGGTGTGCAAATTAATAGAATTAAATAAATAATTTTAATTAGTCGTAATTTATTTTATTCAAAATCATTTTATTGACCAACTTTTTTATTGTCCTACTTAGTAGTGTTTCCCCTCCCGTGGAATTACACCTTTTCCCATAAGGAATTGCGTCTGGAAACTTTCAGATTATTGGATTCCGAGGGATATCTGAGCTGGGTCCATTTTCAATTTTTCATTGACTTTAGAATTCAAGTCAGGTGATTTCAATGCATATTTCATGAATCTTGAATAGTTCAATAGCGTTCATCAGTTAAAAGACCCCAAATCCCTCCGCTCTAAATTCATACGTAAAGCAGAGTGAAGTAATAAAAACGAAACGTGTGGCATTTTGCATTTGCAAGGCTCCTCTGTTAGTGGAAATTCTAAAAAATTATTTTAATTTGAGTTTCTTAAATGAAAATATAATTAGGAGTCTTGGTTAAACATTTGAAGTAATGTCATCGCCTTGTGAACATACTTAGTGCATTAAACCGTGAAAAGACCAAATGCAATTTTGGAAAACTGACATCGAATCTAATCATTTGCACATCTCTGCAAAGAGAGCTATCGCCTCCACCCCTACAGATAGAATAGTAAGTAAAGGCGATTGATGAGAAATGAAAATATAACCCACCCAGAAGGAATTAATATTTATTAAGCTGTAAATTTGATTGAGTATATCTTTGTTATAGAACTGAGGGAATGAAATAACAGGATGTAGGATAGTAATCACCGATGTAGGACGATAGTTTCTTTTACCATTACCACAGGACAGTTATCGTATTAGGGATGCGGACGTCCTTGTATAATTGTTATTTAATCTGTGCCCCGTTTGGTGAGGTCTGTGCTCCTCCGCAACATTCGTTTCAAAATTCTAATAGTACTTCCTTCCATTCGACAATTGCTGTTCGCTTGTCTTTTGGTTCTATTTGAACTTTGACGTCATAAAAGGATTTTGATCGCGATAGTGTGGCATACAGTAAAGTTGTCCGTGGCTAAACACCGGTTGAGGTAAATAAATGCCTACTTGATCTAGTGTTTGACCTTGAGCTTTATTGGTAGTTGTACAAAAGCCAAACGTACTGGAAACTGCCTCCTTTTGAAGGAAAATGGCATAGAAGTATCTGATGGCGTAAGGTCAAGGCGAGGGAGTAGGACATTGTTTCCAACATTTACGCCAGTAATAATTTCCAGGTGTAAGCAATTGTCATGCATCTTCCAAACCAACAGTCTAGTACCGTTCAACAGACCTTGGGTAACATTAATATTTCTCAACAAAATCACGACTGAGCCTTCTTTTAGTCGAAGGATATGAGGTGGCAATCCAGTTATGCCTATGCTGTCTAAAAAGTCTATTGGGAATTGTAGAAGTTCACTCTCATCTTCAGTAATCAAATTATTCACACTGATGTAAGTTCTCGATGATCCTGGGATTAGGTCTAAAACTTTGTCATTGATTTCTTTACAATGGTCATTTTTAGGTGCTAAAATCGCTATTTTTGTAAAGCGTGAAATATTTTTCAGCGTGGGACTAATTCTGAATTTTCTCCATCGACGAGGGTATTCACCGTTACCAATTTGTATGAAGAAGTTTGCAAAGTCACGTTGATCTGTATCCGCTCGCATATTTTTGTTGAGTTTAAAAATTTTGAATAATGGCCACAAAGGAGAGAACCTTACTGACATTTGGACTGATGCTGCTTTAGATGCGTGAGGCACAACAGGCAATACCTGCCTAAAATCTCCACCTAAGATGATAAGTTTTCCTCCGAAAGGCACGTCATTATTCATGATGTCCTTGAGCAACCGATTGACACACATCAACGCGTGCTTATTAGCCATAGAGGCTTCATCCCAGATGATAAGTTTTGCTGAACGAATATAAAAATCTTCCTTGCTGTTAACTTTTATTCCTGATACAGAACTTTCATGTAAATGTAGAGGTAACTTGAACTGGCTGTGTGGAGTAGTAACATTGCTGCAATACCAGTCCATGCAACAGAAACTACATTTAACCCCAAATTTGTGCAACTGTGAATCAAGCATTGGTAAAGAAATGTTTTCCCGGTGCCCCCTGGACCGTCAATGAAATATGCATTACTCATCCTTTCATTGCTGTTTTGTACTGAACCCTTCAGAATCGCAGTGTTTTATGCAAGAATCTTTGATCAAGGGGTCGCGTTCAGTTCATAGTGTGGTGTTTACGTCCGCCAAACAACGTGCTTTTCTGAGGCAAGGGTTATAGGATGAAAACTATAACTAAGAAAGAAGGGAGACAAAAAGTAAGATAATAACAAGTTTTAATAACTAATTTGTGCATAAAAGAATAAAACCAACAATAATAAACAAAATCCTCCCTGAATGTTTCCCTGACAGGAATATTTATCACTTTGAGGAGTCAGACAGATCTCCCCTTTTCTAATAAAATGTGGATCCAAGTTCCACGACCTTGCATATGAATTTATGTTCGCGTGGTGACTATCTACGAGAAATGAGTACTTGGATGATCGTTCGTTCACAACGGGTTAACAGCCACGGTGCTCACGAACAATCATCTCGTAAATCAACGTTTATGGATATGGGCATAACATTAATAAAAATCCTTAAATCTAATCCTGACACACATATTACAACTCTACTATTTACAGGCATCTCTCTGAGACCCTTATTAGTGTGGTGACACACTTAACCAAATGAGCTGCCACCTTGGCCAGATACTCAACAACAAGGAAACACAGCGCCGCACGTGACTCACGGGTCACTGACATGGAAAATAAACATAGAATAAACCAACAACAACAAACAACCTGAGTGGTTAAGATTACTTTATATTAACAAAATTGCATGCTAAGGAAACGCTTCGAAGATGATCGTGTTTCGTAGGCAACTCCCATTTATTTAAACAATTTTACCATTGATCAGTTTCTCACATTTATATTTATTTTCAAGTAATTGGGAGCCAAACGTGCACTCCACTAATGAGCTTGCTTACGAAACTCAGCCAGCCCTTGTGACAACAACTCACCCTTTCCTCAATACCAGTCATGTCCCCCTTCCAGTGTATATAAATAGCCGACCAGCTGGACTGTTATCTCAAGGAATCAACAGCAACTAACATCTCCTCCAACTCAACATATGGTCAGACAATAATCACATATCCATAATTGTCCTCGCAAGGATACAATATGAATCTGGTACCAAGCTGACAGAAATCAGTCTCTGCTGAAATTCCCGCTTGTAATACCACAAAAATATACTCACAATATACACATCTGGGACTGACATAACGCCTTTCACACGGGTCTGCTGAATTAGAGCTCGCAAACATTTAACACAATATTTAAAACTTACGATAGAGCTGAATACTCTTCGTCACAAATTACATTGCTCCCAAAGGCAATCATCACACTGAATCTGATCAATAATAAATCTCAACAAAATTTAATTACCCTCCAATCTACTATATAATTAGATTAATTCAGTCCTACTTCTGAAACACGACATATCTCCGAGAGACGTTTTTAACCGCACTTCGTAACATTATGCGAACACGGCCGTTCACATAGCTACGTTAGTTAACACAACACAAAGAAAAGAACCTTCCAAAAACTACAATTGTGCGAGCTGCTTCCATACAAAAGTGTGTCAGATCAAAACTAAATATACTACATTAATCACACAAGCAAAGTATTTACAAAAAATATGTCCCATAAACCATACGTTAATTTAACATATAATAAAATATTATTTTGTACTCATCTCTTTTTGTAGTCACCCGTCAAAGAACATCAGACGCCATTCCCCAACTGGATGGTTCTTTATCTCATATCAGCCATCTGGACGGACTGTTGAGAATTCCACACTTCCTCTGCAATCATCGATGTCATCCTTGCGCTGATACAAAAATTAGGTTATTATACACTTTATGTCTGACTACTAAATTCGCTTGTTCAGGTACTAAATTCCCTGTCACTGTTCGTTGGCGAATTATCGACGATACTGCCCCTATAATTATAGTACTATGACTATCTATCACTGAATTTAACACTTTACAATGAATCTCTTGTGTCCTTGACACACAAAATAAAAGTCTATCTCCTCAGACGAACAGAATAATAATCTACGTCCGTAGACGCACAGAATAGTAATCTTGTGTCCTCGACACACGGAATCAAAGTCTACGTCCGTAGACGCACAGAATAATAGTAATGTCTTGGCTCTTCGACACACTTATAAATGAACTGGCCCTTGGGTCTAGATGGAGGGGGATTTTATGTAAAAATTTATCGAAATAATTGTGATACAGGAATGAAATAAATATCACAGAACTCGTAATATTGCACAGGTCAAGAATGTGCCCATTAATCCTAGAATCGATCGTAGAGATATTGTCTAGGCGATTTCCCGCGTGAATGCTAGCCGCCGCGTACCCCAGCCGGAGTTGGCGCGCAAGTAGGCATTCTCTTCTCATTGGTTCTCCATTTCTAATAATTTGGCGGTTTCTAGTAGATCTTGGCGTCTTGGGAGTGTCTATTTTCTTCATCAGCCATTCACGTTACTGCATCATATTTCTTCTAGGCGCGAATAACACAATGAACATACCAGAACCATGTCTCACCGCGCGTCGCTTCTAAAATTGAGGTAGCCACACCTGTCCTTATGATACATCGCTCTGCTATTTCTTTTCATAGCTCAAGTATTTAGACTTTTGTTAAACTGTCGCAGGTATGTCCCTACTGTCTCCAACAAATGCTTGAAATTTCCTCATCACTGTCTGGCTACTTTCATGATGCTGGTTGAAATATTTATTAATTGAAGAAATAAAAAGTAGAATCATTTAACCAACATAGGGTAAAGGGTTCACAACTCTCCCACTCACAAAATTTCGAACTTAGGAATAAAGTCGACAATTTTACAATACTTCCGTAGGCCAATTTGTTTTAATTCCAGAATCACCCCTTTTTCTTACTTGGTCTAGGCGCTCCTGTCTTCAATGGCATTTACTCGTTTTCATATCCTGCTTGTCTCTTCCCCTTCCACTCTTGCGTGACGCTCTGATGCCTGCGGCAACACCTTGCTCGCCTCGTTAATGTTTGTCAACAACAGCTCTACTTCCTCCTTCATCACGTGCCGTACTCAACTGCTCCCCGTTGACTTTGTTGATAGTAGGACGTCCGTATATTCAAACAGCGTCATTATTTCGGCGCTACCATGGTTCACTTCGACGATATATTTTTAGGTTGGCAGCGTTGTAATCTGACATTGTTCCTGTGCTTAATTCTTTCACTCTGTAAGCATTATTTCCAAGGTTTCTTACGATAGAATAGGGTCCTATGAATTTCTCGCAGAATTTACTAAAGATTTTCTTTTCTGGGTCCGATATAGCAGGTCGTTTTACCAAAACGAGCTGGTTGACTTCAAGATCACCGTGAAACCTCTTATTTCTTACTCGCCGTAATCTGCGGTCTGCTTGTTTCCTCATGTATGCTCTCGTTCTTTCAATTCGCAGGTCTGGTGCTATCATGGGATCTTGTGGACAGTTAATGATGCTTTTCCACGTTCTTACTGGATACTCGTTCTTGTGTAGGACCATAGGGATTTGTCCTGTTGACTCGTGCCTGGTAGAATTCATGCATGTCTCTACATCCTTAATTTTATCGACCCATTTGTGGTGTTCGTTCGGAATGAAGATTCTCAAATATGAAGTTACAGATTTAATTTCTCTCTCGCTTGGATTTGCTTGGGCATGTCGGATACTGCTTAAAACATGTTTTATACCCATGTCTTCCATTCCTTTCTTGAATTCGGCGCTTGTGAAATAACTGCCGTGATCTGATAATATAAACTCTGGTTTTCCAAGGGTTGGAATAACTCTATTACGAATGCGACTGAGTACCTGCTTCGATGTGGTTTTCTGAATAGGGCATAGTACTACAAACTTAGAAAATACATCAATGCACACTAGCCAATGACGGCAACCTCTCCTTCCTTTCGGAATTGGACCAAGACAGTCCACCGCCAGTAGCTCACATGGTTTCTGAGGTAGCAATGGTCTAGGATATTGCCTCAGTAAATAATTATTTGGCTTTGTTCTCTGACACGGGTCACAAGTTGTAATGACGTCACATATAGTTGTTCTCATACGTGGCCATGTAAATGTCTCTCCTATTGTTGCTTCGCACTTGTCTAAGCCCACGTGACCGTAACTTTCGTGCGTATGCCATGTCAATCCTCGTTGTAACGATGCAGGTACTAATATGCGTAACTTGGTGTGGTCATTATCTACCCATTTGTGCAGCAAATTGTTGACATAAACATATCTTCCTTCTTTGGCTTTCGCTTCTCGAAATGCAGGTGTTCCTGTAGGTAGTTGCTTTTTGAAGTATTTAATTAATAGCATCATCCATGGTTCCACTTCCTGTTCTCGCTGTATCTCACGTAACTCCTCCAAGAATTCCCGGTCCTTCGGTGTTAACTCCAAGTGTTGTACCATCGCTGTTTCTTCATTATCAGGCTCTGGGTTCCTGCTGAGTGCATCCGGTATCACGTACATCTTCCCTGGACAATGTTCAATTTCAATGCTGAACTGCTGAATATATATAGACCAACGTGTCACACGTTCGCTTGCCATTGACGTCTTAAACAAGAATGTTAGTGCCTTGTGGTCAGTTCTGACAACAATAGGGTAACCATAGATTATTCGTTTCCATTGTTGTAGCGCATGAAGGATGGCCAACAATTCTAGCTCGGTTACAGTGTAATTTCGCTCGTGCTTACGCAATTTTCGGCTGACAAATGCCAAATATGTTTTGTGCTGCAGGTTAGCTGGATCCTCTTGGTAGAGCATAGCACCTATCCCAATTAGTGAAGCATCCGCTTGGATTATAAATTTGTGCTTGAAATCTGGATATCCTAATTTAATGCAGTTTTCCAATAGCTGTTTTGTTGCTTGGAATGCCTTCTCACATTCCGCGTTCCATGACCATTTGTTATTTTTCTTTAACATTTCTTGCATTGGAGCTACAGTCTCCGTATAACCTGGACAGTTTTCTTTAAAGAATCCCGTTACGCCTAAGAAAGCCCGAATGTGCTTGACTCTCGTTGGTGTAGGGAAATTCTTTATCGCTTCAATCTTAGCTGGGTTTGGCTTCACTCCCTCCTTGTCAATGACGTGACCCAAATATAAGATCTCGCTCTTGAAGAAATGCGATTTCTTCAGGTTTACTTTGAAATTCGATGCATTCAAGTTGCCCAATACTTTATCTAAATTTTCCATGTGAGTTTCAATGTTGTCGGATGCCAACAGAATGTCGTCAATGTATCGCACCGTCATCTCCTTTACTTCCTCGGTTAGGTTCCGGTCCAGTGCTCGGATTAAAGCTCAGCCCGCTGTTTTGACTCCAAAAGGCATTCTGACGAAACAATATGTCTGGTTATCGAATAAGAAGCCAGTTAGAAGCTGTGACTTCTCATCCAACTCAAGATGGTGGAACGAGCTCGTCAGATCGACTGATGAATAAATGCTCTTGTTTTTAAAGCCTTTTAATACGTCTCTGATAATTGGCGCTCTGTCATACTCAGGAAAAATGAGTCTCATGTTGAGGTTTCTGGCATCTAAACAAAGTCTAATAGATCCATTTGGTTTTGTGACTGCCAAAATCGCATTTAGATAAGGTGTAGGTGTCTTCCTTATCACTCCAGCTTCTAACATCTCATCTATAATGATTTTAACTTGCCCACGATATTTTTCAGGAATTGGGTATAATCTGCTTTTGAAAGGTGACCAGTCCTCGACTTGCATAGAGTACTTGAAATTTAAAATTTTCC
The DNA here is from genome assembly GCA_946902985.2 of Meconema thalassinum. Lineage (NCBI taxonomy): Eukaryota > Metazoa > Arthropoda > Insecta > Orthoptera > Tettigoniidae > Meconema > Meconema thalassinum. Next base: position 1,377,819,012 of record OX336388.2, on the reverse strand, counting down.
CAGGTACTGTATCAAATACTGTTTTGTGCTTCCTTAAAATCTCTTCCAACTGTTTTCTGTGTCACCCCCAAGTTGAATGTCATTGAGCCGCTCCTGTAGTAACTCTTCAAATTGTGCGTCGCTGTTATCTCCTTCTGTTAATAAAGACCATATCTCCTGGGATTCTATCTCCTCATCTAGTTCCACAACAGCCCCTTCTACGTTGTTATCTTCTGCCTTTCGTACCTCCTCTTCCGTCTCTTCTGATATTGCTTCCAATGCCCAAGAATTTACATCTCTTCCGGTAGTGATTTCATCCATATGCAATCCCACGTTTTTCAGCTGGTCATATTCTCTAAAACTGACTGTATTCTTGTGTAAATCTATCACTGCTTGATAGTCACAAATGAAATTTGCACCAAGAATTATATTGAAATTCATCTTTGCCATGATAATGAATGTTTGCCCAAAAGTGTGTTCCAATATGTTCAGCTCTAAGTATGCCTGACGTTTACAAGTGACGGTGCGTTCAGGAATAACACCCCTCACTTTGAGCTGTGGTACCGGAATTACAGGAATATTCTGAGTCCGTCCCAACTCTCGAACCAAGGCCTCCGATACTAGACTGATCTGTGACCCTGTATCCAATAAACATCTTATATTAATTCCACCAATCCTTGCGTAAATAATGGGTAATTGCCTAATTTCATCGTTCCGTGGTTTCACCGTCTCCTCCAGGCAGTCTTCTGGTAAAGCAATCCATTCTTGTATGTTCGCTACTATCCATCCATCTTCAACTTCCGACTGTTGTGTCTGGAGACTGTCTCCTTGATCCAAAATTAACATTTTTTTTTGGCTCCATTTCGACTCCCATCATCCTTCTGTCGCTCATGTCCTTGATATTCCTCTTGTCTCAGTAGACTTCCAGCTTCCTCAGTATGTGTATCTGGGTTCTTTCTGTTCCCAATGGCCTTTTCCCATCTTCCTAGCTCTCCACCTTGATTAGCGTGTAACTCCTCTAAGTAATTTTGTGATTGAGCGTGCCTATCATCCCAGTCATCTCGATAGTTACGTTGATCTCCTTGATTTTGATCTCTCCTTCCTTTCCATCTTTGATTGGCATTGTAATCACCGTATCTTCCATAAGGCCTGTCATTCCTTCGATTATCACGCCATTGTTGATATCCTCTCTGTTGGTATCTATTGTTGCCCTGGTATCTATTGTTGTAGTGATTTTCGTTGCGCTGATATGGCCTGTTTTCCCCTTCTTCCTGGTTTCGCCTAGGTGTGGAGGTGCTTGTATTAGTACCCTGCGTTTTAGTATTTCCTTGTTTTGTTTTTACGACCTCTGTGGTGTTGACTAATTCCAGCTGTCTTCCTCCTCTAAAATGACTATGAGATGTGGTCTCATCTATTTGCCGTAATATCTGCTCTGCATGTAGGGCCGTACTGACGTTTGCTGCGACTAGTACTTGCTGTACATTAACTGGCATTTGCCTTGCTATTGTCATCACCAAATCTGCTTCGTTTAATGGGTAATCTAGGTCGCGAAATTTTAGCATTTGCATGTTAAAGAAATCTGAGTATTTCGTCTGCTGGGTAGTTTGGTATTTTCTAGAGTAAAGCTCCATTCTTAAACTCTGTTGTATGGCGGGAGACCAGTATTTGCGCAGAAACGCTAAATTAAAGTCTGACATGGTTCCAAATGTATATTTGAAACTTAAAAACCAGGTGAGAACATTTCCTGATAAAAATCTCTCCATCATCCTCAATCTACGTGCTTCAGGTACCCCAGTGTCATTGAAATGGTCTTCAATCTCTTTGATAAAGGCCTTAGGTGTTACCCCTGAATTTTCTGTGTATTTCTGCGGCTTGTAGTCATTTGAGCGAATTACTTGAATAAGTTGAGTGGGCTGATGACCGTCCTGTGGTGTCGAGCTCCGATCTACGTTCTTGCGAAATCCTTCCGTGTTTGTTGTTAATGGGCTCTCTGCTTGAGTCTGACTTCCTGCTATGCTGGGTTGGGAACTATGTGAGTCATCCTGCTTGTCTTTCAATGCTCCCGTTTTAAATATAGACGATTGTTCTAATGAGCGGAGTTCGGCTTTAATGATCCTGTCTGTCTGCTCTTTAAGTTTATTTTTTACCTCTTGCTCCAAAGCTTGAATACGCGTGTAGTTTTCGCCTACTGTTTTAAGAATGGTGGATCTTTCCTCTCTAGAATCAATATTCATTTTCTTCCAATATTTCCTGATCTGTTCTTTAATCGTGCTTATTTTTTCTTCAATCTGGCTCTTATTTTCATCCTGATTATTTTCTATCTGGCTTAGCCTTTCGTCTAATGTACTCTTAAATTGTTCTTGTTCCGTTTCTAGGCTTTTCCACTGTTCCGCTGATTTTATCTCGAGACGGTCCATATCTTTAATTATGCCTGATATGTTCTCATCTACTGCTGATATTTGTTGTTGAATGACCCTGCCACTTTTCTCCATCTCCTTGAATCGACCTTCCAACTTATCCTGAGCTATTTTGACCTCGCTTGTATTCATTGTGCATGCTATTTCAATCTGCTCTAATTTAGCTAACACCGTTTCATCGAGTATGCTAAGTTTTTTTAATCAAAAATACTCTCCATTTTTTCAATCTGCTCTAATTGTTTCTCATTATTTTTGCTTACATCAAGGGCCAGTAATATCATCTGTTGGTTTGTGTGCTCTTTCATCTCTGCGGTTAACAAAGCTAATTGGTTCGTGTTTTTATTATTTTGCGCCTCTAACTGTGAATTTATAGTGTCATTAATTTCACTCTTTAATAACCTAGCTTATTCCGCCTGATATTCATTTTGCTCAATTCTACTGTTATTTAATTGTGTCCGCAATGATTCACTTTGTTCTAACAGTTTAGTATTTAGCGATTTACTTTGTTCTGACATTTTCGTATTTAGCGATTCACTTTGTTCTGACAGTTTAATTTTTAGCGATTCAATTTGCTCTGACATTTTCGTATTTAGCGATTCACTTTGCTCTAACATACTAGTGTTTATTTGTTCAGATAATTTTGTATTCAACGCTTCACTTTGCTCTAACATACTAGTGTTTATTTGTTCAGATAATTTTGTATTCAACGCTTCACTTTGCTCTAACATACTAGTGTTTATAGATTGACTCTGTTCTGATAATTTAGTGTTTATTTGTTCAGATAATTTCGTGTTCAGCGATTCACTTTGTTCCGCTAATTTAGTATCCAACAATTCCTGCGTTCTCCTCGCTGCACTTTCAATGATCTCCTGGATCTGCGCCACCGTTGCCATGTTTTATAATTTATATGAGACATATGGGAAATGGCATACGCCAATGCCCTTTGACACGCACATAAATCCAATGCACATTTAATTTCTTTATCCTACTCAGTTCATTTATTTTTACCTTTAATCCCATTAGTTGATTGCATCTCTGAGTAGTTCTAGTTTTACTCAATTTAATTTTAACCCCAAGCACATATTTAGTCATTAAACAGTTATCCTGATCTGATATTAACACTGACTAATTAACAAAGTATTAATTGTCATTTTAGGCTACAGCCTCCTAATATTTCCATGAGTTTGACTTTCTACACAAATCTAGTTTTAACTTTATCATTGGGCGCCCGGTATCACATCTTAATTTTACTTTAATTTAAAAGACAACGACGTGAACCGTATTTTACTTTGCAAACTCCTGATTTTAATTTATCTTTCACACATTTGGCGGTATCCACTTCGCCTCAACTACTTTTAATAAAATATCACTTCCCGGTGATTAAATACTGTCATATCTGCCTGCACTTGCGGCATGCCAGTTTTACTCAAATACGCCACTATTGACATGTGTAATCTCCCCGTTACACCACAGTGAATAGCCCCAACGTTGGCCGCGCCAGTTTTCACCTATGAACCCTTCAGAATCGCAGTGTTTTATGCAAGAATCTTAGATCAAGGGGTCGCGTTCAGTTCATAGTGTGGTGTTTACGTCCGCCAAACAACGTGCTTTTCTGAGGCAAGGGTTATAGGATGAAAACTATAACTAAGAAAGAAGGGAGACAAAAAGTAAGATAATAACAAGATTTAATAACTAATTTGTGCATAAAAGAATAAAACCAACAATAATAAACAAAATCCTCCCTGAATTTTTCCCTGACAGGAATATTTATCACTTTGAGGAGTCAGACAGATCTCCCCTTTTCTAATAAAATGTGGATCCAAGTTCCACGACCTTGCATATGAATTTATGTTCGCGTGGTGACTATCTACGAGAAATGAGTACTTGGATGATCGTTCGTTCACAACGGGTTAACAGCCACGGTGCTCACGAACAATCATCTCGTAAATCAACGTTTATGGATATGGGCATAACATTAATAAAAATCCTTAAATCTAATCCTGACACACATATTACAACTCTACTATTTACAGGCATCTCTCTGAGACCCTTATTAGTGTGGTGACACACTTAACCAAATGAGCTGCCACCTTGGCCAGATACTCAACAACAAGGAAACACAGCGCCGCACGTGACTCACGGGTCACTGACATGGAAAATAAACATAGAATAAACCAACAACAACAAACAACCTGAGTGGTTAAGATTACTTTATATTAACAAAATTGCATGCTAAGGAAACGCTTCGAAGATGATCGTGTTTCGTAGGCAACTCCCATTTATTTAAACAATTTTACCATTGATCAGTTTCTCACATTTATATTTATTTTCAAGTAATTGGGAGCCAAACGTGCACTCCACTAATGAGCTTGCTTACGAAACTCAGCCAGCCCTTGTGACAACAACTCACCCTTTCCTCAATACCAGTCATGTCCCCCTTCCAGTGTATATAAATAGCCGACCAGCTGGACTGTTATCTCAAGGAATCAACAGCAACTAACATCTCCTCCAACTCAACATATGGTCAGACAATAATCACATATCCATAATTGTCCTCGCAAGGATACAATATGAATCTGGTACCAAGCTGACAGAAATCAGTCTCTGCTGAAATTCCCGCTTGTAATACCACAAAAATATACTCACAATATACACATCTGGGACTGACATAACGCCTTTCACACGGGTCTGCTGAATTAGAGCTCGCAAACATTTAACACAATATTTAAAACTTACGATAGAGCTGAATACTCTTCGTCACAAATTACATTGCTCCCAAAGGCAATCATCACACTGAATCTGATCAATAATAAATCTCAACAAAATTTAATTACCCTCCAATCTACTATATAATTAGATTAATTCAGTCCTACTTCTGAAACACGACATATCTCCGAGAGACGTTTTTAACCGCACTTCGTAACATTATGCGAACACGGCCGTTCACATAGCTACGTTAGTTAACACAACACAAAGAAAAGAACCTTCCAAAAACTACAATTGTGCGAGCTGCTTCCATACAAAAGTGTGTCAGATCAAAACTAAATATACTACATTAATCACACAAGCAAAGTATTTACAAAAAATATGTCCCATAAACCATACGTTAATTTAACATATAATAAAATATTATTTTGTACTCATCTCTTTTTGTAGTCACCCGTCAAAGAACATCAGACGCCATTCCCCAACTGGATGGTTCTTTATCTCATATCAGCCATCTGGACGGACTGTTGAGAATTCCACACTTCCTCTGCAATCATCGATGTCATCCTTGCGCTGATACAAAAATTAGGTTATTATACACTTTATGTCTGACTACTAAATTCGCTTGTTCAGGTACTAAATTCCCTGTCACTGTTCGTTGGCGAATTATCGACGATACCGCCCCTATAATTATAGTACTATGACTATCTATCACTGAATTTAACACTTTACAATGAATCTCTTGTGTCCTTGACACACAAAATAAAAGTCTATCTCCTCAGACGAACAGAATAATAATCTACGTCCGTAGACGCACAGAATAGTAATCTTGTGTCCTCGACACACGGAATCAAAGTCTACGTCCGTAGACGCACAGAATAATAGTAATGTCTTGGCTCTTCGACACACTTATAAATGAACTGGCCCTTGGGTCTAGATGGAGGGGGATTTTATGTAAAAATTTATCGAAATAATTGTGATACAGGAATGAAATAAATATCACAGAACTCGTAATATTGCACAGGTCAAGAATGTGCCCATTAATCCTAGAATCGATCGTAGAGATATTGTCTAGGCGATTTCCCGCGTGAATGCTAGCCGCCGCGTACCCCAGCCGGAGTTGGCGCGCAAGTAGGCATTCTCTTCTCATTGGTTCTCCATTTCTAATAATTTGGCGGTTTCTAGTAGATCTTGGCGTCTTGGGAGTGTCTATTTTCTTCATCAGCCATTCACGTTACTGCATCATATTTCTTCTAGGCGCGAATAACACAATGAACATACCAGAACCATGTCTCACCGCGCGTCGCTTCTAAAATTGAGGTAGCCACACCTGTCCTTATGATACATCGCTCTGCTATTTCTTTTCATAGCTCAAGTATTTAGACTTTTGTTAAACTGTCGCAGGTATGTCCCTACTGTCTCCAACAAATGCTTGAAATTTCCTCATCACTGTCTGGCTACTTTCATGATGCTGGTTGAAATATTTATTAATTGAAGAAATAAAAAGTAGAATCATTTAACCAACATAGGGTAAAGGGTTCAGTACTAACCCCAAAATTTCTGTAATTATAGCCGTTTGGTTTCCATTTGCTTGGTTTATCATCCGACTTAATTGATCCTCATTAAGTTTTGGATAATTCATTGGTAAATTTGTCTGAGGGAAATTATCAATAATAGCTGGCAATTCAAGAGAAGTAATGGGAAGAGTATAGAGCATTAATGTATTAGAAATATGTATAAGAGTGAACTGATATGCAATGTTAAGTTCGTGAAACTGCAGATAATCTTCTGATAATGAATTCTTGAAAATGTCCCATAACTATATTACATTTGAAGGGGTCTGAAAGATGTAAGAAAACAGTTGTCGTAACTGAGACGGCATCTGAAATTGTGACGCCTCTGCCAAACAACGCTGCCATTCAGAATCGTCAATCAGCAAACCTCGCTCCATAGCTGTTTCTTTAAAAGTAGAATAGACAACTGCTTTGTATGTTCGTAGATCCTGGAAGCTGGTAGCACCTATGACCTATGACGTGAAGCAATAACAGGCGTAAATAATACCTTTCTGTTTCTGTAGGCGAAACATTATACATTCTGCCTGTAGTTTTTGAAGCATTTTTCTTTTTTGCCACTGGCAGTTGCTCTTATTCCAGACGTGATGTACTGGTGTTTCAGGATATATATACGGACTTATGGCTTGCGAATCTTGATTTAACTCGAACCACGCTTGTAATTCCGTGTTGCGCAACTGTGCTTGAAGTAAAATATCAGAAGCGTTATCATTTTTAAAATAGATATTTTGCTAGTTTGGCAAGTGAACTGGTAATCGCACGATAGAATGTGACTGTTCATGCATGTGAAATGAAAATTTCCTGAATGCGGCTTCTGTTGGACCAACATATCTAGCATTTAGGAGAGAAGTAATTTAATCTTAGTTCACCGTTTCGCCTTCAGGACATATTTTAACAATGCAGCAGTCATGAACTTTATACACATACTTGTGGATTTTAATATATAAGATATTTGTGGATGTATTTAACACTCCGAACACTTGAGCATATTTCAACATTAATATGAGCTTGCACGTAAAGTAAAAGAAATGGATTGTAGGGAACAATGAATCGACTATCGACTTCAATGTCAATGCCTCGAATTGTTTTTATAATAATCCGTCCATTATTTCTTCTCCTATACGAAGGATAACCATTGGCATTATCTTTGGTCTCTTCCTGAAACTGTTTAGGAAAATCTTTCTTACATACGCCATCTTCCATACGGACTGAAGCAGGATTCAAAGATCAGCGAGGACCATGTACCATATGACGCCTTACCAACTCGTATAGCGCTTCATCCTCGAGATCTGGTATTTCGGCTGACACCACACTGTCAATGTCAGAAATTTCTCGAAACTTACAATCTTCCGTTAATGTTAAGAGTAAATGCATGTGCGGGAGACCTCGTTTTTGAAATTCCACTGTATATAGGTATGCTTTTACCGAAAATTTCCTTAACATTAATCAATCGTAGCAATTCCTTTACTTTGCAATGGAAAACTCTAACTTCAATATCAGGCCTATTATTAGCCGTTTCCCAGAGACGAATGCTGTTAAGTATTTCTGGCCAGCCGGCATTATAGGTGAACGTAATGAATAAATCTGGCTTTCCAAACTTCCTCACTATCGCCATCGTATCCTGATAATTTTGCAATATTTTCCTTGGGCTACCTGTAAAAGAAGATGGCAAAACTACAATACGACCTACTCTGAGATTTTCATTTTCTGCTCGTACATGCAAGGCGTCTGCTAAACTGGCATATGTATCAACTCGTAACTTCGTTTGTTGATGACGTATATATTTTAACCGGTCATCTTCCATACGACAGTAGTAATCCACGAATAAATAACCACTTTGCAAACTTGAGCAGCGACAACTAACTCAACATGACCTCCATGAACACCATTCATAGACATATACATTTTGTAATCATCGCTCGTATTGATAGCAGTTTCGTACATATCGCTGTTGCCAACAATAAAGGAAGAATAATTATTCCACTTGTCTGTAACATGTTTTACAATTCGCTTTCTAACCCGTGTAAATAAACTCTGATTGTTGTACTCACAATATGCCAATGACCTGAACAGACAATTACCGTCACCTTTAATCTTTATAACATTTGTAATTGAGTGTCGCCTCTCATTCATCATAATATGATTCATTGTTTTGATTGAGCACACAACCTATAAGGACGAATGATGAAACGAAAAGAAGACAGTTTGTAGCTGGTGAGACCAAAGACTATGTAACAGAAAGATCGGATACACAATACGAAATAGCGTTTCCAACATTCGACTGTAGCGGCATCTTCGTAAAATTAGTTGTCTTTCGTATACAGTATTTGTTGTCATTCAAACAGATGTTGACATGACAGTGTCATTAGCAAAATGACTGCTGATTGTGCATGAACATTTCAGTCTCAAAGTAATCCATTCTTTGAGAAGTTTTAATAAAATTATGTGCACAGAATCCCCTTCTACTTATTGTATGGATTCATGCGACATTAGTGCCGAGTGGAACAGGTAGAAGTTAACGATATCATGTAAGGATACATGCGACATTAGCGCCCGAGTGAGCAGGTAGAAGTTAACGATATCATGACGTAATTAGGGAACTCTCTGTTAATATCAAGTTAGATTTATTATTGGGGCGGCGTTGAATATCATGATGTGTTAGTCGTTGTCGCATAGCGTCAATATGTCCGCCAAGTCATTCGATATTCCATTTTCGTGAGACCTTGAAGGAAGTAATATTCGCAATTATATTAATACTCGAATGATATAATCAAGTGAGGTGGGTATCACTCGACGGTGCTTGACGGGCATTACATTTTAAGACAACAAACGTCGTCGTAGCGCAAACACTTCCCGAGATATTTCAGTTTTAGTAAAGGGTGAAATTTTTTTGAAAACTATTTTAATATATAAGATGAACACAGGTATTACTTACATTAAAAGTATTGGTTACAGATGTTCTTCCAACTTCCCCGGTCCTTTGCATCTTCCACTGTTGCTGATAGAACCATTATCATCCGATCCTTCCATCTTTTTCTATAACGCCCGTGTTTCCCATTTTATTTTGAAATAAACTTTTATTTATATCGACATGTCATCAGCATTTTTCTGAAGGAAACATTATTTACTTTACATTTTTAAAATTTCTATCCAAGTCAGACTTTTACCTCGAACTCCAACAGAAAGAATAACTGATCTTTAACTGACAGTGTCTTGGGGGCGAACTTATGATTCTTGATCGGAGATATGCTACGTTAGGCACCTCGACGCAGGTGACCTCTGACAGGGTTCCATTGGGATAAGGTTAGACAAAGATTTGAATAGAAAAAAAAGTGATCGTTGGTCACCGGGGAAGTTGACCGATTGGAAAGATTTCTTTAATTAAGAGATGCGACTGTCACAATAACCATCTATTCTTAATTTACACATTGCCAATTCATTTTGTTGTACCGTGTTACTGGAATCGAAAATTCCGTTTACATCAAGCAACTTATAGGAGCGTGGAAAATTATCACTAAGCAATTAATTTAACTGTACGCAACTCAGTGACGTAACTCTTGTAGAATTTGCTTTTGGAGGGGGTGAGCGGAGTCAAATCCGAACTAATAAGCAATGAAGAGTGTATATACCCTTTATAGAACAGACTTTTTCCAAATGTTTTCATCTGTTATTTTTTTTCTCTTTTTGTTATAAATTTTAGTTCTTTGTCCGTATTTTTTAGTTTATTTATCCCTTTGATTTTGGTTTTAGTTTTATGCTTTGTGTTTCTTGTTTATTTTTGCTTTTAATTTTGCTCAATTAATTTTGCTTTGCGCTCTTTGTTTTAACTTTTAATTTTACTTTTGTTTTTATTTTTGGATTTGGTTTGTGTTTTTGGTTTCGTGTTAAATGCTTTCAGCTTTTGTTCTTCATTTTTGATTTTTGTTTACATTTGCTTTTAATTTTGCTTTAATTTTATTTTTATCTTTTGCTTCGTGGTTTTGTTTTTGGTTTCGTGTTTGAAGTTTTCTGCTTTTGTTGCTCGCTTTGTGTTTGTTTTTGATGTTTTTGTTTTTGCTTAATGCGGGGAAAAGATTGGGGGGGGGGGGGGCATGAGACATAACCAACGAAAGCAAGACTACACGTTTTCGTTTTTGATCTGATAGCATTTGATACGTTTTATTTGCACCTATCAGTGCTGGACATTTTTATTATTTGGCTCTGGGGGGAGAATGGTCTTCCCTGATCTTAGTTACGCCACTGACGCCACTAATGTTGACAACAAAGTAATAAAAATGCTCGTTACTTTTCTCAAGATGGAACGATTCATGTCACTGGTGTTCCTCATTTGATTTTGAGTATTATTCACATTTACTGTATTCTAAGTATTATCCACATTTATTGTATTTTGAGTATTATTCCCATTTACTGTATTTTCAGTATTATTCCCATTTACTCTATTTTGAGTATTATTCTCATTTATTGTATTTTGATTAGTATCCACATTTATTGTATTTGGAGTATTATTCGCATTTACCGTATTTTGGGTATTATCCACATTTATTGTATTTTTGAGTTTTATTCTTATTTACTGTATTTTGAGTATTATCCATATTTATTGTATTTTTAGTATTATTCTCATTTACTGTATTGTGAGTATTATCCACATTTATTGTATTTTGAGTATTATACTCATTTACTGTATTTTGAGTATTATCCACATTTATTGTATTTTGAGTTATTCACATCTACTGTATTTTGAGTATTATTCTCATCTACTGTATTTTGAGTATTATTCTCATCTACTGTATTTTGAGGATTATTCTCATCTACTGTATTTTGAGTATTATTCTCATCTACTGTATTTTGAGTATTATTCTCATCTACTGTATTTCGAGTATTATCCACATTTATTGTATTTTGAGGATTATTCTCATCTACTGTATTTTGAGGATTATTCTCATCTACTGTATTTTGAGTATTATTCTCATCTACTGTATTTTGAGAATTATTCTCATCTACTGTATTTTGAGGATTATTCTCATCTATTGTATTTTGAGTATTATTCTCATTTACTGTATTTTGAGTATTATCCACATATATTGTATTTTGAGGATTATTCTCATCTACTGTATTTTGAGTATTATTCTCATCTACTGTATTTTGAGTATTATCCACATTTATTGTATTTTGAGGATTATTCTCATCCACTGTATTTTGAGGATTATTCTCATCTACTGTATTTTGAGTATTATTCTCATCTACTGTATTTTGAGGATTATTCTCATCTACTGTATTTTGAGTATTATTCCCATCTACTGTATTTTGAGTATTATCCACATTTATTGTATTTTGAGGATTATTCTTATCTACTGTATTTGAGGATTATTCTCATCTACTGTAGAGTATTATTCTCATCTACTGTATTTTGAGGATTATTCTCATCTACTGTATTTTGAGTATTATTCCCATCTACTGTATTTTGAGGATTATTCTCATCTACTGTATTTTGAGTATTATTCCCATCTACTGTAATTTGAGTATTATTCTCATCTACTTTATTTTGAGGATTATTCTCATCTACTGTATTTTGAGTATTATTGAAGGAAGCTTGTAGTTTAACGTGACCGTTAATCTCGCGATCATAAGCCACGGGACCTCCGTATTACGTGGAATCCGAACCACAGGACATGGCATTTCACATCGAAAATCTCACATGCATTGACCGGGAATCGAACCCGGTCCGCCTTGGTGAGAGGCATACAGCTAGACCGCTGAGCCACCACGCCCCCTATTGAGTATTATTCTCATTTACCGTATTTTGAATATTATCCACATTTATTGTATTTTTAGCGGCTTCGGTGGCGTAGTTGGTAGCATGCTGAACTGCTGTACCAAAGTTCGTGGGTTCAAACCCGGCCGAAGTCGTCGGATTTTTTAAGAGCGTTAATATCCTTCAGTATGTCTTCCTTCGGAGGGGAAGTAAAGCCGGCGGTCCCATATCATAGATTTATGGCAAGTAAAAGAACCTTCCGCTAACTAAACTTGTATGAAGCTCAATTTCTAGGTTAGATTTCGTTGAAACGCTCTATCATCGCTCCAACGTTCACCACTAGGTGTCAGTGACATCTGGTAGCGAAAGTTGGAACTACTTGAATTTGAACGGAACTTGTAGCTTACCCCATGGGTGTCCACTTGAAGCAGCTACAGCCTCTGACGAGCCAAACATGTCCTCGGACACTCCCGGCACTAAAAGCCATACGCTAGGCTAAATAAATAAATAAATAAATAAATAAATAAATAAATATTGTATTTTGAGTATTATCCACATCTACTGTATTTTGAGTATTATTCACACTTACTGTATTTTATGTATTATTAACATTTACCGTATTTTGAAGTAAAATATTTATTTATATGGACATATTACAGTAGAGTCTTGCAAACTCGGCCTAATGTGGACCGAAGGGTGGCCGAGTTCGCGAAAATGCCGGGTTATCGGGAAATGTGTTAAAAAGAAGAAATAAGCTGTTTGTTTTGGTTTTAAAGTAATGCAACGCTCCGCGCGAGAACCATTTGTTTACTTATTACTGCCAACAGTTTGTGCATTTACAGTACTGTACTGTACAACTACCAGTATTTATCAGGTCATCGTTACTCTTCATACTTTGTACTGTAGGTCAACTTGTTTCGCGTCGTATTTAACTGACGATAATTCCATTGACGGAGAAGGCGAAAGAAAACATAACAACGCTCTGAGCGGAAACACAAAAACAAACAAAAATCGTGATTTCTTTCTCCTGTCAGGGAGGCCATAAATCCGGAGTGCCGGGTTTCCGAGTGCCGAGTTTGCGAGACTCTACTGTTAGGATTTTTTCCGAAGGAAGCTTTAGCAAGTTGAGCAATTAAAAAATAACGTATGTACGGTAGTTTCAAGCATGTTAGGTAGGTCTAAAGCAATGCAAGGAACGTTCTTTATTTGAATACGAGTCCAGATTTTAAATCATAGTTTTCGTAAAGGTCTACTGCTACTTAAGACAATGAATAATTAGTCAATTTGGAGAATTTCATTAACACAGAAGTAATTGTGCATACACCACTTAATCACAACACAAACTTATACATTGAAGGTTATCGCTAAACGTTAAAGAATTATATTCGTATTTGAACTTGGGTCGTCGTTGTTTCATTTGAGAGGCTTGGACATCGTGGTCATTTAGCCCAGTATACTTGGGTGTGTGCATAAATAAATAAATTAATTAATAAATAAATTAATTAATAAATAACATGTATTATTGTGGTGTCTGCAGTAGTGTGTGAATTTGTAATTCAAGCGAGGATTGACTAAGAGGTGTCTGTGGCCTCAAATTAGGATCCATCCCAGCATTTTCCTGGAGTAGAAGTGGGGGAACATCACGGGAAACCATTTCCAGGATGGCTGTGGTAGGAATCGAACCCCACCTCTTCTTAGTTTTGACTCATGAGGCTGAGTGTACCCCTCAGTCCAGAATTTCTTGGCAGAGCCCGGAATCGAGCCCTGACCTCTATGGTGACAGTCAAGAGCGCTAGCCACTAAATAACGAGGTGGTCATGGACCTGTTTGTCCAGATACATTTCGTATTGGCTGACAAAGTTAACTGTACTGAAACGAACACTTCTTAGATCCTTTAGCTAACAGTAGTCAAAACCTCATCTCGGTTTCCAATTCCATTACATATTCTCATGATTAGGGCTCGGATTTTTAGGTGCTGAAAATCGGGAAAATATTTATTTTTTATGTATTAAAAATACCTGAAATATGTGACAAAAAGGTAAAAATATTTAATTATAATTTAGTTTAGACTATTAATGTGAATATAAACAATATGCAGTACTCATGAATGCAATTTATGCTATGCCTCCCTGACTCGTGAAGAATTATAGTGCCAGAAATGAACTGCATGTGAGTGACACTGGTTCCAGGCAGCAGAGGGAGGGGGAGGTCTAGCACGTGGTGCAATATGGCTATGGACAAGGAAATCCCCGGCTTCCACAGTGAGTGGCACGGTGCGACAAGTTAAGTATAACACAGTTGCAAGCTGACATACGCTCTGCATGAAAATTAGATAGCTCACAGGTTCTTTCCCGTCGAAGTAACACAGAACCAAAATGCAATAAACTGAAAGATCTAGCATACTGATTTTTAAAAATGTAAATATTATGTTTTTTATGTGCTAATAAGTGAAAAGCAGGATTTTATGTAATTATACAGTAGAAAAATTGTTAAAATATGTATTTACATAAAAACATATTTATTTACCTAAAAATCCGAGCCCTACTCATGACAATGAACAATTTGCCTTTTTCAATTGATTCTTGACTGTCACCGCGAAGACCCGGGTTCTATTCCCGGCTCTGCCAAGAAATTAAATTCTGGTTTGAGGGCTGTGAGGCAGAATTGAGAAGAGGCGGGATCAATTCTTACCTCAGCCACCCTGGAAATGGTTTTCAGCGGTTTCCCACTTCAACTTAAGGTAAATGCCGTGATGGTACCGAAGTTAAGGCTATGGCCGCTTCCTATCCAAATACTACGTCGATTCCAAGTAGGCTTACACACACTGGTACAGACATCACAGTGGCACAGGCTACCAGACAACTTCAGCACACACCCAAGTACACGAGGCAACATAACCACGATGTCGCAAAGTCCCTAATGGATCAACAACAACAACAACAACAACAACAACAACGATATTTTCAATTGTTCAACTGTAGGCTATTTCTTAACTAAATATGTTCAATACGCTAACTTCAGAATTCTTTTTTTTTAATCTACGGTGCTTGCAAGTAGTTTACTGATATTTTCTATATTCCTTGTTGGAGACAGTTGTTGATTCGTTTAAGGGCTTCGCGAAATTATGGCCATGTAGCCCCGTGTATTTGGGTATGTATTAGGAATCTGTCCGATAACTTGAGTCATTGTGATGCTTGTAATAATGTGTGAATTTGTAGATTTGGGAATGAAGCAGCCATAGCCCTGATTTAGATCCCAACACAGCATTTGCATGAAGTAAAAGTGGGGAAATCACGGAAGACCACTTACTGAGTGACTGAAGTAGGAATAAAACCTGCCTTTCCTCAATTTTGCCTACCGAGGCTCAATGGGCCCCGTTCTAGGCCCCAGACCATCTTTTTTTTATAGCAGAGTTGGATATCGAACCCATACTTTAGGATTACGGATGCTAGTCACTACACCACAAGGTGATTGAAGAGATGAGTAACAAAAGGCTCTGTAATCATTGGAAATTAACTGGAAGAACTAAATATTCGATTGAATATTTGTGTTCAGGGCTGCTGTGCTCACCTGACAGGATGATTCTCTCAGCGCCTTACCAGTTAACTGAAAATAAAAGAATTGGATATATGAACGCCATTCCACAGTGTAAATTGATTTACAACAGATCATTCAATATGTCAATACTAATTTTATTTATAGTTTTCAGAAACATATTAAACGTGGCATTCATCATTAAGTGTTTCGTGCTCGGAGGCATAATTACCAGGCCTCGCACGCCTGCAGGCCAGCACGGGCCTCGAGAGGTGATATCTAATGTTCTTTTCAGCACAGCACTGGTCAAAAATTAGTTGTTGATTCTTTAAGAGCTTTGCAACATTGTGGCCTTGTATCCCCGTGTACTTGCGTGTGTGTAGAAGTTGTCTGATAACCTGTAGCACTGTGATGTCTGTACTAGTTTGTATAGGCTACTTGTAATCGCTGTAGGATTGGGCCAGGAAACGGCCATAACCTCAAGTTCGGTACCATCCCGGCATTTGCCTGGACTAGAAGTGGGGGAAACCACGTAAAGTCACTTCCAGGATGGCTGAGGTAGAAATCAAACCCACCTATTCGCAGATTTGCCTAGCAAAAGTACGAACTACCGTACTTGAAAAAATTATCGTCTGCAGTCATTCTACCTGAATCACAGATAACACACACTAATACAGCCAACACAATAAATTAACACCGGTTATCAGACAAATTCTACACACACCCAAAGTACACGGGGCTACATGGCCACGTTGTCGCAGCCCCCAAACTAAGGACCAACCAACCAACCAACCAACAACACTAGCAGAGAAATTCGTCCAAGAAATTGTATGGAATATACAGGGTAATTCATAATTCCTAATACAAACTTCTGGGGGTTGTAGAGGGGACTAAGTAGATCACATTTTGATGAGGAACCCATGTCCGGACATGTATCGTTTCGATGCCAAATCAGTTTGACTCGATTGCACATCTCCTACTACATTACAGACACGTATGCACTACAAGAGTTGTTCCACGTGGCGACCCTGCTGTTCATTTCACAACGTGTAACCTACCTGCGCAGCATGTTGTCATACACATTTCCCACGAGACCTGGTGTGTGTTCAATAAAGTGCGCTGCCGCCAGAACACGTGCTACAGGATCTTCTTCCGACTCGATAGGAGTCCCATAAAAAAGATTCTTCATGTGGCCCCCACAGGAAAAAGTCGAGAGGAGTTAAATCTGGCGATCATGGTGGCCACGAAATTGAACCACCTCGACCTATCCAGCTATCCCCGAATGTTTGGTCGAGATGTTCGCGGACTGCACGTGCAAAGTGCGCTGGTGAGCCATCTTGTTGATACCGGTACCACATTTGCTGTTGAAGTGTCAATGGCAAATCTTCAAAGAACTCTACCAGTACCTCTTGCAGGAAGATCAAGTACCTGGGACCCGTTAGGCGGCACGGAAGAAGGTAAGACCCAATCAGATGACCATCAAGGATACCAGCCCATACATTGGTGCCGAACCTTTGCTGAAATCCACGTGGCTGTGTGTCATGCGGATTTCCTTCAGCCCAAATGTGACTGTTTCGACAGTTAAAAACAGCTTCTCTGGTGAATTGTGCTTCATCGGTGAAAAGAGCGTGACGCGGAAAGTGGGGTGTGCCAATACACTGGTGTAGAAACCAAGCACAGAAGTTGACTAGTGGCGCGAAATCTGCCGGGCCATTGCTTTAACTTTCTGTGGGTGGAAAGGGTGCAGGTGCTCTCCGCTCAAGACACGCCAGACGCTCGATTGGGACCCATTCATGGCATCGGCAATGTTTCGCGTTCTCGTCGACGGGTCCTCTTCTACGAGATGATGGACGTCCTCTTCAAAGTCGACAGTGCTTCGCGTCTGGGGAGCTCCACAATCAGCCCTCCTCGGTTGGAATGTACCAGTTTCTCGCAGCCTTTGTTGTAGTCTCACAAAAATGGTATGTGATGCAGAAGACGTTCATGATACATGCGTTCTGCTGCTTGACCATTACGTCCAGATTCGCTGTACATTAGTAACATCTCGTTGTACTCTTAAAACGTGTATGCCGCCATCCTGTACTGCTGAATGACTGAATCACAACTGCTGTCAAAGCGGACTCACTGTCACTACCGTTTGTAAACGAACAGACGACACGATATCATTGGACCGTGGTCTCGCCCTGTACTGTGCCCGGACTGGACCACCACTGCTGTCAAAGCGAACTGACTGTCAATACGGTTTGTAAACAGAAGACATACTGTATGACATCAGGTGACTGCCCTCAGCCAATGTTATTTGTGTTCTGTCAAGCGGGCGATGTAAAATGAAAGTGATCATCAAACAGATTTGGTATCGAAACGATAAATGTCCGGACAAGGGTTCCTATTCAAACTGTGATCTACTTAGTCTGCTCTACAACCCCCAGAAGTTTGTAATAGGAATTATGAATCACCCTGTACATAGACTCATTTATTTATTTATTTATTTATTTCCAGCGATTCAACCATTTTCATTCATAATGTTAACACAAAATTAGTGCATTAAAATAGTATTCAAGATAGTAGAAAACAACAGTAAATTCAACACGAATACCGAAATATAATAGAATACACAGTAAATATAAAAATTAGATAAAATGAATAAAACTAAACTGAGCAGAGATTTAACATACAAGGGAACCATGATGAATTAGGACGAATTAACCGGTAGACATAACAAAATGTAACAAAACTACTCAGTATGACTTCATTGAAGAAGAGAAACAAAGACAAATTGAATAAATCGTTCGTCATATTCTAATGTCAAGATCGCGGCTTGGTGGCGTAGATGGTAGCGTGCCGAGCTTCTATGCCCAAGATCGCGGGTTCCAACCCGGCCGAAGTCGTAAAAGCTTTAAAAATCTCTCGTATGCCTTCCTTAGGAAGGGAAGTAAAGCCGGTGGGCCATGTCATTGATTTGTGGCATGTAAAAGAACCTTCCACTAACTACAATTGTGTGAGCTAAATTTGTAGGATAGATTTGATTAACGCTCTATTAAGTTTGACACCAGGTGTTGGTTGCGGTGGCATCTAGTAGCCAAGTGCACAGCTAGGTGTCGTTGACGGTAGAATTTGGTAGCAAAAGTAGGAACGACTTGAAATTGAACGTCTGCAGTCCTTACGTGAATTACAAATAACACACACTAATACAGCCATCACAATTAACACCGGTTATCAGACAGATTCTACACACACCCAAAGTACACGGGCCTACATGACTGCGGTGTCACAGACTCTAAACTAAGGAACCAACCAACCATGTCAAGATATGACTTCTGAATGATTCAACACTATTGCTGCTAAAGGACCCAAACTGAGTGGAGGCAGCTAAGTAGGCGAGGTAGGCCCATAATATTCACGGGTTACATATTCTCACTCAAGCCCACTCTTCTCACTGAGGAAGCTTCGCTCTTATACGTAGTACTTATGATTTTATTTACTCGGCTTAGAACAAAGTGTTCTGAGTGTAAGATACACACAAATATATTACGTCGGCTGCAATGTTAGCATCATTATTGAACAACCGTGCAAAATACATGTTTACCCCTGCGGACAACCAGCTACTAATGTTTTAAAAGGATAACATATCAGGAGCTGGGAGGAAAAAGGCCGAATAGTGTATGTAATCTTACTGATAAGGCCCGGAATATCATACAAAATCATATTTTTGCATATTTATGCATATTTTGATTATTTTCGCACAATGCATCATATTTTCTCCTTTCCCTGTTTAAGTGCATATCTTTGCCTAAGAAGGGCGTATATTCTAATTTCCTGTTGTTTTGAAGCGCTTTTTTTACTTCATGTTCATAAATTCGTATAGCCTATTTCATTCAATTCGGACTCCGATTGTCCATCACAGAATAATACTGAAATTATTTTAATACCTAGTAAGTTTCAGTACGTATTACAAGTTAATATTAATTATTTTTATTCAGAATTCACTGTGTAGATATTGTAGAATAATTTCATTAACAAATTCAATGGCTGTTAATGTTGTATATCAGTTATACTTAAAAATTAACATAATAAAATAATTATTAGTCTAATGGTCAACACCGCTTGAAGTTCCATAAAATAACATTTCCTACTATTCAGACATGTTTCTTAGTTGAGTTCATATTAAAAAAGGTGAAGTTATATGGCCATCTGTTCATTATTTCTTTGTATTCAAATTATATGGAACTGAAACGAACCGCCAACGACAGAAGAGTGTGGTTGCATCGACGAAGCATTAGCCTTTAGAATATTAATAAAATGAATTCAATATTGATACGCTAAAATACACGGGGTGATCGTAATTGCCGTAGTTATTTGATAGTGCATATTTTTTGAAAAGTGATGCCTATTCGACCAATAATTAGTGGATTTTTGCATACATATTTATTCATTTAATAGTGCATGAACTTCCGGGCCTTACTAATTGCTGATTAACCCTGTCTCCTGAGAAAGGGCTACTATTGTATGTAATCTTATTGCGGAATTGCCCCTTCTCCTCCCAGCTGAAAGGGCGACTATTGTATGTATTCTTATTGCAGATTCATCCTGTCTCTTCCCAGATGAAAGGGCGACTGTTGTATTCAATCTTATTGCAGGTTCATCCTGTCTCTTCCCAGGTGAAAGGGCGACTATTGTATGTAATCTTATTGCAGATTCATCCTGTCTCCTCCCAGCTGAAAGGGCGACTGTTGTATGTAATCTTATTGCAGATTCATCCTGTCTCCTCCCAGCTGAAAGGGCGACTGTTGTATGTAATCTTATTGCAGATTCATCCTGTCTCCTCCCAGGTGAAAGGGCGACGATAGTATTCAATCTTATTGCAGATTCATCCTGTCTCCTCCCAGCTGAAAGGGCGACTATTGTATGTAATCTTATTGCAGATTCATCCTGTCTCCTCCCAGCTGAAAGGGCGACTGTTGTATTTAATTTTATTGCAGATTCATCCTGTCTCCTCCCAGCTGAAAGGGCGACTATTGTATGTAATCCTATTGCAGATTCATCCTGTCTCCTCCCAGCTGAAAGGGCGACTATTGTATGTAATCTTATTGCAGATTCATCCTGTCTCCTCCCAGCTGAAAGGGCGACTATTGTATTCAATCTTATTGCAGATTCATCCTGTCTCCTCCCAGCTGAAAGGGCGACTATTGTATGTAATCTTATTGCAGATTCATCCTGCCTCCTCCCAGCTGAAAGGGCGAATATTGTATTTAATCTTATTGCAGATACATCCTGTCTCCTCCCAGCTGAAAGGGCGACTATTGTATGTAATCTTATTGCAGATTCATCCTGTCTCCTCCCAGCTGAAAGGGCGACTGTTGTATGTAATCTTATTGCAGATTCATCCTGTCTCCTCCCAGCTGAAAGGGCGACTGTTGTATGTAATCTTATTGCAGATACATCCTGTCTCCTCCCAGCTGAAAGGGTGACTGTTGTATGTAATCTTATTGCAGATTCATCCTGTCTCCTCCAAGCTGAAAGGGCGACTGTTGTATGTAATCTTATTGCAGATTCATCCTGTCTCTTCCCTGCTGAAAGAGCGACTGTTGTATGTAATCTTATTGCAGATTCATCCTGTCTCCTCCCAGCTGAAAGGGCGACTGTTGTATGTAATCTTATTGCAGATACATCCTGTCTCCTCCCAGCTGAAAGGGTGACTGTTGTATGTAATCTTATTGCAGATTCATCCTGTCTCCTCCCAGCTGAAAGGGCGACTGTTGTATGTAATCTTATTGCAGAATCATCCTGTCTCCTCCCAGCTGAAAGGGCGACTATTGTATTCAATCCTATTGCAGATACATCCTGCCTCCTCCCAGCTGAAAGGGCGACTGTTGTATGTAATATTATTGCAGATTCATCCTGTCTCCTCCCAGATGAAAGGGCGACTGTTGTATTCAATCTTATTGCAGATACATCCTGCCTCCTCTCAGCTGAATGGGCGACTATTGTATGTAATCTTATTGCAGATTCATCCTGTCTCTTCCCAGCTGAAAGGGCGACTGTTGTATTCAATCTTATTGCAGATACATCCTGCCTCCTCCCAGCTGAAAGGGCGACTATTGTATTCAACCTTATTGCAGATTCATCCTGTCTCCTCCCAGCTGAAAGGGCGACTGTTGTATGTAATCTTATTGCAGATTCATCCTGTCTCTTCCCTGCTGAAAGAGGGACTGTTGTATATAATCTTATTGCAGATTCATCCTGTCTCCTCCCAGCTGAAAGGGCGACTATTGTATTCAACCTTATTGCAGATTCATCCTGTCTCCTCCCAGCTGAAAGGGCGACTGTTGTATGTAATCTTATTGCAGATTCATCCTGTCTCTTCCCTGCTGAAAGAGGGACTGTTGTATATAATCTTATTGCAGATTCATCCTATCTCCTCCCAGCTGAAAGGGCGACTATTGTATGTAATATTATTGCAGATTCATCCTGTCTCCTCCCAGCTGAAAGGGCGACTGTTGTATGTAATCTTATTGCAGATTCATCCTGTCCCCTCCCAGGTGAAAGGGCGACAATTGTATGTAATCTTATTGCAGATACATCCTGTCTCCTCCCAGCTGAAAGGGCGACTGTTGTATGTAATCTTATTGCAGAATCATCCTGTCTCCTCTAAGCTGAAAGGGCGAATATTGTATTTAATCTTATTGCAGGTTCATCCTGCCACCTCCCAGCTGAAAGGGCGACTATTGTATTCAATCTTATTGCAGATACATCCTGCCTCCTCCCAGCTGAAAGGGCGACTGTTGTATGTAATCTTATTGCAGATTCATCCTGTCTCCTCCCATTTTAAAGGGCGACTATTGTATTTAATCTTTTTGCAGGTTCATCCTGTCTCTTCCCAGCTTAAAGGGCGACTGTTGTATGTAATCTTGTTGCAGATACATCCTGTCTCTTCCCAGCTGAAAGAGCGACTATTGTATTCAATCTTATTGCAGATACATCCTGCCACCTCCCAGCTGAAAGAGCGACTATTGTATTTAATCTTATTGCAGATTCATCCTGTCACCTCCCAGCAGAAAAAGCGACTATTGTATTTAATCTTATTGCAGATACATCCTGCCACCTCCCAGCTGAAAGAGCGACTATTGTATTTAATCTTATTGCAGATACATCCTGCCACCTCCCAGCTGAAAGAGCGACTATTGTATTTAATCTTATTGCATATTCATCCTGCCTCCTCCCAGCTGAAAGAGCGACTATTGTATTTAATCTTATTGCAGATTCATCCTGTCTCCTCCCAGCTGAAAGGGCGAATTTTGTATGTAATCTTATTACAGATTAGCCCTTTCTTCTCCCAGCTCCTGATATGTTTTTTCCTGAATGTATTTCTCGGATTCACAGATATTAATCTAATTGACGAAATATTTTACTCGTCAAATTGGTTGGTTGGTTCCTAAGTTTAGGGGCTGCGTCAATGCGTTGATTTATCCCCGTGTACTTAGGCCAAACGCCACCGTCAACGACTACTAGGTCAGAACTTAGCTAACAGACGCCATCGCAGTCGGCTCTTGGCAACGAACGTAGGAACCTAAGAGCGTTGTTACATTCTTAACCTATATAATTTAGCTTCACACAGGTGTAATTTGTGGAAGGTTCTTTAACATGCCATAAATCTATGACATGGGACCGCCGGCTTTACTTTCCCTCCGAAGGGAGGCATACTGAGGGATTTTTAACGCTCTTAAAAATCCGACGACTTCGGCCGAATTTGAACCCGCGATCTTGGTCATAGAAGCTCAGCATGCTACCAACTACGCCACCGAAGCCTCCTACTCGCCAAATTAAGAATAATTTAGATGTTATAACAAGCTTGTAAAGCTTTTATTTTCTCTTCTCGCTTTTACATGGAACCGGCCGCGGTGGCGAAGAGCGCTAGCGTGCTATCTCGTACCTCGCTGGTATCGGGAGTGCGTGGCGTGGGTTTGAACTTCACCTCGGCCGTCCTGAAAATGGTATTCCGTGGGTTCCCATTTTCACCCCCAGGCAATTGTTGGGGCGGTTCCTTTCAACAGGTCCACGGCTGACTTCCTTCCCACTCCCTTCCCTGGCCTTTCCTTTATTGGATGCAAGTTAGCTGTCGCCTGGGCGACCAGCCTGTCTCCATCCCCAGTTATATCTGCTGACAATGTGTGTCCAGCTCGAATACACTGTCCTTGTGACGGTAGATGAATGATCCTTTGTACAGTCCGTGGGTATAATCCCCTTTATCCCAAATTTCCTTAAACTGATTATAATGACAATCTTATTTCCCGTTTTTTAAATTCTTCTTTATTAGGACTATTGTTGCAGCAGAAAAGGGGAGAATTGTGGTGTTACAGGAGAATGATGAAAATCAGATGGGTAGATAGGGTTACAAACGAAGAGGTATTAAGACGAGTGGGAGAGGAGAGATGTTTCTGGTGACTGTTAATAAAGAGAAGAAATAGGTTAGTAGGGCACATTGCCTACTAAGATACCCAGGAATAGCAAGCTTAGTTATGGAATGAAGGGTTGAGAACAAGAACTGTAGGGGTAGACCAAGGTTAGAATATGTTAAGCAGATTGCCTCGGATGTAGTATCTATGTAGATATGAAACGATTAGCTCAGGACAGGGGGCCATGGAGGGCTGCATCAAACCAGTCAAAAGACTGAAGACTCAAACAACAACAACAACAACAACAACAACAACAACAACAACAACAACAACAACAACAACAACAACAACAACAACAACAACAACAGGAAAATTCTACAATACAGTAGTTTTCCTTCAACCCAAAAATAATCTACTCCTCCACAAATTTCGGTCTTCAGCATCTTCCATGGATAAGCCTCTGGTAGCCATGCTTCTCTTTACACCATCCATCCATTATTCTCTTGGTTTACCCCGTTTCCGTTTGTCTTCAGCTTGCCAATGTAACATTAAATTTGGAATTGTACGTTTCTGCATCCTTTTCGCATGTCCATATCATTGTAATCGTCTTTCTTCAACCACATCTAGTCCTTTTTTTAACCCGTATAATTTTACTGATTCTCGTATTTCTAATTTTATCCAATCTTGATTTTCTTTCCAACAATCCATCTCTGTTACTAATAATGTGGTCGCTTGCTGTCTGTCTAACGTCCAAGTTTCTGCTCCATATAACAAAATACTTTGTACCAATGAACTATAAATAAGTTTCTTAGTTTTGTTTCACATATTTCTGCTCCATAGAACGAATTTAATGCTCCAATTGTTCTCCTAGCCTCAGTTACTCTTTTCTCTCAATTTCAGATGAACTTGTTTTCCCAGCTTCTACTAATGAACCCCACCAAATATGTATATTTAATGACTGTTTGAATTTTACATTTCCGATCTGTGGTTTCTCACCACCATTAATCTCTAATGTAAGGTATTCCGTTTTGTTGTAATTGTTATTTAGTCCCCACGCTTGATATTCTTCATCATATAAGATGTATCGTCTATAACTTGAGTCAATATCACCTGGTTTCTCCTTTAATCCTTCTACTAATATTATACATTTTCAAGCCGAACATGGAGGATAAGCGATAAAAACAAATTAATTTGCATATGTTTTTGGGACCTGCAACTTAATAGATTGTAGTTCTTTTTATACATGAATTGCAGCCAATGGCCATAGCCGGGTATTTTAATTGAAAGCCCGTGGGCTCCCAGCACGTTCAATTTCAGTAGTTCCTTCTTAGGCTACCAGATGCCACTGCCACTGACACCTAATGGCAAACGTTGGAACCAACCAAATTGTAGTGGTAGTCTATGTTCCTTTACATGCCATACATCTATGACATGGGCCCGCTGGCTTTACTTCACCTCCGAAGGAAGGCATAATGAAGGATTTTAAGACTCTTAAAAATCCGACGACTTCAGCCGGTTTGAACCTGCGATCTTGGGTATAGCAGTTCAGCATGCTACCGACTACGCCACCGAAGTCGAGAGTAGTTCTTTGCGTGAAAGAGTAAGAGAGATACACCACTAGATTTGCATACAGGCCTACTCGTATTAATACAGTTTTATGAAGCTGTTGTTATTTGTACATTTAGGAGTAGTGATTTCTGATTAGTGTTCAATGAAATCAATTACAGATTTCCTTAAAAAAAATTGATCGGGTGCCCCTTAGACCTTGATCGAGAGGGGTATCCAAGAAGTCAGTACGGCTACGCCACTGGTTGGTACGCTTTGCTGTATGAAACTACTGTATCAACCGTGTGTTGAAATGGACTAGACTATCACTATGTTGCGATGGAATTGCTTGTCGCAATGCACCACAATGCTGGAGAATGATAAGCTCGGCGCTCCGTGTGTGAACTATTTGAGAAAAAAAGACAGGCTTTGTTATTGACACGAGATTACATTTTATAGAGGGCGCATTAGCCGTGGCCACTGGAGCGCGCTTCCTGCCCAGCCCCACCCCTCTATTTTGCGCAGCAATGTGGGTGGATGTCACCGGATGACTTCTGGGGCACAGTGTCACAGTAGCTTGTGAACGGGGTGACCAGTTGCCCAAGTTACTTTGGTGGATAAAGAGGCGAATACAATTTCATTTCTGAATTTTTACACAAAGCAACTGTAAAATTTTTAGTAATCGATTGTAATACAGTACTTTCCAGTCAGTCACAACGATTGTACCGATACCCAATTGCAATGGACATTTCCCTAAACCAGAAAAAGAATTAGGCTACATGAGATTAACATCCATTAAAATTGGGTACGGTACAATCGTGTTCACCATCATCATCTAAAGGCTAGGCCTTGTCGCTGCAACCACATTATTGTCTCTCACTTGCTGAACGTTTCAGCATACTGTTTAAATTGAAATCCATGCATCACAGAATCCAGATGAGCCTTCCGCGGTCTTCCTCTTTCTTTCTTCCCCAGAACTTTTCCTTCCAGTATGGTGGTCATGAACTCATTATGACGTAGGGTGTGGCCAATAAATTTTGCTTCCCTCTTTTCTATAGTAGTGATCAATTTCCTTGTTTCGCCTACTTCCTTGAGAACCCATACGTTAGTCTTTTTCTCCGTCCAGCTTAATTTCAGCATCCTTCTCCAAATCCACATTTCCGCTGCTTCCAGACGTTTTATGTCCTGTTTCCTTAGAACCCAAGTTTCGCATCCGTATAACAAAACACACAAATGTTTCGATGAACGATTTTCTAGTGTTGATGCTAATGTGCGTGCCTGTCAGAAGCTGTCTCTTATTGCTGAAGGCCTGTTTAGCAAGGGCAATCGTGTAAACCGACTGAAAAGCATTACATTTCGATTACCGTACTAAGGCAACACTAAAACATGGCGTCCAACACAATAGTATTTTTGGTAAGTAACGGCAACTGAATCGTAGTTGTTGTAACTGCTGATAAACAATATTTATTTGGGCTGACTCTACCTTCACATTTCAGAAACCTAATTGGAATAATATCATCATATAGGCTAAACACATCAACTCTTGGGGCTCACAATTCTCGCGGTGGCTATTTTCCTTCTTGTTATCGGCACAAGTATGTGCTATAGTTAGCACACACGACACTTACACCCACACCATGGCGACAAGAGGAAGTGAACAATCTTCTTCCGCTGACATTTTCGCTTAGAACATTCTTATCGCATTACCAAAAGAGTGACAAGGATAATAACCTAGATTTGTTTACCGAACTACTGTTACTGGATGCCATAGCATTCACAAAGGACTGGTAGGAGGATAATCTCGGTTTGTTTATCCCAGTATTGTTGCTGGGTTCCATCGGATTCACAAAGGACTGGTAGGATGATAATCTCGGTTTGTTTATCCCAGTATTGTTGCTGGATTCCATAGGATTCACATGGGATTGGGAGGAGGATAATCTCGGTTTGTTTATCGCAGTATTGTTACTGGCTTCCATCGGATTCACAAAGGACTGGTAGGATGATAATCTCGGTTTGTTTATCCCAGTATTGTTGCTGGATTCCATCGGATTCACAAAGGAGTGGGAGGAGGATAATTTCGGTTTGTTTATCCCAGTATTGTTGCTGGATTCCATAGGAGTCACAAAGGACTGGTAGGATGATAATCTCGGTTTGTTTATCCCAGTATTGTTACTGGATTCCGTAGAATTCACAAAGGACTGGTGGGAGGATAATTTTGGTTTGTTTATCCCAGTATTGTTGCTGGATTCCATCGGATTCACAAAGGACTGGTAGGAGGATAATTTCGGTTCGTTTATCCCAGTATTGTTGCTGGATTCCATCGGATTCACAAAGGACTGGTAGGATGATAATCTCGGTTTGTTTATCCCAGTATTGTTGCTGGATTCCATAGGATTCACAAAGGACTGGTGGGAGGATAATTTTGGTTTGTTTATCCCAGTATTGTTGTTGGATTCCATCGGATTCACAAAGGACTGGTAGGGTGATAATCTCGGTTTGTTTATCCCAGTATTTTGCTGGATTCCATCGGATTCACAAAGGACATGTAGGAATAATTTCGGTTTGTTTATCCCAGTATTGTTGCTAGATTCCATCGGATTCACAAGTACTGGTAGTATGATAATTTGGGTTTGTATATGCATTGTACCCCGGCCAGTCATTAGCCAAATTCGGCTTGACCGACTAAAGAGTGACAAATGGCAGCTCATATGAGGACTTTATAAGAGAGAAAAAATGGAGATGAGTGAGATAGTAGAAGGAGTCGGAGGACGCGCCGATGATGTATTAGAAGGTACCTTCCCGGCATTTGCCGAAAGTTGAAAATGGATATCCACGGCAAACCATATCAAGGACCCACAAGTCGAGAGGTAGCGTGGCATTAGTCATCATTCAACTCATCCGGGATAAATACAAAGTTTTAGCCGAAAATTCCAAATGTTCAGACAGAAAACTTTGTACAGTCCGCCTTCTGCAACAAAACCACCTCACCCATTAAACAAAGACACAGACAACCGGCAGGTTTAGATCTGATTCACTGTTTGTGGTCGTGGACTTGAGCATTGTGTATGCTGCGGCCATGGGTTTGCACGTTGTCCTAAATTGTAATGTCATTTCATCTTGAACTGCATTCATCATGTATCATTATCATCTACACGAGGTAACTGAGACTATAGTCTACAATTACTATTATTATTAGACTATTTTTTTAACAACGTGATGTCCAACTAAGGAGCGCGATTTAACAAATTAATATGAATTTGCTTTCCTCTCTTCACAAAATCTCTTCATCTCTCACTATGATTTTTCTTCCTTTCTGCTGTCCATGCAGTGGTGGCTCTCATCCGGGGGTTTGCAGCAAAGTGATGTTTGTTCACCAACGATCTGAAGCTAGGCTTGTCCCATCAAAATTTCATCTGTTACGTTGAATTTTTGAAGGTCATTTTCAATTTCAATGTCGATGATGATGATGATGATTATTATTATTCTCTGAAGAATCAGTTCTTATTATTGCCGGGATTATACCAATTTTCTTTCTTGCGAAAGAATGCAAGGACATTTACTGGAGGAAATCTGAGGCGGGTTTACAAATGCAAGACGAACAGAAAGAGTACAACCCTTTTATAATTGGGTTGGTTAGTTCCTCAGTTTAGGGGCGGTAACAACGCGGTCATGTAGCCCCGTGTTCTTTGGGTGTGTGTAGAATCCGTCTGATAACCAATGTTAATTGTGATGGCTGTATTAGTGTGTGTTATCTGTTTTTAATTCAAGTACGGACTGCAGACATTCGATTTTCAAGTAGGTCCAACTTTTGCTACCAAACGCCACCGTCAACGACCAACTAGTTCTGAACTGTGTTACTAGATGCCACCGCAGTCGGCTCCTGACGACGAACGTTGGAACCTAAGAACGTTAGTCAAATATAACCTATAATTTAGCTTCACACAAGTTTCATAATTGGGATATTAAATGGGAGCAAGGAGACTGAAGCCAATGGACTAAGAGAATGCTCCCTCAGGAACAGGTTTGGACAGAGAGGAAACATCGTGAGGTTAGTTATTATCACATTCAGTTCTTGATGGGCATGGGTATTTCTGTTCGTATCTTAAGAAGTTGGGGAAGGTGGATTCACCAGATTGCACCTACTGTTTTAATGAACTAGATAATGCTAATCACACCTTCTTCTCTTGTGGCGGTGGGTCCAAAATAGATAGTCTCTTCAAGAGCACATTAAGGTAGAGATATCTCCTGACAACATTATTGCAGTGATGCTACAGAATGAAGAAAATTGGAAGCTGGTAGCAAGTTTAGTTGAAAATATCCTCTGAACAAAGAAGACAGATCTGGATCGCCACTAAAGACAAATCACTATGGAAGCGTGCCATACGGGCAAAGATAAAATGGCTCTAGCCTGAAGTAATGTGTTAAACGGTTCCAGGCTAGAGTTCAGAGTAACGGGGGGAATTTTAGTCAGTTGTCTGCCACTCAAAAGCGTAAATGCAATTCTCCTTAAAAAATATATTATTATTATTATTATTGATGATGATGAGGATGATGATGATGATGATGAAGAAGAAGATCCCCGACGAGGTACTAAATAAAAGCTGATAAGTCACCTAAATAAATGAAATATCTGATAAAAGTGTTCGGAACATTCTTTGTTATCCAGGACAATAAATAAGACGGATGAAATAAAATACAGTGCCATTAAAGGGAATAGTTATGGACGTTCTAGTTGTCATACTAAAAGTTCTGGGTTTAATGTCCTTTATGCTCGAGTTCAGCTTCATGAAATTCATAAAAGTGCAGAGATAGTGCAGCTGAGTAAAACAAAATACAAGTAATATCGTAGAAGATATTGAACAAAAGACTTAACCTTTTTAAAATAGTTGGTCGTAATTTTCCAGTTCTTGGAACTATAATGTTTCTTGCAGTTTAAGGGACGAAGGAAACACAATACCAGTTTCAAAACAAGTCCACGTACAAAGCACACGCAAAACAGTGCAAGACTTTATTACTGCAGAACAAAAACTATTGAAGTACTGTAGCAGAGGCACGCTTATCGAGCGAGGTGCGTAGGACGGTAATGTTGCTAAGTTACTGTATTGTGAACAAGTAGTTCCGTGAAGAACTATACAGCCTATTTTCATATATCCTGCTCATGTTAATTGTCTCTATCAACATACAAAATTTCAGTTTAATTGCTGTAACAGATTCGTAGATATGGAGAACCGTCTAAATATTTCATATGGTCGCCAGGATGGATTTTTATTTTTGTACTATTACATTAAGAATATTGTGTACGCGTGGTATTCAAACTTCAATCGCATGATTAGAACACAAGAAGTAAAAAAGAGATGTTAAAAGTACGCACACCAGCCATCTTGTGATTATGCAAACAATTGAAATAAATTACATGCCAGTGGATCAACATTTGTATAAGTATTTAACGTGCAACGTTTCACGGCACTCGGATAGTTAATTCGCGAGAAACGTCCATTTAAATATTTATACTTCGCGTCGCCGCCATGTTGGATTTGTGCTCACCAGGGTACTGAAAGTCCTATAGGTGAACATATGTTCATAGTCTCTATGAACATAAAAAAATCAGTTTGGTTGCTGTAAAAGATTCCTAGATATTGAGAACCGTCTAAATATTTCGGAAGCTCGCCATTTAGGATTGTTATATGTATAGGCCATAGAGTTATGTACCATTCAAGGACAATTATTGCCTAGCTTCATTATTCAAACTTTCACTTCGATCGCATGATTACGATACAAGAATAAAAACTTGATTTTAAAATTTCGCACAGCCGCCATCTTGAGGTTATGTAAACAATTGAATTAAATTAGATGGCAGTGCATTACAATCTGCAAAATCATTTACTGTACCACATTTCACTGCGCTCACAGAGTTAAATCACGAGAAAAGTCTATTAAAATATTTCAAATTCGCTTGGTCGCCATGTTTGTTTTGTACTTTACAGGTTTATGAAATATACATAGGTAATCTTGTATCAGTACCCTTTATCACCGTACAAAATTGCATGATGATATCTGTAATCGTTTCGGAGATATAGAATGTCAGTGAAATATATCGCACAGCCGCCATTTTGAGGTGATGTAAACAATTGAACTAAATTAGACTCCAGTGCATTACAATGTGTATAAACATTTGCTGTACCAAGTTTCATTATGTTTGGATAGTTAAATCGCGAGAAATGTCTATTTAAAAGTCTCAAATTCGCTTGACCGCCATGTTGGTTTTGTAGTCACCAGGTTTTTGAAAGTCTCATAGGTGAACTTCTAGTAGTGCCCTTTATTACCTTACACAATTTCAGGGCGATATCGGTAATAGTTGCGGAGATATTGAATGCTTGTGAAATATTTCGTACAGCCGCCATGTTGGATTGGTGAG
Organism: Meconema thalassinum; assembly: GCA_946902985.2. Lineage (NCBI taxonomy): Eukaryota > Metazoa > Arthropoda > Insecta > Orthoptera > Tettigoniidae > Meconema > Meconema thalassinum. The sequence goes on along the minus strand of OX336388.2, from coordinate 1,377,786,700 downwards.
ACGTAACAGAATTTGAAGGGCACGGTCGAGGTCGCCGGGAATAGTGCTATGAACTTACAGAGTTTCATTGAAATCGCTCCAGCCGTTTAGATTTTATTAGGGGGGACACACACACACCTCACACACACGCACACACACACACACACACGCACACACACACACGCACACACACACGGACAAAAGGTGATCTTATAAGCCTATTTTTTCAAAATTGAAAATAGGCTAAAAATACATGGAAACCATTACCTTATCTTGACACCATTGCTACCTTAGTTATCGTACGTAAATCTAGGGGTGGGTTCACCCGTTCATCCGGGGGTGCGTTCAACCGTTCATCCAGGGGTGGCCTAGCTAAGACTCAGGTGGGTCTATCGGTTCATCCAGGGGTGGTCTAACTAAGACCCAGGAGTGTGTCCACTCGTTCATCCAGGAGTGACCTAGATAAGACCCAGGGGTGTGTTCACCCGTTCATCCAGGGGTGGCCAAACTAAGACCCAGTGTGTGTCCACTCGTTCATCCAGGAGTGACCTAGTTAAGACCCAGGGGTGTGTTCACCCGGTCATCCAGGGGTGGCCTAGCTAAAACCCAGGGGTGGGTCCACACTACATCCAGGGGTGGCCTAGCTTAGACCCAGGGGTAGGTTCACCCGTTCATCCAGGGGTGGCTTAGCTTAGACCCAGGGGTAGTTTCACCCGTTTATCCAGGAGTGACCTAGATAAGACCCAGGGGTAGGTTCATCCGTTCATCCAGGGGTGGCCTAGCTGAATCCCAGGGGTGGGTCCACACTACATCCAGGGGTGGCCTAGCTTAGACCCAGGGGTAGGTTCACTTGTTCATCCAGGAGTGACCTAGATAAGACCCAGGGGTACGTTTACCCGTTCATCAAGGGGTGGCCTAGCTAAATCCCATGGGTGGGTCCACACTACATCCAGGGGTGGCCTAGCTAAAACCCAGGGGTGGGTCCACACTACATACAGGGGTGGCCTAGCTAAAACCCAGGGGTGGGTCCACTCGTTCATCCAGAGGTATAGTAACGCGTTACTAGTAACCGTTGAATTTTGCGCCAACGAGAGGTGCCGTTACTTTTAACAGTAACGAAGTAGCAGAAATATTCGTTTCTTATTCAAAATGGATCATTATCGTGTTGGAAGCCATTTTTCAGTTTTGCCTTCATAAATAAAATTTAAATGCGTTTCGATCTGTCAACACCAAATTGTAATGGGTGTTGTTGCCTAAACCGGAAAATTACATGAGATTAATTAATTAACCACCAGTCAGACATTATTAGATCTTTGTTCATCTTGGGTGAATATCGACCTAGGGAGGAAGGAAACAAGGAAGTATGGAAGAAAGAAAGAAAGGAAGGAAGGAAGGAAGGAAGGAAGGAAGGAAGGAAGGAAGGGATAAAATTGAACACATACTGTATTTACTTAACAGAACAGTGAGAAATAACCTTTATACAATGCAAGACTGAGCTATTTATTGTTGTTTCACGTAGATCTTACAACTTCAAGGTCACCAGCCCAGGAGATGAAAATGTGTGTCGATTCTATCTGATAACCTGCGTTATTGTAGTGACCGTACTAATGCGTAAACTTGTAACTTGGGGCTATGATTGGGTAGGAGGCAGCTGCGATCTGAATTTACAGTACTTGCGCTAACTAGGGAAAACCACTTCTACGATGACCGAGAGTAGGCTACGAGCCCAGGACTCTTCTCTTCTTAACTTCTCAACAGGTTATCAGGCAGAGTCCACACACACACCCAAGTACTCGAGGCGCAAAGCCTCTATATGAATCAAAAACAACAACGGTAACTTATTTAAAGTCCCGGGGCAGCTTGTTTAATAATGATAAGTAGGCCTAACTAAAGACATTCAGTCACCACAGAAAAATAGCGGGGGCATGATGATGCAGTGGTCAAACTACTTGCCTCTCACCAATGTGGATCGGGTTCAATTACCGGTTAGTGCATGTTAGTTCTTTGAAGTTAAATATCGCAACCTGTGATTCGGATTCCACGTTAAACATGGAGGTTCCATGGGTCATGATCGCGAGATTAACAGTCAGGTAAAACTACAAGCTTCCTCCCATCCTTCCTTCACCCCTTTCTTCCTTCATCCCTTTCTAGCTTCCTTGCTTTCCTCCTTGCTTCCTCCCTCCCTACCGTCAGAAACATAGGTTGTTAGACTAATGTGACACACATCCAAATTCACGGGGCTGATGACCAGTGTGTCTCAAGACCTATAATGAAATAACAACAAGGGAGTTTTATTCTGAAAGGGCAGATGCTCACTGACCCAAGCTCTGATGGAACCGATGTTCTCCTAGATATGGTAGTTTAGAGGTGGATATGAACAAAGATCTAATAATCCTGTCTGACTGGGAGGTTTTGTTTCCTAGCCTGTAGGTCTATTTGTTGTGCACTAATAGGACAGAATGTTCTAATACCTTAATCAGACATGCTAGCGCGCAGACCACATGCATTATGCAAAGCTTATGACAGGAACCAGTTTTCTCTCCTACATGTGTCTTATCGCCAATCGCTGTGCTGCTTAAACAGTGGTGACGAGACTTAACATTCCACTGGACTGGTTCTTGTTCTAACAGTTGAACACAAAGGTTATCAGCTCCGTGTAACATGCAAATTCCATATAATTAGTAGCCTATGATAAATACGTATATACAGAAAGCAGTAAAAGCCTTAAAATATTCATTAATATTCTATGTCCGTCAATAATCAAAACATGCATTGAATGCTTAACTTAAACATTATTAGCCCTTCCTAAATTCGTTGTTTGTTGTTATTACTTGCATTCTTTCGGGACTGCGACATCGCCGTCATACAGCCCCGTGTGTTTTGAGTGTGTGTATTTGTATCATAACCTGTGTTATTTTGATGACAATATTCGTGTGTGTATTTGTAATTCAGGTAATACTACTAGAATAGAAGTGGGAAGCCACGGATCGAAAACCAGGAATCGAACCCACCTTCTCATGAGCATGAGTGGACCCCTTTCCATCTCTCCGACCAGAATTAAATTTCTTGGCTGAACCGGGAATCGAACCCGGACCTCCGGGGTGACAGCGAAGAACGCTAGCCGCTACACCAGGAAGTGGACACTACCGCTCAGTCCCACCCAACTACTAGCCTATACTGTAGACTATTATAGAGCCTAGACAACAGATGTCTCTCGTGATTAAAAGGTACCGTGGCATTATAGGCACCGTGCACGAACCTTGAAATCGTAAAATGGTTGTCATGATCAGGGGCGTATATAGACTACAATTTTATTTGGGGGGGGGGCTGACTTTCCTGGAAAATTGTTAGTATTCTCAGGGGATTGTCACCGCAAAATACCCAGAAAAATCAACCATTATCTTAGAGCATAAAACTTTGTGTAACTATTTTAGATAAGTGTTAATTGTAAAATTCTAAGTTTATATAGCCTACAATTAGTGATAATACAAGTGGCTTCGGTGGCGTAGTCGGTAGCATGCTGAGCTTTTATGCCCAAGATCGCGGGTTCAAACCCGGCCGAAGTCGTCGGATTTTTTTAAGAGCGTTAAAATCCTTCAGTATGCCTTCCTTCGGAGGGAAAGTAATGCTGGCGTTCCCAAGTCATAGATTTATCGCATGTAAAAGGACCTTCCACTAATTAAACTTGTGTAAAGCTCAATTGTAGGTTAGATTACGTAGAAACGCTCTATCAAAGTTTCAACGTTCACCACTAGTTGTCAGTGACATCTGGTAGCTAAAGTTGGAACTACTTGAAATTGGACGGAACTTGTAGCTCACCCTAAGGGTGTCCGCTGGAAGCAGCTACAGCCTCTGGCGAGCCGAACATGTCCTTTGACACTCCCGGCATTAAAAGCCATACGCTAAATCTTATATCATACTGTATATATAAAAATGAATGTTTGTTCGTCTTTTATTCGTTCATAAACCATTCACCCGATGGCGATCAAATTTTGGTGAGTTGTTGTGCACAATCTCGGGATGGTTATAGGTGCAGTTAATCCAATTTGCAATAGATAGAGTTTGAGTAGCTTAAACAAAATGGCGTACGATTCGTTTCAACAAAGTCCCACATGCGTTCATATAGGCTACCATTCATCCTATTGCGATGACACTTGGTGAGTTATTATGCACACTCCTGCGAAGGTTTCTGACTTAGTAAATCCATTTTACAATATACCTATTGCACGAGTAGAATCAACAAATGAGTAAGAGCGCGCGAATCGTTTCAACAAAAACCTTATGCATTCAAACACCATTCATACGATTGCGATGAAACTTTGGTGAGTTGTTGTGTACACTCCTGAGAAGGTTTCTGACTTAGTAAATCCATGTTTTAATAGGTAGTGCACGAGTAGAATAAAAAATGAGTGGCAGCGCGCGAATCGTTTCAACAAAATCCCGTATGCATTCAAATGAGTGACGGCGCGTGAATCATTTCAACAAAATCCCGTATGCGTTCGTATACCATTCATTCGATTGCGATGAAACGGTGATGAGTTGTTGTGCATACTCCTGCGTAGATTTCTTACTTAGTAAATCCATTTTACAATAGCTAGCGCACGAATAGATTCAACACATAAGTGACGGTGCACGAATCGTTTCAACAAACTCCCGTATGCGTTCATAAACCATTCATACGATAGCGATGAAACTTTGGTGAGTTGTTTCGTACACTCCTGCAAAGGTTTCTGACTTAGTAAATCAATATTACATTGGTAGCGCACGAGTAGATTTTACAAATGAGTAACGGCGCGCGAAGTCCTATATGCATTCATATGCCATTCATCCGATTGCGATGGAACGTTGGTGGGTAGTTGTGTACACTCCTGCAAAGGTTTATGAATTAGTAAATCCATTTTACAATAGGTGGCGCACGAATAGATTCAACAAATGAGTTACGGTGCGTGAATCGTTTCTACAAAGTCCCGTATGCGCTCATATACACCATTTATCCGATTGGGATGAAACTTTGGTGAGTTGTGTACACTCCTAAGAATGTTTCTGACTTAGAAATTCCGTTTTTGCAACAGATAGCGCACAAGCAGTTTCAACAAACGTTGTGTGCACTCTTGCGAAGGTTTTTACTTAGCAAATCCGTGTTACAGTAGGTAGCGCACGCGCATCGTTCCAACAAAATCCCGTATGCTCTCATATACCATTCATCCGATTGCAATGAAACTTTGGTGAGTTGTTGTGTACACTCCTGCGAAGGTGTTTACTTAGTAAATCCGTGTTACAATAGGTAGCGCACGAGTAGATTCACCAAATGAGTGACGATGCGTGAATCGTTTCAACCAAGTCCCGTAAGCGTTCATATACCACTCATCCGATTGCGATGAAACTTTGGTGAGTTGTTGTGTACACTCCTGCAAAGGTTTCTGACTTAGTAAATCAATATTGCAATTGGTAGCGCACGAGTAGATTGAACAAATGAGTGACAGCGCGCGATGATTTTCAACAAAATCCGGTATGCGTTCATGAACCATTCATCCGATTGCGATGCAACTTTGGTCAATTGTTGAGCACACTCCCACGAATGTTTCTGAGATAGTAGATCCATTTTACAATAGTTTAGAGGCAGTTAACGGAAAAATAAAAACGCCAACACTTTCTTTGATATCTAAATATTTGTCAGTTTATTAAGCAGAAAGGTAACCAGTTTTTTTAAATTGACAATGTATTTCTTAAATGTACCGTACTGTGGAATTCTCAGTTTTTCCTCACAAGGCTGAGTGTACCCCGTTCCAGCCCTCAGACCAGAATTAAAGTTTCTTGGCAGAGCTGGGAATCGAATTCGGACTTCCGGGGGGGCAGCCAAGAATGCAAACCACTACACCACGAGTTAGTATAATTTCAATCTTAATATTGTCTATAACTTAGCCAATAAGTTAGGATTAGGGTACAACCAAATTTACAATTATCTTATGCTTTTACTAAAGCAACACCTTCTTAATTTGTATCGGCTATTTTTGGGAGACGGGGGACGGGGGGGGGGGGGGTGAGGGTACTGGAGCCCCCACAGCTCCCCCTCCATATACGCCCCTGGTCATGATCGTAATGATAATTTTGGGGATGGGTGTGGTACATGCTTGTCTGTATTTCATTTGCTAACATACTACTCTGATTTACGAAAGGTGAATGGTCAAGGCTGTCATCCGTTTGAAGGGTGTGGTTTTTATTTATTTATCGTATGCCTTTTAGTGCCGGGAGTGTCCGAGGACAGGAGAGGAGACGAGTGGGATAATGGTATCCTTGGCAACAGTGAGCAGTGTTGCAATGTATGCAGACACAGCAGTGAGCACATGGTTTGACACAGTGTTCTACTGTGCCTTGACTCGTCACTGTCATTAGACCGCCAGGCAGGGGGGCTAACTTCTCAATTATTTGTGTCTTTCTGCAAGTCTCTTGGAATGTTATGAGTCATAACCTGTCTCAGTGGCCACGCAGCTTTTCCCCACGTGCTAGACAGCTTTGACAGACGTCAGCGTTCATGCACGAACAGTATCCTCTTTGTGCACGAACCTTGAAATGCCACGTCAGTCGTTTAAAAGCCATGTGCGAGAGTCAATTTAATTGCGGCTTTTTACCAATTAGACACCAGAATTTTGGTGAATCAACTCTTGGAAGAGGTAGAAATCTCTATATAAGTTGTTGTTGTTTGAGTCTTCAGTCTTTTGACTGGTTTGATGCAGCTCTCCAAACCTCCCTGTCCTGAGCTAATCGTTTCAACTCTACATAGCTACCACACCCTACATCTGAGGCAATCTGTTTAACATATTCTAACCTTGGTCCACCCCTACAGTTCTTGCCCTCGACCCTTCCTTCCATAACTAAGCTTGCAATTCCTGGGTGTCTTAGTACGTGTCCTACCAACCTATCTCTTCTCTTCATTAGCAGTCGCCAGAAACATCTCTCCTCTCCCACTAGTCTTAATACCTCTTTGTTTGTAGCCCTATCTACCCATCTGATCTTCATCATTCTCCTGTAACACCACATTTCAAATGCTTCAATTCTCCTCTTTTCTGCTGCACCAATAGCCAAGTTTCACATCCATAGAGTGCCACGCTCCAGACAAAGGCCTTCAAAAATGACCTCCTAATACCTAAATCTATATTCGATGTCAACAGATTCCTTTTTCTGTAGAAATGCTTTCCTTCCCTGAGCTAACCTACTTTTTATATCCTCTTTGCTTCGTCCATCACTGGTTATTTTGCTTTCTAAGTAACAGAAGTCTCCTACTTCCTTCAGCTTTTCACCTGCCAATTTGATGTCCTTAGGGGTTTCTGATTTATTTCGGCTGCATTCCAGTATTTTTGTTTTACATGTATTAATTTTCATCAAGAATTCTTTCCTCAATACGGAGTCTATACCATTCAAAAACTCATTCAAATCCTCAGGCGTGTCGGCCAAGATAACTCTATAGTACTTTCTGAAAGCAGAAGTGATTAGGCAAACGTCTGTTTCGCTTCCGTCTTGCCAAGTATCATTATATTATGCTCTGTTATAGGCTATTGTGACATGAAAATGGCCATGTTGTCCTGTTCCTATTGACGAAGTATAATAAGTCCTGAAGAATAAAAACCTTAAGTCAATATTAATTCGTATACTTTCCTCAGCGCAAATAATGTGAACAGAAAAGCAAGACTGACAGTACCGGTACATGACAAATTTTACCATGAAAAAGGTTGTTCTCAAAAATATATCTAGCCTAATAAATTAATCGTCTAAAAGCTAAAAAACTAAAAAACACATACACTAAAATTTAAGAAACCAGGTCTATTAGAAAAATATGTTAATTCGAAATAAATAAATCTTGATATGAAACCGGCTTGAAGAAGGAAACAGTGATCTAGAAAGGAGATTAAGAAATAAATGAGAAACAAATTCTAGAAAGTCATAAAGAAGGGAAAAATATATAAGCCTTAGAAAACTTACGTGGATGTTATGCCGACAAAAAATTTGAGGTTAAGATGGAATTAATCAGAATGGTTATAATCAAGAACAAATGTGAAGAAGCCTGTGTGAAGAAGAAACAAACAATATAACATGTATGTAATAAAATAAATGTACTCGAATATTAAATTGTGAAAGTTGGAAAATACTTACTGTGGAAATATTCCAATCTGTAGATAGGGCAGTATAGAGTGTTTGGGTTACCAAGATACAAAGAAAATGAGGCTTGTAGTCAGTTTATATGGCCAAATAGACATGAGGTATGTCCTTGTTCCTATCAACCAGTTTCTTATTCTTTCAGAATACGCAACTATCTCCATCTTCTTTCTTTAATTGACGTTGAAACGCCACCATAATTACGGAACTTATTATTTTCACTTGAAATAGGATTAGAGAAACACTCAACGATCTACTCTGGACGTTGTTTTACTTTAATTTCCGTACAATCAATAATTAACTTGCATTTCAGGAATTTATTTTTGAACACTTTATATTAAGCCTCCGTGGCTTAGGCGGCAGCACGCCGGCCTCTCACCGCTGGGCCCGTGGTTCAAATCCCGGTCACTCCATGTGAGATCTGTGCTGGACAGAACGGAGGCAGACAGGTTTTTCTCAGGGTACTCCGGTTTTCCCTGTCAAAATTTCATTCCAGCAACACTCTCCACTATCATTTCATTTCATCTGTCATTCATTTATTCATTGCCCCAGAGGAGTGCGTCAGACCTCGGCAGCCGGCACAGGTCATATCCTCGCCGCTAGATGGGGGCTTCATTCATTCCATTCCTGACCCGGTCGGAGACTGGAAGCAGGCTGTGGATTTTCATTTCATTTTTGAACACTTTATAGTCTCATCTACACTTTCATTACTGGGCCAGAACGCGAAATGTCACATTGCGAAAGCTAGAAGCATTGCAGTAGTGTTAAAAATACGAGACACAGTTGTACGATGGACTCAGTACAAAGCTTTCATAGCAGAATGGGGCAGTCCTGTCTTCATCTTCAAGATATCAACAGGCGATTTTCATGACATACTTCACCCTTACATTTTTCGTGAGATATTGTTTTGAGCAACAACTTAAAATCTTGAAATGACACGCTTGTAAAACCTCACATTTGTATTTCGTACTGAATAGAGGATTATCCTCTTCTGAGGGGCGTGGTGGCGCAGCGGTCTTGCTGTTGGCCTCTCACGAAGGTGGACTGGGTTCGATTCCCGGTCAATGTATGTGAGATTTTCGAAGTGAAATACCATGTCCTGTGGTTCGGATTCCACGTAAAAAGGAGGTATCGTGGCTCATAATCACAAGATTCACGGTCACGTAAAACTACAATCTTCCTTTCTTCCTTTATCCTCTTCTGCGTTTATGCACTGCTATATGTTGTACTCCCGCCTCGTCTCACAGCTTTAGTGTCACTGCGCTCCGCTAGAGTGACGCGCACGATGCCTATAATTCTCTCACTTTTCTAGTCAACGACCGGCCAGTCAAATGTTCGGCAGTAGCACGCGGCAACAATAACCATTGTTCACTGTTGATCAATAGCATGTTTGCTCTATTTATCGAAAGTCCTGTTCTGGCTGCCAGCTCGCTTGTCAGGTCTCCATTGTTGCGTCCAGCTAGGTTTCAAAAGCGAGTCGGTCAATGAGAAAAAAGAGAGAGCTACTGTATAACTATTGTCTTGAAGATAGAAACGTGAGAGCCAACTTCCGCTTAGAACCCCTAATCCTCATAAAACGGGCCCCCTACTGGGTGAGAAACACTTGAGTAGGCTTAGGATCAATCACATATCGCTCTCTTTGGTGATCACTGAGGATGAGTTGCCCATCGCAACTGTATCTTATTTTATTACGTCTCGGGGGACCTACTCTAATCCCGTTGTCTAATAATTACAGTTTCACACTTACTGCAGGGACCACAACAGAAACACAGGTTATCAGACAAATACACCGTACACTCAAATACGCAGGGCTGATGATCAAAGTGTCCTTAGTCCCCGAAATTAATTAACAACAGCTGTGGAGAAATCTATATAATGCCAATGGGAACTTAAACCCATGTGATGGTCAGCAGTAAGCACCCAATTGGATCATTTATTTCAAGTGAGGGTAGTTCAGAGCCTCTTGGGAGGGGAGAAAGTTCACTCTCTTCCACCCTCCCCCTCTGGCCATGGACTGACTACAGTATATAGCTTCTTTATTCAATTTATAGACAGAAATCCTTCCTTGACAGACAATCAGGTACGTGCAACCTACATAAATATCGATCCTCAAACCTACTGATCGCCTTGAGATACTGCACGTCTAGCCTTCATTTGCAACGAGCCATCGACATTGCCGAGCGATTCTTATCGTTTGAGTCGAACGTGATATTTGAAAGTAAATTATACGGCCCATCTCTATAAATAACAGTGCTGTGCGGGTGTTTCCCTGCAGTAAGCGACAAGTGCTATGGTGCGGTACAAATAACGTACTTAGAGTAATGCAGGAAACACAGGCAGGGATTCGATCCGTTCCGCCCTCTCTCCCGTTACCACTTTTTATATCCTGCCTATGCATCGACCTCTATGACCAGGTGTGTTAACCCAACACCATCTCAATCGGTGATCAGATCACGTACTGAATAATAAGGAACGTTTATGATTAGTGGAGTGGAAATTATTATCCATCCCGCTCTCTTCACTGTACTTTTCGCACCATTTACAGTATGTTGTTTCATTTGAGGGGCCTGGACATCATGGCCATTTATTCCCGTGTACTTGGGTGAGTTTGGAATTTTGTCACTTGTGTTAGTGAGATGGCTGTATTTGTAATTAAGGTGATGATTAGGAAGGAAGCGGCCGTGGCCTTAAGGTAGGAACCATCCCGGCATTTGCCTGGTGTAGAAGTGGAAAACTACGGAAAACCACTTCCAGGATGGCTAAGGTGAGAATCGAACCCACCTCTTCGCAGTTTTTCCTCACGAAGCTGAGTGGACCCCGTTCCAGGCCTCAGACCAGAATGAAATTTGTTGGCAGAGCTTGCAATCAAACCCGGACCTCCAGGTTGACAACCAAGAACGCTACCTACTAAAACAGGAAGTGGACATCACTATTTATCTGGGCAGTTACATGGTATGGTCGTGCTCGTTAAATCGTGCACCACGGCCGTAAGGGCAGTTGCAGGAAGTCCTGAGATCGTTGATTTGAATCCCGGCACTGATAGTGGCTATCTTGAGCGTGGTTTTCCCCGTTTTTTTCCACACTCCCTCCTGGCAAATGCCGGGATAGTACCTACTTCAAGTCCCGGGGCACCTACCTCAACCCTGTCCCTGATTCAGCTACACACACTACTACAGTCTTCACAGAAACACAGGTTATCAGACAAATTCAACACACATCCAACAACAAGGGGCTGATGACCAAGCTGTCCAGAGTTGTTAAACTGAATTAACAACTACCAGGGCCCACCTCGTTGCGTAGTGGCTAGCATTCTTGGCTGTCACATTTCATAATTCGGGTTCGATTCCCAGTTCTGCCAAGAAATTTAATTCTGGTCTGAGGGCTGGACAGGGTACACTCTGCATCGTGAGGCAAAACTGAGAAGATGTTGGTTCAATTCCTACCTCAACTATCCTAGAAGTGGTTTCCCCTGGTGTCCCACTTCTATTCCAGGCTAATGCCGGGATGCTTCCTCACTTGAGGCCACAGCCACCTCCTTCCCAATCCTCATCTGAATTACAAATACACACACTAATACAGACACCACAATGACACGGGTTGTAAGAAAAATTCTACATATATCATGATCATCATCATAATCATCATCAACAACATTTCTATATTGATATTCAAAACAAAACAGTGGAACTACTCAAGTTCAGAACTAGCTATTATCCTCTCATTTACACATTTTCGTCCCCATATCAATGTTCTGAAGTGTTAATATCTAACCAAGTAGTTTTCTAACATGGTGTAAGGCAGTAGCGTAGCCAGGATTTTAGTTTGGAGGGGGCCCATTATGTCCTCATCCATTAGTGCAGGAGTTCATATATTTTAGCCTATCTTCATTTATGAAAAAAGAAGGCTTATGAGATCTCCATATGTGTGTGTGTTTGCCCCCCCCCCCCCCCCTAATAAAATCTAAATGGCCAGAGAGATTTTACTGAAACTCGGTAAGGACATAGTACTACCTCGTCCAACCTCGACCATGCCTTTACAATTTTGATACGTTTCACCAATGCAACATGTGGGCCCTACGAAATATTTCACTGGCATTCTATATCTCCGCAACGGTAACAGATATCACCCTGAAATTTTGTACAGTGATAAAGGGTAGCCTACTGCTAAAAGTTTACCTAAGCGACTTTATAAAGCCTGTTAAGTACAGCTGAACATAGCGGCCAAGCGAATTTGAAACATTTTAATGGATACGTCACGCGATTTAACATCCGACCGCAGAGAACGGTAAATGTTTATACAAATTCTAATCTACTGACTCCTAATTTAGTTCAATTGTTTGCATAACTTCAAGATCGCGGCTGTGCAAAATTTTAAAATTAAACTTTTATTTCTTGTTTCCTAATCATGCCATCGAAGTGAAAGTTTGAATAATGAACCTACTCAATAATTTTCATCTAATAGTACATAACTGTATGGCCTACATACAGGGTGTATCTTAATTATACCGTCAAAAAAAATCAGGGACGCTCTGCGTGTTATGTAAAAGACGATGCCGCAATCGGATTGGCGGAGAAAATTTTTCCCTCCGAGAAAATGAGGTTACTTTGTTACTTCCGGGCGCGCGATTCAAATCTACGAACTCGCCGTATTTGCTGAGCCAGGCAGCAAGCCGCTGGCCACTGCTGTGCTTCAGGCAAGGGAAGGGAGTGTGATAGAAGGAGACAGAGATATGCTGGCGGGCATGCAGCAAGCCGAGGCGATCGAGGAAACTTGCGCATGCCCGCCAGCATATCTCTGTCACCTTCTATCATACTCCCTTCCATTGCTTGAAGCACAGCGGTGGTCAGCGGCTTGCTCTCTAGCTCAGCAAATAAAAACTCAATTTTAAAATTAAAATTAAACAATTGAATTTAATTAGATGCCAGTAGATTTTGTATGAACATTTACCGTACCAAGTTTCACTGCGTTCGGATAATTAAATCGCGAGTCAATTCTATTTAAATGTTATAACTTCGCCATGTTGTTATTGTGCTCACCAGGTTATTGAAAGTCCAATAGGTGAACTTATATTAATAGCCTCTGTCAGCATACAAAATTTCAGTTTGATTGCTGCAATAGATTCGTAGATATTGAGAACCGTCTAATCATTACGGATGTTCGCGATGTTGGATTGTTATATAGGCTATGTAGGAAATGGAAGATTGTAGTCTTACGTGACCATTAATCTCGAGACCATAAGCCACGAGACCTCCATTTTACGTGGAATCCGAACCACAGGGCATGGCATTTCACTTTGAAAATCTCACATGCATTGACCGGGAATAGAACCCGGTCAGCCGTGGTGAGAGGCCAACAGCTTGATCGTTGCGCCACCACGCCTCTGCTATATACAGGATGTATCTTAATTATACAGACAAAAAAAAAACAGGGACGCTCTGCGTGTTATGTAAAAGACGATACCGCAATCGGATTGGCGATCGAAGTGAACGTTTGAATATTTTTTTTGTGTGACTTCCTGAGAGGCCGAGTGCAGGTCTTTTATGTCGACACCCGTGCGTGACCTGCGCGTCGGGATGAGAGATGGAATGGATGAAGATGAATGAAACTGGGCAAGGATGTGGAAGGAAGCGGCCATCGCCTATCAGAAGGTACCGTCCCAGCATTTGTCTGGTGTTGAAAATGGGAAGCCATGGAAAACCATTTCAAGGACGGCCGACGGTGGGGCTCGAACCCACGCGTCTACCTAGTCAGCAGAGAACTTCGCCCCATGGCCTAACGATGCGCTTTAGCGAGCTTAGCTACCAGTTTTGGTTGTTGAATAATGAACGTACGCAATAATCTTCATCTAATGGTGCATAACTCTATGGCCTACATACAGAACAAACCAACATGGCGTTTCTTTTCATAGGTGGGAGAATGTTTTAATAAAGAAAACCAATAGGATATATGAAAATAGGCTATATAGTTCTTGACGGAACTACTTGTTCTGATTATAAGTACTTTCGGGTTCACGTTTAGCTTAGGACAAAAATCTTCAGTCTGTTCATGTCTGTCTGAATTCCGCCCTTCGTTGCTTTGTTTTAAGGCAGCTCACAGCTGTGTCAGTGTCTATATTCGTCTCTGTCGCTCAGATTTTCAATTATCAGTTATCAGAATACTACTATTATGGCATATCCACACGTTTCAGTTCAGAATGTTCTTTACATTAATACCGCACTATGTCTTGGTGTTTCTTAAATAGTTTATTTACCAGAAATATTTTTAGTTAATTGAATGAATATGTCCTAAAAACGATCAGGAGTAGATAACAGGAAGAAGGGACGCATAAAGGCATCAAACAAAGAAGGTACGTTGCAAAACATTTAGGTCTATTATTGTTAGTCTAATTATTACAGTGCTGTTTTAAGGTAAGCCTAACGGTCGCCATGGACCTCATTCTTGTTTCTATTATTATTATTATTATTATTCCGACGAAACTGTAAGACCCATTAAATAAAAATAAATAAATAAATAAATACGAACCTTAAAAAGAATTGAATAACTTAACATTCTATCAGTGAGCAATGCGTCTTTCTCGTGCACAGAAAATTATTTGTAAAAGCCGTGCCTATATAATGAAATGGGGACCTCAATTTTCTACACCTACAATAAAAACGTTTCATAACTTACCTAAGATGTATCCAGTTTTGCTTATTTATGTCAAAGCGGTCGATCTTCTAAACACTCGCTAATGTGACAAAAGGAAGAAAGAAAAGAGCGACTATCAAACAACTCTCGACTCTTCCCCAATACTAGTCTACCACTTAGAAACTGTATCTCTCTTCTCGCACAGACACAAAACCACCGTAAATCGCGACAGTGGCGACAATCAACCACGCTGTGCCACTATTGTAACCTGGGACATTTTAACACAGCTATTTCCAGGAAATAGAAATTAAAAGTTGACAAGAGAGTGTACGCTGACAAGCTTACTGGGCCCCTCAGAGAAGTCTCTTGCTAATTGGAAATCTCCTAACTTCTTGGTAGACTTTTGTCATCATCACCTGTTTGTATCCCCAGTACTGAAGCACCTACTGTTCCTGGAAAATCTCCCCACGTCACAATCCTAATTGCTACCCTGTTATTTCAGCTCCTCCAAGCAGTGCAGAGACGGAAATGATGACTGGCTGAGCAGAAATTGTTGGTACATTCTTTGTCAACGCAAGTACTGTATTTAACATTTCGTTGTAGATTCTAAATTTGTGGTTTGAGCCGTAAGAAAATATGAAGGCTTATGCCCACCCCGATTTCTGTTTTTTTTTTTGGGGGGGGGGAGGGGCGGCCCCTCTGCTCCCCCCCTCCCTCTGGCTACGCCACTGGTGTAAGGCAGTCATGGGCAAAGTACGGCCCGTGGGCCAAGTACGGCTCTTGAGCTAGTCTAATCCGGCCCACGAAGTGGTTTCGAATTATACTACCTACAATTACACATACGTCATATTTTCTGTTCTGTGTACCTAGAAGTGATGAACTGATTCAATCTCATTGTGTTGTTACGAATGCTAGACAGCTTCGTCGCCCCGCGCGTGGCTCAGTCCGTCCCAGGCTATCCTGACTGTGTGTTGCCAGCGATTTGCGCAACATTGAAGACAGGCAGTACAAAAGAGACCGTCTCGAATATTCGTGGCCCTACTGGTGTTGGAATTCTCGAGAAGGTGTGAACCTTGGTCAATTCTGGAAACATCCATCGAGTCACCAGCCTCGCTATATAAAGCGGCCTCGCCAGCGAGGGAGGACAGTGTTTTTGAGCGAGTGCGACAATAGTTAGTGACGTCACGTGCGAAACCCAAGTAATGCTATTGCATGCGGTGCAGTGCTGTGTGGATTGCGAAACGCAGTGGACTGTTTTCCTAGCCTGCAGACGGCGAGACATTGTACATTCAGAACAAGTGAGTGTGGCTTGTTTACTTGAGGGAGAGTGCCGTTACTTCTAGCCGAGGACACGGACCTCATTACGGTAGGATTAACTGCATAACTGAGTGAAAAGGTGAGTCGAGCTCCATAGAGGCAGCTTCTGTAAGACAGCTAATTGCTTGTATCTGTTTATTGTGTGGTGAACTGTAACTTGCTAAGACCTGCAATAAAACTACTATTTCTTTAAAAGGACCACTGTGTTGTGCTTCTACCCACCGTAATCCAGTTAACGAACTTGCCATTAGGGGTGGCACGGACCAGTATCTATGCGTTTTGTGTACGTAATCGAGTTGCAGCTAGAACTGATTGAGTTACAATGTAACAATGAATTGAAGCAACCATTCTTCAACGTTTCAAAATTGAGTTCTACAAGGCACTACCAAAATGAAGCTTCCCAAACTTGGAATCTCATTCATAGAAGATAACTGTCATGTTTGCATATTCCTATATCTGTGAACAGGTGTTTTCTACAATGAAGCTTCGCAAAAATAGCGTTAGAAATAGATTAACAGACCACCATTTAGCTGCGCTACTATGAATCAGCTCATCCCAGTTTCAACCAGATTATGAAGAACTTTTAGAAGCACAGTTACAGTTTCACGTGTCACGTACTCATTCCTCTTCTAACAAACAATGAAGGTGTGTTCTTTTCACCTAGACTTTCTACTATTGTAGCATATAAGTTTTGTTTGATTTAAAATTCAGGAATATAAAGTTTATATTCTATCTATAATAGTACATTATGCAACGAGCCTATAATGGCAATAATTAAGACACGAGTATGTTTATAAAATGAGCGAATGCGAGTTTTATAATTTCTATACGAGTGTCTTAATTACCATTATAGGCGAGTTGCATACGACTGTTTATGTTCGACGATAATTATTATAACTATTTTCATAAATATTCATAAATATATGTCGAGATTTCGCCAGTTTTATGTACTGAACAGAGTGCATGTGACGCAGAGAATACCTTGTATTTGACCATAGCCTCCTGGAATACCTCACTATGACTCTAGGGCATGCAGTGAAATTTAAATTAGAAGGCCTTGGAACTCAGCGCAGCTGCAATGCTATCCTTACCTAATTGGTCAAACAACTGTTTCTTGAGCTCTGATTGGTGGGAGAAACTGTCCCATAATGAAAACTTGTACTATAATGAGCCTCATTATAGTACCGTTTTCTGGCATATAATATTTACATTTCGCCTTGGTCGAACATAAACATGTGTTATTTTCTTTTCGGCCCGCCTAGATTATTTTGTATTGCATCTGGCCCTGCCCATGTCTGGTGTAGCGGCTGCCATTATTGACTGACATCGTGGAGATCCGGGTTGGTTTCCCATCTCAGTCATTCTAGAAGTGGTTCTTCATAGTTTCCCCACTTCTACTACAGGATAATGCTGGGGTGGCTCCTAATTTAATGCCACAGTCGCTGCATTGTAAAGCATCAGTGTCTTCATAATATCGCTGCAGAGTAGGCTTTCAGTCTATTATTGTGATTTTAAACTGCTCATCTGCTGTGTTAGTGGTAATTTCATGTGAACTGAAGGGTAAAAGATATTGTAACGCTTCTTTCTTCATGGAGCCATTGTGTGCTGGCTGGGAGTAAGTCGTCCTGGTTGCCCCACTCGGGTTGCAGGGGGACGGGTAGGGGAGTCATTACGCCACTTACGCCAGGGCAGCGCTCGGGTTACGGGAACCTGTTTTGTAAGCCGCTACTGCTAAAAGGTTTGGACAGTTTAGGGGGCCATGCTTCCCAACCAAACCGCTTTTCACACTTGCCCTGTTAATATCAAATAGCGTTGACATTTTCGTTTAAGAAGATTCCGCTTCACCTGCCATCTAGATGTAGTCTTGTGGGTTTCATTTTACAATGTATAACACGAAACCCAAAATATGGGAGTCAATAAACGGTTAGGTTATTATGGACATGAAGTTAGTTAATCCCTTTCTCATTCAATACAAACACATTATCGTGTGAAAGCACGTTTGAAATATGTATCACCTGAACCTAATATAAGGCAGATTAGAATTAATTGGACAAATTAATCCAAGGTGCATTTTGCTTTTTCCCTCCCCGGGAATAATAAAAATAACAAGAAGTTCCGTGACGAACTAAAGAGCCTACTTTTCTTAAAATTTAAGATTCATGCCAATCTATATAGACCTATCTAGAAAAATAGCGAAACTAAGTTGGTAATATTGGCTTTCACGGCCGGTGAATTAAAACTCAGCAATTCTTCTAGGTTTGTGCCGTGTCTTGTGTGGGGTTTCGCCTAGGACACCAAGCTAGGCTCATCGGCGGGCTCTTGGTGTCCCCGCCCGGACCCCCACAGGAGTGACGAACTGCGCGCCACCTCCCTTTATATAAGGTGCAACTGCACCACTTGACTACGAGAACTAAAAGTTCAAGCAGCCTTAACCTCCCTATGAAGGCTTCCAAAAAGATGGTATATTGGCTTTCACGGCCGGTGAATTAAAACTCAGCAATTCTTCTAGGTTTGTGCCGTGTCTTGTGTGGGGTTTCGCCTAGGACACCAAGCTAGGCTCATCGGCGGGCTCTTGGTGTCCCCGCCCGGACCCCCACAGGAGTGACGAACTGCGCGCCACCTCCCTTTATATAAGGTGCAACTGCACCACTTGACTACGAGAACTAAAAGTTCAAGCAGCCTTAACCTCCCTATGAAGGCTTCCAAAAAGATGGTATATTGGCTTTCACGGCCGGTGAATTAAAACTCAGCAATTCTTCTAGGTTTGTGCCGTGTCTTGTGTGGGGTTTCGCCTAGGACACCAAGCTAGGCTCATCGGCGGGCTCTTGGTGTCCCCGCCCGGACCCCCACAGGAGTGACGAACTGCGCGCCACCTCCCTTTATATAAGGTGCAACTGCACCACTTGACTACGAGAACTAAAAGTTCAAGCAGCCTTAACCTCCCTATGAAGGCTTCCAAAAAGATGGTATAATGGCTTTCACGGCCGGTGAATTAAAACTCAGCAATTCTTCTAGGTTTGTGCCGTGTCTTGTGTGGGGTTTCGCCTAGGACACCAAGCTAGGCTCATCGGCGGGCTCTTGGTGTCCCCGCCCGGACCCCCACAGGAGTGACGAACTGCGCGCCACCTCCCTTTATATAAGGTGCAACTGCACCACTTGACTACGAGAACTAAAAGTTCAAGCAGCCTTAACCTCCCTATGAAGGCTTCCAAAAAGATGGTATATTGGCTTTCACGGCCGGTGAATTAAAACTCAGCAATTCTTCTAGGTTTGTGCCGTGTCTTGTGTGGGGTTTCGCCTAGGACACCAAGCTAGGCTCATCGGCGGGCTCTTGGTGTCCCCGCCCGGACCCCCACAGGAGTGACGAACTGCGCGCCACCTCCCTTTATATAAGGTGCAACTGCACCACTTGACTACGAGAACTAAAAGTTCAAGCAGCCTTAACCTCCCTATGAAGGCTTCCAAAAAGATGGTATATTGGCTTTCACGGCCGGTGAATTAAAACTCAGCAATTCTTCTAGGTTTGTGCCGTGTCTTGTGTGGGGTTTCGCCTAGGACACCAAGCTAGGCTCATCGGTGGGCTCTTGGTGTCCCCGCCCGGACCCCCACAGGAGTGACGAACTGCGCGCCACCTCCCTTTATATAAGGTGCAACTGCACCACTTGACTACGAGAACTAAAAGTTCAAGCAGCCTTAACCTCCCTATGAAGGCTTCCAAAAAGATGGTATATTGGCTTTCACGGCCGGTGAATTAAAACTCAGCAATTCTTCTAGGTTTGTGCCGTGTCTTGTGTGGGGTTTCGCCTAGGACACCAAGCTAGGCTCATCGGCGGGCTCTTGGTGTCCCCGCCCGGACCCCCACAGGAGTGACGAACTGCGCGCCACCTCCCTTTATATAAGGTGCAACTGCACCACTTGACTACGAGAACTAAAAGTTCAAGCAGCCTTAACCTCCCTATGAAGGCTTCCAAAAAGATGGTATATTGGCTTTCACGGCCGGTGAATTAAAACTCAGCAATTCTTCTAGGTTTGTGCCGTGTCTTGTGTGGGGTTTCGCCTAGGACACCAAGCTAGGCTCATCGGCGGGCTCTTGGTGTCCCCGCCCGGACCCCCACAGGAGTGACGAACTGCGCGCCACCTCCCTTTATATAAGGTGCAACTGCACCACTTGACTACGAGAACTAAAAGTTCAAGCAGCCTTAACCTCCCTATGAAGGCTTCCAAAAAGATGGTATATTGGCTTTCACGGCCGGTGAATTAAAACTCAGCAATTCTTCTAGGTTTGTGCCGTGTCTAGTGTGGGGTTTCGCCTAGGACACCAAGCTAGGCTCATCGGCGGGCTCTTGGTGTCCCCGCCCGGACCCCCACAGGAGTGACGAACTGCGCGCCACCTCCCTTTATATAAGGTGCAACTGCACCACTTGACTACGAGAACTAAAAGTTCAAGCAGCCTTCACCTCCCTATGAAGGCTTCCAAAAAGATGGTATATTGGCTTTCACGGCCGGTGAATTAAAACTCAGCAATTCTTCTAGGTTTGTGCCGTGTCTTGTGTGGGGTTTCGCCTAGGACACCAAGCTAGGCTCATCGGCGGGCTCTTGGTGTCCCCGCCCGGACCCCCACAGGGACACCAAGAGCCCGCCGATGAGCCTAGCTTGGTGTCCTAGGCGAAACCCCACACAAGACACGGCACAAACCTAGAAGAATTGCTGAGTTTTAATTCACCGGCCGTGATAGCCAATATACCTTCTTTTTGGAAGCCTTCATAGGGAGGTTAAGGCTGCTTGAACTTTTAGTTCTCGTAGTCAAGTGGTGCAGTTGCACCTTATATAAAGGGAGGTGGCGCGCAGTTCGTCACTCCTGTGGGGGTCCGGGCGGGGACACCAAGAGCCCGCCGATGAGCCTAGCTTGATGTCCTAGGCGAAACCCCACACAAGACACGGCACAAACCTAGAAGAATTGCTGAGTTTTAATTCACCGGCCGTGAAAGCCAATATACCATCTTTTTGGAAGCCTTCATAGGGAGGTTAAGGCTGCTTGAACTTTTAGTTCTCGTAGTCAAGTGGTGCAGTTGCACCTTATATAAAGGGAGGTGGCGCGCAGTTCGTCACTCCTGTGGGGGTCCGGGCGGGGACACCAAGAGCCCGCCGATGAGCCTAGCTTGGTGTCCTAGGCGAAACCCCACACAAGACACGGCACAAACCTAGAAGAATTGCTGAGTTTTAATTCACCGGCCGTGAAAGCCAATATACCATCTTTTTGGAAGCCTTCATAGGGAGGTTAAGGCTGCTTGAACTTTTAGTTCTCGTAGTCAAGTGGTGCAGTTGCACCTTATATAAAGGGAGGTGGCGCGCAGTTCGTCACTCCTGTGGGGGTCTGGGCGGGGACACCTAGAGCCCGCCGATGAGCCTAGCTTGGTGTCCTAGGCGAAACCCCACACAAGACACGGCACAAACCTAAAAGAATTGCTGAGTTTTAATACACCGGCCGAGAAAGCCAATATACCATCTTTTTGGAAGCCTTCATAGGGAGGTTAAGGCTGCTTGAACTTTTAGTTCTCGTAGTCAAGTGGTGCAGTTGCACCTTATATAAAGGGAGGTGGCGCGCAGTTCGTCACTCCTGTGGGGGTCCGGGCGGGGACACCAAGAGCCCGCCGATGAGCCTAGCTTGGTGTCCTAGGCGAAACCCCACACAAGACACGGCACAAACCTAGAAGAATTGCTGAGTTTTAATTCACCGGCCGTGAAAGCCAATATACCATCTTTTTGGAAGCCTTCATAGGGAGGTTAAGGCTGCTTGAACTTTTAGTTCTCGTAGTCAAGTGGTGCAGTTGCACCTTATATAAAGGGAGGTGGCGCGCAGTTCGTCACTCCTGTGGGGGTCCGGGCGGGGACACCAAGAGCCCGCCGATGAGCCTAGCTTGGTGTCCTAGGCGAAACCCCACACAAGACACGGCACAAACCTAGAAGAATTGCTGAGTTTTAATTCACCGGCCGTGAAAGCCAATATACCATCTTTTTGGAAGCCTTCATAGGGAGGTTAAGGCTGCTTGAACTTTTAGTTCTCGTAGTCAAGTGGTGCAGTTGCACCTTATATAAAGGGAGGTGGCGCGCAGTTCGTCACTCCTGTGGGGGTCTGGGCGGGGACACCAAGAGCCCGCCGATGAGCCTAGCTTGGTGTCCTAGGCGAAACCCCACACAAGACACGGCACAAACCTAAATGAATTGCTGAGTTTTAATACACCGGCCGAGAAAGCCAATATACCATCTTTTTGGAAGCCTTCATAGGGAGGTTAAGGCTGCTTGAACTTTTAGTTCTCGTTGTCAAGTGGTGCAGTTGCACCTTATATAAAGGGAGGTGGCGCGCAGTTCGTCACTCCTGTGGGGGTCCGGGCGGGGACACCAAGAGCCCGCCGATGAGCCTAGCTTGGTGTCCTAGGCGAAACCCCACACAAGACACGGCACAAACCTAGAAGAATTGCTGAGTTTTAATTCACCGGCCGTGAAAGCCAATATACCATCTTTTTGGAAGCCTTCATAGGGAGGTTAAGGCTGCTTGAACTTTTAGTTCTCGTAGTCAAGTGGTGCAGTTGCACCTTATATAAAGGGAGGTGGCGCGCAGTTCGTCACTCCTGTGGGGGTCCGGGCGGGGACACCAAGAGCCCGCCGATGAGCCTAGCTTGGTGTCCTAGGCGAAACCCCACACAAGACACGGCACAAACCTAGAAGAATTGCTGAGTTTTAAGTTGGTAATATCGAAATTTCTAATTAGTTCGAAATATACCTGTAGCCTAATAGAACACTACAGTTGGCAGCCCTGGTAACTGAATATATTGTTAGTTCCATCTCTTAAGATACAGAATACAATATTTGGTTGAATTCCAATGGATAGCATGGACGTTACATGCAGTTAGACATTGGATCTATCAGCGTGCGTAAAATCATATTGGCAACAATGTCGCGAATGCGTTGGTCAGAAATAATCTGAAATATTATGATCTCTTGCTGTGCCAATTTTGGATGAAATCCATTTGTTAGTATAGAAGTTACATGTATTTGAAAATTGGACCTATCAACAGGCTTAGAGTTATGTTGGCAGCACTGACGTATATTAGTTTCTCATAATTAATCTAGAATGTTAGGTACTACACTTGTGCAAAGTGTAAAGCTGTTGGCTTACATACTTTCTGCTATATTAATATTTGGGTAAAAAAATAGAGACAGCATTTATTAACAGTTGGCAGCCCTGGTTGCTGTTAAGAATAAGCATAGTCATATCTGTTATGGTACACATAGCACATAGGAAATTTGGTTGAAATCCAATTGATATTATATAACTTACATGTATTTAAAAATTGGTCCTATCAGCAGTCTTAGAATCATGTTGGTAGCACTGATGTACATAAGTTACTCCAAATTAATCTAGAATGCCAGGTACTATACGTGTGCATAGTTTAAAGCTGTCGGCTTCCATACTTTCTGATATATTGATATTTGGATAAAAGAATAGAGATAACATTTATTGACAGTTGGCCGCCCTGGTGGCTCTTAAGAATACGCTCAGTCATATCTGTTTATGTACACATATTACATACAAAATTTGGTTGAAATCCAATTGATAGTATAGAAGTTATATGCATTTAAAATTAGACCTATCAGCAGGCTTAGAATCATTTTGGCAACACTGCCATGCATGGCCTCCAGGAAATTAAACTGAAATATTATTATCTATACGTTTGCCAATTTTGAAATAGCTCCCATTCATACCTTCCGAGATATCCAACATGGAGCTCAAATTTCAATTGCGATTTTTCAGCAGTTGGTAGCACTGACATCATTTTCAAATATGGCCGTGAGATATTCAGGTATAGATCTTTACTCCTACCAAATTTCGTTTTGATTGCTACAGCCGTTTAGGAGTTGATAGGGGGGGACACACACACAGCCAGACAGACAGAAGGACAGACAGACAGACAGAAGGACAGACAGACAGACAGACAGACACACATTTGCCCGATCTCATAAGACTACTTTTTCCTCATTTTTGCAAAATGTGAAAAGTAGGCTAAAAATGCTAAATTGGAATCTGAGCCAAGGAGACTGAGAGGGTCTCTACCAGAAGCACGAAAGAAGGCACTGATCGATGGACTCGAGAAATATTGCGAGGATGTGAAGGCAGGTAGAAGAATACGATCTTGTTACAAATGACATTGATTGTTAACATTATGCAGTCCATAGTGGCTCAATTCAAATGTAAAATAATAATAATAATAATAATAATAATAATAATAATAATAATAACTTCTTTCATCCAGTCTCTAACTGAATTTGGCACAGATATTGCTGCAAAATAAATTGTTGAATGGAGTTATGCTACATACCGCAAGTTGTGCAAATTAAGTGTCGGCTGGTGTGACATCAATGAAACACAGGATCTACGAGTATAAATTGTAACCTTAGTTTACTAGCACAGCTAGTTGCTCTCGCCCCTCCTGTCACAGTGAGTATTTATGCATTTCTATACTGCTTGCATGTGCTCAACTTTGGTGAATTGCGTAAATATTTAACACGAAGAGGTCGATTAAGATCTGACAGTTCCAATGCAGGTTAAGGATAACTCGTCTCATGCTCTTTCGATATCAGCTTCAAAAGAGTCGGCAAAATTTACAAGAAACGATTACTAGACTATTAATCATTTAGGGTAGGTAGGACTCTTCAGCCGTAGTGAAGGCAACCTGCCTAGGGGATGAAAACCCTGAAATCAAACTCATTGCAGCAGCGTCTGTCCCGCAGCGGACGGCTGCTAACGACGTCTGTTCCCCATGTTAGGGGCGGTCGAAATCATATCCTGGCCGTAGGTATAAAAGGCACACCATCATCATGATGAGATCAAATAAGAAAAGTGGAAATAAAAGGCCGCTACCCGAGGAGCGTCGGGGCACCCTTGGTGCCATCGCTGGGGGTGACAGCATACAAGCCGGTGGTGATCAGGAGC
Organism: Meconema thalassinum; assembly: GCA_946902985.2. NCBI lineage: Eukaryota > Metazoa > Arthropoda > Insecta > Orthoptera > Tettigoniidae > Meconema > Meconema thalassinum. The sequence goes on along the minus strand of OX336388.2, from coordinate 1,377,761,634 downwards.
TGAACAGGCGAGCCCTGATCGGGGAACACCCCGAACATGTTACAGCCGATGTTGATAGCAGCATCCTAACAGCATTCAACGCTACAACTGCTCCTAGTGTTTCTTCTGATACTCAGGAGACCACAAGAGCAGGCAAACCGAGAAAGCGCATGAAATGGACAAATGAAATGAATATGTACATCATGCGTTCATATTATCAGATAACGAATATGGAAACTGACACTACTGCATATAGACAGAAGTTGCACGCTGCATTCTGCCAGAAATTCCCTGATATTAATGTTACGGAACAGAGAATAGCAGATCAGCGCCGTGCTATAGTTTTGAAGAAACTTATCCCAGAACATTACCTCAAGCTGCTAATGGTTGACGTAGCTGCCGACAATACTCATACCTCTGTAGACGAATCCATAGATGAGGAGAGTACACGTTTGGTCAATGAACAAAGGCACACGATCATCGTTCAGATGACAAAGATGTAAGAATATCACCGGAAGCACTCGGAGATCCAGTGCGGAAACAACTCGAAGATGAATTTGGGAAGGCTCTCATAGAATTTGAAGGGACTGATCCAATAGAGCGGCCCATGATCACGAACCAACATTGCTCTAAGAAACTTGCTACCGCTGTTGTAACAATGAACGACATTCTCTCTCAGCATCTGTCCCAGAAATCATATTGTTTCAACCATGTTCAGATTGCAATTTACGCTGAAGCGATAGCTGTGATACGAGTGACAGGAGGTAGATTAAGGCGACCTAAATATACGTCAGGTCGACAGAAGAAGATGCCAGCTTGGGAGATACGTTTACGAAAGTCTGTTGATGAACTAAGAGTAAATATCGGAAGAATGCATCAGTATGTTGCAGGCAATAGAAGTAAGAAGGTTGTTCAATGTGTTAAAATGTTGAGCCATACGAAGAGTAAACATGCAAAGTATAATCCTCCGAACTGTAGCCCCCTTGAGATCCTAGACACATTAAAGCAACAACTTGAGGCAAAGGCACAGAGATTACGTCGATATAAAGAATCGAACGAACGAAAGCAACTGAACAAGCTATTTGTTACCAATGAGAAACGGTTCTATAGGAATCTTGACGATCCTGGAACTCAAATGGGCAGTTCACCGCAAAAAGAAGAGGTAGAGAATTTCTGGTCATCCCTATGGTCGAATGCTGGAGATTATAACAGCAGCGCTAAATGGATTACGGAGGAGGAGGTGAGAATGTCAGAAATTGACACGATGAGTGACTCTTCGGTATCAACTGAAGATGTGACCCGTGTGGTTAAGGAGACCCAAAATTGGAAAGCGGTAGGACCAGACAACCTCCACAACTTTTGGATCAAACGTTTCACTTGTACTCATGAGCATCTTGCCCGCTGCTACTCAGATTTCATCCAAAATCCACAGCTTATCCCCTCTTACTTGATGCGAGGTAAAACATACTGAACCCTTGCAAAGAAGCTTATGAGACTCAGTTTCGGGGGGTGTGACAGTCCATATCGTAAGTTGTTGTCAAAGCGCTTCATTAACATGCAGGGTAACATATAACAAAATAACATGCAGGAAAAAGTGAAGCCAGGGTTAAAAACAATGAATTTAATAACAAATCACCTAACTATACAAAAGAATTAACAAAACAAACTCCCAAAAGACTCCCACTTAAAAATAATGTGCCAAAACTAGGCCAAATCTCTGGAGAGATTAATACACGGACAAAGTGTCCTAAAGAAAATCAACAAAAGTGACAACGTATGCGCGTGTGCCGTTCTGCATGCTTCACGATGTGTACAATCGAATGCATGATTCGTCATCATCCAGAATAAACATTCAGACAACGAATCCACATTGCTTAGAGCTAGACAGACGCGGGGAACAACTATACAACACTTAAACTAAACCGACACTTCCTATACTTAAAATATACAACACGATAATTTCCGAGTGAAATTGGAATCAAACTGCCGTAGCAAAAACATTACTGCCTAAAAAACATAGGACTTCTCACACAAATCAAAACAAGTAAGTTAACACGTGACCAATAAAAAAATACACAATGACCGCCGTTATATTTACAAGTAAACTACCACTACACCATACGGGTGTGCCATACTAATATTACATGAATTGAGTCATAAACAAGATCAATAGGCTCAAAGCCAACATTTACATTATTAACACAAAAATCTATCCATACAACATGCAATAATCCGTCACACACATGGCGAACTCCCCAATTAATTATGGTTCCAAAATAACCATCACAATGAACAGGTTTGCTACTTGAAAGCTTAAAGGGGCCAGTCGGAACAACAGGACTGCCTATCAAAATAAGTCACTAGGCGAGACAGGCGATTTGTGGAAATCTGCATATCTGACAACCCACGTGTCACAAAAACCTCGACCTCCAAAGGTAAGGGATCGAATCTCGAAGAAGCGTGCCCCAAAGCACAATAATACGTGTGTGTGTGTCAGAACCAAATATCCCGGCATTTCCACTAAGAAATCCAAGAACCAGCATAATGGACAAGTAACAGCGGTCTCCCTAGAGCACCCTGCCTTTCCATCAAAATACAACAACAACAAAAATACGAGGGCGGTAGGACCTCTACCCCTCTTCACGTAGAATCAACACACACACCTGACACAATAACACACACAGAATCACACGTATGGGTTTGACAGACCCTGAAATAAAAAGATATAAATATTTTCCACTTGCTGGCGCCACCGTTCCACGCCGTGACTAATTAACCTGAAAAGGACTCCAAAAAAATCTATCAAATTAGAACGAAGGTGTTCTACAATTACATCTTAAATCGTTGCACTTGGCAACCCTAATATGAATAATAACCTGTTCAGCAAACATCTTACAGTAATTACCTCCCTTTCCTATCACAAATATGAACTTTAATAAAGCACCACTTATCGAATGTAACGGGTTTCGCATTTGCATGGATAAACATCACGTACACGCGCCGTGCACATTAAATATGACTCCAAGAAAAATATAATACACAACAAACACTTTGGCCACGCGCCAACGCACATTTAAAGCATTTAGTGCCGGTACAAAGAAAAACACTCTAAAACACAAAAGGAAAATGAACTATTTACAAAAGTTCCCCCGCTAATCTAACTACATAATTGAATAATCAATTGTTGTACATCACCGTCTCAGCTTGCAGAACATTATGACATCCATCTCAGCCCATTTCCCTATGGAAAAATTAGCACTCCATAGTCGTCTTCGTTGAAGCGTCGGACATCATCCCAACTCCTGGCCACACGTTGGACATCTTGGTGTAGTCTCTTTGGAAGAAAAGTTCAATGATATTATAATTTGACCTGGCTATAATCGCTTGTGGGTTACTAAATTCGCCCACAAATAGTCCTATGCGATTAATTACGTAGACTTTCCCTATATATCGCTCACACACGCGCAATACACACATGAAAAATACACTTAAAAATTTACAGGAAATACACACTTCGAGTTCATCGTCACTGACTCGTCAATACAAGTTTTAAAGTCTGACTGACTCACAGTCGCTATCTCGCTCGGTAATCTCTGCTCCGCTTTGCTTGACCTTCGCTCGGGTGAGCGCTAATTAGAACGTTTACAAGTCTTGCCCCTAAGAGCTGAAAATAGTCGTCTTTAAGATAATATTACAAGTTTCAAATCATCACGTACGCTGGCGTGAAATTAGCTTACAGAGCTCACAAAGTGTTATACTTCAAAATAATTAAGAGCGTTAAAAATCGTGACACAAACGGGCGTGAAGTCAGCCCTCCAGAGCTCCAAAACGAATGACTTCGAATAATCTTATAGCGTTAAAATCGCTATGCAAACGGGCGTGAAGTTAGCTCACAGAGCTCGCACACAGAAAGACATCGAACAGCTTCTCGTCGAACAATTTATTAGAAACTGACAGGGTACGGAAGAGTGGGATGGATTTAGAAAAATTTTCCAGAGTTTTCATCTCACACAGATGGGACTAGAGTCAATCTTCATCAAATAAATCAAACGTCTCATCGCACTCGTGCGGAGATAATTCCAATCGGCGGTTCTTTAGATAATCAATTCCGCGCGATTTTTACCACTGACGCCATCCATCGCGTGATCTTGGCGTGGTCTCTCCTGATTAGGTGATTCAATCGTAGGTCGGTTGTAAGTAACTCGTGACCATCCCTTTATGTTTCCAATTCTGGTGCAAGTTGTTACACAATTTGGCCTTGAACTCAAGTTTACCAGGCCGTTCTTCAAGAATAGCTACAAGCTCTACTTATGTGGCAATCATTGCGACACGCTACCTTGCCTTTATCCTTGTCACCTTCACAATTACTGCCTGGGCTGCAGTAATAATAATAATAAATTATGAATACTTATTTATCGTAGATCAATAATGGTTCAATACCTTCTGCCAAAAGGTGATAGAACTAATGATCCTTCCAAATATCGACCTATCACCTGTCTGTGCACCCTGTATAAGATATTTACATCTTGCATTGCACGTAAGATTTGTGAACACATAAATCTTAATAACATCCTGGCTGAAGAGCAGAAGGGGTGCATGAAGAAATCTCAAGGTTGCAAAGAGCAACTTGTAATCGATGCAGTTACTATGGAACAAGCAGGAAAGATGATGCGTAACCTCTACATGACCTTTATTGATTACAAGAAAGCTTTTGATTCAGTGCCACATTCCTGGTTAATCCAAATCCTGAAGATATATAAAGTTGATCCTGCCATCATTATAAGTCTGCAACATATGATGTCCCATTGGGGGACCAATTTATTAATGTCTAATGGAGACACATGTATAGAATCGGGATTTATTCAAATCAAAAGAGGTATCTTTCAGGGTGACAGCTTGAGCCCTCTATGGTTCTGTTTGGCGCTCAATCCACTATCATCATTGCTGAACAATGCAAAGTGTGGTTTTCCAATTAAGCACCATGGTATAGTCAAATACAAAATTTCTCATTTGATGTATATGGATGACATTAAACTATATGCATCCTCTGAGAAACACATCGACAATCTAATTGCAATTACTGCTTCATTTTCTTCTGATATTGGAATGTCCTTCGGATTAGATAAGTGTCGCACCCTCACCATTCGGCGTGGAAAATTCGAGGCCCGAGCATTTCAACTTGATGACGGTTGTTTCATAACGCCTATGGAAGGTAATGAGACCTACAAATATCTTGGTCTCCTGCAATCTAATCGAATTGATCATAAAGGTATTAAAGATAGAACCATAGCTATCTACAATCAACGCCTTAACAAGATATTAAAATCAAAGTTGAATGGAAAGAACACTTTTAAGGCTATTAATACCTATGCTATTCCTGCTCTGACATATACTTTCGGTATTATCAAATGGACGCAGACTGACTTGGAGAACATCCTAATTAGGACACGTACCATCTTAACAAAACACAGATGTCTCCACCCTAAGTCAGCTGTTGAGCGATTGACAATCCTGCGTCAAAGAGGTGGACGAGGGCTCACGGACATTATCCAATTGCATGCAAGGCAAGTGAGGAACCTTCAGAGATATTTTCTGGGAAGACATGACTCTCCCATACATCAAGCCGCTGTGAAGGCAGATGACAAGTGCACACCGCTGGATCTTCTTCACGTAAGGGATATACAGTTAGCCACTGATGAGGAATGTTCAGCCATCAAGCTTCAGCAGTGGACGCAGAAAGCTCTGCACGGTCGTCATCCGTATGATCTCAACCAGAAACATGTCGACATTGATGCGTCGAACAGCTGGTTGACTCATGCTGACCTATTCACTGAGACTGAAGGATTCATGGTTGCAATCCAGGATCAAGTTGTGGCTACCAAAAACTACCTGAAATATATAGTTAACTCAAATATTCAGGATGATAAATGCAGAAGATGCCAACTAGAACCGGAAACAATTCAACATATCACAGGAGGCTGCCAAGCAATCTCCTGTACTGATTACATGAAAAGGCACAACCAAGTGGCCAAAATAATGCACCAACACCTTGCTCAAAAGCATTTATTATCTGATAATATTTTGCCTTACTATCAGTATGTTCCTGACGCCGATTTGGAATATCCCAGTCACAAGTTGTTATGGGACCGATCAGTTATTACTGATAAAACCATACCAGCAAACCGACCAGATATCGTTCTTGTGGACAAGGTGCAGAAGAGAACCTTCCTAATTGATATTGCAGTGCCCAATTTCCATAATCTGCAACAAACCTGCTGTGATAAGATCACCAAATATCTGCCTTTGGCTGAGGAATTACGGAAAATGTGGAGACAGGAAAGTGTAGTGGTTCTGCCCATAGTAATTTCTTCTACCGGCATCATCCCCAAATTATTGGCTCGTAATCTACAAATATTGGGAATACATCCTGGTCTACATATCACCATGCAGAAGGCCGTCATCTTGGAGACCTGTTCCATTGTTCGCTCTTTCTCAATGTGCCACCTTAAGAGAATTAGTCATACCGTCTTGCAAACAAGCCGACGATATGTTGATATGTCCCACTTATGTGGTGAAATGAATGTAGAAATAATAATAATAATAATAATAATAATAATAAAATTAATAATAATAATAATAAACAAAAGTCCTCAACGGCATTGTTGGTGGAGCGGTTGAACTGCGGTACAGTAATAATGGCGGAAGGGGCCTCCTTGTGCTCCGGAGATTAGGAGTAAAAGGTATGTGGTCCACACATATCAGGGTAGCGTCTGTCTCAGATTGAGCGGCTACAAACAGCGTCTGTTCCAGATTGGGCGGCTGATTTTAATACTGGGAGGCTTACTACCTCATCAGTTATAACCCCGCTATCCTTTGGGATAGCCTTTCTCAATTCTTTTCTTCACTCATGATGGAAACACAAAGTATTGGATTATCTACCCCAGGTGGTAATTACCCAAGTGGTAATAAATCCACCTCCACGTATTGTGGAGTTCGTAGGCCTGCGGAGTCTGGGGAGCCTGCAATGTCATGTAAGAAGAAATATATTATGTACTTAGCAACAATTAACATAAACTCACTCCTTCAGATAGGAAAACTAAAGCAAACATTGGATGTTCTTGAGAAACATAACATTGTCATCGCTGCATTGCAAGAAACACGATTTTGTGATGAAGAAGCTTTTGAGTCTCAAGGATTCAGAATTTATAAAGGAATACCTGGTACAAGAGTTACACCGAACATCCCTCATCTTGGTACAGGTTTTATAGTCCACAAGAAAGCTGTTGATTCAGTGCTGGATTTTACATCATTCAATGGAAGACTATCCACATTGTCATTTAGATCACTTAATAAAGCCTACACCGTGGTCAATTTTCATGCACCGACGAACGTGTCAAACAAGAAAGACCGAGAGCAAACTAATATAATATGGGAACAATTAGAAGACGTGATTGACAATATTCCAGCGCATCACACCACCATCCTTCTCGGTGATTTTAACGCCCAAGTAGGAAGAGAGAAAAAGTTTAGGAATATAGTTGGAAACTATCCTGCACATAAACGAACAAACAAAAATGGCGAACGGCTGATTGACACCTGCAAAAATAACAACCTAGTTTTGAAATCTACTGCGTTTAAATATCTTTCTCGGAAAGCAAAGACATGGAGACATCCAAATCCACTTATGGGTGAATTTCAACTGGATCATGTGGCAATATCAAAAAAATCAGATCGTGAAATCCAAAATGTGAAGGTCCTGCATAATGCGAATATAGACTCAGATCATTATCTGTCCCTTATTAAAATGAAAGGTATTCCGTTTAGGAACAATAGAGTGAATGTTGAAAAGGGAATGAAAACGCAAAAGTACAACATCGGTGGTCTGAAGTCAAATAACAACCCTTTTGCGGAAACACTCCACAACAAACCAAAAGATGGAACATGGTTTACTTTAAGGAACGCCATTGTTACTGCGGCTTCGGAATCCATTCCTCTTGATAGAACGCGCAAGCATCCATGGTGGAACGGTCAATGTGATCACGCAATAGAGGAAAGACGAAAAGCTTGGATCAAGTGGAATAACAAGAAAGACGATGTGAACCTTGAGAACTTTCTCTGCACCAGGAAAGAAACTTGTAAAATTTTAAAATTGGCAAAAAGAAATTTCCACAAATCTCAAATTATTCAAATTGAAGATGATTTTCAAAGGCACAAAACAAGGGATTTCTATCAAACTTTTAAACACCAACTGTCCAAATACGTCGCCCCTACTCTTCACATCCGAGGATCTGATGGTAAACTTAATCTCAATAATAAAGACTGTGCTAAAGCTTTTGGAGAATATTTTGAAACCCTTTTGAACACGGACATACCTACTGAACAACTTGCTTTCTATCCTAGCGTTGCATACCACGACAGTTCACCACCCTCCGTCGAAGAAATAACACAAATCATCAAGGCGCTAAAAAATAATAAAGCCTCTGGGGAGGATAGTATTGTGGCTGAATTATGGAAATATGCAGATAATGACTCCATCATTTGTCTCCAGAAAACCATTGAAGAAATATGGCATAGTGAAAAGTTGCCGGAGGATTGGACTTCTGCCATCATTCATCCTATACATAAGAAAGGGGATAAATCCGACCCAAATAATTATAGAGGTATTTCACTGGTATCGGTAACGTACAAAATATTTGCAAGGGCTCTTCTGAACAGAGCAGAACCGATATTAGACCGTCAGTTAGGGGAATATCAAGCTGGGTTCAGGAAATCAAGATCCTGTCCTGAACAAATTCATAACATTAAGACCATAATTTCCTACTGTACGGTACGATCTAAACCTTATGTTGTGATTTTTGTGGACTTTCAAAAGGCTTATGATTGCATTCATAGAGACACAATAATTAACACCTTACGTGAGTTTGGCCTAGACAATAAATCAATTAATTTGTTCAAAGCAAGCTTAGAAAACACCATTTCTAAGGTCAAATTTCGTGGTGAATTGTCCGAAGCCTTTGCAATCAAGACTGGCTGTAGACAAGGTGATCTGGGATCACCGATGCTGTTCAACTGTGTCTTGGAAAAAATTATAAGAGAATGGTTAACAATCTTACCAAATAATTATGGTATTCGAATTGGTTATAAAAAAGAAGACCTGAATATAAACTGTCTCGCTTTTGCAGATGACATTGCTTTGTTCGCTAATTCAATGGAAGAGGCCACTGACCAACTTAATAAACTACAAATCATAGCTGCTAAAACTGGACTTAAAGTGGCCTTCCATAAAACTAATTTTATCACAAATGTCAAAGATGCCTCAAAATTCATCACGATTGATCTGCAAAAAATCAAAAAAGTCCGAAAATTTAAATACCTAGGCGAATGGATTACCCCTAATAATTCAGAAATAGCTGCTATTGAGAGCAGATGTAACAAATTGGAAGGTGCCTTTCAAACCTGCAAAAACATTTACAAAAGTAAAAGCTTGTCCCGGAATGTCAAACTTTGTCATTATAATACAGTAATTAGGCCGTCAGCACTGTATGCTGCAGAATGCTTACAGATGACAAACAAAGGCCCATTGAGAAAATTAGAACTTAAGGATCGGAAAATTCTAAGGAAAATATTAGGACCTGTTAATGATAATGGTACTTACAGAAGAAGACATAACAATGAATTATTTGAACATATAGAAGATTTGGTGAGTGTGATGAGAAAAAGGAGAATGTCTTTCTTTGGACATTTGGAGCGGATGGAGCATCATCGACTTTCATATCGAATCCACTCATCAATCTCTAAAAAAAAATCCTATTGTAAATGGTCGATGCAAGTTAAAAAGGACCTAACAGAAGCTCGAATCAATCAAACTCTGGTTTGGGATAGGAACCTGTTCAGAAAGGCGGTTAAATCAACCAGTAATCTACACCCTTTAACATCTGTGATGCCTCGCCCTCACTGCAAGTGGACGGAAGAAAGGAGAGCTGAACATTCGTCAAGAATGAAGATCTACTGGCAGACAAGAAAACAAGCTTTACAGTGATCATATGAGTGAAGAACATCGTGGTCCATTGATGGCCGAAACGACTCAAAAAAAAAAAAAAAAAAAAAAAAAAAAAAAAAGGGATCTGGTTTACAGAGGTGGAAAAAGACCTACAAGAACTGGGGATATCTCCTGAGGACATCTTGGAACGTGGCTCTTTGAAGAAGAAATTCGGGGAAATACAGAGTTTTCAGCCAAAACCTATATCGAATACCGGCAAGAAGTGGACCGAAGAACGAAAGGAAGCTCACCGAAGAAGAATGCGCGAACACTGGGCCAATGTGAAAGAACGAGGGAGAAGGCAGTTGAAATAACATGGTCCATAGAAGACCGAAACGATTTTAAATAATAATAATAATAATAATAATAATAATAATAATAATTTCTTCTAAATTAATGTGCATTCCACGTTGTTCAGCCCGTTTATTGTCCGCGCAGTATCGAATAAAAATGGGCAGGAGCACCTTTCACTTTCAACTCTACCCGTCGTAAATAATAATGATTTGTTTCGTTTGAAGGGCTTGGACATCGGGGTCACTTAGCCCCGTGCACTTGGGTGTGTATAAGTAAATAAATAATTAAATACATAAATGAATGAATAAATAAATAAATATATATATATATATATATATATATATATATATATATATATAAAAATAAATAATTAAATCAATTGTCTGATACCTGTGTTATTGTGGTGTCTGTAGTTCTTTAAAAGTTTGTAATTCGGGTGAGGATTGGGGAGGATGCGTAGCCTTATGTTATGAACCATTACGGCATTTGCCTCGAGTAGAAGTGGGGAACCCACGGAAAACGACTTCGAGGATGGCTGACGCTTAGTGTACCACGTTCCAACTCTCAGACCAGAATTACAGTATCTTGGTAGAGCCGGGAATTGAACCTGGACCTCCAGGCTGACAGCCAAGAATGCTAGCCACTTTACTATGAGGTGAACTAAATAATGATGAATACTGCCACGCAATATTATTGCATAATTCCTTTTAGCTACTTTTCAGAAGACAGTAAAATAGTAAACTTTCCTTCAGTACGTGCGCAGAAATGTCCAGCAAATAAAACTTCAAGATGTTTAATTGCTGCTGCTTTGGTACCGTAATACAGTAGGCTATAGCATTTTTATAGGAGCTCACATTAATGTTGTTACATCTTTTTAGGGCCTTGAGACATCTAGGTCTTGGCTGTGTGTTCATCTAATCTGATAACCTATGTTTCTAAGGGGACTGTAATAAGGTGAGTAGACCTAACTATAATCATTAGGGACAGGAATGGGATAGGAGTCCCGGGACTTGAAATAAGATGCTATTCCAGCAATTGCCTAGAGCGATAAACCAAAATCAGGTTAGGGTATATAGATACTTGTTTTCCCACCTAATGTAATTGGGCACAATTTGTGTTTACCGACTGAAAATAACTAGAACTACACAGGATAGCCGCCGGGATTCGAACCTCTGACCTCTGGATTTTCTGTAGCTCCCCCATCACGGTCGTGGTGAGCGATTTAACGCGCACGGCTACACCTTGGGGTATATTACAGTTCATGATGCTAAGTATGTTGCATATCCAAATACAGTGTTTCAAGTGTAGTCAAATATTAGTACTATTTATCGTATGTCTTTTAGTGCCGGGAGTGTCAAGGGACATGCTCGGCTCGCCAGAGTCTGTACCTGCTTCCAGGGGACACCCGGAGGGTGAGCTACTGCACAGGTCTAGGCTCTATGAACTTGCGGGGTGAAGGGCAGAGGCAGAGAAGAAGCAGGCGAGAAGTGAGAAGCCCAATACTGCTAACATAGCATCTTTGCTCAAACCACTGTGGTGTTGCGAACGAGTGAGTCACCGACCTATGTATTTGGTTCTGTTACTACGCAAGGACAGGACTGGGAAGCCGCCTCATCTGTCATCATAAACGTCAACGCTACACATTCCTGTCAGGTGCACGGAGGTTAGACCCGAGCAGTAGCCTACATGTTCCGTTCAATTTCAAGTAGTTCCAACTTTCGCTACCAGATGTCAATGATACCTAGTAGTGAACGTTGGAAATTTGACAGAGCGTTTCAACGAAATATAACCTAGAAATTTAGCTCCACACAAGTTTAGTCTGTGGAAGGATCTTTTACATGCCATAAATCTATGACATGGGACCGCCGGCTTTACTTCACCCTCCGAAGGAAGGCATACTGAAGAATTTTAACGCTCTTAAAAAATCCTACGACTTCGGCCTGGTTTGAACCCGCTATCTTGGGCACAGCAGTTCAGCATGCTACCAACTACGCCACCGAAGCCGCTATGAGCCTATGGCACTGTAGCCTATATCTTGAACATATTGGTAGGCTATTCTCCATTAATCAATTTAAAGACAACAATAGAAATACTGTACTTCCTTTTTGCCTAAGTTACATTCCAAATTTAATGTTTTTCAGTCAGCCAACACAATTGTATCCCACTGTAACGGGTATTTCCAAAAATCTAAATAAAATAAAAGATCGTGAGATTAACAAATTCAATAAGAATTATTTTACTCACGTAATGTTTTTCTTCAGGTTTAGGGAACTTACCCATCACAATTGGGTAAATTCGTGTTAACCGACTGAAAAGCGTTACATTTCATTACTAAGACAACACTGGAAAATGGCTTCCAACACAAACGACTAAGTTACATTGTAAAATATTTTTAATATTCAATCTACACTGAAATAAAAAAGAAGGATATAAAAAGTAGGTTGGCTCAGACAAGGAAAGCATTTCTACAAAAAAGGAATCTGCTGACATCGAATATAGATTTAGGTATTAGGCAGTCATTTTTGAAAGCCTTTGTCTGAAGCGTGGTGCATTGTAGAAGTGAAACTTGGACTATTGGAGCAGTAGCAAAGAGGAGAATTGAAGCGTTCGAAATGAGGTGTTACAGGAGAATGTTGAAGATCAGATGGTTAGATAGAGTTACAAACGAAGAGGTATTGAGACGAGTGGGAGAGGAGAGATGTTTCTGGCGACTGCTAATGAAGAGAAGAGATAGGTTGGTAGGACACATACTAAGACACCCAGGAATAGCAAGCTTAGTTATGGAAGGAAGGTCGAGGACAAGAACTGTAGGGGTAGGCCAAGGTTAGGATATGTTAAACAGATTGTCTCGGATGTAGGGTGTAGTAGCTGTGTAGAGATGAAATGATCAGCTCAGGACAGGGAGGAATTGAGAGCTGCATCAAACCAGTCAAAATATTTAAACAACAAACAACCCTTTCTTTCATAACAGTCACATTACAAAGACCAGTGTCCTTACATGTTATGCTCTTTTAACAGTCTACGTCTTTCTGAACTGCACAGTAGTAAAATGCTGTTTACGCTCTCCATGTTAGTCGTGCAAAATTCAGGGAACTTTGAACTTCAAGGACAATAATATTCTCCAGAGTTAATATTTCGGTATTCTACTCCTATAGCTCGTACACTACATGCACAATACATATTTACCATTAACTTATATTTGTTAAATGTGGATTATGCGACATTATTTTGAGAAGTTCTTTAATCTAGTAGACAAGGTTGGCTACAGCACGGATCTGCACGATGGCCTAAGATTCCAGCTTATTTTCTAATCTAGTCACACGACATAAACCCAAAAACTCACAGGATGTCTCTAGTATTCTAGTATTGTGGACTGTGCAAATGTAATCAACTGTACCATGGTGTTCAGCGTGAAAGTCTCTTTACCGCACTGGTACTAAAAACACATTGAAATATGCACAGCGTTTTCTTGTCAAAGGGTGGAAAGTGCATCATCTCCGAATTACAATTGTTACTTATTTTGTTGCTTTTGAGGAGCCTAACATATAGGCTACTGCCCGAATTTTAATACTAAAAATATTTATATAGTTCTACACAATGTGCGAACCGAAGGGTACTGGTACGTGTGTCGCACCTGCTTGTAGCCTACCCACCCTCGTCGCTCCTGCGAAGGTTTGCCAAATTATTCTTTCAAACGATTATTTTTGTTTCTGTTTCACCTTGTCAATCACTAGCCTACAATTATTGTGAAAGAAACTAGTGCATGTTTTGAATCAAATTTGATCCATCATCAGCTAGAAAAATTAAAGAACAGTGACAAGCAAAATACAGACTTTGCTCCATGCACTCTCCTCGCTCGTCTGGAGGGAAAGGTAATGGAGCAAGGTGTTGAATGGAGTCGCCATGGAAGTTTCATGAAACCACAGACAACACTGCGTGTGCTTTGCACTGCTGTACACCTCCAGACCCCCACGGCACAGCTGTGCTCGTTAAATCTTTCACCACGGCCACGAGGGCAACTGCAGCAAGTCCGGAGATCGGAAGTTCGAATCTTGGAACTGACAGTGGCTATCCCGAGTGTGGTTTCTACCCGAGTTTTTCACACTCCCTCCAGGCAAATACCGGGATAGTACCTTACTTCAAGTCCCGGGGCACCTACTCTATCCCTGTCCCTAATACAGTCATTCCAGCTATACAGTTATCAGACAAGTTCATTGCGCAATCCTACAAAACTCCTAATATGTAAAGCCCTGCGCGGGTCCACAAAATGTTTCGCCTTGCGGATATAGTTTGCATGACTGTGCGGATAGCGGATAATCTGCGGATAATGTGTAGAGTAAATTTGTGGATAGGTTTTAGAATAGCCTACAATGTTGAACTGGATTTTTTAAAATAATGTTTGCTTTTGCTCAGATCTGCGTCTTTCACGTTTCTTGTTATTTCCTTATTTGCTTTCGCTTGGATTGTATGAGAAGAGAATACTGTAATAGAGACGTGAGAGAAGCCAATCGTGGAAATACCCTCAATTTTATTAGTATTGGCCTTTGCCAAAAAAAAAAAATCCTTTGTACCTGCGCTTGCCTGCGTGGGTACATCCAACGACTAAGTAAATGTTATAATTAGCCACCCGTTGTTTCATATGGCGTTACTCAGAGGTACAAAACTCAGTCAGCATTGCCTTGCGATTTCTCCTCAAAAGCCTAAATGTGTTGCTTTAATACTTAATCTAATATAGTGTACCCAACTGGGGTTGGTACAGGAGCCGAACTTCGGATCTCTAAGACGTAAAGACTTTCAGTTATAAGCTAGCCATGAGGAAATAGGAAGTGATTCAGGCAATGACACAGAGCATTGCCAGCCTTATCTGAAGTCACAAGATGCAAGCCGTGTATGAATCACGAGGACAGTCATGCTGTGATGAAACAATCAGAGCAGATTGGCAGGGGAACCACCGCGAAGGTTTAATATCAGCACTTTTATGACAACCCTGGATTGCTTCCCAACACCGCAAAATTGTGAAATAACCCGTTTTCGCGGAAACAACGCAAAATCACATAAATATGTTTACGTCAATCAGAATAACCCAGGGAATTATGAATTAATCAAGACTAAAATCGAATAATTTAGGCACAGGGAAAAAGCGCTTACGAAGCAGTTACGTCATTAGGCGGAGCTAAGAAGAGGTCTTGGGAAAGAGAAAATAAAAACCAACTCGCCCACACAGCTGAGGAGCCTTGTAGATTTAATTTAAAATAAATAGGCGATCGATTTTCGGGAAACGAGATGATAATATAACGTTTGGATTATAGGGTACATAATGGTATATTTTTCAAAAACGTGCGACGTCTAGTTCAAAAGAATAGCTCCGAGAAGAAGACCAAAGTAATTTATTTTTGCAAGTTCCCAATATAGGCTATAGCCGAGGTTTCAGCCAGAGAGCATGCAGTATTCGTCAGCGGGGGGCGTCAGGCTGTATCAGAAGCAGTTTCACTATCAGTAAGCGTAGAGGCGCTACACGCTGTATCACCAAATGCAGGAACGCTGCATCACATCAGTCGCAGTTCAGTCAAGCCCGGAGAGGCTCTGCGCAATTTCATACAGTACATAGTATACAGTACGCAGTATTATAGTCTGCCTGGACGGAAGTTCGTCGTCACGTTGATAAAAACTCATCGCACTCTTGTATGGAGATGTCGCATCGAGTAACTCAGTTCGTCACCAACCGCTAAAGTGGATCGTGTTAAGTCAAATTAACAAATCGTCAGTATCCGCGGTTTCAACAAAAGTTCGTATGTGCGTAGTAATATAAATACGTCACATCAGAAAGTACTGTTGTTTTTAAGTGATCACTAAAGCACTTGTGCTAGATCAGATAAAATTTTACGCTACACGGAAACCGTGACAAAATAAGTTGCGCCGCGTCAAATTCTAGAATATTAGTCAGCTAGAAAACACCAGTCCAGATCAGTAGAGACGTTACGCTGGAAGTCATCGGTTCGAGACTATAGACAGGTCTTCGTGAAAGTCAAGTGGAGTAAAGTGACCACATTATTAAAGGTCGGATATTGGAACGGAATCCAAAAATTCAAGTAAATGGACACGGGTTCGAGACCCAAAGCATATTCAGTGAACTTTAGCGAAGCTATAGTGTGTCAAACAGGGACGTAGCCAGAAAAACATTCTCGTAAGAGAAAGAAGAGAAATCTTGTCGCGGTATATAAAAAGGACAGATTACGGTCAAGAAGTAGGAGGGCCGCAGGTCCGATAGACCGCCACATAAGCGTTGGGCAAGTGAAAGATGCTAATCGCTTATTTAAAAAAAACGATAAGGGAAGCCGAAATAAACTGTTAAAAGGACAGGGCAGAGACTAAATCCAGTGAAGAACTAGGAGCTGTTCGAGTTATCACGCGTCCAATGCAGGGTCTTGGGATCTCATCAGGGCGTCGATCACCGATAGGAAGTGCCGAAGATCACTGAGATATGGTGAAAAAGGCGCAGTGTAAATAATTTGAAAGAAATATATTTTTAGTGTTAATACAGTGTATTTATAGAATAATAATAATGTGTTTAAATATAAGTGAAGGTCGATTGGGCCTAAGTGAAATGCAGTTCACGAAAGAAAGTGCCATGGAAAAGTGTTAGATATGCCGTTAGATGGGTGAACCCTTCTAAGAATGAAACAAGAGCAACACACGGGTGAGTTATGATTTTTCATTACAATTGGCAGCTGTACTATGCACTGACCCAGTGAAATCAGTCGTTGACTAGGGAGTTTAACGATTGATTCACTGGGTAGTTGAATGCACTAAGATAATTGAAATGTTGGGATAATAATAATGAATAACTGCGAGAATGACCTCGCAGAAATAAATATACAAATGGGATCAGTAAATATAAAGTAATGGTAACCCAAGAAATGAAATGATAAGTAATAAATGATTTGGAGGAAGGAATCGAAATAATAACCTAAATGGCTTAGAATTTTTTGCCACAGTAAAATCAGGTTATGAAATAAATACGAACCATAATGAAATCGTTAAAAGTCGATATGATAAGGAAAAATAAAATAGTTTGATTTTATACCAAATAATTAAATGGCAAATAACTAAAAGTTGTAATAAAAATAATTGAAAATCTGAGATGATAATAATAAAAATAACTATTATCGAGTTGTTATACTCTAAAATAAAGTGGTGGTAAAAATCGTAATAAGGAACTCAAGTAATAAAAACGGAACGAAATAAATAATATCTTGACGTATTGTTGTCAAAATGATCAATTTATAAATCTCTTAAGTAATTGGTGAATAAAACACCCAAGGGAAAAATGTTTTATTGCAGGCTATCAGGCCAAAGTTGTGAAAATAAAATAATAGGAAGACCGAGGTCTTACCGCTATAAATGAAAGATTATACAAGAGATTAAATAAACAGCGAATAACCAAGCAAGAAATCGTGTTGCCGAAAAGGCCTAATAATAAAATAAATGTAGCTTCAAGCTAATAAATATGCATTAATCAGGATATATTTATTCGGGAGATGGTGAGTATCGTCGAAATATTGTGGATGAAAGATTCCCTTTAATGTATTGTTGTTGTATGAAAACGTCGTGTTATATTGTGTAGGTGAAATTCCCACTAAAGTATTGCCATATTGAAGTGTCGAAAATGATAGTTACATGCGAGTCCCGCCAAATTGGATAAGTGTTCCTGGCCTGGCATTGCTATAATAAAATATTTTATGCAATAATCGTCGAAATAAAGCGTCGTAAATGATAGTTACATGTGAGTCCCGCCTAATTGGATAATGTTCCTGGCCTGGCATTGTTATAATAACAATATTGTGGGAAAAAATCGTCGAAATAAAGCGTCGTATGTGAAATATGCAAGTAAGTCTGATAAGGCATTGTTATACATATAGTGTTGTGATAAGACGTCATACAAGTTGTTATTAAGGTTGGTGTAATCAAGTATTATACATCCTCTCCGAAATAACTAACAAATATCCTGAAGACACGAAATGTTAATGATAATAATAATAATATTAAAAGCAGAAACAAATAGCCGCTTTAGAAGTGAATGTAAGTCTTGGGAATCATATGGTTAATTAGTAAATAACATTGTAAAGCATGGCGATCGGTGAGACGTCATAAATCAAGTGAAGTGTCACAGGAAGAGGGGGCAGCTGTTAGAGCCTGACCTACCGTAGTGAGGGAATGAGAGAGGAAATTTAACGAGTTCCGCGGTCAAGTAGGGTCTAGCAAAGACTAATAATAAAGAGGCCACTATATGAAAGTTTTTATTAAAAGGTGAAAGCTCAAAATAACCTATAAAATCATAATGCTGGGATTGAGACTATTCTCCAGAATATACGTTTGAAGCGTTTATATAGATTTTGACGGATTTTGTCAATTACTTTTATTGTTGATAAAAGCTTCCTCAAAAAGAATGAAATAACGGGTTATGAAACAATGTAGTTTTAATATGAATAAAGATCCCACTATGATAAATAACACAGTGCATGGTACAATGCTGAGGAAAAATCACCTGATGCATGGAAAGTAACTGGTGGAATAAGGGTTCGATCCACAGACATGGCATGTTCTTGTACAGTATTTTAAATGTTTAAAATCTAAGGCTTTGTGAAGAATTATTATTAAGGTCCAAAGGACTTAATAAATGATAAATAAATAATGTTTAAGTGGACATAAAGAAACCCTGAAGGGTAAATGATATGAATGTAAATGTCCAAAGCCTTGGAGAGATTATATGACTTAAATGATAGGCGCGCTCGACGCCTGAGTGAAATATACTAAAAATGGTAATAATTTAATTTAAGCAAAACAAAGTAGTTACAAAAGTTCGTGGAATAATGAAGTGACATTATAGTGAATTTTGATGAATTTTTAAATAGTGATTTTTAGTTTTTGAGTGACACTTGAAGAGACTATGCCAAGTGATTTGATTTTTGATATGTTTTAAGTGAATCTATTTTTCTTCTATGAAATAAATAATGTAAAATTGTAATGTTGAGTTTTTCATCTAATCCTTGTGAACCTTGAGTATTCCATGTCGGATGTTAAGTCAGTGGTGGAGGGAACGTTACACGCCCCGATACCGCAGTAGCAAAAGTCGAGTGCTGACTGAGCATCCTTCGTATAAACGGGCACAATATTAAAATAGTATTGTAATATTAGCGGATTTGGATAACAATCGTACGGATACGGATGCAAGTCGTGTGGTTGTGGGACGGATGCGGTTAACAGTCGTGCGGATGTGGGCCGGATGGGGATAACGTTTTGTTTATCCGCGCAGGGCTCTAAATAGGCTATATGCTCAACAACATAACATACACTATGCTGTTTGTTAAAAAAAGATTATTTATATTGCTCCTTATTAACTGTTCTTAATTTTATTCGGAGAAATTCTATTGCTGTTTATTCTCCTTCTTATCAATGTTTGGGCCAGTACTTAGTCTTTTGCTTATATTTTATTCACCAAAACGTTTACTCTGCTCTTACATGTCAGTTAATATTGCTTGACACTCGGTGTAATTCTTTTGACAAACCATCTGCATACCTCAGATTGGAGAACCATCTGTTATATTTACAGTTTCACTCCAGGTCACGAATCACACGCACTCCTTCTCGGTGTGTGCTGACCAGCGACTTGGTGAGGTGAACCATACCAACTAATGAGCCCAGGGGCGTAGTGTCATGAAGGGCTGAAAGGGACCTGCCCGCCCAGGGCAGTTTGGCCACATTGCACAAAATTTGATGTATTAATGTCTTTAATTACCGTACTTTAAATTGCAGATATTCTTCATAAAGTAAGTGTCTTTCCTTTATCGACACTCTAAAAGGAATTCAGTATATCCTACATAATTCATCCCTAGCTGAAGTTCCTGACTGTCTCGTACAGTATATTATAATAGCGAGGGCCGCTCTATAGAACCTTCCACGTAACGTATATGGAGTTAAGGGCTAGGTGAGAAAACAGTGGACATAGCACTGTTTTGCACGCAAATTCTTCGGAGCTATGAGATGATTTTCTTTTCTCTTCAAGAGCCTGGATAAATGACTCATACGGTTCATTTGAGTGAAATAGAATATCTCTGCATTTCACTTCGTGTTGCTGTCTCTGTTTGAAGGTCAAACTGGTTTAGGATAGATGGGTCTACCGCATGCGATTGGACAGGTACTTAGCCATTGTTCACAGTATGTTGAAGTTTAGATTTTACAGAGAGATATAGGTTATTTATACATTTTCGGCTATCTGGTGTTCCAAGTAGCTTACAGTACAAGTATGTTAATGAGTTCTGTCAATGAGGATAATTTCTATAAATTAATGTTTTTTTGAATTTTTTGTGGTAGTTATTTAGGCTAATATGCTGATTGTGTGTAACATATGAAAATTGATGAAGTGGATTTTTATTTAAAAAATCCATTTTCTTCTACTCCACTGAAAGTTATAAATAAATTTAAAAAAACAGGATTTAATCGACCAAGGTGATAGAAAAAATTGCTTTATTCAAACACAGGAGTGGAGTATTTATTATACAAATAAGGAGTCTAGTTTCTAATGCATGAACTATTTATACAAATTTGTTTCAAATTAATGTGGTATTGCATGGAATGATAATACTGTACTGTAATGATAATAATGGCAACAATAAAATAATGTCAAATACAAAGGCATGTTTAATAGAAACAACAATACCATCATCTGTCCCACCCTAAAATTTCAGTCAGGAGCCATCCATGAGCCCAATGGCACATCGGGACAAAATATTGGCAACTCGTTGAGAATTCAAAATAATTCCTATGGTCATGTTTATTATCGTTCCATTCCACGTCACGGCCCACACACATACAGTATACATTCATAAGCTACTCTCCATCAGTGGCGTAACTAGGATTTGCTTCTGGAGGGGGATGAGTGGAGTCAAATCTGAACTAATACGAGCATTTTACTAGCTATAGACTATACCATTTATAGGACCAAACTATTTTTCTTTTCAAATGTTTTCTGTTGTTTTTTCTCTCTCTTTTGTTTTAAGTCTGTTATCCTTTGTGTTTTTTTGTTTGTTTGTTTTGAATTAGAGCTTGTTTTTACTTTTGATTTTGAATTTTTGTTAATCGATCGGATTTTTACTTTGTGTGTTTTGTTCGTTTTTGATTTTGTGTTCATTTTTGTTTTTCTTTGTGTTTTTTTCTTTTTGCTTTTTTGTTTTTGATGTCGTGCTTGTTGTTATCTGCTTTGGCTTTTGTTTTTGCTCTTTGCTTTTTTGCTTTTGATTTCATTCTTGTTGTTTTCTGCTTTGGCTTTTGTTTTTGCTTTTTCCTTTTTGTTTTTGGTTTCGAGCTTGTTTTCTGATGTGGCTTTTATTTTTGATTAATGCTTTTTTGTTTTTGGTTTCGTGTTTGTTGTTTTTTGCTTTGGCTTTTGTTTTTGCTTTTTGCCTTTTTGCTTTTGGTTTCGTGCTTGTTGTTTTTTGCTTTGGCTATTGTTTTTGATTAATGCTTTTTTGTTTTTGGTTTCGTGTTTGTTGTTTTTTGCTTTGGCTTTTGTTTTTGCTTTTTGCCTTTTTGCTTTTGGTTTCGTGCTTGTTGTTTTTTGCTTTGGCTATTGTTTTTGCTTTGTGTTTATTTGTTTTTGGTTTCGTGTTTGTTGTTCTGTGCTTCGGCTTTTATTTTTGGTTTTTGCTTTGTGTCTTTGGTTTTTATTTTCTTTGTTTTTTGTTTTCTTTGTTCTTGCTTTAAGTTATTCAAAATAAAATTACGAGCCTTACAGTAGTCGCATAATGATGTGTAACATCTGACATGTTATTCGAATAATTCCATATTACTTACTCGCTTTTTTTAAAGAATGAACTCATAGTGCTACCTTGTGCCAGCAAACATGAAAGGATTCTCCAATGCATCTGCAGTAGTGACATATACCTGCAACTGTATGCGGTAGCAATCCACTGCCTACTTGATGCGAGCTGCGCTTTATACCAGCCAGTTAGTGGTGTTATTGAAAATGGCCTCTTATTGCCGATATAGCGCACTGCCAAGTATAGGCGCGATTAAAAATTAGGTGTGCAGTAGGTATATTAAATGCGTTTCTCCCTGTGATACGTTTAGACCAACCAAATAGCTTAAACCAACGAAGTTTCAATTATTGTTAGTAGTCGGTGTTAATATAATGAATTCCTACGTTGTTTGGAGTGTTGGTTGATGCGATCAGCATGCTTACATTAAATGAGAATAGAGCAAACGTATGAAGATTTAATAAATCGTAATTGTTTTCAGCAAATATGTTATAATGAATATTTTCACACCAAAGAACGACAACTTGAACATGATTTATTGTAAGAATTTCTCTAATGGGGCCTCCAAACCTTGAGGTAAACCGTATGCGATTTACATTCCACATAGTCACATGGCTTACAGTACGTCGTAGTACCGATCTCCGCCACCGCGCGCGCTCATTGTTTCCGTCCCATGCATTTCCGTCCCACCCACTCCCGTCCCATCCACTTCCGTCTCTTTTCCAAAATCACTCCCACAAAAATGTCCAACTACCGAGTGCCACAAAAATATCCAGATACCGAGTGGAAAGATGTTACACATCAATAAACATTTCATCGAAATAGGTACTTTTATTATATGGCTCTGGGGAGAGGGGATTGGTCCCCTGATCATCCCCCGTTGTTACGCCACTGCTCTCCATGATGTACTGTATCCAACTCCTAAAATACAACAAAAGTAACAACAAACAACACCCGCGTGGAGCATGAGACGTAAACAAAGCCGAAATTTGAGCTAAGATTTCCTTCTTGCGTATTTTAATAAACGTGAATTAATGTATATGAGTGTCTAATGAGACGGAAGGGCGGGCCCTCCGTGGCTCGCGCTCCTTGAGGGCAGGACGGATCGGTGGCTCCATCGCAGCAGGGGAACTCAAGGGGCGAGGGGCAGCATACAGCCTTTGTTTGAAAACAAATGACAAGCAGGGGGCGAGCTACATATAGCGCTACAGCCACTTGTACGCTCTGTGTCTTCAAAAAATAGAACTGCACGAATCCTGTTTCTTCGCAGACCAGCTGTGTTCAAACTGAATCATCTTCATTGCAAACATATATAGGCTATTTTAAGATAGGAATGTATTTCTTCCACTTATTAATCCCGTTCCTACGGTGATCGGGGATGAAATGAATATCCATATGGGGTTGACCTTACTGACGCTAACCTCATCCGAGTACAGTTAGAGATGACATTAATAATGATAAATTAATCTGGAAAAGGTATGTACGGAAGTAGAAGTAACCGTCTCAGTATTTGCCTGGAGTTGAACATTGGAAACCACGGAAAACCCATTGAAGATCGGTCGACGTGGGAGCGTTTTCGAAACCACTCGTCTTCCGAATCCGAAGATACAGATTGCCGTCCACCTTAGTACGCGAAGCTATCCTGTGTAGTAAATTCCAATAAGGAAACACAGAAATGAAATGCATGGTCAAACACATAAAAATGACAAATGACTGTCTCCAAAAGTGGAAACATTCACCCAATAGGTATTCAATGTAATAGCCCCCCGACGATCTCATTCCGACAACCCGTGCTCATCAGGAGGGTGGGCTGCTTCAGGGAATCGAATCCAGCACCTTTGGATTCGTAGTCTCAATACACGCACTGAAGCCACAAAAGGCGAATGCAATAGTAACTGCTGATGATGTGGATAACCCTGGTGAAGAGCGGAGTTCCCCTGTGCGAACTGATATCGACGAACATTCTAGCAATATTATAAACATATTCTAATTCAGGAAGGCAATATGACTATAATTGTAAATCTGCACATGTTCGAGTTTCTGAAGCATAGCCCAGATGTTGGCGAGAACGTGCCAGTGGCTCTGTTTGACGTGGCATCCAAAGTAGCTTAAAGAACGCAAACATGTCATAAAGATAAGTGTTTGAGCAATGTAAAGACAGCACTGCTCCATTAAGAGTGAATTCATAACTAAACCCTACTGTAAGTTAGTATTACAGACATTTTTGTAAAAGACAGCGAAATTTACGAACGACGGTCCAATGCTCAAGTTTTAAAAAGATAATAAATAACAAACTTCCGCTAATTGCCGTACTTCTTGCTGCTAGAGAGTTACTGTGTATAGAACGCACTCCTGTCGTCATCATCAGAATATAATAATGTATACAAATCTTCTGGCACGCATTCTTATTATACAGCAAGTAGGTTTTTAATGAACAGGCAGACAGCACCGTAAAGAACACAGTCGGGTTCCAATTATGTGCGGTGGAGATGTTTATCTGATGTGTTTATTAATATTTTGGTCCACATGTTGTGTTGTTGGCACTGGGGCCTAATTAAAACAATAACTCGTCAACTGGAACTGGGCTCATTAACGGAATTGACACCAGCACCGTGTTTCAAACACAGAGCAAACACTTGGTACTTCGTGTTCGTTGTTGTTGTTGTTGATGATGATTCATTTTAGGGACTTCGTGATCATATATCCCCGTGTACTTACAGTAGGTATCTGATAGCCTGTATCAATGTGACGGATGTAGTAGTGTGTGTATTTGTAATTGGATGCAGAGTTTGGGTAGAAGGCGATTGCAGCCTAAATTTATTTATTTATTTATTTATTTATTTATTTATTTATTTATTTAAGGGGGCGTGGTGGCTCAGCTGTCAAGCTGTTGGTCTCTCACCAAGGTGGACTGGGTTCGATTCCCGGTCAATGCATGTGAGATTTTAGAAGTGAAATGCCATGTCCTGTGGTTCGGATTCCACCTAAAAAGGAGGTCCCGTGGCTCATAATCACAAGATTCACGGTCACGTAAAACTACAATCTTCTTCCTTTATTTATTTATTTATTTATTTATTTATTTATTTATTTATTTATGGTCTTTTGAGTGGCGAAGCTAGGGCTCTGGGCCCTCTCTTTCACTTAACCACATACTGTATTGTGTTTGTGGATATTATTTTAACTAGTAGAATCACTAAAACATTTACAAGTAAATTACACTACATTAGAGTTTGCGGAAACAAAACACAAATTAACATTAATAACTATTTCAATATCGAAACACAATTAGTCTACACACTCATTCACACAAATAAGTCAGCAGTACTCATCAGATGGTCGTGGCATACTGTTGGGGTACATTCATGACATTGACTGGAGAGAATTTCTATTCTTGAAGCCCTGACGGATGTGTTCCGATATTCTCCCTAAGGTAAGTTGTTATCAAACAGGCTGGGAGAAATATAAAAAAAAACAAACCTTGTTCTACATCACTCTAGTCAACACACAACACATCGCTTTTTGTATTTGTAATTGGATGCAGGGTTTTGGTAGAAGGCGATCGTAGCCTTTATTTATTAAAAAAATAGCCCCTGGCACTACAGCCCGTGAAGGGCCTAGGCCTACCAAGCGACCACTGCCCAGTCATTTGGCCTGCAGATATTGGGGTGACGCGTGATCAGCGCATCGGGTCCTCTAGGCCGTTAATCTTGGTTTTCGTGATCGGGGCGCTGCCTCACTGTCAGGCAGCTACTCAATTGTCCTCACGAGGCTGAGTGCACCTCGTTTCAGCACTCACGTCAGTTTCTAAAATCCCTGACGGAGCCGGGAATCGAACCCGGGGCCTCCGGGTGAGATGCAGGTGTGCTACCCCAACACCACGGGGCCGGTCCTATATTTATTTATATATTTATTGTGAATACGTATTATTACTATGGAAGGATGAGATAAGTTTAAATTTATGGGTGATGTAGGCCAACAAGTGGTGTTTTTTGGATCAGTAACCCGTATACAGTATAGCCTACGAATTAGTACATGATAGATCCTACGTTTTACGGGATTTAACCCTTATGGTGTTTGAAGTCATTTTTCAGTATTGCCTTCAATTTTTCAGGATTAGGGTATAACCCATCTCGTTTGGGTACATTCGTGTTGACCGACTGAAAAGCACCAAACTTTTGTTTTGGGTTTTAATCATTTGAGTGGCTATAATTGGGAGTAATATGCTCGTCATACCTCAAGTTATACAATGAATCGTATACAAGAGTTCAGTGCTCGTTGAATTTTCATTGTTTGCTGTTCTGTAGTGTCAACAATCACAATAATCAAGAAGTGGAAGCAACAGCGCCTGTGCAAGTTTGACCTTTAAGTCTATCCTCAATATGTCCCTCTTTACAGAATGGAGTGTTGCACAGGTAATATCCCTTGGAGTGGAAGTGGGAAACCATGTAAACCACTTCTAGGTTGGCTGAGGTGGAAATCTTCTAAGTTCTAGCTCTCAAACCAGATTTTTTGGCAGAGCCCGACAATCGAACCCTCACCTTCACGCTGACAGCCAAGACAGCTACAGTATTCCCTACGTCACGAGGTGGACGACATCGTGTTTAATTTCAATTCTAAGGTAAGATCACCTTGGGGGTGGAATCTTCTAACGAGTGCAGGGATTGGCGCTCCTCTGAAAATTATTAAGAAAAGAAAATATACATT
The DNA here is from genome assembly GCA_946902985.2 of Meconema thalassinum. NCBI lineage: Eukaryota > Metazoa > Arthropoda > Insecta > Orthoptera > Tettigoniidae > Meconema > Meconema thalassinum. The sequence goes on along the minus strand of OX336388.2, from coordinate 1,377,734,805 downwards.
CCTAAGAAACATAAATAAAATAATAAGTTAAGCTTATGCAGGAACAAACGTTTATGACACATTTTGTGTAATTTGAGATATCCACGGAACAAACATATGGTATACGATGTTTTCTGAATACGTATTTTCAAGCAACTTAGTTCGAGCATATCTCAAAAGATGGCTTTAGTATTCCCGAAATTGTGAAGCGAAATGCACTTTAAAAATAACGAACAAAAGTCTATATTAGGCGGCTTCGGTGGCGTAGTTGGTAGCAAGCTGAGCTTCTATGCCCAAGATAGCGGGTTCAAACCCGGCCAAAGCCGTCGGATTTTTTAAGAGCGTTAAAAATCCCTCAGTATGCCTTCCTTCGGAGGGGAAGTAAAGCCGGCGGTCCCATGTCATCGATTTATGGCATGTTAAAGAACCTTCCACTAATTACATCTGTGTGAAGCTAAATTGTATGGGTTAGGAATGTAAACAACGCTCTTAGTTTTCTACGTTCGTTGCCAAGAGCCGACTGCGGTGGCGTCTAGTAGCTAAGTTCTGAACTAGGCCTAGTAGTCGTTGACGGTGGCGTTTGGCGGCAAGAGTAGGAACTATTTGAAAAATTCAAAGTTGCAGTCCTTACTTGAATTTTAAAAAAACAGATACACACACTAATGCAGCCAACACAATTAACACCGGTTATCAGACAGATTCTACACACACACAAAGTACACGGGGCTACATGACCGCGTTGTCGCAGCCCCTAAACTGAGGAACCAACCAAAGTCTATATTATATCGCTTCCCGTTCGAACTCTTAGTGTGTTGGTTTAAGGAACAAAAGTCTAGGTTACGTCTTACCGCGTAACCCTGTCCCACGGACAACAGTCACCTTTATTACTGTTTTTCTCAATGAATAAGAAATGTATCATAGGCTAGACGTTTGTTCCCGCATACCCTTCAATTTATTGTAAAGAGACAATTCTAAGTCAATATATACGATGTAAAACAAAAACACGCATTCACGCCTACAGTATATTAGAATGCTTTGGGCATACGATGCATCGAAAATAAAGCGTAACTTAGATGATAAAGGTGAAGAATTCACATTAAATCAACGTGATTTTAGATAACGAAGTTACAGTAAATACCACGACCCATATTGTACACAGTAGCAATAATCTCTAAAGGTGTCAATTCATGTAAAGATTTGTTAAGATAAATTTAATAATGTATCTGCAATATCTTTTATTTTTGAATTATATGTTAAGCTAAATTTTATCAAAAATGTCGAGAAAATAATGTTAGACATTAGGCCTACTTCTTTTGAAAATGTCTTTAGGCTGACAGAGAAATGCATTGTATTTTATTTTATTCTTCAGCTCAATTTCTGCTTGGTCCGTTTCCTTCAGATATATAGTATGTCATTACCCCATAACTTTTTACTCCAAGGCATTTCCTTGGTTTATTCTCGATATTAACTGTCGTTTATTTTAAAAGGGAAGGTTCTAACTTTCAATAACGATCTGTAGGACATAGATCTAAGGACGAGGAAACACTGCATTGATCGTTCGCTTGTCAAGCTGTCGGGCGAGGCAAAGCTGAATACTTTTTCTTCTCAATCCAGTCCTCAGTGAGTGCCATCGGTGGACAAGCAATAAATCAAACATTGAACTCTTCATTTGCTGTAGAAAGTGTAAAAGTGAATTCCAGCAAAATAACAGTCTATTTCATAGTGGGAATTCACTTGAGCACGACCACGTCAAAATCCGGGTTTTGAGCTTCTGTCCCTACCCTCGTCAGCCTCATAAGGACAGCTAGGCAAATGGGTTCGAATCTGACTTCAGTCATTCGTAAACTGGTTTACTATATTCCCACCTAAATTACAGGCAAACGCTGGAATGGCACTTAGGACCAATCCCAGACCCAGTTACAAGAACACGCAAACTATTGCTGTGGGCCCCGCCTTATCATATCGCCCAGGGCCCCGCAAGGCCTGGATCCACCACTGCTCCAAGGTCAGCCTAGATCAGTGGCAGGATACAAATCATCTGTCTCAGTGAGTCACTTTCATCTGCAGAGGCGAAGAGAGTACCCGGAAATAACAAGTAATTTTGTTCTTATCATAATGATACTTCACATATTATTACACTCGTAGATGAAAGATTTCTTTACAAGTTGCTTTACTTCGCACCGACACAGATATGACTTAGGCGACGATAGCAAAGGAAATGGCTAGGGGTGGGAAAGAAGTGGCCGTGACCTTAATTAAGGTACAGCCCCAGCATTTGCCTGGTGTGAAAATGGGAAACCACGGAAAACCATATTCACGGCTGCCGACAGTGGGGTTCGAACCCACTATCTCCCGAATACTGGATACTGGCGACTGCAGCTATCGAGCTCGGTATAGATAGATGAAAGAAAGTAAACAAAAAATGCAGTGGCACAACGTACATTGGACAATGAATGGCAAATACTACAGACTGATGTGGGAAATTGCGACAATCTGTTCTTTAAAATATTTCTCAAAACAATCATTATCCATTTCATAATGAGCCTTAGCGGTTTATTTTACACAAAACTACAAGCTTCTCATTCGGCACAAATCGCGTAATTTAACTGCATGAAAGTTCTGTTACGCACATTATTGCAAGTGAGTAGTTAATAATAATAATAATAATAATATATCATCACGGGTTTTTCAAAAACGTACAGCAGCACTTTTCTCCTGATTCTTGGTCTTTATATAATTGTAGACGTTACAAACTATCTGTCGTTCTCTGCGCCTTAAAATTTCCCCGGGTTTACGTTTCGCAAACGGAACATCAGCCAAATATTTAATGCCACTTATACCTACATCACAATTATTTTTATATTACACAAAACAATCCTTATACACTCCAACACTGTTTCAAATATCTTGGAGAGATCTGGACTCGTGCGTTCAGTGGAGAGCTAAGACACGTACAACAGCGTGCGTGCTGTTCCATCCAGCGCGCAGACTCTGCTGTCAGATACATTACAAAATCATGTTGCATATCAAGAATGTAAGAATTACATATCATTAAATGAATGCTGAGGAACATGTACTCTCCACCCATGGCCATTAACCTAATAAATAACATAGTGAAAATCCAGTTTTAAAGACTTCGAAGTCATCAATTCTGGGGGAGTCCGCTAAATGTAAAAGCCCATAAGAGCCCGTAGTACACTCTTAACTCTGGATGGACAATAGTACAGACTTGACCGATTGTGTAACGTAGACGACAGGGCTTTCACCCAGTGAGGTCAAGATTTTGGTAAAATCATTTGGTGTTTTTGAATGCTTGAATGTGGTAGGACCATGTCAGCAGATTAAGGGCACGCTAAGAAGTCCTTGCAGGGAAGAATTCTGTCAATCAAAGTAGATAAATGGGGGCCTTAAACCCATAATAATCATTGTACAAGTAAGCTACAACAACAACAACACCAACAACAACAACAACAACAGCAACAACAACAACAAAAGGAAGCAGCTTTAAGTGACCAATAATCTCACGATCATAAGCCATGGGACCTAATTTTTACATGCAACACGAACCGCAAGACGTGACATTTCACCTCAAAAATCCCACATGCATTAACCGGGATCCAACCCAGTCCGCTTTGGTGTGAAAATCATAATCAGTGTTGGCAACTTACAACCACTGAAAATCCCTATAAAGCAGCAACATATCGCCACTCCTACGATAACAACAGAGAAAATATGTTTGTCTAGGAACTTGAGAAAAGTCTCTCTGTCTATAATCTCAGATTATTTTGTCGCCAATAAGCTATGTAAACATCTCCAGGTCTAGCGACTTGTTTGGAAGCACTGGTTGTAATCTTGAAGTTAGGAGGACATATGCCCCAGGGACGGTCCAGGGACTGTACCACGAGTGGTAAACCAATCCCCAATACTGTGGGCTCGGCTTAGGGCCGCTGTTGAGGGATTTTGAGGCCGAAAGAAAAGCCAACGAGGCAGCCAGGCAGACAGAGGATTGTGAGTCCTCTCGCGACAAGCTGATGACCTGTCGAGCATCCGTCTTCTCCACCCTCCACGCTATAGTCGGGCCGTAGGTAACTTGTAGCTGCACTACCTGTCGAGCATCCGTCTTCTCCACCCTCCACGCTATAGTCAGGCCGTAGGTAACTTGTAGCTGCACTACCTATCGAGCATCCGTCTTCTCCACCCTCCACGCTATAGTCGGGCCGTAGTTAGCTTGTAGCTCCACTACCTGTCGAGCATCCGTCTTCTCCACCCTCTATGCTATAGTCGGGTCGTAGTTAACCGTAGCTCCATTACCTGTCGAATACCCGTCTTCTTCACCCTCCACGCTATAGTCGGGTCGCAGTTAACTTGTAGGCCTAGCTCCACTACCTGTCGAGCATCCGTCTTTTCCACCTTCCACACTATAGTCGGGCCGTAGTTAACATGTAGCCAGGGCTGGCATGCGAAACGAAATGCATTATCAATTTAATTTAGCGTCGCGAAATGAAATTATTCAATGGAATAACATTTCGCTCCTGGCGCGAAATGATATTTGTTACAGACTTTTAATTTCGCTCCTGGCGCGAAATGATATTTGTTTCAGACTTTTAATTTCGCTCCTAGCGCGAAATTATATTCATTACGGACTTTAATTTAGCTCCCGGCGCGAAATGAAATTCGTTACAGACTTTTAATTTCGCTCCTGGCACGGAATTGAATTCATTACGGACTTTTAATTTAGCTCCCGGCGCTAAATGAAATTTGTTACAGACTTTTAATTTCGCTCCTGGCGCGGAATTAAATTCATTACGGACTTTTAATTTAGCTCCCGGCGCTAAATGAAATTCGTTACAGACTTTTAATTTCGCTCCTGGCGCGAAATAAAATTTGTTAACGACCATCAATTTCGTTCCCGGCATTTAGTCCCCCCTCCGGCCTGAAATTAAAATGCATGGAACATTTCATTTTGTTTCTGAAATGAAATCTGTTTCTTTTCTTCCCCGAAAGCCTTATTTGTTCCCGCGTCCTACAACTAGCCACCATCTACATTCTTCCCTACCCACCCCATCCCCAAAGACTGCATTACCCACGTGTCTGAAGTCTTCCCCCATTTAATTCTAATGGCCGACCTCAACCTTCATTCCCGTTCGGCCCTAGAACTTCATAGCCTAGACATCTACCTACGTCACATCGACGCCACCCTCGTCCCTCTCCCAGAATCTACTCGTCCTTCCTCCAATACCACCCCGACGCAGTCATTGCTCATAACTCCCTCCTCCATCTGTTTGACGTGTCTGTCCTGCCACTCAAAGGAGGTGATCATGCCCCCGTTTTACTCAACTTCCCTCTTTCCCCACTACCACCTCCCAGGATGGTCCAGAATTTCTGCACAGCAAACTGGCAGGAATACCGCGCCTACAGTACGTCAACAATCACCTCCGTGCGGACCATCTCTCACTGGATAACCAGACGACGGTCGATGCATATACTGCACACATAGATACTATACTACGACAAGCCTCCCAGGTAGCCATCTCCCTCATCCCAACGACCCCGTGCACTACATTTGAGTCGTCCAGTTGCAAAACTCGTTTAATCCACTTGTGAATAAGGATCATGACGAAAAATTATTTATTTAATTATTTTATTTATTTATTTTACCTCATTTTATTTTGTTTTATTTTATTTTGCTTTATTTTGTTTTGTTTATTTTTTTACTTTATTTCGTTTTATTTTGTTTTAAATTGTCTTGTTTTATTTGTTTTATTTTGTTTTGTTTATTTTGTTTTATTTTGATTTCCCAGAAAACAAATACAAAACCAAAAACACAAAACACGAAGTAAAATGCAAAATTCAAACACAAAAGCAAAAGCAGAATAAAAAAGAAACACAAAGCAAAAAGCAAAATTCAAAAACAGCAAAAGCAGAAAACAAACACAAAATCAAAACAAAAAAGACGAAGCAGAAAGCAAAAGCAGAACACAAAAAACAAAAGCAAAATCAGAAAACAAGAAACATAAAGCAAAAAGCAATATTCAAAAAAGCAAAAGCAGATAACAAACACAAAACAAAAACAAAATAGACGAAGCAAATAGCAAAATTCAAAAACAAAAGCAAAAGCAGAAAACAAAAAACAAATAACATAAAGCAAAATTCAAAAAAGCAAAAGCAGAACACAAACACAAAACCAAGAAAGAAAAGCAGTAAGTCAAATTCAAAGCAAAAACACAAAGCAAACACAAAAACACCAACCAAAAGTAGAAAACAACAAACACAAAAGATACGTGAGGGCAAAGTCCAGAGAAACGTTTCTCATGAAAATGATCTTTATTCACAAGTTGATTAAACGAGTTTTGTAACTTGACGACCCATTTGCATTTGACTGTTGGCACAGGCTATAGTAAAATGTGGCTTTTCACCGCTGTCTCAGTCTTACACATGGCTGTGATTATATGGAAGCTACTGAGGTATGGGTGGTGCTTAGTAATGAAATTCGGGGCAGTCAGTGCCTGTGGATGCTGTGAAGGGTTCTACTCATAGGGTTAGTACTGCTGTTCTGACTCTGTGAGGAAAGCAATAGCAAACTACCTCACCCCTCATCTTGTCTAGTACGCCTCACTATAGCGCTGCCTTGACTTTTTGTGGGTATCTACTCACATAACCTACCGGCGGTACTTTTTGGGGATCCAACCAGCCTTCGGGCTGACTACCTAACAGACAGACGTCAGGACTTTGAATATCGTACAGATCATTATTTAACTCTCGAAACGAATATACTGTATTTTAATTTCAACAACGAAATTATATGTTTCATGCATTTTAAATACACGTCGGAGAGCGAAACTTAATGCCGTTTGGGAATTTTATTTCACCTCGGGAGCGAAATTAAAAGTCTGTAACGAATTTTATTTCGCGTCGGGAACGAAATTATAAGTCTGGAACTAAATAAATTTCGCGCCGGGAGCGAAATTATAAGTCTGGAACGAATTTAATATCGCGCCTGGAGCGAAATTAAAAGTGTGGAACGAAATTAATTTCGCGCCGGGAGCGAAATTAAAAGTGTGGAACGAAATTAATATCTGCCGGGAGCTAAATTATAAGTCTGGAACTAAATTAATTTCGCGCCGGGAGCGAAATTAAAAGTCTGGAAAGAAATTAATTTCGCTTCGAATTAAGTTTCGCTTTGATTTAATTACGCGCCGACAATCATTATCATTTCGCTCCCGAATATCGCGCTCACGGCGAAATTAAATTATTTTCGCCCCCACACCATGAATTTAATTTCGCATGCCAGCCCTGCATGTAGCTCTCTCTTTTGCCGAGCACCCTTCTTCCCCACCCTTCATTCTATAGCCGAGGAGTACGTAACTTGTAGTTTATTCTATCTGGCTAGCATCTGTCTTCCCATTCCATCATGCTATTGTCACATCGTAGCTAACCTGTAGCCTACTGTGAGCTATGTGTTACGCAGCAGTTCTGGTCGGAGTTCACAGTACGTATGAGACATAGTACTAATGGAATTAATAAGGCATAGACTGCCTTATTTGGGGCGGGGATGAGTTTAATCCCTCCATTTACACGTGGAAAAGAAATACACACACAGGTTGACCGTTAAAAGGACACGGAGTTTGAGATCAAATTACTTAAATTTGGCTTCCAAATCTCATATGGTGCACCTTATCCAGTAATCATATGAACAATCGTCCTTTTGCATATTCAGTAGTTCACGATTAGTCGGAACATGCTGAAAGACCATATCATAAGTTTGCCTTTATTTAAAGGAACTGCGGGAATTCATATAAAGACTTTTGAACTGAAAGGAACTGTTAGAAGGTTACATTACAGTCACTGGCGACTCTACAAATGGGGCTGGGGACAAGTTTTACAGATATCCTCCACAGGCAAGGTACGAAGGTCACTCCAAAATGAATGTTCCATATTATTTAAAAAAAACAAATGTTATAGTACACCTTTGAATATATACAGTATATTCTGTAAATACAACCTTTCAGCACTAAATGTCATTTCTCCACTTATCTCCATCGCATTCAACTGCCGTACGCCATCTTGAAACGAATGCATGTAGGCCTACTGTATTCCTGTACGGTAAAAGTCTGGCACGGCTTTGTCTTCAAAACTTCTGTCCTGAAATATGGTAGTTAACCAAAGAGATGTGAATCAGACGGTGCCTTTATGGTTACCACATATGCATCCTGTAATGCAAACTGCAGAGCTTCATAGATGGCAATGAGCTCCGAAGTAAAAGGATTACAGGCTTCAGGCAAAGAGATCTTAGTATTGTATTTGCACCATCAAAAACAAAAGCACAACCCACTTTCTCGTCCACTTTCGAACAATCTGTGTAGAGAATGCCAACGTTCAGAAATTCAAGCGCATGCGGAAACAAACGTCTATGTTACATTTCTTACTCATTGAGAAAAACAGCAATAAAGGTGACTGTTGTCCGCGGGACAGGGTTACGCGGTAAGATGTAACATAGACTATTGTTCCTTAAACCAACACACTACAGTTTGAGCGGGAAGCGATGTAACATAGACTTTTGTTCGTTATTTTTAAAATGAATTTCGCCTCACAATTTCGGGAACACTAAAGCCATCTTTTGAGATATGCTCGAACTACTTGCAAATAAGCACGGCCGACTGAATACGAGCTGCGGCATTCAGTCGGCCGTGAAATAAGTATTCAGAAAACATCGTAGAATGATGTTTGTTCCGTGAATATCTCAAATTACACAAAATGTAACATAGGCCTAGACGTTTGTTCCCACATTCGCTTCAATTGGTAAACTATGCTTGTTCGAGAGATTCGACGCAGAATTGAAAGGACAGGTCATAAATGAAAAGAATCTTAACATGTCGAGACCTAGACCTATCAATTACACTACGGACACGACTTCTCTGATGCTACGTTTTCTGCATCCTACTACATGGCGCGGCGTCGAAGCGTGGACACTAACTAAAAACATGCCCAAAAGATTTCAAACATTTGAAATGTTGACGTCCCGAAGGATGCTGATGACACCTTGGACAGCAAAATTACTAATGTAAAAGTTTTGCACCGTACGAACAAAGAACCAGAAATTCTCACCATTATCAAGAGAAAGAAGCTAAGAATACTTTGGTCTTATGATGAGGAACAGTAATTATCACCTTCTACAAGTAATACGGTCCGGCTCGTTGCGTAGTGTCTAGCTTTCTAGGCTGTCACCGTGGAGGCTCGGGTTCGATTCCCGGCTATGTCAAGAAATTCAATTCTGGTCTGAGGGCCGGAACGGGGTACACTCAGCCTCATGAGGTCAAACTGAGAAGAGGCGGATTTGATTCCCACCTCAGCCATGCTGGAAGTGATTTTCCATGGTTTCCCCACTTTTACTCCAGACAAATGCAGGAATGGTACCTGACTTAAGGCTACGGCCAATTTCTACCCAAATTCTACAGCAATTACAAGTATATACACTTGTACAGACATCTCAGTGCCACAGGTTATCAGACACCTTCTACACACACCCAAGTACACGGGGCTACAAGACCACGGTGTCGCAAAGCGCCTAAACAACAACAATAGGCATACTGAACCCGATGGGGTTATGCTGACTGGAATCGAACATGGTTCTCAGAGACTGTGATCTCAGTAAAAAGGTTCCGCCAGGGAGCGAACCAGAGATCTATACAGGGAGTTTCTTGGTAAAAACCCCTCGAAAGAAATGTATATTTAATCACGGGTGTGATTTTTGATGAAATGGCATTATTTATTAAAATAATGTAGGAAATAATGAGCGGATTATATCATTATAAGACGATTTGGTGTAAGCTATTGGAGGTTTGAAGCACAGAGGAGGGCAGAGCTGACATTTACTAATCGGCCCAGAATTGTGGGTTGGTCCCAGTGGAGCCACGTCCATCTCTGTCACCCCATTATGTCGTCTGGAGCAGGGGAGAGGCCTGAAAAATGACACAGTTATTCCCCGACGGAGAATAGATGTAGAGGAGGGGCGGTGAAATGCCCAGAAAAATCATTGATTACTCGTGATTGGAGTAACGAATCGAGATGAGAGTTGCACACAGGTGAATATCTTGGCAAGAAGATAATTTTAGAGTCTTTTACATGCGAAATTGGTGCATATTTAGTGATGTGCGTAAGGACTGTGAAGCGACCATTGTTCGCGGAGGGATGTGAAGATGTTGACGGGGAGTTCCCGGTTAGGTAGCGTCCCACGCCATGGAGAAAGGAATTAATATTAATTAATTGAACGAGCGATTCCTTTGCGCACATATAGTTTTGGGACCTGTGAAGAGAGAGGAACACAATGATCATGGTTTGAAGACCTGAATCATGCTGTGAGAGGAGCGAAGATTACGCGGGAAGATGTTGCTCTACTTTCTGTGGAAATCCGATATAAGGGAGTAGACCCCAGGAGGAGCTCTCAGTCCTACTCTGTTCTCACTTGAACCTCAGTGTTACTCTGTTACTCAGTTGAACCTCACTTTGAAACTCACTCTGTTCTAACGCAGTCAAGCTCAGTCTACATGCCGCCAAGCGCAGTTACAGCCAGCTACAGTTTTACTCAATTGTCAATTGTAGCACAATGGAAATAAGTTGCAATCAGTATGCAACAAATATGCAGCAGTACGAGACAGCGTGTAAGCCGCAGACAGAAGTCTTCAAATAAGCTACGTGCAGTCTTCGAGTGAAACTTCAGTCAGCTATAGGCAGGTAGAAGCAAGTTCGTCAAGGCATAACGCATGACGGATCTATTCATCGAGACGCCGAACAAAGACTGGTATGTGTAAAAGAAACAGAAAATATGTTTGTATGAATAATAGTCGTGATACAGGCATAATCAGCCGCACGAACTATGACGTGTTCAGTTATGAAGCACCGTATAGACTAACGGTAGAAATATTGTATATAATTATTTGTGAAAGTGTTGAACTTTATTAAGCGCAGTGTGTATTGTATTAACTAATCGTATATGTGTAACTACGATAGAATGCGCTAAAGAAACTCTACTAAGTGTTTGGTATTGCCATGAGAGTACCAGATGGTAACGCTTACTGTAGGAGTAATGATCGTCACAAAAACTGTTGGAGAGTTCCGAGAGCAGATAACCAGACTTTCAATCAGGAGTTGGTAACGTAAGATGCCGTCGACACCTGCAATTTCGATCTCTGCTAGGGAATTTCAGCATTGAAGTGTGTATAAAGTGACGAGTGTTCAGTGTAATGTATATGTAAAAATATCATTTAAAGTAGTGTTTGATGAAGTGTTTCACATGTTTAGGGAGTGTTAACTTCCTGAAAGGTATGCAACGTGTCGTGTTGGTGATAGAAATTATGTATAATCAAATGTGTGTAAACAAGAGAAATATGTCGCGTTAAACCCATTATGGCGGGCGACATGGAAGAATATGATTGGTTGGAGCCACCTTAGATGCCTATAGAGATGTAAGTACCCCACAAATTATGGTTATAATTATGTAGAAGTATGGACCGATGCATGTCTGTGATTCCGTAAAGGTATTGTGAATTCCTTATAGATGCCAGTAAAAGTCAGTTAGGAGGCTGATCCTCCATGTTTAATCAGTAATGAGTTGATTTTTATAGAGTTGAAATGATGATTTGCATCATTAAGTGGAGTAATTATTCCCACTATGAATTAAGAATGGCAATCAGTTATGTAAATGTAACGAACGCGATTGTTCGAGTTTAAAACGTCTAGCTATGTTGGAAATTTTGGTAATTTATGTGAGAATAATAATAAATGATGATTTTGGTCATTTATGTCAATGAGATTTTCAATAATAATAATAAAGGATGATTTTGGTCATTTATGTCAGTGAGAAATGATGATAATAATAATAATGGTTATTAAGAGTATGAATGAACACATCAGGAAACAAATAAATGTTGTAAGCGAGAATTATTAACGCTAAGTGCAAGACTTATCAATCTAAGCAGGAGGATGTTACAGTGAGATTACATTTCAGTAATTATGGAAAGAAGCTTTATATCAGAATATTGCATATATTCGGTAATGATACCAGTAATGAAAGAGCTTTTAGTGAATTGAATTTGCAGCTTAATTGAGAAGCTTATAGAGTAAATGTTAGATTTCTCTTAATATTAGAGGTCGGTGTGTCGTAGCATGGAGCATTAGGGGCCAGATAGTCTATTCTACGTATGAATTCTCCTATGTCGTGGACATTGTTGGAGACATTATTTATTCCGGAGTTTTAGTGAATGGACCCTAACTCTGAAGAAAAGGATTGAAATGTGTTCCGGATTGGAATCTTTATAAGAGTCGAGGAAAACAAGGACACCTCGCAGCTCTATGATTTCCCGAGAACTTATGATGAGTTATTTACGCTCGTGGGCAGCGAAAACTCATGGCGACAGTGGTTTTGTGCGCCTATATTATACTTGAGACATCGGTCACCGCCTGGCTCATGCATTACGAACCCCGAACCTTCATGTTGAATGGACCCATGTGAGGCCATTAATTAATCGTTATCCTCGACGTAGGAATAATTACAAAAGCTCATTCAATACCTGTTGGCATAATAGTCAATTAAGATCCTTTGGGAACATGTGTGCCGGTTAGGACACAGTATTTGTCTTGTAAATCTCCACTGCTTAGAGAGGGAAGCTTTCAAACTTTTAGAAAGGTCGAGATAATTGGTGGAACGACCCATCCCACTTTCTATTGTGTAGCGATTTCCTTAGCCGAGGGTCGGTGCCAACCACTCGAACCGCTCAGGCAAGTTATAAAGGGAAGAGATTCTAGACCTTGTTAAAATGACATATAATGCGAGATTGTTATGTTGAGTATTCTAGCCATGTGGTTTGTGAACACATGGATAATTATAGTTCATCCTGATGGTTCATTAATTTAGCTATCTGACGAATAGTTACATGATATATTTGTACTGTCACTGGAACCAAGTCATGTAGTTGGTTACTAGATGCCAATCGCCATGAGCGCGAGGCAGTCTATCGTACAATCCGACATAAGCTATAACGTAACGTCTTATCTAGGAATCACAGACAGCATGCGGTGAAACCATATAATTGAAGGATGTGTCGGGGGTAGCTTACATAATTATGGAGTTGCACGTTGATTTTGGTGCAACGTCCAAATAGGTAAATGCATGCAAAGCATTTCATTGGTGAGAAGAAAAATATTAAAACACGCACGGCACACATAATTGTTTAACATAAAGAGGTTTAAGGAATAATCCTTGTTGTAATATTAAAGAAGTCACATTGTATGACTGTTATGTTAATGTAAAGTGTTTTGAAGTCGTAGGTGCATCAGCGCACTAGTATATCCTTGTGAAGTTCACAGAAGGGTAAAGCATTATGGCTAGGTATGACTTTGTTGTGATTTCATATTTGTTTACTTATGGATTGTGGAAGTAAAAATTTTGTTTGCTTTTATTTTATGCTTTTTTTTGGGTATTGTTTTGTGTTTGAAGCCATGATTTATTTTAATGAATTAAAGTTTTAGAATAGAGTTGTGCCTTATCATTGTAGAGTTGATACCTTTTAGCCTCAAATCCAAAATATGCACTGCAAAATTGGGGTTACCGTACACGCCTGAGAGCTGATGCTAGTTGGAGGCGGATGCATATTATCCAACGCGATTACTCACATGGGTACATGGGATTTGATGTCCTATACTGTGATTTGAGCTAAAGGTACGACTAAAGTCGGTCAGATTTAATGCACACAACTCTATTAAAGTAAGAATTAACGAAGTAGGGTGTGACCGCTCCTAATCCATAGCTAAGTTCCGATACGTATATATAAATTTTGATAGATTGTGCTTATCACTACTCATTTATCATGGCCCAAGCAGCGTGGGACGGTATTAACTCCTTATGGAACCGCCTGCGTCAGTGCAATATGAGCGATGTTGGCATTGCACGAACCGGGCAACGATAGATACAGATATAATTTATCATGACGCCCATCTGTGGAGTCTATGGTAGTAAAAGCTCTATTAATTTATCATGGCGTGGCCCAAGTGGGGCTTTCGGCAGTAAAAACCACTCCCTGAACAGTTTTTATAGTAAATTAGAATATGGCCGATGTCCTACTAATACCACGACTCATAGATATTAATTTATCATGGCGCCCAGAATACGTGGAACTTATGGGATTTAGGGAAAACCCATAGATTTTTTATGGTATTTCATGGGGAAAACCATAGTAATTGTTTTGCCTCAAACTGTGTTTGAGTGATTTTTGAATTCAGTAGGCTTTTTGAGGTAACGCAGAATCTCTCTATTGAGAAGAGAATGGCCTAAGGGTACGAGCGTTACATACCCAATCCACAATCTACCATAATATTATCAGGTTTTGTACGACTTCACAATATGTGTGCAGTGTTTGATGTTTCTCTTCGAAACGTATCCACATATTTTTCCAGGAAGCCTGCCTGCATATTTAAGTGTGTTATTGTAAAATGCCAGGTACGGAGGAGATCTTGCAAGTTATTGCAGGACTGAAACAACATTTTGATGCTGCTCATGAGCAGAGTAAACTGGAAACCAAGGCGTTCCAGGATAGCATAAACACTCGGTTAGATGAGAACCAGAGAGAGTTAAATAACAGGTTAGATGCCAATCAGGAGGCAATTAATGCAAATCAGGTTGCAATGAACAATAACCAGATTGAATTAAACAACCGTTTAGAGGCAAATCAGGTTGCAATGGATAACAACCAGATTGAATTAAACAATAAGCTAGGTCAAATGCAAGAGGTTATTAAGACCGAAGTAACAGATACTGTTGTAAGCATTGTATCGGAAATGCAGGTAAAAACTGACAAACGTTTCGAGGCCATAGAAGCCAAACTTGAGGGTAATTTGCAAGCGTGTAGGCATGCTCAGGAGCAAACCAACAGTAAATTAGAGGCGTTGTCTAACGATATTAAGGATATTCAGATCCAAAATGAGGCGAATCTCGAACGCCAAGCGAAACAGTTCGCAGAGTTTACGAAAACAGTAGACCAGAGATTAGAGGAGAACGACTCCAAATGGGATCAGAAATTGAAAAGCTACGCTAGAGCAATTAACGGTGACCTCAAGAAACAGGACCAGAATATATTAGGTCAATGCCAGGAAATAGGCGAAATTAAGGCTATCGCTCAGGAAAATAAGGAGCTGGTAGGCAACGTGAAAGGTCAGATGGGTAAAGTTCATAAAGAACTGGACCAAGTGCAAAGTGATATTGTCATAGTCAATAAAAGACAAGAGGAAAACAGAGGCGAGATCACCAAGGTCCGGAATGAATTGTCTAAAGTCAATGGACACATTCAAGATGAAATTAAAGGTCTGAGAGAAGAACTCGAAATAAGAGAAGGCCAGAAAACAGAGGCAAGCGACAAGACCCTTGCTCAAATTAAAGAGGACGTAGAGGATGAAATATCCCATATCAAACAAAGTCTGAAAGAAGACAAGGTGAAAATCTTTCAAGTAGCCGAGGAAAACCGAGATAGGCTTACAAGAATAGAGAAAGAAGTCATTACTCGCCTAGAAAGAGCAGAAATGCGCCATAACCAAATGGAGACTAGGATAATAGCACAGGAGGAGACACTTCTGAAATATCCTAAGTCAAGTGAAGGCAGCATAGAGGATATAAGAAAAACAAGGTGGGCAGACCTAGAAACCCAACCTATAAGCAGGAACGCTGCAGGCGCAGGAGAAAGTCCTTACATGACGCCAGGTGTACCAATTGCGGCATCGACGCCACATGAAAATGCGATGCACACCCAGGTGATAAACGTCATTAGGGCAAGCGAGGAAAAACCTAGGAAGTTTTCAGGTAGTCACTGTAGTATGACACCAAAATATTGGTTAAAGGAAGTGACTGAATATCTCAATGATGCACGAATACCGCAGGAGCGTAGGCTACGTGCTATAGAGAAGTTAACAGAGGGGGAGTGCGCATTATGGTTTCGCAGCTTCCGTTACACTTTTGATACTGTTGAGGAATTCCGCGAGGCATTCTTGAAAATATATTGGGACGCCGCGACTCAGCAGAATTTACGGCTGGATTTGTATGCCAAAAAGTACAGCACGAACAACCCGACGAAGTACGCAGAATTTTTCATATCGCAGATGTGTCGTTTTAAAGAGCTGGATCAAAAACCTAGTGAACTGGAGCTATGCATTGCTATCGCCAAACAGCTTCCATACGAGATCCAAAGGCTACTAATCTCGGCTAATGCGAAAACGGCTATGGAAATGGAGACAGTTCTAAGGCAACTGGACCTCACCACAGCAAATACTATGCGTCAGAGTCGAACCGTGGAACAAGTCCACGTGACCAACACACAGACTGACCAACAGCAAGCTCCAAGGAACAACAAGGCCACGAGCACAGAAACTTTAGATTCCTATGGACGGCAATGGGAACAGGAACCCAGAAAATGGCAGTCAAGGTACAAAGGAAATGCTAATAAAGCAGGAAGAGGTCGAAGTTCGTGGAATAAACACAATAACAGGGGCAAACCGTACCATAACAATGGAGGTAATAATGGCCAGGAAGGCAATAATAGAAATTGGAGACCCCAAGAGAGAAGAAATAACTTCGATGACGAGGCAGAAGAGCGATATCATGCTTCTTTGCGATACCTCGAAGAAAGGGGAGATGAGCCCCAGAAATCACAAGTCCGCTGGCAAGAAGTCATGCAGAACAGGACATCGCCAGACAGATATGGAGATGGAGCTAAGAGTTTGGAACTACAGCGCAGCGAACAGGAGAGAAGGAACTCCAAAGGGGCGGGCGCTGAAGAAAAAAAAAAAAAAACGCCAAAATTAGAAGAGCTCGAGACTGATGGATGGAAGTCTATTAACATCGTCAATTGGATAGCCAAACCAGAAGAACTGATTGAGGATACAGGAGGACCACAGGTCATGGTCAAGAGAGAATTGCCTATTATAATTGTGAGAGTGGCAGGATTAAAAGTCAGAAGTCTGCTAGACACAGGATCAACAGTGAGCCTGATGACACAAGCTCTATATAATGAAATAGCCCGGAGAGAGAACATTTTGAAGATACCGATCTCCAGTGTCAAAATTAAAGGGGTAATTCCAGACAGAACAATGATATGTAAATACCAGGTATTCCTAGATTTACAGATAGGAGGCTCTATTTTCTCACAGAGTTTTCTGTTAGTAAACAAACTACCTTATAACCTACTTATTGGGGCAGAGTTTATAAGGGAATACAGAGTGATAATTGACCTAGCACAGGACAGGGTTATGTTCCATGTGAATGAAGAAGCTGAAGGCTTAGAGGTCGCACTCAATGAAATTGAACCAGGATCCAGTGAACAAGTATGGCATACATACAGAGATGTGGCTGATGAAGAAGTGTTAGCTATTGAGCAGTTAGAAGCGGAGCTCAAAACACTAGCCACAGACTTGGAAAAAGATCTGGAACCCAAATTGGAAGAATACATTTCGGAGAAGCTAGAAGAAGCGAAAATTGGGCTAAAAGAGAAGGAAAATTTAAAGCAGTTATTGCTGGAACAGAAGGAAGTCTTTGATTCGAGACCTGGTCGGATAAAGAACTTCACTTATGCTTTTCAAGTCAGTGATTGGACACCATTTAGGCAGAAACCCTACCCTATAGCTGAAAAGCATTATGCTAAAGTGAAAGAGGCAATTCAGGAGATGTTGGAGGCCGGTGTTATTGAGAAAACACCTACGCCTTATGTAAGTCCATTGGTAATTGTACCAAAGACAGACGGATCTGTCAGAGTCTGCTTGGACCTGAGACGCTTAAATTTGAGAGTTATTCCGGAATTTGACCAAGTGCCACCTATTAAAGAGATCCTCAGGAAGTTTAAAGGGAAAACTATATTCTCAAACTTGGATATCACATCCAGTTTCCACCATCTTGAATTAGAGAAGAAAACTAGTCTGTTGACAGGATTTATGTTTGATCAACATACATTCACATTTTTAAGGCTACCTTTTGGGTTGAAAACAGCTGGTTCAGCCCTGATAAGAGCGTTAGATCGCAATCTATCAGATGAAGTTAAAGAGAGTACCATCAGATATGTAGACGACATTCTACTCACATCAGAATCTCTGGAGGAGCACATGAGAGACCTGAAGAAGTTGCTAGATGACCTTCGAGAAGCGAATTTTAAGGTCAATATCAAGAAATCGCACTTCTGTCAGAGGGAAGTTAAATTCCTAGGGCATGTTATTGATGCAAATGGAGTGAAGCCTAACCCAGATAAATTGGAGGTAATTCGGAATTTCCCTCGACCCACGAAAGTTAAGCACGTCCGACAGTATTTGGGAGTAATTGGATTCTTTTCGAACCACTGCCCAAACTATACTGCGACAGTAGCACCACTGCAGGACCTATTGAAGAAAGGCGGCAGATGGAATTGGACGGAGCAATGTCAGGTAGCATTCGTGAGGTCAAAACAAATGCTTTTGGAATATGTGAAACTGGGATACCCAGATTATACCCAGAAGTTCATCATACAGACGGATGCATCACTTATTGGGATTGGAGCGATGCTATTCCAGGAAAATGTTGACCAGCCTGAGAAGAAAGTTTTTATCGCCTTTATCAGCAGAAGACTGAGAGCCCATGAGAAAAATTACACGATCACAGAGATAGAATTGCTCGCAATTTTGTACGCGTTGCAATCGTGGCACAAACTCGTGTACGGCTTCCGAATAGTCCTGAGAACAGACCATAAAGCTTTAACATTTTTGTTAAAGACAGATTTGTCTAGTCAAAGATTGACAAGATGGTCCCTGTATATCCAGCAATTTGATGTGGAAATAGAATACTGTCCAGGGAAAGAGAATGTAATACCGGACATATTAAGTCGTTACCCTAGAGAAGAAGAAGTACTAGCGGTCCAGATTGAGAATCGAGATCAGAAGACGTTGGATGACTTAAGGAACATTACCAACCTACAACGCGAAGACCCATGGTTGAAGATGATAATCGATTACTTCGAGGGACGTTTAGCAAGGGGAACTGCGATATACAGAGAGGCGGAGGCATTGGCAACAGAATATGTATGGTATAATCAGATATTACACAAGTGGGACGATGTGGATCACACACGTCAAAGGATTGTAATTCCTGCATCTTTGCAGAGGAGATTAGTATGGCTAGCCCACAGAGCATTTGGTCATCCGGGGATTGATAAAATCTGTGCTCTGTTGAAGGAAGCATTTGCTTGGCCAAAATTGAGAGAAACGGTGAGAAATGCTATTAGAACATGTGATCTTTGCCAAAGGGTAAAGCCGAATCCCTTTTTAATGAGGCAACGACCTATCCCGTTATTACCAGAAAAGCCAAGGCAGCTATTGAGTATCGACAACTTTGGACCATTGCCTAGAGCACGTAGAGGCAATAGACACATTTTTGTAGCCATGGATGTATTTTCGAAAATGGTGGTGTTGTGCCCCATTCGAAAGACAAGTTCAAAACAGGTCTTGAAGCGCCTGAAAGAGAGAGTTATTCCGATTCTTGGGAAGCCGGATAACATTCTCTCGGACCACGGAAGTTGCTTTACTAGTGCAGAATTTCGTCGAGAACTGGAAACTCTAGGAATTAGGCAGATTTTATCTACCATTCGCCATCCTGAGGCAAGTCCCGTTGAAAGAGTAATGAGAGAGATCCAGCAATACATGAAGATCTACTGTTCTGAAGCGAATTGGCGTTGGATTGACTTTCTAGAAGTCATTGAATACTGTATAAATAATACTGTACATGAGGCGACAGGTCAGGTTCCCGTTACTCTACATCTGGATCAGAGACCAGAGAGACCGTGGAATGGTGTTATTCCATTACCTGTAGACGCACAGCCCGGTAGAGAATTGAGGATCCAACGAACCTTTGAATATCTAAAAGCACAGGCGGAGAGACGTCAGAGAAGGAATCGTGCGAAGAGGTATCATAAACCGCTTCTCGTGGGACAGAAAGTTTTAATTAAGAAACCCGCCAGTTCAGATCCAGAGGCACGGAAGTATAAGAAGTTTAATTTTTCTTACCACGGCCCGTTCGAGGTGATAAGAGACCTCCAGAACAATGCATACAGGTTAAGGCATTTAGAGAATGGAAACGAGGTCGTTATGAACATAGCCAACTTGAAAATTTATTACTCGCCAGAAGAATTCGATGAACCAGAAGAAGAATTAGTAACGCACACCCAACTCAACGTGGAGAGCGGAGGCAGCCAAGCAGGCAGACCTGAATGTTGGAACGGCGAGACGGGACGAGAAGCAGACAGTTTACCCAGTGTAAGCGGAGAGCAGAAAGAATGCCAGTGTTTGCGAGAACTCTATGAAGAAATGGTCAGAGTAGCTAGAGAGGTTGAGGCTGTAAACGCGACCCTTCGCAGGGAGAATAGACAGCTCAGAAACAAGGCCGAGTGTGGAAGGGGGAACACTACTAACCCACTCGTAGCCAGACAAGGTGAAGGACCCCAGACGTAAACACAGACGGTGGTCGACAGTCAGCTGGTTACTTATATAAGCCACTTGCATTGGACTTTTATAAGTTTTGCAAGGGGAACATGAACCCGATGGGGTTATGCTGACTGGAATCGAACATGGTTCTCAGAGACTGTGATCTCAGTAAAAAGGTTCCGCCAGGGAGCGAACCAGAGATCTATACAGGGAGTTTCTTGGTAAAAACCCCTCGAAAGAAATGTATATTTAATCACGGGTGTGATTTTTGATGAAATGGCATTATTTATTAAAATAATGTAGGAAATAATGAGCGGATTATATCATTATAAGACGATTTGGTGTAAGCTATTGGAGGTTTGAAGCACAGAGGAGGGCAGAGCTGACATTTACTAATCGGCCCAGAATTGTGGGTTGGTCCCAGTGGAGCCACGTCCATCTCTGTCACCCCATTATGTCGTCTGGAGCAGGGGAGAGGCCTGAAAAATGACACAGTTATTCCCCGACGGAGAATAGATGTAGAGGAGGGGCGGTGAAATGCCCAGAAAAATCATTGATTACTCGTGATTGGAGTAACGAATCGAGATGAGAGTTGCACACAGGTGAATATCTTGGCAAGAAGATAATTTTAGAGTCTTTTACATGCGAAATTGGTGCATATTTAGTGATGTGCGTAAGGACTGTGAAGCGACCATTGTTCGCGGAGGGATGTGAAGATGTTGACGGGGAGTTCCCGGTTAGGTAGCGTCCCACGCCATGGAGAAAGGAATTAATATTAATTAATTGAACGAGCGATTCCTTTGCGCACATATAGTTTTGGGACCTGTGAAGAGAGAGGAACACAATGATCATGGTTTGAAGACCTGAATCATGCTGTGAGAGGAGCGAAGATTACGCGGGAAGATGTTGCTCTACTTTCTGTGGAAATCCGATATAAGGGAGTAGACCCCAGGAGGAGCTCTCAGTCCTACTCTGTTCTCACTTGAACCTCAGTGTTACTCTGTTACTCAGTTGAACCTCACTTTGAAACTCACTCTGTTCTAACGCAGTCAAGCTCAGTCTACATGCCGCCAAGCGCAGTTACAGCCAGCTACAGTTTTACTCAATTGTCAATTGTAGCACAATGGAAATAAGTTGCAATCAGTATGCAACAAATATGCAGCAGTACGAGACAGCGTGTAAGCCGCAGACAGAAGTCTTCAAATAAGCTACGTGCAGTCTTCGAGTGAAACTTCAGTCAGCTATAGGCAGGTAGAAGCAAGTTCGTCAAGGCATAACGCATGACGGATCTATTCATCGAGACGCCGAACAAAGACTGGTATGTGTAAAAGAAACAGAAAATATGTTTGTATGAATAATAGTCGTGATACAGGCATAATCAGCCGCACGAACTATGACGTGTTCAGTTATGAAGCACCGTATAGACTAACGGTAGAAATATTGTATATAATTATTTGTGAAAGTGTTGAACTTTATTAAGCGCAGTGTGTATTGTATTAACTAATCGTATATGTGTAACTACGATAGAATGCGCTAAAGAAACTCTACTAAGTGTTTGGTATTGCCATGAGAGTACCAGATGGTAACGCTTACTGTAGGAGTAATGATCGTCACAAAAACTGTTGGAGAGTTCCGAGAGCAGATAACCAGACTTTCAATCAGGAGTTGGTAACGTAAGATGCCGTCGACACCTGCAATTTCGATCTCTGCTAGGGAATTTCAGCATTGAAGTGTGTATAAAGTGACGAGTGTTCAGTGTAATGTATATGTAAAAATATCATTTAAAGTAGTGTTTGATGAAGTGTTTCACATGTTTAGGGAGTGTTAACTTCCTGAAAGGTATGCAACGTGTCGTGTTGGTGATAGAAATTATGTATAATCAAATGTGTGTAAACAAGAGAAATATGTCGCGTTAAACCCATTATGGCGGGCGACATGGAAGAATATGATTGGTTGGAGCCACCTTAGATGCCTATAGAGATGTAAGTACCCCACAAATTATGGTTATAATTATGTAGAAGTATGGACCGATGCATGTCTGTGATTCCGTAAAGGTATTGTGAATTCCTTATAGATGCCAGTAAAAGTCAGTTAGGAGGCTGATCCTCCATGTTTAATCAGTAATGAGTTGATTTTTATAGAGTTGAAATGATGATTTGCATCATTAAGTGGAGTAATTATTCCCACTATGAATTAAGAATGGCAATCAGTTATGTAAATGTAACGAACGCGATTGTTCGAGTTTAAAACGTCTAGCTATGTCGGAAATTTTGGTAATTTATGTGAGAATAATAATAAATGATGATTTTGGTCATTTATGTCAATGAGATTTTCAATAATAATAATAAAGGATGATTTTGGTCATTTATGTCAGTGAGAAATGATGATAATAATAATAATGGTTATTAAGAGTATGAATGAACACATCAGGAAACAAATAAATGTTGTAAGCGAGAATTATTAACGCTAAGTGCAAGACTTATCAATCTAAGCAGGAGGATGTTACAGTGAGATTACATTTCAGTAATTATGGAAAGAAGCTTTATATCAGAATATTGCATATATTCGGTAATGATACCAGTAATGAAAGAGCTTTTAGTGAATTGAATTTGCAGCTTAATTGAGAAGCTTATAGAGTAAATGTTAGATTTCTCTTAATATTAGAGGTCGGTGTGTCGTAGCATGGAGCATTAGGGGCCAGATAGTCTATTCTACGTATGAATTCTCCTATGTCGTGGACATTGTTGGAGACATTATTTATTCCGGAGTTTTAGTGAATGGACCCTAACTCTGAAGAAAAGGATTGAAATGTGTTCCGGATTGGAATCTTTATAAGAGTCGAGGAAAACAAGGACACCTCGCAGCTCTATGATTTCCCGAGAACTTATGATGAGTTATTTACGCTCGTGGGCAGCGAAAACTCATGGCGACAGTGGTTTTGTGCGCCTATATTATACTTGAGACATCGGTCACCGCCTGGCTCATGCATTACGAACCCCGAACCTTCATGTTGAATGGACCCATGTGAGGCCATTAATTAATCGTTATCCTCGACGTAGGAATAATTACAAAAGCTCATTCAATACCTGTTGGCATAATAGTCAATTAAGATCCTTTGGGAACATGTGTGCCGGTTAGGACACAGTATTTGTCTTGTAAATCTCCACTGCTTAGAGAGGGAAGCTTTCAAACTTTTAGAAAGGTCGAGATAATTGGTGGAACGACCCATCCCACTTTCTATTGTGTAGCGATTTCCTTAGCCGAGGGTCGGTGCCAACCACTCGAACCGCTCAGGCAAGTTATAAAGGGAAGAGATTCTAGACCTTGTTAAAATGACATATAATGCGAGATTGTTATGTTGAGTATTCTAGCCATGTGGTTTGTGAACACATGGATAATTATAGTTCATCCTGATGGTTCATTAATTTAGCTATCTGACGAATAGTTACATGATATATTTGTACTGTCACTGGAACCAAGTCATGTAGTTGGTTACTAGATGCCAATCGCCATGAGCGCGAGGCAGTCTATCGTACAATCCGACATAAGCTATAACGTAACGTTTTATCTAGGAATCACAGACAGCATGCGGTGAAACCATATAATTGAAGGATGTGTCGGGGGTAGCTTACATAATTATGGAGTTGCACGTTGATTTTGGTGCAACGTCCAAATAGGTAAATGCATGCAAAGCATTTCATTGGTGAGAAGAAAAATATTAAAACACGCACGGCACACATAATTGTTTAACATAAAGAGGTTTAAGGAATAATCCTTGTTGTAATATTAAAGAAGTCACATTGTATGACTGTTATGTTAATGTAAAGTGTTTTGAAGTCGTAGGTGCATCAGCGCACTAGTATATCCTTGTGAAGTTCACAGAAGGGTAAAGCATTATGGCTAGGTATGACTTTGTTGTGATTTCATATTTGTTTACTTATGGATTGTGGAAGTAAAAATTTTGTTTGCTTTTATTTTATGCTTTTTTTTGGGTATTGTTTTGTGTTTGAAGCCATGATTTATTTTAATGAATTAAAGTTTTAGAATAGAGTTGTGCCTTATCATTGTAGAGTTGATACCTTTTAGCCTCAAATCCAAAATATGCACTGCAAAATTGGGGTTACCGTACACGCCTGAGAGCTGATGCTAGTTGGAGGCGGATGCATATTATCCAACGCGATTACTCACATGGGTACAATACTTAAAGTAAAGTTAATGAAGGGTGAAGATGGACATTTGGGCTCGACAAATTGGATCAGTAGTTTGGACTTGGGAGTGACAAAGCCTAATCTGTTCAGAACGGCTATTGACAAAAACTATATCTTGCCACTGATCGTCGACGTTCTGCGAGGACATGGCACGTGAATAATGATGAAGAAGAAGAAGAAGAAGAAGAAGAAGAAGAAGAAAGAAAGAAAGAAAGAAAGAAAGAAAGAAAGAAAGAAAGGCGAAGAAGACATAAGAAATTTGTCCAACCCTCGCTACATACGGATTTTAGCCGTTTTGAAGTCATGAAAAAATGTAAAATTGGCTGATAATGCGAAATTATTTATTTCCTCCTAAATAAGCGCGTTATCCTCTACATTATATATACGAGGGCTATTCCAAAAGTAAGGTCCGATTCGCCATAAATATTTGAAAGCGGCGCCAAGGGCATAACACGCATGCGCGCTGACTCCTGGCATGCCTTGCGCGGCAAAAGCCGCCAGTAGCGTTGCAACTCTTGCTATGTGCTGGTGATAGTGTCAGTTCACAATGTTTAAGACAATTAATCGGCAAGTAAGGGCAGTGTATAGAATTGTGTCTGAACATTTGCATTTTCGAAAATTGTCGTCTGGAGTGTTGTTGTTTCATGACAATGCCAGACCCCATACTGCGAATGACACGCAAACTCTAATCAAGAAATTTGGATGGGACAGATGGACCACCCACCGTACAGTCCGGACTTGGCGCCAAGTGATTTCCACCTGTTCCGCTACCTAAAGGAGTTTCGTGGCGGCAAGTGCTTCGACACAGATGATGAAGTGAAAGAAGCTGTTAAAGACTGGTTAGCTTCGCAGGCGGCCGAGTTGTACGACTTAGGCATTCAAAAGCTTGTGGAACGATGTGACAAATGTGTAAATAAGTATGGAAATTATGTAGAAAAATAGAGAAAGACGTAAGGATAGTCAATAAAACAATTGTTTTGGAAACAATTTTGATTTTGGATGTGTTTTTTTTTTTTTGACCGGACCATAGTTTTGGAATAGCCCTCGTAATAACTTCAGAAGGCGAATACATTGTTCAACGTTATAACACAGAGTAAGTGTGGCACGGAGTGGCCGACAAAGGTCCAGGGGGATCTACAGCAGGTCAACATAGAAAATCTCGAGGACCGCACCGAGTACCAGAATAAAATCAAAAATGTTAAGTTAGAGCATAGACCATCACGACAGCCCGGAAGAAAATTGAGAAGGTGCATTCTGAGAGGATGAAGAGATTTTGGGAAGAGAAGCCGGAAAACGCCAGAAGATGAAATCATGTGTTCAAGTTCAGTCGCTCTCCTAAAGGGGAACACTCGATTTAAAAAGAATGATATATGTATCGATAACTACTTATTTTTCGTAATAGTAGTCTCATTTAGCCTAGTCTATGTTTTAAAATAGTAACTAATTATCGGTGAAAAAAAATCTGTATTTTGGACTGTGCTTAAAGATCTTCGATATTTTTCCAGTTTAAGACCAAAATGCTACATTTTATTGACTAAATTTATTATTTGTACGTTTTTGTTGTTGTTGTTGTTGATACATTTTACGACATCGTGGTTATATAGCCTACTTCGATGTTGTGGAATACATCTGATAACCTGTATCATTATGATGGTTATACTTGTGTGTGCATTTAGAATTGAGGCTAGGATTTTGGGTAGAATGCGGCCGTGGCTTTAACTTAGGTATCGTCCTGGCATTCACCTGGAGTATAAGTGGGAAACCACGGAAATGGCTGAAGTGAGAATTGAACCTACCTTTCGTCAGTTTTTTCGCGAGGCTGTGTGAATCCCATTCAAGCCCTCAGGCTAGAATGACATTTCTTGGCAGATCCGAGAATCGAACCCGAACCTTCGCGGTGATAACCAAGAGTGCTAACAAACTTGACAACATAAAGTTGTAAATTTTAGTGCATTTTATAGAACACCTTGTTCGTTGATTGCGTCTAAGGTTGGGAAGGAAGTGATCGTGCTTCTCGTAATTTGCCGGGATTAGCAGTGGGAAAACGTAAAAAAAAAAAAAAAAAAAAAAAAAAAAAAACTAAAAAAAAAAAACAATAATCGTTCCTTTGGGATTCGACTCACTGTCTCCCGACACTGTTTAATGCACAGAGCTACCTTGGTCGGTGTTCTCCCATTATAGAATAATGTACGCAGTATCATGGTGGTCTAAACACGACAGCTTGGGAAGTTGTATAGGAGCTTATTTGTCGCGCTGTGGCCGCAGGTAGCAGATCCTTGTAAATCGCATGTCACAAGGGACTAATAAATAATGCCAGAAAAAAGGCAGCTTCCTGTCATGGCATAGCAGAAGGCTATAGCTCCGTCATTGTCAAGCTGAAGCTCTCAGCGCGTGTTTTCCTTTAGGATTCAGTAAGCGTGGCAGACATTCCATTGCACACCGGACACGGGCACTCTTCGTGGTTTCACAGTTTTACTCCTGGATGGTACCTTATTACAAGTCTCGGTATAGCTAGGGCATTACAGTTAAAGACCATCAACCAATTCAACACACATCCAAATCAACGAGGCTAATACTACGATGCCCTAAGTCCCTAAATGAATCAACAACAAGAAACATGTATAGACTGTCAATTCATACTTTTCAGTCGATCAACACGCTATTTTCCCAATATGAATTAAAAGTATTACTTATTATTCACATAATTAAGGATCAATTTAGGATTACGAGTTTCGACTATTCTACTGTATAGCCTATAGCGTACGTAGAAACATCTTTGTTCGAAAATCAAGATTGCATAGGATTCATGCAGTGTAAGGACGTATCTCAAATAATAATAATCATAATAATGATAATAATAATAATAATAGTCGACAATTAGTAACAAAGAAATTTTGGCTGACTCATGGGGATTCGTTTCCAGAATCTAAAGGATTTATCTCTGGAATAATTCAACTTCTGGTTGTGCCAACAAAGATCTATATGAATTAAGCTTATGTTGTAAAGGATGAAAATACTAAGGATGATGCATGCAGATTATTTGAGTTCTCTTCTGATACAATTCAACATACATTAGGTCCTAGGCAACACAGAATATGTCGCCCAAATCGATCATAAACATCAATTAATAAATTCAATGACTCCATAGACTAGACTACTATAAGTATACAACAAGCATAGTTCTCAAAACATCGACTGGAACAAACCTGTATTCACAGACAAAATCCAAAAACACACGCATTCGATCGATATTGCTGTGCCAAATACACACAGTGTGCAATACGTGTAAAGCAACAAATCAGCAAAATACAGAGAGTTAGTAAAATAAATAAGTAAGATCTGGCACCAAGAAAAGATGACTATTGTACCACGTATCCTCTCAGCAACTAACAGATGTTGTACCAACATCTCTGAAGAGAAACCTGCAAGCATTGGAACTCCTCATCAATACTGAGGCATACGTATGTCCAAAAATTTATTATTCTTAGCACGTAGTCAAAAGACTGAAGACTCGAACAACAACAACAACAACAGTCAACACTCCGAAAGTTTCTAAATCTTCCCGCCAGTTAATGTAGATAAAATACACGATCAACAATTTGCACTAAAATGCCGTTGGTGATCGTTTTTCGCCTTCTGTCAGACGTGTGTGCAAGAGGAAAAAATAATAATAATGTGGGAACCGGATGAGGATCAAGAAGGCCGAGTATGGGATCTAGCGGGCGCAGGAGTAAGCTCAGCGCCATTGTCTGAGAATAAAAAGAAGAGAAGCAATATTCCGAGTTCCGATGAGCCGCGAAACACATTCCCTTAATTCTCTACTGTATTTTAATCAGTTTCATTGTTTATAATAAATAATTCAGTTCTATATTCGATGCTTGTGAATGTCATGATATGGAAACCGTTTCCCACAAGTGGGGGCTCGTCCGGGATGGACTGAAACAACGAGTTACGACGCAATCCACGACACGAAGTACGACGAAAAATACAACGCTATTTTCGACGAAGTGGACGGCTAATCATATTTGTTGCTGTTGCCTACGACGCTGACGACGAGACGACGTGCAGTATTGTGAGCCCACGACGTGCGAATCTACGACGAGGATTCATAGGCTAGCAAAATTTGTTCTTAAGTTTCAGTGACAATTAGTGGTGCCGTGACGACGACGACGACGACGAGGGTCGGAATCTAAACGACGACAGAGAATTGTGGATGTGGTAAGAGGATAGCGACTCGTCAGAGAGAAACGACGGAAGCGGGATTCAACGATATCACCTACAAATATCACCGGTTTGGTGAATGAGGTTAAATAGGTTTGATAGCGAGGTTTTGAGGAAGCGATATTGACGGAAATCTACTTGATAGACGTGAGTAAACAAATAAGATGACTACACTCGGTGCAATAGAGAAAATAAATAAGAGCATAAGTGATGCTCCGGTCAAAGCAATCAAAGTTTTACATAACCTCATTTTCGAGCATATACCAGACGACAGGAAGAATCGAAAGCGACTGCGAGAATTTCCTGGATTCGATTTTGACGAAAATTCCATTGAAGAGGAAGCTAAGAAGAAATTTATCGAAGAAACATTTTCCAAGGCTGATCTGTTGCGTGTTTCTGAGATTCTTAATACCGAGATAGGGACAAAGGAGGTAATGATTAATACAATTTGTTAATACTTGAGAAATTTGGATGAACTCGCAACTAATATAGACGATGATGACGAAGATGAAGAAGACGAAGAAGACGAAGAGAGCGAAGAGGAAGACCAGCACAGAAGGTATAGAGAACAACATAAGTTTTCATTGTCGTTCCGCGACGTAGAGGGCGCTATGAAAACATTTAACGGTAAGGATGGTTACCCAGTGAAGAAATGGATCGCAGATTTTGAGGAGACGTCAATCTTGATGGGATGGAGTGAGCTGCAAAAGTTTATTTTCGCTAAGAAATCACTCGATGGTTTAGCTAAGCTTTTTATTCAAGGTGAGAAAGGACTGACGTCCTGGACTGCACTGAAGAAGGCCTTGAAAGAGGAGTTTGACGTGGCGGCAAGCAGTGCAGAAATTCACAAGTTGTTAACCCAGCGACGAAAAAAGCGCGACGAATCTCTACAGGAGTACTTTCTTGTGATGAAGGAAATCGCCAGTAGAGGTGATGTTGAGCAAGTTTCTCTGCGTCAGTACGTGATTGATGGGATCGAGGACGATTCAGGATCAAAACTTCTTCTCTATTGAACCCTTATTGATCTTCGATAAATAAGTATTCATATTTATTATTATTATTACTACGGCCCAGGCAGCACATAAGGAAGTCGACTTGGATATTAGGGAGGCCAGCATTTCGTAATGATTGCAACAGAAGCTGAGTTGGTAGCTATTCCTGGGGGACGGCCAGAATTAGTCGAGTTCAAGGCCAAATTGTGCAACTACTGTACCAAAATTGGAGACATAAAGGAAGAATCACGAGGTCCTCTCAACGAACATACGATTGAATCAGCCAATCGCAAGAGACCAAGCCGTGACCACGAGGTGGACGGCGTCAGTAGTAAAAAGCGCGCGGAAGTGTGTATCTAAGGAACCGCCGAACGGATTAATCTCCGCTCGAGTAATTTGAGACGTTGGATTCATTTGGAGAAGAATGACACTAGCCCCATCTTTGTGAGACATAAACTCTGGAAGTTTTTATCCGACTCCGCCCCACTCCACCGCCCTTGTCAGTTTCTCATAAATAGTCTGGCCTGACGCCTATCTAAGTACTCAGTTGTGGAGCCTTCAGAGGCATACTCCACGCCAGTTTGTAGTGTGATTTTGACGCTCGAATTTATCTAAGTCTTATTGTGTGGAGCCTTCAGAGGCATACTCCACGCCAGTTTGAAATGTGATTTTTACGCTCTAAAATCAGTGAAGCTAATTTTATTTTCTGAGCTCTGGGGAGCTAAAGTCGCAGCGTTGGCAGTACCGAATTTTATAAGCTATAATACATTTTGTTCTAAAATCAACTAAGTTGTGTGATCTAAATATTTCACGCCAGCGCGTGATAAACTGTAACATTCTTTTAAAGACGACGAGTTCAACTTTAAGGGGGAAGTATCGTATCACCCTCATTAGCGCTTACCAGAACCGAAGTCCAAGACGGGACGGAAATACCAGACGAGATAGCGACTGCGAGTGCAGCCAGGATTTTGAACTTGTTAACGAGCCAGTGGCGCGGACTCGAGATGTATATTTTATGTATAAATTGTGTGTATTGTATGTGTTTTTATAGTGCGTATGTGCGATATAATTAGGGCCAGTCTTCGCTATTAATCGCAGTAGGACAATTGTGGGTGAACTGAGTAGCCTGCAAGCGATTATAGGTAGGCAAATATTTAACATTGAACTTTTCTGCCAAGGAGTCGAGACCAAGATGATCAGCACGTGGTTTGAAGTTGGGATGAGCTTCAAGAAATCAACGCAGACGACTACTATGGAGTGCTAAATTGTCCATAGGGCAATGGGTTGAGGAGGATGTCCTTAGTCCTACATGCAGAAGCGGTGATGTACTAAAAATTGGATTATTTCAATTATGTAGTTAGGTTTGGCCGGGGAACTTTGTAAATAGTCATGTTTTTCTTTCTTGTTTTTAGCTGTTTTTCTTGTACCGACACTATATGTTTAAATGTCCGTTGGTGCGTGGCCAAAGTGTTTGTTGATATTTTGATTTTTTTTGAGTCATGTGTAATGTACGCGGCGTGCGTGCGTGATTTTTATCCTTGCAATTGCGGAACCCGTTACATTCGATAAATGGTGCTTTATTAACGTTAATATTTGAAATAGGAATGGGAGGAAACGATTGTAAAACATTTTGCTGAACAGGTTATTATTCATGTTAGGGTAGCCGAGCGCACCAACTTAAAAGTAATTATAGAACACCTTCGTTCTAATTTTGATAGATTTTTCTTGAGTCCTTTTCAGGTGACTAGTCACGGCATAGAACGATGGCGCCAGCATGTGGATATTATTTGTGTCTTTTATTTCAGGGTCTGTCACAACCCATACGTGTGATTCAGTGTGTGTTGATGTGTCTAGTGTGTGTTGATTCTACGTGAGGAGGGGGTAGTTGTCCTACCGCCCTTATATATTTTTGCTGCTGTTGTATTTTTTAGATGGAAAGACAGAGTGCTCTTGGGAGACTGCTGATTCTTGTCCATATGTTTTTCTGACACACACGTATTATTGTGCTTTGGGGCACATTTCTTCGAGGTTCGACCCCATGCTCTGGGAGGTCGAGGTTATTGACACGTGGGTTGACAGACATGCAGAGTTCCACAAACCGCCCGTTTTGCCTGTGACTTATTTTTGATAGGCAGTCCTTTTGTCCGACTGAACCCTGTAAGCTTTCATGTAGCAAACCTGTTCATTGTGATGGCTAATTTTAAGCCATAATTAATTGGGGAGTTCGCCATGTGTGTAACGGATTGTTGTACCTTGTATGGGTAAGAATATTGATTAACGTAAATGTTGGCTGTTTGCCTATTGCTTTGTTGATGACTCGATTTCATGTAATTTTGTTTGTCACACCCGTGTGGTGTAGTGGTAGAGTATTTGTAAATTTTGACAGCGGTCATTTGAGTATTTTTCTATTGGTCACGTGTTAATGTACTTGTGTTGATTTGTGTGAGAAGTCCTAAGTTTTTAGGCAGTAAATGTTGCTACGGCAATTCAAGTCCAATTTCACACGGAAATTTTGTGTTTGTTTATAGTAGATTTAGGAAGTGTCGGTTTAATTTAATGTATTGTAGTTGTGTTCCCTTGTGTCGGTCTAGCTCTAGGAAATGCGGATTCGTTGTCTGAAGGGTCATTCTGGATGATAACGAATCACGCATTCGAAGTACACATCGTGGTGCATGTAGAACGGCGTACGCACTTATATGGTCATTTTTTTTGTATCTTTTAATTTAAGGACACTTGGTCCAGGTAATTAATCTCTCCAGAGATATCGCCTAAGTTTTTGGCATTTTTATTAAGCGGGAGTCAAGTGGGAGTTTTTGTTGTTAATTGTTTATGTAAATATGGTGATTTGTTATTAAATTCAGTTGTTTTAACCCTGGCTTCACTCTTTCCTGCATGTTATTTTGTTATATGTTACCCTGCAAGTTAATGAAGCGCCCTGACAGCAACTTACGAATATGACCTGTTACGCCCCGAATCTGAGTCTCATATGCTTCTTTGCAAGGGTTCATAAAACAAAAATGGCTGCCCAAGTGGGGATTGTTGTTGTTGTTGCTTCGCTGATCTCATATTTATTTCGTTGAGAAATGATGCCAGGTCAAGCGGACATGTAAATTCAGTAAATGGAGGCGATGTTGTACCGCCATGTGCATTAGTAAAATCACTGAGTTCCTAAAGTTAGAAATATTGAACAAGGTTAGAATTTGATTTGGTATTTGTTATAAACTTGTTCTGGCGCCCACATTAAAATTAGAAATTTGCATTATTAATGAACTCAGTCAAAGCAGGAAGATGTTGCCTTATATTTGACATTTAATTGACTTCGGTTAATTGGTGTTTCGTAAATTCTGTTGGTTAGGAATTTAAAAGCAGATCACTAGGGGTTATTTTGTTGTTTGGGAATAAATGTCATTGTATTCAGTAAATTTTGTTACTGAAAATTTCATTAAATTAGAGCCAGTAATATTTAAATGTGTGACATGTATGTGCGTATAGGGCTGAAACCTTAGCCCATAACCCTGTTTTTCTCTGAATATATTTGTGTGTGTGATATGGCGAGTGTTGATGAGATAAAGGTATTGTTAGAACAGATGTCGATCCAAATGTCCGCGAAAACGGAGGAACAATTAGAACAGATGTCCGCGAAAACGGAAGAACAATTAGTGCAGATGTCCGTAAAGACGGAAGAATAATTAAAAGAACAATTAGAAGCTCAGCGTGAGCATAGTGAAAAACAATTAGAGCAGATGTCCGTAAAGACGGAAGAACAATTAAAAGAACAATTAGAAGCTCAGCGTGAGCATAGTGAAAAACAATTAGAACAGATGTCCGCGAAGACGGAAGAACAATTAAAAGAACAATTAGAAGCTCAGCGTGAGCATAGTGAAAAACAATTACTTGATATGAGCGGTAACATTTCGGTCCAGTTAGAAGTCCAGAAATTAGACACTGACAAACAATTCAATGAACTAAACCACAAATTGTCACAACAGGCGGTAACACAAACCGAACAGTTAGGAAAAATCACAAATGATATTAATCAGAGCGTTCAAAAAGTAGAGAAACTGGCAGGCGAGGTTGCGGAAAACAACATCAGACAGTTATGCGAAATGAAGAAATTGGAGGCGAAATTTGATAACAAATTAGTACAATTTGACGAGATGGTGGCAGATAAACTCAAGCAGATAGAGGCAGCATGTGTCAGTAACACCGCGGGAGTGAAGAAAACCCAAGAGAAACTACAGCAGCAAATTAATTCGGTAGATAACAATGTGCTGGAACTAATAAAGGAAATAGATAAAGTCGAAGTTAAGGCTGAAACCGAGCGGATACACTTGCGGGAAAATTTAGAGGAGCAATTAGGCAGAACACAAGAGATCATAAGAAAAGAGATGGAAGGCCAGCTAATAAACACACAAGAGGTCATAAGGCAAGAAGTAGGGGAGCAGCTCGTCAAAACTCAGGATAATTTGGAAGGTCAGCTAATAAAAACGCAAGAGGCTATGAGAGAAGAGGTGGGGGAACAACTAGTGAAAACGCAGGAACGGATAAGTGAAGAGCTAGAGAAAAATCAGGAGAGGAACGAGGAGAAAATAAATAGCTTAAAAAGTAGGATCCGGCGAGATTGGGACCAGCAGGCTCATGCGAATAAGGAAGACAGGCTGGCAGTTTTAAAGCGAATGCAGGCACTGGAGGAAAATATGAAGTCGAAATTACAGGAACATTCAGAATTAATCATAAAAAACGAGATTAGATCGTTAGAGAATGCGACATTATTTTCAAACGAAAATATTCCGGAAAAGCAAACAAGTATTGGAAGTCCGGCAGGTTCGAAGTTGGCTGAGGACACGAGTCGGGGTCAAAGTCCCAGACTAACGACTAATGCATTCCAGCAGTACAGGGGGGAGACTTCAACTCCGCAACCGAACTTGGCACCAGCCCAAGTCATCCAAGTCATTCGGGGTAATGATTTTAAGCCCGATAAGTTTAAAGAACATTCAGGAACTACTCCCAAAGCATTTCTACGGCAATTAACTGACTACTTTAATGACCAACACATCGGCCCGGAGAAACAATTAAGACTGGTGGAGAAATTTTTAGAAGGACCTAGCCTGACCTGGTTTTTAAGTTTCAAGTACACGTTTACAGACATGGCTCAATTCCGCGAGGCGTTTTTGAAGAAGTTTTGGAGTCCTTCGTTACAGCAAGGGTTAAGAATGGACCTGTACACGCGCAAATACCACAGTACACATCCAACCCGTTTTTCAGAATTCTTCAGTCAGCAATTGGTAAAATTCAGGGATTTTGATGACCCGCCTAGCGAGCCGAATATGGTTCTAACCATCGGAAAACAACTCCCAATGCATATCCAACAATTATTAGTCGCAGGAAATATTCAGACCGCAGTCCAAGCCGAAGAATTACTCAGACACTTAGATGAGACGAGTATGGTAAGCCCACAGACAGGAAGAAGGAATTTGGAATGTGTCAACACGGCAGAGGTAGTTCAGGGACTCCAAAATAACCACGGCCAGGGGAACCAAAGTAAGACACAGTCCACAGGGACACAGTTCACGCCAAGAAGACAAGATTTTGACGGCCGAAACCAGTTCCATAACAACAATCAGAATTATCAGAATAACCGCGGGAGATATTATCAGAATAACCAAAATCAAAATAATCAGTGGACGTACCAGCGGGAATACACGAATTGGAGGGGAAACCAGAGACAAGGTAGACCTTACCAAAGAAATGGAGATGGTAGATGGAGTAACGGCAGGGACTATCGCCAAGAAAACAGAGGGGATTATAGGAATAACTGGGACGAACGATATATTGAATCCCGTAAATACTTGGATCAATTAAGTAATGAAGAAGCGGAGAAGGAGAAGTGGGGGCGTGCCATGGCGAACAGACAGAGCCCAGACAACCATCAAGGAGAAGGAGTAGAGAGTTTACTGAGGCAACAGGAGCGACAGAATGATAACCGGCGAAACACATCTAATGGGGCCCGGGATTAAAAAAAAAACCAAATGAACTGAAAGGAGACAGGCTAGAAACGGAGATCGCCAGGGAGCAAGAAGAGATGATAGTGGCCAATATAGAAGAGTGGGTAGCATTCCCAGACGACTGCCTGGAGGAAGTGGTGAAGAACCGTGAAAATGTTATCAGACAGCTACCAATTATTTACGCGCATATTGGAGGTATGAGGGTGAGATGTTTGATTGATACAGGTAGCCAGGTGAGCTTAGTCACTGAAATTTTGATAAAAGAAATAGCAAGAAAACAGACTGTTCCTATTATGCCGGTACCGCTAATGAAAGTCAGAGGTGTCATTCCTGACAAAACTATGAATTGTAAACAGCAAGCATTTCTAGATCTGGAAATATTGAACCATACTTTTTCACAAACATTCATTGTTATTCCAAAGATGAACTACAATATAATTTTAGGAGCCAACTTCATCTGCGATTTTCATGCTGTAATTGATTTACATAACAACACTGTATGCTTCAAACAAGTAGAAGGATTGGATCATGTGGGTTTAAATATGGAAGAGAATCCGCTGGAGAGAGAGGCAAATACTTGGGTTGTTGAGGAATGCACTAATGAGGCCGGAGATAAGATCTTGAGGGGAGAGCAAGTCAACCAGACAGCAGTGCTAGAAATGGACAGCCGAGATATTTCGCAGGAACTTTGGGTGCATTTGGCGGAAGAAGAAATGGGCGGAACCAAATTCGAAATTCTACTTCAGGAGCGACTTAAGGAAGCCATCGTAGGGGAATCTGATAGAAGAAGATTGGAAGAAATTTTAAGATTACATAAAGGAGCTTTTGACACCGTACCTGGGAAAGTTTTAAATTTTCAATATGCGATGCAGGTAACAGATTGGACCCCATTCAAAAGTAAATTGTACCCGATCCCAGAGAAGCATTTTTCTCAGGTGAGGGATATCATTACTAACTTATTAGATTCTGGCATGATAAGGAAAGCTGCAACTCCTTATCTGAACGCAATATTGGCTGTGACCAAGCCAAACGGATCAATTAGGCTGTGCCTAGACGCGCGAGTTTTAAATAGCAAACTGCTAGTTGAGCACGACCAAGCACCGAGGATCAAAGATGTTTTGAAAGGCTTCCGTGGGAAGAAGATATACTCAAGTGTTGATTTGACGAATAGTTTCCACCATCTTGAACTTGAAGAAAAATCCCAACTGTTGACGGGATTTTTATTCGATAATCAAAGTTATATCTGGTGTCGAATGCCCTTTGGCGTGAAAACTGCGGGATGTGCACTCATTAGAGCACTCGATAGAAATCTGACTGAGGAGGTCAAGAACTTCACCACGAGATATGTTGATGACATATTAATCGCTTCTGAGACAATGGAAGAACACTTGATAAATTTAAATAAACTACTGGACAACCTGAGAACCATGAACTTCAAGATCAACTTAAAAAAGTCACATTTTTGCCAGAGCGAAATTTTATATTTGGGACATATAATTGATGTCGAGGGCGTGCGGCCTAATCCAGCCAAGATTGATGCTATTAAGAAATTTCCCACACCTACCAAAGTCAAACATGTTAGAGCATTTTTGGGAGTGACAGGTTTCTTCAAAGAAAATTGCCCTGGTTACACAGAAACAGTAGCGCCTATGCAGGAGATGTTGAAGAAAGCGAATCGATGGTCGTGGAACGAGGAGTGCGACAGGTCTTTTAAAGCAACGAAGGATTTATTGGAAAACTGTGTGAAACTTGGATATCCGGATTTTGAGAAACAATTTATCATTCAAGCAGATGCTTCGTTAATTGGGATTGGTGCTATGCTGTACCAAGAGGACGCTGAAGAACCCAAGAAGAAATCCCATTTGGCATTTACGAGTCGTAAATTACGGAAACATGAGAGGAACTACACAGTTACGGAACTTGAGCTACTAGCAATTCTATATTCTCTCCAACAGTGGCGCAAGATGATCTACGGTTATTCCATCATTGTTAGAACCAACCACCATGCACTGACATTTTTATTTAAGACAACAATAGCAAGTGAGAGAGTTACGCGCTGGTCCATCTACATACAGCAGTTTGACATCACAATAGAGCATTGTCCTGGGAAATTGAACGTCATACCAGATGCCTTGAGTAGAAACCCTGAGGACGGAAACGAAGTAACAGCGGAAGTTCACAATATTACCTTGACACCTAAGGCTCGTGAGTTTTTGGCAAGATTGAAGGATATTCGGAAGGAGCAAGAAGCTGACCCATGGATGATGATGATGATAAAATTCTATAGGAAGGAGTTACAACCAAATTCACCGGAGTACCGGGAAGCCAGTGCTAAACAAGCGAGATTTCACTACTTGAATAACTTGTTACATAAGTACGTGGATGAGCATCATACTAAACTGCGGATCTTAGTTCCAGCATCACTACAGAGGGGATTAACTTGGCATGTTCACGAGAGCCTAGCACATATCGGCACGGATAAGACTGAAGCTACGATAGGGGAGACCTTTACTTGGCCCAAGATGAGATTCACCATTGTTGAAGTAATTAGAACGTGTGACGCTTGTCAGCGCACAAAGCCGAACAACTTTATTCTGAAACAACCTCCAAGACCACTATTACCGCAGAAACCATGCGAGATGCTCGCGATCGATTGCTTTGGTCCTTTAGTAAAAGGAAAGCGTGGATGCCGACACCTCTTGGTATGTGTCGATGTATTTTCGAAGATGGTCGTGCTATGTCCTATTCAGAAGACGACATCAAGACAAGTCCTTAGTCGAATTAAGAACAAAGTCATTCCGATGCTTGGGAAGCCGGAATCCATTCTATCAGATCACGGTACCTATTTCACAAGCAATGTTTTTAGGCAAGGTTTGGAGAGCCTAGGAATCAAACAACATATTTTCAAGTATTCGTCATCCTTGTGGAAATCCGAGCGAAAGAACAATTCGCTGTGTCGCTAAATACTACAGAGTAATGATTCCTAACGAACACAATAAATGGGTAGACAAAGTAGGGGAAATTGAGATGTGCATGAACACTACTAAGCACGAGTCGACGGGTCAAGTCCCACTGATTGTACACCACAACAGGTTGCCGGAAAGAACTTGGGACAAGATCATTCCTTGCCCAAGGGATCCATTATTAACGCATGATTTGCGAATCCAGCGAACGAGAGAGCACATGAGGAACCAAGCGGACCGAAGGCTGAGACGGTACCGAGGAAAGAAGTTTCACCGAGAGTTACAAGAACAAGAATTAGTGCTGGTTCGTAGACCACCAATCTCCGACCCTAAGAACAAAGTCTTCGCCAAGTTCTGTCCGAAATTCATTGGCCCGTTCCGGGTAATTAAGAATCTGGGTAACAATGCCTACAGATTAGAAGAAGTGAGCACTGGTGCAAAATCTGTTTTTAATAGCGCCAATTTGAAACCGTACTACAGAAGGGAACCATTTGATGATTAGGAAAGATGATATGTGCAGAATCTGTATTGCAAAAAAAAAATTAGTTCTTTTTTGAAAGCAAACACTCAAATCCACGGGGAGCGCGTGAGTACGCACTTTGTTTGTAAACAACGAGCAGCTGAGACGACGGGAGTGGCAACTACGTGAGGAGAAGGGGGAGACCTAATGAAAATATGAATGACATTCCAGCGAGAAGGGAGCACACTAAGTGAGTCAGAGGGGCATACACTCGAGCAGCTGAGTGAGATTTAAAGAGATGTGTTGTTACTACAGTGGATTTTGTTTTTGAAATCCAAACCAATGAATTGTTTCGAATTTCAAAACCTTGCTGAGGATAAATGAACCCTTATTGATCTTCGATAAATAAGTATTCATATTTATTATTATTATTACTACGGCCCAGGCAGCACATAAGGAAGTCGACTTGGATATTAGGGAGGCCAGCATTTCGTAATGATTGCAACAGAAGCTGAGTTGGTAGCTATTCCTGGGGGACGGCCAGAATTAGTCGAGTTCAAGGCCAAATTGTGCAACTACTGTACCAAAATTGGAGACATAAAGGAAGAATCACGAGGTCCTCTCAACGAACATACGATTGAATCAGCCAATCGCAAGAGACCAAGCCGTGACCACGAGGTGGACGGCGTCAGTAGTAAAAAGCGCGCGGAAGTGTGTATCTAAGGAACCGCCGAACGGATTAATCTCCGCTCGAGTAATTTGAGACGTTGGATTCATTTGGAGAAGAATGACACTAGCCCCATCTTTGTGAGACATAAACTCTGGAAGTTTTTATCCGACTCCGCCCCACTCCACCGCCCTTGTCAGTTTCTCATAAATAGTCTGGCCTGACGCCTATCTAAGTACTCAGTTGTGGAGCCTTCAGAGGCATACTCCACGCCAGTTTGTAGTGTGATTTTGACGCTCGAATTTATCTAAGTCTTATTGTGTGGAGCCTTCAGAGGCATACTCCACGCCAGTTTGAAATGTGATTTTTACGCTCTAAAATCAGTGAAGCTAATTTTATTTTCTGAGCTCTGGGGAGCTAAAGTCGCAGCGTTGGCAGTACCGAATTTTATAAGCTATAATACATTTTGTTCTAAAATCAACTAAGTTGTGTGATCTAAATATTTCACGCCAGCGCGTGATAAACTGTAACATTCTTTTAAAGACGACGAGTTCAACTTTAAGGGGGAAGTATCGTATCACCCTCATTAGCGCTTACCAGAACCGAAGTCCAAGACGGGACGGAAATACCAGACGAGATAGCGACTGCGAGTGCAGCCAGGATTTTGAACTTGTTAACGAGCAAGTGGCGCGGACTCGAGATGTATATTTTATGTATAAATTGTGTGTATTGTATGTGTTTTTATAGTGCGTATGTGCGATATAATTAGGGCCAGTCTTCGCTATTAATCGCAGTAGGACAATTGTGGGTGAACTGAGTAGCCTGCAAGCGATTATAGGTAGGCAAATATTTAACATTGAACTTTTCTGCCAAGGAGTCGAGACCAAGATGATCAGCACGTGGTTTGAAGTTGGGATGAGCTTCAAGAAATCAACGCAGACGACTACTATGGAGTGCTAAATTGTCCATAGGGCAATGGGTTGAGGAGGATGTCCTTAGTCCTACATGCAGAAGCGGTGATGTACTAAAAATTGGATTATTTCAATTATGTAGTTAGGTTTGGCCGGGGAACT
Source organism: Meconema thalassinum (assembly GCA_946902985.2). NCBI lineage: Eukaryota > Metazoa > Arthropoda > Insecta > Orthoptera > Tettigoniidae > Meconema > Meconema thalassinum. The sequence goes on along the minus strand of OX336388.2, from coordinate 1,377,693,762 downwards.
TTGTAAATAGTCATGTTTTTCTTTCTTGTTTTTAGCTGTTTTTCTTGTACCGACACTATATGTTTAAATGTCCGTTGGCGCGTGGCCAAAGTGTTTGTTGATATTTTTTTTTTTTTTGAGTCATGTGTAATGTACGCGGCGTGCGTGCGTGATTTTTATCCTTGCAATTGCGGAACCCGTTACATTCGATAAATGGTGCTTTATTAACGTTAATATTTGAAATAGGAATGGGAGGAAACGATTGTAAAACATTTTGCTGAACAGGTTATTATTCATGTTAGGGTAGCCGAGCGCACCAACTTAAAAGTAATTATAGAACACCTTCGTTCTAATTTTGATAGATTTTTCTTGAGTCCTTTTCAGGTGACTAGTCACGGCATAGAACGATGGCGCCAGCATGTGGATATTATTTGTGTATTTTATTTCAGGGTCTGTCACAACCCATACGTGTGATTCAGTGTGTGTTGATGTGTCTAGTGTGTGTTGATTCTACGTGAGGAGGGGGTAGTTGTCCTACCGCCCTTATATATTTTTGCTGCTGTTGTATTTTTTAGATGGAAAGACAGAGTGCTCTTGGGAGACTGCTGATTCTTGTCCATATGTTTTTCTGACACACACGTATTATTGTGCTTTGGGGCACATTTCTTCGAGGTTCGACCCCATGCTCTGGGAGGTCGAGGTTATTGACACGTGGGTTGACAGACATGCAGAGTTCCACAAACCGCCCGTTTTGCCTGTGACTTATTTTTGATAGACAGTCCTTTTGTCCGACTGAACCCTGTAAGCTTTCATGTAGCAAACCTGTTCATTGTGATGGCTAATTTTAAGCCATAATTAATTGGGGAGTTCGCCATGTGTGTAACGGATTGTTGTACCTTGTATGGGTAAGAATATTGATTAACGTAAATGTTGGCTGTTTGCCTATTGCTTTGTTGATGACTCGATTTCATGTAATTTTGTTTGTCACACCCGTGTGGTGTAGTGGTAGAGTATTTGTAAATTTTGACAGCGGTCATTTGAGTATTTTTCTATTGGTCACGTGTTAATGTACTTGTGTTGATTTGTGTGAGAAGTCCTAAGTTTTTAGGCAGTAAATGTTGCTACGGCAATTCAAGTCCAATTTCACACGGAAATTTTGTGTTTGTTTATAGTAGATTTAGGAAGTGTCGGTTTAATTTAATGTATTGTAGTTGTGTTCCCTTGTGTCGGTCTAGCTCTAGGAAATGCGGATTCGTTGTCTGAAGGGTCATTCTGGATGATAACGAATCACGCATTCGAAGTACACATCGTGGTGCATGTAGAACGGCGTACGCACTTATATGGTCATTTTTTTTGTATTTTTTAATTTAAGGACACTTGGTCCAGGTAATTAATCTCTCCAGAGATATCGCCTAAGTTTTTGGCATTTTTATTAAGCGGGAGTCAAGTGGGAGTTTTTGTTGTTAATTGTTTATGTAAATATGGTGATTTGTTATTAAATTCAGTTGTTTTAACCCTGGCTTCACTCTTTCCTGCATGTTATTTTGTTATATGTTACCCTGCAAGTTAATGAAGCGCCCTGACAGCAACTTACGAATATGACCTGTTACGCCCCGAATCTGAGTCTCATATGCTTCTTTGCAAGGGTTCACTATGGAGCAAAAAATTCCAAGGATTTCAAGGAGAAATTGAAAAGTTATGAGATGGCAGTGAAGTCTTTGCCAAAGAAAAGCACAAAGTATAATAACAGTAATTTTCAAGGAAGTGCCAAGAGTGCCAACGAGAAGGACGGAAAGTGCTGGGGCAGTACAAAGAAGAAAGAGGCGAGTAGTGGAGATAGATGTTATAATTGCGGTGGATCTGGTCATAGTTCAAAGGAATGTGAGCACAAGGATAAAGGCAAGAGATGTTTCAACTGCAATGAGTTTGGCCACATTTCATCCGAGTGCAAAAAAGAGAGGAAGAACGATAAGAGGAATAATCAAGGTATCAATCTTATTGATGAAAAGAAAAGCTGCCTCAAGTTCAAAGAGGTTAGTTTGGGTCAGCAGAAACTTCAGGCACTTATCGACTGTGGCAGTCCTTATAACCTACTGCGACAAAACATCCATAAGACCATGGGTTCCCCAGGATTGAAGAGCACGGATCTTGTTTTGAAAGGATTCGGTAATGGTTTTGTTGCTCCTCAAGGTTACTTCACAACAGTCGTTGAAGTAGACGAGCTGGAGTTCCAAACCAACGTCTATGTTGTTTCTGATGATACTATGGAGTGGGACATGGTTATTGGTAACGATCTATTGGATCAGGGTGAGGTCATCCTGAGCAAGCAAGGAGTTACCATCAAGAAACTAGAGGTCCCAATGATGGTGATCAGGGTAGCCGACGAACAGGAATTTGATATCGAGAACTGCGTTGATGAGGAAAAAAGGGAACAGATCCAGGATTTGGTAGCGAGATATGTACCAAAGAAGACGAAATCTACTGATGTCAAGATGAAGATCACATTGAAAGAAGAAAAACCGATATTTAGCAGGCCCATACGAATGGCACCGCTTGAGAACGAGTTTGTCGATGAGCAAGTCGAGGCGTGGCTGGAGGAAGATATCATAGAACCGAGTCAATCAGAATATACATGCCAAGTGGTGGTAGTCAAAAAGAAAAATGGAAAAAAGCGACTTTGTACTGATTTTCGTCCAGTGAACTCAATCGTTGTTAGGGATCTATTTCCCATGCCAGTTATAGAGGATCTTCTGGACAAGTTACAGGATGCTACGGTGTTCTGCACCTTGGATCTCAGGAACGAATTCTTTCACGTGGAAGTCGAAGAAGGAAGTCGACGATATTTGTCATTCGTAACGCGTTCTGGACAGTAGCAGTACAAAAAAGTTCCATTTGGATTTACCAACTCACCTGCAGTCTTCCAACGCTTTATTAAAGCTGTGTTCTGGGAGTTAATCCGAGAGAACATAGTGTTTACCTATATGGATGACTTAATCATCCCAGCGAAGGATGACGACGAGGCACTCCTACGATTGAGACGAGTGTTGGAATTAGCTGCAGAGTACGGGCTGGAAATCAACTTCGAGAAGTGCCAGTTTCTGAAGAGGAGGGTACAGTTCCTTGGATACACTATTCAACGTGGACAGATTCAACCCGCCACTGAGAAGGTTCTTTCTGTACAAAACTTCCCGGAGCCAAAGACGATCGCTGCGCTGCAGAGCTTTCTCGGATTGGCTGGCTATTTTAGAAAATTTATCCCAAATTTCTCGATTGTAGCCAAACCACTGAGCGATCTGTTGAGAGGTAAGCCGGAGTTCAAGTTTGGCGAGGAACAACGACGTGCATTTGTTGAGCTCAAACGTCTTCTCGCTTCAGAACCTGTGTTGAAGATATACAACCCGAAATACGAGACGGAGCTGCACACTGACGCCAGCAAGAGTGGGTATGGCGCTGTGTTGTGGCAAAAGTACCCAGAGGACAACAAACTACATCCAGTCTCATACATGAGTAAAAAGACGACGATACAGGAAGAAAAATACAGCAGTTACGAGCTCGAGATCTTAGCTGTGGTGAATGCATTAAAAAAGTATAGGGTGTACTTGCTTGGAATTCCGTTCAAGATCGTGACTGACTGTATGGCATTCCAAAAGACAATGCACAAAAGAGACCTGGTCCCACGAGTAGCTAGATGGGCTATGGCCTTGGAGGAGTTTGACTATACCATCGAACACCGAACTGCAACCAGGATGAAACATGTCGACGCCTTGAGCCGATGCCCAGCAGTGATGTTTGGATTCCCTGATGGCCTTGCAGCGAGGATCAAAATCGCCCAGAGAAAAGACGAAGGATTGACAGCGATAAAAGCGACACTGGAGAAAGGGCTTTACGAAAACTTCATCGTCAGAGATTGACTGCTATTTAAATTTGTTGACGGGCGAGAGACGTTGGTGGTCCCGCGAGCAATGCACCATGAAATCATCAGAGATGCACATGAGAAGGGACACTACGCTATTAAAAGGACTGAAGAAGACATGAAGCAGGAATATTATATTCCAGACTTGGCCAACAAGGTGAAACGAGTCATAGCCAACTGTGTGAAGTGTCTGGTGGTTAACAGGAAGGCAGGCAAGAAAGAAGGTTGGTTACATCCGATGTTCAAGGAGAGTGTGCCATTGCACACCTACCACATGGATCACATTGGACCACTTAAGTCTACACACAAGGGATATGAACACATCTTCTGTGTGATAGACGCCTTCACGAAGTTCACCTGGCTGTATCCTGTGAAAACTACCAAATCGGCCCAGACGATTGAAAAGATGGAGTTTCAGAGGACGAACTTTGGAAACCCAGTTCAAGTGATCACCGACAGGGGGCCATCGTTCACCTCCCATGAGTTCCAGGACTACTGTAAATCGCAGAGTATCAAGCACGTCTTGATCACAGCTGGACTGCCAAGAGCCAATGGTCAAATCGAGAGAGTCAACTCAACAGTGACCAAGATCATCGCTAAACTTAGCATTGACGATCCAACAAAATGGTACAAGGTTGTACCATCTGTCCAACGAGCTATCAACTCTACGTTCCAGAGGAGCATCGGAATGTCACCTTTCGAGCTGCTGACAGGAGTCAGAATTCACAACCAAAATGATCTACGTATAGTGCAACTTATCGAAGAGGAGCTGATCGATTCGTTCAACGAAAAACGTGATCAGATGAGAGAAGATGCAAAAAAGCAGATATAAAAAGTACAATCTGAAAATCGTGCTGAATTCAACCGAAGACGTAAGGAGCCTAAGAAGTATCAGGTCGACGACCTGGTTGCCATCAAACGCACTCAGATCGGTCCACATCTGAAACTAAAAACCAAAAGTCTAGGACCTTATCGAGTGACTCGAGTAAAAATCAACGACACATATGACGTCAGCAGAGAAGGAGACCATGCTGGACCAAGAATCACATCGTCCTGTGCGGAGTTCATGAGGCCCTGGCCGGGCGGATTTTCTTCATCCGGGTCGGATGAGGATCAGGACGGCCGAGTGTGGGAACCGGATGAGGATCAAGAAGGCCGAGTATGGGATCTAGCGGGCGCAGGAGTAAGCTCAGCGCCATTGTCTGAGAATAAAAAGAAGAGAAGCAATATTCCGAGTTCCGATGAGCCGCGAAACACATTCCCTTAATTCTCTACTGTATTTTAATCAGTTTCATTGTTTATAATAAATAATTCGGTTCTATATTCGATGCTTGTGAGTGTCATGATATGGAAACCGTTTCCCACAATAATATATTTTTTTGGGGGGGGGCGGGGGGGGGGGGGGGGAGAAATGCATTTACGCACAGAATGTCGGGCTCCTGCTCCTGAGTAGCAGACTACTGAATAAAACTACCCCCATTACTTCTGAACACTAGCCTGGAACCGTTTATCACATTACTTCAGGATAGAGTCATTTTATATTTGCCCGTAGGGCACTCCTCCTTAGTAAATTATCTTCCGTTCTCACTCCCATGTTCTTTTATTGGATTTTTTCCAGGGTCTAAGATCCAAATAGCAGAGGTGCCCAATTGGTCTCTAAGCCAGAGAGATGACTCCTTATCTTGGTACTGTTCACTAATTAACAGCAGATCAGTTTGTTTCTCAGCAGCTGGGCTGTTCTAGTCCTTTTTATATTAGCTTGTCGAACTCGGATCATTTTCGTTTCAGGTTCGTCGCTTTCTCAAGGGCCTCTCGGAACACCTTACATTGCCCCGATCCAGCCACATGACACAAATCCTGCTGCATAACGCCACTCTCCTCGCATAAGACACACTTCTTTGGGTTGATGCAATCCCTGGCTTTGTGATCATTCTGTCCACATTTGAAGCAAGAATTGCTTCTGTCAGGGCCCCCATAAATTTTGGCAATATGACCATAACTTAGGCATCTGTAGCATCGAAGGACTGATATTCTCCGTCTCACTCGACAACTGACCCATCCTACTTGAAACAAGTCTTCCCTTAGAATATCATTTGCAGCTTTTTCTGGTAGAAATAATAATAATAATAATAATAATAATAATAATAACAACAATATTAATACGTTTGCTTCCTTCAAGGTATACGAACACTTGGATGACTAAATTTAACATCTTCCATGAATCTACTCTCTAATCTGAGAGGTCACCAGGACTCTTTCTTCATTAATGAGGCCGATGGCTTTGATGTTAAGCCGCATGAACCGAACTGACGAATTACTTACGAGTGAGAGGTCACTCAGCTAGGGTGGGACAAGGGACAAACTCGTGTTTTCAAGTGAGAGGAAAGTAAAACATGCAAGAGAATTGGTCCCCTATCCATGGCCACGACACTACTTAAACAATTTATTGTCAATTTTGATTGAAATATTATGCTAAGAAGATTTTCGCAGTAACTATTTTCAAATAGCTTATTATTTCTCATAGTTGTGTTGTTATTTCATTTGAGAGGTTTGGACATCATGGTCACTTATTCCCGAGTACTTAGGTGTGCGTAGAACTTGTCTGGTATACTGTAGTCTATTATTGTGGTATCTGTAGTATCGTGCATTAGTAATTCAGGTGAGGATTGGAAAGGAGGCGGCCGTGCCCTGAGGTTAGGAACCATCCCAGCATTTGCCTGGAGTAGAGGTGAGAAACTCACGGAAAACCACTTCCAGGATGGCCAAAGTGGGGATCGAACTCACATCTTCTTAGTTTTGCCTCAAGAGGCTGAGTATACCCCCCAGAATTAAATTTCTTGGCAGAGCCGGGAATTGAACCCGGACCTCCTAGGCGATAGCCATGAATGGTAGCCGCTACACCAGGAGGTGAACTCTCATAGTTGTGGTACATCTTTCTACAACATTATGACGTAGTGATCGCGTACGTTGTGCTGCAAGTGGGAATTCCTGGGTTTGAGACCATGTTCCAGTAGCGTAGCCAGGATTTTAGTTTGGGGGGGGGGGGGGCATTAGGTCCTCATTTATTACTGCCAGAGCTTTTTATTTTAGCCTATTTTCATTTATGAAAAATAGTAGGCTTATGAGATCACCCCTCCCCCCATCCCCCCCACCCCACCCCTATAATGAAATCTAAACGGCCGGAGCGATTTCAAGGGAACTCGGTAAGCACATACTACTACCTCGTCCGATCTCGACCGTGCCTTTCAAATTTCAAATTTTGATGCGTTTCACCAATTCAGCATGCGGGCCACGCGAAATATTTCACTGGCATTCTATCACCACATTGGTAACAGATATCACCCTGAACTTTTGTACAGTGATAAAGGACACTACAACAAGTTTACCGATGCGACTTTATTAAACATTGAGGAGTATTACCCTTCATTTATAAAACCTGTTAAGTACAAAACGAACATGGTGGCCAAGCGAAGTTGAAACATTTTAATGGATATTTCACGCGATTTAACCATCCGAGCGCAGTGAAAATTAAAGCGGTAAATGTTTATACAAATTCTAATCTACTGACATCTAATTTAGTTAAATTGTTTACATAACCTCAAGATGGAGGCTGTGCGAAATTTTAAAATTAAGTTTTTATTTCTTGTGTCCTAATCATGCGAACGTAGTGAAAGTTTGTATTATGAACCTACGCAATAATTTTCATCTAATGTTACATAACTGCATGGCCTACATCTGGCGACCATCCGAAATATTTAGACGGTTCTCAATATCTACGAATCTATTGCAGCAATCAAACTGAAATTTTGTATGCTGATTGAGGCTATTAATATAAGTTCAATAACCTGGTGAGCACAATACCAACATGGCGGCAAAGTGAAGTAAAAACATTTAAATGGAATTGACCCGCGATTTCATTACCCGAGCGCAGTATAACTTGGTACGGTAACTGTTCACACAAAATCTACTGCCATCTAATTAAATTCAATTGTTTTATAACCCCAAGATGGCGGCAGTGTGACATTATAAAATTGAGTTTTTTATTTCTTGTGTCATAATCATGCGATCGAAGTGAACGTTTGAATAATGAACCTATGCAATAATCTTCATCTAACGGTGCATAACTCTATGGCGTACATACAGAACAATCCTATATGGCGTTCCTTTTCATAGGCGGGAGATTTTTCTAATAAAGAAGACCAATTGGATACATAAAAATAGGCTATATAGTTCTTTACGAAACTACTTGTTTTGAGTATAAGTACTTTAGGGTCCATTTTAACTTAGGACAAAGATCTTCAGTCTGTTCATGTCTGTCTGAAGTCTGTCCTTCGTTGCTTTGTTTTGAGGCAGCTCACAGCTGTGTCAGTGTCTATATTTGTCTCTGTCACTCAGATTTTCAATTATCCGTTATCAGAATACTACTACAATATTATGGCATATTCACACGTTTCTGTGCAGAATGATCTTTTACATTAACACCGCACTATGTCTTGGTGTTTTATAAATTGTTTATTTTAACAGAAATGTTTTTAGTCAATTGAATGAATCTGTCAAAAAAAACATCAGGAGTAGATAACAGGAAGAAGGGACACTCATAAAGGCATCAAACAAGTACCTATGTTGCAAAATATTTAGGTATATTATTGTTAGTGTAATTTATACAGTGCTGTTTTAAGGTAAGCTTAACGGTCGCCGTGTAAGGTACCTCAATCTTGTTTATTATTATTATTCAGAGGAAATTGTAGCACCCTTCAAATAATAAAATAAATACGAACCTTAAAAAAAATGGAGTAACTTGACATTCTATCAGTGAGCATTGCGTCTTTCTCATTCAGAGAAAATTATTTGTGAAAGCTGTGCCTATATAATGAAATGGGGGCCTCAATTTTCTACATCTACAATAAAAGCTTTTCATAACTTACCGAAGATGTGTCCAGTTTTGCCTTCTTTATGACAAATCTTAACAGTCGCTAATGTGACAAAAAGAAGAAAGAAAAGAGCAACTAACAAACAACTCTGGACTCCTCCCCAATACTACCACTCACAAACGGTATATCTCCTCTCGCACAGACACACGATCACCGTAAATCTCGACAGTGGCGACAATCAACCATGCTGAGCCAGTATTGTTGCCTGGGACATTTTAACACTGCTATTGTAACGTTTTCGCTCCACGTTGAGCGCACAAATGTTACGTTTTGTTACTAACCTTGCAGGTAAACATACATATATCAAAATCTCCACAGTTGGGCGTCAAATGTAACGTTCCCGGTCCTTCTAAGTGACCAAAGGTTACGTTCCTGGCGGGGCTCCAATATTGCGTTCTCCTGGAGTACAGTAGAAGAATCGCAACAAGAACAAGCACCGCTTTACTCACACCACCAATAGCATACTTACCTCTTACCTGTTCATTAGCAATGATTATAATCAGCTCGTGTGGGCGCCAGGACACCTAACATTTACTTTAGATGTGCCAAAGTATTTAATTAAAATAGTGATAGAGCACTCGAAACGTCTTTCTCTCAAGCCGTGGTATAGCTGAGCCATTAACCAATTGTCTTATCGCTACTGGGAGAAGGTATGCATTATGTCTAAAGCTAGCTACTGGAAATGAAAGTCCTACCATTACTTAAGAACAAAATGTAATTGATCAAAATTTAAAGCAGCAAAAGACGTAAAAAGAGAAACAAATGAATTTAAAAAAAATCTGGAAGTTATATTAAATTGGCGAGAGTTACAAAATGGAATATGAATTAAATTTAAACAAAAGCTGGATTCTAATTTGCCATAAACAGAATTACAGAGACTTGATTGGATTTAGTAAAGGAACTCACGGCCGTCTTCTTCATAGTGGTAGTCTGGTTTTCCCTCTGATCTTGCTGGCGGATGTTGTTTGGTTCTGCCTCAATATTGTATAGATCCTTATCTTGATACGGGCAGGGAACCAATTTGTCCCGTCTCCCGACTGACATATGTGAATGGCTTTGCTCCAAAATTCACTTTTGTGAATATGATCAAGGACACGATCATATTCACGTCAGTAGTATTAATTTTAAAACTTCTTGAACTGATAAGTTGCGATCTCGCAGCGAAGATGTCTGATAGACGTGAAGATTCAGAAAATCTGAGAAGATTGGGGCTTGAGAGTAGATGACCATTGGTTTTTATGGAAGAAGAACTTCCCCACTCTGCAGTATTTCTCGACCAATCAATTAGGTATCCTTATGACGTAGCTCCCCACTCCAGATCCCTAAGTTCTGATCATGCCTCTTCATTAGTTGGGTTAACCACGTGGGGTTGCTTCTGAAGTAATTTTAAATCAGCGTCCTGATGCGATGTTCTTCCGAGAATTCGTGACGTCAGCGCTAACTGACCAACTTGCTTTGTCTAGAAGCCTCGCGTCCCCGGAATGTTTGTACATATATCTCGAAAGTCAAGTCTATTTTTGGCGGACTACCCGTGGCGAAACTGACGACACGTTGAACGACATATTTCCCAATCAAGTCTTGTATAAAATATAACCTATAACGAATCTAACTAAAATCTCCATTTTATAACTTCCGCCAAACAATAATTAAACCCCTTCCATATATATAAAGAAATTATGGACTAAATCTAGAATCGATATGATAATTAAAATATACATAATAATAATAATAATAATAATAAATTTTGCTGCTTATAAAACATATAAATTAAGGGGAAGTATTCGGACTGTTACATCGCCCTTAGAATTTTTTTTGTCCAATCTTAGATTTGGGCGAACAAATTATATACACATTTAACCTAACAATTAACAGCATCATACAAAATTATACCCTTCAACATTAAAAATATACATATATACCCTTCAATATTTACAACAATGAATACTTTGTTGTTGCTTTAAAGCGTCAATGTTCATTTCTTTCTTCCTGATATGTATGATTTCATTCAAACTAACACTCGTTTGTTAGGCTGATATTCTGAGAGACTTGTATCGTTTTAATTCAAATCGTTATTTTTCTTGTCTCCAGAATAATTATAATAAATATTGCCTTCACTAATTCATCACACGACACATCACACGCATGTGATAATCCTGCATACTTGATTCCTCGCAAGTACTCTGTAATGAATTTACAAAATTTTACCTACATCACATAAAACAAGAAAGCATAGTTTTATACATAGGCATAATATTTGAGTGCAAGTTACCCCATTAATTCCAAAATATAAGGTACTAGGTCACCCTTCGCTTATCTGATTCAGATAACTCACTCATTCCAGTATATGTGTCAACAGTCGGATATGCCTCTTGTAAACTTAGTTACCTATCTCTTTAAAACTACTAATTGTATACCAGGGCATTGACACATGTTGTTCCGTTACACACGAGTCCTTACCTGACTCATTCCACGTATTTTCTTAAAGAGTGTACTCATCTTTAGGTACGGTACTTAAGGAGTTAGCATATGGGCTTAAGGATGGTTCAATGATCTTATCTCTTAACATGTCGTCAATCTACTGTTGTACTGCCTCTTGGTATTTAAATGGGATAGGGTATCTATTACCCACAAAGACTTTGCGATCAATTACATTTAATGAGTGTGTGTAGCAATTGGCCTCGCCAATCCGATTCTCAAAAACTCTACTATTCCTTACTAAAACATCCAATAATTGATCCCTCTGATCAATGCCTAAAGAACTTTCTTCCACAGCCTGACATAATGCATCCTCTAGATTGCCATTAGTCAGCCAACTGCCAATAAAATTAAAACCATCGTCACTACTTCCCACCTTATTGTCACCTGACAAAATCACTTTAATAACGCACACTCTTTGAGAATAATCACTCTTACCTGGCTCATTAAATGCAATAATCACAGCTTTCTTCCCCCATTTCATTCTAATACACCTCTCATCGTAACACACCTGAACCTGATTAGCAGACAACCAATCATTACCCAATATCAAGGAAAACACAAGGTTTGGGATCACCAAACATACCTGCATACCTATTACATTATTAATACAAATTTCCACCAGAACCTGCTTAGAAATGACATGAGACTTTTTACCTACAGCTGTTATTACAAAAGTTGATTTGATAGGGATTTCTTGAAATATTACACCTTCGTCTCTCATCCTATTATAAAATGACAAGCTAATGCAACTCTTGACACACCCTGTATCTATAAGCGTATCTATACGCGCCCTCAACACATTTATGCTAATGACGGAATTTAAATTTTCAATATCACTAGGTTTTGTCACCTTTTCATCATAATCGCACAAGAGATCATCTCTTACATTTAGGTCATAACCACTAAATAGAGTATTGGCTGGGAATATCAACGACTGGAAATCTGACCTCGCATTACATGAATGCCCTACCGTGCCTTCCTAACTTTTTATCATCCTCCTCTTTTTCTTTCTCTCGTTTCATTGTAATTATTTCTTCTCTTCTAAGAACGATAGTTTCTCCCTCCTCAGTACTACTCTTATCAACCACAAAACTACACTTCCCCTCTCCCCTAGTTTCACCTACCGTAGCCACTACTGTAAGCCATTGCATTCTATATTCTTTATCTCTTTCTTTCAATCTTCCTTCCGTTTCTTCTAGCATCGTAATCTGTTTCTATACTTCCTTTCTACTCCTAGGACTTCTAACTTCGATAATCTGCTCGTTACTCACCTCTAAACTCCTCTTTCCTACATCCAGCATTTCTTCATCCTCTACACGATTTTTCTCTAACGTCTTCGTTAACTGCTGCTCTTTTTCTCTACTCTCATCTATTTCCTGCCCCTCCTCAACATCTATTCTATTTTCAACTAATGTCTTCTCTACCGTAATATTCTGCTTTTTCTCCTTCCTTCCCTTCCTGGCCTTCCCCCCTTCCACCTTCTGTTTTTCGTGCTTGTCTGAGACCCCTTGTTGCATTCGATCCAACATACGTTTCTCCATCCCAGCTAATTTAATGTTCATTCTTTCATCTACCATTCTCTGAAAGCTCTTCCTCATCTCCTGCTGTGATTCCTTTATGCTAGCATTGAATTCTTCTTTCATCCGTCTATTTTCTTCATCAATGGCTTTCTGCATTTTCATCTCCTGAGTATTTACTACTTTCCTTATCCTCGTTATTTCTACTCTTATCTTTTCATTAATTCTCTTCTCCTCTCTCTTACTATGCTCTTTTATCTCAACCGTTACTTCCTTAACTTTCTCCCCTATCTGCTGGTTAAGCTCCCTAATTTCATTTCCTACCACCTGTAACTTTTGTTCAATTTCTACCCTTATTTGACCTGCTTCCACCTTCATGTACCTCTGAATGTCTTCCTTCACTGTTTCTTTAAATGTTGTAATATCTACTTCAAGCTGCTCATACATCTTACCTAACCTCTCTGTCTCTTTGACGACCTTATCTACTTTCTGACTATTATGCTTTAGTCCCTGATTTAATTTCGTCATCTCCTGTTTTAATTCTTTATTTAACTTCTGACTATTATTTTCCATCTGTTTTAATTCTTTATTTAATTTTTGATTATTACTTTCCATTTCATGTTTTAATTCTTTATTTAGTTGCTCAAATTTATTATTATTTTCCTGTCTCATTTGAACTAATATACTCAAAATGCTATCCTGTGCTGACATCTCCGATGAACTACCCTCTACACTAGTCGCATTAGAATTTACCTCCGCTAAATTCCTAGCTTCGTCTATCTCCATCTCCAGATTCACGCTACTACCATTCTCTTCACCATCTCCCGTCAACTCTATACAACTTCGCAGTTTCATCTTATCTTTATCCGCCATACCGACACACACAAAAAAACTTATTATCACCCCCAAAAATACTTGCACTGAAATATATCCTTTTCCCTTCACGACAAACAATTGGTTTTCGGGCCTACGCTTGTGGCGCCAAATGTAACGTTTTCGCTCCACGTTGAGCGCACAAATGTTACGTTTTGTTACTAACCTTGCAGGTAAACATACATATATCAAAATCTCCACAGTTGGGCGTCAAATGTAACGTTCCCGGTCCTTCTAAGTGACCAAAGGTTACGTTCCTGGCGGGGCTCCAATATTGCGTTCTCCTGGAGTACAGTAGAAGAATCGCAACAAGAACAAGCACCGCTTTACTCACACCACCAATAGCATACTTACCTCTTACCTGTTCATTAGCAATGATTATAATCAGCTCGTGTGGGCGCCAGGACACCTAACATTTACTTTAGATGTGCCAAAGTATTTAATTAAAATAGTGATAGAGCACTCGAAACGTCTTTCTCTCAAGCCGTGGTATAGCTGAGCCATTAACCAATTGTCTTATCGCTACTGGGAGAAGGTATGCATTATGTCTAAAGCTAGCTACTGGAAATGAAAGTCCTACCATTACTTAAGAACAAAATTTAATTGATCAAAATTTAAAGCAGCAAAAGACGTAAAAAGAGAAACAAATGAATTTAAAAAAAATCTGGAAGTTATATTAAATTGGCGAGAGTTACAAAATGGAATATGAATTAAATTTAAACAAAAGCTGGATTCTAATTTGCCATAAACAGAATTACAGAGACTTGATTGGATTTAGTAAAGGAACTCACGGCCGTCTTCTTCATAGTGGTAGTCTGGTTTTCCCTCTGATCTTGCTGGCGGATGTTGTTTGGTTCTGCCTCAATATTGTATAGATCCTTATCTTGATACGGGCAGGGAACCAATTTGTCCCGTCTCCCGACTGACATATGTGAATGGCTTTGCTCCAAAATTCACTTTTGTGAATATGATCAAGGACACGATCATATTCACGTCAGTAGTATTAATTTTAAAACTTCTTGAACTGATAAGTTGCGATCTCGCAGCGAAGATGTCTGATAGACGTGAAGATTCAGAAAATCTGAGAAGATTGGGGCTTGAGAGTAGATGACCATTGGTTTTTATGGAAGAAGAACTTCCCCACTCTGCAGTATTTCTCGACCAATCAATTAGGTATCCTTATGACGTAGCTCCCCACTCCAGATCCCTAAGTTCTGATCATGCCTCTTCATTAGTTGGGTTAACCACGTGGGGTTGCTTCTGAAGTAATTTTAAATCAGCGTCCTGATGCGATGTTCTTCCGAGAATTCGTGACGTCAGCGCTAACTGACCAACTTGCTTTGTCTAGAAGCCTCGCGTCCCCGGAATGTTTGTACATATATCTCGAAAGTCAAGTCTATTTTTGGCGGACTACCCGTGGCGAAACTGACGACACGTTGAACGACATATTTCCCAATCAAGTCTTGTATAAAATATAACCTATAACGAATCTAACTAAAATCTCCATTTTATAACTTCCGCCAAACAATAATTAAACCCCTTCCATATATATAAAGAAATTATGGACTAAATCTAGAATCGATATGATAATTAAAATATACATAATAATAATAATAATAATAATAAATTTTGCTGCTTATAAAACATATAAATTAAGGGGAAGTATTCGGACTGTTACACTATTTCCAGGAAATGGAAATTAAAAGCTGACAAGATATAACTGGCCCCCTCCAGAGAGGTCTCCTGCTAATTGGCAATCTCCTAATTTCTTGGTAGACTTTTGTATCCCCAGTAATCAGGCACCTACTGTTCTTGGAAAATCCCCCCCCCCCCCCCCAGGTCACAATCCTAATTGCTACCCTGTTATTTGAGTTCCTCCAAGCAGTGCAGACACGGAAATGATGACAGGCCGTGAAAAGATTGGTAGTACATTCTTTGTCAAACAATTACTGTATGTAACATTTCGTTGTAGGTTCTAAATTTGTTCGAGCCGTAAGAAAATGTGAAGGCTTATGCCAACCCCAATTTCCGTATTTTATTTTTTTTTGGGGGGGGGGGCGGCCCCTCTGCCCCCCCCCCTCTGGCTACGCCACTGCCATGCTCCATTATAAGCATGGGATATTTTCTGCCTATTTTCATTTTATGAAAAAATAGGCTTATGAGATCACCTTTTGTCCGTGTGTGTATGTGCGTATGTGTAATGTGTGTGTGTCTGTGTGACGTGTGTCTGTGTGATGCGTGTGTGCCCCCCCCCCCCCTAATAACGTCTAAACAGCTGGTGCGATTTCAATGACACTCACTTAGGTCATAGCACTATTTTGGCCGACCCCGACCGTGCCTTCAAATTTTACTACGTCTCACCAATCCAACATGCCGGCTGTGCAAAATATTTAACCAGCGTTCAATATCTCCAAAACTGTTACCGATATCAACCTGAAATTTTGTACGGTGATAAAGAGCACTGCTAGAAGTTCACCTATGCAACTTTCAAAACCCTAGTAACTACTAATCCAACATGGCGGCCAAGCGAATTTGCGACTTTTAAATAGAATTTTCTCGCCATTTAATCTTTCAAACGCAATGAAACTTGGTACAGCAAATGTTTATACTCATTGTAATGCACCGACATCTAACTTCGTTCAAATGTTTGCATAACCTCAAGATGGCGGCTGTGCGAAATATTTCGCAGGCATTCTATACCTCCGAAACTATTACTAATATCACCCTGAAATTTTGTACGATGATAAAGGGCACTACTGCACGTTTATTTATGTAACTTTCAAAAACCTGTCAAGTACAAAACAAACATGGCGGCCAAGCGAAGTTGAAGCGTTTTAATAGATTTTTCTCGCAATTTAACCTTCTGAGCGCAGTGAAATATGATACAGTATAATTATTATACATATTGTAAGGCACTGGCATCTAATTTACTTCAATTGTTTACATCAACTCGAGATGGCGGCTGTGCGAAATTTTAAAATTAAGTTTTTATTTCTTGTGTCGTAATCATGCGATCGAAGTGAAAGTTTGCATAATGAAGCTACGCAATAATTTTCCTTTAATGGAACATAACTCTATGTCCTATACATAAAACAATTCAAAAGGGCGACTCTCCGAAATATTTATACGGTTCTCAATATCTACAAATCTTTTACAGCAATCAAACTGATTTTTCTAATGTTCATAGAGGCTATGGACACACGTTCACCTAGAGGACTTTCAATAACCTGGTGGGCACAAATCCAACATGGCGGTGACGCGAAATATATACAGTATATTTAAATGGACATTTCTCGCGGTTTAACCATCCGAGTGCAGTGAAACTTGGTACGTTAAATGCTTATACAAATGTTAATCCACTGGCATCTAATTTATTTCAATTGTTTTCATAACCACAAAATGGCAGCTGTGCGAAATTTTAAAATCTCGTTTTTACGTCTTGTGTCTTAATCATGCGATTGATGTTTGAATACTACACGTACACAATAATTTTCATGTAATAACACATAGCCTAACTCTAAGACCTACATATATAAAAATCCAACATGGCGACCATCCGTAATATTAGACGGTTCTGAATATCTACAAATCTATTACAGCAATCAAACTGAAATGTTGTATGTTGATAGAGCCAATTAACATAAGTAGGATATATGAAAATAGGCTTTAGTTCTTCCCGGAACTACTTGTTTTCAATTTCATCGATGCTCTCTAGAGAAGAAAATATGCGTTGTTAAATCTGTGGGAAGTTCCCTATCGGTATTCATAACTGTGCTGACGAAGGGTTTGTCTAAACAGCCCATATGGCAGGAGGCACATTAGTTTAAGTGCCCTATTGATATCTCACGAAGACAGCATCCAAATTTAATTAGTTGAACCGTGTAACCAAACCTCAGCATCTGAAACCCTAATCAGGCTTCTCGTTCGAGCTCCATTTATTTTTATTATACTCGTATTGTATCATAAGCTGACGAAGGAGTTATTTGATATGCTGGCCGTGTTGACTCAGCAGACCTCTCATCTCGTAAGATTTGACCAGACGGCTTCGGTGGCGTAGTTGGTAGCATGCTGAGCTCCTATGCCCAAGATCGCGGGTTCAAACCCGGCCGAAGTTGACGGATTTTTAAGAGCGTTAAAATCCCTCAGTATGCCTTCCATTGAAGGGGAAGTAAAGCTGGCGGTCCCATGTCATAGATTTGTGGCATGAAAAAGAACCTTCCACTAACTACACTTGTGGAAGCTAAATTTTGTAGGTTAGTTTGATAACGCTATATTAGTTCCAAAGTTCGCCGCTAGATGCTGACTGCCATGACATTTAGTAGTCTAGCAATGTCCACGGCTAGGTGTTATGGACGGTAGACTAGCATTTGGTAGCAAAAGTAGGAACTACTTGAAAAAAATAATCGTCTGCAGGGTCTACCTAAATCACAGATAACACACACTGATACAGTCACCACAATTGACACCGGTTATCAGACAAATTCTACACACACCCAAAGTACACAGGGCTACATGATGGCGTTGTCGCAACCCCTAAATTAAGGAACGAACCAACCAACCAACCAACCAACCTAGATTTGACCAATTAGAACGAGAGGATGCTATGACGTGTGGATCAAGCTTGAAATAGTGGGCAGACGATAGTGTCATCCCCGAAAGTTTTATATTGTTATGCATGGGTCTACGTGGGGCCTGTTGCCGTGTACATCTATCGGGACGCGTGTGGGCTGTCCATTCACCGAGAAGGGCAGGTGTCGTCTTCACCCATTGGCAGCAGGACCAGTGTAAAGTTGTACACTGCTCAACTTAGCAGTTTAAGATGAGAAGCTTATGTAAAATTCAATAATTGTTTAACCCAACATTTAGGCTTCACTGCTGCGTTGTTGATAAAAGTCCACTCTGGCGAATTAAAGTAAATGAGGATATATATTGTTTTCAAACCTGCTAATACGACTTTTCTATTTCTTTCCCTCAATTCTTAGGTTGGTGGGTCCAGTGTCTGAGCTAGAGTGACTTTATTCTCAATGACAGGAGTACCGGTAGGATCTTCCTACTTTGAAGTCCTCTAAACACTATTTACTGGGCTTATAGTTCTCTCACTTTCCTCATTAACGACCGGCAACTTAAACGTAAGGTAGTAGCACGGGAGATATGGAACTGCGCCCATAATCAGTAGTATTTCCAGATCCTTTTAAATTGGACGATTGAACTGCGCCCATAGTCAAGTCGGCTGTTAGCCCAAGGTCGGTTTAAGGAGAAGTGACGGACTGTCTCCCACCACTAGCTTCTGCAATGCTGAGAATAAGAGTTCCCGTCCCGATAAGCAGCTGTACTACGGGCCTCCGAGGGTGGCAGCTAATCACACTAACCACTACAGGCCGGACGCTTGTTTTAGACGAGTGAAAATTCTTAATGGAAGCCTGGAGGCGAGTTACTGCAGTACCTGTGTTGTAATCAGCTGCCCCAAGCGGTCCGATGATTGACAAAGCTGTCTCACCCTCCTACTGAAGTGCAGTCATTGGCAAATATAATGACGTTCTGTTCGTAAATACGTACAGGCCGGACGTTTGTTTTAGACGAGTGAAAAATCTTAATGGAAGCCTGGAGGCGAGTTACTGCAGTACCTGTGTTGTTATCAGCTGCCCCAAGCGGTCCGATGATTGACGAAGCTGTCTCACACTCCTACTGAAGTACAGTCATTGGCAAATATAATGACGTTCTGTTCGTAAATACGTAACGTGTACTTCCTTGTCGCACAATACTTCGCCGTTGACTGTACTGTCTGCAAGTCAGTGTCGCCAGGTGCTCAAGTCTGGAATTCCATTACATCAGATCGGTGGTGACAAATGTGAATTTGAATTTGAATTTGAATTTATTGTTTCTCTTATACAGGCCACTGAGGCTACAAAGCCTCTTTATGCAGCTCTCTTCATTCAGAGGGCGGTTAAATACAATAGAATAAATGAAGAAAGAAAAAACTTAACCTATACATACAGTTGACAATAGAAGTTCTTGTTAATACATCCGTTCACCTTGAACATGATAATTGTATAGCTGATAGATTACAATGAAGGGAGTGTTTTATCGCTCTGATAGGAAGTCCTGAATACTGGTGCAATTTATATTTATTCCAGAGAATACTAGCTGAAATACGGAATGAACCTTTGCATTTTTCGGTTATGTGATTAGGTATCTGGAGCATCTGTGCAGTGTGTCTATTCGCACGGTTATGCACTGATTGCATGGGAGTTAGTGTGCAGTAAATATAAGACGGAATTTTGAATTTTAGAATTTTTATCACAGTCAGAGCCATGGCATACTGTCTTCGTTCCTTTAACTTAAGCCATCCAATCTGGACGTAAAATGGAGTTATATGAGACTCTCTTGGTACATTGAGAACAAACCGCAAGCAAGCATTTTGCATTCTTTGCAATTTTGTATTGAGGACCTCTCCCATATCATGGTAAATTATAGATCCATAGTCAAATATTGGTAATATCAAACTCTGTATCAGTATCTTTCGTACATTTTGAGGCAAATAGAAGCAAGTTCGCCTAATTTGATATAATGACGATGCAACCCTTTTCAGAATCATGTTTGTGTGATCCAGCCACGATAATCGAGAGTCAAAAATAACTCCCAGATTTCTTACTGCTGACTGATACGGAACTGTTTGGGATGCAAGCTGTAAAGGTGGTACTGGGTCAGGTAGGGAACTGAGTAATTTGGTATTGTGACCTTTATGCATATCTGATAGCATAAAATCCACATATTATTCCAACAGAATTTAAGTCATGTCTCAAAGCTGAAGTGAGAATGGAAGTTGCTTGTGAAACTAGAAGGACAAAAGGACGGTGCGTACGTGACTTGAAGGAGCTTTCTCCCGGCGCGAACAAAGGTGGCAGGAAAGAGAAAATCCACATCTGGACACCAAATGTGCTAGACAACGCGCGAAGGTCGTTCAACTGCGCGGGCAAATCCAGAAAACTCAACGATTACCTACCAAATAAACCCCGCCCATTTGAAAGGAATTAGAGCAGCAATTAGAATACAGAGACAAGAGTTATACCATCGTATAGGGGATGATCCCAGCCTCTCGTAAATATCATCAAAATTTAAATCGGATTATTCTGTGATTTTTGCCAGAATTAAAATGAAATCAGGGGGTGGATTTGAAAAGACCAATGGCAGTGAGAGACGCTAGACGCGATCAAATCCCGCCGAAATTGAGGGACAATGAAGCAAATTACGGAGCTCATTATCTAACGATCCTACGATCGAATTTTGAATATGAAGGAGTCATTGAGACATTGGGAATGAGGACGTTCTAAGGAGCTAGTTCACATATTCATGTGAGTATTATTTTGGAAATAAATTCTGGGAACCCCCTACTCCACGTCCCTTTAAGAGAAATCGTATAAATAATGGATTTAAACACAGCGAAGTTAGTCTACTCTGGGGCCACGACAGCGGCGGTAGCCCGTGCCGCGAACCTTCGGACAATACGGTGATTTTTATAAGTTCTCTAAGTCTACTCTGGGGCCACGACAGCGGCGGAAGCCCGTGCCGCGAACCTTCGGACAATACGGTGATTTTTATAAGTTCTGTAAGTCTACTCTGGGGCCACGACAGCGGCGGTAGCCCGTGCCGCGAACCTTCGGACAATATGGTGATTTTTATAAGTTCTGTAAGTCTACTCTGGGCCACGACAGCGGCGGTAGCCCGTGCCGCGAACCTTCGGACAATACGGTGATTTTTATAAGTTCTGTAAGTCTACTTTGGGGCCACGACAGCGGCGGAAGCCCGTGCCGCGAACCTTCGGACAATACGGTGATTTTTATAAGTTCTGTAAGTCTACTTTGGGGCCACGACAGCGGCGGTAGCCCGTGCCGCGAACCTTCGGACAATACGGAGATTTTTACAAGTTCTATAAGTATACTTTGGGGCATCGTCAAAGGCGAAAGCCCGTGCCCTGAGCGTTCAGAAATTAACATTTTACAAGTTTTATTAAGTCTTAATACGCTGTGGACGCGAGAGCCTGCATTGAGGCATAGGAATAATTAACATTGTTACAAGTTATAAGTAGGAGCTAGCATACCTCCGAAATTGAACATCGCTAAGTATTCGCGAGTGCAAAGTAGAACAGTGCATATCATAACAGTATGACGCAGTTGTAATGATAGCTATATGAGATAGGAGCTTCATGTACGAGAACCGTGCATTGTGTTAATGGTAATAATTCACAGTGGACCTTTGTTTTTGGTGAAATTTTGAGAAAAACCGTGTGTAAATTCTCCTCCCATCAAAATGAATCAACTATTGAAGAAGACTGATATCATGGACCAGAACAGCATCAGGAAATATGAGAGATAAGTAAATATTGTATGGAGCATGAGGGTCATAATGTTTCCCATTATTGGGATCGGATAAGTCTATCTCGATCATAAGCAGTTATGATAAAAATAGATATTTTAGGCATACCGGGCATGGTTGTGTAGATTTGTGTGTTTATCAGTAATGAGAATTTTGTGTGTTTTATAATGTAATAAGTATATGAGCATCAAAGTGTTATTTTTAAATATGGTTTTGTTTTTGGGATGTCATTTATCTTTGTGAATGCACAGTCAATGGAATATTTGTTTGATAGTGCTTATGCACAATGTAATTGTAAAAGCTAAATGGGGAAGACCACTCGATAGTGTGACAAGACCGGTAAGTGACAATGAAATTATGAGAGTAATGAAAATGGTAAGTGATTATCACGTGAAGGCACAAGTGGTAAGACATGAATGGCTACAGGGTAGTATGAGATATATTCAGATGAGGCTAAGAGTCGATCTTGGGTCGAGCAGATATAAAGCGGATGTGGTATTCCCGCGTTCTTCGATGATATAATGGTGAGTGAAATAATAGCGGAGGTGGTATTCCCGCATTCTTCGACGATATATAAATGGTAAGTAAAATGATTGAATTCATTAGCTGATGAGAGCCCACTTTAGCTCCGTCGGAAAGAGGTTGAATTGCTCGAGCCCAAAGCAGGTAAAAGGGAATTTTAAGAAGCAGGTATAAATTGGTTAGCCGTCTGAATTCTCAAAGCAGCCAAGAAGGTTATGCTGGCCTGTCGGTTAGCATGGTGAAAGCACGTCTGTCACAAGGTCGAGTTTGGTATTGTATTCTGTGAAGGGAGAGAGTCCCACTCCCGGGGTTTCTTTTATGTGCCGCTCCGGGCAGCGATGGGTTATTTGTCATTATTTTTGGAGTGCATTCATTATGATGTTGTTGTTTATTAATAATCACGGCGCACCGGCAGCCGAAGTATTTATTTTGATGCTTCATGTATGTTGACTTGTTTATTTTACCATAATTAACGGAGTTATAGCTCTGCGTGAAGTAATTGTTTTTAAAGTATAAAAACACACATGCCCGTAACCTAGAATAAACCTATTGCCTTCATTATCTGACTCTTGTGAGGAAAGATGATGATTGTACGAATAGACGTGTCCGATTTCCCAAAGAACAAGTTTTGCAAGTTATAAAAATGAGTGCGCAATATTATTGTGATAGAATGGCTGGTTTATTTAAGCCATAGTTAATTGAATTAAGTCTGTTGACAATAACTCTTGGACTTGAAGCAGTGGACTGCAGTAAAAATAGACTATTTTCTATTCCTGGTTTCAGCCAGTGTGAAACATTATTTTGCATATTTTTTGATATTGTTGTTTTTCAGTAATTTAAGGGAGTTGATTTTATTTTATTTGTCTATGGTTGGGAGAAAAGGGAGATGATGTTTTTGTGTAATAAATTATTTTATATTAGGAGTTATCTGACCTACTGATTTTAAGATAAGCCACCTGTGATCCTGTGACAAAATTCCTAGGATGTTTAGTATAAATTAGAGCCACCCCGAACAGAGCACCACCCGAGTGAGAGTCTGCATCCTAGAAGAACGCGGAAGGGTATATATGGATTGGTGATAATGATGCAGTTATTCATGTCCATATTAGTTTTTCTTTTATTAATTAGTGGATCACAGTGATGGAAAGTGTCAGAGAGTAGCTAGCCGGAGCCTACTGAAGTCTATATGCCGCCTTGAGGTCATATAAACAGATGTAGAGCATTCCCCTATACATTTAATGGCGAGGTCCAGGTGGGGCATTCGACAGTACGACCGAGTCCTTGGATGGTTGCTGCGATGTCTTACGAGCCAAACCATTAGAGGTATTTAATGGCGCCGAACGGTGTGGCCAAATTAACAAGTAATTCAGGGGAAAGTAAAGCCAGGAGTTTGTTTAAAGTAAATAATCGAAAATGCTGAGTTTATTTTGCATAAGTTAGGTAGAAGCAGCGTTTTCGTGGCGCCCTTATATTTGAATAATTAGTAGCAAACTCCAAATGTATGTTGTAGGACGGCGTGAACCGTAAAAGTGATGTCAGTACTTTATTGACAGAACTGGGAAGTTAAAATTAATGCAGAAGGGTAAACTGAAAGTTTATTCACAAAAGCAAACATCAGATAGGCAGCTCTTCAAGCATATTAAAGTCAATAATGGGATTAACGTAAATTGGGAATAAGCGACTCATTTTATGATTGCAGAAGATGGGAACATGAGGCTCCATGCCCCAGTCTTCTCAAATAAGTATTATATTGTGTGATATGGCGTCCGTGGAGGAGATTCGACTTATTATCGAGAATTCAGTGGCTAGAACGATGGAACAGTTCGAACACTTTAAGATGGAATGCAGGGAACAGAGTGAATTAAACAATGCACGTATTGCGGCACAAATTGCAGAACAGAGTGAACTAAACAATGCACGTATTGCGGCACAAATTGCAGAACAGAGTAAATTAGACAATGCACGTATAGCGGAGCAGAACGAATTAAACAATGCACGTATAGCGGAGCAGATAGCGGAACACAGTACAGTCACTAACACACAGTTAATGGAACGAATTGCAGAACAGGGTAGGCGGAATAATGAAGTATTAAAAGAGGAACTGACAGATAAATTAGCAGAACAAATAGCTAAAATCACGCTCGAGACTACCACACAGTTAGGTCAGATGGAGACGAACTTAAGACAATCAATAGCGTTCAGTGAAGAAAAGACGGCAGCGAAACTCATACAGCTAGAAGAAATATGTAACGCTAACACAGAAGGGATAAAGACAGAACAATTAGCAATTCAAGCTACCATAAAAGGAGTAGATAACGAGGTTAAGTCTGCGGCAAAACAATTGCACAACCTGGAAGGAGAGATGATAGAGATTAGAACGGAAATAGACAAGGCAGCTTTGACATCAGCAGAACGATGGAGCATTCAGGAAAACGAGAATGATGCACTTAAAGAGAGGATCCGGGAAAGCAATGAAATGATAGGAGGCAGGCTCGATCAGCTGGAAAACGAGAAGAAAGAGGGAAAGAGAAAAGAGGAAAATAGATATGAGGCAATAAGACTGGAAATAAACAAGACATGCCAACAAATCGGAATTGACGGGAAAGAGGATAGAAAGAAACTTATAGAACAGATGGAAGAAAACCAAAGGAGAATAAAGGAGGTCGAACTGCAGTTACTGGGAAAAATGGAGGTACAAGAAAGGAAGATCATTAAGACCGAGATACAGTCTCTACAACAACAGGAAATGGTTCTGGAATTGAAAGCTCACAGCAGCGGTAAAGAAACGAGCTGTGTGGCTAATCACTTCAACACAAGCCAGACCCAGGTAGAGAGAATGAATGAACTTAGTCCGGGCCGTGCGACCGCAGGTAGAGAAAATAATGAAGGGTTTCAAACATTTAGGGGACTTGCTTCAACACCTCAACAGCCGACTGGCGATAATAATAACAATAACTCAACTACACAGTATGTTCAAATAATTAGGATGCAGGAGGATCGCCTACGAAAATTTAACAATGATGGTTCACAAACACCGAAAGCTTTTCTAAAAGATTTGGAACACTACCTTACAGACAATAATATTCCTGAGAATAAGAAACTCAGAATAACAGAGAAACTACTGGCGGATAGCGTTTTGACGTGGTTTAGAAGCTTTCGCTACACCTTTGAGGACATGGACACCTTCAAGCAGGCATTTTTACGTCGTTACTGGAGCATGTCTATACAACATAATTTAAGGATGGAATTATATAGTAGGAAGTACCACGCGTCGCAACCGACACGCTACTCAGAATACTTCTCGGCTCAGCTACTTAGACTGAAGGATATGGATATTTTACCACCGGAGTCAGAACTGGTGATGACAATTGGAAAGCAGCTTCCATTGCCAGTACAACAGTTTTTAATTGCGGCAAACGTCTCGAGCGCACTGCAGGCAGAGGAGGTGTTACGTCAGTTGGACGAGACGTCACTAAATAATCAAAATAGACACGTCAGAGCGAGTGACAGCGCAGCGCTAGTACACCAAGCCGAGCTAGTTAAAACTAGAGAGCAAAGCACCAACACTAATGTTAGCCATAGAAGCGGGAATAATAACGGAAGGCCAGACTCGCCGAAAGAGGAGCAGAGGAGATATGAGCCAAGGAACGAGAGGAACTGGCAGCCACAACAGTACAGGAGAGATGAATGGAGAGGGCGTGGTCGCGAAGGTCCATATCATCATCGCAGATATGATAGGAGAGATAATAGAACGTGGAACCGAAGACGAGAGGAGAACCGAGGATATCCGGAAGACAGTCGACGGGAATTACAAAGCAGGCATGAGGCATCGCAACGATACCTAGATGAGTTGCATCGCGACCAAGAGACGGAGAAGGATCGCTGGCGAAGAACAATGGAGAATCGCGAGAACCCAGATATGGAAATCACTGGAGCAGAGAGTGAATTAATGCAGCAGCACCGCGAAAGCCAGAATGAGAAAAGGAACATGGGAGCTATAAAAAAAAAACGTATTAGAGGGTGAACGAGATAGGCTAAATTTCACGCCAGATAAGACACAATGGTTGATAGCGAACATCGAGGAATGGGTCGCAACTCCTGAGGATTTTACACGTGAAATTATTCAACCGGAACGACATTGTTTGAGGAGATTACCAGTCATCATTACGAGGATAGAAGGACTAAGAGTAAAAGGATTAGTGGATACAGGGGCACAGCTATGTCTAGTATCAGAGGTATTAATTAAAGCTCTAAGCGAGAAACAGAGAATACCTACGATTCCAGTGCCACAGGTCAAAATTCGAGGAGTCATTCCCGAAAAATCAGCTGTATGCAAATTTCAGGTACAACTGGATCTAGAAATATTAGGACACACTTTCTCACATGTATTCATGGTGATGAACAAGATGAATGTAAATTTGATTCTGGGGGCGGATTTCCTGTATGAGCACCAAGCAGTGATTGACCTGCGCAATAACGCAATTAAATTCAGACATATGGAAGGATTATCAGCAGTAGGACTGAACATGAATAACCACGGCTTAGATAGACAAGCTGACATCTGGAAGCTGGAGGCCATTCCTGAGGAAGAAGAAGAGGAAGAAGAAAGTCAAGCAGATGAAGAGGACTCGAACACAGGACTCCTGGAGGGAAAGCAAGAATTGGAAGATGAAATGTGGTCCATGGCAGTAGAAGAAGATGGCAACAAAGATAGTTTTGAGGCACTTTTGAAAGAAAAATTAAGAGAGGCAAAGCTGAATGATGATGAAAGAAATTGCTTGGCACAAATGCTTTGTAACCACTCAGCAGCATTTAATACGCTACCGGGAAAAATTTTAAATTTCAAGTACGCTATGCAGGTAGATGACTGGACACCATTTAAGAGCCGACTTTACCCAATTCCAGAAAAGCAGCGTGCAGCAGTTAGGAAAATTATAGGTGAGATGCTTAAAGGGGGCATAATTAAGAAAGCTCCAACCCCATACTTGAACGCCATATTAGCGGTGGCGAAGCCAAATGGTTCAGTGAGGTTGTGTCTCGATGCTCGCACCCTCAATTCCAGATTAATAGATGAAACCGACCGGGCACCACTAATTAAAGATGTACTCAAGAAGTTCCATAAGAAGAAAATATATTCGTCCGTCGACCTTGCGAATAGCTATTGGCACATCGAGTTAGAAGAGAAATCACAGCTGTTAACTGGATTTCTATTCGACAATCAGAGTTTCACCTGGTGTCGCTTACCATTTGGAGTTAAGACAGCCGGATCTGCACTAATCCGAGCATTGGATCGAAACTTAACAGAAGAAGTGAAAGACATGACTGTCAGATATGTCGACGATATCTTACTAGCATCAGAAAGCAATGAGGAACACATGCAAAATTTAAGCAAGTTGTTAGAGAACCTAGAAAGGGCAAATTTCAAGATCAATCTAAAAAAATCACACTTTTTTCAGCACGAAATTTTATATTTAGGACATATTGTTGATGGAGAAGGGATCAGGCCCAATCCAGTGAAAATCGAAGCCATTAAAAATTTTCCTCGACCGACCAGAGTCAAGCACATAAGGATGTTCTTGGGAGCCACCAACTTCTTTCGTGAAAACTGTCCAGGATACACCGAAGTAGTAGCACCATTACAAGAGATGCTAAAAAAGAACAACCGTTGGTTTTGGAACGAAGAGTGTGAGAGGTCATTCATAGCTACGAAGGAATTATTGTCAAATAACATCAAACTGAGCTACCCAGATTTTTCGAAGGGGTTTATAATTCAAGCTGATGCATCTTTAGTGGGGATTGGAGCAATGCTTTTCCAAGAAGACGCAGAGAGAACAGCAAACCGCTCATACATAGCATTCATCAGCAGGAAATTAAGAAAACATGAGAAAAGTTATACCATCTCAGAGCTGGAGCTTTTGGCGATCATATACGCGCTACAACAATGGCGTCGTATTATCTATGGTTTTTCCATAACAATCCGCACTGATCACAAGGCGCTGACCTTCTTATTTAAGACTACCATGGTGAGTGAACGTATCAACAGATGGGCCATTTATATGCAGCAGTTTAATATACAAATTGAGCACATATCAGGAAAATTGAATGTAATCCCGGATATTTTGAGCCGAAATCCAGAAGAAGAGGCACAACAGGAGGAAATGTTAGTGCAGCACATTGAGCTGACAAATGAAGATCGAGATTTCTTACAGGAACTGAGGAGGTTACCGCAGGAACAAGAAAAGGAGCCATGGATGATGCAGATGATTAAATTCCTCAAGAGAGAGATAACACCTGATACCCCAGCATATCGAGAAATTGAAGCTCAAGCGAGAAGTTATTCATACTTCAATAATATGCTCCATAAATTTATAGATGAGGATCATGTCAAGTTACGGATATTGTTACCAGCTTCGTTACAGAGGAAACTAGTGTGGCATACTCATTACACACTTGGTCACATAGGGTTAGACAAGACGCAAGCAACAATAGGTGAAGCTTTCACGTGGCCACGGATGAGGATTACTGTACGCGATGTCCTGAAGACATGTGATATTTGCCAGCGCGCAAAACCCAATAACTTCCTCATGAGACAATACCCAAAGCCAATATTGCCACAGAAACCGTTAGAGCTCATTGCTACGGACTGTCTTGGTCCATTGCCAAAAGGACGTAGGGGAATGCGACATGTCCTTGTATGTGTGGACGTCTTTTCTAAATTTGTTCTATGTGCTATCCAGAAAACAACTTCGAAACAGGTCCTGAGCCGCATCAAGAATCGAGTTATACCTATAATGGGAAAACCTGAGTTTATTCTTTCTGATCACGGAAGTTATTACACATCAGCAGAATTTAAGCGCGGATTGAATGAGCTAGACATCAAGCATGTACTATCTAGCATACGCCATCCACAAGGAAATCCAACCGAGAGAGTCATCCGTGAGGTCTCGAAGCATATTCGGATGTTCATTCCTAAAGAACACCACCGTTGGGCCGATACATTGAAAAATATTGAGATTTGCATCAATATGACACGTCATGAGTCAACTGGACAAGTACCGTACACGTTACACTTGAACCAGCAACCACCGAGATCTTGGACAACAGTACTAGATTGCCCAAGAGATCCGCAACCAGCACCACAGTTGAGAGTCGAACGGACGGTCACCTACATGAGAGAACAGGCTGACAGGAGGCTGAGAAGACTGAAAGGAAAACGCTTTCACAGGGAATTGAACGTCAATGAACTAGTTTTGTTGAAGAGGCCACCTATCTCTGATCCAGCAAACAAAGTATTTCATAAATGGTGTTTCCCATACGTAGGACCGTATCGGATCATAAGAAATTTGGGGAATAATGCATATAAGATACAGGACGTAAACGGTGGAAACACATCAGTTGTAAATTGCTCAAACCTCAAATTATATTACAAAAGGGAACCGTTTGATCAACCACGGAACACCGCGGGTGTCAACATTATGGAAATGGAATAAAGATGAGCCAAATGCACGTGGAACGAGGAAGTAGTCCATCATAAACAGACCCAATGTTTACAGTGAAAGACCGTGAAGCAAGTAAACTGGGCGAGACAGGCGGACAATAGCTAGCTACCTGCGCCAGACAGCGGAGACACTAATCTTAGCAAGAATGTGGAGAGGGAGACAAGAATCGCACCAAGGGAATCCCTGCACACGACAGCAGTGGCGAACCAAATAAACAATAAGGAGTGACGACGGAACCTTGCAGCATCCGTGAGGCGGATCGAGATTGAAAAAAAATCATACGTTCCATATCGATATTTTTTTCTTGGCAGAAGGGTAATGTGACCTTTATGCATATCTGATAGCATAAAATCCACATATTATTCCAACAGAATTTAAGTCATGTCTCAAAGCTGAAGTGAGAATGGAAGTTGCATGTGAAACTAGAAGGACAAAAGGACGGTGCGTACGTGACTTGAAGGAGCTTTCTCCCGGCGCGAACAAAGGTGGCAGGAAAGAGAAAATCCACATCTGGACACCAAATGTGCTAGACAACGCGCGAAGGTCGTTCAACTGCGCGGGCAAATCCAGAAAACTCAACGATTACCTACCAAATAAACCCCGCCCATTTGAAAGGAATTAGAGCAGCAATTAGAATACAGAGACAAGAGTTATACCATCGTATAGGGGATGATCCCAGCCTCTCGGAAATATCATCAAAATTTAAATCGGATTATTCTGTGATTTTTGCCAGAATTAAAATGAAATCAGGGGGTGGATTTGAAACGACCATTGGCAGTGAGAGACGCTAGACGCGATCAAATCCCGCCGAAATTGAGGGACAATGAAGCAAATTACGGAGCTCATTATCTAACGATCCTACGATCGAATTTTGAATATGAAGGAGTCATTGAGACATTGGGAATGAGGACGTTCTAAGGAGCTAGTTCACATATTCATGTGAGTATTATTTTGGAAATAAATTCTGGGAACCCCCTACTCCACGTCCCTTTAAGAGAAATCGTATAAATAATGGATTTAAACACAGCGAAGTTAGTCTACTCTGGGGCCACGACAGCGGCGGTAGCCCGTGCCGCGAACCTTCGGACAATACGGTGATTTTTATAAGTTCTCTAAGTCTACTCTGGGGACACGACAGCGGCGGAAGCCCGTGCCGCGAACCTTCGGACAATACGGTGATTTTTATAAGTTCTGTAAGTCTACTCTGGGGCCACGACAGCGGCGGTAGCCCGTGCCGCGAACCTTCGGACAATACGGTGATTTTTATAAGTTCTGTAAGTCTACTCTGGGCCACGACAGCGGCGGTAGCCCGTGCCGCGAACCTTCGGACAATACGGTGATTTTTATAAGTTCTGTAAGTCTACTTTGGGGCCACGACAGCGGCGGAAGCCCGTGCCGCGAACCTTCGGACAATACGGTGATTTTTATAAGTTCTGTAAGTCTACATTGGGGCCACGACAGCGGCGGTAGCCCGTGCCGCGAACCTTCGGACAATACGGAGATTTTTACAAGTTCTATAAGTATACTTTGGGGCATCGTCAAAGGCGAAAGCCCGTGCCCTGAGCGTTCAGAAATTAACATTTTACAAGTTTTATTAAGTCTTAATACGCTGTGGACGCGAGAGCCTGCATTGAGGCATAGGAATAATTAACATTGTTACAAGTTATAAGTAGGAGCTAGCATACCTCCGAAATTGAACATCGCTAAGTATTCGCGAGTGCAAAGTAGAACAGTGCATATCATAACAGTATGACGCAGTTGTAATGATAGCTATATGAGATAGGAGCTTCATGTACGAGAACCGTGCATTGTGTTAATGGTAATAATTCACAGTGGACCTTTGTTTTTGGTGAAATTTTGAGAAAAACCGTGTGTAAATTCTCCTCCCATCAAGATGAATCAACTATTGAAGAAGACTGATATCATGGACCAGAACAGCATCAGGAAATATGAGAGATAAGTAAATATTGTATGGGGCATGAGAGTCATAATGTTTCCCATTATTGGGATCGGATAAATCTATCTCGATCATAAGCAGTTATGATAAAAATAGATATTTTAGGCATACCGGGCATGGTTGTGTAGATTTGTGTGTTTATCAGTAATGAGAATTTTGTGTGTTTTATAATGTAATAAGTATATGAGCATCAAAGTGTTATTTTTAAATATGGTTTTGTTTTTGGGATGTCATTTATCTTTGTGAATGCACAGTCAATGGAATATTTGTTTGATAGTGCTTATGCACAATGTAATTGTAAAAGCTAAATGGGGAAGACCACTCGATAGTGTGACAAGACCGGTAAGTGACAATGAAATTATGAGAGTAATGAAAATGGTAAGTGATTATCACGCGAAGGTACAAGTGGTAAGACATGAATGGCTACAGGGTAGTATGAGATATATTCAGATGAGGCTAAGAGTCGATCTTGGGTCGAGCAGATATAAAGCGGATGTGGTATTCCCGCGTTCTTCGATGATATAATGGTGAGTGAAATAATAGCGGAGGTGGTATTCCCGCATTCTTCGACGATATATAAATGGTAAGTAAAATGATTGAATTCATTAGCTGATGAGAGCCCACTTTAGCTCCGTCGGAAAGAGGTTGAATTGCTCGAGCCCAAAGCAGGTAAAAGGGAATTTTAAGAAGCAGGTATAAATTGGTTAGCCGTCTGAATTCTCAAAGCAGCCAAGAAGGTTATGCTGGCCTGTCGGTTAGCATGGTGAAAGCACGTCTGTCACAAGGTCGAGTTTGGTATTGTATTCTGTGAAGGGAGAGAGTCCCACTCCCGGGGTTTCTTTTATGTGCCGCTCCAGGAAGCGATGGGTTATTTGTCATTATTTTTGGAGTGCATTCATTATGATGTTGTTGTTTATTAATAATCACGGCGCACCGGCAGCCGAAGTATTTATTTTGATGCTTCATGTATGTTGACTTGTTTATTTTACCATAATTAACGGAGTTATAGCTCTGCGTGAAGTAATTGTTTTTAAAGTATAAAAACACACATGCCCGTAACCTAGAATAAACCTATTGCCTTCATTATCTGACTCTTGTGAGGAAAGATGATGATTGTACGAATAGACGTGTCCGATTTCCCAAAGAACAAGTTTTGCAAGTTATAAAAATGAGTGCGCAATATTATTGTGATAGAATGGCTGGTTTATTTAAGCCATAGTTAATTGAATTAAGTCTGTTGACAATAACTCTTGGACTTGAAGCAGTGGACTGCAGTAAAAATAGACTATTTTCTATTCCTGGTTTCAGCCAGTGTGAAACATTATTTTGCATATTTTTTGATATTGTTGTTTTTCAGTAATTTAAGGGAGTTGATTTTATTTTATTTGTCTATGGTTGGGAGAAAAGGGAGATGATGTTTTTGTGTAATAAATTATTTTATATTAGGAGTTCTCTGACCTACTGATTTTAAGATAAGCCACCTGTGATCCTGTGACAAAATTCCTAGGATGTTTAGTATAAATTAGAGCCACCCCGAACAGAGCACCACCCGAGTGAGAGTCTGCATCCTAGAAGAACGCGGAAGGGTATAGTATAGCCGATGATGATCGGTTGCGTTTTTTCGAAGTTAAGTATTAGATTATGATCGAGTGCGTACTGAGATAGGCTTTGAATGTCACTGTTAATTAGTGCTACGTTCAAATGAATGGATTTCAGATCCGCGTGTAGATATAGCTGAAGGTCATCTGCGTACATATGATGTTGACAGAATTTAAGGACAGATGGAAGGTCATTTATATACACGGAGAACAGGAGTGGACCAAGGACCGAACCCTGCGGCACACCTGTTGTTACTTCACACCATTCTGAAACATTGACATCTGCTAGGACTACTCTCTGACATCTGCTTGTTAGGTAAGACCTAAACCAGTTCGTTACTGACTTTGAAAGGCCTAGATTTCTTAATTTAACTAGTAGGATCTCATGGTGAACTCTGTCAAAAGCTTTGTTGAAATCGAATAGAGATAATATAGTTATTTCCTTCCGGTCCATTGCTAGACGAATGTCGTCTGTGACTTTGATAAGGGCTGTCAGAGTACTATGTTTTGATTTATATCCAGATTGGTTCGGGTTTAGGATATTGTTGGAATTTATATATTCATAAAACTGATCAAAAACAATCCGTTCTAACGCTTTCTAAAGCGATAGTGTGAGAGAGTGACTCTGTATAGGCTCACCCGCTGGCTTCAAGGTCAAGGGCAATCGTCTAAAACAAACGTCCGGCCTGTAACGTGTAATTCCGCGTCACACAATACTTCGACGTTGACTGTACTGTCTGCAAGTCATTGTCGCCACGTGCTCAAGTCTGGAATTCCATTACATCAGATCGGTGGTGACAAATGTGAAGCGATAGGGTGAGAGACTGTGTACAGGCTCACCCGCAGGCTTCAAAGTCAAGGGCAATCGTCTAAAACAAACGTCCGGCCTGTACACCACAGAGGCGAATAATGATAATAATAATAATAATAATAATAATAATAATAATAATAATAATAATAATAATAATAATAATAATGATAATAATGAAAATCCACAGCCTTTTTCCAGTCATTGGACTGGGTCAGGGTTGGAAGGAATGAATGAAGCCCCCATCTAGCGGCGAGGATAGGCATTGTGCCGGCTTCCGAAGCCTGTCGCACGCCTCTGAGACAATGATTAATGAATGACAGATGAAATGAAATGATAATGGAGAGTGTTGCTGGAATGAAAGATGACAGGCAAAACCGGAGTACCTGGAGAAAAACCTGTCCCGCCTCCGCTTTGCCCAGCACAAATCTCACAAGGAGTGACAAGGATTTGAAGCATGGAACCCAGCGGTGAGGGGCCGGCCCACTGCTGCCCAAGCCTCGGAGGCTACACTAATAATAATACAACTCTCTCTAATCCACCATAAATAACTACCCCTCTAGTTTTGTTATACAATAAAAAAATATAATAATCTTCAAAATGGTAAGATTACCTCAAACTAGATTATTAAACATGTGCAATAACAAAACTATTTTTAAAATATGGTTAGGTTGTCGAAAACATCCCAATGTACCAGTTAATGCTAATATTGCTAGAACAGAAATTAAATATTAGTGTGTTTTGAAAACTGTACCTGTTTTATGTATCCCAGGCCAACACTAATCTCTTGTCCGCAATCTGGGCAGGGTATATTTAGTTGTTCGCAATCTGGACGGTTTTTGACTTGTTCGCAATCAAGACACAACCGATTTGAAATGAGTCACTTCAAATTCACACCACTCGACACAACATAATTCGGTAGAGGGGTGGAGGGAGGGAAGCTACCTGACCGCTCTCAATGGGCGCAGTTCCACAGCCAATTTTTGAAGGCTGATGCTAATGACCAGGGTCATTAGTGAAGATTGGGCGCAGTTCCATACAACCCAGTAGCACTCGCCGACAATAACCATTGTTCGCTGCTGACCAATAGCTGACGGTTGTTGACCAATAGCATGCTCGTGTTGTGTCTCCACGTGGAGTCCAAGGTCCTGTTCTGGCTGCAATCTCGCTTGTCGGGTCTCCAGTGTTGCACTGTTGCACACAGTTCTGTCCAGTCACGCCACTTGCTCTCAGTGGCTACGGCGGAGAGTTGACAACGCTGTGCCTCGAGCCGGGAAAGTCCTGGCATCACGCAGACATCGAATGTAAACATAGCCACCAGCTAGGTTTCACAAACTAGCCGGTTGCTAATGAGGAAAATCTTTCCTTGCACTCAGTGTTCTAGTAACACCGTACATCAAATCGAATTGACTACCTCAACAGATGACCACTCATGTCTCTTGTTCTGTATGGTTTATAAAAGGTTGTATTTTTCAGCAACTTTCTCCAACTCTTTATAGCCTATTTTCATTTATGAAAAAAATAGGCTTATGAGATCTCCTTTTGTTCGTGTGTCTGTCTGTGTGTGTGTGTGTGTGTGCGTATGTGTGTGATTCGTGTGTGGTCCCCCCCCCCCCGCCCCCCAATAAAATCTAAACGGGTGGAGCGATTTCAATGAAACTCAGTAAGTTCATAGCACTATTCCGGACGACCCCGACCATGCCCTTCAAATGTTGTTACGTCTCACCAATCCACATGGCGGTTGTGCGAATTATTTCACCAGCATTCAGTATCTCCGAAACTATTACCGATATCACCCTGAATTTTTTACGGCGATTAAAGAAACTACTAGAAGTTTACCTATGTGACTTTTGAAAACCTGGTAACTACAAAACCAACATGGCGGCCAAGCGAATTTGCGACGTTTAAATAGACGTTTCTCGCGATTTAACTAACCAAACGCAATGCAACTTGGTACAGTATATGTTTATACACATTGTAATGCACCGACATCTAACTTCGTTCAATTGTTTACATAACCTCAAGATGGCGGCTCTGCGAAATGTTTCACCGGCATTCTATATCCCTGAAACTATTACCGGTATCACCCTGACATTTTGTACGGAGATAAAGGACACTACTGAAAGTTCATATATGAGACTTTTAAAAACCGGTTAACTACAAAACGAACATGGCGGCCAAGCGAAGTTGAAAGTTTTAAACAGACATTTCTCGCGATTTAATGATCCAAACGCAATGAAACTTGGTAGATCAAATGTATAT
The DNA here is from genome assembly GCA_946902985.2 of Meconema thalassinum. Classification (NCBI taxonomy): domain Eukaryota; kingdom Metazoa; phylum Arthropoda; class Insecta; order Orthoptera; family Tettigoniidae; genus Meconema; species Meconema thalassinum. The sequence continues at coordinate 1,377,657,052 of OX336388.2, read as the reverse complement.
ACACATTGCAATTCACTGGTATCTAATTTAGTCCAATTGTTTCCATAACCACAAGATGAGAGCTGTGCGAAATTTTAAAATCTCATTTTTACTTCATGTGTCCTAATCATGCGATTGAAGTTTGTTTACTACTCGTACACAATAATCTCCATGTAACAGTACATAACTCTAAGACCTACATGTATAAAAATCCAACATGGCGACCATCCGTAATATGTAGTCGGTTCTCAATATTTACGTATCTATTACCGCAATCAAACTGAAATTTTGTATGTTGATAGTGGCAATTAACATAAGTAGGATATATGAAAATAGGCTTTAGTTCTTCACGGAACTACTTGTTTTCATTTGTCACAATGTCTGCTCATGGTATCTTCACATCATCTGAATTGCTATTAATCGTGCTTTGTAGGCTCTTCTTAGAGTACATGTTTCTGGGCCATAAGTTCAAACCCTCCACACAATGACCTACTTTACACGTCTAATAACATAGTTTTTGATTTTAGTAAGGCCGGTATTACACTTTCTAAGAAGTTTGTCAAAGATCTTTTATAAAAGATATGACAGTGTAATGGGGAAATCTTTTATAAAAGGTGGTTTTATAAATCATCTTTTATCAAATGTATGAGCATTGCCACAACAAAGATGCTCATATCAAGGTGCATTATGCATGAAATGTTACATAATATGTTACAAAGTGAATGGTATACAATGTAAAACATCAATAACAGATAGAAAGTGTACGTAAAAATAGCCGAAGCTATACTCGCTGTACATAAAGGACGCACATTTCAGGATATAAAGAAGAATTAAATATTATCATTTAGACTTTCACGGCCCGTGTTACTATTCATAATGTTGAAATTCAACATTATGAAAAGAATTAAATAGTTAAATAGGCCTAAATAAGCCAGGAATAGTAGTGTATTTTATATTATAATGTTTGTATTATAAGTAATTCGTCAATTTCACTTATGGTATTACAAGCTAGTGTAAATAAACATTTTATCTGTACCGGTAGATAATACATGTAATCAACCCTGACAAGCTAGTGCTTAGTTGGCGGAATGGCTAGAGCGCTCGACTCCCGTGCGATGTGACCAGGGATCGATTTCACTTATTGCCTACTTTTTTACTTCTCGGGCAGTGGTTGTTTTTAACTTCATCATCATTCATTTCTTCATAATTATTTAAATTTTAATGCCATTTTTCAAGTCCTCGTACTGCAGCACTTTTTTTATTTATTTAGTCAATTTACCCTCTAGGTTGGTGGTTCCCACGGACTCAGCGAGGGATCTCACCACTACCGCCTCTATGGGCAGTGTCCTGGAGCTGGGAACATCTGGTCGGGAGGGATACAACTGGGGAGGTGTGATCAGCACTTCGCCCAGGCGGCCTCACCTGCAAAGCGAACAGGGGCCTCATGAAGGATGGGAAGGGATGGAAGATTGGGATGGATAGGCTAGGAAGAGGGAAGGAGGCGGTCGTGGCCTTACAGTAGGTACCATCCCGGCATTTGCCCGTAGACGAAGTGGGAAACCACGGAAAACCACTTCGAGGATGGCTGAGGTAGGAATCGAACCCCCTCTACTCATTTTGGCCACCCGAGGCTGAGTAGACCCCGTTCCAGTCCAAATACCACTTTTCAAATTTCGTGGCAGAGCCGGGAATCGAACCCAGGACCTCCGGGGCGGCAGCTAACCATGCTGACCGCAAAGCTACGGAGGCGACTTTTACTCATGCCAACAATAGTTTAAGCCATAGACGTTTAGTTTATCTTTCCGTTTATTTTATAAACCGGTATTGCCACTACAGAATGTCAACTACCGTGAACAAGGAACTGTCCTTCATACATTTTACTGAACTATGATAAAATATTTTATGTAGTGTAATGGTGTGACGAATGCTTTGTACAACTTTTATAAACGTTCAGTTTTATAAAATATTTTATTAAATTTCTTTGACAAATTTCTTTGATAGCGTAATACCGACCTAAGGACCAGTGAAACTTGGACTGTTGGCGTAGCAGAAAAGAGAGAATAGAAGCATTTGAAATGTGGTGTTACGGGAGAATGATGAAGATCAGATGGGTAGAGTAACAAATGAAGAGGTATTAAGACAAGTGGAAGAGGGGAGATTTTCTGGTGACTGCTAATGAGGAGAAGGGATAGGTGAATTGGGCAAATACTAAGAAACCCAGGAATAGCAATCATAGTTATGGAAGGAAGGATCGAGGACAAAAACTGGAGGGGTTGACCAATGTTATAATATGTTAAACAGATTGCCTTGGATAATAATAATAATAATATCGGATGGCCTCGGTTGCCGGGTGCAAGCTTTGTTATTTGACACCCAGAGGGTAGCTTGCATATCGAATTTCGTTGTTCCTTGAAGCACTATGAAAGTCAAGGTGATTAGATATCCAAGCTCCTTGAACACTATAGCGCTTTCTAGTAGAGAAATGAGGAACTTTGTGTTGGCGGAAACTCCCGAGATTAATTTTGCCATTGTGAACACGACCCACTTCATTCAAATACAGTAGGTTCTTTGACATGCCAACATCGTATGACATAGTGTCGCAATTTTTGCCGCCTTTCAAAAATCACTTACCATGGCCAGGAGCGAACCTGAAAGCTTGGGGTTAGTAGACCGACACGTTAACCACTCGCCCACCGTGGCAAGCATTGCCTTGGATGTAAGGTGTGGTAGCTATGTGGTAGGATTAGCTCAGGACAGGGAGTCATGGAGTGCTGCATCAAAGCAGTCTAAAGACACAAGGACCAGACCAAAACATGTCTTACCAATGCTATTCTAGTTGCAGTTTCTCCTATTTTCCACATCATCTTAGTAGACTACACATAACAATACATTTCTTTACTACTGGCATGTATAATTGTATAATAATCTATGTTTAGCTCATAAATACCATCAATCTTTAATGATTTCATACATGATTTTGTTCAATGGAGACATTAAGTTGATACCATGTTAGCCTCTCTCTTCGTCTCTTAGTTTCACCATTATACTCTGTGAGCTATCTGAATAGGATTGACAGTTCTCGCCTCGCCATGTGGTCTGTGAACGAGGTTGCCAATCTGTACAAGCCAGAGATACGGCTGACCAGGTATTGACGCACGTGGGCTGTACTATTGCAACGCAGAGTATTATGACATCAACCATGCGAACATGGATTGGTCAAGAGGCAGAGGGGTGATGACTGACGTGGAATTTCCGGCGAAATGTCAATCCTATTCAGGCAGCTCACAGAGTATACTTTACCCATTAAAGAGATTCTTATCAATAGACTAATAATAATAATGAGATTGCACAAAAGACCGGATTAAGTATATCTTACGACAAGACCAAGTATATGGAGAGAAGGCCAGAAAATAAATCCCCTTTAAACACCAAATACGGTAAAATCGCACAAGTCTGCAGTTTTAAATACCTTGGCGAAATTATACAGCCCTCAGGACTTAATCGAATCGCCAATGAAAACAGAATCACTAAGCTCCAGAAGGCCTACAGGCTAACGTGGGCCCATTACAACAAGAAATGCATTTCGTCGAACGCCAAATTACGACATTATAAAACAGTTATTCTTCCAGAAGCAACATTTGCGGCTGAAACAATAGTAATCGATGGTCATTCCAAGATTAGGGAACTGGAAAAGCAGGAACGAAAAAGTTCTCCGGAAGATCTACGGAGCAATCAACAGAAACGGCATCTGGATGAAGAGACCTACTACTGAACTCTATCAAAACACCATTACTATAACAGACGAAATTAGAAAACGCAGAGTCAAATTTTACACTCACATCCACAGGATGGCCACCTCCAGATTGCCCAAGAAACTACTAGGTATCATAACACGGAGCAAATGCGGTACAGAATGGCTTAAAGAGGTACAGAGAGACTTGCAAGTAATCAGTATACAAAATTTTGAAGACCGAACTGAGTGCAAGACGAAAATCGCGAATTAAGTTCGAACCAAGATCATTACGACAACCTGGAAAAAAGTGGACGGATGAGAGGAAGAGGGAGCATTTCGCACGAATGAAGAGATTTTGGGAGGAGCGGAGGAGTCACACCTCCAAATGACATTATGTGATCCAAGTTCAATCGCTCTCCTGTAGGGGAATATTCGCTTAAATAATAAACCAATAATGAGACTGAATAGATCACTGACATATTCATGAGAAGGCGATTGAAGTTCTGTTGCCACATTCTCAGAATGAACAATGACAGGCTCACCAAAAGGATTCTCAACCGTGCTCTCTAAATGAAAGTCAAGAACAACTGGCTTAGTGAAATAAACAAAAAGACATTTAAAAAATGGCATCACAGAGGAAATTATACAAGATAGACTCCAGTTCGAAACAGTAACCAACAACCATCATTTTGCTGAGAAAATGACTACCAGGACCAATATGTCATGGACTGAGGAACGGAGGAAGGTTTTCAGTGCTCAGAAGAAGAGATTTTGGGAGGAAAAAAAAAACGATTATCAGCTAAAAATTCTATCGCGCTCCACAGATGGGTGTAACGATGTAAAAATAAGATACATAATAATAATAATAATAATAATAATAATAATAATAATAATAATAATAATAATAAGCAACTACAAAATGGGTAGATGAAATAAGAAAGAATGTGGAGGAAGTTGGGATCAGTCCAAATGAGATCTGGAATAGAGAGGTGTTTCGAGTTACGATTGATGAATTCAAGGGATTCCAGGAAAAGCAAAGGAGAAGAGCCAAGAACATCTGGTCGGAAGAAAGGAAGAGAATCCACAGTGAAAGGATGAAGAATTTCTGGGAGCAGAAAAAAGGACTAATCAGCAAGTCAATTGTTTCCCGTGGTCCAAAGTAGGCCAAAATCGAACAAATAAGAAATAATAATAATAATAATAATAATAATAATAATAATAATAATAATAATAATAATAATGGTTTAGAGTGGCTTTCATCCTGCAAACTTGAGAATGGAACTCATACCTTTCTACGCTTCTGTCCTTTAATGAAAAATATACATATATCTCTTCCTCTCCTAGTAGAATGCTGCCAACACACATGTGTAGTAAGGGCAGATGACCTCGCTGTTCCGCCCCTTAAAACCTCAATAACTAACACATGTATAGTACATATTATTCATTCTCTTCACAGGTCGAGGGATGACAGTGTAGCAGAGTGAGGTAAGCCAGCCAGCACGGCTGATCTGGATCTGCACAGCAGCCATCCTGAGTGTGGCTTTCCCCAAGTTTTTGCGTTCTCACTCAGGGGAAATGCTAGGTTGGTACCATATTTCAAATCTCAGGACACCTACCACAATTCTTCACCCTAGTAATTTCAATTTGGCTACATACTCTGCCAGAATCTCCACAATACAAACTACCAGAGAAAAATATCATGGGGCTGATGACCAAAGATTCCCCAAATCCCTAATTGAAAAAATAACAACAACAACAACATCAACAACGAACAGATGGAGGAGTGTGCCTCAAGCATTTGGTGACCAAGACACGCCAGTGGGTACAAATCTTCCACTGTTGAAAAGGATGTGCTGTAGGTGCTAGTGGAGATAAGCGCGCAGGGAATACGTCTACCTGGCTTCTCAACTGTGAAATGAACGCATCTCCAGCACGTCTCACGGGAGAAGCAGGCTAGAGACAACACGCCCCTTGACACCTCTTTACGGGCACACTGGGACATGAACTTCCCTCCAACAAGTTATAGAAACATCGGCGTGTTACTAGCAAGTTTGACATTCAGTTCCATTCCTTGCTCATTTAACCACCAGGTACTGAGCCCGAGTTATAATCGTTGGGGCTCCAAGTTTCTTACTATTGAACAGTAGTAATTGTTTCAATTCACAACACTTACGAGAATAATAAATAAATATATAAATAAACAACGTTATGATTATTTCATGGAAATAAACCAAATGCAAAGGCACTTGGGATATTGTTTCAAAAGTCTTTGTTTCCAGGGATTATAAAATAGGCTATATGTTTCCAAATTTCAGTGCAATATCAAAGTGTATGCTAAAGGTGTGAGGGATATCATATTGGTTACCTTCTAAATGTTTAAGCGATCAGGATGGTTTAGAATATGTCTCCAGGAGAGTGTTAAGTCAGCATTGAATTTGGAGTATTTAGTAACATCGTTCCTCTCTCTGTTACAACTCCTAACCAGAGCAACGTAGCACAGAAATTTCATTATCCTATTATGAGAATACTCTAGTAGCAAACCAATTTACCGTTACAGTATTTAAATCGTACAAAGTCAAAATACAGTACTGTCCCCGATGACATGTGTCAGGTTAATAGAACGCACCCCATAAGTTAATGGTGAACTGGTGACACAGAGAAGCATGGTTACGTCACAACTATGGGATCTTAAATTAATGACACTTGAAAACGCTAGATAAACCTGTAAAGAAAGCTGGATTATGTAATGGAAAGAGACTCATAATAATAATTTGTGCAAGAATTTGAGAATTTGTATCATGGCGGCATATAAAGAAAGTGGGGAGGAAGTTGACCACGTGACGAGATACTACGCTATAGAGTGCTCTGGGGTCACGAAAGCGAGACTTGATGGTAAGCTGATAACAGCAGTGAGACCACTTCTTGTCACACACCGACCGGTGACGGTAACTTCAAGAACGGACAGTTACATAAACGCAGTTAATAGTGAACAAACGTGTCGAATGACAAGTTCTTGTAATAAGTCGAGAACGGACATACAATATACAACATATGCGCAGTACGATAACGTTACGCGGTACAGAATGTATAAAGAACGTGTGCCGTAATAGCCGAAAGATTGTTACAGAATTCACACACGTATAGGGTGTATAACTGACATCGCATGGGTTATTGAAATATCAATTTAATAAGTGGACTGAGTACGGACATTTACCGGCGTACATTCACGAAACGTCAACAGACCCTAGCGGGTGTTACTTGTATCAGTCCGGTCTGAACCCCGGCAGCGATCGGTTCGCTGCGCTCTGCTTCGTTGTGAGTTACGTATTCGAGTGTCTAACTTTCAAGTCTTTTCAAGTACAGTAAAAATGGCAACCAACAGTATTAGGAAAAACACTATAAAATGTGCTTTCCCCGACAAGGCCAATAAACCAGGCCCTGCAGAAATACATGAGTGGATTCAGTACACCCCAGCGGCGGCTGGTGGTCTAAGAGCTTGGGAGGGCACACAAAATAAATTATCATGCACAGTAAAATTACTAGCTAGCACGCTAGGTGTTTGCCACTATCCATTAAATTGTGTCTCATTAGGGAAAATGTTATGTTCTACATTTAATATAATTAAATGATCCTCTAAATCGCTATTTAATTCCAAATTTATAATTGCCTATCACTAAGACATTTGTCAAAAACTCTAGACCTAGATGAAAAAAAAAATTGGTAACACTTGTCACAGAACTCCAAAAGAGACCTCTTTACATAACCTTATTTATTTATTTATTTATTTATTTATTTATTTATTTTAACAGCATGTTCCATTACAATGAAAGTAATACTATATGCTATGTTTACAAAATGTTTTCATGTATTATTCATTATTGTTCTATGGCTATTTGTTTGGTGATATATTGTTCTAGGAACTGTCTAAATCTATTAACTTATTGTTTTTATGAGCTACACCAATATTAAGAATCTGTTCAACTACTTGACATTCTTTCTAAATCTATTAAATTAAAATATAAAATTAATTATATAATGCTTCATTAGCTTAATTTTTTCGAACGTCCATTTTCCATGTTCATTTACCATATTGTCCTTAAACAACTGTCTTTCTTTTTCACGCATGTAAATAATAAATGATCAACTGTTTGTTCTTCATTGCCACACGCACACAATGGACTGTCTTTAAATTTGAAACGAAAATAATACGAATTTATCTTACCATGCCCTGTTAAAAAGTAGTTACATTGCTAGTTAATGGGAAGTTTATTTTTAACCTATCCTTGACACTACTGTCGACCAAAGTATTATGTGCATTCGAGTTTGAAGGTCGTTTGTGAAGTAACCAATAGACCTACATAAAATCCAATAACATCGTCATTTTCGTCGTTCTATTTTAGGTTAGTTCATGTAGGTTTGGAATGTTTAATTTATATTTCAATGTTTTGTATCGCAGTTGGAACGCAAAAAGTGCACGTTTTTAAGCGTGTTTCAACCATGCGTCACGTTTAAGATTTATTATCTCAAAAACCTGTCACCAGATCGAATCCAAATTTTAACACAATATACATTGGAATGTTGTATAACTGGTTTATTAATTTCAAAATTTTGTGTGTCCAAGAAACAAAGTTGTTATCATTTTTGTAAGGTAACGTTTTCTCGGCTCGGTGTGGTTGGAAAATGTAGTTCTTGATCGCGTTGGAATCCTTATACATCAAAATGTTATGCTGTATGACTGTGAAATACATAAATTAATTCACTTATTTTATATCGGTTTGTATTTGTAGGGGGAAATAACACATGGTTCACCAGCTAGCCGCTCCGGGAAAAGCTGTACAGCGTTGCTGAGATGGAGCCCATCACTTCCGAGCGAGGCGCGCCAAGATGCGTGATGGGCTCCATTTCGGCAACGCTGTACAGCTTTTACCGGAGCGGCTAGCTGGTGAACCATGTCTTATTTCCCCCTGCAAATACAAACTGATATAAAATAAGTGAATTAATTTACGTATTTCACAGTCATACAGCATAACTTTTCGATGTATAAGGATTCCAACGCGACCAAGAACTACATTTTCCAACCACCCCGAGCCGAGAAAAAGTTACCTTACAAAAATGATAACAACTTTGTTCCTTGGACACACAAGATTTTCAAATTAATAAACCCGTTATACAACACTCCAATGTATATTGTGTTAAAATTTGGATTCGATCTAATGACGGGTTTTTGAGATAATAATTCTTAAATGTGACGCATGGTTGAAACACGCTTAAAAACATGCACTTTTTGTGTTCCAACTGCGCTAAAAAATATTAACATATAAATTAAAAATTCCAAACCTACATGAACTAACGCAGCGGTGCCCAACCTGGGGTACGCGTACCCCTTGGTGGTACGCAATGAACCGGTTAGGGGTACGCCAAAAATAGACGGTAATGGCGGCCACCATGTTCCCATCGAACGTGTCAGTCGTAATGTACTGCTATTCTCTTGATTTGCCTTTTTTTTTTGCCAAACTAATCGCAAGAATTAATTGGCTATCAATAAAACCAACATTTAAAAAAATCTTATGTACGGTACTTTAATTGTTTATTTTCCTCAGCTAAATGTTTATACATCTTCATCTCCAAAGGTAAATAAAAGTAAAATTGGAAATTATATTTAGCATTTTATTGAAATGAAATGTATAAGTTATCAACAGCAAACAAATAATAAATTAAAAATATTACTTATACTATATTCATATAAATAAGTTATAAATAGTTGTAAGTTAATTTTTACTATTAATGTTTTAATTAAGTACTGTAATGTGCATATTGCCCTTAAAATATTTAACGTTTTAAAAGTTTACTATTTAGGGGGTACCATTTTAGATAAATAAGTAAAAAGGGGTACGGGAGGGAAAAAAGTTTGGGAACCGCTGAACTAACGTAAAATAGAACGACGAAAATGATGATGTTATTGGATTGTATGTAGGTCTATTGGTTACTTCACAAACAACCTTCAAACTCGAGTGCACATAATACTTTGGTCGACAGTAGGTATGAATGATTTTGTCACTGCACCATTTAAAGTATTCTTCCCTTCGTTTTCGTTTTACGTAACTTTGGAACTAATGATACCCGGGTGGTGTCCTGTTTGCCATCTAGTGGTCGTCTTGCGAATCATTTCAAACAGCATCGGTGGAAGGGGAGGAAAGGGGCAGGGAATGGCCATAGATGTTGTAAGTTCTAGTTGAACGCAGCAGTTCAGCATTTCCGCTACATTCCAACGTTCTCTCCAGAGCTCATACAACTGCTCCAATTGTTATTCCTCCTTGTAATCGTGGGCTCGCAAGCTCTGGGTCCATAGCCGACGTTTGAAGAGCGTCTGCGCGCACGCGCAATAGACCTGTCCTTGTTTGTAGTTGAATGGAGTCTTGGGCCCAGTAAGGCCTGGGCCCCGAGTTGCCCGCAGCAAGGCGAACTACGGGACAAGATATGTAGCGCGTTATTCAAACATTCTGCTACATTTTCATAGTGAGGAGCGCACGACTCGGCCAGTATTTCGAGCGTTAAGAATTAAAAAATGAATTACTAATGTAAGTTAATGGTAAGGAGGGCCCGGGCCCACTGGCCCGTTAGAGCCAGCCGCCCCTGGTACACCCTAAAACTCAACGTGGACCAATTAGAAGCCATTCAACTAGACAATCTGGAAGCTGCTGTTTTCATCAAGTTCACCAGCAAACTACTGATGGAGAAGGTCCTCAACAGTACCAACGGAAAATCCCAGGTACGGAAATTTAATGGCTCTATATCTGAGGTAATTATAACTTGTGCGGATGTTGACAGCAAACTAATCCGAGTCATGAACCTTCCCATTGAACTGCCGAATGACCGGATAATGTCGTACTTTAGTAAGTACGGGAAAGTTCGTGAAATTAGAAACGAACGATGGTCAGCTACCTACCTATTCAATATTTTGAGTGGTATTCGGGCTATGCGGATTGAACTAAAAACTGCAATTCCACCCATTATTTCTATCGATGGCTACAAAGCACAGGTGGTGTATGATGGACAACCTCGATCATGCTTTTATTGTAATGCCACTGATCACTTTAGACAGGAATGCCCAGTGAGGCGCGGTGAAACTGAAAATAAAACCGGGCCTAAGCTTCTCAGTGAAATTGTAGCCAACAAGGACAGTGACATTGTCTCGCCTGCCTTATCGGCACCTTGTTCATCTAACGTCAGTATTTCTGCCGAACAACTTGCCCCACTTGATACGTCAGCTGTAGCACAAGACACGATGGACGTGTCGCCTTCTCACTTCACCGCCTTATCGCCGCAACCAGCTGGGCCATTGCCCTCCACTAGTAAACAACAACATACTCTCACATCACAACAGGAACTCCACGGGCAGCCAGCGTTGCCAGGTTTGTCTGATACTAGCCAATACACCAATGGCAGTCTAGGTAGGGCGGCCAATTCTCTAGTTCCTAAAACTGACCAGAAACCTGACACTAGCACTGCCAGCCCTGATGCGGTCACAGAAGGCGTGACCTCAGGAGACAATGCTACCAGTATGCCACCCTCAAACCAGTCCATAGTTAGTTGTGAACCACAGACCGCTGGTATACGATGGTCGGATGAAATAGAAGACGACCCCTCCAGACACATGGATACAGAAGAGACGGGGTCACGGGACCAGGAGATCATGGACAACAAGGAACTAACTCCTAAAGAACAGGCACCTTTGAAAACCTCCTCCAAAGCTAAAACAATCCGGGCGTCAAAAGAGGGAACGCACAAGCCTTATGCGGGTGTCAGGGACCCCCGACTACAAGGTGGGAAGTCGAGCGACAAGCCTTAAAGACCACCCCATCTCCATCTTGTTTATTTCGGTAAAAAAAAACATGTCTATCTATCTGACGATGTTGTTGACCTACACGCTAATGACACTCAATGTAAATTGCATTCAAAACTGCTAGTAAACAGTCGCTCTTACGCAACCTTATACGAGACCAAGATGTGGATATTGTTCTGTTGCAAGAAGTGGCTACTGAAGACCTCCTTACCATCTCTGGCTACGATAAAATAGTTAATGTCAATGAGCACAAACGTGGTACAGCTATCTACATTAAGGACCATATACCATATGCGGATCCAGTCCAGTTAGTCAACTCACGCGGAATCCGTATCCGTATTCGAGATCTTTTGATTGTCAATGTATATGCTCCCTCTGGTTCGCAGGCCAGGATACAACGCCGGCTCTTCTATACCACAGATATTCTCCCACTTCTCCATAATCATACCGGCAATATAATCCTCGGTGGGGATTTTAACGCAGTGCTATCGCCCAAAGACCAAAGTGGCCAATTTCAGGGCTGCCCTGCACTATCTGCGTTAATACAAGGGTTACGCTTAAAAGAAACATGGGAACTGAAGCCGTCGGGGTCAGCCGGTTACACGTACTACTACCATAATGGTGCTTCTCGACTGGATAGAATATATGTCAGCGGGGAATTGAAAGAACACGTGAGAGAAACAGATGTATGCCCGGTGGAGTTTTCAAACCATTGTGCGTATCTGTGCAAGATTCGCCAACCAGAATTGGGACCTCGCCGTGGGAGAGGAACATGGAGGTTAAATGATTCTATTCTGACACACTTGGACATGAAAGATAGCTTTGCCACTGAATGGCATAACTGGAAACGCCACATTCACCGGTTTCAAGATACTCTTGAGTGGTGGCTGAAGTATGCGAAACCCAGAGCTGTTAGGTTATTGAAGGCCTACAGTGCCGAGAGAAGACGCCACATCCATCAGACGACAGATTTCTACTATAAATGTTTACGACAGTTATACAATGAAGACCCTACCAACCCTAATACATATCGCCGAATAAAGAAAATCCGAGCGCAGCTCCTCACGCTGCAGCGCAAAGCATTGGAAGGACTCAAACTTCAAGCACAAGATCATCAACATCTGGCATCAGAGGCACCCTCCGTTTATCATTTTATACGGGCGTGCCGCAAAGGCCGTCAGAAGTACATCAACCGCATTATGACACCTGAGGGACAAATGGTGACTAGTCATACCTTAATCACAGAAACGGTAGAGAACTTCTTTCAGTCCTTGTACACAGACGACGCCCCAGTCCCACTTCACCACCAGCATCCGTTCTTCGATGGTGTACGAGGAAGACTTTTGCACAGAGAACAAGAGTGCTTGACCCAGGACATCACCGCCGAAGAAATATATACCTCCATACGCCACAGTGCGCCAAACAAGAGTCCTGGTCCTGATGGCCTGGGGAGAGCTTTCTACATGACGTTTTGGACCACCATTCGCGATGAACTTACAGCCGTAGTGAATGATGCTTGTCGTCCTGGACGAAATATCGACACCCTGAAAGATGGCCTGGTGGTATTAGTCCCAAAAATTACACAACCAACACAGCTCAGGGACTTTCACCCACTGACGCTTTTAAACTTTGACTACAAGATCTTCACGAAATGTATGAAAACGAGACTTCAGGCCTTTATGGAGGAAGCCACATCTCACCACCAATCGTGTGGGGTACCAGGCAGGTGCATTGTCAACACTACATGTGCTATTCGCGATGTCATTAGTGAGTCGCTGGTCGGCAATAAGAAGAAACTGTTATTATCACTGGATTTTGACCATGCCTTTGATAGGGTAAACCATAAATACATCCTTGCGACTCTTCAAGCAATTGGCTTCGATATGCGGTTTATTGCCCTCGTGAGCAAAATTCTTCATGGTGGATCTTCAAAAGTGAGTGTAAATGGGTATTTCACACGGCCGCTCCTCATCCATCGTGGAGTCAGGCAAGGGTGTCCGATGTCCATGCTTCTTTTTGTTCTATCTCTGGAACCCCTTCTTTGTAATCTCCATACATCTTTCAATGGCACGGAGATCAGTATTTTTGCATATGCGGATGATGTCACCCTTGGGGTGGATCGAACCGTTGACATGCAGCAATTGTTCACGGACCTTGATGAGTACGGGAGATATTCTGGTGCGCGGCTGAACCGACGAAAAACAAAGGCGATGTGGATTGGGAAATTGGACCGCGTCCAAGGGGTTCTCCCGGCGTGGGTAACGATCGCCTCAGAACTCAAAATATTAGGCATATCTTTCTTGAATAGTGTACACCAAATGATTAAAAAGAACTGGGACGTTGCCCTACATTCTGTGCGTGGTGCCTTGCAACAAGTGCGGTACCGCTCCTTCCTCTTACACCAACGAACAATGTACGTGAATATGTTCAGCTTAAGCAAAATATGGTATCTCAGTCAAATTCTTCCTATGCCAACGTATTATTTCCGCCGTCGGATGGTTTATTTGGCAAGGAGCTCTATTACGTCTTTCCCGCAGCACATTAACATTGCATAAATCCCAGGGAGGTCTGGGACTCATCGACGTTGAAAAGAAAGCTAGAACCTTATTCCTCAAACGACACCTGCAACTGCTTACAGGCTTCGGGACCGATGAGTCACATAACTTCCTACGGAGATGGTGTAGTCCCTATGACTGCTCGAACCCACCTGCTTATTATGATATCAATCATCATGCACCTCATGTCCGGTATCTGAGAGTTGAACTCAGCTACGTGCCACAAGACGTCATCAGGTCTATCTCAACGAAAAAGCTGTATCGTTCTATCATGGCACAACAGTATGTTGCCCCCAGAATTATGCAATCCGCATTGATCGTCAACTGGAATCGAGTCTGGAGGAATGTCTCCAATCGCATTCTTCCCAGCGCAGCGAAGGAAAGTTGGTATAAAGTAATCCATGACCTTATACCAACAAACAGCAGACTCCATCGCATTCACATGGTGGAGAACGCCTTATGCACTTCATGTTCCCATCAGGATACAATCCTGCACCGATTTACGCAGTGTGATCCGATTCGATCGACCTGGAACCGCTTCACCCGGGTCCTGAATAGCTTCATGAACTGTCCTACTACCTCCATCACTCCTGAATGGGTGATCCGACCAACATTTAGCCTTCAACCGCCCCAACTGAACAGTGCGGTAGTGTTACTCCTCGGTTGCTATGTGCACTGTGTGCTGAAAACTACGGGGCCATATACAGAACTCGAAATACTGTCCGAGGTAAGTGAGTGTGTCCTCACGAGCCTTCGCTGCACTACAAGAACTCGCCGGCTGGGGGACTATGCCCAGCAGCTCACCCGCATCATGTGAGTGTTTTGTGCATTGTGATAGTGATTGAACATTGAACATTAAGTAGACTAGTATAACTGTGATAAACGCATCAATATCCATGATTGTTATTCATCTACCACCTCACAATCACCTATGTACCTTAAATATATGAAGACAATAAACAAGTTTCCTTAAAAAAAAAAAAAAAAAAAACTTGTCAATGCTAACCAGGTGTGATGTGTCTGCCGAACAGCTGCGACTCAAGGCTAAATACCTCACAGCCGAGCGCTACAGAACATTACGAAGTATTTTGAGCTCATATTTCTCTACGAAAAAATGACCAGCGTTCGCGAACGGATGATTTTATCAAAGTGCGGGTTGCACTAATGAGATCAGAGAACCACGGGCTACGATATTAGACGGACAAAAAACTCGTAAAATTTCGACCATCATGGCTATCAGCCACAGTAACTACTGTATTCATTTCTCGTGATGAACATCTACTACCACGCGATGGGTCACTAAAAACAGGCGGCATGGGGAGTTTAGGTGACAGCTGACCTTCTGGAGGTGAGGATGGAGTCGTACGGCCGAAGACGAGTCTACCAAGAGACCTGGAGATGGGTGGAGTCCAGACGAAAATGGAATGGACGTAGGAGACGCCATTTTCTGTACAGACACCTCAGGTATCTTCTAGATGGATTCGAAGGTACAGACCACGTCATGATAACTCGTAGAACCTAGCTTATTTAGTGAAGTAGATTTAAGTGGTTTCGAAATTCTATATCAAATTCTTTTGCGATAATCTTGGAAGACCCCATATTCATGAGTTTGAGCACAGGAACGTTAGAATTATTTTATAATCTATTGAGGCATAGCGAATTAACCACAGGATCGTGGATGTTTAATTTCAGGTAATTAGCAGTAGAAATAATTATTAATGGAGAGAGACAAGTCATTGAAACGTGGAGAGGATGCAGTAAAGGTGGTAATTGCTGTTGCACTACAACATTTCACAAATTAGCTGGAGACATTTTGTCAGATAGAAATTCATTTGAAACTGAGGCCATATAATTGGGATTATCCCATCACCACAGAGTAAACCCTTAAGCACACTACTAAGTTGATTAAAGTTTTTTAAACCCACACAGTAGGAGGCAGGTTTAATATGATGTTTCAAGGAAATGATTGAGAGATTAATGTTGGTAAATGATAAATTGGAATTCAATTAATTACGTGGTTAAATGGATCATGTATGTAAGGAGAAATGAAACGTAATTAGATGGTTAAAGAACCACTGTGATAAAAGTGTAGTATAATAAGGCATCCATATAAGTGAAATTATGAAAATTGTTAATGTATTGAATGAAGGCATGCAAATGAACATACCAAAGTAGCCAGAAGGGCTATTTAATAACTATGAATACGTTTTTTGTGTGTAATTATCAAACATAATCTAGAGCATCAAGGATTCGAATTCACGGCATTTGTATGTATTTTATCGACTCATCTTGTCAATCAATAATGTGTCAGCCGAAGCATATAGCATCCAGTAAAAAGTTAATGGAAATGGTATTTTTGTCATGATGTATAAATTAATGTAACTATCAAAGTAATGAGAAAGAGTCTGGATTAGAGCAGTGCCAAGGGATCACAATGATTCAAATATAATTGGTGATTAAGAATCTCGTTGTGACAAGGACATGAATAATTATAGAAATGTAAATATTATAAATTGATTCTAGAATAAGTGTGGACATCCACGATGCATAAGCAACTTATAATTTATATGGAAATCCAATGGAACAGCTTTATTAATTTTTTGAGTGCATAATAATTTCTTTCACTTTATAAATCATCCAAAAAATGAACTTTAGATTAAGAGATGGATGAAATATAACTGTGTGTGTAAAAATTCAGTTCCTAAAAGTAAATTTAGGCTGTAATTCCTCCAGTTCATTTATACCGAAAAATAGGGCACAAGGAGATTTTGTCCCGATTGAATTAATTCATTCATTTTTCTAGTTCCATTGCACATCAAGACTGTATTCAGTTAATCTCCGAGTGTAGGGGTCGGAGAATTCATTTACAGTATATTATTTGTACCCAGTGCATCCCTGAATAAAATGTGGAATTTTATCTTAATTGTGTAATCTTTATCATAGCTTACGCAACGTAACGTGGATGGTTGGAGATAACTTTAGGAGGCTACCTATGAACCCCAGTTCCTAATTCACGCCCTGAGGTCACTTGGATCTCGTCCTCCCGAATTGTCCTCGTATCTTCGAACCTGAGTGTAGCCTATTTAATCATCCATGTCTTTTCAAAATGTTGTACCGAGTTTTAACTGCGGATTGTGGTGATGAACCGGGCAATCCAAGGTTGAAATATCCGGCACAGTACATATAAATTCCCTCCAGCTGCCCGGTAGCATAGTCGTGCACGTTAAAATGACTGCAAGGTGATGCTGAAAGTCCGGGGATTGAAGTATGGCCGGAAAATTAGTTCTAGTTTCGCTCGGTATTGCAAGCTTCCGTATGGCCGGTACCGTCTCCCACCAAGAGCACTCAAGGTCAAATCTCTGCATTGAGTGAGAATACAAAGTCTCGATAATACAGGAATTCCTTATTCTCAGTGTTGTTGGCAGTGTCGTTTTAAATGAAAAACCCGGCTCAATCAAGCCGCTGTAAAAAGCCAAAGCCCTCTGTTATAACGGAATGTTATTCTTAGTACATTCGACAATATAAAACAATATTAGTTGCTACATTGCGATTGTTAATATAACTACTCGCCAAAGAAGAAAGTAGCAAATTGAAGTCTGAAACCAGGGCGTGTAAAGTAACAAATGAAGGAACTCCGGTAGTTGACCGTTTCCGCCGCTAGGTGGTACTAGCGTAACTTGGCCTCGGCTTGCCTGTCTGGCTCGCTTCTACTTCGTATAAAACTAAGTCCCCGATTCTTGGATGTCACGGGTAATCTCGAGAACCACTGGATGGATTTTGGTACGGCTTTCACCATTCTGTAAAGGTAATCTCGAGGAAGATTTCTGTAGAAAATAATGTATTTATGATCAAAGGGAGCCAAGCAGTAACGATTTCAGATTTCAGTGAAAAGGTCGAAAATAGGACCTGGCGTCCGTGCACTTTTTAAGCTTACGCTGGGCAAACCGTTAAAAATATCAATATACTATGACTGTAAGAATTGTTCAGCATGAAAAATTCTCCAAAAAAGTCCGCGAGAGCATATCTCTATCTTCAATACTTTGCCCAATATAAGTGGTTTTAGTTTGGACGGAACGGGGATTTATGTCTCATGCACCTCGCCATTCTTAAATTACGTCTGACAGGAATTCCTTGCCCATTCATAACTGTTCCCGGGCGAAGCCGGGGCGGGTTGCTAGTTGTTTATTAAAAGAAGTATTGCACTAAATACTAAGCAAGTTTCGAATAACAGAAACAAATCTTCAAGGGAATACGAACATATTAAAATACTATCCAGAACACACTAAAATACATTTCTAAGAAGAATAGAGCTTACCTCTAAACAGAAGAGATTTTCATTATTTTTTCTCGCTGATTTTGAAGACGATCTGGATCTCAGTCCCCTGGACATTTCTTTCGCCCGGAAAATGAACCGGAATTTAATGTAATGAAACTCCATCTTAGGGAAATATAGTAGCAGATGATCCTCTGAGCTCCAGCCCTGTGGTGTTGGAGTAGCGCGCCTGCCTCTCACCCGGAGGCCTCGGGTTCGATTCCCGGCTCCGTCAGGGATTTTAGAAACTGACGTGAGGGCTGGAACGGGGTGCACTCAGCCTCGTGAGGACAATTGAGTAGCTGTCTGACAGTGAGACAGCACCCCGGCCACGAAAACCAAGATTAACGGCCGAGGGGACCCGATGCGCTGACCACGCGTCACCCCAATATCTGCAGGCCAAATGGCTGGGCAGCGGTCGCTTGGTAGGCCTAGGCTCTTCAAGGGCTCTAGTGCCAGAGGTTATTATTTTGATCCTCTGAGCAGCACACATTTCGGAACACAGGAAGTTCACAGATCATATCCACACAATCTGAAAAGATATCGCCCTACAACGCGCCTTCTTGCTCCAACTTTGCCTCCACTACTGCATCTACACGTTTCATTACACGTTTCATCACGTGAAATGTCCGGCTCCGTGGCTAAATTGTTAGCACACTAGGCTTTGGTCCGCCGTGTCCCGGGTTCGATTCCTGGCCGGGTCTTTAGGGATTTTAATCTCTTGGGGTTAATTCCCGTGGCTCGGGGACTGTGCCGTCTTCATCATAACCTCATCCTCATTACGACGCACGGGTCGCCCACGGGCGTCAATTAGATAGACCTGCACTCGGCCTCTCAGGAGGTCACACGATCATTTTTTTTTATCACGTGAAATAAAGATAAAGACGGGTATTTGAGAAATTTAGATTCACTTCCGTCAAAGTCTCTCAGCATGGTGAGGATACATACATCACTAACAGCATTAAATGTTTCGGAATCACTTTCCAATGACCAAATGCAGGAAGTACATATCTCAATCTTCGTTGCTGCTGTGTGAATCAGGTAACCACTCAAATAATAAACAACGTTATCGCCTTCTCTCTCAGAACTCTCATCATTTACTGACAGGATTATAGGGTTCAATTTCTGTCAGTGTAATAGTTTCTTTAATTTGCTGACAATTGTTAACCTTCACCTCTCTGCTCGTATGTATTTCATTTCTCGCCATTGACCGTATTCGTTAAGAGAAGAAAGCTAATCGTCTATAACGTCCTCATAATTAGCTTGTGAAGAAAGGACCTCTTTCACTGGTAGGCCTATGCATAATGATAACAGAAGTTTAAAACAAGCATAGAAATAAAACGAAAGTACAATTTGCGCGCGGTAATGTATCACTGCTTGACTGCCGTCCCATCATGTGCTTTAGACCATATGCTCGGCGCGGCGCCTGGTGTTGAAATTTAGAACTACTTCATCTTAACCATTGACTCATACGGAAGTTTCACCACTTATTACTTTACACGCCCTGTCTGAATCTATTAGAAAAGAACCATATTGATCGAGTGCCTGCTGAATGAATTTTTAGCAAGGATTATTTTATACAAATTGTGGAGTTAATTTTTAAATCGCTTTCATTTACTTGATACCAATATGAGCAATGGAATGAACAGTTTCCTTGTTAACTTGTGCTGTTGTATCCTTACACGACACACCACAGTACCTTATGACCAGATAATGCTGACCAAATGAGAATATCGATACTAATCGTTATCGATACTACGTTATCGGGAATAGAAGTTTCGAAACCATATTTTCCTTTCTTCATTCTAACCTACAGGAACTGTGGAGCCGTTTGTTCGGCTCTAGATCAAAGCTTCGAATCCCAGCGCTGACTTCGGTCATCCTGAGTACGGTTTCGCCTCGGATTTTTCCTAATTCTCTCTAGACAAATGCCGGGATGGTAGCTTTTTTCTAGTCCCGAGTCACCTACCCGGATCCCAGAATATAATAACAATTACACGCACTACTACAGTTAAACTTCAAAAACCCTACTAGCGAACTACAGTACTCTAGTCTGCTGAATGGGTTACATGCATACATCAATAGTCACAATAAGGCAGTAGGAAGTGAGTTCTCCAACATCCTGGTCTGTGTCGAGGTGAACGCGAGCGAAGCGCGCCGTATGAGCATTCCGTCACAGTGGCCGATCGTGACATGCATGGTACTGTACGGTATGTTCACCGCACCCTTGCTTGCTTGGCCTCGCACTCTGCCAAAACTTGGCACGCCACACTGTGTTCCCTGAATATTCTGATAAAAGAAAACCGGTATGATTTACTTTAAACCTCCGTCGGGCGCAACTAATCTGTCAGATTTAATGTGTATTTACATTATATCGTCTAGAAAGAGAACTGGAATTTTAACATACATAAAGAAAAATATCCAGTTTTAATTTTAAAATGATCGATTCCTACTTAAATAAAAAAACTAATTACATACAATGAACAGACTCAAATTGACTGTCTGCGTGGCGCAGCGGTGACATTATCGCTGCTATACCCAAGGTTGCAGGATCGAATCATGGCGCAGTCAGCTGACATTTGAGAATGCGCAAATGTGAGGGAGCCGTGTCAGTAGATTTACTGGCATTAAAGATCCCCTTTAGGGCAAAATTCCGACATCCTGGCGTCTGTAAAAGGGACGTAAAACCATCATCATTATTACTATTATTATTATTATTATTAAGACTCAAATTCTGCTATCATAAAACACTCAAGCTTCTCTACAGATGGGATTAACTAAAACAAAGGAATGTTTCTTTAATCAATATTTAAAAATGTTAGATACACATACGTGAACAAAAGCATTACTTGCTAAGTCTTACGCAATCGGGCGCACTTAATTTTCTGGATAAATCGGCACACCAAGGAGTAGGGAAGGGCACTGAAACAAAGATGACCTCACCGCCAGGCAACTGGCAGGGAGAGCGGAAGCTATTGCAACGCGCGCACCATTCATGGAAAAACCCAAGCCTGGGAAAAATATTTTCTCTTAATTGCATAGATTATGTGCGCCTGACGGAGGGTTAAAGCGCAGTATCTGTGTTAATTAGTTATTTGACTCAGCTTCTAATAATGTTAAGTTAGCTGGCAGTGGCTATCCTGGCTGCAAATTTCTTTATGGGGGGGGGGACCTTCAGCCAGTGGTGAGTTGTGGGTTTAGAAACAGTTGCTGTTCTTACTTTATTTGGGGACCATGGACATAATCATCATCATCCTCCTCATGTAAATATTTATTTACCTTTACCGTGTCTGCAAAACAATTATTTTAAAGCGTTCGTATTATGGTTGTTGTCTCAGCTGTGAAAAAAGTTAAGTGGTTTGCACCTCTATAAAACATACTGTAAAAGCAAAGCCATTTTAACCACACATGAGGCACGTCGATTATAAATAAATTACAACTTTTATGTAAATGAAATTGCATTGCTAGAGAGATGATCTAGAATGGGGCTAAGATGCATGAGTATATCTCACCACAGGAGTGTGTATTCATCTGGAAATACATAACAGTTAAAAGGTTAATAAGAAGAATTTGGAAAGTTTGACTTACATAATGCTGTTTGGGAATTGAGTTTCGGGGCTGACATTTTTCTGCGATTGCCAAGTCTGAAAAGCGTGTAGTATCGATAGAATGAGAACCATAGCACATATGAACGATAACTATTTAAAATTTGGCCCATTTTCATCACACTTGAGGTACACAAATTATGAATAATTAACAATTTTTATTTACGTAAAATGATGAAATGAAGTGAGGGAAAAATGATGATGTAACTGCTTAATGCTGTTTTTATTTTTTAATGCAATTTCATTTACATAAAAGTTGTAATTCATTTATAATCGACGTGCCTCATGTGTGGTTAAAATGAACCACGTTTTAAACAGTTACAGCTTCACCTGTGCTACGGTTAGCACTGTATCGATGCTTCCCGCACTTCAGATCTGAGCATTCATTAATTTATTTGCAACTAGCAACCCGCCCCGGCTTCGCCAGATTTGGGGAAAGTCTCTAAGACTGCGGCAGGTAGAGACTTCCAGTTGTCAATGGTTGCGAAAGAATAATTACCATATTTTGTGCCTGTGCTCGACCCATAACTTTGAAATAATTATCACTCCTACTTATGTAAGTGGTATTTCCCATATGTTTGCTAAGCTCGCCCCATGCTGGTTGATTTGTATACGTGTTGTACATAGCGCAGTGTCCTTATTTCATCCTGCGAGCCTTAAGTGATTCCCACCCAAGTTTCCTTAACACACGGGTCACACTGCTCCTGAGTCACTGAGCACAAATCTAGCAGCCTTTCTTTGTACCATTTCCAACTCACTGATGAGCCCTACTTGATATGGATCCTAAACTGCTGAGGCGTATTCCAGAATAAGTCTTAAAAGAGAGATATATCTTAATTCTTTAGCAGAGGTAGGCTACTTCTTCCTTTCAGCAAGCACAGCTACTACTTTATATCCCCAAACAGCATTATGTAACTCACACTTTGAGAATTCTAATTGTTAACGTAGTTATTTAGTTGTGTTTATTCTGACGTAATTTAATATATCAGCAGTTGGAGATTAATTTTCAAGGTTTATTTTCGTCAGTAGGGTATTATTCAGAATAAAGCTTTGAAGATGTATTATTATCAGAATTAATAAGCGGCTTCGGTGGCGTAGTCGGTAGCATGCTGAAATGCTATGCTCAAGATAGCGGGTTCAAACCCGGCCGAAGTCGTCGGATTTTTAAGAGCGCTAAAAATCCTTCAGTATGCCTTCCTTGGGAGGGGAAGTAAAGCCGGCGGTCCCATGTCATAGATTTATGGCATGTAAAAGATCCTTTCACAGACTAAACTTGTGTAAAGCAAAATTTGTTAGGTTAGATTTCGTCAGAACGCTCTATCAAAGTTGCAACGTTCACCACTAGGTATCATTGATATCTGGTGGCGAAAGTTGGAACTACTTGAAATTGAACGGAACTTGTAGCTCACCCTTTAGGGTGTCCGCTGGAAGCAGCTACAGACTCAGGCGAACCGAACATGTCCTCGGACACTCCCGGCACTAAAAGCCATACGAAAAATGAAATAAATCAGAATTAATATTTTACAATACGGTAATCTTTTTGTTTTTTAATAAGGCACATGTTTACCTTCCCGTGATAAATGGGGTGTTTATGTATTTTTTTGTGGGTACAAGCTAGATTAAAATGTGGCTGTCACCAATGCCCCAGTCTCGTTCAAGGCTGTGATCACATGGAAGCTACAGAGGGCACAGTGAGTACCAGTGGATGTTGTGAAAGGTTCTGCTCATAGGATCAGTGTTGCTGCTTTGACTCAGCGAGGAAAGAGCTGACAAACTACCTCACTCCTTACTTTGCCTAGTATGCCTCATTGAAGCGCTGCCTTGGGGTTCTGGGGGTTTAAGGCACATGACCTGCATCAGTGCTTTATGGCGATCCAACCAATCTCCAGGATGATAACTTAATGGACAGTCTACAAAATAGGTGATTACCGACTACAATACCAACATTGGCAATATCGTGTAGGATTCCTAACATCAGGACCAAGCATTCCGAACTCTACAAAACTCTTCTCGCATTTTCATACCTTTCGTATTGTTTTCATAGATACACATAAATAATAAATGGCCATGGATATCTTACTATACGAGAAGAGAAGAGAACAGAAGAGAAGAAGAACAACATCTTGAGAAAGAGACAACTGCTTTAGTTTTTACAATCCCAGAGTAAACACTGCATAGTAAAGTGGATCATGAATATCTACTCCTTTCGTTCTAACTGCGCTTGAATACATTACCATTCTTTCAAATACAACACATCTCAGACAAGTCAAATGTATTCCAAGATAAAGTAGATGTAGCCATTCGCCAAGAGTGGTGTGGTGTAGATCACGAGAAAATATGTGTTTTATTACTATTATTGCAATTTAAAATGAAAATAATGCTTTTCAGTCGGTCAACACGATTGTACCAAATTGTAATCTGTGTTTCTCTAGCCCTGAAATAAATTTACATCATATTTATAAATGCATTTTTAGCCTATTTTGAATTTTGAAAAAATAGGCTTATGAGATCACCTTTTGTCCGTGTGTGTGTGCGTGTGTGAGGAGTGTGTGTGTGTGTCCCTAATAACTTCTAAACGGCTGGAGCGATTTCAGTGAAACTCGGTAAGTTCGCAGCACTATTCCGGATGACCTCGACCGTGCCCTTCAAATTTTGTTACGTCCCACCAATCCAACATCGGTTGTGCGAAATATTTCACTAACATTCAATATCTCCGAACCTATTATCGATATCACCCTGGAATATTTTACGATGATAAAGGGAACTACTAGAAGTTCACCTATGTGACGTTTGAAAACCTGGTAACTACAAAAGCAACATGGCGGCCAAGCGAATTTGCGACTTTTAAATAGACGTTTCTCGCGATTTAACCAACCAAACGCAATAAAACTTGGTACAGTATATGTTTATACACATTGTAATGCACCGACATCTAACTTCGTTCAATTGTTTACATAACCTCACGATGGCGGCTGTGCGAATTTTAAAATTAAGTTTTTATTTCTTGTGTCGTAATCATGCGATCGATGTGAAAGTTTCAATAATGAAACTATGCAATAATTTTCCTTTAATGGTACATGACTCTATGGCCTATACATATAACAATCCAACATGGCCACCATCCGAAATATTTAGAATCTACGAATCTATTACAGCAATCAAACTGAATTTTTAAATGTTCTTAGCGGCTATGAACATAAATTCACCTATAGGACTTTCAATAACCTGGTGATAACAAATCCAACATGACGGCGACGCGAAGTATAAATATTCACATGGTCGTTTCTCGCAATTTAACCATCCGAGTGCAGTGACACTTGGTACAGTAAATCCTTATACAAATGTTAATCCGCTGGCATCTAATTTTTCTCAATTGTTTCCATAACCACAAGATGGCAGCTGTGCGAAATTTTAAAGTCTCCTTTTTACATCTTGTGTCCTAATCATGCGATTGAAGGTTGAATACTACAGTACACGTACACAATAATCTTCACGTAACAGTACATAACTCTAAAACCTACATATATAAAAATCCAACATGGTGACCATCCGCAATATTTAGTCGGTTCTCGATATCTACGAATGTATTACAGCAATCAAACTGAAATTTTGTATGTTGATAGAGGCAATTAATATAAGTAGGATATATGAAAATAGGCTGTATAGTTCTTCACGGAACTACTTGTTTTAAATAGCCTATCATTCTCTAATAGTTAATGATGTCCAGAATACTGTAAGTAACGCACACCACAGTGTATTCAGGAAAATCTAGACTTGACCCCTTACGGTCCGCGGTTGACAGCCAAACCAGAGCCGAAATTCGAAACTGAACCCTCGCTTGCCGCGAGCAGTTTCTTATTAGTACTGCTTCTTATGGCAATTTGGGTTTCCCGACGAACTCCCTGTAGGGCAGACTCAGCTGAATCCGCAATATTGAGGGCTTGTTGTTATTGTTCTTTCAAGGGGGGCGGAACAACGAGGCATGGTGGTAAACAGGATAGAAGGTGGGAAATGTTTTAAAAAATAGAATTTAAATGAAAACTCAGCAATTTTTCTAGGTTTATGCCGTGTCTTGTGTGCGGTTTCGCCTAGGAACAACAAGCTGGCTCCTTAGCGGGCTCTTGGTGTCCGCGCCCGGACCCCCACAGGAGTAGCGAACTGTGCACTACCTCTCACTGATGAGCCAGCTTGGTGTTCCTAGGCGAAATCCCACACAAGACACGGCATAAACCTAGAAAAATTGCTGAGTTTTAATTCACGGGCCGTGAAAACCAATATACTATCTTTTTAGAAATTAAATTATTACATATTTGTGACATAAATTCAGTTCCTAAAATTTCGTTTGGCCTGGGTTGTCTAAAAAAATTAATAACACTTAAACATAAATTTGAATTTAGTAAATTTTTAGTTTTTGTTGTTGATACTAGTGGTATTAGGACTAAATCCATGATACCTTGTGTAAATCAACAATATGATCAATCTGCTACGATTATCGCGTAAATTAATTACTGAAACACATGTGATTTTATAAAAACTTAACAACCAAAATATAACACAGGTTTTCACGATTTTACCACCAAGAGGTAGCATTTGTTGTTTCGAAATTCACAGTAAAGAGAAATTGAATAGTTGACTCATTACAACTGTTGAGATAAACTCTTCCCTTGCACTGTGGTGTATCTGCAGAAAAAGTAGTCTACATGTAACCTCGAGTCATACTCATAACTAGGGCCCGGATGTTGATGACATGTCATCTTTTTCTGAAACAATGCTGAAGTAAATAGAAACTCCGGACGGGCCATCCCGTCTTCAAATATGTCATTTTTACTGTGGATCTTTTTGCATGTTTGCTATTTTTCCATTTAAAGAGCATTTTTTAAATTTGGTAGATTTGTTGGCCTTATTTTAGAGAAATCGGCTTTTTAAGGACTTTTTTTTTTAAATTTAGTCACAGCTTTATATGAGGGAGTTACGTCTCTCGCAGTTAAGAAGAAG
Source organism: Meconema thalassinum (assembly GCA_946902985.2). NCBI lineage: Eukaryota > Metazoa > Arthropoda > Insecta > Orthoptera > Tettigoniidae > Meconema > Meconema thalassinum. The sequence goes on along the minus strand of OX336388.2, from coordinate 1,377,630,030 downwards.
TTAGTAGGTGATACAAGATAATTTAAAATATTGAAATATTGATTCCATTTCCTTAATCAACCGGGTGGAAACTAGTCTTAGCAACAATCGTGGCGAAATTTCTGCAGGTATTGCATCAAAACTGAACATTCTGTAAAATATGACATCCTTTCTGGTGAAAACTACTGCAAGGATGGGATTGAGGAGGATTTAGCAGCAAAAGACCTTCCTCACTTTCAAGTACGCTCCGATCACATCAGTGGATGTTGATCGCAGCTTTTCGAGATATAAAAACTTGTTGGCTGATACCCACAGATCATTTTTTGACATCAGAATGGCATTCGTAGTGCAGTGCAACTCAGACTAAAGTGAACATAAACCTTTTTTTGAAATATTGGTGTGTTTATTATTATAAGATCATTTTATCCATTTTATAGTGCATTTTTCGAATTTTTAGGTCATTTACTACAGTCATTTTTTTTAAATTTTAAGTGCATATTTTAAACTTTTTTACGCCATCAACATCCGAGCCCTACTCATAACATTTGAACAAATAATGGGACACACGTGCAACTTTGTATTTCAAGTAGGCCTACTGTGGAATTAGCAAAGTCTCCTCTATAATGTGGAACTACATTTTGAGCATAGTGCGCATATTATTATACGGTACTGGCATCATATGTTCTGTTATAGAATATGTGGGAGGGTAGCATAAGTGGTTATAGTGGATAGGGGACAATTTTAAGGAGAAAAAGTCGATATCAACACGAAACAATTCAGTCATACTCACATTGTTTTATTTGTTAAAAATAATGACATGGCTGAAAATGAATAGAAGATGTCTAAGTGCACAGCTAGCCACGTCGTCGCCTGTCAGGAACACCATCTATGGACTTGAGCTTCTCGAAGAGAAGTGCGCAGAATTAATTAGCTGTCTCGTCCAGGCCGTAATATCAACTCACTCAGTGACTTACATAATAAAAGGTCGCAACACAATCCCTCCCACAGCCGTTGCTGATAACTGGTGACCTCGATTAGTGTTTCTCAGCTGGATTAAATTCAATAATAATAATAATAATAATGGGATTGGCCTATCATCACTGACAACAAAACCGGCAGCGGTGGCCGAGAGCGCTAACGCGCTACCTCGTGCCTCGCTGGTATCGGGAGAGCGTGGGTTCGAATCCAACCTCGGCCGTCCTGAAAATGGTTTTCGTGGTTTCCCATTTTCACTACCAGGCAAATGGCGGGTCGGCTCTTTTCAGTAGGTCCACGGCCGATTTCCTTCCAATATCCCTTCCCTGACCCGTCCTGAAAAGAAAAGTACATGGCCATTGGCTGCATTAATAAAATTATAAATGTGAACCAACCAGACTCAGTCTTCATTCACATGGGAAATGAAGTAGTAGATCTAATTGATATTGCAGTTCGTCTGAATTGAAATTGTTACGGCTGTGAGTTTGTTTTGTCGCCTCGCCGCGTTGAGTCACAGCTGCCCCGGGCTGTGTGTGCTCTGCCTCAGTGTATTACGTGCGCGTTACGCAACGGGCTGCTAAGTGAAAGGGATGGTCCAGAATATTCGTGACCCAGCCAGTGAAGGAAATCTCGAGAAGCCGTGTGTCCTGGACTATTCTAGAATTCATTGAGTCACCAGCCTGCTATATAAGCGGCCTCAACAGTGAGATGATGATGATGATGATGATAATTGTTGTTTTAAGGGGCCTAACATCTAGAGGGGACCGAGTTTTTGAGGACAGTGTTTCTGAGCTAGTGCGTGTTTTCCTGAGCGACAGAAGTGTGGTGACGAAGTGCCGTGCGAGTTACGAAATCCAGTGACATTGTTTCCCCAGCTTGTGGACAGCGAAACAGCGTGTAGCAGGTTATCGTAAGTAACTGTAGTTTGTGTACATGAGGAAGAGGTGCAGGTAGCTTCTGTCAAGGCCACCGGACTCATTAAGACGGTTTAACTTCTGTGGTTTGTTGACAAGTGAAAGGGGCAAGAGCGCTCAAGGAAGAGACTTGAGGAAACTGGAGTAAGGTTCTAATTGCTTGTATTTGCTGTTGAGTAGTGTATCTTTCTGGCCGCAATAAAGTTAATTATTTCTTTAAAGTAACAATCTGTGTTGTGCTTCAGCCCACCGTAATCCAGTTAACAAAAGTGTCACTAGGGGAGGGGGGGGGGGGGAGTAACAAAATGTATCCAAAACCAACGCCTTGAAGATCAAGAACTAATGTAGCCTATAGGCTATAGATCTAATATATAAAAGTGAAAGTCTGTATGTATGTATGTATGTATGTATGTATGTATGTGGGTTGGTTCCGTATACAACTCTACACCGTTCCACCAATCTTAACCATATTTTGCATACACATAGTTTAGGACCCAGAAGGAACCGCTGGCTACATGCATTTTCGATAGTCTTTCTCATTCTTCTGATTTCGGCCCTTTTGCACTCAAGCACAGGCTAATCAAATCATAAAATATACTCATGAAGGAATGGCAAGGCAGATAGTTTCCATGGCAACATAGCTCAAGTCGAGACACGGCCGACTAGATGCCAATTGCGCTCTGCACTACCGGTATAGAAAATGAGGATCCCGTTAGTTACTCAACTGCTCACACAGCACTGTCAACCGAGTTTAGCATAACAAAGACTTGACACTATCTTCTTTCTACTATATTTGTCAAATACCACTCACTCACTCATTCATTCATTCATTTATTCATCACGAAATCTCAGAAATCACCGAACGGATTGGAATGAAATCTGGTATGCAGCTTCCTCAAGGGCCGCAAATGCCCACTAAGAGAGGATTTTTGGATATTCAGGTTCTAAAGGGGTGTTAAGGGGGTTGACCTGCATTTCATTGAATAGCAATATCTACCGATTGGTTTCATTGGGGGATGTGATACTCGGCATATAAACTCATCATTAAAAATAAGAAGACACATGTCTGAGGGTTTTTCGATGTGGTGTATATTATGAGGTGAAAGGGGTGAAAAGTGGGGATTGAAAGATTCCGAACGGAGCGTGTATCTCTTAAACGTCATAGGCGAGGAGTTTGGAACTCAGCGAAAAAAAATCAACATAAAAAAGAAGTAAATATGTGTTTGACTGTTTCTTCATAAATCCAATTTAAGGGGCCCGTGGGGAGCGGTGAAATTCTGAGGGGGGGGGGGGGACAGGAAAGAAAGTGTCCTAACTGATTGACTGACTGACTCACTCATCAAACTCAGGGGGAAAAACTGCTTTAAAGTAAGTAAATAGCTGTTCGACAGTTTTTTTTTTCATAAATCGAATTTAAGGGGTTCATGGGGAGGGGTGAAATTCTGAAAAAAGAAAATTGAAAGAAAATGTCCTGACTCACTCACTCACTCATCATCACCCAGCCAAAATTATTGAAGTTAGAAACATGTCAGTTTGGGGATACGTTAATTGTATGTCAATACCGTCTGCTAAGGGAGGATTTTCGGATATTCAGGTTTTAAAGGGGTCTTAAGGGGGTTAAACCTGCATTTCATTGAATAACAATATCTTGAATAACAATATCTCCCGATTGGTTTCATTGGGGGATGTGATACACGGCATGTTGGGAATTGACTTCCAACCTGGCCACAGATGGTGCCACCTCCCAAGCCCCATAGCCATTGACATTATGTTGGACTGCAGTGTGTGTGTGTTATATCTGTCCCTCTCTGTTCTTTGTATTTTGTTACTCTGTATTCTGTGGTGTGCAATACAAGATGGCGAGTTTAGAATAGTGACCAGTGTGTGTTGTCTGTTTACACCCCTCTAACCCTCCATACCGCATATAAACTCATCATTAAAAAGTAACAAGACACGTGGCTGAGGGTTTTTCGTTGTGTTTATGAGATGAAAGGGGTGAAAAGTGGGGATTGAAAGATTCCTAACGGAGCGTGTATCTATTAAACGACATAGGCGAGGAGTTTGAAACTCAGTGGAAAAACATCAGCATAAAAATAAGTAAATATGTGTTTGACCGTTTTTTTCATAATTCCATTTTAAGGGGCCCATGGGGAGGGGTGAAATTCTGGGGGGGGGGAAACAGGAAATAAAGTGTCCTAACTGATTGACTGACTCACTCACTCATCAAACTCAGGGGGAAAAGACTGCTTTAAAGTAAGTAAATAGCTTTTCGACAGTTTTTATTTCAATCAAATTGAAGGGGTTCTTCGGGAGGGGTGAAATTCTGAAGAAAAAAAAATTGAATGAAAATGTCCTGACTCATTCACTCACTCATCATCGCCCAGCCAAAAATATTGAAGTTGGAAACATGACATTTCGGGGATATGTTCGTTGTATGTCAAAACCGTACACTAAGGGAGGTTTTTGGGATATTCAGGTGCTAAAGGGGTCTTAAGGGGGTTAAACCTGCATTTCATTGAATAACAATATCTCACGAGTGGTTTCATTTGTGGATGTGATACTCGGCATATAAACTAATCATTAAAATTAAGCAGACATGTGTCTAAGGGGTTTTCTATGTGGTGTATTATTATGAGGTGAAAGGGGTGAAAAGTGGGGGTTGAAGGATTCCTAACGGAGCGAGTACGCCTCTTAAACGACATAGACGAGAAATTTGAAACGCAGCGAAAAAAAATCAGCTTAAAAAGTAAGTAAATCGGTGTTCGACTGTAATTTTCATAAATTAATTTAAGGGTCCAATGGGGTGGGGTGAAATTCTGGGGGAAAAAGGAGAGAAAGTGTCCTAACTGACTGACTAACTCACTCACTCATCAAACTCAGGGGAAAAAGACAGCTTAAAAAATAAGTTAATAGGTGTTCAAGCGTTTTTTCATCAATCCAATTAAAGGGGCCCATGGGGAGGGGTGAAATTCTGTTAAAAATAAGTAAATGTCCTGTCTGACTCACTCACTCATCATGCCCAGCGAAAACTATTAAAGTTGGAAACATGAAATTTTGGGAATATGTTCGCTGTATGTCGAAAACGTCAACTAAGGAATGATTTTTGTTTATTCGGGTTTTAAAGAGGTGTTAAGGGGGTAAACGTGCATTTCATTGTATAACGATATCTCATGAGTTGTTTCTTTGGGGATGTGATATTCGGTATATAAACTATTCATTAAAAATAATCAGACATATGTCTAAGGGTTTATCGATGCGGTGTATATTATGAGGTGAAAGGGGTGAAAATTTGGGATTGAGGGATTCTTAACGGAGCGTGTATCTTTGAAACGACATAGGCGAGAAGTTTGAAATTCGGCGGAAAAAAACAGCTTAAAATACAAGTAAATAGGTGTTCGACCGTTTTTTCATAAATCCAATTTAAGGGGCTCTTGGAGAGGGGTGAAATTCTGGGGGGAAAAATAAAAACAGGAAAGAAAGTGTCCTAACTGATTGACTCACTCACTCACTCATCAAACTCAGGGGGAAAACAGCTTTAAATAAGTAAATAGGTGTTTGACCGTTTGTTTCATAAATCCAATTTAAGGGGTTCATGGGGAGGGGTGAAATTATCAAAAATAAATGAAAGAAAATGTACTGACTGACTCACTCACTCATCATCGCCCAGACAAAATTATTGAAGTTAGAAACATGAAATTTTGGGGATATGTTCGTTGTATGTCGAAAACGTCCACTAAGGAAAGAGTTTTGTATATTCAGGTTCTAAAGAGGTGTTAAGGGGGGGTAAACGTGCATTTCATTGAATAACAATATCATTTCGGGACGTGATACTTGGCACATATACTAATCATTAAAAATAAGCTGACACATGTCTAATGGTTTTTCGATGTAGTGTATATTATGAGGTGAAAGGGATGAAAAGTGGGGGTTGAAATATTCCTAACGGAGCGTGTATCTCTTAAACGACATAGGCGAGGAGTTTGAAACTCGGAGGAAATCAATCAGCTTAAAAATAAATAAATAAATAAATAAATAAATAAATAAATAAATAAATAAATAAATAAATAAATAAATAAATAAATAAATAAATAAATAAATAAATAAATAAATAAATAAATAAATAAATAAAATAGGTGTTCGACCGTTTTTTTTTCATAAAAGCAATTTAAGGGGCCTATGCGGAGGGGTGAAATTCTGGAAGAAAAACGTCCACTAAGGAAGGATTTTTGGTTGTTCGCTCTCATCGACCAACCAAAACTATTCAAGTTAGAAGAATGACATTTTGGGGATATGTTTGTTGTATGTCGAAAACGTCTACTAAGGAGGGATTTTTGGGTATTCTGGTTCTAAAGGGGTGTTAACGGGGTTAAACCTGCATTTCATTGAATAACAATATGACACGACTATGACGCGAGCGAAGCGAGGCTAAAAATGAGATGGTGTGTGTCTGTGTATTACCCAATCACGCAAGTACCACTGGTCCGATTTACATGAATTTTACATGGAAGTAGCTGATTTACCTGGTTAACATATAGGCTACTTTTTATTTCAATACTTTGCACTATTTAAAGATGGCGACCATTTTAGTGACGTCACTACACCCTTTGGTTTCATACTTTCATATTTCCATTTCAAATAAAAAGAGAACGCTAAGAAATAGCAAACTTTTGATGGCATATACGAGGTTTAAAATTAAATTTTCTATCCGAAAGGTATCTCCAACGGTTAGCGAGTAAAACCTAACGTTGTGCTATAAAACACGGTCAACGCCGAGCGGTGTAGTTGGACAAAATGTTCCATCCTTAATCTCCCTCTGCGCAGCACCTCGCCTATCCCCTGTTTTAACTGGCACCTTCACATTTTAATTTATTTATAACGCGTAGCGAAGCACGGGTACTTTAGCTAGTTTATAATATATTTATTGCAGCCAAATAGCCAATTGGGTATCAATATTACAATACCGATTTACATTACTGATTTCTCTCACATCTTGGCATATTCAGTTAATGATAGAGTTCACTGGGAACATAATTCTATGTGATAGCGATCACAGGTTTGCTTGCATTGTTTAGCACTTTTCATTCCATTTCATTTAGCTGAGGAAGTTAATAAACCAAATGTGAAAAAATGTCAAGGCGAGAATACATCCTATCATAATGTCGGTTGCTGGAATTGCTCAATCTGCAGATTGACAGCAGTAGACTACACCATTTATGCTGAAAACTATCATCCTGAACACGTGCCATAGGAGTAAGGAGATTTCTATCACAAGGCCTATGTGCATTTTGCTGTGCCAAAGCTATTTTCCTTATACATATCCAACTGGTTTGAGGAATAAAACACATAATAATAATAATAATAATAATAATAATAATAATAATAATAATAATAATAATAATAATAATAATAATAATAATAATAATATACTGTATGTCTGTATGTATGTCTACCCCTTATTATTCCCGTTTTCCAACGGGGTCGGGGATGAGATGCGATGGAAGTCTTTGTGGCGTTGGTTTTTACGGCCGGATGCCCTTCCTGACGCCAACCTCATGAGAGGAGTTAATGAGAGATGAAATGAATGATGGTGAATGAAACTGGGCAAGGATGTGGAAGGAAGCGGCCGTGGCCTGTCAGAAGGTACCGTCCCAGCATTTGCCTGGTGTTGAAAATGGGAAACCACGGAAAACCATTTCAAGGACGGCCGACGGTGGGGCTCGAACCCACGCGTCTACCGAGTCAGCAGAGAGCTTGGCCCCATGGCCTAATGCTGCGCTTTAGCCAGCGTACCCACTACTGTCGGTAATAATAATAATAGACTAATAATAATAATCTTGATTGGGCGTTATGGAGTACTGGTTAAGCGGCTTCGGTGGCGTATTTGGTAGCATGCTGAGCTTCTATGCCCAAGATCGCTGGTTCAAACCCAGCCGAAGTCGTCGGATTTTTAAAGAGCGTTAAAAATCCCTCAGTATGCCTTCCTTTGGAAGAGAAGTAAAGCCGGCGGGCCCTGTCACAGTTTTATGGCATGTAAAAGAACCTTCCTCTTATTACAATTGGGTGAAACTAAATTTGTAGGTTAGATTTGATTAACGCTCTATTAGTTTTATAAAGTCCGTCGCCAGGTGTCAGTTGCGGTGCCATATAGTAGCCAAGTTCACAGCAAGGTGTCTTTGACGGTACCATTTGGTAGCAAAAGTAGGAACTACTTGCAATTGATCGTCTGCAGTCGTTACCTGAATTACAGATAACACACACTAATACAGCCATCACAATTAACACTGGTTATCAGACAGATTCTGCACACACCCAAAGTACATGGGGCTACATGACCACGTTGTTGCAGCCCCTAAACTGATTAACCAGCCAACCAAGCTGTTTGTCTCTCATCAAGGTGGACCGGACTCAATTACTGGTTAATGCATGTGAGAGGAGAAAGGTCAGGTCCAGTAGTTCGGATTCCACGTAAAAAGGTGGTTCCATAGCTTATGGATTGTGAGGTTAAGAGCTACTAAAGCTACAAGCTTATTTTATCTTAATTTTGCTCGGCACAGAGGAGTAACAGTAGCACGGTTGCCTATTAGATAAAAGGCCTGGGATTCGAACTTCGGATCTATAACACTGGTAGTCCCTGCTCTCGGTATTCGAACCTCGAGTCTATACCGTGGAGCGTGACTGTCGATGTTTGAATTCAAACTTCGAACCTCATAACGCGGTAGTGTCTGCCTTGGTGTCTGCCCACGGAGGCGGTGTGTCTATGCAGCGGTTGCGAAGGGAGGGAGTGGGGGTGTACTGTAGGCCTATCTGTAGTCAATTACTCTTCAAATAGAGGGAAATTAAACAACCAGCATTGAAATTAAAAACAAACTGGCTGATGTTTACTCTGCTTGGGGTTCATAAAAATGGCAGGAAAACACTGATGAGCAAAGAACGCAGCCTCGGCGCAAAACAAAAAAAATTAATAAAAATATTTACAATGCTACTATGACAATGAAGTGCCTGTATCTACCGATGACGCCATCCTAAAATCACAGATACAACAACTGTTTGCATCGCCTTGCCTGTATTACAGCCGGCTGATTGGGCATACGTACATCCGGATCTTTACATTTTATTTTCATTGCTATGTTTGACACCAAACTGAAGCAGCTCCATCTATTCTCATACATACTTGGTTATCAGACAAATTCTACGCACATCGAAGAACACCAGGCTAAAAGACCACGATGTCCAAGCCCCTAGAATGAAACAACATACCGTAAATACTTTAAATCTCTTAATAATGTATACAGTATAGAGACCTTTTTAAAATGTCCTTCAATCTTTATGTTTCCACAAGAGATTTCATAACATCAAGGCCTCTGGTTTTGTGGCTAATTTTCTTAGCATGTTAGGATTTGGCACGTAGGGTCCTGGGTTCCATTCTCTGCCAGCCACGATGGGATTTTAGTTTTAGGTTTTTAGTTTTAGTTAAGTTGATTCCTCTGGCTCGGGGACTGGGTGCTTATGACGTTTTCATAAAGGAAATTCAGAAAATGAAGTAAACGAAAAGAAGAAAAAAAGGAAAAATCAAAGAAGAAAATAGGACATTTATTTTAAAAATAAATACTGTATTTAACAACTCTAATGTTTTCATATTCATAACTCGTCTAAATTTTTCAGCGATTGATTACTTCTGCATACCGTACTCCAAAGGTTATTTTGGCAAAAATAAAAATAAAAAATAAAATTCTGCGGCACCACAGTCCATGGATGGCCCTGCCCTACCAAACGACCGCCGGACAGCTATTCGGCATACAGATTGCGAGATGACGCGTGGACAGCGTTATGTTAATTTTAGTTTCTGTGATCATGGCGCTGCCTCACAGTTAGCTACTCAATTGTCCTCACGAGGCTCAATGCGTCCTGTTCCAGCCTTCACGTCAGTTTCTAAAATCCCTGATGGAGCTGGAATCGAACTCGGGGTCTCCGGATGAGAAGCAGATGCGGTACCCCAACAGCTTAGTGTTTCATCTGCAGGGCGTTTCAAGACGGATTTCACCCTCCTCCAAATGCTATCAATTCATCGTACCAGTGCTTTTTAATTACTTGCTACATCTACAGGGTCTTTCATATACAGTAAGAACGGCAAGCGGCAGTTTTGTTATTCGTTGGTGCGGTGGCCTTGGCCGAGCTTGTGGCGCGCCATGGCCCCCTGCTGTACTATTGAAAGCGCGCACATAGTACATACGTGGGCTGGTTTCTCTTTTCAAGTTTCGATGGACTGTATAAAAATAACAGATTGACATACCAAACTGATTTTACTACTAGGCCTAAATGTTTGCTTGTTTTATTCTTATGTCTCAACATAATCGCCAAAACGATTGAAACATTTGTCGTATCGTTACACCAGCTTTCCAATATCCTCGGCAAAATATTCTGCCGCCACTGAGGTGGGTAAGTCTGGACAGTCTCCTGAAATTTTTCCTTTTTGGAGAGGCGTTGCCGCCCAACCATACCTTCAATTCTCGATAAAGGTGAAAATCATTCACGACCACACTGTACCAACGTTACGATAGACTTTTACAAAGAATTCAAGTGTGAAGTTCTGGACCATCTGCCGTTTAGTCCAAACCAGCACTGAATGGTTTTCACCTTTTTCGTGAATTGAAGGTATGTTTGGGCGGCAATGCCTCGTCAAAGGGGAAAAACTTCAGGAGACTCTCCAGACGTACCCACCTCAGTGGCGGCAGAATATTTTGCCGAGGGCATTGGAAAGCTGGTGTAACGATACGACAAATGTTTCAATCGTTTTGGCGATTATTTTGAGACATACGAATAAAACAAGCAAACATTTAGTAGTAAAATCAGTTTGGTATGTTAATCTGTTATTTTTATACAGTCCATCGGAACTTGAAAAAAAAAACAGCCCTCGTATGTACTATGCACGCGCTTTCAATAGTAAAGCAGGGGGCCATGGCGCGCCACAACCTCGGCCAAGGCCACCGCACCAACGAATAACAAAACTGCCGCTTGCCATTCTTACTTTATATGAAAGACCCTGTGTACAGAAACCAGACAGCAGTTATTCGAGCCGAAGGACATGAGAGAGAAGCTGGTATTCAGAAAGGTGTAAGGTAAGGCTGCAACTTTTCACTCATACTTTTCAATCTATACGCCTACATTGAACAATGAAGGAAATTGGAGAAAAATTCAATGTAGGAGTAAAGATTCTAGGAGAAAAAAATTGCAACTCTGAGATTCGTTGATTTATCGTCATCTTAGCCGACACACCAGAGGATTTGAATGAGTTTTTAAATGGCATGGATTCTGTCTTGAGGAAAAAATTCATGATGAAAATCTCTACTTAGTATAAAACAAAGTCCCCGACTCTTGGATGTTATGAGTAACCTCGAGAACCACTGGATGGATTTTCATACGGGTTTCACCATTCTGTAAAGGATATCTCGAGAAAGGTTTCTGTAGAAAATTATTTATTTATTATCAAAGGAAGCCAAGCATTAACGATTTCAGTGAAAAAATCGGAAAAGAACCTGGCGTCCGTGCGCTTTCTAAGCTTACGCTGGGTAAACAGTTAAAAATATCTAGCCTATATACTAGGAGTGTAAGAATTGTTCAGGATAAAGAATTCTACAAAAGAGCCCGCGACAGCATGTCTCTATTTTCAATACGTCGCCCACTATAAGTGTTCTTACGTTTTCATTTTTTCCATCAATTTCTAGGCTACTAGCTTCGAGACAGTTTACGAGCTAGCTGGCTGGAAAGCGAGCCTATCACCCCAGACACTGTAGAGTCGTATCGAGTTAAGACTTCAGAGAAGAGGGGATGTGTTTGGGGGTTCCCTGGAAATGCAACTCGGCTTTTCTTTACTTCGCCTGTGAACTTTCCGTTCCGCGGAATATACTGTCAAGATGATATTGGACGGAAGGGGGATTTGTGATTCATGCACCTCACCATTCTTAAATTACGTCCGACAAGAATTCGTTTCTCATGCTATCTCCGTGATAATATAATTATTAGTCTAGCCCAGTCAGTGGTTTTAACCATATTTAAAAGACGAATAAAAGATATAGGTCGTAGTTAATTGAAATCGAAAAAAATACGCTTATCACGTGACAAAAAAAATTGAGCAACAAATAATTTTTCAACTGTCACAAGAGAGAGAAAGAAAGAATTCACAAAGACAAAGGGAGTCATCCTCAAAGTTCCTATGACACAGGGAAGACATGTTCATGGTTTGTGGTCCGATTAAGAGAATTCTGCTATTAATTATGATTCCTCTATAAATTAGATAAATGATGCTTAAGTTTCCGGACGAAGCCGGCAGTGGGTTGCTGGTCAATAACTAAAATATTGGAATGCAATCGAAAGAAAAGGAAGAGTGTAGTTTAACGTGACCGTTAATCTCGAGATCATGAGCCACGGGACCTCCTTGACCGCTGAGCCACCACGCCCCTTGCAGTCGAAAGAAATCAGAAACCCCTACGGACATCGATTTGGCAGGTGAAGAGCTAAAGGAAGTATGATACTTCTGTTACTTAGGAAGCATAATAACCAGTGATTGAAAAAGCAAAGAGGATATACAAAATAGGTTAGCACAGGCAAGGAAAGTATTTCTACAGAAAAGGAATCTGTTGACATCGAATATAGGCGGCTTCGGTGGCGTAGTTGGTAGCATTCTGAGCTTCCGTGGCCAAGGTCACTGGTTCAAACCCGGCCGGAGTCGTCGGATTTTTTTAAGAGCATTTAAAATCCATCAGTATACGGTCCCATGCCATAGATGTATTGCATGAAAAAGAACCTTCCGCTAACTACACTCCTGTGAAGCTAAAATTTGTAGGTTAGGTTTAATTAATGCTCTCAAGTTTTAACGTTCGTCACCAGGCGCTGGTTGCGATGGCATCTAGTAGTAGCGAAGTTCACAGCTAGGTGTCGCGGACGGTGGCATTTGGTAGCGAACGTAGGAACTGCTTGAAATTATCTTCTGCAGTCCTTATTTGAATTAAAAACAGATAACACACACTAATACAGTCATCACAATTAACACCGGTTATCAGACAGATTCTACACACACCCAAAGTACACGGGGCTACATGACCGCGTTGTCGCAGCCCCTAAACTAAGGAAGCAACCAACATCAAATATAGATTTAGGTATTAGGAAGTCATTTTTGAAAGCCTTTGTCTGGAGCCTTTGCTCTATGGACTGTTGGAGCAGCAGAAAGAGAAGAATTGAAGTGTGTGAAATGTGGTGTTACAGGAGAATAATAAAGATCAGATATTGTGTAGATAGTGTTACAAATGAAGAGGTATTAAGACGACTCGGAGACGAGAGATATTTATGGCGACTGCTAATGAGGAGAAGAGATAGGTTGGTAGGACACATACTAAGGCACCCAGGAATAGCAAAGTTAGTTATGTAAGGAAGGATAGAGGATACGAACTGCAGGGGTAGACCAAGGTTAGAATATGTTAAACAGATTGACTCGGTAGGGTGTGGTATTTATGTAGAGATGAAACAATAAGCTCAGGACAGCGAAGCCTGGTGGGCTGCATCAAACCAGTCAAAAGACTGAAGACTCAAACAACAACAATACAACAGTGGCGTAAATACTGGCGGTGATCAGGGGGATCAACCCCCCCCCCCCCCCCCCCGAGCCAATGCGTAATTCAATGAAATGTTTATTTTGATTACAACCAATCTTCGGATTATGTAAGTTTACACTTTCGAATTCGGAAACATTTCATTTTACTCGTGTAAGCTGTTGTTAGTTACATACACTGAACACTTGCTTTCACGTTGATAGATTGCAAACAAAACCATCTTCATCAACATCATCATAATCATCATAATCATCGTCACCATCATCATTATCATCATCTTCATCACTATCACCATCATCATTTAGAGGTAAATGACCTCGCTGTTCCACCCGTTAAATCAACAATAACTCACTATCATCATCATCATCATCATCATCATCGTCATCATCACCGTCTTCACCGTAATAATCATCATCACCATCATCATCGTCAACAACACCTTCATCACCATCACCATCATCACCACCAAAGATTCCAGGTGCTGGGTTTGATTCCCGGCATTGTCAATAACTTTAATCCTGGTCTGAGGGTTGTAACAAAAATAAGAAGTTACGATTCCACCTGAGTTGTCCTAGAAGGTGTTTTCCGCTTCTACTCCAGGCAATTGCCGGGACGAGTCCTCCCAAATACTTGCCTCAAATACACTATTACTGACAGACAGATTACACACACATCAAGTGCCACATGGCCTCAATGTCGCAAAGCCCATAAATAAATTAACAGAAACCTTTGCTAATGAGAGTTTACCTGTGTATGCTCGCGGAGAAATACTCCAATAATTTTAAACGCTCCATACATTCTTGTAATAGTTTCATAACTTTTGAAATCCTAATTTTAACAGACAGGTGTAGCAAATATTGTGTCCAGAAGGGTACAGGATATTTAATCTAACGATGAGGGATAAAAATTCACGTAAGCATGACTCAGTAAATTGTACTAAAAACATCAGCTTCCCCAGAAGAAACATAATTATACCTCTGCAATGACATCTAATAATCCCCCTTGGAGTTGCCAGCGAGGCGGTAGTTCAGTAGCGGGGAAATGAATTAGCGAACGTGAGCCGGTCCAGATGCTTTCATAATAGTGGCCGTTTAGTGTTTTGACTTCCCGTTGCGCGCGCTGTCGGTAGAGCATGTAATGTATGCTCGAGGAGGGGAAGGGGGAGGCCATGTAATGCTCTTAGCAAGGCACTGACATGGAAGAGGACCGGTTCCTTCACCGGAACGTTTAACATACTACTTCGCCCCGACATCAAAAGGAACTGCCCTCTATGCATTTCTTTCAAAGCTGATGGTGTTGCTTGTTTCTTTATACTAAAGGATGGTGGTGCGTTCAAAAGCTATCATAATCCCGCTGAACAATTATAATTTAAATTTGATGTTTAGGGTTTCTTAACATCAGCGTTAACCTGTTGACCGGAACTGACATCTTGGTTACAGCTGCGACTATGGTTGTTGTTAAAAGCGTTACAAGCAAGGTTGGGGGAATATCACGTTATTTTTTAATTTAGAATACGATGAATAGAGTAAGTTTTGTCCTATTAAGTTACTAGTAACGCACTTATACGAATAATAATAATAATTATTTATTTATTTATTTATTTACCATAAATCATACTAGAACTATGGAAGGTCAAATGGAAAAGGGCAACCCATAATTATTTTATGCTTTATTGGCGCAACTTAACTTACATCTACTCTACATTTGGTTTTTACAATATTACATGTTTTGCAAATATATTTGCAGATAGCTAGAATATTAATAATAAGATTAATAGAGAATGTTTTATCTAATTAGTTATTGTTGTTTTAAGGGGCGGAACTACGAAGTCATCTGCCCGTCAATGTTAAATCTTGTTAAGTTACTAGTTAAAGTTAGACTACAATTTTCGTTAACCGGGATTAACGTTGTTACTAATTACATAAAGTAACTGGTAACTGTAACACCGTTACTTTTAACAATACCGGTAACGAAGTAACGAAAATTTTCCTTACTTTTTCAAGATGGAACAATTTGGGAATTATCCTCAATGCATGGAACGGGTAGAGAGTGAACACAAATAAATAATAAATACGTAAGTAAACAAAAAACAAATAAATAGATAAATGTATTAATAAATAAATGAATAAATAAGTAAATAACAAACTAAATATATAGATGAATCAACATGTAAATAAGAAAATAAATAAGTAAACAAAAAGTAAACTAATAGATAAATTTATAAATAACTAAACAAGTAAATATAAAATAAATAAGCAAATGAATAAATAAATAAATAAGTAAATACATAAGTAAAATAACTAAATAAATAAGTAAATAGTTGAATAAATATGTAACTAAGTAAATACTGTACATAAGTAAAAAAATTACGAGCCTTACAGTAGTCGCATATGATGTGTAACATCTGACATAGAAGACACCTCACGTGAAATAATTGTTGATACCCCGATATTTTAAACTATTATTGGCACAAATATTAATCTATTGTAAAAGGGAGTGTTTTACAGATATTGCAGTTTATAATACGGAACTCATTTCATTAGATGATTTGTAGCTTCCACCAGCACTAGCGTAAATAAAGAATACGATATGGATCAACTACACACATCAAAAAAAGTTTTGCATCACCTCGGTTCCCAGATCTCCGGCATATAGACGTTGACTGTGTATATTGTATCAAAGATACAGTCCCTTTGACTGTTCATAGATGTCACTAAAACTGCTCAAAGATGTAAACAACCATGCATGAGCAGGGCCTATTAGACGGAGGGGGTACGACAGCCGATCAGTTCCAGTCATTCCACCAGGACGAAGGTACGCTGCTCATGTTGTCTGTAGTTCTACCATGCCTAGAAGGCCAATACCGCAGTTCGATCGCGTCCGCATTGTTACTTTGTGTCAAGAAGGGCTCTCAACAAGGGAAGTTTCCAGGCGTCTCAGAGTGAACCAAAGCGATGTTGTTCGGACATGGAGGAGGTACAGAGATACAGGAACTGTCGATGACAGGCCTCGCTCAGGCCGCCCAAGGGCTACTACTGTAGTGGATGACCGCTACTTACGGATTGCCGCTCGGAGGAACCCTGACAGCAATGCCACCATGTTGAATAATGCGTTTCGTTCAGCCACAGGACGTCGTGTTTCAACTCAAACTGTGCGCAATAGGCTGCATGATGCGCAACTTCACTCCCGACGTCCATGGCGAGGTCCAGCTTTGCAACCCCGACACCATGCAGCGCGGTACAGATGGGCCCAACAACATGCTGAATGGACCCCACAGAATTGGCATCACGTTCTCTTCACCGATGAGTGTCGCATATGCCTTCAACCAGACAATCGTCGGAGACGTGTTTGGAGGCACCCTGGTCAGGCTGAACGTCTTAGACACACTGTCCAGCGAGTGCAGCAAGGTGGTGGTTCCCTGATGTTTTGGGGTGGCATTATGTGGGGCCGACGTACGCCACTGGTGGTCATGGAAGGCTCCGAAACGGCTTTACGATACCTGAATGACATCCTCCGACCCATAGTGCACCCATATCGGCAGAATATTGGAGAGGCATTTGTCTTCATGGACGACAATTCTCGACCTCATCGTGCACATCTTGTGAATGCGTTCCTTCAAGATAACGACATCGCTCGACTACAGTGGCCAGCATGTTCGCCAGACATGAACCCTATCGAACATGCCTGGGATATGTTGAAAAGGGCTGTTTATGGACGTCTTGACCCACCAACCACTCTGAGAGATTTACGCCGAATTGTCGTTGAGGAGTGGGACAATGTGGACCAACAGTGTCTTGATGAACTTGAGGATAGTATGCCACGACGAATACAGGCATGCATCAATGCAAGAGGACGTGCTACCGGGTATTAGAGGTAGTGGTGTGTACTGCAATCTGGACCACAAATGCTGAAAGTCTAGCTGTATGATGGTACAACATGCAATGTGTGGGTCTCATGAGCAATAAAACGAGCTGAAATGTTGTTTGTGTTGATCTCTATTCCCTTTGTATTTAAAGGTTCCGGAACTCTTGGAACCGAGGTGATGCAAAACTTTTTTTGATGTGTGTAGATTAATAGACGCGACACCGCTCATAACCTTAAATTCCTTATAAACAGGTCCTCTTGATTCACAGACCAACACGTAATTTCATATGGATTCTGTTAAAATGAGTCATATTGATATGGTAAATATCGTTTAAAATGATAATCTGGTAGCAAAAATATCTACCCCGTCCGGCATTCGAACCCGAGATCTCTAGATTCACAATTATAGGCGCTAACCCCATGGATATTTAGACTACGCAAATATTGTGCACAAGATGGTGACATTTACACGTTCCAATAATACTGCATTACGGAATTAAGTTTCATTTATATTTTGCTTGTTTCGATAATGTTCCTGCGTGAAATTGAGTTTAAAATGCCTTATGAATAGGCCCTCTTGTGAGTAAAGTGAATGTATCAATTTCCGACACCGCGCGCTCATTGTTTCTCTTACCACTGCCAGCTTGTCTTACCACTGCCCACTGGATCGATCGATCGAGTTGGCAGTGCATCTTATACTTCCGTTGTGAGTAAAGAGAATGTATCAATTTCCGACACCGCACGCTCATTGTTTCTCTTACCACTGCCAGCTGGGTCTTACCACTGCCCGCTGGATCGATCGATCGAGTTGGGAGTGATCTTATACTTCCGTTCGATCCACCACTGCCAGCTAGTACACTTCCATTCGATCGATCCAGCGGGCAGTGCATCTTATACTTCCGTTCGATCCACCACTGCCAGCTAGTACACTTCCGTTCGATCGATCCAGCGGGCAGTGCATCTTATACTTCCGTTCCATCCACCACTGCCAGCTCGATCGTTCCGATCCACTTCCGTCTCCAATTTTCAAAATCACTCCCACAAAACTATCCAGCAACCGAGCGGAAAGATGTTACACATCAACAAAAAAGTAAATAAGTAAATAATTAAATAAATGACTTAAAAATAAGAGCCTCCGTGGCTTAGGCGGCAGCACGCCGGCTTCCCACCGCTGGATCCGTGGTTCAAATCCCGGTCACTCCATGTGAGATCTGTGCTGGACAAAGCGGGGGCAGACAGGTTTTTCTCCGGGTACTCCGGTTTTCCCTGTCAAAATTCCATTCTAGCAACACTCTCCACTATCATTTCATTTCATCTGTCATTCATTTAATCATTGCCCCAGAAGAGTGCGTCAGGCCTCGGCAGCCGGCACAATTCATATCCTCGCCGCTAGATGGGGGCTTCATTCATTCCATTCCTGACCCGGTCGGAGACTGGAAGCAGGCTGTGGATTTTCATTTTCACTTAAAAATAACTTATTAAATAAATATATAAAATTAATAAATAAATAAAATGCCGCCCCGGAGGTTCTGGGTTCGATTCCCGGCTCTGCCACGAAATTTGAAAAGTGGTACGATGACTGGAACGGGGTCTACTCAGCCTCGGGTGGCCCAAATGAGTAGAGGGGGTTCGATTCCCCCTCAGCCATCCTCGAAGTGGTTTTCCGTAGTTTCCCACTTCGTCTTCGGGCAAATGCCGGGATGGTACCTTCTTCAAGACCACGGCCGCCTCCTTCCCTCTTCCTTGCCTATCCATCCTACCCATCTCTGACCTTCCCTCATGAGGCCCCTGTTCGCTTTGCAGGTGAGCCCGCCTGGGCGAGGTGCCAATCCCACCTCACCAGTTGTATCCCTTCCGATTCGATGTTTCCAGCTCTAGGACACTGCCCGTAGAGGCGGTAGTGGTGAGTTCCCTCGCTGAGTCCGTGGGTTCCACCAACCTTGAGGGTAAAAAAAAAAAAAAAAAAAAAAACCGAGCCTTTCAGAAGTCGCATATGATGTGTAACAGCTGACATAGAAGAAACCTCACGTGAAATTGTTGATACACCGGTATTTTACAGTATTATTGGCACAAATATTAATTTATTGTAAACGGGAGTGTTTTACAGATATTGTAGTTTATAATACGGAACTCATTTTATTAGATGATTCGTAGCTTCCACCAGCACTAGCCTAAATAAAGAATACGATATGGATCAACAAGATTAATAGACGCGACACCACTCATAACCTTATATTCCTTATAAACAGGTCCTCTTGATTCACAGACCACCACGTAATTTCATATGGATTCTGTTAAAATGAGTCATATTGACTTGATAAATATCGTTTAAAATGATAATCTGGTAGCAAAAATTTCTACCCAGCCCAGGACTCGAACACAAGATCTTTAGATTCACAGTCATACGCAATAACCCCACGGCTATTTCGACTACGCAAATATTGTGCACAAGACGGTGACTTATTTCCACGTTCCAATAATACTGCATTACGGAATTAAGTTTCATTTATATTTTGCTCGTTTCGATAATGTTCCTGAGTGACATTGAGTTTAAAATACCTTATGCCAATGCAATGCCGAGTATTTACAATGTTTGATATTAATCCATTTTACCATTTAAATACTGATACGAAGACTTCGAACATATACCATGTCATTTGTTTAAATCACTTGACACCAGAGTTCGCATGAGCGTTTTCCGTTCAGTATGTCATATACATTCCACATGGCCGAGAGTGCGTCATGGTATAAATTTTCGACACCGCGCGCTGATTGTTTCTCTTACCAGTGCCAGCTGGATCGATCGATCGAGTTGGCAGTGCGTCTTATACTTCCGTTCGATCCACCACTGCCAGCTAGGGCACACTTCCATTCGATCGATCGAGTGGGCAGTGCATACTTCCGTTGTCCACCACTGCCAGCTAGTACACTTCCATTTGATCGATCGAGCGGGCAGTGCATATTTCCGTTGTCCACCACTGCCAGCTAGTACACTTCCGTTTGATCGATCGAGCGGCCAGTGCATACTTCCGTTTGATCCACCAGCTTGATCGTTCCGATCCACTTCCGTCCCCAATTTTCAAAATCACTTCCACAAAACTATCCAGTAACCGAGCGGAAAGATGTTACACATCAATAATTAGATGAATAAATAAATAACACAACAGTTGGGAATAACATTTAAGCAAAGCCGGCCAGAGTGATTTTATTGCTGTTTAATTTGGTATTTGGAACTGCATGGCCATCAGTTCAGGTACTTGAATGCGTGTGAACTACAGGGTGGGCTATAAGTCAGTTGTCAACAATGCGTTTGGTGCAATAATACTAACAAATGAAAATACAGTGCAAATTTATTATCAATACAGCGATATAGTACATATAGGGTTCGATGAACCTAGAAAAGATGCTTGATGTGGTTTCCATGTTGTTCTAAGCAAACAGTGCTTCTTTTCAACACTTATTTACAAATTTTGTCGTAAATCTTCCAGGACTGTAGGTTCTCTAATTCTGATGGAATTCATGCCTTCAAATGCTCTACATTACGAATCTCGACGGAATAAACATAATTTTTAGCACATCCCAGGCTGAATAATCCATGGGTGTGATATCTGGGAATCGTGGAGGCTATTCAATAGTGTCCACCACTTCATTACAAGAAAATATTCTTCTATTTCTGCCAATCTATTCAATCAACGTTTTCATTTAGAAAGTCTCTCACAGTAACTCCATAATGTGGGGGGCTCCATTTTGTTGCCATATGAACTTAAAGACCTCCGGGCCGAGAGGCTTGATTCGATATGAAGTATGAACTTTTCCTTAACCGGCTGCAGATGTTTATGAAGTGGACTATTTTCCAGTTTTAACAACACTTCTTGAAGCATATCTAGGTAATTTGCAGAATTAACAGTACCGTTGAGGATTAGTTAGTTATTGTTGTTTTAAGGGGCAGAACTACGAGGTCATCTGCCCCTACCGTTGAGGATTGCTAGTGACAACTAACTTATGGCCCATCCTGTATAATAACGGGCGTTATTGTACTAATCGTGTCGTTGTAACTAGGGCTAAGATTGGGAAAGAACCAGCCTGATCTGAATTTACTTTGAGAAACGACGCATGGCCTAGGCTAGAGTATAATAATCCAGCACTCAACACTCTTCTCAACTGTCCAATAGAGCAGAGGTCCTCAAAGTGGAGTGCGCGCCCCTTAAGGGGGGCGCAGAGTGTGATAAAGGGGGACGCCGGCTCTGATTGAAATATTTATATTTTTTATTCTGTAACAAATATTGCTATCCTCATATCCATGAACCTATCATAGGCAGGAAGCACCAATGACCATTCAAGACCAATAAACTCGATTATTTGCTGTCATATTTCACAAGAACTGACCAGTAGATCCTGCCAGCAGGAATTCTGAGAAAAGGTGTCCAGTAACATTTCCCACACACCTCCCTTTCACCCCCACCCCCCAAACAACCACTAATGACAATAAACCGTTGGAAAATGTGACCACCACTTCATTACAAGAATAGATTCTTCTATTTCTGCCATTGTTGACTTGAATTCAGCCAAGCCTTTGCAGTCAGTTCAAAGACTGTGAGTGGACAGGTAAATTCTAGTGCGTGTTCAGGGAAGTGGTTATACCGATTTACAATCAACTGATACAAGAAACGCCTTTACCCATGGATAAATGGCTTATTAGCAGTTGTAAAAAGACACTCCCTCCTTCAAAAATATTCAGTCCTAATAAAGAACAAGAAAAATAAAAAAGGAGGAGGGGGGCACTAGATATTTCATGTTTCAGAAGGGGGCGCGACAGAAAAAATGAGAACCCCTGCTCTAGTGGCTGACCAACTTCAAAATAGAATCTTTTTTCATACTTCAATCATGACCGAGCCGGGTATCGAACACACATCATCCTTGGGGCAATCTATTTATGGTCACAGGTAGTTGTTACTTATGAAGAGAAATTATGAGCTTTAATGAAGACCACATACAATTTTTATTCACAACCACGGCCCACATGATGAACAAACTACAAATTGTGATTCTCACACAGCCGGTGCTGCTGACTTCTCCTCCGCTTGAACGACTGCTCCCGAGCCGTCCAGACCCGCTCCTTGTATACAAAACCCGGCTGGGCATGTTTTATATTGCGGCACCCAGTAGGCTATACATTTTAAAACCTATAAATGGTAGAGGTTGGATGTTTACTATAAAACAATTTGATTTTTCTGTATAACAGTAACTGCAAAAGTTAATAACGTATGCGTTACCTCCTAATCGTTGTATTTGCAACCCGGTCACTTTCGTGAAAATTAAGTCTAACTTAGTTATTTACAAATGCTGTATTTTTATTTTAGATTTTGGGCATCGTGATCATCAGCCTCGTGTACCTGATGTGTGTAGAGTATGTTGGAAACCTGTCCTATTGTGGTGCTTATAGTTCTACAGCAGGGGTTCTTAACCGGTGGTCCGCGAGTACTTCGGGAGTGGTCCGCGGGAGAAAAGGGTCCACCAGCACGTACATAAAGGTGGCCAATAAATGGGGATGTCGAAAACGATGTGCGTTGAACGAGAATCGTCCGAATGTATTCGCGGCGATGACTATCAGGTTTAGAATTGAAATATCTTTAAAATAAGTGTTATTGAGGAAGGGTTACAACTGATAAGGTGTATTGGGGGGAAGAGTGGTCCGTAGATGATTCAATTTCAGGCTGAGTGGTCCGCAGACTTCTACGGGTTCAGAACCACTGTTCTGCAGGAACCATGCGCACAGTTACCGACAGGTAGCTCTGCACTTGCCCATCCCTCTCCCCCAGCATACTATTGTGCGGCCCCATTGCGAATTGGTTAGCGTGCTAGGCTTTGGTCCAAAGGGTCTCGGGTTCGATTACCACCCGGGCCATCGGGAAATTTCATCTCCTGGAGTTGACTCCTCTGGCCCGGGGACTGGGTGTATGTGACGTCTTCATCATCACTTCATCATTATTGGGACGTTCAGGTCGCCCACGGGTGTTCACTGCAATCGGCCTCCCAGGAGACTACATGACAAAAAAAAAAGCATACTACTGCAATATAAAACATTTGCCACACTAAGCGGCACTGGATCAGACTAGTAATGTCCTAGGGAACACGCAACTAGAGAACATGCAACTATCGCGTGTCAGTGTTCAAAGACAGGCAAGTTTTCGGCATGATCCCCGCACCACTCTACACCCCTCTCCTACCGATGAGCTCTCAAGGTCATGAACAGAGCTAAGCGCCGGCATCTGTATTGTTGTTAAAGGACCGAACAAGCCACAATTTACAATTCAGAATATCTTTTCATTTCAGTTATATGAATATTTTAAACTAATTGCTGAACATCGTAAGAAACATTGTACGGTTTGGTAGTCGTTGTTCTTGGGGCAGCCTAAAACGGCTGTAGAAAAAATTCAAAATTAAGAGAAAAATGAATAAAACATAATTCTTTGTAAGGAAAGAATTACTTACATATTAATGATAGAGCCGACCGTATACTCTATAGCTATCTTACACAACGCATAAGCCATCATTGAATATTGCTCTGCCTCGCCCGCCCCCTGATGTTTGGATGCCGACGTCAATGCTCGCTTTCACGAGCTCTACAAGACGTAGTGTGCTATTACGTCACAGTGCTGACCACTGCCGTAGAGCTTTGGTTAGGTGCCATGTGGAGTTGGATAACTTCAGCCTTTAAATCATAGGTTGACAATTAAACTACCTTCGGGTGTGGACCATTCCTGGTGTAAATGGTTCGGCAACTCGCCAAGATTGCAGGGAATTCAGACTTGAGTCCCGAGGGTTGTCTCATTTTCAACTCTGAAGCTTCAAAGACTAAGATGTCTTTCCAAAAGTCCACACGAACGAATACTTGCAACACAAAAGACAATGCCAGAGCAGACTCAGAAGGACAATAAAAAGGAAGGAGACCTTCTGATCCTACATTACTATAAAATATATTCTTAATCACACCAAATGGTGTCAATTACATGAATAAAGAGCAACTCTTACAAGCGCTGTGACCACAATAGAGAGGAAGAATACCAATTCTTCTTCTCCAACTGGCCAGGGTAAGCTACACACGTCAACGTACGATGCCATGGGGCAAGGTTATTTTCCGACTCGGAAGACGAGTGAATTTGAACCTCACCGTCGGCACTCCTTGAAATAGTTTTCCATCGTTACCCATGTTCAACTCCAGGCAAATGCCGTGACGGTGCCTCGGCCTCTTCCTTCTAAATCTTTAACTTATTTCATTCACCTTCATTCATTTACTCATCAATTGAGGTTGGCGTCTTGAAGGGCATCCAGCTGTAAAGACTATTGCCAAGTAGAAACTCATCCTCATCCGCACAGAAACGGGAATAATAATGAGCAAAAATACATACATCAGTCAATCAAAATGCTATTGCACACACACGTTAACTAGTGGATTTCGTATCTTCATCCTTCTGTTCACCGTGACTTTGTATAACAGGGCTTGCTTAATTTGGCTGTATCTACAGATAATATTGTTTCCTTCTGCCGCACCGACCAGCGTTCAAGTGTTGGAGCGTGCATAGTCCGTGTTATTCATGCCCAAAGCCTCCTGTCAGAGCAGTTCCAAGCGTCAGACAGGTTACCACAGCAACATCTAAGCAAATCCATTGAATTCTGCCCTAGCCTATATCGGGGAGCGGGATGTAACGTTACGTTGCTGTGAGTGAGAATATAGTGTAGTGGTAAACATAACGATAACTCCAAGGGTTACGATTTAAAAATACCTTAATGACCTTAATGTTATTGTTATTCTGCTACTTCATTTAAGGTCCGCCTAGTACACGGGGCTACATGACCACAATGTCACAAAGCCCCTAGAAGAATCAACAACAACAACTCTTAGCTTATCTTTCACCTCTTGACGTACTGGCTTCTAAACCTCTTCTCATTTTTTTGGTATCTTAATCCATCGATTTAGCGAATGGCCTATGATTTCTCAAATTCTGGTTGTTATTCCTCAGCAACAGCCATTTGCTAACACATCGCTCTTCTATTTGGGAGGCAAAAGAGTAGAGGGAAGTAGTATGGATTACACTAATACATTTCCTCAGCCCTAAATTAAGGGTAAGGATATCTTGGTCATCAGCCCATGTATTAGTGTGTGTTAATAAGACATCGTTTTTAGCCTATTTTCAATTTTGAAAAAATAGGCTTATGAGATCACCTTTTGTCCGTGTGTGTGTGCGTGTGTGTGTGTGTGATTCGTGTGGTTGTCCCCCCCCCCTAATAAAATCTAAACTGCAGGAGCGATTGCAATGAAACTCGGAAATTTCATAGCACTATTCCCGGCGACCTCGACCGTGCCCTTCAAATTTTGTTAAGACTCACCAATCCAACATGGCGGCTGTGCGAAATATTTCACCAGCATTCAATATCTCCGAAACTATTACCGACATTACCCTGACATTTTCTAATGTGATAGAGGGAACTACTATAAGTTCACTTATGTAACTTTTGAAAACCTGGTAACTACAAAACCAACATGGAGGCCAAGCGAATTTGCGACTTTTAAATAGACGTTTCTCGCGATTTGACCAACCAAACGCAATGAAACTTGGTACAGTATATGTTTATATACATTGTAATGCACCGACATCTAACTTCGTTCAATTGTTCACATAATCACAAGATGGCGGATGTGCGAAATATTTCACCGGCATTCTATATCTCTGAAACTATTAGCGGTATCTCCCTAAAATTTTGTACAGAGATAAAGGGTACTACTGGAAGTCCATCTATAAGACTTTCCAAAACCGGTTAACTACAAAACGAACATGGCGGCCAAGCGAATTTGAAAATTTTAAATAGACCTTTCTCGCGATTTAATGTTCCAAGCGCACTGAAACCTGGTACAGGAAATATTTATACACATTGTAATCCACTGGTATCTAATTTAGTTCAATTGTTTACATAACCTCAAGATGGCGGTAGTGCGAATTTTAAAATTAAGTTTTTATTTCTTGTGATGTTGTCATGCGATCGAAGTGAAAGTTTGAATAATGAACCTACGCAATAATTTTCCTTTAATGGTACATGACTCTATGGCCTATACATTTAACAATCCAACATGGCGACCATCCGAAATATTTAGACGATACTGAATATCTACGAATCTATTTTAGCAATCAAACTGCATTTTTTAATGTTCATAGGGGCTATGAACTTAAGTTCACCTATAGGACTTTAAATAACCTGGTGATCACAAATCCAACATGGCGGTGACGCGAATTATAAATATTCACATGGACGCTTCTCGCAATTTAACCATCCGCGTGCAGTGAAACTTGGTACAGTAAATCCTTATACGAATGTTAATCCACTGGCATCTAATTTATTTCAATTGTTTCCATAACCTGAAGATGGCAGCGGTGCAAAATTTTAAAATCTCCTTGTTTTTTCTTGTGTCCTAATTATGCGATTGAAGTTTGAATACTACACGTTCACAATAATCTGCATGTAACAGTACATAACTCTAGGACCTACATATATAAAATCCAACATGGCGACCATCCGAAATATTAAGTAGGTTCTCAATATCTACGAATCTATTACAGCAATCAAACAGAAATTGTGTATGTTGATAGTGGCAATTAACATAAGTAGGATATATGAAAATAGGCTGTATAGTTCTTCACGGAACTACTTGTTTATTTAGGCGAAACCTAGTTTGTTCATGTGAACAGTTTTGCAAATCACACTTTTCGTGTGTCTTTATCCACAAAAGTGATGGTTTTAATGGACCTGAAAAAGCTTATTTAGACATTAAAACCTATGTTGCTTATTGGTAATTTTCGTGAACAAAGTTAAAACTTGACTGGGTCTTATATGAGGTAGTTGGTAATTGGTATCTGAAGACTCCACCATGTTACCAGACATATATAATGTTTATATTTTAAACATACACTTTCCAAGCACTGGGTATAGGTACCCAACTACAGTACAGTAGATTCCGGTATATTTTACTGAGCCAGCCTTGTGGCACAGTGGCTAGAATTCTTGGCTGCCACCCGTGAGGTCAGAGTTCGATTCCCGTCTCTGCCAAGAAATGTAATTCTCTGAGGGCTATAACTGGGTGCACTCAGCCTCGAGAGGCAAAACTGCGTTCGATTTCCACCTCAGCCATCCTGGAACTGGTTTTCCCTTGTTTCCCACTTCTACTCCAAGCAAAGGCCACGGATGCTACCTTCCCCAACCTCACCTGAGATACAAACACATAAACTACTAGACAACACAATAATACAGGTTATCAGACAATTTCAACCCCCCCCCCCCAAGGACACGGGGGCAAATGACCACGACTTCCAAGCCCCTCAAATGAAACAAAAACAAATATTTTACTGAAAATAATATCCTCTTCACAACACATTGGTCCGACACATTGTTCCACGAACCAAACCAGGAATATCAAGCAAGTATCAAAGGCAAAGATAACTTTCCCCCCATTGAATAACATTATCGCTTTGGGCACACGCTCGTGAACGTGTTGGTATCTAGATAGTCCCGTGTGAACACCGCTCCTGCCCAACAAAGGAAGCCCTCTTCATACTCTGCAAACAGGAACTGGTTTGCCTTGTGCTTGCTTTCGAGCTTCAACAGATAAAGTTGTTCTTACACATGACATTACTTCCGGTTGTACTGTGTTCTTCACCTACTCTCTTCCGGTTAATGAGACACAACTTTCAGTGTCATGGAGCATAGCATGCAATAACAGTCACCATATTGGCAATGTGTTGGTATTATACGTATTGATATCTATAGTTTACAAAATCTGTTAACGTTATGTTGTTTCTAGTTTCCGAAGTCAGTTAGGCCTACAGCCAGGCTAGATAAGGGGGCAACAAGGGGCACATGTTATTGAATTAGGATGTACTTTGCGTCATATCTTCAATACACCAAGGCCACCATTACGACAGTATTAAAGTTTCCAAGGCATTCTCAATGGACTGGGTGCGCTTACAAAGGGATGTGTAGCTTACGCGTGGCGTGAATAAAATCTGACGTAATAGTAGAAGATGTCCAGAATAAAGTAACATACGCCATATTAGGATTGTCTAGACTTGGCAGCACACATAATGTTACATTCCGATATGAGCTCAGCCAGGTGAGAATGCGGAGGGAAGGTCCAGGACGGTAAGAGATAACGAGGCTACACAAGAAATTTCTTCCAGTTCAGTGCAGGCAGTTGTAGCCGTAATTTTAGCGTGTTTATAGCCAGCTGTCATTACAAGATCTGCTTTGTAAAATTAAAAAAAAATGACGATGCTTATTAACAACTGATTTTAAACGCGCCAAAATTATATATGGCTACGTTTTGACAGTCCAAAGCCTGTACAAAGTGTGAAGGGAATCAGCCGTTGTAGTGACCTATTATTGTGAAGATGTCCGCAAACCTCCAGTAGTCTATATAAATACTTTTAGAATTTTGTCACCCCTTTTGCAGGTAACAAAAGACGTATTGTCCGAAAATCTCCAAAAATAGCTTGCGATTCCGCATCTCTCCGGTATTCTTCGAGCAGTGCAGTTGTGGTAAAGTACACAGTGGGACAACGAGAGAGCCATACGCTTACCTGTACTGCATGCAGCGGTCTTATGTGCTTCTCATGTGCAGTCTACGTAACGTCTAAGGAACGAAAAGCTTGACACTACTGTCGGCGCAGAAATTATGTGTACCCGAGTTTGGAGATAAATAGCAACACAACCAAAAGGCCTACAGAAAAACAAGTGACATCACCTTTTTCCTTGTTTATTTCTGCGTTGATTGATGATAAAGGTAGTTTTTAGGAACTTATTTTAATATCCCTTATGGCTGGTATAACGTAAAAAGTACCGTTTTTGATGCAGGGTTTGAGCGAAGTGTCGACTTTAGAGAATCACAACTCATAACTCAGTTGTGCTACAGCACCCAACTTTGGATATGTGTTAGTCAGATTTGTTTTCTGTGTATATGTGAAGTTTTAAAATTTGATCTCCAACACAAACAACGAAACAATCAATTATGTGAAAGGCTCGTATTTCGAAACTGGACTCCCGCAGAAGTTCGTTCTTGTGAGCGTGGTAATCCACATATAATAACCGTTTGCGATATGTAACTATCCGTGATTTATATAAATGGGTTTAGTTTATATGGGTTGATATTTATTATGATTTTGGTGACTGTTGTAGGCAAGCGAGGTCCGCAGAAAAGCTTGTGCTGTGTTGCCGCGTAGCTTGCTCTGACCCGCCCGAGAATTCCACCGACGGAATTCACTCTGCTTCGTCATGCAGTAAATCTTTTGGAATGAAGGCCTAGTACTGTACCTACATTTATATTAAGTAGATGAAAATACTTGTACTGCGCCACCTGTAGGCCGTTTTGTGAAATGGTGTCTGGCAGTATACCTTTTCAGTTGGTCTTTGTGTTCCGTGGATTTTAGTGGTGGAGATCATATAAATTTTAATTTGGTATACTGTACATTGATTACTATTAAGATGAATCTCGGCGATATGTACCTGCTTTGTGAAATTCATATACAAGAAAAACAGAGAAAGCCAGTCCCAGGAACATGACGTGGCAATCAATCTATAAATGAATAAATAAATAAATAAATAAATACAAATATTGATAATAATTAAGAACTACTAATTAATTCACAAGTTTCCCCATTTTCAACTCGAAGCAAATGCTGGGACGGTACCTTCTGACAGGCCACGGTCGCTTCCTTTCACATCCTTGCCCAGTTTTATTCATATTCATTCATTTCAGCTCTTCTCATTAACTCCTCTCATACGTTTGGCGTCAGGAAGGACATCCGGCCGCAAAAACCATCCGCCACATACAATTTCATCGCATCTCATCCCCGACCCCGTTGGAAACGGGAATAATAAGGGGTAGACATGCATACACTAATTAATTCACAAGTTCTTAACAAACTGAATATGAAAAAGGAAATTATATGTTATTATATTGTAGAATGTCAGTTCTTAACACAATTATTTTATTAGTGTTGAGTCAAGGAAGCAATTTAATTCAGACGAACTCTGAATATTTAACGAGTACAAAATAAAACAATAAATATAAATAAATTATATCAGACATATTTTGTCATCCTTGGATGAGTGGCCTTGAATAACGGAAGGATCGCATTCTTCGTAAGTATCAACATCCACTGTTCAACTCTGCCCTTAAGATGTGTCAAAGGAACTATTTATACACATCGGTGAGTCACTGTTTATCTTAGTATCTCTGGCATTGTCTTAATGTGTAGTTTCCAGTTTATCGCAGGATATAGTGGAGTAGTTACCTTCACAATGCCTCCTAGAACCCCGTTTACTGAGTGCGAGATTACTGTGATTTTGAGTGCTATTTGTTTCTTCAAGTTAGAGGGTGAGAAAATTGGCGATAAGCGATATCCGGTGCTCCAGCGAGTTGATGAATGTCTTGGAGTGTCCCTTTGATCGGTTATAAAGGTGAATACTGAGAATGTGAGGGATGAAAATCCAGGACCACCCAAGAGGAAAAGATTATCGGCAGGGCGACCGTCCATTCACATTGACCAATTTACAATTGTAGTTATACGTAGATCCATTCATAGTTTTTATGTAGTTATTTCCAACTATCGGAAAACTAAACTGGAGGAGTGTTTAACAGACATTCCAAAATTGTCAAATACTAAACTTGGAGAAGTCGTTGAGTACATTGGATTTCGGTTCAAAAAATTGAATAAGAAGCCAATTTTGATGGAATCCACTACCATTTATTTATTTATTTATTTATTTATTTATTTATGTTGTGAACATTACAGGAAGCCCCAATTACATTGCTCACTACTAGAATCATATAATATACAACAATATATAAATAGAAAAACAAAAGATACATAAAGAGAAGATATAGATAGAGAAACACGTTATAAATAATAATAATAAGAAGAATAAGAAAAGGAAGGTTAGGTATGAGAAGGAAATGGGCTGAATACAGTACAATATATTACAAGACATCTTGCAGTTTATCACAGGACGCTGCAAACTGATTTTCTGACATACTGAAAATATCTAAGTCAAGATGATGAACTTTATTATAGTGGGATAAAATTCTGTTAATCGGCGAGTTTTTATGGTTGTCTGTGTGAACTCTCGGAATAAAGAAAATGTTTCGGAATCTACTAGGTTTCACAGCTGGTACATATAACGTAATTCTCTCTCGAATTTTAGCGTCGTCAATTTTATTGTTTACTATTTTATAGAGAAAAAGCAGGCCCTGACAATTTCGCCTGTGAGATAGTTTTCTGGCATTGAAGGACTGTAATATAAATGTGTACGATTCGTAAGAGGGATAATAGCCAAATCTTTTGTAATATACATATTTTAAGAATTTCTTTTGGATGTTCTCTATAAGCTTATTATGTTTCAATGTGTATGGATTCCATATAACTGAAGCATATTCTAGTTGTGATCTGATGAAGGCATTAAAGAGCAATATTAAAATCCCATAGGAGAAATTAAATGAATTTCTTATTACAAATCCCATACATTTATGTGCTTTAGAGACAATTTTCTCTATATGTCTTTGAAAATTCAGATCATTGGTAAATACAATTCCCAGATCCTGAACTTCATGAATTTTTAGTAAGCTTTCCCCGTCAATGTCATAGTGAAACTTTATGTAATTTTTTCGCCTAGTAAAATTAATTTGCTTGCATTTACTGATGTTAAATGGCAATTTATTTTCTTTCGTCCATAGGTTTAGTTCATTTAAATCATTTTGAAGTTTGATACAATCGTAAGGGTCACGTATTGATTTATATAATTTTATATCGTCTGCGAATAATAAAATTTCTGAGTGTTGAACTTTATCAGAGATGTCGTTTAAAAATAATAAGAATAGTAATGGTCCTAAGTTAGATCCCTGAGGAACTCCTGAGTTGGTGGGAAATGTTTTGGATAGTTGCGTTTTATATTTCACAACTTGTGTTCTGTTCTTCAGGTATGAAATCAGCAGACGAAACAGTGGTTCAGAAAAATTATACGTTGATAGTTTAGTGATGAGTACGTCATGATCCACTTTGTCAAATGCCTTTTGAAAGTCAGTATATATTACATCTACTTGGCCTTTGTGATCTAGCTCCGTGGATACAAATTGCGTAAAATTAATAAGGTTAGTCACGGTTGACCTGTTTGGTATAAATCCATGCTGATTTGGGGAAATGATCACTTTAACATGTTGAAAAATATGACTATACAAAATACTCTCAAATATCTTAGCCGGAGATGACGATACAGCTACAGGTCTGTAATTCTTAATCTGAACTGAGTTTCCGGATTTTAGAATTGGTGTTACTTTTGTATGTTTCCATTTATCTGGAAATGTGCTGGTCTTCAGTATGAGATTGTATATTATAGTCAGTGGTTTAGTAATATGTTCCTTACAACCTTTAAAGAGGTATGGTGGTAACCCATCAGGCCCCGCTGACTTTTTTGGTTTTAGTTTCTTAATGGCGAATTCAACCATATCCTCGGTGACTTCAGATATAACCAAATAATTTTGAAAATAATGTTGCTTTACGTTATTGCTGTTTGTGTTCAAATTATAGTTGGGAATAGTTTGCGAATATACTGATTTGAAATAGTCAGCGAAACAATTGGCAATTTCCAGTGATTTACAATATTCTTTACCTTCATATTCCATCGCCAATCCTGATCCTTTACGCTCCTTTCTATTTTTTATAAAGTTCCAGAAGCTGTTGCTATCTTTTTCCATGTTCCGCTCAGTAAGAGCTACATAGTCATCATATGCTTTTTTTATGTCTATTTTAGTTTTAGATCTAAGTTGAGTATAATTATTTAAGTAATATTCGGATAAATTTTTCTTTTTTCTATATTTTTCCTTTAGCTTTAAATTTGATATTATGGACTGAGTGAACCAAACAGGATATGTGCGCTTGTAATGTTTAGTCTTTGGAACGCACTGGTCAATTATAGAGTATATTTTGTCATAAAAGATATCAACAGCTTCGTTTACATTTCTACAATTATTCATGTTATCCCAATTGCATTTTTTCACTAATTCATACAATTTTAAGAAGTCTGCCCTGAGGAAGTTATATTCATAGGTTGAACTTTCATGTGATCTGGTTATTTTCCCCTGTTTGTATATAATTTGCAATGCTGGATGATTTTCATCTAATCGGACTAAGGGGTCGGTTTCTTCCTGGATATGCAACTGGTCAATGTTACTGATTATTAAATCAAGAGTTCTCCCATTAACATTCTTAATATCGTTAAACAGCCTGGCATTCAGCAGGTGCAAACAATTCTGTAACTCTTTGGATTTGTTTGAACCCTTCAATAGATTGTAAGATTTATCAGTTACTTCCGGTAAATTAAAGTCACCAATGATACAAATATCGTAATCTTTAAATAACTGCATATTTTCTTCTATTTTCTCATAAAATGATTTGTATGCTTCTATATTGGAATTCGGCGGAAAGTATGGAACACATATATAACATTCCCTATTGTTGAATGAAACTTTAATCCATAATGATTCGGTATCCGATTCTAACATTGGCATTCTCTTCGAATGTATTGTACTTTTAACACTTATTAAAATTCCACCACCATCTTTCTTGGAACTTAAAGAAAAATCTCGGTCTTTCCTATACACAATATATCTGTCATCAAAGAGCTCAGAACTGCTTACACCCTCAAGAAGCCATGTTTCTGAAAGACAAATAATATCATAGTTATTTGACAGTGTATTTAAAAATAAAGTATTGGATTTGGTCCGTAGTCCTCTTACGTTCTGGTAGTAAATGATGGTTTCTTTTTTCTTATGAGTCATCTTCAATGTTCAGGTTAAAGTTTGCCAAGGTCCTCTTCAGTGTTGATGGAGATTACCTGAGAGTGGTCGTGTTTCCTCATGAGTATTCTGCCATTCTTTGTCCACAAGTGCTTTAGGTCCTTCGCTCGTTTCACTTCCCTTGCCTTTGCTAGAAGTTTTTTCCGCTCCCCGCAAAGGCTTTCATTTATATACACCGCACATTCAATCAGATGACGAGATGTTTGCCTTGTAAATACTGTACAGGCCTAAACTTAATTTATGAAATTATAAATAGAAAATTAAAATAAAATAAAAAGAGAAAACAAACAACACAATTTTAAAGCTGCCGTTGAAGGTCAAAAGCCCTTTTGAGAAAAGCGGATGGGAAATGTGAAAACGAAATACATTTAACTTGAACATGCTCTGTGCCAAGGCAGCGCTAAACGGGCAGTGAATGCGGCAACAGCGCACGAACTTTCCTGCGGACCTCGCATGTCAACAACAGTCACCAACCGCATAATAAATATTAATCCATTTACTAAACCCATTTATTTAGATCACAGATAGTTACATATCGCAAACGGTTATTATATGTGGATTACAACACACCCAAGAACGAACTTCTGCGGGAGCCCAGTTTCGAAATACGAGCCTTTCACATAATTGATGGTTTCGTTGTTTGTGTTGGAGATGGAATTTTGAAACTTCACATATTCACAGAAAACATATCTGACTAACACATATTCAAAGTTGGGTGCTGTAACACAACTGAGTTAAGAGTTTTGAATCTCTAAAGTCGATACTTCCCTCGAACCCCGCAAAAAAAGAAAAAGGTACTTTTTTACGTTATACCTGCCATAAGGGATATTAAAATAAGTTCCTAAAAACTACCTTTATCGTCAATCAACGCAGAAATAAACAAGGAAGAAGGTGATGTCACTTGTTTTTATGTAGACCTATTTATCTCCAAACTCGGGTGCACATAATTTCTGCGCCGACAGTAGTAACACTGAATTCTGTTAACGAACGAGATCCATCCCAATTAGAGAGAGAAATCCCTTTGTGCTCGTTCTAAATCCGACTCAGGGAGAATCAGAATTAACCGTTTAGGCGGTTTTCACACCAAAGATGCACTCTGTGCCCTGCGCGGATAAACAAAACGTTATCCGCATCCACCCCGCGTCTGCACGACTGTTATCCGCATCCACCCCACATCTGCACGACTGTTATCCGCATCCACCCCACATCTGCACGACTGTTATCCGCATCCACCCCGCATCTGTACGACTGTTATCCGCATCTGCCCCGCATCCGCACGTTTGTTATCCGAATCTACTGGCATTACTATAATATTTTGATTAGATAAAGCATAGCGCATTAAAGCAACACATTTACACATTTGAGGAGAAAGTCGTTCCTTTAGTATTTGTATGTCAAGTGCTATGTTTAAAATGAATGTTTTACAGCCAGAATTGCAACCCTTTTCAGTTCGGAGTGTTAATTATGCTTAATGACGTAATTTGAATGAGATTAGCTTAAATAATAATATCACATTTGTCATGAAAAAAACATAACGGAAAAATATGATATGTCGCTCATAAACATACGGGTCCTAGTAATGAAATTCAACAAGTTCGGATTGTAGACTATGCTTAGTGCTATCAGCAAATTTACTGGAAACATTATCCGCAGCTTATCCGCTATCCACAGAGCCATGCAAATTATATCCACATGGTATTTTTTGCGGATATCCGCGGATATCCGCATCCGCGCAGGACTTTAGCCATGGTCACAAGTGGCACGTGCGTCGTACACCCTGATGACACGAGCTTTCACATCTACATGGCATGTGTCGCTTGAATCATCTGAAATCAGCTGGTTCAGTACATTCGGGTTTAAATGATGGATCAATTATCCGACGGACTGGGGGATGTTTTTATTCTTTCTATTTATTGTATCTTTATTCTATTTTTCTATCTGTATTCTTCCAGAAGTAGACTACTAATCAACTCGCAAGTCATAAGCTCTGAAGGTATTATACTTACTGAACGATGAATTGGAAATCACGGCTCTGCCAAGAAATTCATTTGTGGAGTCAGCCTCATGAGGCAAAACTGAGAAGAGGCGGGTTCGATTCCTACCTCAGCCATTCTGGAAGTGGTTTTCCGTGGTTTCCCATTTCTACTCCAGGTAAACGCCGCCTTAAGGTCACGGCCGCTTCCTACCCAAATACTACCTCGACTGCAACTACACACACTAGTACGGTACAGACATGATAGTGACACAGGTTATCAGACAACTTCTACACATAGACGGGGCTACATTACCACGATGTTGCAAAGCCTCTAATGAATCATCAACAACTCTCGTTTGATTACATAGTCTGGTGCATGCAACCTGCGAATTGCCACTTCGGTGTGAAAACTGCCCTGAGAATGTTACATTGCAGGCTCGGCTTGTACGTAAACTGTCCCAACTACTCGAGCATGTTACATTGCATGTTCCATTAATTTATATGCGGCTTGCTTGTAACGGCAAGGAATGTGCACTATGTTAATTGCTCCAAGCACTGAGTAGGCAAAGCCCTCCTTATGTTTCCGAGTCAGCGGTTCAAGCAGTGTTTGTCTACAACTTGTTTTAGGAGGCCAGGCATTCTCTTCAATGTGAAGCAAGGCGAGAGAACCAACTTACAGCGTCACGGCGTGATAAAGACGCTTTGGATAAACCTGTTTCTAGGGCTAATCCTTCTCAGGTGGCTACCCTTCACTACAGTATAACACGTATAAAAATAAACATTTATTCCCCAGTTGAAGAGGGATTGCTCTTGTAACTGTTCAGGTCACTGAATAGGAACAATATCATGTGTGACACGCAACAACGGTTCACAATATTTAGCCCCACAGAACTCGATCAGAGGTATAATCTGGTAAACCTTTCTATTTACCGCATACAAAAACAAGTTTGTATATCTTCCATTGTACTCATAACTTCGGTAGCACATACGGTACTGTACTGTACGTTATAGGTCAAAGAATCTCATGCCGGTGAACTTGCTGCATACATAGAAAGCTCTGAGGCCAAATTTCTGTGTTGCCATATTACTAGGGCTAGGATTTTTATGTAATATCAACATGCAAAACATGTATATATTTATGCATTTTTTATAATATTAGGCCTAGGTAAAATATGTAATATTATATTAGATTTTTTAAAATATGTATT
This sequence comes from Meconema thalassinum, assembly GCA_946902985.2. Taxonomy (NCBI): domain Eukaryota; kingdom Metazoa; phylum Arthropoda; class Insecta; order Orthoptera; family Tettigoniidae; genus Meconema; species Meconema thalassinum. The sequence continues at coordinate 1,377,592,615 of OX336388.2, read as the reverse complement.
ATTAATTTAATTTTATATAAATGATATACTACACATGATCTTGCTTGAAGATTCCTCATTTTATTCATTATATTTTTGCAAAATAAAGTGTGGTAGCCTACAATAATTAAATTTACTACTGTATGTCCATATTAGAGCAAATTAAATTAAATTACATTGTTAAGTAAGTTACAAGAAAATGCGTACGAACTCAATAGTAAGTATTGTAACGGGCACTTTTTGTTTGCGGGCTGGGTGGAAATATAGCAGCCTTTCTGAACAACAGGTTGAAAAGTAGAGTCTCAGGCACTCACTGGACAACTGAAATAAACTTAAGTCCAGCTGCTGAGTCCCCCAGCAGGGTGTGACGTGAATTCTCATCCCCTTATCTCCACTAATATCTTTCCTGGAATTCTGCCATGAACCTTTGTCAGCAGCTTATAAATTGCTTGGAAATTCCGTTTCATTTACCTGAGTTTCTAGTGAACAAATATAGACATACAGACTGTTTTAAATTACGGTACATTTCACTTGCAAAAAAAAAATCGTTTTACAGTAAGAGACAGAATATGTAATTTTACATAAAAAACAAGTAGTTCCGTGAAGAACTATACAGCCTATTTTCATATATCCTACGTATGTTAATTGCCTCTATCTACATACAAAATTTCAGTTTGATTGCTGTAATAGATTCGTAGATATTGAGAACCGACTAAATGTTTCGGATGGTCGGCATGTAGGATTTTATATATTTAGGTCCTAGAGTTATGTACGGTTACATGAAGATTATTGTGTACGTGTAGCATTCAAACTTCATTCGCATGATTAGGACACAATAAGTAACAAGGAGATTTTAAAATTTCGGACAGCTGCCATCTTCTGGTTATGGAAACAATTTAAATAAATTAGATGCCAGTGGATTAACATTCGTATGAGGATTTACTTTACCAAGTTTCACTGCACTCGGATGGTTAAATTGCGAGAAACGTCCATGTGAATATTTATACTTCGCCTCGCCGCCATGTTGTATTTGTGATCACCAGGTTATTTAAAGTCCTATAGGTGAACTTAAGTTCATACCCCTATGAACATAAAAAAATCAGTTTGATTGCTATAATAGATTCGTAGATATTCAGAGCCGTCTAAATATTTCGGATGGTCGCCATGTTGGATTGTTAAATGTATAGGCCATAGAGTTATGTACCATTAAAGGACAATTATTGCGTAGGTTCATTATTAAAACTTTCACTACGATCGCATGATTACGACACAAGAAATAAAAACTTAATTTTAAAATTCGCAAAGCCGCCATCTTGAGGTTATGTAAACAATTGAACTAAATTAGATACCAGTGCATTACAATGTGTATAAACATTTCCTGTACCAGATTTCATTGCGTTTGGAACATTAAATCGCGAGAAAGGTCTATTTAAAATTATCAAATTCGCTTGGCCGCCATGTTCGTTTTGTAGTTAACCGGTTTTTGAAAGTCTTATAGATGATCTCCCAGTAGTGCCCTTTATCTCCGTACAAAATTTCAGGGTGATACCGCTAATAGTTTCAGAGATATAGAATGCCGGTGAAATATTTCGCACATCCCCCATCTTGTGGTTAAGTAAATAATTGAACGAAGTTAGATGTCGGTGCATTACAATGTGTATAAACATATACTGTACTAAGTTTTATTGCGTTTGGTTGCTTAAATCGCGAGAAACGTCTATTTAAAAGTCACAAATTCGCGTGGCCGCCATGTTGGTTTTGTAGTTACCAGTTTTTCAAAAGTCACATAGGTGAACTTCTATTAGTTTCCATTATCACCGTAAAAAATTCCAGGGTGATATCGGGAATAGTTTCGGAGATATTGAATTCTGGTGAAATATTTCTCACAGCCGCCAAGTTGGATTGGTGAGACGTAACAAAATTTGAAGGGCACGGTCGGGGTCGTCTGGAATTGTGCTATGAACTTACCGAGTTTCATTGAAATCGCTCCAGCCGTTTAGAATTTATTACGGGGACACACACACACGCACACACACACGGACAAAAGGTGATCTCATAAGCCTATTTTTTTTGAAATTGAAAATAGGCTAATAAAAGTATGTAAAACATATATCATGATAAATATGTAAGATAAAGAGAATTTGTATTTTTTAACTTAAAAAGTAAAAATAAGTAAAACAAATGCAATTATGATCAAATATGTAACAATAAAATGTGATTATATTATTTTCATTTATGAAAAAATAAGCTTATGAGATCACCTTTTATCCTTGTGTATGTGTGTGTGTGTGCGTCCGTGTGTGAGTGTGTCCCTAATAACTTCTAAATGGCTCGAGCGATTTCAATGAAACTCGGTAAGGTCATAGTACTATTTTGGACAACCCCGACCGTGCCCTTCTACTGATATTACGTCTCACCAAATCAACATGGCGGCTGTGCGAAAAGACAAATGCGTGTGAAAGTTTTCATTCTAAGCTGAACGGTATGTTTTATTACTCACATCATTATCATCATATATATTATTTCATTAGTATAGATCCCTCCTGCGGCGCTCACAAGCGACTGATCGTGAAAAAATGAGCATTCAAATGAAAGAGAATATACATTACCAGGGACGCATTGCACTCTAATTTCATAAATATCTATAATTTCTTTTAAAAATGACTTTAAAAAACTGTACGAAGTGTGCGATTGGCAGATACTGTTGCTGCTCGAAGATACGCTTAGAAACTAGCCTAAATCAACGGAATGAGTACTCAAATTGTATAATTTTATAAATATTGAATAACCGGTGAGTGTTAATATGATCCAATTTTCAGTGATTGACTTCCTAAGTTAGGGAACGTAGAACTTTGAATTCTAACTGAAATGTAGATAGTGTTCTGTAATCATTTGCTTGAAATAAAAACATAACAACCTTTCTCCTTAAGTCTCTCATTATAGTCTATGAACATGCGAGATTTCTCGCTCGGGTTCGCTAGTCATATATATTATTTCAGTAGTATAGATCCCTCCTGCGGCACTCACAAGCGACCGATCGTGACAATGAACATTTAAATGAAAGAGAATAGACATTAGCAGTAACGAATTGCACTCTAATTCCATTAGTACCAATAATTTCTATAAAAAAATTACTTTAAAAATGTACGAAGTGTGCGATTTGCAGATTCTGTTGATGTATGAAAATACGCTCCATAATATCTGTCCACTTCACATTTTGGTCGCTATGACCAAGGATCATGTAATATAAGGCTGTGACGCCCGTTTCAAGTCATTTTAACATTATGAGGTCTTTCCTTTATCATTTTGCATGGATTTCAGAAACAATAATTCAAAGGAATGAGTACTCAAATCGTATAATTTCATAAATATCGAATAACCGGTGAGTATTACAGCACACTCGGCACACATACGACATTATCAGTGACAAATTGCATTCTAATTTCTTAAATATCAAGTTTTGTAAGAAGTATTCGATTTGCAATACCTATTGGGGAAAGTGTGGTTTATGAACATGCGAGATTTCTCGCACGGGTCCGCCAGTCCAAACATATTTCTATTCTTAGAAGCCGTCAGTGATGCACAAACCACCGCGTATGTCAAAATAAATAAATAGTGTCAATTCCAGAAACATCAGACGAAACAAAAATGCACTGGACAAGGAGGAATTTCTGCAAAATAAAATGATCCAATTTCGACAGGGTAAAATAAGCCATGGCATATAAATATCTGCTTTCAATTTTAAAATGTTAAATTGTAATTCAATCCGGGTACTCCGGTTTTCCCTGTCAAAATTTCATTCCAGCAACACTCTCCAGTATCATTTCATTTCATTTGTCATTCGTTTGATCATTGCCCCTGAGAAGTGCGTCAGGCCTCGGCAGCCTGCACAGTCCATATCCTCGCCGCTAGATGGGGGTTTCATTCATTCCATTCCTGACCTGGTCGGAGACTGGAAGCAGGCTGTGGATTTTTTTTTCACACACACACTCAATTACACGGGCTACATGACCACGAATTCGCAAAACCCATAATAGTACATTATGCAACGAGCCTATAATGGCTATAATTAAGACACGAGTATTTTTATAAAACGAGCGTATGCGAGTTTTATAATTTCCATACGTGTCTTAATTACCATTATAGGCGAGTTGCATACGACTGTTTATGTTCGACGATAATTACAACTTTATTATATGTTTTAACATAAATATTCATAAATATCTGTTGACAGTCAGCCACTTAAATTTTGTGATCAGAGAGCGAGCGCTGTGTGTGATATCTCTGACATTCAAGATCTCTGAACGACCGACGCATGCGCTCTGTGTTCTTGCAATGCCATATGCAGGCCATCTGTTTACATCTGCCGTCCCTCAGTAATATTGTCACCGTTGTCGTTTGAAGGCAATGCGCTGTGTAGAAATTAGGGTTGGTGATATTAAGGTACAGTGCTATTTCTTGTCTCATATTCGCCAGTTTATTTACGCGAACATAATATGGACGGTGCGTATTCCATGTCGGTAATTGATTATAGTTCGATGTTGTGTTTATGTCCGACATGTTGGATTTTGAGCGCATGCGCGAAGGTATCGTTACCTAATTGGTCAATGAACGAGCTCTGATTGGCTGGAGAAACTGTATCGTAATGAAAAACAGTGTTATAATGACCATCATTATGATACAGTTTTCTGACACATAATAGTGAGGGTCGAACATAAATGAATTAACAACAATAGCCTTAGTCTTCCACATGCTCATTTAGATAAAAAAATGTAGTACAGTTCCCTTATTTGAAGAAATGCTTCAACACTTTCCTTCATATGAAGAATTCATTGACCTATTTAAAGGTAATTTAAACACTATCCCCTTGTAGAGATAATTTGACGATCGACATATTATTCATTGCTCATATCGGCCTCGTAACATCTAAAGAATCAGTTAATAACACGATAGAGTAACATAAAACATGACATGGTGTATAATTATCAATCAGATTGATTGGTTCATTAGCAACACAGACACACAATGGATAATTACGTTGATCCCACTATACCGGTTCTTAATAACACGACCGGTAAGCAAACAGATAGCCTTGCATAACCCTGTCTTCAACAGCTAGACGGCCTTGCTTCCCTTCCACTTGCTACTACTCGTTCTGAAAACAGCACATGTTTTTTGAATAGATGATACCATGGTGCTAGAATAGCATACATCTGTTATAACGTCTCTGACGGAAGATTCGACGCCTCTATACGTGTTACTTTAAAATAAATAAAAAATAAATGAATAGCATAATTAATAACTTAATAAATAAATAAATAAATAAATAATAAATAAATAAACAGGTCAATTTAATCAAATCAAATACAAAACTAAACAAAACAAATGCGCTCAAATCAAATCAAATCAAATCAAATCAAATCAAATCAAATCAAATTACACCACACTACATCACATCACATCACATCACGCCACACCACATCAAATTATTCATTCACACGGACCCGATTGACGCCTTTCGAATGGGGCTCTATGAAAAGTGGGTACACTCATTCACCATTTTGGTTCTTTCGTAAGCATGAGACACCATGCGGCATAGGCGTGAGCGTTAAATCACGCAGTACGACCACATGGGAAGGTGCAGCAAGTCCGCAGATCATTGGTTCGAATTCCGATAACCTCATTTCAAGTCCCCGGGGCACCTACCCAATTCCTGACTCTATCAGATAAGTTCAACACACAACCTCGCCTACGTTCCAACTCTCAGATCAGAATGAAATTTCTAGGCAGGACCATTGGATCCGAGGTCTCAATTCACTCATCGAGACCGCAGAAGGCCAATATGTCATCTATTCGACGGCTACGTAGCTCAGCGGTAACGTTCTCGCCTGCTGTTCCCAAGTTTGCAGGATCAAATCCTGGCGCAGTCAGTTTGGCATTTGAGGGTGCGCAAATACAAGGAAGCTGTGTCAGTAGATTTACTGGCACCATTCTGTAAAGGATTTCTTGAGGAAGGTTTCTGGGGAAATAACATTCATTTATGACCAAAGGAAGCCGAGCAGTAACGAATTCAGTGAATCGAGTCGACGATAAGTCGACGTCCATGCGTCTTTTAATCTTACGCTGGTTAAACCGTTAAAAATATCTACGTATACACTATGAGTGTGGGAATTGTTCAGCATGAAAAGTTCTACAAAAAAGTCTGGGACAGCATATCTCTATCGTTAATACATATTGAACCCTTAATAAGCTACGCATATTAATGATTCTAATTATTCATTTCATTATATTCTGATTTTACTGCCAGAATCATACAGGAAGGCCAGACTGGATTGCGAAATGTCAAGCTTATGTGGAGACAGTACGTTTGAACGTGCCCAGTCCTGAAACAAAGGAGTGACGAGATCGGAATGTTTGACAGACACTTTATCAGACAAAGGTGTGTTGGGGTCCTAACTCATTTCAGACCGTAATTTCTTTGTCACCCTAGCGTTACGAGTAAGATAGTTGCTGGATGAGAGAGATGAGAGGAACTTTCAACCAATCATAGGACAGAGGCTTCTGTTCTAAACTGCGATATTGACGTCATGAACTACCAATCAGAGAGGGTCACCAATTTTAGCGCCAAGGGAGCGTCTGACGCCGGCTTGAAGTTGGAAGCGGGAAAGATTGGATTAACGAAATCTATGATCGATTCCAGAGCACGATAGCCCCTTTGTGACCTGTATAATTTTTCAAACTGTTTGATACCTGTTGCATGCCAATAGTCGCATTATTATAGAAGTTAGTGATAGATTTCCCTCTCCCTCCGTCTTTTTGCCATATTCACATAAATACTGTCGTCTGAGTGACGAGGAGGTTGATTCTTGGTGACACCGTGAGGTGATCACTTATTCTTTTCCATACCGTGAAGATATACTGTGTTAAATTTATCAGAGATAGGGTCATTATTGAAAACATTATAATAAAGTTGTGTGCGCACAGCTGAGTGTGAAATTTGTGTATCGGTAAGATTTTAGTAGTCTCCCACGACTACAACTATTAGGGAAAGTCTACGTTTAATTTTGCACTAGACAAATGGTGAATAAAGTAAATATTGGCAAAATTTAGATAGAAAATTACGTGTGACTATAAATAACATTTTTATTTTTATTTTTATTCAACGTCAAGATGGAACTCCAGACCCAGAGGAAGACATCGAACCAACGTTTCTACGGCTCCATGTGGTCTGAGATGAGCTAAACACTTTGGAGAGAGAATGTCAGGCGATGTTCGATGAGACGACGCAGAAAGAGGAATGAGTACTAAATAATTTAATTATTTGACAAACTGGTTATGGTTTTGTGGGAACATATTATTTTGTGTAAATATTTTATTTTATTTTTGTCTTCGTGTTTTATTGTAGTTGGTTTGTGGTACTGACACACTTTAGTTTAGTTCATGAGCAACGTGGCATGTATTCTATCTGTATTGAAGATTTTTTTTTTGTTGATGTCAAGTACACGGGGCAAGCGTACTCGAGTGCGTATCGCTACCGTAAAATGCGCGGCTAAGCGACGCAAATTGGGAACCGATATCATAACAGAAGCGAAACTGAATGAACTAGAGTAGATAATAGAATTGGTGGGAAATCTTTTTATTGTATAGATTTTTATTGTTACACAGGCTTGTGTGTTAATTGCCGTTTGTTGCATTTTTGTTAAGTGAGGGGTCATATGCCCAATGACTTTATTTGTTGATGAAGTTTCCCTTTTAGTGTCTTGGTACACAAAATCTATGATATTTGATTGGAGTGTCGGCCCGTGGTAGATTTGTGTTGTGTTCTGCCCTAAATGCTTTGTTGAGTCTGCAAATATGTGTTTTATGGGATAGGAGTTTTCGGGAACCCTGGTTTTTGTCTGAAGCTTTGGCCAGGTTAAGCATTTAATCCTTGCGAGGAAAATGTTGGAATCCCCTTCTACGATGTTCTTGCAATTCTTTGGAATTGACAAGAAGTGTGTGAATTTATGTGTCGCGATTAACAGGTGGCGGAACGGGACTGTCTAGTCTCTTGTTATAAATAGCATGACTCAAAGCTTCGACAAGGAGGGCTGGTTTTGAACACAGACGCTAATGAGTGGTAAGTGAAGGTATTTCTACGCGGCGCACTCCATCAGATAAGGAGCAAGCTGTGCTCATTAGTATTCACGGACCAGGTCTCCGTTCTTCGTAAATGTTTATCTTATATTAAAATAAAGCCTGTTTAATGATAAAAGAATTGTAATCGGTAAATGGGTGCTGTTCGCGTTTTGATTGATCGAGTCCCAGCGTGTTAGCTTATCCATGCTTTTATTTCATGTAAATATCATCGGGTTTTAGGCATCTTATTTCTTGTTTAATTATTGTCATGTTCATTGACCTCGGGTGGTCTCGATGTTCGGTCACGTTGTTGTCATGTATGTGTTGAGCAATTTGAGCCATTGGGCAAGCTTCTGTTTTGCTGGGAGTTTCCTGACTCACTGCGATCTCGATGGAGATCAATTAGTTTATAAATTTTAAATGGTTGCGTGTGTCAGTAAAATTTTAATTGTTGGTAAGTTATTCTACGAGTGTGTCCCATAAAGCCATAATAATGGTTTGCAGTATGGGGGTTTGCAAGCATATTGGCTGTTCCATCTGTGAGCAAATCTCCATCAAAAGTACTTATTACTTCTCTAGCGTAGTTATACGCGTGCATACATATTAATCAGACAAGTGGAATTTTGATCCACAATTTTAATTCTTTGGAGTGGACCTTTCTAGGCCACTCAGATCTGTGTAAATTCTTGTACAGTGGGAGTAAAGTTCAGGGTGGACTTTGTTTATGTTATATTTTTTTATGTTTTGTTGTTTTTATTCAGTTATTAAATGGTGGTAATTTTATTTGTTTTTCACTCATTTCTAGTTTGTAGTTTTGCATATGGTCCTTGTATGTGTAAGCAGCCGTCTGGTATTTGAGCTCTAGTGAAAGCATACCCGGACTGAACGCCCCCCGAAGTTTGATTCTCGTATATACGACGCTGTTATATACAAGGGCACATAGGCAACGCTGGCATTACCCAACGTGGGGCATTTCACTGTTTTAGGCTTTTCTAGCGCATTTTTTTGATAAACTGACACGCCACAAGTGGAGGCAGAATGTGACAGTATTTGAATCACCGAATGTGATAATTTTAAGTAACGTAGTTATGGCGAAGGTATTACCGCCAAGTGAGTGAATTATACAGTAAAATCAGGAGTTGCAATATAAAATACAGTACACGTTTTTGTTTCTTGCATTAATTGTAAAGATAATATCGTGAGACTGGGCGCCCATGTTATTGATAAAAATTAGCTTTGCATAGAAAGACAACTCCATGAATGTAATAGGAAGGCGTGTAGCTTTTCCAAGGCAATTAATACTTGATTAATTAGTCTGTTCTTGTAGCGTTTTGTAAGGCTAGCATTTAATAACTGAATGTGTGGGTTAAGTTTTAAATTATGTAAAATGAAGGATACTCAGGGATGCTATTGGATTAATGGGATTGTGTTTATAAATTTAAACGAACTGAGTATGTGTAAATTGATATAAATGTGTGTTAATATGTATGCACGTATCGGAGAACATCGCCAATTGGCATTTTCTCTATTTTCTCAAGTGTATTGTGGTGATGGCTTCTTTAGACGAAATAAGACAGGTTGTAGAGAGCGCTGCGGCACGCACTCAGCAGCAAATGGTGTTGTTACGGCAGGAGATGACAGCGGAATTAATAGCACAGAGTGAAACATTTAAGGCACAAATAGACAGTAGCAGGGCTGAACAATCAGCGGAATTAATAGCACAGAGTGAAACATTTAAGGCACAAATAGACAGTAGTAGGGTTGAACAGTCAGCGGTGATCAAAGCCCAAATTAATGAATCTATTGGCACACAATTAGCGCTTCAAAATGAATCTATTAATACACAATTAGCGCTTCAAAATGACAGTATTAATACACAATTAGCTCTACAAAATGATAATATTAGTTCTCAATTGACACAACAAAGTGAATCAATAAACTCTCAAATAGACGCGCAAAACAGTCGTAACACTGAGCAACTCGATAATGTAGTGGTTGAAATGAAAGAACATACAAGGAAACAGCTTATACTACTCGCCTTAGATGTAAGTAAGAACAATGAGAAGCAGGTTAAACAGATAAAACAACTTGAGGATCAGTTTAACGCTAAACTTAATAACTTAGACGATACAGTTCTGGCAAAATTGGCACAGATTGAATTGGCATGCACAACTAAAAATAGCGAAATTATAACTGCACAGGACAGGTTACAAAACAGATTTAATAAAGTGGAGAAAATAACCGTAGTTATACAGGAACAGATAAAGGCGGTAGATGAAAACGTGACCGGCCTTATAAAAGACATAGACCGTCTCGAAAACCAATCAACAGATCGCTGGAAAAATGCAGAAGTAGACCGGGAGGGATTAAAAGCCACTATTGAAGAAAACAATGTACGCATGGAGAATCGCTTGGAACGGATCGAAGTGAGCCAGGACACTAATAATCTGAAGATAGAAAACGTTAGAAAGGATTGGCAAAAATTATGTAAGGACTCCAAGGAAGAAAGGTTGGCGGTAATTAAGAAGCTGGGGGAGAACCACACACGGATACAGATGTTAGAAGATGAGATAAAAGCAAAATTTAAAGAACAAGGTGACAGGCTGATAAAAGCAGAATTATTTTCTATGGAACATAATGCAGGGTCATTAGGCGAGAAGGGGAGAGATGGAGACAGAGATAGCCCGCGGGCGACTCATTCAACTGGTAGTCAGGTTGACACGGAAAGTCCACTTGCTCGGAACACGGAAGAATTTCGTAATCACATAGGGAGAAGTTCTACACCCCATGACGGTAATCAGCACCCTCAACTTGTACAAATCATCCGTTCTAATGAATTCAAACCGGCTAAGTTTATGGAAAATTCTGGAGTCACACCCAAGGCATTCTTGCGGGAAGTCGAACATTATTATAATGATAATGATATAGCTCCCGCCCGGCAACTGCGCATGATGGAATTTTTTTTTACTGGAAATGTTTTAACGTGGTACTTGAGCTTCAAATACACGTTTGAAAGCGTAGATGCATTCAAGCATGCTTTCCTTCGAAAATATTGGTCGTCTTCATATCAACAGGGGTTAAGAATGGAATTGTACTCCAGAAAGTACCAATCTACTCAGCAAACTAAGTATTCAGATTTTTTTTCATCACAGCTCCTTAAATTTAAAGATCTGGATAATCCTTTAAGTGAGGCCGAGCTAGTCATGACTATCGGACGGCAGCTTCCCGTTAACGTTCAGCAGGTATTGGTCGCAGCTAACGTTTCAGACGCGGTACACGCTGAACAGATCCTGCGCCAGATAGATGAAACCACGTCCCACTTACACAATAGAGTTGGAAGACAGGTCGAAATGGTAAATACAACCGAGGTGATTAAGCCGAGCCAGATAAACACAAGATCCCAGGCTACCAATACAAATACAAACATTTCAACACCCGTGAGAGGTCAGGATGATGTCGAGAAAAGACAGCGCCAACATTACGATAACAACCGTAATAACAACAGACAGTTCCAAGGACAGAATAGATTCCAACAACGAGGGTTTCAACAATGGAGGGACAATCGGAGACAAGATGTACCATACAGGAGATGGGGAGATCGGAATGAAAATCAGAGATGGCAAGACCGCAGATTTCAGAATCGTGAGGACTCTAGAAGCTACCGAGACGACTGGAACGATAGGCATTCTCAATCGCAGAAATACTTAGAGGAAGTTCATGTAAACGAGGGAAATGAACAAGGACGTTGGAAACAGGCAATTGACAAGCGGAAAAATCCCGACACCTACAATGAGGAAGGAAGAACAAATCAAGGGTTTGAAGCCATGCACATAGAGACGCAGAGATACTTGGATCAGCTCCATGGAGAACAAGCACATAGCGAAGCCAGCAAGGAAGACGAACAAAGATTAGCGGCACAGGGCATTAGAGAACGCAGCCCGGTGGGGAAGAGAAACACCGGTGCGATCCGAAAAACTGGTCACTACTAAAGGAAGAAGATGGCAACACGCGGGAGAGAGGAAGAGGATGGCAGCATGGAGGAGTAAAAACCGTTCAGCATAGTGAGGAATCTTGGAAGTAATGCAGCGATTTAAATACGTGATCGTCCAACATCATGCAAGTAAAGGGGGGGGGCAAGCAGAAGCCAGCACGACATCGAGGAAGTGATTAGCGTCAGGCCTGTTAACATCTTGAAGCAAGCAGAGTTGACAGGTATGTCGACAGACGAGAAACAGAGAGGGGAATAGTCTTTAAGCAACAAATAGCCCCAGGCGAAGCGCTGGGCAAGTGAGCAGCAGACTGGTATTGTCCTAATGACTGGGCGAGAATGTAAACATTGGAACGAGGAAAACACTTGTCAACTAGCAGAGGCGGACTGACTGAGAACTTTGAAGGGAGGCTAACCCAGTATCTGCACCATGTGACTTAGGGAAGAAAAATCGACTTTATCCCTAAGTTCGATTTTTTCCAACTAAGGGAGTTGTGAACCCTTAATAAGCTACGCATATTAATGATTCTAATTATTCATTTCATTATATTCTGATTTTACTGCCAGAATCATACAGGAAGGCCAGACTGGATTGCGAAATGTCAAGCTTATGTGGAGACAGTACGTTTGAACGTGCCCAGTCCTGAAACAAAGGAGTGACGAGATCGGAATGTTTGACAGACACTTTATCAGACAAAGGTGTGTTGGGGTCCTGACTCATTTCAGACCGTAATTTCTTTGTCACCCTAGCGTTACGAGTAAGATAGTTGCTGGATGAGAGAGATGAGAGGAACTTTCAACCAATCATAGGACAGAGGCTTCTGTTCTAAACTGCGATATTGACGTCATGAACTACCAATCAGAGAGGGTCACCAATTTTAGCGCCAAGGGAGCGTCTGACGCCGGCTTGAAGTTGAAAGCGGGAAAGATTGGATTAACGAAATCTATGATCGATTCCAGAGCACGATAGCCCCTTTGTGACCTGTATAATTTTTCAAACTGTTTGATACCTGTTGCATGCCAATAGTCGCATTATTATAGAAGTTAGTGATAGATTTCCCTCTCCCTCCGTCTTTTTGCCATATTCACATAAATACTGTCGTCTGAGTGACGAGGAGGTTGATTCTTGGTGACACCGTGAGGTGATCACTTATTCTTTTCCATACCGTGAAGATATACTGTGTTAAATTTATCAGAGATAGGGTCATTATTGAAAACATTATAATAAAGTTGTGTGCGCACAGCTGAGTGTGAAATTTGTGTATCGGTAAGATTTTAGTAGTCTCCCACGACTACAACTATTAGGGAAAGTCTACGTTTAATTTTGCACTAGACAAATGGTGAATAAAGTAACTATTGGCAAAATTTAGATAGAAAATTACGTGTGACTATAAATAACATTTTATTTTTTTTATTTTTATTCAACGTCAAGATGGAACTCCAGACCCAGAGGAAGACATCGAACCAACGTTTCTACGGCTCCATGTGGTCTGAGATGAGATAAACACTTTGGAGAGAGAATGTCAGGCGATGTTCGATGAGACGACGCAGAAAGAGGAATGAGTACTAAATAATTTAATTATTTGACAAACTGGTTATGGTTTTGTGGGAACATATTATTTTGTGTAAATATTTTATTTTATTTTTGTCTTCGTGTTTTATTGTAGTTGGTTTGTGGTACTGACAACTTTAGTTTAGTTCATGAGCAACGTGGCATGTATTCTATCTGTATTGAAGATTATTTTTTTTTGTTGATGTCAAGTACACGGGGCAAGCGTACTCGAGTGCGTATCGCTACCGTAAAATGCGCGGCTAAGCGACGCAAATTGGGAACCGATATCATAACAGAAGCGAAACTGAATGAACTAGAGTAGATAATAGAATTGGTGGGAAATCTTTTTATTGTATAGATTTTTATTGTTACACAGGCTTGTGTGTTAATTGCCGTTTGTTGCATTTTTGTTAAGTGAGGGGTCATATGCCCAATGACTTTATTTGTTGATGAAGTTTCCCTTTTAGTGTCTTGGTACACAAAATCTATGATATTTGATTGGAGTGTCGGCCCGTGGTAGATTTGTGTTGTGTTCTGCCCTAAATGCTTTGTTGAGTCTGCAAATATGTGTTTTATGGGATAGGAGTTTTCGGGAACCCTGGTTTTTGTCTGAAGCTTTGGCCAGGTTAAGCATTTAATCCTTGCGAGGAAAATGTTGGAATCCCCTTCTACGATGTTCTTGCAATTCTTTGAAATTGACAATAAGTGTGTGAATTTATGTGTCGCGATTAACAGGTGGCTGAACGGGACTGTCTAGTCTCTTGTTATAAATAGCATGACTCAAAGCTTCGACAAGGAGGGCTGGTTTTGAACACAGACGCTAATGAGTGGTAAGTGAAGGTATTTCTACGCGGCGCACTCCATCAGATAAGGAGCAAGCTGTGCTCATTAGTATTCACGGACCAGGTCTCCGTTCTTCGTAAATGTTTATCTTATATTAAAATAAAGCCTGTTTAATGATAAAAGAATTGTAATCGGTAAATGGGTGCTGTTCGCGTTTTGATTGATCGAGTCCCAGCGTGTTAGCTTATCCATGCTTTTATTTCATGTAAATATCATCGGGTTTTAGGCATCTTATTTCTTGTTTAATTATTGTCATGTTCATTGACCTCGGGTGGTCTCGATGTTCGGTCACGTTGTTGTCATGTATGTGTTAAGCAATTTGAGCCATTGGGCAAGCTTCTGTTTTGCTGGGAGTTTCCTGACTCACTGCGATCTCGATGGAGATCAATTAGTTTATAAATTTTAAATGGTTGCGTGTGTCAGTAAAATTTTAATTGTTGGTAAGTTATTCTACGAGTGTGTCCCATAAAGCCATAATAATGGTTTGCAGTATGGGGGTTTGCAAGCATATTGGCTGTTCCATCTGTGAACAAATCTCCATCAAAAGTACTTATTACTTCTCTAGCGTAGTTATACGCGTGCATACATATAAATCAGACAAGTGGAATTTTGATCCACAATTTTAATTCTTTGGAGTGGACCTTTCTAGGCCACTCAGATCTGTGTAAATTCTTGTACAGTGGGAGTAAAGTTCAGGGTGGACTTTGTTTATGTTATATTTTTTTATGTTTTGTTGTTTTTATTCAGTTATTAAATGGTGGTAATTTTATTTGTTTTTCACTCATTTCTAGTTTGTAGTTTTGCATATGGCCCTTGTATGTGTAAGCAGCCGTCTGGTATTTGAGCTCTAGTGAAAGCATACCCGGACTGAACGCCCCCCGAAGTTTGATTCTCGTATATACGACGCTGTTATATACAAGGGCACAATATATCGCCCACTATTACGTGTTTTTAAGTTTTCATTTCTTCCAACAATCTCCATTCAGTGGAAATTTAAATTACTATCTATGGAGCGAACCTATCACCACAGCTTCGGCCAGCATCTAACTGTTGAGTCATGTCGAGTTAAGACTTCAGAGAAGAGTACAGTACATGTGCTTGGAGTTTCGCTGTTCACCTCGGCTTTTCTGAATTGCGTCTGGGATCTGCCGTCCGTGCGCCTTTTAAGTTTACGCTGGGTAAACCGTTAAAGAGACTGGGCGAAGCCGTGACATGTTGCTAGTTTGAAATAAAAGTCTGTGTAATAAGAAAAAAAGTTTACATGCATTATGCTGCATTAACGAATTTTAAACTTACGTACAAAAATTTCAGTTTCTCTCCTCGTTCTCTGTTTCCACATGTATTCCAATGTGCATTGTCGCGCCTTCTTCACAAGAGAACGTTGTATGATCTCCCTTGCATCCTGCATTAACTCCATGAGTTTTGGAACATTCTTGGAAGCTGCAAATTCCTGAAGGCCACTCACTTCAGATAGTGTGCTTCTAAAAAGAAAGTGCTTATTAGCCTACTTTTCACATTTTGCAAAAATGAGGAAAAAGTAGACTTTTGAGATCGATCCGGGAAAATGTGTGTCTGTCTATCTGTCCGTCTGTCTGTCTGTCCTGTCTGTCTGTCTGTCTGTCCGTCTGTCTAGCTGTGTGTGTATCCCCCCCTATCAACTCCTAAACGGCTATCCAAACAAAATTTGGTATGAGTAAAGATCTATACCTGAATATCTCACGGCCATATTTTAAATTGTCGTCAGTGCTACCAACTGCTGAAAAATCGCAATTGTAATTTGAGCTCTATGTTGGATATCTCAGAAGTTATGCAAGCGAACTATTCCAAAATTGGCACACAAATTGACAATATCATTCCACATTAATTTTTAGAAGACCATACGTGCCAGTATTGCCTAGATGATTCTAAGCCTGCCGATAGGTCCAATTTCTAAATGCATGTAACTTCTATACTATCGATTGGATTTTAACCCGATTTCGTATGTACTATTTGTGCTACAGCAGATATGACTGTGCGTATTCTAATGAGCCACCAGGGCTGCCAACTGTTAATAAATACTCTCACTATGTTTTTACCCTAATGTCAATATATCAGAAAGTATGCAAGCCAACAGCTCTAAACTTTGCACACGTATAGTACCTGATATTCTACCTCAGTTCGGTGTAACTTATATACATCAGTCCTGCCAACATGATTCTAAGCCTGCTGATAAGTCCAGTTTTAGATGCATATAACTTCTATAATAACAAATGGATTTCAACCAAATTTCGTATGTGCTTTGTGTACCATAACAGTTATGACTATGCATATTCGTAAGAAAATGCAGGGCTCCCAACTGTTAATAAATGCTCTCTCTATTTGTTTAATCCTAATATCAATATATCAGAAAGTATGCAAGTCATCATCTCTAAACTTTGCACACGTATAGTACCTTACATTCTAGATTAATTTGGAGTAACTAATACACCTCAGTGCTGCCAACATGATTCTAAGCTTTCAGATAGCTTCAATTTTTCATTACATATAACTTCTATACTAACAAATGGATTTTATCCAAAATTGGGACTATAATAGATCGTAATATTTCAGATTAATTCTGAGCATCACATACATGCCATGGTTACCAACATGATTTTACGCGCACTGATAAATCCAATATCAAACAGCATGTAACGTCCGTACTATCCATTAGACTTCAGCCAAATTTTGTAGATGCATTCTATACCTTAAGAGATGGAACTAAGTCAGACTATTCGGAGTCACCAGGGCTGCCTACTGTAGTAATTTACTCTATTACTCTAGTATTTGATTTCGTTATTATTCTAGATAGGTCTATATAGATTGCATCAATCTGAAATTTTAAGAAAAGTAGGCTCTTTAGTTCGTCACGGAACTACTTGTTTTTCGTTGACTTCGTCATATTTTTTTTTCCTTTTCCACGTTAGGCAGTGTTTGGGTTAAGAGTATCATTTTACAGAGGAAATACGTCCATTCCAAATTATTTATTCCGTTTTTACAGGTTCCCGGTATTGTTGTTGATTGTTTAGGGGCCTTGCGACATCGTGGTCATGTAGACCCGTGTACTTGGTTGTGTATTTATATATATATTCATTTATTTATTTGTTTATTTATTTATTTATTTATGGTACACAATAGGACTCAGTGTGCGCCCCAATAACAGTGCACCTACACATTAAAATACATTTCCAGGCATTTCTCACAGGTCGACATGGGTTCTGGAGTTTGGAAAGTAAATGGCATTCCTTACTAATTTGGCACCACTAAACATGAAAATTATATTAGTTTTTTTTCCATCACCCTCAGGTTTCTCTGCGCAGCTACCCCTCCTCCCAACCTACTCTGGGCTATTTGTTGGGTAATTTGTTTCAATGTGGCCACATTGCTTGTTTAGGGTAGTGAAGTAGAATGACCTTCAAAGCTGACGGTCCGTTATCGCCACATAAATCAACAATTTCAGTGAGGCGAGAGGCAGAAGAAGGTGCTTAAGCGCTTTGTTGTGAGTGGTGTCATTTCATCAAAGCAGTGTTCAAATGTCGGGAAGGCAGTGTATGAACGGCTCAAATATACAGTATTTTGTTACATATGTATAATTGTAAACTTTTGTGTACTTGTACAACCATACGATATATATACTACTGAAGAGAGAGTTTTTGGTGGAATACGTTTTTCGCGAAGGAGATCGGTTTACAGAAAATGTAAAATTAAGATTTCAGGCGCGGTTTCCTAATTCGAAGTGTCCAAACCGTGATGCCGTTCGGGATTTGGTAAGTAAATTTCGTGTGACTGGCTCACTTCACGATGTACCGGGAACAGGCAGGCCTACGCTTTTAACAGACGAAAAACTTGATGAAATCTCCGATATAATGCTGCGTAGTCCAAGTAAATCAACACGAAAATTAGCTCAACAAACAGGAATCTCTAAGTCGACAGCACATAAAGCTGTAAGAGACAAGCTTCAGTCGTTCCCTTATAAAGTTACCGTGGTTCATGAATTGAAACAAACTGCTTACGGAAAAAGAGTGATGTACTGTGAATGGTTCCAGCATCTGTTATGAATGGCTGTGGTGAGTACAAACTTTACTGTTTGTTATGATGCAAGCGGCAGCAGTGCTACCAACGTAACTGCTGTAGCTAGCTCTCGCAGACGCATGTAGGCGCTGCGGAAAACATTCCCGGACTCACTGTACAATGACGGAAATAGAACAGCAAGCTAGGAAAATTTTCAACAATGTTGTGCATCGTTTCGTTGGGCAGATTAAGCAGCCTGATTAAAAGGAATTAGTGGAAGATATGCTACAGTCGTTTAAACAATTAGGATGCAAGGTCTCCCTAATACTAAATTTTCTAATGTCACACCTAGAAAATATTCAGGAAAATTTGGCTGACACATCAGAGGAACGTGGTGAACGTTTCCATCAGGAACTTAAAACTGAGGTACATCGTTAACAAGGGGAATTAACATAATATCGGATTACTGTTAGTGTATCACACGTGAAGAAATGTCACAGGCTACATAAGAACATCAGGCAAACGTACACGTGAACATCCACCAATCCAGCCGGAAAGTGTCCAAATCACCATATTTGGTATGTGTCTCACGTTACTTACTTCATTAATCTTTTTTTTTTTTTGTATTTTAGTGATGTTTGTAGCCAGACGCTAAATAAAAACCATTTTATTGCTCCATTTTGGCTCCATCTTCCTGTAATTGCTTTCCGATTTTATTGTGCAGAGATTTCGATGATGATGATGATGGTGCAAAACCTGACATGCTGTAGACAAGCAGGCTTCAGATTCGTGATGAGCGTAGTCGATTTAGTCGGAAACGTAGCCTATATTTTCATGCAAACCCCAGATAAAAAGTCAAAATTTGTCGATCTGTGAATTATTAAGTAGACTATTAATATCTCCAATTCTTGAATTGTTGAATTTGTCTGATAACCTGAGGCACTGTACTAATGTACGAATTTGTAATCGAGGTAGGATTCGTGTAGAGAGCGGCCGTGGCCGTAAGTTAGGTACCATCCCGGCATTTTCCTGGGGTGGAAGTGGGAAACCATGGAAAACCACTTCCAGGATGGCTGATGTCGGAATTGAACCCACAGTGTGCCTCGCTCCAACCCTCAGACTAGAATTAAGTTTCTTGGCAGAGCCGGGAATCGAACCCGGGTTTCCGTGGGGACAGCCAAGAATGCTAGCCACTACGCAACGGTTTCTGGTATATAGGGGGTCCGGTTTAGGCAATTTTCACTGTATTACGATTATGTAATAAGACTCAAGGGTGAAGAGAACGTAGCAAACAAATCGATTTTCATCGTTTGAGTTAACGACATCGTCAAAAATTTCAAGGCGGCTTCGGTGGCGTAGTTGGTAGCATGCTGAGATTCTGTGCCCAAGATCGCGGGTTCAAACCTGGCCGAAGCCGTCGGATGTTTTAAGAGCGTAAAATATCCCTTAGTATGCCTTCCTTCGGAGGGGAAGTAAAGCCGGCGGTCCCATGTCAAAGATTTATGGCATGAAAAAGAACCTTCAACTAACTACACTTGTGGAAGCTAAAATTTGTAGGTTAGTTTGATAACGCAATATTAGTTCCAACGATCGGTGCCAGGCGCTGGCTGCGATGGCATCTAGTAGCAAAGTCCGCAGCTAGGTGTCGTGGACGGTAGCTTTTGGAAGCAAAAGTAGGAACTACTTGAAAAATTGATCGTCTGCAGTCCTTCTACCTGAATCACAGATTACACACTAAAACAGCCAACACAATGTATTAACATCGGTTTCTACACACACCCAAAGTACACAGTGCTACAAGTAGGCTACATGACCGTGTTGCCGCAGCCCTTAAACTAAGGAAACAACCAACCAACGATTTCAAGAAATTCAAAAGTATTGTATGATGATGTTTTTAAATGAAGTCCTGATACATTAAAAAAAAGTTTCCTTTCTGCGTCTGAAGCATTTAAATTGCCTTCATTATTATAAAAAAGAAAGCATTAAATACAAGCCTGCAGCGAAGATGAGATAATTGCGCTGATTAAAAACAAAATCAGCATAAAAAACCAAACACGAGCTCGCTTCACGCTCGACCAGGCCTCGGGGCGTCACCTCTGGAGGAATCTCTTGGGAATACAAATCTATATTAATTACAATCTTATTTAGCATGGCCGCTCGTAATGTTAGCGCTGTGTCATGTACAAGAAAATACATTATCTTTGAAGGTATTTGAGAAATATTAAGTAATTACTGTAACTTTCCTTAGTAAAAATGGTTGTAAAGAAGGTCTTTGATGACGTGATTAAGACTTCCTCTAGCTAGAGGTTCATAGCTTGTGGGACAAGTATTGACACCACGAGGCTCTAAGCTGAAAGAAGCTTAGTTTTACGAGGCGTAGTTGGTAGCATGCTGAACTGCTGTGCTCAAGATAGCGGGTTCAAACCAGGCTGAAATCGTCGGATATTTTAAGAGCGTTAAAATCCTTCAGTATACATTCCTTCGGAGGGGAAGTAAACCCGGCGGTCCTTCACTAACTTCCATTAACTAAACTTGTGTGAAGCACAATTTCCAGGTTAGATTACGTTGAAACGCTCTATCAAACTTCCAACGTTCACCACTAGGTGTCAGTGACATCTGGAAGCGAAATTTGGAACTACCTGAAATTGAACGGAACTTGTAGCTCACCCCATGGGTGTCCGCTTGAAGCAGCTATAGCCTCTGGCGAGCCGAACATGTCCTCGGACACTCCCGGCACTAAAAGCCATACGCTAAATATATAAATAAATAAATTAATAAATAAATAAATAAATAAATAAATAAATAAATCTCTTGATCATAAGCCACAGGACCTCCTTTTAACGTGAAATTCGAAGCACTGAACGTGACATTTCACCTCGAAAATTAACTGGGAATCCAACCTGGCCCAGCTTGGTGAGAGGCAAGTGACGTAACAACTGCGCCATCCCACCCCCACTTCAGGCTGCGTCTGGAGGTGATTCTAATGGGTTCATCTCATTCATCTATCATAACAGGAAAATTCCAAGTTCTGGAATGCAGTATTTAGAAAATTTGCATACAACCTGTTAAAGTCTACCTTGTGTGCTGTAACAGTTGCTTCTGTAGCTAACAAGGAATGTGCAAATAATAATAATAATAATAATAATAATGTTATTGGTTTTACGTTCCTTTTAACTACACTGGCTTTTAGAGACGCCGGGGTGCCGGAATTTTGCCCCGATGGGGAATCTTTAACGTGCCAGTAAATCTACTGACACGGCTCCCTCGCATTTGCGCACCCTCAAATGCCAGCTGACTGCGCCAGGTTTCGAACCTGCAACCTTGGGCTCAGCAAGCGAGAACGTTACCCCGAATGTGCAAATAGGTCTTCCTTGTTTTGTTCTTTAACTTACACGTCAAATTGTACGGCGCTAATTGCGTGTTTCCTGTTTCCAAAGTCTTTCCCGATGCTCACATGGAGCATCAACCAAATTTGAGCCTAAACAACAAAAACTGAGCAATTTTTAACAAAACTACAAAACTAGGATGTCCAAGCCTCTTGAATGAGACAACTACAACAACAACAATTACTTCTATTCCAGGGGAATAACCTGATGGGCATGATAGCTCCCCTTATCTACCTTAGCCCCACTTTCAAGTGCACACTGTAATAATGCTGGATGATGCAACATACATTCAAGTTCATAGGCAGGGTTGCCAGACTTCAAGAATGGAAAAACAGAACACACGTCCCATAACATTGATTCTTTTTAATCAAGGGTGTTAAATATGTATTAAATACGCATAACATAATCAAATACAGAAAATTAAAACTAGATATTGTTGACACATCATATAGGCCTATGACACCAGCAACTTACAAATGCTTTTGTTTTGAACGACCCTTTGCAAGGATTTTGTATTTGTAAGTACCTTCTGATAAAATTCACTAGAATTTTCGCCATAATTGTAATATGTAAACAATTCTTGTTTTATCAAACTAATGGAGCTTCTGTTTCTATCATCTTTCTATTTGATATTCATGACAGAAAAAAACTCTCTTCGTAAAAGCATTGGAGGGGAAAATGCTGAGGACTAAGATATTCTTTAATTTTGTTGCCCCTTATAAATCTATAACATGAACACAGACATAGATCATTTTCTCTTTCAACTTGAACCTTTATCACCAGAAAACAAGCTAGATATTACAATCAATTCTGAAGCGGGACATTTGAAAATTGGTGCGAAATTGAATTTATTATTAAATTAACCAAAAATAGGAATATTTGGCGTTCCGTTAAAGATTGAAACGGAACGCGGAACAAAACAAGAAAAACCGGAATTGTTCCGGGTAGAACGGAACGTCTGGCAACCCTATTCATAGGACTCATGACCACTATGCCGCGAGCCCCTTAAAAAGCATCAACAATGTCTGCCATCATTATTTGGATGTAATGTAAGGCTCTGTCAAGGAAAGAGCTTCTATAGTGCCGAATGGAGGAAAGGAATTATGTTTCTAAGATCGTGGAGTCACGGTATCTAGCAGCTTAGCTTGTGCCCATCTGGCTGTGTTTGTGTTAGTATGTCTGCCGGCTGACGTGTTTGCGCGATGTTAAACCCCAAGTTTGCCGCCAGTAAACACTAGCGCTTCACTGAGGGAGACGGAGCGATGGAAGGCGGCCAAGTGGTTACAGGCTTCCTTGCCTCGCCGTGCTTACAATAGTTTGCAGCACAAGCTGAACGTATGATCTCATCCTGGTTATAGTACTTCACAGCCCAGGCTTTATTGCATTGCTCATAGAGGTTTGCAGCCTAAGTTGAATGTACTGTATGACCGTTTTTATAATGTTTTGCAGCTCAAGGTGAACGGCAGATGACCTCACTGTTCTGCCCCTTAAAGCAGTAACATAACTCAAGCTGAACGTATGATCACATCCTGGTTATCTCATCTTGCCCTGTATCAAACCAGAGACTATGCGTCCTTAGAGATTCAACTTGCGAATTTCTCTATTATAATAATAATAGTTATTATTATTACTCTTTACTACTGTTGAAATGAAGACAATGTGGAAATTCACCACAAGGCATGAGAATGACTTTAGGAATGTAACCACTCCTTTAGTTATTTTATGGAGCCATGTATTTGAAACATCTTGTAACAATACAAGGGTTTGGCGAATACTTCCCGGAATGGCCAGATAGAACGGTGTTGGCGAATTGCGCCAGCTAATCTTCCGAGTTGATCTTTCTTATCTTGTCATTCCATCGCACAGTCCTTTGACGCCACTTGCCCCAGGCCAAGTTCTGGTTCTTCTGATGAAATATTCCTACCCTCCGTCCCCCACCTCTGCCATTGTGAAAACCCAAAAGCTATGATATTCTTATTTGTAGCGACTGGCTCTTGAAGTTCCTGTAAACACACTGCCATGCAAGGCTGTACAAAATGCATTGGGATCTAGCACAAAACACTGAAACAAACAATGAAAATTGGGTAAAATGTTTGAGTTTACACTTGAGTTATATTAACGCTGTCAATTCATTGAACACAATCTCATGGGTGTCCATATTTGTGATACTATTGAAGACATAACGTATTCTTTGGATAAAGTTCTTCCACATAGGCCTAGTGTTGTTAACCTGAACGCTAGGTCAATATGTGACTTTGTAGTAATTGACACCCCTGGGACGGTCAATCCGAGAGTCACTTCACCTCCAACAGTCTATGACGAAAGTTTGGAACATGTGAACAGTTTGGTATGTGTTGGCTGCAGAGAGGGGAAAGTTGCTAATGACCTATTGCAGGCGCAATCGAACTATGAATTATCGAAGAGGCAGATGACTGGCGTCAAAAGTATGTCTGATTGTATCAGTGTAATTAACTGGCGCAATTGGATTGCGCCCAGGTAGAAGCAATGTTCTTATTTCCTGGTCAGCAGGAAGTTACTTTATGTAGTTTGAGTAAAAATTAATGTAATACCATTTAAGGTTTCTCATAAATAACTGAGAGCAGGCCTAACTTGTAAACAAGGGAAGAACACTCAGGAAATATCTCAAACTCCACTACTTTCCGTTTAGAAGCAATATTATGATCCCAGTAGAATACTGGAATCTAATTGGTAGAGCTACAGGCGTTCTCGAGTATATTGAGGTCAAACACGCCCATAGAATAATATTATTTAAGATCTAGTTTTAGAAGAAAAATGACTCTTATTCTTAAAGTCGTCAAGCCACGTTGACGTGTCTTTTAACAAGCCTCACGGCTCCTGTAACAAACTGTATATAAATGTTCTAACTAAATAAATAACAAGTATTACTCCAAGTTGGGCTCTGCATTTCTATTGAATGTCGGCACTTCAATGTGCGCAATATTGTCCTCATCAAACAACGATTCTCCATCTGGTAACACGCTTTCGGCAACATCATTCAGTATTCGATTGTTCAAGATAGGATAGACCACGTTCGGTGCGAACTCCCGAAAACAAACTTAGCGTAGCAAAAATAAGGTTCCGCCAGGTTTGTGCGCTGTACAAGACTCAATCTCTCCATGATGGATCTCCCAGATGTACTACACAGTCCTGAAAAATAAAAATAAATCAATAAACAAATTACAAAAGAAATTATGAGGCAGTGCATCCCATGCGCTTCTTCTGCGCCACCCTGTACAATTAAATATCCAAAGATTCAATCTGGCGGATGGAGCCTTGAACAGCACCTAAGATTAGCTCTTCTAGTTATTATTATTATGATTATTATTATTATTATTATTATTATTTGATGAACTTGGGACATCTTGGTCATCAGCCCCGTGATTTAGGGGTGTGTAAAATAATGACGGATAGAGCAAAGGGGAATTTCATTAGGTATTTGCAGGACTTGAACGAGATCCTTACTGACGACTCACACCAAGGTAATGTTTATTTGTTATTGTTGTTTTAAGGGGCTGAACTATGAGTTCATCTGCCCCTACCAAGGTAATGTACCTACAGTATACACAGTCCGTCTGGAGGTGTAATATAAAATAGCTTGGGCCGTGTGTAGGGAGCAACTGAACACGAGGTGTCAACAGAAGGGCACAATGGTGATCTTATATGTTGTTAATTCTTTTGTGTGCGTGATCACTCAGCCCCGTCTTCTTGGGTGTCTTATAACCTAAGTTAGTGTGGTAGTGTGTGTATTTGTAATTCAGGTTTGGATTGGGAATGAGGCAGCCGTGGCCTTAAATTACAATTCGTCTGGGAAACCACAGGAAACCACTTCCAGGATCGCTGAGTTGGGAGACGTACGTACCTCTTCTCAGTTTTACCTCACAAGGCTAAGTGTATCCCACTTCAGCCCTCAGACCGAAATTAAGTTCCATGGCAAGGCCGGGAATCGAACCCGGACCTCCAGGGCGACAACTATGTATAAGTTATTCTCCACCCCTGTGCTTGAATGAAGCAAATTTATCTTACAGCTTAGTTGATGAGGTCCTAATTTTTTAGTTTCTAACTTTGTGTCCAGAAGTATGGAAGAAAATGGATTTCTTCTTCTTCTTTTTCTTCATTTCCCGTTTCCAGTTCCCTGGGTCGGGTTGCGAATCAAGGACCTCCACAGTTGTCTATCCCTCCACCATTCATTTCCTTCTTTCAATACTTCTTTTTCTTTTACTCCTATTTTCTCTATGCTTTCCTTCAGCGTATCTATCCACTCTTTTCTGGGCCTTCCTCGTGGTCTTCTTCCTGTATTTTCTCCATAAATATTCTTTTTGATACTCTATATTCTTCCATTCTCATCATATGTCCATACCACTTCAGCTTACTGGTCTCTATCTTGTCTTGCAGTTTTGGGAACCCAGTTCTCTCCCTAATGTCGACCAAAATATTAGGCTATGTGTACTCGAGTTTGAAGTTTGTTTGTGAAGTAACCAATAGAACTACATCAAATCCAATAACATCATCATTTTCGTCGTTCTATTTTACGTTAGTTCATGTAGGTTTGGCATTTTTAATTTATATTTTAATATTTTTTATTGCAATTGGAACACAAAATGTGCCCGTTTTTAACCGTGTTTCAACCATGCGTCACATTTAAGAATTATTATCTCACAAACTCGTCATCAGATCGAATCCAAATTTTAACACAATATACATTGGAATGTTGTATAACTGGTTTATTAATTTCAAAATTTTGTGTGTCCAAGAAACAAAGTTGTTATCATTTTGTAAGGTAACCTTTTCTCGGCTCGGGGTGGTTGGAAAATGTAGTTCTTGGTTGCGTTGTAATCCTTATACATCATAAAGGTATGCTGTATGATTGTGAAATACGTAAATTAATTCACTTATTTTATATCGGTTTTTATTTGTACGGGGAATTAAGAGCTGTACAACGTTGCCAAGATGGGCTCCATCACGCATCATGGCGCGCCTCGCTCGGAAGTGATGGGCTCCATATCAGCAACGCTGTACAGCATTTCCCGGAGCGGCTAGCTTAATGTCTTAATTCCCCGTACAAATACAAACCTATATAAAATAAGTGAATTAATTTACGTATTTCACAGTCATGTATAAGGATTACAACGCAACCAAGAACTACATTTTCCAACGACCCCGAGCCGAGAAAAAGTTACCTTACAAAAATGATAACAACTTTCGTTCTTGAACACACAACATTTTGAAATTAATAAACCAGTTATACAACATTCCAATGAATATTGCGTTAAAATTTGGATTCGATCTGATGACGGATTTGTGAGATAATAATTCTTAAATGTGACGCATGGTTGAAACACGCTTAAAAACGGGCACCTTTTGTGTTTCAACTGTGATAAAAAATATTAAAATATAAATTAAAAATTCCAAACCTACATGAACTAAAGTAAAATAGAACGATGAACATGATGATGTTATTGGATTTTTATGTAGGTCTATTGGTTACTTCAAAAACAACCTTCAAACTCGAGTGCACATAATATTTTGGTCGACAGTAATGTCCTCATTTCTGATTTATCCCTCCGTGTCTTCACAATTATTCCTCTATGGAACTTCATCTCGGCTGCTTGGATTCGGCTTTCATCGCGTTTTGTTGTGGTCCAAGTACCTGCTGCATATGTCAAAATTGGTGTGTAATACATTGAGAATAGAACTTTCTTGCTTTTCTCTGGGGCTTCCTGGTTCCATACTAAACCTCTCACACACTGGTAAAACCCATTAGCTTGTTGGATTCTCTTCCAATTTCTTCATTTATTGTACCATCTTCTGTAAATATGCTCCCCAAATACTTAAAGCTTTTTTTTTTTACCATTTTACTTCAATATTCTGTCTTCCTTCTCTCTTGTTTCTTGTCATCACTACAGTATTACTCTTTTTTTTTTACCATTTTACTTCAATATTCTGTCTTCCTTCTCTCTTGTTTCTTGTCATCACTACAGTCTTACTCTTCTCCACACTTATTTTCATTCCATATTTCTCTATCTCTTGATTCCATACAGTAACTTGGATTTGTTAATAAAAATTCCATTTCATTCATGTTTCTATATCACACACATTAAGGATATTAATCTACTACGTACCGTACCACAAAAGTTAAAAACACATTAATTTATAGAAAATAACTTCATTCACAGAACTCGCTGGACACTTGTATTGTATTTGGAACACCTGAAAAAGTATAAATCTTAACTTCTGCAAGCTGTGAACAATGTTTAAGTAGTCCTAACTGTTTAAGGGCGTGGGGTGGACCCATCTCCCGTAAACCGGTTTGACCTCCAAACAGAGACAGGAGCAGTAAGTAAAATAGGATATTTGCTATTT
Source organism: Meconema thalassinum (assembly GCA_946902985.2). Lineage (NCBI taxonomy): Eukaryota > Metazoa > Arthropoda > Insecta > Orthoptera > Tettigoniidae > Meconema > Meconema thalassinum. The sequence continues at coordinate 1,377,564,339 of OX336388.2, read as the reverse complement.
CTCTCCAACACAACGTTATTGACCAATTCTCGAGGCTCTCGAAGATACTGTAAAAAGAAAAGCCGTTCATAGCACAGAAGAATTCGCTTGCAATACAATGCTCACCCGGCCCATCACTCCATATACATTACTTGGAAGGTACCTGCCACGGTGGGTGAGTGGTTAACGTGTCGAACTACCAACCGCCAAGCTTGCAGGTTCGCTCCTGGCCGTGGTAAGTGATTTTTGAAAGGCAACAATAATCACGACATGGATGTCATAACTTACGTTGTTGGCATGTTAAAGAACCAATTTGAATTCAGTAGGCCGTGTTCATAATGGCAAAATTAATCTCGTGATTTTCCGCCAACACAAAGTTCCTCCATTCTCTACTAGAAAGCGCTATAGTGTCAAGGAGTTTAGATATCTAACCTCCTTGACTTTCATAGCGTTCAAAGGAACGACGAAATTCGACATGCAAGCTGCCCTCGGGTGTCAATTAACAATACTTGCACCCGGCAACGAGGCCATACGATATTATTATTATTATTATTATTATTATTATTATTATTATTATTATTATACTTGGAAGTTTCCATAGAGTGGCCCTCGCAATTACAATACACCGTACGAGACTGTCAGGAATTATGCTAGGGATGAGTTACGTATACTGAAATCCTTTAGAGATTGGAGAAGGGAAATACACTTATTAAAGTAATTTTTAGAGACATTAATTAAACAAATTCTGTGCAATATGGCCTGACGGCCTTGGTGGGCGGAGCCTTTCAGCCTTTAATGACGCACCGCCCCTGATCTGATGTAATATTTTTCAGGTTTAGGGAATAACATCCATTACAATATTGGATACAATCGTGTTGACTGACTGAAAATCATTTATATTTCGTAAAGTACCTTTAAATGCCAACTGACTGCGTCTGGATTTGATCCTGCAACCTCGGGAACATCAGCCGACGCAGTAAGATGTGTGTCGTAATCCTTCAGTTCAAATACATTGCTCACTAAAAGAGGTCGTTTACAACAGTGGTTGTTATCATTTTAATCCATTGCCCAGCCAGTCAGTCTAGTAATCAATAAATTAATCGGCTTATTTGCAATTGGGGTAATTATCCTTGTGGAAAATATGCAGGGCGATTTATGAAAACAGCGTAGAACTTCTATAATGTGTTAATCGAGTGATTTTAGGTTAATTACTGTATTTAAAATTGTTGAATTCTGACCGCTGTGGCTACGAGAGACTGAAATTTAGTTTATTTTGTTGTTGTTAATTCAATTTATGAGCTTGGGAAATCTTGGTCATCAGCCCTGTGCAGTTGGGTGTGTGTTGAATGGGTCTGATAACTTGTATTTATGTGGTGACTCACAGATTACATCCGAAATTCTCAGTCTTATCCCCTCTTACCTGTTGTGAGGGAACGCACACCTTCTGCCAAAAGGTGAAAGAATCCTTCCAAATATTGCCCTATCACCTGCCTACGTACTCTGTATAAGATATTTATATCTCGTATTGCACTTAGGACTTATCAACACATACATCTTCTTAACATCCTGGCCGAGTAGCAGAGAGGTGCATAAAGAAGTCCCAAGGTTGCAAAGGGCAACTTGTAATCAACGCAGTTACTATGGAACAAGCAGGATAGATGATGCATAATCTCTGCATGTCCCTTATTGATTACAAGAAAGCTTTGGATTCGGTGCCACATTTCAGGTTAATCCAAACCCTGAAGCTTTATAAAGTAGATACTGCCATCATTTTAAGTCTGCAACGTAATGATGTCCCATTTGGGGACCAATTTATTAATGTCTCATGGAGACACATGTAAGGATTCAGGATTTATTCAAATCAAAAGAGGTATCTTTCAGGATGACAGCTTGAGCTCTCTATGGATCTGTTTGGCGTTCAATCCACTATCATCATTACTGAACAATGCAAAATGTGGCTTCCCAATTAAGCACCATGGTATAGTGAAATATATTATTTATAATTTCATGTAGCCAACATGGATAACATCAAACTACGAGGGGTGTACTATATTGTTTTACACTATATTTTTTACCCAAATAAAGTACATTACACATCAGTTGTTACGTCCACCTTCTTAACATAATCTCCTTGTAACTTTATGCACTTTTGCCATCGATGTGTCAGTCTATCCAGACCTTCCTGAAGCATTCTTTCTGAGTGCTGCATGCCCATGCCTTGGCAGCTATATGCATCCTCTGAGAAACACATTGACAACTTAATCGCAATAATTGCTTCATTTTCTTATGATATTGGAATGTCCCGTGGGTTAGATAAGTATCACACCCTCACCATTCGACAGGGAAAATTAAAGGCCCGAGCATTTCAACTTGATGGCAGTTGTTTCATTAAGGCTATGGAAGGTAATGTAACCTACAAATATCTCGGGCTCCTGCGATCTAATCGAATTGATCATAAAGGCGTTAAAGATCAAACTATAGCTATCTACAATCAACGCCTTAACAGGATTATAAATCAAAGTTGAATGGAAAGAACTGATGATAGAATTGGGAAGGAAGCAGCTGTGGCCTTAAGGTAGGACCCATCTTAGCAATTGCCTGGAGTAGAAGTGGGCTAACCACGGAAAACCACTTCCAGGATGACTGAGGTGGGAATCGGAACCTCCTCTTCTCAGTTTTGCCTCATGAGACTGAGTGTATTCCGTTCAAGCCAGCACGCCAGAATTAATTTTTTTTGACAGAGCTGGGAATGGAACCCGGATCTCTGGGGCGACAGCCTGGAATGCTAGCCGCTACACCCCGAAGTTGGCAGGTCATGACTGCTATCATATCAACTTAACTACTTATAGTTATGATTGATCCTGCTGTCTTGAAATAGGTTTTCGAATGTATTTTTTTTTGTCAATGATGAAACAAACCTCAACACAACCTATGACACAGCATATTAATGTGGAACATTGATCAATTTTCACTTCCGTAAACTGAATATTGCATCTATTACCTATTATTGTGATTTGATTGACAAACGATTATGCCACCTATAATTAGGCTTGCCATATTTTTGGCGAGTGAAACCGGAACACATTAATATGTGATGGCCTTGCCGGCCGGGGGGGGGGGGGGGGGGTCTGGGGAGCGGAGGCTTCTCCTCCGGGATTTAACAAGTAGTTCCGTGAAGAACTATACAGCCTATTTTCATATATCCTACTTATATTAATTGCCACTATCAACATACACAATTTCAGTTTGATTGCTGTAATAGATTCGTAGATATTGAGAACCGACTAAATATTTCGGATGGTCGCCATGTTGGATTTTATATATGTAGGTCCTAGAGTTATGTACTGTTACATGCAGATTATTGTGAACGTGTAGTATTCAAACTTCAATCGCATAATTAGGGCACAAGAAAAATCAAGGAGATTTAAAAATTTTTCACAGCTGCCATCTTGAGGTTATGGAAACAATTGAAATAAATTAGATGCCAGTGGATTAATATTCGGATAAAGATTTACTGTACCAAGTTTCACTGCACGCGGATGGTTAAATTGCGAGAAGGAAAGGAAATGCGAGAAACGTCCATGTGAATATTTATAATTCGCGTCACCGCCATGTTGGATTGGTGTTCACCAGGTTATTTAAAGTCCTATAGGTGAACTTAAGTTCATAGCCCCTATGAACATTAAAAAAAGCAGTTTGATTGCTAAAATAGATTCGTAGATATTCAGTATCGTCTAAATATTTCGGATGGTCGCCATGTTGGATTGTTAAATGTATAGGCCATAGAGTCATGTACCATTAAAGGAAAATTATTGCGTAGGTTCATTATTCAAACTTTCACTTCGATCGCATGACTACATCACAAGAAATAAAAACTTAATTTTAAAATTCGCACTGCCGCCATCTTGAGGTTATGTAAACAATTGAACTAAATTATATACCAATGGATTACAATGTGTATAAATATTTCCTGTACCAGGTTTCAGTGCGCTTGGAACATTAAATCGCGAGAAAGGTCTATTTAAAATGTACAAATTCGCTTGGCCGCCATGTTCGTTTTGTAGTTAACCGGTTTTTGAAAATCTTATAGATGGACTTCCAGTAGTGCCCTTTATCTTCGTACAAAATTTTAGGGCGATACCGCTAATAGTTTCAGAGATATAGAATGCCAGTGAAATATTTCGCACATCCGCCATCTTGTGATTATGTAAACAATTGAACGAAGTTAGATGTCGGTGCATTACAATGTATATAAACATATACTGTACCAAGTTTCATTGCGTTTGGTTGGTCAAATCGCGAGAAACGTCTATTTAAAAGTTGAAAATTCGCCTGGCCGCCATGTTGGTTTTGTAGTTACCAGGTTTTCAAAAGTCACATAAGTGAACTTATAGTAGTTCCCTCTATCACCATAGAAAATGTCAGGGTAATATCGGTAATAGTTTCGGAGTTATTGAATGCTGGTGAAATATTTCGCACAGCCGCCATGTTGGATTGGTGAGTCGTAACAAAATTTGAAGGGCACGGTCGAGGTCGCCGGGAATAGTGCTATGAACTTTCCGAGTTCCATTGATATCGCTCCTGCCGTTTAGATTTTATTAGGGGGGGGGGGGGACACACACACGAATCACACACACACACACACACACACACGCACACACACACGGACAAAAGGTGATCTCATAAGCCTATTTTTTTCAAAATTGAAAATAGGCTAAAAAAATAGAAGCAAAATGGTGAGTGTTATGCCTTTTTTTAAGCTTCGCAAGTGACGGGAGGGAAGGATCTGGCACTCTAAATTGTTAGTTCTACACATATTTTAAAAATAGAAGAGGATTTTTTCTTTTTTTTTTCTTTTTAATGATATTTTTTTCTGGTCTACCATTTAGAAAGAAGTGTTAATAAAATACTTCATAAAATTGTTTAATTGAACAATTTATAAGTCTAGTTATTTTTTTGAAAAACTACAACTTTTTATCTAATTACAAAAACAATTACAAAAAACCTTTTTTGTCAAACTAAAAAAACAATTAATGAGTTAACAGTTTGGGCTATTGTTTCGTGTCTTTCGTTTGAATACTTCTGACCTCTTTGACGCTGTGCGCGATAGTCAACGATGTTGATGGTTGAAAAGTAACCGATTCATAAAAGATTCTTAAACACATAAATTCATTTCTTTACATCTTTCAGTAGTTTTCCGGGACATTGATAAAACCGGACGGGACACCGGGACAAGAACAAAATTCCGGGACTGTCCCGGTCAAACCGGGACGTATGGCAAGCCTACCTATAATGAGCTATGAAATTATGGCTTGAATTTGCAACAGTCATGTAAATAAATAGGCCTATCCGTGTTGGTAGCCGACTTGGTTTCTGGCGTTTAATCTCTCGAATCCAAAGATAGATTCTACTGTATTTCACAAGAGAAGCTAAAATGACGAAAGCTGTTGTCTTTCCAGATATTAGAAATGAGTTTGACAACAACGGAAATGAATATCAAAAGGAAACATAGCATTGCCATTTCAGAACATGCTCGTAAATCAAGTTACCAATCTTCAAACTGGTATCATCACCAACGTTACGTCACAAGATCACAAATCGAAATCTATTGTGCTGGTTAGAGGTGTCATCCACTCAATAATCTTGCCATTGGTCACATCTTGGACCCCAAAGTGAATCCTAATTACTTCCAGATGAACTTCCATAAATGTATTGGATTTCGCTGACGTCATACTTATTGTTATAGTAAATGAAGACTTGGCTCTTTTACTCGCCAGGAGTGCAATAAAGCAGTTTAAGGAAATTGATCCGTAAATTAAAGTAGGCAAAAGTTAACGAATGCACGTCTAAAAAGGTCACATGGCATACAAGAACTTTACAATCACTCCTGGAAATGACATGTCCGATCTGAGAAGAGGAGAAAGACTACAGCATTAAAAATCATTGTAGAACTGCTCATTTCATCACCATTCTGCAAGCCAACCATGACACCTTGACATGCCTAACAAGGAAGAATCGCGAAAATTATCAACATTATATTGAAGAACAAACGAAATTAATGTTTTTCAGTCAGTCAACACAATTGTACCCAGTTGTAATGTTTCTTCCCCTCCTAAAACTGTAAAATAAATAAAAATAAATATGAGATTGAAAAAAATCCACATGAATGAACAGTTTCGATTGTCAATCGATCATCATCAGATCCAGAGCAGATAGTGACCTGGGGTTGAAGTGGGGAAACCACAGAAAACCACTTCCAGGATGGCTGAAATGGGAATAGAACCCACCTGTTCTCAGTTTTTCCACACGAGGCTGAGTGGACCCCGTTCCAACTCTCATACGAGATTTAAATTTCTTTACAGAGCCGGGAATCGAACCCGTACCTCAGGGACGACACCCAGAAACGCTAGCCGCAAAACCACTAGGTGTATTACTCTTAAATGAAGTAAAACAATAATATAGTTTTGCAGTGGAGTCATCTTACAGAGCCAATTCATTATTAGTTGATTGTACCTTGCCCGCTCGTGGTATTGACTGAGGAGAGAAAGAAACCAAATTTCCCCTGTGGTAAGTGTGAGTGGCAGCTGGTAGACGCTCCATAAAGCCAGGCAGGAAGCTTGTAACATGCTTTTGTTCCTCGCCACAAACCTGTTATGGTGAGACGTGTTTCTAGACCCGTTTACAGAATACTCAACAAGCACTTGCAGCCATTCATTGTGTTCGGCACCGGCAACAATGCACAGTACATCAAAAGTCGTCACCACCCAGTTGCTCCCCCTAGTAACAATTTCTTTTCACGGTAACGATGGAGTAAGACGTTACTAGTAACAATTCCTTTTCACGGTAACGATGGAGTAAGACGTTACTAGTAACAGTTCCTTTTCGCGGTAACGATGGAGTAGGACGTGAACAATTCTTGTTTTATCAAACTAATGAAGATTCTGTTTCTATCATCTTTCCATTTGATATTCATGATCGAAAAAGGTATCTCCGCAAAAGCATTGGAGGGGAAAATGCTGAGTAGGCTACCAACTTCACAAGGACCAAGATGTTCCATAATTTTGTTGCCCCTAATAAATCTATAACATGTACTCTTTCAAGCATGCACCTGTATCACCAGAAAACAAGCTAGATATTACAATCAATTCTGAAACGGGACATTTGAAAATTGGTGCGAAATTGAATATATTATCAAATTAACCAAAATAACGGAATATTTGGCGTTCCGTTAAAGATTAAATCGGAACGCGGAACAAACCAAGAAAATACGGAATTGTTCCGGGTAAAACGGAACGTCTGGCAACCCTATGCACAGATAAAATTATAATAAGAAAAACAACAATAATCTAAAAATCTTATTTCAAAGAAATAAAATTTAGCATTTATTTTAAGAAATATATTTTTCAAAGTGCAATAAACAACTTGCGATTTTTAATACAATTAAAATGCATAGGGAAATTATTTTCAATTCTGTAAGTCTTCACTTTAATTACCAGTCATCATCATCATCAACAGGACTCCAGCAAGCCGGGCGCGGTAGTGCAAAATACTCTTCCAATTTGTTTTATCCATCCATAGCTGTTCTTCGGATATAGTTTGCCAGTTTACACCCCTCTTCTTTACATCCTTTGAAACTCGTTTCACCCATAAGTCTCGAGGTTGTCCTCGGGGTCTTTTGCCAGGAACTACCCTTTCAAAATAAGCTCTAAAAGTTATTTCTTGAATCATTCTTTTCATATTGCCGTACCACCTATAAAAGAAACGTTTGTCGTAGTTAAAACTTTAATATAGTAAACAATATGCCTTATAATAACAAGGAATTGTACTTCATTATGCTTTCTCACATGTCTAAATATCAGTACTCGGCAGCATTGATCAACTAAATATCAATAATTATGAATGCTGAAGAAAATAAACTATGCTTACTTGCAGCTAATTAGTGCTGGACGACAGGCGAATATTGATGAATCGATGCACACTCCTGTTAGATGATATAATACACTTTTATATCAATTTATTCCCTGCTAGAAGTGTTACAATGATAAGGCCTATAATGAATTTATCTTAAGAATGTAGGGATTTCATTGTCAGTGAGAGTTACCGCGCTTTTGCTTCGTATTGCATATACGGTGGTCGGCCGATTCTAGTTTGATAGGAGGCGAAGAAACCGTATCTCCGGGCAACTGGTGTACTTACGGTATTTCGGCTTCTTATGTGGAGTTACTACTTATTTGCTACCGGTTACTATCAATTTGGGACTTATGCTTTTATTTAAATACGAATTTGGCGCGATTGTCATTATTTGCATATGCACAGATCAGTTGTGATAGCGAAATTAAGTAGCCACGGAAACCTCACTTTTTAACAAAATGTAGAGTTACGTTTTTTCGCTTAGTACGGCAGACCTAGTCTGTAGAGTTCCATTAATTCAAAAAGACTTTTTTCCAATCCAAGCTCTTCTTCGATATTAACATTCCTTATTTTATCATCCCTTGTCTTTTGCAAGCAGGAACGGAGGAACTTCATTTCAGGAGCCTGTAGACGGCTGTTTGCTGGTCCTGTCAGTGTTGCTGCTTCAATTCCGTATGTAGGTAATACGGTAATCTTAGAAGCTTGTGGGAATGTTGGATCCCAAAGTAGTGAACGCACAGAGTGATACAATTTTGAAGCTTCTTGTAGTCTGTTGTTGATTTCTCGCTTCATGGTGTCAGAAGAAACAGATCTGCCGAGATATTTAAAGTTGTCAATAATTTTCAGAATCAAAGAACTTATTCATTTTTAATTTTAAGATTGACTATTCCAGTATTCCTACCAATTGCCAGTACGTAATGAAAAAAAGGAGCATTTTAACACTCCGCATTAGTTTGACAGCATGTTCAGCACTAAATTGTAGTAGATTATTCCTAAATAGTTACAACTCCTAACTCACAGTCACATATAGAATTTAATACTCGTTCTGGGGTAGAATAAGGTATATTACAACTTTTATTTCAATAATAATAAAATTTAATTGCAGCCGAATGGCCAAAATACAATTCATGTTGGTTATTTAGTCTATAGATCTTTGCTATACTCTAAAACTGATTTTGTCCTACTTTTTTGCATCGGTTGATGTGATAGCGTTCACATAATTCACCACACAAAGTACACACACACTCTTTTCCTCATCATCATCTTCATTTCCCGTTTCCAGCTTCCTGGGTCGGGTTGTGAATTAAGGACCTCCAACATTTCCTGTCTCTCCACCACTCCTCTCCTGTTTTTAGTACTTCTTCAGGTTTCCCTCCTCTCTTCTCTACACACTCCCACACTGTATCTGCCCATCTCTTTCGGGGCCTTCCTCGTGGTCTCTTCCCTGTCATTTTTTCACAGAAAGTTTTCTTTGGTACTCTCTCCTCTCCCATTCTCATCATATGTCCATACCACTTTAACTTTGTTGTTTCTATCCTGTCCTGCAGCTTCAAGAGTCCTGTCCTTTTTCTAATCTCTTCGTTTCTAACTCTATCTCTTCTGGTCTTGCCCTCTATACTGTACCCGTTCGCCCTGGGGATGCGATGACCCATCTGCTATTACATCGCATTCCTGGATTTCCAGGACAGAGCGGAGTTAAATGAACCTCTAGTCAAATAAGGAATGTGTCGGAAATTCAGTTGAAATATCTCAAAAGCAGAGGGTAACACGAGATAAAGTATCTCCAGGGTCGTTACGGGTTTAAATTTAATAAAAAAAATACAAATATCAATGGGCGCCATCAACTGAATCCCTAGCAAACCACATCCTTCCTGGTTAAGCCTTAATTAAGACAAGGAAAGAAATAGGAAAATCACATCATCATCAGATCACAACTAAGATAAAAACAAATTTATTCAACTTTGATAGTCAGACAGACATATTAAACACTCATCCTACCTAAGAGCATGGTCGAATGCCAACGATAAATTGTCATTGTCCAGAAAATCGAACCATCTCCATTCTACTCAAAGTGTATTTAATCCATATAAAATAGGAAACATTTCTAAAGTTCTCACCGTAGCACTATGTATTTGCGTCACTGACATTCGTGATAACTGAGACCTAACTTCTCTTTAAATTAACATCATGAATGTGGATGTAAAAATATTATTAATCTGTCTAAACACACATATTATAATCACATATTTTAAATATCACATAATTTATGGCTTGCATGGCATTATTCAAATGCTGAATATGTTAGTAAAATGCTCCTAAACATCGAATAACTAATTTACACTATTTACACTGTTATTAATCATTGCTGGTTTGTGAATCACAGAAAATCCACTATTCATTGGTTATAATCATCATCATCATCAAAATTAATTGTTTAATTCATCAACAAAAGTTGCAATTCTTCAAATCATTCAATCATTCAAATTATATCTCTCAATTAAATTTATTTAAATCCATTTAAATTTATTAATCATCAGCTTCTTTAATTAATTATCACCTTCTAATTCAGTTATTCATCATCTATTCAATCATCTATTAATTTATTTAAATCAGCTTATTTATTCAATCTTTAATTCATCCACTTATTTAATTCATTGATTTATTCCAAAATTTAATTTATCAACTTATTTAAATTTTATTCATCTGGTTATTTAGATTTTTATTATTTCATCTAGTCATTCTGATTTTTATTTCATTAGATCAGATCATTAATATGCTTAAATTTCAGATTATTATTTCATTAATTATTATTATCAGAAAATCTTGTATTATCAACATTATTTATTTGTTTAATTTCCTAACAAATTGTTTAATATGGGTTATAGAACGTTGTCTTACAGTCTTATCACTTCCAAGTTATATCTCGTATTTAATTATCATGCCAAAAAATATTATTGCCTTCACAAATTCACGTTGGATCTCACTATCCACTACTACATTATATATTCACTTTATCAAATATCACATTTGAATACCACAATTATTCCACAAAACTCCATAAATATTCAGCGCACAGCATGAATCTCAAAAATTTTGCTAGACTGGGTTCGACAACCTCATGTCTGCTTCAAAATGCATTAGCAATATTGCAACTTCCACTTGGCAACTTCCACAAAATGCCTATCACAAACTTCACTTAATCACGTTGTATGATCTACAAAAATACATAACTGGCTTCAAATTATCAACGCACACAATCTCCAATAACTGTAATTAATCTGATCACATCTAGACAACTTCTTAAACAATTAGGAAAAATATAACCTTCTTAATCGAAATCAAATTCAAAATCTGCTTTCAAATAGCATAAATTCTCTTAAAATTCTCATAATTCACTTCACAGAAAAAACACTAATGTGCTATAATCTCTCACATCGAAATATGCAATACTGATCTGCCTTAAAATAAATCTGACCATTAATGATTCATCTTATAAGATTCAATTACTTTAAATCCTTCTCAACGGTACCAAACTCAATCATAAAAATTATCAAAAGCATCAGTTGTATCAGCTGTTAAATTGAAAGTACTCTCAAAAGAGTATAGCAACAAAATATTGGATTGGCAAACAAGAATTACAAAATGTAACCCTGCTGACATGTATTTTTAATTTATTTAATAAAATTCAACTGATATGTGACTAGTAGTTTCTTGTTTGATCCTCTTACAATCTCAAGTACACTCGGATGATAAAAATGAGTCCCTCAATGGCAAGTAAGATGAGTAACCACCACACGATCGTATAAATACGAAAGGCCTTGCCCCGTCGACTATCATGATAATGCCCTGAACGATGGGTAAAGATGTGTACCACCACGCAATCGTATAAATACGAAAGGCCCCATCTCGTCGTCTCATGTGTGAATGTACCAGATTGGAATTAACAAGTCTCTAGTTGTCATATAAAAGCGATATTCATTCACTTGAGTGAATAACATCTTAATATCTCCAAACAATCCAATGGAAAAATCCCTACTGATGAATAATACACACTCGCTAGTATGCAATGAACTGACGAAGTGATTTAAATAATCCAATTGCAGATCACGAGTTAGAAATACTCGCCACAAAAAAAAAACTATCCAAGAAAGACTATCCTTACTGGAAAATGTCTAAAAGACCAAACATCTGCTTAATAAAGCCAACCAATGGTGAGAATTTCGTATAATGGTGCCTGCCATATCATATGGTAACGCCATATTCTAGCAAAATTTGGAGCAAATAATGTCTAAGCCATGTCTCAATAAACGTAGAACTCCTACTAGAAAAGTATATACATGTATGCCCAGTGTTCATGAAAAAGTCATATTAGAAAGTCATAACTCTTACAGTACCTTCTCATATCAGCTGTTATTATATTTCCAAGATCGTCGAATATTCTTATATGTAATAAATTTCTCGAAAGATCGACGTGAATATCGTATCACCCACGCAAAAACGATCGCCTTCATATCCCAAGTGAATCAGCTGTTAGACCTCATCTTCTTCGGGAGTCGAATCCATCGCTGCGTGGTGCCATCGCGTCTCTGTCTTCGTTTACTCCGACATGATGAACTGCATGTTATCCATAATGGATACTGTCCAAATCCTTACGTAAAAGTTCATAAAAGCAGCGTACCCCATATTCTTCTTTGATGTTACGCCACTGTCCCATATAATGTTCGGTTCGCTTGTTAAAAGTTCAATCTCCACAGCGGTTAAGTCCCACTTGCAGAAAATAAATTTTATTTATGAGAGTGTATAAGTTTTTGAAACACCCTGTAGCTGTGTTCGTACTCGGTATTTTATTATAATTCATGAAAAAAGAATTCTATTATTGCACATGCCAATGTTCATAAGTGCATATAATTGTTACAGATCGTTTGCTTAAAAGCGTTAATGTTGTTTGGACCCCATGGTCGCTCTACATATTCCGTTATGAAATGCATAGTCGTAATATAATTTGAATATCCAAGTTCATAATTGCAGTATATTGTAACTATCTGCCTGCACAATTCTATTACTGAATACAAGTCCCAACTCAATGTTGTAACTGAATGTTGAAATGAAGTTCAGCTTCTTTAATGTTGCCTGAGTATAAAAGTCGGAACTAGCCCGCTCGGATCTACTGCATTGTTCCAGAATGAACTATGCTTAAAGCCGGCCTCGCCATGCCGCTTTGCTATACTGGTCTGCGTTATAAGATGCAGCTCGAAATAAAGTTCTCAAACTCGTATTACAATGCTGTTCTGAACCCCGGTCTTTCTCCTCCGTACACGGCCCACATAGCCTGCCGCATAACCGGTCTTCTCGCCGTCTGCCCCTGCGTTGTTCGCCTTGGCTTAATGACCTACTTCCTGCTCTCTCTGCTCGGTTAAGTAATACTGTTGCCTTCGCTTTACGTAACCAGTGCTGTTCACCGCTCGACTTCACCGTACGCTCTGCGCATGTGTACCACTTCAGCCCGCTCGCTGAACTCGACTGACTTGTCTGGACTGCATCGGCCAGCTCCTACCTGGCACGGTCACGTGACACTCTCCCACCATCTGCTGTCGTGAGTCACGAATATAATCTCGACTCCCATCATCTCGGCTATTAAGTCATACAATAACTTAAGGGATTATCTGTCTTTCTTCAAGTTATTATCATATATAATGCTGGTTGTTTCTTCTCTTCTGAGATGATTAAATATACTGTTCCATAAAGATCTTAATAAAACTTTAATATTCCTCCCATAATTCCATCTACCTGACTGGCAGTGCCTTCTTGATCCTTGGCATTGTACGTCATTTTCTAGCATTCCTCTCGACTCGATGTGAGCGCTATCTTTACAGCTTTTCCCATAAATCTCAACTACGGCTCAATGTCAGCTGGCGTAGCCGATAGCCTCAACTAGGTATCGGGTACATCTCTCCCGTACATCTCCTTTTTTAATCAGGATTGAGAAAAAAATACACTCTCAGGCATTCTATACACAACATATGTACACGATAGCTCTACAATCCTCTTATTCAGCATAATGATACTTTCTAATGCTAGCTGCGTTAAAAGTCCCCACAACCTCATTAGTATCCATTCTGACAATCTTGTAGCTGTTATTTCGGTACGTTTCGTCAATTCGGAATGGACCCGCGTACAGTGGCGCAAATTTATGGTAGATCTTCAGTTGAAGATTCGATGTGACTGGCTTCCTAATCAGCCCCTCGTCATTTTCTTGAAATGGCTCGTGGAACCTCCTTCCTGCGTGTTTCCTAGCTCTCTTCTCCGCCTGTCTTCTGAGTCTCTCTCCTGCAATCTCGACTCTTCTTTCTTGTGTAGGTTGAGGATCTACTGGTGCCTTCACGATTCGGTCCCATGGTCTATTAGGTTTCAATCCATGATGAAGCATGGACGGAATCTGTCCTGTGCTTTCATGTATGGTAGAATTCAAGCATTGACTAATGATGGGTATCACTTCCATCCACCGGTGGTGTTGTCTTGACACATATAAGCGACACATTTTACTAATTTCCGGCATGATTCTTTCGGCTGGATTTCCCTCTGGATACCGCACAGAATTAAATACATGCCTAATTCCTAAACGTTCCATCGCAGTAGAAAATTCCATACTGGTGAACTGTGATCCATGGTCACTCAACAAAATCTCAGGTTTCCCCATACTTGGAATAACTGTTTTGTCTAATCTGTTGATAACGTACTTGGATGTAGCTTTCTGGATAGGGCATAGAGATACGTATTTAGAAAATACGTCTACTGTTACCAAAACAAACTGGTTTCCTTTCGTCGAACGAGGAATCGGACCGAAAATGTCCGTAGCGAAAAGTTCTCTCGGCTTGCTAGGTAATATTGATCTAGGAACTTCCTTCATTAACTTAGATGAATATTTGCTTCGCTGACAACTGTCACAGGTCTTTATGACGTCGCGGATCGTTTGTCACATTTGTCTCCAAACGAAAGTTTCTTGGGCAAGAGCCAAAGTCTTGTCTACACCTACATGAGCTGCGGTTCGGTGTATCATCCAAATAACTGGTTTGACAAGCTTGGGTGGGATCACTACTCTAAGTTTAGTATGATCCTGATCGATATATTGGCATATAACACCTCCCATAATGTGATATTTTCTAGCTTCTATCTCAGTTCTTCGAAAGTCTGGATCAGCGTTGTCCATCCTGCGTGTTAAAAAACGGTAAATTCTTCGCAAAGGTGCATATCTCTTCTGAGTTTGCGCTAACATCTTCAACTTTTCTAGAGTTCCCTTGTCCTCTTGAATTAGATTTATATGGTTGACAATCACCTCCTCACAAGGGTTTCTGCTCAACACATCCGCTAACAGATTTAATTTCCCAGGTCTATGCACAACAGTTGGGTTAAATTGTTGTAAGAACAGAGCCCATCTAGTGATGCGGTCACTTGCTAAGTCTGTCTTCATAATAAATTGGAGGGCTTTATGATCTGTGATCAGCGTTATGTCATGTCCAAATAACACCTTCTTCCACGTCTTAAGAGCCTGAACCACTGCTAATGCCTCTAACTCGGTTGCATAGTAATTCTTTTCACAATTCCTGAGCTTGCGACTGGTGAAAGCTAAATAACTGTGTTTGTTGGTATCGTCCAACTGATATAGGATCCCACTGATACCTATTTTGGATGCGTCTGTCTCCACAAAAAATCTTCTTGCAAAATCTGGGTATTCAAGTTTGACATTCTGGATCAACATGTTCTTCGCTGCTAAAAACGCTTGATTGCATCTATCGTCCCATTTCCATCGATTTCCCTTTCTTAGTATATCCTGCAGAGGTGCCATCGTTTCAGTATATTCAGGACAATGTGTTGAAAGAACTGACACATTCCTAAAAACTGCCGTACTTCTTTAATCTTTCTTGGGGTTGGAAATTCTGAAATAGCCATGATCTTCTTTGGATTGGGCCTATAACCATCTCCATCGATTCTATGTCCAAGAAATTCGATTTCTTCATGAAAGAACTGACATTTGTTGAAATTCACCTTGAAGTTCGTCCTCCTGAGATCTTCAAAAAGCATTCGAAGGTGCCTGATATGCTCTTCCGCTGTCTCAGACGCTATAATCAGATCATCAATATAGCTCACTACATGCTCCTTAACTGCATCTGATAAATTCTCATCTAGTGCTCGGATCATCACCGGACCACTAGTCTTTACTTCAAAAGGTAACCTATTGAACACATATGTTTTATGATCAAATAAGAACCCTGTATACTGTTTGCAGTCTTCTGCTAGCTCTATATGATAATAAGAACTAGTCAGATCAATAGTAGAAAAGAAACTCTTTCCTCTGAATCTGCGCAACAATTCACGAATAACAGGTGGCCTGTCGTGTTCAGGAAGAACTCTTTCATTAAGGGCTCTAGCATCTAGGCAAATCCTCAGCTTACCATTTGGTTTCTTGACAACAGCTAAAGGATTCAAATAAGCAGTCGGCATCTTCTTGATAATTCCATCTTTCTCCATATCGCTTATCATTGTACTGACTTCTTCCTTCCATTTATCCGGAATGGGATATAAATTCTTATGGTATGGTTTGTCATCCATCAACTTGATGCCATAGGTAAAATTTTCTATGAGACCTGGTTTATCATTGAATATGTCCTCATATTCTAAAATTGCTTGATCAAAATGCTCCTTAATTTCTGGATGTATCTTACTCTTCGTGTTAGTTTGATCCTCTATAGACCTTTCAATGCTGCATACTATCTCATCCAATATATTTTCTCTGAAGAATGTCATCTCAGATTCTTGATTTTCTATGACCCCTTCTTGAAAGTACATGCGCCTGCTCTGCATATCTATGATCAGGCCACTCTCACTTAAAAAATCCACTCCTAGGATCATATCGAAATGTAGTTGACCCACAACTAGGAACATCTGTTCAAAATATCTGGTTCCAATCCCAACATCTAAAAGTACCTGACTTTTACATTTCATACTTTTGTCTGGGATCACCCCTTGAATTTTGCTAACAACAGTTGGCAACATCGTAATTTCGCCTGACAATTTCAATTCATCCAGGCAGCCTATGGATATCAAGCTCACCATAGCCCCCGTGTCCACTAATGTCTTTATTTCCTTTCCCATGACTTCCACACTGATAACTGGCAATTCATATCTATTCCCTCGATGTACTACGTCTTCCTCTTCAATTAAATCCTCGTCCTTGACCTCATACGTTTCAACAATGATGATTGATTCCCAATGATTAGTATTCTGCTCTGAAATTAATTTGTCGTTTTTTTTTTCCTTCACCACTCGTGCTTGCTCGATTAACATCTCTAGTTATCTCTTCGGGTGGTGCACTAGGCTGTCTACTTTCTTGCCTTGATCTTCCATATTCTCGATTGTCTTGTCTTTCATTTGGATCATTTCTTGTGCTATCCTGCCTATCGTTCTAATTAGACTGTTGACCTTGGTTCCAGTTGTATCGACCTCGATATCTATTATTGTACCTGTTCCTATTCTGGTATCTGGAATTCTGATCATAGATCCTGTATCTACTGTTTCTTGCGTCCTGATCGTATGGCCTCTCGTATGGTCCTCGATATCGATCATTCCCGCGAACGTTGTGAATATTACTTCTATTCCCTTCGTTCCTTCTGTTTCCCCAGGAATCTCTTCTATCAGTCTGTGCTGCGTTATCGACAACTACCGCATTCACCTCTTGCGTGTTTCGATTCTCGTTCCTTGCAGTTCTGGGTGTAATTTGAGCGCTTGTGTAATCTAATCGTCGTAAGATATCGTCATAGTGCTCAAGTGTGTTCGCTCCCGTTGCTATGAGTGATCGTTGTACCTCAATTGGCAACTGTCTTGCTATAGCTTGCAAAAGCTCTTCTTCTGGCAATGGAGGAATCAAAAACTGCAACTTAGCCAATTGCGAAATAAAGTAATTAGCATAATGCGTTGGATGTGACGTAGAGTAACGCTTCGAATACATTTCTGCTCTTACGTTCAGCTGATCCTCTGCACTCCAAAATCTCCTTATGAATGCTATGGCAAATTGTTCCATATTCGCAAAATTGCTCCTGAATGCGCGAAACCAAGTTAACGTAGACCCGTCTAAGGCGCATTCGACTATCCTTAGTTCCCTTTCCTTGGCTACTCTATGTTCCGCCATGTAATCGCGAATATCCCTCAGAAATTCGACTGGTGTGACTCCTGTGTTTCCTGAAAACTTCCTTGGCTTATCATCCAGATTTCTGATGATGGTCACTGGACCTGAGTATCGTTCACTCGTACCAAACGTACTCCTATTCGAATTCGGATTATCTTGAGGGGTTGAACTAGCCCTTTCGAATGTTACATTCTGTTGCGTTTGACGGTCTTCTCCCACGCTAACTTCTTGACTGTTCATACTGCGGTCTATCTGTGTCTGATTCATCGATACCTGCCCCGTTGGAACATTTTGACTTGTGAAACTCTCTATTATAGATTCTATTTTAGTCATCCTATCTTCTGTTCTTTTTTCTACGGTCTTGACCTTAGTTTCCAAATTATCTAACGACGTAACATTCTGCGTTCTGTTACTCTCTTCTAAATCGTTCTTTAATGTGTCTATCTTGTCTTCGCATGTAGTCTTTACTGACGCGACTTGTTCCTTTAACTGATCAACATCGGTCCTAAACTGAGTTGAATCTATCTTCATCGCTTCCTTATTCTCAGTAAATCTCGCTTCTAAGTTCGCCATACCTGCGATTAATTTCTCATCCAACCCTGCACGTTTCTTTTTTGCTTCGGCATCGACCTCACTATACCGTTCTTCCACTATTGCACCGACTCTATTTTTAAATAAAGCTAAGTTTTCATTAACTTTCTGCTCTATATCATCATCAATTTTCCTAATGTCTATCTGCAATTGGTTTTCTAAGGATTTTAAGTTAGAATTAACCTCTCCTAAGACTTCCTCTTTAACGGTCCCAATTACTGACTTTAAACCTTTGATTTCGTTACCTAGATTCATTTCTAGACCTTTGATTTTAGTTTCGAAAGATACTTCAGTAGACCACTCTTGTATTTTGCCTACATCTGCCACTAAACCATCAATGGCGAATCTCAACTTCGATACATCCGATTTAATGTCTTTCTGAATAGACATAACATCTGTTCTTAAATTAAGAATGTTTTCTTCTTCTCTAATTTCTAAATCAATAATATTCTTTCTTAACATTTTCACATTTTCCTCTCCTTTCATTTCTACAGCTTTTATATCTAATTGTAAAGCCTTAAAGATTTCATCATTCTTTAACGTTAATCTATTCTCCAAACTAGTTAAATTGTTTTTCAACTCTGTGTTATTTTCTTCACTACGAGCTTGTAATCTAGTTTCTAATAATTTAAAACTATCTTTCAAGTTAGCTTCATTAGCTTTCAAATTGCTTTCAGTAATGGTCTGTAACCTAGTCTCTAATGACTTCAATTCATCTCTACTATTTGACTGTAATCTTTCTTCCAATAATCTCAAATTATGTTCGTTACTAGTCTGCAATGACTTCAACTCATCTTTACTATTTGACTGTAATCTGGACTCTAATGACTTTAAATTATCTTTCAAATTGTCTTCATTACTAGCCTGTAATTATCTCAAATTCTCTTCATTACTAGTCTGTAATAATTGCACATTTTCTTCATTACTAGTCTGTAAAGCTTTCAAGTTTTCCCTACATCTAGCTTCTGAATCAGTTATCTGCTCTTTAACTTCTGTTTCCATTTTAGAAATAGTTACGGCAATACTAGGCATGCCATTCTGTAACTCTCCTAACACCTTAGCTAAATCTTCCGGTAACATAATTATATTTTTGAATGAACGTTTTATTCAGAGACGTTAGACAACAACACATCACAATGTATCAATTCCTGCATTCACTTGGGTATAAGAAAAATGACTTATAACTAATCATGATATAACGCTAATATGATTAACATGATCACTGGAATGGGCATACAAGTATATTGTCTGACTAAGTTTAATAAATTTTATAACACCATTAAATGAACTTGAGATCAATCTCTCCGTAATCTAAATCTGATATGATTCCATAGAATAAACAAAATCGAAGCCCCATAGTAGGGTAAAGCCAATTCTCCCTCTCTCTCTGTACCCGTTCGTCCTGGGGATGCGATGACCCATCTGCTATTACATCGCATTCCTGGATTTCCAGGACAGAGCGGAGTTAAATGAACCTCTAGTCAAATAAGGAATGTGTCGGAAATTCAGTTGAAATATCTCAAAAGCAGAGGGTAACACGAGGTAAAGTATCTCCAGGGTCGTTACGGGTTTAAATGTAATTTAAAAAAATACAAATATCAATGGGCGCCATCAACTGAATCCCTAGCAAACCACATCCTTCCTGGTTAAGCCTTAATTAAGACAAGGAAAGAAATAGGAAAATCACATCATCATCAGATCACAACTAAGATAAAAACAAATTTATTCAACGTTGATAGTCAGACAGACATATTAAACACTCATCCTACCTAAGAGCATGGTCGAATGCCAACGTTAAATTGTCATTGTCCAGAAAATCGAACCATCTCCATTCTACTCAAAGTGTATTTAATCCACATAAAATAGGAAACGTTTCTAAAGTTCTCTTGGGTTCTCAGGATTACCGTAGCACAATGTCTTTGCGTCACTGACATTAGTGATAACTGAGACCTAACTTCTCTTTAAATTAACATCATGAATGTGGATGTAAAAATATTATTAATCTGTCTAAACTCACATATTATAATCACATATTTTAAATATCACATAATTTATGGCTTGCATGGCATTATTCAAATGCTGAATATGTTAGTAAAATGCTCCTAAACATCGAATAAGTAATTTACACTATTTACACTGTCATTAATCATTGCTGGTTTGTGAATCATTGGTTATAATCATCATCATCATCAAAATTAATTGTTTAATTCATCAACACAAGTTGCAATTCTTCAAATCATTCAAATTATATCTCTCAATTAAATTTATTTAAATCCATTTAAATTTATTAATCATCAGCTTCTTTAATTAATTATCACCTTCTAATTCAGTTATTCATCATCTATTCAGTCACCTATTAATTTATTTAAATCAGCTTATTTATTCAATAATTAATTCATCCATTTATTTAATTCATTGATTTATTCCAAAATTTAATTTATCAACTTATTTAAATTTTATTCATCTGGTTATTTAGATTTTTATTATTTCATCTAGTCATTCTGATTTTTATTTCATTAGATCAGATCATTAATATGCTTAAATTTCAGATTATTATTTCATAAATTATTATTATCAGAAAATCTTGTATTATCAACATTATTTATTTGTTTAATTTCCTAACAAATTGTTTAATATGGGTTATAGAACGTTGTCTTACAGTCTTATCACTTCCAAGTTGTATCTCGTATTTAATTATCATGCCAAAAAATATTATTGCCTTCACAAATTCACGTTGGATCTCACTATCCACAACTACATTATATATTTACTTTATCAAATATCACATTTGAATACCACAATTATTCCACAAAACTCCATAAATATTCAGCGCACAGCATGAATCTCAAAAATTATGCTAGACTGGGTTCGACAACCTCATGTCTGCTTCAAAATACATTAGCAATATTGCAACTTCCACTTGGCAACTTCCACAAAATGCCTATCACAAACTTCACTTAATCACGTTGTATGATCTACAAAAATACATAACTGGCTTCAAATTATCAACGCACACAATCTCCAATAACTGTAATTAATCTGATCACATCTAGACAACTTCTTAAACAATTAGGAAAAATATTACCTTAGTAATTGAAATCAAATTCAAAATCTGCTTTCAAATAGCATAAATTCTCTTAAAATTCTCATAATTCACTTCACAGAAAAAACACTAATGTGCTATAATCTCTCACATCGAAATATGCAATACTGATCTGCCTTAAAATAAATCTGACCATTAATGATTCATCTTATAAGATTCAATTACTTTAAATCCTTCTCAAAGGTACCAAACTCAATCATAAAAATTATCAAAAGCATCAGCTGTATCAGCTGTTAAATTGAAAGTACTCTCAAAAGAGTATAGCAACAAAATATTGGATTGGCAAACAAGAATTACAAAATGTAACCCTGCTGACACGTATTTTTAATTTATTTAATAAAATTCGACTGTTATGTGACTAGTAGTTTCTTGTTTGATCCTCTTACAATCTCAAGTACACTCCAATGATAAAAATGAGTCCCTCAATGGCAAGTAAGATGAGTAACCACCACACGATCGTATAAATACGATCGGCCTTGCCCCGACGACTATCATGATAATGCCCTGAACGATGGGTAAAGATGTGTACCACCACGCAATCGTATAAATACGAAAGGCCCCATCTCGTCGTCTCATGAGTGAATGTACCAGATTGGAATTAACAAGTCTCTAGTTGTCATATAAAAGCGATATTCATTCACTTGAGTGAATAACATCTTAATATCTCCAAACAATCCAATGGAAAAATCCCTACTGATGAATAATACACACTCGCTAGTATGCAATGAACTGACGAAGTGATTTAAATAATCCAATTGCAGATCACGAGTTCGAAATACTCGCCACAAAAAGAACTATCCAAGAAACACTATCCTTACTGGAAAATGTCTAAAAGACCAAACATCTGCTTAATAAAGCCAACCAATGGTGAGAATTTCGTATAATGGTGCCTGCCATATCATATGGTAACGCCATATTCTAGCAAAATTTGGAACAAATAATGTCTAAGCCATGTCTCAATAAACGTAGAACTCATACTAGAAAAGTATATACATGTATGCCCAGTGTTCATGAAAAAGTCATATTAGAAAGTCATAACTCTTACAGTACCTTCTCATATCAGCTGTTATTATATTTCCAAGATCGTCGATTATTCTTATATGTAATAAATTTCTCGAAAGGTCGACGTGAATATCGTATCACCCACGCAAAAACGATCGCCTTCATATCCCAAGTGAATCAGCTGTTAGACCTCATCTTCTTCAGGAATCGAATCCATCGCTCCGTGGTTACATTGCGTCTCTGTCTTCGTTTACTCCCACATGATGAACTGCATGTTATCCATAATGGATACTGTCCAAATCCTTACGTAAAAGTTCATAAAAGCAGCGTACCCCATATTCTTCTTTGATGTTACGCCACTGCCCCATATAATGTTCGGTTCGCTTGTTAAAAGTTCAATCTCCACAGCGGTTAAGTCTCACTTGCAGAAAATAAATTTTATTTATGAGAGTGTATAAGTTTTTGAAACACCCTGTAGCTGTGTTCGTACTCGGTATTTTATTATAATTCATGAAAAAAGAATTCTATTATTGCACATGCCAATGTTCATTAGTGCATATAATTGTTACAGTTCGTTTGCTTAAAAGCGTTAATGTTGTTTGGGCCCCATGGTCGCTCATATTCCGTTATGAAATGCATAGTCGTAATATAATTTGAATATCTAAGTTCATAATTGCAGTATATTGTAACTATCTGCCTGCACAATTCTATTACTGAATACAAGTCCCAACTCAATGTTGTAACTGAATGTTGAAATGAAGTTCAGCTTCTTTAATGTTGCCTGCGTATAGATATCGGAACTAGCCCGCTCGGATCTACTGCATTGTTCCAGAATGAACTATGCTTAAAGCCGGCCTCGCCATGCCGCTTTGCTTTACTGGTCTGCGTTATAAGATGCAGCTCGAAATAAAGTTCTCAAACTCGTATTACAATGCTGTTCTGAACCCCGGCCTTTCTCCTCCGTACACGGCCCACATAGCCTGCCGCATAACCGGTCTTCTCGCCGTCTGCCCCTGCGTTGTTCGCCTTGGCTTAATGACCTACTTCCTGCTCTCTCTGCTCGGTTAAGTAATACTGTTGCCTTCGCTTTACGTAACCAGTGCTGTTCACCGCTCGACTTCACCGTACGCTCTGCGCATGTGTACCACTTCAGCTCGCTCGCTGAACTCGACTGACTTGTCTGGACTGCATCGGCCAGCTCCTACCTGGCGCGGTCACGTGACTCTCTCCCACCATCTGCTGTCGTGCGTCACGAATATAATCTCGACTCCCATCATCTCGGCTATTAAGTCATACAATAACTTAAGAGATTATCTGTCTTTCTTCAAGTTATTATCATATAAAATGCTGGTTGTTTCTTCTCTTTTGAGATGATTAAATATACTGTTCCGTAAAGATCTTAATAAAACTTTAATATTCCTCCCATAATTCCATCTACCTGACTGGCAGTGCCTTCTTGATCCTTGGCATTGTACGTCATTTTCTAGCATTCCTCTCGTCTCGATGTGAGCGCTATCTTTACAGCTTTTCCCATAAATCTCAACTACGGCTCAATGTCAGCTGGCGTAGCCGATAGCCTCAACTAGGTATCGGGTACAATACCTCTTAGGAATTTCATCTCCGCGACTTGTATTCTACTCTCCTCTCTTTTTGTAGTAGTCCACGCTCCAGCTGCATATGTTAGTATGGGTCTGTAGTAGGTTGAATATAATACATTTTTACATTTCTTTGGGACATCTCGGTTCCACAGAATACCCCTTATGCTCTGGTAAAAACTGTTCGCTTGTTGTATTCTCTTTCCAATTTCCTCAGTTATCCTTCCATCTTCTGTGATCACACTTCCCAAGTACTTGAAACTTTTAACCACTTCTAGAATTTTCCCATTCAATTCTATCTTTCTTCTTCCTTCCTTCCTCTTGACATTACCATTGTCTTGCTCTTCTCTGTGCTTACTTTCATCCCATATTTCTCTATTTCTTGATTCCATACATCTAGATGTTTTTGTACTTCTTTTCATCCTCGCCCCATATCACTATATCATCTGCAAACAGCATGGCCGTTGTTGCCTCTTGTCCCAATCTCTGTTTAACATTCTTGTGAATTTCATCCATGATTATGATGAATAGTAAGGGGGACAATACACTTCCCTGTCGGAGACCTGTTTCCACTTTAAACCATTCTGTTTCTCCTATACTGGTCTTCACGCTACTCACACAATATTTGTACATAGCTTTTAACATTTGGACATCAGCTCCGTTAACTCTCCTTTTCCTAAATACATTCCAAACCACCTGTCGAGGCACACTGTCGTACGCTTTCTCAATATCAATAAATGTCATCACCATGTCTTTTCCAAATTCCCATCTTTTCTCCATCATTTGCCTTAATGCGAAGATTAGGTCAAATGTTGATCTGTCTTTCCTAAAACCATACTGTTCTTCTTCCATCTCTCCTTCTATCTTCCTCCTCAGTCTGCCTTCCAGAACTCTCTCAAAGATCTTAGCTACATGAGCGATAAGAGTGATCCCCCTGTAGTAATTGCATTCCTTTTTGTCACCTTTCTTAAAAATCGGGATAATTAATCCCTTTCCCCATTCTTCTGGAATCTCTTTCTTCTTCCAAATTATTCTAAATAATCTATACAACCACTGTACACCTATTGGTCCCGCTGCTTTTATCATTTCCGCGGACACCTCATCCTCTCCTGCTGCTTTACCGCTCTTCATCTTCTGTATGGCTTCCTCTATTTCTAGCATAGTGATCTCCTTTTCTTGTTCTCTTTTCCTACTTCATGGAAATGTGTCGTCGCACATAGTTTGTGGTGATATCCATGAACCGCTAAACTTGTGATGACATGCCTTAATTCTTGATTCGTCTCCGACCAGTGTCGGTCCCACATGGCGTCTATACAATAAAATTCAAGCCAAATACCCTCCCTTTTTTTCTTCTCTCTTCAAGTACTGTACCCGTTCGTCCTGGGGATGCGATGACCCATCTGCTATTACATCGCATTCCTGGATTTCCAGGACAGAGCGGAGTTAAATGAACCTCTAGTCAAATAAGGAATGTGTCGGAAATTCATTTGAAATATCTCAAAAGCAGAGGGTAACACGAGATAAAGTATCCCCAGGGTCGTTACGGGTTTAAGTTTAATAAAAATAATGCAAATATCAATGGGCGCCATCAACTGAATCCCTAGCAAACCACATCCTTCCTGGTTAAGCCTTAATTAAGACAAGGAAAGAAGTAGGAAAATCACATCATCATCAGATCACAACTAAGATAAAACAAATTTATTCAACTTTGATAGTCAGACAGACATATTAAACACTCATCCTACCTAAGAGCATGGTCGAATGCCAACGTTAAATTGTCATTGTCCAGAAAATCGAACCATCTCCATTCTACTCAAAGTGTATTTAATCCACATAAAATAGGAAACATTTCTAAAGTTCTCTTGGGTTCTCAGGATCACCGTAGAACTATGTCTTTGCGTCACTGACATTCGTGATAACTGAGACCTAACTTCTCTTTAAATTAACATCATGATATGTGGATGTAAAAATATTATTAATCTGTCTAAACACACATATTATAATCACATATTTTAAATATCACATAATTTATGGCTTGCATGGCATTATTCAAATGCTGAATATGTTAGTAAAATGCTCCTAAATATCGAATAACTAATTTACACTATTTACACTGTCATTAATCATTGCCTGTTTTGTGAATCACAGAAAATCCACTATTCATTGGTTATAATCATCATCATCATCAAAATTAATTGTTTAATTCATCAACACAAGTTGCAATTCTTCAAATCATTCAAATTATATCTCTCAATTAAATTTATTTAAATCCATTTAAATGTATTAATCATCAGCTTCTTTAGTTAATTATCACCTTCTAATTCAGTTATTCATCATCTATTTAATCATCTATTAATTTCTTTAAGTCAGCTTATTTATTCAATCATTAATTCATCCATTTATTTAATTCATTGATTTATTCCAAAATTTAATTTATCAACTTATTTAAATTTTATTCATCTGGTTATTTAGATTTTTATTATTTCATCTAGTCATTCTGATTTTTATCTCATTAGTCATTCTGATTTTTATTTCATTAGGTCAGATCATTAATATGCTTAAATTTCAGATTATTATTTCATTAATTATTATTATCAGAAAATCTTGTATTATCAACTTTATTTATTTGTTTAATTTCCTAACAAATTGTTTAATATGGTTTATAGAACGTTGTCTTACATTTTATCACTTCCAAGTTATATCTCGTATTTAATTATCATGCAAAAAATATTATTGCCTTCACAAATACACGTTGGATCTCACTATCCACAACTACATTATAATTTTACTTTATCAAATATCACATTTGAATACCACAATTATTCCACAAACTTCATAAATATTCAGCGCACAGCATGAATCTCAAAAATAATGCTAGACTGGGTTCGACAACCTCATGTCTGCTTCAAAATACATTAGCAATATTGCAACTTCCACCTGGCAACTTCCACAAAATGCCTATCACAAACTTCACTTAATCACGTTGCATGATCTACAAAAATACATAACTGGCTTCAAATTATCAACGTACACAATCTCCAATAACTGTAATTAATCTGATCACATCAAGACAACTTCTTAAACAATTAGGTAAAATATAACCTTCTTAATCGAAATCAAATTCAAAATCTGCTTTCAAATAGCATAAATTCTCTTAAAATTCTCATAATTCACTTCACAGGAAAAACACCAATTTTCTATAATCTCTCACATCAAAATATGCAATACTGATCTGCCTTAAAATAAATCTGACCATTAATGATTCATCTTATAAATCCTTCTCAAAGGTATCAAATTCAATTATAAAAATTATCAAAAGCATCAGCTGTATCAGCAGTTAAATGAAAGTACTCTCAAAAGAGTATAGCAACAAAATATTGGATTGGCAAACAAGAATTACAAAATGTAACCCTGCTGACATGTATTTTTAATTTATTTAACAAAATTCGACTGATATGTGACTAGTAGTTCCGTGTTTGATCCTCTTACAATCTCAAGTACACTCGGATGATAAAAATGAGTCCCGCAATGGCGAGTAAGATGAGTAACCACCACACGATCGTATAAATACGAAAGGCCTCGCCCCGATGACTAACATGATAATGCCCTGAACGATGGGTAAAGATGTGTACCACCACGCAATCGTATAAATACGAAAGGCCCCATCTCGTCGTCTCATGAGTGAATGTACCAGATTGGAATCAACAAGTCTCTAGTTGTCATATAAAAGCGATATTCATTCACTTGAGTGAATAACATCTTAATATCTCAAAACAATCCAATGGAAAAAATCCCTACTGATGAATAATACACACTCGCTAGTATGCAATGAACTGACGAAGTAATTTAAATAATCCAATTGCAGATCACGAGTTCGAAATACTCGTCACAAAAATAACTATCCAGGAAAACTATCCTTACTGGAAAATGTCTAAAAGACCAAACATCTGCTTAATAAAGCCAACCAATGGTGAGAATTTCGTATAATATAGCATGCCATATTCTAGCAAAACTTGGAGCAAATAATGTTTAAGCCATGTCTCAATAAACGTAGAACTCCTCCTAGAAGAATATATACATGTATGCCCAGTGTTCATGAAAATATCATATTAGAAAGTCATAACTCTTACAGTACCTTCTCATATCAGCTGTTATTATATTTCCAAGATCGTCGATTATTCTTGTGTGTAATAAATTTCTCGAAAGATCGACGTGAATATCGTTTCACCTACGCTATAACGATCGCCTGCATATCCCAAGTGAATCAGCTGTTAGACCTCCTCTTCCTCAGGAATCGAATCCATCGCTCCTTGGTGCCATCGCGTCTCTGTCTTCGTTTACACCGACATGATGAACTGCATGTTATCCATAGCGGATACTGTCCAAAACCTTACGTAAAAGTTCATAAAAGCAGCGTACCCCATATTCTTCTTCTATGTTACGCCACTGTCCCATATAATGTTCGGTTCGCTTGTTAAAAGTTCAATCTCCACAGCGGTTAAGTCTCACTTGTAGAAAATAAATTTTATTTATGAGAGTGTATAAGCTTTTGAAACACCCTGTATCTGTGTTCGTACTCGGTATTTTATGATAATTCATGAAAAAGAATTCTATTAAAGCACATGCCAATGTTCATAAGTGCATTTGATTGTAACATTTCGTTTGCTTAAAAGCGTTAATGTTGTTTGGACCCCATGGTCGCTCTACATATTCCGTTATGAAATGCATAGTCGTAATGTAATTTGAATGTCTAAGTTCATGATTGCAGTATATTGTAACTATCTGCCTGCACAATTCTATTACTGAATATAAGTCCCGACTCAATGTTGTAACTGAATGTTGAAATGAAGTTCAGCTTCTTTAATGTTGCCTGCGTATACAAGTCGGAACTAGCCCGCTCGGACCTACTGCATTGTTCCAGAATTATCTATGCGTAAAGCCGGCCTCGCCATGCCGCTTTGCTATACTGTTCTGCGTTATAAAATGCAGCTCGAAATAAAGTTCTCAAACTCGTATTACAATGCTGTTCTGAACCCCGGCCTTTTCCTCCGTACACGGCCCACACAGCCTGCCGCGTAACCGGTCTTCTCGCCGTCTGCCCTGCGTTGTTCGCCTTGGCTCACTGACCTACTTCCTGCTCTCTGCTTGGTTAAGTAATACTGTCGCTTTCGCTTTACGTAACGAGTGCAGTGCACCGTTCAGCTTCGCCGTACGCTCCGCGCAAGTGTACTACTCAGCTCACTGGCTGAAGTCGACTGATGTGTCTGGACTGCATTGAGGAGCTCGTGCCTGGTTCAGTCATGTGATGCATCCCCCACCTTCTGTGTTCATGCGTCACAAATATAATCTCGACTCCCATCATCTCGGCTATTAAGTCATACAATAACTTAAGGGATTATCTGTCTTTCTTCAAGTTATTATCATATATAATGCTTGTTATTTCTTCTCTTCTGAGATGATTAAATATACTGTTCCATAAAGATCTTAATAAAACTTTAATATTCCTCCCATAATTCCATCTGTTTGACTGGCAGTGCCTTCTTGATCCTAGGCCTTCTACGTCAATTCCTAGCATTCTTCTCGACTCGATGTGAGCGCTATCTTTACCACTCTTCCCATAAATCTCAACTACGGCTCAATGTCAGCTGGCGTAGCCGATAGCCTCAGCTGGGTATCGGGTACATCTCTCCCGTACATCTCCTTTTTTTATCAGGCTTGAGAAAAAAAATACACTCTCAGGCATTCTATACACAACATATGTACACGATAGCTCTACAATGCTCTTATTCAGCATGATGATACTTTCTAATGCTAGCTGCATTAAAAGTCCCCACAACTTCATTAGTATCCATTCCCTCGATGTACTATATCTCCTTAAATTAGATCCTCGTCTTTGACTTGCTATCTCTCGACACTGATGATTGATTCCCAATGATTAGTATTCTGATTCTACATTACTTTGTCGTTTATTTCTTCCTTCTGCACTCGTGCTTGCTCGATTAACATCTCTAGTTATCTCTTCGGGTGGTGCACTAGGCTGTCTACTTTCTTGCCTTGATCTTCCATATTCTCGATTGTCTTGTCTGTCATTTGGATCATTTCTTCTGCTATCCTGCCTATCGTTCTGATTAGATTGCTGACCTTGGTTCCAGTTGTATCAACCTCGATATCTATTATTGTTCCTATTCCTATTTTGGTATCTGGAATTCTGATCATAGTTCCTGTATCTACTGTTTCTTGCGTCCTGATCGTATGGCCTCTCGTATGGTCCTCGATATCGATCATATCCGCGAACGTTGTGAATATTACTTCTATTCCCTTCGTTCCTTCTGTTTCCCCAGGAATCTCTTCTATCAGTCTCTGCTGCGTTATCGACAACTACCGCATTCACCTCTTGCGTGTTTCGATTCTCGTTCCGTGCAGTTCTGGGTGTTATTTGAGCGCTTGTATAGTCTAATCGTCGTAAGATATCGTCATAGTTCTCAAATGTGTTTGCTCCCGATGCTATGAGTGATCGTTTTACCTCAATTGGCAACTGTCTTGCTATAGCTTGAAAAAGCTCTTCTTCTGGCAATGGAGGAATCAAAAACTGCAACTTAGCCAATTGCGAAATAAAGTAATTAGCATAATGCGTTGGATGTGACGTAGAGTAACGCTTCGAATACATTTCTGTTCTTACGTTCAGCTGATCCTCTGCACTCCAAAATCTCCTTAAGAATGCTATGGCAAATTGTTCCATATTCGCAAAATTGCTCCTGAATGAGCGAAACCAAGTTAACGCAGGCCCATCTAAGGCGCGTTCGACTATCCTTAGTTCCCTTTCGTTGGCTACTCTATGTTCCGCCATGTAATCGCGATTATCCCTCAGAAATTCGACTGGTGTGACTCCTGTGTTCCCTGAATACTTCCTTGGTTTGTCGTCCAAATTTCTGATGATGGTCACTGGACCTGAGTATCGTTCACTCGTACCAAACGTACTCCTATTCGAATTCGGATTATCTTGAGGGGTTGAACTAGCCCTTTCGAATGTTACATTCTGTTGCGTTTGACGGTCTTCTCCCACGCTAACCTCTTGACTGTTCATACTGCGGTCTATCGGTGTCTGATTCATCGATACCTCCCCCGTTGTAACATTTTGACTTGCGAAACTATCCATTATGGATCCTAATTTAGTCATCATATCTTCTGTTCGTTTTTCTACCGTCTTGACCTTAGTTTCCAAATTATCTAACGACGTAACATTCTGCTTTCTGTTACTTTCTTCTAAATCTTTCTTTAATTTGTCTATCTTGTCTTCGCATGTAGTCTTTACTGACGCTACTTGCTCCTTTAACTGATCAACATCTGTCCTAAACTGAGTTGAATCTATCTTCATCGCTTCCTTATTCTCAGTAAATCTCGCTTCTAAGTTCGCCATACCTGCGATTAATTTCTCATCCAACCCTGCACGTTTTTCTTTTGCTTCGGCATCGACCTCACTATACCGTTCTTCCATTATTGCACCGACTCTATTTTTAAATAAAGCTAAGATTTCATTAACCTTTTGCTCTATATCATCATCAATTCTCCTAATGTCTATCTGCAATTGGTTTTCTAAGGATTTCAAGTTAGAATTAACCTCTCCTAAGACTTCCTCTTTAACGGTCCCAATTACTGACTTTAAACCTTTGATTTCGTTACCTAGATTCATTTCTAGACCTTTGATTTTAGTTTCGAAAGATACTTCGGTAGACCACTCTTGTATTTTGCCTACATCTGCCACTAAACCATCAATGTCGAAACTTAACTTCGATACATCTGATTTAATGTCTTTCTGAATAGACATAACATCTGTTCTTAAATTAAGAATGTTTTCTTCTTCTCTAATTTATAAATCAATAATATTCTTTCTTAACATTTGCACATTTTCCTCCCCTTTCATTTCTACTGCTTTTATATCTAATTGTAAAACCTTAAATATTTCATCATTCTTTAACGTTAATCTATTCTCCAAACTAGTTAAATTGTTTTTCAACTCTGTGTTATTTTCTTCACTACAAGCTTGTAATCTAGTTTCTAATAATTTAAAACTATCTTTCAAGTTAGCTTCATTAGCTTTCAAATTGCTTTCAGTACTGGTCTGTAACCTAGTCTCTAATGACTTCAATTCATCTTTACTATTGGAATGTAATCATTCTTCCAATAATCCCAAATTATTTTCGTTACTAGTCTGCAATGACATCAACTCATCTTTACTATTTGACTGTAACCTGGTCTCTAATGACTTTAAATTATCTTTCAGATTGTCTTCATTACTAGCCTGTAATGGCTTTAAATTTTCCCTACATCTAGCTTCTGAATCAGTTATCTGCTCTTTAACTTCTGTTTCCATTTTAGAAATAGTTACTGCAATACTAGACATGCCATTCTGTAACTCTCCTAACACCTTAGCTAAATCTTCCGGTAACATAATTATATTTTTCAATGAACGTTTTATTCAGAGACGTTAGACAACAGCACATCACAATGTATCAATTCCTGCATTCACTTGGGTATAAGAAAAATGACTTATAACTAAACATGATATAACACTAATATGATTAACATGATCACTGGAATGGGCATACAAGTATATTGTGTGACTAAGTTTAATAAATTTTATAACACCATTAAATGAAATTGAGATCAATCTCTTCGTAATCCAAATCTGATGTGATTCCATAGAATAAACAAAATCGAAGCCCCACAGGTGGGTAAAGCCAATTATCCCTCTCTCTCTGTACCCGTTCGTCCTGGGGATGCGATGACCCATCTGCTATTACATCGCATTCCTGGATTTCCAGGACAGAGCGGAGTTAAATGAACCTCTAGTCAAATAAGGAATGTGTCGGAAATTCAGTTGAAATATCTCAAAAGCAGGGGGTAACACGAGATAAAGTATCCCCAGGGTCGTTACGGGTTTAAGTTTAATAAAAAAAATGCAAATATCAATGGGCGCCATCAACTGAATCCCTAGCAAACCACATCCTTCCTGGTTAAGCCTTAATTAAGACAAGGAAAGAAGTAGGAAAATCACATCATCATCAGATCACAACTAAGATAAAACAAATTTATTCAACTTTGATAGTCAGACAGACATATTAAACACTCATCCTACCTAAGAGCATGGTCGAATGCCAACGTTAAATTGTCATTGTCCAGAAAATCGAACCATCTCCATTCTACTCAAAGTGTATTTAATCCACATAAAATAGGAAACATTTCTAAAGTTCTCTTGGGTTCTCAGGATCACCGTAGCACTATGTCTTTGCGTCACTGACATTCGTGATAACTGAGACCTAACTTCTCTTTAAATTAACATCATGATATGTGGATGTAAAAATATTATTAATCTGTCTAAACACACATATTATAATCACATATTTTAAATATCACATAATTTATGGCTTGCATGGCATTATTCAAATGCTGAATATGTTAGTAAAATGCTCCTAAATATCGAATAACTAATTTACACTATTTACACTGTCATTAATCATTGCCTGTTTTGTGAATCACAGAAAATCCACTATTCATTGGTTATAATCATCATCATCATCAAAATTAATTGTTTAATTCATCAACACAAGTTGCAATTCTTCAAATCATTCAAATTATATCTCTCAATTAAATTTATTTAAATCCATTTAAATGTATTAATCATCAGCTTCTTTAGTTAATTATCACCTTCTAATTCAGTTATTCATCATCTATTTAATCATCTATTAATTTCTTTAAGTCAGCTTATTTATTCAATCATTAATTCATCCATTTATTTAATTCATTGATTTATTCCAAAATTTAATTTATCAACTTATTTAAATTTTATTCATCTGGTTATTTAGATTTTTATTATTTCATCTAGTCATTCTGATTTTTATCTCATTAGTCATTCTGATTTTTATTTCATTAGGTCAGATCATTAATATGCTTAAATTTCAGATTATTATTTCATTAATTATTATTATCAAAAAATCTTGTATTATCAACTTTATTTATTTGTTTAATTTCCTAACAAACTGTTTAATATGGTTTATAGAACGTTGTCTTACATTTTATCACTTCCAAGTTATATCTCGTATTTAATTATCATGCCAAAAAATATTATTGCCTTCACAAATTCACGTTGGATCTCACTATCCACAACTACATTATATTTTTACTTTATCAAATATCACATTTGAATACCACAATTATTCCACAAACTTCATAAATATTCAGCGCACAGCATGAATCTCAAAAATTATGCTAGACTGGGTTCGACAACCTCATGTCTGCTTCAAAATACATTAGCAATATTGCAACTTCCACCTGGCAACTTCCACAAAATGCCTATCACAAACTTCACATAATCACGTTGCATGATCTACAAAAATACATAACTGGCTTCAAATTATCAACGCACTCAATCTCCAATAACTGTAATTAATCTGATCACATCTAGACAACTTCTTAAACAATTAGGAAAAATATAACCTTCTTAATCGAAATCAAATTCAAAATCTGCTTTCAAATAGCATAAATTCTCTTAAAATTCTCATAATTCACTTCACAGAAAAAACACCAATGTTCTATAATCTCTCCCATCAAAATATGCAATACTGATCTGCCTTAAAATAAATCTGACCATTAATGATTCATCTTATAAATCCTTCTCAAAGGTATCAAATTCAATTATAAAAATTATCAAAAGCATCAGCTGTATCAGCTGTTAAATGAAAGTACTCTCAAAAGAGTATAGCAACAAAATATTGGATTGGCAAACAAGAATTACAAAGTGTAACCCTGCTGACATGTATTTTTAATTTATTTAACAAAATTCGACTGATATGTGACTAGTAGTTCCGTGTTTGATCCTCTTACAATCTCAAGTACACTCGGATGATAAAAATGAGTCCGCAATGGCGAGTAAGATGAGTAACCACCACACGATCGTATAAATACGAAAGGCCTCGCCCCGATGACTAACATGATAATGCCCTGAACGATGGGTAAAGATGTGTACCACCACGCAATCGTATAAATACGAAAGGCCCCATCTCGTCGTCTCATGAGTGAATGTACCAGATTGGAATCAACAAGTCTCTAGTTGTCATATAAAAGCGATATTCATTCACTTGAGTGAATAACATCTTAATATCTCCAAACAATCCAATGGAAAAAATCCCTACTGATGAATAATACACACTCGCTAGTATGCAATGAACTGACGAAGTAATTTAAATAATCCAATTGCAGATCACGAGTTCGAAATACTCGTCACAAAAATAACTATCCAGGAAAACTATCCTTACTGGAAAATGTCTAAAAGACCAAACATCTGCTTAATAAAGCCAACCAATGGTGAGAATTTCGTATAATGGTGCATGCCATATTCTAGCAAAACTTGGAGCAAATAATGTTTAAGCCATGTCTCAATAAACGTAGAACTCCTACTAGAAAAATATATACATGTATGCCCAGTGTTCATGAAAATATCATATTAGAAAGTCATAACTCTTACAGTACCTTCTCATATCAGCTGTTATTATATTTCCAAGATCGTCGATTATTCTTGTGTGTAATAAATTTCTCGAAAGATCGACGTGAGTATCGTTTCACCTACGCTATAACGATCGCCTGCATATCCCAAGTGAATCAGCTGTTAGACCTCCTCTTCCTCAGGAATCGAATCCATCGCTCCGTGGTGCCATCGCGTCTCTGTCTTCGTTTACACCGACATGATGAACTGCATGTTATCCATAGCGGATACTGTCCAAAACCTTACGTAAAAGTTCATAAAAGCAGCGTACCCCATATTCTTCTTCTATGTTACGCCACTGTCCCATATAATGTTCGGTTCGCTTGTTAAAAGTTCAATCTCCACAGCGGTTAAGTCTCACTTGTAGAAAATAAATTTTATTTATGAGAGTGTATAAGCTTTTGAAACACCCTGTATCTGTGTTCGTACTCGGTATTTTATGATAATTCATGAAAAAGAATTCTATTAATGCACATGCCAATGTTCATAAGTGCATTTGATTGTAACATTTCGTTTGCTTAAAAGCGTTAATGTTTTTTGGACCCCATGGTCGCTCTACATATTCCGTTATGAAATGCATAGTCGTAATGTAATTTGAATGTCTAAGTTCATGATTGCAGTATATTGTAACTATCTGCCTGCACAATTCTATTACTGAATATAAGTCCCAACTCAATGTTGTAACTGAATGTTGAAATGAAGTTCAGCTTCTTTAATGTTGCCTGCGTATAAAAGTCGGAACTAGCCCGCTCGGACCTACTGCATTGTTCCAGAATTACCTATGCGTAAAGCCGGCCTCGCCATGCCGCTTTGCTATACTGTTCTGCGTTATAAAATGCAGCTCGAAATAAAGTTCTCAAACTCGTATTACAATGCTGTTCTGAACCCCGGCCTTCTCCTCCGTACACGGCCCACACAGCCTGCCGCGTAACCGGTCTTCTCGCCGTCTGCCCTGCGTTGTTCGCCTTGGCTCACTGACCTACTTCCTGCTCTCTGCTTGGTTAAGTAATACTGTCGCTTTCGCTTTACGTAACGAGTGCAGTGCACCGTTCAGCTTCGCCGTACGCTCCGCGCAAGTGTACTACTCAGCTCACTGGCTGAACTCGACTGATGTGTCTGGACTGCATTGAGGAGCTCGTGCCTGGCGCAGTCATGTGATGCATCCCCCACCTACTGTGTTCATGCGTCACAAATATATTCTCGACTCCCATCATCTCGGCTATTAAGTCATACAATAACTTAAGGGATTATCTGTCTTTCTTCAAGTTATTATCATATATAATGCTTGATATTTCTTCTCTTCTGAGATGATTAAATATACTGTTCCATAAAGATCTTAATAAAACTTTAATATTCCTCCCATAATTCCATCTGTTTGACTGGCAGTGCCTTCTTGATCCTAGGCCCTCTACGTCAATTCCTAGCATTCTTCTCGACTCGATGTGAGCGCTATCTTTACCACTATTCCCATAAATCTCAACTACGGCTCAATGTCAGCTGGCGTAGCCGATAGCCTCAACTGGGTATCGGGTACAGTACCTTGGCACTATTTTGAGTGGATGGTAGTAAGAACCTTGCCTTTATGTCATCGATATAGAAAGTCTCTTTGGCCATTTCATATACCAGTCTCGACTTTGTGCTAATTTCAACACAGAGAGCTATTTTAAGAAACCTTGCCTTCACTTTTTCTATGGATCGGAGGTCGGCGAGTGTTAGGTGACCCCATATAATCTGTATCCCATAAGTTGCTACAGGGCTCACTACTGCATGAAACAGTTTCATTGCTGATTTTATTGATACATTCTGTAGATCATTTATTGTATATATTGCTCTAATTGCAGCTGAGACTCTTTCTTTTACGTGAAGTCTGTAGCAGTGACCTGTTGTTTGTAAAGTAATCCCGAGATATGTGAATGCCCGAACGACTGGAACATTTTCCCCTCTTATCTTTATGTGGTCGTCTTCTGCAGGCCTTCCTGCTTTTCTAAAAGTCATTTGCATGGTCTTGTTTGTGTTAATTTGAAGACAATTTTTATCTGCCCATACCGTCAGCTTGTTCATTGCTTCCTGCAGGTGTATTAGATTGGCTGAGCATATACGTGTAATGATGTTGTCTCATGCTCAATAATCATAGGTATGTCGGCTGTGACAATATTAAACAGAATTGGGCTAATCGGATCTCCTTGCATCACCCCATTTGTATGGTATATTTCTTCGAATTTTCAGAATCAAAGAGCTTCTTTTACCAAATGAATGGTTTCCCTTAAGGGAGGCAGCGCGCAGTTTGCTACTCCTGTGAGGGTCCAGGCACGGACACGAAGAGCCCGATGATGAGTCAGCTTGGTGTTCCTAGGGAAAACCCCACACAAGACACGGTGTATACCTAGAAATATTGCAGAGTGCTAAGGTGTATGTTTCACAAAACTCATGCTCTTGAACCAGAGGGAGTTAGAAGGTGCAGTTTATGCCAAAATCTTTCAAATCATCTCAATAGTACAGAAAAAATCTTGCATTTCTTGGAAATTCATCGTAAATATATTTGTTTAAAAAGTGTTTTTAAACAAATGAACAACACGAAAGCCCCTGCCAGAAATGTGTCGCGTCGAGCCCGCATAACAATATAGCCGGATGGGTGGTTCATGCACATGCAAGATTTCTCGCACAGGTGCCCTAATATACTTATAAACTCTGCCACCGCTGTCATGTTTCTCATTTTAATCCACTGTTTGGACTTGGCCAAAACAGTTATCATGAGTGCGCTCACTCTTTGCTTGAGTGACTGTGCAATACCAAACTTAATATCAACTGTCACCAAGAATCGTTACTATCCTTGCGGGTGGCTCTAATTAGTGGGCTAAGAAAGATTTGATTGTCATCCCCGTGTAGCCTATGTTATTGTGGTGACTGTAACAGCGCGTGTAATTGTATTTTTTTTTTTTTGGTTCTAGGATTGGAGTTTTTGCTCCTGGGCGAGAATTAAGGTACCGTACCGCCCCTTGGTGGGTATGGAGCAACGGCACTTAGGGTAGCCGCTGTCAACGCTGGGATTCGAACCTTGGATTTCAAAACCCGCAGCTTCCCATTGCAGTCGTGGAGCGTGATTTACACACTCGGCTACACTGCTGGGTAATTGAAAATCAACTCACTGCTAACCTTACTTTTGATGGGAGCTTGATGTGCATTTTGAACTCGGTTATGAAGGAGTGGTGGTGGTGGTTGTTTCAAGGGGTGGACATCGTGGTCATATGATCTAGGAGCACGTGTATAAATGGACGAATTATAAAATATAAGGCATGATAATAATTAAACAGTTCAGTACTTTGAGAAATATGGGAAAAATTATCGAGAGAAATCCGCATTCATTCGAACATTGCTGCCAATAAATCATCCATTACTCCTCTTGGACAAGAATCTTTCATATCGTCATACTTTAAGTGGACAAACGCTGGACGGTTGTAAAATAAAACAACGAGCGTTCCCTTTGTCAATCTATTTGTTAGCGGATCTGATCAGAGGGAGAAGGGAAACTTGCCGTCAGATGAGTAGTATTTTAATCTGAACTCCGCTGCAATCTGTGGACTGGAGTGGGCTCGGCTTATTGGGCGGGTTACGCATTACAGTATGTTGGACAGCCTGCT
Organism: Meconema thalassinum; assembly: GCA_946902985.2. Lineage (NCBI taxonomy): Eukaryota > Metazoa > Arthropoda > Insecta > Orthoptera > Tettigoniidae > Meconema > Meconema thalassinum. The sequence goes on along the minus strand of OX336388.2, from coordinate 1,377,524,801 downwards.
CTTAGATAAGAGTTGTGGTTTTATTGTCCTCCCTTAAGGCCGAGCGAGGAAAATTTCAATACATTTCCTTTTATTGTTGCTTCAATGCAATCAGTAAGGTTTCTGCAATAGGCTATCTTATATTTCGTACTGGAACAAAACTGGACAGTTTAACTTAGTTTAGTTTAGTTTGGCTTGACCATTCTTTTCAAGTCACGCTTGTATTTACAGGAAAGTAAAGTACATCTCTACATGACCTTGGTGAGACCTGTCATTCTATATGGCTGTGAGACATGGGCCACCCCACATACGCTTGAGGAACGTATCTGCGTTTTTGAAAGGAATGTCTTATGGAAAATATATGGTCAAATATATAATGTAGAAACCGAAAGATGGGAAAGAAGACCTCAGAAAGACCTGTATCAACGCTTTGGAAAGACGATCATCAACCGAATTCTAGAGAGGAGGATGTTGCAGTGGTTGGGTGATGTAATTTGAGCGGAGTATTCCATATTCAATTCTGTTTTAAACTCAACGCCAAATGGGAGACGCCCGAGAGGCCGCCCTAGAACAGGATGGAAGGATCGGACGATAATGCCCCTAGGAAAGGTGGCACCATCAGCAACAGTGGAAGATGCAAGGGACCGGGGACGGTGGAAGAACATCAATGATTTGCGCGCAATTCTTATGTTTGCATACTTTTTGAAAACATTCTACATACAATCGGGAGACACATTTCATACTCGAGTGATGTTTGGAAACAGTCTGCATACAGTTTGCATACAATTGACATACAAATGACAAACAAATCTCGTGTTTCAAGAGACAAGATACAATGTTTTCTGTTTTCCAACGAAATGGAAAACACGCATACAAGAAACAAGTATTTTGTCTCAAGTCTTCCTGTGTGGACGTGTTTTGAAACTATAGACCGGATACAAACCACAGACGCATCCAGCTAGCCACGTTTTTCCACATCATATTGTGTTGATTTAGTTTCAATTTCCCATCCTTCTTTATGGTGCACCATATACGGTTTAATAACAAGGGACTTTTTGTTGTTACGCTAAACATTTCGTGTGTCTTTGACATATATTAATTCATATCGGCTGATGAAGGGACCAAAACTAATTAGGCCTTGAAACATGTCCCACCAATGACCACACAGTGATCTCATTATATTGCAACAAAATGTAGTTTAGTGGGGCTACCGGTGGGGTGTCCAACACCTCCTCTTCCTTGGTAGAGTAGACACATACTCAAGCAATACAAACCACGCACAAGCCAAAAGTACGTTTTCTTCACTCGGCATCGCTAGAAGCACTGACTGTGTGGACTAGAGGTCTAATTCTGGTGTGGACGCAAACCAAGTAACATACTTGTATCGGATACAATGTTTCTATAAACAGTCTGCAGACTTGTATGGAGACTGTTTCCAGACTCCAAAGTAGTATAGGCTACATACAGTCTTCATACAGTTTTCAAACAGTTTGCATACAGTATGCAAACAATCTACATACAGTCTGCAAACAAATCTGCCGGTGTGGACTAGTCTTAAGTCCCTCTTAGTGTATTAATACCTGTGTTCATTTTATCATTTCAAATGATCTTGTCGACTTCGTCGTTATGCTTGACTCTAAAGTTATGCGGGACGGAGACGGTTGCGTTACGGAGACGGAAGTGACGTCATGCAGCCGCGCGGGAAGCCTAAGTTAATGGGTAAAGGACGGCGAGTGCGTGACGTCATGCAGCCACGCGGGAAGCCGAAGTTAATGGTTAATGGAGTCTGTTGAAAGAGTCCTGGGGCGACGAGCGACCTGGGGCTTTGAGCGAAGCGAAAAGAATACAGGATGACTCCTTAAGAGGTGTACAAGATGACAGATAAGAATACAGGGTGACTCCTAAAGAGGTGCATAAGATGTCAGACAAGAATACAGGGTGACTCCTAAAGAGGTGTAAAAAATGTCACACAAGAATACAGAGTGACTTATAAAGAGATATAGAAGATGCCATATAAGAATACAGGGTGCCTCCTAAAGAGGTGTGCAGGATGTCAGAGCAAAATACAGTACACGATGCCAGATAACAATAGAGGGTGACTCCTAAAGAGATATACAAGATGCCAGATAAGAAGGTGACTCTTAAAGAGGTGTACAAAATGGCAGAGAAGAATACAGGGATACTCCTAAAGAGGTGCACAAGATGTCAGACAAGAATACAGGGTGACTCTTAAAGAGGTGTACAAAATGGCAGAGAAGAATACAAGGATACTCCTAAAGAGGTGCACAAGATGTCAGACAAGAATACAGGGTGCCTCCTAAAGAGATGTGCAGGATGTCAGAGCAAAATACAGTACACGATGCCAGATAACAATACAGGGTGACTCCTAAAGAGATATACAAGATGCCAGATAAGAATACAAGGTGACTCTTAAAGAGGTGTACAAGATGGCAGAGAAGAATACAGGATGACCCCTAAAGAGGTGCACAAGATGTCAGACAATAATACAGGGTGACTCCTAAAGAGGTGTACAATATGTCACACAAGAATACAGGGTGTGCAGGATGTCAAAATACAGTACAAGATGCCAAATAAGAATACAGGGTAACTCCTAAAGAGTTATACAAGATGCCAGGTAAGAATACAAGGTGACTCTTAAAGAGGTGTGCAAGATGGCAGAGAAGAATACAGGGTGACTCCTAAAGAGGTGCACAAGATGTCAGACAAGAATACAGGGTGACTCCTAAAGAGGTGTACAAGATGTCACACAAGAATACAGGGTGACTTCTAAAGAGATATACAAGATGCCAAATAAGAATACAGGGTGCCTCCTAAAGAGGTGTGCAGGATGTCAGAGCAAATTACAGAGTGACACTTAACGAGGTGTACAGTATGTTAGATTCAATTCAAATACAGGGTGACCCTTAAAGAGGTTTTCAAGATATCAGATTCAAATAATGGGTGACTCTTAAAGAGTTGTAAAAGATGTCAGACTCAAATACAGGGTGACCCTTAAAGAGGTGCCCGCGCGGGAAGCCTAAGTTAATGGGTAGTGGAGTCTGTTGAAAGAGTCCTCCCTCCTGAGCCTTTCTAATATGTGTAGCATTTGTAGCATGCGTTATATGAAATGATATAACGTCTAGTCTTTCAGACTGACTGTAATTTTTTTATTTAAGTTTTTATTCCCTTGTTTTCTGCCCTGGGCCTTAATGGCCTGTTAAATGTAATAAATGACGATGATGACGATGATGATGATGATGATAAGCCTAGGTGCTCCTTTGGCCCTTTTCCCACTCTTTGATCTGAAGGATAAAATAACATGGCAAAGTCTGTCTGTACCTTCGATATGTTGGCTACAAATTGAAGCTTTGAATAAGTTCCTGTAGAATTGGGTAAGTTACAGTTCGTCTACTTAAACAGAAGTGTCTATTAGTATTAGATTTTCAGTCGGTCAACCCGAGTGTGCCCAAGTAGATTGGGTGCGGAATTACAATTAATGTAATTTAATCAAATATAGCCTAATACACTATTATGTAATGTAGCCATTTTTAAGCCAATTTTACCCTCCAGGCTGGTGGTTCCCACGGACTCAGCGAGGGAACTCACCACTACCGCCTTTCCAGACAGTGTACTAAAGCTGAGAACACTTGGACGGATTGGATACAACTGGGGAGGTGTGATCAGCACTTCGTCCAGGTGGCCTCACCTGCAAAGCGAACAGGGGTCTCATGAGGGATGGGAAGGGAAGGAAAGGGAAGGGAAGGGAAGATTGGGATGGATAGGCAAGGTAGAGGGAAGGAGGTGGCCGTGGCCTTACTGTAGGGACCATCCCGGCATTTGCCCAAAGTCGAAGAGGGAAATCACGGAAAATTACTTCGAGGATGGCTGAGGTGGGAATCGAACCCTCTCTACTCATTTGGACCACCCGAGGCTGAGTAGACCCCGTGCCAGTCCTCATACCACTTTTCAAATTTCGGGACAGAGCCGGGAATCAAACCCAGGACCTCCAGGGCGGCAGCTAACCATGCTAACCGCTACGCTACGGAGGCGACTATGTAATGTAATTGAGTTTAATTTAGTTCCCTGAGGTGAAACGCATGGGGCCCTGTGTAAGTAGGGCTGGCAACGTGATTTACTTGTACTTCTTAAACCTGCTAGAAATGTCACGAGCAAGCTTTGGATCTATGGGAGTGATGGAGTCCCACTGATATTTGACAGATCAGGGATTCTTTGAAAATTTCAACGTGAGAGGTGTAGATGCCTAATAGGGAATCATGGAGTCGTCTTGTTTGCAATTAGAAGCTTGCAGAATAGACTGGGCTCTGAAAGGCGAAATAGTCTCAAATGAAAATGTTTGTTATCACCATATCCTAAAGGCAAGGCCTTGTCACTGATCCTCTGCTAAACGTGTCAAATCAGTATATTCCTGGAAATTTAGTCTGTCCATCACAGAATTCAGATACTTCTTCCTTGGTCTTCCTCTTCCCTTCTAAACCCCAAAACCTTTCCTTCCAACACGATCGTTAGGAAATGTTTATGGCGTAGTGTGTGGCCTCAAAATGTATGTATCCTGCGGTATGTTTATTTAATTTAATTTAATCAAATATAGTCTAATTTTATTTTATCATCTCGGCTTACATGATGGAGCCACGTCGTTTATCGGTGGTTGTTTCCCGACGTTTAAGCTCTCATTGCAGCAGCCTTAATCACAGGTAGGTACGACGCGGCTCCATCACGTAAGCCTAGATGTTAAACTAGACACCGGCCGCGATAGCCTACGACCTAATTTTATTTTATTTTAATTTTTTAAATTTATTTAAAATCATTTTAATTAAATTTAAAATAATTTAATTTCATCAAATATAATTTAATTGAATGTAATGTATTTTAATTTATTTTATTTTAATTTAAATTGGTTAATTAAACCACTATTTGGGTTAGAAATGTTTTATTAATTCTTGTGTTTTATTTAATTAATAGTAAATTAGTTGCAATTCTCCCCTCCCAATCTAATTGGGCACACTCGTGATGACCGACTGAAAAGCTTCTACTAATAGATTACTTTGGCAACACTGCAAAATGGATTCTAATATTTCAATAACCAGAAGTGTACCGGCAATTGAATTTTACAGTTACGTGTATAAAGCTTCAGCAAGAAGTAAGAGGGGGAAGCATGAGTGGCGAAACAGGAAGTGTTAACCCTGTGGTCGTGACGAATGGTGGACCAAAGTTCAATCACAGCCACAGAGAGAAAGAAATAATAATGTTTATTTAAACGCTATTGTGTGAATGTGATGGTACTGACCTCTTGCCGCTCGGCTCTCGCGTGAGTGAATGGTGAGAGATGATGGAGGTCAAGACATTATGGAGAACTGTTATTCATCTCCACAACTCAAACCTTTCACATTCAACATTATTTGAGAGAACGTAAGCCCGATACATCTCATGATAGAAGATCGTGATGCTGGTTAAGAAGTTTTAGCCGACTTCCTAAGTTTAGTTGTGTGATATTGTGTGTCTGCTTCACATATCCCGTTGTCTCTCTGTAAGATATATGTTATTGACTTCCAAAATGCACAACTGATCAACCAAACTCTGTACGTTTAAAGTCCTCCTTTCCGACATATAGGCCTACTCTACTCGTAGTTTTAGCCTTCTTTTGATTTTTTTTCTGCAAAATAATTACTGTAGTCTTATGAGTTCTACTTGGTGAAATGTCCGTGTGTCTGTCTGTACACCAGTTCCTGAAAGACAGGGCCAAACTTAATACAGAGGTAGCACTAGTAGAGGACACCTCAATCCCATTTTTAACATTACTGTCATCTCAACGAAAACAAATAGGCCATCAGAGAGTTCAATGTTTAAATCAAGTACCAACTAAACTAATCATCGAATCATTTTGAACATTTTATGAAATCAGAACATTCGGGGAAGCCTCCGTGGCTTAGGCGGCAGTACGCCAGCCTCTCACCGCTGGATCCGTGGTTCAAATCCCGGTCACTCCATGTGAGATCTGTGCTGGACAGAACGGAGGCAGACAGGTTTTTCTCCGGGTACTCCGGTTTTCCCTGTCAAAATTTCATTCCAGCAACACTCTCCACTATCATTTCATTTCATCTGTCATTCATTTAATCATTGCCCCAGAGGAGTGCGTCAGGCCTCGGCAGCCGGCACAGTCCATATCCTCGCCGCTAGATGGGGGCTTCATTCATTCCATTCCTGACCCGGTCGGAGACTGGAAGCAGGCTGTGGATTTTCATTTTCAGAACATTCGGGAAAGCATATAGGGGTCTAAGTTTCTAGTTCATCAGATGTATCATTTCAAGATGGCGGCAGTGCGAATCATTAAAACATTATAATGCGTAACTAATATTGTAATGAAGAATTGCTCACAGTAGTAAGTATACGGGAAGATTTATATCAGAAACTTATGCTGCCCATGCGATGACAATAATTTCATATTGAGTATCGCACAGATGACCTCGATGGTCCTCCCCTTAAAACAACAATAATTCTGATCATAATGATGAATATCGTGTGGAACCACCATCTTGAAATTATAGAATTTAGAATATATAACTAAATATTCTAAAGGTACTATAATGAAAATTAGTAATTAGTAATTATGCCCAAGATGAAAGAACAACGGTGACTGGCATACCATTAAAACATTAAATCAATAACTCAGGATATAATTCCACAATTAACTGGAAAATTAGTAAGCCAGGAGTACCTTATGAGAGAACTCGTTAGCATTATTCCTAAGACCATCACATTAAATATAGACCGCTGCTACCATCTTGGAAATATTTTTTTAAAATCAATAAGCCACAATTTATTTATATTTATTTATATCGTATGGCCTCGGGTGCCGGGTGCAAGCTTTGTTATTTGACACCCAAAGGGTAGCTTGCAAGTCGAATTTAGTTGTGCCTTGAAGCACTATGAAAGTCAAGGAGGTCAGATATCTAAGCTCCTTGAACACTATTGCGATTTCTAGTAGAGAAATGAGGAACTTTGTGTTGGCGGAAACTCCCGAGATTCATTTTGCCATTATGAACACGGCCTACTGAATTCAAATGGGTTCTTTGATATGCCAACATCGTAAGACATGGTGTCGTAATTTTTGCCGCCTTTCAAAAATCACTTACCACGGCCAGGAGCGAACCTGCAAGCTTGGGGTTAGTAGACCGACACGTTGACCACTCACCCAGCGAGCCACAATCTATTAAAATGTCAATGACGAAACTTAGCAAGAGGCTTTCTCTGCTCTCTCTGGTGGGTGGGTGTAATATTCCAAGGTAAAAAATAAATGAATCGAGATATAGGCCTAGTAGCGGAATTGCAATTAAATAAAGTAAACGTCAATTCTTATAATAAGATACAACTCTATTGTTAGTTACGATAGTCTAATATTAAACTAATTTTTGGTGCAACCACCATCTTAAAGGTATAAAAATCTTGTAGAAATTTGTCACATACTATGTAGCAGTTACATTGACGACAGAAACCACAGTGGTACACTCGCATAACATGTTGTTTCATTTGAGGGGCTTGGACATCGTGGCAATTTAACCTCGTGTACTTGGGTATGTGTAGAATTTGTCTGATAGCCAGTGTCTGTAGTAGTCTGTACATTTGTTATTCAGGTGAGATTGGGAATGAGGCGGCCGTGACTTTAAGTTAGGAACCATCCCGGCATTTGCTTGGAGTAGAAATAGGAAACCACGGAAAACCACTTCCAGGATGGCTGAGGTGCAAATCGAACTCACCTCTTCTCAGATATGCCATACGAGACCGAGTGTACCCCGTTCCAAACCTCAGACCAGAATTAGGTTAGATTTCTTGGCAGAGCTGGAATTCGAACCCAAAACTCCGCTGTGAAAGCCAAGAATGCTCCTTAGTGTCACTGTCAATTTCTTTTCTATCAAAATTTTGATGCCTAATTTTCTTCCTGAGAGGAATTAATAAATCAAGGAGTGTGGTAGAAAGCTTAACATCATCTTCAGAAATATCCGCCTGTCTCTATTATGAATGTCATACATGGCACATGACATCCCAGAATGACATATGACTGTGAAACTTAAGAACTACTCAAAGACGGCATGGACAACATGCTATTGTAAGAAGAAACAACGCGTGGATGGGACAAAAAGTACACGTGTTGAGGATTCTAGAGTTGTACCGTACAATCCACATTGTAAGTCTTAACACTGCATTCTTGATGGCAAAAAACGATGTAGGGAAAGGAGAGATGAGTCATTAAGATTCGAATGTTTGCAGAGCGACGTCAGCTGGTAGAGGACTATGGTCTGGGGTTGTTATCCTGCAGAGGAAGAAGAATGGCTGCTGCTAAAGCTGTTGTTGTTGTTGTTGCTGCTGCTGATGATGATGATGATAATAATAATGATAATAATATTTTATCGTTTATCCTCCTAGCCGGCTTCACCCTCTACCATCATTCCTCTACCATCGCAAGGACGGTGTCTGGGAGCTGAACACACTTTGACAGCAAATACAACTGGGGATGGTGACTGGCACATCGCCCAGGTGACCGCTAACTTGGGTCTAATTAAGGAAGGGTCAGGGAAGGGATTTGGGAAGGAAGTCGGCATTTGCCTGGCGGTGAAACTGGGCAACCACAGAAACCATTTTCTGGACGGCCGAGATGGGATTCGAACCCACGCTCTCCCGATGCTAGCGAGGCACGAGCTATCGTGTTGGCGCTCACGGCCACCGTGGCCGATATATTATTATTAATAATACATACATACATACCTTCCACCCTTTACACACCTTTACTTATAGGGGAATAAGTCTAATGTCAATAATTACATAGGAATATCACTTTTACCAGTGGCTTGCAAAATGTTCACCAAAGCACTGCTTAAAAGGACTTGAGAAGCAATCAGACCATCTAATAAGTGAACTCAAAGTTGGTTTCAGAAAACTAAGATAATGTGCAGAACAATGTATTAATCTCAAAACCATCTTACAAATACTTAAACCCAGACAAAATGTGATAGCTTTTGTTGATTTCAAAAAAGCACATGATTTCTTAGATAGACAAACACTTTACACTGATATACTGGAGGAATTTAGAGCAAATAAGTAAACAACAAATTTGATCAGACAGACACTTAAGTTAAGTTCTTAGGGGAAATGTATGATCCTTCTGCTATTAAAACAGGGATCAGGCAAGGAGAGGGATTATCTCTATTATTGTTCAGTCATGTGCTAGATGAAGTGACAATAAAGAGGTAATAAAGGGGATTAACATCGGCTAGCCAATAAAAGATACAATTAATCTCCAATGTTTGGCCTTTGCAGATGATCTGGTAATTATATCGAACAATAGGTAAGAAGCTATCCATTCCCTGGTAAAACTTCAAGAAATAGAAAACTGAACTTCAGATTTCATATGAGAAAACCCGATACATGGAAAGATCTTCTCGATACTTAGACAAACAACCTCTGATTACTCAGTTTGGAAACATCCATTAGGCAAATCATTTCAAATAGAATGCTGTAACCCCTTCAGTTTTCCAATAAATGTGACCTTGGAAGTTCAGCCTACATCGAAAGAATTCTACTAAACGTTGCATGTATCGTCCAATAAGGTTATTAAATATCATGTTCCTTGCAATAAAATACTATTTACTGGAAGTCATATCTAAACGTTCTTACACACTCACTGAATCGCAAATATCTCAAAACCTACTGGAAATATACGCAGGAAAATTGGCACAGAAACAGAGAAAGATTTGTTCCATAATAAGATGAATCCAAGAAAAGTCATTTCAAAAGATTTCATAGTATGTGAATGTTTGCTGATGTCAGAGGTTGAAGATTCGACACTACGTTGTATTACTTGACTTTCAGAGATCACTATTATAGAAATGTACACAACTAACAGCTCTGTTCTGGAACAGGTATTGTAACATTCTCGTAAGTCTCGAAGTATATAGTTAATATTTTATTTAATGGCTTGAATATCTTGGTCATTGCATACCCGTGTACTCGGAAAGGCATAGAATTATGCCTGAAAGCTAAGGTTCGGATGTTTAGTGCCTAAAGAAACGAGAAATATGCAGGCAAATATGCCCTAATAAAACTGAAATATGATCCAAAAAAGATATAATGTGACCTAATATATTTACATGGTTTCTAAAAAAGGGTGTTAATAATGTAGTGATTTTTTATTATTACGGTAATTCTACATTCAAACCTAAAAAATTGTTAAAATCTACGCTGATTTCATGAATAGGACTACGATAAAAAAAAATCTCAAATTTTTATCTCAGAATTTTTCAAGAGACTCGCGGATAGCAGCATATTCTTCACCTCTTCTCGCGTTAAAAACTGTGACACAAATCACATTTCCAGTAAAAGAGAAAGGACATGCCCTAAGTTAAATATACTACCAAGTCAATACAGTTAAATATTTCCTGATAGTTTGCAACAATTGGCAAGTTTTTACATTTTTGGTCGCCGCTAACGCACAGAAACTTTGCAGCGGCCATCGGATACCATATTTTATGTCTACCAACTACTCCTTAAATATTAATAAAATATGACGTTACAACATTAACATTGAAGAAATATGACCATGGCTATGAAAATCCACCTAAAGAGATTCAGGAACCTTAAAGTCCTGCTTAATTACAGTTTTAATGAAAATCTAGTCAAGGAAAAAATATGACATTTCCAAAACTTTTGAACCTTACTGATAACCTGTGATGTTGTGGTGTATGTATTGGTGTCTGTATTTGTAATTGAAACGAGGATTGGGATGGAAGTGGCAGTGGTCTTAGGCTAAGTTAGGAACATTCCCGGCATTTGCATGGAATAGAAGTAGGAGAGCCACTTCTAGGATGGCTGAAGTGGGAATTGAACCCACCTCTTCTCAGTTTTACCTCACGAGGCTGAGTGTACACCGATCCAACCTCAGACCAGATATATATTTCTTGGCAGAGTCGGGAATCGAAGCCAGACCTCTGGGGCTGTAACGATTCGATCCCATAGCTGTTATATTTAAAGGGTTATTCATTTATTATCATGTTATTATTATTATTATTAACTAGTACATCCATGAGATGATTTTTATATCAGATAATTGTAAGCGGTTTTGATTATTATATTCAATTAGATTTTTATTAACAATTACTTGTAAAGAGACGAAGTATTATATATTGCAACAAGACTGGCGATATGGACTAACCCTGTGCGTCACAAACTGAACGACGTAGTAAGAATTTCACCACGGCAAACTGCGTCATTTTCCTGAGATGTTAAGAAACACACTATGGTGTAACCAACACGCCATTTTCTACGGTATATACGCGTCAATATATATTGCAAGTTATGAGTCAAGAATGGAGAAGGCTAATAGAGAGGGAAGCTGTGACACCACGTGACAAGGAAGTCATTAGTATTTGTACCTGCAACATCGGAGAAGAATGGCATTGATCTACAGCTCTTAATGAAGGAAGGAAGTTGTAACCTTGCTTTCTGGGTCCTAATGGACTGAGCACCGAGAGTCGACACTGAACGATGTCTTGCCGACATCTATATCAATACATAATGGGTTATATCCCTGATCAAGAGTCTTTCTACAGATGGCAACGTACTTAATGAGGATATTTCATAGTAATTGAGGTATCACATCATTTTTTTAAACATAAGCGACGTAACATCGAGATCACCGATCATTTCTTAAATATGACGAATCTTCGACTGGGTGAGCCAACAATTCAATAAAACTATCGTCTCTATTATAATTTAACTTCATTTAACTTTCAATTCATTTTAATATTCATTTTCTTTTAAATAATTAATTGCCGCATTGAGTAATTTTAAATTCAATTGTGTGACTATCACTATTCTGTTTTATTAATATTTTGTTTTTGCATTTAATAAATTCATTCTCTTCAACGTAATGCCTATTTCTTTCATTGTAGTTAGTACTTTAAGGCAATCATACTCCTTGATTAAATACGGATTGGTTAGATGACTTTGTCTCACTACGGCCCGGGTAAGTGGTTCTCGACTCTACTGCTGATAGCCGAGGTTAAATCAATAAATTTCGATTCACTATCTTAAATAGGAATCTGGCGCTCAACAACTTATTATATTACACTATCACAGGTAAGGTCACACCACAGTGTATATTATTTATTCATATCATGTTTGTTTTATTGAACCACAATAGTCATCACCACGTTTAGTTAACTCATTAAAAATGTTACAGGGCGACAGCCCAAAATACTAGCAGCTACACAATGAGGTGCTTCGGAGCATGTAGGGAAGCTGGAGGCTCCTAATTAGAATCGCCGTCTTCTGATGAAATTATCCTTGCAGATTGAGATCAGTTGATTCTAAGACCACATTATTCATAAACGGTTGTTAGTCCTCAGATAACTGCCTCTGCATTCTTCTGAACAAAGAGACAATTAATTATATCAACGTGGGCTCAAGAGATTTTAAATTCAAATTTATAAAAACAATATGTATGCAAACTAGCGTGCAAGACTATGACATCACGGTCATCAGTAAGCAAGCTTGTAGTTTTAAGTGGCCGTTAATCTCGCGGTCACAAGCAACGGGACTTCATTTCTTTCACGTGGAATCCGGGGCACAGTACGTGACATTTCACATCAGATATCTCATGGATGGGGAATTGAATCTGGTCCGCCTTGGTGAGAGGCAAGGATCTGCGCCATCGTGCCCTCGATTATTAGTATATCTTCTGAAAAGAAGAAAGAAATATGCTCCCATCTCTTGCTAGAACAATACGGAAACATACGGGACGAAAAGGTAAACAAGATGTTCAGTAGAGAACATAATAGCCTACTTTCTCCAAAATTCATGGGTATTGTTATAACTCTTTGTCCTTTTCAAGGAGTATAATTGAATGTTGGTTGTAGTAGCTTCTTTAAATACAACGTGCTATAGGGATATTAAACATGAATATGAGGTGCCCTTTGCTAGTGCAACCTCTGTAAAAAATTTCATTCAATTCGGTTTCACCGTGTTTGAATTGATATGGGGAATGGATTTGCACACATACATGGCCGCTCTTTGCAAACTATTGGGCTGATGACCTTGTAGTCAGTAATAAAATGCTTTCCACAAAAAGGCATGTTGTTGCAAAATCTGGTAGAGATCAAATTATTAGGATGGTCGAAATTTGACTTAAGCTTTTAACATTTGGGTGGCCGTCGTTCCGTTTCCGTCAAGATGGCGGCGATATAAAACATGACACTGAGGTGCCCTTTGCTAGTGCTACCTCTGTACCAAATTTCGTTCCATTCTGTTTCACCGTGTTCGAATTGATAGGGGGAATCGATTTTCACACAAAGATGGCCGCCATCCGCAAAATATTAGGCTAATGACCTATTAATTTGGTCAAAGGATGCTTCCTCCATAAAGGTATGTTGTTGACAAATTTGGTAGAGATCGGATGATTTGGTTAGTCGTAATTTCATTTAAGCTTTGAACATTTGTGTGGCCGCCATTACGTTTTCGTCAAGATGGCGGCGATATAAAACATGACACTGAGGTGTCCTTTGCTAGTGCTACCTTTGTACCAAATTTCGTTCAATTCGCGTTCACCGTGTTCGAATTGATAGGGGGGGGGACAGACATTCAGAGACACACACACAGACAGACACACTTTTTTTTCGCCCTGTGTTGATCTCATAAGTCTACTTTCATTTTTTTTTTGCAAAAATCGAAAGTAAGCTAAAAATACAATGAATATGGAACAGTCTCTTTCTTTACACAATACTGACTCTTTCAGTTTAGGACTGGTTTTACCGCCGCGGCGTAGCCGTGCCATCCTGAGTGTGGCATTTCTCCGGGCTTTCCACACACCCTCCAGGAAAATGCCAGGATAGTACCTTATTTCAATTCTGGGGGAACCTACTACAGTCACCATAGAAACACAGGTTATCGGACAAATTAAACTCGAAGGTATCCTGGGATCTTTAAACGAATTATCAACAACTACAACAAATGAAAATAACTAAAATATCTAGGCTACTTGTATTTCCTTACATCAATATATCAGCTCATCATTTAAGCTCAACAAGTCTCACATTATTACAGTACTAGCAACCCACCCCGGCTTCGCCCAGTATCTTTAACGGTTTATCCAGCGTAAGCTTAAAAAGCGCACGGACGGCAGATCCCAGACCCAATTCAGAAAAGCCGAGGTGAACAGCGAAACTCCAAACACTTATACTCTTCTCTGAAGTCTTAACTCGATACGACTCGACTGTTTGATGCTGCCCGATGCGGGGGTGATAGGCTCGCAAACTCGCTCCAAAGCTAGTAATTTAAATTTCACCTGAATTGATATTGTTGGAAGAAATGAAAACGTGAAAACACTTATAGTGGGCGATGAAGTAAAGATAGAGATATGCTATCCCGGACTTTTTTGTAAAACGTTTCATGCTGAAGAATTCCTACACTCGTATTATATAGATATTTTTAACGGTTTACCCAGCGTAAGCTTAAAAGCTGCACGGATGGCAGGTTTTTCTTCGACTCGATTCACTGAAATCGTTACTGCTAGGCTTCCTTTGGTAATAAATGCACGCTTTTCTACATAAATCTTCCTCGGGAAATCCTTTACAAAATTGTGAAAACCACATCAGAATCCATCCAGTGTTCTCGAGATTACCCGTTACATCCAATAATAGGGGGATTTGTTTTATACCATGTAGAGATTTTTTAAGGATATAGTGCCAATATATGATAAAATATCTCCGGTTATTTCTAATTTAATTTCTTAACTTATATTGTAGTCTACACAGCCTCCGTGGCTTAGGCGGCAGCACGCCGGCCTCTCACCGCTGGGTCTGTGGTTCAAATCCCGGTCACTCCATGTGAGATCTGTATTGGACAAAACGGAGGCAGACTGGTTTTTCTCCGGGTACTCCGGTTTTCCCTGTCAAAATTTCATTCCAGCAACACTCTCCACTATCATTTCATTTCATCTGTCATTCATTTAATCATTGCCCCAGAGGAGTGCGTCAGGCCTCGGCAGACGGCACAGTCCATATCCTCGCCACTAGATGGGGGCTTCATTCATTCCATTCCTGACCCGGTCGGAGACTGGAAGCAGGCTGTGGATTTTTTCACTTATATTGTAGTCTACAAGATCAGGTTAGCCAACGCACGATACACCACGTGCCACTTAAGTGTAGATGGTTATGGATGCGCTATTCTGTTTTACCGCCCCCTCTCCCTCTCTTACACCCCTCGCCCCAGTGTTGCCAAAAAAGATATCGAAAATATAAAAAGATTGTCATAAAACAATGCCATTACAAGAGACCAAATCATTCAAGAACATACATTTAAACACAACTGATTGTAAATACATATCTTATCCAATGTCATCTTTGATATAAATTCTCATGAATCACATCAGCCTTAATTCATAGTGTGGCCTTAGGATATCCGTTCTATTCACTAGTTTCCTAATTTTAGGATTCAAGAATAAAGTAGCAAGATGCTGATCAATGAGTAATACCTAGGCTATGTCAACCCTAATCTCCAACGGTTACGTCTCAAAACGCACGATTCAAATAATTATTGTAGCAAATAGTATAGAAACTCACGACTATATACAAACTAGTAGCTAAATTAACATCCTAATTAGTCTCAAAATTCATTACTCCGGAGAGCAAGTGACTGCGAAGACCGCAGTATATACTGCACGGTCACTCACACCGCCCTTCAACCCATGTTTGTCCACCCAGTTTTAGAATGGGATCTTCGATGTATTGTAAACAGGAATTATCACCCTACCACAGACAAAATTCTCCAACCATAACGCTGATCTTCAAACAGTTATTGAGCCTGTGCGAGGTTACATGACGGGCCCACCTTTATTATGATTAGCCTAATTTTCACATTTTGCAAAAATGAGGAAAAAGTAGACTTAAGAGATCGGGCAAATGTGTGTCTGTCTGTCTGTCCTTCTGTCTGTCTGTCTGTCTGTCTGTCTGTCTGGCTGTGTGTGTGTGTCCCCCCCCCCTATCAACTCCTAAACGGCTGCAGCAATCGAAACAAAATTTGGTAGGAGTAAAGATCTATACCTGAATATCTCACGGCAATATTTGAAAATGATGTCAGTGCTACCCACTGCTGAAAAATCGCAATTGAAATTTGGGCTCCATGTTGGATATCTTGGAAGGTATGAATGGGAGCTATTTCAAAATTGGCACACGTATAGATAATAATATTGCAGATTAATTTCCAGGAGGCCATATATGGCAGTGTTGCCAAAATGATTATAAGGCTGCTGATAGGTCCAAATTTTAAATGCATATAACTTCTACACTATCAATTGGATTTCAACCAACTTTCGTATGAGCTATGTGTATATGAACAGATATAACTGAGCGTATTCTTAAGAGCCACCAGAGCTGCCAACTGTTAATAAATGCTCTCAATTTTTTAAAATCCAAATACCCATATATCAGAAAGTATGCAAGCCGACAGCTTTAAACTATGCACACGTATAGTACCTGATATTCTATATTAATTTGGAGTAACTTATTTACGTCAGTGCTACCAACATGATTCTATGCCTGCTGAGAGGTCCAACTTTAAATACATGTAACTTCTATACTATCATTTGGATTGCAACCAAATTTCGTGTGTGCTATGTGTACCATAACAGACATGACTATGCATATTCTTAAGAGCAACCAGGGCTGCCAACTGCTAATAAATACTGTCTCCATTTTTGTTACCCTAATATCAATATATCAGAAAGTATGCAAGCCAATAGCTCTAAACTTTGCACACGTATAATACCTGGCATTCTAGATTAATTTGGAATAACTAACATAGGCCTACGCCAGTGCTGCCAACATGATTCTAAGCCTGCTGATAGGTCTAATTTTAAAATGCATGTAACTTCTAGACTAACTAATGGATTTCATTCAAAATTGACACAACAATAGATCATATTATTTCAGATTATTTCTGACCAATACATGTATGTCATTGTTGCCAACATGATTTTACGCACGCTGTTAAATCCAGTATTTAACTGCATGTAACGTCCATGCTATCCATTGGACTTCAACCAAATTTTGTATTCTGTACCTTAAGAGATGGAACTAAGAATGTATTCAGTCACCAGGGCTGCCAACTGTAGTTCTCTATTAGGCTACATTATCCCAGGTATACAGTATTTCGAACTAATTAGAAATTTCGATATTACCAACTTAATTTTGTCATTATTCTAGATTGATCCATATAGATTAATCATTGGCATGAATCTTAAATTTTAAGAAAAGTAGGCTCTTTATTTCGTCACGGAACTTCTTGTTTTTACATATAATATTTGCAAATGTGGGTGATTCCCCTGTGGCTAATTGAACAAATACAGAAAATCACCAAAAATAACATCAAACACAATATACACAATTCGCAATTTAGGAATATAGTAATTTCATCGTAGTATTTACACAAAAGTTCAATCTTCTCATAAACACACCAATATGTTTGGGGAAAGGTTCTAAGACTGTGGCTGGTAATGAGTTCCAATTATCAACACCACGGTTAATGAAATAATATTTCCCATAATTTGAACACTGTGGTCGGACCTTGACTTTATGTGGATGCTCTGCCCTGCTCAGGTAGGTGGGATTTCCCAGACGTTTACTTAGTTTTCCCTAAGCTGGCCTATTAGTGTAAGTGTTAAACATAGCATATAGTCTGGAATTCGTCCTTCTATCTTCCAGAGATTTCCACCCTAGTTTTTCTATCATTCGAAATACACTACTTCTAGGATTAAAATTGTTGAGCACAAACCTAGCAGCCTTCCTTTGTACCACCTCCAGCTCATTGATGTGCCCTACCTGATATGGGTCCCAAACCTCTGAGCCGTATTCCAAGATTAGCCTCACCAGAGTCAATTATCCTAATTCTTTTGTGGTAAAGCTACTGCCTTTTAATACCCGCATTACAAAAGGAAGTGATGTGTACGCTTTGGAGACTACACAACCCGCATGAGTACTCCATTTCATATCATTCCTTACATGGATGCCCAAGTAGTCTATTTGCACGAGAATTCTTCTACAAGTATTTCCACCCACTTGAGCACTCCATTTCATATCATTCCTTACATGGATGCCCAAGTAGTCTATTTGCACGAGTCTTCTTCATGTATTTCCACCCACTTGAGCACTCCATTTCATATCATTCCTTACATGGATGCCCAAGTAGTCTATTTGCACGAGAATTCTTCTACAAGTATTTCCACCCACTTGAGCACTCCATTTCATATCATTCCTTACATGGATGCCCAAGTAGTCTATTTGCACGAGACTTCTTCTACAAGTATTTCCACCCACTTGAGCACACCATTTCATATCATTCCTTACATGGATGCCCAAGTAGTCTATTTGCACGAGTCTTCTTCTACAAGTATTTCCACCCACTTGAGCACTCCATTTCATATCATTCCTTACATGGATGCCCAAGTAGTCTATTTGCACGAGTCTTCTTCTACATGTATTTCCACCCACTTGAGCACTCCATTTCATATCATTCATAACATGGATGCCCAAGTAGTCTATTTGCACGAGTCTTCTTCTACAAGTATTTCCACCCACTTGAGCACTCCATTTCATATCATTCATAACATGGATGCCCAAGTAGTCTATTTGCACGAGTCTTCTTCTACAAGTATTTCCACCCACTTGAGCACTCCATTTCATATCATTCCTTATATGGATGCCCAAGTAGTCTATTTGCACGAGTCGTCTTCTACATGTATTTCCACCCACTTGAGCACTCCATTTCATATCATTCCTTACATGGATGCCCAAGTATTCTATTTGCACGAGTCTTCTTCAAAAAGTATTTCCACCCACTTGAGCACTCCATTTCATATCATTCTTTACATGGATGCCCAAGTAGTCTATTTGCACGAGTCTTCTTCTACAAGTATTTCCACCCACTTGAGCACTCCATTTCATATCATTCCTTACATGGATGCCCAAGTAGTCTATTTGCACGAGTCTTCTTCTACAAGTATTTCCACCCACTTGAGCACTCCATTTCATATCATTCCTTACATGGATGCCCAAGTAGTCTATTTGCACGAGTCTTCTTCTACATGTATTTCCACCCACTTGAGCACACCATTTCATATCATTCCTTACATGGATGCCCAAGTAGTCTATTTGCACGAGTCTTCTTCTACAAGTATTTCCACCCACTTGAGCACTCCATTTCATATCATTCCTTACATGGATGCCCAAGTAGTCTATTTGCACGAGTCTTCTTCTACAAGTATTTCCACCCACTTGAGCACTCCATTTCATATCATTCCTTACATGGATGCCCAAGTAGTCTATTTGCACGAGTCTTCTTCTACAAGTATTTCCACCCACTTGAGCACTCCATTTCATATCATTCCTCACATGGATGCCCAAGTAGTCTATTTGCACGAGTCTTCTTCTACAAGTATTTCCACCCACTTGAGCACTCCATTTCATATCATTCCTTACATGGATGCCCAAGTAGTCTATTTGCACGAGTCTTCTACAAGTATTTCCACCCACTTGAGCACTCCATTTCATATCATTCCTTACATGGATGCCCAAGTAGTCTATTTGCACGAGTCTTCTTCTACAAGTATTTCCACCCACTTGAGCACTACATTTCATATCATTCCTTACATGGATGCCCAAGTACTGTAGTCTATTTGCACGAGTCTTCTTCTACAAGTATTTCCACCCACTTGAGCACTCCATTTCATATCATTCCTTACATGGATGCCCAAGTAGTCTATTTGCACGAGTCTTCTTCTATAAGTATTTCCACCCACTTGAGCACTCCATTTCATATCATTCCTTACATGGATGCCCAAGTAGTCTATTTGCACGAGTCTTCTTCTACAAGTATTTCCACCCACTTGTGCACTCCATTTCATATCATTCATAACATGGATGCCCAAGTAGTCTATTTGCACGAGTCTTCTTCTACAAGTATTTCCACCCACTTGAGCACTCCATTTCATATCATTCCTTACATGGATGCCCAAGTAGTCTATTTGCACGAGTCTTCTTCTACAAGGATTTCCACCCACTTGAGCACTCCATTTCATATCATTCCTTACATGGATGCCCAAGTAGTCTATTTGCACGAGTCTTCTTCTACATGTATTTCCACCCACTTGAGCACTCCATTTCATATCATTCATAACATGGATGCCCAAGTAGTCTATTTGCACGAGGCTTCTACAAGTATTTCCACCCACTTGAGCACTCCATTTCATATCATTCATAACATGGATGCCCAAGTAGTCTATTTGCACGAGTCTTCTTCAAAAAGTATTTCCACCCACTTGAGCACTACATTTCATATCATTCCTTACATGGATGCCCAAGTACTGTAGTCTATTTGCACGAGTCTTCTTCTACAAGTATTTCCACCCACTTGAGCACTCCATTTCATATCATTCCTTACATGGATGCCCAAGTAGTCTATTTGCACGAGTCTTCTTCTATAAGTATTTCCACCCACTTGAGCACTCCATTTCATATCATTCCTTACATGGATGCCCAAGTAGTCTATTTGCACGAGTCTTCTTCTACAAGTATTTCCACCCACTTGTGCACTCCATTTCATATCATTCATAACATGGATGCCCAAGTAGTCTATTTGCACGAGTCTTCTTCTACAAGTATTTCCACCCACTTGAGCACTCCATTTCATATCATTCCTTACATGGATGCCCAAGTAGTCTATTTGCACGAGTCTTCTTCTACAAGGATTTCCACCCACTTGAGCACTCCATTTCATATCATTCCTTACATGGATGCCCAAGTAGTCTATTTGCACGAGTCTTCTTCTACATGTATTTCCACCCACTTGAGCACTCCATTTCATATCATTCATAACATGGATGCCCAAGTAGTCTATTTGCACGAGGCTTCTACAAGTATTTCCACCCACTTGAGCACTCCATTTCATATCATTCATAACATGGATGCCCAAGTAGTCTATTTGCACGAGTCTTCTTCTACAAGTATTTCCACCCACTTGAGCACTCCATTTCATATCATTCCTTACATGGATGCCCAAGTAGTCTATTTGCACGAGTCTTCTTCTACATGTATTTCCACCCACTTGAGCACTCCATTTCATATCATTCCTTACATGGATGCCCAAGTATTCTATTTGCACGAGTCTTCTTCAAAAAGTATTTCCACCCACTTGAGCACTCCATTTCATATCATTCCTTACATGGATGCCCAAGTAGTCTATTTGCACGAGTCTTCTTCTACAAGTATTTCCACCCACTTGAGCACTCCATTTCATATCATTCCTTACATGGATGCCCAAGTAGTCTATTTGCACGAGTCTTCTTCTACAAGTATTTCCACCCACTTGAGCACTCCATTTCATATCATTCCTAACATGGATGCCCAAGTAGTCTATTTGCACGAGTCTTCTTCTACAAGTATTTCCACCCACTTGAGCGATCCATTTCATATCATTCCTTACATGGATGCCCAAGTAGTCTATTTGCACGAGTCTTCTACAAGTATTTCCACCCACTTGAGCACTCCATTTCATATCATTCCTTACATGGATGCCCAAGTAGTCTATTTGCACGAGTCTTCTTCTACAAGTATTTCCACCCACTTGAGCACACCATTTCATATCATTCCTTACATGGATGCCCAAGTAGTCTATTTGCACGAGACTTCTTCTACAAGTATTTCCACCCACTTGAGCACTCCATTTCATGTCATTCCTTACATGGATGCCCAAGTAGTCTATTTGCACGAGTCTTCTACATGTATTTCCACCCACTTGAGCACTCCATTTCATATCATTCCTTACATGGATGCCCAAGTAGTCTATTTGCACGAGACTTCTTCTACAAGTATTTCCACCCACTTGAGCACTCCATTTCATATCATTCCTTACATGGATGCCCAAGTAGTCTATTTGCACGAGTCTTCTTCTACAAGTATTTCCACCCACTTGAGCACTCCATTTCATATCATTCTTTACATGGATGCCCAAGTAGTCTGTTTGCACGAGTCTTCTTCTACAAGTATTTCCACCCACTTGAGCACTCCATTTCATATCATTCCTTACATGGATGCCCAAGAAGTCTATTTGCACGAGTCTTCTTCTACAAGTATTTCCACCCACTTGAGCACTCCATTTCATATCATTCTTTACATGGATGCCCAAGTAGTCTATTTGCACGAGTCTTCTTCTACAAGTATTTCCACCCACTTGAGCACTCCATTTCATATCATTCCTTACATGGATGCCCAAGTAGTCTATTTGCACGAGTCTTCTTCTACAAGTATTTCCACCCACTTGAGCACTCCATTTCATATCATACCTTACATGGATGCCCAAGTAGTCTATTTGCACGAGTCTTCAACAAGTATTTCCACCCACTTGAGCACTCCATTTCATATCATTTCTTACATGGATGCCCAAGTAGTCTATTTGCACGAGACTTCTTCTACAAGTATTTCCACCCACTTGAGCACTCCATTTCATATCATTCCTTACATGGATGCCCAAGTAGTAAATTTGCACGAATCTTCTTCTACAAGTATTTCCACCCACTTGAGCACTCCATTTCATATCATTCCTTACATGGATGCCCAAGTAGTCTATTTGCACGAGTCTTCTTCTACAAGTATTTCCACCCACTTGAGCACTCCATTTCATATCATTCCTTACATGGATGCCCAAGTAGTCTATTTACACGAGACTTCTTCTACAAGTATTTCCACCCACTTGAGCACTCCATTTCATGTCATTCCTTATATGGAAGCCCAAGTATTCTATTCGCACGAGACTTCTTCTACAAGTATTTCCAGCCACTTGAGCACTCCATTTCATATCATTCCTTACATGGATGCCCAAGTAGTCTATTTGCACGAGTCTTCTTCATGTATTTCCACCCACTTGAGCACTCCATTTCATATCATTCCTTACATGGATGCCCAAGTAGTCTATTTGCACGAGACTTCTTCTACAAGTATTTCCACCCACTTGAGCACACCATTTCATATCATTCCTTACATGGATGCCCAAGTAGTCTATTTGCACGAGACTTCTTCTACAAGTATTTCCACCCACTTGAGCACTCCATTTCATGTCATTCCTTACATGGATGCCCAAGTAGTCTATTTGCACGAGTCTTCTACATGTATTTCCACCCACTTGAGCACTCCATTTCATATCATTCCTTACATGGATGCCCAAGTAGTCTATTTGCACGAGACTTCTTCTACAAGTATTTCCACCCACTTGAGCACTCCATTTCATATCATTCCTTACATGGATGCCCAAGTAGTCTATTTGCACGAGTCTTCTTCTACAAGTATTTCCACCCACTTGAGCACTCCATTTCATATCATTCTTTACATGGATGCCCAAGTAGTCTGTTTGCACGAGTCTTCTTCTACAAGTATTTCCACCCACTTGAGCACACCATTTCATATCATTCCTTACATGGATGCCCAAGTAGTCTATTTGCACGAGTCTTCTTCTACAATTATTTCCACCCACTTGAGCACTCCATTTCTCATCATTCATAACATGGATGCCCAAGTAGTCTATTTGCACGAGTCTTCTTCTACAAGTATTTCCGAGCTGATATTATATTGAAAATCATGCCTTTGCCCTCTCCCTATTCTCATGAGACTACATTTACTCGTATTTATCTTCATTTTGTTGTGAACCGCCCATTTATGAACCAGGTTGAGGTCAGTTTGCAACTTTATGAGAGAGGTGTCAATTCCAAAAAGGCACGCAGTTCCGGCTGGCACTAAAAATGGACCTTTTTGCACAATTCGATAAAATTTTCAAATATCTACAGTGGTAGGTTTGGCATTTTTCCTTTCAAAGAACAAGAACAAGTAAAGAGTCGGGTTGGATACTACTCTTACTAATCCTCTTCTTAAAATTCGTGAATTTTGAGACTCGTTAGTATTAAGACTCGTGAGTACCGAGATCACACGATCTGTAACAATATCGCGGGACAGGGAACTGAGATGGGGGAAGGTATTTCCAGAAAGTGACAAATTCTCACGGCACGAAACAAAGAACCTGCTGTGTGAATTGTGCTATGGTAGAAATGCAGAAAGTAGAACCTATAGAAGTTGATGCTTATTTTAGAGGCTGCGAAATCGTTGTAATATAGCCCCGTGTGTATTTGGTGTGTGTGCGTAATTTGTGTGATAAACTGTGTTATTTTGATGGCTATACTAGTGTGCGTATTTGTAAATTGGGGATATAATTGGGAAGGAGGCGGTCTTGGTCTTAAGTTAGGAACCATCCCAGCATTTGTATGGAGTAGAAATGGGAAACCGCGGAAAACCACTTCCAGGATGGGTGAGATAGGAAGCGAACTTGCCTTTTCTCAGTTTCGCCTCACGAGTCTAAATGTACCCTATTCCAGCCCTCAGACCAGAATTACATTTCTTGGTAGAGCCGGGAATCAAACCCGGGCCTCCACGGTGACAGCCAAGAATGCTAGCCACTACGCAACGAGGTGGGGAGGACAAGGATGAAGTAGGTGCCCCGGGACTTAAAGTAAGCTACTATCCCAGCATTTTCCTGAAGAAAGTGTGGAAAATCCACACTTAGGATAGCCGCTGTCAGTGCTGGGTTTCATATCTCCGATCTTTGAACTTGCTACAGCTGCCCGCGCGTTCGTGGTGCACGTCTACGCTGCGGAATGACTAGCAAACAGACTGCAGTAGTAACACAGGATAATTTGAAGTGTAGCCTACTTGTGTTACTTGCCCCAAATCTGTTTCGCCTCTCGGTGACAATTAGATTGTGCTTGCTGGAGGTTGCTCCTTCGTCCACGCTCTTGATAGCTACTTTATTGCTACTTGGGCAATTTTAATTGAATTGTTAATGCACACAATGCCTCATAAAATAGTTTCACAGAAGCACATACAATTTGCTTTTGGTCCTCAATTTCACATTTTTTCACGGATTATAAACACAATGATGATGTACTGTTGCTTAAACATAAAGTTATTTATTCGGACTGCATTTGATCATGTTTCACAACCACCGAAATCTCCGATATCTGCCATTCTAACAATCTAACTATATAAAATTTAAGTGTCGCCCTTTGCGGTCTTAGTGTACGTATTGAAACTCCAGTACCAAAGGTCTTGGGTTCGAATTGCGGCTCAGCGAAGAATTTGAATTCTGCTTTGATTGTGGGGACTGGGTACACTCAGCCTCGTGTGGCAGAAATCAGAAGATGTGGGTTCGATTCTGACGTCAGTGATTCTGGGAGTGGTTTACAATGGTTTCCCACTTCCTCTCCAGGTAAATGCCTAAATGACCCCTATCTTAGGGCCACGGGCACCTCCTTCCCAATCCTAGATTCTCAACAGATGGAGCGAGGAACTCCATAAAGAGCCCCAATGCACGAACATTTTTGACCGAACTCTTGAATGTGCATCCCAGCCTTCCATTTCCACGCGCTGACTACCTGTTCCGTATCTTTTCAATCGCTTAGTGTAAATTTGAGACGATTTTTTACCACCATCGTATAGAGTGACCTTCCAAGATTATCCTCTAACAATTACAATCCGATCAGGGGGTAGACGCTACCATAATTCCCTTGGTGCAAGGTAGTCCCTTTACGATGCGATCACATCTCGTACTGTTGCATGGGAACGGCTTCGGTGGCGTAGTTGGTAGCATGCTGAGCTTCTATGCCCAAGATCGCGGGTTCAAAATCTCTCAGTATGCCTTCCTTCGGAGGGGAAGTTAAACCGGCGGACCCATGTCATAGATTTATGGCATATGAAATAACCTTCCACTAACTACAAGCTAAATTTGTAGGTTAGATTTGATTAACGCTCTATTAAGTTCTAACGTTCGTCGCCAGGTGCCGGTCGCGGTGACATCTGGTAGCCAAGTTCTCAGCTAGTTGTCATTGACGGTAGCATTTGGTAGCAAAAATAGGAACTACTTGAAATTGATCGTCTGCAGTCCTTACCTGAAGTACAGATAACACACACTAATACAGCCATCACAATTAACACTGGTTATCAGACAGATTCTACACACACCCAAAGTACACGGGGCTACATGACCACGTTGTCGCAGCCCCTAAATCAACCAACTTTTGCACGGGCTAAACGAACATGATGTCCAAGTCGCTCAAATGAAGCAACAACAACAACAACAACGTACTTTTACCCTATCAACTTTGAGACGCAATTCGACCGAAGTTATGTTTACATAGGCTACTTGTATTTAATACCATATAAGTAATCAAAATGGTTTGTCGTTGTTGGTTGTTAATTCGCTTTAGGGTTTGAAATATCTTAGTCATCATCCCCCTGTACTTACGTGTGTGCTGAATTTGTTTGATAACCTATGTTTTTGTGGTGATCGAAGTGGTGTGGCCTAACTGCAATTATTAGGGTCGGGAATGGGGTAGTTGCCTTTGAACATGGACGTAATGTGCCATCTAGGCAGATCAGTCACTGTGAGCGCCGGGTTTTGAACCTCCGAACTGTAGACTTGCTCCAGTTCCCCATTGATAAGGGCCTTATTTTTTGGTGAAATAAAATCGTTGATTTCGGTGTTAAAACTGACATGATTTCGGTGGGTATTTCGCGAAATAAATTGTCATAATGATCGATGTTTCTTCTGAAATCTTCCTTATAGAATGGGGTAAATCTAACAAATTATGTGATAAGAGGGTTTTTCAACTTCTTTGCGGTGTGTCGAGTATTGCCGAATGTTATTTGCCGCTTAGAATTATTTCATTTCCTTCTTTCTTCCTCTTTTTATGCGTTGCTGAATCCCTGCAGTGTTTACCGCATGTGTCTTCTCGTTCCCACTGAATACAAACATTGGGGTATTTACACATTATAATCTTTCTTGCAGCGTCAAATACATAGAACCCCTCACTGTTGTATTCCTCGGCCCTCGAGAAAACTGTTGTGGCTTTAGTTTTCGGCATTTTTATACTTAAATGCTGGATGTTTGCCGATAGTTTCATCAGTCGCGAACTCGCACTGCTGTATCTACGACCACAACGCCATTTGGTGTAATCGATAGCCTTAGATATCGAGTTTCATCGATAGCCTTAGACAAGACCGGTCTTGCCTTAGAGATCGCGGAACTGAATACACATACTTCCGGCTTTGTATGCAGTTGTGTAGAGAATATGCAGCACTTGGTGTTGACACACTCAATCAAACGAGAAGGAAACCACTTTGGTCAATTCCTCAGAAGCATTTAAACGTTTGTTGGAGAGCTTTTTCGATAATATTTAGCATTTTCGCATCAAGTGGAGTATATTTCATGATTATTTGTGCAATTCGCGCAATAAATCAGATTTCGTGATGTTTCGCGAGTTCATTTTGCTAAAATACGCTACTTTAAGTACCTACAAGGTCATATATAGGCAAGAAAGGAGATATGAAAACATTTCGCACGTATCGCTATTACCAAAAAATACGGCCCCTACCCATTGAGGTCATGGTGAGCGATTTAACGCGCAGGGCTAAGCCACGGGTAAGAAAGGTATTTGAGTGCGGTAGTTGAATGTACCAGAGGTGGATCCAGAGAGGAGGGCAAAGGGGTCATATGCTCCCTCTCCTCCTTCCGATAATCACCATACCTTAAATAGGACAGAATGAAAGAAAACAGCACACGGAACGTTTTCAAATACGTAAATACATTTACGAGTATAAAAAATAAATACATGAATAAATAAATAAATAAATAAATAAGTAAATAAATAAATAGCCAACATAATTTAACTGAAATAAAGTTTAAAAACTCGTACATTTTTTAATCTATAACTGTTATATTTTGGACTGTTGGAATTTTTATTCCGTAATTTAATCAAATGTATTAAAATACAACGATACACGTACAGTATGATTATTACTACTACTCGTGATTTATTAGCCTATATAATGTGTTTTTAGAAAATTATTTTAGTGGTCAATATTCAGAAATCCAGTGTATTTTCATCATCGATCAAATGGTATTTAGCACACATTTTACGCGACAACTAAACGACTTGTATAAACATACAAGCACTTTAACCCTTGCTCGAATCATTGCCTCCAGGTGACGAGGAAACCTTAAACGCTTTAAAACGTAACAGCTGCCATAAAATTCAACAACAGCAAAACACTCAACAATTTGGTGGTAAAACACTCAAAGGGAAGTATGTTATAACCAGAGCCTTGCTCTCCATGCAAATGTATGTTCCGTTCATGTTTGCATGTTTTGGCCTCATCATCATCATCTTCATTTCCCCTTTTCCAGCTGACACTGGGTGGGGGAAAATATGGTTCCCACTTTGTTCTGTCGTTCCACCATTCCTCTTCCGACACGGTGTTCCAATCCAGGTTCCGTTTTCTAATGCTATACTTCACCGAGTCCATCCAACGCACTCTTGGTCTTCCTCGTCCTCTCTTCCCTGCCATCCGTTGTTCCAGTGCTCGTCTTGGTAGCATTACTTCTTTCATCCGTTTGACATGTCCAAACCATCTCAATCTGTTTTGCTCCAGTTTGTCATTTAGTTTCTGTACTCCCAGCCTTTTCCGTATACAGTATCTTAATTTCTCACTCTCTCTCCTCGTTTTCTGGACCATACTTCTCAGGAGTCTCATCTCAGCTGCCTGTACTCTGCTCTCATCCCTCTTAGTCATTGTCCAAGTTTCTGCTGCATATGTCATTATAGGAACATAATATGCTTTGCACATAACGTCTTTAGCCTTAATTGGTATATCCTTGTCCCATACTAGTTCCCGTAACTGTTGGTAGAAAGCACTCCCGAGTTGTATTCTTCTGCTAATTTCCAATTTCCAAATCTAGTCTTCCATCTTCAGTCAGTTCACTTCCCAAGTATTTGAAGTGTTTCACCACTTCCAATTCCTTATCTCCGACTTTGATTACTCCTTTTCCTTCTATCTCTACTCATCACCACTGTTTCACACTTCTTTGCTTTAGTCCAGTGTCATTTTTAAACCATTCCGATGTCCCGACTCTAGTCTTCACACTACTGTAGCAATCCATGCTCATTACATTTATCATGCAATATGCATATTTTGGAAATTTGGGATTTTATAGCTAATTGAAAGTGTAGGGAGAAGTCTATTCAATCACGGAGGTAATCGACATTTGCCTGGACCTGAGCAAACTGCGTTTTCGTCATTTTGCAGGTTACATTGTCCCCGGCGATCACAGGTTTAATTCATCTCATCACATGGCCAGCGTCAAGCCCCGAAAAACCCAAATACGTCATACTATTGTCTCCAACTACAGGTAGGGGCAGATGACCTCGTAGTTCCGCCCCTTAAAACAACAATAACTAACTACTCCAACTTAAGGAGTTTTCTTACAATAATTCTCGCCCGCAAATTAGTGGGCTTGCGTCCAGCATGGAATGGCCCAAATATTTTCGGGATGGTCGATCTGCACTAACTCGGTTGAATCCAAACAATCCTGTCAGCTCACGCTAATGGGTTTGGGTAGAGAGTGGGGGTAAGCGACCTCCCCTGAAATTTTGGTTAAGCCATGAGTTGACTGACAGCTAATTATTCTTCAGCCATGCTGAGTGGCATTGTTTATTGTTATTGGCCTTCAAGAGCGAAGATTGCGATTTTGTTCCCAGCTTCGGAAAATCGTATTTAAGGGCGTTAAATTCCGACAGTCTCGTGTCATGAGACTACCTTGTAAGTTAAAGATCCACTACAGAGCAAATACCGGCACCCTCGTATTTCTAAGTGCTTAGCATTTCGCACGTACACTTGGACCCCCTAGAGTTTCCGTAGATACCATAATCATTGCAGCTGACATGTTATCCATGTACAGTCAAAGAAATGCAGGGTTTCGAGTTATAGGAAACTATAAATATTGTAAGTTTGAGTTGTCACAACGGGGCCAAAAGTGGGGGTGTTCCAACAAGAAATTCATTTACGAATGCACCTCATTTTGTAGCAGAATACATATAAGCTTTTTGGTTCCCACGATATCGTTTTAAAGCTCATAGTGTAGGCTATAACTTGCATGTTTACGAGGCTACAACATAATTAAAATGTTCAGATCTGAATAGTAACTGTGAAACGCAAAGTTAATGACCGACCTTATCTTTATCAAGTGCAAGGCTAAAGAAACCCAGGAATCTGGAATAATAGCAAAAGTTGCTAATTTAGGCGTGTTTTGGCGCTTCCTCTGGTTTTAACCTGGGTGACGTTCGGTTAAAGTTTGCAGTTACAATCGCCAAAACGAAATAGGTTAAGAAAAGTTACAATATGGTGACTAAAGATGTATTAGAATTGATAGAGTGAATAAATAATGATGATGATGTCGACCAGATGTGTTTCCTACAATATATAGAGGGCGAAAGTAATTTTAACAAGTAGTTCCGTGAAGAACTATAAAGCCTATTTTCATATATCCTACTTATGTTACCTGCCACTATGAACATACAAAATTTCAGTTTGATTGCTGTAATAGATTCGTAGATATTGAGAACCGACTAAATATTTCGGATGGTCGCCATGTTGGATTTTATATATGTAGGTCCTAGAGTTGTAACATTTTTAATGAGTTGTTGAACGTGGTGAAATGACTATTGTGGTTCAATAAAACAAACATGATATGAATAAATAATATACACTGTGGTGTGACCTTACCTGTGATAGTGTAATATAATAAGTTGTTGAGCGCCAGATTCCTATTTAAGATAGTGAATCGAAATTTATAGATTTAACCTCGGCTATCAGCAGTAGAGTCGAGAACCACTTACCCGGGCCGTAGTGAGACAAAGTCATCTAACCAATCCGTATTTAATCAAGGAGTATGATTGCCTTAAAGTACCAACTACAATGAAAGAAATAGGCATTACGTTGAAGAGAATGAATTTATTAAATGCAAAAACAAAATATTAATAAAACAGAATAGTGATAGTCACACAATTGAATTTAAAATTACTCAATGCGGCAATTAATTATTTAAAAGAAAATGAATATTAAAATGAATTGAAAGTTAAATGAAGTTAAATTATAATAGAGACGATAGTTTTATTGAATTGTTGGCTCACCCAGTCGAAGATTCGTCATATTTAAGAAATGATCGATAATCTCGATGTTACGTCGCTTATGTTTAAAAAATGATGTGATATCTCATTTACTATGAAATATCCTCATTAAGTACGTTGCCATCTGTAGGAAGACTCTTGATCAGGGATATAACCCATTATGTATTGATATAGATGTCGGCAAGACATCGTTCAGTGTCGACTCTCGGTGCTCAGTCCATTAGGACCCAGAAAGCAAGGTTACAACTTCCTTACTTCATTAAGAGCTGTAGATCAATGCCATTCTTCTCCGATGTTGCAGGTACAAAATACTAATGACTTCCTTGTCACGTGGTGTCACAGCTTCCCTCTCTATTAGTCTTCTCCATTCTTGACTCATAACTTGCAATATATATTGACGCGTATATACCGTAGAAAATGGCGTGTTGGTTACACCATAGTGTGTTTCTTAACATCTCAGGAAAATGACGCAGTTTGCCGTGGTGAAATTCTTACTACGTCGTTCAGTTTGTGACGCACAGGGTTAGTCCATATCGCCAGTCTTGTTGCAATATATAATACTTCGTCTCTTTACAAGTAATTGTTAATAAAAATCTAATTGAATATAATAATCAAAACCGCTTACAATTATCTGATATAAAAATCATCTCATGGATGTACTAGTTAATAATAATAATAATAACATGATAATAAATGAATAACCCTTTAAATATAACAGCTATGGGATCGAATCGTTACAATCGCCCCTGATATAAATAATTTAAAATAAAATGTAACATTATTTATATCACTACACATCCTACATAAATGAATACAAATTTAAATATTAATACCCCCATAACGACAACATACAAATAATACCCTTCAACAATACATAAAGATATACAAGAACATACTCTTTTCACTTTACATATTTGTACTATCATTTCTCATTCTTCCAAATGTTCATAATGTTCATTCTTCTTTATATATGTTGTAAAAAAAATATACATAAATGTATTCTTCACAAAAAAATCATATTTTAACTTTCATTCATCTCATTCTTCCAAATGTTCATAATGTTCATTCTTCTTTATGTATTAAACGAGCTGTAAAAAATATACATATAAAATGCCCTTCACTTTTATTTTTGACATATATGTCAACGCTGCACTCGTTTATATTTCGGTGATCGTATGCATGACATACAATTTTGGCTTCATCTCTTTTGAACGTAGTTTTTGTATATCAGTCTGGCGTAGAAGTACATTGTTGTAATACCAGCTGATTAACCCATAATAACTATTACAGCACACGATAATAGGATGCAAACAATACAATATTCCTTTCGTCTTTATAAAGGGATTACTCAAATGCAGTAAAATTTCAATAATTGAAGAAAAAAATAACTTAGCAAAATACCTAAGGCAATTCCTATTTCAGTGCATATGTCATACATGTAAATATTTCCCCAAATACATAATGACATCGAAATACCTCAAAGCAGTTATTAAACAGTTCATTTAAATATCCAAGTTACTACTCACCTGCCTTCGTGGCTTAATTCTTTCTTAGGCCACGGCCGCCTCCTTCCAAATTAATACTTCCTAAGTCTCCACGACTTCTTAACTTCTCATAAAACCATAATTCCTCTTTACTACTTCTCGAAAACAATAACTTGAATTTTCAAAATCACCAATAAACATAAAATCTGACTTCTCGTTCACTTTATAAAATTTAACTTAGCGTCAAGATATAACTTTACCGTAACGTCATTCCTTACTTACCATAACAAAATGATTAAGACTTGGACAAAATACTACTCAATACCTGAATTACGTATATCACTAAACTATTTCACAAAAACACATGACAAACTCCTCGGAATAAATATTTCGTTCCACAAAATATTAATGCTCTTATACTTTGAACTTAGTCTATTCATGATTTGACTTTTTGCTGAATGCCTATAAACCCCCCTTAGTTTTCTCTCAAAACTCTTAATTAAGTACCGTGTCCTCCAAACACCACTTCCTACTTGTTCTGACCGCCTGGACTATAGCTCACTCTTGCTATACCAGAATCTCTCAAAACTCATCGTGACATCACACGTCACATACAAAAACTTCCCCTATTCGTGGTATAATCCCACTTCTTCTTACTGTTACAGGTCACCTCTTACTGACCAATAACACACTAAATTTCAGCTAAAAAATCTTACATGCTTCGACTAATTCCTTGGAATAATAACATCACACTTAGCTTTCCTAATTATTGTCTTCCTAAAATAATGACAGTGTTCCTGTTGATAGTCAATAACACCGACACTCATAATTAGCAAATATTCTCCCATAATCACTTCATAAAGCAAGTTCTGAGTTCTAACACAGTTCAGATACTTTCTTCTCTATCAAATTAAATGCGTAAATTACACCTGCCTTTAATTGAAACTTCATTATTACCCCTTAGGTATACTCACCTTACATTACTAACTTATTCTTGTCTTCAAAATATTAAACTTATCTTTACTAACTCCGTATGACATAAATAAAACTTTAATTTCTCGTCTACTAAAAAAAAATGATTATCTTTAAATCCTCAAACGTCGAATTATAACAAATTCCTTTCAATATTAGTAAATATTATGTCAACCTTTTAATTATAATTATTATCTTTACTTTAACCTGTGTGTAGGACAACAATCTACCACATCATTAATTCGTTATTATTCATCAGTAACTTTTTACTAAAAGTGGTTTAGCTCGATAACAAGCCTTGTAATATCTTTAAAACGTGCGTAACTGTAACTAAAACTTGGACAATCTTACCTTTGTAATCTCTTATTACCTTGTGTGCATACATCCATATATACTTAAAAAAAACTCCCTTATTAACTTCACGTAGTCCCGTAGATACCATAAAAAATAATTATTGCTTAACGGAATATACCTCGCTGACCTACTTCATCTTACCAAAAACTTCCTCCAACCTACTTCATTTGGCATCTTACCAAAAACTTCCTCAAAAAACAACTTCATTTGGCATCTTACCAAAACTTTAAAAACCACATTGCTCAATGGCATTACCTTCGTTGGCTTACTTCTTCAAACTCACGTCCATTTACGTGAAAATACACACATACACACACACATATCTGTCAACAAGTATCAGATGTCCTAATTAGTTACTACTTCCTCATTTCAACCCGATGTTGGTTAATTCATACAACGCATTACCATTAACTATTCTAAACCACTTATAAATTTCTCAAAATATATCCACTGATAACCTCGCTGTCCTCAACTGAAACTTCTTTATTAAATCAATACTTAATTCTTCAACTCACTAGTTTTATTACCACTGTATCATCTTATCTTCACTCACATTTGAATTAAATCTTTATTACCATTATATTCTTAATTATGGTTGCCATAATAATTATTACTTTCTTTCGATTACTTACCTATGTAATAATCTTCCTACCCTTTTTTTTTTTATTTAATTCTTACTTCATCCAACTTACCTGCAGTTTAAGGACCTACATTCAACTTACCTGCATTGCTCAATAGCACGACAACCTCTGTCTTCAAAATTAAATAATTTTAGTCAATCTAAATCAATAAGCGTAGGCACTACGCGCCCCTTACCATCCTAACTTCACGACTGAATTAAAATTACACACAGCAGGTTTCTTATCTACCTCTTTTAAGTCATATTAAACTTCATTACTTAATATTTAAGTCATACGGAAGAGTAACTATCGGTAATATAAATTTACATCACTACTTTCTCTGGCATTTCACCGTTCTTACCATCTTCATCTTCAATTCTATCTCTTTCTAGGGTTCCATTTTCCTCTTTTCTTATAACATTACTTTCTACCTCTTTCGGACTACACTCATCAACAGTAACATTATACTTCGGCTTTCCTCCTATCATTTCCCCAAGTCTGGCTAATTCATTACGCCACTGCACCTCATATGCTTTCTTTCTCTCTTTCATTCTGATTTCTTTTTCCACTAACAACTTAATTCTCTTCTCTTTCATTTTACTTCTAAAATATCTACCTACATGTCTTCCCTTCACTTCTCCACTACTAATATTTAATTTTCTCTTTAGCCGTTGCCCATTGCTTCTCCTCTTATCTATCTCTCTCCTCCTCTTAACCTGTTTACTAATTATGTTCTTCTGACTATGACTTAACGCACGCTTCTCTGCCACTAATAATTTCATATTAACTTCCTCTATCACAGGACTAAATTCTTCCCTAGTTTGCCTATCTAACTTATCTATGATTGTCTGCATCTTAATCTCTTGGGTGCTTAGTACTTTCTTTATCTTACCTACTTCTATCCCTATCTTTTCTCTCATCTTCTTCACTTCTTTTTCGCTACATTCTATAGTCTCTTCTACAGCTATCCTGCGTTCATCTAAAATCTCCTTCAACTCTACTATGCTTTCTCCTACTATCTCCTCTGACGCTAATCTATTTTCACCTAAAATCTCGTCTGACTCTAATCTGATTTCACCTAAAATCTCCGCTATTTGCCGTTCCTCACCTAAGATCTCCTCCGATTCCAATCTGCTTTCACCTACAATCTCCAATGACTCTAATCTACTTTCAATTACAGTCTCCACTAATTCCAATTTGCTTTCACCTAAAATCTCGTCTGACTCTAATCTGATTTCACCTAAAATCTCCGCTAATTCCAATTTGCTTTCACCTAAAATCTCGTCTGACTCCATTCTACTTTCAATTATAGTCTCCTTACAGGCTGTCTTTACTGATTCTACTGCAGTTTCCCCTAAAGTCTCTACCACCTGCCTAGTTTCCACTTCTACCAATTTGCTAAAACTTTCACCTTGAGTTGCTATTTTCTCTTCAATCACAGTTACTATTCTTTCCTGAATCCTACTTTCTGCTGCTTCTAATTTCTTATCTACTGTCTTAATAATATCTTTAGCCTTCATCTCTACCTCCTCCTTAATTTCACCTCTGATTTCCTGTTTCACCCCCTGAATACTCTCCTGTAGCATATCATACTTCATACTTAATTCTCTATTCATCGTTTCCACAATATCTAGTTTTACATTATTCTCTTCCAATTTCTGATTTATTTTACTCATATCCTCTCTCATCTTTTGATTACTCTGATCTAATTTCTCACCTAAATCTCTACTCAATTCCTTCCTACTTTCCAAATTATCTTTCTTACTCTCTTCCATATTTTTATTCATATCTTTATCTAATTTCTCAAATTTATCATTGAATTCCTTCCTACTTTCTAAATTATCTTTCTTACTCTCTTCCATATTTTTATTCATATCTTTATCTAATTTCTTAAATTTACCATTGAATTCCAAATAATTTCTTTTATTCTCTTCACTATTTTTATTCATACTTTCATCAAATTTCGCACTTAAATCTCTACTCATCTGCCTTATGAGCGCAGTTAATGGATCTTCAGGAATCTCTATAGACTTTTCTTTCTCTAGACTACCACTAGTCTCAGGATGTACCTCTATATTCGTCTCGATATTTTCCTCTGAATTAGTGTCAGGGTTAACCTCAGGATTATTTTCAGGATTACTCTCAGGATTATTCTCAAGATTTACCTCCGACATCTTGGTATTATTCTCTACGCTCTCAACATCGCTACCGCTATCAACCTCCTTATAATTAACTTTCTTGACTGCATCCCTACTTCTCAACTGCCTCTGTTCCTCCTCCGACATCTTGAAGTACACCGTATAACAATTGCCCGTCCAAAATTTCACTTCACTTCACTGTCCCCCAAAAGCACTGACAATTTGCACTGAAATTATACACTCCTCTGACTAAATACCGAATGGTTTTCGTGTCCTACTTTGTGGCGCCAAATGTAACATTTTTAATGAGTTGTTGAACGTGGTGAAATGACTATTGTGGTTCAATAAAACAAACATGATATGAATAAATAATATACACTGTGGTGTGACCTTACCTGTGATAGTGTAATATAATAAGTTGTTGAGCGCCAGATTCCTATTTAAGATAGTGAATCGAAATTTATAGATTTAACCTCGGCTATCAGCAGTAGAGTCGAGAACCACTTACCCGGGCCGTATTGAGACAAAGTCATCTAACCAATCCGTATTTAATCAAGGAGTATGATTGCCTTAAAGTACCAACTACAATGAAAGAAATAGGCATTACGTTGAAGAGAATGAATTTATTAAATGCAAAAACAAAATATTAATAAAACAGAATAGTGATAGTCACACAATTGAATTTAAAATTACTCAATGCGGCAATTAATTATTTAAAAGAAAATGAATATTAAAATGAATTGAAAGTTAAATGAAGTTAAATTATAATAGAGACGATAGTTTTATTGAATTGTTGGCTCACCCAGTCGAAGATTCGTCATATTTAAGAAATGATCGATAATCTCGATGTTACGTCGCTTATGTTTAAAAAATGATGTGATATCTCATTTACTATGAAATATCCTCATTAAGTACGTTGCCATCTGTAGGAAGACTCTTGATCAGGGATATAACCCATTATGTATTGATATAGATGTCGGCAAGACATCGTTCAGTGTCGACTCTCGGTGCTCAGTCCATTAGGACCCAGAAAGCAAGGTTACAACTTCCTTACTTCATTAAGAGCTGTAGATCAATGCCATTCTTCTCCGATGTTGCAGGTACAAAATACTAATGACTTCCTTGTCACGTGGTGTCACAGCTTCCCTCTCTATTAGTCTTCTCCATTCTTGACTCATAACTTGCAATATATATTGACGCGTATATACCGTAGAAAATGGCGTGTTGGTTACACCATAGTGTGTTTCTTAACATCTCAGGAAAATGACGCAGTTTGCCGTGGTGAAATTCTTACTACGTCGTTCAGTTTGTGACGCACAGGGTTAGTCCATATCGCCAGTCTTGTTGCAATATATAATACTTCGTCTCTTTACAAGTAATTGTTAATAAAAATCTAATTGAATATAATAATCAAAACCGCTTACAATTATCTGATATAAAAATCATCTCATGGATGTACTAGTTAATAATAATAATAATAACATGATAATAAATGAATAACCCTTTAAATATAACAGCTATGGGATCGAATCGTTACAGAGTTATGTACTGTTACATGAAGATTATTGTGTACGTGTAGCATTCAAATTTCAATCGCATGACTAGGACACAAGAAGTAACAAGGAGATTTTAAAATTTCGCACAGCTGCCATCTTGTGGTTATGGAAACAATTGAAATAAATTAGATGCCAGTGGATTAACATTCGTATAAGGATTTACTGTACCAAGTTTCACTGCACTCGGGTGGTTAAATTGCGAGAAACGTCCATGTGAATATTTATACTTCGCGCGTCGCTGCCATGTTGGATTTGTGATCACCAGGTTATTTAAAGTCCAATAGGTGAACTTATTTTCGTAGCCCCTATGAACATAAAGACATTCAGTTTG
The DNA here is from genome assembly GCA_946902985.2 of Meconema thalassinum. Lineage (NCBI taxonomy): Eukaryota > Metazoa > Arthropoda > Insecta > Orthoptera > Tettigoniidae > Meconema > Meconema thalassinum. The sequence goes on along the minus strand of OX336388.2, from coordinate 1,377,486,247 downwards.
ATTGCTATAATAGATTCGTAGATATTCAGAGCCGTCTAAATATTTCGGATGGTCGCCATGTAGGATTGTTAAATGTTTAGGCCATAGAGTCAAGTACCATTAAAGGAAAATTATTGCGTAGGTTCATTATTCAAACTTTCACTTCGATCGCATGATTACGACACAAGAAATAAAAACTTAATTTTAAAATTTGCACAGCCACCATTTTGAGGTTATGTAAACAATTGAACTAAATTGGATACCAGTGCTTTACAATGTGTATAAACATTTCCTGTACCAGATTTCATTGCGTTTGGAACATTAAATCGCGGGAGAGGTCTATTAAAATTTTTAATTCGCTTGGCCGCCATGTTCGTTTTGTAGTTAACCGGCTTTTGAAAGTCTTATAGATGAACTTCCAGTAGTGCCCTTTATCTCCGTACAAAATTTCAGGGTGATACCGCTAATAGTTTCAGAGATATAGAATGCCGGTGAAATATTTCGCACATCCGCCATCTTGTGGTTATGTAAACAATGGAACGAAGTTTGATGTCGGTGCATTATAATGTGTATAAACATATACTGTACCAAGTTTTATTGCGTTTGGTTGGTTAAATCGCGAGAAACGTCTATTTAAAAGTCACAAATTCGCGAGGCCGCCATGTTGGTTTTGTAGTTACCAGTTTTTCAATAGTCACATAGGTGAACTTCTAGTAGTTCCCTTTATCACCGTAAACAATTCCAGGGTGATATCGGGAATAGGTTTGGAGATATTGAATGCTGGTGAAATATTTCGCACAGCCGCCATGTTGGATTGGTGAGACGTGACAAAATTTGATGGGCACGGTCGGGGTCGCCCGGAGTAGTGCTATGAACTTACCGAGTTTCATTGAAATCGCTCCAGCCGTACATAAGTCATTAGGACACACACACACACCTCACACACACACGCACACACAGACACACGGACAAAAGGTGATCTCATAAGCCTATTTTTTCAAAATTGAAAATAGGCTAAACATATCGCAATGGCTCTGAATGCGTCCAGAGAACGGGCACGTAAGACCTGCACTCTAGGCCTATAGCCTAGCGAATATTGGCTATCGTTGTACAGAGAAACTGATTTTCATATTCATTTTAGGGTGACTCACGGGCCTAGTGTGCTCATAAGGGGGAGAAATGGTAGTAAAAAATGGAATTTGATATGGTACGGTACTTGGCAAAAAAAAAAAAAAGGTTCAATGGTGACCATAGCCGATCGCTTCAACTGATGTTCGATAATGAACAGATGGTGTAGCGGCTAGCGGAGGTACGGGTTAAATTCCCGGCTCTATCAAGGAATTTAAATTGTGGTGTAGGGGCTGGAACGGTGTAAATTCAGCCTCGTGAGGCTAAACTGAGGAGAAGAGGGTTCGATTCCTATCTTGGCCATCCTGGAAGTGGGTTTTTCCGTGGTTTCCCACTTCTACTCAAGGCAAATGCTGCCCCCTTCCCAATCCTATCCCCAATTTACAAATTAAAACACACTCTAGTACAGCCATCACAATAATATGTTATGACCCAAATTCCACACACACCCAAAAATATAAGGGGCTATGTGACCACGATATTGCAATTTCTAAAATTAAGCAACAACAACAACTGATGAGATTCGTAGCATGCCACGCTCTTGAAAGAGCCACCATAATCCTTAGAGGAACGTAGTCCCTATACCAACTGACCAAGTAGCGTCACAACAGCTCGATTTCGAAATATTCAATTATAAAATTATAAAAACCACTAAGAACTTGATATTATATGATTTTATTTGTTGCGTGCTGAGTGGTTCAAGTTCAAATATGATTTCATATCTCGTACTTTCAATACTAGTTTCAGATTATGTTTGAATTGGCGCTTCGAATGTTATTAAAACTTCAGTAACCGCAGTAGTAGCTCGGTTACTGATTTTAAGAGCCCGGTTAAAACCAGACTATACCCGAGTTGAAACCAAAGCTCGCCAAAACGGTCTGTTTAGCTTTTGTATTAACCAAAGTAAACCAAACGGAACGCCAAAACGCGCCTAATGAGTAGCCTAGTCTAGTATCGAAGATTACATGACAGTTCCCCACACTGTCACTTCCACACACTGCTCAAAATACTGACACTTCCACACAGCCCTTGGACGTAGCTACCTGTTTAATGACTCAGAAATAATCTCGACTGACAGTTCCACACACATCCCACCCCCCTAAGGCTATAGGCTTCAGCGATCATCGTTACAGCCACACCAGTGACAATGCACCGTAACATAATACTCCCTTGGAGTGAAGAAAAGCGCTCGGTCTATGTACTTTATTACTAACACGGTCTCGAAAATATCATTGTGATGTAGTGTAATTTCCATCAAAATAAAATAAATGCAGAGTCTGATTTCCATCACACTTTATCCAGGCTGTGGACCGGCAAAATAATAACAAAACCGATCATTTTGGTGTTGTTATCATTTTGGCGTATTTAAAATCAGCTTTCTAGGCTTCGTCAGTTGTTTTGTATATACATATTGTTAAATTTATTTTGTTTTCGTCATACTGCGATGTGATCTCACTTTGTCCCAAAAGTCTTCATTGAAGTACGGTATGTACCTATCACGTTTTGTTAGATAAATGCATGAGCTTAGGTGAATAACATTCGGAGAAATTAGTTGTACATTGTTTCACAAGGAAATAACAATGTAACATAATGTCAAGACATTTAATTCTAGTCTGAGGGCTGGAACGGTGTCCACTCAGCCTCGTGAGGCAAAACTCCGAAGAGGTGGCTTATATTCCCTCCTCAGCTATCCTGGTAGTAGTTTTCCGTGGTTTACCACTTCTACTCCAAGCAAAGTCTGGGATGCTTCCTAACTTACGGCCACGGCCGTCTCCTTCCCAATCCTCACCTGCATTAAAAGTACACACACTACTACAGATACCACACTAGCACAGATTATCAGACAAATTCTACACACACAACTACACGGGGCTAAATGACCACGATGTCACAAAGCCCCTAAATAAACTAACAACAACAACAACAACAACAACACTAGAAACAAAACTTAGTCACTACATTTTGTTCTAGATATTTTTTAAATATACAAACTGTTGTATTATTTGTATAAATAAGATGAAATCTGTCTAGGTTATTTCTGGATGGTTTAAGAATAATTCCTAATACGACATGGAAAAATCGGCTTACATCAAACCAAGGTATGGGATTAAGAAATCTGAAAAAGCAGGTAATATGCAAGTCGAACTTTAACGTTGCACGCAAAGCAAAGAAATTGAAAAGCCACTGATTTAATAAAATCCCTTCTTTAGTCAAGATATTCTCTTGTAGACTTAAACCCTTACTCCGGACTGACTCGTTACACTGGATTATTGAGTTTTCAATGCAGCTTTTGGCTTTGATTGCGCCGAGGAGAAGGGATGCATATAGCCTATAGCAGCTTAGCACTTAGTACGTATTGTGAGAGTATTAAATGACACTCTGGGGTGCTCGCTCACTGTGAAAGAGCAATCCAATCACTCTTATGATTCTGTAGCAGAGTTAGACAGCTATGTTCACACTGCTCTCTAACTCGGTTCCCCGCCAGGTAGACAGTGTGTGCATTGGAGGGGAAATGCTGAGGGAGGGAAGAAATCTAGTGCCTATAGCTATTTTTATTATTGTAGCCAATGGCCATTTATTTTCTTTTCAGGACGGGATGGGGAAGGAATTTTGGAAGGAAATCGGCTGAGGATCCATTGAAATGAACCGTCCTGGCATATGCCTTGTGGTGAAAATGTGAAACTGCGAGAACCATTTTCAGGACGGCCGGGGAGGGATTCGAACCTACTCTCGTTCGATGCAAGCGAGCACGAGTTAGCGCTTTGTCGTTCCAAATACCCAACTAACTGGCAGGCGTAGCTGAGGCTTAGAGTGTGAGGCTTTGTAAATGAGCTTTGTGCCTGCTGCCGGTTCGAGTCCGACCTGTTTGTGCTGTCCTTAGCAGCAATTTAGCGACATTAGTGGCTACGTTGGCTAAAGTGCAGCGTTAGGTCATGAGGCCAAGCTTTCTGCTAACTCGATAGACACGTGGGTTCGAGCCCCTCCGTCGCCCGTCCTTGAAATGGTTTTCCGTGGTTTCCCCATTTTCAACTCAAGGAAAATGCTGGGACGGTACCTTCTGATAGGCCACATCCTTGTCCTATTTCATTCATCTTCATCCATTCCATCTCTCATCCCGACGCGCAGGTCGCCCACGGGTGTCGACTAGAAAGACCTGCACTCGGTCTCTCAGGAAACCACACACAAACAAAGGCAGCAATTTTATTTCTGTATGTCATTTAGTGAGCAATTTCACACAACTACAAAATTAAAATATACATATTAGATCTGGGTGCATGGCTGTATAGGACCCCCTCAAAATAACAATGCCCACCACGAGAAATGCTTTTTTTTGTTGTTGTTATTATTGTTATGACTTTTTTTCGTTACTCAGGGAACATATGGCATGGCGTATCGTTAGTTTTGAATTACTATAAAGAAGCAACCATTATTATTATTAATATTATTATTATTATTACTATTATTATTCGGTCTTTTCGGACACCTATGGACCACGGTGCTTGTGTCTTAGCTGTAGTTGTTGTTTGCCACTTCTGGCATTCTTCGTGGGTTGTGGCTCCTTCCGTGCTGATATCTTGAGCTTTTCTCTTGGCCAAGTATGCTTTCATTTTCCCTCTGAACTCGACTGTATGGTTCGAGGAACGTAACACTATCTTACGTTCCTCGGACTATTGCCTGGACGCGTTTGGGTGAGCTTCTGTAATGGACGTGAGGAACGTTCTGTAGCGACTAGCATTCTTGGCTGTCACCCCCGGAGGGCAGGGTTCGATTCCCGGCTCAGCTAAGAAATATAATTGAGGATTGAGGGTTGGAACGGGGTACACTCGCCTCGTGACACAAAACTGGAGTGTGTTGGATTCCCACCTCCGCCATTCTAGAAGTGGTTTTACGTGATCTCTAACTTCTACTTCAGCCCTCAGAATTAAATTTCTTGACAGAGCCAGGAAACGAACCCGGGCCTTCATGGCGACAGCCAAGAATGATAGCCACTACGCAACGAGGCGGACTTATGAAACAGAATTTGGTTAGGCTGGCAGCAAAGTGCAGCGGTAACATTCTCGCTTGCTGTGTTCAAGGTTGCAGGATCGAATCCTGGCGCAGTCAGCTGGCATTTGAGGGAGCCGTGTCAGTAGGTTTACTGGCACGTTAAAGATTGCCTTCGGGGTAAAATTTCGGCAACTCGGCGTCTCTAAAGCCCACAGTAGTTAAAAGGGACGTAAAACAAATAGCCTAACATTATTATCATTATTATAATTTGGTTATCCAAAAAGTATTGTGAGTTCTTATATTATTTTTTAGGTACGGTATTATTATCGGTCAATTTTACTAGACAGGTCCCTGGGCTGTCCTTAAGCTCGTTTATTACTTCATTAAGGGACAAGGGTCATCTTGGTTATCAACCCCATGTTCTTGTGTGTGTGTATTGAATTCGTCCAATAACCTGTGTAGCTGTATTAATATTTAGAATTTGAGTCAGTGCCTGGTTTATTGAAATATGGCATCATCCCAGCATTTGCATTGAGCTAGTATGGACTAGCTCGTAAAAAGGAGCACTCTCATTGATCGCTGTCAGCGCTGGAATTCGAACGTCGGATATCCAAACTTGCAACTTCCCATTTCAAACGTGATGTTATTTTTGCAGTCTGTGGTCATTTGACTCATTTGATGCAGCCCTCCATGCCTCCCCATCCGGAGCTAATCGTGCCATCTCTACATAGCTACCACACCTTACATCCGAAGCAATCTGTTTAACATACTCTAACCTCGGTCTACCCCTACAGTTCTTGTCCTCGACCCTTCTTTCCATTACTAACTTTGCTATTCTCATTATAGATACGTTTTAGAATATACCATAATTGTTTTCTTTTGTGTTATTGTTTCGTATTGACTTATAATTAGTTTAAAATTGGTACATATAATTCCACCCAGTCAATACGTATGTCTACCCCTTATTATTCCCGTTTTTCCAACGGGGTCGGGGATGAGATGCGATGGAAGTCTTTGTGGCGATGATTTTCACGGCCAGATGCCCTTCCTGACACCAACCTCATGAGAGGGTTAATGTATAATATTTATTGACTTTAGGAGGAATTATATTGTCTTAAAAATGGCCTACCAACCTATCTCATCATTAGCAGTCACCTGAAACAATTCTCCTCTTCTATTCGTTTTAATTCCCCTTCATTTGTTACTCTATCTGCTCATCGGATCTTCATAATCCACCTGCAACACCACATTTCAAATGCTTCTATTCTCCTCTTTTCTGCTGAGCCAACAGTCAAGTTTTACTTCCATACAGCGCCAAGCTCATAACAATGGCTTTCAAAAATGACTATATAATACCTACATCTATGTATATTTTTTTATGTTTCTTTTCTGTAGAAATGCTTTCCTTGCCTGAGCAAACCTACTGTAATTTTATATCCTGCTTATTTTGCTTCCTAAGTTGCAGAAGTATCCTACTTCCTTTGCCTTTTCACCTGGCAATTTGGTGTCAATAGGTGTTTCTGTCGGCTGCATTCATTTATTTTTGTTTTATATGATTTTCATCATCGGCTTCGGTGGCGTAATCGGTAGCCTGCTAAACTGCTATGTCCAAGATCACGGGTTCAAACCCGGCCAAAGTCGTCAGATTTTTAAATCCTTCAGTATGCCTTCATTCGGAGGGGAAGTAAAGTCGGTGGGCCCATGTCATAGATTTATGGCCTGTAAAAGAACCTACCACTACAACTGGTAGTGTGTAGCTAAATTTGTTAGTTATTTGGTTAGAAACGCTCTGTCAAGTTCCAATGTTCACCGCTGGGTGACAGTGGCGTCTTGTTGCCAAAGTTGGAACTACTTGAAATTGAACTTCCATTTATCTTCATTCATTGCATCTCTCATTAACTCCTCTCGTTCAGTTGGCGTCAGGAAGGGCATCCAGCCGTAGAAACTATCAGCCACGTGGAATTTCTACGCATCTCATCCCCTACCCCGTTGGAAATGGGATTAATAAGGGGTGGACATACTGTAGATAGATTTATTGATTTTTACCGATGAGTAGCCTGAATTAATGCGTTCGGCTACGTTACTGATAACGACGTTTGCCCTAAACGTCTGGCCCGCACACGGAAGTATTGTTCCTTGTTGTTTATGGTCGGGGCCATTAGGAAGAGGATGTGGAGTGACCTCTGAGGAAGTGGTTGCGGTCAATCTATTACTGTACTGAACATGCCCAACCCTGAAATCAGTCTCGCTACATGAGAAGTGCTCACCAGAACTGTCATTCCTGACATCGCGGGTGGGTGGACGTACTGTATGTGGCCCACTTGAGCGTCTGTATCACAACATCTCTAACATAGGAAATAAAGAATGTTAAAAAATATGATTTATAAACGTGAAAGATGTTTGTTTGTTTGTTTCTCATTTGAGCGGTCTGGACATCATGGTCATATACCTCATGTACTTGGGTGTGTGTAAATTTGTCTGATAACCTATGTTATTGTGGTGTCCGTAGTAGTGTGTGTATATGCAATTCAGATGAGGATTGGGAAGGTGGTGGCCGTGGCCTTAAGTCAGGAACCATCCCAAAATTTGTTTGGAATAGAAGTGGGAAACCACGGAAAACCACTAATAATAATAATAAAAATAATAATGTTATGTGTTTTGCGTCCCTTTTAACTAATGTGGCTTGGGGCGTGGTGGCGCAGCGGTCAAGCTGATGGCCTCTGACCAAGGTGCACCGGGTTCGATTCCCGGTCAATGCATGTGAGATTTTCGTAGTGAAATGCCATGTCCTGTGATTTGTATTCCTCGTAAAAGGGAGATCCCGTGGCTCATGATCTCATGATGACTGCTCACGTAAAACTAAAAGCTTCCTTCCTACTGTGGCTTCTAGAGACGCCGGGGAGTCGAAATTTTGTCCCGAAGGCGATCTTTAACGTGCCAGTAAATCTACTCCCTCACATTTGCGCACCTATGAATGCCTGCTGACTGCACCAGGATTCAATCCTGCTACCTTGGGAACAGCAGGCTCACCTTACCGCTGAGCCTCGCAGCCAGCCCGGAATACCACTTCCAGGTTGACTGAGATGGGAATCGAACTCACCTCGGTTTTGTCTAACGAAACTAGGTGTAGGGGCAGATGACCTCGTAGTTCCGCCCCTTAAAACTTCAATAACTAAGCTGAGTGTATCCCATTCCAGCCCTCAGACAGGAATTACATTTCTTGCGGCAGAGCAGGGAGTCTGACATGGAACTCCGTCCAATTGTTTACAGATACAAGATAAGTGTTATTCCCCGCACAATTTAAATGGACACGTTATTGTGTTGACCAACTGAAAATCAATTCTTCAACTAGCATACGAAAAAACACTGAAAATGGGCTAATAGGCTATATATATTTCTAATATTTCTATGTGTGCGTTTATTTTATAGACCTAAATCAGTCGTCCCTCAACTTACCACCGTAAAGAATTCCACTTTATCTTGCAATAAACTTCGATGGAATAGTATATTATTTTATATGAAAGGAAATGTGTTGTGGCCTCTTGGAAGGCCTGGTGTAGGTTTTCTTGTTGACGCCCCTGCGCGTTGTGATGAGGACGAAGTGATGTTATACTCTATGTAGTGTATGTCTACCCCTCATTATTACCGTTTTCGACAGGGTCGGGGATGAGATGCGATGATAGTGTATGTGGCAAATGTTTTTTACGGCTGGATGCCCTTCCTGACGCCAACCTCATGAGAGGAGTTAATGAGAAATGAAGATGTATGAAACAGGGCAAGGATGGGGAAGGAAGCGGCCGTGAACTGTCAGCAAGTACCGTTCAGGCATTTGCCTGGAGTTGAAAATGGAGAAGCCACGGAAAACCATTTTAAGGATGACCGACGATGGGGTTCAAACGCATGTCTACCGAGTCTGCAGAGTGCTTGGTCCCATGGCCTAGCGCTGCGCGTTAGCGAGCGTAGCTACTGTTGACGGGTAGGCTATACCTTACGATATAGCGTAAATATGATAAGAGTGATGCATGGTGCTCCAAGTTGTACGATTTTGGTTCGTAAAAGACCTCTCGTATCTCATTTGGTGATTACAAGATAACATTAACATAATCTCAGCCACAGGTCACTTAAGAGAGATCCGATTTCTCTGCTAGCGGAACGTCGAAATAAGACAGTAGCCTAGATGGCTCCACCTAAAAACGTCAACGACATGTGGCTAGCACATAACTAGGGACCGGATTTTCTGAAAACACATATGCAAATGGATATTTTGTGGGTTAATTGGATTTATTGCATATTCTGAGCATAACAGCATATTTTAGCATATCGATTTGAAATAAGTATAATTTAAAACATCTTGGAACAAAATTGGTTTTGCCTACGTATTAGACATCCCTTGTAAGAAACTTTCTGACCAGATACAGTGACAATATTTTAAGACTGGCTATTTCAAGATGGGAATGGGGTGAGACATTCCTTTCACCATCCTGGCAACCAGTAGCCCGAGGTTAGTGTTGTGAGGAGTTTCTTCAGTGTTACTTTATCCTTAGTTTGCTCAAAATGAAACTAAAGTTTGGTGCTTTTCAGTCGGTCAACACGAATGTACCCAAAATAGCTGGGTTATGCCCAAATGCTGAAAAAAAATACATGAGATTAATAAATACATTAGGATGACCAGTTTCGATCGTCAAGCGATCATCATCAGATCCATTACACTTAGGCTGTGAAATCAATGTTTGAAAATACAGGTGAAAATATTTACAATATGTACAATTATTTAGTTTCAGTATTGGTAATACAACTTGTCAGTGTATGCTAGTTGTAGTATATATGATGTTAGGTGGAATGAAAAGCACCAAACTTTTGTTTGCTAAGGCAACACTGAAAAATGACTTCACATCCCAAAATTTGCTCAAAATGCATAAAGAGGAAAGCAACAGAAAGTATTTATTAAATCAGTGGGTGTCAGGTAATAGTGATTATACCACTGATGGCGTTGTCGTCCATTGTCAATTAAGCTCGAAGGAAGAGAAATGGGAAAAGAAATTTCAACTTGAACAACATTCAAAAACGACCGCACTTATTCTATTACGGCAAATGACGGAAGGACGAGCGAATAAGATTGCCTTATTGTTAAGTGCATATTTTTCAATATTTAATGCATATTGCCTACAGTTTTAGAGTATAGTGGCATGCATATTTTACTCATTTTTAGTGCATAAATATCCGGTCCCTCTCATATTTTTTATTTTTTTATTTTTTTACACACAGCAGGATTTTCATCCCAATTACAGTGGCATTAAGATTGCACAGTATGTTATCTTAAAACGTATAATACTTTAAACTAAACAGTAATAATAAAAAAAACTAATTAATATTACACAGTATGTTATCTTAAAACTTATAATAACATAAACTAAACAATAATAATAATAACAAGTAGTTCCGTGACGAACTAAAGAGCCTACTTTTCTTAAAATTTCAGATTGATGCCAAGCTATATAGACCTATCTAGAATAATGACGAAATGAAGTAATAGAGTAATAGAGTAAATTACTACAGTAGGCAGCCCTGGTGACTCTGAATAGTCTGACTTAGTTCCATCTCTTAAGGTAGAGAATGCACATACAAAATTTGGCTGAAGTCTAATGGATAGTATGGACGTTGCATGCTGTTTGATATTGGATTTATCAGTGCACGTAAAATCATGTTGGTAACCATGGCATGTATGTGATGCTCAGAATTAATCTGAAATATTACGATCTATTATAGTACCAATTTTGGATAAAATCCATTTGTTAGTATAGAAGTTGCATGTAAATAAAAATTGAAACTATCAGAAAGCTTGGAATCATGTTGGCAGCACTGAGGTATATTAGTTACTCCAAATTTATCTAGAATGTCAGGTACTATACGTGTGCCAAGTTTAGAGATGATGACTTGCATACATTCTGATATATTGATATTAGGATTAAACAAATAGAGAGAATATTTATTAACAGTTGGCAGCCCTGCTTGTTATGGTACACAAAGCACATGCGAAAGTTGGTTGAAATCCATTTGTTAGTATATAAGTTATATGCATTTAAAAACTGGATATATCAGCAGGCTTAGAATCATGTTGGCAGCACTGATGTATATAAATCACACCGAACTAAGGTAGAATATCAGGTACTATACGTGTGCAATGTTTAGAGCTGTTAGCTTTCATACTTTCTGATATATTGACATTAGGGTAAAAACATAGTGAGAGTATTTATTAACAGTTGGCAGCCCTGGTGACTCATTACAAAACGCACAGTCATATCTGCTGTAGTACACATAGTACATACGAAATCTGGTTGAAATCCAATCGATAGTATAGAAGTTACATGCATTTATAAATTGGACCTATCGGTAGGCTTAGAATCATGTTGGCAATACTGGCACGTATGGTCTTCTGAAATTTAATCTGGAATGCTATTGTCTATGTGTGTGCCAATTTTGGACTAGTTCACTTGCATAACTTATGAGATATCCAACATAGAGCTCAAATTACAATTGCGATTTTTCAGCAGTTGGTAGCACTGACCTCAATTTAAAATATGGCCGTGAGATATTCAGGTATAGATCTTTGCTCTTACCAAATTTGGTTTCGATAGCTGCTGCCGTTTAGGAGTTGATAGGGGGGGGGGACAGACAGACAGACAGACAGAATGACAGAAGGACAGACAGACGGACGGGCAGACAGACACACATTTTCCCGGATCGATCTCATAAGTCTACTTTTTCCTCATTTTTGCAATATGTGAAAAGTAGGCTAAAAAAACGAATTAAAATTACACAGTATGTTATATTATAACTTATACTAACTTAAACTAAACAGTAACTAAATAAAAGACACGGATAGTCATTCTGAAAGACTGGACTTTATATCATTTTAAATGCTAGCAGCCGAGTACCAAGAAGGCAGTGCGAGAACAGAGTTTCAAGATTCTATTTTGTTTCTTCACTGCCTACTTGATTGTTCTCGCACTGCCTTCTTGAAACTCTGTTCTCGCACTGCCTTCTTGGTACTCGGCTGCTACATCGTACTATGACGTCACACACCTCAGTGCATTCTAGGTACATTTCGTCCCATCACCGTAACGTAACGCCAGACCTCAGCGTAACGACGAAGTCGACAAGATCATTTAAAATGATAAAACGAATTAAAATAACTAGGTGTACAATTAAAACAGTATAGTACAAATAATACATGTGTAATACAAGGTTGGCTAGGAAGAATGACTCAGTGGTAAGAATTCATGATTTACAATTTGCAAGGTTTGAGACATTATTTCTGGAGAGTGGTTAGGAATTCCATCAAAAATACTGTCAAGGAAGTACTAAAATCATCATCATCATCATCATCTTGTACAGTTTCCAGCCCCAGGCTGGGTCTGTTTGGAACATAAGCCTCGCCACTTAGTCCTTTCTTCCCACCACCTCTCCGCTGTCACTCTGGTCCAGTCCTCGTCTCTCTTCTTGGCACATTCCTCCACTCCTTTCAGCCATCTATCTCTTGGTCTACCCCATGGTCGTTTCTTCTGCTTCTGCATCTCATGTATCCTCTTGGGAATCTTCTTCTCATCCATTCTCTTTAAGTGTCCATACCACCTCAGTCTTGATGTCTCAGTCCTACCTTGCAGGGGCTCCTCTTTCACTATTTCCCTGACCTTTTCATTTCTCACCCTGTCTCTTCTTGTTACTCCGATCCTACTTCGCAGGAACTTCATTTCACTTGCCTGTATTCTGCTTATGTCTCTTTTCTTCATTGCCCACGTTTCTGAAGCATAGGTCAGTATTGGGATATAGTAGCCTAGCTTCTGTATAACACTTCCTTGTTTTTTTGTGGGACATCTTTATTCCACACTAAGCTCCTAATGCTTCTCAGAAATGCTTCTGCCTGTCTGCCACGTTCCGTAATCTCTTTGTCATTTCTCCCATTTTCCTCCACTATACTTCCCAAGTACTTGAGACTTTCCACCTTCTTCAGCTGTCCACCTCCAAGTGTTATCCCACTCATTGGTCTGTCCTTTTTCCGGGTCGTTAACAGGATCTCACATTTACTGATGCTGAACTTCCATCCGTACTCTCCCACTGTTTCTTCCCAAGCCTTCAGTTGCTCCTGAATTTCCTCCTCCTTGTTTCCCCAGACCATGAGATCATCTGCAAACACCATTGCTTTCATCTTATCTTCTCCTATCTTTCCTGCTATCCGTGTCATTACCTCGTCCATAACCACAATAAAGAGAAGGGGTGACAGCGCACTACCTTGTTTGAGGCCACTCATTTGTCTGAACCAGTCTGTTCTTTCCCCTCCAACTTTCACACAACTTACACTTCCACAATACATCTCCTTCACTCTACCTACAGTCCCTTTTTCCACTCCCATGTTTTCCATTGCTTCCCAAACCTTCTCCCTACACTATCATAGGCCTTTTCGATGTCCAGGAAGGCCATCAACAGATCCTCTCGAAATTCGTAGTGGTGTTCCTGGAGCTGTCTCACTGAAAATATGAGATCCACTGTTGATCTCCCAGGTCTGAATCCATACTGCTCCTCTCTCAATTTTCTCTCCACTTTGGCTCGTATTCTACTTTCTAATATCTTTTCATATATCTTGGCACAGTGTGGTATGAGTGTGACTCCCCTGTAATTTCTGCACTCCTTTCTGCTTCCTTTCTTAAATATTGGGACAATTAATCCTTTCTTCCAATCTTCTGGGCTCTTTTTCTCCTTCCATATCACCCTCATCACTCGGTACAGCCACTGTTTCCCAACCTTCTCTGCTGCCTTCACCATTTCAACACTCACTTCGTCCACACCCGGTGACCTTCCTCCTTTCATCTTGTCTATAGCCATCTCCAGTTCTCTCCAAGTCAGGTCCTCTTCGATTCCTGTGTTGTCTTCTCCATCTTCCAATACATTGTCTTCCTCCCTATGACCATTTGGATTCAGCAAATCCTCAAAGTACTCTTTCCACACTGTCTTGAGTGTCTCTTTGTTGTGTGCCTCATTTCCGTTTTTGTCCACCATTACCACATCCTCTCGCAGACCTCTTCTCTTACTTTTGACCATCCCATAAAGTACTTTCTTATTTCCTCTGCTGTCTTCCTACATCATCTCTGTCCACTTTACCATCCACTTCTTCCTCTCCTCTGCGACAATCTTGTTTGCTTCTTTCTTCTTCATCTTATAATCTTCCCTTGCCAGATCAGTTCTTTCCTGGAACCACACCCTGAAAGCCTTGTTCTTCCTTCCCACAGCTTCTTTTACTCTCTCATTCCACCATGGTGTCTCTTTACACCGCTTTCTGTGGCTTGTTCTTCCACATACTGCCACTGCAACTTCAACCATTGTGTTTTTGAATTGCTTCCATTCCTCTTCCCCTGTTTTAGGATTGTCTGTTGGCATCCTTTCCCTTATTATCTTCTGGAATTCTTCCTTGACTTCCTTTTCAAGTCAATGTTTCTTTGAGCAACATTTTTGAAAATATTGCATAACATATACAGGGTTTTCATGTAAAGTAAGAACGGCGAGCGGCGGATTTGTTATCCGTTGCTGCAGTGGCCTTGGCTGAGCTTGTGGCGCGCCACGGCCCCCTGCTGTAGTATTGAAAGCGCGTGCATAGTACAGTACATACTTGACCTTGCAATAAGCGTGCAGGTGTTCAGTCATCAGTCTGAACCGCAGATGCTAACTTGGTGAGACAGTTATATTTACAACATCGTATTTTTGTAAGTAAACCTCATTTTAAGTACGAGTCGGCTCGGCGGGTACGTGATGCATTTGTTCAGCAATTTCCCGATGAAGTGCCACCTTCACTAGCACAGATTCACGTAATTGAAAATAAGTTTGACACTACAGGCTCAGTGCTCAATAAAATATATAAAATAAAAGATTAGAAACATTACAGTGGCAGAACTCACTCACGCCAGCAAGAATGTGGTTACCAGATACAATTCCTTTATAACCCAGGAAGGACGACACATCCAGCATCTCTTATAAGGTAATATTTCATATAGGATTGTACACACGCTGAAAGCAGGGGACCACGGCGCGCCACAAGCTCGGCCAAGGCCACCACAGTAGCGGATAACAAACCTGCCGCTTGGCGTTCTTACTTTATATGAAAGACCCTGTAGTATGTGACATATAGGCCTAGTACGTATTATGAGGAATGCGTGGCCATCCTCAGCCACATTCTCGATTGTTGTCACGAGACCGAGTACTCCCCAGGCGCAGATGACCTCGTAGTTCCGCCCCTTAAAACAGCAATAACTAACTAACTAAGTGCTCCCCGTTCATTGGGACCATCTCGTGGTGCAGTGACTAGCACTCTTGGCTGTTACTATGGTGGTCAGAGTTCCAAGTTCGATTCCTGGACCTGCCAAGAGATTTAATTCTGGCCTGAGGGCTTGAAAGTGAGGCATAACTGAAAAAAAAGGTGAGTTCGATCCCACCTCGGCCATCCGTGAAGTGGTTATCCGTGGTTTCCCACTTTTCTCCAGGAAATGGCGAGATGGTGCCACCTACTAATCAAATATCAATGCCAATTACAAATGCACACACCTGTACAGCCATCACGATGACACAGGTTATCAGACAGATAATAATAATAATAATAATATCGTATGGCCTCGGGTGAAAGCTTTGTTATTTGACACCCAGAGTGCAGCTTGCATGTCGAATTTTTGTTGTTCCCTGGAGTGCTATGAAAGTCAAGGAGGTTAGATATCTGAGCTCCTTGACACTATAGTGCTTTCTAGTAGAGAAAGAAGGAAATTTTGTGTTGGCGGAAAATACCGAGATTAATTTTACCATTATGAACACGGTCTACTGAACTCAAATGGGTTCTTTAACATGCGAACAACCTATGACATGTGTGTCGTGATTATTGTCGCCTTTCAAAAATCAGTTACCAATGCCAGGAGCGAACCTGCAAGCTTGGGATTGGTAGACCGACACGATAACCACTCACCCACCGTGGCAAGCACCAGACAGATTAAACACACACCCAATTACAAGGGGCTATATGACAACGATGTCTTAAAGTTCCCTAATGCATCAACAACCAACAAGCTCTCCGTTACAGCCCTGACGTTGCAAATGAAAATTTCTGGCGGAGGCAGGAATCAAACCCGGAGCCTCCTAGATAAGAGGCAAGCGTGCTGATGCTACACAAAGTGGATCAGTACGTTGTGGATAGACGGAATAGCTTCTATTGTTACTTCATACATGCGAGAGGTAATCCTACAGTAGGTGGGGAGGGTATTACTTTGAGCGCTTAGCGAGTGAGCATGAGCTACCTAATTAACTAAAAGCACTGTGTTTAATAGCTTGATATCTTTGTCTGATTGGATGTGACTACAGGACTTGTCATATCATACTTATCTGCATTTTATGTGGCATAGCCTCTGGGGCTCATAATATAACCTGCATGAGGACTACTGCAGGAAATAGAACTTTGTCTTGGAGTCCATATGTTATAGGTTACTTCAATAACACAACACACGTACCGGCAGCTTGTCTGTATGGACGCGATACATAGCACAACTTAAAATAAAAGCACGACGAAAAGATCTATCTGTGGAGTCTATCAGGAAGCAATGGCAGATTGGAATGGTGAACATCATACCAGCTTGAGCTCGCGACCACTCGGTTCACCACATTTAGCAGTCAAGTATTTGTAAGAGGTATTTTTATGCCTTTTAACTTCTCTTTATCACAAAATTTAATCAAATTGGAAATAACACACCAATATTATTTATGAATAACTTTTATTTCCTTTAGGTCACCTCATGGTGTAGCAGCTAGCATTCTTGGGTGTCGTCTCCGGGTTCAATTCCTGGTCCCCCCAGGGGATCACATCTAGTGGGACGTGGGTTGGCGGCCACGGGGCCCCAGCTGAGTCCGGCATTGCTTCCACTTACTTGTGCCGGGCTCCTCTCCGTCTTCTTTCCTGTCAACCTCCCTTGGTCAACTCTTGTTCTTTTCTGACCCCGACGGTATTAGAGTATCCGAGGCCTAGGGAGTCTCTTCCTTTCCCGCCTTAATTGGCCCTTGTCTCATCTTTCCTGATACCCACCACTGCTGGTGCACTCTGGATATTGCTACACCCTCAGTGGCTCACGGCTGGTGATTTCGGGAGTTGGCGATGCCGAGGGAATACTGAGCTGGGTCCGTTTTTCCTCTTTTCCCACTGAATTTGGGGCGGGCCCTCTCCTCTTTCCCTTTCATATCTGCCTTTCATGGCTCTCCTTCCTTCCAAGTCCCTCCATCCTCATTCTTCAAGGGTTGAGGACATTTCTTTTCTTCCTGTCCTTTATTTGCCTTATCCTTTATTTGTTTACTATTTCTTCTCGTAGAATGTAATGCATCCGAGGGTAGTAAGGCTGACTGACGTTGAACCTGGTACTCTAAGGAGGAGAAATCATGCCTATGATTTTACAGAGTATCGAACCCAAGGTCTCTGAGGGGGAATAACCAGATGGGACCCGAGCCATACGTAAATGACGATTACTGAAATAATCACAGCTTAATTCCATTTATCTGTAAGGAATTATAAGCAATTTTGTGCAATAAGATTGTATGCTTACTGGTATAACATACAAAAATCTTAGCCAAGAGCTTAGAACTGGAGGCAGTTTGACACTTGACATATTGGCTCGAGCAAATGGGAGGTCCAGACTGGCACCAGATCAATCACAGCGACCTATTTTCAAGCGTCCTGTGGGATGGGGACAGCCAGAGGTGACCCAAGAAACCCCCGTAGCACAAAGAGTGGACAGTGGAAAGGGAAGGTAGCTGAGAGAAATTAATTGTTTACTCGGAAACCATGCAATCGAGAGGCATGAGGACATCCAGATGAATAAAATCCCAAGAGGATAATTATGGAGCCATCAGATATGCGAATTGAAGCCAAAAAGCATAGGAGGCGAAAGAACAGAGGTGATGCGGTTGAAAAGCCATTAGGGGAAAGCCACAGGGGATTCCCTAGAGCATGACTTGGGGACGCCATCAGAGAAACCAATTAATATTAATTAATTGGACGATCGGATTGCTTGCACGAGGCAAGAACCGTAACCTCCATGCAAAGACGCTCCAGAAAAATGCATTTCCAGGCCGGAAAGTGCAATTACGAAGGAAAAGACGCTCCTGCGATTTGAGGGAACTATGTTTCTGACCAAATCCTTTATATAGAGCAGGGAAGCTTGAGGGAGTCAGTCATCTTGCAGTCTTCTAAGTAACGCCACGCAGGTGACGTGCAGTCTTCTTGTAGCCGCTGGGCAGTCATATTGCAGTCATCTGTTACAACGCACGCGGAGAGTATGCTACTCTACCGAACTGAAGTTCGCGCCTTAAAGTACGCCAGTCTTAAACAAAGCAACTAATGCTAAAACAATGGAAGACAATGTGAAGCTAAGTAAAGCTTATATTAATCTAAAGTCGCACAATAAGTGACGCGCATGTTCAGGAAACAATTTAATTACACAAGTGTAACGTGTAAGTCAGTAAGAAATTTGCGAAGTCTCGTGATAGACAATGAACTTATTCACTAGGCGAAGTCATGATGTAGATATTATCATGATAGTACCACATGAACAGTACACGATAGGTCATGGGATGGAGGAGAATATCACAGGCATTGTGATTATTATCAAGCTAACAGGCACTAGATTTACATGCTAGGTGATCTGGATGAAGAATCGTACACACGATAGAGGATACACTCATAGTTGAAGTAGGATTACTACTGGGAGCCGATAGAAGAGGATTCAGACAGGAGGTACGCGCAGATGATAGAGACTGTCATTGGAACTTAGGATATGAAATCGTGCATATTCGAAGCCCAGGGAGGCACCAGTGTATAAAGCAAGTGTAATATAAAATTTGTGTGTTCAAGTGTTTTAATATAAAGTGTTTTATTATAAAGTGTTGTAAAAATTAATGAAAGTGTTAAATTCAAAATGTGTAATATCAAAGTGAAATCAAGTGTTGTGAAACCACTAGAAATGTATATTGTGATCACCATGAAGCGTTGCTAGATGCAGAATGGTGGGTCACATGCTGTATCATTGGGTGAGACCACCAAGTGATAGAAGGATGTAAGTACCTTTCAATGTTATATGCTGTAAGTTAGCTCACCAAATGTCCGTGTTAATATAAAGTACCATAGGGAACTTGAGGTAAAGATTTATACGAGTTTTCATTCCTCGTATTTGCATTAAATAGTTTGCAACTTAAGAATGATTTTGCTTACGATAGAAATGCGTAAGATCACGTTAAATTTAATGTAAAAGTTAATGAATAACTTAATGAATTGGTCAAGATCGAAAAGAAGTGTGAATGTTCAGCATGCTAATGCATGAAACGTTAAATTGTGTCAATTCCGAGAAATTGCAAGGTAAAATAAGTGAAAGTGTGAAATATATATAGGCTATATATGTGTGTGTGTGTCAGGATGTTTTTATATATGTTTAAATGTAATAATTGTCATGAGTCACGCACTAAGCGTTGTAAAGTAAAGCCAGTAATTAATACCAGTAAAATGCCAGTATAATGAGAGACGATGTAAAGTCATGAACAAGATAGATACGGAAGATAACTGAAGTGTCATATGATCAGAATACTCTAACAGATATAATTGTTGAAGCCGCTAACATGTGAGCAGTGTAAAGTAAAGCCAAGACTTTTACTTAAATAAATGCAAGGAATCATTCTATAGCACAATGTCAGGACAATATGCGCTATTCTTTGAAGGCATAATTGACGTACAGCCTTAGAGCGTACAGGTATATTGTTGACAGCGGTTGGAGACAGGTGTGGGTATCTGTTCTGCCAAACTAGCGTCATTACGGCAATTAAGGATTAACAATGTCACCTTAATTCAGCTGCATATGGAATGATCCACCCGCCGAGGTGTGACACCATTAATTATGGAAGGGTCCGAGGATACCTTACCACTACTTCGTAACGTGGAGGTGGAAAACATTGGAATCCACACTCGCACGCAATTAAGGCCATATATGATCCCCAAGTGAGGAAAGCAATGGCAAACTACCTCACTCCTCTTCTTGCCTAGAACGCCTCAAAATAGTGCTGCCTTGGGTTTTTGGGGGTATCTACTCACATAACGTAACGGCGGTACTTTTTGAGGATCCAACCAGCCTTCGGGCTGACTACCTAACAGAAATGATCCCCAAGACATCGGGGCTATAAGAAATCCATTCCTTTGCTATGAATACTTTTGAGAGCCTTATATGAGCCAAGTAACGTCCCTTATTGATAGGAGATAAATATGTGTATATTCCGATCATAATGATGACCCAGTTATACGCTTGTCCGTGAATGTGAGTATATAAAACAGTTGAGACTTTGTTTATATTGTAATACTAAGGAAGTGTACCGCAGGAGGAAAAGAGAGGGGGCTGGGAGGTAGTTGACCGACCCAGACGGCCTTCTTCTTTCGAGGCGGGGCGAGTCCAGACCTTTTGTCCGCGCAGCGGGGTGCTTGGCAGCTACCAACCCTCGAAATAATGTACTGGGCTATTGAGATGTAAAAACTGGTATTCTAAGATATTGAGAAATTGATTGTTTTTATTGCAGAAATCAATTTTTGGCATTCAGAGGATGTGAATCCATCTTTTAATTGTAGAAATCGCACGAGATTTAGCCAAGTTAATGTTTCATAACATGTAACTTTGCTAAACCGGCTGACACACTTTGATGCATGAAAACCCAGTAAAATGATAATTTATTCATACGAGTAGCCTGAAATACGGGTTGACGCAATTTTAACAGTAGATCGACTTATTATTGACGAACATAAGGACATATGGTGTAGCTCATTATTGATAGACATTGTTTATGTAGAGTAGAGAAGGTACTATAGTTCGCGTTTGTAAAATGGAAAAAGGAGGATGATTGTTACACAAAACAGCGAACAAGTAACCAAACGTAATAATGGTAAATGCATTGTTGGATCTTAAAGTAAACATAAATGTACCGCAAGCACTACGGACTGTCAGATTGAATCAAGTACAGTATCAATAAAGAATAGGAAGTATTATAAGTGTACAGGCTTATGTAATGTTTTGCATTGATTTTATTTTTATTGGTTATTATTGTTGTAAGTGATGTGCAACGAAATATGAACGTTCGTCAAATGACATGAATGCTTTTTAAGAGTGGAATTTATTAGTGAAAGTTTAGATTTGGGTGTATTGAGACACCACACACAGACTCAAGAACTCACAAGTGAAGAGAGAGTGTTGCAGCATGCCTGATGGGATCACGTTTTGATCTGAGCTGCGGAGCACAGATGATTCAGGTTAGGATTTGTGACCCTTTTAGAACCATCATCTGTGTGCTCCAAATTTTGATTTGCATTTGTTGGGATGAATGTAAGTGTAATGATGTTTTGTTGCTGTTTGTTTTGCCATGATTTAGAATGTTTTTCCAGTAAAGTAGTCACCTTGTAGTCATCAAATCCTGAGCATGTGTTCGTACAGTGGGGAGACCTAACATACCCCAAAAGACCGTGAGCCGTATGGGTTGCGAACACATGTTCTCCATATAATGTCAGATGGGTACAGTAAGTTTGTAGTTAGTATTAGTTATAGTTTTCATTCTCATCTCATCTTTCACTATCACGCACACCATTAGGAGCAGATAACCTAGATGTTAGACCCCTTAAAACAAAAATGAGCAGCATCATCAGCATCAATTCCTGGTTCAGCCAAGAAATTTAATTCTGGTCTGAGGGCTGGAAAGGGGTACACTCATCTATCCATAGGTTCATTTTGAGGTCTCTTTAACTTATAGGCCTACTGTCTAGGGTCATCATCAGTGTATCTGCCTGATGGCAGGTTTCCTCATGGTCGGTCTCTCCACCTTATCTGGTCTTCAGAGCCGGGCGGGTAGTTTGTACACATGGGGCGCAAACAACCCATTGTGCATGGAAAAGAATATTCAAACATAATTACCAGCAACAATGACGAATTGCACTCTGATTTCATAAAAATCAACAATTTGTTTAAAAAGTGCGTTTAAACGAATAAACATATTTAGGCTATAGAAGCCGGCATAACAATAAAGCCGGTTGGGGGATAACTGGATATGTGAGATTTCTCGCACAGGTCCTCTAGTATTAATGAATTAGGATAAGGAAATTAGAGAAAAATTTAAAGTGGGAGTGAAGATTCAACGAGAAATAATTTCAACTCTGAGATTTGCTGATGACATCGTCATCTTGGCCGACAAGCCTGAGGATTTGAATGAGTTTTTGAATGGTATGGACTCCGTCTTACGGAAAGAATTCATGATGAAAATAAATAAATGTAAAACAAAAATACTGGAATGCAGCCGAAATAAATCAGAAACCTCTATGGAGATCAAATTGGCAGGTGAAAAGCTGAAGGAAGTAGGAGACTTCTGTTACTTAGGAAGCAGAATAACCAGTGATGGACGAAGCAAAGAGGATATTAAAAGTAGGTTGGCTCAGGCAAAGAAAGCATTTCTACAAAAAAGGAATCTGCTGACATCGAATATAGATTTAGGTATTAGGAAGTCATTTTTGAAAGCCTTTGTCCGGAGTGTGGCGCTCTATGGAAGTGAAACTTGGACTATTGGTGCAGCAGAAAAGAGGAGAATTGAAGCATTTGAAATGTGGTGTTACAGGAGAATGATGAAGATCAGATGGGTAGATAGGGTTACAAACAAAGAGGTATTAAGACGAGTGGGAGAGGAGAGATGTTTCTGGCGACTGCTAATGAAGAGAAGAGATAGGTTGGTAGGACACATACTAAGACACCCAGGAATAGCAAGCTTAGTTATGGAAGGAAGGGTCGAGGACAAAAACTGTAGGGGTAGACCAAGGTTAGAATATGTTAAACAGATTGCCTCCGATGTAGGGTGTCGGAGCTATGTAGAGATGAAACGATTAGCTCAGGACAGGGAGGCATGGAGAGCTGCATCAAACCAGTCAAAAGACTGAAGACTCAAACAACAACAGGATATGTTATATTAAATAAATATGTGTAGGTTTAATTATTATTAAATGAGAATGCAAGAAATAAAGTTAACATTGGAATTTCTAGTTAAAATAACATTGAAACATTATTTCCCTTCGATCAGTGGCAATGATGATGGGGAATTGATGTGTACTTTAAGGGGAAGAACATTGAGGTCATTTGCTCCTATTTTGCACTGATGAATGAAAAAGGTTTGCTCATTGAATTGTTGTAACTTCGACGTCCAATATCTAGGAGGAAATGATATTATCTGGCGGAGTGACATTTTCGCCCCCCAAAAGGGCACTGCTTGGTAATTCAGGAAATTGATATCCCATCCGTCTAGGAACCAGGATTGTTCGTGGTCGATTACCGCTAGAGGATATCCTTAATTTTCAGTTTTCACTTCATTCATATTCAGATTCTGTTTCCATAATAGGCCGCTGCCTGCACTGTGGTGAAGGGAAATGCACAGATACTGGAGCTGAAGGTCACGACGTGGTAGGTCTGCCTGAGGGCTGATGTAACAGAAAAGTCAATAGCAGAATATATGGCAGGCTTAACGCATTGTTAAGGGGTAGAGTGAAGTTATTAGAGTTTTATGTACCAGGTATAAAGTGAGGGGCTTGCCAGCCTCGGGCGATCTCACGCTAACCTCAGAAGCGCTTTATATCCTACTGTAAATATTTTATTGACGCATTTCACAATCCTATGGATATGTTCGCTTTGTGTTCGTCCAGCCAGGGGAGTGACGGCTTGTTGAAAGAGACGTAATGCTAGAGAGAGAAAGGGGGGAGGGTGAGAGATCCCAGACGGTCTGTTGGTTGTAACTTGGCAGCTGCAATGCTGTTTATGTTCGCCATCAAACTTCAGTATCTCTGCTCTGGGCAACATGTTTTTCCTACACACTTCAATTATATAGTACACCGTAATGACAGAATAATCACGAATTGTAAAGGAGTCCAGTTTTCGAGGGTGGGAATTTACTTACTAATGTGTGTACAGCATTTGTCGACGATTACACGATGATGATGATGCTGCTGATAATAATAATAATAATAATAATAATAATAATAATAATAATAATAATAATAATAATAATACCGGTAATAATAATAATAATAATAATAATAATAATAATAATAATAATAATATTTGATTGTATGCAATAGCCGCGAGAACCGGACTCCAAATATCATTTGAAAAGACGCAGTTTATGGAAGGCACTAAATCAAGATTTGACAATCTTCCACTAATCACCAAATACGGAGTAATTTCCCAAGTAGACAAATTCAAGTATCTAGGCGAAATAATTCAGCCAGCAGGGTTAAGTCAGGAAGCTAACAAAGAAAGAACTGCTCAATTGCAAAGGGCTTACAAAATCACATGGAACAGATAGGGCCTACAACAAAAGATGTACCGGCATCTCAAAGAATGCAAAATTACGACACTACAACACAGTCATCAAACCAGAGGCACTGTATGCATCCGAAACACTGATAATTGGGGGCAGGTTAAAAATGAAAAGCATCAAGAAACAAGAGAGGAAAATTCTCAGAGAGATCCTAGGACCAAAGTTCGAAAATGGAATTTGGATGAAAAAGAAACCATAGGAATTTTTTCAATCCGCAGAAAAAATCACAGATACTATCAGAAAACGACGATTAAAATTCTACGAACACCTTCACAGAATGGATAACGACAGGCTGACAATGAAAATTCTAAATCTAGCGCTAACCCTGAAAATCCGCAACAATTGGTTAACATAAATACATGAAGATCTACAAGAAATGGGTATTGCTGAGAAAACCATTCCAGATAGAGCAAAACTTAGAAGCCTAGCAAACAAACATAAATTTGCAGAGAAACCTAAAAGGAAAAATACAGGCTGGACAGAAGCACGCAGAAAGGAACACAGTGAACGAATGAAGAGATATTGGGAAGAAAAGAAGAAGGAACATTGTGCAAAATAAGTTCAAGCACGCTCCGTAGTTGGACATAACGATTTAAAAAAATAAAGTTGATTGTCTAAAGTTCTCGGATAACTCACAATTTATTCTCATTCCATGAGTACAGCCATAGAACAAATCAATGAACTCCAGAAACAAGCAGCAAAGGCAGGCCTCAATATCTCCTGTGAGAAAACCGAGTTCATCAGTAATATAAAGCTGGCACCTAGAGAATTAGCTATTGGAAGGGAAAAGATCAAGCGGACAGGCAAGTTTAAATAACCTACCTAGGAGAATGAATAGAGCTAATATCTCTGAGAAGGAGGCTTTCGCACCACAAATGAGAAAAATGGAAACTGCGTACCAGTTATCCAAGGGAATCTATAACAAGAAATCACTATCCCTAAATGCCAAGCTTCTACAGTGCATTACTGCACACAGTGGCGTACCAAAGGGGGTGCGAATGGGGCCGCGACCCCGGGCGCCGTAAAGGTAGGGGGGCGCCAAAATCCAATTTTTGTTTAAGAAAAATCTTTTTTTTTGAAAAAAATATATGGTTTTAATGGCCAAATTTTCTTTATTATTTAGTTAAATACTGCAGTAATATTATTTAGAAATGAAATAAACGTTTTGTCTTAAACTATTTATAGACAATACGAAATAGTTCGTGGGCGCCGAGCACACAGGAAATGATTACGATGTACGGGTGAAAACAGACGGAATCAGGGCGGTGATGGAGAGGGAATGCGTGGTTGATGACGGTGCCGGCCGGCGCGCGTTGGGGGCATCAAGTCACAACAGAATTGACGATTGCTAGTTTGCTAGTCATGAAGTGTATTCCTTAACCTCATCCTTAGTTTACTTTATTCATTTGTGGAGTTGAGTTGCGTTTATTTCGCAGCCGTTGTGTATCAATGAATTGTGAATGTACAGTGTGTTTACACGTTTAGTTGAAGAGAATGAGTAATTTCTGTTCATGCACAACGAGGTAACAGGTAAGTGCAACTAGCACTAGCAAAAAATATTATGGTAGGTTAAATTCTCTAAAACAATTTTAAAAAAAGTGTTTCCTCTCTATTTCGTTTGCTATTGGCTGACGCAATTTTAACCTAGAATCATTATTGATCAACACCAAGAATCATAATTCATAATAAATAAAAGGTAATTTGTTTCATTGTATTTCAGTTTCCATTATGAAACGACACACGGAAAGTGGGGCTCAATGTAGACAACTGAAACAGCAACGTACCAAAGCACTTGATAGTTTGAAATCTTTTATGACAGCGTTTATAAAAGGATCACTGAACTCTGAAAACAATGAAACTCAGAAAGAATGTGAATTTGACAGTATCAACTTAAGCCTTGATATTAATGAATCAAATATTACAGTACCGTAGTTAATAAATAGGCTAAACACGATGATCTTGAAGGTACGATTCAAATCTCCCAATCCAACTCTTGGAATCAAGTGCAAATTTTTGAACAGTTCAACAAGTGTATGCATTTTTCTCTAGTTCGACTGACAGGTGGAGTGTCCTCAAGGAACATGTCAGCTTATTGGTCAAGGGCCACTCCGATACAAGATGGAGTTCTGAATCAGAAGCCGTGAACGCCTTATCATCTCAATTAGATGGAGTGCTTCATGCTCTAGAAAAATTGAGAGACACTACAACTGAAACCGTCGATACCAGACAGAGTGCAGCGCTGTTAATTAATGCAATAGAAAGATTTGACTTTGTAACTCTGCTATCTTTCTGGGCTGAGGTACTTCCAAAGATTGACCGAACACAGAAAAATCTGCAAATCGAAGGCATTTCGTTCACTTATGTAATAACTTGTCTGCAAGCTTAATATGTGGAGAGAAACCCTTCCAGTTGATGATATATCAAAAGCTACTAAGAAGTGTGAGGAATGGAGTGAACCCACGGAACGAAGACAAAGAGTGAAGCGGAAAATGCCAGGGGAATCCACTCATGATGTTGGACTTTCCTGGAAAGATGAAGTAAAGTGGAGCACACTTGAGATCTTAGATAAACTTATTCATGAGTTAAGTGAACGGTTCGCCATTATCAAGGAACTGGATGAACGTTTTGGCTTCCACTGTAATTTTGATGGATACATTCATAACGAAACCCCAAATGAAAACGTTTTGAACACTCTAAGGAGGAAATGTTTCGAAATTGCAGAGAAGTACCCTGAAGGTTTGAACGGAGAAGAACTCTTTGAAAATATTAAAGTGGGCATATTTTTATTACGAAGATCAAAGAAAAATAGTGAATAGATCTACTTGAAACCCAAATATATTTTGTTATATTTAGGTCTTGTTTGGGGTTAGAGGCATTCAGAAACTTGATCATCGCCTTCAAACTACGTTTAACGATTTCAGTGTCTGTGGCATCATGTGAACGATCTTTTAGTAAGCTGAAGCGTATTAAAAATTACTTAAGATCCATAATGACGCAGGAAGGACTACCGTAAGTAATTTAGCAATTTTATCAATTTAACGTGATGTGGCTGCTACTATAGACTTCAACTCTATTTTAAATAAGTTTGCATCCATCAAGGCTAGGAAGGCATTTTTTTTATGACTTTGAAACTTCTATTCTCTCTTTTTTATATTATTTTTCAAATAAACTAAGCTTTTAATAGCCTACTTACAGTTTTACTTTATTAATATTTGTCTCTTTATAATGTGTTAAAGTAACATACTACTTATTAAAATACATATTTATGAATATTATAGCCCTACTGTGTTTAAATTAAACTTTTTGATCCTTGAAACTTTAAGTGTTAAGGCGCAACTACCATCAAGTAGCCTTGGTACGCCACTGACTGCACAGTCATCCGACCAAAAGCCTTATATGCTGCAGAGTGCCTTACGATGCACAGAAATGGTATTATGGAGATAGGCTACTTGAAACCAAAGAAAGGAAGATCTTACGGAAAATCTTGGTCCCAGTCAAGGAAAATGGTGATTACAGACGGAAACACAACCATAAACTCTACATACACGTTACCAAAATCACTGACGTGATGAGAAAGAGGAGAATTGTGTTCTATGGTCATTTAACAAGACTGGACCAATGCGATTGTCAAACAAAATCTTTACTTTCTCTCTGGGTAAGAAAACGAAGGTAGCTTGGTTCACAGAGGTAGAAAAGGATTTAAAAGAAGTTGGAATTACATACAACGATATTCAGATGCGTAAGCCCCTTAAGATGAAACTAAAACAACACCAGAGATTCCAGGAAAAGCCTAAACTAACAATATACCAGCTTGTGCTCGCGACCACTTTTTGGCTCGTATAACGAGAGCACCAAATTTTATTTAAAGAGCACCGTAGTGCTCGCCAGCACTGGGTTGAGAATGCTTGCCCTAGACCCTTAATTACTTTCCTGAGTATGTTTGTCTTTGAAGCACTCTGGCAATTTCAAAGCCTTATCCAAGTCAAATGCTAAGATAGTCATGTTCCAACTATGGCGCACTGTTACCTCTAGTGTCGTGTTCGAGATCACGATCATCTCTGCGATATCCAGGAAGCCGCCCCTCAGTGCCTTCTACATCTAAGACTTGGAAATGAGTCCTGGCCGTGTAGTGCTGAACTGCTGTGCCCAAGATAGCGGGTTCAAACCCGGCAGAAGACGTCGGATTTTTTAAGAGCGTTAAAATCCTTCAGTATGCCTACCTTCGGAGGGGAAGTAAATCCGGCGGTCCCATGTCATAGATATATGGCATGTAAAAGATCCTTTTACAGACTAAACTTGTGTGAAGCTAAATTGTTAGGTTAGGTTTCGACGGAACGCTCTATCAAAGTTCCAACGTTCACCACTAGGTATCATTGATATCTGGTAGCGAAAGTTGGAACTACTTGAAATTGAACGGAACTAGTAGCTCACCCTAAGGGTGTCCGCTGGAAGTAGCTACAGACTCAGGCGAGCCGAAAATGTCCTCGGACACTCCCGGCACTAAAAGCAATACGATAAATAAATAAATACATAAATAAATAAATAAATAAACAAATAAATAAATAAATAGTGGCTGCGGTGGTGAAAGCGGATAAAGGCAACTGTCCGGTAAGCAGGAGATTTGGATTCGAATTCCGACTGTGGTCTTATTTTCAAGCCTTACTCAACAGTGTTCACTCGTATATTTCAGTAGAAAATTATATAAACTCAAAAGGATATATTGCAATTATTGAGACCAACATGCCTCTCTATAAGGCGACTTCGGTAGCGTAGTCGGTAGCATGCTGAGCTTCTATGCCCAAGATAGCGGGTTCAAACCCGGCGGAAGCCGTCGGATTTTTTAAGAGCGTTAAAAATCACTCAGTATGCCTTCCTTCGGAGGGGAAGTAAAGCCGGCGGTCCCATGTCATAGATTTATGGCATGTTAAAGAACCTTCCACTAATTTCACCTGTGTGAAGCTAAATTGGATAGGTTAAGAATGTAAACAACGCTCTTAGGTTTCTACGTCCGTTGCCAAGAGCCGACTGTGGTGGCGTCTAGTAGCTAAGTTCTGAACTTGGCCTAGTAGTCGTTGACGGTGGTGCTTGGCGGCAAAAGTAGGAACTATTTGAAAAATTCTAATTTGCAGTACTTAAATAAAAGAAAAAAAAAAGAAAAAAACCAAATAACTCACACTAATACAGTCATCACAATTAACACCGGTTATCAGACAGATTCTACACACAACCAAAGTACACGGGGCTACATGACCGCGTTGTCGCAGCCCCTAAACTTAAGAACCAACCAACCACCAACCTCTCTATTGTAACCTTTATGCATCTGTGATTGCATACATTTTACATATTTATTTTGACAAGATTTTATTCATGTTTTAAAGCTGATGTGAGAAAGACGTTGCCTGTAGACCAGAGAGTAACAAAGGAGGGATCCGTACGTGCTTTTTCTACAACTTTCACCGAGCGCGGACAATAGAGAAAGGAGGAAGACGGCGAGCATCTGGTAACCACATGGACTTAGACAACGCGAAACGGCCATTCAACCAAGTGGGTAGATACGAAAATTTCAACGATCACTTACTAGATAAACCCCGCCCATTTGAGTGAAATTGGAGCAGTAATTAAAATGCAGAAACAGGAATTACACCATCGTATAGGGGACAATCCCAGACTCTCAGAAGTATTTTCAAAATGTAAATGAAGTCATTCTGTGATTTTTGCCAGAAG
Source organism: Meconema thalassinum (assembly GCA_946902985.2). NCBI lineage: Eukaryota > Metazoa > Arthropoda > Insecta > Orthoptera > Tettigoniidae > Meconema > Meconema thalassinum. The sequence continues at coordinate 1,377,455,983 of OX336388.2, read as the reverse complement.
TAAAACGAAATTAAGGGGCGGATTTGAAACTACCAATAGCAGCGAGGGACGCGAGACGTGACCAAATCCCGCCAAAATTAAGGAACAATGAAGGAAATTACGGAGCTCATTATCTAAGAATCCAGCGATCGAATTTTGGATTAAAAGAAGCCATGAGACATTGAAAATGAGGACGTTCGAATGAGATAATTTACATATTCATGCGAGTGTTATTATAGAATAAAATTCTGAAAGCTCCCAACTCCCATTACTCCTTCGGCAAATCATATAAATAATAGCTGGACACGCAGTGAAAATCAGTTCTACTTTGAGCACCGCAAAGGCGCGAGTCCACGCCCGTCGCATTCTGAAATTAAGACAATTTTACAAGTGTAACAGTTCTACTTTGGGCACTGAGGAGGTGTGAGCCCTGGCCCGACGTATTCGGAATTTGCCGTAATTTTATAAGTATAAACAGTTCTATCTTGGGACATTTGAATATCGTTAAGTATTCGCGAGTGCGGATCGAAACAAGTATCGCGAAAGTGCATACCGTTGACAGTACGAAACAGTTGTATGGTAGAGCTATTGTACGTGCTATTAGCATCAAAGTCAGTGAGATAGAAGCTATGAACTATCGGCTGAATTGAGTAAGTTGATGGTAGCTTTAGGAATTAGGAGCTCCACACGCGAGAACCGTCCATTGTAATAATAATAATAATTCACAGTGGACCTTTGCTTTGGTGAACTTTTTTTGGAAACCGTGTGTAAAATTCTCCTCCTTGCAAGATGAACCAATTGATCCAGAAGGCTGATATCAAGGACCAGATCATCACCATCATGATGTATACGAGATAAGTAGATATTGCATGGGGCATGTTTGCCATAGCGCATCCCATCATGGGAGTCGGATAAGTTTATCTCGATCATAAGTAATTATGATAAAATAGGTATTTTGGACACAGCAGGCATGTTTTGTGTAAATTTGTGTATGTTTGTCATTTATGATTTTTGTGTGTTTTTTATAAGATAAGATTCGTATATGAGCATCAAATCTTGTTTAATTTTGTTTTGTTTGAGGGTTTCAGTAACTTTGCTGAATGCACATTTAAGGGAATGATTGGGTTGATAGTGCTTACGCACGACCATAACGTAAAAGCTAGTATGGGGGATATAGCTTGACATTGTGACAAGACCAGTAGTGACACAGCATTTAGGTGAACCGTAACTAAGATATTGATGACCACACCAAGGTAAAGAAAGGTAAGATGGAATGGCTGGATGACAATATAATATTCAGAAAAGGTTGAGCGTTGATCCTTGGTTGAGCTGAAATTAAAGACGGAGGTGGTATTCCCGAGTTCTACGATGATATAAATGGTAAGTGAATTAATGGCGGAGGCGTAATTCCCGCGAATCTACGATGATATAATTGGTAAATGAAATGATTGAATTCATTGTCTGATGAGAGTGCACTTAAGCTCCGTCGGAAAGGTAACTGTACAGCTCTAGCCCAAGGCAGTCATACGGAAAGCAGGTATAAAGATTGTGGTCAGCCGTCTGAATTCTGAAAAGAGTAGCGAAGGTCGTTGCTTGCCCAGCTGGTGTATTATGGTGTGGGGATGTCTGTCACAAGGTCGGGTAGACCACTTTGGATGGTATTGTTTTCTTTTTGTGAGGGAAGGTAGTCGAACTTCCCAGGGCTTGTTTCTTTTATTACCACTTCAGGAAGCGATGTCATGTAATATCATTATCATTTTGAGTGCATTCATTATAGTTGTTTGTTTATTAAAATTCACGGGGCACCGGCCACCAAGGTGTGTTTATTTGATGCTTCATGTATTTTTGACTTGTTTTTGGTTTACCTTAATTAGCAGAGTAATCGCTCTGAGTGAGTTAATTGTTTTATAAGTTAGAACATGCACACATGCCTGTGGCCTAGAATAAGCCTATTGCCTTCATCCTCGGACTCTTGTGAGAAAGAATGATGATTGTATGAGTGAGCCTGTCGAACCCCAAAAACCAATTTTGTAATTGTAAACATGAGTGCGCATTTTGACAGAACGGCTGGACTATTCAGACCATAGTTTGATAAATTAAGTCTGTTGACATTTTTATTTTTGAACTTGAAACAGTGGACTGCAGTGAATTAGATTATTTTCTTTTCCTGGTTTTCACCCAGTGTGATTATCATTTATCTTTTCCAGTTGATTTGTGTGATTAGAATCTTAGCTTGTGTTTAGAATAATTTAAGGGAGGTATTTTGTGTTTTGTTGGCTGTGAATGGGAATAAGCAGAAAGATGCTATTTTGTGAATAAATTCTTTTTATTAGGAGTTCTCTGACATACTGGTTTTAAGTTAAGCCTCCTGTGTTCCTTGATGACTATCCCTAGGGTGTTTAAGTTATGTTAGAGCCACACCGAACAGACCATTACCCCGAGCTAGAGTCGGCATCCTAGGAGCAATTGAAGGGTACACTATAAAACACACACTCATTCTCATTTGAAAGCGTTTTGCCTTTCAGCGTCTGGTCTAGTCGGCAAGTCTGTGTTTGTGAACAAGTCGCCTCCATGATCCTCTAACAGCAGTTAGCATTGCGGCCTCATCTAATTCTACACCTCTCACTTTGAAATCGTTCAACACTGAATATAACCATCGCCTCACAGGTCTACCTCTGCTTCTCTTATCCTCTACAGCCCCACTCATTAACCTCTTAGATGATATCTCTTCCCCCATGCTCATTGCATGACCCAACCATTTGAATCGGCTCTGGCGTGTTTATTTCTAACATAGCCTTTATCTCTTCATTAAGAGTACCTTCCAGCCATTGCTCCCATCTATTTGTCCAAGAAATCGTTCACGCTACCCTCATTTAGTTATGTAACCGAACTTTAGGTTACAGAGCTCACTTTTAGTTTCTTTTGGTTGGTATTATTTTAGTTTTCAGGTTGCCAGCCATGGCCACCTGTTGGTAGAGCACCACAGAGAATCTTGTGTGTTGTGCCATAGAGATTCTTGGTGGTGGTCTAGAAATTGCTGACAGGTGGATTTGTCTAAGGGAAAGGTTACTATGGTGATCAGATGCCATTTTTAGCCTATTTTCATTTATGAAAAAAGTAGGCTTATGAGATCACCTTTTGTCCGTGTGTCTGTCTGTGTGTGCGTGTGTGATTCGTGTGTGTCCCCCCCCCCCCCAATAAAATCTAAATGGCTGGAGCGATTTTAATGACACTCGGTAAGTTCATTGCACTATTCCGGTCGACCCGTGCCCTTCAAATTTTCTTACGTCTCACCAATCCAACATGGCGGCTGTGCGAAATATTTCACCAGCATTCAATATCTCCGAAACTATAACCGATATCACCCTGGAAGTTTGTACGGTGATAAATATAACTACTAGGAGTTCACTTATGTGATCTTTGAAAACTTGGTAACTACAAAACCAACATGGTGGCCAAGCGAAGTTGTGACATTTAAATAGACGTTTCTCGCGATTTAACCAACCAAACGCAATGAAACTTGGTACAGCAATTGTTTATACACATTGTAATGCACCGACATCTAACTTCGTTCAATTGCTTACATAACCTCAAGATGGCGGCTGTGCGAACTATTTCACTGGCATTCTATATCTCTGAAACTATTAGCGGTATCACTCTGAAATTTTGCCCGGAGATGAAGGGCACTACTGGAAGTTCTTCTATGAGACTTAAAAAAACCGGTTAACTATAAAACGAACATGGCGGCCAAGCGAAGTTGAAAGTTTTAAATAGACTTTTCTCGCGATTTAATGATCCAAACGCAATGAAACTTGGTACAGCAAATGTTTATACACATGGTAATGCACTGGTATGTAATTTAGTTCATTTGTTTGCATAACGTCAAGTTGGCGGCTGAGCGCATTTTTTTCTTTTCTTGTGTCGTAATCATGCAATCGAAGTGAAAGTTTGAGTAATGAACCTACGCAATAATTTTCCTTTATTGGTACATGACTCTAAGCCCTACATATATAAAAGTCCAACATGGCGACCATCCGATATATTTAGACGGTTCTCAATATCTACGAATGTGTTGTATATAGTTTATAGTATGGAGAAGAATCAGGAATGTTGTGATGTTTAATTATATGATGTAATGAAGAACGAAGGTAGTAGGGTTGTTGGGGAGAGTGATGGATGTGTAGTTTTTGTGTCTGCTTGTGGGCATGAAAAAAGAAAGAATGGCAAGGTTTATTATGAAAGGCTTTTTGAAGTAACAAGCATAATGAAAGAAGAGTATCAAGTGTTATTATTTGGTTTGTCCATGCAGACATATTACCCTGAAATAGTGGAGTAATAAGAAAAGAGCGGTAGAATATTAAGCATTGTGTGGGGTATTTATCTTTCCCTTGTGAAAGTTGTTGCTGATACCGTACAAGAGATCCAGGTAATGGAAGCTCGCTTTTATTAATAAATGTGTATATTAGTGAAGTCGGTGTACTGTATTTTGTGTGATTCTTTTAGTGAGTACATCGCCCCGCTACCCTGAGGTGGCTACCTCGGATTTTATATTTATTACAGTTACCTCTAACTGTCTATTAGGAAGCAAAATAACCAGTGATGGACGAAGCAAAGAGGATATAAAAAGTAGGTTGACTCAGGCAAGGAAATAATTTCTACAGAAATGGAACCTGTTGACATCGAATATACAGGGAGCGGCAAAAAGATCTGACGGTTTTTAAATCACAACAACACAAACATTTTAAATGTTACAAACTCTTTTATTACCGGTACTTATAACAGCAAGGTGTACATGTCAATTAATGGAAAACATGAAAGAACAATATATTTTAACTTTTAAGATTTGAAAACCAGCATTGTCACAAGTCCTTTTAGTCGATGGACATCAGATTGAGCGAGTCAAGAGTTTGGTTTATTTAGGACAGAATATTAATGAGAATTGGGATCCTTCGGTTGAAATAAGATGCCGTATAGAGAAGGCTAGATCCATCTTTATGACAATGAAACAACTACTATGCTGTCGAGATCTCAGTATGACGCTTAAGAAAAGAATTGTGAAGTGTTATGTTGTCTCCACCCTTCTTTATGGTGTTGAAGCTTGGACCTTGTCCGTAGCTACAGAAAAGAAGATTCGAGCTTTTGAAATGTGGATATACCGGCGGATTCTTAAAATTTCGTGGACAGAACATGTGAGTAATGCCGAGGTTCTTCAGCGTGTGAGCAGCCAACCTGAGCTGTTAAACACAATTAAGAAGAGGAAATTGGAATACTTGGGACACATGATGAGGAATCCAAAATACCGTCTGCTCCAAGTTATACTTCAGGGTAAAATTGAAGGACGGCGTGGACCAGGAAGGAGACGAATAACTTGGATGGATAATTTAAAAACGTGGTTTGGGCTGTCTTCCACGGAACTCTTCAGGATTGCACAGGATAAGAAGGTGTTAGCCATGGTGGTAGCCAACGTCCGTATCGGATAAGGTAGAAGAAGAAGAAGAAGAAGAAGATAAAATGGTTATTGTCCAGCAGTTGAAGCCTAATGACAATGCAAAGCTTCAGTGCAAGACTGGAAGAATGCATGGCAAAAGATGGGCATCATTTGACGTTATCTTCAAATCTATTGTTCTTTCATGTTTTCCATTAATTGACATGTACACCTTGCTGTTATAAGTAATACAAGAGTTTGTACCATTTAAAATGTTTGTGTTGTTGTGATTTAAAAACCGTCAGATCATTTTGCCGCTCCCTGTAGATTTAGGTATTAGGAAGACATTTTTGAAAACATTTGTCTGGAGCGTGGCGATCTGTGGAAGTGAAACTTGGACTATTGGTGCACCAGAAAAGAGGAGAATTGAAGCGTTTGAAATGTGGAGTTACAGGAGAATGATGAAGATCAGATGGGTAGATAGGGTTACAAACGAAGAGGTATTAAGACGAGTGGGAGAGGAGAGATGTTTCTGGCGAATGCTAATGAAGAGAAGAGATAGGTTAGTAGGACACATACTAAGACACCCAGGAATAGCAAGCTTAGTTATGGAAGGAAGGGTCGAGGACAAGAACTGTAGGGGTAGACCAAGTTTAGAATATGTTAAACAGATTACCTCGGATGTAGGGTGTGGTAGCTATGTAGAGATGAAACGATTAGCTCAGGACAGGGAGGCATGGAGGACTGCATCAAACCAGTCAAAAGACTGAAGACTCAAACAACAACAATATCTAGCTTTTGTATCAGTTTTCATGAATCTACCCAGTAATTACTTCCATACAGCAAGGTCGGTCTAAATACTGAGCGATGTAGGAAGAGCTTCGTCTCTACACGAACTTCTTTCTTGCAGATTGCTGTAGGTCACAACTGAGAACTCACTGCATTGGCTTTTCTACACCTCGACTCTATTTACATCCCCATACGACCATACTGAGGGAATACACAGACCAAATACTTAAAATATCCCTCCTGCTCCTGCTCCAATTTAATTCTCCCTACCTGGCATTCTATCAACTTTTGTCTCTTCCCCTCCGACATAACCTTTGTCTTTGAAATGCAGATAGCGTGGCTCAGCTTGCTGTTTCCAAGGTTGGAGAATCGAATCCTGGCGCAGTCAGCTGGCATTTGAGGGTGCGCAAATGCGAGGGAGCCGTGTCAGTAGATTTACTGGCACGTTAAAGATCCCCTTCGTGGGAAAATGCCGGCACTACGGCGTCTCTAAAAGCCGCGGTAGTTAAACGGGATGTAACACAAAAAGCATTATTATTATTATTATTATTATTATTATTATTATTAAATGCTGATCTTCATACCATACTCCCTACAATTCTTTTCAAATTCTAACATGTTGGCTTGCAAGCTTTCGACGGAGTCCGTCATACAACCAGGTCATCAGCAAAGGCCAGACTGCTTACCTGGTTTGCACCTAATTGCATCTCACCCAGCCAGTTTATGCTAATCAGCTAATGGTCCATATATAAAATAAAGTGTAGTGGTGAGAGGTTACAGCCTTTTCTCACTCCTGTAACAACGTTAAACCAGGAACTCATCCTTCCATCAACTATCACTGCAGCCTGTTTATTAACATAAATACTCTTGATTGCCTGTAGCAGCCTTCCCTCGATACCATAATCCGTCAGGATTCTCGGCATCTTCTCCATGGGTACTCTATCGTACGCCTTGTCTAGATCTACAAAACACAAACAAAACTGTCTATTAGGGGCAGATGACCTTCTAGTTCTGCCCCTTTAAACAACAATAACTAACAAACAACTGGCTATTCCTCTCGTATTTATCAATAACTTGGCACATACTAAACATGTTATCCTCTCATCCTCTTTCAGGTCTAAAGCCACGCTGGTTTTCATCCATCTAACTCTCGGCCAATGATCGAACTCTCTTTTCTGCAATGCCTGGGTACACTTTGCCCGGAACGCTTATCAAAGAATTGCCTATACATTGATATATTGGCTTTCATGGCCAGTGAATTAAAACTCAGCAATTTCTCGTGGTTTATGCCGTGTCTTGTGTGGGGTTTCGCCTAGAATCACGGCATAAACCTAGAAAAATTGCTGAGTTTTAATTCACTGGCCATGAAGGCCAATATACCATCATTTTGGAACCCTTTATAGGGAGGTGAAAAGCTACTTGAGCTTTTAGCACTCGCAGTAAAGAAGTGCAGGTGCGTTTTATAAGAAGGGAGGTTGTGCACAGCTCTCTACTCCTGTGGGGGTCCGGGCATGGGTACCAAGAGCACGCTGATGAGCCAGTTTGGTGATCCTAGGCGAAACCCCACACAAGAAACGGTTTAAACCTAGAAAGAGTGGTGAGTTTTTGCCTCTATATTGGCTGAAGCAATGTTTTCAAAGTCTTCTTTTTACTTTTACAAGCAGACTTCACTTTGCCATTCCACCTGTCTTTACGCACTGTTGCCCCTAGACAAGCCTTTGCTACTTCTAGTACTGTGTCCCTGTATCCTGACCACTCCATTTCAATGTCTTGCAATTCTTTACCATATAGCCTACTCTTTGGAACTTCACATCAATCATTTCCATGTATTTCTGCCTAAGTTCCATATTCTGGAGATGTTCAACCCTAATCCGTCTACAAAGACAGCCCTCGCTTTCTGCACTTTAGGTTTAACTATGCTTAATACACAGCAGATGAGTTTGTGGTCTGTTTGATAAAAATAAAATAAATACAACCGAATACCCTACAATTCCCGTCAATTTCCTAACTTCAAAGTCTAAGATCAAGGTAATCATACTACCTTGATCTGGTTCCTTTACCCTCCTATGTGTATCTGTGAATCTCCTTATGCTTCGAGAATGAGTTCGCAACAGATGAACCCATGATAGCACAGATGTCCAATAAATATTTCCCATCGGTGTTAGCTTCAGCTTCCTCATCCTCACCCCACTTACCCATTACCTTCTCATACCCCTCAGTCCTATTTCCTATTATAGCATTGAAATCCCCCATCAGTATTACATTATCTTTATTGTTAACTCACTAACACATCACTCAGTGCCTCATAAAATTTGTCACCTTCGTCCTAATCCGCCCCTTCGCATGAACATACACTGAAACAATCTTGACATTTCCAAATCTATCCACATTAATCGTTTATTTATATACCTCACAGGGTCTAAGGTTCTCCTGACCTTCTCCCCACTTTGCCCTGCCTTGTTTTACAACTGACAGGTATACCTTTTAATCTCCTATTTCCTCCTCTCTATCTCCCATTATCTATAGAATATCTAATCTTAATCTACTTGCTGACTCAGCTAGCTCTACTTCCTTCCTTCCATGACCACCCTCAATATTAATAGCACCCCATTGAGTACCAATTTGATTGCCTGTTCGCTTCCAAGGAGCCCCGGATTTGTCAGATGGGAGTGGGACTTCGTCACTCCCATAAGTCTGAGGCTTGTTCAAGATATTGTTAGCAGGTTTAGAAAGTACAACTGAAGCGGGCTGCTAGCTTTCCTTACACAGGGCCCCATGCGTTTCGCATCAGGGAACAAACGAGTTGGGTAGTCCTTGCAGCCTGAGCACAAGGAGGACCACGACTCAGAATAGGCCTAGGTCCAATACTCCCACTCCTATTCTATAGTAACTGGCATCCCGACAGCCAGGACCACTACCTGGGCCATTCAGCCGTTACCCATGGTTCAAGAACTAGGACGTCACTACACCATGAAATGAAACATGAAACATAAAACATAACACTCTCCGCTCTATAAAATTACATCAAAAATACAGTGTGTTACATACGGGGTACATTTAAGGTTACTGGACATTACTGTTTCTACATTAGTCTATGTAAGTTAATTTGAATTTCTTTCCCTAGAAATAAATAAATAAATAAATAAATAAATAAATAAATAAATAACTAAAGTCCCTTCTAATTGCTGTAGAGATGCCGAAGTGTTGAAATATTGGGGGTTGAGCGTTTAATGTTTTAGTAATCTACGGACATGAAAATGGGGCACCGGTTAAAGCCATCGGACTGAGCCGTGATCGAAGTCGCAATCTAGGGTTATGAAAGCCAACGCTAAATAAACTACCCCCACTTGCACGTGAGGCAGTGCCATGCAAGAAGTGTGGCAACGAGGCGCTGTAAATTAAATCAGGTGACATAGCGGACTCGCGACAATTAACATTACGTGCCCAGTGTTTTTCATGTGGTATGGAGGGAGAACTTCAGGCAGGCAGTTGTACTCGTTAGAACACTCATGATACACAATTCAATTTGCTGGCAATTTTATTGCAAGGACTTTGATTGTCTGACTGTTGACAGTGAAAGTTACGTCATTTACACACCAGAGCTCTCCACTGATCACTCACGGCACAGTGTAAAGAACTACACTACATGGGTAGTTAATGATGTAGCCAATCACTTACTAGATTTTTGTTTTCTATTTTATGCCATGAACAGTATTTCTTTCAGGCAAGAGCCGTGGCTGCTAATTTTATGTAGCCTACGTGGTGTGGGCGCGCGCGTGCACATTGCTATCTGGAGATATAGTACTGTAATGTCGAGAAGCACCATTTAGCATAAAGTGAAATACACGTGGCCTACTGGAAAACTTAAATATACTGCGGGCAGTCGGACATAGTCAATATGAGAGTTAATGCCACAGGATAATGAAGCAACGAGTGAACATGAATTCTGCTACAAATTGCGGAAAACGGCGTTCGAGATTCATGGAATGATGGTGCAAATGAATGGAGTGGAAGCCGTGTGGATAAAATGTGTTTATTACTGGTTTAAACGATTTCATGACGAGAAATAAACGACTGAGGATGAGTCACATTTAGGTAGATTTCATTAGAAAGCTAACTATTGCAATGGGTCCCATGTTTCGACTTCTGGAAAATTTCGACATATCTTCACGTTTCACATCCCCCAGACTCCAAAACCACCGTCAGTTCAAAAGTTTATATATAACTTATGTATATATGTATAACAGTTTCTTGTGGACACGATAACTGCCGTAATTTTGCACCAATCACTTTGAAATTTTTACCGAATATGTATACCTATAAAATCTCGGTCGAGTTTGTTACTGGGCTAAATCGGTCGAAGGGGGTGAGAATGGGGGGCTTTTTTCGAAAAAGTGAAATATTGCTATAACTCTCTTAATATGTGAAATATCGAATCCGTTCAAAGTTCATACTATGTGCCGGATAAAGTCCAAAAATTTATGTTTGCAGAGTTTTTTTATAGCACCAACCATTGACCAAAGGGGTGGGAAAAAGTGAGTTTTTCGGGAAACATTAATCATATCTCTCTTAATAGGCACAATATCAAAACCGTACAAATTGGGCAATATTCCCCTAATAATTACCTAAAACGTTTGTCTGAAAGCATTTTTGATATGACCCACCATTACGCCAAGGGATGAGAAAAATGATTTCGGAATTATAAGAAAATGCCAAGAGCTATCAGAGGTTGCCATGGCAACACTACTAAATTGATGACGGATGAGCCATCGGACGTTGCCATGACAACGCACTTGCACGAGATCAGATTCAGATTTCCATCTGACTAAGTGTGAAGCGTCTTCGGTGACGTAACTGGTAGCATGCTGAACTTCTATGCCCAAGGTCGCGGGTTCAAAGCCAGCCGAAGTCGTCGGATTTTCTAAGAGCGCTTAAAGTCCCTCAGTATCCTTTCCTTTGGAGGGGAAGTTCCAACGTTCGTTGCGAGTTGCTGGTTGCGGTGGCATCTAGTAGCCAAGTTCACAGCTAGGTGTCGTTGACGGTAGTATCTGGTAGCAACATTAGGAACTACTGCTTGAAATTGACCGTCTGCAGTCCTTACCTGAATTACAGACTAATACAGCCATCACAATTCACACCGTTTATCAGACAGATTCTACACTCACCCAAAGTACACGGGGTTACATGACCGCGTTGTCGCAGCCCCTAAACTGAGGAACCAACCATAAATCTCTACGGGAAATATAATTGTGCGTGAAGAAGTAACAGACCGTTACATAGTTACACATCAGTGTCGAAGCCTTGCATAAGGACAGTGTGACCACAAGTATAACAAGATGTTCAGTAAAGTACATATAGCCTACTTTCTCCTAAATGCATGGGAATTGTTATAACTCTTTGTCCTTTTCAAGGAGTATGATTGAATGTTGGTTGCAGTAGCTTTTTGAAATACAACGTGCTATAGGGATATTAAACATGAATATGAGGTGCCCTTTGCTAGTGCTACCTCTGTACCAAATTTCGTTCATTCGGTTCTACCGTGTTCGAATTATTAGGGGGAATCAATTTTGACATAAAGATGGCCGCCATCCGCAAACTATTAGGCTAATGACCTATTAGATTGGTCAAAGGATGCTCCCTCCATAAAGGTATGTTGTTGCAAAGTTTGGTAGAGATCGGATGGTTATGTTAGTCCTAATTTGATTTAAGCTTTAAACATTTGTGTGGCCGCCATTACGTTTTTGTCAATATGGCGGCGATATTAATCATGACACTGAGATGCCCTTTGCTAGTGCTATATCTGTACCAAATTTCGTTCTATTCGGTTTCACCGTGTTTGAATTAATAGGGGGAATCGATTCTGACACAAAGATGGCCGCCATCCGCAGACTATTAGGCGAAAGATCTATTAGATTGGTCAAAGGATGCTCCCTCCATAAAGGTATGTAGTTGCAAAATTTGGTAGAGATCGGATGATTAGGTTAATCGTAATTTGATTTAAGCTTTGGACATTCGTGTGGCCGCCATTACTTTTCAGTCAAGATGGCGGCGATATAAAACATGACACTGAGGTGCCCTTTGCTAGTGCTACCTCTGTACCAAATTTCGTTCCATTCGGTTCCACCGTGTTCGAATTAATAGGCGGAATCAATTTTGACATAAAGATGGCCGCCATCCTCAAAGTGTTAGGCGAATGACCTATTAGATTGGTCAAAGGATGCTCCCTCTATAAAGGTATGTAGTTGCAGAATTTGGTAGAGATCGGATGATTAGGTTAATCGTAATTTGATTTAAGCATTGAACATTCGTGTGGCCGCCATTACGTTTCAGCCAAGATGGCGGCGATATAAAACATGACACTGAGATGCCCTTTGCTAGTGCTACCTCTGTACCAAATTTCGTTCCATTCGGTTCCACAGTGTTCGAATTAATAGGGGGAATCAATTTTGACATAAAGATGGCCGCCATCCGCAAACTATTAGGCTAATAACCTATTAGATTGGTCAAAGGATGCTCCCTCCATAATGGTATGTTGTTGCAAAGTTTGGTAGAGATCGGATGGTTATGTTAGTCGTAATTTAACTTAAGCCTTGAACATTTGTGTGGCCGCCTTTACGTTTCAGTCAATACGGCGGCGATACAAAACATGACACTGAGGTGCCCTTTGCTAGTGCTACCTCTGAACCAAATTTCGTTCCATTCGGTTCCACCGTGTTCGAATTAATAGGGGGAATCAATTTTGACATAAAGATGGCCGCCATCCGCAAACTATTAGGCTAATAACCTATTAGATTGGTCAAAGGATGCTTCCTCCATAAAGGTATGTTGTTGCAAAGTTTGGTAGAGATCGGATGGTTATGTTAGTCGTAATTTAACTTAAGCTTTGAACATTTGTGTGGCCGCCATTACGTTTCTGTCACTATGGCGGCGATATAAAACATGACACTGAGATACCCTTTGCTAGTGCTACCTCTGTACCAAATTTCGTTCCATTCGGTTTCACCGTGTTTGATTTTCACACAAAGATGGCCGCCATCCGCAAACTATTAGGCTAATGACCTATTCGTTTGGTCAAAGGATGCTTCCTCTATAAGGGTATGTTGTTGCAAAATTTGGTAGAGATCGGATGATTAGGTTAATCGTAATTTGATTTAAGCTTTGAACATTTGTGTGGCCGCCATTACGTTTCCGTCAAGATGGCGGCGATATAAAACATGACACTGAGGTGCCTTTTGTTAGTACTACCTCTGTACCAAATTTCGTTCCATTCGGTTGCACCGTGTTCGAATTAATAGGGGGAATCGATTTTCACACAAAGATGGCCGCCATCCGCAAACTATTAGGCTGATGATCTATTAGTTTGGTCAAAGGATCCTCCCCCCGTAAAGGTATGTTGTTGCGAAATTTGGCAGAGATCAAATGATTAGGTTAGTCGTAATTTGATTTAAGCTTTGAACATTTGTGTGGCCGCCATTACGTTTCCGTCAAGATGGCGGCGATATAAAACATGACACTGAGGTGCCTTTTGTTAGTACTACCTCTGTACCAAATTTCGTTCCATTCGGTTGCACCGTGTTCGAATTAATAGGGGGAATCGATTTTCACACAAAGATGGCCGCCATCCGCAAACTATTATTCTGATGATCTATTAGTTTGGTCAAAGGATCCTCCCCCCGTAAAGGTATGTTGTTGCAAAATTTGGCAGAGATCAAATGATTAGGTTAGTCGTAATTTGATTTAAGCTTTGAACATTTGTGGGGCCGCCATTGCGTTTCCGTCAAGATGGCGGCGATATAAAACATGACGCTGAGGTGTCCTTTGCTAGTGCTACCTTTGTACCAAATTTCGTTCAATTCGCATTCACCGTGTTCGAATTGATAGGGGGGGACAGACATTCAGAGTACACACACACACACACAGACTCACACACACACATACACACACACACACACACAGACTCACACACACACATACACACACACAGACAGACACACTTTTTTCGCCCTGTGTTGATCTCATAAGTCTACTTTCATTTTTTGCAAAAATCGAAAGTAGGCTAAAAATGGACCCCAAATGACAAGAAGGTTACCGTCCCCATAAGAAAATAAAATGTTTAAAATATGCATGAAATGACGAAAAACAAAGTTAATTAAGCTCCAATTATAAAATACTTTCTCGCAATAAATGCGGTCTGATCCTTCTACGAAAACCTGCATATTCTGCTTATTTTCGCCTATCCCCAAGTTTGTCCGGTGAAATCTACCTCCGCCTTCCGGCGTGCCGAGAGGACTTTTTTGATCATAAGCTGTGGTTCAGCGACCGATTCATGAAGTGGTTTTTGCTGACAGTTTTCAAGAGCATTATGTTAGTAAAGGTGTGTTGTGGTGGGTGACGGTTGTTTTCAAGGTCAATAAAGGCAATATTGAATGTGTCTTCTCTTTAATTTTATTTCTGAGGCCATGCTACAAGAACAATATTCTGAATTTTATTTTAAATATCGACTGTGTACAGCGTTGTGAAGATGTAACATACATTATAATATTTATTCTGCTCTCTTATGTACAATCTATACAGAAACCGGACAGCAGCTATTCGAACCGAAGGATATGAGAGAGAAGCTGGTATTCAGAGAGGTGTAAGACAAGGCTCTAATCTATCAGCCATACTTTTCAATCCATACATTGAACAAGCAATGAAGGGAATTGGAGAAAAATTCTAAGTAGGAGTAAAGATTCAAGGAGAATTAATATCAACTCTGAGATTTGCTGATGACATCGTCATCTTAGCCGACACACCAGAGGATTTGAATGAGTTTTAAATGGTATGGATTCTGTCTTGAGGAAAGAATTCATGATGAAAATTAATAAATGTAGAACAAAAATATTGGAATGCATTCGAAAGAAATCAGAAACCCGTATGAACGCCTCGAATTGGCAGGTGAAAAGCTAAAGGAAGTAGGCGACTTCTGTTACTTAGGAAGTAAAATAACCAGTGATGGACGAAGCAAAGACGATATAAAATGTAGGGTAGCTCAGACGAGGAAACCATTTATACAGAAAAGGAATCTGTTGACATCGAATATAGATTTAGGAATTAGGAAGTCACTTTTGAAAGCCTCTGTCTGGAGCGTGGCGCTCTATGGAAGTGAAACTTGGACTGTTGGCGTAGTAGAAAAGAGGAGAATGGATGCATTATTTTGAAATGTGAGGGTTCAGGAGGAGGATGATGATGATGGGTAGATAGAGTAGCAAAATGAAGAGGCATTAAGATGAGTGGGAGATAAGAGATGCTTCTGGTGATTGCTAATGAAGAGAAGAGAGAGGTTGGTAGGACATTTACTAAGACACCCAGGAATAACAAACTTAGTTATGGAAATCAGGGTCGAGGATAAGAACAGTAGGGGTAGACCAAGGTTAGAATATGTTAAACAGATTGCCTCGGATGTAGGGTGTGGTAGCTATGTGGAGATGAAGTGAGTGTTAAAAGTTGTCAGTCAACTTTGAGAAGACAAGTGACAGTGAATTTAATTAACCTTGATTTTTGAGTGAGGTCGTCGTGGATATCAGCGACTAGCAGTATTTCTTTTTTAAATTCAAGATTATTTTTGTGGTTGGTTTCTCAGTTTAGGGGTTGCGACAACGCGGTGATGTAGCACCGTGTACTTTGGGTGTGTGTAGAATCTGTCTGATAATAACCGGTGTTATCTGTGATGGCTGTATTAGTATGTGTTATCTGTAATTCAGCTAAGGACTGCAGACGATCAATTTCAAATAGTTCCTACTTTTGCTAACAAATGTTACCGTCAACGACACCTAGCCACGAACTTGGCTACTAGATGCCACCGCAACCGGCACCTGGCGACGAACGTTGGAACTTAATAGAGTGTTAATGAAATATAACATACAAATTTAGCTCCACACAATTGTAGTTAGTGGAAGGTTCTTTAACATGCCATAAATTACCTGATAGTTGCGTAAATCGAACCCAAAACCTACGTCTTTGACCCCCAGTGCTTTACCGTTGAGCTAAATTTCTTAGCCAAGTGATATGAGTAGAGCTAGCATGTGCCAACAAATCCACTCGGTAACACTCCTTGTAGCCAGTTGTTTGGCAAAATTCCAGCATTTGGATTGAACCAGTATGACAAAAAAAAAAAAGGAGAAAAAAGGCTTTCAGCTATTATATCGTGTTGTGTACATTGTGTACAAGCCATGCAGATGTAAGGTAGGGAATTAACGTTACACGACGCATGTAGGAATCGAACTCGCAATGACTAACGTGCCATGGTAGCTCAATGGTAGATTTTTAGCGGTCAACCAACCATAAGATTAGTATTTTCCTTTGGTCGAACATCAATTCCGCTCGATTTTCCTTAATTCCACTCGGTCCTCCAAGGGACCCAAAAATAAGTTCCTCAACTCCGCTCAGGCTTTGACAAGGGGTCGGCAAAGGGGTTATCCCCAATGACGTAAACCAATGTCATAACCCTCCTGCTCGCATACCAAGGGCCGGGTCTAACACCTTCTCCAGCGCAAGATATTGTTGTGCCATTGGTCAACCGCTCTGATGTCAAGTCTGCTCATTCGTTAAATCAGGTATAAAGTGTTTGGCACATAACTTATATGGCAGAAAATACAAGTGATTTAAAATTAATCATAATATTCTTTTAAATAAGTCTGCCAAGTTTTCTATTTTTTCTACAAATTGTATACATTGATTTTAACATGTGCATAATTAAATATTTGTATGTTTTTTAACCTAGTCACACATTATAAAATTGAATATAGATAATAATAGGTGTATAATTTGTACCAAAAAAAAATACTATCGATATCAGCTGCGGGTGTTGAAAATACTGTTTTCCAGCCTAGAACGGAAAAATCAGCTGCATTCAAGAATTCGCTCATGCACTGCATAAGGTGTTTGGCCCGGCCCTTGGTATGCGAGCAGGAGGGTTAGGACATTTGTTTATGTCATTGGGGATAACCCCTCTGCCGACCCCTTGTCAAAGCCTGAGCGTAGTCGAGGAACTTATTTTTGGGTCCCTTGGAAGACCGAGTGGAATTGACGTAACCCTGGCTACCTGACTGGAATTCCTAAGCGGAATTGATGCCCGCCCCTTCCTTTAATTATACTTTTAGGGAAGATGACCTCACAGTTCCTCCCCTTAAAACTCCAATAACTAACTAATTATACTTGAAAGCCCTGACTTCATAAATAATAATAATAATAATAATAATAATAATAATAATAATAACTAGCGGACCCGTGCGAGAACTCTCGCATAATGGGCTGTGTGCACCCCATGTGTATTGACTACCCACCCGACTCTAGTTCTTTGCGGGCTGTACGCGACACAGTTCCGCCAGGAACTATCGTCTTGTTTATTTGTTTAAAAGCACTTTATAAACAAATAAATATATTTCCGTTGACTTTTCAAGAAATGCAAGATTTTTCCTGTGCCATTGAGACGATTTGGAAGATTTTGGTACAAACCACACCTTCTAACTCCCTCTGGTTTAGGAGCTTGAGTTTTGTGAAACATACTCCTTAACCTTAGCGTATTATATAATAAGATAATCGAAATTTAATGTTTTTCAGTCGGTCAACATGATTGGACCCAATTGTAATGGGTGTTTCCCTAATCTTAAAAAGCTTAATCATAAATCTTAAAAAAAGAAACATTACATGAGATTACAGTAATAAATACACTAGGATGACCAGCTTCGATCGTCAAACGATCATCATGAGATTCTTTACACTTAGGCTATTAAATCTATGTCTACAAGTATGGGTGATGGTATTTACAATATATACACTTATTTAGTCGCAGTAGTTGTTAAATTAGCACTGCTACTAAAGATTTGTCAGTTATAGCCTATGTGATATATTTATTTATTTATTTATTTATTTATTTTCGTGACCGTGACACAACTAGGCCTACTTGTAGACATAGATTTATTAGCATAAGTGTAAAAGATCTTATTATGATCGCTTGACGATCGAAACTGGTCATCCAAGTGTATTGTTACATGCCACCCCCTAGAGGCACTTTTGTTAACTGGATTACGGTGGGTAGAAAGCACAACACAGGATGTTCCTTTAAAGAAAAGTTAGCTTTATTGCTTGCCAGAAAGTTACACTACTCATCAGCAAATACAAGCAATTATTACCTTACTCCAGTTTCCTCACGGCGAGAACACTTCCCCTTTCACTTGTCAGTAAGCCGCAGAAGTTAATCCCTCGTAATGAGGTGGCCCCGTGCGTTGGCTGGAAATATCTGCACTCAGCCTGTCACCGTACTACACACTGTTTCACAATGCACCACAATCACTCCTGTCGCACTGGAAAAACACACTCGTTCAAGACACAGTTCCTCTGTAGGCTTCTCGCTTCCCCGCTGTCAAGAGAATCGGCTTCACTAGGGGTTTCGCAAGTCACCACACTTCTGTCGCTCAGGATAAACGCTCACACTAGCTCGTAAAACACCACAACAACTGCTGCTTGACAGGTCGCTCTTACATAGCAGGCCGGTGACTTAATAAATGCTTCTAGACCCTCCAGGGTTCATGGTTTCTCGAGGTTTCCATCGCTGGCTCGGTCACGAATATTCTGGACCATCCCTTTGTCCTAGTAGTCCTGTTAGACAAGGCGCACGCAATACACTGAGGCCGAGCAGCCCAGCCCTGGGGCAGTTGTGACTCATGCGGCGAGCGATGAAACAAACTCACAGCCGTAACACCACCCCCTTCCTAAAAGGCTGATCGTCCCGATCAATCATTGGTCCGTCTGTGTCCCTCCGTAGGCTGCCAGGCAATCTCGATGCACGATCTTCATCTTCGCCCTCGGGCTCCGCTGGATCCTGTAGACGACATCGTTGATCCGTTTCACGACTCGGTACGGGCCCTCCCAGGACTTCTGCAGTTTGGGCGACAGGCCTTTCTTCCGTAATGGGTTGAAGAGCCAGACCAGGTCGTCCTCGTGGAATCCGCCGGCATCCGTCTGTTGGTCGTATCGGGTCTTCATTCGGTCGGTCTCGATCCGCAGTTTCCTCCTCGTGAACGCGTGCACGTCCTCCAGTTGGTCGACCAGTTCTTGACAATACTGGCTTACCGGGACCGGATCATTCCCAGGTCGGCCGAAGGCAAGATCGACAGGTAGACGGAGCTCCCTCCCAAACATGGCCCGGGCTGGTGTGCACCCGGTGGCTTCATGCACGGCGGCGCGGTAGGCCAGGAGAAATAGTGGAAGATGTTTGTCCCAATCCCTCTGGTGCTCGCTGACGACTATTCGGAGATGGTTCTCGATGGTGCGATTGAATCGCTCTACCATCCCGTCGGACTGAGGGTGTAGTGGCGTTGTCCTTGTCTTCCGGATTCCCAGCAGCTGGCAAAGGTTCTGGAACACCTGCGACTCGAAGTTCCTCCCTTGATCGGAGTGCAGCTCCCGGGGTCTTCAGTGGATCCCGTCGTCTTCGTCCTGGGCCCTTGCTGGCTGCGCAATCGTGGCACCTCGTACAGTGGTTCTCTACGTCAGTTCGGCATCCGATCCAGTAGAACCGCTCTCTCAGCTTGTCCAGAGTCTTCTTTATCCCTAGGTGTCCACCAGATGATCCACCATGGACTTCCTTCAGGACTTCCTTCGTCATAGCCTTTGGAGCGACGACTTGTTCCCGAGATGTCTTCCCGTCGGTGCTTTCCCAGGTACGGCATATGAGGCCATCCCTCACAACCAGCGAGTCCCACTGCGCCCAGTAGGACTTAAACTTTGGGCTGCAGTCACTCACAATGTTCCACCCGGGTCTGGGGACACAGGCCCTCTTCCATTCGGCTATCAGTCCCAGGTCATCATCTTCTGCTTGTGCCTGCATGAAAGATTCGCGACTCCAGCTCCCTTGAAGTTCCACGGTAGTCCTTCGGCACTGTATCCCGGTGTTCTCCTCCCTTCGGGCACAGAAGGTGCAGTCTTCGGGGCACGGTCTTCGTGACAGGGCGTCGGCGTTAGAATGCAGTTGGCCTTTCCTGTGCTGAATCTCAAAGTTGTACTGTTGAAGCCTCTCTAACCACCGCGCGAGTTGACCCTCGGGCTGCTTGAAGTTCAGGAGCCACCGCAGGGATGCATGGTCGGTCCTGATGAGAAATTCTTGCCCGTTCAGGTACTTGTGGAAGTGTTCAATGGTATTCACGATAGGTAGACAAGGCAGGTCCTCCAGTGTAGTCCCGTCAGGATGGACTCCATTAGCCTTTCGAAGGTCGCAGGGGCGTTGCACAGACCGAATGGCATGACGGTGAACTGCCAGAGCCCGATGCCCACAGAGAACGCCGTTTTCTCGCGGTCCTTAGGGTGGACCTCCACCTACCAGTAGCCACTCTTCAAATCCCAGGTGGAGAACCATCTTGATCCTGATATGGTGTCCAGCGGGTCTTTGATCCGGGGTAGAGGGTAGCTGTCCTTCTTCGTGACGTCGTTCACCCGCCTGTAGTCCACGCAGAACCTGGTGGAACCATCCTTCTTCTTCACAAGCACGACCGGAGAACTCCAAGGACTATCTGATGGCCCGATCACCCCTTGCTCCTTCATCTCTTCTACCATCCGGTCGACTTCGGCTTACTTGGCGAGCGGGACACGTCGGAATGGGGCCCTAATCGGTGCGCTGTCCCCAACGTCGATTCTGTGCTGGACCAAGCTTGTCCTGCCGAAGTCTTTGCTCCCCACGGAGAAGACGTCCTGGAATTCGCATAGCAGGTCCTGAAGTTAGCGTGATTGTTCCTCGTCTAAATGGTCCTGGGATCCTTGGTACAGCTTCTGTAGTTCTTCTGGCAGTGCGCGTCTTCTTCGGTTGTCCGTCTGTAGGTGTCCGTCCGTCGTATCTGTGATGCGGGCAATCCAGGTAACGGGCTCGCAGACTCCTAGGTTGGTGCCCGGTGAACCGTAATGTCGTAGTCGTTCAGGTTGGACAGGTGGACGTATGGCCGAGACGTCGTGTTGATGAGGGTCTTGGCAACTAGCAATCCTTTTGTCTGGATGTCCTCATATTTTGGCTCGATGACAGCCGCCACTCCCTCAGCAGTTCCGTCGACAATTACGGTGGCGCTGACCTCCGTCCTGGCGGGACGATGACGTCCTCTCTCAGCCTTACTCGTCGTGTGGTGACGGCCTCGTGTGCTGGTTGCAAAGCAAGTTCCTCGCCTCCGAAGTGCAGAGTGTTGGTACTCAGATCCAAGATGATGTTGTTCTGGTCCAGGAAGTCCAGTCCGATGATCACTTCATTTGATACGTCAGCCACAAGCACTGGATGCTTTATCGCCCGTCGACCAATGACGAACTCCAGTGATGCTTCGCCATGTACCGGTGCGGTCTCTCCGGTCGCGGTTATTAACTGGAGTTTCCTTTGTGTGGGTTGCACTCTCCACTTCGGGATCACGGTGGGACTGACGATGGTCCTCGATGCTCCCGTGTCGATTAGCATGGGCCAGCTCTCTCCGTTGATGACTCAGTCGACCATCAGGCTGCTATTATCCCTCCGTAACTGCGTCACACGAACTTGGACTGCCGGGGTTGACGACTGTCACAAGCCAACCTATGCCCCCCAAGGCTGGCTGATACTTGCTTTCCTGGGCCGCGCGGTTTCCCTACAACTGACTGTCCCGACGGAAACCCTTGGCGGCGGCGATCACCGCAGTCCTTGCTCAGGTGGCCTCTCTTACGGCAGGTCCAGCAGGTCGGTAGTCCTCTTCCGGGCCGCCTCTCCGGATGTCCTTCGACTACGTTTTTGTTGGTGTTACTGCGACTCTTGAAGAACCGGCCTAACGCCTCCATCAATTCATCGGCCAGGGGCTTGGTCTTGTCGACGTCCACTTGACGCACCCGCGCGTGCATTCTAGATGCCTGTTTAGCCATCTCGAACTCAAGTGCGTGGCTCAGCGCATCTGCCAGG
The DNA here is from genome assembly GCA_946902985.2 of Meconema thalassinum. NCBI lineage: Eukaryota > Metazoa > Arthropoda > Insecta > Orthoptera > Tettigoniidae > Meconema > Meconema thalassinum. The sequence continues at coordinate 1,377,433,853 of OX336388.2, read as the reverse complement.
GTCTTATTGCGCGTGAGTCGCAGCGCCTGTTGAGTGTCCGAGTCCCGTAGCCCGTCGGTGAAGGTCTGCGTCGCAATCTGTTCCAGAAAGGCGAGCCTTACGAGGCGTGCGATGTCCATCTCGAACTCCTGCAGGGTTTCTGCGTTCTTCTGTACCCGGGTCCGGAGCTGCATCTGGTAGGCCTGCTGAAGATGGCTATCTCCATATCGGGACTCCATATGGGCGATCAGTGAAGCGTAGTCCTGGGATCCAGTCGGGATGGCCTGAAAGACGTTAAGGGCGTCACCTCTCAGCGCTACAATGAGAGCTGTAGCCTTTTCTGTGTTGTTCCAGTTATTTATGGAACAGGCCGCCTCGAACAGGCGTAAGTAGATGCTCCACGGGACCTTTCCGTCGATGGTTGGGGGCGTCACTCTGCTATGTTCCGTTCCTGATATTCCCGGTGTAACGGTGGGTGGGCGTTGGCGCAGCTCGGCAACTTCCTCTTGTAGGGCGTTGAATCTCGCTTCCATCCCCGTCGGCGGGCGTTGGCTCAGCTCAGCAATATCCTTTTGTAAAGCGTTGAATTTCTCTTCCACCCCCGTCAGTGGGCGTTGGCGCAGCTCGGCAACTTCCTGTTGTAAGGCGTTGAATTTTTCCTCCACCCCCATCAGCGGGCGTTGTCGCAGCTCAGCAACTTCCACTTGTAAGGCGTCGAACTTCTTTTCCACTGCCGTGACTTCCTCACGCAGACCCAGTTCTAATTTCTTCAGGTCCTGTGCTAACTTATTCTGCCCGTCTTCCATCTTCTTCAGGCCGTCCTCTATCTTCTTGGTTAAATTCTTCTGGCCATCTTCTAATTTAGCAGTTAGGTCCTCGGCTAACTTCTTCTGGCCGTCCTCCATCTTCTTCTGGCCGTCTTCCATCTTCTCCAGGTCATCCTTCAGGTCCTTGGCTAATTTCTTCTGGCCGTCTTCCATCTTCTTCTGACCGTCTTCCATCTTGGTTTCCATGCCACTTAACTTTTCTAGCAATGCTGCCAATTGCGCCTCCATTTTAGTTGTTTGTCTTGTAAAGGGCATGCACTCACAGGAAAATTAGAGAAAATGACCTGCTCGAGTTTTGAAACCAGGACCGTCAGGTGTTGTGCTTGTGCTTGAGTTCGTAATCCGGCTTCTGACACCAGTTGTTACATGCCACCCCCTAGAGGCACTTTTGTTAACTGGATTACGGTGGGTAGAAAGCACAACACAGGATGTTCCTTTAAAGAAAAGTTAGCTTTATTGCTTGCCAGAAAGTTACACTACTCATCAGCAAATACAAGCAATTATTACCTTACTCCAGTTTCTTCACGGCGAGAACACTTCCCCTTTCACTTGTCAGTAAGCCGCAGAAGTTAATCCCTCGTAATGAGGTGGCCCCGTGCGTTGGCTTGAAATATCTGCACTCAGCCTGTCACCGTACTACACACTGTTTCACAATGCACCACAATCACTCCTGTCGTACTGGAAAAGCACACTTGTTCAAGACGCAGTTCCTCTGTAGGCTTCTCGCCTCCCCGCTGTCAAGAGAATCGGCTTCACTAGGGGTTTCGCAAGTCACCACACTTCTGTCGCTCAGGATAAACGCTCGCACTAGCTCGTAAAACACCACAACAACTGCTGCTTGACAGGTCGCTCTTATATAGCAGGCCGGTGACTCAATAAATGCTTCTAGACCCATCCAGGGTTCACGGCTTCTCGAGGTTTCCATCGCTGGCTCAGTCACGAATATTCTGGACCATCCCTTTGTCCTAGTAGTCCTGTTGCATAAGGCGCACGCAATACACTGAGGCAGAGCAGCCCAGCCCTGGGGCAGTTGTGACTCATGCGGCGAGCGATGAAACAAACTCACAGCCGTAACAGTATTTATTAATCTCATGTAAATTTGTTCAGGTTTATAGAATCATCCATTACAATCGTGTTGACCGACTGAAAAACATTAAATTTCGATTACTAAGGCAACACTGAAAAATGACACGCAACAGAATAATAATAATAATAATAATAATAATAATAATAATAATAATAATAATAATAATAATAATAATAATAATAACCAGAATCGTTCGGAAGTTCATAGGTAGCGAAATTCTAGCTTAGAAGTTGCTGTTTTAGTAACTATACTTTGGTTCACTGAAGCCCGATTAGTTACGTTGTAATCAGCAATGTGTTATATGTACTGTATAAACCCATAATAATAATAATAATAATAATAATAATAATAATAATAATAAGGGTGTCTCCCCTTCGTTTAAAGTTTGTAACGTTGTAAGTTCTAACCATGAAAATACGAAGAAACGTGTAAGCCCCATTTCGCTGATGAACTGGGGATGAACATTCCTCACTTTTACTGCGAGCTCATCACGAGTGCAAACGGTATTCATACATGCTACCCTGTCCTCTGTAATTCAATAACAGCGCCCCCTTCCTTCATATCTACATCTCTTCCGAGGGATGGGCTTCAGGGCTTGCGATAATCTGATTTGGCTCTATTTGCGAGATTGAACGCAGCAGACAGCTGGCGACAAGGATGGCCAAACCAATCCCCTAATCCTCACCGAGGCAATCACATTCACATCAATAATTTGGCGCGAGTCACAAAAGAGCCAGCTGTTATATGCCGTATGTGGAATTAATTGTTGTACATTTCGTAGATGAAGCATGCTTTATTTATTAGACTCGACTGTGTTCATCAAATGAGCTCACAGAGCACATTCCGCTGATTATGAATCAGCAAGTCTCTAAACTACTGCATATACCAGTAGCGAGTCGCTATTAATGTGCTACAGTGTTGCCAACAACGGCACCGTAGGCTATAAATATTTGGTGGAGGAATTTTCAAAAAATTCGACGAATTATATAGGATACCAGTAGTAGTTATGTCACTTGGTGGGGTCCGTTAGCAGTGCGAGATGCCTACAGATGTAGAGGAGAAGAGCTGGAGTTTTATGAATCTTCTGCTTAGGAGTGAGCTTATTGGCAACTTCAGCTATCCGATATGACATCTAGCGGCGAGAATAAGAACTGCTCAAAATTAGGTCAGCCATGAACACTTTGCACATACAGTAGGTAAATCAAGGAGTAACAAGGAGACGATCTGTCAACTCTCTAGCACGCTGTGAGTTTAAAAATTGACCACGCACCCGTAAAGGCTCTAGCTGCTCGTATTTCTGTCTTCAATAGCAAATGATACAGTGTGCTTGGATGCTTGACTTACTTGACTTAATACCTGATATCCCTCGTGGAACATAGGGCATCAACAAAGCATCTCCATCTGATCCTATTAACAGCCAACATCTTCACCTCGCTCCAGGTCTTACCTCCTTCCATTGTTTCCATATGTACTGATCTTCGCCACGTATGTTTGGGTCTCCCCGTCTTCCTTATAGGCTACCCTGCGGATTCCAATCCAATGCCTGTCTTTCGATGGCTTTATTTCCCTTTATCAGTGTATGCCCGATCAATTTCCATCTTTTGATTTGTATGGCCGTCTCAATTTCCCCGGTCCTTCTCCAAAGTTCATGGTTGTAGATTACTTCCGATCGGTAGATGTTGAGAATCTTCCGTAAACAGCGGTTGACAAAGGTCTGCAACCTGGAGTTAATTACTTTAGTCACTTTCCAAACGGTTCTCGCTCGCATTCTCCGAAATACTGTTTCTTCACCGTCTTCGTGACTAGGCTTCAAGAAACATGTTTCAAAGCGAAAATCAAAAGAACATTACAGTACTTTTTTTTGCAAAAAAGTAAATGGTAATTTTCATTAAGTAAAAAACTATTTGCCCGCGGGAATTGCTTTGTACATATACTGTACAGTGTACATATTATAAAAATAATTTGTAGGCCTAGTTTTTATTTGTTTTCCTTGATTTTTATGCAGTACAGTACTGAACTGTATATTCAAGTACTGTATGTAGTGACTTAATCGTTTTAAAACTTGTGTTTCTGTTAAAAACAAATACATGTAGGCCTACTGCATTGCATTACTTTTAAATCAAAACCAACAGCTTATTTCTTCTTTTTAACACATTACTCGGTAACCCGGCATTTTCGCGAACTCGGCCACCCTTCGGTCCACATTAGGCCGAGTTTGCGAGACTCTACTGTAGTTCCTACTTTCGCCACCGAATGCTACCGTCCACGACACCTAGCTGTGAACTTGGCTACTACTAGATGCCATCGCAACCAGCGCCCGGTGACGAACGTTGGAACTTAAGATCATTAATCAAACCTAACCTACAAATTTTGCTTGACACAAGTTTAGTTAGTGGAAGGTTCTTTTACATGCCATAAATCTATGACATGGGCCCTCCGGCTTTACTTCCTCTCCGAAGGAAGGCTTACTGAGGGATTTTTAACGCCCTTAAAAAATCTGACCACTTTGGCTGGGTTTGAACCTGTGACCTTGAGCAACTGTAAATGTGTAAACGTAGGTAATACAGATAAGCTGTCGTGCACGGTTATTTTTGTTTCTGTTAATTTGCAGTAAATGTGTACATTGTAAAAGAGGTAGCACTGTAACTGAAGAACATGCCATGAACGGACCTGAGTTACTGCATCAGTGTGTTTAAACTCATAAAAGTTTGCTCAAAATGATAGTCACCAAAATTGATACAAGCATGGCAACGACATGCGAGTTTCTGTATGACCGCACTACCTCCCGACGATAGAGGAACACATCATTGATCGCCAACATATTTATGCTACCTGTGTAATAGTCCAGTGTACACATTTACTGTCAATAAGCAATACACATACCTAACTACTCAGGACACCCCAGACTTGTTACACATGTTTACGTCCACAGCACCTTTAGGTGGCGTAGGAGACCACATGTTTCCTATGTCGATGTGCTCAGTGTAGCGGCCGGGATTGCTGGCTTCCGTTTTCGCACGCTCTTATTTAAACACCCTGTATACGGGGAGAGACATTTTCTGTATATAACATGCTCAATGTGTAGCTATTGATCCTGAACGTGCTATTCAATCTTCTGTTGGACACACCATGTACAGTATTCGTCTTTTCCTACTTATACATTTAGCATATACTAGAGGACCCGTGCGAGAAATCTCGCATGTTCATAAACCACACTTTCCCCAATAGCTTTATAATGAGAGACTTAAAGAGAAAGGTTGCTGTAGCACTCACCGATTATTCGATATTTATGAAATTATATGATTCGAGTACCGTACTCATTCCTTTGATTTACTGTTTCTGAAATCCATGCAAAATGATAGGCTAAAGAAATACCTCAGAATGAAACAGGTGTCACAGCGGCCAAAATGTGAAGTGGACAGCAATATGGAGCGTATTTTCATACAGCAACAGTATTTGCAAATCGCACACTTCGTAAATTTTTTCAAAAGTCATTCTTTAAGGAAATTATAGATATTTATGAAATTATAGTGCAATTCGTCACTGCTAATGTCTATTCTCTTTCATTTGAATGCTCATTGTCACGATCGGTCGCTTGTGAGCGCCGCAGGAGGGATCTATACTACTGAAATAATATAGGCCTATATGATGCCAGTGGAGTCTGGCGGATAATTGCTCTGGGCGTTGACTATTTTCAATAAAGGGGGAGGGAGGTGATAGGGTAAGAGACTGCTTGATATCAGAGAAAACTGTATTCAAATGCGCGGTAAAACGAATGTACCTCATTCATCACGAATTCTACAGTTCATAGAACTAGTGTACATTATCATCGGATCAAATGGAATATAAGTTAGTCTACATGAAAAACTTCACGAGAACAAAACAACGTAAGTTATACACGATGGCAAGAAAGAGCCTCGAGTGTCACAAGTATGCGCAAATTACATTGCAAGACATAGGCCTAGTATCGGCAGCTGACGGCACATCTCGGATGTCTCCGTCCACGCCCTGGCTCCCTTGTTGCAATCAGCAGGCAACGACCAGCCGAGATAACTGTTGAGATAGGGCTTACTCGGTCTAGCATCTAGCCGTGCCCTTCACTATTGAGATCTGGTCGGTGCTTGGGGCTGGCAATGACCAAACGGACGAGCGCTCCTGGACAGTTCGCTTTCTCAGGCAGTTCACAGTAACTTACAACAAGATTTCCTGAATTACTGTATTAAAGAACAATATGGAAACGTACAGCTTCTATTATTAGACTACAAATATTATTACGGCATTGAATTCTCGAAGAATTCTGGTCGTTGTGCAACACTGCAACTTGATTACCGGACGCCACTGATATAGCCTATGATGAGGTAACAAGACATTTTAAATATATTAGTACCGGCGTTATTTGATTAATATTAGCCAGAATTATGAAGCCACTTTCCCCGGAGGAAAGCGTCTGAATTAATCACTAGTCAACCCACATTCTTGTCTGAAGTCCGTGGCCTTGCAAACTCCTTGAAATACTTGGTCGAGACTGCAGCTGATCATGCTAGCCGCCGAGTGTCGGTGAGATGAAAGGATGGGACATAACATTGCTACATTACATATCGTTGGCTCGTTTACACGGCGTATCTTGAACACATCCCAGGCGACAAGAAGACGTGCTCAGTTCTCTCATCCTATGTGCGGTACTCCAGAACTTTGTTAGAAAGTGGAAGTGATGCCGCTTGTGTTGTCTTAGTCTTCAAGCTAAGGAAAGAAGCTTGTAGTTTTACATGACCGTCAATCTCGCGATCATGAGTCATGGGACCTCAATTTCACGTGGAATCCGAACCACAGGACATGGCATTTCACTTCGAAAATCTCACATGTATTGACCGGATATCGAACCTGGTCTACCTTGGTGAGAGGCAAACAGCTTGACCTGTGTTAGTTTTGTGATTGGTCACGTGTATGATATAGGTGCAGTACATACTCTTCTGGGGCAGATGACTTCGCTGTTCTGCCCCTTAAAGCAACAATAACTACTGTAATAATATAACATACTCTTCTAAGAAGATCCACCCTTAAGATGTTCTTTTAATATCATCATGAACACAGTAACTGTAAATATTTTACATAAATGAGAATACTCTGTTCATATTTAACACAAATAATAGAAAGACATACTGAAAAAAAGGAAGAAAGAAGTATAAGAAAGGAATAAAGAAAGATAATGAAGGAGGAAAGAAAGAAAAGGAAGAAAAACGAAAAGGAAGAAGGAAAGAATGAAAGAAGAAGAAGAATGAATAAAGGAGAGGAAAGAAAGAATGAAAAAAGAACGAAAGAAAGAAAGAAAGAAAGAAAGAAAGAAAGAAAGAAAGAAAAAAAGAATGACGGAAAGGAAAGAAAGCGTAAAGATAGACAGAAAGAAAGAAAGAAAGAAAGAAAGAAAGAAAGAAAGAAAGAAAGACTACAATAGCCCCAACATTTATTTAATGAACAGAAGATAAGAACATGGCAGGTATGACAATTTTCTTGAAATACGAGGATGTTGAACCAGTACTATAAAGTCTCCAGTCCAATGAATCACCAACAACCTATACAGCAGTTGTGACTAGCCATCTTTTATTCGGGAGCCAAAATTCTGTGGTGCAGTTATGAATTAACAAGAAGCCGCTCCTGGCCCGTGCTTGAACCGCAAGGAATATGGTCGCCCTGAAAGTAGCAGGTTGGGAGTATTAACTACCTTGAAATGGCCTCGGTTCGTTCCTTTCAGTCACTCCTCCAAAGTCCTGAGCTACTGTAGTTTCTTATAGCCACTTCTACATAGCCCTCAGTTTGTATCTTGTAGCCAAACCAGCAAAGCCCTCAGCTAATTTCTTATAGCTACTCATCCAGAGCCCTCAGTTTGTATCTTGTAACCAAACCAGTAAAGCCCCCAGCTAATTTCTTATAGCAGCTCCTCCAGAGCCCTCAGTTTGTATCTTGTAACCAAACCAGCAAAGCCCTCAGCTAATTTCTTATAGCAGCTCCTCCAGAGCCCTCAGTTTGTATCTTGTAACCAAACCAGCAAAGCCCTCAGCTAATTTCTTATAGCTACTCATCCAGAGCCCTCAGTTTGTATCTTGTAACCAAACCAGCAAAGCCCTCAGCTAATTTCTTATAGCTACTCATCCAGAGCCCTCAGTTTGTATCTTGTAGCCAAACCAGCAAAGCCCTCAGCTAATTTCTTATAGCAGCTCCTCCAGAGCCCTCAGTTTGTATCTTGTAGCCAAACCAGCAAAGCCCTCAGGTAATTTCTTATAGCTACTCATCCAGAGCCCTCAGTTTGTATCTTGTAGCCAAACCAGCAAAGCCATCAGCTAATTTCTTATAGCAGCTCCTCCAAAGCCCTCAGTTTGTATCTTGTAGCCAAACCAGCAAAGCCCTCAGCTAATTTCTTATAGCTACTCATCCAGAGCCCTCAGTTTGTATCTTGTAACCAAACCAGCAAAGCCCTCAGCTAATTTCTTATAGCAGCTCCTCCAGAGACCTCAGTTTGTATCTTGTAACCAAACCAGCAAAGCCCTCAGCTAATTTCTTATAGCAGCTCCTCCAGAGACCTCAGTTTGTATCTTGTAACCAAACCAGCAAAGCCCTCAGCTAATTTCTTATAGCTACTCATCCAGAGCCCTCAGTTTGTATCTTGTAACCAAACCAGCAAAACCCTCAGCTAATTTCTTATAGCAGCTCCTCCAGAGACCTCAGTTTGTATCTTGTAGCCAAACCAGCAAAGCCCTCAGCTAATTTTTTATAGCAGCTCCTCCAGAGCCCTCAGTTTGTATCTTGTAGCCAAACCAGCAAAGCCCTCAGCTAATTTCTTATAGCAGCTCCTCCAAAGCCCTCAGTTTGTATCTTGTAGCCAAATCAGCAAAGCCCTCAGCTAATTTCTTATAGCTACTCATCCAGAGCCCTCAGTTTGTATCTTGTAGCCAAACCAGAAAAGCCCTCAGCTAATTTCTTATAGCAGCTCCTCCAGAGCCCTCAGTTTGTATCTTGTAGCCAAACCAGCAAAGCCCTCAGCTAATTTCTTATAGCAGCTCCTCCAGAGCCCTCAGTTTGTATCTTGTAGCCAAACCAGCAAAGCCCTCAGCTAATTTCTTATAGCTACTCATCCAGAGCCCTCAGTTTGTATCTTGTAGCCAAACCAGCAAAGCCCTCAGCTAATTTCTTATAGCAGCTCCTCCAGAGCCCTCAGTTTGTATCTTGTAGCCAAACCAGCAAAGCCCTCAGCTAATTTCTTATAGCTACTCATCCAGAGCCCTCAGTTTGTATCTTGTAACCAAACCAGCAAAGCCCTCAGCTACTTTCTTATAGCAGCTCCTCCAGAGACCTCAGTTTGTATCTAGTAACCAAACCAGCAAAGCCCTCAGCTAATTTCTTATAGCAGCTCCACCAGAGCCCTCAGTTTGTATCTTGTAGCCAAACCAGCAAAGCCCTCAGCTAATTTCTTATAGCTACTCATCCAGAGCCCTCAGTTTGTATCTTGTAGCCAAACCAGCAAAGCCCTCAGCTAATTTCTTATAGCAGCTCCTCCAAAGCCCTCAGTTTGTATCTTGTAGCCAAACCAGCAAAGCCCTCAGCTAATTTCTTATAGCAGCTCCTCCAGAGCCCTCAGTTTGTATCTTGTAACCAATCCACCAAAGCCTACGATTCATGTATTATACTGAAGTGGAGAGTGGTTCTGGGAAGAAGGAGACCGCATCCTGCTCTATGTCATCACCATTAAAGTATCAGCAGTATGTTCCATATGGCTAGGCGATGTAAACAAATATAACCAACGCTATTTAGTTTACTCTACTTTCCGAGGGTGGCATGTATTTGATGTCATTTTCAAATATAGAGGCGAGTCGGTTCGGGGTGTTGGCACATGGTGTAGCGAGGGGTGGAAACATCACATATCTCCCCCTGCTTGGGGCTGACAAGGGTCAGAATCAATGTCCCCGCTGAAAGGAAGGGAGGGAAAGGATAGGCTGACACGTTGCCGCTACAAGCTGCCAAGATTACACCGAGAAGTTCCAGTGCTTACGATAACACTACCCACACAACTTCGCTCCACGGCCTGAAATTCATAATGGAGCCGCAGCCATCCTTTGTGTTCCCCAGTTAGCTGTTAGGAAGAGAGAGGGAGAGTCGAAATGTGAATTCAAAAACAGGCGTCTTTAGTTCTTTCTTGCTGAAGAGGCGCTCTTGAAACAAACAAAAAAACAAAAAAAAAAAAGAAATTGCAAGGTCTGCATAAACATTTTAGAAACATACCGGTAGCGTTTTTTAGGCAAAATAAAAAAATACAAAAACATACACAGTACCATGTTAAGGAAATTTGTCGTATTGATTAAAAAATGTCTTTAATGTTCGACGATGTCGAAATGTAAATATTATATGTCAGAAAACTGTATCATAATGAGGGTCATTATAACACTATTTTTCATTATGAAACAGTTTCTCCCACCAATGAGAGCTCAAGAAAAAGTTGTATGACCAATCAGGTAAGGATAGCATCCCACCTGCGCTGACTTACACGGCCTCCTATTTTAAATTTCACTGCGTGGCTCGTGTCATAGTGGGGTATTCGAGGAGGCCATGATCAAATACAAGGTATTCTTTGCATCTCATGCGCTCTGTTCAGTACGTAAAACTGGTGAAATCTCGACAGATATTTATGAATATTTATGTTCGAACATATAATAGTTATAATTATCGTCGAACATAAACAGTCGTATGCAACTCGCCTATAATGGTAATTCGGACACTCGTAGACTATGAAAATTATATATTCAAATATTTTAATATTTTTTCAATCGTTGGTAGGCCTACATGTTTCAACCTTTCATAGAGGTCTTCATCATCCAAAACTGCTTATATCTAATTCTTAAAACTAGTGTAAAAATATTCATAAAACGAAATGGGTATCCTTACAATTTGCATTTACATAAACGTTCTTTATCTCTACATGTCCACGATTCTTGGATGTAACAGATAATCTCGAGCTCTAATGTATGGATTTTGATGGGATTTTCTCCATTCTGTAAAGGATTTCTCGAGGAAGGTTTCTGTAGAAAAGCATTCATTTATGACCAAAGGAAGTCGAGCACTAACGATTTCAGTGAATCAAGTCAAAGAAGAACCTGCCGTCCGTGCGCCTTTTAAGATTACGCTGCTTAAACAGTTAACAATATCTGTATACTATGAGTGCAAGAATTGTTCAGCATGAAAAGTTCTACAAGAAAGTCCGCGACAGGATATCTCTATCTTTAATACATCGGCCACTATAAGTGCTTTTACGTTTTCAATTCTTCCAACAATCTCCATTCAGTGAAAATTTAAATTACCAGCTTCGGAGCGAGTTTTCGAGCTAGTGAGCGAGCCTATCACCCCAGCTCCGGCCAGTATCAAACTGTCAAGTCGTGTCGAGTTAAGACTTCAGAGAAGAGTAGGCCTATATGTGTTTGGAGTTTCATTGTACTCGGCTTTTCTGAATTGCGTCTGGGATCTGCCGTCAGTGCGCCTATTAAGCTTACGCTGGATAAACTGTTCGATACCGGGCGAAGCCAGGGCAGGTTTGGTAGTCTTTAATATGTGAGTTCAGTGGGTTTGATGGTCATTCAGTAGACTATGTGACGGAAGAGGCAGGTCAATAATGAATTACAGTCTGAAATTGCAGCACAAACAAGCCATAACCTGTAAACGGGTAGGCCTATATGGTGCCGTCAAGCAGTAGGGTGAGGAAACTACTATCACGTGCAGGTTACATTGCAGTTTACGCCACCGTTTTTGGCCGGTCAGCCCCGGTTGCGCAGTTGTTCAGAGAACAGACGGCGAACTTTAGGCATGTGCAATTGATATGTGAGTTGTCATTTGCGCGGAAAGAAACTTACGTATTAATTGCACACGCCGGAGGATCACTGACTGTGAAACTGCGCAACCGGGGCTGACCGACCTAAAACTGTGACGTAAAATGTACATTTGCTCTTTCATCTGGTTTGGGAAACCATGACAGACTGTTTAAGTAGCCACAATAGTCTAACCACTTTCACTTGTTTTGTGAACGATTGCGGTTGAGTTTCAATTCTTCCAAACTGAAGTTGGCAGACCAAGTCTCGGTCTAATTAAGGTTGTTGTTGTTAATTCATTTAAGGGGCTTGGGACATATTGGTGATCATCCCCGTGTGGTTGGGTTATAGGCCTAACCTGTATTTATGTGATGACTGTAGTACAGTGAGGTCCTCCTCTATAGAAAGGAACCTCGCCGGGACCGTGTGACAGGCGGAGAGTGATGAGCTACGAGCAGATGACTAGCATCTACCGATTACAAAACAGCGGATCGGGAAGCACTGGATGCTGTCATAGCATAGGTTACATACGCAGCTGGCAATATAGGCCTACCTTAGTTGAGATAATTAAGACTTGTAGTGAAGTAGTAACCTATTTCATATCCCGCATCATGGTTAGGTATAGAACAGAATAACGAAATTTCCTAGTGGAAACAGTAAATGTGTTCGAAAGTTTCGGGGCCGTGCGATTTTTCCTTGTGGGGGAACATCAAACAAAATATATAAGCCTACAGAAACAATCCACGTACTCGGGAGGCTTTCGAGAACGAAATATTGCACCGATACGAAATATCAGTGAGGATGAATTACATGATGATGATGATGATAATTGTTGTTTTAAGGGGCCTAACATCTAGGTTATCGGCCCTTAATGGTTTGGGGGATAGTGAAAGATGAGAATGAAAACTATAACTAATACTAACTACAAACTTAAAAGCTAGAAGAAGAAATGGTAAACAAGTAAAGGATAAGGCAAATAAAGGACAGGAAAAAAATAAATGCCCTCAACCCTCGAAGAATGTGGATTGAGGGTCTTGGAAGCAAGGAAGGAGAGCCATGAAAAGCAGATAGGAAAGGGAAAGAGGATAGAGCCCGCCCCAAGGCCACAGGAAAAGGGGACAAAAGGGACCCAGCTCAGGAATCCCTCGGGGTCGCCAACTCCCAAACTCACTAGCCGTGAGCCCCTGAGGGTGTAGCACTATCCAGGGTGCACTAGAAGTGGCGGAGGCACAATACACCCTGCCTCCTTGAGCGCCTTGTGCAGAAGACCGGAGATAACATGAAAAGATAAAGATGGCTGACCCCTCGAAGAATGAGGGTATCAGAAAAAATGAGATAAGGGCCAATTTGGCGGGAAAGTGAAAGACTCCCTAGGCCTCGGATAATCTAATACCGTCGGGGTCGGAAGAGAACAAGAGTTGACCAAGAGAGGTCGACAGAAAAGAAGACAGAGGTGCCTGGCACAAGTAAGTGGAAGCAATGCCGGACTCAGCTGGGGTCCCGTGGTCGCCAACCCACGTCCCACTAGATGTGAGTCCCTGGGGGCATGAATTACAGCGAGTGTACCAAAACTTCCTACGTTGGTGCAAAGTATGTTTAGAAAATGAAGGGCAGGATTTCCAACAACTGAGTTACGGTACTATGAAATTCATGTAAGTAATGATGATTAATAACTACGTAAAAAAGTGTTAAAGTGTTTAACTAGATGGGCACTACGCTGCTGCTAGCTCCAGTGCCTTGCTCAACCGGCTGCTACATACAGTGGCCCACCCGTCACACGGCGAGTGTGAGTTTCTGTTCTATAGAGAAGGACCTCACAGTAGTGTGTGTAGCTGTATTAGGGACAGGGATGGGGGAAAGCACTCCGATACTTCAAGTAAGGTACTATCCCGGCATTTGCCTGGAAGGAGTGTAAAAGAATGGGGAAAGCCACACTAAGGATAACCGCTGTCAGAGTCGGGATTCGAACCTGTGATCTACAGACTATCTGAGCTGCCCGTGCAGCCACGGTGCACGATTTAACGAGCACGACTACGCTGCGGGGTGATCAAATTAATGCTAAGAAACACTGTCGTAAGGGATGTCTATTCACCATGCACCCTAGGTCTACCCTCACAGGCTCGCACGACAAGTGAGTTGGCGATTTTACCGGCCTCGAGGGATATCTGATTTGAACCAGTTTCCCCTCTTTCTAGTGACCTGGCATCCGGCATTGATACTCATCCTGCGAAAGACGGTAAACTGCCACCAGGCAGCAGCATCAGTCACGCTCACGAACCGCACAGGGAACATATTTCATTCTTTCAAATACAAGGTTAGAACGAGTAACAATACCACCTCGCTAACCATAGGAGACAACCGCAGGAAACTTCAAGGCACATCAGGTACACCAAACAGCATCCACCACCATCCAAATTGAGCAGAAGGTCAGGGCAAGCTACAGAGCTACTAATCTCGCACACACCCAAGTACACACCGCACAAATAACGACACATCAACCACCAAACTAACACAATAACACAGGCAGTGCGGGCCCGAATACAAAGGACCGGCATTACCTAACACACACCCAGCAATAAACATGAACTATATAAACACCTCTACAATCACGGTAAAAGGAGCACCAGGCCCTACACACACAGATTCGTCCTAAGGATGACCTACAGCTCGAGATTAGTAGTTCAGAGCATACCGATATGGAGTAGAATCTGTCACAAAAAGCAAAACGCGTTCCTTTAAATGTCCATGTAGGGTACTATGCTACACGTCTGAAGGATAGCCTTTTGTTGTTGATTGATTAGGAGCTTTTGTGACATCGTGTCATGTGTACTTAGGTGCATGGGATTTTGTCTGATAACCTGTGTTATTGTGGTGAATGTATTAGTAATTCAGATAAGGATTAGGAAGCAAGCAGCCGTGGTCGTAAGTTAGGACCTATCCCGGCATTCGCCTGGAGTAGAAGTGGGAAATCTGGGAAAAACACTTCCAGGATGGTTGAGGAGGGAATCGAACCCACCTCTCCTAAGTTTTGCCTCACGAGGCTACCCGCGACGGTATCAGTCTCAAGGTTTTGATGCGAAGAATTCGGCGAGACTCACTTCCACAGCTTCAATGTTTTCGAAATTCTTCCACGCAAGAAATGGGCCATGGATCGAGGAAGTTGGTAATCTGAAGGTGCAAGATCAGGGATGTATGCTGGCTGTGCTACCAGTTCGACTTCTCCCAATTCCTGAAGTTTTGCTATGGTTGTTCGTGCAGTATGAGATCTCGAATTGTCCTGCTAGAAGAGGACTGTATTTCGGTTAACTAATGCTGGGTATCTCCATCTCAAAGTTTCATGAACGTGTTCCAGTTGTTGAGAATAAAGATCCACATTGACTGCACGCCCGTTTGGAACAAACTTACAGTGAATCACTCCTTCGAAATTCTACCAGACACAAAACATCACTTTGGGGCCGAACCGATCCTTTATAACAATAACTTTGGCAGCTTGACGGGAACTGAGAGACTGCTTAGAGTCGTCAGCGTTGGGTAATAGACTCTTTTACACCATATGAGACAATTCTCTTGATAAACCTATCATCCATGGGGTTGCCGATAAGCTGACGACACATATCCACTCTACGTTGAGCCTGTTCAGTGTTTAATTCATGAAATACAGATCTACAGCTTTTGTTTGATTTTCCAAGTTTCTTAATTTGGCGATGTATGGTATCTTTTGATGCACCAAGTTCTTCTGACAACCTATGAATAGCCTACTTCTTTGCGGATTTTCTTCCAAAACTCTGCGTGTATTCTCAATATCCCATAGTTTAGATCTTCCAGAACGCGGTAAACATGTACATAATGTTTTTTTCTCCAGTGTTCAAAAGTTGGAACCATTGTTGTGCCACACGCTCACTAACAACACCAACTTCTCCTTCCACTTCACATATTCATCGAGCCGTGGTATTAAAAAAAATAGCAGCTTTGTAATCTTTTTCCCAGTAGTGCTTAAGAAGAACCCTACCTCCAACTTTGTTAGACCTATTAATGATTGTGTATCAAAAACTGACGACTGATACATTCTCGCAATATACGTAATTCCAGTCATGGCCTCCTGTAAATAGCATTGGTGAACCAAAGAAAACCAATTCTATCTTATAAAACACCAAACTTAAAAAACGACGTTAATTAAGAGACTTCCTAATATTTAGTATCTAAATGGAATTTGCTCCGTCTAATTATCTGCTACTATCAATCAATTTGGAACTGTCGATGTATATTTTTGAGACAGATAGTACTGTAGAACTTAGTTAGGTGGCCTTTTAACTTTCCCATTGCGGCTTCGGTGGCGTAGTTGGTAGCATGCTGAGCTTCTATGCCCAAGATCGCGGGTCTAAACACGGCCGAAGTCGTCGCATTTTCTTAGAGCGTTAAAAATCCCTCAGTTTGCCTTCCTTCGGAGGGGAAGTACAGTCGGCGGGCTCATGTAATAGATTTATGGCATGTAAAAGAACCTTCCACTAAGTGCTATTGTGTGAAGCTAAATTTGTAGGTTAGATTTGATTGATGCTCTATTAAAATTTCAACGTTCGCCGCAAGGTGCTGGTTGCGGTGAAATCTAGTAGCCAAGATCACGACTAGGTGTCGTTGTTGGCAAAAGTAGGACCTACTTGAAATTGATCGTCTGCAGTCCTTACCTGAATTACAGATAACACACACTAATACAGCCATCACAATTAACACCGGTTATCAGACACACCCGAAGTACACTGGGCTACATGACCGCGTTGTCGCAGACCCTAAACTGAGGAACCAACCAACCATCCTTGCCATTCTTTCCTGAGTAACAGAGCCTGGTGGCGCGGTTTTGTGAGCCACATTGCTTCCCATTGTAGCAGTCAAGACTCAATAATATTTCTCACTGAATAGGCTAGCATGTATTTGATGATGTTCAAGGAGGTTGAAACCACGGCCTTGGAGCTTTCTCTTCTTCCTTAGTCACTCTCTGGTGAGCTATTAATTCTGTATCGCCAGAGAAAAGTAGCACAAGTCGTAAACTTAGATTTTACTACGGAGTGGAAGATAATGTCCTAACGAATATATTATTGACAGACTCTGTTTTCAAACTTTAGTTTTTCCTTTTTTTTTTTAGCAAATGACTTGTGCCTCTTTTCACTAGCTGAGTGTGATACTACCTAACGAAGAAACAAAATGCAATAAAATAAAATAAAACAAAATAGGGGCAGATGACCTTGCTGTTCCTCCCTTTAAAACAATAACAACAACTCACTAATATAATAATAAAACAAAATAAAAAATAAAATAATTTAAAAAATACAATTAAACTAAATCAATTTAAAATAAAATACAATAATATTTGTCTAATAAAATAAAATAAAATTAATAAAATAAAATGAAATCAATAAAATGTAATAAAATAAAATAAAATTAAATTAAATTAAACAAAATTAAAAGAAAGAAAGTAACAATAAAATCTAATAAAATAAAAACAAATTGAATTTTAAGAATAAAAATAATGAAATTGATAAAACAAAATGAAATAAAACAAACTAAAAAAATACAAATAAAATAAAACAAATTAGATTTTAAGAATAAAACAATAATCTTGAAAGAAGAGGAGTTGATTTTGTGTATTTTCTCTGAAGGCCTACTATTCTGGTTTTGCAACAGTATTCATTTCTATTTTTTATTTCTTTTCTGTGAAATGCTTTAGTCGGTAACAATTTTTTTCTGTGTTGATTCAATCTAATTAATTTAAAAAATTAAATTAAAATTACTTTATGCATATTTATCTCAAAATTAATCTCTTACAAACGTCATATCAAAATTTAACCCAAATTATGTTTTTGTTTCCAATATGCTATAAAATGCTAAATTTCAAATATCTTATATAAAAGCTACATAATGCTGAATTTCTGATTTCAAAATTTCAATTTCACCCTCAGGTATGAGAGATCGGTTTGGGCTTCCTTTCAACAACAGATGCCTTTCATTATTTGAAGGTACAGATCTCGGCGTTTAGCTGTGCAGCTAACCTAGAGAGCTCAGTGGTAGGAGAGGGGTGTAGACGATGCGGGGAGTTGGTCGAATACATCCCTATCTGAGAACATTGACGCGCGTGACAGTAGATTCTCACAATCAGACACAGACACACTCAGCGTGGCAAATGTTTTATACTACAGTAGTATACTCAGGGACAGGGGCGTATATAGAAAAAAATCGGGGGGGGGGGGGGGGGGGCTGACTATCCTGGAAAATTGTGAGTATTCTCAGGGGATTGTCACCGCAAAGTACCCAGAAATATCAACCAATATCTTAGAGAATATAACGTTGTGTAATTATTTTAGATAAGATTCAAAGTTTAAATAGCCTACTATTATTACTGGCAATACAAAAAAAAGTTGTAAAATACAACACAACACACAAATAAAATTTTATACTTCATGAACTTTCTATTTTGATCTATGGAGTATGAATGGCAAATATCTAAATAATTGTCAATTTACTAAGCAGAAAGGTAAACAGTTCTTTTACATGTATTTCTCAAAAAACATAGTGTGGAATTCACAGCTTTACTTCACAAGGCTGAGTGCACCCCGTTCCAGCCCTCAGACTAGAATTAAAATTTCTTGGCAGAGCCGGGAATCGAATTTGGATCTCCGGGGCGGCAGTGAAGAATGTTACCCACTACACCACGAGTTAGTATAATTTCAATTTTAATATTGTTTATAACTTAGCCGATAAGTTAAGATTAAGGCACAACCAAATTTACAATTATTTTATGCTCTTACCAAAGCAACACTTTCTTAATTTTTATTGGCTTTTTTGGGGGGGTGGGGGCTGGAGCCCCCTCAGCACCCCCCTTATATACGCCCCTGCTCAGGGAGTGGGATGGGGATGTGCAGAGCTAACTGCCGGTATCAGTGCATTGCAGGACCATCTACAGTAGCCTAAGTCATTTGGCCGTCAATTGTACTGTACAGACAGCAAACAAAGGAAGAACAGCCCCTAAGGCAGTACGACAAGGTTGATATCACTATGTAGTCTTCTAGTAGGAATTAATTCCACTCACTTAGCACATCGTGGCGTGGAGCGACGCATTCGCTGGCCTCATTTACTGAAACCACTTGGCTTTCCACTTTCAAAACCAAGAGAAGGAAACGCGAACAACAAAAGAGAACGAAATGGTAGGTATTTTATAAATACCGTGCCAGGCAGCTGTGGGAACATACCTAGAGGCAGAAAGCAGTTGAATAAGGTGTAGAGCAAGTGATAAAAGAGGGACTTATGTTCATAAGAGGTAAGGTATTAATGACAAGGATGGAGAATAACGAGAGAGAGAGAGGGAATTAGTGCAAAGCGGGTGATTGTTGTGTTGTTTGAAAGTGGGGGAGTGGGAGAAGACATGCCTCCCCATATAACACTCTGCAAGCATAACAACATTCTCTGTCTTCGTCTGTTGTCGCTACACAAAAGTCTCCCAAGCCAAGCCGAACCGAACCAACCAAACTGGCCAGGCTGTGTTAGATGTGTGTTTGCTGGCACCCCTCTGCCTCTTATGTGGCTGCTGCCGGAGGGAATGCAGGGATCATTAAGGAAGCCACTCCACAAGAGGGGGCAAGGGGGGCCTTGAGGAGCCGACAGTCCACGTGGAGTCGATGGCCAGCTGTCAAGAGAAACTTGAACCAATCCAAAAGCTTTATAGTGAGTGGGGCTCCGCCTTTTATGGGCAGGAGGGAGCGGAAGGAAAAAAATACAAAAAAGACAAGTTGAGACCTTCGTTTCCTGGAGGGTTAGGCAAGTCCGCAAGGCACTGCGAGGAGGCAGGGAGTGGAAACTTGGTTAGACTTGGGAGAGCAGTTGCTGCCAGCATTGAGATGATTCCAGCGAAGCTAGAGTTTAACACATGTAGCTCGAGCTGTCCGAGTTGAGATATAGGTAAACATATGTAGCATGAGCTCGCCAGCATTGAGATGATTCCAGTAAAGCCAGAGTTTAACACATGTATCACGAGCTCGCCAGCATGGAGATGATTCCAGTGAAGCAAGAGTTTAACACATGTAGCTCGAGCCGTCCGAGGTGAGATATAGGTAAACATATGTAGCATGAGCTCGCCAGCATTGAGATGATTCCAGTAAAGCCAGAGTTTAACACATGTAGCATGAGCTTGCTAGCATGGAGATGATTCCAGCGAAGCTAGAGTTTAACACGTGTAGCACGAGCTGTCCAAGTTGAGATATAGGTAAACACATGTAGCATGAGCTCATACGCATTGAGACGATTCTAACACGTATAGCACGAGCTGTCTGAGTTGAGATATAGGCCTAGGTCAAAATATGCAGCATGAATTTGCCAGCATTGAGATGATTCCTGCGAATCTAGAGTCTGACACGTCTAACACGAGCTGTCCGAGTTGAGATATAGGTCATCATATGTAGCATAAGCTCACCAGCATTGAAATGATTCCAGTAAATCTACAGTTTAACACGTGTAACACGAGCTGTCCGAGTTGCGCTATATGTAAACACATGTAGAATAAGCTCGTCAGCATGCCATGTTCTGATATTCAGATTCCAAGTAAAACGGAGGTCCCGTGGCTCTTGATCGCGAGAACTACAAGCTTCCTTCCTTTTCTATAATAATAATAATAATAATAATAATAATAATAATAATAATAATAATAATAATAATATCGTATGGCCTCGGGTGCCGGGTGCAAGCTTTGTTATTTGAAACCCAAAGGGTAGCTTGCATGCCGAATTTCGTTGTTCCTTGAAGCGCTATGAAAGTCAAGGAGGTTAGATATCTAAGCTCCTTGAACACTATAGCGCTTTCTAGTAGAGAAATGAGGAACTTTGTTTTTGCGGAAACTCACGAGATTAATTTTGCCATTATGAACACGACCTACCGTACTGAATTAAAATGTTTTTTTTTGACATGCCAACATCGTACGACATGGTGTCGTAATTTTTGCCACATTTCAAAAATATCACTTACCACGGCCAGGAGCGAACCTGAAAGCTAATAATAATAATAATAATAATAATAATAATAATAATAATAATAATATAATAATAATAATATAAAGATGCAGCTGCGGACTGGAGCAAATTATTATTGATTAATGCATTAATAATTCGCTTCTCGAGATAAAAGTAAGATAAAAATGGTTTTACTGTATTGGGAAAGAAAATGTATGACTTTTGGGTGAGTGGTGACTGATTCATTACCGGTATTCTATATTCTACCAGAAGTAGATGGACGATAGCCTATATGATGGTGAGAGTAAGTACCTGTTTCCGTGATGTTGTTAAATGATAAATAGGGTTAATAAGGTTCATTTTAAGAAAGAAGGAATGATTGTGGAAAGTTGTTGTTTCATTTGAGGGGCTTGGCCATAGTTGTCACATGGCCCCGTGTACTTGAGTGTGTGCTTAGAATTTGTCTCATAAGATGTCTTATTGCTGTGTCTGTAGTAGTGTGTATTTGTAATTAAGGTGAGGATTGGGAAGGAGGCGGCCGTGGTCTTAAGTTACGAATCATCCTGGCATTTTACTGGAGTAGAAATGATAAACCGCGGATAATCACTTGCAGGATGGCTGGGGTGAAGATCAAACCCACCTCTTTTCAGTTTTGACACACGAGGCTGAGTGTACCCCGTTCCAGCCTTCAGACCAGATTTAAATTTCTTGGCAGAGCTGGGAATCGAACCTGAATCTCAGGGATGACAGCCAGAAATGATAGCCACTACACCACGATGTGGTCTGATTGGGGAAGTCCACATAGCTTATTACGTAATCATAAAGAGACGGAATTCCGAAGTTTATGATTTGGTTAATGACGAGCGTGGAGGCGGTAAACGAAATGGTTGCGTAATCACTTAACAAATGACAAAATCAATTTATTTTACGCTCTGTGTGACTTCCCCGAGGAGTTGGCGTGAGCAAAGCCACCGCGTGACGGGATGTAGGGGTTACGTTAGTTGAATGTAAAGGTCAATGTTGTTGACTTATACAATTAGTAGAAGCCTTACATTGTGAGCCGAATGTAAAGGTCATTGTTGCTTACTCTTATAAAATTAGCAGGAGCCTTACCTTGTGAGCCGAATGTAAAGGTCATTGTTGTTTACTCTTATAAAATTAGCAGGAGCCTTACTTGTGAGCTGAATGTAAAGGTCATTGTTGTTTACTCTTATAAAATTAGTAGGTGCCTTACCTTGAGAGCCGAATGTAAAGGTCATTTTTGTTTACTCTTATAAAATTAGCAGGAGCCTTACTTGTGAGCTGAATGTAAAGATCATTGTTGTTTACTCTTATAAAATTAGTAGGTGCCTTACCTTGTGAGCCAAATGTAAAGGTCATTGTTGTTTACTCTTATAAAATTAGCAGGAGCCTTACCTTGTGAGCTGAATGTAAAGGTCATTGTTGTTTACTCTTTTAAAATTAGCAGGAGCCTTACATGTGAGCCGAATGTAAAGGTCATTGTTGTTTACTCTTATATAATTAGCAGGAGCCTTACTTGTGAGCCGAATGTAAAGGTCATTGTTGTTTACTCTTATAAAATTAGCAGGAGCCTTACTTGTGAGCTGAATGTAAAGGTCATTGTTGTTTACTCTTATAAAATTAGCAGGAGCCTTACTTGTGAGCTGAATGTAAAGGTCATTGTTGTTTACTCTTATAAAATTAGCAGGAGCCTTACCTTGTGAGCCGAATGTAAAGGTCATTGTTGTTTACTCTTTTAAAATTAGCAGGAGCCTTAGTTGTGAGCTGAATGTAAAGGTCATTGTTGTTTATTCTTATAAAATTAGCAGGAGCCTTACCTTGTGAGCCGAATGTAAAGGTCATTGTTGTTTACTCCTATAAAATTAGCAGGAGCCTTATCTTGTGAGCCGAATGTAAAGGTCATTGTTGTTTACTCTTATAAAATTAGCAGGAGCCTTACCTTGTGAGCCGAATGTAAAGGTCATTGTTGTTTACTCTTATAAAATTAGCAGGAGCCTTACCTTGTGAGCTGAATGTAAAGGTCATTGTTGTTTACTCTTATAAATTAGCAGGTGCCTTACCTTGTGAGCAGAATGTAAAGGTCATTGTTGTTTACTCTTTTAAAATTAGTAGGTGCCTTACCTTGTGAGCTGAATATAAAGGTCATTGTTGTTTACTCTTATAAAATTAGCAGGTGCCTTACCTTGTGAGCTGAATGTAAAGGTCATTGTTGTTTACTCTTTTAAAATTAGTAGGTGCCTTACCTTGTGAGCTGAATGTAAAGGTCATTGTTGTTTACTCTTATAAAATTAGTAGGTGCCTTACCTTGTGAGCCGAATGTAAAGGTCATTGTTGTTTACTCTTATAAAATTAGCAGGAGCCTTACCTTGTGAGCCGAATGTAAAGGTCATTGTTGTTTACTCTCATAAAATTAGCAGGAGCCTTACCTTGTGAGCCGAATGTAAAGGTCATTTTTGTTTACTCTTATAAAATTAGCAGGAGCCTTACTTGTGAGCTGAATGTAAAGGTCATTGTTGTTTACTCTTATAAAATTAGCAGGAGCCTTACCTTGTGAGCCGAATGTAAAGGTCATTGTTGTTTACTCTTATAAAATTAGCAGGAGCCTTACCTTGTGAGCTGAATGTAAAGGTCATTGTTGTTTATTCTTATAAAATTAGCAGGAGCCTTACCTTGTGAGCCGAATGTAAAGGTCATTGTTGTTTACTCTTATAAAATTAGCAGGAGCCTTACTTGTGAGCTGAATGTAAAGGTCATTGTTGTTTATTCTTATAAAATTAGCAGGAGCCTTACTTGTGAGCTGAATGTAAAGGTCATTGTTGTTTACTCTTATAGAATTAGCAGGAGCCTTACTTGTGAGCCGAATTTAAAGGTCATTGTTGTTTATTCTTATAAAATTAGCAGGAGCCTTACCTTGTGAGCCGAATGTAAAAGTCATTGTTGTTTACTCTTATAAAATTAGCAGGAGCCTTACTTGTGAGCTGAATGTAAAGGTCATTGTTGTTTACTCATATAAAATTAGTAGGTGCCTTAACTTGTGAGCTGAATATAAAGGTCATTGTTGTTTACTCTTATAGAATTAGCAGGAGCCTTACCTTGTGAGCCGAATGTAGAGGTCATTGTTGTTTACTCTTATAAAATTAGCAGGAGCCTTACTTGTCAGCTGAATGTAAAGGTCATTGTTGTTTTCTCTTTTAAAATTAGCAGGAGCCTTACCTTGTGAGCCGAATGTAAAGGTCATTGTTGTTTACTCTTATAAAATTAGCAGGAGCCTTACTTGTGAGCCGAATGTAAAGGTCATTGTTGTTTATTCTTATAAAATTAGCAGGAGCCTTACTTGTGAGCCGAATGTAAAGGTCATTGTTGTTTACTCTTATAAACTTAGCAGGAGCCTTACCTTGTGAGCCGAATGTAAAGGTCATTGTTGTTCACTCTTTTAAAATTAGCAGGAGCCTTACCTTTTGAGCCGAATGTAAAGGTCATTGTTGTTTACTCTTATAAAATTAGCAGGAGCCTTACCTTGTGAGCCGAATGTAAAGGTCATTGTTGTTTACTCTTATAAAATTAGCAGGAGCCTTACCTTGTGAGCTGAATGTAAAGGTCATTGTTGTTTACTCTTATAAAATTAGTAGGTGCCTTACCTTGTGAGCCGAATGTAAAGGTCATTGTTGTTTACTCTTATAAAATTAGCAGGAGCCTTACCTTGTGAGCCGAATGTAAAGGTCATTGTTGTTTACTCTTATACAATTAGCAGGAGCCTTACCTTGTGAGCCGAATGTAAAGGTCATTTTTGTTTACTCTTATAAAATTAGCAGGAGCCTTACTTGTGAGCTGAATGTAAAGGTCATTGTTGTTTACTCTTATAAAATTAGCAGGAGCCTTACCTTGTGAGCCGAATGTAAAGGTCATTGTTGTTTACTCTTATAAAATTAGCAGGAGCCTTACCTTGTGAGCTGAATGTAAAGGTCATTGTTGTTTATTCTTATAAAATTAGCAGGAGCCTTACCTTGCGAGCCGAATGTAAAGGTCATTGTTGTTTACTCTTATAAAATTAGTAGGAGCCTTACTTGTGAGCTGAATGTAAAGGTCATTGTTGTTTATTCTTATAAAATTAGCAGGAGCCTTACTTGTGAGCTGAATGTAAAGGTCATTGTTGTTTACTCTTATAGAATTAGCAGGAGCCTTACTTGTGAGCCGAATGTAAAGGGCATTGTTGTTTATTCTTATAAAATTAGCAGGAGCCTTACCTTGGGATCCGAATGTAAAAGCATTGTTGTTTACTCTTATAAAATTAGCAGGAGCCTTACTTGTGAGCTGAATGTAAAGGTCATTGTTGATTACTCATATAAAATTAGTAGGTGCCTTACCTTGTGAGCTGAATGTAAAGGTCATTGTTGTTTACTCTTATAGAATTAGCAGGAGCCTTACCTTGTGAGCCGAATGTAAAGGTCATTGTTGTTTACTCTTATAAAATTAGCAGGAGCCTTACTTGTTAGCTGAATGTAAAGGTCATTGTTGTTTACTCTTATAAAATTAGCAGGAGCCTTACTTGTGAGCTGAATGTAAAGGTCATTGTTGTTTACTCTTATAAAATTAGCTGGTGCCTTACCTTGTGAGCCGAATGTAAAGGTCATTGTTGTTTATTCTTATAAAATTAGCAGGAGCCTTATCTTGTGAGCCGAATGTAGCCTAAAGGTCATTGTTGTTTACTCTTATAAAATTAGCAGGAGCCTTACTTGTGAGCCGAATGTAAAGGTCATTTTTGTTTACTCTTATAAAATTAGCAGGAGACTCACTTGTGAGCTGAATGTAAAGGTCATTGTTGTTTGCTCTTATAAAATTAGCAGGTGCCTTATCTTGTGAGCCGAATGTAGCCTAAAGGTCATTGTTGTTTACTGTTATAAAATTAGTAGGTGCCTTACATTGTGAACTGAATGTAAAGGTCATCGTTGTTTACTCTTATAAAATTAGCAGGAGCCTTACCTTGTGAACCGAATGTAGCCTAAAGGTCATTGTTGTTTACTCTTGTAAAATTAGCCGGAGCCTTACTTGTGAGCCGAATGTAAAGGTCATTGTTGTTTACTCTTATAAAATTAGCAGGAGCCTTACCTCGTGAGCCGAATGTAAAGGTCATTGTTGTTTACTCTTATAAAATTAGCAGGAGCCTTACATTGTGAGCCGAATGTAAAGGTCATTGTTGTTTACTCTTATTATATTAGCAGGAGCCTTACTTGTGAGCCGAATGTAAAGGTCATTGTTGTTTATTCTTATAAAATTAGCAGGAGCCTTACTTGTGAGCTGAATGTAAAGGTCATTGTTGTTTACTCTTATAAAATTAGCAGGAGCCTTGCATTGTGAGCCGAATGTAGCCTAAAGGTCATTGTTGTTTACCCTTATAAAATTAGCAGGAGCCTTACCTTGTGAGCCAAATGTAAAGGTCATTGTTGTTTACTCTTATAAAATTAGCAGGAGCCTTACTTGTGAGCTGAATGTAAGGGTCATTGTTGTTTACTCTTATAAAATTAGCAGGAGCCTTACCTTGAGAGCCGAATGTAAAGGTCATTGTTGTTTACTCTTATAAAATTAGCAGGAGCCTTACATTGTGAGCCGAATGTAAAGGTCATTGTTGTTTACTCTTATTAAATTAGCAGGAGCCTTACTTGTGAGCTGAATGTAAAGGTCATTGTTGTTTACTCTTATAAAATTAGCAGGAGCCTTACCTTGTGAGCCGAATGTAAAGGTCATTGTTGTTTACTCTTATAAAATTAGCAGGAGCCTTTCCTTGTGAGCCGAATGTAAAGGTCATTGTTGTTTACTCTTATAAAATTAGCAGGAGCCTTACCTTGTGAGCCAAATGTAAAGGTCATTGTTTTTTACTCTTATAAAATTAGTAGGTGCCTTACATTGTGAACTGAATGTAAAGGTCATTGTTGTTTACTCTTATAAAATTAGTAGGTGCCTTACCTTGTGAGCCGAATGTAGCCTAAAGGTCATTGTTGTTTACTCTTATAAAATTAGTAGGTGCCTTTCCTTGTGAGCCGAATGTAAAGGTAATTGTTGTTTATTCTTATAAAATTAGCAGGAGCCTTACTTGTGAGCCGAATGTAAAGATCATTGTTGTTTACTCTTATAAAATTAGCAGGAGCCTTACCTTGTGAGCCGAATGCAAAAGTCATTGTTGTTTACTCTTATAAAATTAGCAGGATCCTTACTTGTGAGCTGAATGTAAAGGTAATTTTTTTACTGTTATAAAATTAGCAGGAGCCTTACTTGTGAGCCGAATGTAAAGGTAATTGTTGTTTATTCTTATAAAATTAGCAGGAGCCTTACCTTGTGAGCCGATTGTAAAGGTAATTGTTTTTTACTCTTATAAAATTAGTAGGTGCCTTACATTGTGAACTGAATGTAAAGGTCATTGTTGTTTACTCTTATAAAATTAGTAGGTGCCTTACCTTGTGAGCCGAATGTAGCCTAAAGGTCATTGTTGTTTACTCTTATAAAATTAGTAGGTGCCTTACATTGTGAACTGAATGTAAAGGTCATTGTTTTTTACTCTTATAAAATTAGCAGGAGCCTTACTTGTGAGCCGAATGTAAAGGTAATTGTTGTTTATTCTTATAAAATTAGCAGGAGCCTTACTTGTGAGCCGAATGTAAAGATCATTGTTGTTTACTCTTATAAAATTAGCAGGAACCTTACCTTGTGAGCCGAATGTAAAAGTCATTGTTGTTTACTCTTATAAAATTAGCAGGAGCCTTACTTGTGAGCTGAATGTAAAGGTCATTGTTGTTTACTCTTATAAAATTAGTAGGTGCCTTACCTTGTGAGCCGAATGTAAAGATCATTGTTGTTTACTCTTATAAAATTAGCAGGAGCCTTACTTGTTAGCTGAATGTAAAGGTTATTGTTGTTTACTGTTATAAAATTTGCAGGAGCCTTACTTGTGAGCTGAATGTAAAGGTCATTGTTGTTTACTCTCATAAAATTAGCAGGAGCCTTACTTGTTAGCTGAAGGTAAAGATCATTGTTGTTTACTCTTATAAAATTAGCAGGAGCCTTACTTGTTAGCTGAATGTAAAGGTCATTGTTGTTAACTCTTATAAAATGAGCAGGAGCCTTACCTTGTGAGCCGAATGTAAAGGGCATTGTTGTTTACTCTTATAAAATTAGCAGGAGCCTTACTTGTTGGCTGAATGTAAAGGTCATTGTTGTTAACTGTTATAAAATTAGCAGGTGCCTTACATTGTGAACTGAATGTAAAGGTAATTTTTGTTTGCTTATAAAATCAAAATCAGCAGAATCCTTCTTTACTTTGTAATTTGAATGTAAAGGCCATTTTTGTTTAACTTAATTGTAAAATTAGCAGAAACCTTACCTTGTTCAAAGAATACGGTACTTTTATTCAGATCATGAAGAGATTCAAAAAAAAAATCAGAAAAATAAAGTAGGAATATCTTTAAATGTTTATAGGCTACATTTCTTGTGCTTTTTTTTGTGCCCCCGAAGCAGATCGGAAAACTGCAGTGTTAATTTCTTTTTATATTGTTGGCCCTAAGTCTCGTGCATTGTGTTTCTTGTTTCAATCAGTGGGGGTGGGGGTGGGGGGGGAGAGGGGGTGGGGGGGGAGAGGGGGTGGGGGTGGTCGATGTGATTATTACTCATGATTTTATGGTGGAGGCGGGATCAAAACCGACCAAAAAGTGAATACGTAATATGTGGACGTCCCCTTGTGGGGAGATAAAGCCGTGGCGATTAGTAATAGTTATTGGCGTTGTAAGGGGAGGAAAAGCGAGGTCATCTGCCCCTGCCGTGGCGATGAGATGATCGAGACAGTTTATAATGATCGAGTAAGAAGAAAGAGATGATAAAAAGGAGATAAGAAAGAACGATTGGGAGACAAAGAAACAATTAAGTTAATATTTTCAATATTTTTAGGAAGTGATGCCGGAAGAGAGATGCGAAGAAAAATACAATGATTCTGGGAAGAAGAGAGAGACGAGGAGACAGAATGATTAGGAGAAAAAGAGTAAATGGAATGGTGATGTTTTTTGGTTTTACAAATACATTACATCTGCTGTGGAGTATTAGCTTAAGTGAGAAACTTGTTTATTTTGTTGTAAAAAGATGATGTCTGTTAGGTGGTGTGGTAATAGGCTAAATCAATTTTTCGAGCTTTTTATATTATGTTATCCTCGCAGTTCCGCATTTTAGAGTTGTGTTTGAAATAAGTCATGTTGGATATTCACCTTATAATAAGATAATAATGCCTGTACTCTGCGCAGCTCATCTTCTCTCTAAAGCGAAGGCAGCAGATAACATCTGGCAGAAAATTTCTTTATGAAGTAAATTCGATGCAGCTGGAATTTAATAATTGTAACTAACTGGCGCTGAAGCATGTCGCCTCTCGCTTCGTCATCCTCCCTCCATCTTCGAGATGAGATTAGACAATGATGAGAATAAAAATAGTTTCAATTCCACAAAGCCAGGCACGTTGCTAGTAACTTCCCTTGCTTCTGGAGTTCTTAAAATATACACAGGTAAAATACGTAAGCATTAACCATTAACACAATTATTATTATTATTATTAAGCGTATGGAATTTTACAAAATGGACAAGTATATACAATATTATTCAAAAACCTGCAAAGAATACATGGTACTAAGTAGTCAACAATTAAACATAGATATCCAAATTATTTATCTTTTTTTTTTTGCGTGTGGCTTTTAGTGCCGGGAGTGTCCGAGGACATGTTTAGCTCGCCAGGTTTTGCAGCTGCTTCGAGACGGACACCCAATGGGTGCGCTACAAGTACCGTTGGGGAGGAAAGTTGGAATGTAAGGACGAGGAGTTTGAAGGTAGCGGCTGTGGCCTATAGTTAGGGACCAACCCCGGCATTTGCCTGGAAGGAAGATGGGAAACCACTGATGACCATCTTCAAGGTTGCCGGCGGGGGGATTCGAACCTCCTCGCCTCCCGGATGTGAGCGACTGCCAGCAGTCATGCTAACTCACCCGGTTATTTATCCATTGAACTAGGGATACTGAGACATCAGCAAGGTCTTTCTGGTCTCCACCATAAGCACGAAGAGAGCATTCGTCCATTATGTGATGCATGGTCTGGACCAATGCACCACAATCACATTTTGGAGAGTCCCTGAATCCCCACTGGTGAAGGGAGAATGCAGATCTTCCACAATTAGTGTGAAACCTGTTTAGTGATGACCACGTTCTTCTTGGCAAACTGAAACCAGCTGGGGAATGGTTTGGATTAAATAGGCTTGGCCACTCCGGAGCTGTACGAAACCATTGCTCTTTCCATTCCTCTTTTAAATTGAAACCAGCATCCATTAGATTCTTAGCTGTTTTTATTGGTGGCTTACGGGATTTCAGCCTTTGTCTCCAGAGATCTGCAACATCCCTGTGAATGGGTAGAGTTGGATTGGACATGATCTTATCATATTCTTGAACAAGGGCTCTTGATCGTCGCAGGTTTGGTGGAGCAATGTGAGACAGGACTGGCAGCCAGTGTGTTGCAGTAGGCTTCAGAGTACCGGAGATGATACGCATGGTGGTGTTAAGTTGTACATCGATTTTCTTTACGTGGCAACTGTTAAGCCATGCTGAAGAGCAGTATTCAGCTGCAGAGTACACGAGGCCAAGCGCAGTACGTCGTAGTGTGTCCGCGGAAGCACCCCATGAAGTTCCACACAATTTAAATAGAATATTATTACGCGATCTCAGCTTAGATCCCAGGTTTTAAAGATGCTTTCAGTAAGATAGAGTTCGGTCAAGCGTTATGACGATGGTAATATTTAATACTAGTGGGCCCGTGCGAGCTTTCGCAACGTGAATGTAGGTTTATGGGGTAGTAGGGAAGAATGTGGGAGAACGAAGTTTTAAATATTGAAGAAATGAAGGTTGTTGTTAAACGGCATACGTACATGAGAAGAACACAAAGAATTATGTAGAACAGTGTTTTGTACTTGTCACAGCACCTCTTTGTATACAATATTCGATGTTACAACGATTTCATCGGTTATTGTTTGCTCGGGAGTTTCTTCTACAGCAATTTTTACATTTGCAAAAGGATTGAACCCTAGAGAAAGTCTTGGCGAGACCACACCGGAGCCATCTGCTGAGAGACTCCTCAGCAAGCAGTACGCCGCGCTCCCGCCAGATGGCTGCCACCGCCGCGGTGCCCTGCGCTCTAGCGGCAGGCTCGCCTAGCAGTACTCCGCGCTCCCGCCAGATGGCTGCCACCGCCGCACTGCCCTGCGCTCTAGCGGCAGGCTCACCAGGTTACGGTGCTCCCATTGTAAATGTACATTTTTAAGGTATTTATTTAATTGTGAGGCATTTAAAGAGGAAGTGAGTGCGTTTCGGGCACACATGGGATTATGCGGAACCTGTAGGTACCCCATATGTGTAGGTTGGTGTTAACAGGACCTTATTTTCGGTACAAAACCGGAATGGGACCTTAGCAGAATAATATAGGGAGGATCCGTGTTGACCGCCTTGTCAAACACTAAAGAATGTAGTGATTAAACTACATTCTTTAGTGTTTGACAAGGTGGTTTTGAATTACATAGTATAAGGCGCGTTCAAAAAGTAACGATCCGGAGGCTGTAATGCGCAAACCGGTGACGACATCGGCTAATCGTGGCGTGTGTAACGAGGTGTGGTTCCGACCAGAGCGTGGAAGGTCACAGCCCGTCGCTAGAGGGCACGCGTGCACGTCACGTGACGATACAAAGCGAGCAGCAGCATGCATCAATCATCCAACGCTGCCAGTCGCATTGCAAACAGTGACATGGAGGCGTCAACCGAAGAGCAAAGAGGTGTTGTTCGGTTTCTGACAGCGGAAGGAGTAGGGGGAACGGACATTCATCGCCGAATGTCACAAGTGTACGGCGAACACTGCATGTCCCTTGCAAGGGTCAAGGCGTGGCACAAGCGCTTCAGGGAAGGACGGGTGTCGTTAGCCGATGATTCCCGGTCTGGGGCACCCCCCTGCATTACCGATGACAACGTCCAA
Source organism: Meconema thalassinum (assembly GCA_946902985.2). Taxonomy (NCBI): domain Eukaryota; kingdom Metazoa; phylum Arthropoda; class Insecta; order Orthoptera; family Tettigoniidae; genus Meconema; species Meconema thalassinum. The sequence goes on along the minus strand of OX336388.2, from coordinate 1,377,402,076 downwards.
CTGGTTGATGCACTCATTACCCAGGACCGCCGAGTGATAGTGAACGCCATAACCACCGTGGTCGGATTGAGCGTCGGAAATGTGCACACCATCATGAAGGAACGACTGCACTTGCGGAAAGTGTGCCCAATGGGTTCCCCACAGTCTTCAACCACACAAGGAAGCATGTCGAATGGCCTACTGTCTTGGTCTTGGTTGGACGATTGATGTATGCTGCTGCTCGCTTTGTATCGTCACGTGACGTGCACGCGTGCCCTCTAGCGACGGGCTGTGACCTTTCATGCTCTGGTTGGAACCACACCTCGTTACACACGCCACGATTAGCCGATGTCGTCACCGGTTTGCGCATTACAGCCTCCGGCTCGTTACTTTATGAACGCACCTTATATATACACAGGTGGCCAAACTATTACGGTAAAGCTGAAGAGAACCGAATTCTTTATCGTTAATTGATTGCAGTGGCGTAAATGCGGAAGGGGATCAATCCCGCCCAAACCCGATTAATAAAGATATGAAATTTGTCGAAGTTCCCAATTTTTAATAAAGTTAATCTTAATAATAATACTTACTAATTTGAAAGCATTTATTTTCACTCGTGTAAAATTTTAAGCGTTAGCTTAATTTAACACTTATTCAATGAGTAAAATAGTCAGCTGTTCAGTTAGCCAGAAGGTTGGCAGTGGGATGGCACTATGTGGCACTATATTTCCTCATCCCTTTCCAAAAATATACCACCTATTAGTTGCAATTCAGTTAGTATCCAAATGGTCATTTTGGAAAATGAATAGTATTGTGTTGTTGTATTGATGTTTTAAGTTACACTTTAGTTGGGAACTATAATTTATTAATCTAATGTGTATAAACTGTAAATCCAATGTCAGGGAATAGAAAGGACCAGACCATTTCACGAAGAAAACTGGAATTTATTATTTAATATCAACATATTTTTAAAATTTTCGAGCATCACGCATAAATACAGCATATAGCTAGGAGGCTTTGAAAATTAGGGAGTGTATATTTACTATCATTGATTGTGTAATTTTGACTCAGCCCATCCTTCTCCAGGAGCAAACCCTAGTTACGCCACTGATTGGTTGACAGGACCTTCACAATGTATAGATTTCCTGTATCTTGATGAGGAGAATGTGTGTATGTGGCCGCCAATTGAGCTTGAGCTTCCTCCGCTGGAAGTTTATGCAATTGATGATTTCCAATCGATGATTCGCTGTAAAATAATTCCTTCTATTTAAGATATTCGTATGCCATACGCTACTCGTGGCCTAACAAAAGAAGACAGGGTGACAGATTTAACTTTACGACAGGGTAAGTTCCGACAGCAGACGTTTTGCTGTCTTAAAGATTGGACTATTAATGTATGTTGTCTATGTCTCCATAGTATAAAATAAAGTCCCCGATTCTTGGATGTAACGGGTACGTAATCTCGAGAGCCACTGGATGGATTTTGAAGTGGTGTTCACCATTCTGTAAACGATTTCTTGAGGAAGGTTTCTGTACAAAAACATTCATTTATGACCAAAGGAAGTCGAACAGTAACGATTTCAGTGAATCGAGTCGAGGAAAAGTCTGTCCTTCCGTGCGCCTTTTAAGCTTGCGCTAGGTAAACCGTTAAAGATACCGGGCGAAGCCGGGGTGGGTTGCTACTTGCTAGAAAAAAATAACTTTAGATAAATGCACTTAAAATTTAAATTCATAAAAAATGTGAAAATGCATACGACTTCGTTCGTAAAATATTTCTTGTACCGTAACATATTTAGATAATAGGCTACATGACAAGCAACAACCAAGAAATGTCCTGCAATGGAGACTTGGACCCAAATAAAACCTTCCATTTTACTGCATTGTATCTTAATTTGGAATACAGAATTTGGTTCTGTTGATCTTTCCCATAATAATTTGGCCACCTCTGTAATGTATTTGGTAATGAAATTATAATATTTGTAAGGTGATTATGGAGTTGTAATCAGTGTTAAGAGATGTTTCAAATTCCATATTATACTGCAGTCAAGATAAGCTCCAGAAAATCTAGGTTTATGCAGTGTGTGTTGCGAGGTTTCGCTTAGGTGTAGTAAGTTAGGCCCACCAGCAGGGTTTTGATGCACCCTCTCTGGACCCCACTCACTGGGATAGTACACATTGCCTCTACGTCCTTTATGTGAAGCACATATCACTTCTTTGCGGGGGGGGGGGGGGGGACTTTGTTGTTGTTGTTGCTGTTGTTTTTTGAGGGTCATGCTTATTTAGCCCCGTGTACTTGGGTGTGTGCGTGATTGGAACTTTGTATTTCAAGCTGTGTTATTCGCATGGCTGTATTAGTGTGTGTAGCCTATATGTAATTCAGGTGATGATTGGGAAAGAGGCAGCCGTGGCCTTAAGTTAGTTACCATCCCGGCATTTGCCACGATTATTCGTTCATTCATTTATTCATTCATTTACTTTATTTGCTAATGGGGTTAATTCCCCGGTGGCAAATTGTACAATTACAGAAAATAACCAACAATAATATCAAATACACTTAATGTAGGCCTGCACAAGTCGCTACTTGGGAACTAGAGTAATTACATCGTAGTATTTACACAAAATTTTAGTCTTCTCTTAAACACAACAAGGTGTTTGGGGAAAGGCTCTAAGACTGTGGCAGGTGAAAAAGGAATGAAAATCCACAGCCTGCTTCCAGTCTCCGACCGGGTCAGGAATGTAATGAATGAAGCCCACATCTAGTGGCGAGGATATGAACTGTGCCGGCTGCCGAGGCCTGACGCACTCCTCTGGGGCAATGATTAAATGAATGACAGATGAAATGAAATGATAGTGGAGAGTGTTGCTGGAATGAAATTTTGACAGGGAAAACCGGAGTACCCGGAGAAAAACGTGTCTGCCTCCGTTTTGTCCAGCACAGATCTCACATGGAGTGACCGGGATTTGCACCACGGACCCAGCGGTGAGAGGCCGGCGTGCTGCCGCCTAAGCCACGGAGGCTTCTTGTGGCAGGTGATGACCTGATGAGTTCCAATTATCAACACCACGATTAATGAAATAATAGGCTATTTCCCACAATTTATACGCTGCAGTCGGCCCTTAACTTTATGAGGATGAACTTCCACGCTCAGGTAGGTGGGATTTCTCAGACGTTTGCTTAGTTCTCCTCATGCTGGCCGCATAGCGTACATAGCGTATAATCTGCATTCCGTCAATCTTCCAGAGATTCCCATCCTAGTATTTCTGTCATTCTTCTTCTAGGATTAAAATCGTCGAGCACAAACCTAGCAGCCTTCATTTGTACCATCTCCAGATCATTGGTGAGGCCTACTTGATATGGGTCCCAAACCACTCAGCCGTATTCCAAGATTGGTCTCACCAGAGTCAAATATCCTTATTCTTTTAGGGTGGAACTGCTGCCTTTTAATACCCTCATTACAAATTGATTAGAAATGAGAAACCATAGAAAACCACTTCCAAGATGGTTGAGGTGGGAATCGAACCCACTTCTTCTTAGTTTTACGTCACAAGGCTAAGTGCACCCCATTCCATCCCTCAAACAAGATGTTTTGGCCCTTAATATAACAATCATTCCAGGACTCCTAACAGCGACGAAGCCAGAAATGTTGCAATGCTGAGATGGTACCTAACTTAAGACCACGGTCGCTTTCTTCCCAAATCCCACAAGTACACACATTAGTACTGCCATCACAGTGACACAAGTTCTACACACAACCAAGTAGGCTACACGGGGCTACATGGCCACGATGTCGCAAAACCCACAAACAGTCAACAACAACAAATCATCTAGGTCATCTATCTAGTAACGTTGAATTTTTTGTTTCATTTACCTCCAAGTTCTTTTCCTTCTTTTTAATCTCCTAACAAAGAGACGCTTCTGTACATCTTTCAAAGTAAACAAACGCACTTACTGCACGTAGTGTTTCTTACATTGATTTTGTTAAAATTCCATCAGCAGACATAAGGTGTGCTATCTTTATTTGTCAGAAACTTTTGTCCAATTGGTTTGAATTTTAGAATTTTGATGTGGAAAATCTATGGCGTAGCGCACTTTTATATGCGCTCCTTTCTGGATAGAAAGAAGGACGCAGTTAATTATGATAACCTGCACCTAAGAGGGAGTCCGATGGGCAAGAATTTATTATTAAAAGAATAAAAGTTTAATTTATCAAACATTAAGGTAATGACCAAAAATCTGGAATTGTTCTTCGAGAGTGAATCATTTTGAAATGGTAGCTTGCATTATTTATTCACTGCCATGCGTCCAAGCTTTAAACAGTACATCGATATTTGCTATAAGAATGGGCAACAGCTGTTTTCTGTTGCTGTTGACACTTTCGGCCCACACATTTTTGTTCTCCTGGCTTACGATTATGTTACATTTTACAAGATCTATCGTTTATCAAACTCACCACTGGCGTAAGGATCTTTGTAGCCCGATACTAGACATACATGCACCAGAGCCACCATTTCTTCATGAAGAGAAATGTTGGAGCCCCAGCCCCCTCTTTCCAACGAAAAGGTTACTTACTACCTGAAGATTAACGAAACACAGCTGGAGACTGAAGATTAAAACATTTGCAATCAGTTAATTAATATGGTCTGAGTCAGGTAACCCCAATTAATAGGAATAGGGCCAGTAACCTAGATGTTAGGCCCCTTAAAACAACAATTATCATCATTATTAATTGGAATAAACTGTTGATGGAAGTTATTGTTTAGCATGAGTGCTTAACTATTCACTGAAAGGTAGCCTAAAGCATACATCGTTGTGTAGTGGTTAGGTAATTGACTGCTAACTCGTAGGCCCGGGTTCCATTCCCAGCTCTGCAAAGATTTAAATCTGGTCCGAGGTACTGGGTAGGCATTGTTGACATGCAGTCACTTAAGTGATATCGGTTTCGAAGACTTAGGATCAAACTATTTTACTTCACTTCTTACTGAAGGATACTGTTGAGATAATTAATGTTGGTTTTACGTCCCTTTTAACTACTGATGTTTTTAGAGACGCCGGGGTGCCCCGAAGGGGATCTTTAACGTGCCAGCAAATCTACTGACACGGTGCACCCTCAAATACCAGCTGACTGCGCCAGGATTCGATTCTGCAACATTGGGAACGGCAGGCGAGAACGTTACCGCTGAGCTGAGTGAATCGAACCAGTATATGAAATGGGTTCGTGGTTGATTGCGCCCCCCATCCCCCTCTACCAATATTGTACGGGCATGGGGGAAGTTGCTACGCCTCTTGTGAAAATGATGTCTTCAATTTGCCCATTTGACGCAATAGAGTTAAGTTAAAGGGACCAGAAATGATAGGGTCGACAGTTTAAACTCCTGCCGGGGGGTGAATATACTCGTCGTGTATCTTTGATGCAACCTGATCTTTGACGTATTACTGCTGAGTCAAGGTCTAAGCCCAACAGTAGCTGACCGATGTCCTGGAGTGGAGTAATGGATGGTGTTTATCATCAAGATCTTCCCTCCAGCCAACAAGCTAATGGTCTTCCTTCAAATATAGCTTTCAGAATTCTTAATAACACTTCCGATTCGTTCAAGCGATTAATATTATCTATCAGTTACCACAAACGGTTCACAGAAATGATTATATGTAGGCACCTGCTTGAAGGCTAAAAAACAATCAAGGACAAGGTCGAGGTGTCTGTTTAAGCACCATACACCGCACGTGCTCCGTGTTCAATGGTTCATTGGCCTCGTAAAAGGTTTTCTTTATAAAGTAAATTAATATTATGCTTTTGCTGTTAATACAGGCACTACAACAGGAGTTCTCAACCTTGTACACGCGAGCACCACGGTGCTCTTTAAATTAATGCTCGCGAGCACAATCACTCCTGAGATCCATTCCTCAATTCATATTTCGTTGCACGAACTGGAATAATAGTCAGCAATTTTCTTTTAGTTTTATGCCGTGTATTCTGTGGAGTTTCGCCTAGGAACACCAAGCTGGCTCATCAGCGGGCTCTTTGTGTCCATGCCCGGACCCCCGCAGGAGTAGCGAACTGCGCGCTACCTCACTTTTTATGAAGCGCACGTGCGCCTCTTTACTGACCGTGAATCTTTTTGGAATAATACTGTTTTTATTAAAAGTTTGCTACGAGCCAGAGTAAGATTAGCAGGATCTAAGTACAACCACGCTGTGATTTATCGGCAGTGTACAGACAAACCCACACATACAAGTATTGAAATGTTTGTGTGACATACAAGATTAATGAGATTAATAAATAGTTAACACGTGGATAACCAGTTTCGATTGTCAAGTGATCATCATTAGATCCTTAACACTTCTAAAAGCTTTTCCGGGCTTTTTGTTATCTCACGGGAAGTAACACGAGTCTGGAGTTGTTAACCACTGCTCTAGATGTCATCGTACCGCTTGGGGCACGGCGTGGAAGAGGCAAGCTACATGAGGCTGATTCCGACACTGCTGCCCTAAAGTGTTAACAATATCACCACCCTCACAGCAGAGATGTTTCAATCAATATTGTCCCCTAAGTCTTACAACTTGTTGGACGTCGCTTGGTAACCATTGGGTCTCCAGCTGAGTCCACCTACTTCCTCATGTGTCCTGTCGACGTCCCTTGGACAACTCTTGTTTTCTTCCGACCCCGACGTGACGCTATTAGGGTACCTGAGATCTTTTCATTTGCCCACCTTTCATGGCCCTTGTCTTTTATTTTTCCGATAACCCCATTTTCTATTTGTCTTCTTCCGTAGCGCAATTGTATGTTGACAGGGGGCATATGGCCGCCTTTAAACAACAACCTCTATCACAATCAATCAATATTGACTGAACAGCATGATTATTGTTTGTCCACTGTGATGAAATTCTAGTGTAACTTATTCTCTGTCTCCAAGCCAGCCTAAATCTGCTGCAGGATAAATTAAATTATAAATTATTTGATTTGATTGGATTGGATTGGATTGGATTGAATTGGATTGGTTTGGTTTGATTTGGAGTGGATTCCTTTGCTTTGCTTTGCTTTGATTTCATTTGATTTGATTTCGTTTCATTTATGAATTGATTTGATATGATATGAATTGAATCCAACCAAATAACATGAAATCAAATGAATGCACATTAACTTACCATTAAATCTATGTCTTCAAGTATGTGGGTGATGGTCTGAAATATCTGATGATGATCGCTTGGTGATCGAAACTGATCATACAAGTGTATTTATTAGCCTACTTTCGATTTTTGCAAAAAATGAAAGTAGACTTATGAGATCACTACAGGGCCAAAAATTGTGTGTCTGTCTGTCTGTGTGTGTGTGTGTGTGTGTGTGTGTATGTGTGTGAGTCTGTGTGTGTGTGAGTGTGTCTACTCTGAATGTCTGTCCCCCCCTATCAATTCGAACACGGTGAAACCGAATTGAACGAAATTTGGTACAGAGGTAGAACAAGCAAAGGGCACCTCAGTGTCATGTTTTATATCGCTGCCATCTTTACCAAATCTGAATGGCGGCCACTCAAACGTTCAAAACGTAAAATCAAATAGCGACTAACCAAATTATCCGATCTCTACCAAATTTGGTAATAACATACCTTCATATAGGACGCATCTTGTGACCAAACTACAAGGTCATCCGCCGTACCATTTCAGGATGGCGGCCGTGCGAATTATGCAAACTTTATAATCCATATCATGGGACCCACCAGTTCCGATTATCAAGCCGAGAATCGATTTAACTGTTCTAAAGGAAGAGGCACGTTCGAAATTAAAAGTTTATTTTGTAATACTATAGTGCAGAAGTGACTTTAAAAAGCTGAGCCGTCTCGGTAAGAAGACAAGATGGCAGCGGATATCTTGTGCCTGACTTATATTTCACTAATTTGAGTATTGCATGCAATATAGCGTACTTATACAAAATAAATAAACTTAGTATGAAATGCTTTATACATAAATAATATACTCCACTGATGAAATCGTTAGGTCTAAATCATTATTTGCTAACAAGTTATATGTAAGTCATTTTATATAGATCAATGTTCGTTGGCACAAATGGCTCCGTGTTAAAGCGTTCGTCTGTCATTCATATGCCTATAGTTCAAACCCCATCAGAGTTTGTTTTTTTGCTTGAAATTTTACATATTTGTTGCTTTGTAATGACTCAGACATTTTAAAATTAAGCCTTATATTGTGCATATTACGGTGCAAAACGTATATTTAATTAAAACATAATTCGCCAGCAGATTTGCTCGAGACATCTAGCAGCCAAAAAGGTAACTGTACGCCGGCCTACTTATTAACTTCCAGATTTTATTGAAAAGTTTCTTCTTATGGCCGCTAGAATGCACTCGCCCTGTTAGGATTATATTGTTCGATATTTCTCCACTAGATTTCACGACTGGTCTACATGGGACTCCATTGATAGTATACCATTGGCATTTTATGCGCATCGAATTTGAAGAATGACAGGATGCTACTATGATACATTTTTACTTCTTATTTTAAAGGGTTTGTTACAGCCTATTGTGCGTTATTTGAAAATGTTATTTGAAGTAAAGAACAAAACGATTTCACATAGTAGGCCTAACTGAATTCTAGCCGCTGGTACTAGTTCAGGTTATTAATACTTTTATTTCAGGCAAATAGCAATCGAAAATATCCACATAGTTTGTATACACACGTCTCTGTAGGGACACGGAAAGATTTGTTAATTCAATTAGGGTTGTGAAAGCCATGCACAACCAGACGTGTAAAGACATGCCTCAACTCAAAGTTGGATGTTTCCCACGGCAGGTCGTATATGTAATAATAATAATAATAATAATAATAATAATAATAATAATAATAATAATAATAATAATAATAATAATAATAATAATGTTATTGGTTTTACATCCCTTTTAACTACTGCTGCTTTTAGAGACACCGGGGTGCCGGAATTTTGGCCCGAAGGGGATCTTTAACGTGCCAGTAAATCTACTGACACGGCTCCCTCGCATTTGTGCACCCTCAAATGCCAGCTGACTGCGCCAGGATACGAACCTGCAACCTAGGGCCCAGCAAGCGAGAACGTTACCGCAGAGCCACGCAGCCAGTCCGGTCGATTATGTCTCCAGATCCATAACATTCTTGATATACTTCTTATCTATCTTTTTTCAATGATGGTAGTAGTTTTTTTTCTAGGTTGTGGCGTTTGGTAGAGGTTAATAGTTTCTAAGGTCTTCAACCAAGAAATGATTCTATTATACTCTTTGATAATAACAACGAGTTATAACTATACTCATACATTTAGGAGAAAGTAGGCTATATGTTCTTTACTGAACATCTTGTATTAGTCCCATGTAATTCTTTTTCAGGATTATGGGAACACCCGGTACAATTGGTTGCAATCATGTTGACCGACTGAAAACATTAAAACATTAAATTTCGATTAGTAAGACAACACTGAAAAACGCCTTTCAGCACGATAATATTCCTATAGCCTATACTAAAACATTGCATTCTATGCTGTTATTGTAGCCTATTATACTGTTGAAATACGGAGGTTTACAAATAGTTGATTTTCCACTTGATCGGCGGAATTATGTTCTAATTAATAGCAAAGTGAATACTCACTGTGTAGCAATATTTGACTCATGTCTTTTTATAATAGGCTAGCTTTTAGACGCCACTCTGGTGAAGCCGGGCACAAAAACTAGTCTGAAATATAATTCTACACTCCCGGATTTTTGGTTTTAACGCTAATCGCGATTTTTTTCAGCAAACATATCTATGTTATCACAATGATATACTTAGGCCTACCCCAAATATGTACTATGCAATATCGAAGTCACAAAATATCGCGAAAATAAATTATTTTGCGAAATGTGTTACTTTCACCCTAAAATACAAGATACCAACGAAATGCTGGTAATACGATTTTTGTTTTGTTTTAAATATTTACTTTAAAATTAATTGAAATATTTCCACTATCTGTCGTTTGATAGAAAATAAGAAATCTTAAATATAAGAGTTTTATAAGATAAAACAGCGAATGAGGCTTTTCTGCCTACTCAGGCGAACAATTCTGCGTCCAGAAATCATGGAAACACTGCTTTGCGTAAACTTTGGGGACAACATAAGTTTTACGAGTTAGCGAGAAAAGCACTATGGTAGTCATGGAGAGTATTTGTTGAAGTAAATGTTTGTATATTGTTCATAATTTAACCAAACCCGTGCACAGTACACACTCAACATTCATAAAGCAAAAAAAAAAAAATCACCGCGAAATATTTCATTTCAACGCTTTGAACATTTTATTTTACCGCTTTAGAACCTTTCATATTACCATAAATCAAGGTCCCTACGTCATAGTTAGTATATCTTAGGATATAAATGCCGGACTTTGTAACAAGCCACTAAGCTCGATGGACCATCTTGTCCAAATGACTGGCTATTTATTGTGCTGTTGAACAGCCCACTGCTGACTACTGGTTCTGCTGCGAGCCAGAGTATAGTGTAAGATTAGCAGGATCTAAGTACAGCCACGCTGTGATTTATCGGCCGTGTACAGACAAACCCACGCATACAAGTATTGAAATGTTGTAAAGCAAGGGATCCGCCCATCGCTACTTTACCGACAAAACACCTGTTCAGAGAGCGAACCTCCCAGTACTCACGCCAGGATGTGTTGGTGTAAACTTATTTTAAGGGATATGACCTAGAACTAGATGCTATCGTTCTTTAAAATAATATATCAGTCAATCAACTCACTAAGGAGCAGCAGTAGTCTAAGTCATAGGACGAATTATCTGCAGGCTTGGCTGATGAATGGGTTCGAACCCGATCATCGGTCGTCCTTGAAATGATTTTTCATTTCAACAGCTGACAATTAATGTCGGGATGGTACCTCCTTACAGGCCACAACATTTTTCTTTCAACTCCTTGCCCATGTTCATTCATTTTCATTCTTATCTCTCATTAACAAAGCTTGCACCCGGCACCGCGGCCATACGATATTATTATTATTACTATTATTATTTTGATTATTATTATTATTATTATTAACTCCTGTCATGAGGTGGGCATTAGGAAGGACTTCCGGCCGTAGAACCCACCCATACCCTCACCCCCCACTCGTAGATACGGGAATAATAAGGGTTAGACATTCAATTCAAATCAATTCAATCCTATTTTACTTAATTTAATGTTTGTTAATGTCATTCATTTGATTTCATTTTATTTGATTGGATTCAATTCATATCATAATATATCACATCATATCAAATCAAATCATATCAAATGAAATCAAATGAAATCAAATCAAAGCAAAGCAAACCAATCCAATCCAATCCAATCGAATCCAAATCATACCAAACCAATCCAATCCAATCCAAACCACATCAAATTGAATCGAATCGAATGAAATGAAATGAAATCCAATCCAATCAAATCAAATGAAATCCAATCCAATCAAATCAAATCAAATCAAATCAAATCAAATCAAATCAAATCAAATCAAATCAAATCAAATCAAATCAAATCAAATCAAATCAAATCAAATCAAATCCAATCCAATCCAATCCAATCCAATCCAATCCAATCAAATCAAATCAAATCAAATCAAATCAAATCAAATCCAATCCAATCCAATCCAATCCAATCCAATCCAATCCAATCAAATCAAATCAAATCAAATCAAATCATTTAATTTAATTTAATTTAATTTAATTTAATTTAATTTAATTTAATTTAGGCTGGCTTGGAGACAGAGAATAAGTTACACTAGAATTTCATCACAATGGACAAACAATAATCATGCTGTTCAGTCAATATTGATTGATTGTGATAGAGGTTGTTGTTTAAAGGCGGCCATATGCCCCCTGTCAACATACAATTGCGCTACGGAAGAAGACAAATAGAAAATGGGGTTATCGGAAAAATAAAAGACTAGGCCCATGAAAGGTGGGCAAATGAAAAGATCTCAGATACCCTAATAGCGTCACGTCGGGGTCGGAAGAGAACAAGAGTTGTCCAAGGGACGTCGACAGGACACATGAAGAAGTAAGTGGACTCAGCTGGAGACCCAATGGTTACCAAGCGACGTCCAACAAGTTGTAAGACTTAGGGTACAATATTGATTGAAACATCCACTGTAAGGAAAGTGATATTGTTATCACTTTAGGGCAGGAGTGTCTGAATCAGCCTCCTGTGGCTTGCCTCTTCCACGCCGTGCCCCAAGCGGTACGCTGACATCTAGAGCAGTGGTTAACAATTCCAGACTCGTGTTACTTCCCGTGAGTCACTCCTTTATGGAATTTTAGAATAGCTTTTGAGCAATAAAATCGATCCCGCTGATTACTTGGGTAGGATTTTCAGTTGAAATATTCTGTGGTAACAGGAAGGGCATCCAGCCTTAAGTTTTATGAAAATTAGCCTATTATTAAAATGCGGCTCGCAACCATATCCGAAGTTCCCATTTTGGCCCTCAAGCCCTTAAAAGTTGGGGACCACGTCTGATCTAGAGTATGAGTCATAATAACGTAAGCTAATAGTTTAAGTCTCACCGTGTGATTGATGCCATTAGGTTACTCCTCCATGTTACACATTACTTACAATGCTTTTAATTTGTTCCGTAATTTCTTAAGTTTAATTCTTGCAAACAGATAGTCTACGCAAACGAACACTAAGCTAAGACCATTTTCTTTCATATTTCATCCGAAACAAGTACAGTAGAACCCCGGTAATCCGAGTCCCGGCAGTCCGAACCTCCGTTTAATCCAAGGTGGATGACAGTGAGACGCATAGCTTACCCAAGGTCTTTGGTGGAGTTGCGCACATGCGTTCTGCCCGCTATCGCCCTTCCGCCAACTAGCCAGTGTCTGCTCAGACTGTACCTACTTTAAAGTAAATATGTACATATTTGCATTTCTTTTGTAGAATATTATTTTTATTTCTGAAACAAAGCTTAATTGCAACACATTATAGGATAACTGATGAAATGATGCCGTTTACTGTAAGATTATTTCAACACAAGGTTCTTGTGCATCTAATTTTAAATTAAAGGCCTTAAAATTTCGTAACTTTATGTAATCCAAGATTTCCCAAATTCGTGCTCCTCTTGGTCCCAATTACCTCGGACTACCGAGGTTCTACTGTATAGTCAAAATTTGTTGTCGACATAATCAATGTAGGCTACAATCACGTGATGTAAACGATTTTATGAACAAGTTTTTGAAACGTTTCCCTCCAAGGGGCTTAGTACTTTAACTTTGTAACTCTTTCTTTAATGGTAGCAAACACCGTGTTGATAGACGGTCTTTCTTGCTATCCACGTTACATTTAACGTTTCCTTTACGTTTGTTCTTTGACATGAACACTGTAATCTTACTACAGTCCGCGTGCTTGTTGAATTCTGTCAGTGAACGACTGGGAACTGAATGTTAATAGTATATTTGTGAGCAGACACAGGAAGAAAGCGTGAAATATAAAGCTGCTGTGAATGGATTCCACCCTTAAATTGATATTCCACTCTGTGAAACTTGGAATTAACTTTTTATACGGCCCCGTTCCATTCCTCACGCGAGGCTCTGAATAACAAACACGGTGTTTTTGATTTTTCAGGGAAGTAAAGAGGACGGTAGTCACGCACAGTCGACATTAGCACCCCACAGTGCCTCAAGACTCGTGTTACTTCCCGTGTGATAACAACAGTGCATTTATGTGTGATGCTATCACAAATTGATTGATAACATTCAGTGCAAGTAATATTTAAACAAATGTATTATTTTCTTCACGTAGAATCTCATATTTCCCCTCTAACTTCGTGTTGATCGACCAATCCATTGTTATTCTTCTTCTTTGCTACGCCCATGCAAAGAGAGCGTTTGAACTTGTTAGTTGGCCTGCTGGTTTTCGCTTTCTTATATTACCAACATCTCTTCATAAAATCACTGTGTTACATCTTGCGTTCTGTGGACCTCTTCCTACCAGTTTTCTTTTTGTTCTTCTTCCTCTTCCTATTATTATTATTATTATTATTATTATTATTATTATTATTATTATTATTATTATTATTATTATTATTATTATTTACAGTATATTAATATTAACTTGGACTCGAGGACATATTGGAACCGTTGGAAATGAAAGAGCATACCAGCTTGCAAAAACTGCTGCCATGCCTAACTTGCCGGTGACGTGCGGTAAATCTCCAGTATGTTATGTGAGAAGACAGATAAAACAATACATCTCCGATCCGTGGAACCACCTAAGGACTTTCTCTTCAATGGGCGCAGTTACCAGGAATTTATTCTTCCCCAAAGGTTTCGACCGACTCCAATGCAAAATGCTGACACCAAGCTTTGAGCTTTCACAAATCCTTTCCAGCCATGGAAAATTTCAATTTTACTTCAAAAGTTTCAAAATTAAAGTAGATACGATTACTCTTGTATCTGAGGATCATCTCAAAGCATGTCACCTCCTATTAGACTGACCTGCCTTCGTAAGAGAAAGATCGTAATCACCATTTGAATTACTGCAATAATGAACTAACAAAACCAATTTATCACATTTTTCAAAAAAACTTGTTACAATCAATTTTTAGCCTATTTTCAATTTTGAAAAAATAGACTTATGAGATCACCTTTTGTCCGTGTGTGTGTGAGAGAGAGGTGTGTGTGTGTGCGTGTCCCTAATAAATTCTAAACGGCTGGAGCGATTTCAATGAAACTCGATAAGTTTATAGCACTATTTCGGACGACCTCGACCGTGTCCTTCAAATTTTGTTACGTCTCACCAATCCAACATGGCAGCTGTGCGAAATATGTCGCCAGCATTCAATATCTCCAAAACTATTCCTGAGATCACCCTGGAATTTTTTACGAAAAGGGAACTACTAGAAGTTCACCTATGTGACTTTTGAAAAACTGGTAACTACAAAACCAACATGGCGGCCACGCGAATTTGCGACTTTTAAATAGACGTTTCTCGCGATTTAACCAACCAAACGCAATAAAACTTGGTACAGACACATTGTAATCCACCGACATCTAACTTCGTTCAATTGTTTACATAACCACAAGATGGCGGATGTGCGAAATATTTCACCGGCATTCTATATCTCTGAAACTATTAGCGGTATCACACTGAAATTTTGTACGGAGATGAAGGGCACTACTGTAACGATTCGATCCCATAGCTGTTATATTTATAGGGTTATTCATTTATCATGTTATTATTATTATTATTATTATTAATTAGTACATCCATGAGATGATTTTTATATCAGATAATTGTAAGCGGTTTTTATTATTATAGTCAGACAGATTTTTATTAACAATTACTTGTAAAGAGACGAAGTAATATAGGCTATATTGCAACAAGATTGGCAATAAGGACCAACCCTATGTGTCACAAACAGAACGACGCAGTAGTAATTTCACAACGGCAGGTAGCCATTGTCCCGGGATCTTAAAAACCCCAGAATGACGCAGTAGTTATTTCACCACGGCAAACAGAGTCACTGTCATGGGATGCTAAGAATCACGTGCGCACCATCGAGTTCCTTCTGGAAGGAATGGAACATTATATTTCACGCATGGTGCAACTAACACGCCATTTCTACTGTAGGTACGCTGCTAAATATTACAAGTTGTGATGCAATTAGCCCTCGTGAGAGAATGAACACTGAAGAAAGGGAAGCTTACCAGTGGAGAGGGAAGTTTACGACTCACGTGACAAGGAAGTTATTAGTATCAGCACCCTCGACAAGACATTCATTGATCAACAGCTCTCAATGAAAGAAGGAAGTGGTAACCATGCTTTCTGGGTCCTAATGGACTGAGCATACAGAGTCGACACTGAACGATGTCCTGCCGATATCTATATTAGTACATAATGGGTTATATCCCTGATCAAGAGTCTTTATACAGATGGCAACTTACTTAATGAGTATATTTCATAGTAATTGAGATATCACATCATTTTTTAAACATATGCGACGTAACATCGAGATCATCGGTCATTACTTAAATATGACGAATCTTCGACTGGGTGAGCAAACAATTAAATAAAACTATCGTCTCTATTATAATTTAACTTCAATTAATTTTCAATTCATTTTAAATGTTCATTTTCTTTTAAATAATTAAACCGCAGTTGGTAAATTAAATTCTTTTTTGTAACTATTAATATTTTGTTTTTGCATTTAATAAATTCATTTTCTTTAACGTAATGCCTATTTCTTTCATAGTGGTTAGTAAATACTATAGGCAAATTCAACTACTCCTTATAAATAAATACTGAATGGTTAGTCAACTAAGTTACACTACGACCAGGGATAATTAGGTCTCACTCTACTGCTGATAGCCGAGGTTAATTCATAAATTTCGATTCACTGTCTTAAATAGGGATCTGGCGCTCAACAACTTATTATATTATACTATCACAGGTAAGGTCACACCACAGTGTATATTTATTCTTATCATGTTTGTTTAAATTAGAACCATTACAGTTGTCACCATCAGCGAAAGGCTTATTTAAAAATGTTACACTACTGGTAGTTCATCTATAAGACTTTCAAAAACCGGTTAACTACAAAACGAACACTGCGGCCAAGGGAATTTAAAAGTTTTAAATAGACTTTTCTCGCGATTTAATGTTCCAAGCGCAATGAAATCTGGTACAGGAAATGTTTATTCACATTGTAATGCACTGGTATATAATTTAGTTTACATAACCTCAAGATGGCGGCTGTGCGAATTTTAAAATTAAGTTTTATTTCGTATGTCGTAATCATGCGATCGAAGTGAAAGTTTGAATAATGAACCTACGCAATAACTTTCCTTTAATGGTACATGACTCTATGGCCTATACATTTAACAATCCAACATGGCGACCATCCGAAATATTTAGGCGGCTCTGAATATCTACGAATCTATTATAGCAACCGAACTGATTTTTTTATGTTCATAGGGCCTATGAACTTAAGTTCACCTATACGACTTTAAATAACCTGGTGATCACAAATCCAACATGGCAGCGACGCGAAGTATAAATATTTACATGGTCGTTTCTCGCAATTTAACCATCCGAGTGCTGTGAAACTTGGTACAGTAAATCCTTATACGAATGTTAATCCACTGGCATCTAATTTATTTCAATTGTTTCCATAACCACACGATGGCAGCTGTGCGAAATTTTAAAATCTCCTTGTTACTTTTTGTGTCCTAATCATGCGATTGAAGTTTGATTGCTACACGTAGCCTACACAATAATCTTCAAGTACATAACTCTAGGACCTACATATATAAAATCCAAATGGCGACCATCCGAAATATTTAGTCGGGCCTCAATATCTACGAATCTATTACAGCAATCAAACTGAAATTGTGTATGTTGCTAGTGGCAGTTAACATACAGTAAGTAGGATATATGAAAATAGGCTGTATAGTTCTTCACGGAACTACTTGTTATTTTAGGCATTAGGAGATAAATTGCCACTGCCCACCTAATCTAATTGGGTACCGTACACTCGTGTTGACCGACTGAAAAACGACCATATATGTTACTTAGCAACCCTGAAATATTGATTCTAACATTAGATCTATTGTGTATATTAAGGCTTTCACGGCCCTTTTTCATGGAGGCAAGGTTTCTCCGAAACGTAATCTAAATATACACGGCATTAGCCCAAAAAACATGAATTATTTATATTAGATCTATTTATTGAACTGCACATCTCCTCTTGTAAAGCACATGTTAAATTAAAGAAATAACCTTTACACAATGCTCACATACAGTAAATTCAGCAACAATAACATACACCGTCGGCACATTCTTGCTGGCTGCATGAGAGCATTATTGTCTCGCGTTAGAAAATTATGAGCCAAGCATCTTGATCTGTAGGTAGATCGTGGTTATACGTTGTCATGAAGACGTGTGTAGCCACAAATGGGGACCCGGGTCGAAAGGTGAAAACAGTACATCACCACAGACACAAATCACAACCTGGCAATTTTCCAATGGGAGGGGTTCTAACCCCCCCTCCCCCTAACACCCCCCTGGCTACGCCACTGTTTGGACACAACTATAACAACTCCGATATAACATCCTTATTTTGTCAACCAGGTAGTAGGGCACTTTTAAGTCTTCAAGACATTTCCAGATCTTAATACAGGGAACACTATCGTAGGCCTTTTCAAAGTCCAAAAACACCATCACATGATCCTTTCAACGTTCCCAATATTTCTCAGCCAAAATCCTTACAGCAAAAATGAGATCAACAGTGCTTCGACCTTTCCTGAAACCATGCTGTTCTTCTTCTAATAAGGGTTCAACTATCTTCCTCAATCTGTTTTCTAAGATCTTTTCCAAACACGTCTGAGTATGCGATAGCAGAGTAATGCCCCTGTAGTTTCCACACATCTTGCGGTTTCCCTTTTTGAACAGTGGGATGATGATTCCTCTCGTCCAGTCATCTGGAATACTATTCTCCTCCCAGATGACTGACAGTACCGGTACTCTGAAAATCCATTGTAGGCCAGGTGTTCCAGCGGCCTTGATCATATCTTAGGTTAATTCGTCAAACCCTGGAGACTTTCCTTATCGCATGTTCTTCAGTGCCATCTCTACTTCCATCCATATTAAAGGTTGTTGGTCCTCATGCAAATTTTCAACTGTGCCATCACTAACATTACAGTTGTCTACATCACCATTCAGCAGCATGCTGAAATGCTTCCTCATTTCCTTTCTAACTTCGAGGTTTGTTCTTAACAACTTACCATCATCAGTTTCCAGAGCCTCAATATTAGTAGGCTCTCACCTTTTATTCTTGATCACCCTATACAGTAGTTTTTTATTGCCTTGGCCATCCTCCTTTAACCTGGTGGTAAAGTCAACCCAGCATTTATCTTTCTCTTCCTGGATCAGTCTTTTAACAGCCAGCTTCTTATTCCGATATTTTTGAGAGAGATGTTCAATTGCAGTGTCATTACGTACGTGTCCCGTTTGTTGTTTTTCCAAGTCTAATTTCTTCTTTATGATATCTCTTTCTTTTATTGCTGTCTTGACCCTATAATTCCACCATGGTGTTTCCTTTTCTCTCTGTGTAGCACTTGTTAACATTCACACATCACATTTACTCTAAATTATCTTTGTAAATTGCCTTATACAATACTAGCAGTAGTGCCCGGCTTCGCCCGGTGGATTTATTTGTTTTATGGATGATAAAGAATACTACTACAGAACTGGCACATGATAATAAAACTAACAGAAAGAAATATATTATAAAATTAAAACTTTTTGTGGTGGTGCTAGTGCGGTTGA
Organism: Meconema thalassinum; assembly: GCA_946902985.2. NCBI lineage: Eukaryota > Metazoa > Arthropoda > Insecta > Orthoptera > Tettigoniidae > Meconema > Meconema thalassinum. Next base: position 1,377,382,785 of record OX336388.2, on the reverse strand, counting down.
TAAGTAGTACAGTATAATGGACGTAATATTCAGGTTACTTTCTTTTAATGATATTGATAGTAATGAATAGGGAAACGGCTATTTACTAACTACAGTACTGCCACATGTAATATACAAACTAATTGAAAAATATGATTTGAAAGAGGAGTACGTGAAATAAAAAGGGCCTCTATCTCATTGGCTGTTCGAAAAGTAGAGCCCAGTAGTGTCGTCTTTTGTCACATAGCGCCGTAGGAAAATATGCAGAGCACTTTGGAAAACTTCGGTTGTCTCGAGCTCCTGAGGTAGCAATAGTAGGCTACCATTTATCACCACATTGCGTTCAAAGATAAGGATCGGAATAAATGAAAGTAAATTTGAAAACACCCAACGCATATTGCAGCTGATAACCGCAATGTACTGCACCAACACCATCGGACTTATACAGAGGCATAATATTTTCATGATGATAACTGTTTTAAGGGGCCTAAGAAAGCTTTTTGCACTAATTTCTCCCCGTGATTGCAATTTATAAGCAGCGCAAGATGTCACTATTATCGCTATTCTGCACCAGAACACTGGCAGGGGTGACGTGATGCAGCCCACATTGCCAGCCAACAAAAAACTTATTAATACATTCTTACAGTTACACTACTTCGGTCATGAATGGTTCTAGGGCCTTAAAACATGGTTTTCATGTCCTTTGTCTGTTATTCTAAATGCAGGGAATGGAGAGAGTTGTCCAAAATATCAAGTGGACAGTGTTACCAGCAGGGTTTCAAAGGGTAAGTACAGTGTGTAAAATTCGGTACAATTAGGTGAAACGGTGTCTATTTGTGTTAAAGAGCCCAAATGCAGGGAATGGAGTGGTCTGACTGAAATATTATGTAGACAGTGTTACTCGTCGGGTTTCCAAAGGGTAAGTACCGGTATGTAAAATTTTGTTCAGATCGGTGAAACGGTGTAGATTTGTGCCAAAGGTCCTAAATGCAGGGAATGGGGTGGTCTGTCCGAAATTTAAAGTGGTCAGTGTTACTCGTCGGGTAATAAAGGGCAAGTATACAAATTTTGGTTCAGGTCGGTGAAACTGTGTAGATTTGTGCCAAAGGGACTAAATGGAGGGAATCGAGTGGTATGTCCGAAATTTAAAGTGGACAGTGTTACCCGCAGGGTTCCAAGGGTTAAGTATACACACTTTTGTTCAGATCGGTGAAACAGTGTAGATATGTGCCAAAGGGCCTAAATGCAGGGAATTGAGTGGTCTGTCCGAAATGTAAAGAGGACAGTGATACTCTTTGGGTTCTAAAGGGCAAGTGTACACATTTTGGTTCAGATCAGTGAAACAGTGTAGATTTTTGACAAAGGGCCTAAATGCAAGGAATGGAGTGGTCTGTCCAAAATTTAAAGTGGACAGTGTTACCCGCAGGGTTCCAACGAGTAAGTTTACAAATTTTGGTTCAAATCGGTGAAACGGTGTAGATTTTTGCCAAAGGGCCTAAATGCAGGGAATGAAGTAGTCTGTCCGAAATTTAAAGTAGACAGTGTTACTCGTCGGGTAATAAAGGGCAAGTATACAAATTTTGGTTCGGATCGGTGAAACTGTGCAGATTTGTGCCATAGGCCTAAATCCGAAATTATCAAACTCATGTATTTTTTCAGGCTTAGGTAATAACCCATCACAATTGAGTACAATCGTGTTGACCGACTGAAAAACATCAAACTTTGAATCTTGAAGTGCTAACTGACTGTGCCGGGTTTCGATCCTGCAACCTTGGTTACAGTGGTCAAGAATCTTACAGCTTTTTCTTTACTTGTTTCTGTCGATTTGTTTCCAGTGTTTGGTTGCTTTGTACATGAGGAAGTCAAAAACACTCAGTCCCCGAGCCAGAGGAAATAACCGTAGGCCCGACCGGGAATCAAACCCGGGACCCTTCGGGCCAAAGCCTAGAACGTTAACCAATTATCCACGGAGTCGGACTCCACTGAGCAACGTAGCCAGTCTTACAAACAAATGTAAATGTTCGGGTGGCTTACTAATGCCGTGATCTTCTTACTTGCAGTATTACTAGTCAGGAAGTTCGAGGACTGGCCGTGATGGCAGAGAAGCAGGGACTATTCATGTCATCAAACATGACAAATGTTTGGCTCACGCCACACGGGGACAAGTGGAGTATTGTATCTCACATTGAGGGGCGTTAAATGAGCTGTGTCTGGTTGACAACTTCGATAATTTGCAACTGGCTTCACAAGCTGTCCTGAATAAAGTTGCTGTATATCACGCGTATCTTATGAAGTAGTAACACAATATCTCTATTGATACATTGATTTTCCGTCTGTTGATCTTGATCAATCATCTAGAGTATGTTTTCCGATAATATGCTTAGAACCAGTGGCTTACCACGTGGGGAGGTTAGGGTTTAAACCCCCTCCCAGAGACATTTGTTTACTTGAACCCATATAGCCTACCGTCCCATCTATCACCTGTTTCACATTACCACCTTATTTACTCCTGTATATAATTTAAATGAGGTCGCGTTCGTCACTTAGTAAATGTCCTGCACTCTATTCGCAGTGTGACTCCTCCTTGAGCGTTGGAGTAGCCATGGATTCAGTTTTGCTGTTGACGTGTGCGGTCGGTAACTTTTTTCACATCACTTTAATTGTGTGTGTCCGTTTCGTTAAAGTTAATTCAGTACACGAGGAGTTTCTGCAATTTATTCCTACCAATGATGCAGATAAAGCCTTTAAGAAAGGCAGATTTTGAGAGTCAATAGTAATGGCAGTAGGAACACGGAGAGCAAAACATTATTTTTCTCTCACATAATATCAAGCAGTCAAGTATGGACACGATGATACCGCTGCGTCATTTCAGTATTAATACTTAGTTCCTGTTTTCCATATTTTAAAAAAATCTTTGTTTTTTATTTCTTTATTGTGCAGAAAAAATAATGAGTCCTAAAATAGTTTTCGTCCAAACAGTATGTTTATTTAATTTTTGTTTTTATGAATATTGTTACGTGCCACCCCCCTAGCGGCAATTTTGTTAACTGGATTACGGTGGGTTGAAGCACAACTCAAATTGTTCCTTTAAAGAAATAATTAACTTTATTGCGGCCAGAAAGATACACCACTCAACAGCAAATACAAGCAATTAGAACCTTACTCCAGTTTCCTCAAGTCTCTTCCTTGAGCGCTCTTGCCCCTTTCACTTGTCAACAAACCACAGAAGTTAATCCGTCCTAATGAGTCCGGTGGCCTTGACAAAAACTACCTGAACCTCTTCCTTATGTACACAAACTACAGTTACTTACGATAACCTGCTACACGCTGCTTCGCTGTCCACAAGCTGGGAAACAATGTCACTGGATTTCGTAACTCGCACGGCACTTCGCCACCATACCTCTGTCGCTCAGTGAAATCACACTCGCTCAAAACACAGGCAGTCCCCTGTATGCTTCTCACTTCCTCGCTGTCAAGAGAATCGGCTTCACCACACTTCTGTCGCTCAGGATAAACGCTCGCACTAGCTCGAAAAACACTCGCTCACTGCTTGACAGGTCGCTCTTATATAGCAAGCCGGTGACTCAATAAATGCTTCTAGACCCATCCAGGGTTCACGGCTCATCGAGGTTTCCATCGCTGGCTGGGTCACGAATATTCTGGACCATCCCTTTGTCCTAGTAGTCCTGTTGCATAAGGCGCACGCAATACACTGAGGCAGAGCACAGCCCAGCCCTGGGGCAGTTGTGACCCATGCGGCGAGCGATGAAACAAACTCACAGCCGTAACACCACCCCTTTCTAAAAAGCTGATCGTCCCGATCAATCATTGGTCCGTCTGTGTCCCTCCGTAGGTGCCAGGCGATCTCGATGCACGATCTTCATCTTCGCCCTCGGGCTCCGCTGGATCCTGTAGACGACATCGTTGATCCGTTTCACGACTCGGTACGGGCCCTCCCAGGACTTCTGCAGTTTGGGTGACAGGCCTTTCTTCCGTAATGGGTTGAAGAGCCAGACCAGGTCGTCCTCGTGTAATCCGCCGGCATCCGCCTGTTGGACGTATCGGGTCTTCATTCGGTCGGTCTCGATCCGCAGTTTCCTCCTCGCGAACGCGTGCACGTCCTCCAGTTGGTCGACCAGTTCTTGACAATAATGGCTTACCGGGACCGGATCATTCCCAGGTCGGCCGGAGGCAAGATCGACAGGTAGACGGAGCTCCCTCCCAAACATGGCCCGGGCTGGTGTGCACCCGGTGGCTTCATGCACGGTGGCGCGGTAGGCCAGGAGAAATAGTGGAAGATGTTTGTCCCAATCCCTCTGGTGCTCGCTGACGACTATTCGGAGATGGTTCTCGATGATGCGATTGAATCGCTCTACCATCCCGTCGGACTGAGGGTGTAGCGGCGTTGTCCTTGTCTTCCGGATTCCCAGCAGCTGGCAAAGGTTCTGGAACACCTGCGACTCGAAGTTCCTCCCTTAGTCGGAGTGCAGCTCCAGGGGTACTCCGTACCGGCTGACGAATTCCTTCACCAGAGTCTCTGCGATCGTCGCGGCTTCTTGGTTAGGGAGCGCATACGCCTCCGGCCATTTGGTAAAGTAGTCGCTGACGACCAATATGTAGCGGTTCCCTGCCTCGCTTAACGGGAATGGCCCAGCAAAATCGATGGCCACTCTCTCCATGGGGCCGCCCACGTTGTAGGTCTTCAGTGGACCCCGTCGTCTTCGTCCTGGGCACTTGCTGGCTGCGCAATAGTGGCACCTCGCGCATGGTTCTCCACGTCATTTCGGCATCGGATCCAGTAGAACCCCTTAGCTTCTCCAGGGTCTTCTTTATCCCTAGGTGTCCACCAGATGATCCTCCATGGACTTCCTTCAGGACTTCCTCCGTCATAGCCTTTGGAACGACGACTTGTTCCCGGGATGTCTTCCCGTCGGTGCTCTCCCAGGCGCGGCAGATGAGGCCATCCCTTACTTTCAGCGAGTCCCACTGCGCCCAGTAGGACTTAAACTTTAGGCTGCAGTCACTCACAATGTTCCACCCGGGTCTGGGGACACAGGCCCCCTTGCTTTCGGCTATCAGTCCCAGGTCGTCATCTTCTGCTTGTGCCCGCGTGAAAGATTCGCGGCTCCAGTTCCCTTGAAGTTCCACAGTAGTCCGTCGGCACTGTATCCCGGTGTTCTCCTCCCTCCTAGTACAGAAGGTCCAGTCTTCAGGGCACGGTCTTCGTGACAGGGCGTCGGCATTAGAATGCAGTTGGCCTTTCCTGTGCTGGATCTCGAAGTTGTACTGTTGAAGCCTCTCTAACCACCGCGCGAGTTGACCCTCGGGCTGTTTGAAGTTCAGGAGCCACCGCAGGGATGCATGGTCGGTCCTGATGAGAAATTCATGCCCGTACAGGTACTTGTGGAAGTGTTCGACGGTCTTCACGATGGCGAGCAGTTCCTTCCTGGAGACGCAGTAGTTTCTCTCTGGCTTTAACAAGGCTTTGCTGAAGTAGGCCACTACTCTCTCCTCGCCGTCCACTCTTTGCGACAGGATTCCCCCTATACCAAAGTCGCTGGCATCGGTATCGACGATGAACCTTGTTCCAGGTCTGGGGTAGGCCAGAAAAGGCGCGGTGCACAGAGCCTGCTTGAGTTGTTCGTAGGCACTGTGGCATTCTGCTGTCCACGTGAAGAGTTGGACCTTCTGAGTCAGTCGATGTAGTGGTTTGGCGATGTCAGCGAATCCTCTCACGAAGCGACGGTAATAAGTGCAGAATCCCAGGAAGCTTCGTAGTTGGGAGTTGTCCTTCGGAACTGGCCACTCCCTCACAGCTGCGGTCTTCTCTGGGTCGGTGCGCACCCCTTCCTCGGAGACGATATGCCCAAGGTACTGGACCTGCTTCTGGAAGAGCTGACACTTCTTGGGGCTCAACTTCAGCTGGGCAGCCCGTAGCTTCATCAAGATTTCCTTCAGGTTGCTGTAGTGCTCCTCGAAGCTTCTTCCAGAACGATGACGTCGTCTAGGTAGACCAGACAGTTCTTCCAGTGTAGTCCACTCAGAATGGACTCCATTAGCCTTTCGAAGGTCGCAGGGGCGTTGCACAGACCGAATGGCATGACGGTGAACTGCCAGAGCCCGCTGCCCAGAGAGAACGCCGTTTTCTCGCGGTCCTTAGGGTGGACCTCCACCTGCCAGTAGCCACTCTTCAAATCCAAGGTGGAGAACCATCTTGACCCTGATATGGTGTCCAGGGTGTCGTCGATCCGGGGTAGAGGGTAGCTGTCCTTCTTCGTGACGTCATTCACCCGCCTGTAATCCACGCAGAACCTGGTGGAACCGTCCTTCTTCTTCACTAGCACGACCGGAGAACTCCAAGGACTATGTGATGGCTCGATCACTCCTTGCTCCTTCAACACTTCTACCATCCGGTCGACTTCGGCTTGCTTGGCGAGCGGGACACGTCGGAATGGGGCCATAATATGTGCGCTGTCCCCAACGTCGATTCTGTGCTGGACCAAGCTTGCCCTGCCGAAGTCTTTGCTCCCCACGGAGAAGACATCCTGGAATTCGTGTAGCAGGTCCCGAAGTTGGCGTGATTGTTCCTCGTCTAAATGGTCCTGGGATCCTTGGTACAGCTTCTGTAGTTCTTCTGGCAGTGCGCGTCTTCTTCGGTTGTCCGTCTGCAGGTGTCCGTCCGTCGTGTCTGTGATGCGGGCAATCCAGGTAACGGGCTCGCAGACTCCTAGGTTGGTGTCCCGGTGAACCGTAATGTCGTAGTCGTTCAGGTTGGACAGGCGGACGTACGGCCGAGACGTCGTGTTGATGAGAGTCTTGGCAACTAGCAATCCTTTTGTCTGGATGTCCTCATATTTTGGCTCGATGACAGCCGCCACTCCCTCAGCTGTTCCGTCGACAATTACGGCAGCGCTGACTTCCTTCCTGGCGGGAACGATGACGTCCTCTCTCAGCTTTACTCGTCGTGCGGCGACGGCCTCGTGTGCTGGTTGCAAAGCAAGTTCCTCATCTCCGAAGTGCAGAGTGTTGGTACTCAGATCCAAGATGATGTTGTTCTGGTCCAGGAAGTCCAGTCCGATGATCACTTCATTTGATACGTCAGCCACAAGCACTGGAGGCTTTATCGCCCGTCGACCAATGACGAACTCCAGTGATGCTTCGCCATGTACCGGTGCGGTCTCTCCGGTCGCGGTTATTTGCTGGAGGTTCCTTTGTGTGGGTTGCACTCTCCACTTCGGGATCACGGTGGGACTGACGATGGTCCTCGATGCTCCCGTGTCGATTAGCATGGGCCAGCTCTCTTCGTTGATGACTCCGTCGACCATCAGGCTGCTATTGTCCCTCCGTAACTTCGTCACATGAACCTGGACTGCCGGGGCTTGACGACTGTCACAAGCCAACCTTTTCCCCCCAAGGCTGGCTTATACTCGTTTCCCTGGGTCGCATGGTTTTCAGACGACTGATTTCCCGTCAGATACCCTCGGCGGCGGCGATCACCGCAGTCCTTGGTCAGGGGGCCTTTCTTACTGCAGGTCCAGCAGGTCGGTAGTCCTCTTCCAGGCCGCCTCTCCGGTTGCCTTCCGGCTGTGTCGTTGCTGGTGGTGCCGCGACTATCGAAGAAACGGCTTAGCGCCTCCATTAATTCGTCGGCCAGGGGCTTGGTCTCGTTGGTTTTTACTGGTTCGTCGACGTCCACTTGACGCACCCGCGCGTGCATTCTGGATGCCTGTTTTGCCGTCTCGAACTCAAGTGCGTGGCTCAGCGCATCTGTCAGGGTTTTATTGCGCGCGAGTCCCAGCGCCTGATGAGTGTCCGAGTCCCGTAGCCCGTCGGTGAAAGTCTGCGTCGCTATCTGCTCCAGAAATTCGGCCGGCGCTGTCGGGTAGGCGAGCCTTACGAGACGTGCGATGTCCATATCGAACTCCTGCAGGGTTTCCGCGTTGTTTTGTACCCGGGTCCGGAGCTGCATCTGGTAGGCCTGCTGAAGATGGCTATCTCCATATCGGGACTCCATATGGGCCATTAGTCTTTTTATTTTGTACACTCTAATAATAAGTTACATAACAATTTTAAGATTCTATTTTGTTTCTTCACTGCCTACTTGATTGTTCTCGCACTATCTTCTTGAAACTCTGTTCTCGCACTGCCTTCTTGATACTCTGCTGCTACATAACTCTCCTGCCAGTAACTGAGTTACGTTAACAGAGACTGTACATTTATAGAAACTATACAACAACAAAACATGAACCTAACTTAACCTAAGAAGTTATGAAATGAATTCTGTCCCGATATCTGGTAGGAAATGTTATCACCCTACCACAACGTGTAGTCTTAATTCGTTCACTGTCCTGATTGGCATGGTACTGTTCGGAAACAGTGGACTTCGAGGGAGATAGATTAGGATTCCTCACTGTATCTCGTTCTGTCTCTTCATCCACTAGTATATACGCTGGTTTGAGTCCATCAATGGACACATTAATATCCTTGCCCTTGATACTGATGGTGAAATACTTGTCCTGCCTCTTCACTACTAGGAACGGTCCTTCAAAAGATGGCTCGAGGGATTTCTTAACTTTGTTTGTCCTCAAGAACACATGTGAACTACAAAATAGGTCTTTATGAATAAATGTAGATGTGGATGTCACAGTTCTAGGTTTAGCAGGCGTAAGTTGATTTATGTGATCCCGGAGTTGGGTTACAAAGGTATCTGAATTTGACTGTAACTGCATTGAGTGTTCGAAAAACAATCCAGGAAGTCGGCTGGTGGTTCCATACATCATTTCCGCAAGTGAGTATCTGGAGTCTTCTCGAATTGCCTTCTTGATACTCTGTTGTGCACCCTTCAATAAAGCATGGTTTCCTCAAGATTCATCTACGGGGTCGTGTTCAGTCCTGACTGCGTTAAACAGCAAAGTTCGCTTAAAAACAACATGCTCTAATGAATAGAAAGGTCCATGACAGAGGCTATACTAAAATAAAAGAATAACAAGTAGAATAATAGAAATTTAATGACTGAAAATTATGTGCATAATCATAATAATAAATAAAAAGAAATCCTCCCTAACTTTCACCCCCTAATAAATAAATATAACACTGAGCGGTAGGAACTCGCTCGTCACAACAACCAATGAGAATACAGCTTCACACAAAATGATAAATCATAACATAAACTTTGAGCTGTAAGAACTCGCTCGTCAACATATGGATACAAGTCCATTTTTCCTGGTCAAGAATTTATATAATACGTGGTGTACTGCTCGTTAATAAGAAACTGAGTACAGATGCGAGTCCGTTTACAACTGAAACAGTCATATTGCTCACGGAGTTGCATCTTTTAAATCACACTACGGCTATGGGACCCACCCTTAATTAATACACTATAATTACTACTGACACATGCAAGATCTAATACTACAAAAAGATGAAGAATCTCCCTGAGATTCTAGCTGGTGCCAGAGCACACGGAATAAAAGAGCATGCCAGAAATAGGCCAAAACGCTCGCATCAAAAATGGGAACATAGCTTCGCGCACCCTAATGCTTCACGGGGTCATTGAATGCGTAAAATAAACAAACAAGAATTAAAGCAAAAGCAACAAAATACAAGCCTAACGGCTGAAAAACTATGTTTACATTTATATAAAACGCCAGACAAACAGGAGTTTCGGAAGCCACCTTACAACTATGGACAGCACCCATTTAATCAATCAAATACTCATTATAACCGATCAGGTTCTGTGAATTTTAAACAACGTCTAAAATTGAAGTATAGGATCCTGGCCTGTTACTAATGACAAGTCACGTTATCTGATTTGAGCGCGCCCCTCTTGTATGAGTCATCGCTGCCTCAATTATCTCTCTCAGTCCCTCAAGCTAGGTGCAGTTTCCAACTGGAAACGCCAACATATCCCACTCATCCACATGGATGGCAAGAAAATACAAGTCCAGCCTGGCGAGGTCATGAACTGGGCTGACGTGGAGCAAGTCAGAATAATCACCATGATATATTCTCGCTAGCACATCATAAAAAATCACACTACGCACCAAGAGCTTGGACTGACTCTCATAATGATACCACTGGGTCGGCTCGAAACAGATCAACAATATTGCGTCCATTGACACATTAAAAAAATACACAACAAAAACTCGGGTGCAAAGTGCCATCCCGTTCAGATCTGCTGGAAAGCAACTATCAAAATAATCCTGATCCGTCATAAAATTCTGCTCACAAATAATCTTTACCCCTCCAAATTCTATTTTTAATCTCAAAATTAATTCAGTTACATTTTTGTTATAAGGCAGACTTCCGAATAATAATGCTTGACCGCGATTTACGCAAGGGAATGCGAGCATGAGCTGCGCGTCGCCCCGTATAATTGAACAAACACAAATCACAATATTTACAAATTACACAACGCTCGGCTAGTCCCATACTTAAAGTGTCAGTAAAACGAGAACTAAGAATCTACATTACCAAACAAGCAAACTAATATCTACAAAAATATGTCCCATAATACCATAGCTGATTTAATAAATAAATAAATTCATTTGTACTCAATCCTTTAAAACAGAGTCAAGGAAACATCTGCAGCCATCTCCTTTAAAATGTTTATCTCGTCATCGACATCTTCTGGCAAATGTCCTGCTGGTTCCAAGATCCGGTCTCTTTCCTAGACGTCATCTCGTGCTGAATTAAATAAAGTTTTGTCAATTACACACACGATATATTTCCTATTAAATTCACCTATCAAGTACTAAATTCCTTGACAGTCTATTTGGTGAATTATTTCGATGAACTGGTCCTACTGGTAGTGCTGGGACTACAAATAAATCACTGAAGTTACACTTATAACTTGACGAAACTGTTCCATGTTCAATAACATGAAAATATGCAGAGTATGCCTCGTGTCCTCGGACACCTTATGTCTTCAAATGCTCAAATAAAAATCAACGTCACGTCCTCAGACGCACAAAATAAGTATGTTCTCCCGAAGCTTTCTGGATCCTTATAAATGAAACTGACTAGGGTAGGTGTGGAAGGGGATTTATGAAAAAATATTCCATAATAATTATCAGACTAGCATGCGATCGGTATCATTGAGTTCGCAGCGATGTGGAGGTTACGATTATGCTGTAGCCGGCTCGAATCGATCGTGGAATTAATCCGTGGATAACTCCCGCGTTAATTTACCAGGGTGCGTTACCAAGCCGAGTTGCCGCTAAAACAGCGCGTCTTGATATTATTGGCTCAGACTCTAGTATGTCTTTGCGCGCTTTTACTTGTATTTCTGCCACAAGGAGTGGTTAACATGTAGATTGACCAATTACCTCGTAACATTCGATTTTCTTCTTGGCGCCAACACTCATAGCAACAGGCCATCTTGTGCGTGCCCAAGCCATCTCCGCGCTAAAAGTTGCACCTGTCCTATGTCTCAAGAATATTTATGCTACCTCCTAAAATACCACAGGAGCTTAAACCATTGTGTCCTCTCGGCCACTGATTTCTCAATATTTCCCAACACCGTCTGGCTCTCATATCTGCTGTCTGTAGAAATGTATCAAAAGATGATGAATAATTTATTAGAATCCTTTATACAGCCTGTGGATAAAGGGTTCAGTTGCTACAAATATTAATCGAAATATAATTTTAATAATGTATGATGATGACTATCGTTTTAAGGGGTGGAACAGCAAGGTCATCTGCCCCTTTATTAGTGTAGGCCTACACAATTACCCTTCTATAGTAAAGACCCCCCCCCCACACCCCCGAAGTACATCCTGCGTACGTGGCGTACGCTTAGAAGATGTTAATAGCATGACAATAAAATTAAGTTGTGAGAGGTGTGGCGTAGTTGGTTAGATCCTCTAACCTGTACCCGGAATTGTGGGATAGAAACTTGACTCAGTGGATTAGCATGGATTCGTAACTGCGATGGACTCCCTCCAATGAAACATTCTAGGAGCCTGATTTCTCTGAAAGCAATTAACAGTTAATGGGACGTTATACGGACAGCATTATCTTATGTTCAATTTAAATGAAATACCTTTTAAAGTCTAAAAAAATAATAATATGTAATTACAGTGCTTCATTAAGAAATTAATGGTGCAATAGCATGGTTACTGGCCATTTACTGTACTCGGGTGGTCAAAGTTCTAATCCCAGTGATAGCAGGGAGTAGCTATAGAATCACACGCTGATCAGACATCGAACCATACAATCCCGAATATGAGCCAGTTTGTCCCAAAGAATTAAACATAATTTGGATATGGTTCAGAAGTACATATTGAGAGAATAGCGTAGCTTGTAATGGCAATGCAATGTATGAAGACAGTTTAATTTATAATTAACTAGCAACCCCCCCCCCCCCGGCTTCGTCCGAGAACAGTTATGAAATCGTTACGAGATAAGCGGTTTTTTTTCGATGTCAATGAACTACGACCTACAGTATATCTGTTATACGTCTCTGCATGATGGGTTAAAATCACTGACTTGACTTAATTATATTATCATGGAGATGCATGTGCAACGAATTCTAGTCAGACGTAATTTAAGAATGGCGAGGTGCATGAAACACAAATCCCCCTTCCGTCCAATCTTAACTTGACTGTGTATTTTGCGGAACGAAAAGTTCACAGGCGAAATGAAGAACATAGCTCGTAAACTGTCGCCTCAGTAATTGAGATTGTTGGAAGAAATGAAAACTTAAAACCACTTATAGTGGGCGATGTATTGAAGATAGAGATGCTCTCGCGTACTTTTTTGTAGAACTTTTCACAGCGTAAGCTAAAAAAGTGCACCGATGCCAGGTCTTGTTTCGACTGTTTCTCTGACATCGTTACTGCTTGGCTTCCTTTGACCATAAATACGTTATATTATACAGAAACCTTCCTCGAGATATCCTTAACAGAATGGTGAAAACCACATCAAAATCTATCCAGTGTTTCTCGAGATTGCCCGTGACTTCCAAGAATCGGGGACTTCGTTTTATACTAAGTAGAGATAATAAGACTTCTTCGTTTGAATCAGCGGTATCACACTTAGATTCATTGAATGGTTACTTTGTAAATACAATTTCAACCTAAAGATAAAGATCACTTGCCATTATAACGTAATGCTTTTGTAATCTTCAACTTTTGACTGAATGTTGTTGAGTCTTCAGTTTATTGACTGGTTTGATGCAGCTTTCCATGGATCCTTATCCTGAGCTAATCGTTTCATCCCTATATAACTACCACATCCTACATCCGAGGTAATCTGTTTAACATATTCTAACCTTGGAGTACCCTACAGTTCTTGTCCTCGACCCTTCCTTCCATAACTAAGTTTGCTATTCCTGGGTGTCTTAGTAATACAGTAGGCTATTTGTCCTATCAACCTATCTCTTCTCTTCATTAGCAGTCACCAGAATCATCTCTCCTCTCCCACTCGTCTTAAAACCTCTTCATTTGTTACTCTAACAACCCATCTGATCTTCGTCATTTTCCTGTAACACCACATTTCAAATGCTTCTTTACTTCTATTTTCTGCTGCGCCAACAGTACATGTTTCAATTCCATAGAGTGCCACACTCGAGATTGCTTTTCTGTGCTTTCATTGGCTGAGCCAACCTTTTTGCTCCGATCATCACTGGTTATTTTGCTTCCTAAGTAGCAAAAGTAAATGAATATGAACTATTTTAAAGCACATACAACACATAGTGAAATTAAAAAAAAAGAATTATCTCAGGAAGGTAACATCTTCGTTCCTATAGAAAGAAATATATGCGAATTCGAACCTAGTAAAGCTTTGGATTCATTAGATATTAAGCATAATTTAAAATTGGTCTTTTTTGCTTCATTTATCGAATTGGGGGTATTTTGGTCATCAGCGTTAAGTACTTACGTGCGTGTGCATGCATGTGTTGAGGGATGTGTGGCGTTGTTAGTTGGGCGCTCTAACCTATACCCACAATTGTGGGATAGATACCGGCTCAGTGGGTTAGCATTTATGGATGCTTAACTGCGATGGACTCTCTCGAAGGAAACATTTTGGGAGCATTGTTTCTCTGAAAGTCATTACCACTTACTGATATACTTACGTTCAGTGGCGGGGCCCTGGGCGATATGATAAGGTGGGGCCCAAACAATAGGAAATAAAAAAATATCAAATCAAATGGAAAATAGTTTGATAATAAAAATAATAAAATAAAGAATAGTAACAATATTTAGAATACACTATAGTACATTTTTTAATAATATGAAAGAAACCTTTAAGACCCCTTGAAGAAGATTATGTAAACTATGAAATATTAAAATAAGAGTTTAGTGCTTTTCAGTCGGTCAACACGAATGTACCCAAAAGAGATGGGTTATGCCCTAATCCTGAAATAAATTACATGAGATTAATAAAACACTAGGATGACCAGTTTCGATCGTCAAGCGATCATCATCAGATCCAATACACTTAGGCTATAAAATCTATGTTTGAAATACAGGTGAAAATATTTACAATATGTACAATTATTTAGTTGCAGTATTGGTACTGCAACTGTCAGTGTATGCTAAATGCAGTATATATGTTAGGTGAAATGCTAAATGGTGATGGCTATCCGGAGATTGTACTTTAGAGAGATTATATGGTTGTAAACTATGGTTAAACTATAAAATTTTAGGCTAACTACTTATCTGATTGTCTTCCGTACTACAGCTATTCGCAGTTTCCGTGCTCACTTGAACTCGCTGTGCGGTCGACTGCGGTGGTTATCTTAACGACTGGTTTTTCCCTGCCTTCCCCCCCTGTCCCTACGTGCTGTGGGGAGTGATCGCGATGTGTTTATGTGAGGTGTTGCCAACCTAGATAAGATGTATGTTATTGAATGAGGTGGATCTACAACTATTAAAGACCGTGGATTAGTGCTCGCCACGCGTGGAGCATAACCCATTCGAACTAAGCGTTGACGGTCTTATGAGGACGTCCCGGCACCTTTAATACTGCCTCTAATATGGGCCTTGGTTTATTGCAGAAGAAAAGTACATCGTACACCTGATCCAGATAACATTTACCTATTATAAACCCCCTAATTTCCCCCCCCCCTTTTTATTTTTATTTTTATAATAGGTTTATAATAGGTAAATGTTATCTGGATCAGGTGTACGATGCACTTTTCTTCTGCAATAAACCAAGGCCCATATTAGAGGCAGTATTAAAGGTGCCGGGACGTCCTCATAAGACCGTCAACGCTTAGTTCGAATGGGTTATGCTCCACGCGTGGCGAGGACTAATCCACGGTCTTTAATAGTTGTAGATCCACCTCATTCAATAACATACATCTTATCTAGGTTGGCAACACCTCACATAAACACATCGCGATCACTCCCCACAGCACGTAGGGACAGGGGGGGAAGGCAGGGAAAAACCAGTCGTTAAGATAACCACCGCAGTCGACCGCACAGCGAGTTCAAGTGAGCACGGAAACTGCGAATAGCTGTAGTACGGAAGACAATCAGATAAGTAGTTAGCCTAAAATTTTATAGTTTAACCATAGTTTACAACCATATAATCTCTCTAAAGTACAATCTCCGGATAGCCATCACCATTTAGCATTTCACCTAACATATATACTGCATTTAGCATACACTGACAGTTGCAGTACCAATACTGCAACTAAATAATTGTACATATTGTAAATATTTTCACCTGTATTTCAAACATAGATTTTATAGCCTAAGTGTATTGGATCTGATGATGATCGCTTGACGATCGAAACTGGTCATCCTAGTGTTTTATTAATCTCATGTAATTTATTTCAGGATTAGGGCATAACCCATCTCTTTTGGGTACATTCGTGTTGACCGACTGAAAAGCACTAAACTCTTGTTTACTAAGGCAACACTGAAAATATGGCTTCAAACACCACAAATATTAAAATATTACTTTGCGCCTTTTCCCCGGCTGAAGTCTTATATTATTTCACTGAAATCTAGCTTGTCACGATGGGTGAGTGGTCAACGTGTCGGTCTACTAACCCCAAGCTTGCAGGTTCGCTCCTGGCCATGGTAAGTGATTTTTGAAAGGCGGCAAAAATTACGACACCTTGTTATTCGATGTTGGCATGTCAAAGAACCCATTTGAATTCAGTAGGCCGTGTTCATAATGGCAAAATTAATCTTGGGAGTTTCCGCCAACTCAAAGTTCCTCATCTCTTTACTAGAAAGCGCTATAGTGTTCAAGGAGATTAGATATCTAACCTCCTTGACTTTCATAGTGTTTCAAGGAACAACAAAATTCGACATGCAAGCTACCCTTTGGGTGTCAAATAACAAAGCTTGCACCCTGCAGCCGAGGCCATACGATATACTGTATATAAATACTGAAATGTAAACTTGCTAAACGGATACGGGAGGTCATAGCTGCACTGAAAAAAGGAATATGAATTATTAATTAGTTTGAAAAGTATAATTAATTAATTACATTTAAAAAATCCCGGACTGTGGGGCCCTGGGCGGTCACCCTCCTCGCCCTCCCCTAGATCCGCCCCTGCTTACGTTAGTTTCCAATGACATCGGGGAGTCAACGATAGCGATGTTCACTTGTGAGGTATTGAGAGCGGTGTTTCTTCGGCATCTTGTTGCTGGTTCTTGAGTACAAATTACAAGAGTTTACAGCATTCCATTGCTTACTGATAATGGGAAACAGGATCGTAATAGCGTTTGAACAATTCAAGAGGCTAGGCATGCTAATGATACATCTCTTAAAGAATTATTTGAGTAATGTAGTCTCGCTGGAGGGCTGCGTGCGGAGATTATTATCGTTAATTGACATACCTATTCTCTCCCGGGGCCTGTCAGAGAGAACGAGCGTCATGTGCTGTACTTTATTTTTACTGCTCAGTCTCTTATTGCTGGTAAAATGTTCAAATTGACATCTTAGCTGTGTACAAGAAGTACTTTCATGTCATAGACCAATTACATCTTTAAGATGTATGCAGTACAATTGTGTTATTGCACTATCTTGCCATTAAGAGCAATACAAATAAAACAAAAACAAGTAGTTCCGTGAAGAACTATACAGCCTATTTTCATATATCCTACTTACAGTGTTAATTACCTCTATCAACATACAAAATTTCAGTTTTATTGCTGCCATAGAAGAGTAGATATTGAAAACCGTCTAAATATTTCGCCATGATGGATTTCTATATATGTAGGCCATAGAGTTGTGTACTACTGTATTAGATGACGATTATTGCGTAGGTTCATTATTCAAACGTTGACTTCGATCGCATGATCAGGACACAAGAAGTATAAACTTTTAAAAAATTTTCACAGCCACCATCTTGAGATTATGTAAACAACTGAACTAAATTAGATGTCAGTACATTACAATGTGTATAACATTTTCTGTACTAAGTTTCACTGCGCTTGGATGGTTAAATCGGGAGAAAAGTCGATTTGAATGTTTCAACTTTACTTGGCCGCCATGTTCGTTTGGTGCTTAACAAGTTTATGAAAGTTACACATATGCAATCCTAGTAATGTCCTTCATCACCGTACACAATTCCAGGGTGATATCTGCTACTACTGAGGAGATATAGAATGTCAGTGTAATATTTCGTGCGACCGTCATGTTGGATTGGTGAAAGATATTACAATTTGAAAGGCATGGTCGAGGTAGTAGTATGCACTTACCGACTTTCATTGAAATTGCTTGGGCCGTTTAGAAGATTTTATTAGACACACACACACACACACACACACACACACACACATATGCACACACGGACAAAAGGTGATCTCATAAGCCTATTTTTTTCATAAATGAAAATAGGCTAATAAAAATAAAAATTAGAATAAAAATAAAGGAATAAAACAATTTTTCAACAAAGAAATTTTTATAAAACAAAAATTAACATAATAGTTGTTCAATAAAACAGGTAATAATAACAGTAATAATAATAATAATAATAATAATAATAAACTCCGCCAACCTGGGCCCCACACGGGGAAGCCAGGCTCTGCCTGTCACAAGCCAGGACAAAGGAGGAGTGATTGAGGAGTAACATCTCACAAAAAAACCTTGGTTCACCTGGCTCCGGGTGATAGTACCTTGTGAGGGCCCCTTACCAGGGTTACGGTGAAGACCTCAACGGCAATGATGGCGGAGATGATGATCATCAGTACGGCGGAATTGGCGGAAGAGGCAATCCCTCCCAAGTGGGGTTGATCAGTTGGAACCACTGCCATGTGGGTAGAGAAGGGATTCTCAAAGGCTTGGGGACCCACCTCGAGAGAAAAGGGCTCTGGGGCTTACAACCTCAGTTCTATTTCCGAAAACAGGAATTCCCTTTTTTCTCAATGACTTCAACAATTGACATGATGGAAACGTCTTCAATGACAACTACTCCAGGGGGCAGCCGGAAACGGAAATCCCCCACCACCATGAGTGGTGCAACCAGGCCTTTGGATTCTGGAGAGCTTGGATCGTCATGTAAGGAAGAGTCGGAGCATCACAGAAAATAAGATCTAAACAAAAACATCTGCTTGGAACACTGAACATTAACACACTCCGTCAAACAGGAAAACTGAGACAATTGACTACAGTGTTGAAAGAAAGAAACATATCCATTTTAGCGTTGCAAGAAACGAGATTTCTGGATGAAGACACAATGGAGTCGGATGGCTTTAGAATATACAAGGGCAAACCCGGGTATACAATCTCAAATGGGAGACTGCCAATTCTAGGAACAGCTTTCTTGGTCAAGAAAAGCCTAATGAATTCATTCACAAAATTTAGCTCACCGTCGGAGAGAATCTCATTCCTATCATTCAGATCAGGGAACAAATCCTACACAATCATCAATGCCCACGCTCCCATTAACCAAGACAATAAAAGGAACAAGGAGAAAGTGGAAGACTTTTGGGAAACACTCGAAGATGAGACATCAAAAATTCCCCTTGGAAATGTAAAAATCCTGGTTGGTGATTTCAATGCCCAGATAGGAAAAGAAAGAAAATACAAAAGGATTGTTGGAGAATATCCTGCACATAACAGAACAAATCGAAACGGCGAGAGATTAATCAACTTTTGTAAGCAGTTCAACCTAAAACTTATGTCTACGCACTTCAAAGCCCTCCCAAAGAAGAAGAAAACATGGATTTCGCCCAATCCAATATTAGGCGAATTTCAAATTGACCACGTTGCAATTAGAACAAAAAACAGATGCGAGATCATGAACGTAAAAGTGAGAAAAAGTTTGAAAATCGACACAGACCACTTTCTGTCAGAAATTAAAGTAAAATTTCAACCGAATAGGCATCAAAAGAGAGGTAAAAGGAAACCAAGGATCGACACGGAAATTCTGAAACAAAACCAAAATATCTATCAAGAAAACCTGTCAAAGTTGGAAATGAATAACTGGGAAGAAATTAGAGAATCGTTAACTAAAGCGGTCGAAAACGTGGGGCAGCGAAAAAGAAAAAAGAAACACAGGTGGTGGAACATACGATGTGACAACGCTGTTGACGAGAGGCTGAAGACATGGAAGAGGTGGTATTCCAACCCAACGAAGGAAAATTGGAATGATTTCAGTCAACAAAGGAAAGCCACTGCCAAGATCATCAGAGGAGAAAAGAGGCAATATGATAAAGACCGGTTAGAAAGTATAGAAGAAGACTTCAAGAAAAATAACACCAGAAAGTTCTACAGAACTTTTAAGGAAGAATTACAACAATACCAACCTCCAAGTCTATGTTTTAAAAGGAAGGATGGTACACTCGCATTGAGTAACAACGAAAATTGCCACCTGTTGGCCAAGTATTTCGAAAGCCTGTTAAACTGCAAGGAACCACTGGAAAAACTGAAGTTCGAGAAGCCACCAAAGATGAATACACAGTCTAAACCACCAAGCCTCATAGAAATACAGAAAATCATTAAAGAACTCAAAAACGACAAAGCACCAGGAGATGATGGTATAGTAGCTGAAATGTGGAAAATTGGAGGAGATAAGCTAGCGGAGAACTTACACCGTCTAATCTGTGATATTTGGGAAAATGAACAAATACCCAAAGACTGGAAAGGCGCACTTATACATCCGTTCCATAAGAAGGGAGATCGGACTGACCCAAACAACTACCGGGGAGTTTCGCTACTATCTATTGCTTACAAAGTACTTTCCAAGGCGTTGCTAAACATCGTAGAAGAACAGGTGGATCATCAAATAGGTGAATATCAAGGGGGCTTTAGAAAGGGAAGATCCTGTGTGGAACAGATCTTTGGTCTGAAAAGTATTCTGAGAGTAAGAGCTCTACGAAGCAAAAACACCGTAGTTGTGTTCATTGATTTCAAAAAAGCATATGATTCCATCGACCGGAAGACACTCTTCAATGTTTTGGAGGAATTTGGAATAGATGGCAAAACGCGGGCAATTATAAAACAGACACTAACAGAAACCGTCTCCAAAGTAAAATTTCAAGGAGAAATCTCAGAGGCTTTTGAGATTAAGACAGGAGTCAGGCAAGGAGTCGGACTATCACCAATTTCGTTTAACATCATCCTGGAAAAAATAATGAGAGTATGGAGGAAAGCAATAAAAGAAGAAGGTATAGAAGGAATCTGTTTAGGAACAAAAAAGCAAGGTGTAAAGGTGGATTGCTTAGCATTTGCTGATGACATGGCATTGCTAGCCAAAGGAAAAGACGAAGCTCGAATAATGCTTGAAAAATTACATGAAATAGCTGAGAAGACTGGACTCAGGATCTCATACGAAAAAACAGAGTACATGGAGTACAAACACAATAAAGAAAAGCATCTGGAAACAAGATATGGGAAAATCAAGAGAGCTGATAAATTTAAATATCTTGGAGAATGGATCCAGCCGAATGGACTTGATAAAGAAGCAAATAGAGGAAGAGCTAGAAATATGCAGCTAGCCTATAAATTAGTACAAAATAGATACAATAATAGAACTATATCCTACAGTGCAAAGATAAGACACTATACCACGGTTGTCAAGCCAGAGGGACTCTATAGCTCAGAATGCTTGATATTGAATAAGAAAGGGGAAATCAAGGATTTAGAGAAGAAGGAAAGGAAAATCTTGAGAAAGATCCTAGGACCTGAAAAACAAAAAGATGGTACATGGAGGAAGAGGAGAAATGAAGATGTCTACAGACAGGCAGAGAAAATCACAGACACCATCCGTAAGAGGAGATTGAAGTTTTATGGACACCTCATGAGAATGAGCGAGAGTCGACTAACGAAGAGAATCTTTAACTACATCACCAAGATCAAGGCAACTACATTATGGATAGAGGAAACGAGAAAAGACATGGAGGAAGTGGGGATAAATCCAGAAGACATTTGGAATAGAGATGTGTTTCGAGCTAAGATTGATAAATTCAAGGGGTTCCAGGAAAAGCAATGTAAAAGGGCCAAAAACACCTGGTCAGATGAGAGGAGGAGGAACCACAGCGAAAGGATGAAGAAATTTTGGGAGAAGAAAAAAAGACTAACCAACAAATCAGTTGTTTTCCGTGGTCCACAGTAGGCCAAAATCGAAGGAATAATAATAATAATAATAATAATAATAATAATAATAGACTAATAATAATAATGATAATAATAATAATCCCTATCATTGTTGAAAGTCGCCTCCGTAGCGTAGCGGTCAGCATAGTTAGCTGCCGCCCCGGAGGTCCTGGGTACGATTCCCGGCTGTGCCACGAAATTTGAAAAGTGGTATGAGGACTGGAACGGGGTCTACTCAGCCTCGGGTGGTACAAATTAGTAGAGGGGGTTCGATTCCCACCTCAGCCTTCCTCGAAGTGGTTTTCCGTGGTTTCCCACTTCGTCTTCGGGAAAATGCCAGGATGGTACCTACTGTCAGGCCACGGCCGCCTCCTTCCCTCTTCCTAGCCTATCCATCCTAATCTTCCATCCCTTCCCCTACCCTCATGAGGCCCCTGTTCGCTTTGCAGGTGAGGCCGCCTGGGCGAAGTGCTGATCATACCTCCCCAGTTGTATCCATCCCGACCAGATGTTCCAAGCTCTAGGACACTGCCCATAGAGGCGGTAGTGGTGAGTTCCCTCGCTGAGTCCGTGGGAACCACCAACCTAGAGGGTAAATTGACTAAAAAAAATCATTGTTGAAATACTGCATGTTCTAATGGAGCTAGAATCTAGATTTTCGACCTATATACGCACAGAAAATGAAAATCCACAGCCTGCTTCCAGTCGACCGACCGGGTCAGGGAATGGAATGAATGATGCCCCTATCTATCGACGAGGATATGAACTGTGCCGGCTGCCGAAGCCTGTCGCACTCCTTTGGGGCAATGATTAAATGAATGACAGATGAAATAAAATGAGAATGGAGAGTGTTGCTGGGATGAAATTTTGACAGGGAAAACCGGATTAGCCGGAGAAAAACCTGTCTGCCTCCGTTTTGTCCAGCATGGTGGTATGGAGTGACCGGGATTTGAACCACGGACCCAGCGGTGAGAGGCCGGCGTGCTGCCGCCTTAGCCACGGAGGCTCTATAATACGCACAGGATAGGTGTAAATACTGCCAGCTCCATGGTGTGAAAGTACCGCACCTGTCTCACACCCGGTAACCTCGGGTTCGATTTCCGGCTCCGTCAATGGATTTAGAAACTGACTTGAGGGTTGGAACGGAGTGCACTCAGCCTGCCTTGTGTGGACGATTGAGTAGCCCTCTGACAGTGAGGCAGCACCCCGGTCACGGCTGTGGACCGACGCGATGACCACGCGTCACCCTTAATCCGCTGGGCAGCGGTTGCTTGGTAGGCCTAGGCCCGTCATGGACTGTGGCGCCACGGAGTTTGGTTTTGATTTTAGGTGTAAAATGTACAAGGAAGTGAATAATTATGTTCATTTGACGTGCCACCGAAATCGTCACATGTTCGCCGTTCATGATCGAACCTGCTTTGCACTAATACTGATCCTCTTCAGTAGCTCTGTTTAGGGTTCTCTTAGGGCCTAGTGTTAAGCCTCATCTTTTAAAACCTCTCAATATAAAGAAAGGAAATCTAAGAAAATTGAACTTTATGATTGGACACATGATTGGAATATTTAAAATTTGATCGATAGCAACCATTCTTTGTAATGTTTGGGCAGACGAATCATTGTCAAATTATATATTAAACTAGACCCGTGCGTTCACCTACTAACATACACATAAGTGAGTGAAATGTGTGCTGTTGTTACCCCTCTTTGATGGTGTTATCCGAGGCGAACCGTTCTTCCAACATCACCCAGAGACGCCACCATTCCCCTTATGATAAACATTGTGACACCTGCTTGAATACCAAGTGGTCTAGTACGCCACCCTCCAGGATTCACCCTCCGGTTTTCTCGGCATACTTCCGGTATTTGACAGAGTCCCTTCGTATTCATAAACATCAAGATGCAAGAAAGGTCTGGTTTATTATTGTTTGGGAATATGTTTAACTAGACACTAATACAGCCTTCACAGTGACGCAGGTTATTAGACAAATTCTACACACACCCAAGTACACGTGGCTACAAGACCACGATGTCACAACGCCCCTCAATGAATCAACAACCACACATTATTGAAGCCCTCTAGGACAGAACTACAGCATATCCAAGACGACAGCACTTCAATCAAACGTTGAACATATTATTATTATTATGTCCGGCCCCATGGCGAATTGGTTAGCGCGCTAGACTTTGGTCCAAAGGGTTCAATTCCCGGCAGGGCCATCGGGGATTTTCATCTCCTGGAGTTGACTTCTCTGGCCCGGGGACTGGGTGCACGGCCGACGAGAAATACTGGCCCTGGTGCGCTTTCGTGACGTCAGCAATGTAGTGCTGTTGCACCACTTCCGATAGGGTTATGCATGACGGGAACATAAACCGTATTGTCTACAAGATGCTGAAATCACAGAATTAGAACATCATATTTAACCCATATCATATCATAAAACATGCTGTAAGAAGCATTGACCCAATATAACAATGGCTTCTGGCAACACATACATGGTAATTAAAACTCAAGTCTTACACTGATCAATCTTATGAAGTCCAATACTGAGATACAATTTACTTATTTATTCATTATTCTAAGTAGAATCAGTAGATCACGTATCTTCAATCGTTGTAGTTGATCACAAGGTAATACTTTTCAGGAGTATGTTATATTTCCCTGGCAGTTGCTTGTTAATTATGTATTTCACTTGACGGGTAACCTACAAAGCGTTCAGGAAGATTATGAAAAGCTATGAATAGTGATGGAAAATGTATGCATACCGGTAGATAACTCTTATAATTGAACGTTATACATAAATGTATCAAACGTTTTTGTAATAGAAATATATTCATGAACATAATATTCTATGGTCTTATTTTTACTGCCGGTGTGGTAGTCATCTTGTATGCATCACTGAACCTGAATAAATGCTGGTATTCATTTACCACTTGTCTTCGTAGAAGGTATTGATATGAGTCGTTAGTCGGTGGCGAGTGTAGGCCTATTCCTCAGATCTCTTCTGTAAACGTATTAATATCTGTTCCGCCCCATCAAACAACAGTAACTAAGTAATACTATCACTGCAAGATTCTTTGATCTAATTATACTCATGCGCACATAATTTAACTCACAACGAAGGTCACAGGCTCTACAACTCAACTTACTGTACTCGTTGCAGCTATTAAAGACACAACAAACCCTCGAATCCTAGTTCGCGTGGATTTTTGTTACGAGTAACTTCAACATGTAAATAGGCTATCTATAGCTGACGTAATTTTGTAAGCCTATACAGTATAATTTACCGTGATTGAAAACACACGGAACATCTAAACTGGGTCCATTTCAAGAAGAATGATATAAAATATCGCTTTTCTGCTGCTCATTAATTGCTCTCGACCTAAACGTACAAGCACCATCATGCACTACATTGCCTACGTCACAAAAGGATTAGATTTACGCGCCATGGCCTGTCTTTCTCGTTGGCCGTGACTGGGTGTATGTGATGTCTTCATCATTACTTCATCCTCATTAGGACGTGCAGGTCGCCCACAGCCTGTGTGTCCCATAAATTGAATTCTTCGCATTCGCATTGCGTCTGTGTTTTTTTTTTGGTATATTTCTGTATTAGGCTTTGGATAATATACACCATCTTTTGTTCTAGGACCAAGGATTTTTCTCATTATTTTACGTTCTTACACTTCTATTCGGTTTTTAGTGTTTTGTGTTCGAGATTGAGTGTCTCTGAAGCATAGAGAGCTTCAGGTTTGATTACAGTTGTATAGTGGCGAATTTTGCAGTTCCAGGAGAGACTCTTTTTGTTATAAATATCTTTTGTTGATTGAAAACCAGTTTCCATTTTCTGAAGCCTCGATTCAATTGATTTCCTTTCGTTACAGTTTGCTGTAATCCATTCACCTAAATATGTAATGCTTGGAGGCCCCATTACAGCTATTCCAACAATAAATCATCTTCAAGTTGTCGTTCTTTGGTGTGAAAATATTAATTATATCATATTTTTGAAAACAATTATGATTTATTAAGGGTCCGTTTTTCATTTTCTGGATAAAAGTGATGGGCATCATCTCCCCCCGAGTAACGTGTTTATCAATAGGTGGATAGCACGAGTCGGGGGTGGGGTGGGCCGACGCGAGCACCATCTATTGCCTATCTCGAGAAACAAAGCGTCTGCCATATTGTTGTAAAAGCCAGAGTGAATACGTGTGGTGAGAAGCGTAGGAACATCTACTTTTAGTGATAAAGATGCCTTTTGTGGAGAAGTATATGTCAAACCTGACTTTACCCCTCAAACATCCTACTAAAAGGTTGGATTTTTGTTCACTGCCTGAGATTATATATTGAGCTGACGCTGTTCGAACGAGGTATGGTGGTTGGTGCCCGACTGATGTAAAGTGCGATTTCGGCAGTGGTGTGGGAATTCGGCTTCTCACAGTCAACCATGTCCGGAGTGTATGGTGAATGGTTGAATGTGGGTGTCACTGGCCGTCCAGCTACCCACGATGACCGTGACTGGCGACATATGAGACGGATTGTAAATTGTGACAGAAGGGCAACAGTGCAACAAATCACGGCTCAATTCAGTACAGGCCGTGCTAGACGCGTCCCTCAGTGGACTATCCGTAGGAACATCCATGGGGGTATGGGGTATGGGAGCCAGCGCCACACACGGGTGCCACTGTTAACCCAATGTCATCGACACAACGACGCGCATTTGTCGAAATCACCAGGGGTGGACACTGGAACAATGGCTTAACATGATATGTTCGGACGAATCATGATTTCAATTGCACCATGCCGATGGGAGGCACCGTGTGTGGCGTATACCACATGAATCGATGGATCCCGCCTGCCTCGAAGGTGTGGTCCAGGGAAGTGGTGTCTCTGTTATGGTCTGGGGTGCATGTTCCTGGTGTGGAATGGGCCGCCTGGCTGTTCTGGAAGAGACTTCGATGTTCTACGATATGTTGAGCTGCCAGAGGCCCCACATGCTATTAGGTGACTATCCCATGACATTTCCTAAGTCAGTGTACTAGCTAACGCGGCAAAAATCATTGATTCGGATAAAGATTATTGATGAGTAGTACCGTATGCGCGGGGTTGTCAATATTGTATTTGTCCCATAATTCACGTGTATTATGGCGGACACAAATGGAATTTTACTATGTAAGTCGTGATATAAAAAGGGGATGGTGGGTGGGTTAGAGACAACGGAGGAGAAAACATCTAATACCACGGAATTTCTACAATATTATTATCCATTAAAAAGGCATTTCGGCTAATTTAAGTAGTTTTGTAGAGAGCCTCCGTGGCTTAGGCGTCAGTACGCCGGCCTCTCACCGCTGGGTCCGTGGTTCAAATCCCGGTCACTCCATGTGAGATTTGTGCTGGACAAAGTGGAGGCAGACAGATTTTTCTCCAGTTACTCCGGTTTTCCCTGTCACATTTTCATTCCAACAACACTCTCCACTATCATTTCATTTCATCTGTCATTCATTTACTCATTGACCCAGGGGAGTGCGACAGGCTTCGGCAGCCGGCACAGTTCATATCCTCGCCGCTAGATGGGGGCTTCATTCATTACATTCCCTGACCCGGTCGGTCGACTGGAAACAGGCTGTGGATTTTCATTTCAAGTAGTTTTGTAGAATGTTCACCACTTCTGAACTGTTACCAATTTTATTATGGCCCTCGAGCGGTCGATTAGTCTTCAGGCCAGTTAACACACACTATAGAATAATATTTTCACTCATAAAATGACTTATAACACCTCCTCAGAATAACACTTCGCCGCGAATTCCTACAGCGTCCCGATAAGAAAAAAGAACTCGTGTTCCCGTCGACCGTCCTGCAAAACCAAAACAGGTCACCTCGCGTTCCGACCTACCACTGCCTCAAAAATACCACACGAGTCTACCTAGGCGAATATGTTTGACCTATTGATAGGTTGGTCAACATCCCTCGGAGGCAAGTTTAAAAGCTGGAGCGTAGCGCTTTCTCGCTTCTTTGCTGTTGTTGTTGCATAAGGGCTGTGACATCGAAGTCATTTGGGTGTGTGAGTGTGGAATTTGTGTGATAACCTGTGTTATTGTGATGGCTGCATTAGTGCCTGCATTTGTAAATTGGGAATAGGATCAGGAAGGAGGTGGGCGTGGCCTCTCAAGTTAGGAATCATCCCGGCATTTTCCTGGAGTAGAAGTGGGGAAACCACGGAAAACCACTTCCAGGAATGCTGAGGAGGGAATCTAACTGCACATTACTGCAGTTACCACAGTGACACATTTTATCAGACAAATTCAACATACACCTAAATACATGGGGCTGATGACCACGAACTCTCAGGTCTTTCCAATTTATGCGAGAAAGCCACAGTGCTCGGCGTCTCTCGCTTCGTTTCTTCGTGAGTTCACATTGTTTCTTTATCACTGACGGTATGCTGAAGAAACGTACACCCTCCTTGTGATCAGCTCTATACTTGTTGGTCCTCGTGTGACAAGCAACATTGCACAGCATACCATCTCGAATTCAACGGTGAAAAGGGCTACTGTCTACGTTTTATCACCCAAAATGCAAGTATCTCCCTATTGTTTACCAACTGGCCTTTACAACAAGATGGCGGACAGGCCGTTTCTGAGTACGGCGCATAGATGGCGTTAGCTTTGCAGGAGTAAAAGTAGGCAACCCACACGGCTCGTGCAACCCTCCGATGCAAAGTTATGCGAACTCTGGTGTCAACTGATTGAAACACAAACTACTTGGTCAAAGTCTTCGCGTCAGTATATAAATGATGATATGCTTTAATATGAAACATTGTAACTAGTTGGCAATGCCGGTATTATGTTTCTGCACAATGGCTATTCAGATATTAACCCACATTGCGCGGGAACTGGGCTAGCCTTTCATGGCAGTACGTGAAAATAAAGAACCGTCTTGTATTCTAAATATATGTGGTTGTAATAGCTGCGATGATAACGTCTTGGTCTGCGAATCATGAGGTCTCAGGTTCGAACCCCAGTCCCGGCAATTATATTTGCTCCCAGATTATCGATTTAAACGATATTTATCATAGCATTATGCGTCATTTTAACAGAATCTACATGAAAATACGATTTATTTAACTTGTAAGAGCGTTAAAAATCCCTCAGTATGCCTTCCTTCGGAGGGGAAGTAAAGCCGGCGGTCCCAAATCGTAGATTTATGGCATGTTAAAGAGCCTTCCACTAATTACACTGGTGTGAAGCTAAATTAGACGTTAAACAACGCTCATTCATCGCCAGGAGCCGACTGCGGTGGCGTCTTGTAGCTAAGTCCTGAACTAGTAGTCGCTGACGGTGGCGTTGGGCGGCAATAGTAGGAACTTCTGGAAATTCAATGTCTGCAGTCCTTACTTGAATTAAAAACAGATAACACACACTGATACAGACATCACAATTAACGCCGGTTATCAGACAGATTCTACATACTCCCAAATTACACGGGGTTACATGACCGCGTTGTCGCAGCCCCTAAACTAAGGAACCAACCAACTAACTTATCTAACTTTTATTACAATAATTTGCACCAAGCATGAGTTGGGAAATTTGCTTGTGTTTAACATAATTTCTAGTAGTATATAGATAGGCTAGAGACAATGGTCTCATTCCTCCCCTTAATTTACAGTATAGTATGTGATGTTTGTTGAAAGAAGTGTGACAGTAGCATATCTCCAATTCAATCTATACATTCATCATAGTACCAGTATGAAAACGGAGCGTAAATTAACATTTTAAGAATGTCCAAGCTGTGTAGTATACGAGTAGGATAACATGTCAGATGACTTCACATATAATTCATCTCAATTTCATAGTAGGATAACATGTCAGATGTTACACATCATATGCGATTACTGTAAGGCTCGTATCTTTTTTTAATTTTATTATTTATTTTTAATTGGGTGGTACTTTTATGAAATTCAGATCCAGTTCCGATGTTCAAATCAGTAAATATGTATTGCTATAGTACAGTAACTGAAAATGAAATGCCCTACTTCTTCCTGTATATGTGGATGACATTGATTTCTACTCTCAGAAATGAGTGGCTGGAATAGTCCCTCTCCTGAAATGGTAGGTTCACCTGCTTTGTGAAGAAATCCACGCTCTTGTGAGGTTCTGAAGAATCAGGTTGTTAAGTTTATTGTCAGAAGAAACAATGGGGTCCTGGAATTATGAACCCTGTCGAGTTGATGAACGGTAGCTCCAGGTATTGAAGCAGTTAAAATATCAACACATCAGCAGTGGAATAGAAAAACTTGTTTGAAAATACATGCCCAAATGCTTCAGATCAAGCTATGATATCTTGAGTGCGATGTTATAAATCTCATAAACTGAATGAATTATTTTGTTTAGAGTTCTCGGAAAACCTTCAATAACTGGACTCAGCTCACTAAGCACGGCTTCTTGCAAATCTCTCTGATAATAATCGTTTGCCTCCACAAGAACCAGCATTACTGAGTGTTGTTCCAGGTTCATATGTACATGTGGTGTTAACATTATTCAAGTGAAAGGATGAAAATCGAATGAAATTAAATTCGTTTTCAATTTAGTGATAATATCAAAATGTTAAATATATTTCACGAAAATTAGAAAATGAAGAGAAAAATTCACGCTTTGCAAGTGGTTCTGGGACAGATGAGCTCGTAGTTTCGCCCCTTAAAACAACAATAACTAACTACCATTATGATTCTCTCCATGGGCGTGATACTGTTCTCGTTTGCTGTCTTTTTTTTTTAGAATTTCTATATTGTTATTTATATATTGTTATTTCTATATTGTAATATTGTTATTTTTATTCTGTTATTTTTATATTGTTACTAGCTGAAGTACCCGTTTTTCGAACGGCTTTTAGTACTTGCTGGCCTAAATCATTAATATATATAATCACACATTCGTAATGTAGTTTTGTTATTTCTATGTTACCAACTACATGTGTTGACTACATGCATTTTCACTCACCTAATTATTAATCAGAGGTAGGAAAGTGAAAATCCTCAGCCTGCTTTCAGTCGACCAACCGGGTCAGGGAATGGAATGAATGAAACCCCCTTCTAGCAGCGAGGATATGAACTGTGCCGGCTGCCGAAGCCTGTCGCACTCCCCTGGGGCAATGATTAAATGATTGACAGATGAAATGAAATGATAGTGGAGATTGTTGCTGGAATGAAATTGTGACAGGGAAAACCGGAGTACCCGGAAAAAAGCCTGTCTGCCTCCGCTTTGTAGGTGAGAAGTGCGTTTATATATTGGAAATAAATATCAGCTTCTATGTAATAAAAGTTAAATAACCTGTCTTAAATATTGAACACCTATCGTTTAACGTCTTCATACTATATTTAAACATATAAACATTATTCCAAAAAATATTCAAACTTGATAGCAATTTTCATATCCGCAATAAGTAATATTGCGGAACCTACGTACCATGTCATGATAAAGAGTAACAGTAACGGAACAAACTTCAATCATCCCAAGTAATAATAACAAATACAAATTAATCACCGAAATTTTTTCTAAGTTAATGCCGTGTCTTGTGCGAGATTACGCCTAGTAACTCCGAGAAGGTTCACCAGCGGGCCCTTGTGGTCTATTTGCGGACTACCAAAGGAGTAGAAAACTGCGCGATACCTCAATTCTTTAGAACACCTCCGCTACTTTACTGCGAGAGGTAAACGCTAAAACAGTCTTTCACCTCCCTATAAAGACTTCCAAAATGATTGTAGGCCTATATTGAATTTCAGGGCCAAGCAATTAAAACTCAGCAACTTTTCTAGGTTTACGCCGTGTTTTGTACGGTTTTTTTAATTGGCCGTGAAAGGCAAAATACCAACTTTATTGAAATAAATTTGCCCAGTTCTGCAGTAAGATTAATATGAACACTAAATAAACTGATGTGCAGTTGGTAGTCTTCGACACATTCGTCTGTGAATTTGGGTTTCTGATCATGGTAAAAAACGACAAAATGCAGATAAGTATTGGCCAACAGACATATTCAGTTAACAAAAAACAAATCGATAAAAAGGATGAAAGCATACCGTGCAAAGTAGAAAGCACTATAACATTGTGAAACAGCGTAAAGATCCAAATACTCACATACAATAACCGGCACAAAGAGTAAACAATTTGACTCAAAATCACGTCTCGTTTCGGACCCCACAAACTACCTCTATAAAGAAAACAGTTCATGTAGACGTAGAGACTAACATAGACTAACATCGCTCGGCTTTGGCCGTGTTTTTTTAGCACATATTTAGGTGGTAAGCACCTTTCGGATAGAAAATTAAGTTTTAAAGCTCGGATATGCCATAAAAAGTTTGATATTTCTTAGCGTTCTCTTTTTATTTGAAATGGGAATATGAAATTTTGAAACCAAAGGGTGTAGTGACGTCACAAATGTAGGTTTTACTCGCTAACCGTTGGAGATACACGAAAAGTGATATGGACCCTTCGGATTGAAAATTAAATTTTAAAGCTCGTATGTGCCATCAAAGTTTGCTATTACGTAGCGTTCTCTTTTTATTTGAAATGGAAATATGAAATTTTGAAACTAAAATGGTCGCCATTTTTAAATAGTGCAAAATATCGAAATCAAAAGTAGCCTATGTGTAAACCTGGTAAATCAGTTACATCCATGCAAAATTTCATTTCAATCGGACCAGTGGTTCTTGCGTGATTGAGTAACAGACAGGTCGACAGACAGACAGACAGACAGACAAACACCATCTCATTTTTTATATATTAGTATGATTATTATATTGTTATTTTTATATTGTTATTTATATATTGTTATTTCTATATTGTAATATTGTTATTTTTATTCTGTTATTATTATATTGTTATTTTTATATTGTTATTTTCATATTGTTATTTTTTGATTGTTACTTTTATTTTGTTATTTTTATATTGTTAATTTTATATTGTTATTTTTATTGTGATTTTATTTTTATAATGTTATTTTTATTGCTATTGTTGATTTTTATTTTTATTATTATTATTTTTTATTTTTATTGTTATTTTTATTACAATTTTCTTTCACTACATCAGTGGGTTCAAATCAACATGTTATAGGCCTTGATTGCAAATCGGTACAACTGGCTTTTGGATGACTCATTGATGAAATGAGCGAACTATGTAACAGATCTTCAAGATGACTGATTTCTTTGTACATCAGGATGTATTCATAAGGTTTCCGGATAGCTCGCAAATGCTTTATGGAAGAAATGACTACGGACAATATTACTCCACATTTGCCTGTATTCTTTCATTATTATTAATTATTATCTCTACTTGGTATAAAACAAAGTCCCCGATCCTTGGATGTTACGGGTAAACTCAAGAACCACTGGATGGATTTTGATGCGGTTTTCACCATTCTGTAAAGGATATCTCGAGGATGATTTCTATAGAAAATAATTTGTTTATGACCAAAGGAAGCCGAGCGGTAACAATTTCAGTGGAAAAGTCGAAAAAATACCTGGTGTCCACGCGCTTTGTAAGCTTACGCTGGGCAAACCGTTAAAAATATCTAAATACGATGAGTGTAAGAATTGTCCATCAAGAAAAGTTCTACAAAAAAGTCCGCGAGAGCACATGTCTATCTTCAATACATCGCCCACTATAAGTGTTTTTACGTTTTAATTTCTTCCAACCATGTCCAGTTTACGAGCTAGCTAACGGCGAGTCTATCATCCCTGTTACAGCCTAGCTAGCGGGCGAACCTATTTCCCCAGATACCGCCAGCAGCAAACGGTTGAGTCGTGTTGAGTTAAGACTTCTGAGAAGGGTGGTTGTGTTTGCAGTTTCCTTGGAAGTGCAACTCAGGTTTTCTTCATTTAACCTGTGAAACACAGTCAAGTTAAGATTGGATGGAAGGGGGATTTGAGTTTCATTCACCTCGCCATTCCCTGGAAGTGCAACTCTCATTTCGCCTGTGAACTTTTCGTTCCACAAAATTCACATCAATTTAAGTTTGGACGGAAGGGGGATTATATTATATTAAATTATACTGATTGGCGTATAATCTCTACTTGTATAAAACAAAGTCCTCGATTCTTGGATGTCATGGGTAATCTCGAGAACCACTGGATGGATTTTGATGTGATTTTCACCATTCTGTAAAGGATATCTCCAGGAAGGATTTTGTGGAAAATAATTTATTTATGATCAAAGGAAGCCAATCAGTAACGATTTCAGTGAAAAAGTCGAAAGAAAAACCTGGCGTCTGTGCGCTTTTTAAGCTTACGCTGGGCAAACCGTTAAAAAATATCAATACCCTTGGATAATAGCATGTAGACAAGATTCAAGGTTCGGGGTCGTAATGGATTCTTGTGAATGTGATTTAGAGATTTTATGCTATCTAAAATAACTTCCAGGGTTCATAAGGTCAACTAATTATTAAAAGCCAAGAAAACAACAGGATCTACAAACAAATGAAATTTAATAACTGAATCAAACATAAAACACTTAACAATAAACCACCCTTAACTCTAGTTCACTCGCACGTGAACGGATTTGACACTGACTAGCCTGACGTACCATGGTAACACGGCGTGACAGCTGTCAAACAAGCGTTGTGACTGCAATGTCACTTAATTCAATGTAACAAAAGATACGGATCACAAGATCCAAATGACAAACAAATAATAATAGTACAAGAATTCATTATTTATGAGCGACACGCGTTTTAAGACTAGTTCAAGTAATGAGCACTTTGACGGACGCTCGTTTCCGACCAAAACAGTCGGTTCGGGAACGAACTCCGTACTGCGAAGACGAATTACGGAAATGTGGGAACAACAATTTCATAATTAAATACACTACTGACATGCTCTAATCTTAGATTACTACAACCAAATACACGTGTGTATTATTTAACATAAGGGCTGCGGAAATTACCATCTGATACCTCAAACACTAGGAAAGCATAACGTGACATGAACAAGTTTGGCCGTTTGCCAAATTATATTTACAATGAATACAATGGCCTTGAAATGAGAGCCAACAACAACAAATACAAATTTTTAAAATTCACGCCGGAAAACTTTGGCGTTTAAACAAAGAACAAATAAGTCGTAGTCATGATAAAAAAAAACCTCGGATCCACAACATGGCAACTCCCCAAATTAAACCAAATAAAATAACCTTAACTCATCAGGCTTTAAAGCAAACATTTACGTGTCATAACAGAGCTGGAGACAGCCGGGTCTGTTATCGCATATCTGAGTAAGTGGCTGATTCCTTCCCCCATTGTAGTAATGTGTGCCACGCTAAATATAGATTCTGGCCCACAGCCAGCGTCCAGCGACCTTTGCCTATCGTCACCTGTTAAACGCGTAAATACAAAATATCACATTATCTCAAAACATCCTCTCAGGGATTTTCAAGAACACATCTCCAGGTCAATTTTAGCCCCCTTGGGTAACTAATTTGCCGGAATGATTGTTGCAGTCGAGAATAGGCTTTACCTTTCCTCGCCATCACACTTACACCCAAGTATACGTGACACACTCTCGAAGATCTCGTCGCAGCATATGAACCGGCACACCCTTCAGATAAATGACACACAACTTGTCCAAATGACAATAAAGAATTAATTACTGGAATCAGAATTAGCCCGAGTTATAAACGCAACTAAAACACTAATTTCCCCCCACGTCTAGTTTTTGTTTTACATTATCATTAATCCAGTCCATTTATCATTGTCGTTCCTAGGTTCTCATTCATGGCTACAATTTTTATTGATACGTTAATCATATGCGGCCATTTCGCTATAAAATTTACGTATACTTAAGGACAATATTTAAGTTACAAAATTACTATATAACATAATTGGCACGCAATGCCAAAAATTACTACACGCATGTCAGTCAAGAAATCAAACCCTAAATTTAAATTAAACCACACAAATAAAATCTGTACAAAGTTCCACACATCTCTCGCGATTCCCCCTCGTCCAAAATCAATAAATCAAGTTTTTAATACTCATCACTTAAACCGTTTTCCAGAGGCCTCCCGCCTCGTCATCTCCCACCATTAGGCCTTTAGTCCATAACACTCATGGTGATGGAGGATGAAACTTGTTGCCTTCGTTCCATGGTTGTCATCTTGCCGCTGTTAAAACACAATTAAATTAAAGTTTTAAAACTGTTAACTATCTGCTTTATGAGTATTTTATTTCCTCATATAGTCCTATGCAGAACCGTAGACTTTCCCTATTTTATGGCTAACTGCCATCTCACAATTTATGAAATTTCAGTTTCATGCACCTCGCCATTCTTAAATTACGTCTGTCAAGTATTCGTTGCACATTCATCTCCATGTTAATATAATTAATAGTCCAGTTAGTGATTTTAACCCATCATATTGAGACGTTCCAGCAACACTCTCCACTATCATTTCATTTCATCTGTCAGTCGGAGACTGGAAGCAGGCTGTGGATTTCATTTCATATTGAGACGTAAAACGGATATAGGTCGTAGTTCATTGACATCAAAAATAAAGGCGCTTATCACGTAATGCATTCATAACTGTTCCCGGGAGAAGCCGGGGCGGGTTGCTAGTTATCATATATATTATTTCAATACTATAGATCCCTCTTGCGGCGCTCACAAACCGCCGATCGTGACAAATGAACATTCAAATGAAAGAGAATAGACATTAGCAGTGACTTATTGCACTATAATTTCATAAATATATAATTTCTTTAAAAAATGACTTAAAACATGTACGAAGTGTGCGATTTGCAAACACCGTTGATGTAGGAAAACACTCTCCATAATTGCTGTCCACGGGCCTCTGTGACGCCTGTTTCATGTCATTAGCATTCTGAGGTCTTTCCTTTATCCTGAAATGTAAATAGAGTTCTATAATAATTTGGTTGAAATAAGAACATTACCTTTCTCCTTAAGTCTCTCATTATAAACCTATTGGGAAAAGTGTGGTTTATGAACATGCGAGATTTCTCGTACGGGTCCGCTAGTTATTATTATTATTATTATTATTTATTCAATTCACCATTACAAACATGGGTTACTCTAAAGCACGGGTTAAACCAAGTGCTTTACAACAATACATAAAAACTATAATACAAACTATAATACATATCATGTATATACAAATTATAGAGTTCATTATCACTCATTCACTAGCCAGGAAGGATCGCACAATATTGCATGTGGTCAATAGGACCGAATGCTGCATACTCTTGTAGATGGTCGGTGGAAGATCCAATTCCTTCAGACTCTTGTGGAGTGTGTGAGGTATGAGGCCGTTGACTGACAAGATTACAGGCACTATCCGGATGCAGTTCATCTTCCATATCCTCTTGATTTCCTCTTGATTTCCTCTGCAAGCTGTTTATTATTATTATTATTATTATTATTATTATTATTATTATTATTATTATATCACATCCTGTGGTTTTGATCCCACGAAGGAATGGAGGTCATGACCGCGAGATTAACGGTCTCGCTAAACAAAAGTTTCCATCTTCCTCGTATGCGTTATTTACGGAAGTAATATAAAACATCAGCATTGGGCTCTTTCCTGAGCCAAAGGCAATATATATTGCTAACGTCAGTGCTCAAAGTGTTCTGAGCTGATTACTAAGGAGACGGCGTCGAATGTAGGCCTACGATGTACGCAGTTCCAAGGACAAGACCCTTGCGCAAATAAAAGAAGAAGTAGAAGGTGAAATTTCCCATATCAAGCAAAGCCTAAAAGAAGCTAAGAAGAAAATATATATATAAAAAAAAAATCCGCATGTGGTGTTCCTTGAGTTCAAGTTTCTCCATCGTGCTCTCCCAGTCTTGAGTGACAAGCTCATACAACCACAAGAATGTTAGAGACCTCATTCAATCCAGGCACAGTATATGGATGAAGTCAACAGCAAGTGACTGGTATAAGCGGTTCTTCTCAGTAACTGATCATGCGAGCCATTATTCTTCTTCGTCTTCTTCTTTCGATTCGGCCATCTAAGGACCACGTCATTTCAACTGCTTCTTGCTGCATCGAGCTTTAACATCCTCCCAGTACTTTCGCATTAGTTCTCGATGCTGTTGTTTCCTTTCTGCAGTCCACTTCTTGCCAGTTGGAAGCTTTGGCTTTTCCTGGAAACATCGGTGTGCTGTTAGTTTCTGTTTAAGTGTGGCACGTTCCCAAATATCGTTGCCTGCAATTCCCACTTCTTGTAAATCTTTGTCCACCTCAGTGAACCAAGCTCCCTTGGTTTTCTTTTTGAGGAAGTAGGTGAAAATTCTATTATTATTATTATTAATGAGGTTATTCTAAGGAAGGTGCACATGAGTTTCGCAGCTGAAGAATAGCTTCGGAGAGTGAGTTTGCATTGTGAAGTGACTTACCAAAGTGGGTTAAATAATACAGTTGTTTCAACCTCCATTGTGTGGTAGATGTGTTAGTTTGCAATTGGAACGACATAATATCGTGTGTGATTAAAAATCTTGTGGTGAAATTACCTTGTTGTGAACAGCCATTTTGTCAACGATGAAATCACACAGAAGATAGATAGACGATCATTTCCTTGTGCAAGCGCTCCTATCGCAAACCAAAGACCTCATTCTCTCGATTCGAGTCACGGCCTAAGAGACTCCACCATCGGTATGACCGAAGAAGCAAAGATTCAGCGTGATACAGCGGAGTTGTTGGGAGCATCAAAGGAAAGCATCCAAAATGGCGGAGAGGGTAGGAGTATTGACTTAAACCAGATTGATGATATCGGTCGGCCGATAACAGAGAATCAACATGAAGAAGAGATGCATCTTGAGACTGCCAGATCACTACTAAAGATGATTATGGCTATTCCTCTTAAGAACTTAAAAATGGATATAAAAACGGTCTCATGACGTTGGAAGAAGCTTTAAATGCTGGAGCATCATGTAGGATTTCATGGAAGAAATCAGCAGAAGAACTGATGCAGGAAATAACTATCGTGGAGAATAAAGAATTGACCAGGACATCATTAGTAACAAATGAAATGGAGGAAGATCAAAGAAATTGGGAAAAGGTTCTACCTAAGAAGAAAAGAAGGAAGAAGAGTGAGGGGAGGAAACCTGATGATATTCCAATGGAGCAGGTCAAAAACGATCTTAAAGATACAGCGGTTAGCGAGACTGGAAAACGACCTTATTCTAAACTAGCTGTACCCGGCATGCGTTGCAATGCCAATCAAAGAAAGTGTTGGCGTTGTAACTTTGTTTGTTGAAGTGCTTTTGGATTCCCAATATTTTTTTCTTTTTCCGTTAACCACCTCTAAACTATTGTAAAAATAATTTACTATCTCCAAAAAAATTCTGGGAGCGTGCTCAGCAACTCAACAAAGTTTCATCGCAATGAAATTAATGGCATATGAACGCATACGGGACTTTGTTGAAACGATTCGAGCGCCGTCACCCATTTATTGAATATACTCGTATGCTACCTATTGTAAAATGGATTTACTAATTCGAAAACCTTCCCTGGCGTGTACACAACAACT
This sequence comes from Meconema thalassinum, assembly GCA_946902985.2. Taxonomy (NCBI): domain Eukaryota; kingdom Metazoa; phylum Arthropoda; class Insecta; order Orthoptera; family Tettigoniidae; genus Meconema; species Meconema thalassinum. Next base: position 1,377,343,781 of record OX336388.2, on the reverse strand, counting down.
CATCAAAGTTTCATCACAATCGAACGAATGGCATATGAACGCATACGGGACTTTGTATAAACGATTCGCGTGCCGTCGCTCATTTGTTGAATCTACTTGTGCGATACCTATTGTAAAGTGGATTTACTAAGCCAGAAACCTTCCCTGAAGTGTACACAACAACTCACCTAAGTTTAGTCGCTATCGAACGAATGGTATATGAACGCATACGGGGCTATGTTGAAACACTTCACGCGTCGTCGCTCATTAGTTTAATCTACTTGTGCGATACCTATTGTAAAGTAGATTTAGTAAGCCAGAAACCTTTCCTAAAGTGTACACAACCTCCCACCCAAGTTTCATCGCTATCGGACGAATGGTATGTGAACGCATACAGGACTTTTTTTGAAACGCTTCGCCCGTCGTCGCTTATTTGTTGGATCTACTCGCGCGCTACCTTTTGTTAAGTGCATTTACTAAGCCAGAAACATTCCCTGAAGTGTACAGAACATCTCACCCAAGTTTCATCGCAATGGGACGAATGGTATGTGAACGCATGTGGGACTTTCTTGAAACAAACGCACGCCATTTTGTTGAAGCTACTTGCAACATCTATTGTAAAATGGATTTACTCCCCCTATGCAAATTACGTTGAGTAACTAACGGGATTTCATGTAAAGAGCCTCATTTTCTATACCGGTAGTGGAGAGCGCTAGTCGCATCCAGTCGGCCGTGTCTCGTCAAGAGCTACTGTTGCCTGGAAACGACTTGCCTTAGCTGTCATTTGCGTTACGTTTTATAGTGACTTGTATTCTCTTTGACGTTTTATGTCACGTCACGGGATAAAATGTATCCTATGTCCGTCTCCTGGTTCTAAGCTACCTCCACAACAATTTTCAGCCAAATCGGTACAGCCGTTCTTGAGTTATAAATAGTGTAACTAACACGACTTTCTTTTATATATATAGATTAAGGAGTCGTTCAGAAGCCGTAATCATCAAACCAGTAAAGTGTAAGACATTCGCTGATGTTGTGAAGGATATCAGGAATAAGGTGAAGCCGGAAGACAATGGAGCAGACATTCGATCTATCCGTAAAACTAGAGTTGGGGCTGTTCTTCTTGAGTTCAAGAAAACAACGCAGATTAAAAACAGGGAGAAATTCAGTAAATCTTTGAGAGATGCTCTTGGACAAGATGTTGATGTAAAGACTTTAATTCCCCGAATTACACTGGAGATTCGGGACTTGGATGGTATCACTACCGTTGCAGATGTGGAGGAAGCTGTACGACGAGATTCTCGTAATACTCATGGAGAGCTGAAAATTTCGGTAACTAAACCAAATAGTTGGGGACAGAAACTTGCCATTTTTGAAACTAAAGATGAGGATGCTCAGAAACTTTTGGAAGCCTGAAGAATTAAGTTAGGATGGCTATACTGCAGAGTACGTGTTAGAACCATTTTACCTCGCTGCTTTCGATGCCTGTCATATGGACATTTGGCACGGAAATGCGAAGGACCTGACAGAAGTAAGCTTTGTTTTAAGTGTGGAGAAGCTAGTCATAAAGCAGCAGACTGTAAAAAGAATAATCCGCGATGCATGCTTTGTACAGATAAAGGTGTCAATGAAGTTAAACGAAATCATGCTCCTGGATCGGGTGCATGCACAGTTTTTCGTGAAGCTCTTGAAAAGGTCAAAAATAACTGCAAATGATGTGAATCCTTCAAGCAAACATGCACAGGAGTCAAAAAGCTAACGACCTTCTGACACAGCTGATTTATGAGATGGAAGCAGACATCGTTATTATTAGTGAACAATATCAAGAAAGGGACCATCCTGGGTGGTTTGCGGATAATCTTGGAACCGCTGTAATTTGGATACCAGATCTAGGAAAATTCTCAGTCGCAGAGCATAGATGTGAAAACGGTTTTGTTTGGGTACAGATTGGGGGAACCACTATTGTAAGCTGTTATTTTACGCCAAATGAATCTGTCCCAAACTTTCAAATGAAACTTGATGGCCTCGATGATGCATTGCGTGGAATGGACAAAAGACTAGTGGTCGCTGGTGATTTTAATGCTCAAGCGTTGGAATGGGGCATGCCGCAAACAGACTCCAGAAGAAGACGCATAATGGAAATGGCAGCTAGAACTGGTTTAGTGGTCAATAACATTGGAAATGTACAAACATTCCGATGGCCAGGATGTCAGGGAACAATACCGGATGTAACATTCTCAACGGAGGATATCACCCCTAAGATTACTGAATGGCAAGTTATTGAGGACTATACAGGGAGTGATCACCAATATATCATCTTTCGTTTACTTCAGGAAGTTCCTCAAGCAAGAAACATACTGCGCAGGCCAGCACGGTGAAATATAGCCAGCATTGACATGGAAACGTTTCTTGATGTAATACAAAATGGAATGGAGAACATAGCAGAAAAATGTTCTTGCTGTAGAGGAAAAGAAACAGCTGGTGTACGTGTTGAACTCGCCATGAGCTAATCCAGCAAGCATGCAATACATCAATGTCTCGAAAGAGACCACGAACTAGCAGACGCCCAGCGTATTGGTGGACCGAAGAAATTGCAGAATTGAGAAGAAACTGTCTGCGACTTCGACGCATGGCCCAGAGGACGAGAGGCAGACGAGTGAATACCTCAGTCACAGAGGAGTATAAGTCAGCAAAGAAGGAACTCGGCAAAGCAATAGCTGATACATGGTGGGCTTTGGCTAAGGAAGTGGAAGATGATCCATGGGGTCTGGGTTATAATATTGTAATGAAGAAACTTGGTAAATTCTCAAACCCGAGCATGGATTCTCAAAACATTAAAAAAATTGTGGATACACTATTTCTCGACCATCCAGAGAGGACTGATTGTGACACGATGAAAGTGAAGTGAATGATATACCTCTCTTCACAGTAGAACTGAATACAGCTTTTAGCTCCCCTAGAAACAAGAAGGCTCCAGGAACAGATGATATACCTGCAGAAGTGCTAAAGATAATGTCAGAACATTGTCCAGAACTGTTGTTGAATATGTACAATCATTGCCTGCAAGCGGGTGTTTTTAATTCCTGATGGAACATGGCTCGATTGGTTTTGATCAGCAAAGGAAAATCTGGTGGTTATAGACCTTTATGTATGTTGGACACAGCTGGAAAAGGCCAAGAGAAACTTCTGCAGCCAAGAATTCTCTCAGCAGTTCAGATAGCAGGGGATTTATCTGTTCATCAGCATGGATTTCGGAGAGGACATTCTACTATTGATGCAATATGGGAGGTGGTGAACACAGTAGAAAGAGCGCAAACAGGCAATCATCATTCTCGTAAAGTGACACTTCTTGTGACCCTGGATGTATAGAATGCTTTCAATTCGGCAAGTTGGAATGACATGTTGGAAGCTCTTGAAGAGACTTTCAAAGTACCACAGTATCTTATGCCCATAATGAGAGACTACTTCAGGGATCGCACTCTGCTGTATTATACGGAAGATGGACAAAGGGCAAAACGACTGACGGCTGGAGCAGCGCAGGGATCGATCCTTGGTCCAGATCTCTGGAACATCATGTATGATGGCTTGTTACGTCTGGAGATGCCAGAGGATACGAATCTAGTGGGCTACGCTGATGATGTGGCTGCCTTGATAGTGGCCCGCAATGTTGAGATGGCTCAAATCAAATTGAACCAGGTGATGCGGCGCATAAAGAACTGGATGACGAGTCACAGGCTAGCACTAGCAGAATATAAAACGGAGATAGTTCTTCTGACAAGAAAAAGGATTGAGACACTTGTACCAATGTCTGTTGGAGATACAGTGATTGAACCATCTACGAGTACAAAATATTTAGGAGTGATACTTGACTCCAAGCTCATATTCTGGAACCATATTCAGAGAGCGACAGATACGGCAGTAAAATACATGACAGCACTTAGTAGGCTGATGGGCAATATTAAAGGCCCAAAATCAAGTAAAAGACGCCTCCTCATGACGACGGTTCAGTCAGTGCTCCTGTATGGCTCTGAAGTCTGGGCCGAATCCTTGAAATTTGCTTGGTATCGGAGAAGGATAGCTGCTTTACAGCGGAGAGCAGCTTTACGAATTGCATGCGCATACCGCACGGTTTCTGAACCTGCAATCCTCACGTTGGCAGCAATAGCCCCAATAGATCTACTGGCATTGGAGCGACAAGAAATCTGGCGTACCCAAGGAGAGCTGGGAAAGAAATGTGCAAAGAAGCGTGCCATTAATCAACGGATGGGGCGATGGCAATTCAGATGAGAAAGTAACCCTCGTGATAAATGGACCAAGCGACTGATCCCACGCCTGGATACCTGGGTCAAAAGAGTCCATGGTGAAGTCAATTATTACCTCACACAACTTCTAACAGGACACGGATATTTCCGGAAATTCCAGCATAGAGTAGGCGGAGCGAGTGGTGCAACATGCATATATTGTGACGACATCGATCATGTACTTCACACCTTCTTCGTGTGTGGCCATTGGATGACAAAGAGAGAATATGTGGAAACTGAATTGGGAGAACTGACACCAGATAATATTATTTCTGTGATGTTACGGAACCAGCAATCATGGGATCAGGTAGCAGTGTATGTGGAGGATGTCCTTCACCAGAAAAAGCAGGGTCTGGAAGCGTACGAACGTCCTTAAGAAGAAATGAAGAAAGAAGAATTCCGAAAGGCTAAGTAAGCATGACATCACCCTGAAGTAATGCGAGAGCGGTTCCGGGGTGATGAACGCATCGTGGGAAAAGGGATGTGGTTTTTAGTGGGTAAGAATCCCTCACTACTGTGGAGTGTGGACCCTTCACAAGTGTCTTTGGAAGATTTTTCACAGTCCCTCGTAATATATATATATATATATATATATATTATTATTGCTGTAGTAGTATTATAACAGAATGCTATATACAGCCTTTTATTCAGAAGGAAATCAAATCCAGAGCGGTCGTTTTAAAGTGGGCCAACTGGGGGAGTAGCGTGTCTAAATATTTTAATTCACTGACAGAGATAAGATGTTCTGCGTGTTAAGTTCTAAATTATTACATCTCCTGAACATATTTTCTCGCTACTACTCAAGGCAGGTGTTGTGAGACTTGAAATATAGCATTCATCCAGATAGCGACGCACACACTTAATAAGTGAATAGCTCGTTGTCCACTGGCTACCGAGCCAGGTGCCTTGTAAGTCTTGTGATGACGTTGATAATACCAGGATATCCCCACAGATCCAATTAATACCAGCAGATATTATCTCTGTCTGACCTACAAGAGCAGCTTCATGCGCTCAATCAATTATTCTGATGTAACTCACGTTGTATTTGACTAGAGAATGTCAGGCACATCTAACACATGATATTGACTATGTCTTCCTACATTGTATGTGAATATATTAATGCCACCAACCTACTTGCCATCCGTCCTTTGTCCGTTTGTCATTATAACCATGACTACCTCGTGGTGTAGCAGCTAGCGTTCTTGGCTGTCGCCCCGGAATTCCGGGTTCGATTCCCTGCTCTGCAGAGAAATTTAATTTTGGTCTGAGAGCTGGAACGGGGTAAACTCAGCCTCGCGAGGCGAAACTCAGAAGAGGAGGGTTCGAGATTTGTACCTCAGTTATCCTGGAAGGGGTTTTACGTGGATTCCCACTTCTACTCCAAGCAAATGCAGGGATGGTACCTAACTGAAGGCCACGGACGCTCCCTACCCAAATCCTACCTCAATTACAAATATATTATACTACTACAGCCAGCACAGTGACACAGGATATCAGACAAATTCTACACACACCCACATACACGGGGAACATGATCACGATGTTGCAAAGCCCCTAAAGAATTAACAAGAAATGAAAGCATCTTGTATCGAAGAATCACCATCTTTCTTAAATTTGGTGCATCAATGTTACTTCACTCTGCGGTGACAGCCAAGAATGTGCTTTCATTTAACGTCATCTGCATGGTAAATGTTGTTGTTATTGTTGGTGTTTTATTTGAGGGGCACGGGCATCGTGGTCATTTAGTCCCAAATACTTGGGTAAGTGTGGATAATGCCCGTTGACCTACGTAATTGTAGTGTCTGTTTTGTAATTCAGGTAACGATTGAGAAGGATGCAGCCGTGACCGTAAGTTAAGAACAATCCCGGCATTGGTTGGTTGGTTCCTCAGTTTAGGGCTGCAACAACGCGGTCATGTAGCCCGGTGTACTTTGGATGTGTGTAGAATCTGTATGTTAACCGGTATTAATTGTGATGGCTGTATTAGTGTGTAGCTGGTTTTTTTTAAATTCAAGTAGGGACTGCAACTTTGAATTTTTCAAATAGGTCCTACTTTTGCCGCCAAACGCCACCGTCAACGACTACTAGGCCTAGTTCAGCACTTAGCTACTAGACGCCACCGCAATAGGCTCTCGGCAACGAACGTAGAAACCTAAGAGCATTGTTTACATTCTTAACCTATCCAATTTAGCTTCACACAGGTGTAATTAGTGGAAGGTTCTTTAAAATGCCATAAATCTATGACATGGGACCGCCGGCTTTACTTCCCCTCCGAAGGAAGGCATACTAAGGGCTTTTTAATGCTCTTAAAAATTCCGACGGCTTCGGCCGGGTTTGAACCCGCTATCTTGGGCATAGAAGCTCAGCAGCCACTCCCGGCATTTGCTTTGAGTAGAATTGGGAATCCATGGAAATCCACTTCAAAAATGGCTGAGGTGGAAATCGGGCCACCTCTTCTCAGTTTTGCCTCACGAGGCAGTGTGTCTGTGTATTCCGCTTATTATTAAGTCGTTTTGTCATTAATCCATATCATATGACAGCCAAATTAATATTAATCTCAGGTCGCTGTACACACCATCTCTACTCTCTACATACCGTACTATAAAACTAAGTCCCCGATTATTGTATGTAACGGGTAATCTCGAGAACCACTGAATGGATTTTGATGTGGTTTTCACCATTCTGTAAAGGATTTCTCGAGGAAGGTTTCTGTAGACAAACATTCATTTATGACCAGAGAAAGCTGAGCAGAAACGATTTCAGTGAATCGAGTCTAAGAAAAACCAGCCGTCCGTGCGCCTTTTAAGCTTACGATGGGTAAACCGTTAAAAGTGTCTATACAGGTTACTATGAGTGTAAGAATTGTTCAGAATGAAAAGTTCTACAAAAAATCCAGAGAGCATATCTCTATCTTTAATACATCGCCCACTATAAGTGTATTTACGTATTCATTTTTTCCAACCATCTCCATTCAGTGGACTTTTAAATCATTAGCTTTGGAGTGAGTTTACGACCTAGCGAGTGAGCCTATCACCCCAGCTTCGGCCAGCATCAAACTGTCGAGTCGTGTCGAGTTAAGACTTTAGCGAAAAGTATATGTGTTTGGAGTTTCGCTGTTTATCTCGGCTTTTCTGAATTGGGTCTGGGACCTTCCATCCGTGCGCTTTTTAAGCTTACGCTGGGTAAACTGTTAAAGATACCGGGCGAAGCCGGGGTGGGTTTGTTAGTTCAGGATAAATACAAAGTTCTGAACAAAAATTGAAAATGTCAGATAGAAAGCTTACATTGTGAGCTGTGTGGAGAGAGAGAGGAATCATGGTGGTGTGGAGTTCAAGATGGGGCGAAGCTAACTTGCTCGTGATTAATGAGGTGATGAAATATTAATGTGGAGCTTAGTTGACTTTAAAAACTACTTGTTAGGCAAATCAGTTCAGAGGTCCATTCCACTGCCCTCACTGAACCTCCCTCATCTATCTAACACAAGGGTTATCAACTTTTCTGAGCACCGCCCTCTCACCGTACCAAGTACCCAAGCACCATTAAATAATAACAATAATAATAATAATAATAATAATAATAATAATAATAATAGTAATAATAAATATAAAACCGATGTGGAAACTTGTGTCAGTGACTACAATCACAATAATTGTATCGTGTTATATACAAAACCCTCCATAGAAATCTCTAAGTATTGAATCTGCATTCAGATATACAGTGTGGTCCGCCAGCCCCTTATTATTTTTGGAGGAAGGCAACCCAACTAACGTGTATATCACAGTCATCCTAAAAACATTAGTACCTGTTCCTTTACGTCCATTGTACAACTTTACCGTTGAGTACATCCTCGCGAATATAGTAGAAATTAATAGTGGCAGTTTTCTTTCAATGACCTCAAATATAATGCATGATTGAAACGATTAGAGCTCCGAATAACACATGCTTACGTTTTGACAGGAAGTGTCGACGAATAGATTCAATGCGTGCCAGCAATATACCATGGTTCTCGGTAGCTATGGTGGCTAAATCAAGAGTAGCTTCAACGAAGTCACATTGTAGTAGATTCGAATCTTGAACTAGTACTTTTTTTTGCTTAATGTCGTTTATTGTGGATGTATTATGGACGCATATCTATCTGTTCCAACGAGTGATTTATTATTTGGTCCTCAAAAGGACCGTACTTATCCGATGGTACGCAGCCAGATTGGACGACGACATAATGATCTGTAGAACGAAAGCAAGGTATCCTGTATATTCAAGGTAGCAAGTGTTCAAAATTTTGACCACCTTTGTTTAAAGGAAAACTCCGACTCACTCACACGACCCACATAACAAATAAATAAATACATCAGACCGAAACTATAATTTCTTTCAACGGCGTCTGTGTGAAAAGCGCTTGCTATACACTCACAGTAATAGTTAGTTAGTTAGTTAGTTAGTTAGTGAGGTTTTAAGGGGCGGAACTACGAGGTCATCTGCCCCAAACCTACAGTAAATACAGATAATTATGACATTATTGGTTTTACGTCCCTTTTAACTGCTCTGGCTTTTAGATACGCCGGGGTGCTGGAATTTTGCTCGGAAGGGGATCTTCAACGTGCCACTAAATCTACTGACACGGCTCCCTCGCATTTGCGCACCCTCAAATGCCAGCTGACTGCGCCAGGATACGAACCTGCAACCTTAGGCACAGCAAGCGAGAACGTTACCGCTGAGCCTCGCAGCAAGCCAGTAATTACAGAACGTGTCATATTATTATAAATATTGAACTATTAAAATTCTAATTATCACGAATAGAGTCGCCTCGGTTGCGTAGTAGTCAGCGTGATTGGCTGCCACCCCGGACGTCCTGGGTTCGATTCCCGGCTTTGCCATGAAATTTGAAAAGTGGTATGAGGACTGGGACGGGGTCTACTCAGTCTCGGGTGGTCCAAATAAATAGAGGGGGTTCGATTCCCACCTCAGCCATCCTCAAAGTGGGTTTCCGTGGTTTCCGACTTCGCCTTCGGGAAAATGCCGGGATGTTACCTACCGTACGGCCACGACCTCTTCCTTGCCTATCCCTCCCTATCCTCTCCACATTTCCCATCCCTAAAGATGTCCCTGTTCGCTTTGCAGGTGAGGCCACCTGGGCGAGTGCTGATCCCACCTCCACAGTTGTATCCCCAGACGAGATGTTTCAAGCTCCAGGTCACTGCCCGTAGAGGCGGTAATGATGGGATCCCTCGCTGAGTCCGTGGGAAAACCTAACCTGGAGGGTAAAATCGACTAAAAAAATATTAATTATAACGAATAGTATCCATCCATGGTTTAGAACAGTTTTTTTTTAAATTTTATTTAGTCAATTTACCCTCTAGGTTTGTGGTTCCCACGGACTCAGCGAGGGAACTCACCACTTCCGCCTCGATGGGCAGTGTCCTGGAGCTTGGAACATCTGGTCGGGAGGGATACAACTGGGGAGGTGTGATCAGCACTTCGCCCAGGCGGCCTCACCTGCAAAGCGAACAGGGGCCTCATGAGGGATGGGAAGGGATGGAAGATTGGGATGGATAGGCTAGGAAGAGGGAAGGAGGTGGCCGTGGCCTTACAGTAGGTACCATCCCGGCAATTGCCCGAAGACGAAGTGGGAAACCACGGAAAACCACTTCGAGGATGGCTGAGGTGGGAATAGAACCCCCTCTACTCATTTGGGCCACCCGAGGCTGAGTAGACCCCGTTCCAGTCCTCATACCACTTTTCAAATTTCGTGGCAGAGCCGAGAATCGAACCCAGGACCTCCGGGGTGGCAGCTAACCATGCTGACCGCTACGCTACGGAGACGATATGGTTTAGAACAGTATTTAGGGAAAATAACCATTTAAATGAGACAAGAAAATAACTTTCCCTATCGTCTTCGTAGATAATGTGAACAAAACCAAGTTGAAATCTTGCTGTACGAGGTAGGGAGGGTATAATAAAATAGTTTAAACGAATTTTAAAAATCTGCCGTTGGATGGTCTTGAACCCGGGATCTTCGAAAGAGCGAGCGGGCGCAATAACACTTGCACACATTTCCAACACACTCTGGAGGTTTTTGTTGCGCTTCTTATTAACGCGTATGGTAAAATATTCAATTATTACAGTTAGATCTTAAATATTGATTGGAATGCATTCGTTCGATCCCCGGCTCCGTCAGGGATTTTAAAACTGACGTGAGGGATGGAACGGGGTGCACTCAGCCTCGTGAGGACAATTGAGTAGCTGTCTGACAGTGAGACAGCGCCCCGATCGCGAATACCAAGATTAACGGCCGAGGGGACCCGACGCGCTGATCACGCGTCACCCCAATATCTGCAGGCCAAATGGCTGGGCAGCGGTCGCTTGGTCGGCCTTAGCCCGTCATGGGCTGGATAGTGCCAGGGGTTGACTTTTTTTTGAGATCTTAAATATTGATTGGAATGCATTCGTTCAGTACCTGGCAGGTTTTCTAATTTATTTAAAGCAATTTTCGCGACCGCTTTGCGTTAATAAGGCGAAAGAACAGCAACTAATGCCCTCAAACGACAGCCCTTCGGTTTTATTTCATACAACTTAGCGTCCAAAATGCTAGCGTGTGATACACTTCGGTCATACAAGCAGGTGTACTGACGAAGAGAACAGAAATATACAGGATTTTGTACCAGCGATCACACCAGCTTCCTTGCCAGCGAGTGTCGTGAGATAGGGGCCTAAAGATATGCTAAGACTTTTTGTTAAAATTTAATAACAAAACAAGATGTTCGGTAAAGAACGTATAGCCTACTTTCTCCTAAATACATGGGTATGGTTATAACCCTTTGTCCTTTTCAAGGAGAATAATTGAATGTTGGTTGTAGTAGCTTCTTGAAATACAACGTGCTTTACGGATATTATACATGAATATGATGTGCCCTTTGCTAGTGCTACCTCTGTAAAAAAAAATCATTCAATTCGGTTTCACCGTGTTTGAATTGATAGCGGGAATCGATTTGCACACATACATGGCCGCTATCTGCACATTATTGGTCTGATGACCTTGTAGTGTGGTCAACAGATTCTCTATACATAAAGGTATGTCGTTGCAAAATTTGGTAGGATCAGATTATTAGGTTTTCATAATTTGATTCAAGCTCTTAACATTATGATGGCCGCCATTACTTTTTCGTCAATATGGCGGCGATATAAAACATGACACTGGAGTGCCCTTTGCTACCTCTGTACCAAATTTCGTTCAATTCGGTTACACCGTGTTTAATTGATAGGGGAATCAATTTGCACACATACATGACCGCCATCTGCAAACTAATGGGCTGATGACCTTGTAGATCAATCAAACGATGCTCGCCATACAAGTATACGTTGTTGCAAAATTTGGTAGAGATAGGATGATTAAGTTAGTCATAATTTGATTTAAGATTTGAACATTTGGGTGGCCACCATTACGTTTCCGTCAAGATGGTGGCGATATAAAACACGACACTGAGGTGTTCTGCGCTAGTGCTACCTCTGTACCAAATTTCGTTCAATTCGGTTTCACCGTGTTTGAATTGACAGGGGGAATCGATTTGTATACATACATGGCCGCCATATGCAAACTGTTGGGCTGATGATCTTGTAGTTTGGTCAAAATATGCTTCCCACATAAAGGTATGTTGTTGCAAGATTTGGTAGAGATAAGATTATTAGATTGGTCGTAATTTGAATCAAGCTCTTAACAATAGGATGGCCGCCATTACATTTTCGTCAAGATGGCGGCGATATTAAACATTACACAGAGGTATCCTTTACTAGTGCTACCTCTGTACCAAATATCGTTCAATTCGGTATCACCGTGTTTGAATTGATAGGGGGAATCGATTTGCACACATACATGGCCGCCATCTGCAAACTATTGGTCTGATTACCTTGTAGTGTAGTCAAAAGACGCTCGCCATATAAATAAATGTTGTTGAAAAATTTGGTAGAGATCGGATGATTAGGTTATTCGTAATTTGATTTAAGCTTTGAACATTTGGGTGGCCGCCATTACGTTTCCGTCAAGATGGCTGCGATATAAAACATGACACTGAGGTGCCCTTTGCTAGTTCTACCTCTGTACCAAATTTCGTTCAATTCGGTTTCACCGTGTTCGAATCGATAGCGGGGGGGGGGGGGGGGGGGGAGGGAGGGGCAGACATTCAGAGTACACACACTCACACACACACACACACGTCACACACACACAGACAGACACACGATTTTTTGCTAATAATACAATGGGAATTTCTACGGAATACGTATACTTCGATGCAAGCACTGGCCATCAGAATATCCTTCGATATGTTGTTGTTTTGTTTCATTTGAGGGCCTAGAACATTTAGCCATGTTTACTTGGTGTGTGTGTGTGTAGAATTTTTCTGATAACCTGAGTTATTGCGGGCTTGTAATGATGTGTGTATTTGCAATTAAGGATTGGGAAGGAGGCGGCCGTGGCCTTAAGATAGAATCCGTCCCGGAATTTGGAAACCACGGAAACCATTTTCAGGGTGGCTGAGGTGGAAATCGAACCCACTTCTTCTCATATTTGCTCCACGAGGCTATGTGTACCCAATTTCAGCCCTCAGACAAGTATTACATTTCTTGGCAGAGCTGGGAATCGAACCCGGACTTCCGGAGCAACACATCGAGATGTTATGTTAATATTCATGCCAGTTTTTAAATTTTCTGCCATAACAGGTCACGTGGCATAACGTACCAATTCGATCGTGTTCTCTTTATAAATCATCAAAATTCAACGAACTCTTCACAATAATTCGTCGTAAGGCAATAAATGTGGCAATGTAGTTACATCCCGACTAAATGTAATGTGGGCTTTCGTTCAAAAAAGTATGCCTTCTACTGGATTCGAAGCAACATTCTTCCCGCTCGCGTCCACCAAGTACGGTCAGGCATTAAACCTCGCAGCCACCGAGACATGGTAAATACCGCACGCTAAACGTGCTTTTGTTACTGTAGCCGTCCCACCTCAAACGTAGTCCATCTCAAAGTCTTCAATCACGGTTTGTGGTGTTGATTTAACTTTCTACTATTACAGATCACGTGGCGTAAGCTATTAATTCGATTGTATTACGTGTATGTGTGTTATTTCAAGGAGCAGAAAGTCATATGTTAGTAGAATGGGCCGTAGTATTTGGCGGGGAAAAGTTTAAGGTCGGTTTTTCTTTGCTAGACCCATGACCAAATTACATTGCTGTCACACAGTCAGAGCGCAGAGCAATATCGACCATCGGGAGAAATGCTATGTTAGTTGGGTTTCATAAAACTAAATAATAAGGGGCGGGTGGACCACACTGTATATTGAACTACAGTAGGAAGTTCCTTGGTGAAAATACTCCAGTCCATTACTCAGCAAGGATCGAAGATTACTCAGATGGAAATTTATTTCATTCTATAAATGAAGGAGATCGTGAAGAGTGCGGGGACGAAATGAATGTAATGTGAGGTTCCTGCACAGTGTAATTTACGTGTATTGTATTTCAGTACAGATGGTTACTTGCTAAGGCCGAACCAGGCTGTAAAATAAAATGTAACCGGGTATTTGCCGTTATAATAATGTCAAAATAATGATAAAAATAGTAATAATAATAGTAATAATAATAATAATACTCATTTGAAGATGAAGGGATTTTGGGAGGACAAGAAAACAAGATTAGTTAGATAGATTCAGTCGTGCTTCTTCGACAGGTACAAGGATGTAATAATAATAGTAATAATAATAATAATAATAATAATAATTATGATTTTTATGATTATAACAATTATACTAATAGGCTAATAATAATAACAATAGTAATGCACAAACATGCTCCTCTCATTCCATTGCCTATATCTCACTCTCTCCCTCACAAGTGCTGAAATAGGTATGGATTCGTCGATCACCAGACATGCTGCAACTGCGTGCATGAAGCTTGCAGATAAGATTCATTTTAGTATGGACATTCGAGTCGAATTACAATCTTTCGTATTCCTCATAAAACGGCATTCTAATTATTTTTCTATAGATTAAATATACTATTTCACAAAATGATAACATAACTGACTGTAAAAACTTGTAATGAAAACACCATTATTCTGGTTCGAACAATAAGTTAGAATTTAAATTGAAGGACGTATTGTGCCCGTTTAGACCGAAGTCCTACGACCACATATCACTTTACCGAAAACCAGCTAGCACGAGACTCACAAATATCTCAGGGCGCCAAACTGGGTGAAATTAAAACATAAAACAAAATCCAACTCGCTTCACTGATTCTCGGTTCGATGCAACAACAATGATAGAAGGGAGAAATGAAAATATCACAATTTCTAAAAAAATCTCATTTTATTACAATTAAAATATGAAGTTTAAAATGCAAAATATATCCATCAAATGAGTGATCTTTTTTCACACACATACAAAATATAATATAGAAATATGAACAATTTAGAGAAAAAAACCTCTCGATAAATGATCGATGACCAAAATTCATAGTCCATTGGCATCGTCACTAATTATGAAAAAAATTACACTGTTAGGCTGCTCAGGTCAAAATGAATTGTCCATCCTGATGCCTATAGTCTACTATTTACACTATTTATAATTCTCTCACTTTCCAAGAAAATAATTCACTGTCAAAAATCTGTATCTTGAATAATCGTTGCGTAGAGTAATTAAAAAAACATGAATATTTGTCAGACATAAGAGCAAATATTATTGTTGATCTGTATAATCATTAAGCAAGGATTTCTCAGAACTTGATCATCTGAAGATTTATTTGATCATTTGTTCTAGATCTATAATTTACATTCATTTAATAACTGTTTCACTTGACTATGACGTCAAGTTATTCTCATATTTCAAAAATATAATTAAATAATTAAATCATTCATATTTTACCTTGATTTTCCATTTTTAGACAAGATCAATCTGTTTGTGCCTCTCTATTCTTTGATTGTTAGATTGTCTTTTGTTTTTATTAATGTTCTTAGCTACTTCTATAGTCAGTCTAGTCTTTTAATAAAACGAGCATCTAAGAGATGAGATCCAGTGATCCACGCCGCGTTTTATTTTAATATACAGTTCATTTGCCCAGCATCATGGGTCAATCATTCATTTTTGGTCCTCCTGCGGTCAGGATGTTCGTTTTATTTAAGAAGTAGAGACATATATCAGCATATGCGAAACCAACACGACAACAGAAGTCGGGTGTGCAAATGGTTACGTCTACACAACAAGGCAACATTAATTTGGTGCATAGGAGCCAAGTCTTCTAATCACATCATTAGTGTACATCATTCTGAGCACGAAAGATTCAGGAAAAACTCTAAGCAGTACTATACAGGTCAGAATTCCTTCCCTATACATTCCTTAACCTTAAAATGGATGCAATTTCGAAGCTTGTTAAACAAAGACAGTGATAAAAGGCAGAATCACAATAATAAGTAATTTCGTAGAATCATCAATAGTGAGCATTCAATACATGAAATCAGAGTCTGTTATGACACATTGTTAAAGTTAGAAAGCAAATATGACACAGTTCAATCTCAGTTGGAAGTTGAGGATGAAAACACAGATCAAACAGGTGACAGAGAAATGTCAGAGTTGATAATATTCAGTTTAAAGGCTAGGATGAAAAACATATTATATCCATCACGAGGTGACGCCAATAGTGAATCCAATATCACAGCCAGCAGTTCGAATGACAATATTAACCTCAAATAGTCAGCAATCAAACTACCAACATTCAGTGGAAATTATGAGGATTGGTTATCATTGCAGACAATTTCACATTACTAGTGCACAATAATGCAAACCTAGGGACAATCCAAAAATATCATTACCTACTAGGAGCTGTTAATGGTTCGGCAAAGGCATTAATTCAAAACCTTCCAACCGCTGAAGCAAACTATAATGTAGCTTGGGAACTATTGTGTACTCGATTTCAAAATAAGAGACTCATAGCATCAAAGCATGTTCGTGAAATCTTAAATATTTCTAGAGTTAAGAATGAAACTGCCGAAGACCTCAGGCAATTCATCAGTACATTCTCTTGCAATTTACAAGCACTGCAAGCAGTTAGATACCCCACTTGAAGATGTAATTTTGACACAACGTATCGTTGATCGCCTTGATTATGAAACTAGAAGAGGCTGGGAACTAGAGGTAGATTCTAGCAAATATCCATCTCTTAAAGAACTCACATAATTCATAGAGCACCGTTGCCAAGTCCTTGAAATCATGCAACCTACTAGTAATCAAGTCAGGGTAAATGGTAGCTAGGAAAACTCATACAAGAGAAAGCCATCCGCTTATACACATGTCGAATATATAGACAATCAATGCACTTATTGTAAACAAGTACATAAGCCAGGACTTTTTGCATGTGAATCATTTCTGAAGTTGACTGTATCAAATCGCATTCAGTATGCACGTGATAATAGGCTATGTTTAAATTGTCTTCAGGCGACACATAAAACGTCAGAATGCAAATCTGGCCACTGTCGTAAATGCAACATGGCACATAATACTTTACTACACCTTGAAAACAATGACAACGGCAGTAATGCAAACCAGATACCTTCTAACAATGAAGCACTATTTGCAAGCTTCCACACATCTGTCAAGGATGAACACGCAGATACTCATAACAAAACATATGTATTGTTGTGCACTGTTATTGTCAAAATCAAGGATCACAGAGGCAAATTTCATAAGATTCGAGGTCTCTTAGACAGTGGGAGTCAAACTCACCTCATCACAGAAGACATTGTCAACAGGCTGAATCTGCTACGTAAGAAAGATACTACAGTTGTTCTAGGCATTAACAACACTTCTTCAACAATGAAACACAGTGTTGACATACACCTTCGATCTACAGCTTCAGATTTCAACGCAAACATAAACTGTGTATTAGTTCCTGCCATCACAGGACAAATGCCCTCTATGGAGTTAAATTACAAGTCATGGAATTTACCCAGCGACATCGTATTAGCAGACCCTAAATTCTACAGTCCACATAAGGTAGATTTGATCATCGGAGCAGAGCTATTTTACAACATTCTAAAGACTGAACAAAGAACACGGACAGGCTTCCCTGTTTTACAAAATTCTCATCTAGGTTGGATAATTTCTGGTACATGCCCACAATCCAGCAACAGAAATGCAATGTGCAAGACAGTCACTTCTCTTTTCATCAAAAAGGAAGAAACTCTTGACATTCAGCTTAGGAAATTCTGGGAAATAGAAGAGTTGCATACCAAACCTGAAACTCCAGAAGAACAACAATGTACATTTCAATTCAAAAATAACACAACACGTACTTCTGAAGGTAGATATGTTGCCAAGTTGCCTCGAAAGGAAACTCTGTCACCTTTAGGCAAGTCCTATGATATAGCACAACAAAGATTTTACCAATTGGAAACTAAATTCAAAAGAAATCCAGAATTGCAAGAGCAGTATTCACAATTCATGTCAGAGTATGAAATGTTGGGTCACATGAAGGAAGTAAGTGCGATATATGATTCAGAACACTACTACATGCCACATCACGCTGTATTCAACCATAGCTCAACCACATCCACTAGAGTAGTTTTTGATGCATCAGCCAACACCACCACAGAAGTATCACTCAACGACACATTGTTAGTAGGGCCAACTTTACAGCAAGATCTGCATTCGATTGTGTTGAGATTCAGAACCCATAACATTGCATTTACTGGAGACATTTAAAAAATTTATATATACAAATTCTGGTTCACAAGGATGACACTAGATAACAAAAAATCATAAGGAGGAAATATCCCCACACACCTGTCAAAACTTACGAATTGCTAACGGTCACACATGGTACAGCGTCAGCTCCATATTTAGCAACTTAATGCCTCAACCAACTAGCTGAAGATGAAGCAGCTTCTTTTCCACTTGCATCAGCTGTTCTACAAAGAGATTTTTATGTTGACGATGCTCTATGTGCTGCTTCAAACATTTCGGAAGCACTACAGTTGCAAAATGAACTCACTACTTTACTCAACAAAGGAGGCTTTCCCATCAGAAAATGGTGCTCGAACCATCCAGCAATACTTCAAGCTGTTCCGCCTGAAGACAGGGAAATGAGTTTACCTTTCCAGTTTGACGATAACGATACAATACAAGCATTAGGTTTATCATGGCATCCCACATCAGACACATTTTTAATTGCAACTAAAATCAAACATGTTCCTGCAAACAGCAGCATTACTAAACGCACCAGAACATCCACAGTGGCATCAATCTTTGATCCATTATGCCTCATTAGCCCATTAGTAATACCCTACAAAATATTCCTCCAGAAATTGTGGTTACACAAACTTGATTGGGATCTGCAGTTACCTGATGACCTGCCCTCAGAATGGAAGGCACTCCAAAATCAGCTAACACACCTTAAACACATTCAAGTGGACAGACCAACAAGGAAAAACTTCAGTCAAACTGTTGTGCTAAAAATCCAGAGTATCTCCGGTCAAACAAGCTACACTTCCTCGTCTTGAATTACTTGCAGCCACATTGTTGGCACACTTGAACCAGAAATCCATTCCAATCCTAAATCTAGAAATTAATGAAACCTATTTATGGACAGATTCTTCAATAGTCTTGTCATGGTTGGCTTCCCCTTCATCACGTTGGAAAACATTTGTAGCCAACAGAGTATCAGTAATTCAGCAATTAACAAATGTAGAAAATTGGCATCATGTTTCATCTCAAGAAAATCCTGCAGACTAAATTTCCCGAGGAGTTAAGCCTCAAGAGTTGCAGCAATCTACACTATGGTGGTCAGGTCCATTATATTTATCAGAATCTAAATGCAACTTGCCTCAGACCACGATTGATGAGAATTACCAAACCACATTGGAAGAACGAGCAGTAGTTACACTACTTATCACTGAACACACTGACATCATTACTAGATTTTCCTTATTAATAAGACTGCAAAGAGTTCTTGCCTACTGCAAAAGATTTATCCATAACTCCAAACAGTCAACCAACAAAAAGACAGGACCTTTATCAGTTCAAGAACTTCAGAAGTCATTGAATGCATGCATTCGCATAGCTCAGGCAGAATCATTCAGTGAAGAAATCAAAGATTTACAGAAGCGAGGTGCTGTATCCAAAAGAGCCAGCTAAAAAATCTATGTCCATTTTTACATGACAACATACTCAGAGTAGGTGGTAGGTTGAAAAACACATCATTACCATTTTCTACAAAACATCAAGTATTATTGCCATCCAAGCACCATCTGACATCACTTATTGTCAAACATGAACACCTACAGCAAGCCCATGCGGGACCAGGATTACTGTTAACATCCATTCGTGAATGTTATTGGATTTCAAATGGCAGAAACATAGCCAGACAGCAAGTTCACAAGTGCCTAATATGTCATAAATTAAAGAGAGCAACCATTCATCAGCTCATGGCAAACTACCCCAAGCAACGAGTTCAAGCATCACGTCCATTCAGTGTCTGTGGCATTGACTATGGAGGTCCAATCTTAATCCGCCCTCTTAATAAGAGAAGTAACATTCGACTTAAAGCATACATTGCATTATTTGTTTGTTTTGCAATTGAGGCTGTGCATCTAGAAATAGTCAGCAGTCTTACCACAGATACATTCCTAGCAGCATTACGCCGGTTCTTGCCAGAAGAGGCAAACCTTCGGATATTTACAGTGATAATGCTACAAGATTCATTGGAGCTAACAAGGAGTTGCAACACCTTCATCAATTTATAACATTACAGCAACATAGAGAGGAAATTGCAAGTAACCTTCCTCAGTTTCAGTGTACAGTTATTGATTGATTGCATTCGATCAACAGGGGGGAATATGTTTGTGCCTCTCTATTCTTTGATTGTTAGATTGTCTTTATTCATGTTCTTAGCTAATTCTATAGTCAGTCTAGTCTTTTAATAAAACGAGCATCTAAGAGATGAGATCCAGTGATCCACGCCGCGTTTTATTTTAATATACAGTTCACTTGCCCAGCATCATGGGTCATTCAATCACAATCTATTTATTTTCTCATATAGCATAAGCAACAAAATTATCATAAATTAATAAAATCAGTAATTTATTCAAATCCAAAATTTTTATTTAATTTCACAAAAAACTAATTAATTATTAAGTTATGGAACTCGTTCAGCGTGTTATATAAAACATAATTATCCGTGATATTAATGAATGACTTCTCATTAGTCAACAATTTTCAACATTTATCTTTGGCACATACCTATTCTACTGGTGCGTTATATTTTCTAATGTTATATTCATTTTTCTGACAAACGGTAAGGCATCGTCAAATCTAGGGTCTGTCTTAGACAAAATCGTATTGACAAATAAGTGGGTAGTTGAAATATGACATGTTAAATGTTATTAAAATTTACATGTGATGATTGCAGATAATAACCATTGTTTTTTTTTCACTTCAACAGATTGTTAATCCGTAATTATATATGTTTTCGCAACATATATTTTTTCATATATAAACCGTCTAACCATCCTTATGGCTGACGCTAACCATTATACCATATCCATTCGTGTGATTTCATCTCACTACTGAATGACAAGATTCACTCCTACCTTCAGCATATTATTTTTAATCATTATTTTTTTTATCAAGTTCATTACAAAGTTTACTTGCTCCTCCAATAAATTTGTACCAATTTAATCATCACAGAAATTTACATTATCCTTAAATCGTGTCTACCTCTGTTCGAAATCGTCATATAGTGACATTACCATATTATTAATATTTATATAAACTAGAGAAAACCCTATTTGATACAGGCTTTCCTTGGTATTCCGATGGCCTTCCATGTCATAAAATACACTAATTATTTAACGCAACTGCGTAATGCTTAGTAAAATTCATGATATCTCTGTTAGATATGGGTGTGCATTAGACCATTTAAAATTGGATAATAAAAAATGGACTAACCTGTTCCAAACTGTTATAAATCATTATTTAAACTGTCACAAAACATCACAAGATATTATTATTATCATTATAAATCAGAGAATATTATTATTATTATTATTAAAATTATTTATAATATAACAGCTTAGGCTTTCACGGCCGGCGTTCATAGTTAAATACAAGTTTTTCGGGCTTGTAGGCCGTGGTCCAGACAAATACAAGTTTTTCGGGCTTGTAGGCCGTGGTCCAGACAGGGAGATATCCTGTCTGGACCACGGCCTACAAGCCCGAAAAACTTGTATTTAACTATTTATAATATCATTATCAGATTTCGATAAAATGGAAATTGAGGACAAAAACTACTTGGAATATTCAAGCTCGAATTCCTGAATGGAGAAAAAAAATCCATTTCTCAAAAATAACTAACTAAGATCTGAAGCTCCTACGGCTGATGACCGTGATGAAAAATACAGAAATTTAACTAAACGGCGCATGATGCTGTCCATAGACTCAAAATCGAATAACAACGTGTTCTGAACACTCAAAACGATAATCTAGCTTGCCTCAGCAAACTGAAAGATGGTTGTGTGTTAATATTTCTTCAAAAAGAAAATTTTTAAATACCATAAGCTATGAAATCCAAATTGTAGCTTACATTGCAGAAGTTCTTGTAGAGGTGGGCCTCCTGGCCGGTTCCAATACAGTTCCTTTTCCAGAAGTGTCTCCATTCGTCCGTCCCATCGGGCGCGTACGTAAATCCTCGTATCCCCTTCCATCTCTACCCGCAATTAATTTAACAGCCATGCCTGTTAGTCCTGAAGCTGATTCGAAATAAGTTCTTCCCATACTGTCCATGTGGAATGTCATAATAGCTGGCGCTATTCGAAGAATAGGGGTTTGACCCAACTGATCCATAATACTGAAATCAGTTGTAGTTTTGATGCAGCTGTGACCCATACACATTTTTGATACACTTACAATCTTATGCAAATGGTTGAGATCCGAAGTTCCTATTATAAATAACCTAACGGGTGAGATTATACATCTCCCAGACACGCGCCAAGCACTGCTGGCCCCAACGCTGGCTAGTCTCTGTGTTCGGGTAATAGGTAGTGCCTAGCAAACATCCGTAAGAATACAGATGGGCCCCTCTAATCTCCTAATGGGTGAGATTATGCATCTCCCAAATCGCACCAAGCACAACTGGTCCCAAATGTCGTCTAATGATCTGACCATGTAAGACTGGTATCCGTATCGTAGTATAAAGTCGTGGCTGATCTTACCAACTACCGAGATAATTGCTCGTCACTGACAACCTGGAAACAAATAAGTTCCATAATATTGAAAGGTACTGTAGACTAAGTCTACCATATGTCCATGCGACGAAAAATGACTAAGTGTCAAATATTTCACTGAGTTCGAAGCCTAACTATCATGTCGCCTCGAAATATTAGTTCCACATATCGTGAAAAATTCTATCACTCGAAGATAGACCATAACTTGGTCCGGCGATATTCACTGACTAAGTTTCAGAACTTCCACGTAGATTAATATGCTATCTAGCGCACAAAGTGCTTAACGAAGACTGACGCCTGACCATTCACAGAATGTGAGTGTCAGTGACCATGCATAGAATGTGAGTGACCCCTCGGCGCATCTCAGCCCCCTTATATACACGCATTGGCTTCGAGAAAGTTCCTCGTGGCTTCCACGTCAAACCACGTGGAGATGAGCTTGACTCATAGCTACGTCATAGCGACAAAAATCCTCAACAAATAATCCCTATATCCCTACTTTAATTGTGAAAGTCTGTCTGTGTGTGTGTGTTAGTTTGTTACCTCTTGACACTAAAACGGCTGGACGAATTTGGATGAAATTTGAAATGGAGACAGCTTATGCTGTGGGATAACATATAGGCTGCCTTTCATCCGGAAATAAACCATTGTCCCCGTGGAATGGGCAACATAACTGAAAAGTCACCAAAAATACTCAACCGGGACAAAATATCGAAGTTGTCGCATAAAGACCGGACAAAGCTCTTTTTACGCCCCTCGATGCAAGGAACAATACTGACACCGAAAACCACATTTTATGGCCCTAAAACCTACAGTTTCAAAGATATTCGCAGAAAACTATCTTCACTCTGATAAACTGATGTAATGGCAAGTCCGTTTCCATGGCAACTGAACCTCAAGGTATGACATCGGAGTTTCTATATATCCCTGTAGGAGGCAATGCCAATACATTTATTATCTTTTTCAATATATATATATATATATATATATATATATAAACACAATAAGATATATATATATATATATAAACACAATAAGACTCTCGGGGGAACCTGTAACCTCTAGAGAGCGCGTCCCCAGGTGGCGGATAGGGGGCCCCTACAGTTTGTAGGGTTGGTTCAAATACCCCCCAATAGAACCCGCGGACCAACAGGTAGCCCAACTCCTGGGGGCTTTATAATGCTGGGACACCCTCTCTCCAGGGGTTACAAATATGGAGGGCCCAAGCTCAGGGTTAGTAGTGAAGACCTCAACGGCGAATACGGTGGAGAAGATGGACTTCAGTACAGCGTATGAGGCGGAGGAGGCACCCCAGTGCTCGGGGTTGATAAGAGTAAAAGGTATATGGATGTCCATATATCCAACTCACTAGTGTCTGTTCTGGCATCCAGCGGCTAGTGAGCAGCGTCTGTTCACCTAGTTGGTGCGGCTGTTCGAAGTACGGCTTAATCTCAACAATTAAGTCTTAAAATCTTGTGATCTCCATCGGAGATCACCACAAACAATCTTCAACTTGAAGCAACCATGGCAGAACGACAGGAAAAGATTCCACTACCCCAGGCCCCAGTCAATAGATTGGATCCCTGTTCTGGTCATAGGATTCTGGGGGACCAGACATGTCATGTAGAGAAGGATCGGAGCTTCTCAAAACCTCTTCGACCTAAACGAAAGTGTTTCATAGGTACACTTAATGTGAACACTTTGCTTAAGCCTGGGAAACTCAAACATCTAACGAACACGCTTGATACATTCAGCATCAAAATTTTGGCATTGCAGGAAACACGATTTACAGATGAAAATCACTTTGATTCTGAGAATTACAGGCTCTATAAAGGAAAACCTGCAGTGCAGATCAACACAGGACCAAGACAATTTGGCACAGGTTTTGCGGTTAGCAAGTCCGTTACAGATTCAGTAATTGATTTTACTTCACCATCAGAAAGACTCTCAACACTCTCAATAAAATCGGGAAACAAGGTATACACACTGATTAACGTGCATGCACCAACGAATGACTACAACAGGAAAGATCCTCAGGTAATAGAAGACTTCTGGGAACTTCTGGAGGAAATCACGAACAAAATTCCCAAACATCATGTCAAGATTCTACTGGGGGATTTTAATGGTCAGTTAGGAAAAGAAAAGAAATATAGGAGAATTACAGGACCATACACTGCTCATAGCAGAACCAATAAAAATGGTGAACACCTTATAAGCTTCTGTCAAAATTTCAATCTCCAAATTATGTCAACACAATTCCAGAAACCTACGCGTAAATTAACAACATGGATATCCCCCAATGAAACACTTGGAGAATTCCAGATTGACCACGTTGCTATCTCTAGAAGGAACGCTAAAGAAGTCCTTAATGTGAAAACCAGGAGAGGATTCTTTGACTCAGATCATCATTTACTACAAATCAAGGTAAAATTTCAACCCAACAGACAAAGGATAAGGGGAACCCAGCTTTTCCGAACTGATCCAGAATACCTTGAATTCAACAAGATGAACATCATTGAAGAAATCCGTCAAATGGATACCACGAGCTGGTCTGAACTTGCAGAGAAAATGAAACAAGCAATAAAATTCGGTCAACCTCCGAGAAAGAGAAAACATAGGTGGTGGAACATCACATGCGATCATGCTATTGAATATAGGTTTAAAGCATGGAATAATTTCAATAGCCATAAAACAACAGAAAAATGGCAAGAATTTGTGCAGGTTCGGAAAAACACTTCTAAAATTATTCGCCGAGAAAAGCGCAATTATGATAATAATAGGCTAAATGAAATAGAACAGGACTTCACTAAGAACAACACCAGAAATTTTTACAAGACCTTTAGAGAAAATATAGCAGGCTTTCAACCCCCTAGTTTATGCTTCCAACGACCTGATGGATCTCTGGAAACAAATACGAGCAATAATTGTGAAATTCTAGCTAAATATTTCAGTACACTCCTTAATTGCGAAGCACCTTCTGAACAACTTCAATTTGCAAAACCAGTGCCCAACCTTGATTCACTTCCACCATCACAGGAAGAAATAGTGGACATAATCAAGTCATTAAAAAACAATAGAGCCCCTGGTGAAGATGGACTTATTGCAGAAGTTTGGAAATTGGATCATGAACACATAACACCAAAAATACACAGAATAATATCAGATGTCTGGAAAACAGAGAAAATCCCAAAAGAATGGAAGAGTGCTTTGATACACCCACTCCATAAGAAGGGAAGCAAAACTGATCCGAATAATTATAGAGGAATTTCGCTTCTTCCAGTCGCTTATAAAATTCTCTCTAAAGCTTTGCTGAATCGACTCGAGACACAGGTGGACCACCATATTGGAGAATATCAGGCAGGTTTCAGGAAGGGAAGGTCCTGTATTGAGCAGATCTGGAACCTCAAGACCATACTGCACATCCGACGATGCAGGAACACTACAGTCACATTTGTGGATTTCAAAAAGGCTTACGATTCGGTTGACAGACAAACCTTGTTTAACAGACTAGAAGAATTAGGAGTTGACAGGAAGACGAGGGCCATCATCCAGGAAACATTATTGGGAACTACCTCAAAGGTGAAATTCATGGGAGAAATCTCTAACTCTTTTGCAATACATACTGGAGTTCGACAAGGGGATGGTTTATCACCACTCTTGTTCAACATCGTACTGGACAAAATCATCACAGAATGGGAAAAGCATGTGAAAGGTATCCAAATTGGAAAGGAGAAAGGGAAAAGAGTCACTGTGAAATGCTTGGCCTTTGCAGATGATCTGGCCATCTTAACAAACAACAAGGATGAAGCCATATTAGCTCTAGAGAAACTACATGAAATCTCCAGTAAAACGGGACTTGATATTTCCTATGAAAAAACACAGTATATGGATACCAAATCAACAGGAAACATCACCTTGCGAACGCAATATGGAAAAATCTCGCAGGTCACTCACTTCAAATATTTAGGAGAAGCCATCCAACCCACAGGATTGAACACAATTTCTAATGCAGATAGAATAGTAAAATTGCAGAAGGCGTACAAGCTGACATGGAATCATTATAACAAAAGAGCAGTATCTCGCAATGCAAAATTGCGCCATTATAACACAGTTGTCTTGCCTGAAGCCTTGTACGCGGCAGAAACAACCGTCATTAGAGGAATGACAAGAATTCATGATATTGAGAAACAGGAACGAAAAATTCTTAGGAAAATCCATGGCGCTGTTTTCCGTAATGGAATTTGGGTCAGGAGACCAACAAAGGAACTTTATGAAAATACAGACACTATTGTAGATAAATTTAGGAAGAGACGTCTGCAGTTCTATGGACACATATATAGGATGGATGAGAACAGACTCACTAAGAAGATTTTCAATATCGTGAATGCAAGTAAATTAAAGACCAGTTGGATTAAAGAAGTACATGAAGACATGGAATTACTTAAAATCTCTGAAGACGACATTAAGGACAGAGAACAATTTAGAAATAAAATCAGAAACACGAAAATTGTACAAGTTTCAAGGAAAGATACATCAGGGAAAAAATGGACAGAGGAAAGGAAGAAAAAGCACAGTGAACTAATGAAGAGGTTTTGGGAAGAAAAGAAGAGAGGAAAAGGAAGTGAAGCTGTGATTGGCTCAAGTTCTCACGCTCTCCTGAAGGGGAATAATCGGAAATAATAATAAACACAATAAGAACAGGGTAGTGCGCCTGCCTCTCATCCGGAGGCCCCGAGTTCGATTCCCGGCTCCGTTAGAGATTTTAGACACTGACGTGAGGGCTGCAACGGAGTGCACAGCTTCGTGAGGACAATTGAGTAGCTCTGATAGCGAGGCATCGCGTAGAACAAGATTAACGGCCGAGGGGACACGATGCACTGAACACGCGTCACCACAATATCTGCAGGCCAAATGGCTGGGAAGCGGTCGCATGATAGGACTAGGCCCTTCATGGTCTGTAGTGACAGGGGTAAAAAAAAATTAGGTGTAGTGCCTTCTAATACCACTTTTAATTTTTAGCCTATTTTCAATTTTGAAAAAAAAAATAGGCTTATGAGATCACCTTTTGTCCGTGTGTGTGTGTGTGATTCGTGTGTGTGTGTCCCCCTAATAAAATCTAAACGGCAGTAGCGATTTCAATGAAACTCGGACAGTTCATAGCACTATTCCCGGCGACCTCGACCGTGCCCTTCAAATTTTGTTACGACTCACCAATCCAACATGGCGACTGTGCGAAATATTTCACCAGCATTCAATATCTCCGAAACTATTACCGATATTACCCTGACATTTTCTATGGTGATAGAGGGAACTACTATAAGTTCATTTATGTGACTTTTGAAAACCTGGTAACTACAAAACGAACATGGCGGCAAAGCGAATTTGCGACTTTTAAATAGAAGTTTCTCGCGATTTGACCAACCAAACGCAATGAAACTTGGTACAGTATATGTTTGTATACATTGTAATGCACCGACATCTAACTTCGTTCAATTGTTTACATAATCACAAGATGGCGGATGTGCGAAATATTTCACCGGCATTCTATATCTCTGAAACTATTAGCGGTATCTCCCTAAAATTTTGAACTGAGATAAAGGGCACTACTGGAAGTCCATCTATAAGACTTTCAAAAACCGGTTTACTACAAAACGAACATGGCGGCCAAGCGAATTTGAACATTTTAAATAGACCTTTCTCGCGATTTAATGTTCCAAGCGCACTGAAACCTGGTACAGGAAATATTTATACACATTGTAACCCACTGGTATCTAATTTAGTTCAATTGTTTACATAACCTCAAGATGGCGGCAGTGCGAATTTTAAAATTAAGTTTTTATTTCTTGTGATGTAGTCATGCGATCGAAGTGAAAGTTTGAATAATGAACCTACGCAATAATTTTCCTTTAATGGTACATGACTCTATGGCCTATACATTTAACAATCCAACATGGCGACCATCCGAAATATTTAGACGATACTGAATATCTACGAATCTATTTTAGCAATCAAACTGCATTTTTTAATGTTCATAGGGGCTATGAACTTAAGTTCACCTATAGGACTTTAAATAACCTGGTGATCACAAATCCAACATGGCGGTGACGCGAATTATAAATATTTGCATGGACGTTTCTCGCAATTTAACCATCCGCGTGCAGTGAAACTTGGTACAGTAAATCTTTATCCGAATGTTAATCCACTGGTATCTAATTTATTTCAATTGTTTCCATAACCTCAAGATGGCAGCTGTGAATTTTTTTTAAATCTCCTTGTTTTTTCTTTTGTCCTAATTATGCGATTGAAGTTTGAATACTACACGTTCACACTAATCTGCATGTAACAGTACATAACTCTAGGACCTACATATATAAAATCCAACATGGCGACCATCCGAAATATTTAGTCGGTTCTCAATATCTACGAATCTATTACAGCAATCAAACTGAAATTGTGTATGTTAAATAGTGGCAATTAACATAAGTAGGATATATGAAAATAGGCTGTATAGTTCTTCACGGAACTACTTGTTAAACACTACAGTAGCGGCTACTAAATAAAGGTAGCGATATAGCTACGTTCAATTTCTTAAACACTGGGCTTACAAATCCCGTATAGTTAAGTAGAAATATCAGTCTGGTCGTTATTTCAGTAGCAATGAAGCTCTGTGGCGGCTATTGCCGTTTCCGTAACACTTACGGCATCCCGCCGTCACATACCTCAATGTGCACTTACAAAATTGTGAACCAGTCTATTTTACTGAAAAGAATTTCTACGAGCGAGTATCCACTCCAGCAAAAACCACACTCACTACATATTCCAAAATGTACACAAGACATGATTTTTAAAGCACTCTTGGGTATGTTGAGGTACAGAGATATACCACATGGAAAGATACAATAAAATGTTGGCAAATATGAGTTCAAGGAACTGCTGTTCAGAATAGCCTTTCGGTACAGGTTATGCGGCCCACGTTCGTAACATGGAATGTTTTCCTTTGACAATGCATCTACGCCATGTGCGAGGGCTACGCATTTCAAAGATCTCTGTCTGTCTGTCTGTTAGGTAGTCAGCCCGAAGGCTGGCTGGATCCTCAAAAAGTACCGCCGTTAGGTTATGTGAGTAGATACCCACAAAAACCCAAGGCAGCGCTATATTGAGGCGTACTAGGCTAGAAGAGGAGTGAGGTAGTTTGCCATTGCTTTCCTCACTGAGTCAGATTGGTAGTACTAACCCTCTGAGTAGAACCTTTCACAGCATCCATAGGTACTGACTACGCCCTGAATGTCATTACTAAGCACCACCCTTACCTCAGTAGCTTCCATATAATCACAGTCATGAGTGAGACTGAGACATCGGTGAAAAGCCACATTTTACTCTAGCCTGTGCCAACAGACAAATGCAAATGTACTGCATTCATCAAGAGATGGCAAACAGGCCTCAAAGATCTCTAAAAACACAATAATCAGGAAATTGGAGACAAATTTAAAGTGGGAGCGAAGATTCAAGGAGAAATAATTTTATCTTTGAGATGTGCTGATTACATCGTTATCTTGGCCAATACGCCAGAGGATTTGAACGAGTTTTTAAAATGGTATGGACTCCGTCTTGAGGAAAGAATTCATGATGAAAATCAATAAATGTAAAACAAAATTATTGGAATGCAGCCGAAATAAATCAGAAACCTCTATGGACATCAAATTGGCAGTTGAAACGCTACGGGAAGTAGGACATATCTGTTACTTAGGAAGCAAAATAACCAGTGATGGACGAAGCAAAGAGGATATAAAAAGCAGGTTGGCTCAGGTAAGGACAGCATTTCTACAGAAAAGGTATCTGTTGACATCGAATAAACATTTAGCTATTAAGAAGTCATTTTTGAAAGATTTTGTCTGGAGCGTGACACTATAAGGAAGTGAAACTTGGACTAATGGTGCAGCAGAAAAGAGGAGAATTGAAGCGTTTGAAATGTGGTGTTACAGAAGAATGATGAAGATGGCTCAGATGGGTAGATAGGGAATGAAATGAAGAGGTAGTAAGACGAGTTGAAGAGGAGAGATGTTTCTCGCGACTGCTAATGAAGAAAAGAGATAGGTTGGTAGGACACATATTAGGACACCCAGGAATAGCAAGCTTAGTTATGGATGGGAGGGTCGAGGACAAGAACTGTAGGGGTAGACCAAGGTTAAACAGATTGCCTCGGATGTACAGTAGGGTGTGGTAGCTATGTAGAGATGAAACGATTAGCTCAGGAGAGGGCGGCACGGAGGGCTGCATCAAACCAGTCAAAAAACTGAAGACTCAAACAACAACTACAATCGGGAATTTTAATTACTTAGTGAGGCATGTGAGGCAAAAGGGTTGTTGGAGAATTTCAATCCCTGGGATGTAACACTGGAAGCGACTGCATAATGTACATCAGCGGCCAGGGTAGATATATTTTACTATAGGTCTATTAATAGTGACATGTTGACGTTCAAATCATCAATAAGTGTGGCAAACTTACACCCAGAATAGCTTAAGGAAAAATACTTTTAATTCTCCATATTCCGATAGATTTGCCATTCCAGTGTGCAAGAGTGCAGTTCCCTTTTCGAACAAAATTCGCAATTTCTATTAACAAAGCGCAATGACACACACTTAACAGCAGCAGGTGTACATTTAGACAAAACCATTTTTTTTCCATGGACAACTGTATGTGGCGTGCTCGCGAGTATCCGGACAACAAAATCGTTATGTCTCATCAGAAGATCGCAAAACCAAAAACGTAATTCTAAATTGTGTTCACATAATGTAACATCGTACCCTGCAGACTTTCACAACTGTAAGAAATTCCCACTTTGCTGCTCATATCAATAATTTTCAGAATTAAAATGGACCCACCTGTATCCGCGATTGCTGTAATAGAATAGACCAATTATCAGCAATAATGCATCGTCCCCATTGTCTTGATCGCGAGCGAAGCCACGGGTACCTGCTAGTTGCTAATATTTCGTCTTCTTCTTTTTCCAGTGCCAGAAAAGTGTAGTACTTGCCGTGTCTCTAAAACATCGGACAAGAATTAATAAATACCAGGCCTCAATGTTCTTGCTGTGCGCGCCACATACACTCGGTGATAGCTTCCATCCCCTTTTTAGAACAAAAGTCGCGCGAGATTCAAAATTAGCCATACCTTATAAATATGCTTTATACTCAAAATATCGACCTGTGGATATGGACACAGTGTCACAGGTTAGCTTGTGCTCGCGCCACATTTTGGCTCGTATGACGAGAGCACCAAATGTCATTTAAGGAGCACTAGGTTTAGAACGCCTGACTTCTTATACTTCCACTCCACAGATAAGAAAAAGGAAAACCTTTATTCATCACAAATACTAACGATAGCGCTATCGTCAGCCCAGAGGGGTCTTTATTTTTTCAATGTGTCCTAAGAATATAAATAACTCCAGGATGACACCCTCAGCCGTATTAATTTAGCTTTAGCCTATGAACGGTCTCACCTTGCAGATGTTGTAGCAGCAGTGAAAATGAGTACCTTAGTCCTGCGCTGGACCCATGTAACAGGACTAGTGGGAGGTGAATACATAAGACCAGAATATCGAGAGATCGAAAGGAGGAGAAATCTTCCAGAGGCGTGGACTGAACGTACATTCACCTGGAAGTGGATGCAAGTTCAATACGATACGGTACCTTACATACAGTCTAGAACCAATGTAGTAGAAGTAAATAAAGACGCAGAAGATCTAAGGAAAGAATGTACTCAGAGACCACTTAGATATAATAGGGATCACAATTGTGTATTCATCAAAGAATGATAATAATATGCTGACCAGGAAACGATACATTCTAACTTGTTAGGTATTGTAAAAAAAGACATGGAGTTATGGTAGTTGGATGCACGAAATGTGGGTCAAGTTTATGTCACGGGCAGAAGGGAAAGAGGTAGGCTAGTGAATTAGCATGCAGACATAGTGCAAAATTAAGTTCGGAAATAAAAGATTAAAGGGACAAATAAGGGAGTCAGGAATAAGGAAATACTGACAAAAAAGTGTAAGGCATTCCGAATAACCTAGAAGGTACTGTACAAGGAAGTGGGGGTTAGGAAGAACATAATTAATAGACTAAATACTCGTAGGACGGACGTGACTGAACTAAATATGTGACGACAAAAATGAATACCTGAAGGGCAATACGATAAATAAAAAATTACGAGCTTTACAGTAGTCGCATATGATGTTTAATATCTGATATAGAAGAAACCTCACGTGAAATTGTTGATACACCGGTATTTTATTGCATTATTGGTACAAATATTAATCTATTGTAAAAGGGAGTGTTTTACAGATATTGTAGTTTATAATATGGAACTCATTTTATTAGATGATTTGTAGCTTCCACCAGCACTAGCCTAAAGAAAGAATAAGATATGGATCAACTAGATTAATAGATGCGACATCGCTCATAACCTTAAATTCCTTATAAACAGGTCCTCTTGATTCACAGACCATATGGATTCTGTTAAAAAGAGTCATATTGATATGATAAATATCGTTTAAAATGATAATCTGGTAGCAAAAATATCTACCCCGCCCAGGATTCACACCCAAGATCTCTAGTTTCACAGTCATACGCAATAACCCCACGGCTATTTCGACTACGCAAATATTGTGCACAAGATGGTGACTTATTTCCACGTTCCAATAATACTGCATTACGGAATTAAGTTTCATTTATATTTTGCTTGTTTCGATAATGTTCCTGAGTGACATTGAGTTTAAAATGCCTTATGCCAATGCAATGACGACTACTTACAATGTTTGATATTAAGGCATTTTACCATTTAAATACTGATACGAAGACTTCGAACATGTACCATGTCATTCGTTTAAATCACTTGACACCAGAGTTTGCATGAGCTTTTTCCGTTCAGTATGTCATATACATTCCACATGGCCGAGAGTGCGTCATGGTATCAATTTTCGACACCGCGCGCTGATTGATTCTCTAACCAGTGCCAGATGGATCGATCGATCGGGTTGGCAGTGCGCCTTATACTTCCGTTCGATCTACCACTGCCAGCTAGGGAACACTTCCATTCGATCGATCGAGCGGGCAGTGCATACTTCCGTTGTCCACCACTGCCAGCTAGTACACTTCCGTTTGATCGATCGAGCGGGCAGTGCATACTTCCGTTGTCCACCACTGCCAGCTAGTACACTTCCGTTTGATCGATCGAGCGGGCAGTGCATACTTCCGTTTGAGCCACCACTGCCAGCTAGTACACTTCCGTTTGATCGTTCGAGCGGGCAGTTCATACTTCCGTTTGATCCACCACTGCCAGCTCGATCGTTCCGATCCACTTCGCACAACAGCTCTCGCCTTAGTATACTCGGTTGCTGAATATTGTAGCCCCGTATGGATCAATAGTGCACATGTAGGAAAAGTTGATGTCCAGTTAAATGATACAATGAGAACAATATCGGGCACTCTCAAATCCACACCACTCAAGTGGCTACCAGTATTATCCAACATTCACCCTCCTCCCCTGCGAAGGCTAACAGCTCTAAAAAGGGAATGGTCAAAATGCGCTGCAATTGATCTCTTACCCATACATCAGGTCTGTAATCCACAGAAGCAAGGGAGATTAAAATCTCGACATCCGCCATGGCAACTAGGAAAGATGCTTGTTGAATCTAAGTTCAATATGGAAGAAACTTGGCGAGAAGAGTGGACTACATCAAACCCTGATGAGCTAGGATTGATCACCGACCCCTGCAGGAAACCTCCTGGTTTTCATCTTCAAAGAAGGATTTGGACGTCACTGAACAGAGTGCGGACCGGTCACGGAAGATATAACTTTTGGCTCCACAAATGGGGGGAAATTTCTAGTCCTCAGTGCGATTGTGGCGATTCAGTGCAGACAATCCATCATATTGTGTCGGCATGCCCTTCGCGGTCCTTCAAGGGAGGATATGATGACCTGCAGAACGCAACTGATGATGCAGTGGAGTGGATTGCTGCTCTGGACATCCAACTGTGACTTTTAGTTTCGTTGGTGGATGTTGCTAGATATTTGTTACTTGTTTATATTGTACATAGCCTACTGTAGTATTACTGTATCCTCTGCATGTAATACGAAATATATATATACTGTATATAGATACAAGATACAAAGGTAAATGAATGTATATAATGAGGTGTACGACGCCTTACTTGGGGCAAATAAATTCACGAAGATAGAAGTTGTGACCACCAGGTACAGATGTCACAAGTGAACTAGGGTGCAATAGGGAGGTCGCAACCGAACCCTATGCCCACAGGTCCATTGCCTGATTGAAATCACGGGTCATAATTGCGTCCCTGAGGGAACAGACTTGCGAAAAAGCACGTTGCTCGAACACAGGACCAATTGATCCTGGGAAGAAGAAAACCACACAGTAAGCCATAAAGGCGACACACTCACAAAATAACAAACGTGAAGAAGGGAGAAGGTAAAGGTAAAAACGACTGCACTCAAACAAATGAAAGTAACATACACAAGGTGAACTTACATGGCAATACACCATAGTATTCCACAGGAAAGATACACACATAGGCTACACAACAAAGAAATATTCCGACACCTTACCTTGATGACATGGATGTGAAGCAAATCTCACATTGGTACAACGACTATCACGTCAGGTACGAGCATTTCTCAATGTGAAATGATAAATATTAATAAAAGGAAAAAGGGAGCAAGGCATCCCGAAAAAGGGAAATGGTTGGTTGGTTCCTCAGTTTAGGGGCTGCGACAACGCGGTCACGTAGCCCCGTGTACTTTGGGTGTGTGTAGAATCTGTCTGATAACCGGTGTCAATTGTGATGGCTGTATTAGTGTTACCTGTAATTCAGGTGAGGAGTGCAGACATTCAATTTTCAAGTAGTTCCTTCTTTTGCCACCAAATGCTACCATCTACGACAACTAGTTGTGAAATTGGTTACTAGATGCCACCGCAGTTGGCTCCTGGCGACGAACGTTGGAACTTAAGATCGTTCTTCAAATCTAACTTATAATTTAGCTTCACCCAAGTGTAATTAGTGGAAGGTTGTTTTTCATGCCATAAATCTGTGACATGGGCCCGCCGGCTTTACTTCCCCTCCGAAGGAAGGCATACTGAGGGAGTTTGAACCCTCTTAAAAAATCCGACGACTTTGGCCGGGTTTGAACCCGCAACCTTGGGCATAGGAAAAAGGGAAATAGAAAATGGAAAAATACGTTCACCCTACATTAAAAAAGCAGAAGAACAGCCCCGAGGCAAACAAGGTGTTGTCCCTGGTAACGGAGTTATATAGATACAGTGAGGAGAGGGATCACTAATCACGATTCGGTATAGCAACGAGTTAATATGACACACCTGATCAGTATTACAGAAATGTCCACTGATCTGCTCCGTTATTCTGGCCAGTAATAACCGAGAAGAAGAGAGAGCAATTCAAATAACTGGCACAAGAGATAGAAAAATAAAGGGCCGTACTGTAGTTGAAAATGAGCGAAAACGGTTCACCCATGATGCTCCGTTTCTCTTGTCAAACAGTTACACGAAGATCACGTGTGTCGAAAGACGATTGCCGCACAGTTCGGATTATGACGTGCGCCCGGCCGGTCCCGCTTGCCTCTTAAACGTACCTAAGAGAATCCGGGTTATTTTCCTGACTGCTAGGAATTTTAGAACTGCCGTGTGGGCTGGAACGGGATGTACTTAACCTCGTGAGGACAATTGAGTAGTTGTCTGATTTAAATGGCAACGACCGCGGTCAAGAAAGTTAATTGTTATGCCTGAAATGACAAGTCGCACTTACCACGCATCAGCTCGAAATCTCTTCGCAGCCATATGGCTGATCTAGGAAATGGTTCTCAATGAGCTGTTGAGCTATAGTTTTTTTAATGACTGGTGCAATAACACTCTCATTCGCATTTACTTATGTCTCATGTCAAACAGTTACATAGTTGTCCCCATGAGGCTGCATGCAGCCCGTAGCAGCCCTCCCGGTAGATCTGCATGAGTTGGGAATGAGCCCGACAAGATGGGGCCGGCTAATGTTGTCTAATATACTGTGTGTTACTTTGCCTGCTGCTAACTGCACGATGATGTTATAGGCTACAGTTAAATTATTTTATAGCAGACCAGTAAAACATTAACATTACACTTATCCCTATAACGGTTTGAATCGATAGAACTGAATTGCTTTCATACGAATCTCTACATGTGTCCTTGCGTGACCTGGAAGTATAGTGCCGCTATGTTTTATGAAACGCAATCAGTGACAGCGTTGGTGATACCATGTATTAACTACAGTATAATCAGCTTCCTCTCTCTCTGCAGGACATTGCATCCTATGACCCACAGTTATCCAGGATATGACCCGCATATTTCACTTATTATTGTTGGTTTAAAAACGGGCGTGTGTGTGTTAGGATCTGCCTGGCAACTCAGGTTATTGCAATGAGGTAGAAGCGCGTGTTAGGTCAAGTTAGCCAAGAATAAAGACTGAGGGGACACTTCGCGCTAACCACATGTTACCCTGCAATCTGCAGGCGACATACCTGGGCAGTGGTTGATGGTAGGACCAAGACCTCAATGGGCTGTAGAGTCATGTTTTTCTTTTTGGTTTTGGTAGAAACAATGGGATTTAGGAAAGGTACCCTATGACTGGACAAAATCAATAATCGCCCAAATTTTAAAGCAAGGTAACTTGGAAGATTGCAACAATATAGAGGTATTTCTTTGATAAGTTTCCCAGGCACTGTAGAAAGGAGAGTTCAATCATTGGCACCGATAAGATGGATTAAATCAGTGTGGGGGTATTAGGTTCAACTTTTTAGATATTTGATACAACTTTTTAGTAGGAAGTCATTTCTGAAGGCCTTTGTCTGGAGCGTGGCACTCTATGGAAGTGAAACTTGGACTATTGGTGCAGCAGAAAAGAGGAAAATTCAAGCATTTGAAATGTGGTGTTACAGGAGAATGATGAAGATCAGATGGGTAGATAGGGTTACAAACGAAGAGGTATTAAGACTAGTGGGAGAGGAGAGATGTTTCTGGCAACTGCTAATGAAGAGAAGAGATAGGTTGGTAGGACACATACTAAGACACCCAGGAATAGCAAGCTTAGTTATGGAAGGAAGGGTCGAGGGCAAGAACTGTAGGGGTAGACCAAGGTTTGAATATGTTAAACACATTGCCTCAGGTGTAGGGTGTGGTAGCTATGTAGAGATCAAACGATTAGCTCAGGACAGGGAGGCATGGAGAGCTGCATCAAACCAGTCAAAAGACTGAAGACTCAAACAACAACAGTATGCGCCTAGCGTTTGAGAAAGTGCTATGAGAGGAATAGACAGTTGGCACGTTTGTGTTTTGTATATCTAGAGATGTTGGGTTAGCACGCCTGCCGCTCACTCGATTACCGGCTCTGTCAGAGATTTTAGGAACTGACATGGGTACTGGGGAATCAAACGCAGGCACATTGCAACAGGAGTCTCAATCCCTATGAAATGCGCAATACTCGTACTTGGATGGATTTACAATTTCTATTCTGTTAACTTGTGAGAGAAATCCAATGGAGAACTTCCTATGCAGTTGCTTCTCGTGGCTTGCCAGCAACCACTTACTCTGGATTCCGTCCCGACTTGCAAGTAAAGAAAACCGCACATTGTGTAGCAGCCCTTGGGTTAGGAAACCCGAGGTTCACCAGTTGTGGTCTCATCTGCTGCTCTTCATGGAGCTGGTTTAGGTGGTCTGTTCTGTCTGGGTCTTACCAATAGCGCGTCCGACCCAGTTAGCGTACCACATTTGGCTTGAAGGATTCCGGATTCGATTCCTGGTCAGCCCGTAGGTTTTGAATCTCCATGATTGATTCCTCTAGCTCTGGGACTGGAGAGTTGTGACGTCTTCATCAAAATTTCATCCTGATCACGACGTGCAAGATCGAAAGACTGCACCGGGTATCTTTGAAGACCATCATGGAATTTGACTTTTTACCAATAGGGTGATAGTTGTCTAAAATACCGGAAAAATGAGTAGGATAAATGGATTGGTCATCGGTCATATAATGCTGTATATCACTACAGGCGGCAAACTTTTGAGGAATTACAGGCCTTTATGTTTAGCTGTATTAATGCTCTGAGTTGACCCGCTTTCATCTCAATGTGGCTAAAGTTTCTTTTGTGTAGCCTTGTACTTTTTATATCTTTATATGGTTAAAATTGTTGCAAGTAAGTTGACATTTTAATTTCCGAATATTTTTAGCCTATTTTCATTTATGAAAAAAAAAAAGGCTTATGAGATCACCTTTTGTCCGTGTGTCTGTCTGTGTGTGTGTGTGTGTGTGTGTGTGTCCCATAATAAAATCTAAATGGCTGGAGCGATTTCAATGAAACTCGGTAAGTTCATAGCACTATTCCGACGAACCCAATCGTGCCCTTCAAATTTTGTTGCGTCTCACCAATCCAACATGGCGGCTGTGCGAAATATTTCACCAGCATTCAATATCTCCGAAACTATTACCGATATCACCCTGGAATTTTGTACCGTGATAAAGGAAACTACTAGAAAATCACCTATGTGACTTTTGAAAACCTGTTAACTACAAAACCAACATGGCGGCCAAGCGAATTTGCGACATTTAAATAGACGTTTCTCGCGATTTAACCAACCAAATGCAATGAAACATGGTACAGTATATGTTTATACACATTGTAATGCACCGACATCTAACTTCGTTCAATTGATTACATAACCTCGAGATGGCGGCTGTGCGAAATATTTCACCGGCATTCTATATCTCTGAAACTATTACCGGTATCACCATGACATTTTCTACGTAGATAAAGGGCACTACTGGAAGTTCATCTATGAGACTTTCAGAAACCGGTTAACTACAAAACGAACATGGTGGCCAAGCGAAGTTGAAAGTTTTAAATAGACTTTTCTCGCGATTTAATGTTCCAAACGCAATGAAACTGGGTACAGCAAATGTTTATACACATCGTAATGCACTGGTAACTAATTTAGTTCAATTGTTTACTTAACCTCAAGATGGCGGCTGTGCGAATTTTAAAATTATGTTTTTATTTCTTGTGTCGTAATCATACGATCGAAGTGGAAGTTTGAATAATGAGCCTACGCAATAATTTTTCTTTAATGGTGCATGACTCGATGGCATATACATATAACAATCCAACAGGGCGACCATCCGAAATATTTAGATGGTTCTCAATATCTACGAAACTATTACAGCAATCAAACTGATTTGTTTTAGTTCTTAAGGGCTATGAACATAAGTTCACCTATAGGACTTTCAATAACCTGGTGATCATAAATACAACATGGTGGCGACGCGAAGTATAAATATTCACATGGCCGTTTCTCGCAATTTAACCATCCGAGTGCAGTGAAACTTGGTACAGTAAATCCTTATACAAATGTTAATCTACTGGCATCTAATTTATTTCAATTGTTTCCATAACCACAAGATGGCAGCTGTGCGAAATTTTAAAATCTTGTTTTTACTTCTTGTGTCCTAATCATGGGATTGAAGTTTGAATGCTACACGTACACAATAATCTTCATGTAACAGCACATAACTCTAAGACGTTCATATATAAAAATCCAACATGGCGACCATCCGCAATATTTACTCGGTTCTCAATATCCACGAATCTACTACAGCAATCAAACTGAAATGTTGTATGTTGATAGTGGCAATTAACATAAGTAGGATATATGAAAATGGGCTTTAGTTCTTCACGGAACTACTTGTTAATAATTGTACTGTACTTTTATTTCATTATTATTACTATTTTTTTTTTTTGAATCGTTTTGGTCGTCTATGGACCACGTTACTTCAACTGCCTTTTCCCTCGTTCTTTCACATTGGCCCAGCATTCGCGCATTCTTCTTCGGTGAGCTTCCTTTCGTTCTTCGGTCCACTTCTTGCCGGTTTTCAATATAGGTTTTGGCTGTAAACCCTGTTTCTCCCTAAGTTTCTTCTTCAAAGAGTCACGTTCCAAGATGTCCTTATTTGATATCCCCAGTTCTTTTCGGTCTTTTTCCATGTCTGTAAGCCAGATCCCTTTGGTTTTCTTTCCCACAAAGTAGGCACAGATTCGATTGGACAATCTTCCAGAGTTCATTCGTGTTAAATGGCCATAAAAGGAGAGTCTTCTTTAAAGAATGGTGTCCGTTATTTTCTCCACATATAGATAAAGTTCAGCGTTTTGTCGTCTTGTATACTCTCCTCGTTCTTTGACCGGGCCCAAGATCGTTCTCAGAATCTTCCTCTCATTGGCTTCGAGTTGTTCTGCCAGGCCTTTCTTTTTCATCGCCAGGCATTCTGATGCGTATAACGCCTCCGGGCGAAGAACGGTAATGTAGTGCCTCAGTTTGGCCTTGAAGGACATTGATCGTATTTTGTAAATGTCTTTGGTTAAATGGTAAGCCATTTCCATTTTATTAATCCGTGCCACGAAGGCTTCCTTTTCACGAATGTTGGGCTCAATCCATTCACCCAGGTATTTGAATTTCTCTACCTGTGTTATTTGTCCTCCATTCACCATAAGTTCTCTGGGTTCTGACTTGATGTTCGTTATAAACTGCGTTATCTCAAATGAAATCTGAAGACCTGCCTTTGCTGCTTGCACCTGTAATTGATTGATTTGTGGTGTGGCCGTGTCAAGAGAATTAGAGAAAATTTCAACATCATCTGCGAAAGCTAAACAGTCGATTGTCAGGTTTTTGTTCTTACAACCATGTCTGACCCCATTCTCTACACCACCCTTACACAATTCTTTACGCCATTCTAGAATAACTTTCTCAAGAACACAGTTGAATAACAGAGGCGAGAGCCCATCTCCCTGTCTCACCCCTGTCCGTATTGCGAAGGATTCAGAAATCTCTCCCCTGAATTTCACTTTGGAAGATGTATCCAATAGGGATTGGCGAATGATTGCTCTTGTCTTATTATCTAAACCAAATTCTCTTAAAACCTGGATCAGGGTACTTCGATCCAGAGCGTCGTAAGCCTTCTTGAAGTCAACAAATATCACAACAAATTTCTTACTTCTCAGATTCATGTACGATATAATTGATTTTAGATTCATGATTTGCTCAACACAAGAGCGCCCCTTTCGAAATCCACCTTGGTATTCGCCCAGTTGTTGATCGAGCTGTGCTTCCGCTCTCGTTTGAAGCGCTTTCGCGAGAATCTTGTATGTTATCGAGAGGAGTGATATGCCACGATAGTTGTTTATGCCCGCTTTATCACCTTTCTTGTGCAGGGGATGAATCAGGGCCAAGTTTCGTCACATTCATTAGTCCACCAAGGATGCCACCTCGACTTTGTCAGTGGGATGGTTTCCTGTGCCGTTTCAAGAATTGCTTCTTTCAGTTGTTCCCAATTCTGTGGCTCAAGTGTTTCAAGTTTCTGACTGAATTCGTTTTGTGATCTCAATTTTTCCACTTCAAACCTGTTGATCCTTCTTCCCTGAAATATCTTGGTGGATCTTGGAAGAAGTTTAAATTTTATCTTTGAAAGATAGTGATGAGAGTCAAGATTCGCGTTTCTTAAGACTTTTACATTCTGGATTTCTCTATGAGATTTACGAGAAATAGCAACGTGGTAAATTTGGAATTCGCCGAGATGGGGATTTGGGAATGTCCATGTTTTCTGTTTTGCAGGAAGTCCTTTGAAAGCGGTTGACTTCATCACTAGGTTGAACGCCTTGCACAACTCCGCTAACCTTTCACCATTGCGGTTTGTTCTTCTGTGGACCGGGTATTCTCCGATAATATTCTTGAATTTCTTTTCCTTACTGAACTGAGTATTGAAGTCCCCGAGAAGGACGATGATGTGTTCCTTGGAAGTCTTGGATAGAATTTCTTCAAGCTCTTCACAGAAGATTTCCGTCCCTTGTGGATAAATTCTGTTAGCTTGATTAATTGGGGGCATAGACGTTCACCATGGTGTAGATTTTATTTGTGCTTCGAAACGAAAGGATCGAGACTCGACTGTTGGGGGACGTGAAGTTGGTGATGGACTCTAAAATCTTCTTACTGGCCACAAATTCTGTACCAAGGTGGGGGATGGATTTTACTACACGTTTTCCGACTTTACCTTTGAAGATTCTATATCCTTGGGAGTCAAAAGCTTCTGCATCAACAAACCTTGTTTAGTGAATTGCTGCGATCAGGATTTGATGATGTTGTAGGGTGTCAATCAGTTGTTTCAATTTACCGACCTTCATAAGGGAGTTCACGTTGAATGTTGCGAAGAAGTTGCGACGTTTGTGTCTGATCTTGTTTGTAGGAGTCTCCGATACCTCCAAGCATGTCGTTGCAGGCTCCCCACAGTCCGAAGGCCTGCATGCGTCGTGCAAGACGACGGTAGATTGGTTACCACCTGGGGTAGTTGCTTCAGCAGACGATTCCTCCATGCTTTTCACAGTTGAATAAACTGTAGATAGGGGGCCAGTGATATTGCACACTGACCAATGTACTGCCAAGGTTGTGAGCCTTGGAGCCCCCAGCACTGTTCGGCTTGCCGACCCAGCTTCCCGCCGGGATTATTACTATTATTATTATTATTATTATTATTATTATTATTTTCATTTTACCCATTCAAAAACGCATTGGAATTTGTAAATTGACTTGAGTTTTGTCTTCCTTTTCTTCCAAAATATCTTCTTCAATTAGGTGTGTTGTTTCTTGCGTTTCTCTGACAATTTCGTACCAATTTTTATGGTGTTTTTTTTTCTACAAATGCGTGTTTACGGTTGTTCTATAGGCTTCGCGATTTCTTATGATCTCT
Source organism: Meconema thalassinum (assembly GCA_946902985.2). NCBI lineage: Eukaryota > Metazoa > Arthropoda > Insecta > Orthoptera > Tettigoniidae > Meconema > Meconema thalassinum. The sequence continues at coordinate 1,377,300,396 of OX336388.2, read as the reverse complement.
TCATTTCATGTAAGTCTTCCTTTATTTCTTCTAACCAGCTAAGAAGTCTGCGAAATTATTACATTAAATAATCTTTCGGTGAGTTTATTATTATTATTGATAATAATAATAATATTAACTTGAATACACTTTCTTCCTACGATACCTGCTTTCCTTGCGCCTCGACACTGACTTCGGCCAAATAAGTTTCTATCCACGCAACATTTTAGATACATTTGCTATATATTTACTTAATTTTTATGCATTTAATTAGTCAAAATCCACGTTTCATTTAGCTGAATATCCTTTACCTTATGTATTCGAGCCCCGATAAATGTGGTGAGTTATTACATTTCTCAATTCATACCTTCTCCAAAATTAAAATGAGCAGGAAAAGTGTTTTCAATTACTGAGAAGTGCATTAATTAAAACTGGAATATAATAGGTTCCAGATACAGCGAGTGATCATTTATTTGTTCAACTGCGATCTGCATGAGTCGTATTTTATTTTCAAAGGGCTGATACTGCTGGGACAGGGATCTCAAGTGTCCATTCTACGTGGCAAATCAGTGGAAGAATGTTTGTGCGTGTGTTTTAGGACTTTAATGAAGCTGATAATAAAAAGGATGGAGGGGCAAACTTTATAACCACTAATAAATATATATATATAAATAAATAAATAAATAAATAAATAAATAAATAAATAAATGAATAAACAAATAAATAAATAAATAAATAATTGTACGACTCCGAAACTCGAGGAGGGCACTCTCAAATTGGTGAAATCGAAATCCAGGAACGTTAAATTCTCAGGAAAATATATGGCCCCGTTTATGTTAATGGTATATGGATTAAAACAAAACCACAGACTTGTACACAGTAATCAATAAGTTCACTGATACCGTGCGTAAGAGACGATTGAAATTCTATGGTCACATCAGCAGAATGGACAACACCAGATATGCAAAACAACTGCTTGATATAATTAATTCAATGAAGGTCAAAATCAGTTGGTTAGAAGAAATCAAACAGGACTTAAAAGAAATAAACATTACCGGAGATATCATCATGAATCGCAAGACTTTTGGAACTCTAGTTACAAATCACTATTTTGCCAAAAAAAGCTAAAAAGACCACAGGAAAAAAAATGGACGGAGGAACGTAAGAAGGGGCACAGTGAGTTCATGAGGAGATTTTGGGAGGAGAAGAAGGGGAAAACACCATCAACCCGAGTCAACAAGTTCAAACGCGCTCCCTAAGTGGGCAAAACGAAGAAAGAAGAATAAATACATAAATAAATAAATACATTTACTTTTAAATTTACATGTTTTGGGCAAATAAGCTATTTTAATTAAAAATCATAAAATAAGTAAACAAACCAGTATTTCAGCAAAAAATGCATTTATAAGCATTAATAAGCACTTCGCTTAGAAATCCGGGCTCTAGTTATATAAAATAACACCTTATTCTTCCGCCTGTGACACGGGTCGTTGACAGCCACTAGTAATCTACACCCCAGCAGCGCCTGCGATCTCGGGGGGTATGCAGACAGAGTCGCGTCGCACTCGGCGAGATTTCCCCGGAGTTCTTAGAGTGTTCCACTAGGGTTGTTCAAAGTGCGACATATAGCACACTGAACTTAAAAGAGTGCCGCCACCAACAGGGACCTTCCATTCAATCTTTTATGAGGACATCTCTAATTTCTTAGCTCTGCCATTTCACGCTGCCTTAGCCCCTTCATCTCTTGGACCAAAGAATAATTATTCATGGTAACCTCTTGGTCAATGAAAGAAATACGTATTTCAGGTTTCTACTAGGTTATCAGACAGATTCATCATACGCCCAAGTACACGGGGCTACACGACCATGATGTCGCAAAGCTCTAGATGAAACAACAACAACAAAACATTGTGCTTGGTGAATGACAAATGAAAGAAGAGTCAGTGATAAGTTGAAGAAGAACGATGCATACAGATCAGCTGTCAACCATCACAATGCTACCTTTTTTTTAAAAACATTTTGGTGTTTGAAGCCATTTTCAGTCTTACCTTAGTAATCGAAATTTGATTCTTTTCAGTCGGTCAATACGATGGTACCCAATTGTGATTGGTTAATCCCTAATGCTGAAAAAGAATAACATGAGATTAATAAAACTCTTTAATAAATTAATCACATGTAATTTATTTTTCAGGATTGGGGAACAATCCATCGAAAGAAAGAAAAAAAGAAAGAAAGAAAGAAAGAAAGAAAGAAAGAAATAAAAATAAATATAAAGAAAGATTGATAAAAGCCTCCGTGGCCTAGTCGGCAGCACGCCGGCCTCTCACCGCTGGTTCCGTGGTTCAAATCCCGGTCACTCCATGTGAGATCTGTGCTGGACAAAACGGAGACAGACAGGTTTTTCTCCGGGTACTCCGGTTTTCCCTGTCAAAATTTCATTCCAGCAACACTCTCCACTATCATTTCATTTCATCTGTCATTCATTTAATCATTGCCCCAGAGGAGTGCGTCAGGCCTCGGCAGCCGGCACAGTTCATATCCTCGCCGCTAGATAGGGGCTCCATTCATTCCATTCCTGACCCGGTCGGAGACTGGAAGCAGGCTGTGGATTTTCATTCATAAAGAAAGATTGATGAACGGGTAGGCTCTACCGCAACAACAGGAGGAAAGGTTGCAAATAATAATTAAATGTTTGCAAAATAAATGGACTGGCTGCGTGCCTTAGCGATAACGTTCTCGCTTGCTGTGACCAAGGTTGCAGGATCGAATCATGGCGCAGTCAGCTGGCATTTGAGGGTGCACAAATGCTAGGGAGCCGTGCTCTTCGGGGCAAAATTCCGGCACCCAGGCGTCTCTAAAAGCCACAGATATTAAATGGGGCGTAAACCAAACATGCCTTCCTTCGGAGGGGAAGTAAAGCCGGCAGTCCCATGTCATAGATTTGTGGCATGTTAAAGAACCTTCCACTAATTACACCTGTGTGAAGCTAAATTGTATAAGTTAGGAATGCAAACAACACTCTTAGGTTTCTACGTTCGTTGCCAAGAGCCGACTGCGGTGGCGTCTAGTAGCTAAGTTCTGAACTAGACCTAGTTGTCGTTGACGGTGGCGTTTGGCGATAAAAGTAGGAACTATTTGAAAAATTCGAAGTTGCAGACCTTACTTGAATTAAAAAACAGATACACTAATACAGCCATCACAATTAACACCGGTTATCAGACAGATTCTACACACACCCAAAGAACACGGGGCTACATGACCGCGTTGTCGCAGCCCCTAAATTGAGGAACCAACCAACCAACCAAACAACATCATCATCAAAATAAATGTGACTGCAGTTAGCCTCACCCCGTAAGATACTTGAGAGACGAGAGTGAAAGAGAGAGATCATATTCCACTTCAAAACGAAAGAAAATATGGGAATAACGGAAGTATTCTACCTCAGATCATCTCTCGTATAGTTTTCTCACTTTCCTCGTTAACCACCGGCTCGCTTTTGGAGCCTAGCTGGGTGGCCATGATTACATTCCATGTCTGTGTGGAGCCAGGGCTCGAGGCACTGCGTTGTCAACTCTTCGCCGTAGCCACTGTGAGCAAGCAGGGAGACTAGACAGAACTGCGTGCAACTGTGCAACACTGGAGACATGAAAGGTAAGCCGAGAGCCAAAACTGGACTCTGGACTCCACGTGGAGTGGTAGAGCAAGAATGCTATTGGTTAAGAACCATCAGCTATTGGTCAGTAGCGAACAATGGTCATTGTCGGCGCGTGCTACTGCCTAACACTTGAACCGGCGGTCGTTAACGGGGAATGTGAGAGAACTATAGTTATCATGAGGGCCCAGACGTCGAATAATAATACTAATAATAACACTAATAATAATAAAACGATGGCGTAGAGCAGGCGCTCTCAACCTTTTTGAGACTGTGAGCACCAGCCTTATGTTTTAACAAGCAGGCCTACCAGAGCACCATTACATCGAATATATTATTAGTGTATTATTATTACGATATTTATTATTGTTATTATTATCATGCAACAAGCATGCACCTCTCTTTCTTTTTCCTCTCTCTCTCTCTCTCTCTCTCCCTGTTAAGTGCTGAAATAGCTAGGGATTCACCGCTCACCAGGCATGCTGCAACTGCTGCTTGCATGACTCATGCAGATAAGATACATTTACGTGTGAACAATGGGATTGAATCATCTTTCGTGTTACTCATTTATCAGGTATGACCAATTATTTTTAGTGTACATTAAAAATACTATTTCACAAAATGGCAACATTTCTGACTGCCAAAACTTATAATGAAAACACTATTATTCCAGTTCGTGCAACAAAATTTGAATCGCAGAATGGATCTCAGGAGAGTTGGTGCTCGCGAGCACTCTTAGGCTCGTATGCTGAGAGCACCAAATTTCATTTAAAGAGCATCTGGTTGAGATCGCCTGGCGTAGAGCATCGTCCAAAGTCCCGTAGTAGTTTCAGGTTCTAATAATGACTTTTTAAAATGAAGCCATTGAATGCTGAGGGTTTTGGTTTAGAAGTTTAAAAAATACAGCATTCTTGTTATTCCATTACGCTACTATTGGAAGGACCTGCGTTGCAGTTACGCCATTAAATTAATAGGGCGATTATTCAGTTGTCGGAAGAGGATGTGCATGGCCGGGCTAAATGGAGGAGAGCTGTCAGAAACATCGACCCCACATAGGAGTGGGAATGATGTAAAGAGAAAGAAGAAGAAGACTTTAAAGCAAGTAAAGCCGTTATTTTTAACGTGTTAGTCCACAAACCTGTACTTTATACAACTACTACCGATCACACCCCACCTCGTCTGGTTGATAAATCCCTCACTCCTACCGAGAATCTCTAATCCATGGAAATGCTTCTTTGTTACAAACCACCTTGGGTAATAAAACGTTTGAAAATAGTACCTTAATGACATTCAGTAAAGAGCAAATGAAACCCCTCAAGTATGTAGCTCCATGGTTGTAGTCAGACATGGACATACAATAAGTTTATATTTTTCACAAGAGGAGGTAATCCCCAGCGATACTAAATGTATTCATTGGCCACTAGGGGGTCATTCACTTATTACGTAATCACGTTTTTGGTCAATTTTTGCCCTTCTCCCACGTGAAATTGCCGAATAAAGAAAACCGATCCCACGTCGGTAGTTATTACAAGATCACATAAACCTGTCACTGGGGGTGGCTAGTGTCAGATAAAATGCTCTATACTGCTGTCACGTGGTCTACTATCCTGACCAAACGGACGGGTACTGTACTGTACGTTACGTGATGTCTCACGTATTGTTTACGTTAGCGGCGTCTCCCAGAGCTGACTACTATACTTACTGTCCAAATACTCAAGTTCTCCCCTCTGTATGCTAAGTGAATTGCCTCACCCCTGAAAGGGGACGGCACATGTGTTATTGGCACAGTGTATGCATTTGAGGTCGGGTGATATTTATCAACTAATGACTACTGCTGTTGACTCAACCAGAGCTGTCTTAATAAGCTCCCTTTGTCTTCAGTTAACTGCTTCTCCAGCAGCGACTCATAAACAATGAGAGGCGAACATGTCAATCAATCAATCAATCACTTACTCAATCTATCATAAGGTAATAAATCGAATAATATACAGCGTGTCACTCAAGTCCGTTAACACTTTTCTTAATTTATTACACAAAAACTACAAATGATACAGCTTTCCTATATATGGCATATTAAAGAGGAACTCAAATGGTTTTGTTAGATATTACCGCCAATGTTCGTAGTTCCCACATTCGCCGCAGTTAGCGCTATTGGCCACATTTGTAAAGATGGCGACTTCTGGCGGAGAGCAGGCTTTCTGTGTGTTGGAATTCCACACGAATAAGAGTGCTACAGATGTGCAACGGAAGTTTAGGACTGAGTACCGTAAAGAGGCACCAAGCAGGAAGTCTATTTACGCCTGGTATGACAGGTTTGTGCGTTCTGGTTGCTTGTGTGTTATGAAACGTATTGGCCGACCAACTGTGAGTGCAGAGACCGTTAACCGTGTGAATGAGGCATTCGTAAGAAGTCCGAAAGAATCTGTTCGTAGAGCATCCCGCGAACTGCAAATACCATGTACGACAGTTTGGAAGACACTACGTAGGAGACTGCATGAAGCCGAACAAATTACAGCTCTTGCAACAATTGAAAGGGAATGACAAACAACAGCGTTATGAGTTTTGTATCAGAGTGCAACAATGGATGGCAGACGATGACGACTTCCTAAAAATCGCATAATTTTTAGTGACGAAGCGACTTCGAATGGTATTGTCAGCAGGCATAACTGTCGTGTGTAGGGGACCGCAAATCCTCATGAATTCCTCGAACATCAGCGTGATTCACCTAAAGTGAACGTTTTCTGTGCAGTGTCATCGCGGAAACTTTACGGACCATTCTTCTTCGCCGAAAACACTGTAAATGGGCACTCATACCTGCTGGATATGATACAGCAGTGGTTGTTCCCACAATTGCAGGAAGATTCTGACAATTTCCTGTTCCAGCAAGCCGGGGCCCCACCCCATTACCATTCTAATGTCCGTGATTTTATGAACAACAGGTTACCTCAGCGCTGGATTGGACGAGCAGGGAATAATGATAATTGTTTCGACAAGTGGCCTCCCAGATCTCCAGATCTCACTCCCTGTGATTTCTTCTTATGGGGGTATATCCAAGACTGTGTGTATGTGCCACCTTCACCACAAAATCTCGAGGAACTCAAGCGTAGGATTCTAGACGCTGCCACCACTTATCGGCTGATATGCTCCAAAAAGTGTGGCAAGAGTTCGATTACCGTGTAGATATTTGCCGAGTTGCACGTGGTGTCCATATTGAGTCGATGTGAAATCAAACAATGAAAAGAAAACCATTTGAGTTCCTCTTTTAATATCACGAATACTGCATGTGAATTCTGTATAATTTGTAGTTTTGTGTAAAGGGTTAATACATGTGTTAAGAAAAGTGTCAGTGTGAAATCAAACTATGAAAGCAAAACCATTTGAGTTCCCCTTTAATATGACATATATAGGAAAGCTGTATCAATTGCAGATTTTGTGCAATAAATTAAGAAAAGTGTTACTGGACTTAAGGGACACACTGTATAGTAGCCTACATTGCTCCTCTAACAATAATTTAACCCTCTTGATCTTTAGCGAGCAAAAGTTGCCAGTTAGTCTCTCCCTTTTCGACAAGTTATTTATTTATTTATTTATTTATTTATTTCTGTTGTAAGGGGTGGAACAACTAGGTTATCTTCCTCTAGAGACATCTTTGCTTTCATAGTTCGATCTAATCTGCATGTCTCTGTGTTCGAACGAGTCACCTCCATGATCCCCTATTAGCAGCTAGCACTGTGGCCTTCTCTGCTTTTAAACCTCTTACTTTGAAATCGCTAAACACTGAATCTAACTATCGTTTCTTAGCTCTACCTCTGATTCTCTTACTCTCAATAACAGAGTTAATGTTTCCCATTCGCAGTACATGACCCCACCACGTGAGTTGACTCATGGGAACAGCTTTATCGAAACGTGTTCATTTCCAACTTAGCCTTTAAGATAAACTTCTGTATCCTTCCATCTTAGCATGGTGCAAATTGTATCATATTGTGGTGCCGAAACCCGGGGTTAATTCTTCATCAAACCCTTCAGATTCCATTACGAGTACCCTCCTGTCATTGCTCTCACATACGAATTTTTTCCAGAAATCATTCGTTTTACCCTTTTATTAGTTACGTCCAGCTTATGTGTGAGATACCGTGAAACCACCTAGCTTTCATTCCCATACAACAAGCGATGTAGGGAGAGTTGAGGGACAAGTCACTAACCCTGTATTGGACTGAAAACCGAAACGTAATTCTGTCCGATGTTCTTGACTGTACTACAAGCTCCAGGGTAATATCCGGATTATACAGTATGCACTCTTAAGTAGGATTTCAAACGGGCCTCATAACTTGATACAATCAACAAGCTATCTGCTGATTCTGTAGATGAGGACGTTCTAACCCCACCTCGGCCGTCATTCTAGTTTCCATCATAACAGACACAGCTTAATAGTAATCCACTGTTTACACTAGCAGTGACATTGTGTTTCAACCATTCTTTGTATACCTTATAACTGACAAAGTGGGATGTGCATTCGTTATCTACGAGGACAACAGCGAAGTGTTTTCAACCCATTACAAATTGTCATCCAGCTGCTCAGTATTTCAAGCCAAGCTATGGGCCATCAAGTCTGCTGTGGAGTGGTGTGAACACAACGACAGAAGTGCTCGGATACTAAGTGACTCACAGGCTGCTTTGATCCCAATCAACGACAACCACAATCTCAACCCAATTGCTGCTACACTAATAAGATCTAGAGCACAGCAGTGCCGCCACGTCTGTTTTTCCTGGATCCGAGGACACATTGCTTCTCCTGGAAATGAAAAGGCAGATATCGTTGCAAATGCAGCCTCCTCATCCAACATAGAAATTGCATACAATAAGCCACCCCTAAGTTATACCAAAGCCCAAATCGAAAAACATCTAATAAGACAGTGGAACAACCTCTGGGTATCCAGTACAAAAGGGTCTGTCACAAGGGAACTATTTTCCCCCGACATATATATAGTAGCCGACTTAGTGCCCGAATTCATCCTTACTCTGTTTCTCTCTGGCCATGGAAAGTTTAAGTGCTACTTGGAACGTTTTAAAATTTACATTGCAGGCGATTACTTCTGATTTTGTGGATCTTCTCAAACAGTGTACCATTTACTCTTCGACTGTGCCATGTTTAGCAGGACATGATTCGAACTTGAGTGTCATCTACACAATTGTAACATGGAACTTTCAAAACCTTTATTTCACCTGTTTAAGAAATCTTGCTGCTACAAACTGTTCCTTAAGTTCATTCACCACATCAACAATAATCTAGTTTCATAATTTTGTGTTAAGGACCAATATTTAACCCTAATATACTAATGTACAATACGGTTCAAACTGTTCGGATATTCAATAAATAAATAAATAAGTATATTCAATTGGTTTCAATAAAACATTGAAATGAATTCACTCCTATTGCTAGCAGAGTGGGCAATCTTCGACCATCAAGGAATCGGCCATTAAATCATAAGTTGAAGTGAAGCGTTCGTGGTGTAATCGGTTAGCGTATTTTCTTGGAATGCTGAGGACTCAGATCGAATCCTGACGACAGTCTCATAGCCTACGCGTACACTACAGAATTACTTCTTTGCTTAAGCCCTGTATTTAGGTTTACAGAGCTGAACAGAGCCTCAGCTACGCATGCTAAGGTGCTGACTTTGTAGACGAGGAGATTCCAATCCTACTATTGGCCGTTCTTGAAATTGTTTTCCTTGGTTTCCCCATTTTCAACTCCACGAAAATACTGGGATGGTTTCTTCTAATAGTAGGTTATATTGGAATAAAGCTTTAAAGTCGGTCCACGCAAATTATGTATAATTACAATGGGCGGCAAACAAATATTTATACACCCTTACCGGAAGGAAATATTACATAAGATATTTATCGAAATTAAAATGTTTTTCAGTCGATCAACACGATTGTAACCAATTGTAATGGGCGGTTCCCTAATCATGAAAAAAGAAAATATACAGTACCGGTCAAAAGTTTAAGACCACATATGGAAATCATGATATGTCACCTAAAACCTAAACTTGTGGCACTTGAGCTCTGTGATTTTTTACTGAGATATTACATCTGATAGAATATATACGTCCTGATTTCATTCAATTGGGCCAAGTATTGTAGAATGTTTGATGGTTTAACTGTTGGAAGGTCACACCAAAAAATCACCATTTTCAGAGGTATATGTATTGTATATTCCAACTGGTTGCAGGCATTGCCATCAATTTTCTTTCTTAGGCTTAGCGATAGTTGAGGATAATTTTGGTATAAATTTACAAATTCCGAAAAAAATGCAGGTCCTTCTTGTTTCCTGCGGGTTTATACCAAGCCAGTGCTAAAATGTTACTATGCACTGCTGACAACAAAATAATCTCACTGCGAAATCTTACAAGCTAGAAATCTGCTCTTGGATACCACCTGTTGAGTGAAAGTGGAACTACGAGACTCGACAAGTTAGAAGCGGGTAGGTAGCAAGGAAGCCTTACGACAAGCGTGAAAAAGTATAAACCTGCAAGAAACAGGTCCTGCATTTTTTCGGAATTTGTATATTTATATCAAAATGATCCCCAACAGTTGCTAAGTCTAAAAAAGAAAATTGGTGGCAATACCTGCAACCAGTTGGAATATACAATACATTAAACCTCTGAAAATGGTGATTTTTTGGTGTGACCTTCCAACAGTTCAAAAATCATAACTTCTACAACCAATTGAATGAAATCAGGACGTATGTATTCTGTCAGATGTAAGAGCTCAGTAAAAAATCGCGGAGCTCTAGTACCACAAATTTAGATTTTAGGTGACGTATCATGAGTTCCCTATGTGGTCCTAAACTTTTGACGGTACTGTATATGGGATTAATAATCCTGGAAAAGAAACTCCACTTTTGTACATAAAATTGTGTTAATTTGTGACAAATATATTATGTAGTATTCCTTTCACATGTCTTGTTTTCCCGCCTAATGTAGTCTAATTGTGCACAATTTGTGTTGACCGACTGGGAAGCTTTCTTTAATAGAACTAGGCAACACTGAAAAATGGCTTCCTTTCAACTACTAGCCCTCCCACGAGGTTGGCGACAGGAAGGGCATCCGATTGTAAAAACTGTCCGCCATATATAAACTTATCTCACGTCATCCCCGATTCTGTTGAAACGGGAATAATAAGGGGCATACAATAGACATGGCCGGCCCCGTGGTGTTGGGGTAGCGTGCCTGCCTCTCACCCGGAGGCCCTGGGTTCGATTCCCGGCTCCGTCAGGGAATTTAGAAACTGACGTGAGGGCTGGAGCGGGGTGCACTCAGCCTCGTGAGGACAATTGAGTAGCTGTCTGACAGTGAAGCAGCGCCCCGGTCACGAAAAACCAAGATTAACGGCCGAGGGGACCTGACGCGCTGACCACGCGTCACCCCAATATCTGCAGGCCAAATGGATGGGCATCGGTCGCTTGGTAGGCCTAGGCCCTCATGGACTGTAGTGCCAGGGGTTATTTCACACAATAGACATGTACCTGTACACCCTTGGTCGCCATTTCCCGTCAAAGCTGTGCATATACCAGAACGAAGAGACTTATACTTATTTGGCGTATGGCTTTTAGTGCCGGGAGTATCCGAGGACATGTTAGGCTCGCCAGAGTTTGCAGCTACTTCTATGCGGACACCCATGGGGTGAGCTACAAGTACCGTCGCGTGTGGATGAGATGAAATGAATGAAACTAGGCAAGTTCAATTTCAAGTAGTTCCAACTTTGGCTATCAGATGCCACTGACACCTAGCAACGAACGTTGGAACTTGATAGAGCGTTTCTAATGAAATATAACCCACAAATTTGGCTACACACTACCAATAGTAGAGGTAGGTTCTTTTTCATGCCATAAATCTATGACATTGGCGCGCCGGCTTTACTTCCCCTCCGAAGGAAGGCATACTGAAAGATTTTAACGCTCTTAAAAAAATCTTATGACTTCGGGTTTTAACCCGCGATCTTCAGTTCAGCATGCTACCGACTACGCCACATAATCCGCTTAAACGAGTAGGATAGGGGCCCACTTCCGGCAAGAAGCACTCTACCCCCATATCATCAACAAGCACTATGCAACTAGAACCACTCCAGTACAGAAATCACAGTGACACAGGTTATCAGACAGCTTCTACACACACCTAAATACACGGGGGCTACATGACCACGATGTTGCAAAGCCCCTAATGAATCAACAACAGTGGCTGGTGTATTCTTGGAATACACGGTACCTGAGATTATAATTTTCAATGCTTTTGCATGTTCTTTCCTTCCTCTTTGTCAAACACCAACAGTGATCTTCTGTTTTCTCTTAGGGGTTCAGGTCGCTTATATTTTGTATGAGTCTGTTCCAGATATATATTCTATGACCCACCTAGCGTCGTATAGCAACGAATCTCTGAAGCTCTTCAACTCTTCCTGGTGCTAGAGGACTTACTTATCCATTTGGCCACCAGATCCTGTTACCATCGCCAGCTATTATCTCCATGAGCAAGAGGACTACGTCTACTCTTTCACTCACCATGCTGCGCTAGTATCATCTGTTATCAACTCTTTGAAGACCGGCTCAGCAAGAGATCAATTTTTTGTTTTAAAGTTGGCAATGTTTATATGTTCTCCTTTTGTCTCCTACCCCCCACTCTTTTTCCCTTCCTTGGACCTTCCGTGCTCCGTTGAGCAGGTCTCACTTCTCAGTATGCAGTTGACTCGGTCAGTCAAAGCTCCGCTCGAGCTAGCCTTCTCAAACCAAGAGGCACACACTCTTCTACGCCATGTTGGCTAGGTAGTCATCAACGGAAACTTCGACTTCAACATGAAATCAAGATAAGTACCATTTTAAAAGTTTTAACCTCATCTTCATGGTTTTAACTTCCACGTGCTTTTAATTATAATTTATAGACAGTGTGAAATTATTTACTTTGGGGCAAAAATCATTCTTCGTGGGATTTGCCATGTTGAGCTTTCGCTTGTATAAGCCAACCTTACTAAAAAAGAGCTTTTCTTAAGCTATTCAAATGAGAAATCCTCTCGCTACGTGGGATATTATCTAATACCCGCTGTCTATAATTATAAAGCTAATTCCTCCGTTGGATTTTCTCAACCCCATTTTCTGCTAAGGTCGTTCTGGAACCTTCGAGATCTTGTACTCTATCTGCGAGTCTTGCCGTAAAGTATTGTTCACGCACTTGTGAAAATGCTAGTTAAAATGAGGAATCTTCCTTAAATTACTGCAATAGCGAACTTTCTTCCCCCGTTGGAACATTCTATGGCGCATTTAATTGTAAATCACAACTTTTTCAAGAAATAGACTCTCACCTATATAGTGCAATCAGTTATTTCCATAATTGCAATAACTTTCTTTCTCATAAACTTCAGTGTTTCTATAGTGAACTTTGCATCCATCTTTATAGACTACAGTGATAACCAGTGCTTGCTCCACGTTTCTACCGCGTCGCGCTCGTCCGTTTACATTAAATACGGCCATGAACATTGATCCTATATCCCAATGATCTTTCCTCAACCTTCTACTAACCACCATTATTAATAAAATTGTAACTTTTCTATAAGGCGTCACTCACGAAGTGCCCTTCCAACTTTGCTAGTTTAACATTAATTAAATTCTGCATAATTGCTTGTGTGATACAAGTTTTAAATCACATTGTTCCTTTCCTATAATCAGGGAAAACATTTCTTTAAACTCTTGAGCGAGTCATGTTCAGGTTTCACGAAATGGAAACTGTCCCATTTGGCTAGTGATTCCTGCTCAAACTTGGAAAGTCTAGAACTTTCCTTTTCACTTTCTTCAGGTTTCACAGTAAGTGACCTGCCCTCTTTTGTATAATTCTCATAAAGTAATTCTATTTAAATATAAGAAGTTGTAGGAACTTCTATCTTATTTTTCATGTTGTTATTATTGTTATTTTCAAAGTTGTCACTTTCTCTAGATCATTCTCTCAAGAATTTCTTAAGGTGCACTCTTTGTTCTCCAATTCACGTTCAAGCTTTAATTATTTCATTGCTCATTTGTTTAAATCTTATAAAGATTTTAGAAACTTGTAAGGTTTAAAACCTTAAGAATTGTTATTTGCCTGGAGCAATTTTTGAATGTTGTTGGAGGTCTGCGACCCCAAATTGTTAACAAGATTGCAAAATATTTAATTGTCAAAAATATTAATTTCTCCTAAATTGTTAAATAAATTAAATATTTGTTTTTGGATTCATCATTTCTCTGATACTACAGTTAGGCAGGATCCTGGCTTTCCTAGCTCTTCCTAGGTTTATGCCCTCGTTCATACTCAATAAAGCTTTTACTATCTGTCTGGCCAGACCATCACCCTTCCCTATAGTACTTTTATTCGTGCTTGGGAGGAAATACACTAAAGCCTTTCTCTGGCAAACTGCCCAAGTCTTAGCTGCGGTTCCCGTCAGCTTCGACCAAGCTCGTACTCACTTTAGGTATCCGAGCACGGATTTGCGGTGGCAACCGCTTCTAAATGTATTGAAAGTCAAATTCATAACTTTTGTGGGACTCTCCTCCTATTTTTCTATCCTTTTTCTCCAATCCAAAATCTACTTCCTTCTCTTAATCATCTTCCCTTGGTGGGTGGGTTATTCCTCAGCCAATAAACTACCCAGTGGCACTAGAGCCACCTTTCTGCGGAATGTTATTTTATTTACGGGCTTGCGACATTATGGTTATTTAGCCCCGTGTACATAGGTGTGCCCGATAACCTGTGTTACTGTAAACTCTGTAGTAGTGTGTGCAATTGTATTTGACACTAGGATTGAGAAAGAGGCATCCGTGGCCTTAAGTTAGGAACAATCACATTTGCCTGGAGTAGAAGTGCGAAACCACGACAATCCACTTCTAAGGTGACTCTTCTCACTCTGCCTCATGATACTTGAAGTACCTCCTTCCAGCCCTCAGGACAGAATTAAATTACTTGGAGGAGCCGAGATTCGAACCCGCAAACTTACAGCGTATTTGTATACTGAGTTATTGGCTGATATATTAGGTATTTACGTGTGCACCAAGGTTGCTAACAGTAACTTTTAGTTTAAATGAAAAGTAAACGTTAGCTGTTTTCTCTTCAAATATTGCCGCAAGTTTATAAAAGCACCGGAGAAGTTTTATATTTCTGACATTGCCTCTGAATGTTGACGTATTTATACAATGAGCTCCAGCAAGGAAGATGCCAATATACAGGTTTATTATTAGCGTCCATGTGAGAGTGCTTCATTTTGTTTCACTCCATGATCGAATGGGGCAGATGATCTTGTAGTTCCGACACTTAAAACAACAATAACTAACATAACTCCATGATTGAATTGGGTATCTGGTATGAGGTTTGAATATCCTGACCCTGACTGCGGCTTAGCCTACCCGGGATTTGACACGCTCATTTCACATGGTGATGGGACAACTACCTCAATCCTAGACCAAAGGAAGCTTGTAGTATTACGTGAACGTTAATCTTGCGATCATGAGCCACGGGACATCCCTTTTACGTGGAATCCGAACCACAGGACATGCCATTTCACTTCGAAAATCTCACATGCATTGACCGGGATATACTCGTTATCGGGCCCGGATGTCGATACCGTAAAACGGGTTAGAAAAATACACTTAAAATTTTCAAAAATGACTGTAATAAATGACCTAAAAATTCGAAAAATGCACTATAAAGCTGAGAAAATGATCTTATAATAATAAACTCACCAATATTTCAAAACTGACATCTTAATCTCAAACTGAAATGTCAATCAAAATAGATTTCTAGCACTTAACAAAAGGTTTATGTTCACTTTAGTCTGAGTTGCAGTGCACTACGAATGTCATTCTGATGTTGTCAAATGTAAATGATCTGCGGTTATCAGCCAACAAGTTTTTATATCTCGAAAAGCTGCGTTCGACATCAACTGATGTGATCGGAGCGTACTTGAAGTGAGGAAGGTCGTTTGCTGCTAAATCCTCCTCAATCCCATCCATGCAGTAGTTTTAACTAGAAAGAATGTCTGAGATTTTGCATAATGTTTTATACCCGGTGTTTTTATCCAGCACTTTTTCCAGTTTTGATGCAATACCCGCAACAACTTCGCCACGATTGTTGCTATGACTAGTTTCCACCCGGTTGATTAAGGAAATGGAATCAATATTTCCATTTCTTAAATTATCTTGTATCAGCTTCTTCTCAACTCTGAGAGACGTAACTCCCTCATATAAAGATGTGACGTAACTAAATTGGAAAAAGATGATCTAAAAGGCCTATTTCTGTTAAATAAGACCAAAAAAATCTACCAAACTTGAAAATTCTCTTAAAATGAAAAAAAAAGCAAAGAAAATAAAAAAGACATTTTTGAAGACGGGGTGGCCCGTCCGGAATTTTCTATGTACTTCAGCATTGTTTTAGACAGCTCAGTAAAAAGATGACATGTCATCAACATCCGGGCTCTAGTCAATACTATTACGTTGTGTTTCTGAATTTTATGTCGCACCAACTACTTTGCCCGAAACGCAATGCCAAGTGTTAGCCTTTCATGATTTGATTGCCCCTGAACGTGACTGCGCCAGGGTTTATTGTTTATTGAAGCAGGAGCCTTGCGGTACGAGCAGGTAGAGCATTTATTTATTTATTTATTTATTTATTTATTTATTTATTTATTTATTTATTTATTTATTTATTTATTTATCGTATGGCTTTTAGTACCGGGAGTGTCCGAGTGTGTAGCTGCTTCAAGTGGGCACCCTTAGGGTGAGTAACAAGTTCCGTTCAATTTCAAGTAGTTCCAACTTTCGCTACCAGATATCAATGATACCTAGTGGTGAACGTTGGAACTTTGATAGAGCGTTCCGACGTAATCTAACCTAACAATTTAGCTTCACGCAAGTTAAGTCTGTGGAAGGAACTTTTACATGCCATAAATCTATGACATGGGACCGCTGGCTTTACTTCCCCTCCGAAGGAAGGCATACTGAAGGTTTTTAACGCTCTTAAAAAATCCGACGACTTCGGCCGGGTTTGAACCCACTATCTTGCGCACAGCAGTTCAGCATGCTACCTATTACGCCACGTTGAGCAGTCTTCACATAAGTCAAGCAGCATTTCACGCGCTACTTGTGTTATACAGAAGTTGTATTGTGAATTGTGAACGGAAATATTAATTATGATGGGCGAATTAAGAATAGTCAACAACCCCTGGCACTATACAGCCCATGACGGGCTAAGGCCGACCAAGCAACCGCTGCCCAGCCATTTGGCCTGCAGATATTGGGGTGACGCGTAATCAGCGCGTCGGGTCCCCTTGGCCGTTAATCTGGTTTTCGTGATCGGGGCGCTGTCTCACTGTCAGACAGCTACTCAATTGTCCTCACGAGGCTGAGTGCACCCTGTTCCAACCTCACGTCAGCTTTAAAATCCCTGACGGAGCCGGGGATCAAACCCGGGGCCTCCGGGTGAGAGGCAGGCGCGCTACCCCAACACCACGGGGCCGGCATTAAGAATGGTGGGTTATCTAATATTGTTTCAATTAGGAATTAGGGAAATCGCGTCACAGGAGCTCATGTCACCACGAACAGTTGAACGATAACTGAGGCTACTGGAGTTGGGTCGTATCCTACTCGCGTGACTGTACCTGTCAACCAAGCTGGCTGACACAACGTGACACAAGTAAACAAAGAATAGTTCCCATCTCGACCGCCGGCAATCAAATTTTTATTGTTAAAGTTTACGAAATGATTTGCTTTAATTGCTCCTTTTTGGCCATACATTCCTCAAGTTCCGAGACCTCTCATCATCATCATCATCATCATCATCATCTCATCGTCACCTCCATCATCATCATCATCATCTCACATCACCACCATCATCGTCGACACTACCATCATCATCGCCACTACTATAATCATCATCATCATCATAATCTCGGTTACAGCGACCACGCGCTCTCCTCCCACGCAGTGCCATGATAATGACGCAGAGAGAGGAGTGTCGGAAGTACGGGATAAGTGACAGCACATGTGCTCGCTGTTCGTGCAATAAATCTGGGAGCTATTACTTGGTCATAACTGAGCCGGGAGACGCCAAGTAATGAACAAGCTTCTTCACCCAATTGTTCCCACATTATTGTGACAAGGGCATGCCCACGTCCTCACGCAGTACTGGAGATGGTTGTTATCTCGCTCGTGGCCCATTTGCAGAGAATGTTTAGGTTTGTTCCTACACGATATTCTGAACGCGATCCGAACTGGATACCACCTTTGTTTAATGCACAAGCGCCATTTGAGAACGAGTAAGGAACTAGTTCGTGATTTTGGTTGTTCGAACACTATTTATCTGCGTAAAAAAAACGAAGTGCCTCTTATACGGCTGTCTTCCTTCATACTGCTGAGCAATATTCTGAACAGTTCCTCGTAAAACCCGAAAATGTTGCATAAACGAATCGTCTTCATTCTGAGGAACTGTTTGTTCTAAAAGAGAGTTGTATATTCATAATAATATATAGGCCTAGAACTTTTTACATCTTTAAAAACATACGTAGAAATGAAAAGCTCTATTTGGTGTACACAATCTGCTCTCTTACATAAAAATACACCAAGTTCAACAATTATTAACAAGCTATACAAAATCTACACTAAGATAATCTATCAATGAAGCACTTGTAACGATCTTTCATTCCCCTCTGATTTTACCTAATAGCGCACCATTAATGCACTGGTACGTGTTCCTTCAGCACTGAATGATGAGAATTCTCATAGATATGCAGTTAGTACAAATTATATACGCGTGATGCCATACAAGTGATGAATCGTAAGATGACAGTGTTGCTTATCCATAACTAGCAGAAGTACCAGCTCTTCGAACTGTTGCAATGGTAGGGGCTTGTAATTCCTTCATAAGTTTATCAGACACTGTTAATTTAAGGGCCATAAAATGTGATTTTCGGAGACCCTTTATAGACTCCCTAGATTTGTGTCACACATTGAGAAGCGCAACATATGCTTTGGTCGTCCTTCTAGGATTATTTTTATTTTTCGCCTATTTTAGCATGTAGTTTGAAAAGTTGTTCCTTATACCCACCCTTCTATGAGAAGTACGTTGAAGAGTTTTATAAATGATTGGTGTATTGACTCATTGTTAAAATACCTAATTTTACGATGCTCCAAGCATCCGAACATCAGTGGGGCTCTAGCCACGAACGAGTGAGGCCACGCATGCCTGGTGCATCTGAGCAGTGAGAGTGCAGCCAACACACAACAGTTAAGTGCACCGGATAGCTTCGCCTACGCTTAGTACAGGCTCTTTGTCAATTGGATAGAACCCCAGGAAGAAAATGCAAACCATCAGGAAAAATACGTTGAAATGCTCCTTCCAACGGAACACCACGCGTCCGTCGGCAGCGGAAATTCACACCTTTGTGGCGGAGATGCTGAAACTCACGGTCAACCAACTGGAGACCCTGAAACTTGACGCACCGTCCAACTCTGTTTTTATCAAGGTAATCTCTCAATCTATTATGGACAAACTTTTGAGTAAATTTGCGGGAACACACAGGCTTACTTTGTTTAATGGGGAGTCTGTTTCAGTAGAAATTGCCGCTGCCGGCATAGAAGCCACGCGGGTAAGGCTCTTTAATATTCCGCCTGAATTATCAAATGATACAATACGCACCTATTTCGTAAAATATGGTACCGTCAAATCCATCACAAATGAAAGTTGGTCCAGTATTACAAGTTACCAGTTGCAAATGGTATCCGACAAATACACATTGATTTAAAAAAGCAAATTCCGTCCTTTATCATGATTGATGGGCACCGTGGACAGGTTAGCTATGAAGGGCAAATTAAAACATGTGCCATATGTCAAGCTATGGACCATCTGCGTATCGACTGTCCGCGCCGATACTCGGCCATGACGCGCCTTGAACGACTCCCCGCTTCACAGCCCAGGCGATACTCAAGCACGCTACGATACAGGCTTTCCCCCGCTAGACAGCACGCCTCCAATGGAGACGGAGCCTGTCACCCTGGCTGGCAGCATAGGTGTGCCTGACATGTATCCAGAGTCTGTGGTCTTGCACCAGGAAGAGTCTTCACAGCAACCCTTGGATGCTGACCGGTCACCCCCTCCAGTCGCCAAACCTACCCATAGTTCCCCCCACGGAGAAGGCTCGGCACAGGAAAATTCGGGGTTACGCAAAACGACCACCTGGTCTGAGGACATTGAGGAACGCATGCTCGTTAGCCGTGGGCCTACTTCCGATGACTCAGATGCTTCGCTCGCAACCCCAGTCGTGAAAAATCGTAAACCTAAGTGCAAGGTTAACCCTACTTCCGATGAATCCGATGCTTCGCTCGCCACCGAACTTGTTAAAACCCGTAGAGCACAGAACAAGCCTAAGCAGCTGAAGTAAGGTGAAATACGTGTCAGTGAGATAGACCCCCGTTTCCGAGTGCCGGAAACCCCCAGAAGTTGTCCTACAGAGGCCTCACCTGCTGCGAGCCTTACTACCGGTGAAGCCCTTGAGGTTCAGCAAATGATGTCGGACCTGTGTCATATGGCAACCCTTCCTAGCCCTGGACCCATTATTTCACTTCTACGCAAGTGCGCTCAAATGGGTCAGCATGAGGGAGTCCCCGAGTTCGTTAGCAAGATGCGGGCTAAATATAGTGAGCAGTCCCGGGAGGCACTGCAGGATTTGGATCTACAGTTAGCTCCCCTCTTAGCCGATATCAACTATGGACCATAATCACATTTTAAGACCTATGCCACAGTAAATGTTCCTGGCTTAATGAATCCGGCCACTCAGGCGCTGTTAGCCGTTTTCTGCGTGTATATGATGTTGACATTCTTTTTCTGCAAGAAGTCAGCGAATGCAACATTGGCTTCCTGTATGACCATGACTATATAGTGTGCCCAATCAGTCACGGCAGTCTGGCATCGAACTCGGGTCTCATCAGAGAGGACCAGGCACATGGTTATGCCTAGAGTCGAACCATTGATCTCTGAGGGGGAGCAATTACAGGGAACCCAAAGAGCAATGAGAGGTATACTGACATATAATAATGTAGCGTGATTTCACGACCTATAGGTGAATATCATAGCAATTTAAGATGAAGAATTGTAGCCAAATGCAAGGAAATATACATTTTCAGAGCATACGAGAATGAGAGGAGGCCAGTTTGAAGTTTTACAAATTACCCTTAGCAAGTGGGCGGAGAACTTAGGCGCCGAGCGCACTATTTACGTCTGGAGCGGGAAGACAGCTCAAAATTAATGACCCGGGTATTCACCGCTTGACAACGGTGAAACTTAGAGTAGGGATGATGGCCCACGGAAATTAATTAATTAATTACAGCCAAGTGGAGTATTGAAATGCATTGAAATATACACCCAGGTGAATATATTCACGGAGAGGTAATTTAGGAGTGGTTTTTCACCTAAATTAATGCCTATATCTCCAAATGAACGAATTACAACCTAGCTTACGCTCAAGAGCAGTGATTTTGTGACCAGCCAACGGGGAACCATCACAGTAGCGTCCTGACGCGCTGAACTAAGGCAATTAATTGTAATTAATTGGCCGAAGCGATCGCCGGCACGCGAATGTTTTTGAAACCTCCACACCTAAATAAACAAGATGTAGATGTCATTTCGGCTGAAGAGGTATTATTTCAAGAAAGGAGTCGCTCTCATGTGTCCAGTGGACTATTTTGTACGAGAAACCTTTATAAGGGAGAGCAGCTCACACCAAGCCAGTTCGCCTAGAGTTATTCTACAGTATACACGTAACTAAGACGCTGCCAGTAAGCACGCCAAATGTTAAAGTATCAACGCTCCGCCGTTGAAGAACAATAGAAGCAAGTTATAAGCTTCATAAGTAATCATGAAGCGCGTCGAAAGTAAATTAATACAGATATTTAGCTATTATCTGACGCAAATATAAATTCGCCACAGCGAGAAAAAGGAACTTATAATGTTTTTGAACAGTTCTTATACCGGAAGGTATTGTCAGAATTGTATATGACATTATCATCAGAATCACTACAATGATGGGAGCTTGGAAATCATTGCCACCTAATCTGGATAGTGAGCTGAACAAGATTGCAGGGAACGAGGATCGAACGTCCGTAAACCGCTGTTAGATTTTCACGTAGACCAGCGGTTGTCATAATTGCATCGCATCTCTGAGATCAGGCGTAGGAGAAGTCCGATTTAAGGATCAACATGTGAAGTACGGTAGTGGATAAGTGTACATAAATTGTGTAATAGTGATTTAAAAGTGTTCATGTGTATAGTGATTAATATGCAGTGTGTAGCAGTGAAAGAGGCCACTGATAAAAGTATGTTTATCAGGTGGAAAATGTGTGAATCTAAGTGTTGTGTAAAGGATAACATGATGGCTTAAATCAAGCGTCATGGTAGCGCTAAAGCTGAAGCGCTGGCACTATCCAGCAAAAAGGAAAAAGTGAGTACCCATTTTATAATGTCATTATAACTAAATAGTTCACCATGTAACGATTTATCACTTTGAGAATAAAGATGTAATAGTCACTTACTGAACGAGTTTTCACCACTCGTCTTGAATAAAATATGGCTTGGAAGGTGATTTGTTTAGGGCCATTTAGGTCGAAAATAGTGATGGATCTAACGGTAACGTTAAATGAGTAATAATAATAATAATCTGGGGTCGGCAACAGTAAAGTAATAGGCATTTTTGGCCTAAATAATGTTCAAATAGTGTCATGTCTAATATAAAGATACTGTATTTTGGTAAACAGTAAAAAATGTAACGTGGAATATAGAAAAATACGAGAGCTTTTTCAGTGTCAGTGAAATATAAATGAATATTTGATATGGTCAATCCTTAGGATTATGTTTGAGGACCATTAAAGTAAAGAAAGCCAGTAAATTTATACATTTGTGTTAGGAGATATGTAAAGCTTTGGCTTAAGTGGCATGACAGAGAGAACGCGGGTGCCTTAATAATTGAGTCATCTATGTGAAGTATTGTTTGAGCCGCATATAGCGTGCAGAATTAACGTAGAATCCAGTGATTTACGTAAGATAATTGCGGGGACCAACTAGTATAGCTTGCGCGTTAGGTGAGAAGTTGGCTGAATCTACGAGTAGTATCGCCCTTGAGCATACTGTATTATTCGCAGCGAATTGGACAGAGCCTGTCTGTATCCAACTCTTGCATGAATTATGGCCACTATTGACGTCCGTCGAGACGCAGTGAGCATGTGTATCAATGACCTACCCTGAGAGGTAAGGATCATATTCGTCGTTTAGGAACGCAGATTTCCTTATATTTTATTGACAGCTGCTGGTGAAAATCGTGGATTTTCACTATGATGCGCGTCCAAAAGCCACTAGTAGTCACCATAGAACGGCAAGGCTATCACTAGAGTTCCATCCCCAGCCATGAATGTTAATTAAGGAGCCAGTTGAGCCCAAAACACTATAAAGATAGGTGTTAAATAATTAAATGACTCAATTATTTAGGAGCCACACTTAGCGTAACTCCAGTACTGCGATTGTAAACAAAGTTGACCTTGACACCAGAGAGAGAGGTGGGGTTATAGACCACTTCTGCGGCAGCCATCTTGACTAGCCAGCTGGAACGAATTTTATTGCCTGCTGAGGGGGAGGAAGGTCGGTCGACCGGTCCCTTGGAAATTAGGGTCACAATAGGACACTGAGGAATCTCGGTATTTCAATATGCAATTAAGATATGTGTATTATGATGATGCCAATTGAATTGAACGGTGTGTTGCAACTCACATACGTTGTTGGATCATAGAAATCAGATAATATTTGGCTCAGTTATTCTCTGAGGAGGAAAGCTGAACCAAAATAATGTAGGCATCTTCTTTAGAATGCATTTTGCCAGTTCCTGCTAATTTATGCAGACGGGTATGTGTTTTCCCAGAACATGACACATTTGTAACGATGATAAGCCCGACAAGACCCAGAAAATCGTTATATGGTGAAACTATAAAATATTCTATCCATGTTTATTTTGGAAGGGATAAGTACCACTTTTCTTAAAGCGTTCATATTGATGGAAAGAAGGAAGATGATTCACACGACACAACAAATAGTTGTTAATGATTGCAGAAAATAATGAATTCATGCTAATCAAGGTAAATGCAATAAGAAACGGAATAATGTTTTATTAATATCATTTTTATGTGATATGTGATTTTTGTGTTATGATACTCCCATTAACTAAGATTGTGTCACATGATGAACACTATGGAAACCCATTGAAGTCTGAAAGTATCATTGACAGGATGCTAGAATTAGATTTGAGTGCAGTGTAGCACTATTTTAAGAAGAAAGCTCACAGAATAACCCTATTTTTATTTGTGGGAATTAAATATAATTTGTCCTTTATTTGTATTTGTTGTATAGCCATGATTTTAGACCAGTAAATAGTTCATTTTAGGAAAATGTTGTGTATTTCCTGTAGAGTAGTTACCTGGTAGTCTCAAATCCTGAGCATGTGGTCGTATGGTGGGCAGGAACGTCCCATACCTCGAAAGACCGTGAGTTAGTTGGGATACGAACACATGGTCCACATGATGACAGTTGGGTACATGGAGGAGATGTCTCTGTACTAGGATTGTGTCACAGGTACTGCTAAAAGTCGGCCAAGATATAAATGGTAGAAGCAAATACAGCATAGAAATTAGGATAGAATAGGAAATGGCCGCGTCCCATTTGTTAATAAGCCATCACGTAAAATAAATGTTGATAATCCTCCATAAAACATGGTCTTAAGTTAACCACCACATAAGCATACCACCCTAAATCATTATCATGGCGAGACCCAAGTGGGGCATTCGACAGTACAACCGAGACCTTGGATGGTTACTGCGATGTCATAACGAAGACCACCTCCCATGATACCTTCTTCATTATCATGGCGCCCAGTACGTGGATGGCTTATGGGATTCAGAAAACCCCATAATAATAGCATGGTTTTCATGGGGAAAACCATAGAAATAGTATTTTTCCTCAAACTTTGTTTGAGCGATTGTAAGTCTTTCTAGATGATATTCAGACGTCAGACACTGTTTTCAGACGGGTACGAGGGTCTATACCCATTCCATAGTTAATTTTGACATTTTGTAATATGTTGTTTTGGTCGCGGGATCGGAATCCTTTTCTTTCCAATAGAACGCGCCAGCATATTCAGCTGCGG
Organism: Meconema thalassinum; assembly: GCA_946902985.2. Lineage (NCBI taxonomy): Eukaryota > Metazoa > Arthropoda > Insecta > Orthoptera > Tettigoniidae > Meconema > Meconema thalassinum. The sequence goes on along the minus strand of OX336388.2, from coordinate 1,377,275,519 downwards.
CCTACCTGAATCTCAAATTAAGAAGTACAGGATGGCTGGAACTGAAGACGTACTCAGGTGTATTGCTGAGTTAAAAGAACATTTTGATAATTCTAATGCTAAGAATAAGGAAGAATCTAAAGCATTTAAAGATGAAATAGCAGATAGATTGGCTACAATAAATGTACAATTGGAGGCTAATCAAGCCGAAGTAAACACTAGACTAGAGGCTAATCAAGCCGAAGTAAATACTAGACTAGAGGCTAGTCAAAATGAGGTAAGCCAGATGTTGGCTACAGTAAACACGCAGTTAGAATCAAACCTAATAGAGGTTAATAAGAAAATGGATGACGTTAAAGAGTCTGTCCAGCGTGAGGTAACTAAGAATATTGTTAGCGTGGTCTCAGAAATGCAAGATGATAACGATAAACGCTTTGAGTCTATAGAGTTAAAATTAGAGAATAATCTGCAAGCGTGCAGAGAGTCACAGCGTGAGATTAACGATAGTTTAAGCAGTATGTCCATGGAGCTTAAAGACATTCAAAGTCAGAATGAAGCTAATACTAAACGTCAACTAGAGCAATTTAATACGTTCACTCAGACCGTGGATCAAAGGCTCGAGGATAGTGACGTAAAATGGAATACGCGAATGGCAGGTTACGCCAAGGCGGTAGACGAAGCCTTAAGAAAACAGGATCAGAATATCCTTGACCAATGCAAGGAAATTCAGGAAATAAAAACTTCTGATCAAGAGAATAAGGAGATAATGTCAAATATGAAGAGACAAGTCGGGAAAGTGCAGAAAGAGTTGGAACAAACTCAGAGCGACTTAGCAGTTATCCATAAAAGACAGGATGAGGACCAGGGAGAAATCATGAAAATTAGGACTGAAATCTCTCATATACAAGGTCACATTCAAAAGGAAGTTACAGGCTTACGAGAAGAATTAGAACTTCGAGAAGGCTTAAAGACTGCAGCCAGCGATAAGACTCTTGCCGAAGTAAGAGAAAGTCTAGCAGGGGAAATTATCCACCTGAAGGAAAACCTTAAGGATGATAAGGAAAATGTATTTTCTATGGCAGAAAGAAACCGAGATCGCCTAGAGAAAATAGAACGAGAGGTATTAGCTCGTTTGGAAAGGGCAGAAAATAGACACAGCCAAATCGAGACTAGAATGATCGCGCAGGAGGAATCTATGTTGCGGAATCCTAGGTCTAGCGAAGGAAGTATAGACGAGAATAGGAGAAATAAATGGGCAGAGATAGAAATACAGCCCACTCCAAAGAATGCAGCCATGCCAAGGGACAGCCCGTATATCACACCTGGTATGCCAATTGCTATGTCAACACCGCATGAAAATGCTGTACAAAATCAAATAGTCACAGTTATAAGGGCTAGTGATGAGAAACCAAAGAAATACTCTGGGAGTAATTCTAACATGACACCCAAGTACTGGCTTAAATTAGTTTCCGAGTACTTGAATGATGCGAAAGTACCGCCAGAGCGCAGGTTGAGAGCGATTGAAAAACTAACCGAAGGGGAGTGTGCCCTATGGTTTAGGAGTTTTCGGTACACGTTCGACACCGTTGACGAATTTCGCCAAGCATTTTTAAGTAGATACTGGAACGCGAGCGTACGACAGAACCTCAGATTGGACTTGTATTCCAGGCGTTACAGTACTAGTAATCCGACTAAGTACGGAGAATTCTTTGTGAATCAATTGTGCCGTTTTCGCGAGCTTGATGAAGGACTTAGAGAGTCAGACTTGTGCATAGCGATAGCCAAGCAGCTACCGTATGAAGTACAACGTCTGCTAATCTCAGCAAACGCCAAAACTGCAATCGATATGGAGGAAGTGCTGAGACAACTCGATCTAACCACAGTGCAGCCCACAAGACAAAGTCGAAATGTGGAACAAGTTAACATGACGACTACACCGATTGAGCCAACTAAGGTGCAGACAAAAAGCAAATCTAAAAGCACCGAAACAGAAAAATCCGACTGGCAACGCGAAGGACGCGAAAACCAAAATTGGAGGCCAGCATATCGAGGAGGATCGAACCGTGGAAACCGAGGAAGGAAAAACTGGAATCAGCGTGGTACCAGAGACCAGCAGCTTGATAACAGAAGGAATTACGGCCGAAATGGGAACAACCAAGGATGGAGATCCCAAGAGCAGAGTCGCGGTTTCGATGAAGAGGCGGAAGAACGTTATCACGCATCTTTAAGATACATGGAAGAGCGCGGAGATGATCCGAGACAATCGTGAGTTCATTGGGATGAAGCGATTAGGAATAGAAGGTCACCCGACATATATAAAAATGATGACGGTGCCAAGAGTCTGGAACTTCAACAGCATGAAGACAGGCAGAAGAACTCCACAAAGAATGGAGCAATTGAAAAAAAAAACACCAAATTTAAATGACCAAAGAGAGATAAGTTCAGGATGGAATACAGTGAATGTTGTTAACTGGATTGCCAAACCTGAGGAGCTTATCGAAGACCTAGATGAAAGGACGGTCAATGTAAGAAGGGAACTACCCATTATTATTATAAACATTGCGGGCATGAAGATAAGAAGTCTCATCGATACAGGGTCAACAGTGTGTTTGATAACCCAGGCATTATACAGTGAAATTCAGAGTAAAATCCACGTATTGAAAATACCTATTTCAAGCGTGAAAATAAAAGGTGTCATACCAGATAAAGTTATGATATGCAAATACCAAGTATTTTTAGATTTGCAGATAGGGAACTCTACATTCTCACAGAGCTTCCTACTTGTGAATAAGCTGCCGTATAACCTCATTGTTGGGATGGATTTCATAAGAGAGTATAAAGTTATTATAGATCTCTCGCAAGACATTGTGATGTTTCGCGCAAGTGAGGGAAAGGAAGAGTTAGAACTCTCATTAAAGCATAATGAAACGAGACCAGAAGAATACGTATGGCATACATACGGAGATATGACTGGGGATGCAGTGTCGACAACAGAAGACATCGAGGAAGAGTTGGCAACACTGGCCGCAGACATTGAAAAGGACCTCGAACCAAAATTTGAAGAATGCCTGGAAGAGAAGATTGAGGGAGCTAAATTTGGTCCAGAATATAAGCAAATGCTAAGGGAACTGCTATTTGAGTATAAAGGAGTCTTCGATTCGAGACCTGTCCGGATCAAGAATTTCCAGTATGCGTTCCAAGTCAGCGATTGGACACCATTCAAACAGAAGCCGTATCCTGTAGCTGAGAAACATTATTTAAAGGTCAAAGAAGCAATACAGGAAATGCTAGAAGCAGGCGTCATTGTAAAGACAGCCACACCCTATGTCAGCCCACTGGTAGTTGTACCGAAACAGGACGGAAGTGTGAGGATATGCCTGGACCTACGAAATTTGAATTCCAAGGTCATACCGGAATTTGATAAAGTGCCGCCCATTAAGGAGGTACTCAGGAAGTTCAAAGGAAAGACTGTGTTCTCAAATCTTGACCTGACGGCAAGTTTTCACCATCTTGCTCTGGAAGAGAAAACAAGTTTGTTAACTGGATTTTTATTTGACCAGCACACGTATTCATACGTGCGTCTTCCATTTGGATTAAAAACAGCAGGTTCAGCGTTGATACGAGCGCTAGATCGGAACCTGTCCGAAGAAGTAAAATCTACAACCATATGTTACGTAGATGATATACTACTGACATCTGAAACTGTCGAAGAACATGTCAGAGATCTACGCAAGTTGTTATATGACCTACGTCAGGCTAACTTTAAGGTCAATATAAAGAAGTCTAACTTTGCTCAGAGAGAAGTTAAATTTCTAGGCCACGTGATAGATGCACAAGGAGTCAGGCCTAACCGGGAAAATTGGAAGTTATTAAACATTTCCCGAGACCAACGAAGATAAAGAACGTCAGGCAATATCTAGGCGTTATTGGATTCTTTTCAAGCCATTGCCCGAAGTATACCGAGACCGTAGCACCACTCCAAGACTTATTGAAGAAGGGAGGAAGATGGCGCTGGACGGAGCAATGCGAGGAAGCCTTCGTGAAATCTAAACAGATGCTGTTAGATTATGTAAAATTGGGATATCCTGACTACACTCAGAAATTTATTATCCAGACTGACGCATCATTTATAGGTATCGGAGCAATGTTATATCAGGAGAATATGGACAGGCCAGAGGAGAAAACTTATATTGCATTTATAAGCAGAAGGTTGAAACCTAATGAAAGGAATTATACGGTCACGGAGATCGAATTACTCGCGATACTGTATGCCCTACAGTATTGGCGAAAGCTAGTCTATGGTTTTAGAATTATATTGAGAACAGACCATAAAGCCCTAACGTTCCTGCTGAAAACTGACTTGTCGAGTCAAAGACTGACAAGGTGGTCCATGTACATACAGCAATTTCAAGTGGAAATAGAGTATTGCCCGGGGAAGGACAATGTCATACCTGACTTGCTAAGCAGATACCCTACAGCTAATGAAGAAGAAGTTCTAGCTATCGAGATAGAAGATAGAGATCAGAAGACCTTAGATGATCTGAGGAACATCACCGTTTTTTCAACGTGAAGATCCCTGGATACGGTTGATGATTAATTACTTCGAGGGAAAGCTGGATAGAGGAACCCCGATGTATGTGGAAGCTGAAGCACTATCAACGGAGTATCTATGGTTTAACCAGATGTTACATAAATGGAGCGACTCAGACCACACCAAACCCAGGATAGTCGTACCACCAGCATTGCAGAGAAGGCTAGTATGGTTAGCACACCGAGATTTTGGTCACCCCGGTGTAGATAAGTCTGTTGCCCTGCTTAAAGAAGCATTTATTTGGCCAAAACTTAGAGGGACGCTCAGGAATACTATCAGGACATGTGATTTGTGCCAACGAGTAAAGCCTAACTCGTACTTAATGAGGCAGAAACCTATACCACTCTTACCAGAGAAGCCATGTCAGCTTGTGGCACTGGACAACTTTGGGCCGCTTCCTAGAGCTAGAAGAGGAAATAGACACATCCTAGTTGCACTAGACGTGTTTTCCAAAATGGTAGTCCTGTGTCCAATTCAGAAAACCAGTACAAAACAGGTACTTAAGAGGCTGAAGGAAAGAATCATTCCTATATTAGGGCAGCCAGAGAACATCTTATCTGATCATGGGAGCTGTTTTACCAGCGTAGAATTTCGCAGGGAGTTGGAGAATCTGGGCATAAGACAGATTTTGTCCACAGTTCGACACCCGGAGTCGAATTCCACTGAGAGAGTTATGAGGGAACTGCAAAAGTACATGAAGATATATTGCTCTACTGAGAACTGGAAATGGATTGACGTACTTGAGATTATTGAATATTGTATCAACAATACCGTGCACGAAGCGACAGGAGAGGTGCCAGTGAGCCTACATCTCGATAGAAGACCAAAGAGGCCATGGAATAATGTCATTTGGACACCCATCGATGCACAACCTGGACGTGAGTTGAGGATCCAAAGAACGTTCGAGTATCTCAAGAAACAAGCAGATAGACGACAGCGGAGAAACAGGAGGAAACGCTATCACAGACCATTTCTCGTGGGGGAATACGTCTTATTGAAGAAACCCGCCAGTTCAGATCCAGAGAGCAGGAAATATAAAAAATTTCAGCATGCCTATCACGGACCCTACCTGATTATAAGGGATCTGCAAAATAATGCATATCGGATCAAAGACGAAGCAACAGGTAGAGAAGTTGTTGTAAATGCAGCTAATTTGAAGTTATATAGTCCACCAGAAGACTGATACAAGAGAGGAGCAAGCAATGCACACCCAAGTGGACGGGGAATCATTACGTTTGCACGGAAAGAATCTTGAGAAAAGCGTGCAGTCCCAAGGAGGAACGGAGCGAAGCGACCAGCTCGCAGACCCAACGGATACGAAGGGAGAATGCAGCTGTCAACTGAAGGAACTTTATGACCAGTTGAGGGAAGCCGCTACGGAGCTAGAGGAAATGAATGAACAATTGCGAAGGCAGAACGAGAGTCTACGAGACAGCAGACAGAGTGGAATGGGTAACGAGAGAGCCCATTGCCGAGAGCACTGACCGCTTAAAGTAAATACTGCATGGAGTCGATGCCATCTGAAGGGCCCGAAAAATTCACTTATGAAATGAATTTTCCCAGCTTAGCAGGGGAAAGATGTGCCCAATCAGTCACGGCAGTATCTTTCGTGGACAAATTCTAGACTGGGCGCGATTAATGCACATTCCTCAATTAGCGTTATTTTCCCTGGGCGCTATTTTCGTACAACCAATCGAAACACTCTTTACAGTTTTGCCTCACGAAGCTGATCAGAATTAAATACTCGTATCTTCGCAGGAGATAAGAGTAACTTTCTGAAAAGAGCCCTATGCCTCTCAAAATTCACACCATCCCGGCTGACGTATAAGAGAACCACCGCATATAGAAGATTTGAGACTCAAACTTCTCCTGCCATCGACCCCCAGTTATGAAAGACTGAAACAAGACTTAAAGACGAAACAGAACGACGTTTGGAGAGACTTCTACAGCACGGATGCGTTTTTTTTTTTTTTTTTTAGCGTATGGTGCCGGGAGTGTTCGAGGACATGTTAGCTGCTTCGAGACGGACACCCGATGGGTGAGCTACAAGTACCGCTGGGGAGGAAAGTTGGAATGGAAGGTCGAGGAGTTGGAAGGTAGCGGCTGTGGCCTATAGGTAGGGACCAACCCCGGCATTTGCCTGGAAGGAAGATGGGAAACCAAAGAAGACCATCATCAAGGTTGCCGGCGGGGGGATTCGAACCTCCTCGCCTGCCGGATGTGAGCGACTGCCAGCAGGCATGCCGTAACGACCACGGCTAACTCACCCGGTACGGATGCGATGATAGACAAAGACTGGATGCTAATCCTAGGCCACGTCGCGACTCACGGATTCCACTACAAAGTATGCATGAACAAGAAATACCACCAACCAGCCCCAGAATGTGTGTGCTCGTGGTGCGGAAAGAACTGTGATAGATACCTCGCAATGTGGTGTGGACAGAGGAAACTATCTCTTACACAGTTGAGTGCCGACCAATAGTGTCTTACATTTAATGCATATTTTGCGCTGTATGATTTACTAGTTGTTTAATAAATCTACCTTTATCATTTTCTTTCTATATGACGTGTTCAAGGGAGTTGAGTAAGAACAACCACTGCTTGAGAATGCCGCCCTAGACACTAGTGCATACTAGAGTTGTTCTGTAATAATATGTAGTCGTCTATTTAACTTGTTCGAGGCACAGCAGGGGAGGTCAGGCTATAAAGAACAAACCCTCCCTCGTTCCGTGCGCAGTCTTGCTACAGTTCGGAATGTAGTCATACATATTCAAGGAAGCTGGGGAGTCGCCCTGTAACAGGGGGAGACACAGCCAGTCTTGAGAACAAATGAAAGTATTAGACTGGGAGCGAGGAGAATATGATAATCAGGGCTCGGATGTTTGAGACCCAAAAATGACCCGAATATGGAAGCGAATATGACCTCAAAATGACAAAATATGACTCGAGACAAAATATGACCTGAAAATGACATTTCAATATCGCCGTTTTTATCACTTCAAATGATCTTGTCGACTTCATCGTTATGCTTTGGTCTACCGTTATGCGTTACGGTTACGGAGAGCAAATGTACTAAGGTTGCACTTGAGCGTATGACGTCATCATGTTGTTCAGTGCATATGCACCGAGTCTGAGTTTACTCCTGGGCTATGGCGTTATGCGATACGGAGACGGAGAGCGCGCGACGTCATGTAGCCGAGTCCTCCCACTCTCCATTCCCCGCGCGGGAAACCTGAGTTAGTGGGTAATGGAGTCTGTTGAAAGGGTCCTGAGCCTTTCTAACATGTGTAGCATTTGTAGCATGTGTCATTTGAAATGATATAAAGTCTAGTCTTTCAGACTGATTGTAACTTTTTTTAAATTATAAATCCAAGCGACGATTGCCGAGATTAAACTGTTAACTATTCCTATTTTCATATTAATTTTCTGAATATACATGTTTAAATGGATATTTAACGTCTATTTCAGTTCGGTAAGTTGAGGATGATTGCACACCTACAGCTGCCGTCAAACTACCGAAATATGACTTTTTACCAAAAATTGCTCCAAAAATGACCTAATGGTGAATTTTTTTGAAATATGCATTTATATGACAAATAAAAACCACTGTATTGTGACGATAATCACTTAATTTGCACCAGAAATCAACCGGGCATGAAAATAGAGGCAAAGAAAAAGCAAGTAGATCCGTGAACAATTATACAGCCTATTTTCATATATCCTACTTATGTTAATTGCCACTTTCAACATACAAAATTTCAGTTTGATTGCTGTAAGAGATTCGTAGATATTGAGAACCGACTAAATATTTCGGATGGTCGCCATGTTGGATTTTATATACTGTATGTAGGTCCTAGAATTATGTACTGTTACATGAAGATTATTGTGTACGTGTAGTATTCAAACTTCAATCGCATGATTAGGACAAAAGAAGTAACAAGTAGATTTAAAAATTTCGCACAGCTGCCAGCTTGTGGTTATGGAAACAATTGAAATAAATTAGATGCCAGTGGATTAACATTCGTATAAGGATTTACTGTACCAAGTTTAACTGCACTCGGATGGTTAAATTGCGAGAAACGTGCATGTAAATATTTATACTTCGTGCCACCGCCATGTTGGATTTGTGATCACCAGGTTATTTAAAGTCCTATAGGTGAACTTAAGTTCATATCCCCTCTGAACATAAAAAAAAGTCCTCTCGGCACGCCGGAAGGCGGAGGTAGATTTCACCGGACAAACTTGGGGATAGGCGAAAATAGGCAGAATATGCAGATTTTCGTAGAAGGATCATCATCTCACATCACCACCATCATCGTCGACACTACCATCATCATCGCCACTACTATAATCATCATCATCATCATAATCTCGGTTACAGCGACCACGCGCTCTCCTCCCACGCAGTGCCATGATAATGACGCAGAGAGAGGAGTGTCGGAAGTACGGGATAAGTGACAGCACATGTGCTCGCTGTTCGTGCATAACTCCATGATTGAATTGGGTATCTGGTATGAGGTTTGAATATCCTGACCCTGACTGCGGCTTAGCCTACCCGGGATTTGACACGCTCATTTCACATGGTGATGGGACAACTACCTCAATCCTAGACCAAAGGAAGCTTGTAGTATTACGTGAACGTTAATCTTGCGATCATGAGCCACGGGACATCCCTTTTACGTGGAATCCGAACCACAGGACATGCCATTTCACTTCGAAAATCTCACATGCATTGACCGGGATATACTCGTTATCGGGCCCGGATGTCGATACCGTAAAACGGGTTAGAAAAATACACTTAAAATTTTCAAAAATGACTGTAATAAATGACCTAAAAATTCGAAAAATGCACTATAAAGCTGAGAAAATGATCTTATAATAATAAACTCACCAATATTTCAAAACTGACATCTTAATCTCAAACTGAAATGTCAATCAAAATAGATTTCTAGCACTTAACAAAAGGTTTATGTTCACTTTAGTCTGAGTTGCAGTGCACTACGAATGTCATTCTGATGTTGTCAAATGTAAATGATCTGCGGTTATCAGCCAACAAGTTTTTATATCTCGAAAAGCTGCGTTCGACATCAACTGATGTGATCGGAGCGTACTTGAAGTGAGGAAGGTCGTTTGCTGCTAAATCCTCCTCAATCCCATCCATGCAGTAGTTTTAACTAGAAAGAATGTCTGAGATTTTGCATAATGTTTTATACCCGGTGTTTTTATCCAGCACTTTTTCCAGTTTTGATGCAATACCCGCAACAACTTCGCCACGATTGTTGCTATGACTAGTTTCCACCCGGTTGATTAAGGAAATGGAATCAATATTTCCATTTCTTAAATTATCTTGTATCAGCTTCTTCTCAACTCTGAGAGACGTAACTCCCTCATATAAAGATGTGACGTAACTAAATTGGAAAAAGATGATCTAAAAGGCCTATTTCTGTTAAATAAGACCAAAAAAATCTACCAAACTTGAAAATTCTCTTAAAATGAAAAAAAAGCAAAGAAAATAAAAAAGACATTTTTGAAGACGGGGTGGCCCGTCCGGAATTTTCTATGTACTTCAGCATTGTTTTAGACAGCTCAGTAAAAAGATGACATGTCATCAACATCCGGGCTCTAGTCAATACTATTACGTTGTGTTTCTGAATTTTATGTCGCACCAACTACTTTGCCCGAAACGCAATGCCAAGTGTTAGCCTTTCATGATTTGATTGCCCCTGAACGTGACTGCGCCAGGGTTTATTGTTTATTGAAGCAGGAGCCTTGCGGTACGAGCAGGTAGAGCATTTATTTATTTATTTATTTATTTATTTATTTATTTATTTATTTATTTATTTATTTATTTATCGTATGGCTTTTAGTACCGGGAGTGTCCGAGTGTGTAGCTGCTTCAAGTGGGCACCCTTAGGGTGAGTAACAAGTTCCGTTCAATTTCAAGTAGTTCCAACTTTCGCTACCAGATATCAATGATACCTAGTGGTGAACGTTGGAACTTTGATAGAGCGTTCCGACGTAATCTAACCTAACAATTTAGCTTCACGCAAGTTAAGTCTGTGGAAGGAACTTTTACATGCCATAAATCTATGACATGGGACTGCTGGCTTTACTTCCCCTCCGAAGGAAGGCATACTGAAGGTTTTTAACGCTCTTAAAAAATCCGACGACTTCGGCCGGGTTTGAACCCACTATCTTGCGCACAGCAGTTCAGCATGCTACCTATTACGCCACGTTGAGCAGTCTTCACATAAGTCAAGCAGCATTTCACGCGCTACTTGTGTTATACAGAAGTTGTATTGTGAATTGTGAACGGAAATATTAATTATGATGGGCGAATTAAGAATAGTCAACAACCCCTGGCACTATACAGCCCATGACGGGCTAAGGCCGACCAAGCAACCGCTGCCCAGCCATTTGGCCTGCAGATATTGGGGTGACGCGTAATCAGCGCGTCGGGTCCCCTTGGCCGTTAATCTGGTTTTCGTGATCGGGGCGCTGTCTCACTGTCAGACAGCTACTCAATTGTCCTCACGAGGCTGAGTGCACCCTGTTCCAACCTCACGTCAGCTTTAAAATCCCTGACGGAGCCGGGGATCAAACCCGGGGCCTCCGGGTGAGAGGCAGGCGCGCTACCCCAACACCACGGGGCCGGCATTAAGAATGGTGGGTTATCTAATATTGTTTCAATTAGGAATTAGGGAAATCGCGTCACAGGAGCTCATGTCACCACGAACAGTTGAACGATAACTGAGGCTACTGGAGTTGGGTCGTATCCTACTCGCGTGACTGTACCTGTCAACCAAGCTGGCTGACACAACGTGACACAAGTAAACAAAGAATAGTTCCCATCTCGACCGCCGGCAATCAAATTTTTATTGTTAAAGTTTACGAAATGATTTGCTTTAATTGCTCCTTTTTGGCCATACATTCCTCAAGTTCCGAGACCTCTCATCATCATCATCATCATCATCATCATCTCATCGTCACCTCCATCATCATCATCATCATCTCACATCACCACCATCATCGTCGACACTACCATCATCATCGCCACTACTATAATCATCATCATCATCATAATCTCGGTTACAGCGACCACGCGTTCTCCTCCCACGCAGTGCCATGATAATGACGCAGAGAGAGGAGTGTCCTAAGTACGGGATAAGTGACAGCACATGTGCTCGCTGTTCGTGCAATAAATCTGGGAGCTATTACTTGGTCATAACTGAGCCGGGAGACGCCAAGTAATGAACAAGCTTCTTCACCCAATTGTTCCCACATTATTGTGACAAGGGCATGCCCACGTCCTCACGCAGTACTGGAGATGGTTGTTATCTCGCTCGTGGCCCATTTGCAGAGAATGTTTAGGTTTGTTCCTACACGATATTCTGAACGCGATCCGAACTGGATACCACCTTTGTTTAATGCACAAGCGCCATTTGAGAACGAGTAAGGAACTAGTTCGTGATTTTGGTTGTTCGAACACTATTTATCTGCGTAAAAAAAACGAAGTGCCTCTTATACGGCTGTCTTCCTTCATACTGCTGAGCAATATTCTGAACAGTTCCTCGTAAAACCCGAAAATGTTGCATAAACGAATCGTCTTCATTCTGAGGAACTGTTTGTTCTAAAAGAGAGTTGTATATTCATAATAATATATAGGCCTAGAACTTTTTACATCTTTAAAAACATACGTAGAAATGAAAAGCTCTATTTGGTGTACACAATCTGCTCTCTTACATAAAAATACACCAAGTTCAACAATTATTAACAAGCTATACAAAATCTACACTAAGATAATCTATCAATGAAGCACTTGTAACGATCTTTCATTCCCCTCTGATTTTACCTAATAGCGCACCATTAATGCACTGGTACGTGTTCCTTCAGCACTGAATGATGAGAATTCTCATAGATATGCAGTTAGTACAAATTATATACGCGTGATGCCGTACAAGTGATGAATCGTAAGATGACAGTGTTGCTTATCCATAACTAGCAGAAGTACCAGCTCTTCGAACTGTTGCAATGGTAGGGGCTTGTAATTCCTTCATAAGTTTATCAGACACTGTTAATTTAAGGGCCATAAAATGTGATTTTCGGAGACCCTTTATAGACTCCCTAGATTTGTGTCACACATTGAGAAGCGCAACATATGCTTTGGTCGTCCTTCTAGGATTATTTTTATTTTTCGCCTATTTTAGCATGTAGTTTGAAAAGTTGTTCCTTATACCCACCCTTCTATGAGAAGTACGTTGAAGAGTTTTATAAATGATTGGTGTATTGACTCATTGTTAAAATACCTAATTTTACGATGCTCCAAGCATCCGAACATCAGTGGGGCTCTAGCCACGAACGAGTGAGGCCACGCATGCCTGGTGCATCTGAGCAGTGAGAGTGCAGCCAACACACAACAGTTAAGTGCGCCGGATAGCTTCGCCTACGCTTAGTACAGGCTCTTTGTCAATTGGATAGAACCCCAGGAAGAAAATGCAAACCATCAGGAAAAATACGTTGAAATGCTCCTTCCAACGGAACACCACGCGTCCGTCGGCAGCGGAAATTCACACCTTTGTGGCGGAGATGCTGAAACTCACGGTCAACCAACTGGAGACCCTGAAACTTGACGCACCGTCCAACTCTGTTTTTATCAAGGTAATCTCTCAATCTATTATGGACAAACTTTTGAGTAAATTTGCGGGAACACACAGGCTTACTTTGTTTAATGGGGAGTCTGTTTCAGTAGAAATTGCCGCTGCCGGCATAGAAGCCACGCGGGTAAGGCTCTTTAATATTCCGCCTGAATTATCAAATGATACAATACGCACCTATTTCGTAAAATATGGTACCGTCAAATCCATCACAAATGAAAGTTGGTCCAGTATTACAAGTTACCAGTTGCAAATGGTATCCGACAAATACACATTGATTTAAAAAAGCAAATTCCGTCCTTTATCATGATTGATGGGCACCGTGGACAGGTTAGCTATGAAGGGCAAATTAAAACATGTGCCATATGTCAAGCTATGGACCATCTGCGTATCGACTGTCCGCGCCGATACTCGGCCATGACGCGCCTTGAACGACTCCCCGCTTCACAGCCCAGGCGATACTCAAGCACGCTACGATACAGGCTTTCCCCCGCTAGACAGCACGCCTCCAATGGAGACGGAGCCTGTCACCCTGGCTGGCAGCATAGGTGTGCCTGACATGTATCCAGAGTCTGTGGTCTTGCACCAGGAAGAGTCTTCACAGCAACCCTTGGATGCTGACCGGTCACCCCCTCCAGTCGCCAAACCTACCCATAGTTCCCCCCACGGAGAAGGCTCGGCACAGGAAAATTCGGGGTTACGCAAAACGACCACCTGGTCTGAGGACATTGAGGAACGCATGCTCGTTAGCCGTGGGCCTACTTCCGATGACTCAGATGCTTCGCTCGCAACCCCAGTCGTGAAAAATCGTAAACCTAAGTGCAAGGTTAACCCTACTTCCGATGAATCCGATGCTTCGCTCGCCACCGAACTTGTTAAAACCCGTAGAGCACAGAACAAGCCTAAGCAGCTGAAGTAAGGTGAAATACGTGTCAGTGAGATAGACCCCCGTTTCCGAGTGCCGGAAACCCCCAGAAGTTGTCCTACAGAGGCCTCACCTGCTGCGAGCCTTACTACCGGTGAAGCCCTTGAGGTTCAGCAAATGATGTCGGACCTGTGTCATATGGCAACCCTTCCTAGCCCCGGACCCATTATTTCACTTCTACGCAAGTGCGCTCAAATGGGTCAGCATGAGGGAGTCCCCGAGTTCGTTAGCAAGATGCGGGCTAAATATAGTGAGCAGTCCCGGGAGGCACTGCAGGATTTGGATCTACAGTTAGCTCCCCTCTTAGCCGATATCAACTATGGACCATAATCACATTTTAAGACCTATGCCACAGTAAATGTTCCTGGCTTAATGAATCCGGCCACTCAGGCGCTGTTAGCCGTTTTCTGCGTGTATATGATGTTGACATTCTTTTTCTGCAAGAAGTCAGCGAATGCAACATTGGCTTCCTGTATGACCATGACTATATAGTGTGCCCAATCAGTCACGGCAGTCTGGCATCGAACTCGGGTCTCATCAGAGAGGACCAGGCACATGGTTATGCCTAGAGTCGAACCATTGATCTCTGAGGGGGAGCAATTACAGGGAACCCAAAGAGCAATGAGAGGTATACTGACATATAATAATGTAGCGTGATTTCACGACCTATAGGTGAATATCATAGCAATTTAAGATGAAGAATTGTAGCCAAATGCAAGGAAATATACATTTTCAGAGCATACGAGAATGAGAGGAGGCCAGTTTGAAGTTTTACAAATTACCCTTAGCAAGTGGGCGGAGAACTTAGGCGCCGAGCGCACTATTTACGTCTGGAGCGGGAAGACAGCTCAAAATTAATGACCCGGGTATTCACCGCTTGACAACGGTGAAACTTAGAGTAGGGATGATGGCCCACGGAAATTAATTAATTAATTACAGCCAAGTGGAGTATTGAAATGCATTGAAATATACACCCAGGTGAATATATTCACGGAGAGGTAATTTAGGAGTGGTTTTTCACCTAAATTAATGCCTATATCTCCAAATGAACGAATTACAACCTAGCTTACGCTCAAGAGCAGTGATTTTGTGACCAGCCAACGGGGAACCATCACAGTAGCGTCCTGACGCGCTGAACTAAGGCAATTAATTGTAATTAATTGGCCGAAGCGATCGCCGGCACGCGAATGTTTTTGAAACCTCCACACCTAAATAAACAAGATGTAGATGTCATTTCGGCTGAAGAGGTATTATTTCAAGAAAGGAGTCGCTCTCATGTGTCCAGTGGACTATTTTGTACGAGAAACCTTTATAAGGGAGAGCAGCTCACACCAAGCCAGTTCGCCTAGAGTTATTCTACAGTATACACGTAACTAAGACGCTGCCAGTAAGCACGCCAAATGTTAAAGTATCAACGCTCCGCCGTTGAAGAACAATAGAAGCAAGTTATAAGCTTCATAAGTAATCATGAAGCGCGTCGAAAGTAAATTAATACAGATATTTAGCTATTATCTGACGCAAATATAAATTCGCCACAGCGAGAAAAAGGAACTTATAATGTTTTTGAACAGTTCTTATACCGGAAGGTATTGTCAGAATTGTATATGACATTATCATCAGAATCACTACAATGATGGGAGCTTGGAAATCATTGCCACCTAATCTGGATAGTGAGCTGAACAAGATTGCAGGGAACGAGGATCGAACGTCCGTAAACCGCTGTTAGATTTTCACGTAGACCAGCGGTTGTCATAATTGCATCGCATCTCTGAGATCAGGCGTAGGAGAAGTCCGATTTAAGGATCAACATGTGAAGTACGGTAGTGGATAAGTGTACATAAATTGTGTAATAGTGATTTAAAAGTGTTCATGTGTATAGTGATTAATATGCAGTGTGTAGCAGTGAAAGAGGCCACTGATAAAAGTATGTTTATCAGGTGGAAAATGTGTGAATCTAAGTGTTGTGTAAAGGATAACATGATGGCTTAAATCAAGCGTCATGGTAGCGCTAAAGCTGAAGCGCTGGCACTATCCAGCAAAAAGGAAAAAGTGAGTACCCATTTTATAATGTCATTATAACTAAATAGTTCACCATGTAACGATTTATCACTTTGAGAATAAAGATGTAATAGTCACTTACTGAACGAGTTTTCACCACTCGTCTTGAATAAAATATGGCTTGGAAGGTGATTTGTTTAGGGCCATTTAGGTCGAAAATAGTGATGGATCTAACGGTAACGTTAAATGAGTAATAATAATAATAATCTGGGGTCGGCAACAGTAAAGTAATAGGCATTTTTGGCCTAAATAATGTTCAAATAGTGTCATGTCTAATATAAAGATACTGTATTTTGGTAAACAGTAAAAAATGTAACGTGGAATATAGAAAAATACGAGAGCTTTTTCAGTGTCAGTGAAATATAAATGAATATTTGATATGGTCAATCCTTAGGATTATGTTTGAGGACCATTAAAGTAAAGAAAGCCAGTAAATTTATACATTTGTGTTAGGAGATATGTAAAGCTTTGGCTTAAGTGGCATGACAGAGAGAACGCGGGTGCCTTAATAATTGAGTCATCTATGTGAAGTATTGTTTGAGCCGCATATAGCGTGCAGAATTAACGTAGAATCCAGTGATTTACGTAAGATAATTGCGGGGACCAACTAGTATAGCTTGCGCGTTAGGTGAGAAGTTGGCTGAATCTACGAGTAGTATCGCCCTTGAGCATACTGTATTATTCGCAGCGAATTGGACAGAGCCTGTCTGTATCCAACTCTTGCATGAATTATGGCCACTATTGACGTCCGTCGAGACGCAGTGAGCATGTGTATCAATGACCTACCCTGAGAGGTAAGGATCATATTCGTCGTTTAGGAACGCAGATTTCCTTATATTTTATTGACAGCTGCTGGTGAAAATCGTGGATTTTCACTATGATGCGCGTCCAAAAGCCACTAGTAGTCACCATAGAACGGCAAGGCTATCACTAGAGTTCCATCCCCAGCCATGAATGTTAATTAAGGAGCCAGTTGAGCCCAAAACACTATAAAGATAGGTGTTAAATAATTAAATGACTCAATTATTTAGGAGCCACACTTAGCGTAACTCC
This sequence comes from Meconema thalassinum, assembly GCA_946902985.2. Classification (NCBI taxonomy): domain Eukaryota; kingdom Metazoa; phylum Arthropoda; class Insecta; order Orthoptera; family Tettigoniidae; genus Meconema; species Meconema thalassinum. The sequence goes on along the minus strand of OX336388.2, from coordinate 1,377,258,259 downwards.
AGTACTGCGATTGTAAACAAAGTTGACCTTGACACCAGAGAGAGAGGTGGGGTTATAGACCACTTCTGCGGCAGCCATCTTGACTAGCCAGCTGGAACGAATTTTATTGCCTGCTGAGGGGGAGGAAGGTCGGTCGACCGGTCCCTTGGAAATTAGGGTCACAATAGGACACTGAGGAATCTCGGTATTTCAATATGCAATTAAGATATGTGTATTATGATGATGCCAATTGAATTGAACGGTGTGTTGCAACTCACATACGTTGTTGGATCATAGAAATCAGATAATATTTGGCTCAGTTATTCTCTGAGGAGGAAAGCTGAACCAAAATAATGTAGGCATCTTCTTTAGAATGCATTTTGCCAGTTCCTGCTAATTTATGCAGACGGGTATGTGTTTTCCCAGAACATGACACATTTGTAACGATGATAAGCCCGACAAGACCCAGAAAATCGTTATATGGTGAAACTATAAAATATTCTATCCATGTTTATTTTGGAAGGGATAAGTACCACTTTTCTTAAAGCGTTCATATTGATGGAAAGAAGGAAGATGATTCACACGACACAACAAATATTTGTTAATGATTGCAGAAAATAATGAATTCATGCTAATCAAGGTAAATGCAATAAGAAACGGAATAATGTTTTATTAATATCATTTTTATGTGATATGTGATTTTTGTGTTATGATACTCCCATTAACTAAGATTGTGTCACATGATGAACACTATGGAAACCCATTGAAGTCTGAAAGTATCATTGACAGGATGCTAGAATTAGATTTGAGTGCAGTGTAGCACTATTTTAAGAAGAAAGCTCACAGAATAACCCTATTTTTATTTGTGGGAATTAAATATAATTTGTCCTTTATTTGTATTTGTTGTATAGCCATGATTTTAGACCAGTAAATAGTTCATTTTAGGAAAATGTTGTGTATTTCCTGTAGAGTAGTTACCTGGTAGTCTCAAATCCTGAGCATGTGGTCGTATGGTGGGCAGGAACGTCCCATACCTCGAAAGACCGTGAGTTAGTTGGGATACGAACACATGGTCCACATGATGACAGTTGGGTACATGGAGGAGATGTCTCTGTACTAGGATTGTGTCACAGGTACTGCTAAAAGTCGGCCAAGATATAAATGGTAGAAGCAAATACAGCATAGAAATTAGGATAGAATAGGAAATGGCCGCGTCCCATTTGTTAATAAGCCATCACGTAAAATAAATGTTGATAATCCTCCATAAAACATGGTCTTAAGTTAACCACCACATAAGCATACCACCCTAAATCATTATCATGGCGAGACCCAAGTGGGGCATTCGACAGTACAACCGAGACCTTGGATGGTTACTGCGATGTCATAACGAAGACCACCTCCCATGATACCTTCTTCATTATCATGGCGCCCAGTACGTGGATGGCTTATGGGATTCAGAAAACCCCATAATAATAGCATGGTTTTCATGGGGAAAACCATAGAAATAGTATTTTTCCTCAAACTTTGTTTGAGCGATTGTAAGTCTTTCTAGATGATATTCAGACGTCAGACACTGTTTTCAGACGGGTACGAGGGTCTATACCCATTCCATAGTTAATTTTGACATTTTGTAATATGTTGTTTTGGTCGCGGGATCGGAATCCTTTTCTTTCCAATAGAACGCGCCAGCATATTCAGCTGCGGCCTACCTGAATCTCAAATTAAGAAGTACAGGATGGCTGGAACTGAAGACGTACTCAGGTGTATTGCTGAGTTAAAAGAACATTTTGATAATTCTAATGCTAAGAATAAGGAAGAATCTAAAGCATTTAAAGATGAAATAGCAGATAGATTGGCTACAATAAATGTACAATTGGAGGCTAATCAAGCCGAAGTAAACACTAGACTAGAGGCTAATCAAGCCGAAGTAAATACTAGACTAGAGGCTAGTCAAAATGAGGTAAGCCAGATGTTGGCTACAGTAAACACGCAGTTAGAATCAAACCTAATAGAGGTTAATAAGAAAATGGATGACGTTAAAGAGTCTGTCCAGCGTGAGGTAACTAAGAATATTGTTAGCGTGGTCTCAGAAATGCAAGATGATAACGATAAACGCTTTGAGTCTATAGAGTTAAAATTAGAGAATAATCTGCAAGCGTGCAGAGAGTCACAGCGTGAGATTAACGATAGTTTAAGCAGTATGTCCATGGAGCTTAAAGACATTCAAAGTCAGAATGAAGCTAATACTAAACGTCAACTAGAGCAATTTAATACGTTCACTCAGACCGTGGATCAAAGGCTCGAGGATAGTGACGTAAAATGGAATACGCGAATGGCAGGTTACGCCAAGGCGGTAGACGAAGCCTTAAGAAAACAGGATCAGAATATCCTTGACCAATGCAAGGAAATTCAGGAAATAAAAACTTCTGATCAAGAGAATAAGGAGATAATGTCAAATATGAAGAGACAAGTCGGGAAAGTGCAGAAAGAGTTGGAACAAACTCAGAGCGACTTAGCAGTTATCCATAAAAGACAGGATGAGGACCAGGGAGAAATCATGAAAATTAGGACTGAAATCTCTCATATACAAGGTCACATTCAAAAGGAAGTTACAGGCTTACGAGAAGAATTAGAACTTCGAGAAGGCTTAAAGACTGCAGCCAGCGATAAGACTCTTGCCGAAGTAAGAGAAAGTCTAGCAGGGGAAATTATCCACCTGAAGGAAAACCTTAAGGATGATAAGGAAAATGTATTTTCTATGGCAGAAAGAAACCGAGATCGCCTAGAGAAAATAGAACGAGAGGTATTAGCTCGTTTGGAAAGGGCAGAAAATAGACACAGCCAAATCGAGACTAGAATGATCGCGCAGGAGGAATCTATGTTGCGGAATCCTAGGTCTAGCGAAGGAAGTATAGACGAGAATAGGAGAAATAAATGGGCAGAGATAGAAATACAGCCCACTCCAAAGAATGCAGCCATGCCAAGGGACAGCCCGTATATCACACCTGGTATGCCAATTGCTATGTCAACACCGCATGAAAATGCTGTACAAAATCAAATAGTCACAGTTATAAGGGCTAGTGATGAGAAACCAAAGAAATACTCTGGGAGTAATTCTAACATGACACCCAAGTACTGGCTTAAATTAGTTTCCGAGTACTTGAATGATGCGAAAGTACCGCCAGAGCGCAGGTTGAGAGCGATTGAAAAACTAACCGAAGGGGAGTGTGCCCTATGGTTTAGGAGTTTTCGGTACACGTTCGACACCGTTGACGAATTTCGCCAAGCATTTTTAAGTAGATACTGGAACGCGAGCGTACGACAGAACCTCAGATTGGACTTGTATTCCAGGCGTTACAGTACTAGTAATCCGACTAAGTACGGAGAATTCTTTGTGAATCAATTGTGCCGTTTTCGCGAGCTTGATGAAGGACTTAGAGAGTCAGACTTGTGCATAGCGATAGCCAAGCAGCTACCGTATGAAGTACAACGTCTGCTAATCTCAGCAAACGCCAAAACTGCAATCGATATGGAGGAAGTGCTGAGACAACTCGATCTAACCACAGTGCAGCCCACAAGACAAAGTCGAAATGTGGAACAAGTTAACATGACGACTACACCGATTGAGCCAACTAAGGTGCAGACAAAAAGCAAATCTAAGAGCACCGAAACAGAAAAATCCGACTGGCAACGCGAAGGACGCGAAAACCAAAATTGGAGGCCAGCATATCGAGGAGGATCGAACCGTGGAAACCGAGGAAGGAAAAACTGGAATCAGCGTGGTACCAGAGACCAGCAGCTTGATAACAGAAGGAATTACGGCCGAAATGGGAACAACCAAGGATGGAGATCCCAAGAGCAGAGTCGCGGTTTCGATGAAGAGGCGGAAGAACGTTATCACGCATCTTTAAGATACATGGAAGAGCGCGGAGATGATCCGAGACAATCGTGAGTTCATTGGGATGAAGCGATTAGGAATAGAAGGTCACCCGACATATATAAAAATGATGACGGTGCCAAGAGTCTGGAACTTCAACAGCATGAAGACAGGCAGAAGAACTCCACAAAGAATGGAGCAATTGAAAAAAAAACACCAAATTTAAATGACCAAAGAGAGATAAGTTCAGGATGGAATACAGTGAATGTTGTTAACTGGATTGCCAAACCTGAGGAGCTTATCGAAGACCTAGATGAAAGGACGGTCAATGTAAGAAGGGAACTACCCATTATTATTATAAACATTGCGGGCATGAAGATAAGAAGTCTCATCGATACAGGGTCAACAGTGTGTTTGATAACCCAGGCATTATACAGTGAAATTCAGAGTAAAATCCACGTATTGAAAATACCTATTTCAAGCGTGAAAATAAAAGGTGTCATACCAGATAAAGTTATGATATGCAAATACCAAGTATTTTTAGATTTGCAGATAGGGAACTCTACATTCTCACAGAGCTTCCTACTTGTGAATAAGCTGCCGTATAACCTCATTGTTGGGATGGATTTCATAAGAGAGTATAAAGTTATTATAGATCTCTCGCAAGACATTGTGATGTTTCGCGCAAGTGAGGGAAAGGAAGAGTTAGAACTCTCATTAAAGCATAATGAAACGAGACCAGAAGAATACGTATGGCATACATACGGAGATATGACTGGGGATGCAGTGTCGACAACAGAAGACATCGAGGAAGAGTTGGCAACACTGGCCGCAGACATTGAAAAGGACCTCGAACCAAAATTTGAAGAATGCCTGGAAGAGAAGATTGAGGGAGCTAAATTTGGTCCAGAATATAAGCAAATGCTAAGGGAACTGCTATTTGAGTATAAAGGAGTCTTCGATTCGAGACCTGTCCGGATCAAGAATTTCCAGTATGCGTTCCAAGTCAGCGATTGGACACCATTCAAACAGAAGCCGTATCCTGTAGCTGAGAAACATTATTTAAAGGTCAAAGAAGCAATACAGGAAATGCTAGAAGCAGGCGTCATTGTAAAGACAGCCACACCCTATGTCAGCCCACTGGTAGTTGTACCGAAACAGGACGGAAGTGTGAGGATATGCCTGGACCTACGAAATTTGAATTCCAAGGTCATACCGGAATTTGATAAAGTGCCGCCCATTAAGGAGGTACTCAGGAAGTTCAAAGGAAAGACTGTGTTCTCAAATCTTGACCTGACGGCAAGTTTTCACCATCTTGCTCTGGAAGAGAAAACAAGTTTGTTAACTGGATTTTTATTTGACCAGCACACGTATTCATACGTGCGTCTTCCATTTGGATTAAAAACAGCAGGTTCAGCGTTGATACGAGCGCTAGATCGGAACCTGTCCGAAGAAGTAAAATCTACAACCATATGTTACGTAGATGATATACTACTGACATCTGAAACTGTCGAAGAACATGTCAGAGATCTACGCAAGTTGTTATATGACCTACGTCAGGCTAACTTTAAGGTCAATATAAAGAAGTCTAACTTTGCTCAGAGAGAAGTTAAATTTCTAGGCCACGTGATAGATGCACAAGGAGTCAGGCCTAACCGGGAAAATTGGAAGTTATTAAACATTTCCCGAGACCAACGAAGATAAAGAACGTCAGGCAATATCTAGGCGTTATTGGATTCTTTTCAAGCCATTGCCCGAAGTATACCGAGACCGTAGCACCACTCCAAGACTTATTGAAGAAGGGAGGAAGATGGCGCTGGACGGAGCAATGCGAGGAAGCCTTCGTGAAATCTAAACAGATGCTGTTAGATTATGTAAAATTGGGATATCCTGACTACACTCAGAAATTTATTATCCAGACTGACGCATCATTTATAGGTATCGGAGCAATGTTATATCAGGAGAATATGGACAGGCCAGAGGAGAAAACTTATATTGCATTTATAAGCAGAAGGTTGAAACCTAATGAAAGGAATTATACGGTCACGGAGATCGAATTACTCGCGATACTGTATGCCCTACAGTATTGGCGAAAGCTAGTCTATGGTTTTAGAATTATATTGAGAACAGACCATAAAGCCCTAACGTTCCTGCTGAAAACTGACTTGTCGAGTCAAAGACTGACAAGGTGGTCCATGTACATACAGCAATTTCAAGTGGAAATAGAGTATTGCCCGGGGAAGGACAATGTCATACCTGACTTGCTAAGCAGATACCCTACAGCTAATGAAGAAGAAGTTCTAGCTATCGAGATAGAAGATAGAGATCAGAAGACCTTAGATGATCTGAGGAACATCACCGTTTTTTCAACGTGAAGATCCCTGGATACGGTTGATGATTAATTACTTCGAGGGAAAGCTGGATAGAGGAACCCCGATGTATGTGGAAGCTGAAGCACTATCAACGGAGTATCTATGGTTTAACCAGATGTTACATAAATGGAGCGACTCAGACCACACCAAACCCAGGATAGTCGTACCACCAGCATTGCAGAGAAGGCTAGTATGGTTAGCACACCGAGATTTTGGTCACCCCGGTGTAGATAAGTCTGTTGCCCTGCTTAAAGAAGCATTTATTTGGCCAAAACTTAGAGGGACGCTCAGGAATACTATCAGGACATGTGATTTGTGCCAACGAGTAAAGCCTAACTCGTACTTAATGAGGCAGAAACCTATACCACTCTTACCAGAGAAGCCATGTCAGCTTGTGGCACTGGACAACTTTGGGCCGCTTCCTAGAGCTAGAAGAGGAAATAGACACATCCTAGTTGCACTAGACGTGTTTTCCAAAATGGTAGTCCTGTGTCCAATTCAGAAAACCAGTACAAAACAGGTACTTAAGAGGCTGAAGGAAAGAATCATTCCTATATTAGGGCAGCCAGAGAACATCTTATCTGATCATGGGAGCTGTTTTACCAGCGTAGAATTTCGCAGGGAGTTGGAGAATCTGGGCATAAGACAGATTTTGTCCACAGTTCGACACCCGGAGTCGAATTCCACTGAGAGAGTTATGAGGGAACTGCAAAAGTACATGAAGATATATTGCTCTACTGAGAACTGGAAATGGATTGACGTACTTGAGATTATTGAATATTGTATCAACAATACCGTGCACGAAGCGACAGGAGAGGTGCCAGTGAGCCTACATCTCGATAGAAGACCAAAGAGGCCATGGAATAATGTCATTTGGACACCCATCGATGCACAACCTGGACGTGAGTTGAGGATCCAAAGAACGTTCGAGTATCTCAAGAAACAAGCAGATAGACGACAGCGGAGAAACAGGAGGAAACGCTATCACAGACCATTTCTCGTGGGGGAATACGTCTTATTGAAGAAACCCGCCAGTTCAGATCCAGAGAGCAGGAAATATAAAAATTTCAGCATGCCTATCACGGACCCTACCTGATTATAAGGGATCTGCAAAATAATGCATATCGGATCAAAGACGAAGCAACAGGTAGAGAAGTTGTTGTAAATGCAGCTAATTTGAAGTTATATAGTCCACCAGAAGACTGATACAAGAGAGGAGCAAGCAATGCACACCCAAGTGGACGGGGAATCATTACGTTTGCACGGAAAGAATCTTGAGAAAAGCGTGCAGTCCCAAGGAGGAACGGAGCGAAGCGACCAGCTCGCAGACCCAACGGATACGAAGGGAGAATGCAGCTGTCAACTGAAGGAACTTTATGACCAGTTGAGGGAAGCCGCTACGGAGCTAGAGGAAATGAATGAACAATTGCGAAGGCAGAACGAGAGTCTACGAGACAGCAGACAGAGTGGAATGGGTAACGAGAGAGCCCATTGCCGAGAGCACTGACCGCTTAAAGTAAATACTGCATGGAGTCGATGCCATCTGAAGGGCCCGAAAAATTCACTTATGAAATGAATTTTCCGAGCTTAGCAGGGGAAAGATGTGCCCAATCAGTCACGGCAGTCTGGCATCGAACTCGGGTCTCATCAGAGAGGACCAGGCACATGGTTATGCCTAGAGTCGAACCATTGATCTCTGAGGGGGAGCAATTACAGGGAACCCAAAGAGCAATGAGAGGTATACTGACATATAATAATGTAGCGTGATTTCACGACCTATAGGTGAATATCATAGCAATTTAAGATGAAGAATTGTAGCCAAATGCAAGGAAATATACATTTTCAGAGCATACGAGAATGAGAGGAGGCCAGTTTGAAGTTTTACAAATTACCCTTAGCAAGTGGGCGGAGAACTTAGGCGCTGAGCGCACTATTTACGTCTGGAGCGGGAAGACAGCTCAAAATTAATGACCCGGGTATTCACCGCTTGACAACGGTGAAACTTAGAGTAGGGATGATGGCCCACGGAAATTAATTAATTACAGCTAAGTGGAGTATTGAAATGCATTGAAATATACACCCAGGTGAATATATTCACGGAGAGGTAATTTAGGAGTGGTTTTTCACCTAAATTAATGCCTATATCTCCAAATGAACGAATTACAACCTAGCTTACGCTCAAGAGCAGTGATTTTGTGACCAGCCAACGGGGAACCACCACAGTAGCGTCCTGACGCGCTGAACTAAGGCAATTAATTGTAATTAATTGGCCGAAGCGATCGCCGGCACGCGAATGTTTTTGAAACCTCCACACCTAAATAAACAAGATGTAGATGTCATTTCGGCTGAAGAGGTATTATTTCAAGAAAGGAGTCGCTCTCATGTGTCCAGTGGACTATTTTGTACGAGAAACCTTTATAAGGGAGAGCAGCTCACACCAAGCCAGTTCGCCTAGAGTTATTCTACAGTATACACGTAACTAAGACGCTGCCAGTAAGCACGCCAAATGTTAAAGTATCAACGCTCCGCCGTTGAAGAACAATAGAAGCAAGTTATAAGCTTCATAAGTAATCATGAAGCGCGTCGAAAGTAAATTAATACAGATATTTAGCTATTATCTGACGCAAATATAAATTCGCCACAGCGAGAAAAAGGAACTTATAATGTTTTTGAACAGTTCTTATACCGGAAGGTATTGTCAGAATTGTATATGACATTATCATCAGAATCACTACAATGATGGGAGCTTGGAAATCATTGCCACCTAATCTGGATAGTGAGCTGAACAAGATTGCAGGGAACGAGGATCGAACGTCCGTAAACCGCTGTTAGATTTTCACGTAGACCAGCGGTTGTCATAATTGCATCGCATCTCTGAGATCAGGCGTAGGAGAAGTCCGATTTAAGGATCAACATGTGAAGTACGGTAGTGGATAAGTGTACATAAATTGTGTAATAGTGATTTAAAAGTGTTCATGTGTATAGTGATTAATATGCAGTGTGTAGCAGTGAAAGAGGCCACTGATAAAAGTATGTTTATCAGGTGGAAAATGTGTGAATCTAAGTGTTGTGTAAAGGATAACATGATGGCTTAAATCAAGCGTCATGGTAGCGCAAAGCTGAAGCGCTGGCACTATCCAGCAAAAAGGAAAAAGTGAGTACCCATTTTATAATGTCATTATAACTAAATAGTTCACCATGTAACGATTTATCACTTTGAGAATAAAGATGTAATAGTCACTTACTGAACGAATTTTCACCACTCGTCTTGAATAAAATATGGCTTGGAAGGTGATTTGTTTAGGGCCATTTAGGTCGAAAATAGTGATGGATCTAACGGTAACGATAAATGAGTAATAATAATAATAATCTGGGGTCGGCAACAGTAAAGTAATAGGCATTTTTGGCCCAAATAATGTTCAAATAGTGTCATGTCTAATATAAAGATACTGTATTTTGGTAAACAGTAAAAAATGTAACGTGGAATATAGAGAAATACGAGAGCTTTTTCAGTGTCAGTGAAATATGAATGAATATTTGATATGGTCAATCCTTAGGATTATGTTTGAGGACCATTAAAGTAAAGAAAGCCAGTAAATTTATACATTTGTGTTAGGAGCTATGTAAAGCTTTGGCTTAAGTGTTATGACAGAGAGAACGCGGGTGCCTTAATAATTGAGTCATCTATGTGAAGTATTGTTTGAGCCGCATATAGCGTGCAGAATTAACGTAGAATCCAGTGATTTACGTAAGATAATTGCGGGGACCAACTAGTATAGCTTGCGCGTTAGGTGAGAAGTTGGCTGAATCTACGAGTAGTATCGCCCTTGAGCATACTGTATTATTCGCAGCGAATTGGACAGAGCCTGTCTGTATCCAACGCTTGCATGAATTATGGCCACTATTGACGTCCGTCGAGACGCAGTGAGCATGTGTATCAATGACCTACCCTGAGAGGTAAGGATCATATTCGTCGTTTAGGAAAGCAGATTTCCTTATATTTTATTGACAGCTGCTGGTGAAAATCGTGGATTTTCACTATGATGCGCGTCCAAAAGCCACTAGTAGTCACCATAGAACGGCAAGGCTATCACTAGAGTTCCATCCCCAGCCATGAATGTTAATTAAGGAGCCAGTTGAGCCCAAAACACTATTAAGATAGGTGTTAAATAATTAAATGACTCAATTATTTAGGAGCCACACTTAGCATAACTCCAGTACTGCGATTGTAAACAAACTTGACCTTGACACCAGAGAGAGAGAGGTGGGGTTATAGACCACTTCTGCGGCAGCCATCTTGACTAGCCAGCTGGAACGAATTTTATTGCCTGCTGAGGGGGAGGAAGGTCGGTCGACCGGTCCCTTGGAAATTAGAGTCACAATAGGACACTGAGGAATCTCGGTATTTCAATATGCAATTAAGATATGAGTATTATGATGATGCCAATTGAATTGAACGGTGTGTTGCAACTCACATACGTTGTTGGATCATAGAAATCAGATAATATTTGGCTCAGTTATTCTCTGAGGAGGAAAGCTGAACCAAAATAATGTAGGCATCTTCTTTAGAATGCATTTTGCCAGTTCCTGCTAATTTATGCAGACGGGTATGTGTTTTCCCAGAACATGACACATTTGTAACGATGATAAGCCCGACAAGACCCAGAAAATCGTTATATGGTGAAACTATAAAATATTCTATCCATGTTTATTTTGGAAGGGATAAGTACCACTTTTCTTAAAGCGTTCATATTGATGGAAAGAAGGAAGATGATTCACACGACACAACAAATATTTGTTAATGATTGCAGAAAATAATGAATTCATGCTAATCAAGGTAAATGCCATAAGAAACTGAATAATGTTTTATTAATATCATTTTTATGTGATATGTGATTTTTGTGTTATGATACTCCCATTAACTAAGATTGTGTCACATGATGAACACTATGGAAACCCATTGAAGTCTGAAAGTATCATTGACAGGATGCTAGAATTAGATTTGAGTGCAGTGTAGCACTATTTTAAGAAGAAAGCTCACAGAATAACCCTATTTTTATTTGTGGGAATTAAATATAATTTGTCCTTTATTTGTATTTGTTGTATAGCCATGATTTTAGACCAGTAAATAGTTCATTTTAGGAAAATGTTGTGTATTTCCTGTAGAGTAGTTACCTGGTAGACTCAAATCCTGAGCATGTGGTCGTATGGTGGGCAGGAACGTCCCATACCTCGAAAGACCGTGAGTTAGTTGGGATACGAACACATGGTCCACATGATGACAGTTGGGTACAATAGTTAACATGGGCACCACTGCTAGCGGTACGGCCATTATCTACCGTAAGGGCACCCTAGTAACTGATGTGGTGATGGATCCTGCCGGGCGTATAACGTCTGCTACGAAACATTGTGTCAGGATCATAAATGTTTACAGTCCATCTGGCTCCAATTACAAATCTGAGAGAAACGTTTTATTTAGGCAAGACATCTTACCCCACCTTGTAACGAATCTCCACATTCTATTGATGGGGGATTTCAACTGCACCTTACGCCCCCAGGATCAGACGGGTTCCTTCAATTTCTGTCCTGGGTTACAGGGACTCACCCAGAGCATGCAACTAATAGATATATGGCCACACATACATGGCAACCAGATCCAATATACATTTTGCCGTGGCGCCTCTAAATCCAGGATTGATCGGGCGTATATGTCCAGTGTACGCGGCTGTCGGATAATCCCTGTCGCCTTTAGTGACCACAATGGCTTTTTATTTACGGTGCGAAGTGCCGCTCCTGCACACACAATACAAGGGCGAGGCACGTGGAAAATGAATACCAACTGCTTTGAAAGGGAAGAGGATTCACAGCGTTTTGAGGCTGTGTATCGGCAGTGTCAACGGCTGAAACACCGTTACAACAATGTGGCTGACTGGTGGTTAGAAAAGGTGAAGCCGGCCTTTGAACGTAATCAACGTTTATATCGGAAACTGGACTTCTATGACACCGTGTTACAGGACCTCCACCATCGAGAACAACTAGGGGAAAATGTGTCGGTGGCACTAAGCACGATTAAGACAACCATCTGCCATGTCCGAGAAAGCAATTTAGCCACCCTGCAGCAGCATGTCAAGAAATATTCCTTGATTGACAGGGAAAAGATGTCTGTTTATCAGCTTGGCCGTCTCCGCTGCTCGCAAGGGCGTCAGTGTATTCGTCAGTGGACGGGACCGGATGGGGGCATATTAACGACCCGTGAGGAACTACTTGCAGAAGGTGAGCGCTATTTTCGGGAGATGCTGGCTGAGGAACAGTCTCGGAATTGGCAGGTAACCAACTCTTGACGTCTACGGACCGGCGCCTGGACAACGACTGCATGCGTCAACTTGGCGCCCCAATCATGAAGGCAGAGATCGACTATGCTCTCCGAAACACAGCTAATAACAAGACTCCGGGAATAGATGCTCTGCCGTATGAATGGTACAAACACTTCTGGCACCTCGTTGGGGATGAGGTCACCCAAGTCCTCAACTACCTCTTCACACATGAAGTACCCCACGGCTTTACGGAAGGCGTTATCCTTTTGATTCCCAAGATTAATGGTGTGCGTGGTATTGCTGACTATAGACCAATAACTATTCTCAACACGGATTACAAGTTGCTAGCCAAAGTCCTAGCACTTCGGCTAAAAAGTGTGCTGCACTGCTTGATAGGCCCTGGTCAAACCTGCACGATACCCCAGAAGACCATTCTGCATAGCATTCTTGCTATCCGAGACCTCATTCTTTATGCTTCAGGTAATGGAAATCACGCGGCTGCCTTGCTGAATATTGACCTGAACAAAGCCTTTGATAGGGTCGCCCACGCATATCTTTGGCAAACTTTGCGTCACTTTCACATTCCTCTGGGCGTCATACACTGCCTCCAACGACTCTATGCATCCGCTTCATCCAGAGTGTTGATAAATGGATTTTTATCACGTCCAATTCCCGTCCATAAATCCATCAGGCAGGGCTGCCCATTGTCGATGGTGCTCTTTGTTTTGGCTATTGAACCCCTGATCCGCAGTCTGGACGAGAAACTCCAAGGTATCGATCTGCATGGTGCCCATATCACCCTGCAGGCATATGCCGATGACGTGACCGTCTTTATCACTGATGAGTCAGAACTTACGTCTACGAATATAATCATGGACACCTACGCCCTAGCATCAGGTGCACGCATCAATGCTGCGAAGTCATCGCTCATGCCCATCTGCTTGCCTACAACAATCAGGACTCCGCACGACCTAGCCATTCCCATAGTTGACAGGTGTACAATCTTGGGGATAACTTTCTTCCCCGATTTTGCAGAAACTGTCAGCTACAACTGGAACCGGCGGCTAAATACGCTGAGATTTCAATTAAAGGAAGAACTGACGAGAAGATTGAACCTGATACAGAAAGTGTGGTTTATTAATACCTTTGCCCTGTCCAAAGTATGGTTTCTGGCACAAGCAATCCCAGCTCCGCACGTTCTCTGCCAACGATTGGAAATGGCCATCGGGTATTTCCTCTGGTCTGGATACCGCTATCGGATTCGTCGAGATCAAATGAACCTGCCATTCCGAAGAGGCGGACTGCAACTTGTGGCAGTTGAACACAAATGTTCCGCCTTGCTGGCCGCACAGCTTTTTCGAGCGCAACACCATATGGGGGACCCCTTTGACACTGTCTGCATCCAGTCACTTGTCCCAGGTGCGAATCCCCAGATGCTCATCCTAGCCAATGTTTTCAAGAAGGAACTCGCAATTCTTAACCGTCTGAAATCCAGTGTCGCCACACCCTTCACCGCCCTCCCTACCAAGGTGCTTTATAGGTTTCTGCTCGCCGAAAGACTCTTCACCCCCTATATACAGATGAAATATCCTACGCGAGCCTGGTCGACTATTTGGGAGAACCTGTGGAATCCCTGGATTCCATTGGAATGGCGATCAACATTGTATGAGTACCTCAACGAAATTGTGCCGACCAGAGAAAAACTGTCTCTGCATGGGCAGATTGATGTCGACCTGTGTGACGCCTGTAGTCGCACTAACACATTAGACCATCGGGTCACTACGTGTGGGAATGCAACAGTCGTCTGGACTTGGATCCTCCAGGCAGTATCTGGAATCTGCGGACGGCCGCTGGACGTGTCCGATGGCATGAAGGTGCAACGATTTGCAGTACAACATTCCACTGGGGAAAAGCGTAACGCCATCCTCTGGTTCACTGCGGGAGCGATTCATTATAACATCTCCCGCCACAGGGAACACTGACTGCAGCGTTTGGACGGCTGTTATGTATGTTTTGAATTGGACAGCCACGAGTTCTTATCGTCAGCCTGGAGTGTTTAATGCTTATAAGTGCTTGTGACTTTAAAATGGTGCAGTGACGATTACTTTCTGTGTTGACCTTTACAAAGGTGCAGTGTCAATTTATTTCTGTGTCGCTTTACAAACAATGGTGCAGTGACGTTTATTTTCTGTATTGCCTATTCACATTGTGCACTGACAATTCCTTTCTGTGTGTGTAAAGTTATTACTACGTAAATAAAACCACTTATCTATATAAAAACAAAAAACAAAACAAAAACATGAATTATTGGCATACATAAATATAAAGATATATCAACCACACAGTATCAAACAAAATCATCTTTAAGATGAACCCGTTTGTCGACAAAAATTGGATTAGTTAAAATGTGCTCTCAAACTAAATTCACCTAACGTGTACTTCCTGACGTGAAAATAATATTGAAAACCTCGTAGATGAAACGCAATGTCAAATTAAACCTGACCTTCACCGTTGTGGAAAGTACCCATCACCAGGAAGACCCCTTTAATAAATTATAAAGGCTTGTGGTGCATGAAAATTCGGGATTTTTAGCCTCCAATGGCCCAAATTCCCAAAAGCTGCAAAAAACACTATTCCAATCCAGGAAGGTTTGAAAATAATGTTGCTGTTTGGAGATTAATAGACCTTCTGTACAACATATCGCATATCGCACGTGTAAGTCACGTGTAAAAATTGTAGGTTACCCCTTGACCCCCTTAATCGCATTGTTGAATTTTACAGTCTATGTTTGATTCCACGATAACTTATAGCCATTTGCAAACTTTCACAGAAATTTAATAAATTGAGTGGCATTGCTTCTTACAGAAATAGATGTAAAGTTGATTGTCTTGTGATAGGCCTACTGTTGTCATAGTAACCGGCTTGCATTAATTTATTAGTTTCTTTTTGTTCTTCTTCTTTCTGATGGGCCACCTAAGGACCACGACGCTCAACTTTTCAGCTATCCGAGGGACTTGATGTTTGCCCAATATTAGCGCATTCTCTGGCTATGTTTCTCCTTTCTCCCTTTTGTCCAGATGCCGTTTTTCTTACAGGGTGGTCTGTTCTGAAAACTCTTCTGTTTAAGTATCTTTCTGAGATGTGATCGGCTTCTAATATCACTTTTCATTATCTTCAGTTCTTGGATATCCTTGTTAACTACTGTTAGCGACGGTGTCACGCTCTCTCTATTCCCCCAGTAGTTGAGAAGCCGGTTGGTTAGTCTTGTTGGGTTCATCCATGAGACATGTCCCTAGAAAGCCAGACGTCTCTTCCTGGCCACATCTGTGATTTTCTCAGTATATCTATATAGTTCCTGATTAGGTCTTTTTCAGTACTCGTCATCTATTTATTAGTTTATTAAATGAAACTAGTTTTCTGGGAATATCTCAGAAACTTGGTTTTAGAGCCTTAAGACAAAGTAGCCTCCGAGCCACCGAGGGGCTCAAAATGAGTTTTGTCTCGCCCTTGTACGCCATAATATAATAATAATCATAATAATAATTTAATAATATAGGGATAGGGATATAAAGGCCTTTAGTACCACAACCGCCCGTGTAAATCACGTGAAATAATTCAAGAGTACCCCTTGACCCCCTTAAGCGCATTATGGGCTTCTGAGATTGTGTTGCCATGGTTACCGGCTTGCATTCTTTCAATGGCTTAATAAATGAAATTAGTTTTCTGGGTATATCTTAAAAACTGTTGGTTTTAGGACCTTAAAATGTGGTTTTCGGGGCCCGTATGGCCTCCGAGTTTTGTTTCTCGCATTGAGACGCTGAAAATGAGCCTTGTCTCGTCTTTCTACGCCCATTTCAGCATGTATTTTAAGGGGGTAGGCCCTCTTTTATGAGAGGCATGGAAAAGAGTTAAATCAATGATTACTTTCGTGCCTCTCATGCAGTGGCGTACCAAGGCTACTTGGCGCCCGGGGCTAACTAGATGGTAGTTGCCCCCAACACTAAAAGGTTCAAGGATCAATAAGTTTAATTTAAACACACTTTAATATTCAAAAATATGTATTTTTAATAAGTAGTATGTCACTTTAACATTATAAAGAGAAAAATATGAATGAAATAAAACTAAGTATTAAAAGGTTAGTTTGTATGATAAGTAATACAAAATAAAATCAAGATGTTCAGTAAAGAACATATAGCCTACTTTCTCCTAAATGTATGAGTATAGTTATAACTCGTTGTTATTATCAAAGAGTATAATAGAATCATATTTTCTTGGTTGAAGACCTTAGAAACTATTTACATCTACCAAACGCCACAACCTAGAAATAAAACTACTACCATCATTGAAGAAAGATAGATAAGAAGTATCTCAAGAATGTTATGGATCTGGAGACATAATCGACCGGACTGGCTGCGTGGCTCAGCGGTAACGTTCTCGCTTGCTGGGCCCTAGGTTGCAGGTTCGTATCCTGGCACAGTCAGCTGGCATTTGAGGGTGCTCAAATGTGAGGGAGCCGTGTCAGTAGATTTACTGGCACGTTAAAGATCCCCTTCGGGCCAAAATTCCGGCACCCCGGCGTATCTAAAAGCAGCAGTAGTTAAAAGGGACGTAAAACAAATAACATTATTATTATTATTGTTATTATTACATAATCGACCTGCCGTGGGCAACATCCAACTTTGAGTTGAGGCATGTCATTACACGTCTGGTTGTGCATGGCTTTCACAACCCTAATTGAATTAACAAATCTTTCCATGACCCTACAGAGACGTGTGTATACAAACTATGTGGATATTTTCGATTGCTATTTGCCTGAAATAAAAGTATTAATTAATAACCTGAACTAACACCAACGGCTAGAATTCAGTTACTATGTGAAATCGTTTTATTCTTTACTTCAATTAACATTTTCAAATAACGCACAATAGGCTGTTACAAACCCTTTAAAATAAAAAGTAAAAATTTATCTTAGTATTATCTTGCCATTCTTCAAGTTCGATGCGCATAGAATGCCAATGGTATACGGTACTAACCAATGGAGTCCCACGTAGACCAGTCGTGACATCTAGTGGAGAAGTATCGAACAATATAACCCTAACAAGGCGAGTGCATTCTAGTGGCCATAAGAAGAAAATTTTCAATAAAATCTTGAAGTTAATAAGTAGGCCGGCGTGCAGTTACCTTTTTGGCTGCTAGATGTCTCGAGCAAATCTGCTGGTGAATTATATTTTAATTAAATATATATTTTCCACCGTAATATGCAAAATATAACGCTTAATTTTAAAAGTCTGAATCATTACAAAACAATAAATATATAAAATTTCAAGCAAAAATAAAAAAATCTGATGGGGTTTGAACCATAGGCATATGAGTGATAGGCCAACGCTTTACCACGGAGCCATTTGTGCCAACGAACATAGTTCTATATAAAATGACTTACATATAACTTGTTAGCAAATAATGATTTAGACTAAACGATTTCATCAGTGGAGTATATTATTTATTTATAAAGCATTTCATACAAAGTTTATTTATTTTGTATCAGTACGCTATATTGCCTGCAATACTCAAATTAGTGAAATATAAGTCAGGCACAAGATATCCGCTGCCATCTTGTCTTCTTACCGAGACGGCTCAGCTTTTTAAAATCACTTCTGCACTATAGTATTACAAAATAGACTTTTCATTTCGAACGTGCCTCTTCCTTTAGAACAGTTAAATCGATTCTCGGCTCGATAATCGGAACTGGTGGGTCCCATGATATGGATTATAAAGTTTGCATAATTCGCACGGCCGCCATACTGAAATGGTACGGCGGATGACCTAGTAGTTTGGTCACAAGACGCATCCTATATGAAAGTATGTTATTACCAAATTTGGTAGAGATCGTATAATTTGGTTAGTCGCTATTTGATTTTACGTTTTGAACGTTTGAGTGGCCGCCATACAGTTTTGGTAAAGATGGCGGCGATATAAAACATGACACTGTCGTGCCCTTTGCTTGTTCTACCTCTGGACCAAATTTCGTTCAATTCGGTTTCACCGTTTTTGAATTGATAGGGGGGACAGACATTCAGAGTACACACACTCACACACACACATACACACACACAGACAGACACACAATTTTTGGCCCTGTAGTGATCTCATAAGTCTACTTTCATTTTTTGCAAAAATCGAAAGTAGGCTAATAATGAGAAAAGAAGTTTCGGAGTCATAACAACAATTTAGAAATGTGCCTTCCTAGCCTTGGTGGATGCAAACTTATTTATAATAGAATTGAAGTCTATAGTAGCAGCCACATCACGTTCATTTGATAAAATTGCTGAATTACTTACGGTAGTCTTTCTTGCGTCATTGTGGATCTTAAGTAATTTTTAATAAGCTTCAGCTTACTAAAAGTTCGTTCACAAGATGCTACAGACACTGGAATCGTTAAAAGTAGTTTGAAAGCGACGATCAAGTTACTGTATGCCTCTAACCCCAAACAAGATCTAAATATAACAAAATATCTTTGGGTTTCAAGTCGATCTTTTCATTAATTTTCTTTGATCTTCGTAATAAAACTATGACATCTTTAATATCTTCAAAGAGCTCTCCTCCGTTCAAATCTTCAGGGTACTTCTCTGCAAGTTCGAAACATTTCCTCTTTAGAGTGTTCAAAACGTTTTCATTTGGTGTTTCGTTATGAATGTATCCATCAAAATTACAGAGGAAGCCAAAACGTTCATCCAGTTCCTTGATATTGGCGAATCGTTCACTTAACTCACGAATAAGTTTACTGAGATCTCAAGTGTGCTCCGCTTTACTTCATCTTTCCAGGAAAGTCCAACATCATAAGTGGATTCCCGTGGCTTTTTCCACTTCACTCCTTGTCTTCGTTCCGTGGGTTCACCCCATTCCTCACGCATCTTAGTAGCTTCTGATAGAACACCAACTGAAAGGGTTTCTCTCCACATATTAAGCTGATCTTGGAAAGCTTGTAGACAAGTTATTACATAAGTGAACGAAATGCCTTCGATTTGGAAAGTTTTCGGTGTTCGGTCTTTTTTTAGAAGTACCTCAGCCCACAAAAATAGCAGAGTTACAAAGTAAAATCTTTCTACAGTATTGCATTAATTAACAGCGCTGCACTCTGTCTGGTATCGACGGTTTCAGTTGTAGTATCTCTCAATTTTTCTATAGCATGAAGCACTCCATCTAACTGAGATGATAAGGCGTTCATGGCTTCTGCTTTATTATCTTATATCTGAATGGCCCTTGACCAATAAGTTTACATGTTCCTTGAGGACACTCCACCTGTGAGTCGAACTAGAGAAAAATGCACACACTTGTTGAACTGTTCCAAAAAGTTGCACTTGATTCCAAGAGTTGGATTGAGAGATTTGAATCGTACCATCAAGATCATCGTGTTTAGCCAATTTATTAACCATTGTAATATTTGATTCATTAATATCAAGGCTTAAGTTGATACTGTCAAATTCACATTCTTTCTGAGTTTCCTTGTTTTCAGAGTTCAGTGATCCTTTTATAAAAGCTGTCATAAACGATTTCGAACTATCAAGTGCTTTGGTGTTTCAGTTGTCTATTTTGAGCCTCTCTAGCCTTGTGTCGTTTCATAATGGAAACTGAAATACAATAAAACATATTACCTTTTACTATTATCAATTATGATTCTTGGTATCGATCAATAATGGTTCTAGGTTAAAATTGCTTCAGCCTCTAGCAAACGAAATAGAGAGGTAACACTGTAATTTTTCTTTCAGTTTTAAATTGTTTTAGAGAATTCAACCTAATATTTTTTGCTAGTGCTAATTGCACTTACCTGTTTCCTAGTTGTGCATGAAGAAGTATTACTCGCACTTTCCAACTAAACGTGTAAACAATTCACAATTCATTGATTCACAACGGCTGCGTAATAAACTCAATTCAACTCCACAAATGAATAAAGTTAACTAAGGATTAAGGTTCAGGAATACACTTCATGACTAGCAAACTAGCAATCGTCAATTCTGTTATGCTTGATGCCCCCACCCCGCGTCGGCCGGCACCGTCATCAACCACGCATTCCCTCTCCATCACCGCTCAGATTCCGGCTCAGGTGCTCTCTTCACCCGTACATCATAATCATTTCCTCTGTGCTTGGCGCCCATGAACTATTTCGTAATGTCTATAAATAGTTTAAAACGGAACGTTTCTTTAATTTCTAAATAATATCACTGCAGTATTTAAGAAAGTAATAAAGAAAACTTGACTACTAAAACCGTAAATTTTTCCTGTAAAAAATATTTTTTTCTTTAACTAAAATAAATATGTTTTTTATTTTGGATTTTGGCGCCCCCCCCCCCCCCTACCTTAACGGTGCTTGGGGCGGCCGCCCCGTTCACACCCCCTTTGGTACGCCACTGCTCTGATGGACATCTGTACCAAATTTTACGTTGATCCACTCAGTCGTTCTCGAGTAATGCACGTGCAAAGTTGTACACAGACAAACAAACAGACAGACAAAAATTTTGTTCTTGCGCGCAACCGTCATAAACCAGTCTGAAACGCGTCAATAACTCAAATTTCCGTGTAAATTCAGATAAAATAGAAAAACTTTCATTTTTATATGTATATATAGAGAGAGATGAACGATATTTTTTACGCAAAGATATCGCCAATTGCTACGTACGGCATAGAAAATGTATGGATTCATCCCTCAAAGAAACATCGCTTAGAACTTTGAAAAAAGAAAGTTAAGGCAACTTTCCTCAAGAAAATATTATGTCTGTCAAAATTCACACCATCTCGTTTAGTATACTCGCTAGTTAGGGAGCTGTATTTTGAGGGAGAACTACGCCTAAGCCAAGATCGCTTTTACCGATACCATAAGAGAACATACAAGAAGAGCAGAAGTATGGACAGAGCTTTTTGAAACAGACGCCATGACTGGATGCGAACACACTACGAATTAAGACATTTGATAACTAGGTTCTTTGTGCATGGGTTTCAACATCTAATCTGCGAAATCACAAGTTATCATGATCCTGGAATCGATTGTAGGTGCAAGTGGTGTGGAGAGATTGCGGGAGATAGGCCTATCATGTGGATGGTTGGTTGGTTCCCTAGTTTAGGGGCTGCGACAACGCGGTCATGTAGCCCCGTGTACTTTGGGTGTGTGTAGAATCTGTCTGATAACCGGTGTTAATTGTGATGAGTGATGACTGTATTAGTGTGTGTTATCTATTTTTAATTCAAGTATGGACTGCAGACGATAATTTCAAGTAGTTTCTACTTTCACTACCAAATGCTACCGTCCACGACACCTAGCTGTGAACTTGGCTATTACTAGATGGCATCGCAACCAGCGCCTGGTGATGAACGTTGGAACTTCAGAGCATTAATCAAACCTAATATACACATTTTGCTTCACACAAGTTTAGTTAGTGGAAGGTTCTTTTACATGCCATAAATCTCACATGGGCCCGCCGGCTTTACTATCATGTGGAAATCTGTAAAGAGAGACCCAGTTTTGCACAGAAGTGTACAATATAATGTGGCCATTGGTTGCAAAAAAATAATTGATTATAATGAAAAGCAATATTAGCTGGATATCATGATTTTTCTGTATAGTACAATTCACATCATGTTTGAGACGGTAACCCTACAGGAGAGGAAAACTTGCACCTCAGTTTCACGTTCTATTCATGGCAACCATTTTCCCTTGTGGGCACCAAGACTTCGCAAGAGAACGCGTCCGAGAATTTAATTACGTATTATAGCTTCTTGTAAATGACATAGTTCCTAGCTGGAGAGAGATATCTGCTCGTCATAACGTCTCTAGTAATCAGACCAAGACGTCCACGCTGTTTGATCTCCACTGATCTCGTCTTTACTTTAATCTTCCCCCACATCACTTCTTTACATCTTATATAACATTTAATAAAGAGAAAAATCCTGACCGAGATAAAACTAACTTACACAAGCAGCTCAAAGAAAATACTGTATAGGAAGACGGGGAGAGACATTTCATTACGTTACCTTGATGGGGAGTGTGTCTAAGGTACAGTAACTTCTTCAGTGTGAATCGGCAGTGAAGGAAGACAAGATCTGTTTAGAATACTAGACGCTGGGCCTAACGAAACGTGATAAATTCAAAAGGGGAGTAAATTGTGAAATGAAAATAACTGTATACAGAGAAAGAGATTGGTTGATTGATTTTATTTCCACGGTTACAGTAAGAGCCTAAGGGTTCCTTTACAGTAGCGCGCTACATGAAATGGGTTTAGGGCTTATAAACATAGATAATTTCGTTCAATTTAAAAGCATATGATATATCGTATCATATCATAAGCAACCCGTTAAATTTTTATAATAATATAAAATACGTTGCATACAACATTCACAACATAAATAATACTACTCTAACAATGTTGGTAATAATAGGACGGTAATAATAAACTAATAATATCAATGATAATAATAATAATAATAATAATATGATAATAAAAAGATATATATACTGTACTGATACCGGCGTTTTGCTAAGCACTTGACCTTGAGTTCAGTGGTAGGAGAGGGATGTAGAGCGGTGCGGGGAGGATGCTGAAGGTAGGAAGAAAGAAAGAAAGAAAGTAAGAAAGAAAGAAAGAAAGAAAGAAAGAAAGAGAGAGAGAGAGAGAGAGAGAGAGAGAGAAGAACAGTAGAGTCCATACCCTCAAATTTTTAATTTTACTTAAATTGTGATTCAATAAGTTAGTAATACAAAATAACGAATATGCCTATACTTTTACCACCAGTTTTTTAGTTTCATTTTTTTAATACAAGTGGAGTATCGAAAAAAAAACGCAATTTTCAACCATAAATTAATTTGTGGACACTAAACCAATAGGGTTACCTTTTTAATTATTTTTTGTAAGTATTATAGAATGTATACAAACGTTTTGGTAAATGAAAAGAAAATCCCAAAAATTTCCTTGCCATTTGGTAGCGACTTTTGGATACCTGGCTTCTCAGAATATACGAGGGAAACTGATTCCAGGTACCCGGAGTGTTGACCTTGGAACTGTCTCTTTATCTGTTGACAACATGCTGTGCTGTGCCTGATGAAAGTTTGGGCCCGCTGAGACAACCCCCACAGAAGCTATTAACCAGTGAACGCTCATCAGTCTTATCTTCAATTCGTTACCTTTTACAAAAAGTACAAATATCTCTACCAAATGGCAAGAAAATTTTTGGGATTTCTTTTTCATTTACCAAAACGTTTGTATACATTCTACAATACTTAAGAAAAGTAATCAATAAGATAACCCTATTAGTTTAATGTCCACAAAGTCATTTGTGGTTGAAAAATGAGTTTTTCTTCGATACTCCACATTAAAAAAAAATTGAAACTCAAAAACTGAAAGCCATATTACAATGTTCTTGGTACACGAGGATTTCTATTAGATCAAAGTATTTTCATAAAATATTTGACAAAATTTGAATCAAAAATATAAGACCAGGAAGCATTTGTTGAAAATAAGTTAGTGGTCTCAAACTTTTGGTAGGCACTGTAGGCTACCTTTCGCCTAATTGTAGTAATAAATAAGTGCACCTCCTGATGGAGTGGTTAGCATTCTTATCTGTCGACCTGGAGTTCTAGGTTCGATTCCCGGCACTGTCAAGATTGTTCGATTCCCACTTCACCCATCTGGAAGTGGTATTCCGTGGTTTCCCACTTCTACTGTCGGCAAATGCTGGGATGATCCCTAACTAATGCCATGGCCACCTCCTTTCCAATCCTCACCTGAAGACTGAGTGTACCCCGTTCCTGCTCTCAGACTACTGTATAATTAAATTTCTTAGCATAGCTGGGAATCGAACTCGGACTTTTGGGGTGCTAGAGAAAAATGCTAGACGCTAACACCACGAGCTGGACAAATTTAATTCTGGTTTCAGATACTGAAATGGTATCTTTGGCGTGAAAACCACACAAGTAGTGTCAGTTTCGAAGATTTTCACTAGGCTAGTGAGGTCTTACGAGTTCCGTTTCATTCTCAGCAGTCCCATGCACTTAGGTGTGTTTGTGAATTTATCTGTGCTATTATGGTGTCTAAAGTGGTGTGCGTGTATTTATATGATTGTGAAGGAAATGGCCGTGGCATAAGTTAACAACTATCTCGGCATTTGCCTGGAGTGTAAGTGGGAGAGGATGTTGTGGTGTTTGAAGCCATATTTTCAGTGTTGCCTTAGTAAACAAGAGTTTAGTCATCCTAGTGTTTTATTAATCTCATGTAATTTATTTCAGGATTAGGGCATAACCCATCTCTTTTGGGTACATTCGTGTTGACCGACTGAAAAGCACTAAACTCTTGGGAGAGGACGGAAAATCATCAATGGTCGAGGTGGTAGGCCTAATCGAAACGGTGTCCTGTAAACCGCGCCCAGTACAAAACGCGCCCAGCACGGTCTCTACCTGGAGTATTTGGGGCTGATACGGACGAAACCATTGGTCGCTACTTGGTCAGACGACTGTCTGGACGAAATCATTGGTCGCTACTTGGTTAGATGACTGTCTGGACGAAATCATTGGTCGCTACTTGGTTAGATGACTGTCTGGACGAAATCATTGGTCGCTACTTAGACGACTGTCTGGACGAAATCATTGGTCGCTACTTGGTTAGATGACTATCTGGACGAATTCATTGGTCGCTACTTGGTTAGATGACTGTCTGGACGAAATCATTGGACGCTACTTGGTTAGACGACTGTCTGGACGAAATCATTGGTCGCCACTTGCTTAGACGACTGTCTGGACGAAAGCATTGGTCGCTACTTGGTTAGACGACTGACTGGAAGAAAATTACTGATTGCACTACAAGCAAGGGGGTCTGGGGCGTAAACCCCTGGTTTGGTTTGTTTTGTATGTAGAACGGTATCTTTCGTGGACAAATTCTAGACTGGGCGCGATTAATGCACATTCCTCAATTAGCGTTATTTTCCCTGGGCGCTATTTTCGTACAACCAATCGAAACACTCTTTACAGTTTTGCCTCACGAAGCTGATCAGAATTAAATACTCGTATCTTCGCAGGAGATAAGAGTAACTTTCTGAAAAGAGCCCTATGCCTCTCAAAATTCACACCATCCCGGCTGACGTATAAGAGAACCACCGCATATAGAAGATTTGAGACTCAAACTTCTCCTGCCATCGACCCCCAGTTATGAAAGACTGAAACAAGACTTAAAGACGAAACAGAACGACGTTTGGAGAGACTTCTACAGCACGGATGCGTTTTTTTTTTTTTTTTTAGCGTATGGTGCCGGGAGTGTTCGAGGACATGTTAGCTGCTTCGAGACGGACACCCGATGGGTGAGCTACAAGTACCGCTGGGGAGGAAAGTTGGAATGGAAGGTCGAGGAGTTGGAAGGTAGCGGCTGTGGCCTATAGGTAGGGACCAACCCCGGCATTTGCCTGGAAGGAAGATGGGAAACCAAAGAAGACCATCATCAAGGTTGCCGGCGGGGGGATTCGAACCTCCTCGCCTGCCGGATGTGAGCGACTGCCAGCAGGCATGCCGTAACGACCACGGCTAACTCACCCGGTACGGATGTGATGATAGACAAAGACTGGATGCTAATCCTAGGCCACGTCGCGACTCACGGATTCCACTACAAAGTATGCATGAACAAGAAATACCA
This sequence comes from Meconema thalassinum, assembly GCA_946902985.2. Classification (NCBI taxonomy): domain Eukaryota; kingdom Metazoa; phylum Arthropoda; class Insecta; order Orthoptera; family Tettigoniidae; genus Meconema; species Meconema thalassinum. The sequence goes on along the minus strand of OX336388.2, from coordinate 1,377,232,053 downwards.
CCAACCAGCCCCAGAATGTGTGTGCTCGTGGTGCGGAAAGAACTGTGATAGATACCTCGCAATGTGGTGTGGACAGAGGAAACTATCTCTTACACAGTTGAGTGCCGACCAATAGTGTCTTACATTTAATGCATATTTTGCGCTGTATGATTTACTAGTTGTTTAATAAATCTACCTTTATCATTTTCTTTCTATATGACGTGTTCAAGGGAGTTGAGTAAGAACAACCACTGCTTGAGAATGCCGCCCTAGACACTAGTGCATACTAGAGTTGTTCTGTAATAATATGTAGTCGTCTATTTAACTTGTTCGAGGCACAGCAGGGGAGGTCAGGCTATAAAGAACAAACCCTCCCTCGTTCCGTGCGCAGTCTTGCTACAGTTCGGAATGTAGTCATACATATTCAAGGAAGCTGGGGAGTCGCCCTGTAACAGGGGGAGACACAGCCAGTCTTGAGAACAAATGAAAGTATTAGACTGGGAGCGAGGAGAATATGATAATCAGGGCTCGGATGTTTGAGACCCAAAAATGACCCGAATATGGAAGCGAATATGACCTCAAAATGACAAAATATGACTCGAGACAAAATATGACCTGAAAATGACATTTCAATATCGCCGTTTTTATCACTTCAAATGATCTTGTCGACTTCATCGTTATGCTTTGGTCTACCGTTATGCGTTACGGTTACGGAGAGCAAATGTACTAAGGTTGCACTTGAGCGTATGACGTCATCATGTTGTTCAGTGCATATGCACCGAGTCTGAGTTTACTCCTGGGCTATGGCGTTATGCGATACGGAGACGGAGAGCGCGCGACGTCATGTAGCCGAGTCCTCCCACTCTCCATTCCCCGCGCGGGAAACCTGAGTTAGTGGGTAATGGAGTCTGTTGAAAGGGTCCTGAGCCTTTCTAACATGTGTAGCATTTGTAGCATGTGTCATTTGAAATGATATAAAGTCTAGTCTTTCAGACTGATTGTAACTTTTTTTAAATTATAAATCCAAGCGACGATTGCCGAGATTAAACTGTTAACTATTCCTATTTTCATATTAATTTTCTGAATATACATGTTTAAATGGATATTTAACGTCTATTTCAGTTCGGTAAGTTGAGGATGATTGCACACCTACAGCTGCCGTCAAACTACCGAAATATGACTTTTTACCAAAAATTGCTCCAAAAATGACCTAATGGTGAATTTTTTTGAAATATGCATTTATATGACAAATAAAAACCACTGTATTGTGACGATAATCACTTAATTTGCACCAGAAATCAACCGGGCATGAAAATAGAGGCAAAGAAAAAGCAAGTAGATCCGTGAACAATTATACAGCCTATTTTCATATATCCTACTTATGTTAATTGCCACTTTCAACATACAAAATTTCAGTTTGATTGCTGTAAGAGATTCGTAGATATTGAGAACCGACTAAATATTTCGGATGGTCGCCATGTTGGATTTTATATACTGTATGTAGGTCCTAGAATTATGTACTGTTACATGAAGATTATTGTGTACGTGTAGTATTCAAACTTCAATCGCATGATTAGGACAAAAGAAGTAACAAGTAGATTTAAAAATTTCGCACAGCTGCCAGCTTGTGGTTATGGAAACAATTGAAATAAATTAGATGCCAGTGGATTAACATTCGTATAAGGATTTACTGTACCAAGTTTAACTGCACTCGGATGGTTAAATTGCGAGAAACGTGCATGTGAATATTTATACTTCGTGCCACCGCCATGTTGGATTTGTGATCACCAGGTTATTTAAAGTCCTATAGGTGAACTTAAGTTCATATCCCCTCTGAACATAAAAAAAGTCCTCTCGGCACGCCGGAAGGCGGAGGTAGATTTCACCGGACAAACTTGGGGATAGGCGAAAATAGGCAGAATATGCAGATTTTCGTAGAAGGATCAGACCTCATTTAATGCGAGAAGGTATTTTATAATTGGAGCTTAATTAACTTTGTTTTTCGTCATTTTATGCTTATTTTAAACATTTTATTGTCTTATGGGAACGGTAACCTTCTTGTCATTTGGGGTCCATTTTTATACTTGTGGTCACACTGTCCTTATGCTAGGTTTCGACACTGATGTGCAACTATGTAACGGTCTGTTACTTCTTCACGCAAAATTATATCTACCGCAGAGATTTTGGTTGGTTCCTCAGTTTAGGGGCTGCGACAACGCGGTCATGTAACCCCGTGTACTTTGGGATGGCTGTATTAGTCTGTAATTCAGGTAAGGACTGCAGACGGTCAATTTCAAGCAGTAGTTACTAATGTTGCTACCAGGTACTACCGTCAACGACACCTAGCTGTGAACTTGGCTACTAGATGCCACCGCAACCAGCAACTCGCAACGAACGTTGGAACTTCCCCTCCAAAGGAAAGCATACTGAGGGATTTTTGGCGCTCTTAGAAAATCCGACGACTTCGGCCGGCTTTGAACTCGCGACCTTGGGCATAAACATTCAGCATGCTACCAGTTACGTCACCGAAGCCGCTTCACACTTAGATGGAAATCTGAATCTGATCTCGTGCAAGTGCGTTATCTTGGCAACGTCTGATGGCTCATCCCTCATCAATTTAGTAGTGTTGCCATGGCAACCACTGATAGGTCTTGGCATTTTCTTATAATTCCGAAATTATTTTTCTCATCCCTTGGCATAATGGTGGGTTATATCAAAAATTCTTTCAGACAAAAGTTTTAGGTAATTATTATGGGAATATTGTCCATTTTGTACGGTTTTGATATTGTGCCTATTAAGAGAGATATGATTAATGTTTCCCGAAAAACCCACTTTTTCCCACCCCTTTGGTCAATGGTTGGTGCTATAAAAAAAACTCTTCAAACATACATTTTTGGGCTTTATCCGACACATAGTATGAATGTTGAACGGATTCGATATTTCACATATTAAGAGAGTTATAGCAATATTTCACTTTTTCGAAAAAAAAGCCCCCCATTTTCACCCCCCAACGACCGATTTAGCCCAGTAACGAACTCGACCGAGATTTTATAGGTATACGTATTCGGTAAAAAATTCAAAGTGATTGGTACAAAATTACGGCAGTTATCGTGTCCACAATAAACTGATATACATATACATACATAAATTATATATAACTTTTGAACTGACGGTGGTTTTGGGGCCTGGGGATGTGAAACGCGAAGATATGTCGAAATTTTCCGGAAGTCGAAACATGGTACCCATTGCAATAGTTAGCTTTCTAACGAAATCTACCTCTGGTTGGTTCCTCTGTTTAGGGGCTGCGACAACGCGGTCATCTAACCCCGTGTACTTTGGGTGAGTGTAGACTCTGTCTGATACACGGTGTGAATTGTAATGGCTGTATTAGTCTTCATTCATGTAAGTACTGCAGACGGTCAATTTCAAGCAGTAGTTCCTAATGTTGCTACCAGGTACAACCGTCAACGACACCTAGCTGTGAACTTGGCTACTAGATGCCACCCCAACCATCAACTCGCAACGAACGTTGGAACTTCCCCTCCAAAGGAAAGCATACTGAGGGATTCTAGTGCTCTTAGAAAATCCGACGACTTCGGCCGGCTTTGAAACCGCGACATTGGGCCTAGACATTCAGCATGCTACCAGTTACGTCACCGAAGCCGCTTCCCACTTTATCAGGCGGCTTTGGTGGCGTAGTCGGTAACATGCTGAGCTTCTATGCCCAAGATACCGGGTTCAAACCCGGCCGAAGCCGTCGGATTTTTTAAGAGCGTTAAATATCCCTCAGTATGCCTTCCTTCGGAGGGGAAGTAAAGCCGGCGGTCCCATGTCATAGATTTATGGCATGTTAAAGATCCTTCCACTAATTGCACCTGTGTGAAGCTAAATTGGATAGGTTAAGAATGTATACAACGCTCTTAGGTTTCTATGTTCGTTGCCAAGAGCCGACTGCGGCGGCGTCTAGTAGCTCAGTTCTGAACTTGGCCTCGTAGTCGTTGACAGTGGCGCTTGGCGGCAAAAGTAGGAACTATCTGAAAAATTGTTAGTTGCAGTACTTAAATTAACAAACAGATAACACACACTAATACAGTCATCACAATTAACACCGGTTATCAGACAGATTCTACACACACCCAAAGTACACGGGGCTACATGACCGCGTTGTCGCAGCCCCTAAACTTAAGAACCAACCAACCAACCACTTAATCAGATGGAAATACTGAATCTGATCTCGTGCAAGTGCGTTGTCATGGCAACGTCTGATGGTCCATGCCTCATCAATTTAGTAGTGTTGCCATGGCAACCACTGATAGCTCTTGGCATTTTCTTATAATTCCGAAATCATTTTTCTCGTCCCTTGGCGTAATGGTGGGTCATATCAAAAATTCTTTCAGACAAAAGTTTTAGGTAATTATTAGGGGAATATTGTCCATTTTGTACGGTTTTGATATTGTGCCTATTAAGAGAGATATGATTAATGTTTCCCGAAAAACCCACTTTTTTCCACCCCTTTGGTCAATGGTTGGTGCTATCAAAAATCTTATTTGACATAAATTTTTGGCACTTATCCGACACATATTATGAACTTTGAATGGATTCGATATTGCACGTATTAAGAGAGTTATAGCGAAATTTCACTTTTTCGAAAAAAGCCCCCCATTTTCACCCCCTTCGACCGATTTAGCCCAGTAACGAACTCGACCGAGATTTTATAGGTATACATCTTCGGTAAAAAATTCGAAGTAATTGGTGCAAAATTACGGCAGTTATCGTGTCCACAAGAAACTGATATACATATATATATACATATATATATACATATATATATATATATATATACATAAATTATATATAAACTTTTGAACTGACGGTGGTTTTGGGGTCTGGGGGATGTGAAACGCGAAGATATGTCGAAATTTTCCGGAAGTCGAAACATGGGACCCATTGCAATAGTTAGCTTTCTAATGAAATCTACCTAAAAGTCCTCTCGGCACGCCGGAAGGCGGAGGTAGATTTCACCGGACAAACTTGGGGATAGGCGAAAATAGGCAGAATATGCAGATTTTCGTAGAAGGATCAGACCTCATTTAATGCGAGAAGGTATTTTATAATTGGAGCTTAATTAACTTTGTTTTTCGTCATTTTATGCTTATTTTAAACATTTTATTGTCTTATGGGAACGGTAACCTTCTTGTCATTTGGGGTCCATTTTTATACTTGTGGTCACACTGTCCTTATGCTAGGTTTCGACACTGATGTGCAACTATGTAACGGTCTGTTACTTCTTCACGCAAAATTATATCTACCGCAGAGATTTTGGTTGGTTCCTCAGTTTAGGGGCTGCGACAACGCGGTCATGTAACCCCGTGTACTTTGGGATGGCTGTATTAGTCTGTAATTCAGGTAAGGACTGCAGACGGTCAATTTCAAGCAGTAGTTACTAATGTTGCTACCAGGTAATACGTCAACGACACCTAGCTGTGAACTTGGCTACTAGATGCCACCGCAACCAGCAACTCGCAACGAACGTTGGAACTTCCCCTCCAAAGGAAAGCATACTGAGGGATTTTTGGCGCTCTTAGAAAATCCGACGACTTCGGCCGGCTTTGAACTCGCGACCTTGGGCATAAACATTCAGCATGCTACCAGTTACGTCACCGAAGCCGCTTCACACTTAGATGGAAATCTGAATCTGATCTCGTGCAAGTGCGTTATCTTGGCAACGTCTGATGGCTCATCCCTCATCAATTTAGTAGTGTTGCCATGGCAACCACTGATAGGTCTTGGCATTTTCTTATAATTCCGAAATTATTTTTCTCATCCCTTGGCATAATGGTGGGTTATATCAAAAATTCTTTCAGACAAAAGTTTTAGGTAATTATTATGGGAATATTGTCCATTTTGTACGGTTTTGATATTGTGCCTATTAAGAGAGATATGATTAATGTTTCCCGAAAAACCCACTTTTTCCCACCCCTTTGGTCAATGGTTGGTGCTATAAAAAAAACTCTTCAAACATACATTTTTGGGCTTTATCCGACACATAGTATGAATGTTGAACGGATTCGATATTTCACATATTAAGAGAGTTATAGCAATATTTCACTTTTTCGAAAAAAAAGCCCCCCATTTTCACCCCCCAACGACCGATTTAGCCCAGTAACGAACTCGACCGAGATTTTATAGGTATACGTATTCGGTAAAAAATTCAAAGTGATTGGTACAAAATTACGGCAGTTATCGTGTCCACAATAAACTGATATACATATACATACATAAATTATATATAACTTTTGAACTGACGGTGGTTTTGGGGCCTGGGGATGTGAAACGCGAAGATATGTCGAAATTTTCCGGAAGTCGAAACATGGTACCCATTGCAATAGTTAGCTTTCTAACGAAATCTACCTCTGGTTGGTTCCTCTGTTTAGGGGCTGCGACAACGCGGTCATCTAACCCCGTGTACTTTGGGTGAGTGTAGACTCTGTCTGATACACGGTGTGAATTGTAATGGCTGTATTAGTCTTCATTCATGTAAGTCCTGCAGACGGTCAATTTCAAGCAGTAGTTCCTAATGTTGCTACCAGGTACAACCGTCAACGACACCTAGCTGTGAACTTGGCTACTAGATGCCACCCCAACCATCAACTCGCAACGAACGTTGGAACTTCCCCTCCAAAGGAAAGCATACTGAGGGATTCTAGTGCTCTTAGAAAATCCGACGACTTCGGCCGGCTTTGAAACCGCGACATTGGGCCTAGACATTCAGCATGCTACCAGTTACGTCACCGAAGCCGCTTCCCACTTTATCAGGCGGCTTTGGTGGCGTAGTCGGTAACATGCTGAGCTTCTATGCCCAAGATACCGGGTTCAAACCCGGCCGAAGCCGTCGGATTTTTTAAGAGCGTTAAATATCCCTCAGTATGCCTTCCTTCGGAGGGGAAGTAAAGCCGGCGGTCCCATGTCATAGATTTATGGCATGTTAAAGATCCTTCCACTAATTGCACCTGTGTGAAGCTAAATTGGATAGGTTAAGAATGTATACAACGCTCTTAGGTTTCTATGTTCGTTGCCAAGAGCCGACTGCGGCGGCGTCTAGTAGCTCAGTTCTGAACTTGGCCTCGTAGTCGTTGACAGTGGCGCTTGGCGGCAAAAGTAGGAACTATCTGAAAAATTGTTAGTTGCAGTACTTAAATTAACAAACAGATAACACACACTAATACAGTCATCACAATTAACACCGGTTATCAGACAGATTCTACACACACCCAAAGTACACGGGGCTACATGACCGCGTTGTCGCAGCCCCTAAACTTAAGAACCAACCAACCAACCAGATGGAAATACTGAATCTGATCTCGTGCAAGTGCGTTGTCATGGCAACGTCTGATGGTCCATGCCTCATCAATTTAGTAGTGTTGCCATGGCAACCACTGATAGCTCTTGGCATTTTCTTATAATTCCGAAATCATTTTTCTCGTCCCTTGGCGTAATGGTGGGTCATATCAAAAATTCTTTCAGACAAAAGTTTTAGGTAATTATTAGGGGAATATTGTCCATTTTGTACGGTTTTGATATTGTGCCTATTAAGAGAGATATGATTAATGTTTCCCGAAAAACCCACTTTTTTCCACCCCTTTGGTCAATGGTTGGTGCTATCAAAAATCTTATTTGACATAAATTTTTGGCACTTATCCGACACATATTATGAACTTTGAATGGATTCGATATTGCACGTATTAAGAGAGTTATAGCGAAATTTCACTTTTTCGAAAAAAGCCCCCCATTTTCACCCCCTTCGACCGATTTAGCCCAGTAACGAACTCGACCGAGATTTTATAGGTATACATCTTCGGTAAAAAATTCGAAGTAATTGGTGCAAAATTACGGCAGTTATCGTGTCCACAAGAAACTGATATACATATATATATACATATATATATACATATATATATATATACATAAATTATATATAAACTTTTGAACTGACGGTGGTTTTGGGGTCTGGGGGATGTGAAACGCGAAGATATGTCGAAATTTTCCGGAAGTCGAAACATGGGACCCATTGCAATAGTTAGCTTTCTAATGAAATCTACCTAAAAGTCCTCTCGGCACGCCGGAAGGCGGAGGTAGATTTCACCGGACAAACTTGGGGATAGGCGAAAATAGGCAGAATATGCAGATTTTCGTAGAAGGATCAGACCTCATTTAATGCGAGAAGGTATTTTATAATTGGAGCTTAATTAACTTTGTTTTTCGTCATTTTATGCTTATTTTAAACATTTTATTGTCTTATGGGAACGGTAACCTTCTTGTCATTTGGGGTCCATTTTTATACTTGTGGTCACACTGTCCTTATGCTAGGTTTCGACACTGATGTGCAACTATGTAACGGTCTGTTACTTCTTCACGCAAAATTATATCTACCGCAGAGATTTTGGTTGGTTCCTCAGTTTAGGGGCTGCGACAACGCGGTCATGTAACCCCGTGTACTTTGGGATGGCTGTATTAGTCTGTAATTCAGGTAAGGACTGCAGACGGTCAATTTCAAGCAGTAGTTACTAATGTTGCTACCAGGTACTACCGTCAACGACACCTAGCTGTGAACTTGGCTACTAGATGCCACCGCAACCAGCAACTCGCAACGAACGTTGGAACTTCCCCTCCAAAGGAAAGCATACTGAGGGATTTTTGGCGCTCTTAGAAAATCCGACGACTTCGGCCGGCTTTGAACTCGCGACCTTGGGCATAAACATTCAGCATGCTACCAGTTACGTCACCGAAGCCGCTTCACACTTAGATGGAAATCTGAATCTGATCTCGTGCAAGTGCGTTATCTTGGCAACGTCTGATGGCTCATCCCTCATCAATTTAGTAGTGTTGCCATGGCAACCACTGATAGGTCTTGGCATTTTCTTATAATTCCGAAATTATTTTTCTCATCCCTTGGCATAATGGTGGGTTATATCAAAAATTCTTTCAGACAAAAGTTTTAGGTAATTATTATGGGAATATTGTCCATTTTGTACGGTTTTGATATTGTGCCTATTAAGAGAGATATGATTAATGTTTCCCGAAAAACCCACTTTTTCCCACCCCTTTGGTCAATGGTTGGTGCTATAAAAAAAACTCTTCAAACATACATTTTTGGGCTTTATCCGACACATAGTATGAATGTTGAACGGATTCGATATTTCACATATTAAGAGAGTTATAGCAATATTTCACTTTTTCGAAAAAAAAGCCCCCCATTTTCACCCCCCAACGACCGATTTAGCCCAGTAACGAACTCGACCGAGATTTTATAGGTATACGTATTCGGTAAAAAATTCAAAGTGATTGGTACAAAATTACGGCAGTTATCGTGTCCACAATAAACTGATATACATATACATACATAAATTATATATAACTTTTGAACTGACGGTGGTTTTGGGGCCTGGGGATGTGAAACGCGAAGATATGTCGAAATTTTCCGGAAGTCGAAACATGGTACCCATTGCAATAGTTAGCTTTCTAACGAAATCTACCTCTGGTTGGTTCCTCTGTTTAGGGGCTGCGACAACGCGGTCATCTAACCCCGTGTACTTTGGGTGAGTGTAGACTCTGTCTGATACACGGTGTGAATTGTAATGGCTGTATTAGTCTTAATTCATGTAAGTACTGCAGACGGTCAATTTCAAGCAGTAGTTCCTAATGTTGCTACCAGGTACAACCGTCAACGACACCTAGCTGTGAACTTGGCTACTAGATGCCACCCCAACCATCAACTCGCAACGAACGTTGGAACTTCCCCTCCAAAGGAAAGCATACTGAGGGATTCTAGTGCTCTTAGAAAATCCGACGACTTCGGCCGGCTTTGAAACCGCGACATTGGGCCTAGACATTCAGCATGCTACCAGTTACGTCACCGAAGCCGCTTCCCACTTTATCAGGCGGCTTTGGTGGCGTAGTCGGTAACATGCTGAGCTTCTATGCCCAAGATACCGGGTTCAAACCCGGCCGAAGCCGTCGGATTTTTTAAGAGCGTTAAATATCCCTCAGTATGCCTTCCTTCGGAGGGGAAGTAAAGCCGGCGGTCCCATGTCATAGATTTATGGCATGTTAAAGATCCTTCCACTAATTGCACCTGTGTGAAGCTAAATTGGATAGGTTAAGAATGTATACAACGCTCTTAGGTTTCTATGTTCGTTGCCAAGAGCCGACTGCGGCGGCGTCTAGTAGCTCAGTTCTGAACTTGGCCTCGTAGTCGTTGACAGTGGCGCTTGGCGGCAAAAGTAGGAACTATCTGAAAAATTGTTAGTTGCAGTACTTAAATTAACAAACAGATAACACACACTAATACAGTCATCACAATTAACACCGGTTATCAGACAGATTCTACACACACCCAAAGTACACGGGGCTACATGACCGCGTTGTCGCAGCCCCTAAACTTAAGAACCAACCAACCAACCACTTAATCAGATGGAAATACTGAATCTGATCTCGTGCAAGTGCGTTGTCATGGCAACGTCTGATGGTCCATGCCTCATCAATTTAGTAGTGTTGCCATGGCAACCACTGATAGCTCTTGGCATTTTCTTATAATTCCGAAATCATTTTTCTCGTCCCTTGGCGTAATGGTGGGTCATATCAAAAATTCTTTCAGACAAAAGTTTTAGGTAATTATTAGGGGAATATTGTCCATTTTGTACGGTTTTGATATTGTGCCTATTAAGAGAGATATGATTAATGTTTCCCGAAAAACCCACTTTTTTCCACCCCTTTGGTCAATGGTTGGTGCTATCAAAAATCTTATTTGACATAAATTTTTGGCACTTATCCGACACATATTATGAACTTTGAATGGATTCGATATTGCACGTATTAAGAGAGTTATAGCGAAATTTCACTTTTTCGAAAAAAGCCCCCCATTTTCACCCCCTTCGACCGATTTAGCCCAGTAACGAACTCGACCGAGATTTTATAGGTATACATCTTCGGTAAAAAATTCGAAGTAATTGGTGCAAAATTACGGCAGTTATCGTGTCCACAAGAAACTGATATACATATATATATACATATATATATACATATATATATATATATATACATAAATTATATATAAACTTTTGAACTGACGGTGGTTTTGGGGTCTGGGGGATGTGAAACGCGAAGATATGTCGAAATTTTCCGGAAGTCGAAACATGGGACCCATTGCAATAGTTAGCTTTCTAATGAAATCTACCTAAAATTCAGTTTGATTGCTATAATAGATTCGTAGATATTCAGAGCCGTCTAAATATTTCGGCTGGTTGCCATGTTGGATTGTTAAATGTATAGGCCATAGAGTCATGTACCATTAAAGGAAAATTATTGCGTAGATTCATTATTCAAACTTTCACTTCGATCGCATGATTACGGCACAAGAAATAAAAACTTAATTTTAAAATTCGCACTGCCGCCATCTTGAGGTAATGTAAACATTTGAACTAAATTAGATACCAGTGCATTACAATGTGTATAAACATTTCCTGTACCAGATTTCATTGCGTTTGGAACAGTAAATCGCGAGAAAGGTCTATTTAAAATTTTCAAATTCGCTTGGCCACCATGTTCGTTGTGTAGTTAACCGGGTTTTGAAAGTCTTATAGATGAACTTCCAGTAGTGCCCTTTATCTCCGTACAAAATTTCAAGGTGATACCGCTATTCGTTTCAGAGATATAGAATGCCGGTGAAATATTTCGCACAGCCGCCATCTTGTGGTTATGTAAGAAATTGAATGAAGTTAGATGTCGGTGCATTAGAATGTGTATAAACATATACTGTACCAAGTGTTATTGCGTTTGGTTGGTTAAATCGCGACAAACGTCTATTTAAATGTCGCAAATTCGCGTGGCCGCGATGTTGGTTTTGTAGTTACCAGTTTTTTCAAAAGTCACATAGGTGAACTTCTAGTAGTTCCCTTCATCACCGTAAAAATTCCAGGGTGATATCGGTAATAGTTTGGGAGATATTGAATGCAGGTGAAATATTTCGCACAGCCGCCATGTTGGATTGGTGAGACGTAACAAAATTTGACGGGCACGGTCGGGGTCGTCGGGAATAGTGCTATGAACTTACTGAGTTTCATTGAAGTCGCTCTAGCCGTTTAGAAGTTATTAGGGGACACACACACGCACACACCTCCCACACACACACGCACACACACACGGACAAAAGGTGATCTCATAAGCCTATTTTTTCAAAATTGAAAATAGGCTAAAAATGATTTTTCCTAAACATCCGAGCCCTAATGATAATGGCAGACGTCAGCGACTGAGGTACTCGGCCATTTGATAGCTCCTTTCTTCTTTAGTAAAATAATCAGGACTATTGGGAGATGGTCAACGAGTAATCGGGAGCTTCTTATCGAACTGTCAGAAATTAATTTTGATTTGGGCTTGAGAATGTATTTCTTCTTGGTTCGTTGGGGCCCCTTGGACATAGGGTTGCCAGACGTTCCGTTTTACCCGGAACAATTCCGTTTTTTCTTGTTTTGTTCCCCGTTCCGTTTTAATCTTTAACGGAACGCCAAATATTCCGTTTATTGGTTAATTTGATAATATACCGGTATTCAATTTTGCACCAATTTTCAAATGTCCCGCTTCAGAATTGATTGTATTATTTAGCGTGTTTTTTGGTGATAAAGGTGCAACTTTGAAAGAGAAAATCATGTCTATGTTATAGATTTATTAGGGGCAACAAAATTAAGGAGTATCATAGTCCTTGTGAAGTTAATACTCAGCATTTTCCCCTCCAATGCTTTTACGGTGAGAGTTTTTTCTACATGAATATCAAACGGAGAGATGATAGAAACAGAAGTTCCATTAGTTTGATAAAACAAGAATTGTTCACATATTACAATTATGACGAAAATTGTAGTGAATTTTATCAGAAGGAACTTACAAATAAAAAAATCCTTGCAATGGGTCGTTCAAATGAAAAACATTTGTAAGTTGCTGGTGTCATAGGCCTATATGATATGTCAGCAATATCTAGTTGTAATTTTGTGTATTTTATTATGTTATGCGTATTTAATACATATGTGTATTATATATTACAACGTTTAACTACCTTGATTAAAAAATACAATGTTTTGGGACGTGTGTTCCGTTTTTCCATTCTTGTAATCGGGCAACCCTACTTGGACCACGTGGTTCCTAACTCTGGTGAGCTATTTTCCTAGCCCAGTATTCCTTCATCTTTGCACTATGGGTTGCTTACCTTCCCTGAGTCTACTTCTCTCCCACTCCAGGACGCAGTGTTTAATTGTCAATGACTGTAGAGTGTCGGATGTTCTGATTAGCATTCTAAATTTATCCCTGGTGAATATATCCTTGGTGACGAACGTTGGAAATTAAGAGCATTAATCAAACCTAATCCACAAATTTTACTTCACATAAGTTTAGTTAGTAGAAGGTTCTTTTCCATGCCATAGATCTATGGCATGGGCCCGCCGACTTTACTTCCCCTCCGAAGGAAGGCATACTGAGCGATTTTTAACGCCCACGACCTTGGAAAAAGAAACTCAGCATGCTACCAACTATGCCACCGAAGCCGCCTTCGTATTTATTTATTTGCCTATAATAAAATTTCGAGAACAGAGATCTGTCGTAGAGAACAGTACCTACTTAGTTCATTACATAGATGACGGAATAACTACACAAAGGCTAAATTCATTTAGAGTATACAAATATGCAATTAAAGTGTATTCCAAGCGATGCTATTGACACATTATAGTTTCACTTATAGTGCATTCCATGAATAAGGAAAAGGTGTTATAATATAATTCAAGAAAATGAGAATATATTATGCAAACGTGCTTTGAAGATATAATATAATTAATAATTATTATCCTAAAAAATTATTTGGAAGAATGTGGTATCACAAGAGTAAATTACTATACATTCAGAGTCAGTAAATAGTACCTTTTCAACTTTTCACGAAATGGTCCAATTTTAGAGATTCTTGCTAGATCGTGTGGTATATGGTTGTATACAGAGATGAACGAGTGCTGCAGTGCATTGACTCCAAATTTAGTCGTTCTATTGCTGACTACATGTATCTTATTTTTTGTCTTGTGCAGTGCATGTGGATGTGATCATCGTGTCTTGGGATTGGATCCCGAATCTCCTGCATTCCAGGCTGGCGTATCAGCAGCAGTCTATATTACCAACCATGTATGCCCGACAAATCTCAGATATTTCTTAAATATTCGTGGCATTCATTTTAGCACTCATCTCCACCTTCTTCTTCCCATTGGTTGCTGGCAACATCATGGTATACTGACTGGGCAAAATGTTTTGAAGGCATTATTATATGCATGCGATGAATATAAAGCAATCACATATCTCTCCAGTGAGACTACAAATCCTGTAGAATTAAACAAGTATAACCGGATAAAGCCAGTGCTGTCCCTTCAGCCTGGTTTCATTAAAAAGTTGAAATACTCGGTACGGTAATGACTGAGCCACAGATGAATGCGAGTGGAGTATATGGGCTACACGTAAGTTCTTTCACAGTGGGACGTGAACCAACTTCATCACAATTGATAAGTCATTATTGTTCGACCAGTGAAACTACAATTTGGTAATGCTAGATGAACCAGGTAGTGTGAATGACCAAATGTAGCAATTTTCACTTTTAGGCTCGAAGCAATCTCCTCTCTTTCCCGATTTCAGTAATATATAATACAATGACATAAGAAGCAATTTTAGAGGGGCATTGCTCGTAAGGTACAAAAATACTTTTTTTTTGCCTGTAAAATAGTACATATTAGTACAAAAAAAAAGTCAACCCCTGGCACTATCCAGCCCATGACGGGCTAAGGCCGACCAAGCGACCGCTGCCCAGCCATTTGGCCTGCAGATATTGGGGTGACGCGTGATTAGCGCGTCGGGTCCCCTCGGCCGTTAATCTTGGTATTCGTGATCGGGGCGTTGTCTTACTGTCAGACAGCTACTCAATTGTCCTCACGAGGCTGAGTGCACCCCGTTCCAACCCTCACGTCAGTTTTTAAAATCCCTGACGGAGCCAGGGATCGAACCCGGGGTCTCCGGGTGAGAGGCAGGTGCGCTACCCCAACACCACGGGGCCGGTACACATATTAGTACTGTTGACTTAATTAATTAATTCTTTTATGTAGACTATAAGCCAATAGGCAGAAAATTCGTTTCAACAAAGACTGAAAGCGAAACTTAGTTGATCTTGTTTTAAGGGGCGGAACAGTGAGGTCATCTGCTAGATTGAAAAACCTGAGTTTTCGCAAATAATTAAAGTTTCTAAGTTATCCATCTTTTTCTCAGGAACCACAAGACCAATAAAATTGATAATTTTCACATGGGCGTTTAAAATCCAAAAGTTGTGAAGTATAATGAAAACAATCAAAAAAAATTAAGGCAATAAAATAATTAAAAAGTAAGTGAAATAATGTGTAAAAAATACTTATGAAAACAAAAATTCATAAAATCTACACCAAATGCATAACAACAATAAGTTAGCTTTACAAACTCTGTGTGTCCATATATAGTTTTCTTCAAATTACCTACAGTAACATCATACGTAAACATAAACCATAGGAGTTCGTTTTTAAGAATTATTTTACCATTCTTTACATGTCTATCATATAAATTTATGTAATACTAGCTGAAGTACCCTTTCTTCGAACGGCTTTTAATACTTGCTGGCCTAAATCATTAATATACGAGGTACGTCCAGAAAGTAAGTTCCGTTTGGTAATAACATTAAATTTTGTACAGATACAGAAAAAATATTTATTGCACAAAATTCTACAACCCTTAAACTACTTTTCCACATAACTGCCGAAATGTTGCAGGCATTTGTCGTAGCGGGGCACGAGTTTTTGTATACCTTCTTCATAGACGTGTGCCACCTGTGTCTTCAACTAGTTGTACGTTCCGCTGCAGCGCAGTTCAGCATATGCGCGGTAGACGCTCTGTATCAAGGAGAAGAAACGTGCGCCATTTGGAGAGCGCTGTCAGCCACGTACGCGTTGTTGTGCATGTTTACTCGTACAATGTCGGTGTTGATTGAAAATCCCGCTTGTTAAATCAGATCTATGATTCGTTATCTGAAAGCTAGGAAAGTGAAACCAATTGAAATTTATCGGCAAATTTGCGAAGTGTATGGAAACAAGTAGTTCCGTGAAGAACTATACAGCCTATTTTCATATATCCTACTTATGTTAATTGCCACTATCAACATACACAAATTCAGTTTGATTGCTGTAATAGATTCGTAGATATTGAGAACCGACTAAATATTTCGGATGGTCGCCATGTTGGATTTTATATATGTAGGTCCTAGATTATGTACTGTTACATGCAGATTATTGAGTACGTGTAGTATTAAAACTTTAATACCATAATTAGGGCACAAGAAGTAACAAGGAGATTTTAAAATTTCGCACAGCTGCCATCTTGATGTTATGGAAACAATTGAAATAAATTAGATGCCAGTGGATTACCATTCGTATAAGGATTTACTGTGCCAAGTTTCACTGCACTCGTATGTTTAAATTGCGAGAAACATCCAAGTGAATATTTATACTTCGCGTCGCCGCCATGTTGGATTTGTTATCACCAGGTTATTTAAAGTCCTATAGGTGAACTTAAATTCATAGCCCCTATGAACATTAAAAAATTCAGTTTGATTGCTATAATTGATTCGTAGATATTCCGAGCCGTCTAAATATATCGGATGGTCGCCATGTTGGATTGTTAAATGTATAGGCCATAGAGGCATGTACCATTAAAGGAAAATTATTGCGTAGGTTCATTATTCAAACTTTCACTTCGATCGCATGACTACATCACAAGAAATAAAAACTTAATTTTAAAATTCGCATAGCCGCCATCTTCAGGTTATTTAAACAATTGAACTAAATTAGATACCAGTGCATTACAATGTGTATAAATATTTCCTGTACCAGATTTCAGTGCGTTTGGAACATTAAATCGCGAAAAAGGTCTATTTAAAATTTTAAAATTCGCTTGGCCGCCATGTTCGTTTTGTAGTTAACCGGTTTTTGAAAGTCTTATAGGTGAACTTTTAGTAGTGCCCTTTATCTCCGTACAAAATTTCATGGAGATACCGCTAATAGTTACAGAGATATAGAATGCCAGTGAAATATTTCGCACATCCGCCATCTTGAGGTTATGTAAACAATTGAACAAAGTTAGATGTCGGTGCATTACAATGTATATAAATATATACTGTACCAAGTTGTATTGCGTTTGGTTGGTTAAATCGTGAGAAACATCTATTTAAAAGTCGCAAATTCGCTTGGCCGCCATGTTAGTTTTGTAGTTAACAGGTTTTCATAGGTCACATAAGTGAACTTATAGGAGTTCCCTTTATCAGCATACAAAATGTCAGGGTAATATCGGTAATAGTTTCGGAGATATTGAATGCTGGTGAAATATTTCGCACAGCCGCCATGTTGGATTGGTGAGTCGTGACAAAATTTGAAGGGCACGGTCGGGGTCCCCGGGAATAGTGCTATGAACTTCCCGAGTTTCAATGAAATTGCTCCAGCCGTTTAGATTTTATTAGGGGGGGACACACACACGAATCACACACACACACACACACACACACACACACACACGCACACACACACGGACAAAAGGTGATCTCATAAGCCTATTTTTTCAAAATTGAAAATAGGCTAAAAATGCGATAAGTGATTCAATGGTGAGAAGATGGGTCCAACAGTTCAATGAAGGACGTAGTGAAGTGCACGATGAAGAACGAAGTGGGCGTCCATCTTTGGTTACAGAAGAACTGGTTCACGCGATTGATGACAAGATCCGGGAAAACCGCAGGTTTACAATTAGTGCTCTCGCTATGGAATTTCCCCAAATCTCACGATCACTAATTCATGAAATTGTTACCGAAAAACTGAACTTTCGTAAGCTTTGCCGACGTTGGGTACCAAAGATTCTTACGGAGTAACACAAAACTAAACGGATGGGTAGTGCACTTCAGTTTTTGACCCGTTACAATGAAGGCGGCGAAGAATTTCTGACACAGATAGTCACAGGAGATGAAACTTGGGTTTCTTACGACACCCCTGAAAGCAAGCAGCAATCAATGGAATGGAGGCACACTTCATCCCCAGCAAAGGTTAAGCCGAAACACATCTTGACACCTCGGAAAATGATGTGCACAGTGTTCTGGGACTGGAAAGGCATCTTACTCATTGATTTCTTACCGCGTGGTCAAACAATCAACGCAGATGCTTACTGCGAGACACTTAGGAAATTGCGCCGCGCAATACAGAATAACCGCCGAGGGTTGCTGTCAAAAGGTGTTGTTTTTCTTCACGACAACGCACGACCACACACTGCAAATGTGACGAAAAACCTCCTACAGGGATTTGGCTGGGACGTGTTTGACCACCCCCCGTACAGCCCTGACCTCGCTCCTAGCGACTTTCATCTGTTCACACATCTCAAGTCTTTCCTTGGCGGTCAACACTTCAACAATGACGACGAGCTGAAAGAAGATGTTTCCAACCGGTTGAAGACACAGGCGGCAAACTTCTATGAAGAAGGCATCCAAAAACGTGTGCCACGCTATGACAAATGCCTGCAAAAGTTCGGCAGTTGTGTGGAAAAGTAGTTTAAGAGGTGTAGAATGTTGTGCAATAAATAATTTTTCTGTATCTGTACACAATTTAATTTTATTACCAAACGGAAATTACTTTCTGGACGTGCCTCGTATATAATCACACATTCGTAATGTAGTTATGTTATTTCCATGTTACCAACTACATGTGTAGACTACATGCATTTTCACCCACCCAATTATTAATCAGAGGTAGGAAAGTGAAAATCCTCAGCCAGCTTACAGTCGACCGACCGGGTCAGGGAATGGAATGAATGAATCCCCCATCTAGCAGCGAGGATATGAACTGCGCCGGCTGCCGAAGCCTGTCGCACTCCCCTGGGGGCAATGATTAAATCAATGACAGATCAAATGAAATGATAGTGGAGATTGTTGCTGGAATGAAATTGTGACAGGGAAAACCGGAGTATCCGGAGAAAAGCCTGTCTGCCTCCGCTTTGTAGGTGAGAAAGTGCGTTTATATATAGGAAATAAATATCAGCTTCTATGTAGTAAAAGTTAAATAACCTGTCTTAAATATTGAACACCTATAGTTTAACGTCTTCATACTATATTCAAACATATAAACATTATGCTAAAAAACATCAAACTTGATAGCAATTATCATATCCGCAATAAGTAATATTGCGGAAACTACGTACCATGTCATGATAAAGAGTAACAGTAACGGAACAAACTTCAATCATCCCAAGTAATAATAACAAAAACACAGAAAATTTTTCTAAGTTAATGCCGTTTCTTGTGCGAGATTACGCCTAGTAACTCCGAGATGGTTCATCAGCGGGCTCTTGTGGTCTATTTGCGGACTACCAAAGGAGTAGCAAACTGCGCGATACCTCAATTCTTATTTAGAACACCTCCGCTACTTTACTGCGAGAGCTAAACGCTAAAACAGTCTTTCACCTCCCTATAAAGGCTTCCATAATGATTGTATATTGAATTTCAGGGCCAAGTAATTAAAACTCAGCAACTTTTCTAGGTTTACGCCGTGTTTTGTGCGGGGTTCTTTTATTGGCCGTGAAAGGCAAAATACCAACTTTATTGAAATAAATTTGCCCAGTTCTGCAGTAAGATTAATATGAACACTAAATAAACTAATGTGACATTCGGTAGTCTTCGACACATTCGTCTGTGAATTTGGGTTTCTAATCATGGTATAAATCGACTAAAATATTCATTTAACGAAAAACAAATTGATAAAAAGGATGAAAGAATACCGTGCAAAGTAGAAAGCACTGTAACATCGTGAGACGGCGTAAATATCCAAATAGTCACATACAATAACCGGCACAAAGAGTATCCAATTAGACTCAAAATCACGTCTCGTTTCGGACCCCACAAACTACCTCTATAAATAAAACAGTTAATGTAGAGACTAACATAGACTAACATTGCTCGGCGTTGACCGTGTATTATAGCACATATTTAGGTTTTTTCGCTAACCGTTGGAGATACACGAAAAGTGGTAGGCACCCTTCAGATAGAAAATTAAATTTTAAAGCTCTTATATGCCATCAAAAGTTTGATATTTCTTAGCGTTCTCTTTTTATTTGAAATGGAAATATGAAATTTTGAAACCAAAGGGTGTAGTGACGTCACTAAAATGGTTTTTAAATAGTGCAAAATATCGAAATCAAAAGTAGCCTATGTGTAAACCTGGTAAATCAGCTACATCCATGCAACATTTCATTTCAATTGGACCAGTGGTTCTTGCGTGATTGAGTAACAGGACGACAGACAGACAGACAGACAAACACCATCTCATTTTTAGCCTATTTTCATTTTATGAAAAAAAAAATAGGCTTATGGGATCACCTTTTGTCCATGTGTGTGTGTGAGGCGTGTGTGTGTCCCCCAATAACTTCTAAACGGCTGGAGCGATTACTATGAAACTCGGTAAAATCATAGCACTATTCTGGCCGACCCCATGACCGTGCCCTTCAAATTTTATTGTGTCTCACCAATCCAACATGGCGGCTGTGCGAAATATTTCACCAGCATTCAGTATCTCCGAAACTATTACCGATATCGCCCTGAAATTGTGTACGGTAATAAAGGGCACTACTAGAAGTTCACATATGAGACTTTCCAAAACCTGGTGACTACAAAACCAACATGGCGGCCAAGCGAAGTTGAGACTTTTAAATATAATTTTCTCGCGATTAACTATCCAAACGTAATGAAACTTGGTACAGCAAATGTTTATACACTTTGTAATGCAACGGAGTCTAATTTAGTTCAATTGTTCGCATAACCTCAAAATGACGGCTGTGCGAAATATTTCACTGACACTCTATATCTCCGAAACTATTACAGATATCACCCTGAAATTTTGTACGGTGATAAAGGATACTGATAAAAGTTTATCGATGTAACTTTCATAAACCTGTAAAGTACAAAACGAACATGGCGGCCAAGCGAAGTTGAAACATTTCAATAGACTTTTCTCGTAATTTAACTCTCTGAGCGCAGTGAAATGTGGTACAGTAAATGATTTTACATATTGTAATGCACTGGCATCTAATTTAGTTCAATTGTTTACATAACCTCAAGATGGCGGCTGTGCGAAATTTTAAAATTAAGTTTTTATTTCTTGTGTCGTAATCATGCGATAAAAGTGAAAGTTTGAATAATGAACCTATGCAATAATTGTCTTTGAATGGTACATAACTCTATGGCCTATACACATAAACATCCAAAATGGCGAGCATCCGAAATATTTAGACGGTTCTTAATATCTATGAATATTTTACAGCAATCAAACTGATTTTTTTATGTTCATAGAGGCTATGCACGTAATTCACCTATAGGACTTTCAGTAACGTGGTGAGCACAAATCCATCATGGCGGCGACGCGAAGTATAAATATTTAAATGGACGTTTCTCGCGAATTAACTGTCTGAGTGCAGTGAAACGTTGCACGTTAAATGTTTATACAAATGTTAATCCACTGGCATCTAATTTATTTCAGTTGTTTGCATAATCACAAAATGGCAGCTGTGCGAAATTTTAAAATCTCGTTTTTACTTCTTGTGTTCTAATCATGCGATTGAAGTTTGAATACCACACGTACACAATAATCTTAATGTAATAGTACAAAAATAAAAATCCAACCTGGCGACCATCTGCAATATTTATACGGTTCTCAATATCTACGAATCTATCACAACCTTCAAACTGAAATTTTGTATGTTGATAGAGGCAATTAACATGAGTAGGATATATGAAAATAGGCTGTATAGTTCTTCAAGGAACTACTTGTTATATATTAGTGTGATTATTATCACCACACGGCAATGCATGTTATTGAAGACCTGGACATTTCAAGTTTCTAGTTGCCATAGTTACCTCATAATGAAGGTTTTAATAAGTAGTTGCTTTGTTGATTAACCTTCATTTCCCTGTTCCCCTATGCTCACAAAATCCGTTTATGTTCGCGTAATAATTATATTTCATTCAATTTGTCATTTTATCCCCTTTTGGGCATTATTTTAAAAAGGAGGTTTATAATCTGCGATGATGTGTGTGTATACTGTCCCTCTGTCTGTGTGTCCCTCCTTATTGGTTTAATCTTTGAATAATGGCACAGAAAATGCATGGCTCTCATACAAATAATTTAATTGTTAACTTTCAGTCGATGAAAACGAATTATGGTCAAATATATTAGACTGGTAATATGAAAGGTTGCAAGTATGACAGGTATCATTCGTCAGTTGAACACCCTCAGTTTGGGTCAGTCAAATGAAACATATAAAGACAACAAAATTGCTGTAAGAAATACTATCAATACCTACAATGCTAAACACAAATATATAATCTGGGGCGTGGTGGCGCAGCGGTCAAGCTGTTGGCCTCTCATCAAGGTGGACTGGGTTAGATTCCCGGTCAACGCATGTGAGATTTTCGAAGTGAGTTGCCATGGCATGTGGTTCGGGTTCTACGTAAAAAGGAGGTCCCGTGGCTCATAGTCACAAGATTCACGGTCACGTAAAACAACAATCCACCTTATCTACCGACAAATATATAGTACAACAATTATTTAAGAGTCCAGCTGGTCATTAAGATCAGTCCGTCAGAAATACAAAGATGATAGGCTATAAGATCCATTCCGACATGCATCCATTATGCGTAAGGTTAATCAGTCAACATTATTTATTAAATCCAATTTATAATCCTAATTATTTTAATAAGTTTCAATCATTTTCACTGAAATATACAGTGCTTTGGCATATATTTTGTGATAATGCAAAGTCTGTAAAACTCGGAGGCAAATGTATTAACTGTTCATGTTCATCTTGATTCGAACCATTTTTAACACTACGCATGAAACATAAGGGCAACCACTCGCACGTTATGTTCGAAAGTATCAGGGAATATCAGAAGGCGGTATATGAAGGTATCTGAGAGTATCTGAACATAATGTTTGAATCTATCTAGGAATTTCTGAACATAATGTTTGAAACTGTCTAAGAACCATCTGAACATAATGTTTGAATCTATCTAGAAATTTCTGAACAAATGTTTGAAAGTATCTGAGAGTATCTGAACATAATGTTTGAATCTATCTAGGAATTTCTGAACATAATGTTTAAAAATGTCTAAGAACCATCTGAATATAATATTGTGGTGTTTGAAGCCATATTTTCAGTGTTGCCTTAGTAAACAAGAGTTTAGTGCCTTTCAGTCGGTCAACACGAATGTACCCAAAAGAGGGGGTTATTAATAGGTAAATGTTATCTGGATCAGGTGTACGATGTACTTTTCTTCTGCAATAAACCAAGGCCCACATTCGCGGCAGTATTAAAGGTGCCGGGACGTCCTCATAAGACCGTCAACGCTTAGTTCGAATGGGTTATGCTCCAGGCGTGGCGAGGGCTAATCCACGGTCTTTAATAATTGTAGACCCACCTCATTCAATAACATACATCTTATCTAGGTTGGCAACACCTCACAAAAACACATCGCTATCACTCCCCACAGCACGTAGGAGCAGGGGGGAGAAAGCAGGGAAAAACCAGTCGTTAAGATAACCACCGCAGTCTACCGCACAGTGAGTTCCAGTGAGCACGAAAACTGCGAGTAGCTGTTGTACGGAAGACAATCAGATAAGTAGTTAGCCTAAAATTGTATAGTTTAACCATAGTTTACAACCATATAATCTCTCTAAAGTACAATCTACGGATAGCTATCACCATTTAGCATTTCACCTAACATATATACTGCATTTAGCAAACACTGACAGTTGCAGTACTGTACCCGATACCTAGTTTAGGCTATCGGCTACGCCAGCAGACATTAAGCCGTAGTTCAGGTTTTGGGAAGAGTTAGGAAAAGATAGCGCACCGATCGAGTCAAGAAGAATGTCAAGATGACGTAGGAGGTCTAGGATCAAGGAGGCACTGACATCTGTAAGAAGATGGAATTATGGATAGAGATGTGAAGTTTTATTGAGATATGTATGGAATATGGTAATTAAACATCTTAGAAGAGGATATATAACATGCATTATAAGTGGAAATAATTGTAAGGAAATCAGATAACCCTTAAGTTATTTTATAACGGAACAGCCGAGATGATGTGGGTTCGAGACTATGATCGTGACGCGAGAGCACTGTGGTGGGGGACTACACCACGTGTCTGCGCCAGGCAGATAAGAGTGAAGACAGTGCCAGCACATTCAGTGGAGCTCTGTCAGTCGAGCAAGTAGGGTCGAGCTCTGTAGCGCAAGCGAGACGCACGGTGAAGGTCGCGTAGCATACCGAAACTGTCACGGCAGAGTGTAGGCGACAGTTTCAGCATCGCCGAGCAGCGAACGCCAAGCAGGTCATTGATCCAGGCGGACTTGCCGAGGAAGCAATCAGAGACGGCCGGGATATGTTAGAACAGCACTGCAAGTAGTTGAAGACTTTATTACAAGCTACATTTCAACGCAGTTTGAACACAGTTTTATGAATAACTTTATGACTATGCTTTTCTATAACGCATTCAAAGTTACTTTAACAATTTCAAGCAAGCGGAATGTTGTGAGCATAGGCACTGATGAACATTAGATCGTGCATTAATGAAATTTATTTCTTATGCAGTTGCATGAATTACCAAATACAGACAACTACAGGGTGTTTAATAAACTTGGACACTCTCATGTAAAATTTTATTTTACGAAAGTGAGTAATTACAGTTATTGGAGATTGATCTTTCAATACTCAAACTGAACATTTAACGGAACAGTGGCGTAACTTAGAAGAGGAGTAGGGGGTCCGCTGTTTCCATGAACATTTTCGAGAGGAGTTGGACGATATCCGCTATGGGTAATCCGAAGTTCAACATGTCAGAGTAGACGCAGATAGAGACAAGATGGCACCGCAGAGCGATGGATTCGATTCCTGACGAGAGGAGGTCCACCAGCTGATTCACTTGGGATTTCGAATGCAATCGTCATTTCATGGATGGAATGATATTCACGCCGATCTTTCGAGAAATTCATTATGTAGGGAAAATCGACGATCTTGGAAATTTAATTACAGCTGATTATGAAAGGTACTGTAAGAGTCATAACTACCTGATACGATTATTTTCATGAATACTGGGCACACATGTATATTTTTCTAATAGGAGTGATACGATTATTAAGACATGGTTTGACTTTATATACTTCGAATTTGCTAGAATATGGAGTGACCATATGACATGGCAGGCATCATTATACGAAATTCTCACCATTGGTTGGCTTTATTAAGCAGATGTTTGGTCTTTTAGACATTTTTCCAGCTAGGATATTTTTTCATGAATAGTTTTTTTTTGTGTAACGAGTATTTCGAACTCGTGATCTGCAATTGATTATCTAAAATTACTTCGTCAGTTCATTGCATACTAACGAGTGTGTATTATTCATCAGTAGGGATTTTTTCCATTGGATTGTTTGGAGATATTAAGAAGTTATTCACTTTAGTGAATGAACATCGCTTTTATATGACAACTAGAAACTTGTTGATTCCTATCTGGTACATTCACTCATATAGTCTACGAGATGGGGTCTTTCGTATTTATACGATTGTATGGTGGTACTCATCTTACCCATCGTTCAGGGCAATATCATCCAAGTCGACGGGGCGAGGTCTTTCGTATTTATACGACTGTACGGTGGTTACACATCTTACTCGCCATTGAGGGACTCATTTTTATCATCCGAATGTACACGAGATTGTAAGTGAATCAAACAAGGAACTACTAGTCACATATCAGTCGAAATTTTGTTAAATAAAGTAACGATAAATGTCAGCAGGATTACGTTTAGTAATTCTTGTTTGCCAATCCAATATTTTGTTGCTATACTCTTTTGAGAGTAATTTCAGTTTAACAGCTGTTACAGCTGATGCTTTTGATGAGTTTTATAACTGTTTGATACCTTTGAGAAGGATTTAAAGTAATTGAATCTTGTAAGATTAATCATTAATGGTCAAATTTATTTTAAGGCAGATCAGTATTGCAGATTTTGATATGAGATTATAGCACATTGGTGTTTTTTTTTGTGATGTGAGTTATGAAATTTGTAAGAGAATTTATGCTATTTGAAAGCAGATTTTAAATTACTGAGGTAAAAATATTTTTCCAATTGTTTAAGAAGTTGTCTAGATGTGATCAGATTAATTACAGTTATTGGAGATTGTGTGCGTTGATAATTTGAAGCCAGTTATATATTTTTTGTAGATCATGCAACATGGTTAAGTGGAGTTTGTGGTAGGCATTTTGTGGAAGTTGCCAAGTGATAGTAGCAATGTTTCTAATGTATTTTGAAGCAGACATGAGGTCGTCGTACCCAGTCTAGCGTATTTGTTGAGATTCATGCTGTATGTGCTGAATATTTATGGAGTTTTGTGGAATAATTGTTGTATTCAAATGTGATATTTGAAGTATTGAGGAAATGTAATGTCGTTGTGGATAGTTAGATCCAACGTGATGTCGTGGAGACAATAATATTTTTTGGCATGAAAATTAAATACGAGATATAACTTGGAAGGGATAAAACTGTAAGACAACGTTCTATAAACCATATTAAACAATTTGTTAGGAAATTAAACAAATAAATGAAGTTGATAATACAAGATTTTCTGAAAATAATAATTAATGAAATAATAATCTTAAAATTAAGCATATTAACGATCTGACCTAATGAAATAACAAGTAGTTTCGTGAAGAACTATACAGCCTATTTTCATATATCCTACTTATGTTAATTGCCACTATCAACATACACAATTTCAGTTTGATTGCTGTAATAGATTCGTAGATATTGAGAACCGACTAAATATTTCGGATGGTCGCCATGTTAGATTTTATATATGTAGGTCCTAGAGTTGTGTACTGTTACATGCAGATTATTGTGAACGTGTAGTATTCAAACTTCAATCGCATAATTAGGACACAAGAAATAACAAGGAGATTTTAAATTTTTTCACAGCTGCCATCTTGAGGTTATGGAAACAATTGAAATAAATTAGATGCCAGTGGATTAACATTCGTATAAGGATTTACTGTACCAAGTTTCACTGCACGCGGATGGTTAAATTGCGAGAAACGTCCATGTGAATATTTATAATTCGCGTCACCGCCATGTTGGATTTGTGATCACCAGGTTATTTAAAGTCCTATAGGTGAACTTAAGTTCATAGCCCCTATGAACATTAAAAAATGCAGTTTGATTGCTAAAATAGATTCGTAGATATTCAGTATCGTCTAAATATTTCGGATGGTAACCATTTAGGATTGTTAAATGTATAGGACATAGAGTCATGTACCATTAAAGGAAAATTATTGCGTAGGTTCATTATTCGAACTTTCACTTCGATCGCATGACTACATCACAAGAAATAAAATCTTAATTTTAAAATTCGCACTGCCGCCATCTTCAGGTTATGTAAAGAATTGAACTAAATTAGATACCAGTGGATTACAATGTGTATAAGTATTTCCTGTACCAGGTTTCAGTGCGCTTGGAACATTAAATCGCGAGAAAGGTCTATTTAAAATTTTCAAATTCGCCTGGCCGCCATGTTCGTTTTGTAGTTAACCGGTTTTTGAAAGTCTTATAGATGGACTTCAAGTAGTGCCCTTTATCTCCGTACAAAATTTTAGGGAGATGCCGCTAATAGTTTCAGAGATATAGAATGCCGGTGAAATATTTCGCACATCCGCCATCTTGTGATTATGTAAACAATTGAACAAAGTTAGATGTCGGTGCATTACAAAGTATATAAACATATACTAAACCAAGTTTCATTGCGTTTGGTTGGTCAAATCGCGAGAAACGTCTATTTGAAAGTCGCATATTCGCTTGGCCGCCATGTTGGTTTTGTAGTTACCAGGTTTTCAAAAGTCACATAAGTGAACTTATAGTAGTTCCCTCTATCACCATAGAAAATGTCAGGGTAATATCGGTAATAGTTTCGGAGATATTGAATGCTGGAGAAATATTTCGCACAGCCGCCATGTTGGATTGGTGAGACGTAACAAAATTTGAAGGGCACGGTCGAGGTCGCCGGGAATAGTGCTATGAACTTTCCGAGTTTCATTGAAATCGCTCCTGCCGTTTAGATTTTATTAGGGGGGGACACACACACGAATCACACATACACACACACACACACACACACACACGCACACACACACGGACAAAAGGTGATCTCATAAGCCTATTTTTTCAAAATTGAAAATAGGCTAAAAATCAGAATGACTAGATGAAATAATGAAAATCTAAATAACCAGATGAATGAAATTTAAATAATTTGATAAATTAAATTTTGAAATGAATCAATGAATTGAATAAATGGATGAATTAAAGATTGAATAAATAAACTGATTTAAATAAATTAATAGACGATTGTAATGATGATGAATAACTGAATTAGAAGGTGATAATTAATTAAAGAAGCTGATGATTAATGAATTTCTATGGAATTAAATAAATTTAATTGAGAAATAATATGAGGAATTGCAACTTGAGTTGAGAATTTAAATAACGTAATGGTGATGAATTAATGATTCTGACAGGAATATGTAGAATTTTGAAGTGAGAATTAATGTGAGAAATATTTAATTTTGATGATGACGATAACGATGACCAATGAGCCATGAATTTTCTGTAATTCACAGATAAGAGATTGTTAATGACAATGTAAATAGTGTAAATTAATTATTCGATGTTTAGGAGCATTTGACTAACATGTTCAACATTTAAATTATGCCATGCAAACCATAAATTACGTGATGTTTAATATATGTGATTATAATATGTGTATGTTTAGACAGATTAATAACTTTTTAAAATCCACATTGATGATGTTAAATTAAAGAGAAATTAGGTCTCAGGTTTCACAAATGTCAGTGACGAAAGACATAGTGCTACAGTGATCCTGAGAACCCAAGAGAACTTTAGAGATTTTTCTTGTTATGTGGATAAAATAATTTTGGATTAGAAAAGAGATGGTTCGATTTTTCGACAATGACAATTTAACGTTGGCATTCGACCATACTCTTAGGTAGGAGTTATATTTAAAATGTCTGTCTGACTATCAAAGTAAAATAAATTTGTTTTTATCTTAGTTGTGATCTGATGATGGTGTGATGTTCCTTTTTCTTTCCTTGTCTTGAGTAAGGCTTAACCAGAAAGGAAGTGGTTTGCTAGGAATTCAGTTGATGGCGCCCATTTATATTTGCATTATTTCTATTACTCTTAAGCCCGTAATGACACTAGAGATACTTTGTCTCGTGATACCCACTGCTTTTTCGATGACTCAGCTGAATTTCCGACACATTCCTTATTTGACTAGAGGTTCATTTAACTCCGCTCTGTCCCGGAACTCCAGGAATGCGATGTTATAGCAGATTGGTCATCGCATCCCCAGGACGAACGGGTACAGTACCAATACTGCAACTAAATAATTGTACATATTGTAAATATTTTCACCTGTATTTCAAACATAGATTTTGTAGCCTAAGTGTAATGGATCTGATGATGATCGCTTGACGATCGAAACTGGTCATCCTAGTGTTTTATTAATCTCATGTAATTTATTTCAGGATTAGGGCATAACCCATCTCTTTTGGGTACATTCGTTTGACCGACTGAAAAGCACTAAACTCTTGAATATAATATTTGAAACTGTCTAAGAACCGTCAGAATATAATATTTGAAACTGTCTAAGAACCATCTGAACATAATGTTTGAAACTGTCGAAGGACCGTCTAAACATAATGTTGTTTCAGATAGTGGCTTGGATATCAACGTTATCAGCCCCGTGTACTAGAGTGTGTGCTGACCTGTATTATTGTTGTGTCTGTAGTAGTGTGTGTATTCATATTCAATTGTGGGTAGCATTGGGGAATAGGCAATCGTGAGCTTAAGCATGAACAACGAAACCCCCTGAAAAATTGGCTGATGTGGGTTTCTAACCCAGTTCTTCACAGATTTCTCTCAAGGCTAAGTGTACTACGCTCCAACCCTCACACCGAAATTAATTCTTTTGCTAGAGCCGAGAGCCCAACACCTTTGGACCGACTCTCTTCTTATAGAGCCTTAAAGATGACACTTCTTCTTCGCCCAAGGAATCAAAAGTTCTAGGTTTGAACTAAACACCATATACTGTACTTTGAAATGTCGGTAAGGATTAATACTGCATACGAAAGAATGTTACATATAGTTGCATTGATTATGTGTCACATGAAGAAATAATCATCCTAATATTATCATCTAGCAAATTATGTGTCAGTGGTAATGTGGAATAATGTAATAGTAAATCTAGTTTACAACTTCAGCTGTAATATACTCTCCTATTAAGGTTGGTTGGTTGGTTCTTAAGTTTAGGGGCTGCGACAACGTGGTCATGTAGCCCCGTGTACTTTGGGTGTGTGAAGAATCTGTCTGATAACCGGTGTTAAATGTGATGACTGTATTAGTGTGTGTTATCTGTTTTTTTAAATTTTGAGTACAGACTGCAACTTAGAATTTTTCAAATAGTTCCTACTTTTGCCGCCAAGCGCCACCGTCAACGACTACTAGGCCTTAGCTACTAGACGCCACCGCAGTCGGCTCTTGGCAACGAACGTAGAAACCTAAGAGCGTTGTTTACATTCTTAACCTATCCAACTTAGCTTCACACAGGTGTAATTAGTGGAAGGTTCTTTAACATGCCATAAAACTGTGAGATGGGACCGCCGGCTTTACTTCCCCTCCGAAGGAAGCGATACTGAGGGATTTTTAACGCTCTTAAAAAATCCGACGGCTTCGGCCGGGTTTGAACCCGCTATGTTGGGCATAGAATCTCAGCATGCTACCGACTACGCCACCGAAGCCGCTACTCCTACTAAACTAATATACAGTCGATGGACATACATCTACGTTAGTGTGTAGTTGTTGCTGAATGTTCTCATGTAGGGTGACAGTTTTCTTTGATGATGATCTAGTTCATAATAATAATAATAATAATAATAATAATAATAATAATAATAATAGTAATAATAATAATAATAATCTCCTGTATATGGATGACCTAAAGCTATATGCTGCCACCAGAGCACAACTAGAGTTTCTGTTGAAGATAGTGGAGACCTTTTCACAGGATGTGAAAATGGAATTCGGGCTGGAGAAATGTAAGACGCTGAACATTATGAAAGGCAAACTGCAGGAAGGTGTATATGAAACAGCTCAGGGCCAGCAGATTGCAACAATGCTCACTAGCGAGCCCTACAAGTATCTGGGAATGAAGCAAGCCAGACACATAGAACACTCAGTAGTGAAACTAGATCTGACGAAGGAATTTGCCAGAAGAATTAAGCTTGTTTCTAACACCAGCCTCAACAGTAAAAACTTGGTTAAGGCAATCAACGCTTATGCTGTCCCTATTCTTAGTTACTCGTTTGGGGTCATCAAGTGGAGTAAAACTGACATTGCAAGTTTAGAACAGAAAATTAGAACATCACTGACCAAGTCACGAAAACACCATCCCAGGACATCTGTGGAACGAGTCATGTTACCGAGACATATGGGTGGGAGAGGAATTGTTGATATAAACAACCAAGTAGCTCGACAGATCTATGAGCTAAGAAAATACTTCTGTTCTGTATCGAACCATTCGATGCTGCACAGGGCTGTCACAGAAGCAGATGATTCAACTCCACTACTCTTAAGTCAGCAAGAGACTCAAATTCAGGTGCGCAGTGATTTGGATAGATTCAATGCCTGATTGTCCAAGCCACTACACGGAAGACATCCCAATGAAGTCATCCAAACTCACGTCGACAAGCTAGCGTCGAACTTTTGGTTGATTTCTAGGCAGATGTTTCCTGAAACAGAAGGCTTTAAGATGGCTATTCAGGACCAGGTTGTCCCCACGAGGAACTACCTAAAGTTCATAATCAAGGATGCATCTGTGCAAGATGACCATTGCAGATACGGTTGCCCAACATCTAAGACTGTTCAGCATATTATATCAGGTTGTCGCCATTTTGCAGGGACAGAATATAGGAAGAGACATGATTTTGTTGCCAAGATAGTCCATCAAGAATTGGCTATACAACTTCAACTGCTGAGCCAAGAGAAAGTGCCGTACTACAAATATGCTCCTGAAAGTGTACTGGAAAATGACAGCTTTACGTTGTACTGGGATCGTAGTGTATTGACAGACCAATCAGCTGTGCACAACATACCTGATTTAGTTCTTGTTGACAAATGCATGAAGCACACCACCTTCATAGATGTGGCGATCCCAAACAGTGGCAACATACTAACAAAGCATGTTGAAAAGCTGTCAAAATACACAGAGCTTTCAGAACTGATAAGGAAGCAATGGCACATGGCACAAGTCAGGACAGTTCCTATTATTATCTCCAGCACTGGCGTGATTCCCAACAACTTAAAGGAATCGCTCACGGCGTTGAAATTAGACCCAGGCCTTTTCAAACTGATGCAGAAAACAGTCATACTTTCTACGTGTCGCGTAGTAAGGCTGTTCTTGGGCAATCAGGCCTGAAGCAATGAGGGGAATATGAAGCTACTACTCAATGCAGTCACCACGAATTTGCTCCTTGTGATATGTACGGTATCTGGGATTGTAAATGTTTTCTTTCCAGCAAATGCTGAGAATGTGTAAGCGCATGCGCAAAATAAATAATAATAATATAAATAATAATAATAATAATAATAATAATAATAATAATAATAATAATAATAAAAGCAGACTGATAAAACCATACGCGGGATAAAACGAGCATTCTACAAAAATCAGTTCGCACAGATATACCAAGATATCAAATAGAACAAACCTTCAAGCAAAATCTTAGTAAATATAAGGGGTGTTCAAATGAAAAGGTACGAAACGATACTGTGGGTACAATTTATTCGTTATTCAAAAGTAATCACCCTGTGCACAGGTGTCACATTGATTCACTAGGTATTCCCTATTCCCAGTAGTCTTGTGGTTGTGGCAGGAGCCAATCCTGTACGGTGCCCTTTAGTTCGTCGTCCGATTGGAAAGTTTTTCCCTTGGGACGAACCATTAACAGTGACGTGTATTGTGCGACATTCCGTAGCCTACGCAAGTCCATCAAGATGAAACGGCCTGGACTGCTCAGGAAGGGAGTGATTCTGCTCCATGATAACGCTCGCCCACACTTCTCTAACGTCGCACAAGGTGTATTGGCCACGTTCAAGTGGGAGCAACTTGAGCATTCGCCCTACAGCCAGGAATTGTCACCCTGCGACTTCCATCTGTTTGGTTCGATGAAAAAACATCTCAGGGGATTCCATGGGAACAGCAGGCGAGAACGTTACCACTGTGCCACGCAGCCAGACTGGAAATAATAAGTGTAGATGATATAAGGAAGACAGAGCTGTAATCCTTCAACTTGATTTTACACCAATCGATAAGACACTTCCATATTCTTTTAAGAGGCACCGATTTCCAATTCACTTGGTATAACTACTGTATCATAATAAAGCTCAAGGCGAAACTCTTCAACGTGTAGGTCTCCATTTACCTCATCATGTTTTCAGTCATGGCCAGTTATATGTTGCAATGTCGAGAGTGCGATTTTCGACGCCCTTAAAGTTGCAATAGTGCCAAAAAGTAATCGTACAAAGACTGTAGTACATATGAGAATCATTCAGTAAATATCTTCCCATTGACCGTCATGTATTGACGAGTTTCAACTAGTTTAATATAGAAGAGGCTCTGCTAAATCGACAACTTAAGGGATTGATGGTAAACATAAGAAATTAAGGACGAGGTTTTCAAAAAACTAACATAGAAATTAAATTACTACATACTTGTGACATAAATTCAGTTCTTAAAAATAAATTCGGATGGTTTGTCTAAATCATCCAATACTTAAAATAAAACTTTCGAAGAAATCAAAATTAATTATTAGCCTATTTTAGTTTCTTGGTTGATTCTAGTGGCACAAGGACTAAATCCGCGGTACCTAGTCTAAATGCGCACAATGGTAAGTCTAATAATATGCTTCATTACTACCACTACCGCATCACCAAAATACTTGATTTTTTATAAATCCTTCACCAACAAATAACACAAGTTTTCATGATTTGACCACTAGATGGCAGCAATTCTCTCCATAGCCAAGGGAAATTACATTGTTGACTCAATACAGGCACGGATCGAGAGTTTGACTTGGGGGGGGGGGGGGGGGGGGGGGTCACAGAATCGAACAACGCAATCACGAAATAACCAAACGTACATAACCAACCATTTTGTTTGCAAGCTACATGGATAGAAATTTGATGCGTTTAGCGCACCAAAAATATTCGTACAAATTGCAACGGCGTGTTTTGCGACTTTTACATCGAGCTTCGAGAAAAGTATCAAGGTACGTTACAGTTTCGGCAAGTCGAGTTGCTACCGACAAAGGGAGAAAGTCACAGCTTAAATTTCCAACCAAGCTTGCAGTTTGGACGTCGGCAAAATTTTTTGGTGCGAAAAAAGCTCCAAATTCTTATCCATGCATTGCTGCACATTCATCGTGACATCACTATAGACATCGATTCGGTAAGCACAAGGTTTGCTAAACAAAATAGACGAGTTGATTTTGTTATATAAATAATCGTTTTTATATAACAGGTATGAAGTTGTAAATGTGTACAGTTGTAACAGAACATAATTGCAATAAAGATATTTTCAGTATTGAATAAAATGAAAAAAACAACCCTGTTTTTCGGTTAAAATTCGTTAGTTTTATTTGTCTGGTTATTGTGTTTTCGTTTTTTGAGTTTGCAAAAAAATTTGTTCTCCATTTGGGGGGGGGGGGGGGGGGTCATGTCCCCCGTGACCCCCCCCCCCCCCCTCCTTGAATCCGCGCCTGGCTCAATACATGGTGAGATGAACTCGTCTCTTGCACTAGAGTGTATCTGCATGAATGGCATATTTCAAATACTGTGGGATTAGCAAAGTCTCCTCTAAAAGTACTTTTAGTACTGATAGTCCGCCCTCACATTTTACCGCATCTGCCACGCCCCTGGATGCACAGTAAATATCAAGCAAATGACAAATGGGAATTTTTCATTTTATAGAAATCATGACAGTGATGCAGAATAGAACATTATGATTCCGTTGATGGAAATGTGTTGTCCGTAGGATGAATGTAATCTCCAATTATTGGCAGCAGATACCGTGATTAGAGAGATCAACTCCGCCCCTTTTTCTCTGTCATTATTGGTGGAAATACGATACAAATTAGCACAAAATAGGAAGATTTGATGTATCTTGCTTCACGTGATTACAAATGAGGCGCATTATATCCCGGCTTACTCGTAATTACTTTATTGAAATGGAGTGTTCAGCTATAAAAGTAACTCAAGTGTGAAATTGAAATCAGGAACTTTTCAATTAAACTTGAAGGAATAATTTTCTGGTGCGAATCAAATTCATGATTATACAGCATGTTTCATAGTAAAGTACAACACTGTTACTCTAACTCAATGAAAGTAGAAATATATTGTGCGGTACAGTTTGATGTTGTTGATTGATTTAGAAGCCTTGCGATATCATGGTCGTGTAGCCCCGTGTATTTGTGTGTGTGTGGAATTTGTCTAATCACCTGTATTAATGTGATGGCTGTATTAGTGTGTGTGTATTTGTGTGAGAATTGGGAAGGAGGCTATGCGTAAGGCCTGCGCGGATAAAAAAACGTTATCCGCATCCGCACGACTCTTATCCGCCATCCGCCCCGCATCAGCACGACCCTTATCCGCCATCCGCCCCGCATCAGCACGACTCTTATCCGCATCCGCCCCGCGTAAGCACGACTGTTATCCACAACCGGCCCGCATCAGCACGACTCTTATCCGCCATCCGCCCCGCATCAGCACGACTCTTATCCACAACTGTCCCGCATCAGCACGACTCTTATCCGCCATCAGCCCCGCTCAGCACGACTCTTATCCACATTTGCAAGTTTGTTATCTGAATCTACTGGCATTACAATAATAGTTTTAATTAGATAAAGCATAAATTAGTAAAGCAACATATTTAGACATTTGAGGAGAAGGTCTTTCCCCTAGGCTTTGTATGTCATGTGCTATGTTTAAAATGAGCAGCCAGAATTGCAACCCTTTCCTGTTCGGAGTGTTAATTATGCTTAATGACATAATTTAAATGTGATTAGCTTAAATCATCATCATACATTTGTCATAAGAAGCACATAACGGGAAAATATGACTTGTCATTAACACCCGGGTCCTAATAAAACAAGTTCGGGTTGTATTCTAAAACTATCCGCAAATTTCCTCCAAACATTAACCACAGCTTATCCACTATCCGCACAGCTATGCAAGCTATATCCACATGGCGAAAAACGTTGCGGATATCTGTGGGTTTATCCGCACTGGGCTTTAGCTATGGGCTATGAATAAGTAGTGCGCTACGCCATTGTGGAGCTCATATTATAACTTTGTTGTTGTCGTCGTTGTTTCATTTATGGGGTTTGGACATCATAGTCATTTAGTCTTGTGTACTTGGGTGTATTTAAAGTTTCCCTGATAACCTGTGTTATTATGATGTCTGTGGTAAAGTGTATATTTGTAATTTAGGTGATTGGTTGGGAGGGAGGCGGCCGTGGCCTTAATTTAGAGACCATCCCGCCATTTGCCTGGAGTAGAAGGGGGAAACCTCGGAAATTGGGAATTGGACCCGCCCCTTCTCAGTTTTGCATTACGAGGCTGAGTGTACCCTGTTCTAGCCCTCAGACCAGAATTAAAATTTCTTGGCAGAACCGGGAATCATACGCAGACTTCCGGGAAGACTGCCAAGAATGCTAGCCGCTACACAATGCAGAGTAAGTAGGGGCCGATTCAATAAGAGCGTCTAGAGGAAATATCTCCCATTAAGAGTTTATTGATAATGAACAGATGGCTGTTGATTTTAATTCATGTTAATAGATTAAAACATCATGATTATCAATCTTTCTGTTCTTGGGTGTTTGTCGATTTTGTCTGATAGCTTGTGTTTCTGTAGTGACTGCAGTAATGCGTGTAGGATTGGATTAGGTGCCCTGGGTCGAGCACAGTTTATCCGTGAAGAGGCAGTTGCCACTTCCCCACTGCCCAATAGTGGAGAAACTATTATTATTAGACTATTATTATTAATATTATTATTATTTATTTACATTTATTTACATTGTTTAGACCAAAAGGATCACATTAAGCTAATTATGTTCTGGTGCTGTTCTTCTGGTTCTTCCAGAAATCCTTCATCATCTCACTGTGTCGGACTCGACGTTCCTCCGTCCATCCTTTCCCTGGTCTCCTTGGTCGATCTTCATGTGTGACTTCCCAACTGTGGATCTTATGTCGGAATGTCATTCGATCGTCTATGTCTATTGGTGTGATGTTGGCACTTTCGAGATCAATTTGGACTTGGGTAATCCAGACTGTTGTCACTTTAAGTTTCTCTTTGTTAGCTGGTCGTCATTCAGTCTCATAATGTGGCCGTAGAATCTCAGTCGTCGCTTGCGGAAATCTGACTCGATGTTAGAGTATCTCTCTGTGATTTTGTGTGATTGCAGACGATATCCATCATCTGTGAGTTTAGGGCCCAATATTTTATTATTATTATTATTATTATTATTATTATTATTATTACATTGTTATGCCCGTCTAAGGAGTGCAATTGAACCTATTTAGCTGATCTTGCTTTCTTGTACTTCCAAAATCTCTTGATTTTCACGCTATGGCTCTTCCTACGTTAGTCCGTCCAGGTTGTTTTGGATGCAATGTTTGGGTGCTCTGAAAATTGTTGATTGTCAACTAGTTCCCAGAATTTAGATCTGTCCATTAACGTATCACTTGAGATGTCTGTTCCCTGAAGGTCTATTTCAAATTCAAGCACCCAGTTGTTCTTAGCTTTCATTGAGAGAGTAACATTTCGAATTCTTTTGGTCAACCTGTTATCACTCATTCTGAGAATATGCCCATAAAATTTCAAACGTCTTTTCCTGAATGTGTTTGAGATACTCACCAAAATGATTATTATTATTATTTATATATTCGTTAATTTCCCATAAGGAGAGCGTTACAAAACAGTCAAATTTCATGTTTTATTCTGGCCCTTTCTTCTTTTTTTCCCAAAACCTCTCATATAAACATTATGCTTCCAAAAGATGGTATATTGGCCTTCACGGCCAGTGAATTAAAACTTAGCAATTCTTCTAGGTTTGTGCCGTGTCTTGTGTGGGGTTTCGCCTAGGACACCAAGCTGGCTCATCGGCGGGCTCTTGCTGTCCCCGCCTGGACCCCCACACAAGACACGGCACAAACCTAGAAAAATTGCTGAGTTTTACTATGCTTCCTCTTTCTCTATTATTAATAATAATGATTTATTCATTTTCATTTGAAACTGTTTTACCTTCCAGCTTCCTGTCTAGTCTGCAAGTCTGTGTTTGCGAACAAGTCGCATTCAGCAGATAGCATTGTAGGATTAGAAAAGTATATCGAAGTTTTACGTGTATAATTAATCCATGTTATTTTTCCAGGTTAAGTGGGAAATGCACTTCCATAATATCCTACTAGAGAAGACAACAGAAACCGAGAGGATGAAGAACGAAATGGCCAACGAAGACAAAAGACGCAATAGCTACCGAATGGGACCCAATTACGGAAGAGGAAATTCATGAAGTCATCAACTTCTCAAAAGCAGCAGACAAGCACGGGATCTATGAAGAACACATAAAGGAACTATGGACAGAACTAATAAATAAATGCATGCAAGAGGGATATGTGCCGCAAATATGGCATGAGCAATTGAAGGCATTCATCACAGATATCCTAAAGGAGAATGATTTAATAACAAAAGACTCCATAGATGAATCCGGGACATTAAGACAAACTAAAAGGGTGCTGCAGGGAGACCCACTCAGCACTATTATTTTCAATATCTTCACAGCAGATATAATTGAAACCGTCAATGATGAAGACATGAATATAGCCTGTATGCCGATGACACTGCGATTGGCTCAACAAACAAGGACAAGATACAGGAGGTAGTTACCTAAATAACTCGCTGGGCAAGGAAGAACCAGCTCAACATAAATAAGACAAAAACAGTTCAAATAGTATTCAGAAACGGTGAAAAGATATCAACGCAAGACGTACTGAACCTGGAGGAAGATGAAATAATAGCAGTCAACTCATTTACATACCTAGGACTAACGTTACAAACATCAATAAGATCCTATAGACACCACAAACAACTAGTGGAACAATATAAGCCATTGGCGATATTCAAGAGCCATGCAGACTCCCAATAAAGACAACCATAGCCCTGTTCCACGCCAAAATAGTAACGATAAGATCGTTTGGGCTACACTTCATATGGGAAAACCTAACACTAACAAACATGAAAGCAATAGAAGGGGTCAAAGCCAGATACTAGGAATTGCAAAACACATCATACTCGAGATTGGCTTATGAACTAGCACGGGATCCATTCCTCATAGAAGAACTGAGAACGCAACTTTTGCTGTCAGCCAAAAGGTACGGAAAGAGAAGGCAGAACACATAGAAAGCGATTTTTACGGCACAGAAGCAATGTGCGATAGAAACTGGATGGGACCAAACTGTTGGATGAGGAGCGTAATTACTAGATTAACAGTGGTTGGCTTCCATCATACGATGTACAAGAGGACAAAATTCCATGACCCGGATGACCAGTGTGTGTGTGTGTGTGTGTGTGTGTGTGTGTGTGTGTGTGTGTACCCTCTGTGAAAAGAAATGTGAACTGTACCACTTTGTGAAATGCCAGAAGAAAACCAAGTCGCTAAATGGCTACAGTGAAGCATAGAACATTCTGTGTTATATCACTAATTATGTGTAAAATTTTATGACCTTTCGGTTGAAATATATTCTTATTATAATCCTTAAATGTGTTTCTACAATCCGGGCAAGCGGAGAAAGAAGCATGCAATCACTGAGCCAGACCTTGACTTTCCAGCTATACGACGAGCTGACCTCCATCTTCGTGCAGTGCGAACATAAAATCCCAATCAAAGAGGTCTGGGTGCTGATATATGAAGCATACTTCTGCGCTTCTTAACACTCATAGGCCTATATCTGAATTTCCAGCTTTTGAAGCACTGGGTAATTGCCAACAACGCCCCCTATTTCTCGTGTTGCAGACACTTTCCTGCGATGTCACTCTAATAATAATTTGCACAGCATTAGCTTGGATTTCATTGCAGAAGGAAGACTCCTTGTGAATGTAGAGATTTCCGTGTCCATCATATTTGGATAAGTTTTATAACCATAAATAAAGAACCAGTACAACAGGTCAGTCGATTTAAATATCTTGGTCAAATCTTCACAGAAGACCTACGTTGTGAAGTTTAAATCAGGAGCCGTATAGCCATGGCCAAGCAGACATTCCGTGGAAAGCATTCTCTAATTTGTCAACGCTCGATGTCCCTCAGCCTGGTTAAGGCCTACGTATGGCCAGTTGCAATGTACTGCAGTGAGACCTGGACAATGAATAGAGGTGACATAAAACGACTAGAAGCGTTTGAGATGTGGTGTTGGCGCCGAATGGAAAAGATCAGCTGGGTACAGAAAATGATCAACATAACGGTACTGGATCGATTAAAGGAAAAAACGGCAAAAGATCCGCCAGATATATGGAAGGAGATCCACCTGGCTTGGCCACAGGTTACGACATGGTGGACCGATGATCGACATACTAGAAGGCAAAATACCTGGAAAACGCCCTCGCGGGAGGCCATGGAACACTTTCATGAGATCTTTCCTAGATAGCTCTGGTCTACGAAGTTATGAAGTGGTCAAAAGGACAGCACAAGACCGAACGACGTGGAAAAGACTCATTGTATGGGCAGACCAGTTGCTTGACTGAAAAACATGATGATGATGAATGTTAAGGAAGGGATTTCTCCTGATGACCACGAGCCTCTCCCCTTAAATACTTATATAAATATGTGTCTTGAACAACTCTTCATTCTGTTTGCGAGGAGAATGTAAGTTATTCTCAGGAGATTAGCGTAAATCGTTTGGCATTAAACCACAAAGAAGAAATAATGGCTGTGGCTCCCGGGGCAATAAATAATGCTAATAATGAGATTGTTTCTTCCCAGAATGCTGCAAGTTGCAAGGGCAGGCAAAGCGGGAGACGGAAGATGGATGCGGGTCGTCGTGACATGTAACCGCTTGCGATATATCGGCCGTGCGGACCTAAGTGGTCGGAACAAGCGCATTGCAAGTAATGGATACATAACTTACTTACCCTTCACCACAGCGGCCCGGGAGAGAATTATGGAAAGATTGCGCTGGGGAAACATTTGTGGGAAAGTCTCGAAGTGTAGTCTGGGTTGCGTGGCGACGGCAAGGATTGTTATTGTTGATGTTTCATCTAAGAACATTTTGGTAATAATCCTGTCTACTTGTGAGTGTAATGAATTTGTCTGATAACCTGCCTTGCTGTCGTGGCTGTATTAGTGAGTGCATTTACATCTAGGACAGATCTCCTCTACAGCTACCGATACAGAAAGATACAGAGACCACCTCGTGGTGTAGCGGCTAGCATTCTTAGCTGTCACCCCAGAGGTCCGGCTTCGATGCCCGGCCCTGCCAAGCAATTTAATTCTTGTCTGCAGGCTGGAGGCAGCTCGGTACCATCCGGTCATGTGGTTTCGACTGAGCTGCTTGTACCACCATTGTGCAGTGGCATAACAGTCACCCAGTGGCCCATCCAACCAAAGTAGCTTTATACGAGTTATCTTAAGATGTGTGCGCATATTCGAGTTCCTGTATATGAAAGTACCCTTCAACACTGAGGATAAATAAGGCCC
This sequence comes from Meconema thalassinum, assembly GCA_946902985.2. Classification (NCBI taxonomy): domain Eukaryota; kingdom Metazoa; phylum Arthropoda; class Insecta; order Orthoptera; family Tettigoniidae; genus Meconema; species Meconema thalassinum. The sequence goes on along the minus strand of OX336388.2, from coordinate 1,377,190,043 downwards.
CCTCTTGTAGTAACATTATAGAAATCAGTTGGCTATCTTCATTGTTTTCTTACGCTTGTCTCTTACTCTGTCTGGGCATTCACGCCTGCAACTATAGTAAAGCCATCATTACTTCCGACTTGACGTTCAGTGTTACCCTAGAGTTATCTAGCGGTCAGAAGAAAAATCACTTTAACTAGACAATCACAGGCAGTCATTCAAATCGATATACCACGATAAATTGAGTTTCGTTCGCGATGTCGCGATTTAGTGAACGAAACTCTAGCCTTGCAGTGTAACGTCAAGTCGGAAGTAATGCTGGCTTATCTATATATTTATAAAATTGGACTGTTGTTTGCCTGTCCCTCTGTCATTTTATATCTCAAGAACGACCAACAGATCTAGTTGGAGTTTTTCTCAGTTTTGTGATACCTCAAGATTTGTATGAATTATAAAATTTTCATATGCATAATGACGTGGCAGAATTAACTGGCAAATCTTTGTTTTACAAAACCAACCAAACTTGCAACGACGTTCAGATGATCTGATAAAATTACTTGGCATTGCACGGTATTGCCTCAATTTGCCTCAAAAGGTCTGTCTTTTAAAGCGTCCAGCATTCTAATGCACATACAAATATGGGTAACACTGTAGTCTTCACTAGATGCCTATATATTTATCAAATTCTACTTGGGGTCTACAGTTAACCCGCTGGAGGGGTGGTCTACTCACAAGAGTTGCCTGGACGAGCTGATTTATTCTGCTCGGCTGTGCTGTATAGCATCTGTTACCTCGCCGGGAACATATGCTACACATTGTGCATTCAGCTTATTGCCCACCTCTGTTAATCTGCTCACAACTGCTGTGGCTGTCATTCAACTCCATCTTGGAGAGTATTTTAGCCAGCTTGTGGTGTGCAAAGGTTAGAAGAGTATAATATGTTACACCTATTATGTATGAAGACCACGCCCACGCAATATACAGTAATTATGCATATAATTATGTATAACCGGTTACTTACACGAAGATTTGCTGTGCCACTTGCCAAACTAATTAAACTTTAGAAATGAGCCACATAAATTTAATAGCACTAGGCCTATACTAAATAATTTTGAAGTAGGAAATATTCTCACTATGATCGGTTCAGTTGGTCATCGGCAGTGAGTATTTAATCATTAGAAATCAGACGATTGGAAGTCTGTACTTACAAGCAAATTTACCATGAAGTGTAGGTTTAACATACTATGTATGACAAATTAAAATGATTATATTTGTGTTCGTAACTTTTTCAGAATTAACATTTATGCACTTAGTTTATAGTTGGCTGTAAACCCGGTGGTTTAGGTTCAATTCCCGTCTCTACCAAATTATTTCATTCTGGTCTGTGTGTTGAAACGGAGTTTACTCAGCCTCGTGAGGCACCCATGCAGACAATCTCACGTAACTGTTTATTTATTTGACCTCGCTGTTCCGCCCCTTAATGCAACGCTAACTAACTAACTAACTAACTTACTAACTAACTCAGCAATTCTTCTAGGTTTGTGCCGTGTCTTGTGTGGGGTTTCGCCTAGGACACCAAGCTGGCTCATCGGTGAATACCATCTTTTTAACTAAGTATTTGTTTGTTTATTTAATTATTTATTTGCTTATTATTTATTTATTTATTTATTAAAGTACACAGACCATAAGGGCAATTAAGTACCTACTTGACACACAAATACAAAGCAGATAATTGTAAATCTATATGAGGAAAAAGGTATAACTAGAAAATAATTTTACTACAATATAATAAAACTGCAAACGTTAATCAGCCTAGTTACCCGTACAGCTAACGTACAGTTATCGATAAAACTTCTGAGGGGATATGAGCAAGTGAATCCCTTCCCCCACAAATCGCACTCGGTCATGAACAAGCATAATGGGATGAGGGTACACTACACTATAGTGCCAATACTCCGCTTAGGCTCCGGTTATTACATTAAGGCTGGTCGCTCCGCACACTCGGGCGCTAATCTGCATAATATCCACTTGCTACAACTACAGGGTCATCGTGATGGACTTTGAAGCTCCCTCGTTGGTTCAATCGATTCTCGCTATAAATACGTGTTCCCGATATGATGCTGTGTATTCTGATCGTCTATAACGTAACAGTCATTCGTGTACCTGGTACAGCCTGCTCCACAACCCAACAGCTTCATGGGTCTAATAGCAGTGCTGTCCAATTCCTTGATGTAAATTATAAAACATAATCTATCTTTACATTCAATTAATTCAAATAATCCACCAGTTTATTAGTTATTCTAATTAACATTTTTATTTATCGTGTGGATTTTAGTGCCGGCAGTGTCACTCGGTTCGCCAGAGTCTGTGGCTGCTTCAAGCGGACACCACTAGGGTGAGCTACAAGTTCCGTTCAATTTCAAGTAGTTCCAACTTTCGCTACCAGATATTAATGATTCCTAGTGATGAGCGTTGGAACTTGGATAGAGCGTTACAACGAAATCTAACCTAGAAATATAGCTCCACACAAGTTTAGTCAGTGGAAGGATCTTTTACATGTCATAAATCTATGACATGGGACCACCGGCTTTACTTCCCCTCCGAAGGAAGGCATACTGAAGGATTTTAACGCTCTTAAAAAATCCGACGACTTCGGCCGGGTTTGAACCCACTGTCTTGGGCACAGCAGTTCAGCATGCTACCATTTACGCCACCGAAGCCGCTTCTAATTAACAAACTATTCTTTTAAATTATGAATGAATGAATGAATATAGCCTGTAGTGTCCCTAGAAGGGCAAAGGCCTCCTTCAAAAGGGGAGCTCATTGATTATATCTCACGTGGTGAGCTAGTCCCGTGAGATAGTCAGTTTTGCCACTATGACAGTCATAATGTTTTCTTGAATCACCGTCTTCCTAACTCCTTCCATTCCGTTCTTTGTCTTGCTGTCCTGGACCAATGTGGTCCTAGTAGCTGTCGGAAGTCGTCCGCCCATCTTCTTCTCGGTATTCCGCGGCTCATTTGCCTGTGTATGGGTCCCACATGGTTGCTCTCTGCGCCTAACTGCTCTGGTTAAGTCTCGCGACGTGCCCTGCCCATTTCCACTTAATTCTGGCGGCCTTCTGCGCGACGTTCTCCGAAGTCATGATTTATTGGAGTCTCTTGTTAAAAACTTTATCACTCAGTGATATGATACTATCTCAAAATCATTTATGGCATTATTAAATTGATGACTCTAGTGCACCGTCAACGATGCCTCTACTTTCAATCACCAGTCGACCGTCAACGACTCGTCTACTTCCCATCACCAGTCGACCGTCAACAACGCCTCTATGTCCAATCACCAGTCAACCGTCAACGACTCCTCTACTTCAAATCACCAGTCGACCGTCAACGACTCCTCTACTTCCCATCACCAGTCGACCGTCAACGACGCCTCTATACCCAATCACCAGTCGACCGTCAACGGCGCCTCTATGCCCAATCACCAGTCGACCGTCAACGACTCCTCTACTTCAAATCACCAGTCGACCGTCAACGATGCCTCTATGTCCAATCACCAGTCGACCGTCAACGACACCTTTGTTTCCAATCATCAGTTGACCGTCAACGACGCCTTTATTTCCAATCACCAGACGACCGCCAACGATGCCTTTAGTTACAATCACCAGTTGACCGTCAACGATGCCTCTGTTTCCAATCACCAGTCGACCGTCAACGACGCCTTTACTTCCAATCACCAGTCGACCATCAACGACGCCTCTATTTCTAATTGCCAAACGTAGTAATTGTAATAGTACTGAACAGTTCCTTAGGTCGTATAATCGTAGTTTGCGTTCACTTCGTGACGTAGTGGCTAGCATTCTTGGCTGTCACCACGGAAGCTTGGGTTCCAATCCTGACTTGCCAAGAAATATAATTCTGGTGTGAGGATAGTCCTGGACCGTGGCTTATTGGTTAGCAAGTTGGGCTTTGGCGTGAAGAGACCCTGGTTCAATTTCCAGCCGGCCGTGGTGGTTCTAATCTTCTATTGTTAATCATTCTAGCCCAAGGACTGGGTGTTAGTGACACAGAAAAAATGAAATACCAAAAATAAATTAAAAGAAAAAAGACGAAATATGACGAGTTAAGTAACGAAAAAGGAGCAGAAAAGGAAGAGACTAAAATAAATGGGCTAGATCAGGGTACATTCAACTTCGTGAGCCAGAATTGAAAATAGGTGGTTTCGAATCCCACCTCAGCCAAGTGGTTTTTCGTGGTTTTACCACTTCTATTGCAGGCAAATGTTGGGATGGTACTAAAAATTAAGGTCACTGCCACCTCCTACACAAATGTTGGCCCGATTTACAAATACAGGCACTTGTACAGTCATCATAGTGATGCAGGTTATTTGACGGATTCCACATACACTCAAGTATACGGTGGGTGTATTGTACATAGAGAAAATTTGTCTGATAATCTGTGTTATAGTGGTGCCTGTAGTAGTGTGTGTATTTGTAATTCAGGTTAAAATTGGGAATGAGGTGGCCGTGACCTTTCGTTTGGCACAACCCCCGGCATTTTCCTGGAGTAGAAGTGAGAAACCCACTCCCAGGATGACTGAGCTTAAAATCGAGCTCACCTCTTCTCAAACTCTCGAGGCTGAGTACACCCCGTTTTTTATATCCCTCAGACCAGAATTAAATTTCTTGGTAGGGCCAGGAATTGAACTTGGACCTTAGTAGTAACAGCCAAGAATGCTAGCCACTGAATAGGCCTACATGTTTGACCAAGGGCTCGGAACAAAATATATTTTAACAAAGGGATCGGATCAGAGGTAAATGTTTAACAACGAGTTGCTGGATCCAACACATCCCTAGTCTCATTTGTTTTCAGAGGACAAAAGATAAATGAAATGAAATGAAATGAAAAGAAAAATCTGCATTTATTAATAAATTCATACAGAAATTCGCGCAATGTTCGCACAACGTGCATAGTATAATCTTATGAATAATTTCATGATTTAGGCATAGTTCGGGCAGAACATTTTCAGTGTTTCAGTCCTTTTCTTGCAAAACATCGCATAGTATCTGCCACATAGCCCACCACATTCCAGTCCCGGCGAGTGGAAAGTTTCTCTCTGACATATCGGGTGATGAAAACCATGTTCCGCAAACATAATCACTACGTCAAGTTTGAGGTCGTAGTTTGAGTTTTTCCAATCCTGTATGATCATAGTATCAGTTGTAAAGAATTGTTCCCAGATTTCCTCTCTCTTTGATGCGAGTTCCATCATGATCACAAAAGATAAAGAATGATGTTCCATAGCAGAGTGTGTAACTTTACACAAAAACATGTCTGCCATTATCCCCAGTGGCTGGGAGTTAATTTGCATTTGTGTATCAGTTACTGCGGTGAATCTCTTCCGCTCCGCCACCTTGTATGTTCGCGTATCGTATGACACCAGTTTGATGGTGTTGTGCCTCGCTGTATAGTATCATGCACTTGTAGACTAGACCGCAACTTTATATTTCCATAAATGATTCTTGGTTATGATATTATTCTTGAAGTTCGATTGATTACAGCAACTTTGCAGCCTACAAACGCAAAGGAAACTCTTGAAGATTGATATCATAAGATTCCACTCCTCATTTTTTATTTAAAAAAAAAACTAAAAAAAAAACCACCTTTTTATGACTCTAATTTATTTTTATTAATCATCTCAGTCATAATGTTTAATGTGTAACAAATCCATTAACTTTTGTATATCGTCAAGAACATGCAGTACCTCGTATCTGACAATGCTCTTCTTTTCCATTAGGCCTATAGGCCTATTACTAACGCCACCCAGCCGCGTGTGGATGTGCCGTCCAAGAGAACAATTCACTTTAGGTTCATTTTCCTGTGTGTACCAAAAGGAAAATGGCCTTTAAATACAGTGTACTGTAACAAATCTTGCTTTATGTGCATTATTTTTTAGCCGGGTTTTATTCAGATTTAATTTTAGAAATTGTTTCTTTATCATAATTGAATTTTTTCAGATATTTTCTATACTTTTATTTCTACTGGATTAACTGGCCGCTTCGGTGGCGTAGTTGGTAGCATGTTGAGCTTCTATGCCCAAGGTCGCGGGTTCAAACCCGGCCGAAGACGTCGGATATTTTAAGAGCATTTAAAATCCCCCAGTATGCCTTCTTTCGGAGGGGAAGTAAAGCCGGCGGGCTCATGTCATAGACTTATGGCTAAATAAACTTGTCTGAAGCAAAATTTGTAGGATAGGTTTGATTAATGCTCTTAAGTTCCAACGTTTGTCACCAGGCGCTAGTTGTGATGGCATCTAGTAGTAGGCAAGTTCACAGCTAGGTGTCGTGGACGGTAGCATTTGGTAGTGAAAGTAGGAACTGCTTGAAATTATCGTCTGCAGTCCTTACTTGAATTAAAAGATACAGATAACTCACATTTATACAGTCATCACAATTATTAACACCGGTTATCAGACAGATTCTGCGTCTACACCCAAAGTACACGGGGATACATGACTACGTTTGTCGCAGCCCATACACTAAGGAACCAACCGACCAACCAACTGGATTAACAGTTTTTTTTATTAATTACGTTTAGTTTATTATTATATAACAGGAGTGTCTAATTCTACGTCGCTTCATCCTTTAAATGATGAAAGATGAAAAAGTGTAACTTTATTACTGTGTAGTTATGCACTCTTACAGTACAGTATACTTACCGTTCAATTTACTTTAGTTTCACAATATCCAAGACCCTAAATGAAAAAGCAACAATACAGTATATACAGTACTACGTGAATCAGTTGCCCCTAATAATATTGCTTTATGCAGCCCAACTAGCGATATTTCTCTGCTGCATCCCGTATGGTACTAATGTACTGCAAGCATATCCTGAACACTTATTTACCCATCGATATGACTACAGATTATTACGCGGGAAACATAATAATGTTCAGTATCTCAATCTTCTTTGTCGCCCCTCCCCTCCCCTTTCTGAAACATGAAATATCTAGCCCCCCCCCCTCCACCCTCTTCCCCCCCCCCTTATTATTATTTTCCTTTCTTAGCACTTCTCATAGACTATTTCGCAAAAAAAAAAAGAAATTAAACGGATCACAAGATCTACAGTATTTGGATTAGGTTTACTTACACAGTCTTGATATTAAGTCTGCAAGTGTCTCTTAACGGTCACAGGCTTCAAAATGCCGTTTGCTAAAATCTCCAAACAAAGAACGCATTGCGCTTGTTCCTGCTTATTATTTAAAAGAATGTTGGTAAAGTCTAATGTCAGATAATCGTCTTGTTATCCGCACTTTGCCTCTTTAGGGGCTGCAACAACATGGTCATGTAGGCCCGGGTACTTAGATGTGTGTGTGATGGTGTTATTGTGATGGCTGTATTTGTAAATTGGGGATGGAATTAGGAAGGAGGCGATCGTGACCTTAAGTTAGGAACCACCCCAGCATTTGCCTGGAGTAGAAGTGAGTTGCAAACGACATAAAACCATTTCCAGAATTGATGCTGCTGGTGGGAACAGAAGTAGACGCGGAATAACATTGGACTTTGATTACATTCGAATCTTGTTTTTATTAGAACTGAATATTTCCGAAGGAGGGCAGGCACTATCCCTTTCATGGGGTGTCTTTTACCACTGCTAATAAACGACTTATCCATGGGTAAAGGCGTTACTTGTATCAGTTTATTGTAAATCGGACTAACCAATTTCACTGAACACGCACTGCAATTCACCTGTTCACTCGCGGCTTTGAACTGACTGCAAAGGCCTGGCTAAATTCGAGTCGGCAATGGCAGAAATAGAAGAATCTATTCTTGTAAGGAAGTGGCGGTCACATTGTCAAGCGGCGTATTGTCACTAAGTGCTTGATAAGGAGATGTCACTGCGGGTGGCAAGTGAAAGGGTGCTGTGTGGGAAATGCTACTCTACACCTTTCCTCAGAATTCCTGCTGGCAGTTCTTGTGAAATAAGACAACAAAAGTATGAGTTTATTATTCTTGAATGGTTTGGGAGCTTCCTGCCTATGATAGGTTCATGGGTATGAGGATAGTAATATTTGTTACAGAATATGAAATATTAATATTTCAATCAGAGCCGTCACCCCCCAGGTTGAGGACCTCTGGTCTAGAAGATGCCCTGATAACACGCGTTTGATGGGCTGCATAAAACAATATTATTAGGGGCAGCTGATTCACATGGTTTGATAGGCAATAAGCCTAGTGATGGAACGAACGCCTCGTTGCCTAGTTGTTTTTTTTTTCTTTTTTTCTTTTCGTATGGCCTCGGATGCCGGGTGCAAGCTTTGTAATTTGACACCCAGAGGGTAGCTCGCATGTCGAATTTCGTTGTTCCTTGAATCACTATGAAAGTCAAAGAGGTTAGATAGCTAAGCTCCTTGAACACTATAGCGCTTTCTAGTAGAGAAATTAGGAACTTTGTGACGGCGGAAACTCCCGAGATTAATTTTGCCTAGTGGCTAGCATTCTTCTATTTCACAGTGGAGGACCAGATTCGATTCTCGGCTCAGCTAAGAAATGTATTTCTGACCTGAGGGCTGGAATGGGTCCACTGAGCCTCATGAGGGAAATCTGACAAGAATTGTGTTTGATCCTGGAAGTGGTTTTACGTGGTTTCCCCATTTCTACTTCATGAAAATACTGGGATGGTCCCTAACTTAAGGCCACGAACGCCTCCTTCCCAATCATCGCCTTAATTACAAATGCACACATTACTACAGACACCACAATAACATAGGTTATTTTATGCACGCCCAAGTACACGGGGCTAAATGAGCACGATGTTGGAAACCTCCTATATGAATTAAGAACAACTAGTCATGCGGCAGGTGACGGCTGGTGGAAGCATACCTGAGATACCCTCGCCATGTGGGATCGAGCAATATCCTGCTAGAAAATGTCTATTGAAAGCTCTGCCATGGCTGCAAGAAGTTGGTAGCATGCTGAGCTTCTATGCCCAAGATCGCGGGTTCAAACCCGGCCGAAGTCGTCGGATTTTTTAAGAGCGTTAAAAATCCCTCAGTATGCCTTCCTTCGGAGGGGAAATAATTCCGGCGGTCCCATGTCATAGATTTATGGCATGTTAAAGAACCTTCCACTAATTGCACCTGTGTGAAGCTAAATTATATAGGCTAGGTTAAGAATGTAAACAACGCTCTTAGGTTCCTACGTTCGTTGCCAGGAGCCGACTGCGGTGGCGTCTAGTAGCTATGTTCTGAACTATTAGTCGCTGACGGTGGCGTTTGACGGCAAAAGTAGGAACTATATGAAAAATTCAATGTCTGCAGTCCTTACTTGAATAAAAAGAACAGATAACACACACTAATGCAGTCATCACAAACATCAGCGGTTATCAGACAGATTCTACACACACCCAAAGTACACGGGGCTACATGACCGCGTTGTCGCAGCCCCTAAACTGAGGAACCAACCGCAAGAAGTCTTGTTCTTAAAGCTGTGCTGTAAGACTCCCTCAAATCACGACTATTGACGATCGTCTGTTATAGACTACGATATGTTCCCCACACCATCACATCAGCAGTAGAAGCAGTGTTTAGTTCTGCAGTCAAGGTTTTTGCCAGAGAACTAGATCTTGTGCTAGCCTGCAGCGTACGGGGGCTAGCAAACCAGACAAGGGGCAGTTACGTCACTTCACATCTACTGTGAATATAGCTCATTCCTACATGTGTTGCCGTAAGTTCTCTACAACCCTGGGGCATGTCGGGACGGAGAGAAGCCATAACTAGAGACCTGAGTGGATAAATAAAACGTTATCCGCATCCACCACACATTCGCACGACTGTTATCCGCATCCGCCCCACATCCTCACGACTGTTATCCGCATCCGCCACACATTCACACTACTGTTATCCGCATCCGCCCCACATCCTCACGACTGTTATCCGCATCCGCCACACATCCTCACGACTGTTATCCGCATCCGCCCCACATCCTCACGACTGTTATCCGCATCCGCCCCACATCCGCACGACTGTTATCCGCATCCGCCACACATCCGCACTACTGTTATCCGCATCCGCCCCACATCCTCACGACTGTTATCCGCATCCGCCCCACATCCTCACGACTGTTATCCGCATCCGCCACACATCCGCACTACTGTTATCCGCATCCGCCCCACATCCTCACGACTGTTATCCGCATCCGCCCCACATCCTCACGACTGTTATCCGCATCCGCCACACATCCGCACTACTGTTATCCGCATCCGCCCCACATCCTCACGACTGTTATCAGCATCCGCCCCACATCCGCACGACTGTTATCCGCATCCGCCCCACATCCGCACGACTGTTATCCGCATCCGCCCCACATCCGCACGACTGTTATCCGCATCCGCCCCACATCCGCACGACTGTTATCCGCATCCGCCCCACATCCGCACGACTGTTATCCGCATCCGCCCCACATCCGCACGACTGTTATCAGCATCCGCCCCACATCCGCACGACTGTTATCCGCATCCGCCCCACATCCTCACGACTGTTATCCGCATCCGCCCCACATCCGCACGACTGTTATCCGCATTCGCCCCACATTCGCACGACTGTTATCCGCATCCGCCCCACATCCGCGCGACTGTTATCCGCATCCGCCCCACATTCGCACGACTGTTATCCGCATCCGCCCCACATCCGCGCGACTTTTATCCCCATTCGCACGATTTTATCTGAATCTACTAACAATACATCATCACCATCATCAGTCCACATTTTATCAGTATTTCCCTGCCTCACTCTAATTTCAAACTTACTTCTAAGTATCTTGCTTATTCATCAACAATTTACTGCATATACCAAGCTAATCTCCTTTTATATGTATTTTATATTGTATCAACAATGTTTTCAAAGTATTCAAAAAATCCCTAGTTCACAGCATTCCTACATTCATTAGCCTTAATTTGATGTATCAATAATATACCTATGTCAATTTATGATGTTGATTTTGTTAATTTGAATGGCATAAGACGCTAAAGATTTAAATTCTGAGAATAACGTAAATGAAGTTACACATTTGTGATATGACCAAGTAAACCACTGTAAATTAGACTTATTAAAGACGGTTATTTTTCGGGAGGGATGAACCTGAATCCCACACTTGCAGTGAGCTAATATACTGTATGTCATTTTCATGATTTTCATACCGAGTTCCGGCATATCTTGATGCAAGTAAGATGCTGTGGAGCCACGGCCCAAAGACATGTGCACAAGAGCCCCCTATTTACTATTTACAGGTGGAATATAGACATGAAACATTATGTTAATTTGAAGCAGACAAATAAGGCTTCCATTTACATAAATAAATGAATTAGAGTGCCATATCCCCTCCAGGGACGTAGGCCACCTGAACTAGAAACCTTGAATTCGTCAAGGGATCACTAACCAGGCATCCCGAACCGGAGTTTGAGTGTGGTAGGGTGGCCAGTTCCTTTCCACTCCTCCTCCTCCCATATCATCCGGCAGGTTCCCATTTTTCATCACGAGGTTGGGAAACCCCGTACCCTACCATACCAAGACTTTTAAAATCTTGGCAGAGCCGGAGATTGAACCCGGTACCTCGGGGATGACAGCCAACAATGCTAGCCACTGAGCCACGAGGTGGTCTCCATTTACACTGAAAAAACGAAAATTGAATTTTTGGTCAAAAATGCCATTTAAAACGTATACAGCACCGTTAAGAAACACTGATTAGCGTTCAGCTGAGAACGCGATGGCAGCCCGCATTCTATGTGCCAAGGACTTCAGTTGTCAGCAGTGTCACACACACACACATACAGAGCGCGAGACCACAGACATGGGGTGTTTATGTTTGCTGTTGCCTGAAGGCGCGGTCTGCGGTCTTCCCGAATTAGGTTCGGACAGGAATGTGTTGCAGTGCTACTGCCGTGTCTTGTTCACCGAGCCGTGAGCCCAATTACCCACTGCCCCGGAGATTTATGGCTCACATACCTGATCTTTTTCTAACCTCGCTAAACTAAAGAAAATAACAATGATTTAGAAGCAATACGTATCTCGTTAAAGAATGGGTAACAGAAGTAAATAACGCTCCATCACAATGGGCAAGTGTTACTTAAACAGTGGAGCACAACACTCTGGATGAAGAGCGTATTTAAAAGTACAACGATAATGAAGCCATGCTTCTAATCGCAAGTATCATACCAGTAAAGTGCCAGGAGTCACCTTCACATGCCAGCAGACAGTGCCGGGGTTCGATCGTACGAACCTAGGTACAGGATTTATTTATTTAGCGTATGGCTTTTATGTCGGGAGTGTCCGAGGACATGTTCGGCTCGCCAGAGGCTGTAGCTGCTTCCAATGCGGACACCAATGGGGTGAGATACAAGTTCCGTTCAATTTCAAGTAGTTCCAACTTTCACTACCAGATGTCACTGACACCTAGTGGTGAACTTTGGAATGTTGATAGTGCGTTTCAACGAAATAGCCTATAACCTAGAATTTAGCTTCACACAAGTTTAATTAGTGGAAGGTTCTTTTACGTGGAACCGCTGGCTTTACTTCCTCTCCGAAGGAAGGCATACTGACGGATTTAAACGCTCTTAAAAAGTCCGATGACTTCAGCCGGGTTTGAACCTGCGATCATGGGCATGCTAGCGACTACGCTACCGAAGCCGATGGTACAGGATACACGTGTTAAACGTATTTCGTCACAAAGCCAGCCTCTAAAATCAAATTAACTTGCGATATCCACCTCACGTTCCCAATTACCACCTTCGTTTCGTCGTTATTGTTGTTTTTCATTTCTGGGGCTTAGTCATTTAGCCCCGTGTAGTTGTGTGTGTGTAGTGATATAAAGATACACAATTTGCCTGGAAAATTTTGTTATTGTGGTGTCTGTGTTAGTGTACGCATTTGTTATTCAAGTAAGGATTGGGAAGGAGGTGGCAATGGCCGTAAGTTAGGATCCATCCCAGCATTTGCCTGGAGTAGTAGTGGGGGAAACCATGGAAAACCAGTTCTAGAATAGGTGAGGTGGGAATCGAACCCATCCCTTCTCAGTTTTGAAACATGAGTTTGAGTTCCAGCCTCAGACGAGAATTGAATTTCCTGGCAGAGGCGGGAAACGAACCCAAACTTCTAGGGAGACCGCTAGCTGCTAGACCACCTTAGTTTCAAGCTATATCGCTACCTCCCGTCTATCTTGCCCAACAATGCCCAACGCCAGTCTGTCACTAGCTTATCACTAAAGCCCTGCGAGGATGCGGATATAGGTTTCAGGGCTGTGCGGATAGCGGACAAGCTGCGGATAATTTTGGAGTAAATTTGTGGATAGTCTTTAGAATACAACCCGAACTTGTTGAATATCATTAGCCTACTAGGACCAGAATGTTTATGAGTTTATGTTCGACCCTCACTATTATGTGTTAGAAAACTGTATCATAATGATGGTCATTATAACACCGTTTTTCATTATGATACAGTTTCTCCAGCCAATCAGAGCTCGTTCGTTGACCAATTAGGTAACGATACCTTCGCTCATGCACTCAAAATCCAACATGTCGGACATAAACACAACATCGAACTATAATAAATTACCGACATGGAATACGCACCCGTCCATATGTTCGCGTAAATAAACTGGCGAATATGAGACATGAAATAGCACTGTACCGGTACCTTAATATCCCCAAAACCAATTTATACACAGCGCGTGGTTTTGACACGACTTCAGTGACAGTTTTACTGAATACTGGTGCGCAATCTGAACATATGGTATTGAAGCACACGGAGCGCATGCGTCGGTTGTCCAGAGAGCTTGGACAAGAGAGATATACTACCCACCGCAGCACCCGATCACAACATTCTACTGTAGTGACTGAACAGATATTTATGAATATTTATGTTAAAACATATAATAAAGTTATAATTATCGTCGAACATAAACAGTCGTATGCAACTCGCCTATAATGGTAATTAAGACACTCGTATGGAAATTATAAAACTCGCATACGCTCGTTTTATAAAAATACTCGTGTCTTAATTATAGCCATTATAGGCTCGTTGCATAATGTACTATTATGACATACATTTTTCCGTTATGTTTCTTTCATGAAAAATGTAAGATGATGATTTACGCTAATCTCATTCAAACAATGTCATTAAGCACAATTAACACTCCGAACTGAAAAGGGTTGCAATTCTGGCTGTGTTACATAGACTACATTTTAAACAAAGCCCATGGCGCACATGGCCCAGGGGAACGACTTTCTCCTCAAATGTCTAAATGTGTTGCTTTAATACTTTATGCTTTTTCTAATGAATTGATGATGATGAAGATGGTCGTGTGACATCCGGAGAGGCCGAGCGCAGGTCTTTCTAGTTGACGCCCGTGGGCGACCTGTGCGTCGTAATGAGGATGAAGTGATGATGAAGACGTCACATACACCCAGTCCTCGAGCCAAGGGAATTAACCCCAGGGGATTAAAATCCCTGATGGCTCGGCCGGGAATTGAACCCGGGGCACTTCGGGCCAAAGACTAGCGCGCTAACCATTTAGCCACGGAGCCGGACTATAATGAATAAAACAAACTAATGTCAGTAGATACGGATAACAAATTTGTGGATGCTGAGCGGATGAGGATATCAGTCGTGCGGCTGCGGGGCGGATGCGGATAACAGTGGATGGATGCTGGGCGGATGCGGATAATAGTGGTGTGGATGCTGAGCAGATGTGGATAACAGTTGTGCGGATGCGGGGCGGATGCGGATAATAGTGGTGTGGATGTTGAGCGGATGTGGATAATAGTGGTGTGGATTCTGAGCGGATGTGGATAACAGTTGTGCGGATGCGGGGTGGATGCGGATAATAGTGGTGTGGATGCTGGGCGGATGCGGATAACAGTTGTGCGGATGCTGAGCGGATGTGGATAACAGTTATGCGGATGCTGGGCGGATGCGGATAATAGTGGTGTGGATGCTGAGCGGATGTGGATAACAGTTGTGCGGATGCGGTGCGGATGCGGATAATAGTGGTGTGGATGCTGAGCGGATGTGGATAACAGTTGTGCGGATGCAGGGCGGATGCGGATAATAGTGGTGTGGATGCTGGGCGGATGCGGATAATAGTGGTGTGGATGCTGAGCGGATGTGGATAACAGTTGTGCGGATGCTGGCTGGATGCGGATAATAGTGGTGTGGATGCTGAGCGGATGTGGGTAACAGTTTTGCGGATGCTGGGCGGATGCGGATAATAGTGGTCTGGATGCTGAGCGGATGTGGATAACAGTTGTGCGGATGCGAGGCGGATGCGGATAATAGTGGTGTGGATGCTGAGCGGATGTGGATAACAGTTGTGCGGATGCGGGGCGGATGCGGATAATAGTGGTGTGGATGCTGGGCGGATGCGGATAACAGTTGTGCGGATGCGGGGCGGATGCGGATAATAGTGGTGTGGATGCTGAGCGGATGTGGATAATAGTGGTGTGGATGCTGAGCGGATGTGGACAACAGTTGTGCGGATGCGGGGCGGATGTGGATAATAGTGGTGTGGATGCTGAGCGGATGCGGATAACAGTGGATGGATGCTGGGCGGATGCGGATAATAGTGGTGTGGATGCAGAGCGGATGAGGATAACAGTTGTGCGGATGCTGGGCGGATGCGGATAATAGTGGTGTGGATGCAGAGCGGATGCGGATAATAGTGGTGTGGATGCTGGGCGGATGCGGATAACAGTTGTGCGGATGCGGGGCGGATGCGGATAACGTATTGTTTATTCACGCAGGGCTCTTATTAACACATGTGAGTAGCACAGCAGCATGCTACAATATTTACTAATTTTGAAGTGCTCTATAAATATCATACAGGTCACTTTAGGAGAGCATGTTTGTTATCAGCAGTTATATTAGAATCATTGCTGTAGTTGCTAATTGTGCCATAATCTATTTTACATTACGTATACAATTGATACTCTAAAGCCTCCGTGGCTTAGGCGGCAGCACGCCGGCCTCTCACCGCTGGGTCCGTGGTTCAAATCCCGGTCACTCCATGTGAGATCTGTGCTGGACAAAACGGAGGCAGACAGGTTTTTCTCCGGGTACTCCGGTTTTCCCTGTCAAAATTTCATTCCAGCAACACTCTCCACTATCATTTCATTTCATCTGTCATTCATCTAATCATTGCCCCAGAGGAGTGCGTCAGGCCTCGGCAGCCGGCACAGTTCATATCCTCGCCGCTAGATGGGGGCTTCATTCATTCCATTCCTGACCCGGTCGGAGACTGGAAGCAGGCTGTGGATTTTTTTTTCCATACAATTGGTACTCTAACAAGTAACTAAATATATGTACATTTACATTCATGTTTGGATAAATGTAAACAAACGTATAGAATACCCAATATAGTTTAGGCTACTTTTCTGTTATTTCCATCATAACAAAGATGAGTTACGAGGAGCGCAGAGAGAGAAACCTAGAGTGCTCTGACAGATGTACTTCACAAAGTTTTTCCCAGTAAAAGCACTTCACAATTTAAAGGTTAAATACGAAGGCTGTTTTTTAAGTAAGGACCGTTTATTTTCAAAGCCCGTAGTTAGAGCCCACGCCGCGGCATCCTTTGCGAACAAGCAGGCGTCAGTTGCAGCTGTGTAGCTAAACTGCACGCTGAACTGTGCATCTTTACAATGTTCAAGATTATTGATTCGCCCGCCACGTGTGAGGTACGATCTGTGATACGATTTTTGAGTACAAGAAACATGTCGACTGCAGACATTCATCGTCAGCTTTTGTGAGGTGTATGGTGATAATGCAATGACGGAAGGTAAAGTGCGAAAATAGGAACGCGAGTTCAAAAGTGGTCGTGAAAATGTTCATGATGATGAACGCTCAGATCGACGATCTGTGATCACAGATTTCCACCTTTTTTTCGCAGCTGAAACGTAATCTTGGTGGGAAGCTTTTCGCCGACGATGAAGAAGTGACAGCCATGAATTCTTGGTTGTCAGAGTAGGCGGCAAACTTTTATGCAGAGGGATTTCAGAACTTAGTTTTAAGGCACGACAAGTGCCTAAATAAACAAGGCAACTATGTAGAAAAAAAGAGGAAGGTATGTAAACCCTAAATATAAATGTGGTTTCAAAATAAAATGTTCGGTTAATTAAAAAAAACGGTCTTTACTAAAAAAAACAGCCCTCGTATCTTTCTGTAATAAAGCAATACATCATTGAATGGAAGTGGACAATACTGAACTTCGAACCCGAATTTCAAGTTCTTCAAAACCATTAATTTTCCACTTTTGACACATTGACCACACATGGTGGCCCGATATTTATAGTACTTGTTTAAATAACAACGAATGTGGAGGAGATGTGTGAGTGAGAAACGCCCAAATATAAATAAATTTAAATCAGAATGTTGAGATTACCTGCTGACTACCTTGTGTGAATGTTGGTAGGACGCATGATGCGCTAGGGTTATAGTTTGGAGATTGTAATTATGTTTGTAACATAGTATTTTTGACATTATACCGACAGTAAGGGCTACGCTGGCTATAGCGCAGCGTTACGTCATGGGGCCAAGCTCTCTGCTGACTTGGTAGACGCGTGGGTTCGAGCCCCACAGTCGGACGTCCTTGAAATGGTTTTCCGTGGTTTGCCATTTTCAACTCTAGGCAAATGCTGGGGCGGTACCTCCTGACAGGCCACGGCCGCTTCCTTCCACATCCTTGCCCAGTTTCATCCATCTTCATCCATTCCATCTCTCTTCCCGACGCGCAGGTCGCCCACGGGCGTCGACTAGAAAGACATGCACTCGGCCTCTCAGGAGGCCACACGAAAAAAA
Organism: Meconema thalassinum; assembly: GCA_946902985.2. Taxonomy (NCBI): domain Eukaryota; kingdom Metazoa; phylum Arthropoda; class Insecta; order Orthoptera; family Tettigoniidae; genus Meconema; species Meconema thalassinum. Next base: position 1,377,172,221 of record OX336388.2, on the reverse strand, counting down.
TAATTTGTATTATTATCATACGGTTTTTCTTATTATTGTTACTATTAATATTCCTTGTGTAACAAATTATTGTGTATTTGTGTTTGAAATTATCAGTAATTTATAATGCAATAATAATAATTATAATAATAATAATAATAGTAGTAGTAGTAGCAGTATTTCAATTGCATTAGGCTACTTTTTGATTACACTACTTCTGTATTATAATCTCATATCATGACCGTATTTAAGTGTGAGAGAAGGCCTTGAGACATAACTTCGCCACAAATAAATAAAAAAATAAATAAATGAATAAATAAATAAATAATTGCTGAGCCAAGTTCTGACACAGGCTGTTAGATGCTCTCACTTCTCTTAGAGGTTCTTACAGATGCGTAGTAACGATTCCGACGTCGTTTATAAGTGTAGGATGAATATACATTTTATTACCAAGGTAAGCAACGCGCCCTATAACGAAAAGGTTATATCATTGAGCTGGAAATGGTCCGCGCTTTGTTTATTGATGTTTTAATGTTTTCGTGTATAGTTTTCAGGTATATCTTGTTTTGGGGTTAAAACAAGTTCACAAATAGAAACAAGTCAGACAGCATTTCTGTAATTCAGGCTAGACAGGTGAGTGCACACGTCCACTCCACTATGCTGCTGTCTTGCTCACTTCTTTGGCATGTAGACAGAGTGTGCATTAGAGGGAAAGTTGGAAGGAAGGGAGGAATAGCATAGCTATTGTCATTCCTAATAGTCGACTTACACTACAGCCAACCTGGACTCGACTCACACCACTTTAGCTCGTACTCTTGTCTGACATCACACTGTAATACAGTGTCACACCTCACTGACATGTTCTGAGGTTGTTTAAGATTTGAAAGATAATAATAATATTATTGGTTTTACGTCCCTCTTAACTACTCTGGCCCTTAGAGACGCCGGATATTTGCCCCGAAGAGATTTGAAAGAAAACGAACAACTGATTAATATACAATACTTATATGCGGAAAGGAGGAATTGTTCTGAAAATAATTGTTTGGCAATTGTTATTTGCAAGTCTACATGTAGTAAATTTTGATAATTCAAAATTTTCAACTAGCTTTATTAAATCAGAAATTTTCAATGAAGGATCCCTTCCTCTTTGTTACTGAGATGATCGATCACGTAAAACTACTCGTACAAATTTCCTTCATTCCTTTCTTCCATCCTTATTTCCCTAATGAATAGTGACGCAACTTTCAGCGTCAATATTGCCCCAGGAGAAGTTGATGGAATACCCACCATCTTAGAAATTTGAAAGATGTGAAAGACCCATGCGATGTTCGGTCGTACGGTATGCTATGTTAAGGATATCACGACTATTACAGTGGTACCATGACGAATAGAAGGAGAAAGTGAGAAGACTCCTGAAGTTCAAGCGCGCCCCGCCAGGCAGCGCTAGAGTGGGCAAGTTCCACACTGCCGGGGTCAGCTGGTCTTAGGGATTGTGCTAAGGGAAACGAATTACTTTGAAACTAATACTCTTTTAAAATGTAATTAGCGGTTACAATTAAAATAGCATGGCAGGGCACAATGGAAAATATAATTCACGGAAATAAGAACTACGGTCTTCATTACATGTTACTGAACGCACAGATTCCTGGAGTATACAGTCGGAGAAAGCCCAGATCTTTCTCGTATCATCTGCAGGATTAAGGATGTGAGGTTGTAGAAAGCTTGTCTTGCCAATGACTCCTAACGAATTCCTGGCCTTTTTATTTGATTGACTACCATCACAAGTAAAGCCAGCCACCCTCGCCCCCCCCCCCTGGCGGCTTCAGTGGCGTAGTCGGTAGCATGCTGAGCTTCTATGCCCAAGATAGTGGGTTCAAACTAAGCCGAAGCCGTTTTTAACGCTATTAAAAATCCCTCAGTATGCCTTCCTTCGGAGGGGAAGTAAAGCCGGCGGTCCCATGTCATAGATTTATGGCATGTTAAAGAACTTTCCACTAATTACACCTGTGTGAAACTAAATTGTATAGGTTAAGAATGTAAACAACGCTCTTAGGTTGCTACGTTCGTTGCCAAAAGCTGACTGCGGTGGCGTCTAGTAGCTAAGTTCTGAACTAGGCCTAGTAGTCGTTGACGGTGGCGTTTGGCGGCAAAAGTAGGAACTATTTGAAAAATTCAAAGTTGCAGTCCTTGCCTGAATTAAAAAAACAGATACACACACTAATACAGTCATCACAATTAACACCGGTTATCAGACAGATTCTACACAGACCCAAAGTACACGGGGCTACATGACCGCGTTGTCGCAGCCCCTAAACTAAGGAACCAACCAACCAACCACCCTCGCCCTAGCCTCTTCTAACTGCAAAATCACCTATATTAGAATTTTTGCGAGAATGTCCCCTTGAGTAGCATTTCTGCTTGCATAAACAGCAACTGGCTGCACCCAATATATGCATGAAAGGTACGAACATGAACACTAGAGCGTGATTTGCAACTACGTTCTTCTGGATGTCAGGTGTGTGTTCACCTAAATCAACTAATCCATCTACTTGATCAGAAAAGCTATTTAACCCGATTTGTTCTCTTAGCTTCTCTTCTTCGAAAATTACAACACCGTAACGTGAATTATCATTCTTTTCTTCCTTAAAATAGTCTGAAATAGCATTTATACTATGCGTATTAACTCCATAAGGCCACTTAAGTTCTTTACCAAGTTTTCTCAAGTGACTTTCTGAAGGCAGAGGCAAGAGATTATGTCGCCGACAATGACTGAATCCTTTCGGTGATTTTATTGTCAACAATAAACACTCTAAAATGAATTAATTGCTGTACCTCATTCCATTGGGAGATTATTCCTGGCATTTCTTGATCATAGTGTCTTTTATCTTTTCCTTCTTGCTAAGGTGTTCGTTATATTTGTAATTAAAATGCCTGTGAATTTCGAATCTGCTTCTCCAGCAAATTAATTCTCGATTTTGCCGAGTTGAGTCAGGATCTAACGCGAATTAAATTACGGTTAGCATTCATTAGGCGCCTTTTGAGCAATATTATAGTCTTTTCAGCATCAGTAAGTACACTAGAATGACCCAAATTCTTATCAACATTGGACTGACCTTTTAATGCCTCATTCGTTGCTCCACTCCCATCTTCAATCTCCTTTCTTATTTCCTGGTGGTGTCGAGATTCTTTTTCCTGTTGGGAGCTTTACGGGACTTATTCTCACTACGTCGGTAAATTAGGGGGAAAATGAGGCACTGCTCCAGGACGTAACTTCCACCACACACGAGAGATTTCCACTTCTTCACCATTCACTATAAAATTACCTGATTTTACTATCAAATCGTCAGACAAATGAATTTGACAAATTCTAATACTTCGCGTTAACTCCGTATCCTTTCGTGGAATAGCTCTGGTCCATTTTCAAATTTTTATTCTTCGGTGCGGAAAACAATCGTATATCGTCAACTACTCTACCATACCCTGACTTACAGCCAGGCAAAAACAGTACGGCATGTTGAACTATTAAATTAACAAAGCCGCATAAGAAATATGTTTGAAGTTCACAACACAAAACGCTGATGTACACAAGACACAATGAACTGAATTTAAGAACTGAATGCAAAGAAAATTCACTTTAATTCACACAAATATCTCACACAGTAACTTCTCGCGCACTTTTCTAAGACCCGGCTCGACCCAACAACAGGACACGTTATTGGACATTATCGCTTGCAGTGCTTGTAGCGGCGGGACCACTAACTACCGTGCTATAATGGCGGAGTCCTCACACTAGGTCCTTCTATTCGTCATGGTGGTACTGTACTTTGAACACAGATGCACATTTCTCGCAGTGCGGTAACGTAATAGGTGTTGCATAAGCAGTTCTAAGACGGGGACCAAGTTAAAGTACTGGAGTTTCATCAAGAAGCAAGGCTGATATCGGAACTTTTACACTCTGTAAATAAACTAACTACCGCACGTGTTTGTCGATGCAAGCAGAGACATTCAATTGACAAATACATAACTAGGGCTCGGATTTTTAGATGCTAAAAATCAAGAAAATATTTATTTTTTATGTATTAAAATACCTGAAACATGTGACAAAAAAGTAAAAATATTTAATTATAATTTAGTTTATTAATGTGAATATAAACGATATGCAGTAACTTACTCACGAATGCAATTTATGCAATGCCTCACTGACTACTGCAGAATTACAATACACAATGAGATACATCTTCAGGTTGTCAATTAAAAATGACCGACGATTATCGCGAAACACTTCTTCTGAAGGCGCGAAAATGCGGAAATATGTTTCTTGCCTTTGAGGTGTTGTGTAACTCGAGATCACTGTTCAGCCTTAATTGCTTTCCCACATGGTTGGCAGAACAGAACGCCCCCATCAGAAGTAAAATTATCTTTAAATTCTGCAACATACTTCTGTAGACGATAACTTATAGTTGCTTTTACTTCAGGCATCCTAGAACTGCTGTTGTTGTTGTTTGAGTCTTCAGTCTTTTGACAGATTTGGCGCAAAGTATCTGTTCCAGCCTTTTAGCTGGTGTAGCCCACTGGTCTGGTGCAAGTTATCGAATGGCCACCGTTTGGGTGACTTGCATGTGAATGCAAGTGCTCCATTACCTCAAATTAGCATTACATTCTTAGCAGAGCCTGGAATTGAATGCGGGTCTCCAGAGTGGCATCAACACTTCTATTATCCACTACAGTATGAGACGTACGAGAGCCAATCGGATAGGATTTGACTGAAAGTCTTCCACATCTAACAGGATCTGCTGTTATCGCGAATAAATCATTGGAGATAAAGTAAACGATAATTCCTGAGACGAATGAACGTGGGTGCGGTATTCATAGCGTCACGCAGTTCACGCCACAACAAGGAAGCTTTCATCTCCTTGGGGCCCGCTTATGTCTCGCACGATCGCTCTTCCAATCTGATGAAGACAAGAATGTCTTTTCACGGCTCAGCGAGACATCTGTTCATTTCACCCGCTCATTACTAGACAAGTTATTTGTGGTGCATGCTGAAGTTTAGTGTTTTCCGAGCCAAGAACTGGAGATGGCGTTGACTCAAGTGACTGTAGGCTCATGGATCGTTTATCACGGCAGTAAGAAGTGGCTGGCGAAGGTTTTATGACCAGGATATGAACCCAAATGAACATCTTTTGTGATTCGAGTTGGGGAGGCTAGTTCATGCCACAGGACTACCGCCCCACAGTGCACACCAACTGGAGGGAACGCTGGTACTTATCTGGTATCAGATACTGTACTTTCCACCAACCCATAGAATCGATGTTGTATTAGTCTTCAGTCTTTTGACTGGTTTGATGCAGCTTTCATGACTTCTTGTCCTGAGCTAATCGTTTCATCTCTACATAGCTACCACACCTTAGCTTACATCCGAGGCAATCCTTTTAACATATTCTCAACCCTTCCTTTCATAACTAAGTTTGCAATTCCTGGGTGTCTTAGTATATGTCCTACCAACCTCTCTCTTCTCGTAATTAGCAGTCACCATAAATATCTCTCCTCTCCCACACGCCTTAATACCTCTTCATTTGTTAATCTATCTACCCATCTGATCTTCATAATTCTCCCGTAACACCACATTTCAAACGTTTATATTCTCTTCTCTTCTGCTGCGTCAACAGTCCATGTTTCACTTCCATATAGCGCCACACTCCAGGCAAATGCTTTCAAAAATGACTTTCTAATACCTAATCTATATTTGATGTCAACAGATTCCTTTCCTGTAGAAATGCTTTCCTAACCTGAGCCAACCTACTTTTTATTTCCCCTTTGTTTTGTCCATCACTTGTTATTTTGCTTCCCAAGTAACAGAAGTCTCGTACTTCCTTTAACTTTTCACCTGCCAATTTGATGTCACTAGAATCGATAGCTCACTGAATAGCCGCGGTTCTGAGGTTTGTAGGAGAGTCCTAGACGCTGGCTGTTTGGAGATGCACGATATATACTGTACTGTAGAGCTTTTTTCTCTTACTGAGAGGGAAAAGGTTTGATTCTCACCGATATAGTTGATTTGGAAACTAAAGTACTAATTTCAAACTAGAAAGTGGCCCTGGAATTCAATCAGTTTAAATCAGAAATGAATACCAGGGTAATTTCATGGTGTGAAAGCGGCCGGGTAGGGAGCTGACAGCTCTATCCCATTTAGTGTCGATGTCTACAGAGAGAGCCTTTAACTTTCAATACTCCATGGGACTCCATAGCCTACACTCAGTTGATATTCTTTATACAATGAAGTACGACTCTGTTTCACACCATGTCAGTGCTGTTTTGTTTGCATACTTGTAAGTTACAGGTATATTTTCCCTGTTTCTATGACTTTGTAAGCAGTAACTTTATGCCGGATATTCAATATTAATGTTTGAACTCGTACACAAATCGCTACGAAAGTCTTAAAGGCTACACCCAACACAATGATACAGTACTGAATAGGCTACATTTTGGCATCACAAGAACTTCTAGAACAGAGAGAGCTAACTGGTACATTTTGGACTCAGAGAGCAGAGGTGTCTACCGGGGCCGAATTACGTGCAGGTGAGAGGGAGAGAGAAATAGCTATGCAGTCAACCCTTTTCTAACCTCTCATTTCTCCTTAAATATACAGAATAATCCTCTACGTGAGGAAGCGTGAAGTAGCGTGTCAGGTCACAGTGCTCGATCCTGGCGATTCTAGAACGTTCTTAATTCCGTAAACACTTTTCAATTTTCATACGAATTCTCTTTAAATAAGGCATTCCTCAGATAATTGGTTAAGTCACATGGACTTATTCTGGTTGTATAATAAGTTCTTATTGTTGTTGATTAGTCTTAGGAACATCTTGATCATCAGTCCCATGTACTTGACTGTATGTTGAATTTGTCTGGTAACAGTGCCTAAATGATTAGTATGCGAGGCTCTGGCTCGAAGGGCTCCAGGTTCGAATCCCGGGGATTTTTGTCTCTAATGATTAATTCTCCTGACTCAGTGACTGGCTGATTGTGACGTCCATATAAAATAAAAACTGAACAAAAAGTTAAAAGAAAACAGGAAAACGAATACAGTAAAGTAAAAGAAATAATTAAAAATAACCTGTGTTTCTGTGGCGATCATATTTTGTGTAGGCCTACCTTTAATTGTTAGGGTCTAAGATTGAAGTACTATAGATGCTCCAGGACATGAAGTAAGATACTATCCTGATATTTATCTGGAGGGAGTGTAGAAAACCGAAGCAGCTTCTTACTTCAAGCAACACGGCACGCCCATATCCATTCTCAATTCTTCCATATAATCCCGTTCCAATCCTGTCTTCAGTCCTTTTCTGATGTGATTTATTTATTAATTACAAACGCCCACAAATTGTGCAAATTATAAATATCTACTTAGTATAAACCTAAGTCTTGGATGTTCCGGGTAATCTCGAGAACCACTCGATGGATTTTGATGCGGTTTTCACCATTCTGTAAATGATATCTCGAGGAAGGTTTCTGTAGAAAATAATTTATTTATGACCAAAGGAAGCCGAGCAGTAATGATTTCAGTGAATTGTGTTTTAAAAATCCTACTGTCCGTGCGCCCTTTAAGCTTACGCTGGGTAACCCGTTAAAAATAGCTGTATACTCTTGAGTGTAAGACATTTTTCAGAATGAAAGGGTCTAAAAAATAGTCCACGACAGTATATACAGTACCGTATCTATCTAAATATATCGCCCAATAAAGTTTTTTACGTTTTCATTTCCTACAAAAATCTCCATTCCATTATTAGCTTCCTAGCTAGCGAGCGAGCCTATCACCCCAGTTTCAGCCTTCGTTCCGCAAAATACACAGTCAAGTTTAGATTGGACGGAAGGGGGATTTGTGTTTCATGCACCTCGCCATTCTTAAATTACGTCTGACAAGAATTCATAGCATATTAGGCTATGCTATATCCATGATAATATTATTAACGGTCCAGTCAGTAATTTTAACCCATCATGCCGAGTTCATTGAAATCGAAATAAATACGCCTCTTAAGCTTACGCTGGGTAAACCGTTAAAGATACCGGGTGAAGCCGGGGCGGGTTGCTAGTATGCAATAAAGGATATAGGAACATGTCTATTCTTCTATTTGTGGAATAGTTTCTCACGTTTTATGCAGTGAAGCCCACGATATCTGTCACACTTTGTTCTCAGAACTTAGTCAGAAATCAGGTTGGGGTCATGGTAAACTCTCGTGTTCCACAACTTGAGGTGGTAGCCATGTACAGCTATGGAGTTTACGAAAAGTCGGAGATCCTGGTTAGCTCGGTCGAACATCAATTCCCCTCGATTTCCCTTAACTCCACTCGGTCCTCCAAGGGACCCAAAAATGAGTTCCTCAACTCCGCTCAGGCTTTGGCAAGGGGTCGGCAAAGGGGTTATCCCCAATGACGAAAACAAATGTCATAACCCTCCTGCTCGCATACCAAGGGCCGGGTCAACACCTTCTGCAGCGCATGAGAGTTTAATCTAATGTGTTTTGTATAGTTTGAAATGAAGTAAAGATTTTTGTGATTTTAAGATGCTGATTTTCCTTATTTTATTAAATTTCCTGTCCATATTTTTATTTAACAACAGTGATTAATATCTAGCTCTTTATGTATTATGTTTATATCTGATTTAACGAATGAGCGGACTTGACTTCACAGCGCTTGACCGATGGCGTGCTGGTGTTCGCAAGACATTGTTGTGCAATTAATCATAATATTATTTTAAATAAGTCTGCCAAGTTTTCCATTTTTTTCTACAAATGTTATGCATTGTTTTTAACATGTGCATAATTAAATGTTTGCATGTTTTTTAACCTAGTCAGACATTATAAAATTAAATTTAGATAATAATAGGTGTATAATTTGTACCTAAAAATACTTCCGATATCAGCTGCGGATGCTGAAAATACTGTTTTCCAGCCTAGAACGGAAAAATCAGCTGCATTCCCACGCAACAAATTAGTTATGAATTCTAGGCTTGTTTACCGTAACAGCTATTCGGATTTAAGATATCATCTGCACACCACTTTTTCTATGCAATCGTCTCGTCTGTTCTCATCAGTTTACAAGTGATACGAAATTGTTAAATGAGGAGTAGACTAAGTAACAACAAAAAGTTAAACAATTCTACTCTATGTTTTGAAATTAGCTGTTCCACGTATTTTAGTAAACATAAAAATGTAAACACTGAAGCAGTGGTTATTGTACTGCTGAAATATAACTGACCACGGTAGGTTATTTTGAGAAGTTATACTTAATTTGTTATCATTATTAGAAGTTATATTAGTTACTAGCTGAAGTACCCGTGCTTCGCTACGCGTCATAAATAAATTAAAATGTGAAGGTGACAGTTAAAACAGGGGATAGGCGAGGTGCTGCGCAGAGGGAGATTAAGGATGGAACATTTTGTCCAACTACACCGCTCGGCGTTGACCGAGTTTTATAGCACAAATTTAGGTTTTACTCGCTAACCGTTGGAGATACCTTTCGGATAGAAAATGTAATTTTAAACCTCGTATATGCCATCAAAAGTTTGCTATTCCTTAGCGTTCTCTTTTTATTTGAAATGGAAATATGAAAGTTTGAAACCAAAGGGTATAGTGACGTCACTAAAATGGACGGCGTCTTTAAATAGTGCAAAGTATTGAAATAAGAAGTAACCTATATGTTAACCATGTAAATCAGCTATTTCCATGTAAAATTCATGTAAATCAGACCAGTGGTACTTGCGTGATTGAGTAATACACAGACACACACCATCTCATTTTTAGCCTCGCTTCGCTCGCGTCATAGTCGTGCCATATTGTTATTCAATGAAATGCAGGTTTAACCCCGTTAACACCCCTTTAGAACCTGAATATCCAAAAATCCCTCCTTAGTAGAAGTTTGCGACACACAACAAACATATCCCCAAAATATCATTCTTCTAACTTTAATAGTTTTATTAGAAGTTATATTAGAAGCATTGATTATGATCCATGGCATGAGTGAGCATGGGAGACTTGTGTCGTTCTAAGAATGCACAAGGACAAAGAGACTGCGACCGAGCGGAGTTGAGGGACTCCTCTGGCGACTACCTGGACTGTCGAGTGGAATTGAGGTAACGCTGGCTACCTGACTCAGGGAATTGATGCCCGCCCGTTAGCTTCAGTCCAGACTCTGTTCGTCATGCCTTCTGTCGTATAAATCTCCATCCAGATATCTTCTCTTTTGTGCGCTCTTTCTTCTAGTGACCTCCTCCAAGCAAGAGTTTGTGTCTAAGGTCCTCTAAGAGTGTGTATCAGCCATGAGCAGGTGTATTTAGATACACCAAGCACCGCTTACAGATATCGAGCTTTGAGCTTCTGAATGTTTAGTCGACTAAAGACGTTCACTTTTAATATTATTATTTTTCCAGCAGCAGTTGGTATTATGCGAATTCTGAACTGTCATTCTCTCCCATTATATTCCCATTTCTATAGGGTTGGTGGGATAAGAGAGATGAGTCTTATGTTGGTGGATAGATTTTACGGCCGGATGCCCACCTGACACTTAACTTATCAGGGTGTTATTGAGAGGTAAAAACGAGTGGATATGAATTAAGTTGAGCAAGAAGTTGTAAGGAAGCGTTAGTGGCCTGCTAGAAGGGACTGTCACAGTTTCACCTGGATTTGAAAATGACAAACCATGACTGAGGGATTTGAACCCATTCGTTTTTTTTCCAGTCCGTAGTCGGACCTATGGCCGCGACTTGGTGCTCGTAACTATCCCGATCGGGAACTGTGGTGTGTAATTATAATACTTTATTAAAAATATATTCTTCATCTTAAAAGTATGAGCGATTTTTGCCATTATTTAATAAGAAAGAAATACAGAACCAGAAAATCTTAGCTACAAATTTTGTCATGGGTTAGAAGAGGTTGGTTGGTTCTTCAGTTTAGGGGCTGCGACTACGTGGTCATGTAGCACCGTGTATTTTGTGTGTGTGTAGAATCTCTCTGATAACCGGTGTTAATTGTGATGACTGTATTAGTGTGGGTGTGTAATCTGTTTTAATTCAAGTAAGGACTGCAGACAATAATTTCAAGTAGTCCCTACTTTCGCTACCAAATGCTACCGTCCACGACACCTAGCTGTGAACTTGGCTACTACTAGATGCCAACGCAACCAGCGCACGGTGTCGAACGTTGGCACCTAAGAGCATTCATTAATCAATTCTTACCTACAAACTTTGGCTTCACACAAGTGTAGTTAGGGGAGGGTTCTTTTACATGCCATAAATCTATGACATGGGGCTTTACTTCCCCTCCGAAGGAAGGCATGCTGAGGGATTTTTAAACACTCATAAAAATCCGACGACTTCGGCCGGGTTTGAACCCGCGATCTTGGGCATATAAGCTCAGCATGCTACCAACTACCCCACTTAAGCCGCTACTCTGAAGAGGTTAATCACGATCCCAGCTCATTAGAAGAGTGTTGTACAGTTGCTAGGATGTGTGTGGATTCATAAAAAGGAGGTTACGTATTCTTGGCTGTCACCACGGAGGCTCAGGTTCGATTCCCGGCTCTGCCAAGAAGTTTACCAGTGATTTATCAAATCCCATTTTCATTTCTCTTGCAGTTTTGAGAACTCTAATATTCACTCAATCTAAGTCCAAAACCCATACCAAATTGAGAATAGATACGGACATCCTCCTTTGAGTTAAGTAAGAGGCTACTGAAGTTGTAACATTTTATAACACTGAAATATCTCTCATTGTAATGTTGTCTAGGAGACTGACCAAACAGATGACACTCTAGAACTTACAATATCAGAGCTGTCACGCCATGCCTGGGGAAGTGGAGGTCTCACCCAGTTCCGAACAGATGTCCTGTCTAGTAATTGCTTCATTACGACTGTAATTGCGCTATTGTATCCTAGCAACTGTACAACACACTTCTAATGAGCTGGGATCATGATTAGTGTGTTCGACTGGACATGTAGACGATCAGCACTACCGTACTGTGGCTGGCTTGGCTTCAGTTCTTGAGTGATGTCATGGAGTGCCCAAAAGACACAAACTATTTCCATTCTCCATAGTATGGATTTAGACTTATGTTGAAATTTATCCTTCACTAATTAAATATCGTACATTCAATTTTAAAATTATTCTGAATCTTACTCATCCAGATGATTTTATTTATTAGTAGGTACTGTTACAGTTAGGCAAAACCTGGTGGTAACAAGATATTTACATGCTGTATATCTCAATTTATCTCCATGGTGTCTCTGTGTTCCCTGAATGCAACATTTAATTTCTTCTTGAACATTTTTAGACTGTTAGGAAAAGGTTCTAAGACTTCTTCAGGTAACTCATTCCATGTTTGAATACCCCTGTTTATAAAAGAATACTTAGCTAAGTTTGTATGATACCATTCACCGTATCGAGATTGACGATATTGCCGTCGTCAAGTGAGGAATAGTTTAAAAACAGTAGCGTACAACAGATTAAGCATGGATTCACTAAAAGGGGGTTGCGTAGTGGCTAGTATTCTTGGCTGTCACCACGGAGGCCCAGCTTTGATCCCCGGCTCTGACAAGTAATTTAATTCTGGTCTGAGGGTTGGAACCTCGCGAGGCAGGTTCGATTTCTACCTCAGCCATCCTGGATGTCGTTTTCCGTGGCTTCCCACTTCCGGGATGGTACCTAATGTACGGTCACGGCTGCTTCATACCCAAATTCTACCTCAATTACAAATACACACACTAGTATAGATTTCACAGGTTAACAGACAATGCAGCCCAACTATCGCGTGTTGTCAGGAAGGTCGATATCTCTCAGGTTGCATCCTGTATGGTCAGGCTGTTCCAAATTCACGAGTTTGGGTATGAGTACACGCGAGTACTCAGCCTTGATGCTCGGAGCACGGCTGCAGAGGGACTGGGGGTGATAGCTAATGCGTCACTGGACGAAGGTCTTAGTACAAGTCCATGCACTTCCAGCCAGTCTTGATGTATCCACCGCGAAGTGATGGCAGCCCCCCACAGCAGAGCTGTATTGCATGTTGCAGGTTTACTCACGTATGGCGGCGAGTACTCCGCTGCTCACGGACGAGTTGTTCGGCTGGAACAGCCTGTGTATGGTTCTAATGCACTGCAAGCATATCCTGCAAACCATACTCAACACTATTATTTTTCACTCGTATTAGTCTGTAGTCACATCGAGAGGAAAATAATAGTGTTCAGTGTCGTTTGCGGGATATGCTTGCAGTGCATTAGAACCTTACAGGATGCAAGCAGAGAAATATCGACCTTCCTGACAACACTCGTTAGTTGGGCTGCCTAAAAAGCATTATTAGAGGCAGCTGATTTACCCGGTATATCTACGCTCATTTCATTCTACAGGTCAAATACAGGGTGTCAGCGAATGTTCTCCGCAGTGCCTAGGCACTACTACGTTAGGTGAAAGCCGGAGTTTAGTTGGCAGCACGGTTGCTGCCGCCGCTTGTGTCCAAACAAAACAAACAACAAACAGTCCACTTAGAGATTCCTGTTTCTTGAGCTAATTTGCGTACTGATTTACTTGGACTTCGCAGCATTATATCGGAAATTTCATCAACTTTTTCGTCTGTTAACAGCGTAGGCCTGCCTGTTCCTGTTACGTCGTGAACTGAGCCGGTCACATGAAATTTACTTATCAAATCCCGAATGGTATGGCGGTTTGGACACTTTGAATTAGGAAACCGTGTCTGAAATTTTAGTTTTTCTGTAAGCCGATCGCCTGCACGAAAAACGTATTCCACCAAAAACGCTCTCTCTTCAGTAGTATTTCCACAGCACAGCACAGCTCACACGTGTGTTCTGATACCCTTCGACCTTGGAGAAGACAAGCTAGTACCGGGCTATCGGCGAATGAGCGAAAGGTCTGCCAACTTAACTCCAGCTCTCACCTAACGTAGCAGTGCCTAGGGACTGTGGAGAACATTCCCTGACGCACTGTACCAGTGTGGAGGCAGCCCCCCTCGGTTGGGTATTCCATCTCTTCAGGCCAAAGAATGAGAATTGTTCGACGGATTAAATTTCAGTATTTTGGTCAGATTTTGAATTACCGGTAAAGTTTAATAATTTGCATTAGTTAATAAAAAAGAGAGATCTGTAAGATAATTGGGGAAATTATGAACTAATGTATTCTTCTTCCTCTTCTCGCGGATGGGTCACTTAGGACCATGCGGAATCAACGTATGTTGAGACTTCCTCCTTGCCCAATAGCTCTTCATATGCATGGATAGTTGTAGTTTCTGTTCCTCCGACCATGCACGTCATGTTGGTTTCTTCTGATCTTCCTCAAATCCCCTTGTGTGAACAATATTCCTCATAGCATTTTTATCCATCAGATCTGGCGATCCCATCTCCACTAGGTCCCTCTCCACCTGTTTGTTCCACTTTGGCCTTGTACGTTTGTTCTGCAGAAATTTGTGGATTCAGTAAGTAAGTCTCGTATGATTCATTCGTTCCAAATGGCACAAAAATTGAATTCGTCTCATTCTCATGGTATCGATAAGTTTAGAAATTTTCATATATATTTCAGAGTTGGGTTTGGGTTAGTATATGCCATTTTTAATTCTGGGCCATAAGATCTTTCGCATAATTTTCCTTTTCTTAATCTCTAATTGTTCCTTTTATGTTTTAAGTTGTAATTGAGCGTTTCTGAAGCATAAAGAGCTTCTGGTTTAATCACTGTTAAGTAATGGCGAATTTTACTATTCCATGACAAGCATTTCTTGTTATAAACATTTTCTGTGTATTGAAAGGCAACCTTCATTTTCTGGATTCTTGATGTTACAGATTTATTTTCATTGCCAATTTCTGTAACCCATTCGCCTACGTATTTAATGTATTAATAATCACTTATCGAGAGAAATAAAAATAAAAATGGATTTTTATAGAGATTCTGGTGTTCTACTAGAAGTAGTCGGATGATACTTGCTGGTGAGGATGTTTTGTCGAGGTGGCGATGAGTAATAGTTGTTGATAGATAGGACGGTAAGATTGAAGGGAAAACTATTTTAAAAGAATATGCGATTGCCGAGATATAAAACTGTGGCGATTAATTGATAGAGATGGTTTAAGATGATCGGGGAAGAAGAAGAGAGAGAAGAAGGAAAAGCCAATAGGAAAGAATGCCGAGAAGAAAAATAAAGATTGACGTGGTGATTAAAACGGTTTTTTATATTGTTTTCTTTTAGATTCTTTTTGCCTTGTTCTTGAGTGCTACCAACACAAACTGTGACACACTGAATATTACCATCCGTGTGTGGATTACAATCCAACTAGATTAAAGCAAATTCCAAACATTCCTGTCACAGCGATCTTGTGTTGCTAGCGTGTTTCGTGATTTGGGTTAGTATGAACGAGTAGTTCTGTAGATTAGAATATCGAGCCATATGTGTCTGACATTGACATTAAATGTTGAATGCAGAATGTTACAGGTGATAAACTTTTGTTATTGAAGGTTTATGGAACTGTATTGAGAGTAAGTATTCAAGTTTCTTTTACGGAACTGCTTGTAATATAATGCGATATATCTTTTTATTTTACGTTCTTTGTTTATCTTCCTCAGCTGTAAACTTTTCTCTTGTTTCAGCGCGGTCTCTCTATAAACTGGCTGCTTCCTTTCTGCCAAAGCGCTATTCCTCATTAGCTATTAGCCACAAATTTTCCCCCTCATTTCCCGTTTTGATTTTTTGGCCTTATTCTGACGCATTCGATTATTTCACAAAACTTCTGTTAAAGTTTCCTTCGCACAACATCGTTTTCTAAGGATATTTCCTTCTTCATCATTCGCCCTTGTTGCCCACCTTTCTCACAGAACTCAGAATCACCCTTCAGTTGCCTGTGAATTATTTTTTTAACCATCTCCAACCTATATCACTCCAATTGATGTTTAATTTAATGCTAGACCCGCGGTGTGGCGTGGCCGTAGGCCTACTCGTTAAATCGTGTCCAACGACCGCGTGGGCATCTGCAGCAAGTCCGGAGATCGTTGGTTTGAATCTCAGCGCTGACAATGGCTGTGCTGACTGTGGATTTTCCCCATTCCACATTTCCTCCAGGCAAATGCTGAGATAGTACCTTACCTCAAGTCTCGGGGCACTTATTTCATCCTCATCCCTAATACAGTTACACACACTACTAAAGAGTAGGCCGCTTCGGTGGCGTAGTTGGTAGCATGCTGAGCTGCTATGCACAAGATCGCGGGTTCAAACCCAGCCGAGATTGTCGTTTTTTTAAGACCGTAAAAAATCTCTCAGTATGCCTTCCTTCGGAGAGGAAATAAAGCCAGCGGGCCCATGTCATAGATGTATGGCATGTAAAACAAACTTCCTCTAACTACAATTGTGTGAAGCTAAATTTGTAGGATAGATTGGGTTAACAGTCGCCTCCGTAGAGTAGCGGTCAGCATGCTTAGCTGCCGCCCCGGAGGTCCTGGGTTCAATTCCTGGCTCTGCCACGAAATTTGGAAAGTGGTATGAGGACTGGAACGGTGTCTACTCTGCCTCGGGTGGTCCAAATGAGTAGAGGGGGTTCGATTCCCACCTCAGCCATCCTCGAAGTGGTTTTCCGTGGTTTCCCACTTCGTCTTCGGGCAAATGCCGGGATGGTACTGCCCCCGGAAATTGAATTATATTGAGACCACGAGGGCTGTATTGGAAAATATCAGTAAAGTTATGGATGTCATAGTTATGACGTAGATATTCATGACGTAGGCACGGATGACGTAGGATTCATGCCAGTAGGCTGGTTGAGCTGAGATTCTTGGTGACGTCATGATTTTGTTCGAGAAAGCTCAGAGATTTACGACGCAGTCGCAGGAAACAAGGTATTGTGCTAAGGAAGAAGCTACGCTATTGGAGGAGAGACGCGAACCAATGAACGATAGTTTGGAAGGAAGACGGAGATTGCTGAAACTACGATATTCGATTACTTTTGGCATGCAGATTTGTGGAAATCTATTTTCAGTTATGGCATTGATTTGGAATTTTGAAGAAATTAATTTTGAGTTTTTGAATTTTGAAAATCCGTCAAGTATAGCCAAAGTTAAAACTTCCAGCAATGACGCAGCAACAGGCTATGGTAGGGATGGATACGCCCCTTAAGAAGTTGATAAAAGGTCGTGCACAGGAGAGAGGAGCTCTCATACTCAGATCTCATACTTGTGATCGCATATATATTTCTGGTGATATAGAGTTATTTTCAAGTGATTCAGTGAAGTAAGGTGTCTTTAGCGTGAGGTGAAAGCCTGGCGCATCAAACGAACTCGGAGCAGTTCCATTTCACGCTGCTCGAAACTAGGTGAAGTTGAACCGCGCACATTAACGTTTCCACCAGTCAAGATATCAAGCGCTAACTTCAGCCTGTATTATAATTCTATTAGGCAGTATAACATTAAGGTGTATACAAGATTTGAACAATTTCACAGTGATACTTCGAAAGACATTGGAACTTTAAGGCTGCCAACAAAAGTGATTTTCTCGCCACAGGAGAAACACTTTTAAATTCCATATTATACACTACGGCTGACACGTGGAGTGCAACAGTTTGGTATTACAACGATACATTCGACTATGGAACATTATAATATTACAGTGCTTTTGATGATTATAATCGTAGTTGAGATGGAAGGCTAAGGCTTTGATGCAATTGGGACATATATTATTGGAGTAAAGTAACAGCATGGAACTTCGTTAATCGTCTTTCTACAAAAGCGAGCATGTAGTGAACATCCAACTACACTCATGCATCGTTAATCCATCGCTGAATTATACCAGATAACAGTGGAAATATTTTCATACTCCACAACTATGAATATTTCTGCGGAAATAACTACATTAAACTTCATGACGAATTCCTGCAAGAACTTCAGAGAACTTTCAAGAGAGGCCAGGGTTATCCCGGCGCACAATGAAGAATTTTGCCGGAAGGATGTTTTTTCGTATCCACGGAGCAGTGCAATTTCGGAGGAGGAAGCAGTTCGATTCTCCGAGGAAGCTGATTCCTGTTTCGAGGATGGAGCTCATCTTTAAGTTGGTGAAATGGATCCATCAGCAGTCTTCTTTGGGGAATTTTCCTCTGGAACTTCAATCGGCAGATAAGGTAGTCGTGAACGTTTCTTGTATTATTTGAGTTTTGTAGCGATATTTGAGCAACCATTCTTCCCATATTTTCTGTCCTACCTTTTGCCCCATTTTATTGATTGATATTTTTCTACTCAGTACACTTCGATGATTTATGCCTTTTTCTTCAATTTTTGAGACATTGTTATGTCATTGGCATACTTAAATAATTTTGGATCAGTTGAGACTGATGATTTAGATTCTTTCAGTAATTTGCGTATTTTTGTAGTCACTATTTAACTGTAAAGTTAACGATTTGCTATGGCAGATTTGAATTCAGACAGCGTGTCATTTTATTAAAGTAATTCTATTCAGTAAATTACTTTGACCAATTTTCTGTCATCCTCAAGAAAGAAGAATAAATTAAAAGATTTTAGAGCGTTAAAATCTTTTACGATATCGACGATCTTTGAAATACTAGTCGTCTTATGAACATGATTGCAACATAGACATTTATCATTGCATTATAGACAATTTTATGAAATATGAACGTTAATTACAATTTTTGAATACACTATAGTAATGAACATTTGATAGGAGTTTTTTCTCAATTCTAGATTGGAACAATAATGTTTGCATTCCACAATCTAATTGTATTCTATTCGACTATTTTGCAGTTTAATTGAACTTTGTTAGAAGATAGTATTTTTATACTGCGTTACTTTGAAGATGTTAATCTCAATTTTGATAGACCAGGCAGGAGTGTCTAACCGTATTTGCTATTAAATTTATTTGTGATTGGCAAATTTTTACTTCATATCGATTCATGAATGAAACCCACGAAGGTTAAATGATAACAGTCATTATTACAATTGATGAATATAAGAATTTTTAAAGAGGAACAATGGATGTATAATCGTTAGATCAGTGGACGTGTAAAAGTCGCTGTTGAGTAATGCCCTTGAATAATGAAGGAGGTTCCCACAATAATTAATGAAGTTGTTGAATTAATAGTGGAGGTTTTTGTGTGTAGTTTGGAAGATTTTTATGCCATATATATGAAGATATATGATGAATTTTGGGCCAATTGTTGTGCCATTTTCGTGCGTTATGAGCGAAGTATTTTCCCGCTGAATGTTGTTCTTGTTCTTTGAAAGATTATTCATATGAAGATACTGTTAAAATTAACAAGAGTGTTAAATAATTTGAGATAAAGATTTTGAATGGAGGTTACAGTCAC
The DNA here is from genome assembly GCA_946902985.2 of Meconema thalassinum. Lineage (NCBI taxonomy): Eukaryota > Metazoa > Arthropoda > Insecta > Orthoptera > Tettigoniidae > Meconema > Meconema thalassinum. The sequence continues at coordinate 1,377,152,900 of OX336388.2, read as the reverse complement.
AAATATTAATAATTATTATTAAACATTATTAAACCTGAATTTGACAGTTTAATATAACTAACCTTCGTTGGTCGATTATATCAACACGATTTGAGTAATTATCAACCGGATAGACGTGTGGTTCAATGTATTCCTTGTATAAATAATATAAACAATTTAATATTGTAAAATAATCTTGTAAATATCTTTGTTAAATAATTTGAAATGATAGTGATTAATAGAAGCGTGTATTAAATTTTCAATCGTCATTTGACATTGTTATAAACAATTTGTTATTGTTATAAATAATTAATGAACTTTTGTTATTAACATTTAGAGTTTTTTTATACTCTAAACAATGCAAGTTAAGCAAGTGGTTTAAACAAATAATCATGATTTGGGATTGTTGGAGGAATCCAATGGTGTTTGAATGAAGCATGTAAGACATTTGCGTGATAATATTTCAGTTGAGATGTGAACATTTACGTATTTGAAAAGAGAGAGCCGAGCTCTGAGGTAACACGCTTATACTAGGGTTGAACGAACGGGTGTCCGCTTTGACGATACAGGTGCTTTGCAGCTGGTCCGGACAACTGTGTTACCGAGGCCAAGGGCGTTTCATAATAGCCTTGTGGCTATAAATAAAATGTGCAGTATATAAACACGCAAAGCAATTGATATATGTGTCTCATCCCAAATCCCGTTTCCATTCCAAGTGCATTACTATTTTTCGTTGCTAGGAGCTTGAGAAAGCTAAAACATTATATGTAGAGAATACAGGTCCTACAGGAGGACATGGTTATGTGGTCGATGGCTTCTGATTGCCACGTATATTTTGTTGCTTCATTTTTGTTAAAAATCATTCTTTATGTGAAATAAATTATTGTGCAGTTTAAAGTTTCTCGTCTTCGTTTTGGTTCATTTTAAATATCATGGTGGAGGTTATTGTGAGGACATACTTTTAAGTGATCCAGTTGACAACCCAGTCCCCGAGATATATTTGAGAGGTAAGTAAAGGTAAGTATGAACCCCCGTATATTTTGGTGTGTTCCACAATAATTTTCTTGTTAACTATTGTGCTCTAATCTCGATAGTATCTGTCAGTGCCATTTTCATTGATGTAGCTATGCCGGCGCGTTTGATTATTGGCAATCCGATTGAGGGGGCGGATATCTGACAGCCTACTATCTGGGTTATCGGGTACAGTACCTACTGTAAGGCCACGGCCGCCTCCTTCCCTCTTCCTAGCCTATCCATCACAATCTTCCATCCCTTCCCATTCCTCATGAGGCCCCTGTTCACTTTGCAGGTGAGGCCGCCTGGTCGAAGTGCTGATCACACCTCCCCAGTTGTATCCATCCCGACCAGATGTTCTAAGCTCCAGGACACTGCCCATAGAGGCGGTAGTGGTGAGTTCCCTCGCTGAGTCCGTGGGAACCACCAACCTAGAGGGTAAATTGACTAAAAAAAAATGGGTTAACGCTCTATTAATTTCTAACATTCACGGCCAGGTTCTGGTTGCGGTGTCATCTAGTAGCCAAGTTCACAGCTAGGTGTCGTTGATGGTAGCATTTGGTAACAAAAGTAGGAACTACTTGTAATTGATCGTCTGCAGTCCTTACCTGAATTACAGATAACACACACTAATAGAGTCATCACAATAAACACCGGTTATCAGACAGATTCTGCACACACCCAAAGTACACGGGGCTACATGACCGAGTTGTCGAAGCCCCTAAACTGAGGAACCAACCTACCAACACTACTACAGCCATCACATAAATACAGATTATCAGACAAATTCAGCACGCACGCAACTACACGGGGCTGATGACCAAGTTGTCCGAGGAACCTAAAATTAATTAACAGCAAGAACAAGGAACTTAATTTGGTGATAGTCAGCTAATGTTGGTATTTGACCTTCACCTTCTTCCATTTTCAGTCATAGCAATTACTCTATTTATACATCGCCCATATCTACATTGACTACTGTGGGCATGTAGGTTGGTTGGTTGGTTGGTTGGTTCCTTAGTTTAGGGGCTGCGACTACGCGGTCACGTATCCCCGTGTACTTTGGGTGTGTGTAGAATCTGTCTGATAACCGGTCTTAATTTTGATGGCTGTATTAGTGTATGTTATCTGTTTTAGTTCAACTAAAGACTGCAGACAGTAATTTCAAGTACAGTAGTTCCTACTTTTGCTCCCAAATGCTACCGTCAACGACACAGCTGCGAACTCGGCTACCAGATGGCATCGCAGTCAGCATCTGGAGGCGAACGATGGAACTAATAGAGCGTTATCAATTCTAACCTACAAATTTTGGCTTCATACAAGTGTAGCTAGTGGAAGGTTCTTTTTCATGGCATAAATCTATGACATGGGACCACCGGCTTTACTTCCCTTCCGAAGTAAGGCATACTCAGGGGTTTTTAACGCTCTTAAAAGAAATACGAGCCTTACAGTAGTCGCATATGATGTGTAACATCTGACATAGAAGAAACCTCACGTGAACTTGTTGATACACCGGTGTTTTATACTATTATTGGCACAAATATTAATCTATTGTAAAAGGGAGTGTTTTACAGATATTGTAGTTTATAATACGGAACTCATTTTATTAGATGATTTGCAGTTTCCACCAGCACTAGCCTAAATGAAGAATACGATATGGATCAACTAGATTAATAGACGCGACACCGCTCATAACCTTAAATTCCTTATAAACAGGTCCTCTTGATTCACAGAACAACACGTCATTTCATATGGATTCTGTTAAAATGAGTCAAACTGATATGATAAATATCGTTTAACAAGATAATCTGGTAGCAAAAATATCCACCCCGTCCGGGACTCGAACCCAAGATCTCTAGATTCACAGCCATAAGCACTAACCCCACGGCTATTTCGACTACGCAAATTTTGTGCACAAGATGGTGACTTATTTCCACGTTCCAATAATACTGCATTACGGAATTAAGTTTCATTTATATTTTGCTTGTTTCGATAATGTTCCTGCGTGAAATTGAGTTTAAAATGCCTTATGAATAGGCCCTCTTGTGAGTAAAGAGATTGTTTTCAGTAATAGTTCATAAAGGCTTGCTCAATTCTCGAATAACCACAACGATTATATTATATTGATGTCTGCATTACCGTTATGTGGGTTAATATTTGAATAGCCATTGCGCAGAAACATAATACCGGCAATGCCGACTACTTACAATGTTTGATATTAAGGCATTTAGGTAGATTTCATTAGAAAGCTAACTATTGCAATGGGTATCATGTTTCGACTTCCGGAAAATTTCGACATATCTTCGCGTTTCACATCCCCCAGACCCCCAAACCACCGTCAGTTCAAAAGTTTATATATATATATTTATATACATGTATATCAGTTCCTTGTGGACACGATAACTGCCGTAATTTTGCACCAATCACTTTGAATTTTTTACCGAATATGTATAACTATAAAATCTCGTTCGAGTTCGTTGCTGGGCTAAATCGGTCGAGGGGGGTGAAAATGGGGGGCTTTTTTTTTTTCGAAAAAGTGAAATATTGCTATAACTCTCTTAATATGTGAAATATCGAATCTGTTCAAACTTCATATTATGTATCGGATATAGCCCAAAAATTTATGTTTGAAGAGTTTTTTTTATAGCACCAACCATTGACCAAAGGGGTGGGAAAAAGTGGGTTTTTCGGGAAACATTAATCATATCTCTCTTAATAGGCACAATATCAAAACCGTACAAAATGGACAATATTCCCCTAATAATTACCTAAAACTATTGTCTGAAAGAATTTTTGATATGACCCACCATTACGCCAAGGGATGAGAAAAATGATTTCAGAATTATAAGAAAATGCCAAGAGGTATCAGAGGTTGCCATGGCAACACTACTAAATTGATGAGGGATGAGCCATCAGACGTTGCCATGACAACGCACTTGCACGAGATCAGATTCAGATTTCCATCTGACTAAGTGTGAAGTGGCTTCGGTGACGTAACTGGTAGCATGCTGAACTTCTAAGCCCAAGGTCGCGGGTCCAAAGCCCGCCGAAGTCGTCGGATTTTCTAAGAGCGCTATAAATCCCCCAGTATGCTTTCCTTTGGAGGGGAGGTTCCAACGTTCGTTGCGAGTTGCTGGTTGCGGTGGCATGTAGTAGCCAAGTTCACAGCTAGGTGTCGTTGACGGTAATATCTGGTAGCAACATTAGGAACTACTACTTGAAATTGACCGTCTGCAGTCCTTACCTGAATTACAGGCTAATACAGAAATCACAATTCACACCGTTTATCAGACAGACTCTACACTCACCCAACGTACAGGGGGTTACATGACCGCGTTGTCGCTGCCCCTAAACTGAGGAACCAACCAAAATCTCTGCGGGAGATATACTTTTGCGTGAAGAAGTAACAGACCGATACATAGTTACACATCAGTGTCGAAACCTTGCATATGGACAGTGTGACCACAAGTATAAAATGGACCCCAAATGACAAGAAGGTTACCGTCCCCATAAGACAATAAAATGTTTAAAATATGCATAAAATGACGAAAAACAAAGTTAATTAAGCTCCAATAATAAAATACATTCTCGCAATAAACGAGGTCTGATCCTTCTACGAAAACCTGCATATTCTGCATATTTTCGCCTATCCCCAAGTTTGTCCTGTGAAATCTACCTCCGCATTCCGGCGTGCCGAGAGGACTTTATTAATTTAAGTACTGCAAGTTAGAATTTTCAAATAGTTCCTACTTTTGCCGCCAAGCGCCACCGTCAACGACTACTAGGCCAAGTTCAGAACTTAGCTTCTAGACCCCACCGCACTCGGCTCTTGGCAACGAACGTAGAAACCTAAGAGCGTTGTTTGTATTCCTAACCTATCCAATTTAGCTTCACACAGGTGCAATTAGTGGAAGGTTCTTTAACATGCCATAAATCTATGACATGGGACCGCCAGCTTTACTTCCCCTCCGAAGGAAGGCATACTGAGGGATTTTTAACGCTCTTAAAAAATCCGACGGCTTCGGCCAGGTTTGAACCCGCTATCTTGGGCATAGAAGCTCAGCATGCTACCGACTACGCCACCGAAGCCGCTTTGACTAAGTGTGAAGCGGCTTCGGTGACGTAACTGGTAGCATGCTGAACTTCTAAGCCCAAGGTCGCGGGTTCTAAGCCGGCCGAAGTCGTCGGATTTTCTAAGAGCGCTAGAAATCCCCCAGTATGCTTTCCTTTGGAGGGGAAGTTCCAGCGTTCGTTGCGAGTTGCTGGTTGCGGTGGCATTTAGTAGCCAAGTTCACAGCTAGGTATCGTTGACGGTAGTATCTGGTAGCAACATTAGGAACTACTGCTTGAAATTGACCGTCTGCAGTCCTTACCTGAATTACAGACTAATACAGCCATCACAATTCACACCGTTTATCAGACAGACTCTACACTCACCCAACGTACAGGGGGTTACATGACCGCGTTGTCGCTGCCCCTAAACTGAGGAACCAACCAAAATCTCTGCGGGAGATATACTTTTGCGTGAAGAAGTAACAGACCGTTACATAGTTACACATCAGTGTCGAAACCTTGCATAAGGACAGTGTGGCCACAAGTATAACAAGATGTCCAGTAAAGAACATATAGCCTACTTTCTCCTAAATGCATGGGTATTGTTATAACTCTTTGTCCTTTACAAGGAGAATAATTGAATGTTGGTTGTAGTAGCTTGTTGAAATACAACGTGCTATAGGGATATTAAACTTGAATATGAGGTGCCCTTTGCTAGTGCTCCCTCTGTAAAAAAATTCATTCAATTCGGTTTCACCGTGTTTGAATTGATCCGGGGAATGGATTTGCACACATACATGGCCGCTATTTGCAAACTATTGGGCTGATGACCTTGTAGTCAGTCATAAGATGCTTTCCACAAAAAGGCATGTTGTTGCAAAATCCGGTAGAGATCGGATGATAAGGTTAGTCGTAATTTGATTTAAGCTTTTAACATTTGGATGGCCGTCATTCCGTTTCCGTCAAGTTGGCGGCGATATAAAACATGACACTGAGGTGCCTTTTGCTAGTGCTACCTCTGTACATGACACTGAGGTGCCCTTTGCTAGTGCTACCTCTGTACCAAATTTCATTCCATTCGGTTTCACCGTGTTCGAATTAATAGGGGTAATCGATTTTGACACAAAAATGGCCGCCATCCGCAAACTATTAGGCTAATGACCTATTAGATTGGTCAAAGGATGCTCCCTCCATAAAGGTATGTTGTTGCAAAATTTGGTAGAGATCGGATGATTAGGTTAGTCGTAATTTGATTTAAGCTTTGAACATTTGTGTGGCCGCCATTACGTTTCCGTCAAGATGGCGGCGATATAAAACATGACACTGGGGTGCCCTTTGCTAGTACTACCTCTGTACCAAATTTTGTTCTATTCGGTCTCACCGTGTTCGAATTAATAGGGGCAATCGATTTTCACACAAAGATGGCCGCCATCCGCAAACTATTGGGCTGATGACCTATTAGTTTGGTCAAAGGATGCTGCCTCCATAAGGGTATGTTGTTGCAAAATTTGGTAGAGATCGGATGATTAGGTTAGTCGTAATTTGATTTAAGCTTTGAACATTTGTGTGGCCGCCATTACGTTTCCGTCAAGATGGCGGCGATATAAAACATGACACTGAGGTGTCCTTTGCTAGTGCTACCTTTGTACCAAATTTCGTTCAATTTGCGCTCACCGTGTTCGAATTGATAGGGGGGGGACAGACATTCAGAGTACACACACTCACACACACACACACACAGACTCACACACACACATACACACACACACACACACACACACACACAGACACACTTTTTTTCGCCCTGTAGTGATCTCATAAGTCTACTTTCATTTTTTGCAAAAATCGAAAGTAGGCTAAAAATGGACCTCAAATGACAAGAAGGTTACCGTCCCCATAAGACAATAAAATGTTTAAAATATGCATAAAATGACGAAAAACAAAGTTAATTAAGCTCCAATTATAAAATACTTTCTTGCAATAAATGAGGTCTGATCCTTCTACGAAAACCTGCTTATTCTGCCTATTTTCGCCTATCCCCAAGTTTGTCCGTTGAAATCTACCTCCGCCTTCCGGCGTGCCGAGAGGACTTTTTTTTTACCATTTAAATACTGATACGAAGACTTCGAACATGTACCATGCCATTTGTTTCAATCACTTGACACCAGAGTTCGCATGAGCGTTTTTCGTTCAGTATGTCATATTCATTCCACATGGCCGAGAGTACGTCATGGTATCAATTTCAGACACCGCGTGCTCATTGTTTCTCGTACCACTGCCAGCTGGGACTTACCACTGCTCGCTGGATCGATCGATCGAGTGGGCAGTGCATACTTCCGTTCGATCCACTACTGCCAGCTCGATCATTCCGATCCACTTCCGTCCCCAATTTTCAAAATCACTCCCACAAAACTATTCAGCAACCGAGCGGAAAGATGTTACACATCAAAAATCGGACGACTTTGGACGGATTTGAACCCGCGACCTTGGGCATGTGTGAGATTGTAAGAAGGATGGACAATAGACGGGAGCTGTGGCAGTACAGTACTGGTAATATACGGTAGATGAGGCTGTACGTATGAGCCGGCTCAGATGGTGGCACCATGTGATGTGAATGGAAGACAAGAGCTTACCTCGGAGACTAATGAATTCAGCCTTAGAAGAAAAGAGAAGCAGGTGTAGACTTTTAGAAGGCGATGGTTGGAGTCAGTGTTGAGATATACACTCAAGGTGAGAAATATTGAATCAGACGAGGTGTTTCGTTGTTACTTCATTTTTGGCGGCTTCGGTGGCGTAGTTGGTAGCATGCTGAGTTTCTATGCCCAAGGTTGCGGGTTCCAACCCAGGCCGAAGTCGTCGTATTTTTTTAAGACCGTTAAAATCCCTCAGTATGCCTTCCTTCGGAGGGGAAGTAAAGCCAGAGGGCCCATGTCATAGATTTATGGCATGTAAAAGGACCTTTCTCTAACTAAACTTGTGTGAAGAAAAATTTGTAGGTTAGGTTCGATTAATGCTCTGAAGTTCCAACGTTCGTCACCAGGCGCTGGTTGCGATGGCATCTAGTAGTAGCCAAGTTCACAGCTAGGTGTCGTGGACGGTAGCATTTTGTAGCGAAAATAGGAACTACTTGAAATTATCGTCTGCAGTCCTTACCTGAATTACAGATAACACACACTAATACAGTCATCACAATTAACACCGGTTATCAGACAGATTTTACACACACCCAAATAACCAGCTAAGTAATTTAATCCATATCCAAGTTACAAACACCAACTTGATCATTCACTAATCATTAGAATTTGTCACACTAAACAATTAAACTTTAAGGTCAGACGAATGCTTGAAACTACTGTTTTGTTTGGTTTAGGATTCAGTCTCCATTTCTTAAAGTATGTTTCAAGTAAAATCAGGTCTCTTTGTAGCACTTCTTCTGTCATATTAGGGTCTAACATTATCTAAACAAAAAATCACATAATAAAATCAAATCTCACAAGTTACACAAGTTTACAATAAACTTCTCAAACTAAAATAGTGTATACAGGGTCACCGACAAATAATGCCAACATTTAAAAAAATGATAGCACCGAAACACTTTAGGTTAAACGTGTAATTCTTTCACTGAACACCAGCTGGTTAAAGTAAGTTTTGTTTTGGAGGGGACGTGACCTTGCTATGCGCACACTAGATGCGCAGTAGCCAAGGTCGGCCGGGGGCACGCGCTCGCCAATGAAGTCCTGACCTCACCCCTTTGGATTTTTTTTTCTGGAGGTACGTTAAAAATATTGTGTATGCAGAAAAAATTCGGGATTTGGAGCACCTGCGGGAGCGAATTTCTGCCGCAATCTTGACATTTACTCCTGAAATGTTTGCACGTACCAATCCAGCAATTGGGAAAGCGTGCGTTCAATGCTGATGTTGGTGGTCGGCCTGGCCAAGATTTTTTCTCTACAGTCCCTGTTTCCTTAAACTGATTACACCATCGAATGACAGCTTTGTAATCAGGTGCAGTTTGTCGGGCGGTGCAGTCATTGGCGCGCGCGCCCCAGGCCAACCTTGGCTACTGCGCATCTAGTGTGCGCATAGCAAGGTCACGTCCCCTCCAAACCAAAACTTACTTTAACCAGCTGGCGTTCAGTGAAAGCATTACACGTTTAACCTAAAGGGTTTCGGTGCTATCATTTTTTTAAATGTTGACATTATTTTTCGTTGACCCTGTATAATTATATCTTAACCCTCATATCCTATTCGTAGACAAAGGATCGCTCGACGATCGAGACTAGGCATACAAGTGTATTAATTAAAACTTCATTTCTTTCATGTGTAGGGAATAACACCCTTTGTAATTTGGGTACAATCGAGTTTACTGACAGATGGTTGGTTTCTTAGTTTAGGGGCTGCAACAACGTGGTCATGTAGCCCCGTGTACTTTAGGTGTGTGTAGAATCTGTCTGATAACCGGTGTTAATTGTGATGACTGTATTAGTGTGTGTTATCTGTTTTAATTCAAGTAAGGACTGTAGACGATACTTTCAAGTAGTTCCTACTTTTTGTAACAAATGCTATATTCTACGACACCTAGCTTGTGGACTTAGCTACTAGATGCCATTGCAGTCAGCACCTGACGGTGAACGTTATCAATTCTAACTTACAAATTTTGGTTTCACACAAGTGTTGTTAGTGGAAGGTTCATTTTCATGCCATAAATGCATGACATGGGACCGCCGACTTTACTTACCCTCCAAAGGAAGGCATACTGAGTGATTTTTAACGCTCTTAAAAACGTCCGACGACTTCGGCCGGAATTGAACCCACGACCTTGGGCGTAGAAGCTCAGCATGCTATCAACTACGCCACCGAAGCCACCTTACTGACAGAAAATCATATAAATTTAATGAATGAATGAATGAATGGTGCTCTCTCTTATTCTGACATCCCCACTCACAAATCTTGTCGTGTGTTTTCGTAAGTAAATGCCGTCCAGCATGTGAATGTGTGAGATAGCTGCAATTCCCCGCTGCACTGATAGCTTTTAATATGTGTTAAATTTAGTGTAAATTCCAGTAAGTTGGCAATGATGTCTGCGTGGGAGGTCTGTAAAGTAGTGATAAGCCTCTATAATGGCGTACAGCTGGTGGTCTAATAGAACATTCTTCTAGTTTTTGCGAGTCATTTGGTCAGATTGTTCCGAACAATAGAAGACACATTGCCAGTTGGCAGTAAGAAGCGTGGGCAACCTAATTTATCTCAACTGGGCCATGATTTACGTTGCTCGCCTATTCCATATAGAAACCAGCCAACCATAGCTCTTTCTTTATGAAATAACTCCCTAACGAGGTGGAAGACTCCACTTCAAATACCTAATTATTAACCAACTTCATTCTTTACTACTATGGAAGAAGGAAGACATTGACTTTTCTTCGTAGTTTGTGGTATGAGTGGCAAGCCCAAACCAACCTGCACAATGTATCATTCACATTATTTGTATCCCAGTTATAATAGTACAATCAGAGGAGGCAAACACGACTCATACTCCGAGTTCTTAAGTCTTTGGGATATAGATAGCAGATACAACGAGAGGGAGAGGCAAGCGGGCTGTAGCCCCAGGGCCCAGACTTGCTGAGGAGGCCAGAGGTGGCAAAAGGTCTAAGATTGGACAACTTCACTTCCATTTTGAAAATTTCTTGTATGACATCATTCCATGTAACCAGTAAAAAGTAACCGAATTATTACAAAAAGAATGTATAACAAATTTTATAAATGAATCGTCAAGTTACAAAACTCGTTCAATCCACTCGTGAATAAGAATCATTTTCATGAGAAACGTTTCTCTGGACTTTGCCTCACGTATCTTTTGTGTTTGCTGTTTTCTACTTTTTGCTTTGTGTGTTTGGTTTTGTGTTTGCTTTGTGCTTTTGCTTTTGAATTTGACTTATTGCTTTTCTTTCTTGGTTTTGTGTTTGTTTTCTGCTTTAGCTTTTTTGAATTTTGCTTTTTGCTTTATGTTTCTTGTTTTTAGTTTTCTGCTTTTGCATTTGTTTTTGAATTTTGGTTTTTGCTTCGTCTTTTTTGTTTTGGTTCTGTGTTGTTTTCTGCTTTTGCTTTTTTGAATTTTGCTTTTTGCTTTATGTTTCTTGTTTTTTCGGCCTTTACTTTGTTTCTTAAATTTTGCTTTTTTCTTCGTGTTTTTTGTTTTTTGTTTGGGTTTCTTTTATGGAAAATCAAAATAAAACAAAACAAAATAATCAAAACAAAATCAAAATAAAACAGAACAAAAAATCAAAACAAAAAAATCAAAACAAAAAATTAAACAAAACAATTAAAAAAAATAAAACGAAATAAAGTAAAACAGAACAAAATAAAAAACAAAATAAAATAAAATTAAACAAAACAAAATAAGACAAAATAAAACAAAACAATATAAAATCAAGTAAAATAAAATAAAATAATTAAATAAATAATTTTATGTTCGACCCTGACTATTATATGTCAGAAAACTGTATCATAATGATGGTCATTATAACACTACTTTTCATTATGAAACAGTTTCTACCACCAATCTTAGCTCAGAAAACAGTTGTTTGACCAATTAGGTGAGGATAGCAACGCATCTGCGCTGAGTTCCAAGGTCTTCTAATTTAAATTTCACTGCCTGGCCTAGTGTCATAGTGGGGCAATCGAGGAGGCCATGGTCAAATACAAGGTATTCTGTGCGTCCCATGCGCTCTGTTCAGTATATAAAACTGGCGAAATTTCGACAGATATTTATGAATATTTATGTTCGAACAGAAAATAGTTATAATAATTATCGTCGAACATAAACAGTCGTATGCAACTCGCCTATAATGGTAATTATGACACTCGTATGGAAATTATAAAACTCGCATACGCTCGTTTTATAAACATACTCGTGTCTTAATTATTGCCATTATGGGCTCGTTGCACAATGTACTATTATGTTCGACCCTGACTATTATATGTCAGAAAACTGTACTATAATGAGGCTCATTATAACACTATTTTTCATTATGGAACAGTTTCTCCCACCAATCAGAGCTCAAGAAACAGTTGTTTTTCCAATTAGATAAGGATAGCATCGCACCTGCGCTGAGTTCCACGGCCTTCTAATTTAAATTTCACAGCGTGACCTAGTTTCATAGTAGGGTAATCGAGGAGGCCATGGTCAAATACAAGACATTCTCTGCGTCTCATGCGCTCTGTTCAGTACATAAAACTGGCGAAATCTCGACATATATTTATGAATATTTATGTTCGAACATAAAATAGTTATAATAATTATCGTCGATCATAAACTACTATTACGACATGATCCTTATTCACAAGTGGATTAAACGAGTTTTGCAACTGGACGACTCAAATATCCATTGTGTCTCGCTTTTCTGCCGGGAAATGGGTACAGTTGTCAGAATTCTGAACTTATTTTATAAAGTACGAAAGTTCTGTATTGGACGGAAAGGTTCTAATTGAATCTCTGAAGAATTCTACTATTTGCTTGATTCATTTCTGAAAGGAGTAACTTATAGCTTATTCTTGTGGTGACCGAACACGGCCAGATACAATAGAAATTATTTTTTAAAATACAAAGTACAAGCCAAACAGGAAGTGCTCTCGCAAAAGGAAATGTGTGAATAAGAGCGATGACTTCCCCTTCTCGTTCACTTGCTTACCCGTTGTTTACACATGTAGAATTCTCCATAAAATAAGTTATGCTATTTTTCATATGTTACATCAACGAATATATTTAGGGTAGGGTGGTAACAAGAGCTCGGATGTTTCAGATGGGGGGGATGGAATCTTAATTCAACTTCCTGCCGTCAAAGGTTGCCAAATGACAAAGTATGATAATAGCAAGTATTTAAAAACTTACCGACAAAATTCACTTTAAAAATAAAACATATGAACTAGACATGTTCAATAATGACGGTAAAGGTGATTCCTCATTATGGCTATTAAATCATTCAGCGTAGTGGCAACAGTGGCGTACGCAGGATTTTTTTTCTCGGGGGAGGGAAATGTTTATGATGGCTTGACCACCGGTCTGGAATGCGGAAAGTAATCCAGCTTGTAACTTTCATTCCCATCGCGTAGGTCAAGTCACAAGTGCTAAGATGTCTATAGAATATAATACCCTCTGTTCCAAATCTCGGATAACCAGAGATTGGGACAAGCATATTATTTATTTCAACTATCACCTGATACATGCGATTATTACAGTGGTTACAGCGATTACCCAATAGACTAATACAAAAATCCTTCTCCGTAAGAGTAATAAATCGCAACATAAATTTAAACATGTCACAAACCTACAACTAATTTACATTGAATTAAATGTTATAAACAATTATCAAGACACTAATAATGGTTATTAATTATGTACTAACTTAATCTTATCTTATTGACACAGAAAGGCTATCCTAGACTTTAACTAAGTTTTATAGTTTAGGATACCATCTCCTGTACCCGTATATTTGTTTCACATGCATATTAGATGTGTTTCTCATCTGTCGCTTTCCTATCCAACATGCCCCTGATAATATTAAAAAAATCGCTAATTTAGGCCTACCTAACTTCCTCCATTCCCTTTTTAGTAATTTTATTAAAGTGTGACATTATCACTGTTATGTGAACTAACTTGGAATAACATTGACTCAGACCAAAGGACCGTCACTCGCCTACGGCGTTATTTTCTTTGCATACATCAATCAACATGTCCCTCAGCAACTGTTGCTATGCACACCATAGCTGTCAAAAACCACTGCCCCCTTATCCAACATACACTCCCACCTTCTTTAGTGAGGCTAAAGAATCATGAACATATGATTGATATGGCACCCATGAGGTGGAACAACATTGAAACTTACCACACTATTAACACAGGACAGTACATATACTCCCAAAAGGTTATCATGTATCGTAGTTAAACAGAGTAATCAATTATCCCAGTATCTAGCTGGTCGTTTAACTTCTCTACCGCATTTAGTCTTAAGTGGTTCTTTCTCATCATTAACCACTTCACTTACAGATTCACCACGCTTTTCCTCATGACCCTTTTCTGTTACCACAGCGAAATGTTTGTCGACTGTTGAAACCTCTAGAGGATAGAGGCGCTGTAAAGGACGAACAAACACTCCTACACTGGTCTTGAGTTTTGCCACCCGAATGTTGCCATCTGCGCCAGGTATTAAGTCAGTGATTCGAGCGGTGGGCCACTCGATTCTCTTCTTGGCTGTCTCGACGAGCACTAGATCTCCCACCCTGATCGCTGTTGGATTCTTCTCTTTCCCTTTCTGGATAAGGAGTCCTAGATATTCCTTCCTGAATCTTGACTTGAAGGTTTCTCTGACTCTATTAAGGTGGCGGAGTTTTCTTTGAGTGTTCATTTTCTCCAAGATATCCAAAGCTGGGGTTCTATCTTCCACTATATCCTTGAGAGAGGAAGCTCTACCCCTCTTAAAAGAAGCGTCGAAGACCGGTCTGATAGGTGTGGTAAGGCTCTCTGGTTTCAATACTGGATGGTGAGGAAGGTGATGTGCATTGTTATCAATCTCACTGTCTGGCACTATTTCAATGATTCCTTCCTTTAACCATGCTGTAAACACTTTGGAATAGTGGTCGACCACTCCCCGTTCTGTGAGCTTCTCGGTAGTAGACTCCAATCTTCTCAGAGCAATTTCTAAATTATTGGGAATACTCACAGGTTCACAAATCCAAGGTAATCCCACCGTGTACCGTTCATCAGATGACTGGCTGACATGTTGCCCACAATGTACCTTTGCTTGCTCTTCCCGTCTTCTCTTGGAAGTGGGTTCAATGGGGTCCTGAATACTGATTAAATCTAAGTCCCACGAGTCAGAAATCGTGACTTCACTTTGTTTCATGGATATCACACTCATTGAGATACTCTCACCCATACCTGGACCCATTTTCCGTCCACTAATTGTCCAACCAAGCTTAGTTTCTATTGCTGTAAGACCATTCTTGAGTTGATGAACACGACCAGTCAGCAACTTACCATACAGGTCATTCCCAATCAAGATATCAATTTCCGATGGTCCTTCCCCAGCACCGTCAACCCAAATCTTCTCTCTTCGAAGTTCTCTCAACCAAGGTCCTTTAGGCACTTGAGGAATCACTTCACACATGTGGGGGTGATCCAACACATTGATCTTCTCTTTAAATGAACCACTCACATTGCTGATATCTATTTGGTACACTTTATGCTCACGAAATTCCTTGGCACAACCAAATAACATATGACACAATCTTATTTCCTTCACCGGATGTAGTCCTAACCTCTCTGCTGTTGTCTTCAGTATATAGGTTCTTTGCGACCCAGTGTCGAACATAACCCGTACTTTTCTAGTGATTTCTTTAGTTTGGATCACTGCAAAAGCTGTCTGCAACAGGACGTCTCCCGAGCAACTTGACATACCCGATTGTACAGAAGTAGCCTCTTTGTTGGTGGTATCCTTTACGCCCCTGCTCGTTTCTGAACACATAAGAGTAGTATGACCTTTGTGACAGATTAGACACTTCACTGGCACCTTACACAGTTTCGCTAAATGTCCTGTCTTCAGACAGTTAAAGCACGCTTTCTTACCTCTAGCATGTGCTCTCTTCTCATCCAATGACAGAGAGTGTGCTTTAGTACACAACTGGCTATCATGGTACATCCCACAAAAGATGCAGCTGGAGGATTGACTGGAGAACAGCCCCATGGCCGTCGGTATTTCTTCTTTCCGGCGTTGAAACTTGGGAGACTTGTTCTTCTGTCGCTCAATGGAAGAGTCAATAAATCCGCCCCTAGCCAGATTTCGTTGGTCCTCTCCTTCTACCTCACGTTTGAGAAAGTCCATGAGGTAATCAAGTTCACACTTTTTTGAATTACCAGGTTTATCAGGATCAGTTGGTCCTTCCTTGCCATAATTGGAACTCCTTTGCCAGGCTACCATCAACTCCTCCGGAAGACTGGACTCCACCATGGGGTACAGAAATGTAGCAGATTGTTCAGTGGTCACGCCTCAAGTCTCTATTGTCCGTAAATGTGTCTCAAGTTTATCATACATACGAGACAATTCGACTGCCTGTTTCGTATTTGCATTGTCAATCACTAGTTTCAAAAGCTCACGCACGTACACCTGCTTCAGTAATTTCTCTCTTCCAAACCGTTGTTTGAGAGCTTCAATTACCTTTGCGTAGTTTCCAGCAGTCTGTAGGTAACTACCAACCAAATCCTGAGCTCTTGATCCTACTTCCATTGATTGAACCAAGTAATGGAATTTATCACTGTCGTGAAGTGAAGTGTCTTCGTGAATCTTCGAAAAGGAAGCCCAGAATCCTAGCCACTCCTTGAAGTCCCCATTAAACTTCCGCAGTTCGATTTTGGGTAGTCTGTACCTCCTCGTGTCCTCTCCAGACGAACTCAACACAGTGCTTGTCCCCGTTACACCGTTTGTTTCGTTAATTTTCAATGCTTTTAACCTCAAAACTGTTGTTTTCCTTTCATACTCATCGATGGTATTTTGTTCTTCAACAAGAGTTTCTTCGTCACAATCATCATACAGCGCGTCTAACACCTTACTATCGAGTTCTTTAAGTTCTACCATCTTATTATGAATTAACTCGATTATTGCACTGATGACTTCTCGATCTCTTTGGGACTTCTCGAACTCCCGTGTGACTTCATTGCACAGCTTTTTACCGATCGCCGAATCACGGAACGAACTTTCTTTGTCCTTTCAATGTTATCCATTTTCGTATCACGTCGGGGTCACCAGAATTTATGTTATGTGAACTAACTTGGAATAACATTGACTCAGACCAAAGGACCGTCACTCGCCTACGGCTTTATTTTCTTTGCATACATCAATCAACATGTCCCTCAGCAACTGTTGCTATGCACACCATATCTGTCAAAAACCACTGCCCCCTTATCCAACAATCACACTAAGATGTCTATAAGCAGCTCTAAGATTTCGTTCAACAATGCTAATGATTCATGAACTTGCTTGCACTGTGCTGGATTTGGAAGCAAGACTTGAGTTGATTTTGTGTATTTTCACTGTACTATTCTGGTTTTGCATCGATATAAATTTGTTTTGTTTTCTGTGTAATACTTTAGCTTGCAAAAATTTTCTTCTGTTTTATTTTAACCTAATTAATTTCAAATAAATACACAATTTACCTCGTGCATTTTTTCCTCACTCTCAACCTTTTACAAACGCGATTTTAACATCACACTAATGTCATTTCAAAATACATTACTCATTTGTCAGATTTAACCCAAATTGTATGCTTTCAAAAATGCTATACAGTAAAATGCAAATTGCAAATGTATAAAATCCACAAAATATTAAATATCAATTCAAATTGCTAAATTTCTGATCTCATCATCTTCCTTCCAAGTACTGATCCAAGTGTCCCGTTACCGTCTTGAATGTTCCTTCCATCGCTTCATCGGACGTCGTACAGATCTTGTTCCTATGGGTTGGTGGCGTAGTATCTCCTTTCGTAGTCTTCCAGAATCCATCCTTTGCACGTGACATTTCCGTTTTCCTGGTAATCACAGATGTAAGTGATGACAGGTTTCACCTTCAATTTATTCAGCACATCTTCATTTCGCTTACGATCTCATTTTGTATAGCCTGCAGTTCGTTGCATGAATTTCATTTCACAAGCTGTAAGTCGAGAGATGTCTGAAGATGTTAGTGTCCATGCCTTGCAAATGTAGCAAATGGTTGGTCTGGCCAAAGTGTAAAGACGTGAGCGAGTGTGTTTTTGCACAAGAAATGGTTTCATGATGAGATTTATTTTTTCCTGATTTCCAAATGCTAAATATCACCACCAGTAGTATAATGAATGAAAATCCACAGCCTGCTTCCAGTCTCCGACCGGGTCAGGAATGTAATGAATGAAGCCCCCATCTAGCGGCGAGGATATGAACTGTGCCGGCTGCCGAGGCCTGACGCACTCCTCTGGGGCAATGATTAAATGAATGACAGATGAAATGAAATGATAGTGGAGAGTGTTGCTGGAATGAAATTTTGACAGGGAAAACCGGAGTACCCGGAGAAAAACGTGTCTGCCTCCGTTTTGTCCAACACAGATCTCACATGGAGTGACCGGGATTTGAACCACGGACCCAGCGGTGAGAGGCCGGCGTGCTGCCGCCTAAGCCACGGAGGCTTAGTAGTATAATATTATTCTTTATTAAGAGGAAGACCTGTTTACCATCTCTTGATGAATGCAGTACATTTGCATTTGTCTGTTGACACAGGCTAGAGTAAAATGTGGCTTCTCACCGATATCTCAGTCTCTTCATGGCTGTGGTGATGATGATAATCGTGTGGCCTCCGGAGAGACCGAGTGCAGGTCTTTCTAGTTGACGCCCGTGGGCAACCTGCGCGTCGGAATGAGGATGAAATGATGATGAAGACGTCACATACACCCAGTCCCCGAGCCACGGGAATTAACCCCAGGAGATTAATATCCCTGATGGCTCGGACGGGAATCGAACCCGGGGCACTTTGGGCCAAAGCCTAGCGCGCTAACAATTTAGCCACAGTCCCGGACATGGCTGTGGTTATATGGAAGCTATTGTGGTAAGGGTGGTGCTGAGTAATGGGCTTCAGTGCACAACTAGTGCCTAAGTGTTTTGTGAAAAGTTCTATTCATAGTGTCAGTGCTATTGTTCTGACTCAGTGAGGAAAACAATGGCAAACTATGTCACTCTTCATCTTACCTAGTACGCCTCATTATAGTGCTGCTTTAAGGTTTTGTGGGTATCTGCCAAGATAACCTATCGCGGTACTTTATAAGGACCCAACCAGCCTCTGGGCTGACTACCTAACAGACAGACAAGAGGTAGAGAAAATAGCGATGGTTATAGGTAAATGTTATTTGGATCAGATGTACTATGTACTGTTTTCTGCAATAAACCTAGGCCGGTATGCACGGCAGTATTAAAGGTGCCGGGACGTCTTCAATAGACCGTGTACCGCTTAGTCGAATGGCTTTTTAGTCCACGCGTGGCGAAGATAGTTCCACGGTCTTTAATAGTTGTAGATCTTCCTGTATTCAATAACATACATTCTTATCTAGATTTGGCAACGTCACACAAATAAACATGGGACTGACCTCAGAAAGAACGTAGGAACAAAAGGGGGAGAAAGGGAAAAACTAGTTCCGCCCAGTTAACACCCGGATTAGTCGACCGTAACTGTTGCCAGAGTGAACACGAAACTGCTTGAAGTTCCAGTTAGCGAGACAACCGGATAAGTATCAGCCTGCATTACTACAGTATAACCATAGTTGATTTTGTATAACCATATAATCACCCCAAACAGACAAATTCCGGATTTTTATCACCATTTTAGAAGTTCACCTAACATTAGATATACTACATTTAGCATACACCGACAGTTGCATTACCAACACTGCAACTAAATAATTGTACATATTGTATATATTTTTCACCTGTATTCTCAAACATAGATGTTATGAGCCTAAGTGTAATGGATCTGATGATGATCGCTTGACGATCGAAACTGGTCATCCTAGCGTATTTATTAATCTCATGTAATTTATTTCAGGATTAGGGCATAACCCAGCTCTATTTGGGTACATTCGTGTTGACCGACTGAAAAGCACCAAACTTTTGTAGACAAGAGGTAGATTGTGAAAAGTTGCGTGAACAAGTAGCAAAGGTGATGTGAGTGACAGTCACAGCGATTAAAAGTGTGGCAACGCCGAGCACTAATTCAAGATACTGTAGCACCACCTGACGCCCTACCCCAACTCTAGTTGGACAGACTGGTTCAAGATCTTCGTTTAATGACTACTTTCTGCCAAGCTCGGAACAAGCGTTTACAATCCAGGGCACACGTGTATACTAATGTACAATTGTGCCCACATTGTATTACAGAGCTGTTTTATATGGCAGCCTCATGAGGTGGTCCGACGCTCGTTCCGATGCGGCGTTTGGACACGCTTGTTCTCGAGGGACGCGACAAACAAGGGCGATACACTTTATTTATGTATTCACACTGAGCCACAGCACTCCCTGCGGGCAAGGACACAATGACATGACATTCCAGCCCACAATTAAAAAACACAGAATGGAATACGGTACACAAATCCATCAAGTGGCCTCATAGGATATGCAGTGGTAACATACAGTAGGTCCACTGTGGATCACAAGGCTTCCGCTGGCCGCCTTCGTGGCCTGGAGCAGGAGTCTACAATACGTGGCCCAGTGGTCTGTTTCGTGCGGCCTGACTTCCCCCAATTCACAAGCGACTTGCAATTAAGGGGAGATATACAGCTTAAATTGAAAACCAAAGTAAGAACTATGATTTTATAAAATGCGTAAACGTTAAACATTATGAAAATGGTAACAGTTTTTATCCACATTGACTCATTGTAATAAATAATAATAATATCGTATGGCCTCAGGTGCCGGGTGCAAGCTTTGTTATTTGACACCCAAAGGGTAGCTTGCATGCCGAATTTCGTTGTTCCTTGAAGCACTATGAAAGCGCATTCTAGTACAGAAATGAGAAACTTTGTGTTGGCGGAAACTCCAGAGATTAATTTTGCCACTATGAACACGGCCTACTGAATTCAAATGGGTTCTTTGACATGTCAACATCGTATGACATGGTGTCGTAATTTTTGCCGCCTTTCAAAAATCACTTACCACGGCCAGGAACGAACCTGCAAGCTTGGGGTTAGTAGACCGACACGTTGACCACTCACCCGCCTGATCAATATTGTGAAAATGATGTTTAATGAATGATTAAACGTACATGTTTCGGTATGTCATTGATACCTTCTTCAGCGTATTTGAATAATATTAAAATCTTAAACTAGGTTAACAAAGCCAAAATAAATGGATATCCTTGCAAAAATTGTTTGAATTTAAATAAAATGAAAATATTAAAATAGATTAAGTGCCCTTGTAATATTTTTGTATACTTATACTTTCGGTTACGGTATCAGGGAACAATTGGGGCAGGGAGATCAAAACCCACTAACTCCAATTTTTGGTGAAATTGAGTTATGAGCTGGATGGGTCTTCTTAGGTTGTTCCGCATGGTTGGAGAGCAAGAATACCCTAATTCCGTCATTCGTCTGCATACAGGAGGTTGTTTTAAAACCCATGGAATTCAAAACACCTCTTATTCCATGGAATTAGTGTGTTCTTGCTTTCCATGCTTTATTTACCGGAAGATGGCAACACCATCGCTTAACCAGCTGAGCAGAGTTTGATGGTCCAGTTCTTTTACACTTTGATACAGGAGGGGCGCTTTCATTTTATAGAGCAATATTATCCCACTAGAAGTCACAGTTTCTTAACAAGTGATAGTGATTTTGGTCATATTGCGAGTCACAAAAAGAAACAAGAGACTGAGGAAACACCAAGCCAGTGGTTTGATATTGAAAGAAGTTCAGTTGGATATGTTGTACAGGTCATATGATATATGACTATCCTTAACATTCTCCAAAATATTCGAGAGAAGCCAGTAGGGGAGTGAGGCGGTTTCTAACCCCCCCCCCACCACTACTCCCAATGCGAGCCGATAATTCCCGAACCCGTTGTCGGAGATTCACGAATAAAGTGTCGTTGGACTCGGGATGACGGGGGCTTTGCTATGGACCACTCGTTATATTTTTGATTTTTTTTTTTTGTTTTTTTCGTTTTCGAAAATAGGCTATAGCTTGAAAACCAAACAGGATAGAACGTTGTGCCATGGCTCAAACGAACAGTCTTTATGACCTTTATTTTTTGTAATAAAACTTTTTTATTTTTTATATTTTTTTGAAAACACTCGAATTTTGAAAATCCTATATTTTGGAAACTAGGAACTCTACAAAACAAATTGTTTAACGTAAATCAATGGTCCCTACCCCCTCTACCCCCAAAATAAATTTCAAGTCTCTAGAATGAAAACCTGCAGTAGTGTGGTAAGGAGGGAGCTGCTTCCAAAAGCAAGTGGTGAGCCCCTGCGACCTTGGAATGGAAGGAGCCATGCTAGGAGGGCGTGCTTGGATTCGTTTTTTTCGTCTCGTCGTGCTCTTTACGGGAATGTCGGTGTCGAAAAGATGAAAATTTGGAAACACGGTCTTTTTGGGGGAAAAACGTGATTTTAGACTTTTTGCTATATCTCACGAACCAATAACGCTAGAGGCGTGTTCGACAGGTCCAAGGACTCGGGGTAACGTCCTCTCTCTTATGGACCACTCGTTATAATTTTTAATAAAATTGGAAACTCGATTTTGGGGTAAACACGTGTTTTTTGTGATTTTGCCAACATCTCACGAAGCAATAACGCTAGAGGCATGTACGATGGGTCCAAGGACTCGGAGTGACGTCCTCTTTGCTATGAACTACTCGTTGTAATTTTAAAAAATTTTGGAAACGTGATTTTGGGGTAAACACGTGTTTTTTGTGATTTTTGCCGATATCTCACGAACCAATAACGCTAGAGACGTGTACGAGGTGTCCTAGGACTCGGGCTAACGCCCCCTTTCAAATGTGGTAGATATTTTTTTCCAAAAAGATAATTCACAAAGGGCCTAACGCCATGCATGTTGAAAAAACGTTTACTTTTTCTTTACCTGTTTATAATGTTTATAAAGCGTGGTGGTTGAGAGAGAGAGACCATACGGCTGGGTGTGTGTGTTTCAACGAACCTGTCGCTAACCACAAGGACCATGCTTAATAGAACAATCGCTATTTCGACGGGTCGGTGTATGACAGAGCGAGTGTGCGTTTTTCTGATATTTTACCTTTAACGTGTAAACGGTAATGAGAGCTAGGTTCTATGTTGGTCGAAGCGAGTAGAGAAAACAAACTTGCCGAGGAGGTGAAGGTCATTTGAGCTTATTGGAAGGCATTGATCTGACTTGACAACAAGTGCAATGGAAAAAATGACCAAGACGCTTGAAGGTGAAATAATCTGACCATCGTGGTGGCAGGGGAGTGCGAAAGGCGTGCACACATGTGTGAAACCACAGGCACGCTAAACCAGTGACATCCTGTCTTGCTTCGTACGTGACAAAATGCAAGTCCATGTGAAATTTGATCTACCGCAGGTGTTCACCTTGGACGTTATCTGTCCACGTGCATGATAACTGTTAACAAGTCACATCCTGTTTTGCTTCGTACGTGACAAAATGCAAGTTCATGTGAAATTTGATCCGGCACAGGTGTTCGCCTGGGACGTTAGCTGCCCACGTGCACGATAAGAGAATGTTCAAAGCGTGGGAAAAAAAAAGATTATACATGCAATGTGATATATAAAGACACGTCGCTGACATTTCCACTCGCACTTATGTGACTACTTTTGAACACGCTACAGCGTTGTGTGAAACACTTGGCCTTGTTTAACAGTTTTGGTGTTGGTGGAAAATACTTATTCTTGTTGTGAGGTAGGTATATATTTATTCATTTATACATTTATTGATTTATATATAAATACATGCAATTATTTATTGATTAGGTAATTAATGATTTTATTTATTTATTTGTTTGCAGATAACCGGCATACCTTACATGTCAGAGGGAGAAGAAACTATTGCACTTTTGAGCCCACTAGAAGGGAAGAGTAACAAGTCACTGCAAGTAAAGGTGAGATGATTTTTTTTAAACTAACTTGTTTCATTTTTTTTGTTTTATGTTTTATTTTATGAAATGTATGTATTAACCTGAATTTAGGTATTTATAGCGGTTTATTTTATTTATTTTTAGAAACTTGGAAAGAATAGCCTTACCGCCGTAGCAGTCGCTGAAAAAAACCAGAAACGCACTAAAGCGAAACCACTGCCAAAGAGTGAACTGTTTAAAACTCAGGTAAGTCCAACTTAAAAATGCTATTCCATTTTACCACTACTGAAAACTCGTAGACAAAAAAAAAAAAAATCATTACCTGTACATGACTGGGACAATGATTGCTTTCTTGATTAATGGCTATGTTGTTGTTGTTGACTGGGAAAAGTACAAGGCCATGTTGGATTTTCTAAAAATAAAATAATAAATTTAATTTATGGGTGGTTCCCTATGGACTCAACGAATATCCACAGGTTTGAACATGATAATGTGAACAAAATGACATGACATTCATTTTTGTTTATATATTGGTTAAAGGGAGGGTGGGGTAATGTAAATGACTGTAGCTTTATAAAAAAGAAAATAAGTACATGGGTTACTGTTTGTGCCAACATACAGTTTATTTTTAATGGTGTTTTGATATATTAATGCCAATTAACGTTAACGTTTTATTTACAAGTATTGATTGATTGATTGATTGATTGATTGAGTGATGGGTTATTTTGTTTGCTTTTAGGTGTCGTCATGTGCCATTAACGTAATGAACAGACAGTGAACAAGCATGCATTATGCTTTAAAGTACTCTGTGCAATGTTAATAACTTACAATAAGAAAACGTTTTATTATAACACATGGCGTTAGTACCAAATACAACAAGTGAGCAAGTTGGTTTACCACGTGGGTTAAATTTAAAATCAGAACATGATCGATGGTTAACATTTGAATCCTGGCCTGTAGGCTTTTTGTCGACGCATGAACTTGCAAAAGCCGGTTTTTTTTACTTGAACCGAGGAGATGTGGTGCGCTGTGTGTTTTGTCGTATTGAACTTTCACACTGGGAAGAAGGGGATGATCCCTTTAGAGACCATTTGCGATGGTCTCCTCACTGTCCTTACATGCTTGGAAAGCAAGTGGGTAACCTACCCGTGCATTCATTTTACCGAACCACAAGGCCTATGGCCGCTACTTACGTTGCTGAATCACAAATAAATAATAATAATGATGTGTTACCAGCCAACGGTAGTGTCGATATATGTGGTCCATATGCCATAGACAGTGTTGAATTGGCGTGTGCTTTTGAAAAATTGGGAGTTTGCAAGACTAAAGCACTAGCACACCCAGAGTACAGCTCTGTTGAAAAACGTTTCGAATCTTATAAAAATGTTTGGCCATTAATATTAAAACACCTTACCAAACAGCTAAGTGAAGCTGGATTTTTTTATACTGGTGAAGGGGATAAAACAATATGTTTTTATTGTGGATTTGCTTTAAAGGATTGGCAAATGACTGATGACCCTTTTGTGCAACACGCTCGTTGGTTACCAAACTGTAAATACATGGTGTTGCTTAAAGGTCAGGAATTTGTGAACACTATTCGTAAAGAAAAAGTGATTGCAGCACAAGACATAAAAGTGCCTTTAGAGTTAGAGCACGCGGAGCAAATACATAAGGCTGAAAGAAAAGACTTGTCTCACGAACAGATACAAAAGTGTGACCAACAATTATGTAAAATTTGTTATCAAGATGAACTAGGTGTTGTATTTTTACCCTGTGGACACATGATAGCCTGTGTCAAGTGTGCATTAGAACTTAACACTTGTGCTATATGCAGAAAAGTAGTATCTGCAACAGTTAGGGCATTTCTTGCATAACTAGTATAATTTATTCGCCATGGATAGTGCAAAATCCCTAATTGCACAATATTATTAAAGCTGTTTTAGAGTGTAATAGATATGCTTTTGTTTTGTTTATAGACTACTACAATGAATGTTTTGAATGCTGTGGGACAATCATGTGGCTTAGAGACAAAGAAGCTCAGCGAATTGCCAATGCATATTCCATTCCGCATTATCAAGATTCGGAAATTGAAAACAGCATATGGTGATCGTGTACTTTGTGTATGTGAAAACTTTGAGACATTTCTGCCTATACGGTTTAATGATATGTCGGAGAGTGTTTTTGATGAAGTCAATAATGCTGTGCAACCTGTACACTTAATTTATGAAGGTTTTAAAAACAATAGGTGCATGGTTCGTTTTAATTAAATAAATAAATAATGTGAAATAATAATGGAAATTATAAGTAATGACAATATACTGAAAAAGAAAGAAAATATGTGCATAGAATAGTAATGTTTTAGTGTTTAGTGTTGTCTTTAAAAATATTATGATGAAACCAAAAAAAATGTATATAAAGTTTGTAAATAAATGCAAAATGATGTTACAATGCTGTTTTATTTTATACAAAGTTAGTATATTTAACATTGCAGAGTATACATGATTATGACAATAAATGCATACTGAATACAAGCCTTTCTCACATTACAATAGTCTGTTATAGTTTTAAACACAAGGCTTGTTGTAGATCATTTTATAGCAATGTCCCTTTAATGTTGTTTTCGAAAAGTGGGGAAGCCACAATGGTTGTATTGACATAAAAACCTTATGGTTATTACTATTTAGTCACTTTGATCCCCTTGCAGATCAACAGCAGATGACCTAGTTGTTCCACTCTTTAAAACGACAACAACAACACTACCTCTTGCATAGTTTGTGATGTTGATGGCTCTTGCGACGTGGAAGATGGATTAAAAATAACTTTGAGAACAGGGGTTAAACGTTGATCATTAAACAATGCACTATTTTGAGTAGCAATATGGTTTTCTTGATTTTTTGTCGACGGCAACTGTGTTTCATGCGGTACACTACATTGATGATCACTGACACTTAAAACCTCACTATTTTTACTTTTTAGGTCACTACGACAATGTTTGGAACGTTGCTTTGAACAACGCCAAATAACAGTTCCATTTTTATTGGTTCGTTTCACAATATATGAATATCCTTTATAGTATGCGTAAGGCTTACCATACCTAGTCACTGATACTTCCATATCAACTGTCGAGCATAGACTAAGCTCTAGTAAAGTCAACTTGGTAATAAGAATACTAGTTTAATGTGAGAGCAAATATGGATCCAAAGAGTTCAGGTAAAAGTGAAAGCAAATAAGCAAATATTAGAAACAAGAGTTGGGGTGAAAGTGGTCGCAAAGTGGTAGACCCATTACACAATAATTTCAGCACGACGAAGCTCTTGTTCAATTTCTTTGATTTCCCAATCGTGACCAGTATGGCCAGATTGACGTGAGGCATGCAACAACTGTAGCCGCTGGACGAGCTTATTGGGATTGTGCCAGTATACAAATTTAACAAATGGATTTTTAGGTGTAAACAAAGCATTACCATTATCATGATCATTATCATCATCGTCATTATCATCATCATGATCACCATTATCATCATGACCATCATCACTGTTACTATATAGTCCTTTTTGATCCTCTTGCAATACCACTTTATTTATAGTCTGAGTTGATTTTGACAGTGTTGAAGGTTTCTTGGACGTTGACAACTGTCCTAACATGACGTTTTGAGGACATGATAAGTCCTTTTGAACAAACACTGTACTATCTTTAGCCGCAATATTGTTTTCTTGAACTTGCTTTTTAGCATTTTGATAATTGTTTGTAAACAGTAAGCGTGGTTCGTTTCGAGCACTACATTGATGAACACTCACACTTAAAACCTTTCCATTTTTACTTTTCAGATTGCCTCGACATTTTGTTGACCTCTCTTTTGAGCATCGCCAGAATATTATTCCATTCACATTCTGGCGATTATAGTTATAGGAGTAGCCTTGATAGAGTGCACGTAGCCTACCTTTGTTGGTTGTAATAAGTTCCATAGTAGTAACTGACCTGTCAGTACGATGTTCACACTACAAAGGTTACAACTGTTTTGCTGATGGAGTGACCTACTATAAGCTTATATATTGGCTTATGTGTTGGCTTTTTGTGTTGGCTTTTCGTGTTGGCTTTTGTGTTGGCTTATGTGTTGGCTTTTTGTGTTGGCTTTTTGTGTTGGCTTTTCATGTTGGCTTTTCGTGTTGGCTTATGTGTTGGCTTTTTGTGTTGGCTTTTTGTGTTGGCTTTTCGTGTTGGCTTTTGTGTTGGCTTATGTGTTGGCTTTTTGTGTTGGCTTTTTGTGTTGGCTTTTCATGTTGGCTTTTCGTGTTGGCTTTTCGTGTTGGCTTTTTGTGTTGGCTTTTCGTGTTGGCATTTCGTGTTGGCTTTTGTGTTGGCTTTTCGTGTTGGCTTTTTGTGTTGGCTTTTCGTGTTGGCATTTCGTGTTGGCTTTTCGTGTTGGCTTTTTTGTATTGGCCTTTCGTGTTGGCTTTTTGTATTGGCTTTTCGTGTTGGCTTTTTGTGTTGGCTTTAGTATTGGCTTTTGTATTGGCTTATTTGACAAGTTATTTGTGTCAATGTATTTAGTGGATTTTTTCTTGGTGTTGGAAAGTAGTTGTAAGAGAGGGAATATTTAAAGACTTAACCTCAGCTCACTAACCTAACCTAACCTTTCAACTCTCAGATGTTAATTAAATTCTGTGCATTGTCGAGTTGGAGCCCAAGACCTCAGGGGTAAAAAAAAACAATTATTTTTGACGACTTATTTTGGTAACTTATTTTAATGGCTAACCTAACTTTACCTAACCTAACCTAACCTAACCTAACCTCAGCTCACTTTGGATATTACTAGTAAGTGTTCATATCCTCTGCTAGGTAGCATGCTAGTAGTACAGGTAGTGCTCATATTTACCGCTAGATAGCGGAAACATACTTTGCATGTTGCATGTGACACTTGTGAAGTTTAACCACATGCAAGACGTGCTTGTATAAGTTCTCTATTTAAACTCAATGTACAATTAACCACTAAATGTTCAGAACTAACATGTATAGCCATGTTTAGGGTATATAGGAGACCCTTAGCAAGAAAGGCTGTCTAACCCACGAGTGTACAGCCTTGTCATACGCAGTAAGCCCCTGTTGGCTTTCTCAAATTGTTGTTGTTGTTGTTTTCTGCCAACAGGGGCTTACTGCGTATGACAAGGCTGTACACTCGTGGGTTAGACAGCCTTTCTTGCTAAGGGTCTCCTATATACCCTAAACATGGCTATACATGTTAGTTCTGAACAGTTAGTGGTTAATTGTATATTGAGTTTAAATAGAGAACTTATACAAGCACGTCTTGCATGTGGTTAAACTTCACAAGTGTCACATGCAACATGCAAAGTATGTTTCCGCTATCTAGCGGTAAATATGAGCACTACCTGTACTACTAGCATGCTACCTAGCAGAGGATATGAACACTTACTAGTAATATCCAAAGTGAGCTGAGGTTAGGTTAGGTTAGGTTAGGTTAGGTAAAGTTAGGTTAGCCATTAAAATAAGTTACCAAAATAAGTCGTCAAAAATAATTGTTTTTTTTTACCCCTGAGGTCTTGGGCTCCAACTCGACAATGCACAGAATTTAATTAACATCTGAGAGTTGAAAGGTTAGGTTAGGTTAGTGAGCTGAGGTTAAGTCTTTAAATATTCCCTCTCTTTCAACTACTTTCCAACACCAAGAAAAAATCCACTAAATACATTGACACAAATAACTTGTCAAATAAGCCAATACAAAAGCCAATACTAAAGCCAACACAAAAAGCCAACACGAAAAGCCAATACAAAAAGCCAACACGAAAGGCCAATACAAAAAAAGCCAACACGAAAAGCCAACACGAAATGCCAACACGAAAAGCCAACACAAAAAGCCAACACGAAAAGCCAACACAAAAGCCAACACGAAATGCCAACACGAAAAGCCAACACAAAAAGCCAACACGAAAAGCCAACACGAAAAGCCAACATGAAAAGCCAACACAAAAAGCCAACACAAAAAGCCAACACATACGCCAACACAAAAGCCAACACGAAAAGCCAACACAAAAAGCCAACACAAAAAGCCAACACATAAGCCAACACGAAGAGCCAACATGAAAAGCCAACACAAAAAGCCAACACAAAAAGCCAACACATAAGCCAACACAAAAGCCAACACGAAAAGCCAACACAAAAAGCCAACACATAAGCCAATATATAAGCTTATAGTAGGTCACTCCATCAGCAAAACAGTTGTAACCTTTGTAGTGTGAACATCGTACTGACAGGTCAGTTACTACTATGGAACTTATTACAACCAACAAAGGTAGGCTACGTGCACTCTATCAAGGCTACTCCTATAACTATAATCGCCAGAATGTGAATGGAATAATATTCTGGCGATGCTCAAAAGAGAGGTCAACAAAATGTCGAGGCAATCTGAAAAGTAAAAATGGAAAGGTTTTAAGTGTGAGTGTTCATCAATGTAGTGCTCGAAACGAACCACGCTTACTGTTTACAAACAATTATCAAAATGCTAAAAAGCAAGTTCAAGAAAACAATATTGCGGCTAAAGATAGTACAGTGTTTGTTCAAAAGGACTTATCATGTCCTCAAAACGTCATGTTAGGACAGTTGTCAACGTCCAAGAAACCTTCAACACTGTCAAAATCAACTCAGACTATAAATAAAGTGGTATTGCAAGAGGATCAAAAAGGACTATATAGTAACAGTGATGATGGTCATGATGATAATGGTGATCATGATGATGATAATGACGATGATGATAATGATCATGATAATGGTAATGCTTTGTTTACACCTAAAAATCCATTTGTTAAATTTGTATACTGGCACAATCCCAATAAGCTCGTCCAGCGGCTACAGTTGTTGCATGCCTCACGTCAATCTGGCCATACTGGTCACGATTGGGAAATCAAAGAAATTGAACAAGAGCTTCGTCGTGCTGAAATTATTGTGTAATGGGTCTACCACTTTGCGACCACTTTCACCCCAACTCTTGTTTCTAATATTTGCTTATTTGCTTTCACTTTTACCTGAACTCTTTGGATCCATATTTGCTCTCACATTAAACTAGTATTCTTATTACCAAGTTGACTTTACTAGAGCTTAGTCTATGCTCGACAGTTGATATGGAAGTATCAGTGACTAGGTATGGTAAGCCTTACGCATACTATAAAGGATATTCATATATTGTGAAACGAACCAATAAAAATGGAACTGTTATTTGGCGTTGTTCAAAGCAACGTTCCAAACATTGTCGTAGTGACCTAAAAAGTAAAAATAGTGAGGTTTTAAGTGTCAGTGATCATCAATGTAGTGTACCGCATGAAACACAGTTGCCGTCGACAAAAAATCAAGAAAACCATATTGCTACTCAAAATAGTGCATTGTTTAATGATCAACGTTTAACCCCTGTTCTCAAAGTTATTTTTAATCCATCTTCCACGTCGCAAGAGCCATCAACATCACAAACTATGCAAGAGGTAGTGTTGTTGTTGTCGTTTTAAAGAGTGGAACAACTAGGTCATCTGCTGTTGATCTGCAAGGGGATCAAAGTGACTAAATAGTAATAACCATAAGGTTTTTATGTCAATACAACCATTGTGGCTTCCCCACTTTTCGAAAACAACATTAAAGGGACATTGCTATAAAATGATCTACAACAAGCCTTGTGTTTAAAACTATAACAGACTATTGTAATGTGAGAAAGGCTTGTATTCAGTATGCATTTATTGTCATAATCATGTATACTCTGCAATGTTAAATATACTAACTTTGTATAAAATAAAACAGCATTGTAACATCATTTTGCATTTATTTACAAACTTTATATACATTTTTTTTGGTTTCATCATAATATTTTTAAAGACAACACTAAACACTAAAACATTACTATTCTATGCACATATTTTCTTTCTTTTTCAGTATATTGTCATTACTTATAATTTCCATTATTATTTCACATTATTTATTTATTTAATTAAAACGAACCATGCACCTATTGTTTTTAAAACCTTCATAAATTAAGTGTACAGGTTGCACAGCATTATTGACTTCATCAAAAACACTCTCCGACATATCATTAAACCGTATAGGCAGAAATGTCTCAAAGTTTTCACATACACAAAGTACACGATCACCATATGCTGTTTTCAATTTCCGAATCTTGATAATGCGGAATGGAATATGCATTGGCAATTCGCTGAGCTTCTTTGTCTCTAAGCCACATGATTGTCCCACAGCATTCAAAACATTCATTGTAGTAGTCTATAAACAAAACAAAAGCATATCTATTACACTCTAAAACAGCTTTAATAATATTGTGCAATTAGGGATTTTGCACTATCCATGGCGAATAAATTATACTAGTTATGCAAGAAATGCCCTAACTGTTGCAGATACTACTTTTCTGCATATAGCACAAGTGTTAAGTTCTAATGCACACTTGACACAGGCTATCATGTGTCCACAGGGTAAAAATACAACACCTAGTTCATCTTGATAACAAATTTTACATAATTGTTGGTCACACTTTTGTATCTGTTCGTGAGACAAGTCTTTTCTTTCAGCCTTATGTATTTGCTCCGCGTGCTCTAACTCTAAAGGCACTTTTATGTCTTGTGCTGCAATCACTTTTTCTTTACGAATAGTGTTCACAAATTCCTGACCTTTAAGCAACACCATGTATTTACAGTTTGGTAACCAACGAGCGTGTTGCACAAAAGGGTCATCAGTCATTTGCCAATCCTTTAAAGCAAATCCACAATAAAAACATATTGTTTTATCCCCTTCACCAGTATAAAAAAATCCAGCTTCACTTAGCTGTTTGGTAAGGTGTTTTAATATTAATGGCCAAACATTTTTATAAGATTCGAAACGTTTTTCAACAGAGCTGTACTCTGGGTGTGCTAGTGCTTTAGTCTTGCAAACTCCCAATTTTTCAAAAGCACACGCCAATTCAACACTGTCTATGGCATATGGACCACATATATCGACACTACCGTTGGCTGGTAACACATCATTATTATTATTTATTTGTGATTCAGCAACGTAAGTAGCGGCCATAGGCCTTGTGGTTCGGTAAAATGAATGCACGGGTAGGTTACCCACTTGCTTTCCAAGCATGTAAGGACAGTGAGGAGACCATCGCAAATGGTCTCTAAAGGGATCATCCCCTTCTTCCCAGTGTGAAAGTTCAATACGACAAAACACACAGCGCACCACATCTCCTCGGTTCAAGTAAAAAAAAACGGCTTTTGCAAGTTCATGCGTCGACAAAAAGCCTACAGGCCAGGATTCAAATGTTAACCATCGATCATGTTCTGATTTTAAATTTAACCCACGTGGTAAACCAACTTGCTCACTTGTTGTATTTGGTACTAACGCCATGTGTTATAATAAAACGTTTTCTTATTGTAAGTTATTAACATTGCACAGAGTACTTTAAAGCATAATGCATGCTTGTTCACTGTCTGTTCATTACGTTAATGGCACATGACGACACCTAAAAGCAAACAAAATAACCCATCTCTCAATCAATCAATCAATCAATCAATCAATACTTGTAAATAAAACGTTAACGTTAATTGGCATTAATATATCAAAACACCATTAAAAATAAACTGTATGTTGGCACAAACAGTAACCCATGTACTTATTTTCTTTTTTATAAAGCTACAGTCATTTACATTCCCCCACCCTCCCTTTAACCAATATATAAACAAAAATGAATGTCATGTCATTTTGTTCACATTATCATGTTCAAACCTGTGGATATTCGTTGAGTCCATAGGGAACCACCCATAAATTAAATTTATTATTTTATTTTTAGAAAATCCAACATGGCCTTGTACTTTTTCCAGTCAACAACAACAACATAGCCATTAATCAAGAAAGCAATCATTGTCCCAGTCATGTACAGGTAATGAATTTTTTTTTTTTTTTTTGTCTACGAGTTTTCAGTAGTGGTAAAATGGAATAGCATTTTTAAGTTGGACTTACCTGAGTTTTAAACAGTTCACTCTTTGGCAGTGGTTTCGCTTTAGTGCGTTTCTGGTTTTTTTCAGCGACTGCTACGGCGGTAAGGCTATTCTTTCCAAGTTTCTAAAAATAAATAAAATAAACCGCTATAAATACCTAAATTCAGGTTAATACATACATTTCATAAAATAAAACATAAAACAAAAAAAATGAAACAAGTTAGTTTAAAAAAAATCATCTCACCTTTACTTGCAGTGACTTGTTACTCTTCCCTTCTAGTGGGCTCAAAAGTGCAATAGTTTCTTCTCCCTCTGACATGTAAGGTATGCCGGTTATCTGCAAACAAATAAATAAATAAAATCATTAATTACCTAATCAATAAATAATTGCATGTATTTATATATAAATCAATAAATGTATAAATTAATAAATATATACCTACCTCACAACAAGAATAAGTATTTTCCACCAACACCAAAACTGTTAAACAAGGCCAAGTGTTTCACACAACGCTGTAGCGTGTTCAAAAGTAGTCACATAAGTGCGAGTGGAAATGTCAGCGACGTGTCTTTATATATCACATTGCATGTATAATCTTTTTTTTTCCCACGCTTTGAACATTCTCTTATCGTGCACGTGGGCAGCTAACGTCCCAGGCGAACACCTGTGCCGGATCAAATTTCACATGAACTTGCATTTTGTCACGTACGAAGCAAAACAGGATGTGACTTGTTAACAGTTATCATGCACGTGGACAGATAACGTCCAAGGTGAACACCTGCGGTAGATCAAATTTCACATGGACTTGCATTTTGTCACGTACGAAGCAAGACAGGATGTCACTGGTTTAGCGTGCCTGTGGTTTCACACATGTGTGCACGCCTTTCGCACTCCCCTGCCACCACGATGGTCAGATTATTTCACCTTCAAGCGTCTTGGTCATTTTTTCCATTGCACTTGTTGTCAAGTCAGATTAATGCCTTCCAATAAGCTCAAATGACCTTCACCTCCTCGGCAAGTTTGTTTTCTCTACTCGCTTCGACCAACATAGAACCTAGCTCTCATTACCGTTTACACGTTAAAGGTAAAATATCAGAAAAACGCACACTCGCTCTGTCATACACCGACCCGTCGAAATAGCGATTGTTCTATTAAGCATGGTCCTTGTGGTTAGCGACAGGTTCGTTGAAACACACACACCCAGCCGTATGGTCTCTCTCTCTCAACCACCACGCTTTATAAACATTATAAACAGGTAAAGAAAAAGTAAACGTTTTTTCAACATGTATGGCGTTAGGCCCTTTGTGAATTATCTTTTTGGAAAAAAATATCTACCACATTTGAAAGGGGGCGTTAGCCCGAGTCCTAGGACACCTCGTACACGTCTCTAGCGTTATTGGTTCGTGAGATATCGGCAAAAATCACAAAAAACACGTGTTTACCCCAAAATCACGTTTCCAAAATTTTTTAAAATTACAACGAGTAGTTCATAGCAAAGAGGACGTCACTCCGAGTCCTTGGACCCATCGTACATGCCTCTAGCGTTATTGCTTCGTGAGATATTGGCAAAATCACAAAAAACACGTGTTTACCCCAAAATCGAGTTTCCAATTTTATTAAAAATTATAACGAGTGGTCCATAAGAGAGAGGACGTTACCCCGAGTCCTTGGACCTGTCGAACACGCCTCTAGCGCTATTGGTTCGTGAGATATAGCAAAAAGTCTAAAATCACGTTTTTCCCCCAAAAAGACCGTGTTTCCAAATTTTCATCTTTTCGACACCGACATTCCCGTAAAGAGCACGACGAGACGAAAAAAACGAATCCAAGCACGCCCTCCTAGCATGGCTCCTTCCATTCCAAGGTCGCAGGGGCTCACCACTTGCTTTTGGAAGCAGCTCCCCCCTTACCACACTACTGCAGGTTTTCATTCTAGAGACTTGAAATTTATTTTGGGGGTAGAGGGGGTAGGGACCATTGATTTACGTTAAACAATTTGTTTTGTAGAGTTCCTAGTTTCCAAAATATAGGATTTTCAAAATTCGAGTGTTTTCAAAAAAATATAAAAAAATAAAAAAGTTTTATTACAAAAAATAAAGGTCATAAAGACTGTTCGTTTGAGCCATGGCACAACGTTCTATCCTGTTTGGTTTTCAAGCTATAGCCTATTTTCGAAAACGAAAAAAACAAAAAAAAAATCAAAAATATAACGAGTGGTCCATAGCAAAGCCCCCGTCATCCCGAGTCCAACGACACTTTATTCGTGAATCTCCGACAACGGGTTCGGGAATTATCGGCTCGCATTGGGAGTAGTGGTGGGGGGGGGGGGGTTAGAAACCGCCTCACTCCCCTACTGAAGGCCAAGTACTAAAGAAACTAAACGTAGTCCAACCGAGGAATTCTTCATATCAGAAAGTAAAGTGATACGATATTCGACATCTCACAAAAATACAATCCATGTGAGTAAAACTATGAAAGGTACAATATGGAGTCTATTAAACATCCAGAGACCCAATACAATTTATATTTTCCCACTCAACGCAAGTACAACTCACACTTGCCAGTGAAAATAAAAAAGCAAAAGGACTTGCAAAATTTAATAAAGTTCATTTCTGAGGAAATTAGGATGTATTACAAAACTCTATTTGCTGGCAGTAATAACCCTGATTCACAGACTGAACAAGAGAGTGAAAGTGAAACAGAATAACTATGCCACGAATCAGAGTGATGAAAGTATTAAGTTCATTTGTGGTTTTATTTCTGCATTTTGGAATGATTTAGATTAGAGTGGATTTCAGACTCACGCTGTACCTTTGAAATTTAAATTTAAAAATGTACAATGCTAATTTTCGTAATATAATTTCATATTCTATCGTTTCATACGGTAATTATGATACATTAGTACTATTTCTGTCATATTTATTGTCTATTTCATATTTCATACACTCCGGAAGTCAAAAAAAAACCTAACTCCACCACAATTTAATTCAAATTGCAGCATTAAATAATATAAACACTTTGGTTATGAAGTATTTAATTGATAAATAATATACATTTAGTCAACATGAGCACATAGACCCATTAGATTTAAGATCAGAGAGGAAGATGATCAGTTTTTTCTCTCTCCTGTAAAATTTGGTTTACTGGAGTTAGTGGGTTTTTGATTTCCCTGCCTGAATTTTTGTGTATATTTATTTTCACATACGGTAGCAGGGAAAATA
Source organism: Meconema thalassinum (assembly GCA_946902985.2). NCBI lineage: Eukaryota > Metazoa > Arthropoda > Insecta > Orthoptera > Tettigoniidae > Meconema > Meconema thalassinum. The sequence goes on along the minus strand of OX336388.2, from coordinate 1,377,116,025 downwards.
ACACTTGCATGCTCCAAAAACTAACAGCTGATAGACAGATTATATATCTTCCTTTGTCAATGCAATAAAAGAAGAACCAAAGAGTTTCATAACAGGAACCAGGTTGAAGAAGTGCAGGCCTCCGAATCTGTCTTTGCGCTTGGTGACAGGCAATTACAGCGACGATGTGTTGGAGGCGAAAATCGTGTGGTCTAGAGCAAGTCTGTTTGCATCACACCATGTATTAGAAAGAAGATGACAGTAAAATGATGTTATGAATATATAAGAAATCTACCTTATTAAACTGCCTTCGTCACACTTACTTAATTAGGTTCAATACTGTAGTGACAGAAAGCTTCGTTGCCAGAAGAATAATGATTTTATGACTGTTTTTCATAAGTCTTGCACAATAATTAGGCTTGTATAATACATATTCCTGTTTACCATCTTTTGATGAATGCAGTACATTTGCATTTGTCTGTTGGCACAGGCTAGAGTAAAAGAGACGGTCAGTCTGAAAGAATAGACTTTGTATCATTTTAAATGCTACAAATGCTGAAAAATGCTAGAAAGGCTGGAGGCTTCTCGATTCGCTCGAAGCCAAAGACTCTTGACATGTTAGAAAATTATCTGCATAATACTTATCTTGCTTATCTTGTTTCAAATTACTCGCGAGCGGCAAGTGCAAACCAAGCGCAAAGCAAGGTCAAGCGCACGGGATGCCGGACGCTCACCAGAGCGCGCGGGGACGTGCCCCTTCCATCCAGTCTAAAAACACTTATAGTGGGCGATGTATTGAAGATAGAGATATGCTCTCGCGGACGTTTTTGTAGAACTTTTCATGCTGACCAATTCTTACGCTCATAGTATATTGATATTTTTAACGGTTTGCCCAGCGTAAGCTTATGAAGCGCACGGACACCAAGTTTGTTTTCGACTTTTTCACTGAAATCGTTACTGCTTGGCTTCCTTTGATCATACATAAATTATTTTGTACAGAATCTTTCCTCGAGATATCCTTTACAAAATGGTGAAAACCGCATCAAAATCCATCCAGTGGTTCCCGAGATTACCCGTGACATCCAAGAATCGGGGATTTTTGTCTTATACTAACGAAGTAGAGATTGTCGGGGAACACATGCACCAAGCGGTACTATGACATCACACACCTCAGTGCATCTGGGTACATTTCGTCCCGTCACCGTAACGTAACGCCAGACCCCAGCGTAACGATGAAGTCGACAAAATCATTTAAAATGATAAAATATGGCTTCTCACCGATGCCTTAGTCTCACTCATGGCTGTGATTATATAGAAGCTATTGAGGTATGAGTGGTGCTGAGTAATGGCCTTCAGGGCACAACTATTACCTGTGTGTACTGGGAAAGGTTCCACTCAGTGTCAGTGCTTTTGTTCTGAACCAGTGAGGAAAGCAATAACAAACTACCTCACTCCTCATCTTGCCTAGTATGCCTCATTATAGTGCTGCTTTGAGGTTTTGTGGGTATCTATCGACCTAACATATGGCGACAGCTTCTGAGGATCGAACCAGCCTCAGGGCTGACTACCTAACATACAAACATACAGTACAGAAGGGAACACAGACATGGGGTCATGCATATATTTCTTTAATCGTTTATCCTCCGAGCTAGCTTTACCCACGGACTATGCGAGGGATCATTCCTCTGTCACCGCAAGGACAGTATCAAGGAGCTGAACACAACTTGTCAGCAGATACAACTTGGAGGCGTGTTGCGCACATGCTACAGGGAGCGGCAAAAAGATATGACGGTTTTTAAATCACACCACAAACATTTTAAATGATACAAACTCTTTTTTACTTATAACAGCAAGGTGTACATGTCAATTAATGGAAAACATGAAAGAACAATAGATTTTAACTTTTAAGATTTGAAGATAACGTCTTTCAAATGATGTCCATCTTTTGCCATGCATTCTTCCAGTCTTGCACTGAAGCTTTGCATAGTCATTAGGCTTCAACTGCTGGACAATAACCATTTTATACGGATGAAAATGCAAATCGAAACGCAATATTCGTCTCACTGTTCGATCAGAAATTTACAAAGCCGCAGCTTGTTTACGAGCCGGCCGCCGTGGACTGGTTTCCACAGTTTGTCTCACTCGCTCAACATTTTCTTGTGTCCTGGCTGACCTTGGACGGCCTGTCGACGTACGTTGTAAGTCTGAACCTGTAGCTCTAAAATTACTCACCCATAACAAAATTGTGTTACGAGATGGAACGCGTCCTCTTCGACCCACTTTAAAGTGTTGATGGCAAAAGATGGGCATCATTTTAAAGACGTTATCTTCAAATCTTAAAAGTTAAAATCTATTGTTTTTTAATGTTTTCCATTAATTGACATGTACACCTTGCTGTTATAAGTAATAAAAGAGTTTGTATCATTTAAAATGTTAGTGTTGTGATTTAAAAACCGTCAGATCTTTTTTCCGCTCCATGTATATCAACATCAAGTCAAAGAAACAATACATAGTAGAATATCCCAAAATATTGCTTCCCTTGAGATTGTTGAATTTCCAAAGAGATATGACACAAGTAAATCGTTTATTTCGAAAAAGGATGTGTGTTATTCAATATAACTGAAATATAATTTTGGGATCATCTACTCTGGTTATTGAATTTTAAAATCAATTCCTGTAATTTATTAATGTCCACCTTCATTAACAATAAGAAATCGTTTCATTAGAATTACTTAAGTATTGACGCATCATAGTGATACATTTATTGTGTACTTAATCCTGCCACATGATTATGATTACTTAATTTTGAATAAATAAATAAATAAATAAGTAAGTAAATAAATAAATAAATAAGTAAATAAGTAGCCTAAATAAATAAATAAGTAAATAAATAACAAATAAATTAATAAATAAATAAGTAAATAAGTAGTCTAAATAAATAAATAAGTAAATAAATAACAAATAAATTAAAAAATTAATAAATAAATAAGTAAATAAATAATGAATAAATAAATAAGTAAATGAATAATAAACAAATAAATAAGTAAATAAATAAAAATAAGTAAATAAAGAAATAAAAAAATATTAAGTAAATAAATAATAAACAAATAAATTATTAAATTATAAATAAATATATAAAATCAAATAAATTAATAAGTAAATAAATAAATAAATAATATATAAATAAGTCAATAAATAATAAACAAATAAATAGATAAGTAAATAAGTAAATAAATAAAGAATAAATAAGTGAATAAATAATAAACAAATAAATTAATAAATTAATTAATTAATAAATAAATAGGTGTAGATAGATACATAGATAAATAAATAAATAAATGAATAAATAAATAGCTGTCCGATCAGAGAGGTCAAGAAAAAAGCCGGAAGGGAGCATGTAGTTTTACGTGACCGTTAATAATTTTGCGATCAAGAGCCAAGGTACCTTCATTTTACGTGTAATGTGAACCACAGGACGTGATATTTCACTTCGAAAATCTCACACTCATCGACCGGGAACCCAACGTGGTCCGCCTTGGTGAGACGCAAGCAGCTTTACCAATGCACCATCATTACCCCCCCCCCCTCCCCCCTCCCCCTCCCCTCTGGTCAAGAGGGCCAACATTAGTGGCTGAGAGTAACTGCTAAGAGGCAGTTTCGATTCCTACTTCAGCCATCTTATAATAGCTTTTCAATAGTTTGCCTACTTTCATTTCAAGCTAATGCCACGATGGTACTAATGTAACGCCACGACCATCTCATCCCAATCCTAGCCTTAATTAAAGAATACACTGTTACCAATACAGATACCATAAAACATAGGTCATCAGTCATACTTCACACACTCCCTAGTACATGAGGGTGATTACCACGATATCCCAATTCCCTAAATGATACAACGACGACAATTTTGATATGTTGATGTAATTTTAAACAGAATAATCCACTAGCGGTATATGTGCCACGTTCCAATTTTTCTTTTCTGTCTGGTAGATATTAATATGGCAATATTTTCTCTTGCTGGTATGTTATAGGATAGGCGTATCTCATACGAGCTCAGATATAAATCCAATATACTGCTCTCAAACACATACACACTCCCTCTGTCTCTTCCGTTCCTTATCTTGACTCCTTTCGCACATTGCTATATCTCTCTTCCTCCATTCAACAACCTGCATTAGCACTTGAGAATCCTATAACGTAAAGAAATATATTGTGAAAGATCCTGCAGTCTGGCCCAAACATTTAAAACGAGTAGTATATAGAAGAGAGAAGAGAGATGGAGATAAAAGCGCCCCGGGAGAGAAGGGGTTCTTTACTTGGGGTTTTAGCGATCGGAAGAAGATGGTAGGGGAGGGCAGAGTAGGGGAGGGTGGAAGTTCACGAGAATTTCCGCTCTTGACGTGAGGTCCCAAGGCGGGGAAGAACACACACAAAATAAAATAAGAAAACGAATACAGACATAGATAAAAAAAAAAAAAAAAATCGTCGCTGATGGCAAGATTGAAGAAGGATGAAGAATTTAGAAGTTGAAATGTTTGTAACATTTTCTTTTTGCCACGAGGAACAAAGCAGAGAGAGCGGCCAGAGACACACAAGTCGACTCGAGATCGATTTGGAATGACATTTGCTTGAGGTAATTCACTTTATCTTTGATATAGGCATTTTGAACACTTCCTTTTCTCTTACTGATTTATCCCAGACTTCCAGAACGCAATCACTGCTGACAGTGAAAGCTCAACAAAACAAGCCTAGCATCTATAAATATTTCCCTGCACTATACATCTGTCCATGATCCAATGGGAGGAGTTGTTATTTTCAGGGCTTTGTAACATCATGATCATCTGTCATGCAAGTACTTGGAATTCATCTGATAACCTTTGTTACTGTGATACCTGTAGTTATTGTTGATTCATTTAGGGGCACTATCTTTTCCTTTATCAGGGGCGTGGTGGCTCAGCGGTCTAGCTGTATGCCTCTCACCAAGGCGGTCCGGGTTCGATTCCCGGTCAATGCATGTGAGATTTTCGAAGTGAAATGCCATGTCCTGTGGTTCGGATTCCACGTAAAAAGGAGGTCCCGTGGCTCATGATCTCAAGATTAACGGTCACGTTAAACTACAAGCTTCCTTCCTTTTTCCTTTATCAGCAGGACTTCCTTGGTGATAAGTGTTGCTGTTTCATTTGAGGAGCTCCGACATCGTGGTCTTTTAGCATCGTGTACTTGGGTGAGTGTAGACTTTTGTGTGATATAGTGATGGCTGCATTAGTGTGCGTCTGTTTTAATTTAGGTGGGGATTAGAAAGAAGGTGGCCGTTGCCTTAAGTTAGGAACCATCTCGGTATTTTCCTGGCGTGGAAGTGGGGAAATCATTGAAAACCACTTCTAGGATGGTTAAGGTGGTAAATGATCCCACCTCTTCTCAGTTTTGTCTCACAAGTACCTTGTTCCAGCCTTCAGACTGGAATTAATTCTTTTTGAAAGAGCCGGGAATCGAACCCATACTTCCGGAGCGACAGCCAAGAATGCTAGCCACAACACGACTAGGGTGCTGATGACAAATGTCTTGATAACGTTGTTGATATCAAAGATGACCGGCAGCGGTAACGATCTCGCCTGCTGTGCCCAAGGTTGCACGATCGAATCCTGGCGCAGTCAGTTGGAATTTGAGAGTGCACAAATGCGAAGAAACCGTGTCAGTAGATTTACTGACGCCTTAAGGATCCCCTTCGGTGCAAAATTCTGGCACCTTGCCGTCTCTAAATGCGCAAGTAGTCATGGAAGATTTAAGTCTACGAATAGTCTACTAATGATTTAAGCATAATATTATACATTACATATAACATCTACCCATAATATACCCCAAGATTGCAGGTTCGCCCCTGGCCATGGTAAGTGATTTTTTAAGGCGACAAAAATCACGATACTCATGTCATACGTTGTTGGCATGTTAAAGAACCCATTTGAATTCAGTAGGCCGTGTTCAATGGCAAAATTAATCTCGGGATTTTCCGCCAACACAAAGTTCCTCCATTCTCTACTTGAAAGCGCTGTTGTGTCAAGGAGTTTAGATATCTAACCTCCTTGACTTTCATAGCGTCCAAAGGAACGACGAAATTCGACATGCAAGCTACCCTCTGGGTGTCAATTAACAAAGCTTGCACCAGGCATCCGAGGCCATACGATATTAAATATTAAATTTTAAACAACTGTGACAGTGACATTGGTCAAGAAACATTATAAGTTATAGACTATGCATTGTATTTGAAATAGCTCGTTTATTCAATATCATGTCAGCAATACACTTGTTCAACGTCCTCACAACATAATTCAAATTGATGTTTACCACCCCACCTGTATTCTGTGCAAGTTAGAATAAATGAAGCACGCCACCGAACATCGCTGTATAGCACATTTATCAAAATGTATAGGAATAAAGAAAATCATTTCTTCATCGCATACACAGGGTTTTTCAAGAAGAAAGAACAGATTTGAAACATTTATTTCTTCCAAACTACAAAAGATAGAAACACAATTCCAACGTTCCTGGAAAGGGAGAAGTTCAATTTTCACTTTTTATGCATTCAACACGAGCACCATGTGTTACACGACAAATATCAAAACGGTGGCTCATTTCTTGCCACACACGAATCAGCTGGTCTCTAGTTATCGAATTCACAGCTTCAACAATTCGATGTCGCAGACTTTCAACAGTGTCAGAGATAGGGGGGATAAAACACGGTCTTTCACGTAACCCCACAGATAAATATCACATGGAGTGAGGTCTGGAGACATTGGCGGCCGCCGGCGACGAAGGTGACCTTCTGCTTCTCCTCTTCCAATCTAACGTCCTGGAATGGTGTCATTCAGGTAACATCGGACGTAGAATAACCAGTTTTGAAGCATGTCTAGATAGGTTAGTCCTGTCACAGTTTTCTCCATGAAGAAGAAGGGTCCATAAACTTTGTTTACAGATGTGGCCCAGAAGACGTTAATCTTCGGTGAATCTCGTTCATGTTCGATAATTACCATAGGATTTTCACTTGCCCAAATTCTAACGTTATGGTGATTAACTGTACCGGAAAGATGAAAAGTGGATTCGTCAGAAAAGAATAATCATTCACATTTTACACTTTTGTCTGTCCAGGAAAGTTGGAAATATGGTTCTACCTTTTATAGTTTGGACGAAATAAATGTTTGAAATCTGTTCCTTCGTTTTGAACCCTAACATTAACATAACTAACATAACATTAATTTTTGACTAAAACATTTCAACGTAACTTTCGGTGAACGACAAACCACGTTTAGCCTGAATATGCCGTAATGTCATTCCAATGCCTGTGAAATATCTGTTTGATATCTCAATATGGTGGAATAACGCTGTATCCGACTGTTCTTACAGCTTTGTTCCATAGCAGACATAGGAACATACGTGAACAATGATGCCAGAAAGACTGTTCTAATCTATTCCATTACACAGAGATTTGTTGTTAATACATTTTAGGAGCTTGCGTCATCTTGGTCATCAGCCTCATGTAGTTGGTTTTGTTTTGTACTTGTCTGATAACCTGCATTTATGTTCTGACTATAGTAGTGTGTGTAAATGTATTAGGGACAAGGATAAGGTAGGTGCCCCGGGACTTGAAGTAGTTTACTATCCCCGCATTTGCCTGGAAAAACCAAACTCAGGATAGCCCCTGTCAGCGCCGGGATACAAAGCTGCGATCTCCGGACTTGTTGCAGCTACAATCGCGGCCATGGTGCACGATTTAACGAGCTCTACATCTACATAACAGATATCAAACTATAATTTCCATTTAATATTGTTATCTAGTAAACTACAAATATGGATCCTACAAAAGCAAAGACATTTAATTCTGGTCTGAGGGCTGGAACGGGGTACACTCAACACCGTGAGACAAAATTGTAAAGAGGTGGGTTCGATTCCCAGTTCAGCCATCCCGAAAGTGGTTTTCCGCGGTTTCCCACTTCTACTCCGGGAGAATGACAGCCACGGCCGCCTCCTTCCCAATCCTCAAATGAATTACAACTACACACACTAATACAGCTATCACAATAACACAGGTGGGCAGACCAATTTCACACACACCAAGTACACGGGGCTACATGACCGCGAAGTCTCAGGACCTCTAAATAAATCAACATCAACAACACACGCTAACCAAAACGGCTTTGCATTTACCATATTGCTATGACAGTACCATCCAGCGTTGTTCCACTTACCTGGTTTGGAGGCTGTTTAGCAGGGTTATTCTTCCCACATCGACTTATAGCCTATACGCCTTTACCTGATCACTCAACATCTTGCGTTTAATATCCTTCCACTTACTCACGTTTACCTTATGTTTTCTTGATCTGTTCAATCGATTTATACAACTAGGACTCAACGCAACATCTCCCACGCTCGCCATGTTGTACACACCATTGTGCTGTACCGCTAGCAACGAGGTGCTTCAAAATGTCATGTAGCCGTGTTTTCCACGTCAACACCCGGAGAATAGCTCAAACATCATTGTTTGGCCATTAAGTCAATTTGCCAAAAAAAAGTGTGCTATACAGGGCTGTTCGATGACGTGCTTCAAATTTTCTTTCATAATCAACTAGAAGAACCATTTTGATGTTTTAACAACCAGCAGATATTTTAAAATGAATGTTTCACAATTTTGATGGAAAAAACTATTTTTTTTATACACGAATTTTGAACAAGATTCATTTAGCCTACGTTTTTTGATTACATTTGTAGCACATCATTTTAAAGTTTTTAAGAAAATTATAATTAATTAACATTGTAACTGTTCTGATTTCTTCTCTTTTAACATTTCTATATATTTTTAGAACATTTCAAACGATAATTTATTGATAGCACAAACATTTACCATTATAGGAAGATGTGAGAAAATAGCTGTATTGAGATAATTGAGATATTTAATTAAAATTCTCCGCCAATTAGCATCACAACCAAGCATCACGGCTCCAATGACCAGTTTGAAAAGGCAACTCTGAAAATTATATTCAAATATTTAGTACCTTCATTTAACCAAATTATTTGTACGGATATCCATTTTATTTTATTTCAAATTGATTCAATTATTTTACATTTTACACGAATACTTATTCTTTAGATTTTATATTTTCATCGTTCTTATTCATTGATTTTCCAGATTATTCATTTTATCCTGTATATACTGTATTTTACTTAATTTTATTTCTCAACAGTTTTATTAAACTAGCTTCTTAAGTTTGATTCTAATTTTCTGTAGAAGGTCCCATTATTGGACCGAAACATGTACTAATTTGAGGTTATAGGACATAACGTACCACCGGACATAACGTACCACTTGGCCGGCTGATTACCTGCGAAGAGTCAGCTAATGACCTTAAAATATTTAGGAGAGGACATAACGTACCACTTGAAGGAGTGGGAAGTATTTAGAGTGCATGAAACCCTAACCGCACGGCCACTTGCTCGGTATTGCTCAATTAATCCTGGTATTAAATACGTGGGCAATAACATAACATAAACTAATATATAATATGATACGTTTTTGGATTCCCATCACACTTTATACAGGCATTGGACTGGCAAAATGATTATAAACATTTTGGCGTGTTTAAAATCAGCTTTGGTTAAGCTCTGGTCATTTTTCGTTTTCTTTACTTTGTTTTTTATTTTTATTTTAAATTTTTAAATTGTTTTATGTGGGTTTTATATCCTAGCGAATAGCAAGTTCGCCATGTGAAGTTTCATTCTAAGTTCTGCGAATATGAGAGAGCTCTCAAGCAAGATTTCAAGCTTCCATTCTCTTCATACCCTTTCATTATTCTGTCAAGCCGTTCATCATACTTGACATATTTCTTCTTTCTCTTTGAACATTCAATGTACAATTCGTACTTCATCCGTCGAAGTGCGCACATAAACCGCCCTTATTCGTTGTACACAACTCCATGTTACAATACCAAAATGTTTAAAGCCGCACAGTGTGATCGCCACTGATGTTTATGTGGTGATGAACCTGTAACTGGAATGCCCGTCTGACATCAACTGGTACGTTATGTCCTAGCGTAAATATTTGGGGATTACGGGAAAACCTTTCTTAGGTAGATAACGACCTAGGTGGTACGTTATGTCCTCGAAAATCAAGTGGTACGTTTTGTCCGTGGTACGTTATGTCCGGACACCCTAATTTGAATATAATTTGAATTGATTGGTGGAGTATCTTAATTACTGTAATTAATGATAGAATAGTACATTATGCAACGAGCCTATAATGTCAATAATTAAAGCACGAGTATGTTTATAAAACGAGCGTATGCGAGTTTCATAATTTCCATACTCTTGTCTTAATTATCATTATAGGAGAGCTGCATACGAATGTTTATGTTTGACGATAATTATAACTATATTATATGTTTTAACATAAATATTCATAAATATATGTGGGATTCAGTTAATTCACTTAGTGAACAGGGCGCGCTGGCTTTGCTGACTGAACAGAGCGCATGCGAGGGTCAAGGCACTCCGAAAGCAGAGAACATTCACTTTCCTTGCCAACACAGAACACCTCTTGTTTACAGCCTGCCGTCCAGCTCTAGCATTCACTAATATTGTCACCGAAGTCGTTTGAAAGCGATGCGCTGTGTAGAATTTGGATTTGGAGATATTAAGACACAGTGCTATTTCTTGTCTCATATTCGCCAGTTTATTTACGCGAACATATGGACCACTTTCCATGTCGGTAATTTATATAGACATGTTGTATTTTGAGCGCATGCGCGAAGGTATCCTTACCTAATTGGACACACAACTGTTTCTTGAGCTCTGATTGGTGGGAAAAACTGTTTCATAATGAAAAATGGTAGTATAATGAGCCTCATTATTGAACCCTTTACCCTCTGATGGATAAATGATTCGATGTTTTATTTCTTCAATTAATAAATATTTCCACCAGCATCATGAAAATAGCCAGACGGAGATGAGGAAATATTCAAGCATTGGTTGGAGACAATGGGGACATACCTGCAGCAGTTTGACAAAAGGCTAAATACTTAGGATTGTGAAAAGAAAGACCTAGCAATGATTCAGAAGGACAGGTGGTGGCCACCTCAAAATAGAAGCGACGCGCAGTGAGACACGCTTCTGGTATGTTCATTGTAATATTCGCGCCTAGAAAGAATATGATGCAGTAACGTGAGTGGCTGATGAAAATACTAGACACTCCTACTAGGCCAAGGTCTGATAAAAACCGCCAAGTTACAGAAAATGTCGAACCAATGGGAGAAGAATGCTTACCAGCGCGGCAAGTCTAGCTTGGGCACGCTATGGCTAGCATTAAGGCGGGAGATCGCCTAGACAACATCTCTACGATCGATTCTAGGATTAATGGGCATATTCTTGATCTGCGCTATTTTTCGAGTTCAATGATATTTATTTCATTCCTGTATCACTATTATTTTGAGAAATTTTTATATGATTTCCCCCTCTACCAATACCTAGGGCCGGCTCATTTATAAGTGGCGTGAAGAGCCAAGACATTGCTATTACTTTTGTACGTCTGAGGACGTAGGGCGTATTACTTTTGTTCGTCTGAGGACGGAAGCACTTATACTTTTGCGTGTCATCAAGGACACAGAAATTATTAATAAATGTGTTAAATTCAGTGTTAGATAGTCATAGTACTATATTTTGTAGGGTCAGTATCATCGATAATTCGCCAACGAACAGTTCCGGGGAAAGTAGTACCTGAAACGGCGAATTTAGTAGTCAGATATCAAGTGTATAATAATTTAACTTTTTGAATCAGCACGAGAGATGACATCGCTTACCATTGAAGAAGCCTGGAAATATCAAGACTCCGTCAAGATGGTTGAGATGAGATAAGAAGCTTCCAGTTGGGAGATGGCAGCGGATGTCCTTTGACGGGTGACTTGCCGAGGATGAGTACAGAATAATATTCTTATTATCTGATAGATTAACTTATGGTATATGGGACATATTTTTGTAAATAATTTGCTTGTGTGATTAACGTAGTATATTTAATTTTGGTCTGACACACCTTTTGCATGGAAATAGCTCGCATATGTTATTAGTGGAAGGTTCTTGTTTTTGTTTGTTGTTTTAACTAACGTAGCTATGTGAACGACCGTGTTTGCATATGTTACGCAATGCGGTTAAAAACGTCTCTCGGAGATATGTTGTGTTTCAGAAGTAGGACTGAAGTAATATAATTATACAGTAGATTGGAGGGTAATTAATTTTTTTTTTGTTTATTATTGATCAGATTCAGTGAAATTATTGCCTTTGGAGCAATGTGATTTGTGACGAAGAGCAGTCAGCTCTATCGTAGGTTTTAATCGTTTTTTTTAAATAGTTTGAGAGCACCTATTCAGCCGACCTGTGTGAAAAACGTAATGTCATTCCCAGATGTGTGTGTGTGTGTTTTTGTGGTCATTACAAGCGGGAATTTCAGCGTAGACTGATTTCTGTCAGCTTGGTGCCAGGTCCATATTGTAACCTTGCGAGGGCAATTGTGGATATTTTGATTAATGTCTGACCATTTGTTGAGGTGGTTGAGATTTGCTGCTGTTGATTCTTTGAGATAACGGCACAGCTGGTCAGTTATTTTTACACACTGGAGTTGGGACAATGACAGGTATTGAGGAAAGGGGGAGATGTTTCACAAGACGGACTGAAGGTTGCTAGCGAGGTCATTAGTGGAGAATGCTTGTTTGGCACCGTAATTACTTGAAATACAGAATTAAGAACTGATCAATGATAAAAATTGTTTAAATAAATGGGAGTTGCCTACGAATCACGATAATCTCCGAAGCGTTAGCTTAACATGCAGTTTTGTTCATATAAAGTAATATCAGCCAGTCAGGCTTTTGTTGTTGTTGGTTTAGTCCATGTTTATATTCCATTCAGTGACCCGTGAAGTCACGTGCTATGTTGTATTTCCTTGCTTGTGTATTGAGCAATTGGCCGGAGTTGGCAGCTCATTGTCAAGTGCGTCATCGCGCTAAATGAGGGTCTCGAGAGAGATTCCTGTAAATAGTAGATTTTAGTGTGTGTGTCAGCATTACATTTTTAAGGGTTTTTATTAGTGTCATGTTCCATATCCGTAAACGTTGATTTACGAGATGATTGTTCGTGAGCACCGTGGCTGTTAACCCGTTGTAAACGAACAGTCATCCAAAGTACTCATTCCTCGTAGTTAGTCATTACGCATACATAAAATCCAAATTGCAAGTTAGTGGAACCAGGATCCACATTTTAATAAAGGGGAGATCCGTCTGACTCCTCAGCATTGATAGATATTCCTGTCATGGGAAAATTCAGGGAGGATTTTTTTATTATTGTTGTTTATATTCTTTTTATGCACTATTAGTCATTAAATCATGTTATTATTTTACATCTTGTCACCTTTCTTTCTTAATTGTAGTTTTAATCCTATGACCCTTGCCTCAGTAGAGCATGTTGTTTGGCGAACGTAAACATCACATAGGAACTGAGCGCGACCCCTTGATTAAGAATTCTTGCATATAAACACTGCTATTCTGAAGGGTTCATAGGAGCTAAACTGGCGCGGCCAAGCGTGGGGCGGTTCACTGTGGTGTAACGGCAAAGATTTTGCACATGTCAATGTAAGCGTAGTTGGGTTTTCAAACTGACGCAACAATGAAGGTGTAATTTTGTTGCTGGTTCGCTGCTGGAACACATTTAGTTGGCGTATTTGAGTAAAACTGACATGCCACAAGTGGAGGCAGATATGACAGTATTTTAATCACCGGAAAGTGATATTTTATTAAAAGTAATTGAGGCGAAGTGGATACCGCCAAATGTATGAAATATAAATTAAAATCAGGAGTTTGCAATGTAAAATACGGTTCACGTTTTTGTCTTTTGAATTAAAATAAAAGTAATATACGTGATACCGGGCACCCAATGATTAAAGTTAAAACTAGATTTGTTTAGAAAGTCAAACTCATGAAAATGTTAGGAGGCTGGTAGCCTTAAATGACAATTAATACTTTGTTAATTAGTCGGTGTTAATATCAGATCAGGATAACAATTTAATGACTAAATATGTGTTTGGGTTTAAATTAAATTGAGTAAAATTAGAACTACTCAGAGATGCAATCGACTAGTGTGATTAAATGTAAAAATAAATGAACTGAGTAGGGTAAAGAAATTAAATGTGCATTGGATTGTATGTGTGTGTCAAAGGGCATTGTTTTATGCCATTTCCCTAATGTCTCATATAAAGTGTATAAGATGGCAACGGTGGAACAGATTCAAGAAATCATTGAGAGCGCGGCTAGGAGAACACAGGAATTGTTGGACACTAAATTGGCGAAACAAAGTGAATCATTAAACGCTAAATTATCAGAACAAAGTGAATCACTAAACACAAAATTATCTGAACAAATAAACAGTAGTTTGTTAGAACAAAGTCGGTCTATAAACAAATTGTCTGAACAGAGTGAATCGCTAAAAACTAAACTAGCCGAACAAAGTGAAGCAATAAACAATACTATGTTAGAACAAAGTGAGTCTATAAACAAATTATCCGAACAAAGTGAATCATTGCGGACACAATCAAATAACAGTAGGATTGAACAAAATGAATATCAGGCGGAACAAGCTAGATTACTAAAAAATGAAATCAATGACACTATAAATTCACAGTTAGAGGCGTTAGCCGCAGAGATGAAAGATCACACTAATCAACAGATGGTATTACTGGCCCTAGATGTTAGTAAAAATAATGAAAAGCAATTAGATCAGATTAAGAAAATGGAAAGTATTTTTGATCAAAAACTTAGCATTCTGGATGAAACGGTGTTAGCTAAATTAGAGCAAATTGAACTAGCGTGCACTATGATACAAGCGAGGTCAAGATAGCTCAGGATAAGTTAGAAGGACGATTTAAGGAAATGGAAAAGAGCGGCAAATTCATTCAACAACAATTATCAGCGGTAGATGAAAATATATCCGGCATAATTAAAGATATGGATCGTCTCGAAATAAAATCAGCGGAGCAATGGAAAAGCCTAGAAGCGGATCAGACTCAATTAAAGAGTACCATCGACGAAAATAGCGCGAGATTGGAAGAAAGGTTGAGCCAGATAGAAAGCAATCAGGATGACACTAAAAGCCAGATTGAGGAAAAAGTAAGCACGATTAAGGAGCAGATAAGGAAAGATTGACGAAAAATGACTATCGAGTCTAAAGAGGAAAGATCAACCATCCTTAAGACAGTAGGCGAAAATCATACTCGTATTCAAGCACTAGAGCAAGAAATTATGAGTAAACTTAAAGAGCAAACAGACAGGATCATTAAAGCCGAACTGAGGTCATTAGAAAAATCCTCGATATTTAAAACAGGAACAATGAGAGATAGGCAGAACGACTCAAATACCCCGGGGAGGAAAGCACAGCAGGGAGTCAAGCTCAGACAGAGAGCCCATTAACAGCAAACACGGAAGGGTTTCACAAAAATATCGAAAAGAGTTCCACGCCACAAGACGGTCATCAGCCCACACAACTTATCCAAGTAATTCGCTCGAACGATTATAAACCCCAGAAATACACGGAGAATTCAGGGGTGACACCTAAAGCATTTATTAAAGAAATTGAAGACCATTACAATGACACTGGGGTACCTGAAGCACGTAGATTGAGGATGATGGAGAGATTTTTATCAGGTAATGTCCTTACATGGTTTTTAAGCTTCAAATATACATTTGGAACTATGTCAGATTTCAAATTAGCGTTTCTGCGCAAGTACTGGTCGCCAGCAATACAACAGAGTCTAAGGATGGAGCTTTACTCTAGAAAATACCAAACCACCCAGCAAACGAAATACTCAGATTTCTTTAACATGCAAATGCTAAAATTTCGCGACCTTGATTACCCTTTAAATGAAGCGGATCTGGTGATGACAATAGCGCGGCAATTACCAGTCAACGTGTAACGAGTACTAATCGCAGCGAACGTTAGTACGGCCTTACATGCAGAGCAGATATTACGCCAGATAGATGAGACTACATCTCATAATCATTATAGAGGAGGAAGACAGCTGGAGTTAGTCAATACGACAGAGGTCATAAAACCAAAGCAGGCAAACACTAAAACGCAGGGTACTAATACAAGCACGTCCACACCTAGGCGAAACCAGGAAGAAGGAGAAAACAGACCATACCAGCGCAACGAGAATAACTATAACAATAGGTCATATCAAGGCAACAATAGATATCAACAGAGAGGATATCAGCAATGGCGTGAAAATCGAAGAAATGACAGGCCTTATGGAAGATACGGTGATTACAATGCTAATCAAAGATGGAAAGAAAGAAGAGATCAAAATCAAGGAGAGGCGCGTAATTATCGAAATGACTGGGATGATAGGCACGCTCAATCACAAAATTACCTAGAGGAATTACACGCTAGTCAAGGTAGAGAGCTAGGAATATGGGAAAAAGCCATTGGGAACATGAAGAATCCAGACACACGTACTGAGGAAGCTGGAAGTCTACTGAGACAAGAGGAATATCAAGGGCATGGGCGACAAACGGATGATGGGAGTCGCACCGGAAAAAAAATGCTAAATTTGGATAAAGAAGACAGTCTACAAACGCAACAGTCGGAAGTTGAAGATGGATGGATAGTAGCATCATACTTGAGAATCTTCATTCCAAATGAGCATCACAAATGGGTAGATAAAATTAAGGATGTAGAGACATGCATGAATTCTACCAGGCACGAGTCAACAGGACAGATCCCTATGGTCCTACACAAAAACGAGTATCCAGTGAGAACGTGGAAAAGCATCATTAACTGCCCACAAGATCCCATGATAGCACCTGACCTGCGAATTGAGAGAACGAGAGCCTACATGAGAAAACAAGCAGATCGCAGATTACGGCGAGTAAGAAATAAGAGGTTTCACAGTGATCTTGAAATCAACCAGCTCGTTTTGGTGAAACGACCCGCTACATCGGATCCAGAGAATTAGATCTTCAGCAAATTCTGCGAAAAGTTCATAGGACCCTATTCTATTGTAAGAAACCTTGGAAATAATGCATACAGAGTGAAAGAGTTAAGCACAGGAACAATGTCGGTCTACAACGCAGCCAACTTAAAAAAGTATCGAAGAAGTGAACCATGAGAGCGCCGAAATAATGATGCAGTTTAAATATATGGACGTCCTAATATCAACCAAGTGAACGGGGAGCAGTTGAGTACGGCACGTGAAGAAGGAAGTGGAATTGGTGTTGACAAGCATTAACGAGACGAGCAGAGTGTTGCCTAAGGCACCAGCGCGTCATGCAAGCAGTTGGAGGGGCGAGGTCCAAGCAGGAAAATAAAACGAGTAAATGCCATTCAAGACAGGAGCGGCTAGTCCAAGTAATAGAAAAGGGGTGATTCTGAAATAAAACAAATTGGCCTACGGATTTTTTTTAAATTATCGACTTTCTCCGAAGTTCAAAATTTTGTGAGTGGGGGAGTTGTGAACCCTTTACCCTCTGATGGATAAATGATTCGATGTTTTATTTCTTCAATTAATAAATATTTCCACCAGCATCATGAAAATAGCCAGACGGAGATGAGGAAATATTCAAGCATTGGTTGGAGACAATGGGGACATACCTGCAGCAGTTTGACAAAAGGCTAAATACTTAGGATTGTGAAAAGAAAGACCTAGCAATGATTCAGAAGGACAGGTGGTGGCCACCTCAAAATAGAAGCGACGCGCAGTGAGACACGCTTCTGGTATGTTCATTGTAATATTCGCGCCTAGAAAGAATATGATGCAGTAACGTGAGTGGCTGATGAAAATACTAGACACTCCTACTAGGCCAAGGTCTGATAAAAACCGCCAAGTTACAGAAAATGTCGAACCAATGGGAGAAGAATGCTTACCAGCGCGGCAAGTCTAGCTTGGGCACGCTATGGCTAGCATTAAGGCGGGAGATCGCCTAGACAACATCTCTACGATCGATTCTAGGATTAATGGGCATATTCTTGACCTGCGCTATTTTTCGAGTTCAATGATATTTATTTCACTCCTGTATCACTATTATTTTGAGAAATTTTTATATGATTTCCCCCTCTACCAATACCTAGGGCCGGCTCATTTATAAGTGGCGTGAAGAGCCAAGACATTGCTATTACTTTTGTACGTCTGAGGACGTAGGGCGTATTACTTTTGTTCGTCTGAGGACGGAAGCACTTATACTTTTGCGTGTCATCAAGGACACAGAAATTATTAATAAATGTGTTAAATTCAGTGTTAGATAGACATAGTACTATATTTTGTAGGGGCAGTATCGTCGATAATTCGCCAACGAACAGTTCCGGGGAAAGTAGTACCTGAAACGGCGAATTTAGTAGTCAGATATCAAGTGTATAATAATTTAACTTTTTGAATCAGCACGAGAGACGACATCGCTTACCATTGAAGAAGCCTGGAACTATCAACACTCCGTCAAGATGGTTGAGATGAGATAAGAAGCATCCAGTTGGGAGATGGCAGCGGATGTCCTTTGATGGGTGACTTGCCGAGGATGAGTACAGAATAATATTCTTATTATCTGATAGATTAACTTATGGTATATGGGACATATTTTTGTAAATAATTTGCTTGTGTGATTAACGTAGTATATTTAGTTTTGGTCTGACACACCTTTTGCATGGAAACAGCTCGCATATGTTATTAGTGGAAGGTTCTTATTTTTGTTTGTTGTTTTAACTAACGTAGCTATGTGGACGACCGTGTTTGCATATGTTACGCAATGCGGTTAAAAACGTCTCTCGGAGATATGTTGTGTTTCAGAAGTAGGACTGAAGTAATATAATTATACAGTAGATTGGAGGGTAATTTTTTTTTTTTTTTTTGTTTATTATTGATCAGATTCAGTGAAATTATTGCCTTTGGAGCAATGCGATTTGTGACGAAGAGCAGTCAGCTCTATCGTAGGTTTTAATAGTTTTTTTTTAAATAGTTTGCGAGCACCTATTCAGCCGACCTGTGTGAAAAACGTAATGTCATTCCCAGATGTGTGTGTGTGTGTGTTTGTGGTCATTACAAGCGGGAATTTCAGCGTAGACTGATTTCTGTCAGCTTGGTGCCAGGTCCATATTGTAACCTTGCGAGGGCAATTGTGGATATTTTGATTAATGTCTGACCATTTGTTGAGGTGGTTGAGATTTGCTGCTGTTGATTCTTTGAGATAACGGCACAGCTGGTCAGTTATTTTTACACACTGGAGTTGGGACAATGACAGGTAATGAGGAAAGGGGGAGATGTTTCACAAGACGGACTGAAGGTTGCTAGCGAGGTCATTAGTGGAGAATGCTTGTTTGGCACCGTTATTACTTGAAATACAGAATTAAGAACTGATCAATGATAAAAATTGTTTAAATAAATGGGAGTTGCCTACGAATCACGATAGTCTCCGAAGCGTTAGCTTAACATGCAGTTTTGTTCATATAAAGTAATATCAGCCAGTCAGGCTTTTGTTGTTGTTGGTTTAGTCCATGTCTATATTCCATTCAGTGACCCGTGAAGTCACGTGCTATGCTGTATTTCCTTGCTTGTGTATTGAGCAATTGGCCGGAGTTGGCAGCTCATTGTCAAGTGCGTCATCGCGCTAAATGAGGGTCTCGAGAGAGATTCCTGTAAATAGTAGATTTTAGTGTGTGTGTCAGCATTACATTTTTAAGGGTTTTTATTAGTGTCATGTTCCATATCCGTAAACGTTGATTTACGAGATGATTGTTCGTGAGCACCGTGGCTGTTAACCCGTTGTAAACGAACAGTCATCCAAAGTACTCATTCCTCGTAGATAGTCAGTACGCATACATAAAATCCAAATTGCAAGTTAGTGGAACCAGGATCCACATTTTAATAAAGGGGAGATCCGTCTGACTCCTCAGCATTGATAGATATTCCTGTCATGGGAAAATTCAGGGAGGATTTTTTATTATTGTTGTTTATATATTGTTTTTATGCACTATTAGTCATTAAATCATGTTATTATTTTACATCTTGTCACCTTTCTTTCTAATTTATAGTTTATATCCTATGACCCTTACCTCAGTAGAGCATGTTGTTTGGCGAACGTAAACATCACATAGGAACTGAGCGCGACCCCTTGATTAAGAATTCTTGCATATAAACACTGCTATTCTGAAGGGTTCATTATGATACAGTTTTCTGACACATAATGTTTACATTTTGACAACGTCGAACATAAAATATTTTATATATAACTTACTGTACAAGCTTTTATTTAGTTCTATGAGTATTTGAGAGATCGCGTTTCCAGATAGTGACACCACTTGTGTCTCAATATCACTTGATAATTATGCTGAAGAAGACCACAATGCGGTTGAAACTAGCATATTAATCAACTCCTAGTGGGTGCCACGGTGGGTGAGTGGATAGCGTGTCGGTCTACTAACCCCCAAGATTGCAGGTTCGCTCCTGGCCACGGTACGTGATTTTTGAAAGGCGGCATAAATACGATACGCATGTCATACGATGTCGGCATGTCAAGGAACCCATTTCAATTCAGTAGGCCGTGTTCATAATGGCAAAATTAATCTCGGGAGTTTCCGCCAACCCAAAGTTCCTCATTTCTCTACTAGAAAGCGCTATAGTGTTCAAGGAGCTTAGATATCTAACCGCCTTGACTTTCATAGTGATTCAACGAACAACGAAATTCGACATGCAAGCTACCCTCTGGGTGTCAAATTACAAAGCTTGCACCCGGCACCCGAGGCAATACGAGATTATTATTATTATTATTATTATGATATAACTCCTAGTACTAAATTTATTGACTTTTGGTGGATCGCTCCTAATACCATTGTGTAGGCCTATTTATTAGATTATTTGCTCAGGTACCCTGATCTCTGTAGACATACTACTAACTAAAAATTTAAAAAAAGCAAGTAAGGAAAGCACTTAGGAAAATCTTTGGCCCAGTATGCATAGCGGATGTGTGGATGAAAAGTTTTTAAGGGATTATACGAACATACCGAGGTTTTTAAAAATATCACACAATATCAGAAACATTACGATTGAAATTTTATGGACATATTCAAAGAATGGACAATAAAAGACATACTAAAAGGACATTTAATCATGTCTTCTCACTAAAAGTCCTGAACAATTGGATAATCGAAATTAAAAAAGACCTTCAAGAAATCAACTAACAGACAAAATTCTATGACACAGTCCTAACTTTATATTGATGGTGAACAAACAACATTTTGCTGCAAATCCCCGGGCAGCAGAATGGAAGAAAACTCATATAACGAGAGGATGATGAGATTTTGAGAACAGAGGAAAGCAAATTCATCTGTTAAATGGGCTCAATCGCGTTTCTTTGCTGGGTATAATGCTGTAGATAATAATAATCATCATGATCATCAGTACTGTACCCCATATCTGCCTGTTGCTTGCTTATTTTAGGGACTGTGACTTCGCGGTCATTTAGCCCCATGTATTTTGTGTGTGTGGAATTCGTGTGATACCATAATCTGTGTTATTGTGATGGCTGTACTAGTGTGTATATTTGTAATTCAGGTGAGGATTGGGAACAGTGGCGTAACTAGGATTTGCTTCTGGAGGGGGATGAGCGGGGTCAAATCTGCACTAATTGCGTTTTTGGTTGTTTGATTCCTGCTTTTGCTTTTGAATTTTTTTTTGCTTTGAATATTTTTGTTTTTGGTATTGTGTTTTTTTCCTAGTTTTCGAATTTTGCTTTTTGCTTTGTGTTTTCGATTTTGTGTTTGTTTTCTGCTTTTGATTTTGAATTTTGTTTTTGCTTTCGGTTTTGGTTATGTGTTTGTTTTTGCTTTTTTGCTTTGTGTGGTGGGGCGGGGGTAGTGAAATAAGACAATCAATAAAAGAAAAGTTACACGATTTCATGTTTGATCTCGATAGCATTTGATCGGCTTCATTTGCATCCCTCAATGTGCAAAAGATCGGAAATGAACAGTTTTAGAAGGACTAAAACTATATATTTTACACGTAAAGAGAATATTCCTCTCAATTAAAACATTCATAGTTCAATCGTTTGCCAAGAATCCAAAAATTAGCTTTTAAAATAATAATACCGTCAAATAACGCTTTTTTAAATTATTTGGCTCTGGGGGGATTGATCGTCCTGATCTCCCCCACGTACTTACGCCACTGAATGGGAAGGAAGTGGCCGTAGCCGTAAGTTAGGAACCATCCCAGCATTTAACTGGGATAGAAGTGGAGGAACTACTTCCAGGATGGCTGAGGTGGGAATCGAACCCTCCTCTTTTCAGTTTTGCCTCACGAGGATGAGTGTACCCCTTTCCAGCCCTCACATTGAAATTAAAAATTCTTCCCAGAGCTGGGAATTGAACCCCGACCTCCAGGGTGACAGCGAAGAACGCTAGCTGTTACACCAAGAGGTGCTCCTATACTCGTCTTATAAGCGATTTCGCTAGGCGTTGATTTTGTACGGTTCGTTGTTTATATTTTAAGAAGTCGTTTCGTTTTAGATGGCTCTCTTAACTGATTACTCATATATAATTTTCTGGAGTATTTTCGTCATTCACGCACAGGTCTCCTAAAAATAATCAGCGTAGTAAATCGTGTTTGTTCCTCGTGTTGCAAAATTTATTATTGGTCCTGTATCTTCCTTAAAGTACCGACTAAACACCATACTGCTGGATAAAATTTCGGTCAGTCGTGCGTTCACTCATTCACGTGGTTGGCAGAGGCTACAGGAATACGCAATTACACGCCATTTAAAGAAAATTGGATTGGAGGAGGAAAAACACTTCTTTCTACCTTTGAGCTAGTTCACACACACAGCGTGGCTGGTAGCTCGCGTGTAGGAGGCCGTGAGAACAGCCTCGGGGATAAAGATAAAGATCGGGGTAGCAGTGCAGCAAATATCACAGAACTTGACAAAGACAGAAGGAAACCCTCTAAACAAAGGGAGGAAGCGACAGGGTTTTTGAAGTTAACTCTGGAATTCTATCTCCAAGAATCACAGCACGTGTTGTGGCAGCCATTCCATTAACTAAAGAAGACACAACAAAGGGAATAATGCGTTTCGACTTCATGGCAATGAGTAAGAAAATACTGTCATTCTTTGTTTTACATCATAAAGAAATGCGGTGGCTCAATAGGCATTGGCTTTGAAGGAAGCCAACACGCACCGCGAATGGAATGAAGAGTTTAGGATCGAAGACCCGAGGCTTGACTCCCGGCGCTGAACTGGCCATTATGTGTGTGGGTTTTCCAAGTGTTTTTCCACACTCATTACAGCAAATTTCAGAATGGTACAGTATGACCGATTTTCCACCCCTTGCCATAGCGGTGTGCGTAAAATCGTTCACCACGATCGCGACGAGGTGCTACTCCAAGTTCGGAAATCAGGGGTTCAAATCCCGGTGCTGACAGCAACTAATCTGAGTGTATTTTTGACAGGTTTATTCAAACTCGCTCCAGGCAAATGACGTGATAATACCTCACTTCAATCCCTAGGGCATCTACTTCAACCCGACCCTAATAACACTACTACAGGCAGCATAGAAACATGCGTACGGGAAGGAATAATTTGGGAAATATGTTATAAGAGGAGGATGCACCATGTGCTATTTCTCAACAAACCAAGGCCTTAAATTAGACAGTACTGCAGGATCCTATTCCATCTAATAGAGCAGTTGCAAGCATGTATGGACGTTTTTTTTACGCTGTGGCAGATGGCTTAAATGGCTTGTAATAGTAATGAGAATATTTACAGAAACCATAACATACACCTTTTTTTAGCCTACTTTTCTCATTTTTCAAAAATGAGGAAAAAGTAGATTTATGAGATCGATCCAGGAAAATGTGTGTCTGTCTGTCTTTCTGTCTGTCTGTCTGTCTGTGTGTGTGTGCCCCAAACCCTTATAATAAACAAACTAACCTTATATAACGGGATTCAAACTGCGAATTATAATATAAACGCACTAGAATTTATGTAGTTGAATACTATCTCTACTTAGTATTGTACCCGTTCGTCCTGGGGATGCGATGACCCATCTGCTATAACATCGCATTCCTGGAGTTCCGGGACAGAGCGGAGTTAAATGAACCTCTAGTCAAATAAGGAATGTGTCGGAAATTCAGCTGAGTTCTCGAAAAAGCAGTGGGTATCACGAGACAAAGTATCTCTAGGGTCGTTACGGGCTTAAGTTTAATAGAAATAATGCAAATATAAATGGGCGCCATCAACTGAATTCCTAGAAAACCACTTCCTTTCCGGATAAGCCTTACTCAAGACAAGGAAAGAAAAAGGAACATCACACCATCAGATCACAACTAAGATAAAAACAAATTTATTTTACTTTGATAGTCAGACAGACATTTTAAATATAACTCCTACCTGAGAGTATGGTCGAATGCCAAAGTTAACTTGTCATTGTCCAAAATCGAACCATCTCTTTTCTAATCCAAAATTATTTCATCCACATAACAAGAAAAATCTCTAAAGTTCTCTTGGGTTCTCAGGATCACTGTAGCACTATGTCTTTCGTCACTGACATTTGTGAAACCTGAGACCTAATTTCTCTTTAATTTAACATCAACAATGTGGATTTAAAAAATTATTAATCTGTCTAAACATACACATATTATAATCACACATATTAAATATCAAGTATTTTATGGTTTGCATGGCATCATTTGAATGTTGAACATGTTAGTCAAATGCTCCTAAACATCGAATAATTAATTTACACTATTTACATTGTCATTCACAATTACTTATCTGTGAATTACAGAAAATTCATGGCTCATTGGTCATCGTTATCGTCATCATCAAAATTAAATATTTCTCACATTAATTCTCACTTCAAAATTCTACATATTCCTATCAGAATCGTTAATTCATCACCATTACATCATTTAAATCTTCAATTCAAGTTGCAATTCCTTCAAATTATATCTTAATTAAATTTATTTAATTCCATATAAATTCATTAATCATCAGCTTCTTTAGTTAATTATCTTCTTCTAATTCAGTTATTCATCATCATTACAATCGTCTATTAATTTATTTCAATCAGTTTGATTTATCCAATCTTTAACTCATCCATCTATTTAATTCATCGATTCATTTCAAAATTTAATTTATCAAATTATTTAAATTTCAATCATCTGGTTATTTAGATTTTCATTATTTCATCTAGTCATTCTGATTTTTATTTCATTAGGTCAGATCGTTAATATGCTTAAATCTCAGATTATTATTTCGTTAATTATTATTTTCAGAAAATCTTGTATTATCAACTTTATTTATTTGTTTAATTTCCTAACAAATTGTTTAATATGGTTTATAGAACGTTGTCTTACAGTTTTATCACTTCCAAGTTATATCTCGTATTTAATTTATCATGCCAAAAAATATTATTGCCTCCACGACATCACGTTGGATCTAACTATCCACAACGACATTACATTTCCTCAATACTTCAAATATCACATTTGAATACAACATTTACTCCACAAAACTCCATAAATATTCAGCACATACAGCATGAATCTCAACAATTACGCTAGACTGGGTACGACGACCTCATGTCTGCTTCAAAATACATTATCAACGTTGCAACTATCACATGGCAACTTCCACAAAATGCCTATCACAAACTCCACTTAACCATGTTGCATGATCTACAAAAAATATATAACTGGCTTCAAATTATCAACGCACACAATCTCCAATAACTGTAATTACTCTGATCACATCTAGACAACTTCTTAAACAATTGGAAAAATATTACTTCAGTAATTTAAGATCTGCTTTCAAATAGCATAAATTCTCTTACAATTCTTAACTCACATCACAGAAAAACACCAATGTGCTATAATCTCATATCAAAATCTGCAATACTGATCTGCCTTAAAATAAATCTGACCATTAATGATGAATCTTACAAGATTCAATTACTTTAAATCCTTCTCAAAGGTATCAAACACAATTATAAAACTCATCAAAGCATCAGCTGTAACAGCTGTTAAACTGAAATTACTCTCAAAAGAGTATAGCAACAAAATATTGGATTGGCAAACAAGAATTACTAAATGCAATCCTGTTGACATTTATCGTTACTTTATTTAACAAAATTTCGACTGATATGTGACTAGTAGTTCCTTGTTTGATTCACTTACAATCTCGTGTACACTCGGATGATAAAAATGAGTCCCTCAATGGCGAGTAAGATGTGTAACCACCGTACAGTCGTATAAATACGAAAGACCTCGCCCCGTCGACTTGGATGATATTGCCCTGAACGATGGGTAAGATGAGTACCACCATACAATCGTATAAATACGAAAGACCCCATCTCGTAGGCTATATGAGTGAATGTACCAGATAGGAATCAACAAGTTTCTAGTTGTCATATAAAAGCGATGTTCATTCACTAAAGTGAATAACTTCTTAATATCTCCAAACAATCCAATGGAAAAAATCCCTACTGATGAATAATACACACTCGCTAGTATGCAATGAAAAAGGAAGCTTGTAGTTTAACGTGACCGTTAATCTTGAGATCATGAGCCACGGGACCTCCTTTTTACGTGGAATCCGAACCACAGGACATGGCATTTCACTTCGAAAATCTCACATGCATTGACCGGGAATCGAACCCGGACCGCCTTGGTGAGAGGCATACAGCTAGACCGCTGAGCCACCACGCCCCCAGTATGCAATGAACTGACGAAGTAATTTTAGATAATCAATTGCAGATCACGAGTTCGAAATACTCGTTACACAAAAAAAAAAAACTATTTATGAAAAATATCCTAGCTGGAAAAATGTCTAAAAGAACAAACATCTGCTTAATAAAGCCAACCAATGGTGAGAATTTCGTATAATGATGCCTGCCATACCATATGGTCACTCCATATTCTAGCAAATTCGAAGTATATAAAGTCAAACCATGTCTTAATAATCGTATCACTCCTATTAGAAAAATATACATGTGTGCCCAGTATTCATGAAAATAATCGTATCAGGTAGATATGACTCTTACAGTACCTTTCAAAATCAGCTGTAATTAAATTTCCAAGATCGTCGATTTTCCCTACATAATGAATTTCTCGAAAGATCGTCGATTTTCCCTACATAATGAATTTCTCGAAAGATCGGCGTGAATATCATTCCATCCATGAAATGACGATTGCCTTCTAAATCCCAATTGAATCAGCTGGTGGACCTCCTCTCGTCAGGAATCGAATCCATCGCTCTGCGGTGCCATCTTGTCTCTATCTGCGTCTACTCTGACATGTTGAACTTCGGATTACCCATAGCGGATATTGTCCAACTCCTCTCGAAAATGTTCATGGAAACAGCGGACCCCCTATTCCTCTTCTAAGTTACGCCACTGTTCCATTAAATGTTCAGTTTGAGTATTGAAAGATCAATCTCCGACAACTGCTAAGTCTCACTTTCGTAAAATAAAATTTTACATGAGCGTGTCCAAGTTTACGAAATACCCTGTAGTTGTTTGTATTTGGTAATTCATGAAACTGCATAAGAAATACATTTCATTAATGCACGATCTAATGTTCATCAGTGCCTATGCTAACAACATTCCGTTGCTTGAAATTGTTAAAGTAACTTTGAATGCGTTATAGAAAAGCATAGTCGTAATATTATTCATAAAAGCTGTGTTCAAACTGCGTTGAAATGTAGCTTGTAATAAAGTCTCCAACTACTTGCAGTGCTGTTCTAACATATCCCGGCCGTCTGTGATTGCTTCCTCGGCAAGTCCGCCTGGATCAATGACCTGCTTGGCGTTCGCTGCTCGGCGATGCTGAAACTGTCGCCTACACTCTGCCGTGACAGTTTCGGTATGCTACGCGACCTTCACCGTGCGTCTGGCTTGCGCTTCAGAGCTCGACCCTACTTGCTCGACTGACAGAGCTCCACTGAATGTGCTGGCACTGTCTTCACTCTTATCTGCCTGGCGCAGACACGTGGTGTAGTCCCCCACCACAGTGCTCTCGCGTCACGATTTTAGTCTCGAACCCACATCATCTCGGCTGTTCCGTTATAAAATAACTTAAGGGTTATCTAACTTCCTTACAATTATTTCCACATATAATGCATGTTATATATCCTCTTCTAAGATGTTTAATTACCATATTCCATACATATCTTAATAAAGCTTCACATCTCTATCCATAATTCCATCTCCTTACAGATGTCAGTGCCTCCTTGATCCTAGACCTCTTACGTCATCTTGACATTCTCCTTGACTCGATCGGTGCGCTATCTTTTCCTAACTCTTCCCAAAACCTGAACTACGGCTTAATGTCTGCTGGCGTAGCCGATAGCCTAAACTAGGTATCGGGTACAGTATAAAACAAAGACCCGGATTATTGGATGTTACCACTAGATGGATTTTGATGAGCGGCTTCGGTGGCGTAGTTGGTAGCATGCTGAGCTTCTATGCCCAAGATCGCGGGTTCAAACCCGGCTGAAGTCGTCGGATATTTTAAGACCGTAAACAGTCCCTCAGTATGCCTTCCTTCGGAGGGGAAGTAAAGCCGGCGGTCCCATGTCATAGATTTATGGCATGTTAAAGAAACTTCCACTAATTACACCTGTGTGAATCTAAATTAATATAGGTTAAACATTTAACTAACGTTCTTAGGTTCCTACGTTCGTCGTCAGGAGCCGACTGCGGTGGCATCTGGTAACTAATTTCTGAACTAGTTGGTCGTTGACGGTGGCGTTTGGCGGCAAAAGTAGGAACTACTTGAAAAATTTCACTGTCTGCATTCCTTACTTGAATTAAAACAGATAACACGCACTAATACAGTCATCACAATTAACACCAGTTATCAGACAGAGTCTACACACACCTAAAGTACACGGGGCTACATGACCGCGTTTTCGCAGCCCCTAAACTGAGGAACCAACCAACCATGGATTTTGATGCGGTTTTCACCATTCTGTAAAGGATACCTCGAGGAAGGTTTCTGTAGAAAATTATTTATTTATGATCGAAGGAAGCCAAGCAGTAACAATTACAGTGAAAAAGTCGAAAAAGAAACCTGACGTCCGTGCGCTTTTTAAGCTTACGCTGGGTAAACCGTTAAAAATATCAATATACTATGAGTGTAAGAATTGTCAAGCATGAAAAGTTCTACAAAAAGAAGTTCGCGAGAGCATATCTCTATCTTCAATACATCACCCACTATAAGAGGTTTGACGTTTTCATTTCTTCCAACAATCTCCATTCAATTACTGAGGCGACAGTTTACGAGCTAGTTAGGGGCGAGCCAATCACCGTAGTTACACTAGCTAGCGGGCGATCGCCCCAGATACAGCCA
Source organism: Meconema thalassinum (assembly GCA_946902985.2). NCBI lineage: Eukaryota > Metazoa > Arthropoda > Insecta > Orthoptera > Tettigoniidae > Meconema > Meconema thalassinum. The sequence goes on along the minus strand of OX336388.2, from coordinate 1,377,086,642 downwards.
GCAGTAAACTGTCGAGTCGTGTTGAGTTAAGACTTCAGGGAAGAGTGGTTGTGTTTGGAATATCCCTGGAAGTGCAACTCGGCTTTTCTCCATTTCACCTGTGAACTTTTCGTTCCGCAAAATACATAGTTAAGTTAAGATTGGACGGAAGGGGGATTAGTGATTCATGCACCTCGCCATTCTTAAATTACGTCTGACAAGAATTCGTTTAACATGCATCTCCATGATAATATAATTTAGTTCATCGACATTAAAAAAAAAAAACACATCACGTAATGTATACATAACTGTTCCCGGGCGAAGCCGGGGCGGGATGCTAGTTTGGATATACATTTAAACTGTAACGATTCGCTCCCATAGCTGTTATATTTAAAGGGTTATTCATTTATCATGTTATTATTATTATTATTATTATTATTATTAATTAGTACATCCATGAGATGATTTTTATATCAGATAATTGTAAGCGGTTTTTATTATTATAGTCAGAAAGATTTTTATTAATATTTATTTGTAAAGAGACGAAGTATTGTATATTGCAACAAGATTGGCAATAAGGACCAACCCTATGTGTCACAAACAGAACGACGCAGTAGTAATTTCACAACGGCAGGTAACCATTGTCCCAGGATCTTAAAAACCCCAGAATGACGCAGAAGTTATTTCACCACGGCAAACAGAGTCACTGTCATGGGATGACTAAGAATCACGAGCGCACCATCGAGTTCCTTCTGGAAAGAATGGAACATTATATTTCACGCATGGTGCAACTAACACGCCATTTCTACTGTAGGTACGCTGCTAAATATTACAAGTTGTGATGCAATTAGCCCTCGTGAGAGAATGAACACTGAAGAAAGGGAAGCTTACCAGTGGAGAGGGAAGTTTACGACTCACGTGACAAGGAAGTTATTAGTATCAGCACCCTCGACAAGACACTCATTGATCAACAGCTCTCAATGAAAGAAGGAAGTAGTAACCTTGCTTTCTGGGTCCTAATGGACTGAGCATACAGAGACGACACTGAACGATGTCCTGCCGATATCTATATTAGTACATAATGGGTTATATCCCTGATCAAGAGTCTTTCAACAAATGATAACGTACTTAATGAGGATATTTCATAGTAATTGAGATATCACATCATTTTTTAAACATATGCGACATAACATCGAGATCATCGATCATTACTTAAATATGACGAATCTTCGACTGGGTGAGCAAACAATTAAATAAAACTATCGTCTCTATGATAATTTAACTTCAATTAATTTTCAATTCATTTTAAATGTTCATTTTCTTTTAAATAATTAAACCGCAGTTGGTAAATTAAATTCTTTTTTGTAACTATTAATATTTTGTTTTTGCAATTAATAAATTCATTTTCTTTAACGTAATGCCTATTTCTTTCATAGTGGTTAGTAAATACTATAGGCAAATTCAATCATACTCTTTAAATAAGAACTGAATGGTTAGTCAACTAAGTTACACTACGGCCCGGGTAAGTGGTCTCGAACTCTACTGCTGACTGCCGAGGATTAATTAATAAATTTCGATTCACTGTCTTAAATAGGAATCTGGCGCTCAACAACTTATTATATCCTATTACACTATCACAGGTAAGGTCACACCACAGTGTATTTATATATTCTTATGATCATGTTTGTTTATTGAACCATTACAATTGTCTTCACCATAGTTAAAAGACTAATTTAAACATGTTACAAAACCTCAACACAGTGATCAGGAACTGATGATGACCGCTTGAAGGTCGAAACGCGTAATATTAAAATTGCCCCATTATAGTAGTGATCATAACTAGGCCTAATACATATCATTTTCTTTCCAGGAGTATTATTTTCTTATTATTGATGTGTAACATCTTTCCGCTCGGTTGCTGGATATTTTTAATGTGTAACATCATTCCACTCGGTTGCTGCATATTTTTGTAAAAAGGGACGGACGTGGGACGGATAAGCAACGGAAACAATGAGCGCGCGCGGTGGCGGAGATTGGTACAACGACGAACTGTTGGCCATGTGGCTATGTGGAATGTAAATCGCGTACGGTTTACCTCAAGGTTTGGAGGCCCCATTACAGATACTCCCACAATAAATCATCTTCAAACTGTCGTTCTTTGGTGTGAAAATATTCATTAAATCATATTTGCTGAAATTAATTATGATTTATTAAATCTTACTACTTTTCTGAGTTCTTATTTAATGTAAGCACTCGAGGTACTGTCAGTCAAAATACAGCACTATGTGTAATGTATATAGCATACGGTTTAATTCAAGGTTTGAAGGCCCCATTAAAGGAATTCCTACAATAAATCATCTTCAAGTTGTCGTTCTTTGGTGTGAAAATATTCATTATATCATATTTGCTGAAAGGATTTGGCACATGTGTTTTACAAGTAGCGCGCGGTGGCAGAGATTGGTACAACGACGTACTGTTGGCCATGGGGCTATGTGGAATGTAAATCGCATAAGGTTTACCTCAAGGTTTGGAGGCCCCATTACAGATATTCCTACAATAAATCATCTTCAAACTGTCGTTATTGGTGTGAAAATATTCATTAAATCATATTTGCTGAAAACAAATATGATTTATTTGCTGAAAACAAATATGATTTATTAAATCTTACTACTTTTTCTGTATTCTTATTTAATGTAAGCACTCTAGGTACTGTCAGTCAAAATACAGCACTATCATATCATATTTGCTGAAAGGATTTGTCACTGGAGTTTTACAAGTAGTTATTGCAGAAATAATCATAATGAGAACTTACCGATGGTAATAACACGAAGGAATCCTTCATGTTTGCTGGCACAAGGTAGCACTATGAGTTCATTCTAAAAAAATGCGAGTAAGTAATATGGAATTATTCGAATAACATGTAAGATGTTACACATCATATGCGACTATTGTAAGGCTCGTAATTCTGTCATACTCGTATAGGCCTATTATATACATTGTACCCAGCTCAGTCATTGAGCAAATTCCTGATGACCGACTGATGAGTTACAACTGACAATAGGAACACAGGTTACCAGGAAAATTGAATACACACTTAAGTATACGGGGATGATGACAATGATGTCTCAAGCTCCTAATACGAATTAATAAAAACAACAACCACAACGGGGGTAGGAACAACAGTGAAAGTTTTGGTTTAAGACAGAATTTACAGGTTATCACACAAATTCCACACACAAACACACCCAAATACCAGTGCTATGACCTCGACGTCACAGCCCCTAAAATAATCAACAACAACAATCTTCTATTAGCATACAACATTTCAGGTTGATTGCCGCAATAGTTTTGGGGATACTGAGAACCGGTGAAATAATTTACGGAGCCGCCATGTTGGAATGGAGGCATTTGAAAGGTACAGTCGGGTTCGGACAGGGTAATTGTTTAGTCCTTACCAACTTTTATTGAAATCGCTCCAACCAATCAGAATTTATTGGGGGACACACACACACGATAAGCCTATATTTCTGGCAATGAAAGAAAGTAAGAAACTTTGTAGTGAGCCCCTAAGTATCTCATAAATAATACTGTATAACTCAGACTAGTTTGTGTAAGATTTCTAATCTGCCACTGTGCAGATTGTAGACGTTGTTGGTAGGCAGTCAACAAACATATTGTGGGACAAGTCATGCAATGAGGGAACGTGAGACGCACGATGAACAGGAAGGAAAACTGATAACTTCCTAACAGTCTGTTCACTTTACACGATAATGGAAACGCGATGTGGTGTCAACTAAGGACTTTTTGTCAACTAAGAAGGACTTTTGATAGGATCAGTGGCGTGAGGCAAAAGTTACCAGCTGGAGCAAAGTTACAAATGGAAAAACAATTTTGAGAAACCCATGTAAATAGGGCATTGTTCGATGTGAAAGAACTGAACTCTGCAGAATCTTAACACGGAGTCATTTTCACTCTCATAGATCGTACTTGACCGAGTTAACACTGATTATAGTTCTGTTCAAATAATGATCAATCACATTGGGCATAAATTCGTGTTGGCCGACTGACACTTATCAATTCACATTGAAATCCTCCCTTTTCACGTTGTTATTATTGTTTCATTTGAAGGCTTGGACATCGTGGTCACTTAGCCCTGTGTATGTATTCAGGATTTGTGTGATAATCTGAGTGGTGTCTGTAATTGTGTGTGCATTTGTAATTGAGACTAGGATTGGGAAGGAGGTGGCCGTGGCCTTAAGTTAGTATCCATTCCCAGGATCTTCCGGGAGTAAAAGTGGGAAACCACGGTAAACCACTTCCAGTAAATGTGAGGTGGGAATCGAGCTATTCACAATTTTGCTTTACGAGGCTGAGTGTACCCCGTCCCAGTCCTCAGACTAGAATTACATTTCTTGCCAGTGCCAGAAATCGAATCCGAATCTCTGGGGTGACAGCTAAGAATACTCACCGATACTCCACGAGGTGATCTGTATTACCTCCTTTGAATAGAGTATAATATACATGGAACTATTTTTCTGTTTTCAATTCGCCATTTTGAACGTATTGCGAGGAAAAAGCTGCTGTTTGTTGTTGCCTCAGTGGTGCTGGGGATATCTTGGTATTTAGTTCCGTGAGTCATGTACCCTGTCTAATGGCCCACTTAATATTCATGAACAATCTGTACCTTCCACTAATTTTGGGTTTTAAATATAATTTTGTTATTATTATTATTTTGCTGAAAACGCGAGGAATTGTATTCTGCTAAGATTTCCAATATTACAGAACACACTTCCTAGCAATTACTGGCCAGCCCAACCCTAGTGGGTAGACAGGCCGAGCTCCAAGTTTATCATAAGCTCTTTAAAAGTAAAAACTTGTAGTTCACTTCAAGTGAATATATTTTGCTACTCCCTTGACACAGCTCTGATAGCGATTCTCGGAAAATCAGAACGTTGCCAAACAATGACTAACTTTTTGAGGAAGGTAAGTCCTGCTCCTTCGTCACAGGATTTCCTAGAAGCCAAGGTGCTGCTATTTAGTTACGCCCCCGACAGCACCCCAATAAGCATGTTGTCATTGGTTGCTACTCCCTCCTACCACAGTCTTATTTCTTACTGGTTACTAATTAATATATGTATTTCTTTATTGGTGGATCTCATTCGGAAGACTAAATTTACTTCGAGAATATTCGTGTCTTCTCCCCACCAAACTAACTTAATATTTAAGGTAATGTAATGGCCGATCCGGCCTCTTCACAAACTGACAGCCACTGTGTACGCTCTGCCTAAGGAAGGCAAGTTAGTCTTCCTGTCATTGTATATAATGTAAAGTACTTCGGTCTTGGTTAACCAATAAACCAACATACTTTTCAACGTCTTCAGCTATTTGAATATTTAATAACTCACACGCGAGGAGAATCCGTGAGGTCCGAACCAAGTAGATTCTCACTGAAAATCTTGACTAAAAATATAAATTTGATAAGTTGATCGTTCTTCGCCTAGACAACCGGCCGGAGATCTGCAAACTTATCTCGTGTACGTCGATTTTATTCTCATCGCTAACTACCTATGTTTATTTACCAATATACATAATAAGCCGCTAAGCGACGTAGTCATGCTAGTTAAATCTAGCACCAGGACCGCTCGGGCAGCTGCAGCTAGCCTGGAGATCATAGGTTTGAATCTCGGAGCTGACAGCGGCTTTCCTGAGTGTGGGTTTTTTCACACTCCCTCCAGGCAAATGCCAGGAAAGCATCTTATTTCAAGTCCCGGGACGGTTACCTCATCCCTGTCCTTAATATAGGCGGCTTTGGTGGTGTAGTTGGTGGCATGCTGAGCTTCTATGCCCAAGAACGCGGGTCAAACCCGGCCAAAATCGTCGGATTTTTAAAAGAGCGTTAAAAATCCCTCAGTATGCCTTCCTTCTGAAGGGAAGTAAAGCCGGCGGTCCCATGTCATAGATTTATTGCATGTTAAAGAACCTTCCACTAATTACACTTGTGTGAAGCTAACTTATAGGTTACATTTGACTAACGCTCTTAGGTTCCAACGTTCGTTGCCAGGAGCTGACTGCGGTGGCATCTAGTAACCAGGTTTAAAACTAGTAGTCGTTCATGGTGGCGTTTGGCGGCAAAAGTAGAAACTACTTAAAAATTCAATGTCTGCAGTCCTTACTTGAATTAAAAACAGATAATACACACTAATACAGTCAACACAATTAACGCCGGTTATCAGACAGATTCTACACACACCCAATGTACACGGGGCTACATGAACACGTTGTCGCAGCCCCTATACTGAGGAACCAACCAACCAACCTGTCCTTAACACAGCTACTCAACCGGCCACGGTAGTTTTCGTGGTTTCCCATTTTAACCACCAGGAAAATGCCTGGATGGTTCCTTTCAATAGACCCACGGCCAATTTCCTTCCAAATTCCTTTCACTGACCCGCCATTAAAATAAAATAAATGACCATTGCGTTAGTAAGCCGGCCCCGTGGGGTTGGGGTAGCGTGCCTGCCTCTCACCCGGAGGCCCCGGGTTGGATTCCCGCCTCCGTCAGGGATTTTAAAACTGACGTGAGGGTTGGAACGGGGTGCATTCAGCCTCGTGAGGACAATTGAGTAGCTGTCTGACAGTGAGACAGCGCCCCGATCACGAAACCCAAGAATAACGGCCGAGGGGACCCAATGCGCTGATCACGCGTCACCCCAATATCTGCAGGCCAAATGACTTGGCAGCGGTCGCTTGATCGGCCTAGGCCCTTCATGGGCTGTATAGTGCCAGGGGGAGGGGGGGGGGGGGTATTGCGTAAGTAAAATTCTTAATTCAGCTGCACACACTACTACAGTCATCACATAACTACAGATTATCAGACACATTTAACACACACTCAGCTACACAGGGCTGATGATCAAGATGTCTCAAGCAGCTAAAATTAATTAACAACAAACAAAAACCTTAATAAGCCTAGTGTTTATTCTTACAGGTTGCTTCGTTGCTGGAATGTGTTTAAACAAATAAATCTGTCTACTGAACAGTAATCAAATTTCCACTGTATGAGTTTATACAAACAATATCCAGGGCATATTGAATGCTCCGCGATTCTCCCAGACCATCCTGTGTGAAGCACTTGAGATGCTTCTCATTCCTAAGAAACGAGAACAGTCAGAAGTGCTCTTCATAATGTCATAGTTGAGAGTTGGTCCTCTAAAGAAGCCAATGCCACAGTTCTTGACAGAGTGACTTAGATCATTGGTTGTTGACTTGAAGTCAAGTATATTACAAAACATCACATAGACTATAACTAACAAATACTGATGAGTTGCATTATCTTAACTAATACTGCAACTAAATAAGTGTTATACAGGATCTTTCATATAAAGTAAGAACGGCAAGCGGCAGTTTTGTTATTCGGTGCTGCGGTGGCCTTGGCCGAGCTTGTGGCGCGCCATGGCCCCTTGCTTTAAGCGTGTGTACAATCCTGTATAAATCATTACCTTATAAAAGATACTGTAAGTGTCGTCCTTCCTGGGTTATACAGGCGTTGTATCTGGTAACCACTTTCTGGCTGACGCGAGTGAGTTCTGCCATTGTAATGTTTATGATTTTTAATGTTATGCTTTTTATTGAGCACTGAGTCAGTAGTGTTAAACTTATTTACAATTACGTGAATCTGTGCTAGTGAAGGGGGGCACTTCATCAGGAAATTGCTGAAGAAATGCATCTCGCACCCACTGAGCCGACTCGTACTTAAAATAAGTTTTATATACAAAAATACTATGTTGTAATGATAACTGTCTCATATTAACATCTGAGGTTCAGACTGGTGACTGAACACCTATAGTGCGTCTCTACCTTAAAAGACAGTACGCATTAAATGGAGCGCGCTGATGACAGATCTGCTGCATATACAAAGTTCTGCAAGGCCGGGCACATGATTTAACATAACTCGTATACAGGCGTGCTTCTACGCAAAACTCGGGAAATTTCCAAAATATTTGTTTGTTGTATATAACTGTACCTCATGCCTTGAAACGAAAGATGGTACAATATTTAGATTATGATTATGATACACCGTAGCTCAGAGCGCGATTTTAATGCACACATTATAATAATTTTAATTTATAATTTTCAATTATTCAATTATTTATGAATATGATAAGGCCTTTTTCTCGAATATCATAGGTTATAATACATTATAATATGACATTTAATAATAATAATAATAATAATAATAATAATAATAACACGACCACCAGGGTTTTCAGGAAAAACCGAAGTTGAAGACGGGAAAGATGTGGACGGAAGAAAGAAAAGAGCAACACCGGCAACGTATGAAGGAACACTGGACAAATATCAAAGCCCAGAGAAGCCAGTTGAAATAACGTGGTCCTTAGTTGGCCGATACGATTAAAGAAGAATAACAATATATTGTGGTCCACGTAATTTACCCAATTTTGTGTGGTCAAGTGGGGGTATGCAGCCGAAATTAAATTATTCATTTCTTGTTTCTTGAACGAGACGTCGTTCAATTTTATATACTGTAGTTCTTCACTTGCGCCCATACCATTTTGATGGGATTAAGTTCACTGTGGTATGGTGGTGTGGTAAGGTAACAAGCAAGAACATATTTCTCTGCTGTGATAGCCTGCATTGTCTATTACTAGGCTAGATCCTTCGGGAACATTGAGCAACAATATTCTTCGGCGAACCACTTTTCATTTACTTCACCTGTCATTTTGTAGTGTGTGTCTACCGTGTTTTGGCGCAGAAACGTTAACTCTGCACCATTAACGAACCCTTATTAATTCCCGGCACGAACAAAGGCAAACTACGGAAACCACTTCGAGGATGGCTGAGGTAGGAAACGAACCCGCCTCTTCTCAGTTTTGTCTCATGGAGTTGAGTACACCCCATTCCAGCCCTCAGACCAGAATTGCATTTCTTGGCAGAGCCGGGATTCAAACCCGGGCCTCCACGGTGACAGCACAGTGACAGCCAAGAACGCAACGAGGCGGACAATTTATAAAGAACACAAGATCCACTTCATTTCATAGTTTTACTTCACATCATCACCTACCCTCCTTCAAACGTAGTCGGGGGAGATAGCCTGCGGGCCACATTAGTAAACAAACTTCCGGCGCGTCAGCGCTGAGCGGGAGGACTAAGCGAAGTGCTATAACTTATGAATGCTACTTGATATTGAGCTCTGGTTTGTTTTAAAAACTATTTCAGACATTAATGAACATTTCTTCTCGTTTAGTCACCAACGTAAAGTCAACAGCAAAAAACTTTCTCGCTAGCTAACTTTTCTGTGACACCATCCCAGATTTTTCAAGTAACCTTTAGAAAAAAAATCATAACTTTCTTATTATGAAAAGAATTACTGCCCTGAGAAGTAGGGTATCTTCTACCAACATCAGGCAACCTAAAAATAAATTCTTGATCTGTTGCGATCATTAGTTCATTATCTATGACGTGATAAGTTTTATAAATGCAAAAATATAGATTCGCATTAAAATATCGTAATTGTGAAAATTGGGCCATGTGTTAATTATTTATGGCTTTTATTTTTACACCATCATAAAGAGCGGGAAATTCTCTATAAGACCACGCAAACATTTTCTTAGATTTGTCACTTTCAATTATTGGGAAATGGCAACATCGCCGGGGTAGAAGAGGACGAAGCTAATTGCAGGACATAGGAGTGCAAGTGAGAGGCAAATACTACATTTAATTCCATACTGTCTTTTAAGGTAGAGACGCACTATACACGTTAATTGCAGGGTCGAGTACAGTATATACTATGCGCGCGCTTTCAATACTACAGCAGCGGGCCGTAGCACGCCACAAGCTCAGCGAAGGCCACTGCAGCAGCGGATAACAAAGCCGCCGCTCACCATTCTTACTTTATATGAAAGACCCTGTATATTGTAAATACGAGTACTTTCATCCATACTTTCAGACATAGATTTTATAGCCTAAGTGTAATGGATCTGATGATGATCGCTTGACGATCGAAACTGGTCATCCAAGTGTATTTATTAATCTCATGTACGTTTTTTCAGGATTTGGGAATAACCCACAATTATGTATAATCGTGTTGACCGGCTGAAAATATTCAAACTACGTTTATAAGGCAACACTAAAAATGATTTCAAACACCGTAATATTAGGCTATATATTGTCATAGCCGCGTTGTTAGTTATTGTTGTTTTAAGGGGCGGAACTACGAGGTCCTCTGCCCCATAGCCGGGTTGCCTACGTGGATTAATAAAGGGCCATAACTGGGAGTGTGACCTACTTTTTGATTCGCCATCATACTACACCACCCTTGGGTGATAAACTAGGTTGAGGAGTTTCCAACTGAAGTTTTAGAATAAAATTAACATCAAAAGCATAGTTCCTGAATACCGTGTACTCTTAATTACTAGGTCGACTTCCGATTAGCTACTCAGACAACTTCTCTGGAGATTCATTAGCAGCGATCAAATTGTTTCATATACTCTCATATGCTCTAATACTCTACATACCAAAACATCAGCCAATCAACGTTTCTGGGAAATACATTTGCTAAAGCGCTTCAGAAATAATTGGTCTAACCCGCAGCTACTGGAATGACTTTGTAATACTCGCCATGAATTCTGAGAAGCGCTGTATTGCACTTCACCTGATGATATCTCCATCTCTCCCAGACAGAGAGCGAGTCACGCAGTTAGAACCCAAACAAGTTCCTCCAAATTGAAAGCAATTTGAATTCCACTTTAGCGAACTGTATGTATGGGAGGACCAGTAGCTATTTAATATCCACTGTGTGACTGACAACATAATTGAGCTAAGTCATGAATACCCGATAATGATGAATGAAGTGCTTCATGTATACTAACATCTGGATATGTCCCTAAGGGGAAATTGAAACATCAAGAATGCACCTGATTTTGAGTATGATGTTAGTGCATATTACTGTATCAGTATTGCTTTACATAATTACTGAGCAGGACTTAACATACATCTACTATGTTTATAGAAGTAAATTCAAACCGTCCAGAGTAACAATGCGCGCTTAGGTAAGGAGCCTTTGGGACAGAGGCATTTTTTGTGAGCTGGCTGGACTAGCTGCGAAGCCTATAGATTTTACACCGTATCAGCTTTTTATTAGGGTTGTACATATCATTTGAATATTCGACTGCTCCGAATATTCTAAACTCAAATATTTAGGCGGCTTCGGTGGCGTAGTACCAAGCTGCAAGGTGCTACCAAGCATGCTGAGCTTCTATGCCCAAGGACGCGGGTTCAAACCCGGCCGAAGTCATCGGATCTTTTAAGAGCTTTAAAATCCCTCAGTAGGCGATGCCTTCCTTCGGAGGGGAAGTAAACCGGTGGTCCCTTACCATAGATTTATGGCATGTTTAAGAACTTTCCACTAACTATACTTGTGTGAAGCCAAAATTGGTTGGTTAGAATTGATTACGCTCTATTAGTTCCAAAGTTCGCCACCAAGTGCTGACTGCGATGCCATCTAGTAGCCAAGTCCGCAAGCTATCTGTCGTGTATGGTAGCATTTGTTAGCAAACGTAGGAACTACTTGAAATTATTGTTTGCAGTCCTTACTTGAATTAAAACAGATAACACACACTAATACAGCCATCACAGCTAACACCGGTTATCAGACAGATTCTCCACACACCCAAAGTACACGGGGTTACATGGCCGCTTTGTCACAGCCCCTAAACCGAGGAACCAACCAACCCAAACAAACTCAAATAAAATATTCGGTTATTCGAAAGTCGGAACAATGCGAATAACCAAATACTTCGATTGTTTGAATCATTTGATCATTCGATCGAGTATTTTGAATAGTCGATTATTAAAATAAATTGAACAATTCAAATGATTGAATGATTCTAAGATGATAAGTACCCAAAATTACAGCAATTTGTATGTATAAAAATAGTTAAGTGAACGAGTTGTTCGAAACAGAAGCGAATCCGTGGAGTCGGATTTGAGTTAATCCTTTCCCCATTCAAACTTTGGTTCCACATGGGCTACTGTAATTAAATATTAGTCAAAACAAGCATCACTTGTTATCTCTTTCTTTCTTTCTTTCTTTCTTTCTTTCTTTCTTTCTTTCTTTCTTTCCTTCTTTCTTTCATGTATTTTTTCTCTTTGTTTCTATGTTTATTACTAGGGCTCGGAGGTTTAGGAAAATTCATATTTCTTCTTTTGCCTCCATTTTCATACCCGATTGGTTCCTGATGCAAACCAAGTGATTATCGTCACAATACATTGGATTTTATTTGTCATATAAATCCATATTTCGAACATTTTTTACCATTAGGTCATATTTTCTGGCAAGAACGTCATATTTCGGTAGTGTAGGTGTGCAATCATCCTAGTGTTTACTAGTAAACCAGTGTTTACAGAAATAGACTGTAAATAACCACTTAAACATGTACATTCGGAAAATTAATATGAAAATAGGAATAAAGAATTAAGCTAACAGTTTAATCTCAATTTAAAATAACGGCCATATTTAAATCAATCATTTCATGGTCATATTTTGTCATTTTCAGGTCATATTTCATCATTTTCAGGTCATATTCCATCATTTTCAGGTCATATTTTGTCAATTTCAGGTCATATTTTGTAATTTTCTGGTCATATTTTGTTATTTTCAGGTCATATTTTGTCATTTTCTGGTCATATTTTGTCATTTTCAGGTCATATTTCATCATTTTCTGGTCATATTTTGTCATTTTTAGGTCATATTTCATAATTTTCAGGTCATATTTTGTCATTTCCAGGTCATATTTTGTCGTTTCAGGTCATATTTTGTCATTTTCAGGTCATATTTTGTCATTTTCAGGTCATATTTCATCATTTTCTGGTCATATTTTGTCATTTTCAGGTCATATTTCATCATTTTCTGGTCATATTTTGTCATTTCCAGGTCATATTTTGTCGTTTCAGGTCATATTTTGTCATTTTCAGGTCATATTTTGTCATTTTCAGGTCATATTTCATCATTTTCTGGTCATATTTTGTCATTTTTAGGTCATATTTCATCATTTTCAGGTCATATTTTGTCAATTTCAGGTCATATTTTGTAATTTTCTGGTCATATTTTGTCATTTTTAGGTCATATTTCATAATTTTCAGGTCATATTTTGTCATTTTCAGGTCATATTTTGTCGTTTCAGGTCATATTTTGTCATTTTCAGGTCATATTTTGTCATTTTCAGGTCATATTTCATAATTTTCTGGTCATATTTTATCATTTTCAGGTCATATTTTGTCATTTTCTGGTCTTATTTTGTCATTTTCAGGTTATATTTCATCATTTTCTGGTCATATTTTGTCATTTTCAGGTCATAATTTGTCATTTTCGGGTCATATTTTGTCATTTTCAGGTCATATTTCATCATTTTCTGGTCATATTTCATCATTTTCTGGTCATATTTTGTCATTTTCTGATCATATTTTGTCATTTTCTGGTCATACATATTTTGCCATTTTCTGGTCATATTTTGTCATTTTCAGGTCATATTTTGTCATTTCTCAGGTCATATTTGCTTGCATATTCGGACTATTTTTAGGTCCGAACCCTATATTACAAATATTTGAACATTTGAGGGAATCGACTTGTTCGTCGAATCATTCGATTATTGGTTGAATAGTCAAGTAATTTCACTGACGAGAATATTTCGAAATTTGAATGTGCACATAGCCAAACCATTCATATTGTTGAATCAAATATTCGTATTCGTGATTATTCGAAGAATTCAAATAAGTTAATTCTATGTTCGAATATTTTTTTAATTGTATTTTTACTATCGATTTTCTCATTGGCATTCCATATTTCAAGTCTTATACCATAAGACTAGCAGAAGTACCCGTTCTTCGATCAGCTTTTTGTACTTATCGAAAACACCTCTCAGATAATCAAATATTCTTAATTTTCCGGTAATTATATTGTTACTTGTCTATCAAAGTTCTGTAATGGGGCGTTATGAGAGATATGTGGGAAATAAATTAACATAAAATGATGAATGAAATGAAAATGAGACACAATTAAAATATGCACTTTTGTTTTGTACTTACCTTGAATTGTACACTAAAAATGATATGATTCGGTATGGGCGCCAGACTAATTAGATAGTCAAAAGAAGGGGATTGCACAGCTACTCATTGGCAGAAAACACGATATCTTACCCCCGGTCGAAGTGAAACCGAAGTACTCAAACCGATTCAGCATTATGAAGGATAGTTGGGTTTGCCTTATATAATATTACTAACTACTATAAATGAGGGTCCTGACATTGACTTAAATGAATTTAATGAATCTTGGTAACAAATATAAAAAGAAAAACACAATAAGAATAGTTACAAATTTGAATTTAAAGAAAATTTACTGCGGCTCAACAGATAAAGGATAATGAATGGATTTAACTAAAATGAATACAAGCTTGATTTTACATGGCCTGAGAGACGTGAGATAAATCACGATCTTCGCTCACCTCTTGAAGTATTGTCATATATATAGATAATATGACTGATGTCCTCGTTGATCCGTCCCGTAGTTGACATGTTGTAGTACTTCAGCATGATGCCTCGCTAATATTTTCCTCTGAATGTATAAAGTTGGATGGTCGATGCTCAGGGAACGACGGTTTGATGGCGACTCCCAACTCACGTTAAACTGACTCCCAGTACGTAGGACTACTGGCGTGACTGAATGAATAATAGTAAGTGTTCTTCTCTGGCTTGAGCTCCTGTATTTATATCATCTTCAAGTTTTTGTCGATAATATGGTTCTTAAAATCCACCCTTTCAATTAGACACAGTCTATAAGTCACTTTTCCTTCACGAACAATACTCATCAGGAATACTGACATTTCCATTATAGAATATGCCATGTCTTCAGTTATTTCTACACAGCTGCCAGGTTTTCTTACATTCATTTGGGGTTGAGAATGTTTCTTAAAGTCCAACCCTTTCAATTAGACACCGTCTATAAGTCACTGCTCCTTAACGAACAATACTCATCAGAAATATTGACATTTCCATTATTGAATAATGTCATTTCTTCAGTTATTTCGACACAGCTGCCAGGGTTTCTTACATTCATTCGGGGGTGCGAATGTTTCTTAAAGTCCAACCCTTTCAATTAGACACCGTCTATAAGTCACTGCTCCTTAACGAACAATACTCATCAGAAATATTGACATTTCCATTATTGAATAATGCCATTTCTTAAGTTATTTCTCCACAACAGCAAGGGTTTCTTACATTCATTTGGGGTAGAGAATAGATTTACCACTACTGGCACTAATAGTGACCGGACACCGCATCGCCTGCCTTTGTCACGCGCTAGGACCTTCTTTAGGACATAACATCAATTGTAGAAATGTAAGCGAACCTGTCATTTCCCACGTCTCTCTGACAACTAACCTTACAACCATTCGTAAATGGAAATCTGTTCAGAATGATTTGAGCTGCTTACAGACAGATAAAATCTTGTAGCATGGAATACTACTTAATAAAAAATTAATATATATATATATATATAAATAAAACGAAAAAGATTAATTATTATAAATATAAAAGCTTGGGGATCGAATCGTTACAAATCGCCCCTTGAAATAAATGATTTTACATGAAATGACAACATTATTTCTTTCAATGCACTCTGCCAAAAAATGTCTAAATACGTTACACTCAAAATGAAAATACACAAATACACTTCAGAATGACAACATAAAGAAAAATCTCCACCATCACAATATACAATTACACTACCACAAAATTATACATATAAACAAAATATACCCTTCATTTTATATTTGCATTCCCCATTTCTCAACTTCTCAAGTGTTCATATAGTCTTTGGTTTTATTTAAATGAATTCCTGAAAGAAAGAGACATTGATGTACCCTTCACTTTCGCATTAGACGTAATTCGTCTTCGTTGCACTTTAATAACTGAGATATCGTATGCATATCATACGTGTTAGCTTTATAGCTAATGAGCGTAGAATTTTTCTGTCAGCCTAGTGTAGGAATACATAGTAGTTGTACTACTGACAATATCACTCGATACACATCACTGCACACGATTACTTTCACGAATTACATAATTTATCTTTCGTCTCTTTAAAAGAATTACGAAGTTGCAATGAATCAATCTGGTGATGCTTAATATGTAAATGTAGAAACAAGGAACAATTAGCAATACTCATAAAACAACCCAAATGTCAGTACATATGTATTACTCATGACATTACCCCACATACACATGAAATTTCCGTCAATTGATATTATATTTACCCAAGTATTCTACTTGCTCTTATCCGGACACATAATAACACAGGTTATTAATAACTCTTTCTCTCGTACAATTATACATAGGACCCTCACTTACCTTTACCTGTTTTATCCGTAGTTACCTGCATTAATACTCTTTAATTATTATCCTTCCGCGAAATCCGCCTGATAACATGAGATTTTAATTTCTCCTCTAAAGAAATGACTTACCTTTAAATCCAGAGTACCGTGATTACCTCACTATCAATAAACGTAGCACCGCGCACCCCTTATCCCTTTAACTGATTTAAAATTATTAATAAATGGTTCCTCCGAAATCTCTTCTGACAATAAGTTTCAATGCTTTCTCACCCAATAAACTACCAGTAAACCGCCACTTCATTTTAAATTTCACATGAATTAGTCCCACTTTGCATACATTAACTTCTCCGAATACTTCAACCATTCAAGCAATTATCTTTGAATTATAACAAATTCCTTTCAATAACTTCTGAATATTATGTCAACCAAATTATAATAATTATTATTATTATTATTATTATTATTATTATTATTTTTACTTTTAAACTTGCGTCGAACAATAACACAATATACCATTAATTCCTTCTCGCTCATCATCAGCAATTTATGTTAGAAGTGGTTCAACTAGGTATTAAGCTTTGTAATCTATTTGGATGTGTTCATAAATTAAGTACAGTATAACGATCTATATCAAAAACTTGGACCAACTCTCATCTGTATTCCCTTGCATACAACAGCGCTTCTTCCTATTCCAAAAACTCCCAGCATCACCTCCACGTGGTCCTTAGACACCATAAAAAAACTCTTGCTCAGAGATATCAATCTACTCTGGCACACTTATTTCTTCAACTCTCACTTCAATAAACTCATTTGGCCAACTACCAAATCTTAAACCCCAAATGCTCAATGGCACTAAACATCGCTAGCCTACTTCCTCCTTACACCATTTATGTGACCTTACACATCCACATATATTCTTCTCCACGTATACGACGTCCTATTAGTCCAATACTCTCTTTTCTCCACCAAATGTTGGTTAATTCACTATGCGTTATCTTCGTTAACTTTAAACCACTTCTACATTTCTCCACTTATAGTACCTGATTATCTCGATGTCCTCAACTGAAACTACATTACTGTATATCAATATTTACTTAATCCACTTATTAATTTTATTCTCACTGTACCACCTCAACGTAAATCAATTAACCATCTCTACTTTATTATTATTATTATTATTATTATTATACTTCTTCGTATTATTATTACTCTCATTATTATGGTTGGCATAATAGTTATTACTTTCAATATAGTCTAATCATTTCTGTTTTAATACACTTAAATACTTCTTCCAACTACGCACATATTAATAGAAGCTACCTATCGTTAAGCAGTTCACCATGTTTACCTATCCCACTATCAAGAAGCACAGGTATGTGCGCCCCTCGCACTCTAAATTCTACGACTGAGTTGAATTTATTACTAATTGGTTCCTCTGGTACTTCACATAAATCAAATAGTAATTCATCACGAATATTAAGGTCCTACGGATAATTAACACATGGTACTACACACTTAGATAACTACTCTCTCTGTTATTTTAACGTTCTCACCACTTTCTTCTTCGATTCTACCTTTCTTACTAGTTATACATCCTTCTCTCTTTATCACAATAGATTCTATCTCCTCATTACAATACATCACTGCAGTGAAGCTACCCTTAACCCCTCCTCCTAACTTTTCGCCTAATATCTCTACTTCTAGCCTCCATTCCAAATAGTAATCTTCATTCTTATTTTTAAATATCTTTCTAATCTCATCTAACAATGTGACCTGGATTTTCCGCTTTGACCTACTCCTAGAGACTTTAACTCCTATCATCTGCATTCCTCGTTCACTGTAATCTGCCTCCTGCTGACCTTGTTCGATAACCATTTCTTTATGACTGTTACTTAACGCACGCCTCTCTGCCTCTAATAATTTTATATTAATTTCCTCTATACCAATTTGGAAATCTTCCCTTGTCTGCCTGTTCTCTTCATATATGTTTTTCTGCATTTCTATTTCTTGAGTGCTTAGTACTTTCTTTATCTTACCTACTTCCCTTGCTATATTTTCTTTACACTTCTCCCCTATCTCATTACGTTCTATAATCTCTTCTACATCTATCCTGCTTTCACCTATTACCTCCGCTATCTCCGCTGACTGTTGTTCCTCACCTATGCTACTTTCATTTAAGTCTACCGTTTCTACCAACTCTACTATGCTTTCTTCTACTATCTCTGCTAACTGGCGTTCCTCTTTTAAGCTACCTTCATCTACGTCTACCGTTTCTACCAACTCTACTATGATTTCTTCTACTAACTCCGCTGAGTGTCGTTCCTCTTTTAAGCTACTTTCATCTACGTCTACCGTTCCTACCATTTCCACCTTTTCTTGGGAATTACTTTCTTTATTCATTAGTTCCCTTCTCAATACCTTCTGTTTCTCTTGAATCTCTTGATAATTCTCGGTATTTTTCAAGTGATTTTCCTCTACCTTCCTATGAAATTCAGACTCGACTCTCTCAATCTTGTCCCCCAGCTCTATTCTCACCTGCCTAGTTTCTGCTTCTACTAATTTGCCAACAATCTCACCTTGAGTTGCTATTTTTTCCTCAATTTGTTTAACTATTTTCTTTTCAATCTTACTTTCTACTGCTTCTAATTGTTTATCCATTTTCTCTATGATATATTTAGCCTTCACTTCTATCATCTCATTAATTTCACCTCTGATTTCCTGTTTCATCCCCTCAATACTCTTCTGCAATATACCATATTTCCTATTTAATTCTTCATTATTAAGTTCAATTTTAGCATTAGTGGCTTCTAACTTATTACTCAGATCCTGATTATTACTCTTTATATTCTGCAACGCCCTCATGATTGCCTCGAATTTATCTTCCGGAATATCTGGAGATTTCTGTTTCTCATTCGCCATCTCGAAGTACACCGTTTTAAAAATTGCCCTTCCAAAATCACTTCACTCCCTCAAAATCACACTTGCACTGACATTTATACCTTCCCTTCATAAATACTGAACAAGTTTTCGAGCGCCACGTTAAGGTGCCATAATGTAATGGGGCGTTATGAGAGATATGTGGGAAATAAATTAACATAAAATGATGAATGAAATGAAAATGAGACACAATTAAAATATGCACTTTTGTTTTGTACTTACCTTGAATTGTACACTAAAAATGATATGATTCGGTATGGGCGCCAGACTAATTAGATAGTCAAAAGAAGGGGATTGCACAGCTACTCATTGGCAGAAAACACGATATCTTACCCCCGGTCGAAGTGAAACCGAAGTACTCAAACCGATTCAGCATTATGAAGGATAGTTGGGTTTGCCTTATATAATATTACTAACTACTATAAATGAGGGTCCTGACATTGACTTAAATGAATTTAATGAATCTTGGTAACAAATATAAAAAGAAAAACACAATAAGAATAGTTACAAATTTGAATTTAAAGAAAATTTACTGCGGCTCAACAGATAAAGGATAATGAATGGATTTAACTAAAATGAATACAAGCTTGATTTTACATGGCCTGAGAGACGTGAGATAAATCACGATCTTCGCTCACCTCTTGAAGTATTGTCATATATATAGATAATATGACTGATGTCCTCGTTGATCCGTCCCGTAGTTGACATGTTGTAGTACTTCAGCATGATGCCTCGCTAATATTTTCCTCTGAATGTATAAAGTTGGATGGTCGATGCTCAGGGAACGACGGTTTGATGGCGACTCCCAACTCACGTTAAACTGACTCCCAGTACGTAGGACTACTGGCGTGACTGAATGAATAATAGTAAGTGTTCTTCTCTGGCTTGAGCTCCTGTATTTATATCATCTTCAAGTTTTTGTCGATAATATGGTTCTTAAAATCCACCCTTTCAATTAGACACAGTCTATAAGTCACTTTTCCTTCACGAACAATACTCATCAGGAATACTGACATTTCCATTATAGAATATGCCATGTCTTCAGTTATTTCTACACAGCTGCCAGGTTTTCTTACATTCATTTGGGGTTGAGAATGTTTCTTAAAGTCCAACCCTTTCAATTAGACACCGTCTATAAGTCACTGCTCCTTAACGAACAATACTCATCAGAAATATTGACATTTCCATTATTGAATAATGTCATTTCTTCAGTTATTTCGACACAGCTGCCAGGGTTTCTTACATTCATTCGGGGGTGCGAATGTTTCTTAAAGTCCAACCCTTTCAATTAGACACCGTCTATAAGTCACTGCTCCTTAACGAACAATACTCATCAGAAATATTGACATTTCCATTATTGAATAATGCCATTTCTTAAGTTATTTCTCCACAACAGCAAGGGTTTCTTACATTCATTTGGGGTAGAGAATAGATTTACCACTACTGGCACTAATAGTGACCGGACACCGCATCGCCTGCCTTTGTCACGCGCTAGGACCTTCTTTAGGACATAACATCAATTGTAGAAATGTAAGCGAACCTGTCATTTCCCACGTCTCTCTGACAACTAACCTTACAACCATTCGTAAATGGAAATCTGTTCAGAATGATTTGAGCTGCTTACAGACAGATAAAATCTTGTAGCATGGAATACTACTTAATAAAAAATTAATATATATATATATATAAATAAAACGAAAAAGATTAATTATTATAAATATAAAAGCTTGGGGATCGAATCGTTACAGTTCCAACGTTCACCACTAGGTGCCAGTGTCATCGGGTAGTGAGATTTTCAACTACATTAAAATGAACGGAACTTGTAGCTCACCCCATAGGTGTCCGTATTGAAGCAGCTACAAACTCTGGCGATCCGGACATGTTCTCAGACATTTCCGGCACTAAAAGCCATACGCTAAATAAACTTCTTTACCGATTCAGTCTTTTCTTGTTCTGTCTCGCACAGCTGGGATACCATGATACAAATGTCTCGTAAACGGTTGATTGTACGGCCTTGGAACATGGTTTTCGGGCTCTTTGAGGTAGGCATGGTGAAGAGTTACAGGAAAATGATTGGTGGCTGATGTGTGATGGATAACCATACCAAATTTTACGTTGATTCACCCTGCCGTTCTCATTAAGCGTGCAAACGGGTTGACAGCCAATTATTTTTGCGGGCATTTACAGTCTGAAACGTGTAATATAACAAAATATTCCGTGTATATTCCCCAAAAGCAAACATACATTCATACTCTTATGAAAGTTATATAGAGACCACTATTTATCTGTTTTAATTCTAGCTGACTGCGTGGCTCAGCGGTAATGTTCTCGCCTGCTATGCCGAAGGTTGCGGAATCGAATCCTGGCACAGCCAGTTGGCATTTGAGGGTGCGCAAATGCGAGGGAGCCGTGTCAGTAGATTTACTGGCACGTTAACGATCCCCTTCGGGGCAAAATTCCGGCACCCCGGCATCTCTAAAAGCCGAAGTTGTTACAAGGGACTTAAACCAATAACATCATAACATTATGTTTTAATTCACCGCGGCTGAAAGGCACATTCGATCCGTCTTCTCAAGCCAAATGTTCCGTCATATGCTTCGCCGCAGATCTAGTACAGTACAGCTACACAGAATAAACCCATATTGTTCCAAAAACCGTTCTATGGTTGGCTTTTAGTAAATCGTTAGAAAAGCACAAGAACAGCTTAACTCTAAATTTCAGAATAATTTGCACGATCATTTTGTCGGAAAACTCAAAAATTTTTGAAAAGCGCATTTCTCTGAATCGACGTATTTTAAAGAAAAGTTTTTAAACAAAAAATGTAGAGGACATTGTCACCTACAATTTGTCTCATTGAGGTCATGTCATACGTTTTGAAATGCAGAAGCTAGGTGGCGCCAAAGTTTCCAAAAAAGTGTTTTTTCACTTTTTGTCCTAGAAAGAAATGTTTTGTTCACAAAAGAGTGAATCAGAAATTTGTTCCTCTCAAAATTGTCTACAACATTTATTGAAACATTTTTTCCCTCCGACTTACCATTCCAAAGTTATAGTCTGCCGAAGTGTGAAAATTTTCCGACACCGGTCCCGGTCTAAACCATGCCCACCGCTCTCTCCGCTGTAACAATAGTAGCCTTGACTACGCAGCGTTGCATTTGCTGCGCTATAACTTTAGAACGGTAAGTCGGAGGAAACAAATGCTTAAATAAATGTTGCAGACAATTTTTAGAGGAACACATTTTTGATTCACCCTTTTGTGAATTTTTTTTCTAGGACAAAAAGTGAAAAACACTTTTTTGGAAACTTTGGCGCCACCTAGCTTCTGCATTTCAAAACGTATGACATGACCTCAATGAGACAAATTGTAGGTGGCAATGTCCTCTATATTTTTTGTTTAAAAAACTTTTCTTTAAAATACGTAGATTCAGAGAAAAACGCTTTTCAATTTTTTTTGAGTTTTCCGACAACATGATACTATAGTACAAATTATTCCGAAATTTAGAGTTAAGCTTTTTTTGTGCTTTTCTAATGATTTACAAAAAGCCAACCATAGCACGGTTTTTGGAACAAAACCATTCCAGCAGTACTGTACTAATCTGCGCTAGCGATCAGTGCTGGGCGGGCAGTGAGGGTCTGGGGGTAAGGGTGAACCACTGCACTCTCGTAAGCGGAGACTGTTTATGTTCAAAACGCCAGCAATAACAATTTTCTTTGAGAGATAGTGACTCCTACAGCTGTGGTCCTATTGCCAACAATGAAAGCTGTATTCACACGCAATTTTATCATATATACTGTAGGACACTTGAATGCTAATGAGTGAGTTTCAATAGTTTTGTCTTTAATACAATACCGTAAATTGAAGCAAGGTCATGAATAGTTAATGAACAGTGCGATCTTAAAAATTATTGTTATAAATCGTGATGTCATTTCTTAAAAAATATTGAGCCAGCGCTAATGCTGAAAGCAGCCTACGCCACCGCATTGGGTGTGGGTTTGAACCCCACAAATGGCCATTTTTGAAATTGTTCTCCGAAGTTTCCCAGTTCCAACCTCACTCAAATACGGCGACGGTACCTTCTAGCAGACCACGGGCACCCATTTTGTAACTCATTGTCCAGTTAAATCATCTTCATTCATTTCATCTCTTATTAATTCATCTGAAGAAGAGAGTAGAAATTGAAGAAGACTTCTATACAACAGCTGCTATGGTAGACAGGAGCTGGACAGGACCGAATAAAAGCACGACGAATGTTGTAACGCGACTGACAGTACATGGTTTTCACCATAAAGGGTGTTCCATAAATAGTTTTCATATAGTGTCTTTGTAAATTTTGTGAACTACAATGTGATATATATCATGTGTTACATTGCAAGAAATGCCCAAAAACAGTGTTGAAAACTAAACTATGTATTTGAAATTATGTATGTGTTTCTCCTGCTATGTATGGTTTCTTGGCTACAATTATTGAAATGAAAATCCACAGTCTGTTTCCAGTCTCCGACCGGGTCAGGAATGGAGTGAATGAAGCCCCCATCTAGCGGCGAGGATATGAAGTGTGCCAGCTGCCGAAGCCTGTCGCACTCCTCTGGGGCAATGATTAAATGAATGGCAGATGAAATGAAATGATAGTGGAGAGTGTTGCTGGAATGAAATTTTGACAGGGAAAACCGGAGTACCCGGAGAAAAACCTGTCTGCCACCGTTTTTTCCAGCACAGATCTCACATGGAGTGACCGGGATTGCTACAATTATTAAATAATTTAATTTAATTTAATTTATTTATTAAGTACTATTTATGTTACATTATTGTGATATGTCTCACGAATCTGATGACAGTACAGATTATCTGTGAGACATATTAATTATTATTTACAACATATATATAGATTATATTTCAGTACAAGAGTGCATGCATTTTTTTAAAAAATGATAATGATAATGATAAAATAATAATGTAAATAATTAAAGACACAAAAGGTTACACTATGGTAGTTATATTAATAAGTTTATGTTATGAGTTAATGTTTGGTTAAGTAATATTTTTTAATGCGACTTATAGCTAGTTGTTTGCTGTTAATGTTCGTCAATCCAGGTGGTAGTTCATTAAGTAGTGATGGTATAATATAATTTAGTTTCTTGAAACCATAGCTATTTATACATAAAGGTTTTACATATTTAGTACTTGTTATGGCTCTTGTTTGTATGTTGTGAGAGACCTTATGCCTGAATATTGGATCATGGTAGTAGAGATTCAGTACAGTAATTTGGAACAACTCTTTAATATTAAAATAAGGGATATCAGCGAAATATTTAAAGAACCTGTCTTGGCTATCTTGAAGATTATTAATTAAAGTTGCGTTTTGATTTCCCCAAGCTGCTATAGCATATCTTAATTTGCTTTCAATCAGAGCACTATAAATTGTTTTGTAAGTTTTCCTATCTACATAAAATCGGAGATTGTAGAAGGTGTAGAGGTTTGCTCTTAGGTTTTTTATTATGTTTACTGTGTGTGTGTTCATTTTAAAGTGTTCATCAAGGGTAATTCCTAGGTATTTTTGTGTCGAAGTACTATTTATGAAGGTGTTACATTTGCAACCCGCCAGGATGTTTTGGTGTATGCATTATATGCTGTGGTGCGTTAGTTTGTATTTTTCTTGTGTGAAGTGATCAACTCTGATGTGCATTATTTTAGATTTGGTTGTATTTATATACAAATTATTGTCATGACACCATCTTGTGATGTTATTGAAGTCTTCTTGAAGTCTATCAAAAGCTGTTTTTGAGTCTTTATGTATGGTATATATAGTGGCGTCATCAGCATAAATAAATATATTACTGTGTTTAATGGCTTCATTCATGTCGTTTACGAACAGGTTATATAGTGTAGGTGAAATAATAATGCCTTGAGGGATACCCTGTGTTCCTTCTACTGCGTCACTGATAGTGTTATTGATCATAACTGCCATTTCCCTGTTTTTCAGATAGCTTTCAAATAGTTTGTAAGTCGTGCCTCTTATTCCAATATCGTGTAATAATAATAATAATAAAATGAATGAATTAATTCATCTGACGAGGTTGACATCACCAAGAGCATCCGGCAGTGAAAACCAATGCCACATACAAACTCATGCCACTTCATCCTAACCTTATCAAAACGAGAATAATAAGAGGTGGAAATACACGGAAGTTAACTTGAGCACATTGTATTGAACATGAACCAACGACCATTACTCTAGTCTGGCCAACGATGGGATAAAGTGAATGTCTTAGCTGGATTCCAAGGCCACCAATAGTTAAAGATCAGAGTGCTTCTTCCCGCACATCGAACCAATTTTGTTCTTCCAGTCTCTGTGATCACTTCAGGTTTTCACACACCGAGCCACGAAATTCAATAAATCGTTTATTTGCACCGCCTCGAGCCTCTTCGACACCTTCGATTCATTAAGTTCGTTAACAGTGCAATCACTCCAGCTCTAAAAAGAAGGGGGCCGATAACCTCGATGTTAGGCCCCTTAAAACAACAATTATCATCATCATCTAAAAAGAAATCTTTCATCCTGCTCATAGATGAGAATAGCTCTCACATCTGATTAGCAAATACTGTAGTGTTAAGATATTATTTCTATGACATCAGATTCCAGTCAAACATTGGGTATATAACCGAGAATTTAGCATATGAATACCATGCTATTCTTGTATGTTGAATATGACTAAATGGCGTCTTTTAAGTTATTGTATTAACATAAAACTAGATGTTTCTGGTATGATATGATATGATATGATATTCTAACTTATTTTAAGCTTAAAGGGAAAGCAGAGAATGCTAGGATCAAGATGTGGAAAGAAAGAACTAACCATCTTTCCAACTGGATGGAGCCGAAGGAAAGTCTTCCATGTGGACACAAGGAGAAGTGGACAACTTGGAAAGCCCTTAACAGACTCCGTACAGGAGTAGACAGAACAAGAGTAAATCTGCGGAAGTGGGGTTTCTCAAGCGACTCATCACTCTGTGACTGTGGAGAGCTGCAGACAATCCAACATTTATGTCAGTGTGACTTATGTCCGTCAAAGTGCACTATGAAAGATTTGATTGCAGCCTCCTCCAGCGCTATTGACGTCGCCCAATACTGGGCAAAAACCATCTAGCTCAAATTTGTTGCTTCAATATTTGATTTGTTTTGTATAATAGACCTGTATATATGTATGGTAGAAATGTAGATATTCTGTATTCAATATTCAATATTCAATATTCATATTGATACTTCTGACACGAATAAAGAAAGAACTTATTTTAAGGAATTATATTGTTGGTTGGTTCTTAAGTTTAGGGGCTGCAACAACGCGGTCATGTAGCCCCGTGTACTTTGGGTGTGTGTAGAATCTGTATTTTAATATTACGTGTACCAGTATTTTGTTGCTATGTTTTCATACCCTCATCCTGTTATACTATAGTAGTACATGAAGGTGCTCCTGAGCTCTAAGTGTAATCGTATAAAATAAATAGGTAAATAAATAAATAAATAAATAAGTAAATAAATAAATGAATGTTTGATGCATTTCAGTCGGGCAACACGATTGTACCCAAATGAGATGGGTTATTCCCTAATCCTGAAAAAAAAAAAAAAAATACATGAGATGAATAAATACACTTGGATGACCAGTATCGATCGTCTAGCGAACATCATCAGATCCATTACACTTAGGCTATGGAATCAATGAATGAAAGTATTTACAATATGTGCACTTATTTAGTTGCAGTATTAGTAAAGTTAATAGTCTACAACTCATCAATATTTTTTAATTATGGTCTATGTGATATTTTGTTAAGATACTGGAATTGGTGATTGACTTCCAAAATTTGCTATTGTTAAATGGTCAGTTCAGATTGTATTGTAGAGGCTACTTATCTGGATGGGTCTTGCGTGGTCCTGGAGAGAGCAGTTAACTTCATCACTATCTGCTCCCAACTGAGGAGAGTTTCCTGTACGTGAGGGTCCCTTATCTCTCTGGGTATTCCCCCCCCCCCCTCACATACCTGGCTGTGTTCATCCTACAAATGTGACTGTGTACTGCCAAGTCTAGTCTCCCCTAATGTGGTGTACGTTACTGAATGCTGGACAATCTTCATTTACTATAGGCCAGTTTTCATCCTCGCCACGCATAAGCTAAAGAATCATATTCAAGCGCATAGCCTAAGTGTAATCGTTCTGATGATGATTGCTTGACGATCGAAACTGATCATCCAAGTGTATTAATTAATCCCATGTAATTTTTTTCAGGATTAGGGAATAACCCATCTCA
Source organism: Meconema thalassinum (assembly GCA_946902985.2). Classification (NCBI taxonomy): domain Eukaryota; kingdom Metazoa; phylum Arthropoda; class Insecta; order Orthoptera; family Tettigoniidae; genus Meconema; species Meconema thalassinum. Next base: position 1,377,059,022 of record OX336388.2, on the reverse strand, counting down.
TTTGGGTACAATCATGTTGACTGACTGAAAAGCATCAAACTTTCGTGTACTAAGGCAACACTGAAAATGCCTTCAAACAACATAATAAATAAATAAATAAATAAATAAATAAATAAATAAATAAATAAATAAATAAATAAATAAAGGCCACGGCAACTTCCATCCCAATCCTCGCCTTAATTACAAATACACACACTAACACATACATTACTATAGCACAGGTTATCAGACAATTTCTACACATACCCAAGTACATGGGTATGAAGTGCTCAGAATGTGTAAGCCCTAATTGAAACAAAAACAGCAACAAATACAACAAAGGAAAGTATTTCAGATCTTGTCGCAAATTTGATGCTTTAGGTAGTACCATTTGCCTTGTTTTCATAGTGGTGTAGTGGCTAGCATACATGGCTGTCACTCCTGAGGTACGTATTCAATTCCCAGCTCTACCAAGAAATTTTATTCTGGTTTCATTATTGCAACGGGGTTCGCTCAACGCAAAGAAAGTTGATTTGATCCCTATCTCAGTCATCCTAGAAGTGGTTTTCTGTAGTTACTAGCTTCTACTTCAGATAAATGACGGAATTGTTCATATCTTAAAGCCACGTCGCCTCCTTCCCAATCCTAGCCTCAAATACAAATACACTAACTAATACAGGCACCACAATAACAGGGGTTAGCATAAATATTCTACACATACCTAAGTACACGGGTATGATATGACCACGACATCTCAAGCCCTTAATTGAAACAATAACAACAACTTGTCATCATAAAACTAGAAAAAATGGAGCCACCTCTAGTTCGTCGGCAGAGGCGCTGAGATACTAACTAAAAGGGAGTGGGTTTGATTCCCACCCAGGTAGTGGATTTTAGAAACAGTCCTACCCCTTTCAGAAACGCAAGTGGCCCTGGAGTTCACTCAGCCTGCAACAGAAATGAGTACCAGGGTAATTCCAGGGAAAAAAGGTGGCAACCTTTACTTTTCATTCTTCCAAGGGCCTCCATGGCCTGTATGGGGATGCGTTGCTTTGTTTACCTACAGTTTGTAAGGTGCCCTTCAATTTTAGATTGAAAGTGGAGAGAGCTGGGGAAGGCTCGTTTTAAGGGACCAGTCCAATGTCCGTCCTGAGTTGCTCGAAGAAAATGTACACATGTACATTCTAGAAAAGTGGCTTTTTGTACTTGGTGACACAAAGTTAGGCGTCTGCTGTCCAAACATAGGGATTATAAGTTCTGTCAAAGGAACACCAATATTACCGACAGCGGTAGCTACGCCATGGGGCCAAGCTATCTGCGGACTCAGTAGACGTGGGTTCGAGCCCCACCGTCGCCCGTCCTTGAAATGGTTTTCCGTGACTTCCCATTTTGAACACCAGGCAAATGCTGGTACGTTACCTTCTGACAGACCACGGCCGCTTCCTTCCACATCCTTGCGCAGTTTCATTCATCTTCATCCATCCCATCTCTCATCCCGGTGCGCCCACGGGCGTCGACTACAAAGACCTGAACTCGGTCTCTCAGGGGGCGACATAAAAATAAAGAAATGATGATTAATCCACTTTTGATGTGGAACAGCAGGACTTGAAGGATATCAGCCGGCACATTGAATAAGGCGCGAGCAACAGTAGTGTAATTAAATGGCATTCTAGAAAAGTCTTTTTGCTCACTTGGTGACACAAAGGTAGGCGTTCCCTGTCTAAGCAGACGGATTATAAGTCCCCAAGAGGCTATTGACTTGCTCCAAAGAACACCAACATTTCCGATTGATTCTTTAACTTTTGATGGTGGGACAGCATGATTTGAAGGGTATCAGCTGGCACATTGAACATGGCCCGAGCAACAGTAGTGCCAGTGTGTTCCCGGCGCCGCCTCTCCCACCCCCAACTTTCTTTCCACGTTTTAATATCGATTTTTGTACCGAGAAGACGACGAGGAGATAGGGAGGAGGGGTGGGAGGGGAGAAGATGTTGCGTACCAGCCAACTTTATTTTCTTCTTCTGAAGCTTTTTGAAGAAGCTGTTACACCGTCAAAACAAGCCGGCCGAAACAATCAAATCTGTTTTCAACGGATGATGTAGCTATTACACCGTCAAAATAAACTGGCCGAAACAATCAAATCTGATTCCGGCTGATGATGTCACTACTACACCGTCAAATCAACCCGGCGAAAACAATCAAATCTGATTCCTGCTAGGGGCATGGTGGTGCAACGGTCAAGCTGTTGGCCTCCCATCAAGGTGAACCGGGTTCGATTCCCGGTTAATGCATGTGAGATTTTCGAAGTGAAATGCCATGTCCTGTGGTTCGGATTCCACGTAAAAAGGAGGTCCCATGGCTCATGATCTCAAGGTTAACGGTCACGTAAAACTACAAGCCTCCTTCCTGTTTTGATTCCAGCTGATGATGTCAAAACAAACTCGTCTAAACAATCAATTCAACTTTCAGTGGATGATGTAGCAGCCACACTGTCAAAATAATATAACTGAAACCATCACATCTTATTCCAGCTGATGGTGTAGCTACTACACTGTCGAAACAATCCGGTTGAAGAAATCAAATCTGCTTTCAACTCAAGATATGGCTAGTACAAAGTCAAAAAAGCAAACAGAAACAATCAAATGTGCTTTCATCTGGTCAAAACAATTAAATCTCCTTCTAGCAGATGATGTAGCATTACTCAGACTAGTGAGCAAGGACGCTTCTAGGAGAACGTAAACCAAACTAGAATAGTTGATAAAGTACTGTACAGTCTAAACTCGTAATAAATATCTGTGTGTAGTTTGTTGGACTTATATTGGATTATCAACCCGCAGATGAGTTGGATCCCCTAATAGCTTAACCGTTGGTTATAATGTTGCAGCCGGACCTCAAAAGTGAAATTATTATATCAGAGGCCAACTAAGTCATGAGATAAATGGGGTAGAAGACCTGCCGTTTCTTTAAACGAAAATTAGTTAAACTTGCAATTTGTCGCTAAATCGGTGTCCGAAACACTGTGGAACCGTCTTATAAGATGATGATGATGATAATTGTTGTTTTAAGGGGCATAACATCTAGGATATCGGCCCCTACTGAAATAAAATGGCATGAAATGAATGGATGAATATAAAAACAGCTCACTGCCATGGATGAAACGAAAATGGATTAGATAAAACAGGGTGACGAGGTCTGCTGACGGCCCGTCATCACGGAGAATAAGAGAGAGGGTGTTAGGAAGTTTGAGAGTCCTTCGTAGATCGGCCAGGTCCACACACTCCACACTCCACACACCCAGCAAGTACAAACAGGGGGGTCTTCTCTCCTTAACAAGTGGGAGTGCGTCTTATAAGATATTGAGGTCATACCAAAATATATCACTGCAGGTTGGACCAGACCGAACGTTGTTCCTAAGACTGCCTTGTTGTTTTTAGAAAATATTTTCGGATAGGACCGTGTGTGCTTGACTGTGGTTCTGCCCGGAGCGTAACCAGATCGAGACCGATCAATGCAGAGGTTCTAATCCCTGGTGTAGAGTAAGTCGTAAAAAACGGCGAGCACAGAGCCACAGGTAAGTGCATTCGCAGTCAATAATGTACAGTATGACTTTTACTAAATTAATACGTACTGAAACGTATGAGTCAGGCTAGGAAAAAAATATTATGCACTACCGTGACTCGAACTCTTGACGTCACAGACGAGTGGTAGTCATCAGTGACTAGAATGCTCAGCTAATTTATTCACTGACGGAGACTGTACGTTCTTAAAGAACAAGGCTACTAGACGAATTGGTATAAATATACAGAACAAGACTTAAAGGAATTAGGATCACCAAACTTACATGGCCGGAAGGAGATCAAGAAAATCACTCAGACGCGGGGTTTCGAGGAAGAAGAGAAGAAGACTACACAACATTAATGGTCAGAACAACTCGTTGCGAATGAAGGAAAACTGGGCCAAGAGGAAGACTAGAAAGTGTGGATTTCGCGTTGTTCTAAGCGACCCATTCGCGAAGAGAAGAAGAAGAGGGAGAAATACATCACGACAATGTGGACACTGGTATATTACGTTCAAGACCAAGAGACGCAATAATTGAATCGCTCATTGTTAGAAGGCACTAAGTCAATTCTTGTCGAAATTGCGATTTCCATGGATACGTATACTATGAATGCCGACGCATCTAGCTATGTTATTAAAAAGGAACTAAGTCTGCCCGTTCAGTATTCTGTAGAACTACTAGCTGGATTTAACGTTCAGTGTTAAAGAGAATTAAGTCATTGACTAAGTTCCAGACTGTTTTTGCTTCTATTTGCCCACTACTATATTGCTAGCATTGAAAATATAATAATATGCTATACTGGTATCTATAAATCTGTATATCTAATATATAAAAGTGAAAGTCTGTATGTATGTATGTATGTATGTATGTATATATGTTGGTTCCGTATACAAATCTACACCGTTCCACCAATCTCAACCATATTTTGCATACACATAGTTTAGGACCCAGAAGGAACCGCTGGCTACATGAATTTTCGATAGTCTTTCTCATTCTTCTGATTTTGGACCTTTTTCACTCAAAAACAGGCTAATCAAATCATAAAATATACTCATGAAGGAATGGCAAGGCAGATAGTTTCCATGGCAACATAGCTCAAGTCGAGACACGGCCGACTTGATGCCAATTGTGCTCAGCACTACCGGTATAGAAAATGAGGATCTTTACTTGAAATCCCGTTAGTTACTCAACTGCTCACACAGCTCTGTCAACCGAGTTTAGCATAACAAAAACTTGACACTATCTTCTTTCTACTATATAATTTTCAAATACCACTCACTCACTCACTCACTCATTCATTTATTCATCACGAAATCTCAGAAACTACCGAACGGATTGGAATGAAATCTGGTATGCAGCTTCCTCAAGGGCCGCAAATGCCCACTAAGAGAGAAATTTTGGCTATTCAGGTTCTAAAGGGGTGTTAAGGGGGTAGACCTGCATTTAATTGAATAGCAATATCTCCCGATTGGTTTCATGGGGGGATGTGATACTCGGCATATAAACTCAACATTAACAAGTAGTTCCGTGAAGAACTATACAGCCTATTTTCATATATCCTACCTATGTTAACTGCCACTATCAACATACAAAATTTCAGTTTGATTTCTGTAATAGATTCGTAGATATTGAGAACCGTCTAAATATTCCGGAGGGTCGCCATGTTGGATTTTATATATGTAGGTCCTAGAGTTATGTACTGTTACATGAAAATTATTGTGTACGTGTAGCATTCAAACTTCAATTGCATGATTAGGACACAAGAAGTAACAAGGAGATTTTAAAATTTCGCACAGCTGCCATCTTGTGGTTATGGAAACAATTGAAATAAATTAGATGCCAGTGGTTTAACATTCGTATAAGGATTTACTGTACCAATTTTCTCTGCACTTGGATAGTTAAATTGCGAGAAACGTCCATGTGAATATTTATACTTCGCGTCGCCGCCATGTTGGATTTGTGAACACCAGGTTATTTAATGTCCTATAGGTGAACTTATGTTCATAGCCCCTATGAACATAAAAAATCAGTTTGATTGCTATAATAGATTCGTAGATATTCAGAGCCGTCTAAATATTTCGGATGGTCACCATGTTGGATTGTTAAATGTATAGGCCATAGAGTCATGTACTATTAAAGGAAAATTATTGCGTAGGTTCATTGTTCAAACTTTCACTTCGATCGCATGATTACGACTCAAGAAATAAAAACTTAATTTTAAAATTCGCACAGCCGCCATCTTGAGGTTATGTAAACAATTGAACTAAATTAGATACCAGTGCATTACATTGTGTATAAACATTTCCTGTACCAGATTCCATTGCGTTTGGAACATTAAATCGCGAGAAAGGTCTATTTAAAATTTTCAAATTCGCTTGGCCGCCATGTTCGTTTTGTAGTTAACCGGTTTTTGAAAGTCTTATAGATGAACTTCCAGTAGTGCCCTTTATCTCCGCACAAAATTTTAGGGTGGTACCGCTAATAGTTTCAGAGTTATAGAATGCCGGTGAAATATTTCGCACATCCTCCATCTTGTGGTTATGTCAACAATTCAACGAAGTTGGATGTCGGTGCATTACAATATGTATGAACATATACTGTACCAAGTTTTATTGCGTTTGGTTGCTTAAATCGCGAGAAACGTCTATTTAAAATTCGCGAATTCGCGTGGCCGCCATGTTGGTTTTGTAGTTACCAGTTTTTCAAAAGTCTCATAGGTGAACTTCTAGTAGTTCCCTTTATCAGTGTAATAAATTCCAGGATGATATCGGGAATAGTTTCGGAGATATTGAATTGTGGTGAAATATTTCGCACAGCCGCCATGTTGGATTGGAGAGACGTAACAAAATTTGAAGGGCACGGTCGAGGTCGCCGGGAATAGTACTATGAACTTACCGAGTTTCATTGAAATCGCACCAGCCGTTTAGATTTTATTAGGGGGGGACACACACACACCTCACACACACACACCTCACACACACACACACACACACACGCACACACACACGGACAAAAGGTGATCTCATAAGCCTATTTTTTCAAAATTGAAAATAGGCTAAAAATAAGAAGACATGTGTTTGAGGGTTTTTCGATGTGGTGTATATTATGAGGTGAAAGGGGTGAAAAGTGGGGATTAAAAGATTCTTAACGGAGCGTGTGTCTCTTAAACGACATAGGCGAGGAGTTTGAAACACAGCGAAAAAAAATCAACATAAAAAAGAAGTAAATATGTGTTTGGCAGTTTTTTCATAAATCCAATTTAAGGGGTCCATGGGGAGAGATGAAATTCGGGGGGGGGGGGGGGGGGAACAGGAAAGAAAGTGTCCTAACTGATTGACCGACTGGCTCACTCATCAAACCCAGGGGGAAAAAAACTGCTTTAAAGTAAGTAAATAGCTGTTCGACAGTTTTTTTTTTCATAAATCAAATTTAAGGGGATCATGGGGAGGGGTGAAATTCTAAAAAAAGAAAATTGAAAGAAAATGTCCAGACTCACTCACTTACTCACTCACTCATCATCGCCTAGCCAAAATTATTGAAGTTAGAAACTTGACAGTTTGGGGATATGTTCATTGTATGTCAAAACCGTCTACTAAGGGAGGATTTTCGGATATTCAGGTTCTAAAGGGGTCTTAAGGGGGTTAAACCTGCATTTCATTGAATAACTATATCTCCCGATTGGTTTCATTGGGGGATGTGATACACGGCATATAAATTTATCATTAAAAAGTAACAAGACACGTGTCTGAGGGTTTTTCGATGTGTTTATGAGGTTAAAGGGGTGAAAAGTGGGGATTGAAAGATTCCTAACGGAGCGTGTATCTCTTAAACGACATAGGCGAGGAGTTTGAAACTCAGCGGAAAAAATCAGCATAAAAATAAGTAAATATGTGTTTGACCGCTTTTCCATAAATCCAATTTAAGGGGCCCATGGGGAGGGGTGAAATTCGGGGGGGGGGGGGGACAGGAAAGAAAGTGTCCTAACTGATTGACTGACTGACTCACTCATCAAACTCACGGGAAAAACTGCTTTAAAGTAAGTAAATAGCTTTTCGACAGTTTGTTTTTCAATCAAATTGAAGGGGTTCATCGGGAGGGGTGAAATTCTGAAGAAAAAAAAATTGAAAGGAAATGTCCTGACTCATTCACTCACTCATCATCGCCCAGCCAAAAATATTGAAGTTGGAAACATGACATTTCGGGGATATGTTCGTTGTATGTCAAAACCGTACACTAAGGGAGGTTTTTTGGATATTCGGGTTCTAAAGGGGTCTTAAGGGGGTTAAACCTGCATTTCATTGAATATCAATATCTCACGAGTGGTTTCATTTGTGGATGTCATACTCGGCATATAAACTAATCATTAAAAATACGCAGACATGTGTCTAATCGTTTTTCGATGTGGTGTATTATTATGAGGTGAAAGGGCTGAAAAGTGGGGGTTGAAGGATTTCTAATGGAGCGTGTAGGCCTATCTCTTAAACGACATAGGCGAGAAATTTGAAACTCAGCGAAAAAAATCAGCTTAAAAAGTAAGTAAATCGGTTTTCGACTGTTTTTTCATAAATTAATTTAAGGGGCCAATGGGGTGGGGTGAAATTCTGGGGGGAAAAAGGAGAGAAAGTGTCCTAACTGACTGACTCAGGGGAAAAAGACAGCTTAAGAAATAAGTTAATAGGTGTTCAAGCGTTTTTTAATCAATCCAATTTAAGGGGCCCATGGAGAGGGGTGAAATTCTGGTAAAATAAATGAAAGAAAATGTCCTGTCTGACTCACTCACTCATCACGCCAAGCGAAAACTATTAAAGTTGGAAACATGAAATTTTGGGAAGATGTTCGCTGTATGTCGAAAACGTTAACTAAGGAATGATTTTTGTTTATTCGGGTTTTAGAGACGTGTCAAGGGGGTAAACGTGCATTTCATTGAATAACGATATCTCATGATTTGTTTGTTTGGTGATGTGATATTCGGTATATAAACTAATCATTAAAAATAATCAGACATATGTCTAAGGGTTTATCGATGTGGTGTATATTATGAGGTGAAAGGGGTGAAAATTGGGGGTTGAGGGATTCTAGACGGAGCGTGTATCTCTGAAACGACATAGGCGTGAAGTTTGAAATTCGGTGGGAAAAAACAGCTTAAAATACAAGTAAATAGGTGTTCGAACCTTTTTTCATAAATCCAATTTAAGGGGCCCTTGGAGAGGGGTGAAATTCTGGGGGGGAAAAAACAGGAAAGAAAGTGTCCTAACTGATTGACTCACTTACTCACTCATCAAACTCAGGAGGAAAATAGCTTTAAATAAGTAAATAGGTGTTTGACCGTTTGTTTCATAAATCCAATTTAAGGGGTTCATGGGGACGGGTGAAATTATCAAAAATAAATGAAAGAAAATGTCCTGACTGACTCACTCACTCATCATCGGCCAACCAAAATTATTGAAGTTAGAAACATGAAATTTTGGGGATATGTTCGTTGTATGTCGAAAACGTCCACTAAGGAAAGAGTTTTGGATATTCAGGTTCTAAAGAGGTGTTAAGGGGGTAAACGTGCTTTCCATTGAATAACAATATCTCACGAGTGGTTTCATTTGGGGATGTGATACTTGGCATATATACTAATCATTAAAAATAAGCTGACACATGTCTAATGGTTTTTCGATGTAGTGTATATTATGAGGTGAAAGGGATGAAAAGTGGGGGTTGAAAGATTCCTAACTGAGCGTGTGTCTCTTAAACGACATAGGGAGGAGTCTGAAACTCGGAGGAAATCTATCAGCTTAAAAATAAATAAATAAATAAATGAATAAATAAATAAAATAAATAGGTGTTCGACCGTGTTTTCATAAATGCAATTTAAGGGGAATATGGGGAGGGGTGAACTTCTGGAAGAAAAACGTCCACTAAGGAAGGATTTTTGGATGTTTGCTCTCATCGACCAACCAAAACTATTAAAGTTAGAAGAATGATATTTTGGGGATATGTTTGTTTGTTGTGTGTCGAAAACGTCTACTAAGGAGGGATTTTTGGGTATTCAGGTTCTAAAGGGGTGTTAACGGGGTTAAACCTGCAGTTCATTGAAAAACAATATGATACGACTATGACGCGAGCGATGCGAGGCTAAAATTGAGATGGTGTGTGTCTGTGTATTACTCAATCTCGCAAGTACCACTGGTCCGATTTACGTGAATTTTACGTGGAAGTAGCTGATTTACCTGGTTAACATATAGGTTACTTTTGATTTCAATACTTTGCACTATTTAAATTGGCGACCATTTTAGTGACGTCACTACACCCTTTGGTTTCAAACTTTCATATTTCCATTTCAAATAAAAAGAGAACGCTAAGAAATAGCAAACTTTTGATGGCATATGCGAGGTTCAAAATTACATTTTCTATCCTAAAGGTATCTGCAACTGTTAGCGAGTAAAACCTAAATTTGTGCTATAAAACACGGTCAACGCCGAGCGGTGTAGTTGGACATAATGTTCCATCCTTAATCTCCCTCTGCGCAGCACCTCGCCTATCCCCTGTTTTAACTGTCACCTTCACATTTTAATTTATTTATGACGCGTAGCGTCATAAAAGTGAACTAACAACTTTTTAAAGATCTGATTCATTGTTAAAGGGAACTAAGTCATACATTTCTTTTTCTCCCTTTTTAAAAGGATAAATCCATTCAAATAGACCTCTCATAACAGTATTATTACGGGCAATGATACTTACACGTGACAGCAACTATGCTTTACAATTAAGTGAGAGAAACTGTTTTTGCACATTATCTCAATTCTTACAAAAATTACTTAGTGCCTTCTAACAAATTCAATTTATTTCCTACGGCCGTAATAACTGAAAAAAAAACCAACATTGATGCAAGACCATGATACATTTCTTTCTCTAAAACTTTACTTCATATAGGCCTTCAAACCGAGTAGGACACGCGTAGTTTCTATGTCAGCGAGGGAGCAAACCAGCCATTCACTAGTGACCTCCCTGTACCTAATAGAATAGCACTAGACTAAGGTTCCGTAGTCGGTAGCATGCTGAGCTTCTATGCCCAAGATAGCGGGTTCAAACCCGGCCGAAGCCATCGGATGTTTTAAGAGCGTTAAAAATCCCTCAGTATGCCTTCCTTCGGAGGGGAAGTAAAGCCGGCGGTCCCATTTCATAGATTTATGGCATGTTAAAAAAACTTCCACTAATTGCACCTGTGTGAAGCTAAATTGAATAGGTTAAGAATGTAATCAACGCTCTTAGGTTCCTACGTTCGTTGCCAAGAGCCGACTGCGGTGGCGTCTAGTAGTTGAGTTATGAACTTAGCCTAGTATTCGTTGACGGTGGCGCTTGGCGGCAAAAGTAGGAACTATTTGAAAAATTCTAAGTTGCAGTACTTGAAATTAAAAAACTGATACACACACTAATACAGTCATCACAATTAACACCGGTTATCAGACAGATTCTACACACACCCAAAGTACACGGGGCTACATGACCGCGTTGTCGCAGCCCCTAAACTTAAGAACCAACCAACCAGACTAAGGTTCGCCTCGCTGCTTAGTGGCTAGCATTCTTGCGTCTCGAGCGCACGCTCTCCAGATGCTAGCGAGGCACGAGTTAACACGTTAGCCCTCTAGGCCACCATGGCTGGTATCAGTGAAATAACAGAACAATTATTATGAAAGAGAATCACGCGTCATGTCGTTAGTTATCACAAGTAGTAATCCTTCACGAACCTGTCACTGTGTAACGTGTTTTTCGAGGGTATTTTACGCCACTGACATAAGTCAGTAGGAAGCCATTCAATGTTTATTTACGCGGCAAATTGTTCTGCCAAGACAAGTTTCATGTAACTTATTATTATTATTATTATTATTATTATTATTATTATTAAGGTATTTTTGGAGCGTTTTTTATAAGATTATAAGTATACAGATAGGTTTTCGATGTTATAGAAAACACTATCAAGCGAATTATTATGAACAACATTATCGCGGAAAAGTATATGATTACGGAATTTTACGGATTTTAGTCAGTTAGGGTATTGTAAGAGAGATGATTCATTGGGAATTCAGCTACAGGTATATTCTTGTCGAGAAGCGTGACGCAAGCCGTGGGGCACTTCCAGTTGGCTGCATCAAGAAAAGGCGAAATGGCCTGGACCGGTATTCGACATCGTCGCGCCGAGTATATTGACCTTGTACCGGGAGTATCGTGTGGTGTCTCAGCCAATCATTGGAGACCGGGCGAGTGGAAGACGGGTCCGGAGAGGGGGTTCGGCGAGTGCATATATTGTTTGCGCGCCGAGGAGGAAGGCGATTATCATTGTAAAACTTGACCGTTGTGGTTGCTCGTTTGGTTGGTTCCGGTGTGATCGGACCATAACTTAACATTTCTACAACAATCTCCACAACTGACGAAGAAGATGGCGACGTCCAGACGGCTGTGGGAAGCTCTCTTCAGCATCAAGTACGAGGGAAATGCCACGGCAATTTCCAATGGTAAGCGCGAATGACTCAGAACTACATAATCTCTCGCTTCATTGTTTCATATTCAAAATTTCAGTAACTTCTTAGCTTGGGAATAATAGTAAAATCAGTAATTCATCCGACTCCATTTTCACATAATTCTCTAGTGGTAAATTCAAATCTTTACGCTCCAATTTAAATTTATTATTATTATTATTTTTAAAATTGCCACTACTTGTTTTTTATATAATAAATTCATTTCTTATACTATGCAATCTTTGCTTTCAGTAGGTAGCATTAGACATAGACCAAATTCCTTCTCCTGATACAATTGTTAGTTGGGTTAATGATCAAATCATACCACGATCTGAGTGTGAAGATTCTTCAAGGTGTTCTGCCAGAGCTAGGTGTTGTTAAATATAAATTTAGATTTCAACATAGCGTTGAGGTCTTGGCACCCATTAATACAACGTATCTTAGTCAGAGTAAACATTACATTTAACACCTCAAACGGGGGACTTGTTGTGGTCTTTCCACAGTCTCCCCAGTGAAACAGTTACACTTGTCACCCAACAGTGGGGACACTAGTAGAAGCGTTACACTTGTACGCTCAACGTGGAGCAAAAGAAACCGTTAGAACTGTGGGTGATTGGTGTCAGATAAAAGGCTCTCTACTTATGGAGCCAAGTACACACATCAAAAGAGTTTTGCATATTCTTACCACATCGAGTGGCGGTGATACACAACTTCCTCCAGGAGTCCGCCATTGCACGAATGGAATGGCCTGCGATGTCGCCGAACATGAACTGTATCGAACATGTCTGGGATATGCTGAAGCGTGCTATTGCTCAGAGTCCATGACCCCCCCCCCCCCCCATAACCGGCCAAAAGATCATGGAGACCCCCATCGAAGAGTAGGATCGCCTGCCTCAAGAGGACCTGGACAGCTTGATCTGTGGTATGCCACGGCAAGTAAGAGCCCTGCTGGACGCTCATGGTGGCCATGTTCCTTATTGGAACGTCACAGCATGGCAAGATTACAGCCTGTTTAACGGGCCAAATGTCTTCCTGATTGTAATTTTCTTTGCTGACATGAATTAAGTGTGCAGGATTTGTCAGAATGCCGTCCCTTTTGTAATAACCTCGCTCACAATCCCACATACACTTAAAGCCCTGCGCGCATGCGGATATCGTTTGCATGGCTGTACGGATAGCGGATAAGCTGCGGATAATGTTTGGAGAAGATTTGCGGATAGTTTTTAGAATACAATCCGAACTTGTTTAATATCATTATTAATACCCGGATGTTTATAACATATGATATATTTCTCCGTTATGGGTTTTTCATGACAAATGTAAATGTCATTAAGCATTATTAACACTCCGAACAGGAAAGGGTTGCAATTTGGGCTGTATAACATTCATTTTAAACATTACACATTGCATACAAAGCCTAAGGGAACGAATTTTCCCTCTAATGTCTGATTAGGCTATGTTACTTTAGTAATTTATGCTTTATCTACTTTTAAATACTATTGTAATGCCAGTAGATTCGGATAACAAACATGGGAATGCGGAAAAGAGTCATGAGGATGCGGGGCGGGTGCGGATGCGGGGCGGATGCGGGGCGGATAACAGCTGTGCGGATGCAAGGCAGATGCGGATAACGTGTTATTTATCAGAGCAGGGTTCTACGATACGCTCTGCGTCATGGCAAACAAGTGCTAGCAAAACGTTTTTTGATGTGTATATACAGTATCATGGTCGGGAATGTGATAGGCGACCCGTGATGCTGGCATTTGTCCGGAGGAACTGTGGAAAAACAAGGGGAAATCCTCTCATCGTCAGATTTGTTGCAGGTCTCCATCACAACCGTGGTGTGCGATTTAGCATGCACGGCTACGCTGCGGGATTGGCCTACTTGAATGTACAGTCCAACACAATAGTATTCTTCTCAAAACAATAACATGGGATAAAGATCTTTACGATATTATTATGTGGGGCTACGTATCCACACATGGCTGGAGGCGTGAAAAGGAATAGATGAGCACAATAATGTCACATAGATGAGTTTGTAGGCGCAGTGACGTAATAAGTTACCAATGTAGGCTATGTAATGTACGACCCTTGACTAGTCATTTACCGGTTTACCCACCAGATTTTGAAGTTTTATAATTCGGGATGAGTGACGCAGTCAGCTAAGAGTTGGTCATGAAAACTCAAAATTGCGGGTTCGCTCCCAGCTCAGTCCGATTGCAGATAAGATGATTTTTAAAGGCGACAACGTCGTGTCATTAAGTTAACTCGCAGGTTTTAAATCCCCTCGAGGGAAAAATTCTAATACCCGCGTCACTAAAGCCCCAGCAATTAAAAGAAACTTGGAACCCATAACACTATTATTGAAAGGCAAAAAGAAAACTATTTTAAAATCTCAGTGAGTCTAGTTTAGGTACCTAATAACTTACCAATATTTTAGAGCCTAAGAGTTCTATGTTTCATCATGCGAGCCCAGTATAGTGCTTGATGGTGTAGGCCTGACTGGCAGGTCTTATCGGGACGTGAGGTGATGCTATTGGGGTTATTTGCAATATAAAATGTTACCAACCGCGACATGTTATACCAGTTTACACTCTTCCGCATCGCCAATCGGGACTACATAAAAGTAATTTATTCCGCATCACAGGCTGGACATTGAATAAACACACCAATGTTCTGATCCAAGGCAGACTAGTTTGCAATTTGAGCGTGCTGTTGGGAAGGTGGGGTTCCCACTGTTTTATAAGCGAACCACGCAGCTCCGCAACTCGTTTGTTGATCGACACACAACTTTGTTGTTTTTTATTTTTTTGTTTGGTCCACCTACTGTGCCGTGCCAACGACTGATTAACATTGCTAATCGAAGGGAGATAGGATGATCAAGGAGGCCATGAGTATTTCAGGGTGATGGCTATGCCAATGAGATATCCAGCTCTTCAGTACTTCTCCCTGTCGCCCCGATACTTCAGAGTAATAGTTACGGTCATGGGATTGAAGGATCAAGGTGGCTGTGGGCATTTCAGGGTGATGGCTATGCCAATGAGGTATCCAGCTCTTCAGTACTTCTCTCTGTCGGCCCCGATACTTCAGAATAATAGTTACGGTCATGGGATTGAAGGATCAAGGTGGCTGTGGGCATTGCGGGGTGATGGCTATGCCAATTCAGTACTTCTCTCTGTCGGCCCCGATACTTCAGAGTAATAGTTACGGTCATGGGATTGAAGGATCAAGGTGGCTGTGGGCATTTCAGGGTGATGGCTATGCCAATGAGATATCCAGCCCTTCAGTACTTCTCTCTGTCGGCCCCGATACTTCAGAGTAATAGTTACGGTCATGGGATTGAAGGATCAAGGTGGCTGTGGGCGTTTCAGGGTGATGGCTATGCCAATGACGTATCCAGCTCTTCAGTACTTCTCTCTGTCGGCCCCGATACTTCAGAGTAATAGTTACGGTCATGGGATTGAAGGATTAAGGAGGCCGTGGACATTTCACCGAGAATGTCGATGAGGTTGGGAACATTTCACCGTGATGGTCGTTCCCATGAGATAATAATCTCTGCCGTACTTCCCTCCCTCAGTTCCGATACTTTACGATAATAGTAGTGCTTATGAGGCTGAGTGATCAAGGTGGCCGAGGAATTTCGCGGCAATGGCTGTGTTTTTGAGATGGCGGGATTAAGGAGGCGATTAGAATTTCTGTGTTCATAAGATGGGGTAATCAAAGAGACCGGGGAATTTCATGGTAATATCTGTGCTTTCATTTCCGATGATCAAGGAGGTCAGGGAATTTCATGTTAGTTATTGAGGTCTTAAGGGGTGGAACAGTGAGGTCATCTGCCCCTGAATATCACGTTAATGGCTGTGCTTTTGAGACGGGGTGATCATGGAGGCGTTGAGAATTTCTGTGATCATGAGATGGGGTGATCATAGAGTCCGGGAGAAATTCATGATTATAACTGTGCTTATGATTTCTGATGATCAAGGAAGCCGGGAGAATTTCATGGTAATAACTGCGCTCATGAGTTCTGATGATCTAGGAGATTGGGGGAATTTCATGGTGATAGCTGTATTCATGCGATTGGGTGATCGATGAGACCGGGAGAATTTCATGATAAGAGATATCCATCCAGCTCTTCCATTAGCCCAGATACTTCCCTACACTATCTCCGATAATAGTCTTTTTGAAGGAATTTATACAAAACATTTTGTAAAATGATTTATGCCTTATCAACATGTTATATACATTTCGATAGATACGTCTAACGAAAATATTTTAAATATTTAGCTCCATCTTTCTCTGCGTAATTATTTAACGACACTGTAGTCATGCAACACGCTAACAGGAGCTCAATCATATTGAGTGGTACATTAACACATTGAATCAACAACTCAAGCTTGAAGTTTTACGTATCTCTTAATCAAGAGATCATGAAACCTCTCTCTTTTACATAGAAACCGATCCACAGGGTGGTGAATTTTGATAATTGAATAAACACGAAGTTTATTCGTACAAACTAAAAGGAAGTAAAGGAGCAAAGAAAACTTGTGTGGCTCACTGGTATGGTCAAAGTTACTAAATTGACATCAATTGGATGACTTATTTGTCGACGATGCGTTCGGGACCCGAAACTGGGCCTCCAGGGTGGCAGCGTATGACGTTAACCACTACTGTATATCATGAAGAGGGGTGGTGGTTAGAATTAGAAGGAAGGCAAATGCAATTTATAAAATAATGACAATTAACATCATAGCTTTACAGCTATGTACACTTTTAAGAAGAACGCCTCGTAGTGTATCGACTAGCGTTCTTGGCTGTCGGCCCGGAAATCAGGGTTCGATTCCAGGCTCTGCAAAGAGATTTTAATTTTGGTATGAGGATTGGAACGGGGTACACTCAGCCTCGTGAGGCAAAACTGAGAAGAGGAGGGTTCGATTCCCACCTCATCCATCCTGCAAGCATTCTCCCCACTTCTACTCCAGGCAAATGCTGCAATGGTTTCTAACTTAAGACCACGGCCGTCTCCTTCCCAATCCTATACCCAATTCACAACTACACACACCAGAACAGCAATCACAATAACACAGGCTATCACACAAATTCTACACACACTTAAAAATGCACGGTGGTACTGCAATCTCGCAGACCCCAAAATAAGCAACAACACTTCTAACATTCACACTGTGTCAAAACATAGTTTTCAATAATAATTGCCGTATGAAAGAGATTTGTGAAAACGGATTGTTTCTTCTACTACAGTATACGACTGACAGCGTGGCTCAGCAGTAACTTTCTCGCCTGCTGTGCTCAAGGTTGCAGGATCGAGTCCTAGTGCAGTCAGTTGGCATTTGAGATTGCGCAAATACGAGGGAGCCGTGTCAGTAGATTTACCGGCACGTTTAAGGTCCGTATTGGGGCGAAATTCCGGCACCTCGGCGTCTCTAAAAGCACCGCAGTAGTTAAAAGGGACGTAAAACTAATAACATTATTATTATTATTATTATTATTATACCGACAGTAGTGGCTACGCTCTCTAAAGTGCAGCGTTAGGTCATGGGACCAAGCTCTCTGCTGACTCGGTAGACGCGTGGGTTCGAACCCCACCGTCGGCCGTCCTTGAAATGGTTTTCCGTGGTTTCCCATTTTCAACACTAGGCAAATGCTGGGACGGTACCTTCTGACAGGCCACGGCCGCTTCCTTCCACATCCTTGCCCAGTTTCATTCATCTTCATCCATTCCATTTCTCATCCCGACGCGTAGGTCGCCCAAGGGCGTCGACTAGAAAGACCTGCACTCGGCCTCTCAGGAGGTCACACGACAAAAAAAAATTATTATATTATAATAATTACTATTACTATTATTATCTTCAACTATAAGTTCACTACATGAAACAAATTTGTTGTTTGAATAGTTAGTAGTGTATATTGGAATGTAGATGATTGAGAATGAAAGCATATGGTTTTTAAATAAGTCAATCCACACTGAAACATTTTAGTGTCGTATAAAAAAATACTTCACTCTTAAACGCACAGTTCAAGTGAATCCGAAAAAAAGTCTGAACAAAGGTTGGAGCATGATATAATTTATTTCCCTTGTTCAAGCCATCAATGGCCGTAGTTGTTTTATAGATTCCGTGGATTCACTACAGCAAGAAGCTGTCGTGACAAGATCTCATCACTCAGATGAGCAGAGGCGAGGCCGGATAGCGCTGGCGGGCGTGGCTACTCATTTGTTCAACACGCACCATGCGTGTGGCATAGCGTGGACACACTTGTGTCGACCGTCCTACACTGCAGACATGCTTGTTTTATTAAGATTATACTGTACTTAGGAAATGAAAATAAAATCAAATGGAATAAAATAGAAATCTCCGTAAAACTTCAGCTCCTCGCACATGGGAGTGCAAGCTACTGTTGGTTGGTTCCTCAGTTTTGGGCTGCGACAACGCGGTCATGCATCCCCGTGTACTTAGGGTGTGTGTAGAATCTGTCTGATAACCGGTGTTAATTGTGATGGCTGAATTAGTGTGTGTTAAATTCAGGTAAGGAGTGCAGACGATCAATTTCAAGTAATTCCTACTTTTGCTACCAAATGCTACCGTCAACGACACCTAGCTGTGAACTTGGCTACTAGATGCCAACGCAACCAGCACTGGTGACGTACGTTGGAACTTATAGAGCGTTAATCAAATCTAGCCTACAAATTTAGTTTCACACAATTGGAGTTAGTGGAAGGTTCTTTTATATGCCATAAATCTAAGACATGGGCCCGCCGGCTTTACTTCTCCTCCGAAGGAAGGCATACTGGGGGATTTTTAACGTTCTTAAAAATCCGACGACTTCGGCCGGGTTTGAACCCGCGATCTTGGGCATAGAAGCTCAGCATGCTACCAACTACGCCACCGAAGCCGCCTAAAAGCTATTGTTAGTAATTAATTTTAGGAGCGTAAAATACATAGGTAAATTTAATTATTATCACAATACAGGACCTTAGGCTAGCTGAAAGCCTCCACTTGTCACAAATAAACTTTTTGCTTATTTGGTGCCCATTTCCTGGTGTAGTGGCTAGCGTTCTTGACTGTCGCCTCGAAGGTCCGGGTTTTGATTCTTGGCTCTGAAAAGAAATTTAATTCTGGTCTGGAGGCCTTGAACGGGTACGATTCTCACCTCAGCCATTATGGAAGTGGTTTTCTCACTCCAGGCAAATGCCGGGATGGCTCCTAACTTAAGGCCACGGCCAACTCCTTCCCAATTCTCGCCCAAAAACGAAACCCCGTGGCGCTACACCCTACGAAGGACCAAGGCCTACCAAGCCATTTTGCCTGCAGATTATGAGGTGACGCGTAGTTAGAGCGTCGGGTCCCATCGGCTGTTAATCTTAGTTTCCGTGACTGGGGTGTTGCCTCACTGTCAGGCAGCTACTCAATTATCCTCACGAGGCTGAGTGAATCCCGTTCCAGCCCTCACGTCAGTTTATAAAATCCCTGACAGAGCCAGGAATCAAACTCGGGACCTCCAGGTGTGGGGCAGGTGAGCCACCCCAACACCACGGGATTGGCCTTCACAATTCACGCCTGACTTACAAATACACACACACTCTACTACAGACATCACAATATCACACGTTATCAGACACATTCTACACACTCCCAATTACACGGGGCTGAATAGCCACGATTTCCAAGCTCTTCAAATGAAACAACAACAACAACATTCTTTAAAGATAACGTAACATAATAGCTCATGTAATCAAACAATGAATAATAGACCTATGACTAATTTGAAGCAACAACTACCAAATACCATATTTTATGTTCGACGATGTCGAAATGTAAATATTATATGTCAGAAAACTGTACTAGAATGTGGCTCATTATAGTACAAGTTTTCATTATGGGACGGCATCTCCCACCAATCAGAGCTCAAGAAAAAGTTGTTTGACCAATTAGGTAAGGATAGCATCGCACATGCGCTGAGTTCCAAGGCCTTCTAATTTAAATTTCACTGCGTGGCCTAGTGTCATAGTGGGGTAATCGAGGAGGTTATGGTCAAATACAAGGTATTCTCTGCGTCCCATGCGCTCTGTTCAGTACATAACACTGGCGAAATCTCGACAGATATTTATGAATATTTATGTTCGAACATGAAATAGTTATAATAATTATCGTCGAACATAAACAGTCGTATGCAACTCGCCTATATAAGTAATTAAGACACTCGTATGGAAATTATAAAACTTGCATACGCTCGTTTTATAAACATACTCGTGTCTTAATTATAGGCTTGTTGTATAAAGTACTATTAAGGGATTATTTGAGACATCTGAGCCTTCATGTAAATTCTGTGTCGATTTAGTGTCCAATTATTACAGTATATAACAAACAGATGTAGGCTACTAGCGAACTTCGTTTTGTCACCTAGTTTAACTACGATGGGCTTACTTACACGGGTTACAATTGAAATATCCATTAGCAGCAACGACGAGCTCTTTCTACAGCTTTCAAAAGAACGATATTTAACTCTTAACACACGCAAACACGTTCAAAGAAGCATTTACTCCATCTTTCAAAAGAACAATATCTAAGAGTAATACACCTGAACACATTCAGTTATTAATTCAAACAAACTAACGAGGATGTAATTTCACTGATATACGTTTAACGTAGACAAACCAGTGAAGGTTTTAATACCAAATAAACTTCCGCTGTGAAAAGAAAATAAGACTCGACGTTTTGATTGCAATAATTTGCGGAGCGAGTAACTCTGTGAATCCATTGGTGTCTTTTAGAGGGCCTATCATTTCACGTGGCAGAGGTGTAGAAGAGTAAACCTCATTTTCATTTATAAATCTTAATGACTACAGAAATTTGTAATTAAGATTTCTAAACAAATGCGAGTGGTTCTCAAGTAAAGGGTATCACAAAGGTCTGTTATTTGCAGCAGCAAGCCAGATGAAGGGGATATAAGGGGAACGTAATGAATGCGCGGAAAGAGACTAATGAGGGGAGGGGGAGGAAGTGAAGAGACATTACATTATACACGAAGAAAGAAGCAAGGGGGCGAATTCTACTCATCATTTCGCTGAGAGAATATCACTTCACTTCCTTTCAGCGCCGTTGCTTTATGTGGTGTGCATCATTATTCGCACATTAAATAGCAAACCAATCCCCGGGGACGAGACGCCTTATACAACCAATATATTTCTATAGGGGCTCTGCCAAAATCCCCGGATAGCATACTCAGTAAAGGCAAAATAAATTAAAGGTATATTTCAATGAGAAAGAAAGAAAGAAAGAAAGAAAGAAAGAAGGAAAGAAAGAGTAAATGAATGAATGAATGAATGAATGAATGAATGAATGAATGAAATAATAATACTAATAACTAGGGCTCGGAACGATATGCTCGATAAAATCTCCAGATATGCTCGAAAACCATGTGTTTTATGCTCGATAGATATGCTCGAAAAAGACCATTATATGCTCGAAAAAAAACATTATATGCGGTTAAATATGCAGAATGTGCTCGAAAAACACCGTTAAAAACTATAGAAAGGAAAGTGAAACGATAAAACCAATAACATACCTTTATATACGAGCTTTATTTTCTAATTTTCTATGATACACTGCATTATACTCGCATTCAAGTTTTTCAAGTGTATGTATAAGAGACGTTTTCTTATAAAATGTACAGTTTTAAAGTTCATTTACAAAATGTTCAGAATTAGGCGAGTCAATGAAGTAGATCTGCTTTGGTCTGGGCAACAATATTTTTTTCTGTTTTCAGTTTTGAATGATTTTCTTGAATCAGTCAATAAAAGTTTCAATGACGAGAACGACCTCACTAAAGGTTAAAATCCTGCGGTTCTATTATTCGCACCCGATAGGCTTTTCAATAATTATTTGTGTTTTCGAACCATAAGGATGGTCAGGGCCCGAATACGGCAGGAGGGGGGGATTCGAAGAAAAACAAACTATTTAGACGAAAACTACAAAAATATGCATTTATATGCTTATATTCTGAAAACCGCGGTATTATGCATTTATATGCTCGATAAATTTTAATTCTCTTGGTCCCAGAGAGGTAAAAATAACACCGAAAGGCTTCTTTCAATGTGTACTATTCAGGGGAAAAATATGCAAATACTGTATGCTCGAATCCGAGCTCTACTAATAACAATAATAACAGTCTATATTAAATCATTGGCTCACAATCTTGAAAATTGGGAATACATCCTAGTCTACATATCACCATGCAGAAGGCCGTCATCTTGGAGACCTGTTCCATTGTTCGCTCGTTTCTCAATGTACCACCCTAAAAGAAGTGTCATACCGTCTTGCAACAAGAAGACGATATGTTTGATTTGTCCCACTTATGTGGTGAAATGAATTTGATTGCAAAATCAATATCAGTCTAATAATAATAGGTTACATTGATTTGAAGTGCAAGAGTTGAATATGAGGTCGTCATCACGATTCGAACCTGAATCTCCTGCATACCGAACAGGTGTGTTAACCCATCAAACCATGACGAGCCGCATTCGAATTATTGATGCACCGGTAATGAATTGCTGTAGGAATTATAAAAACAACAAAGGGACATTCTGATCGTGGCCAATTAAACAGTTAAGTTTAGGACACTACTGTACATCCCACACCAGTGTGTCCGATTAATACACGCACGCATGTAGATTTAAAAAAATCCCCTGTATTAGACAATAGACATTAACAAGAGAAATAAACCAAAACTGGCGTTGCCATGTTGTAGGGTACACCACCCTAAAAACTAAGATTTCCTCAGCTAGCGGTAGAAACATGGACTCCAGTTTCTCGCTAAAATCTATTTCCTAATATAAAATTTACCAGAACCTTTGAAGATACAAAGCTGCATTTTTTAGAAGAAATGTCTTCTTATGCATGTTATAATTTAACACATCAGCTTTTCTATAGTACACGCAACGAGCCTATAATGGCAATAATTAAGACACGAGTATACTCGTATACTCGTGTCTTAATTACCATTATAGGCGAGTTGCATACGACTGTTTATGTTCGACGATAATTATTATAACTATTTTATGTTCGAACATAAATATTCATAAATATCTGTCGAGATTTCGCCAGTTTTATGTACTGAACAGAGCGCATGAGACGCAGAGAATGCCTTGTATTTGACCATGGCCTCCTCAATTACCCCACTATGACACTAGGCCACGCTGTGAAATTTAAATTAGAAGGCCGTGGAACACACTGCAGGTGCGATGCTATCCTTTATCTAATTGGCCAAACAACTGTTTCTTGAGCAGTGATTGGTGGGAGAAATTGTATCATAATGAAAAATAGTGTTATAATGAGCCTCATTATAGTACAGTTTTCTGACATATAATAGTCAGGGCCGAACATAAAATTTAATTAAGTTTAATTTTGACAGATGGAAATGTTCCTGAAACTGCTATTAAAGTTACGTAATAATATTAAAAACATATTGAAAAATAAATAAAAATATATTTATTTGCTAAAAGCCTGTGCTGAACTAGAATTAGAATTATAATTTGAGGTTATTGAGTCAATTTATGCAGCGCATCCATTGTTCTGGCTTGATATATGGTAATAAGTAACTAAACCTAGCTTAACAACTACAGTAATAAAACAAAATAAATGAAACTTATAACTAAACAAGCAAACAGGAAGCTTGTAGTTTAACGAGACCGTTAATCTTGAGATCATGAGCCACGGGACCTCCTTTTTACGTGGAATCCGAACCACAGGACATGGCATTTCACTCCGAAAATCTCACATGCATTGACCGGGAATCGAACCCGGAGCGCCTTGGTGAGAGGCATACAGCTAGACCGCTGAGCCACCACGCTCCCCCCTAAACAAGCCAATTGGCAAACATGTCGTATACAAGAAGAATAATACAAATTAGGATATAATGATTAAATAAGTAACCTACCTTATGTACTATAAAATATATCGTAAAAACAAATATCAGTACGGTAACTTATGTTTAAAAAGAACTTCAATTTTTATATGTATGTGCTCTATTATTAACACAAATACAAGTGTGACATGATTACTAGAGGCTTCGGTGGCGTAGTCGGTAGCATGGTGAGCTTCTATGCCCAAGCTAGCGGGTTCAAACCCGTCCGAAGTCGACGGATTTTTAAGAGCGTTAAAAATCCTTCAGTATGCCTTCCTTCGGAGGGGAAGTAAAGCCGGCGGTCCCATGTCATAGATTTATGGCATGTTAAAGAACCTTCCACTAATTACACCTGTGTAAGCTAAATTATATGTTAAGAATGTAAACAACGCTCATTGGTTCCTACGTTCGTCGCCAGGAGCCGACTGCGGTGGCGTCTAGTAGCCAAGTTCTGATCTAGTAGTCGTTGACGGTGGCGTTTGGCGGCAAGAGTAGGAACTATTTGAGAAAATCAACGTCTGCAGTCCTTACTTAAATTAAAAACAGATAACACACACTAATACAGTCATCACAATTAATACCGGTTATCAGACAGATTCTACACACACCCAAAGTACACGGGGCTAGATGACCGCGTTGTCGCAGCCCCTAAACTGAGGAACCATCCAACCAACTGACATGATTACTCGAACTACTATCAGCTCCTCGGAAGTTGTACTTTGGATGGTATTTTGATCCTTTTTAATCGGTCAACACGATTGTGCCCAATGAATTTGGTGGGGTACAAGTTATAACAAGATGTTCAGTAAAGAACATATAGCCTACTTTCTCCTAAATGCATAGGTATTGTTATAACTCTTTGTCCTTTTCAAGGAGTATGATTGAATGTTGGTTGTAGTAGCTTGTTGAAATACAACGTGCTATAGGGATATTAAACATGAATATGAGGTGCCCTTTGCTAGTGCTACCTCTGTACCAAATTTCGTTCAATTCGGTTTCACCGTGTTTGAATTGATAGGGGGAATCGATTTGCACACATACTTGGCCACCATCTGCAAACTATTGGGCTGATGTTCTTGCAGTTTGGTCTGAATATGTTTTCCCACATAAAGATATGGTGTTGCAAAATTTGGTAGAGACTAGATTATTAGGTTGGTCGTAATTACATTTTAGCTTTTAACATTTGGGTGGCCGCGATTACGTTTCCGTCAAGATAGCGGTGATATAAAACATGACACTGAGGTGCCCTTTGCTAGTGCTACCTCTGTACCAAATTTCGTTCCATTCGGTTTCACCGTGTTCGAATTGATAAGGGGAAACGATTTTCACACAAAGATGGCCGCCATCCGCAAAATATTAGGCTGATGACCTATTAGTTTGATCAAAGGATGCTCCCTCCATAAAGGTATGTTGTTGCTAAATTTGCTAGAGATCGGATGATTAGGCTAATCGTAATTTGATTTAAGCTTTGAACATTTGTGTGGCCGTCATTACGTTTCCGTCAAGATGGCAGCGATATAAAACATGACACTGAGGTGCCCTTTGCTAGTGCTACCTCTGTACCAAATTTCGTTCATTCGGTTCCACCGTGTTCGAATTAATAGGGGGAATCAATGTTGACATAAAGATGGCCGCCATCTGCAAACTATCAGGCTAATGGCCTTTTAGATTTGTCAAAGGATGCTCCCTCCATAAAGGTATTGTACCCATGTGAGTAATCTCGGTGGATAATATGCATCTGCCTCCAACTAGCATCAGCTCTCAGGCGTGTACGGTAACCCCAATTTAGCAGTGCATATTTTGGATTTGAGGCTAAAAGGTATCAACTCTACAATGATAAGGCACAACTCTATTCTAAAACTTTAATTCAATAAAATAAATCATGGCTTCAAACACAAAACAATACCCAAAAAGCATAAAAATAAAGCAAACAAAAATTTTTACTTCCACAATCCATAAGTAAACAAATATAAAATCACAACAAAGTCATACCTAGCCATAAGGCTTTACCCTTCTGTGAACTTCACAAGGATATACTAGTGCGCGGATGCACCTACGACTTCAACCAACTGTACATTAACATAACAGTCATACAATGTGACTTCTTTAATATTACAACAAGGATTATTCCTTAAACCTCTTTATATTAAACAATTATGTGTGCCGTGCGTGTTTTAATATTTTTCTTCTCACCAATGAAATGCTTTGCATGCATTTACCTATTTGGACGTTGCACCAAAATCAACGTGCAACTCCATAATTATGTAAGCTACCCCCTACACATCCTCCAATTATATGGTTTCACCGCATGCTGTCTGTGATTCCTAGATAAAACGTTACGTTATAGCTTATGTCGGATTGTACGATAGACTACCTCGCGCTCATGGCGATTGGCATCTAGTAACCAACTACATGACTTGGCTCCAGTGACAGTACAAATATATCATGTAACTATTCGTCAGATAGCTAAAATAATGAACCATCAGGATGAACTATAATTATCCATGTGTTCTCAAACCACATGGCTCTAATACTCAACATAACAATCTTGCATTATATGTCATTTCAACAAGGTCTAGAATCTCTTCCTTTTATAACTTGCCTGAGCGGCCCGGGTGGCTAGCACCGACCCTCGGCTAAGGAAGTCGCTACACAATAGAAAGTGGAATGGGTCGTTTCACCAATTATCTCGACCTTTCTAAAAGTTTGAAAGCCTCCCTCTCTAAGCAGTGGAGATTTACAAGACAAAATACTGTGTCCTGACCGACACACATGTTCCCAAAGGATCTTAATTGACTATTATGCCAACAGGTATTGAATGAGCTTTTGTAATTATTCCTACGTCGAGGATAACGATTAATTAATGGCCTCACATGGGTCCATTCAACATGAAGGTTCGGGGTTCGCAATGCATGAGCCTGGCGGTTTGACCGATGTCTCAAGTATAATATAGGCGCAGAAAACCACTGTCGCCCTGAGTTTCGCTGCCAACGAGCGTAAATAACTCATCAATAAGTTCTCGGGAAATCATAGAGCTGCGAGGTGTCCTTGTTTCCTCGACCCTATCAAGAATCCAATCCGGAACACATTTCAATCCTTTCTTCAGAGTTAGGGTCCAACACTACAACTCTGGAATAAATAATATCTCCAACAATGTCCACGACATAGGAGAATTCATACGTAGAATAGACTATCTGGCCCCTAATGCTCCATGCTACGACACTCCGACCTATAATATTAAGAGAAATCTAACATTTACTCTATAAGCTTCTCAATTAAGCTGCAAATTCAATTCACTAAAAGCTCTTTCATTACTGGTATCATTACTGAATATATGCAATATTCTGATATAAAACTTCTTTCCATAATTACTGAAAGGTAATCTCACTGTAACATCTTCCTGCTTAGATTGATAAGTCTTGCACTTAGCGTTAATAATTCTCGCTTACAACATTTATTTGTTTCCTGATGTGTTCATTCATACTCTTAATAACCATTATTATTATTATCATCATTTCTCACTGACATAAATGACCAAAATCCTTATTTATTATTATTATAAATCTCATTGACATAAATGACCAAAATCATCATTTATTATTATTCTCATATAAATTACCAAAATTTCCGACATAGCTAAACGTTTTTAAACTCGAACAATCGCGTTCGTTGCATTTACATAACTGATTGCCATTCTTAATTCATAGTGGGAATAATTACTCCACTTAATGATGCAAATTAACATCTCAACTCTATAAAAATCAACTCAATACTGATTAAACATGGAGGATCAGCCTCCTAACTGATTTTTACTGGCATCTATAAGGAATTCACAATACCTTTACGGAATCACAGACATGCAGCGGTCCATACTTCTACATAATCATAACCATAATTTGTGGGGTACTTACATCTCTATAGGCATCTAAGGTGGCTCCGACCAATCATATTCTTCCATGTCGCCCGCCATAATGGGTTTAACGCGACATATTTCTCTTGTTTACACACATTTGATTACACATAATTTCTATCACCAACACGACACGTTGCATACCTTTCAGGAAGTTATCACTCCCCAAACATGTGAAACACTTCATCAAACACTACTTTAAATGATATTTTTACATATGCATTACACTGAACACTCGTCACTTTATACACACTTCAATGCTGAAATTCCCTAGCAGAGATCGAAATTGCAGGTGTCGACGGCATCTTACGTTACCAACTCCTGATTGAAAGTCTGGTTATCTGCTCTCGGAACTCTCCAACAGTTTTATGACGATCATTACTCCTGCAGTAAGCGTCCTGCGTTACATCAATACGCTGGCTCCCAAACATGAGCGTTAACATCTGGTACTCTCATGGCAATACCAAACACTTAGTAGAGTTTCTTTAGCGCATTCTATCGTAGTTACCCATATACGATTAGTTAATACTATACACACTGCGCTTAATAAAGTTCAACACTTTCACAAATAATTATACACAATAGTTCTACCGTTAGTCTCTACGGTGCTTCGTAACTGAACACGTCATAGTTCGTGCTGCTGATTATGCCTGTATCACGACTATTATTCATACAAGCATGTTTACTGTTTCTTTTACACATACCAGTCTTTGTTCGGCGTCTTGATGAATAGATCCGTCATGCGTTTTGCCTTGACGAACTTGCTTCAACCTGGCTGTAGCTGACTGAAGTTTCACTCGAAGACTGCACGTGACTTATTTGAAGACTTCTGTATGCGGCTTACACGCTGTCTCGTACTGCTGCATATTTGCTGCATACTGATCGCAACTTATTGCCATTGTGCTACAATTGACAATTGAGTAAGACTGTAACTGGCTGTAACTGCGCTTGGCGGCATGTAGACTGAGCTTGGCTGCGTTACCACTTCGACTGTGCTTGACTGACTTACAACTGAGCATAGCTGAGAGCTCCTCCTGGGGTCTACTCCCTTATATCGGATTTCCACAGAAAGTAGAGCAACATCTTCCCGCGTAATCTTGGCTCCTCTCACAGCATGATTCAGGTCTTCAAACCATGATCATTGTGTTCCTCTCTCTTCACAGGTCCCAAAACTATCTGTGTGCAAAGGAATCGCTCGTTCAATTAATCAATATTAATTCCTTTCTCCATGGCGTGGGACGCTACCTAACGGGAAACCCCCGGCAACATCTTCACACCCATCCGCGAACAATGGTCGTTTTACAGTCCTTACGCACATCATTAAATATGCACCAATTTCGCAGGTAAAAGACTCTAAAATTATCTTCTTGCCAAGATATTCACCTGTGTGCAACTCTCATCTCGATTCGTTACTCCAATCACGAGTAATCAATGATTTTTCTGGGCATTTCTCCGCCCCTACTCTAAATCCATTCTCCGTCGGGGAATAACTATGTCATTATTCAGGCCTCACCCCTGCTCCAGACGACATAATGGGGTCGCAGAGATGGACGTGGCTCCACTGGGACCAACCCACAATTCTGGGCCAATTAGTAAATGTCAGCTCTGCCCTCCTCTGTGCTTCAAGCCTCCAATAGCTTACACCAAATCGTCTTATAATGATATAATCTGCTCATTATTTCCTACATTATTTTACTAAATAATGCCATTTCATCAAAAATCACACCAGTGATTAAATATACATTTCTTTCGAGGGGTTTTTACCAAGAAACTCCCTGTACAGATCTCTGGTTCGCTTCCTGGTGGAACCTTTATACTGAGATCACAGTCTCTGAGAACCATGTTCGATTCCAGTCAGCATAACCCCATCGGGTTCATGTTCCCCTTGCAAAACTTATAAAAGTCCAATGCAAGTGGCTTATATAAGTAACCAGCTGACTGTCGACCACCGTCTGTGTTTACGTCTGGGGTCCTTCACCTTGTCTGGCTGCGAGTGGGTTAGTAGTGTTCCCCCTTCCACACTCGGCCTTGTTTCTGAGCTGTCTATTCTCCCTGCGAAGGGTCGCGTTTACAGCCTCAACCTCTCTGGCCACTCTGACCATTTCTTCATAGAATTCTCGCAAACACTGGCATTCTTTCTGCTCTCCGCTTACACTGGGTAAACTGTCTGCTTCTCGTCCCGTCTCGCCGTTCCAACATTCAGGTCTGCCTGCTTGGCTGCCTCCGCTCTCCACGTTGAGTTGGGTGTGCGTTACTAATTCTTCTTCTGGTTCGTCGAATTCTTCTGGCGAGTAATAAACTTTTAAGTTGGCTATGTTCATAACGACCTCGTTTCCATTCTCTAAATGCCTTAACCTGTATGCATTGTTCTGGAGGTCTCTTATCACCTCGAACGGGCCGTGGTAAGCAAAAATAAACTTTTTATACTTCCGTGCCTCTGGATCTGAACTGGCGGGTTTCTTAATTAAAACTTTCTGTCCCACGAGAAGCGGTTTATGATACCTCTTCGCACGATTCCTTCTCTGACGTCTCTCCGCCTGTGCTTTGAGATATTCAAAGGTTCGTTGGATCCTCAATTCTCTACCGGGCTGTGCATCTACAGGTAATGGAATAACACCATTCCACGGTCTCTCTGGTCTCTGATCCAGATGTAGAGTAACGGGAACCTGACCTGTCGCCTCATGTACAGTATTATTTATACAGTATTCAATGACTTCTAGAAATTCAATCCAACGCCAATTCGCTTCAGAACAGTAGATCTTCATGTATTTCTGGACCTCTCTCATTACTCTTTCAACGGGACTTGCCTCAGGATGGCGAATGGTAGATAAAATCTGCCTAATTCCTAGAGTTTCCAGTTCTCGACGAAATTCTGCACTAGTAAAGCAACTTCCGTGGTCCGAGAGAATGTTATCCGGCTTCCCAAGAATCGGAATAACTCTCTCTTTCAGGCGCTTCAAGACCTGTTTTGAACTTGTCTTTTGAATGGGGCACAACACCACCATTTTCGAAAATACATCCATGGCTACAAAAATGTGTCTATTGCCTCTACGTGCTCTAGGCAATGGTCCAAAGTTGTCGATACTCAATAGCTGCCTTGGCTTCTCTGGCAATAACGGGATAGGTCGTTGCCTCATTAAAAAGGGATTCGGCTTTACCCTTTGGCAAAGATCACATGTTCTAATAGCATTTCTCACCGTTTCTCTCAATTTTGGCCAAGTAAATGCTTCCTTCAACAGAGCACAAATTTTATCTATTCCAGGATGTCCAAATGCTCTGTGGGCTAGCCATACTAATCTCCTCTGCAAAGATGCAGGAATTACAATCCTTTGACGTGTGTGATCCACATCGTCCCACTTGTGTAATATCTGATTATACCATACATAATCTGTTGCCAATGCCTCCGCCTCTCTGTATATCGCAGTTCCCCTTGCTAAGCGTCCCTCGAAGTAATCGATTATCATCTTC
The DNA here is from genome assembly GCA_946902985.2 of Meconema thalassinum. Classification (NCBI taxonomy): domain Eukaryota; kingdom Metazoa; phylum Arthropoda; class Insecta; order Orthoptera; family Tettigoniidae; genus Meconema; species Meconema thalassinum. The sequence goes on along the minus strand of OX336388.2, from coordinate 1,377,027,686 downwards.
AACCATGGGTCTTCGCGTTGTAGGTTGGTAATGTTCCTTAAGTCATCCAACGTCTTCTGATCTCGATTCTCAATCTGGACCGCTAGTACTTCTTCTTCTCTAGGGTAACGACTTAATATGTCCGGTATTACATTCTCTTTCCCTGGACAGTATTCTATTTCCACATTAAATTGCTGGATATACAGGGACCATCTTGTCAATCTCTGACTAGACAAATCCGTCTTTAACAAAAATGTTAAAGCTTTATGGTCTGTTCTCAGAACTATTCGGAAGCCGTACACGAGTTTGTGCCACGATTGCAACGCGTACAAAATTGCGAGCAATTCTATCTCTGTGATCGTGTAGTTTTTCTCATGGGCTCTCAGTCTTCTGCTTATAAAGGCGATAAAACTTTCTTCTCAGGCTGGTCAACATTTTCCTGGAATAGCATCGCTCCAATCCCAATAAGTGATGCATCCGTCTGTATGATGAACTTCTGGGTATAATCTGGGTATCCCAGTTTCACATATTCCAAAAGCATTTGTTTTGACCTCACGAATGCTTCCTGACATTGCTCCGTCCAATTCCATCTGCCGCCTTTCTTCAATAGGTCCTGCAGTGGTGCTACTGTCGCAGTATAGTTTGGGCAGTGGTTCGAAAAGAATCCAATTACTCCCAAATACTGTCGGACGTGCTTAACTTTCGTGGGTCGAGGGAAATTTCGAATTACCTCCAATTTATCTGGATTAGGCTTCACTCCATTTGCATCAATAACATGCCCTAGGAATTTAACTTCCCTCTGACAGAAGTGCGATTTCTTGATATTGACCTTAAAGTTCGCTTCTCGAAGGTCATCTAGCAACTTCTTCAGGTCTCTCATGTGCTCCTCCAGAGATTCTGATGTGAGTAGAATGTCGTCTACATATCTGATGGTACTCTCTTTAACCTCATCTGATAGATTGCGATCTAACGCTCTTATCAGGGCTGAACCAGCTGTTTTCAACCCAAAAGGTAGCCTTAAAAATGTGAATGTATGTTGATCAAACATAAATCCTGTCAACAGACTAGTTTTCTTCTCTAATTCAAGATGGTGGAAACTGGATGTGATATCCAAATTTGAGAATATAGTTTTCCCTCTAAACTTCCTGAGGATCTCTTTAATAGGTGGCACTTGGTCAAATTCCGGAATAACTCTCAAATTTAAGCGTCTCAGGTCCAAGCAGACTCTGACAGATCCGTCTGACTTTGGTACAATTACCAATGGACTTACATAAGGCGTAGGTGTTTTCTCAATAACGCCGGCCTCCAACATCTCCTGAATTGCCTCTTTCACTTTAGCATAATGCTTTTCAGCTATAGGGTAGGGTTTCTGCCTAAATGGTGTCCAATCACTGACTTGAAAAGCATAAGTGAAGTTCTTTATCCGACCAGGTCTCGAATCAAAGACTTCCTTCTGTTCCAGCAATAACTGCTTTAAATTTTCCTTCTCTTTTAGCCCAATTTTCGCTTCTTCTAGCTTCTCCGAAATGTATTCTTCCAATTTGGGTTCCAGATCTTTTTCCAAGTCTGTGGCTAGTGTTTTGAGCTCCGCTTCTAACTGCTCAATAGCTAACACTTCTTCATCAGCCACATCTCTGTATGTATGCCATACTTGTTCACTGGATCCTGGTTCAATTTCATTGAGTGCGACCTCTAAGCCTTCAGCTTCTTCATTCACATGGAACATAACCCTGTCCTGTGCTAGGTCAATTATCACTCTGTATTCCCTTATAAACTCTGCCCCAATAAGTAGGTTATAAGGTAGTTTGTTTACTAACAGAAAACTCTGTGAGAAAATAGAGCCTCCTATCTGTAAATCTAGGAATACCTGGTATTTACATATCATTGTTCTGTCTGGAATTACCCCTTTAATTTTGACACTGGAGATCGGTATCTTCAAAATGTTCTCTCTCCGGGCTATTTCATTATATAGAGCTTGTGTCATCAGGCTCACTGTTGATCCCGTATCTAACAGACTTCTGACTTTTAATCCTGCCACTCTCACAATTATAATAGGCAATTCTCTCTTGACCATGACCTGTGGTCCTCCTGTATCCTCAATCAATTCTTCTGGTTTGGCTATCCAATTGATGATGTTAATAGACTTCCATCCATCAGTCTCGAGCTCTTCTAATTTTGGCGTTTTTTTTTTCTTCAGCGCCCGCCCCTTTGGAGTTCCTTCTCTCCTGTTCGCTGCGCTGTAGTTCCAAACTCTTAGCTCCATCTCCATATCTGTCTGGCGATGTCCTGTTCTGCATGACTTCTTGCCAGCGGACTTGTGGTTTCTGGGGCTCATCTCCCCTTTCTTCGAGGTATCGCAAAGAAGCATGATATCGCTCTTCTGCCTCGTCATCGAAGTTATTTCTTCTCTCTTGGGGTCTCCAATTTCTATTATTGCCTTCCTGGCCATTATTACCTCCATTGTTATGGTACGGTTTGCCCCTGTTATTGTGTTTATTCCACGAACTTCGACCTCTTCCTGCTTTATTAGCATTTCCTTTGTACCTTGACTGCCATTTTCTGGGTTCCTGTTCCCATTGCCGTCCATAGGAATCTAAAGTTTCTGTGCTCGTGGCCTTGTTGTTCCTTGGAGCTTGCTGTTGGTCAGTCGGTGTGTTGGTCACGTGGACTTGTTCCACGGTTCGACTCTGACGCATAGTATTTGCTGTGGTGAGGTCCAGTTGCCTTAGAACTGTCTCCATTTCCATAGCAGTTTTCGCATTAGCCGAGATTAGTAGCCTTTGGATCTCGTATGGAAGCTGTTTGGCGATAGCAATGCATAGCTCCAGTTCACTAGGTTTTTGATCCAGCTCTTTAAAACGACACATCTGCGATATGAAGAATTCTGCGTACTTCGTCGGGTTGTTCGTGCTGTACTTTTTGGCATACAAATCCAGCCGTAAATTCTGCTGAGTCGCGGCGTCCCAATATCTCTTCAAGAATGCCTCTCGGAATTCCTCAACAGTATCAAAAGTGTAACGGAAGCTGCGAAACCATAATGCGCACTCCCCCTCTGTTAACTTCTCTATAGCACGTAGCCTACGCTCCTGCGGTATTCGTGCATCATTGAGATATTCAGTCACTTCCTTTAACCAATATTTTGGTGTCATACTACAGTGACTACCTGAAAATTTCCTAGGTTTTTCCTCGCTTGCCCTAATGACGTTTATCACCTGGGTGTGCATCGCGTTTTCATGTGGCGTCGATGCCGCAATTGGTACACCTGGCGTCATGTAAGGACTTTCTCCTGCGCCTGCAGCGTTCCTGCTTATAGGTTGGGTTTCTAGGTCTGCCCACCTTGTTTTTCTCATATCATCTATGCTGCCTTCACTTGACTTAGGATATTTCAGAAGTGTCTCCTCCTGTGCTATTATCCTAGTCTCCATTTGGTTATGGCGCATTTCTGCTCTTTCTAGGCGAGTAATGACTTCTTTTTCTATTCTCGTAAGCCTATCTCGGTTTTCCTCGGCTACTTGAAAAATTTTCACCTTGTCTTCTTTCAGACTTTGTTTGATATGGGATATTTCATCCTCTACGTCCTCTTTAATTTGAGCAAGGGTCTTGTCGCTTGCCTCTGTTTTCTGGCCTTCTCTTATTTCGAGTTCTTCTCTCAGACCTTTAATTTCATCTTGAATGTGTCCATTGACTTTAGACAATTCATTCCGGACCTTGGTGATCTCGCCTCTATTTTCCTCTTGTCTTTTATTGACCATGACAATATCACTCTGAACTTGGTCCAGTTCTTTATGAACTTTACCCATCTGACTTTTCACGTTGCCTACCAGCTCCTTACTTTCATGAGCGATAGCCTTAATTTCGCCTATTTCCTGGCATTGACCTAATATATTCTGGTCCTGTTTCTTGAGGTCACCGTTAATTGCTCTAGCGTAGCTTTTCAATTTCTGGTCCCATTTGGAGTCGTTCTCCTCTAATCTCTGGTCTACTGTTTTCGTAAACTCTGCGAACTGTTTCGCTTGGCGTTCGAGATTCGCCTCATTTTGGATCTGAATATCCTTAATATCGTTAGACAACGCCTCTAATTTACTGTTGGTTTGCTCCTGAGCATGCCTACACGCTTGCAAATTACCCTCAAGTTTGGCTTCTATAGCCTCGAAACGTTTATCAGTATTTACCTGCATTTCCGATACAATGCTTACAACAGTATCTGTTACTTCGGTCTTAATGACTTCTTGCATTTGACCTAACTTATTGTTTAATTCATCTTTATTTGCCTCTAAACGGTTGTTTAATTCAATCTGGTTATTATCCATTGCAACCTGATTTGCATTAATTGCCTCCTGATTGGCATCTAACCTGTTATTTAACTCTCTCTGGTTCTCATCTAACCGAGTGTTTATACTATCCTGGAACGCCTTGATTTCCAGTTTACTCTGCTCGTGAGCAGCATCAAAATGCTGTTTCAGTCCTGCAATAACTTGCAAGATCTCCTGTGTACCTGACATTTTCCCATAACACACTTAAATATGCAGGCAGGCTTCCTGGAAAAATATGTGGATACGTTTCGAAGAGAAACATCAAACACTGCACACATATTGTGAAGTCGTACAAAACCTGATAATATTATGGTAGATTGTGGATTGGGTAAGTAACGCTAGTACCCTTAGGCCATTCTCTTCTCAATAGAGAGATTCTGCGTTACCTCAAAAAGCCTACTGAATTCAAAAATCACTCAAACACAGTTTGAGGCAAAACAATTACTATGGTTTTCCCCATGAAATACCATAAAAAATCTATGGGTTTTCCCTAAATCCCATAAGCTCCACGTATTCTGGGCGCCATGATAAATTAGATGTGATATGCACAATCTATCGTTGCCCGGTTCGTGCAATGCCAACATCGCTCATATTGCACTGACGCAGGCGGTTCCATAAAGAGTTAATACCGCCCCACGTTGCTTGGACCATGATAAATGAGATCAGAGGGTGGTATTAGTAGGACATCGGCCATATTCTAATTTACTATAAAAACTGTTCAGGGAGTGGTTTTTACTGCCGAAAGCCCCACTTAGGCCACGCCATGATAAATTATAGGGATTTATCACTATCTATCAAAATTTATATATACGTATCGGAACTTAGCTATGGATTAGGAGCGGTCACACCCTACTTCGTTAATTCTTACTTTAATAGAGTTGTGTGCATTAAATCTGACCGACTTTAGTCGTACCTTTAGCTCAAATCACAGTCTAGGACATCAATTCCCATGTACCCATGTGAGTAATTTCGGTGGATAATATGCATCTGCCTCCAACTAGCATCAGCTCTCAGGCGTGTACGGTAACCCCAATTTAGCAGTGCATATTTTGGATTTGAGGCTAAAAGGTATCAACTCTACAATGATAAGGCACAACTCTATTCTAAAACTTTAATTCAATAAAATAAATCATGGCTTCAAACACAAAACAATACCCAAAAAGCATAAAAATAAAGCAAACAAAAATTTTTACTTCCACAATCCATAAGTAAACAAATATAAAATCACAACAAAGTCATACCTAGCCATAAGGCTTTACCCTTCTGTGAACTTCACAAGGATATACTAGTGCGCGGATGCACCTACGACTTCAAACAAACTGTACATTAACATAACAGTCATACAATGTGACTTCTTTAATATTACAACAAGGATTATTCCTTAAACCTCTTTATGTTAAACAATTATGTGTGCCGTGCGTGTTTTAATATTTTTCTTCTCACCAATGAAATGCTTTGCATGCATTTACCTATTTGGACGTTGCACCAAAATCAACGTGCAACTCCATAATTAAGTAAGCTACCCCCTACACATCCTCCAATTATATGGTTTCACCGCATGCTGTCTGTGATTCCTAGATACAACATTACGTTATAGCTTATGTCGGATTGTACGATAGACTACCTCGCGCTCATGGCGATTGGCATCTAGTAACCAACTACATGACTTGGCTCCAGTGACAGTACAAATATATCATGTAACTATTCGTCAGATAGCTAAAATAATGAACCATCAGGATGAACTATAATTATCCATGTGTTCTCAAACCACATGGCTCTAATACTCAACATAACAATCTTGCATTATATGTCATTTCAACAAGGTCTAGAATCTCTTCCCTTTATAACTTGCCTGAGCGGCCCGGGTGGCTAGCACCGACCCTCGGCTAAGGAAGTCGCTACACAATAGAAAGTGGAATGGGTCGTTTCACCAATTATCTCGACCTTTCTAAAAGTTTGAAAGCCTCCCTCTCTAAGCAGTGGAGATTTACAAGACAAAATACTGTGTCCTGACCGACACACATGTTCCCAAAGGATCTTAATTGACTATTATGCCAACAGGTATTGAATGAGCTTTTGTAATTATTCCTACGTCGAGGATAACGATTAATTAATGGCCTCACATGGGTCCATTCAACATGAAGGTTCGGGGTTCGCAATGCATGAGCCTGGCGGTTTGACCGATGTCTCAAGTATAATATAGGCGCAGAAAACCACTGTCGCCCTGAGTTTCGCTGCCAACGAGCGTAAATAACTCATCAATAAGTTCTCGGGAAATCATAGAGCTGCGAGGTGTCCTTGTTTCCTCGACCCTATCAAGAATCCAATCCGGAACACATTTCAATCCTTTCTTCAGAGTTAGGGTCCAACACTACAACTCTGGAATAAATAATATCTCCAACAATGTCCACGACATAGGAGAATTCATACGTAGAATAGACTATCTGGCCCCTAATGCTCCATGCTACGACACTCCGACCTATAATATTAAGAGAAATCTAACATTTACTCTATAAGCTTCTCAATTAAGCTGCAAATTCAATTCACTAAAAGCTCTTTCATTACTGGTATCATTACTGAATATATGCAATATTCTGATATAAAACTTCTTTCCATAATTACTGAAAGGTAATCTCACTGTAACATCTTCCTGCTTAGATTGATAAGTCTTGCACTTAGCGTTAATAATTCTCGCTTACAACATTTATTTGTTTCCTGATGTGTTCATTCATACTCTTAATAACCATTATTATTATTATCATCATTTCTCACTGACATAAATGACCAAAATCCTTATTTATTATTATTATAAATCTCATTGACATAAATGACCAAAATCATCATTTATTATTATTCTCATATAAATTACCAAAATTTCCGACATAGCTAAACGTTTTTAAACTCGAACAATCGCGTTCGTTGCATTTACATAACTGATTGCCATTCTTAATTCATAGTGGGAATAATTACTCCACTTAATGATGCAAATTAACATCTCAACTCTATAAAAATCAACTCAATACTGATTAAACATGGAGGATCAGCCTCCTAACTGATTTTTACTGGCATCTATAAGGAATTCACAATACCTTTACGGAATCACAGACATGCAGCGGTCCATACTTCTACATAATCATAACCATAATTTGTGGGGTACTTACATCTCTATAGGCATCTAAGGTGGCTCCGACCAATCATATTCTTCCATGTCGCCCGCCATAATGGGTTTAACGCGACATATTTCTCTTGTTTACACACATTTGATTACACATAATTTCTATCACCAACACGACACGTTGCATACCTTTCAGGAAGTTATCACTCCCCAAACATGTGAAACACTTCATCAAACACTACTTTAAATGATATTTTTACATATGCATTACACTGAACACTCGTCACTTTATACACACTTCAATGCTGAAATTCCCTAGCAGAGATCGAAATTGCAGGTGTCGACGGCATCTTACGTTACCAACTCCTGATTGAAAGTCTGGTTATCTGCTCTCGGAACTCTCCAACAGTTTTATGACGATCATTACTCCTGCAGTAAGCGTCCTGCGTTACATCAATACGCTGGCTCCCAAACATGAGCGTTAACATCTGGTACTCTCATGGCAATACCAAACACTTAGTAGAGTTTCTTTAGCGCATTCTATCGTAGTTACCCATATACGATTAGTTAATACTATACACACTGCGCTTAATAAAGTTCAACACTTTCACAAATAATTATACACAATAGTTCTACCGTTAGTCTCTACGGTGCTTCGTAACTGAACACGTCATAGTTCGTGCTGCTGATTATGCCTGTATCACGACTATTATTCATACAAGCATGTTTACTGTTTCTTTTACACATACCAGTCTTTGTTCGGCGTCTTGATGAATAGATCCGTCATGCGTTTTGCCTTGACGAACTTGCTTCAACCTGGCTGTAGCTGACTGAAGTTTCACTCGAAGACTGCACGTGACTTATTTGAAGACTTCTGTATGCGGCTTACACGCTGTCTCGTACTGCTGCATATTTGCTGCATACTGATCGCAACTTATTGCCATTGTGCTACAATTGACAATTGAGTAAGACTGTAACTGGCTGTAACTGCGCTTGGCGGCATGTAGACTGAGCTTGGCTGCGTTACCACTTCGACTGTGCTTGACTGACTTACAACTGAGCATAGCTGAGAGCTCCTCCTGGGGTCTACTCCCTTATATCGGATTTCCACAGAAAGTAGAGCAACATCTTCCCGCGTAATCTTGGCTCCTCTCACAGCATGATTCAGGTCTTCAAACCATGATCATTGTGTTCCTCTCTCTTCACAGGTCCCAAAACTATCTGTGTGCAAAGGAATCGCTCGTTCAATTAATCAATATTAATTCCTTTCTCCATGGCGTGGGACGCTACCTAACGGGAAACCCCCGGCAACATCTTCACATCCATCCGCGAACAATGGTCGTTTTACAGTCCTTACGCACATCATTAAATATGCACCAATTTCGCAGGTAAAAGACTCTAAAATTATCTTCTTGCCAAGATATTCACCTGTGTGCAACTCTCATCTCGATTCGTTACTCCAATCACGAGTAATCAATGATTTTTCTGGGCATTTCTCCGCCCCTACTCCAAATCCATTCTCCGTCGGGGAATAACTATGTCATTATTCAGGCCTCACCCCTGCTCCAGACGACATAATGGGGTCGCAGAAATGGACGTGGCTCCACTGGGACCAACCCACAATTCTGGGCCAATTAGTAAATGTCAGCTCTGCCCTCCTCTGTGCTTCAAGCCTCCAATAGCTTACACCAAATCGTCTTATATTGATATAATCTGCTCATTATTTCCTACATTATTTTACTAAATAATGCCATTTCATCAAAAATCACACCAGTGATTAAATATACATTTCTTTCGAGGGGTTTTTACCAAGAAACTCCCTGTACAGATCTCTGGTTCGCTTCCTGGTGGAACCTTTATACTGAGATCACAGTCTCTGAGAACCATGTTCGATTCCAGTCAGCATAACCCCATCGGGTTCAGTATGTTGTTGCAAAGATTGGTAGAGATCGGATGGTTATGTTAGTCGTAATTTGATTTATGCTTTAAACATTTGTGTGGCCGCCATTACGTTTCTGTCAATATGGCGGCGATATAAATCATGACACTGAGGTGCCCTTTGCTATTGCTATCTCTGTACCAAATTTCGTTCCATTCGGTTTCACCGTGTTTGAATTAATAGGGGGAATCGATTTTGACACAAAGATGGCCGCCATCCGCAAACTATTAGGCGAATGACCTATTAGATTGGTCAAAGGATGCTCCCTCCATAAAGGTATGTAGTTGCAAAATTTGGTAGAGATCGGATTATTAGGTTAATCGTAATTTGATTTAAGCTTTGAACATTCGTGTGGCCGCCATTACGTTTTAGTCAAGATGGTGGCGATATAAAACATGACACAGAGGTGCCCTTTGCTAGTGCTACCTCTGAACCAAATTTCGTTCCATTCGGTTCCACCGTGTTCGAATTAATAGGGGGAATCAATTTTGACATAAAGATGGCCGCCACCCGCAAACTATCAGGCTAATAACCTATTAGATTGGTCAAAGGATGCTCCCTCCATAAAGGAATGTTGTTGCAAAGTTTGGTAGAGATCGGATGGTTATGTTAGTCGTAATTTAACTTAAGCTTTGAACATTTGTGTGGCCGCCATTACGTTTCTGTCAAGATGGCGGCGATATAAAACATGACACTGAGGTGCCCTTTGCTAGTGCTACCTCTGTACCAAATTTCTTCATTCGGTTCCACCGTGTTCGAATTAATAGGGGGAATCAATTTTGACATAAAGAGGGCCGCCATCCGCAAACTATTAGGCTAATAACCTATTAGATTGGTCAAAGGATGCTCCCTCCATAAAGGAATGTTGTTGCAAAGTTTGGTAGAGATCGGATGGTTATGTTAGTCGTAATTTAACTTAAGCTTTGAACATTTGTGTGGCCGCCATTACGTTTCTGTCAAGATGGCGGCGATATAAAACATGACACTGAGGTGCCCTTTGCTAGTGCTACCTCTGTACCAAATTTCGTTCATTCGGTTCCACCGTGTTCGAATTAATAGGGGGAATCAATTTTGACATAAAGAGGGCCGCCATCCGCAAACTATTAGGCTAATAACCTATTAGATTGGTCAAAGGATGCTCCCTCCGTAAAGGAATGTTGTTGCAAAGTTTGGTAGAGATCGGATGGTTATGTTAGTCGTAATTTAACTTAAGATTTGAAAATTTGTGTGGCCGCCATTACGTTTCTGTCAATATGGCGGCGATATAAAACATGACACTGAGATGCCCTTTGCTAGTGCTACCTCTGTACCAAAAGTCGTTCCATTCGGTTTCACCGTGTTTGAATTAATAGGGGGAATTTATTTTCACACAAAGGTGGCCGCCATCCGCAAACTATTAGGCTAATGACCCAGTCATTTGGTCAAAGGATGCTTCCTCAATAAAGGTATGTTGTTGCAAAATTTGGTAGAGATCGGATGATTAGGTTAATCGTAATTTGATTTAAGCTTTGAACATTTGTGTGGCCGCCATTACGTTTCCGTCAAGATGGCGGCGATATAAAACATAACACTGAGGTGCCTTTTGTTAGTACTACCTCTGTACCAAATTTCGTTCCATTCGGTTGCACCGTGTTCGAATTAATAGGAAGAATCCATTTTCACACAAAGATGGCCGCCATCCGCAAACTATTACGCTGATGACCTATTAGTTTGGTCAAAGGATGCTCCCCCCATAAAGGTATGTTGTTGCAAAATTTGGTAGAGATCGGATGATTAGGTTAGTCGTAATTTGATTTAAGCTTTGAACATTTGTGTGGCCGCCATTACTTTTACGTCAAGATGGCGGCGATATAAAACATGACACTAAGGTGCCTTTTGTTAGTACTACCTCGGTACCAAATTTCGTTCCATTCGGTTGCACCGTGTTCGAATTAATAGGGGGAATCGATTTTCACACAAAGATGGCCGCCATCCGCAAACTATTACGCTGGTGGCCTATTGGTTTGGTCAAAGGATGCTCCCCCCATATAGGTATGTTGTTGCAAAATTTGGTAGAGATCGGATGATTAGGCTAGTCGTAATTTGATTTAAGCTTTGAACATTTGTGTGGCCGCCATTACATTTCCGTCAAGATGGCGGCGATATAAAACATGACACTGAGTTGCCTTTTGTTAGTACTACCTCTGTACCAAATTTCGTTCCATTCGGTTGCACCGTGTTCGAATTAATAGGGGGAATCGGTTTTCACACAAAGATGGCCGCCATCCGCAAACTATTACGCTGATGGCCTATTGGTTTGGTCAAAGGATGCTCCCCCCCATAATGGTATGTTATTGCAAAATTTGGTAGAGATCGGATGATTAGGTTAGTCGTAATTTGATTTAAGCTTTGAACATTTGTGTGGCCGCCATTACGTTTCCGTCAAGATGGCGGCGATATAAAACATGACACTGAGGTGTCCTTTGCTAGTGCTACCTTTGTACCAAATTTCGTTCAATTCGCATTCACCGTGTTCGAATTGATTAGGGGGGGGACAGACATTCAGAGTACACACACTCACACACACACACAGACACACACAGACACACAGACTCACACACACACACACACATACACACAGACACAGACTCACACACACACATACACACACACAGACAGACACACTTTTTTCGCCCTGTGTTGATCTCATAAGTCTACTTTCATTTTTTGCAAAAATCGAAAGTAGGCTAAAAATGTAAACACACTCCTGGGAAAAATTACATGTTTTAGTTAGGTATCACGCTTAAATGGGCAATGTGATAACTAACTAATACATGAAATTATTTCGAGTGTTGTATTTGCACATTTCTGCAACGAATTAAAACAGTACTGCATTACTTTTACTCTCGTGTTTAGATCAAGCTCAAATTTTGCTTTCGAATCCATAATGACAACTGCCGAACTATGTTAGTAATGTAAGTTGAGAAGTGCTCAGTTAAAGAACTGAATTCTAAACTGATTGACATGGACCGAGACAAAGACAGGCATATTTTGATTGACAGCTTATTAAAGCGAGCATTGGGAAAGGCTTGGGGAACAGGAAACATTAGCCGTAACTTACACTTTGACGTGTAATTTGGAGAATAATAGAAGGAAGACCTATTTACACATTCCTTGCTAGCAACAGAATCGACTGCTACAGCAAACAATATACTGTAGTTTAGACATTCACAGGGTGTTTGAACATTTTCTAAACCCTGCATTCCAGAACTTGGAAATTTTCCGTTAAAATGCGTATTTGATTTCCCTTTACCGCATAACACAGTTTCCGTTTAATGAAGGGAATTTAACAAGTCTTCCTCACCTAAGTTCACGGGGCCGTCGAATATATCCGTTTAAGACAACTTTCCGTGTAATGAAGGGTCCGTTGAAGGCTGGTTTTACTGTACCATGTTTGTTGTGATGGGTAAGGGCTCGTAGATGATGTGGACTATGAACACATTTTGGATCTCTCCCTCTTTCCAAGGGAGATTTGCTGACCGGATCTGATCGAAGAGCCAAAGCCAGCAGCATATCCAGTCCTGACACTAAGGCAACTACCACTGTCTCCGACACCATTAGTGGAAGACGAACAAGCAAAACAAACCCCTACGACCCCCCAGAATGGATGCAGAAGTTTCTTGTCGGATACGTTTTGAGTCGAGGCAGCTCCTTGATATTCCTTGCACCCTCGGAGGGTCTTCATCTCCTGTAGGGAGACTGAATGGTCCATTAACTCGCACCCCTCATACAGCTGCTACATCCAGCTCCTCCCTCCTTCCTTTATGACAAGTTCATATCTTTCACTCATCCAATACCTTATAATCTGCTTAAGAGAAGAGCTTCTTTTGAAAGCGACACTTCTTCATCTTCATACTACTTGGTGTCTGTCTTTAAACAACAGTTCCTCTTGCCGAAAGTGGGATCGTAAAATGGTTTCATTATCAATTTGATATTATGAAACAGTAACATTTCCATTCAGCCAATAACAGTGTTTAAATCGGTATGTGATTGATCCTAAGCCTTATTGAAGTGTCTTGCGCCCAGCAGAGGGCGGTTTTGTGAGGGTTAGGGGTTTTAAGTCGAAGTTTGCCGTTAAGTTTCTCTCTCCAAGACAATAGTTATACAGCCACAGTACCTATAAATACATCTTAACCACAAGGGACATCTGCTCTACAACTTTGTTTCAGATCAATTCTTCTTCAAGCACTGTTGAGTAACTTACTGAATGGTTATCCACATGAAACATTTTTGCTCAATACGAAAGGTAATATGATTATAGGTTTAGTTTTCTCGTGAAAACAACCACTGTACTGCTTTACATTCTGATATATTTAGAGTTGTTTCATGAACAACTTTCACGGTTTGAAACTGACTGTAGTTACAAACTTCTGTACAATTTCAATGTTCAGTATACATCACACATATTATTGGCGGAGTTAGCTTCTGGTATTTCTAGTTCTAATAGGCTCTTAGTTCACAAACATAATAAAATACAGAAAATCCAGCATTGGCCCTTGTGGTACTCCAGTGGTGGGTAGAAAGCCAATAAGTGCGACTGACTCCGATCATGGAGATAGGAACTTATCCAGTCAATGAAACTGCCAAGAACGCTAAATACTGTCAACCTAATCACAAGAACGGTAAGTTATGCTATACAGCAGGCCTATTCAAGCTGGTGCTCGTGAGCACCACGGTGCTCTTTAGATGAAATTTGGTGCCCTCGTCATACAAGCCAAACAGTGCTAGCGAACACAAGCTGGGGAGCTTCGGTGGCGTAGTTGGTAGCATGCTGAGCTTCTATGCCCAAGGTCGCGGGTTCAAATCCGGCCAAAGTTGTCGGATTTTTATGAGCGTTAAAAATCCCTCAGTATGCCTTCCTTCGGAGGGGAAGTAAAGCCGGCGGTCCCATGTCATAGATTTATGGCATTTTAAAGAACCTTCCACTAATTACGCCTGTCTGAAGCTAAATTATACATGTATATAGGTTAAACATTCGACAAACGCTCTTAGGTTCCGACGTTCGTCGCCAGGAGCCGACTGCGGTGACATCTGGTAATCAAGTTTTGAACTAGTAGTCGTTGACGGTGGCGTTTGGCGGCAAAAGTCATAAGTTTCGCATACTTGTTACTCGATAAGAGATTGGTTGGTTCCTCAGTTTAGGGGCTGCGACAACGCGTCCATGTAGCCCCGTGTACTTTGGGTGTGTGTAGAATCTGCCTGATAACCTACAGAAAAAATAATTGGACATCCCTGTTTTGAGTCACATCTTAAACATCAGATGGCCTGAAATTATATCCAATGAACAGCTTTGGGAAACAACAAATCAATTCCAAGTAGAGGTTGAAATTAAGGTAAGGAAATGGAGGTGGATACGACATACCTGGAGGAAGCCAGCAGGATCCGTAGAATGAACCTACAAGGGGCACGGGAAAGAGGTAGTCCTAGAAAGACCTGGAAGAGGACTACTGAAGAAGAGGCACTAGAAGTGGGGAAAAGTTGGAAAGAAGTTAAAGCAATGGCAAGTCGGTGACTAAAATGGAAACGTTTCACGGATGCCGGATGTTCCGGGCGGAACAAGAGGAACTAAGTCAAAGTCAAGTCCTGTTTTGAGTAACACGAAAGATGCTGATTGGACTCGACTGTCCACACATAAATGCATTTTATCTGCATGCCAAGCAAGCAGTTGCAGCATGCCTGGTAAGCGGTGAATCCCTAGCTATTTCAGCACTTCAGAGGTAGAGCGAGATAGGAAAGGGAAAGAGAGGCGTTGCTTGTTGCATTTTTTTTCTCCATCGTTATGCCCTACTCAGGAGCACGGTTGAACCTGATTAGCTGATGTGTTGGCCTTCTTTTCCTCCCAAAATCTCTTCATCCTCTCGATGAGCTTCTTCCTTCGATCTTCTGTCCAAGTTACAGTGGCCCTGATGTTTGGTTTGTCTCCAAATTGGTGATTGTTGATTTTGGTTACGAAATTATATCTGTCCTGTAAAATGTCTTCTGAGATGTTGATTTCCCGGAGATCTGTTTCAATTTCTTCTTTTTTAATGATAGGGCTAGGTTGAGAATTCTTTTAGTTAGTCTGTTATTGTCCATTCTAATAAAATGTCCGTATAATTTCAATCGTCTTTTCCGAGAAGTGTGAGAGATTTTTTCAGATTGACTATATATTTCCTGGGATGATTCTTTCCTCCATATTTCCTCTATACCAGGGTCATCTAGTCATTGCGCTCCGGGAGCGGGGCTGCGCTCGGGGAGCACTGGGCAGTCAGACTAGCGCTCCTTCCCCTACCACCACTACACTGTGGCAGCGAGAAGACGGACGATGTTCCGGACCACGCTGACTAGATACGTACGTCGAGTCGTGCGGCTGACGACCATTGTGGGATTGTTGACATCATATTAATAGGGCTGTTTTGCCATAACAAATATACTGCATATAGATATTGAATGGTACTCCGATGTATGGAATGTGCAGGAAACGAACCCAAGTGTTAAGTAAATAATATTGTGATTTATTCCAAACTGAAATGTGAACATATTGGAGAGGAAAATTCAACAACAAATTGTGTTCTATTTAACACATTAAATCTTTGTGGCGCACTAAACATTTGTCATGCCCTTTATAAGCAATACAGAAAAATGAAATTTCCCATTCTGCTTTAAAGGCTGCTGCTTCACCACTCTTTCTTTTTTGGTACGATGTTCAGTCATGACCACTGCGAAACTGATTTACTTACACGCTTTCAACAAATCGCATTGGTGTAGACTAGCGACTGGTGGATCGGCCGCTCACTTCAGCGCGCTCAGCCAGCCAAGCTCCTCCCACCACTACCTTCCTCCAAAGCGCTCGGAGCACTGGCTTAGAGCGCGGCCGCAGCGCTAGCGCTCAGGGAGCGCTGTCATGATGGCCCTGCTCTATACAACCTGGGCCAAACATATTTCGTAAAATTTTCCTGTCTTCTTTCTCTATGGCTTTGGTTAAAGATCCACCACCAATGATTAAAGTCTCCGATGCATATAACGGTTCAGATCTGATTACTGTGTTATAGTTTCTAAGTTTAGCTTTCCGAGATATTGATTTTTTACTATACCTGTTACAAGTGATCCTGTTGCATTATTATTATTATTATTATTATTATTATTATTATTATTATGTTTGATTTATGGTTCTTGGGTAGTTGGTATGGCATGAAGGTGGTGCTTACAGTCTCAAAAAGGTAGAGAGTACGGAGTCAATATCTGTGGAAAAATTAGTAAACACTATGCCTACTTGTTAGCAGACATCGCATGAGAGAATGAGTTGGTTGGTTGGTTCCTCAGTTTAGGGGCTGCGACAACGCGCTCATGTAACCCCGCAGATACTTTAGGTGTGTGTAGATTTTGTCTGATAACCGGTGTTAATTGTGATGGCTGTATTAGTGTGTGTTATCTGTGATTCAGGTAAGGACTGCAGACGATCAATTACAAGTAGTTCCTACTTTGCTACCAAATTCTACCGTCAACGACACCTAGCTGTGAGATTAGCTACTAGATGCCACCGTAACCGGCACCTGGTGTCGAACGTTGGAACTATAGAGCGTTTATCAAATATAACCTACACATTTAGCTTCACACAATATTGTAGTTAGTGGAAGGTTCTTTAAATGCCATAAATCTATGACAAGGACCCACCCGGTTTTATTTCCCCTCCGAAGGAAGGCATGCTGAGGGATTTTTAACGCTCTTAAAAAATCCGACGACTTCGGCCGGATTTGAACCCACGATCTTGGGCATAGAAGCTCAGCATGCCGTGCAACGGTCTCATAGTCGTCTTTAATTCACTAATAGCCCACCATTAATGACCTGATAAGGTGTCTC
The DNA here is from genome assembly GCA_946902985.2 of Meconema thalassinum. Classification (NCBI taxonomy): domain Eukaryota; kingdom Metazoa; phylum Arthropoda; class Insecta; order Orthoptera; family Tettigoniidae; genus Meconema; species Meconema thalassinum. The sequence goes on along the minus strand of OX336388.2, from coordinate 1,377,010,462 downwards.
CTGGGTATTAAAGGATGACAATTCTAGTAGGTAAGCAGCTTGTACAAATTATGTATGCATGATGTGGTACAAATGAAATACTTATTTGGTCATAATGCTTCAATCTTCTTCTTCTTATTATTATTCTTATGCACGTGTGATTTTAGTGACAATCCTGGAAATTTCTGATATAGTTGTTTGTTGCACATAATTGTTCCTCCATTCTTATTCTATTATATTAAACATTATGAACACCCAGTATCTGTCTTTTCAATATCCACGGTATCGTTCATTCTCTTTAAGAAATAATTACATGTATTCAATTATTATTTATTTAGCGTATGGCTTTTATGCTGGGAGTGTCCGAGGACATGTTCGGCTCGCCAGAGGCTGTAACTGATTCAATCCGGACACCTAAAGGGTGAACTCAAGTACCGTTCAATTTCAAGTAGTTCCAACTTTCACTACCAGATGTCACTGACACCTAGTGGTGAACGTTGGAACTTTAATAGAGCGTTTCAACGAAATCTAACTTGCATATTTAACTTCACACACATTTAATTAGTGGAAGGTTCTTTTACATGCCAAAAATCTATGACATGGGACCGCCAGCTTTACTTCCTCTCCACAGGAAGGAATACTGAAGGATTTTAACGCTCTTAAAAGAATCAGACTACTTCGGCTGGGTCTGACTCGCGATCTTGGGCGTAGAAGCTCACCGAAGCCGTATTGAGTACTACGGTATAATACATTCATTACTGCACAGTTTGCCGATACTACCCCGCTTTCTAGTTAGTTAGTTCGTTAGTTAGTTAGTTAGTTAGTTATTGTTGTTTTAAGGGGTTGAACTACGAGGTCATCTGCCCCTGCTTTCTAGTTTCTGTATTCTCAGTATAATAATAATAATAATAATAATAATAATAATAATAATAATAATAATAATAATAATAATATCGTATGACCTCGGTGCCGGATACAAGCTTTATTATTTGGCGCCCAGAGGGCAGCAAGCATGCTGAATTTTGGCGTTCTTTGGAGCGCTATGAAAATCAAGGAGGTTAGATATCTAAGCTCCTTGACACTATAGCGCTTTCTAGTAGAAAAAGGAGGAACTTCGTGTTGGTGGAAGATTCCAAGATTAATTTTGCCATTATGAACACGGCATACTGAATTCAAATGGTTTCTTTAACGTGCCACTACGTATGACATGCGCGCCGAGATTTTTGTTGCCTTTCAAAAATCACTTGCCATGGCCAGGAGCGAACCTACAAGCTTGGGGTTGGAAGACCGACAGGATAATGCAAGTATAGTACCGGTACGTAAGGTTTAATCTCTTCAGCGACTTTGAACATCTTGAGATCCAGTGCTATCGTCACTGTCTTTGGCTCGGTGATGGTTTTGTATTTGTATGTACATTTCACATATAATAATATTGAAAGACACAATATGTTCGTGGTACAATAACAAGAAAAGTACTGAGGAAAGCTGAGCATATATTGAGACAAAACACAGACCACACCTAGCGAGATGTACCGAATTCAACACCTGAAGAGTGCATAGATACTTTAGGTACTTGGATTAGGTATTATAATATAATAATAAATTATATTTGATGTTGGCGACTAGGAAAACTTTAAATGCCAACAGAAAGAATAGCACACAAAAACTAGAACAGAGTAAAGAAAAAATCAAAGAACTCTAAGTTCTCCAAAGAGCTCTTCGCTCATGGCCTCCACACACTCCCTCCCCAGTGGTAACGGCAAGGAAGCGTCGAGGGAATGTCACTCGTCTGCCAACTCTTGTGGTGACACTGGGACGAGCCTCAGGATGTTTCAGAGGAGTAGCTGGACCCGGAGGTGGAGATGTTGCGGCAGTGCCCGTTGTCAACGTTGATTCGGGTTCCTTAAGAAGGAATACTGGCTTAAGTCGATCTATGGACACTGTTTGTGAGCCTGATGGAGTCTCGATATTGAAATGTTTGTTATTCCTTGACTGCACACGATATGGTCCGACGTACACTGGTTGCAGAGGGCGTCGGTATCCATCCTGCTGAATAAACACGAATTCACACTTCATTAGTTCTGGGTGAACAAATATCTTGTTGCCAGAGTGGTGCTCTGATTGCACAGGTTGAAGTGTCCTGGTTTGTTCTTTCAGCTTGTATACGAAAGTTGGAACATCTTCTGTATTCGAAGGTCCATTAAAGAAGTCTGAAGGTAGTTTAATTGGAGTTCCATAGGTCATCTCTGCTGGAGTTGTGTTGTGATTGGGGATGATGAAGGATCTCAGTCCTAGCAGAACTAATGGAAGTTTGGGGACCCAGTCGCTTGTTAGGTGAGCTTTCAGAGATGATTTCAATTGCCAATGCCAGCGTTCAATCATCCCGTTTGCTGCCGGGTGGTATGCTGTAGTTTTGATATGTTGGACGCCAAGCGATTGTGTGAGACATCTGACGAGTTCACGGTCAAATTGTCGTCCACGATCAGTAGTGATTGTATTGGGAACTCCGAAGCGGGCAATCCAGTTTAAGAGTACGGTGGATGCAATTGTTTCTGCGGTAATGTCTTTTATTGGAACTGCTTCAGGCCACCGTGAGTACCGGTCGATCATGGTGAGTACATATGAGTAACTTTGGGATGATGGAAAAGGTCCAACAATGTCAATGTTGACATGGCTGAATCGTTCTGTCACTTGCTCATATAGGCCAATAGCGCTGTGTGTATAACGCCAGATTTTTGCTCGCTGGCAAGGGACGCATGATGATGCCCATAACTTGATATCCTTTTTCAACGACAGCCATACGTATCGTTGTTGGATGAGTTTGATCGATCCTTTTACCCCAGGATGTGACAGGTCGTGGATGGACTCAAATATGCGATGACGAAATGCAGTTGGGATGATTGGTCTGAGCTTGCCGATGGAATTGTCACAGAAAAGTTCATGGTTATTGGGTAAAGGAAACACCTGGAATTTCAGAGAACATGCGCTTGATTGCTGCAGATGTTTCAATTCCTCATCTGTAGCTTGAGCTTTGGCAATCTCCTCCGTAGTAAAGCGTAAAGGAATAATGATGGAAGAAATTCGAGAACAAGCGTCAGCAGTCGAGTTATTTGTTCCTTCCACACACCTAATGTCAGTGGTGAACTGCCCTATAAAGCTCATGTGGCGTAGTTGCCGAGGGGTAGCTTTGTCGGGCCGTTGATTAAACATAAACGTCAAAGGTTTATGATCCGTGTAGATTGGGAATTCTCTACCTTCTAGCAAATTTTTGAAATGTTTAACAGCTGAATACACAGCAATAAGTTCTCTGTCATAAGTCGAGTAGTTCTTCTGTGTGTCGCTGAGTTTCTTTGAAAAGAACGATAAGGGTTGGAGAATATCTCCTCTAACTTGGTGAAGTGAAGCACCCATAGCAAAGTCAGAAGCGTCGACCATCAAAACCAAGGGTAGTTCATAGGATGTGCGAGAAGAGCTGCATTAACAAGACTGGTCTTCAAATCTGAGTACATCGTGCGAAGTTCATTTGTCCAAGTAATTTTACTTTTGTCATTCTTCGTTGCTCCGTGAGTGATGTCAAAGAGTTTAGCCTACATATTGGCTGCATGAGGAAACCGACAGTAGTGGCTACGCTGGCTAAAGCGCAGCATTAGGTCATGGGGCCAAGCTCTCTGCTGACTCGGTAAACGCGTGGGTTCGAGCCCCACCGTCGGCCGTCCTTGAAATGGTTTTCCGTGGTTTACCATTTGCAACACCAGGCAAATGCTGGGATGGTACCTTCTGACAGGCCACGGCCGCTTACTTCCACATCCTTGCCCAGTTTCATTCACCATCATTCATTTCATCTCTCGTTAACTCCTCTCATGAGGTTGGCGTCAGGAAGGGCATCCGGCCGTTAACACCATCGCCACAAAGACTTCCATCACATCTCATCCCCGACCCCGTTGGAAAAACGGGAATATTTTTGTTGTTGTCGTGTAGCCTCCTGGGAGGCCGAGTGCAGGTCTTTCTAGGCGACGCCCGTGGGTGACCTGCGCGTCGGGATGAGAGATGGAATGGATGAAGAAGAATGAAACTGGGCAAGGATGTGGAAGGAAGCGGCCGTGGCCTGTCAGAAGGTACTGTCCCAGCATTTGCCTGGTGTTGAAAATGGGAAACCACGGAAAACCATTTCAAGGACAGCCGACGGTGGGGCTCGAACCCACGCGTCTACCGAGTCAGCAGAGAGCTTGGCCCCTTGACCTAACGCAGCGCTTTAGCCCGCGTAGTCACTACTGTCGGTAGGAATGACAATGTTCGAGCTACATTTGGTGAGGCTACAATCCCTAAAAAAAACGGGAATAATAAGGGGTAGACACACATTGGCTGCATGAGGAAGTGCTCGACGATAGAAGTTGATTAGTCCTAAGAAACGACGCAAGTCTAGGATTGTTTCCGGTAGTGGATAGTCTTTGATTGTTTGTACGCGATCTGGCAATGGAAGGATACCATTGGCAGAGATCAGGTAACCAAGAAATGGCACTTCTGTCACTCCAAAGATGCATTTGCTAATATTGATGTTAATATTGAACTGACTGAGGCGCTCAAATAATAAATACAGGTGCCGTTTATGTTCATCTTCACTGGAGGAAGCTATGAGTATATCATCGATGTAGCAGTAGGTGAAATCAAAATCTCGCAGAATGTTATCCATATATCTCTGAAAGGTCTATGCTGCATTGCGTAATCCAAACGGTAGGGCAACAAATTCAAACAGTCCGAAGGGGGTTATTACTGCAGTCATCGGAATATCGTCAGGATGAACTGGTATATGATGGTATGCGCGTAGGAGATCGATCTTGGAAAATACTTTTCTTCCATCCAGCTGACTGTTGAAGTCTTGTATATTGGGTATTGGGTAGCGATCGGGTTGAGTGATGTTGTTCAATGCCCGATAATCACCGCAAGGACGCCAAGATCCATCTCTTTTGGGTACAAGGTGGAGAGGACTTGCCCAACAGCTGTTCGAAGGTCGACAGATTCCCATATCGATCATCTGCTGAAATTCTGCCTTGGCAGCTGCAAGTTTCTTTGGTGGTAATCGCCGTGCCTTAGCAGAGACTGGATGTCCAGTTGTTATGATGGGGTGCATCACACTGGAATGTGGACTTGAAAAATTTTGTTCTTTCAGGAGATCAGGGAACTCTTTGATAATTTCAGCGTATTTTTGATCTGGAGGGATGGTATGGAGGGATTCGATCACTTCTGTTTTGATCTAGGTAGCTGGTGAGGAGAGGTTAGTCGTACTGTCTCTGACACATCTGTTTTTCAGGTCGATTAGCAGGTTGAAATTGTGGATAAAATCAGCACCAATTATAGGCGTTTGTACGTCTGCTATTAGAAAATTCCAACAGAAATGTCTGCGTAAACCTAAATCTAGTTTGAGAAGTCGCTCACCATACGTTTTGATTGGACTGCCATTGGCTGCATACAGTTGCCTTTTTGACACTTGCCCTTGTTCCTAGAAAGAAGTAGGGAGTACGGAGATATCAGCTCTTGAATCTATGAGAAATTTGTAGCCAGTTAATTTATCAATAATAAAAAAGCGGCGCGATACCAAGCTCCGATCACATGCAGCGTCCACTGGGGAGCGAGCTAGTTTTCCGGCACGCTGACGTTGCAACGATAGGAGCAAGGGCTAGTGCATTTCTTAGCTCTATCTCCAAACTTAAAATGATACCAGCAAAATGATTTGTTTGGGTTATATCTACTTGTTGGTGTTTTGGAACGTGACCTTGAGTCTCGCGATCTCGAATGAGATCTAGTTCTCAGTTCGTTCACACTTAAAGTTAACTGAGAAATCTGCGCTTCAAGGCGTGAAAGTCTGTCTGTTTCTAAGTTGATGTTAGGTTGGTCTCTAAAACTCTGCTGCGTGGCTTGGGTACTGTATATGTTGTGTGTGGGAATTGAAAATTCCATTATTCTGTCGGCCATTATTGCCAAATTGTCCAACATTTCACTACTTGACGCTAATATAGAACGCACATTGACGGGTAGCCGCTGGATAAATATCGTGCGTAAGAAATCGTCCTTAACTTGTGTTCCAGTCAAATTTCTCATTTCCCTTAGCAATTGGGACGGTTTATTGTCTCCTAAGTCTAATTCCGTCAGAAGTTTGTTAACTTTACGTCCCTCCGATTCTTCGAACTCTTAAACAAGCCGTTTTTACAAGTCGGAGAAAGGCGTATTGGACAGGGACTTGCACAGAGAATCAGATATTAATTCAGCTACATCGGCATCTAACGCACCTAGCAGATGATTAAACTTGGTAAGTTCGGCCGTTATCCCTGCTATAGCAAACTGCGCTTCTATTTGCATGGCCCAAACCTTCACGTTTTTGCGCCAGATAGGAGGAATTTTTACTGCGACACGGGCTATCTCCGCGTCGTTTTGAGACACTGATCGTATCAGTAATGACTGACCTGGTATTTCTTCTCCGTTGCACGACATCACGTCGGGGTCAGCAATGTAGGTACTTGGATTAGGTATTATAATATAATAATAAATTATATTTGATGCTGGCGACTAGGAAAACTTTTAATGCCAACAGAAAGAATAGCACACAAAAACTAGCACAGAGTAAAGAAACAATCAAAGAACTCTAAGTTTTCCAAAGAGCTCTTCGCTCATGGCCTCCACAATACCTTGAAACAAAGGATATCTGTTTTATCCGCCAGACTTGCTAAGTATAGGGAAAGTATGAAGAGGAAGAAAGATAACTTCCTTTTCACCAACTCAGAGAGAAGATTTGATCAGATTCTGGGTAAGATAAAGGATTCTGCGGACTAAAACTACCCGTCTAAAGAAAAAATTCAATAATTTTGGGGCAAATTCATCTTGACATTGAGTCAAGTTGGGTAAGAGAAGAACAGCAAGCTTCCCAAATATTTGAGCAAATGCAGCACGAGAAATTCACCACAAATACAGTTATCGACAAGTTAGCGAATTGGAAAACCCATGGCCCTGACCAGATTCATAATTTTTGGTATAAGAAGTTCTGGAGCTTCCACGATTGACTACAGTAGGTGAGTTCATTAATGATGACATCCTTCATCCTGATAGCTTGCCGGAATTCCTCTCACGTGGCATCACTTATTTGCTTCCAACAGATCTTCAGAATACGTGGGATCCTACGAAATATCGTCCCATCTCATGTCTGCCCACGTTGTATAAGATCATTACATTATGCCTGGCTAACAGGATATATGCACACTGTGAAAGAAACAACATAATTGCCGTGCAACAGAAAGGTTGTAAAAAGGGTTCAAAACGGTGCAAAGAACAACTAATAATTGACTCAGTTATGTGTGGCCAGGCACGCTTGAATCACCGAAACCTTCATATGGCGTACATCGATTATAAGAAGGCCTTTGACTCTATGCCCCATGACTGGCTAGTAGCAGTGCTGCGATTGTATAGGATCAATGAGGTATTTTTCAGTTTCTTGGAAAGGGTTATGAAAGGGTTATGACATACGCATAGATGAGATATCGATTCGGAGAGGCATCTTTCAAGGAGACTCCCTTAGCCCCTTATGGGTTGTCCTTGCAATGAATCCTTTATCTTCCCAGCTTAACTCTACTCACTACGGCGTTTCCATCAAGATTGGAAAGAGAGTTGGCACTCGTCTAAATCACCTGCTGTACATGGACGACCTTAAACTCTATGCCGAAACACAGTCGCATCTGGAAAACTTGCTGAGAATAGTTGAAACATTCTCACGAGACATACAAATGGGGTTTGGTTTGGACAAGTGTCGGACACTTAAGGTGGTGAGAGGAATTGTACAGAAGTCCGGGTATGAGCTGGAATATTGACAGCATATTAAGCCTATGTTTACAGAAGACACTTACAAATACTTAGGAGTAAACCAAACTAGGAATATTGACCATGTGTCAATAAAGAAAGATCTGTCCTGTGAATTTGTCAAAAGATTAAAACAAATCATAAAAACGCACTTGAACAGGAAACACCCAGTGAAAGCTGTTAACACGTATGCTGTGCCTGTGCTGAGCTACTTCTTTGGCATAATCAAATGGTGTAAAATGGACATCAAAAGCCTTGAGCGAAAAATGAGTACGATGCTCACAAAAAGAAGGAAACACCACCCACAGTCTTCAATAGAGCGAATGGCTCTACCCAGAAGCCTGGGTGGACGTGGGTTTGTTGACACTAATAACCAGATGAATCTACAGATATACAGCTTTAGGGAATACTTCTACGCAGAAGTGTACTTCACAGAGCCATCAGTGAGGCGGACAAATCAATGCCACTGGTCTTATGTCAACAAGAGCTTCAGCACCACCTACATACTGACCTTCAGAAGATGGAAGCATGGAAAGCAAAATCTTTGCACGGAAAACATCCAAATGAGGTGATTCAAGCAAATGTTGATGTAACTGCGTCAAACTACTGGCTCACTTCAGGACAGATCTTTTAAGATATTGAAGGTTTTATGCTTGCAATTCAAGACCAAGTCATCACTACAAGGAACTACCTCAAGTTCATTGTATAAGATCCCGCTGTACCAGGTGATAAGTGTCGATACGGCTGTCAACAGTCAGAAACAATACAGCTTATTACATCTGCATGTAGATATTTCCTGGCGACGAAGCACAAACAAAGGTATGATGCAGTTGCAAAAATCTTGCATCAGGAGTTGGCTGACAAGTTTCATCTTCTAAAAGGAAAGAACGTTCCGTATCACCAATATCAGCAAGAGTGTGCTCTTAAAAACAAGGAATACAAGTTGTATTGGGACCGAACTATTCTGACTGATCAATCGGTATCTGGTGGTTGTTAGGAAAAAATGAATCAAACTACCTTAATTGATGTTGCGATTCCTAACAACAAGAATCTCCAGTCAAAACACAGGATCAGGAAATATAGCGAGTTGGTCGGCCCTATCAAAATGCAAAGGAATATAGAACGGCTAAAGATCATACCTATCATTGTCTCAAGTACGGGCGTGATCCCATGTACCTTGCTCCAAGGCCTGAAAGAACTGCATGTGGATACGAAAATCGTTCGAAAGTGCATGAGTAGCGAGAAGCGAGTAGCATAGAAGTAGCTGTTCCAGTAACTATATTTTGGTTCCCTGAAGCCCGTACAGTATAGTTATGTTGTGATGCACCAACAGAGTGTTATATGTACTGTATAAAATAATAATAATAATAATAATAATAATAATAATAATAATAAAATTAACATAATTTATAAGGAACACAAGGACCACTTTTCTTCACAATTGAGCTTCATACTACAAATAATTTAATAACAGTGAGCTCCGGTTAAGTGAAGCATCTTTTCCTGACCTCCAAAAAATGTAGTCGGAGATTTAAGGATCATCTGAGTAAACAAACTTTCATCGGAGTCAGGCAGTACTAGGCGGGAGCAGTACGCGAAACGCGGTAACTTATGAATGCTACCTGATACCGAGCTGAGGTTTGTTTTAAAAACTATTTCAGACATGTATGAACATTTCTTCTTTCTTAGTTACCACGAGAAGTCAAGAGAAAAAATGTTTCTCGCTGCCTAACTTTTCTGTTTTATCTTCCTAGAATTTTTGAGTAACATTAAAACTCCAAACTTTCTTATTATGAAAAGAATTACTGCCCAGAGAAAGAGAGTTTCTTGTTTCTAAAAATGAATTCTTAATCTGTTTCGATCATTAATTCTTTATGCATGGCGAAAATTGGGCATGTGTTAATTATTTATGACCGTTAATTTTACATCATAAGAAAGAGTGAAAAGTTCTCAGTATGACCATGAAATCATTTTGCCAGATTTATCATTCTGCATTATTGAGAATTAGGCAACATCGTCGGTGTAGAAGAGAACGAAACCAGTTGAAGGTCGTTCGAGTGCGAGAGGGAGGCTATACTATTGAATTTATTCCATTCCGTCTTAAAGTTGAGACGCTCTATAACGGCAGAAATATCAGTGGACAGAGGAAATACTAGTGTGTGATGAATAATTTCAAATACCAATGCATGCCATGTCCTTCCAATGGAACGGGAAGCTACCTGTTTGAAGAGACCTGTTAATTGTCACAGCCAATAGCTTGCTCCATGCCGAGCACTCACGTAACACAATTCCCGGAATAACGTCTGGACCGCTTCATGTGGGCTTAATTTCAGCGCGTTCAAACATAGTTGCTACAAATAAGTTTAATTTCCCCAAGCTGGCTTGCTGCTTCAATGATTCCATATCGTGCAATGCGTAGTAGACTACAGTTGCTGCCCAGTACCGAGGTCAGGAAGTTACAGTAGTAGAATGGAATGTTTGTAATAAACTCATGGAAATGAAAAATGCGGTACCTTGAAGAAATCAGTCGTTTTTTGTTGATTTTCAAGTCACTGAACGACGCCTTGAAGGTAGTCTATGTAAATGATGACGTTTTATGGCTCATCGATTTGTTTAAGGGAACCACGCCACCACTATCACAATAATGTTTATTTAGCCTATTCAAGGCAACTTTTCTCCTAATACATGATACAGTGAGGACCATCCCTATAGAACGGAACCTTGGATACGCTACGTGACGCGAAGGTCACTGTGGCTAGCCACGTGTCGAGCAAGACACTGGTGCTAGCAGCAGCGTAGCACCCAACTAGTTCAACACATTTACACCTCTTAACGTATTTCATAAACATATTTGTTGTTGTTGTTGTTGTTTGAGTCTTCAGTCTTTTGACTGGTTTGATGGAGCTAAGCTGCTAAGCTTGCTATTCCTGGGTGTCTTCTTATGTGTCCTACCAACCTATCTCTTTTCTTCATTAGCAGTCGCTAGAAACATCTCTCCTCCCTCACTAGTCTTAATACCTCTTCGTTGTAACCCTATCTACCCATCTGATCTTCATCATTCATATTTTCTTACATGAATTTCACAGTAGTTGCTGGAAATGCTGACCTTCTTTTTCTAGATTCACATTGCACCAACGTTGGAAGTTTTGGTACACTCGCTGTAATTCATCCTCACTGATATTTCGTATCAGTGCAGTTATTTCGTTCTTGAGAGCCTCCAGAATACTCGGATTGTTTCGGTATACCTTTTGTTTGAGGTTCCCCCACAAATACAAATCGCACACAGACAAATTGGGGGACCTGGCAGGCCATAGTCCTTGCCTTATTATTCTGTCACCAAAAATGTTGCGAAGAGCCGTCACGGGATACGCGACAGCCTACAGTACTTCACCACAAGTCTTTACTCTCTCCACTAATACAGCCATCACAATTAACACCGGTTATCAGACAGATTCTACACGCACCCAAAGTACACGGGGCTACATGACCGCGTTGTCACAGCCCCTAAACTGAGGAACCAACCAACCAACTAACCATCTCTCCACTAAGGTACCTTGCCAGCTGCGTGTAATAAATTCAATGCTAGCATTCGGGACTTTCCGTCCTGCTCTTGTGTTATCACTAAGTGCTTCTCAAGTGGCGGTGACTAGTCACTCGCCACCCGTCTCGCGGGCAAGCAAACCTCCGTTCTTTAGGGAAGGCCCTTACTGTAGGTGTAGACGGTGTTCTGAAACTTTTATGTTCGACGATATCGAAAGGTAAATATTATATGTCAGAATACTGTAGTCTACTATAATGAGGCTCATTATAGTACAAGTTTCCATTATGGGACAGTTTCTCCCACCAATCAGAGCTCAACAAACAGTTGTTTGTCCAATTAGGTAAGAATAGCATCGCACCTGTGCTGAGTTCCAAGGCCTTCCAATTGAAATGTCACTGCGTGGAATAGTGTCATAGTGGGGTAATCGAGGATGCAATGATCAAATACAAGGTATTCTCTGCGTTCCATGCGCTCTGTTCAGTACATAAAACTGGCGACATCTCGACAGATATTTATGAATATTTATGTTCGAACATAAAATAGTTATAATAATTATCGTCGAACATAAACAGTGGTATGCAACTCGCCTATAATGGTAATTAAGACACTCGTATGGAAATTATAAAACTCGCATACGCTTGTTTTATAAACATACTCGTGTCTTAATTATTGCCATTATAGGCTCGTTGCATAATGTACTATTACATGCGTTATAAAGGGCTCTTCCAAAACACATTAGCGTACGCTGACTGGACTCTTTGGGTTTGGGTATCTCATGCATTTCGGTGATGTATTTATGCAGTAGTGGTAATAATGAAACATATTATTAAACCTACCATATTGCATATTTAGACAAGGTACCGCATATTTAGCCCTAGTACCACTAATATCAACCAAGAATCCCTAAAAAAATTACTGAATTCAAATGTCTTCGAAAGTTCTATTTTAAGATTATATAAAAGAAAGCTTTTTAGTCGGTCGACACAAATTGTGCCCAATACAAGTTGGTATTTGAACATACAGGGCGTATCTTAATTATACCGACAAAAAATCAGGGACGCTCTGCGTGTTATGTAAAAGACGATGCCGCAATCGGATTGGCGGAGAAAATTTTTCCCTCCGAGAAAATGAGGTTACTTTGTTACTTCCGGGCGCCCGATTCAAATCTACGAACTCGCCGTATTTGCTGAGCAGAGAGTGAGCCGCTGGCCACTGCTGTGCTTCAGGCAAGGGAAGGGAGTGCGATAGAAGGAGACAGAGATATGCTGGCGGGCATGCGGCAAGCCGAGGCGATCGAGGAAACTGAAGGTTTTTAACGCTCTTAAAAAATCCGATGGTTTCGGCCGGGTTTGAACTCGCTATCTTGGGCACAACAGTTCAGCATGCTATCAACTACGCCACCGAAGCCGTGCATATTTGGTAAATAATGAGTAGCCTATTCGTATTAGGCACACAACTAGGAAACACGGGAGTATAGTCCCGTTTGAAAAGAGTGACGCACGCAGTGCAGTGTACATATCATAACAGTGAGGACTATGTTTAGCCTATTTTCAATTTTGAAAAAAAAAAATAGGCTTATGAGATCATCTTTTGTCCTTGCGTGTGTGCGTGTGTGTGTGAGGTGTGTGTGTGTGTTCCCCCTAATAACTTCTAAACGGCTGGAACGATTGCAATGAAACTCGGTAAGTTAATAGCACAAATCCGGACGACCCCGACCGTGCCCTTCAAATTTTGTTACGTCTCACCAATCCTGCATGGCGGCTGTGCGAAATATTTCACCAGCATTCAATATCTCCGAAACTATTCCCGATATCACTCTGGATTTTTTTACGGTGATGAAGGGAACTACTAGAAGTTCACCTATGTGACTTTTGAAAAACTGGTAACTACAAAACACCAACATGGCGGCCACGCGAATTTGCGGCTTTTAAACAGACGTTTCTCGCGATTTAACCAACCAAACGCAATAAACCTTGGTAGAGTATATGTTTATACACATTGTAATTCACCGACATCTAACTTGGTTCAATTGTTTACATAACCACACGATGGCGGATATGCGAAATATTTCACCGGCATTCTATATCTCTGAAACTATTAGCGGTTTCACCCTGAAATTTTGTACCGAGATAAAGGGCACGACTGCAAGTTCATCTATAAGACTTAAAAAAACCGGTTAACTACAAAACGAACATGGCGGCCAAGCGAATTTGAAAATTTTAAATAGACCTTTCTCGCGATGTAATGTACCAACCGCAATGAAATCTGGTACTTGAAAAGTTTATACACATTGTAATACACTGGTATCTAATTTAGTTCAATTGCTTACATGACTTCAAGATGGCGGCTTTGCGAATTTTAAAATTAAGTTTTTATTTCTTGTGTCGTAATCATGCGATCGATGTGTAAGTTTGAATAATGAACCTACGCAATAATTTTCCTTTAATGGTACATGACTCTCTGGACTATACATTTAACAATCCAACAAGGCGACCATCCGAAATATTTAGACGGCTCTGAATATCTACGAATCTATTATAGCAATCAAACTGAATTTTTTTATGTTCATAGGGGCTATGCACTTAAGTTCACCTATAGGACTTTAAATAACCTGGTGATCACAAATCCATCATGGCGGCGACGCGAAGTATAAATATTCACATGCACGTTTCTCGCAATTTAACCATCCGAGTGCAGTTAAACTTGGTACAGTAAATCCTTATACGAATGTTAATCCCTGGCATCTAATTTATTTCAATTGGTTCCATAACCACAAGATGGCAGCTGTGCAAAATGTTAAAATCTCCTTGTTACTTCTTGTGTCCTAATCATGCGATTGAAGTTTGAATGCTACACGTACACAATAATCTTCATGTAAGAGTACAAAACTCTAGGACCTACATATATAAAATCCAACATGGCGACCATCCTAAATATTTAGTCGGTTCTCAATATCTACGAATCTATTACAGCAAACAAACTGAAATTTTGTATGTAGATAGAGGCAATTAACATAAGTAGGATTTATGAAAATAGGCTGTATAATTCTTCACGGAACTACTTGTTATTATTGCATGTGTTCTCTGAGCACATCTCCTGCAATGTGAAGAGCTCTCGTGTCCTCAATTTGCTGCAGGAGATAGAGGAAGAGCGATCTGGCGTCTCGACACGCTACTTGATTCTCGTTTTATGATCATTCCGTCGGCGCGGCGTCGTTAAACGGTGAAGGTCGTAAAGCGTCGTCAATGTCGAGCTGCTTTATGGTTTAGCTCGTTGTGTGTGTTCCGATAGCGGGTTGGGGTGGACAAGTGTGATATTAACACGAGTGTGGTGTGTAACGTTATATGCGAGTGGTCACAAAAATTGCAGATGAGGTTTTATACTTCAAAGTGTGTCCGCCTCGTTGCATAGTAGCTAGCATTCCTGGCTTTCACCGAGGAGGCCTGGGTTCGATTCCCGGCTCTGTAGGCGCAATCTTCTTGTTCATTTATTTAAACGCACTTTATAAACAATTACATATATTTCCGTTTGCTTTTCAAGAAATAGTCCAGTCAACGAATGCTCAAAGAAAGGTATAGAGGGAAATGTTTGGAACACAATTTTTGACTTCGTAACTTTGTTTGGACTAGTTAGGAGGTGAACATATCGAAAGTCCCAACCCGTAGCCTTTGAGCCGGGGGACAGGGGGTCAGGGGGAGGGGGTACAAGGTCTCAATTTTTTTATTTTTCGCTTAAATCTTGGAAACTATGCGTCCTATCAAAATGACCACCCTATACAAGAGGTCTATGAGGTCAACATCTTCACCCACAATGCCGACAGTTGTTTCGGACATTTCCACAGCCGTATCCACGATCAGAACGTCCGCATCACTTTCTCTATACCTTTTCGTTGC
Source organism: Meconema thalassinum (assembly GCA_946902985.2). Lineage (NCBI taxonomy): Eukaryota > Metazoa > Arthropoda > Insecta > Orthoptera > Tettigoniidae > Meconema > Meconema thalassinum. The sequence continues at coordinate 1,376,995,207 of OX336388.2, read as the reverse complement.
CTGGACTAAAATGGAAGATTTTTCTTATACTATTGAGACGATTTGGATGATTTTGGTACAAACTATACCTTGTAACTTCCTCTGGTATAAGAGCTTGAGTTTTGAAACATGGGCTACACCTTAGCGTTTTATATAAATGATGATTTTTGACCCAGTATTTATTTTCGTATATATCTTTTTTGGGTTGACATGTATTTAACTAGGTATACCGCTTTTGAGGATCCAACCAGCCTTCGGGCTGACTACCTAACAGACAGACCGCTTTAACCCTAGAACCGAAGCGCTAATTGCAACGTTGTTATTGGTAGCGTTTCGCATCGGTGACGACTACGATTCAAGAAACTGATAATAAATGCCAGTTACGTCAACTTTTATTTCACTATTTAGGCTAGCAGAATAGAGACTGTTTTTGAATAATTTTGTTTGATTTTTGTCATTTTATATTTATTTTCACTAACTTTTATTTGTTTATATACTTGGAATTTTTGAGCTGGTTATCACTAATTTTGACTAATTGTGATTGTTTTCTTTTTGGATTTTGAGGAATTTTGACTTTTGAGGTTTTTGGACATTTTGAGCGTTCTTCTTCTCCTTCTTTTCGAATCACCCACTTTGGGGTACGTCAGATCAATCACTTCTTAGATGCTTGTGCTCTCCTTTTCTCCCAATACTTCTTCATTCTCTCTGATCTCCTCTTTCTTTCCTCTTGTGATATCTGCATCGGTTTTCTGGAGACGGCTCTGGCTTGGAACTTCTTGGTGTTGTCTTTGGTCACGGTTTTGGCTGTACCATTCATCAACATGATTCCAGTTATCTGAAGTTCTCGCAGGTCCTTTTCCACTTCCGTAAACCAATTAGGTTTGATCTTCTTTTTTGAAAAGAAGTCAAAGATTTTCTTGGTTAATCGGGCAAGATTCATCCGGTAGATATGTCCATAGAAATCAATCCTCCTTTTCCGTATGGTATCTGAAAGTCTCTCCGACTTCACATACAGGGTGTCGTTCCTATAGAAAACTTGTTTGTTATTTTGGAATTTAGGACCTATGATCTTCCTCAAAATTTTTCTCTCTTTGATTTCCAATGTTTTCCATTTACTCTTGTCTCCTCAAGACTAGTGTTTCTGCTGCAAAGAGTGCCTCTGGCTTAATTACGGTGTTATAATGCCTGATTTTAGTGTTCCAGGGGAGGGTTTTCTTATTGTATGTATTTTTGGTTTTCTGGAAGGCTAGTTCCATTTTGATTCTTCTCGCCTCCATTGTCCTTCCTTCAAGGTTATTCCAGTTGATCCATTCTCCTAATTATTTGAAACTATTAACCACTTCAATTTTATTAGCTCCTATTGTAACTCTCTTGGGCACATCCAAACTATTTGACATAATTTTCGTTTTTTCAAAGGAAATCTTAAGTCCGATTTTCCCCGCCATCTCTTGAAATTCGGTGATTTGTTCTTTGGTTTCCTCCCATGTTTCTGCGAGCAGCGCCAAGTCGTCAGCAAGGGCCAAACACTTAATCGTGATTCCTTTGTTTTTTGTTCCTAGACGTATTCCCCCTCGTGTTTTCGCATTCCATTCTCTCATAACTTTTTCAAGTGCACAGTTGAACAACAGGGGGGAGAGACCATCCCCCTGCCGGACCCCTGTTCTGATCTCAAATGGTTCAGACAGTTCGCCTATGAATCTAACTTTAGAGGACGTATTCGTGAGCGTCTCCTTTATGAGGGCTAGGGTTTTCCTGTCCAGGCCAAACTCTTCCAAAGTATTGAGCAACGACTCTCTGTCGATGGAATCGTAAGCTTTCTGGAAGTCTACAAAGGTCACTATATACGGTTTCGCCCTCTGCTTCTGGTACGCTATAATGTTTCTGAGATTTAAAATTTGTTCAGCGCAAGATCTCCCCTTTCTAAACCCTGCTTGATACTCCCCAAGTTGGCATTCCAACTGTGGTTCTGCTCTTTCTAATAACGCTCCTGAAAATATCTTGTATGTCTCGTCCAGCAGTGAGATCCCTCGGTAATTGCTAGGATCCGATTTCGAACCTTTTTTGTGAAGAGGGTGTATCAGGGCCATTTTCCATTCCACTGGAATGATCTCTGTCTTCCATATCTCCTCAAAAAGCTTTTGGAGTGAGCCAATCGCATCTTCACTGGCATACTTCCATAATTCAGCTGTTATCTGATTTTCTCCAGATGCCTTGAAATTTTCCATACGAGTCGGTATCTTCTGAATCTCTCTTACAGACGGGGGTTTAGAATCATGGTTGGGAGACGATTTTGGTCCACAATCGAAAGACATCTTTTGGAGTGGTTCATCGCAATTTGGGAGTTCTTTAAAGTAGCCGGCTAGAATTTTACAGTTACCCCTGTTACTATATGCCACGTTCCCGTTTTCGTCCTGAAGTTGGAGAGTTGGGGGGTCATATCTGCTTAGGTTTTCCTTGAACACCCGATAATAGTTTCTCATATTCTTCTTCGCAAAGTCATCATTTATCTTCCTGAGTAGTTGGTCGCCGTGCTCCTTCTTTACTTTCTTGATCCCCTTGGACACCATCTTCCTGGTTTCCACAAAGTGTTGCCAGGTACTCTCGTCCTTTTTGGTTTGCCAAACGTGCCACGCCTTCTTCCTCTGATCAAGTAGTCTATCACACTCGTTGTTCCACCATCTATGCTTCTTCGTCTTTGTAACAGGAGCAAGTTGTTCTGCCTTGGTTAGAAGACTCTTCTCCATCTGCCTCCAGTCCTGGCCTTCTAGGTCTCTGGTTAATATGTCACATTCTTCCATGTTCTCCTTAATTTTGTTTGGATCATATCTTCTTCGTATACGGTTGTTCCTTTGAAAGTTACTCCTAGGAATAATCTTCAGTTTAACTTTTGACAAGTAGTGGTCTGAGTCAAGGTTAGCTCTTCGGAGAACCCTAACATTTTGAATTTCCTTATGAAACTTCGGCTTTATTGCAACATGGTCCAACTGGAATTCTCCGAGGAGGGGATTAGGTGATATCCATGTCTTCTGTTTTCTCGGCAATTTCTTAAAGCTAGTCGATTTTAAGACCAAGTTATGTGGCTGACATAATTCAATGAGCCTGACAGCATTTTGGTTCGTTCTGTTATGTACCGGGTAGCATCCCACTATATGCCTGAACTTCTTTTCTCTCCCCACTTGGGCGTTAAAATCCCCTAAAAGGATGACGTTATTTTTGTCTGGGATCTTCTGGATCGTATCGTCTAGTTTATCCCAGAAAAGTTCTACTTTTACCTTATCCTTTTTGTTGTCGATGTTTATAGGGGCATGAATATTCACAATTGTATAAACTCTGTTGGTCGACTTGAACGTGAGTGTGGATAGCCTTTCAGAGGTGGACTCGAAGCTTATGATGGAGTATAGTATTTTCTTGTCAACTATGAATCCTGTCCCAAGATGAGGAACATTCTTCATTACTCTGGCCCCTGGTTTCGCCTTGAGTATCCTGAATCCTCCCGATTCAAAGCTGTTCTCATCTAGGAATCTGGTCTCTTGCACAGCCGTTATGATAATTCTATGTTCATTTAGCGTGTCTGTTAGAGTCTTAAGTTTCCCCACTTTCAAAAGTGAATTTGCATTAAAAGTGGCTAGGTAGTTTATTTTCCTGTATTTTATTGTGTTCGAAGTTCCAAGACGCTCCGACTCGTCTTTGTGTGACATTGCAGACTCCCCAGAACCCGAATGTCTGCTTGTGGATTGACCACCTGAGGTAAATAGTTTCACATCACACCGCTCCATGATTGATAATTCTTTTAGTTTTGGAGGTGACTTCTAGAGCCACCATTTTTACAACCGATGTTGTTAACTCCGGAGGATTATTTACAGCCGCCCCTAACATGGAGACAGACGCTGACCAAAGGCCGCCCAATATGGGAACAGTCGCTCTTGGATTTTAAAATCAGACTGACAGTCTGAATTCATTTATTTTTCGTGGTTGACTCCACTAGGTTCTTCCGCCCTCTCAGCCGTTGGGAAATGAAATTCGTCTTCCGCCTTTGAGACCGTTGACCAGGTTTCGCCTAGTAACCCTAGGTAGGGGCCCTATGACAGGGTGCTACCATCCGGAGCCAGATGGACTTTTTTTTTTTCGAGGTTGATACTCCTCCCGCTCCTCCTTCCTCATCACATGCGAAATGAGGCCCCGGGCTTGCGACCGGCAGTGGCGGAGGTTTGAGCGTTCATTAGACCACTATTTTAGATTTTTTTGTATTTTGACTAATTTTAATTTTTTGTGTTCTTTATATCGTTAGCATTGTTTTCCCTTGTTAATTTTTGAGCTATTTTTTACAATGTTTCACTAATTTTGATTTTTCTGGGGTTTTATGGATTTTGACTAATTTTGATTTTATTTTGAATTTATTGCATCTAATTTGCTTTGTATTTGAGGACTGCCAGACACTGGTGGGGATTGGACAAAAGGGAGAAGTGGGGGAAGCAGAAGTGTATCCCATTTTCGTCGCGGAGACGAACGCTATCATTCTAGGATTAACGAGGGTTGAGCTTTATGATTCATAAATGTTTTTTTTTTGTCGTGTTGCCTCCTGAGAGGTTATTCTAGTCGACGCCCGTGGGCCACCTGCGCGTCGGGATGAGAGATGGAATGGATGAAGATGAATGAAACTGGGCAAGGATGTGGAAGGAAGCGGCCGTGGCCTGTCAGAAGGTACCGTCCCAGCATTTGCTTGGTGTTGAAAATGAGAATCCACGGAAAACCATTTCAAGGACGGCCGACGGTGGGGATCGAACCCACGCGTCTACCGAGTCAGCAGAGAGCTTGGCCCCCATGACCTAATGCTGCGCGTTAGCCAGCGTAGCCACTGCTGTCGGTATAAATGGAAATGACTGCTATTTTCTTCTTTATTTAAATTGTTTCACTTCAAAATAATTTGATAAAGGAATATAACGTTCACTTGCAGGATAATTATGAAATAGTTCTGATTATTGAAACTTAATACATTTTTGTACTGTTTCGTTTTTTTATAGCATGTATTTAATTTATGTTCGACGATGTCGAAATGTAAATATTATATGTCAGAAAACTGTGTCACAATGAGGGTCATTATAGTACTGTTTTTCATTATGAAACAGTTTATCCAGCTAATCAGAACTCATTCATTGACTAATTACGTAAGGATAGCTTCACGCATGCACTCAAAATCCAACATGTCGGACATGAAGTAGGCCTACATGATTTGAAAGTTCAAATTGGATATCGGATCAACCATTGTAGTTATAATCCCAAAGACAAAGACAAAATCAGCACGAACCTTTACGGTAACAAGAAAATACTATGACATATGCAAGAAATTTATGAATCTACGTCCAGATGTTAGCAATACAGCATCCTTCTATATAAATTACCGACATGGAAAGTGCACCGTACGATACGTTCGCGTAAATAAACTGGCGAATATGAGACATGAAATAGCACTGTACCATAATATCCCCAACACCAATTTCTACAGAGCGCATTGCTTTCAAACGACTTCGGTAACAATATTAGTGAATGCTAGTCTTGATCTGCACTAGACATCATGCAGGCTGTAAACAATAGCATTGCCAAGCAAAGTAAATGGTCTCTGCTTCCGAAGGTCTTTGACCCACGCATGCGCTCTGTTCAGTAAGCAAAACCAACGCACTTTGTTCACTAACTGATGTGAATGAATCCCACAGATTATGAATATGTATGTTAAAACATATAATAAAGTTATAATTATCATCGAACATAAACAGTCGTATACAACTCGGCTATAATGGCAATAATAATTATTGCCATTATAGGCTCGTTGCATAATGTACTATTACAGGAGCTTCATAATAGCCTGTACACTCTCTAAGATCGGTAAATTTCAACTCGTATCTGGAGTGAGTGACATCAAGTTTGATTTTAATATTGAAGACATTTCTTAGCAGACAAAGTACCCCCCCCCCCCCCCCCCCCATCTTAGCGAAAGCGTAAAGTTAAGCAAATTCCTCAATTGTGCCGAACCCAAACATTGAAGGGAAAAAGGCCCGGAAAGGTTTCAAATTGTGAGTTTTGGAGAGCTCTATCAAACTAAAAGACCAAATTTCGAAAATCTCTTCAAGCCTAAATGCAGTTCCGGAAAACAGCCTAATAACGCTTGTTTTCGTTTTTATTCAAATCTTAGCCTAATTAACTTATTTACAGCTTGCCACGGTGGCTGAGTGGTTATCGTGTCGGACTACCAACCCCCAAGCTTGCAGGTTCGCTCCTGGCCGTGGTAAGTGATTTTTGAAAGGAGTGATAAATCACGGCACGCATGTCATACTGTACGTTGTTGGCATGTTAAAGAACCAATTTTCTCCTTGCTCTACTAGAAAGTGCTATAGTGTCAAGGAACTTAGATTTATCTAACCTCCTTGACTTTCATAGCGCTCCAAGGAACAACAAAAATCGATATGGAAGCTGCCCTTTGGGCGTTAATTAACAAAGTTTGCACCCGGCATATGAGGCCATACGATATTATTATTATTATTATCAACTTATTTAGGCCACATAATTATTTCTTTATTGTGTTCCTTGGCTCAATTCACTTGATTTTTTTGAAAAAATCTTCACACCAGAAGTAGTTATAAGGGCTTAAGTGAATCTCTGCATTGACTCACACTAGCACTCGCAGTGGTAGAAAAGGCAAACTGCGAATATAATCGACCGGATATGGTTGAGTTTCCGGTGAGCAACCGACAGTCTACCGCGTGTCATCATGCCGGCACCTCGTAAGGAACGTTTACTGTGTCCTTTACGTTTGTAGAAGTGGAGAAAACAACGAATACTAATTACAAATGCACCAGCAATAAGATTCAATGATGAACTGGGTACGAGTCGGCAATCGGACGAAAATGTAATAGATTGTTTTCAACATTTGAATTGCTTGCCTGAAGAAAGGAAGATTGTAGTTTTACGTGACCGTGAATCAAGTGATTATGAGCCACGGGACATCCATTTTACTTGGAATCCGAACCATAGGACATGGCATTTCACTCCGAAAGTCTCACATGCATTGACTGGGAATCGAATCCAGTCCACCTTGGTGAGAGGCCAACAGTTTGACCGCTGCTCCACCATGTCCCCCTTGCTTGCCTGAAGGGCTAGAACTGTGGATTTTTGTACAGTTTCTACCCCATAGTTCCTGCTGAATATTTCATATAGCGACGAGAGGCTTAGATTAGATCAGCAGATGCATATGAGCCAGAACATTTACCGCATGAGCCCTCCCTAACCGGTGCAATTACAGCCTTCGCGGAGGATGAAAGTGCTGTTGCTATGATGATAAGGAGACGATTATAATCAGGCCATTTAGAAGGCGTTAAGAAGACCGTTGCAAAATTCCTGACACCTGGTGACATAATCTGAATTTATAACTGGTCAGGCTCATTGATCAGACAGTGCAGGATACCTGCAATTAAGGCGTGGCATATGTTGGCAGCTCCGGGCACATGAGATACCCCTCTACTTTGTGGGTATGATATGTAGTTAGGAGGAAGCAATCATGAACAGCTGACATGAAAAATCAGAAACAGATTGCAATTTGAATAATGTCTCGCACTAACCATGTATTTCAATGTTCACCAGGTTAGGCATACTCAGCAAAACATAACATTTCTTGTCCTACAACAGTGTTCCCTAACATTAACATTTGGATTTGCAACAACTTATATTGTTGTGAGACATCAGAACTCTCTTTGGTTTAGGGACAGATTACCTCGCTGTTTCGCCCCTAAAAACAACAATAACTAACTCTCTTAAGTTTCATATGTCTAAATAACTCTAATTTAAATCTATACATTAACTCAAAAAGTTCTTGTCCTGTTCATTTAAGCAATCCAAGCTTATGCCCAATTGAAAAATCGTTGTTGTTGTTGTTGTTGTTGTTGTTGTTGTTGTTGTTGATAATTCATTTGAGGGTTTTGGGATACCTTGGTCATCAGCCCCAAGTAGTTGGGTGTGTGTTTAACTTATCTGATAACCTGTATTGCTTGGGTGTTGACTGTAGTATTGTGTTGAACTGTATCAGGGACAGGGAAACGGTAGGCGCCCCGGGATTTGAAGTAAAGTACTATCCAAGCATTTTCATGGAAGGAGTGAGTCTCTTCATCTTTGTTAACATGCTCATAATCTACAGTAGTCATGAACCAAAATGGCCGACCACTTACATCCAAGATAGTCAATGCTCACTTTCACTCACATGATATGGCTTGTCTCAGCGTGACGTCATACGCTGTCTCACACGGCCAACGAGAAAGACAGGCCATGGCGCGTAATCCTAATCCTTTTGTGACGTAGGCAATGTAGTGCTCGTAACAAAAATCCCTCGAACTAGGATTCAAGGATTTGTTGTGTCTTTAATAGCTGCAACGAGTACAGTAAGTTGAGTTGTAGAGCCTGTGACCTTCGTTGTGAGTAACTTATGTGGACATGAGCAGTGACATGAGTATAATTACATCAAAGAAACTTGCAGTGAAAGTATTACTTAGTTATTGTTGTTTTAAGGGTCGGAACAGAAATTAATACGTTTATAGAATAGATCTGCGGAATACATTCGCCACCCACTATTCATAGCTTTTCATAACCTTCCTGAGCGCTTTGTAACCGTCAAGTAATTCCACATAATTAACAAGCAACCGTCAGGGATAGATAACATACTCCTGAATAGTATTACCTTGTGATCAACTACAACGATTAAAGATAAGTGATCTACTGGTTCTACTTACAGTAATGAATAAATAAGTACATTGTGGCTAAGTATTGGACTTCATAAGATTGATAAGTGCAAGACTTGAGTTGTAATTACCATGTATGTTTTGCCAGAAGCCATGGTTGTGTTGGATCAATGCCTTTTTCAGCGTGTTTTCTGATACGATATAGGTTAAGTATTCTGTGATTTCAGCATCTTGTAGACAATACGGTTTATGTTCCCGTCATACATAACCCTACCGGAAGTGGTGCAACAGCACCAGGGCCAGTATTTTTCGTTGGCCGTGCTGTCTCAAAACAAGTTTCTATTTGTCACATTGCCTCTCCTCATTAAATCACGCGTTTGGTCCACCCATGAGTGTTGTGACTTGTGAGCATGCGTGGTTGCCATGACAACGAGTTATGCTTACAGCGTGGGGAAAAATTTCAAGTCATGACTCACAGGTTGGTGTCTCCCGCTAAGTCTCCATGATCATTCATTTTGCCTATTCCTAGGATAATTTAGCGCTAAATTTGAAATCAATTTACATTTTATGTTGACAAGATGGTACCCGTTCCACTGAGTCTATTTGACAACCCATTTTATGGCCACTAATTTTTTTATTCAATGGATTATTTAGCACCAAAATTCAAATCATGGGGAATTTTGGAAACATCTCGGTAAACTTCATGACTCACAGGTTGGTACCCCTTTAACTATTCAAAATACCCACCATTGAGTCTCCATGATAACTAATTTTGCTTATTCTGTGGATCATTGAGCGCAAAAATTCAAATCATGAAGCATTTTGAAATAGAGATCTGGGTAAGAATCTTGTCACACAGATAGGGACTCCGCTCTAAACTATTCAAAATAGTCGCCATGATAAGCCGCTTTGTATATTTCATGGATCATTTAGCGCTAAATTCAATTCATGAGGATTTTTGAAACAATCTGGGTATATATCATGACTCATAGGTTGGTACCCCTTCAACTATTCTAAATAGCCACCACTGAGTCTCCATGACTTTCCTTTTATTTATTTATTTATTTCATGGATTAATTATTAGGCGCCAAAATTTCAACTCTCGGAACAAAAATTCAAATCTACGAGATTTATAGATTTTTTATACTCTACAGCCCTGATTACCCCATGGTGCAAAAAAATCTACTCAAAGGTTGGCAACCCTGCAGGGGATTCCTCTAGTGCCGGCACATCAAGGGTATTAACCGGTCACCATCTTGGATCTCAGTTGCCACGATATGCCCTCCAGCTGTTCTGCTAATATACTGTATTCCTTGGAACTCACACGAGTAAGTTTGTGGTTGTTAATTCGTTACAGGCGTTTGGGACATCTTGATCATCAGCTGCGTGTGTTTAAATACATCAGATAACCTGTGCTTCTATTGTAACTGTACTAGTGCGTAGTCATTAGTGTCAGGAGTGGGGCAGGTATACTGGGACTCTACACAAAGTACTATTCTAGCATTTGTCTGGAGGAAGTGTGTCATAACCACAGTCAGGATAGAAGCTATTAGTGTCAGGATACGAACGTCTGATCTCCGGACTTTCTGCAGCCCCATCGTAGTCATGGTGATCGATTTAATGCCTCGGGATATGTGTAAAATAACATGTTTACTTTGTAGCTGATTGTTGAACACTTAGACAGACTTCAAATCACCTCGTAGTGTAGCGACTAGCGTTTTTAGCTGCCGCCGGAGGCCCGGTTTCGATTCCCGGCTCAGCCATGAGATTTCAATTCTGGTGTGAGGGCTCAAATGGGGTACACTCAGCCTCGTGAGGCTAAACTAAGGGGACGGTTCGATTCCCACCTCAGTCATCCTGGGAGTGATTTACCGTGGTTTTCCCCATTTTCACTCCAGGCAAATTCTGGGATGGTTCCTAACTTAAAGGCACGGCTACCTCCTTCCCAATCCTATCCCCCAATTTACAATTACACACACTAGAACAGCCATCACAATAACACAGGTCATCACAATAAATTCCACACACACCCAAATACATGGGGTTATATGACCATTATTTCGGAGCCCCTAAAATAAGCAACTAACAAACAAGAATGAGAAGTTAAAGATAATTCTTACAAACATGTAATATGAGGAAGATATGAGGAAAGGCAAAAGGAAAGTAATTATTCTCTCTCCCTCGCTCACAAGCAAGAATTCTTCATAGTTGGAGAGAACTATACTTAGGTTGTGTCCCAAAGCTACGTTTTCAGCCTTAGTGAAATTGATAGTCGACTAATATCCGGATATGACGTCACAAGTCATAATCCAAAGCTGTTTAGCACATAGCCTCTGCCAGCTGGATCGCATCCCTCCTGGCTGCTTTAGACTGCCTGCCCATTCAACGATTACAGCATTGGTTTATGCGTACCACGGCCGACTGAATACTAGCTGCGCTCTATACGCATTCAGTCGGCCGTGTGCGTACAACCTCGTTTCCAAATATAGACGCTAAGAGCAGCACCAACCCGCTGTGATCGCCACTTTTTCAAGTCACTGTTGCAGACATTTGTTTTGTATTGATGTTAATGGCGTCAATAATAATAGCATGTTCTTTATTCGGTGATAACTGTATTGCAGAAGCATAACTTTTCTGGGATTTCTTGGGCACATTGTGGGTAGAACTGTCGGTAAGGTTAGGTACGGTCTGACTTCCTTGGTAGCTTGGTAAGAAGCCATTGCTTTGAGTGTGAAAGGCTTTGAAGCCTCGCTGAATTACGATGTTCAACCGTTTGTTGTTTGTTTTCCACGAAGTTGTGTTTTGGATTTTAGAATGCCGTACAGCTGCGTGCTCTTTTGTAAATCAGAAATGAAATCTGCAATTAATATATATCTTCTACGCCTCTAAGTGTTGAATGGGCAGGCAGTTTAATTAAGCAGCCAGGAGGGACGCGATCCAGCTGGCAGTGCACATAGCAATCAAGTCTGTAGTAAACGGAACTGCTTGCTTGATTGTCGACTTGCACAAAGAATTCATAGATGTAGCTAGTCTTTGGTCTCATCAAGAAGAGTTCATGCCTTGAGAAAAAAAGAAAGAAAAGATGGGGCAGAGCACTGCCTTCTTGTGCTTCGGTTTGGCACCAGCATGTAAGCCTAGTGTGTTTCAGAACATAAGTCTATGAAGAAGGCCATGCTTCAAGCACACAAGTTCCAAAGCATCGTAGTGCGTAGTACTGCTATATAGTTAATAGTAATCAACTTGAGCTTTGGGACACAGCCTTAGTAAGCAAATGAAGAATCCATGCCGGGTTGCCAGTAAGTACTCGTTAGGGGAATCACACAGGCGTTAACGAATCATTCCAGCCCAGCCACTTGCCTTCAATTAGTCCAACTGCACGCACAAGAGTGCTGGTGCAGTCCATGTCTCACATTCGGTCGGTGTTCTTTGTTAAGCCGCAACATGGACTTTCATGCCAAGTCGTATTATGTCCGCGCTCGTGTTTTATATGATTGTACTTCTGTCCTTCCAGCACTTCACTTTCTTGATTCTCTTCTATAAATTTCCACTTTTTCTCTTAGGCTCTGACATTCTTAAAGGACAGTAGCAGTAGTATCCTTATTTTCAAATTAGAATCGTGTCCGTCTCTAGTTCTTTGTCTTTCTTTCGTCCCGTTTTTTGTAGACTCACAGACACATTCTTTTCTTTGGCTCTGTCTCTTCCTCCATTTATACGATGGGTATACATATTTCAACATTTTATCCGTCGCTTTCGCATTACTTTGCCTTCTGTTTTCATTTTATTGTCTTTATTTGTTTGTATTGCTTGCGAACTGTGTCTTGGCTCTCTTGTCGACTGCCGCAGCAGCACTGAGCACACACTCACACAATAGTTAATGGTGTTATGGGTTTTGACGTTCCTTTGAACTACTGCTACTTGCTTTTAGTCCGCCAGGGTGCCAGAAGTTTGCTCTGATGGGGATGTTTCACGAAGTATTACAAACTACCTTCCTTCCTCCCTTTAAATAATTATCAAACACAACATAGTATTATTCATAATAATAATAATAATAATAATAATAATAATAATAATAATGGCCATTTGACACGAATGAAGATTGTCCAATCGAATCTGTGCTTACTTTGTGGGAAAGAAAACCAAAGAGATCTGGTTTACAGAGGTGGAAAAAGACCTACAAAAACTGGGGATATCACACGAGGACATCTTGGAACGTGACTCTTTGAAGAAGAAACTTGGGGAGTTTTCAGCCAAAACCAATATTGAAAACCGGCAAGAAGTGGACCAAAGAACGAAAGGAAGCTCTGCTAAGAAGAATGCGTGAATTCTGGGCCAATGTGAAACAACGAGGGAAAAGGCAGTTGAAATAACGTGGTCCGTAGAAGACCGAAACGATTATAAACAAGTAGTTCCGTGAAGAACTATACAGCCTATTTTCATAGGCTATATCCTACTTATGTTAATTGCCTCTGTCTACAGCAAAATTTCAGTTTGATTGCTGTAATAGATTCATAGATATTCAGAGCTGTCTAAATATTTCGGATGGTCGCCATGTTGGATTGTTAAATGTATAGGCCAGTCATGTACCATTAAAGGAAAATTATTGCGTAGGTTCATTATTCAAACTTTCACATCGATCGCATGATTACGACACAAGAAATAAAAACTTAATTTCAAATTTCGCAAATCCGCCATCTTGAGGTTATGTAAACAATTGGACCAAATTAGATACCAGTGTATTACAATGTGTATAAACATATTCTGTACCAGATATCCTTGCGGTTGGAACATTAATTCGTGAGAAAGGTCTATTTAAATTTTTCAAATTCGCTTGGCCGCCATGTTCGTTTTGTAGTTAACAGGTTTTTGAAAGTCTTATAGATGAACTTCCAGTAGTGCCCTTTATCTCGGTACAAAATTTCAGGGTGAAACCGCTAATAGTTTCAGAGATATAGAATGCCGGTGAAATATTTCGCACATCCGCCATTTTGTGGTTATGTAAACAATTGAACCAAGTTAGATGTCAGTGCATTACAATGTGTATAAACATATACTGTACCAAGTTTTATTGCGTTTGGTTGGTTAAATCGCGAGAAACGTCTATTTAAAAGTCGCAAATTCACGTGGCCGCCATGTTGGTTTTGTAGTTACCAGTTTTTCAAAAGTCACATAGATGAACTTCTAGTAGTTCCCTTTATCACCGTAACAAATTCCAGGGTGACATCGGTAATAGTTTCGGAGATATTGAATGCTGGTGAAATATTTCGCACAGCCGCCATGTTGGATTGGTGCGACGTAACAAAATTTGAAGGGCACGGTCGGGGTCGTCTGGAATAGTGCTATGTACTTACCGAGTTTCATTGAAATCGCTCCAGCCGTTTAGAAGTTATTAGGGACACACACACACACACTCATCACACACACACGCACACACGGACAAAATTGAAAATAGACTAAAAATAGCAACAAAGAACTATCTAAACTATATCATTAACCCTGGAACCTTATACTTGTTTATTACAAACACTGATCCTACACTGGGCCACTCAGTTCCTCAAGAATAATAAGCCTGATTTACATGTCACAAACCAATATTTATTGCATTTAGTAGGCCTATAGCAACAGCGCGCCGGCCTCTCACCTCTGGGTCCGTGGTTCAAATCCCGGTCACTCCATGTGAGATCTGTGCTGGACAAAACGGAGGCAGACAGGTTTTTCTCCGGGTACTCCGGTTTTCCCTGTCAAATTTCATTCCAGCAACACTCTCCACTATCATTTCATTTCATCTGTCATTCATTTAATCATTGTCCCAGAGGAGTGCGTCAGGCCTCGGCAGCCGGCACAGTCCATATCCTCGCCGCTAGATGGGGACTTCATTCATTCCATTCCTGACCCGGTCGGAGACTGGAAGCAGGCTGTGGATTTTCAGTAGGCCTATAGCAACTGGTTAGCTTGCTTTGAATTGACTTACGCAAAAGTATTTTATATTACACTTTAACATTCTATAATAATAATGTAAAATTTAAAAAATTACATTTTTTTACAACATTTTGCAGCACCTCACATTTTAGAGTGTTTTACTGAATGCCGTCTCTAGAATTGACACAAACAGATAGAATATGACTTTTGCATACAAACATCTTGCACTCTGTACACTTCATTGTGGTTTCAGTGCCCTTGGTTCACGGAAAGAACACAATAAGAAACGTAACACTAATCCTACTCTGGGGTACTCAGTGCCCCAAAACCGATCTATAGCAAAGAAGCGATGCGTTGCAACTGTGACTAACACGGTAACTGAAAGACTATCAAGGACAAAGAAAAGTCACAGCGGCTGCAGTGTAACGGCTACCTTCGTCGTTGGATATCGCTCTACAAGTTGGGCGATCATTTATAACGTTTCTACAGATATTACACTCAAGACTCCTTAAAACCACCTCATCGTTCTTATTTAGCATTGGCCTGTCTAGACAGACGACATACACTTTATTAATTTAGATTTACTGGGCGCCAGTTATCGTAGAGATAACACATTAAAATTTTATTTAGCCACGGCCGCTCCCTTCCTTGAGCCAAGATCTATCATCGGAGCGTAGGGCAATAAACTTGCTCTATGAGATACTCTTTGCATTCCAACTATCCTATATATTCAACTCCCAATGAACAAGACATTTTAACTAATACTGGTTTATTTACAACAAAATTATTAATAACATTTGATCTGAGGTTTCGAGCTGTGTACAATATGTGCATTAATATTCCCTAATTGCTAGGCAATGTTGACTGTCTTCTCGCTAGCGCTGATCTTCTGTGTTGATAATAACTCGGTCCACATACCTGGTGCCTTGTGGTTCAAAGTCCATCTCGTTGGTCTGCTTGTAGGCTAATTTGAGATCTTACGCCAACACGCGTTTATTGTCCTTTGAAAACATATGTTTTCTTCTTCTCGTTGTTGTTGTTGTTGTTGTTGTTGTTGTTGCTGCTGCTGCTTGTTTCTGAGTTTGATCACCATGGTAAGCAAATTTGAACAAACCAGGCTAATTGAATTCACTAAGTCCCATCTTACTGAGGGACTGGCAGAGTCTACGACTCACAAAGTCAATGAGTGAGTGCGTGATCGAATAAGTGAATGACAGAATAGAATCTATAGAATAGCCAGTGCTGAAGTCGCGCTGGGCTTTTATACACTCTGAATGGTCCCGATGTTTCGCGGCATAAATTTGCCCGCGACCCATCAGACCAATTATAGCAAAGCATTTCTCAGTCCTCAAGCGACGCTAAAACTTCTCCGAGCGGGAATACAGGCCCGCGTACTTCAAATATTCCACTCAGAACCCGCTATTCCTCTCGTTGCGCATTTATATATTCCGCCGAAATCTTTCTCCAAGCCCTTGTCTCCAGTCAGCGTGGCTTCGTTCCAGAAATACATTTTCTTGCAATATGTTGCTTCACCGTCCGTAACTTCTTCCAACCATGCCCGTCCTGTCTTTACAATTTAACTAATAAAACAGCCCTAGACCTCTATAAAAACCCTGTTTCTTAATCTAAGCACTTGACAATATTATATATGACTATGGTAATGACGTGAATATGGTATGGCCCCTCCCTTGATATTAATGGGTGAATAAAACGATATAACTTTGATATTTCAATAATAATAATAATAATAATAATAAAAATAACACAATGACTTTAAAAATAATAATAATAATTTGTACCGTAGTCAAGATTACGTTACAAAACGTCCCCATGGTTTCATAAAGAATGTAATGAATGATGAAATCACAAATTTTCCCTTTAAAACTTAACAGGAAATACACTGAATATACATATATGACCCTTCAAATTACATACATAATGATTATACCCTTTTCATTTTCCTTGATCGATCTGCACTCTTCTTGCAATGTTACATAAACATTCTGATTGTCCTGTGCAGTCATACAGGATTTACATGCTACATTTGTTCTTGTAGTCCCTTACAATAACAGAACACAATATATATTGCTTCTTGTTTCACGCAACACAAGTGATTTATCTCACTTCCACCAATTCCTTAGAGCCACGACACGACCATAATTATAAACACACGGCAGTCTGCCCTTCTTGCAGCACTTGCTCTTTTCTATGATATTTCCTCAGATTGAAAATGTTATATGTACCAATGACACAATTTTCCTGATCTTTCAATAAGTAGGCATTCTTTCCTATCCTCTTCGAAACGACATAAGGTCCAGTAAACAATAAAAACAGCTTTGACATTTTCCCTTCCAATGCACAAGATGGCAACGGCTTACGTAACAAAACTTCGCTACCTACTTCCAATTCGTCGTAGACCCCCTTCTGTCGGCGTTTCCTTTGGTTTCCTGACTTTACTAAGTTGTCCCTGGCCAACAGAAGATAATACTCCGTGGAGTGTCCCTCACCCGGATCTAAACCTATCATTCTTGCTATTTCGTTGGAGGGCTTCCTTCCATAACGAATTTCATATGGTGAACATCCCGTACTCTCGTGTAACACTGAGTTTAACCAGCGTTCGGCATCACCCAACCGTGGGAACCACGCGTTGTGTTTGTCGTGCACGTATGTACGGAATATTCTTCCAATGGATTGCATAGACCGTTCAACCATGTTGCCTTGTGGATATCTAATTGAAGAGTAGATAATCCGGGTACCTAGTTCCGTCAGCTTGGTAGTCCATATTTTAGACGTGAACTGGCTTCCATGATCGCTAAGTATACTGAGTGGGCATCCAAACTCAGGAATATACTTTTCTGCTATCTGCTTGACACAACACCTTCCCGTAGCTTGTCTCAAGGGATATAATTTGACAAATTTACTGAATGCGTCAATTATTACCATTATAAATTGGTATCCGTATCGAGACTTCACCAGTGGCCCATACAGATCAACACACACAAGCTCTCCCGGCTTCTTGGCTATTACCGCTTGATACTCTCCAATCAAGTGCCGATTTGAGTGCTTCGCGCGTTGGCAGAGATCGCAAGTAGCAAGAATCTTCCTAATCTTCCTTCCCATAGCTTTAAAAAAGAAATGCCCTTTAATGGCATACAGAACTTTCCTGGCTCCGAAATGACCCAATTGAGCATGAAAGAACCAGATTAAATCTTCCTGTAAAGATTCTGGTACACACACTTTCCACTCACCATCTCTATCTTTCCTAGATAGCATACCTTGATATAGCCCGTACTTGAGCCTCCCTACTGATAACTCACCATCATTGCTGCTTCTCACCAAGCGGACAATGTCGCCCAATACTCTGTCTCTCTCCTGTTCAACAGACATATTTCGTAAACGTACTCTCTCATCCTCCTGCACTATACGTTTACCAACACACACTAAGATTCCTTCTTTCACTCCTATATTGATATCACACTCTTCACTATGAATGTGTCTGCTCAGGTAGTCTGCTAAATTATTATTCGTTCCACTGATATGTTTGATACTGAAATCATATTCACTCATGGCTAGCGTCCAACGTGTCATCCTATTACTAGTTAACCTGCTAGATTTAATGAACGTTAGCGCCTGATGATCGGTCCAGATTTGAAAGTGCGTGCCTAGCACGTAAACCCTAAATTTACTCATTGAGTAAATAATTGCCAAGAATTCCATCTCAGTAATTGTATAGCGTTTCTCAGCCATTGACAAACCTCTACTTGCCAACGATACAATGCCTAACTGACCCTGATCATCGTATTGGCATAGGCAGCCTGCAATACCAACCTCTGATGCATCCGTGATTACTATAAACTCTCTATCATACCTAGGGTGTTTCAGCATCACTGTTCTACTGAATCCTTCTTTCAGCGTTCTGAAGGCTTCCTCGTGGACCTGTGTCCATTTCCACACACTCTTACTCTTCAACAATTCTCTAAATGGTTCCAATAACCCTGCATACTGGACAACAAAACGCCTGAAATAATTGAGAACACCAATAAATGACCTTAATTGCTTACTATTACGTGGAGACGGCATACTACTAATTTTCTCTAGCCTAGATGACTCTGGTGTAACACCATCTGCAGAAACAGTGTGTCCTAGAAAAGTTATGTGGTGTACACAAAATTCAGATTTTTCCAGTTTCAAAGTGAAACCCCCTTCCCATAATTTACGAAAAACTATACTCAAGTGATCTATATGTTCCTCGAATGTATGTGACGCAATAACTATGTCATCCACATAATTCGTAACAAACTCACTAGTCTCTGGACCTAGAGCCATAGATAAAGCTCGAATTAAGGCGGAACTGCTAGTTTTAGTCCCAAATGGTACTTTTTTGAACTGTAGGAGTCTATTCTTAAAAGCAAAGGCAGTTAAATACCTATCTGAAGCACGGAGTGGAACTTGCCAAAATGAGCTACTTAAATCTACTGTCGAGAACCACTTCCGCCCCTGAAAACGTTGAACTAATTCCTCCACTGTTTCAGTTCTCAGCTGGTCGCTTTCGATTCTGGTATTTAACATTCTGGCGTCTATGCACAGTCTCACTGAATTGTCTTTCTTGGCTACTACAACTAATGGATTTAAACAATGGCTAGCTGAAGGCTCAATTATGTCGTTTTCCAACATTAATTCTATCTGTTCTTCGACGGCTTTCATATATTTAGTTGCGACAGGATACCTAGGCCCTACGAAACTACTTGTGTCTTTAACGACAAAACTATGCTCATATAAGTGTGTTGCTCCGGGTTTTGAGCTGAAAATTTCCTTATATTTTATTAATACCTCATGTAACTGATGACCTTGCTCATCATCCAGCTTACACTGTGACAATGCATCATGGATCTTACTCTCAAGTTCAGACTCCTTTGCAACCTGACACACCTTAAAAACTTTGCTCTCACTAGCATCTCCGCGGTCTACCTCATTTACTTCAGGAAACTCATCACTCACAACCACGTTGCTTTCTTCCTCAAACATACACACTTTCATCTGTTTGTCAGTCTTAGACACCTTATACGTAACCTGAACTTCTTTATCCTGCCAAAATAAACATATCCTGCCAAAATGAAAATCTAATTTAACTTGATATAATGATAACCATTCCGCACCGAGAATCACCGGATATACTAAATTTGGAACTGCCAAACAGGGCTGAAATTTAACTAACTCACTAATGTTAATTGGAACTGCGACTTGCTTAGATATTTTCTGAGACCTACTACCTACAGCTGTGACAATGAAAGTGGACTTAACTGGAATTATATCAACATGAATACCTTCTCTCATTACATCTTCCAAAAATCTTAAATTTATACAAGAGTTTTCGCTTCCACTGTCCAATAAAACATCAACTTCTTTACCCCACACATTAAGTTTAATTACTGGTGACATAATCTCATTCTCAACATTATCTAAATTTCCACCATTTAGGTCATAAAGCAGTTCTTCTCTAACATCTATATTAAAATCTCCTAAATACTCAATATTCCTAGGACATTGAACTGCAATCACTTCGGGCTGTCTGTTGACCTCACTGCAACCCGTTATTCGTTTAAATTAGGCCTACCTGCCCCTGATGTAGATTGTTGTTGTTGACCTGTACGTCTGTCTGGCCTAGTACCTTCCCCTACTCTGTTCAAATTCTCGTTCCTCGTATTTGCTGTGCGTCCCCCATTGTCAAGTCGTCTTTCGTAATTCGCATTCCTGCCTTGTTCTCTTCCCCTCTCTCTCTCACCCTGCCCGAAATTATCTCCTCTACTTATTGGCTTGCGTTCGGTCCTACTATTTTCAAGAGAGTCAAAGTTTTCCAATAGCTTCTCGAACCCGTCAATAGTAGTAATATTCTGCATGAAGAATGCTTCTTTAATTATATCAGGAAAATGCCTTAATAATGTTTTAATTACCTGTGATTCAGTCTCTAAACCTTCTAAATTCTGGCATATAAGTACATGCGCTAAGAAATACTCTGTGTACGAAACACCATCTCTCCTTTGGTACTTTCCAAAAATAATGTTACATCTTTCTCTTTCTTGCACATTTTCATTCCAGTACTTGGCTATGAACTTCTCTTTAAATTTTCTAAAACTAGTCATCTGGTATTTATACACACTGAACCATGACCTTGAATCCCTAACAAAAGATTTATCTAGCATCTCAAGTACTTGTTCCCATTGAACGATCCCCTCTTCTAAATCTTTAGCGAACTTCTTTTCTACTGTTTTTAAGAATTCCATTGGGTTATATGCCTTGCCTGTGAATACTGGCAAATCTGCCTCTTTAGTTAGAAATCTACTTAAATTTCCTATTTGTACATTACCGCTATTTGTTGCTATTTGCTTCTGACATCTCTGCAATTTCTCCTCCATTTTATCTGTCTTACTCGCTACTTCTTCACTGATACTGTTAAATTTACTGTTAACCTCTTCCCTAATTTCTTGATTATCGCTCTCTAGTTTATTTTCTAAATTACCTATTTTAGCAATATTATTATCACACTTGACCTTCATACTGTTGACTTCTCCTTCTAAGTCAACCCTAACCTTACTACATTTAATTTTCACTTCCTCGTCAATTTTATCAACTCGCTCCGACACTTGTTGCATTCTGGCGTCAACCTTAAGTGACCATGATTCCTCCACCTCAGTAATCCTGCTTTCTAACTTATTGTGAAATTCTCGGCCTACTTCATTAATTTGTTTATTGAAGTTCTCTGTAGCTTCATCAAACTTCTTACGTTGTTCATCTAGCTTCTTACTATGCTCAGTGAACTTAAGATCTATTGATTTCTCTAATTGATCACTACGCACGTCAAATTTCTTACTTTGTTCCTCTAACTTCATACTCTGTTCAGCTAACTTTGCACTTTGCTCGCCTAACTTAATATCTATGTTTCTGTTCTGTTCCTCTTGCTTCTTACTCTGTTCTGTTATCAGCATCGTCAGGTTTCGAAGCCAGGAAGGATTCTCCCCCTCATTAATCTGGATGTTTGTAGCCCCGTCTTGTTTATTTTCCTCAGTTTCCTGATTTTCGCTTACTTTTGACATCTCATCATTGGTACCCTGCACATCTAATTTCGACATTTTAACTGATCTTATAATACTACGGTTTCTCAAATTTATGTTCGCCAAATTATCCCTGTTACTCATTACCCAAAAAACAACTCACCAAAAGAACACTCCTAATTTATAACCGTAGTTCCCTAACTTGATATATGCCTCTTTATTGAAAAACTCGGAATGAATGCAAAGAGTACTCGTTTATATCGTACATGAAAACAACTTTAAACTTTAACATACTTGAAATAAACTGGATTTATACATAATATCCATTCACTTCAGTACGATATTTCGTATCCCCACGTTGGGCGCCATTTGTAATGGCTACCTTCGTCGTTGGATATCGCTCTACAAGTTGGGCGATCATTTATAACGTTTCTACAGATATTACACTCAAGACTCCTTAAAACCACCTCATCGTTCTTATTTAGCATTGGCCTGTCTAGACAGACGACATACACTTTATTAATTTAGATTTACTGGGCGCCAGTTATCGTAGAGATAACACATTAAAATTTTATTTAGCCACGGCCGCTCCCTTCCTTGAGCCAAGATCTATCATCGGAGCGTAGGGCAATAAACTTGCTCTATGAGATACTCTTTGCATTCCAACTATCCTATATATTCAACTCCCAATGAACAAGACATTTTAACTAATACTGGTTTATTTACAACAAAATTATTAATAACATTTGATCTGAGGTTTCGAGCTGTGTACAATATGTGCATTAATATTCCCTAATTGCTAGGCAATGTTGACTGTCTTCTCGCTAGCGCTGATCTTCTGTGTTGATAATAACTCGGTCCACATACCTGGTGCCTTGTGGTTCAAAGTCCATCTCGTTGGTCTGCTTGTAGGCTAATTTGAGATCTTACGCCAACACGCGTTTATTGACCTTTGAAAACATATGTTTTCTTCTTCTCGTTGTTGTTGTTGTTGTTGTTGTTGCTGCTGCTGCTGCTTGTTTCTGAGTTTGATCACCATGGTAAGCAAATTTGAACAAACCAGGCTAATTGAATTCACTAAGTCCCATCTTACTGAGGGACTGGCAGAGTCTACGACTCACAAAGTCAATGAGTGAGTGCGTGATCGAATAAGTGAATGACAGAATAGAATCTATAGAATAGCCAGTGCTGAAGTCGCGCTGGGCTTTTATACACTCTGAATGGTCCCGATGTTTCGCGGCATAAATTTGCCCGCGACCCATCAGACCAATTATAGCAAAGCATTTCTCAGTCCTCAAGCGACGCTAAAACTTCTCCGAGCGGGAATACAGGCCCGCGTACTTCAAATATTCCACTCAGAACCCGCTATTCCTCTCGTTGCGCATTTATATATTCCGCCGAAATCTTTCTCCAAGCCCTTGTCTCCAGTCAGCGTGGCTTCGTTCCAGAAATACATTTTCTTGCAATATGTTGCTTCACCGTCCGTAACTTCTTCCAACCATGCCCGTCCTGTCTTTACAATTTAACTAATAAAACAGCCCTAGACCTCTATAAAAACCCTGTTTCTTAATCTAAGCACTTGACAATATTATATATGACTATGGTAATGACGTGAATATGGTATGGCCCCTCCCTTGATATTAATGGGTGAATAAAACGATATAACTTTGATATTTCAATAATAATAATAATAATAATAATAAAAACAACACAATGACTTTAAAAATAATAATAATAATAATTTGTACCGTAGTCAAGATTACGTTACAGCAGGCTGTAAGGGTTGCCATCACAAACCCAGAGCAAAACGAAAATTCCGCAGTGTAGGGTTCCAGGGTTAAGGCAGACATGCCAGATGACAAATGTAGGAGATGCCATCGCGAATCGGAGACCATCCAGCATATCACAGGGAGCTGTACATCAATTTCATCTAGGTATTCTTGAGGAGGCATAACCAAGTAGCCAAGATAATCCACCTGAACCTGACAAAGAAGCACTCCTTAAGTAATAATGTTCTGCCTTACTATCAATACATTCCTGATGCTGTTCTGGAGAATGATACACACATGCTACTCTGGGACAGGTCAGTGATCACAGATAGGACTATATCAGCAAACAGTCCCGACATTATTCTTATTGATAAATTGCAGAAGAGAACTCTTCTAATAGATATCGCAGGCCCTAAATCACATAATATCCTACACATTTATGCTGAGAAAGTGACGAAATACATGCCTCTGCCTGAAGAGATCCGAAGGATGTGGCGACAGTAATTTGTCACTGTATTGCCAATCATAATATCTTCCACAGGGATCATACCGAAGTCTATGACCAACCTCGATAATCTTGGGTTCCACGATAATCTGCATACTAGTATGCATAAATTAGTTATTTTAGGGGCCTGCTCCATAGTTCGTTCGTTCCTCAACCTATCAATATAGAGAACTCCTCTCCATCTTGCAACAAATGCCGATGAAGTGGTGAATTGTACCCAATGACATGGTGAATATATGAATAACAACAATAATAATAATGTTATTGGTGTTATGTCTCTTTTAACAACTGTGACTGTAAAGACGCTTGCGCGGCGGAATTTTGCCCCGAAGGGAATCCTTAACGTGTCAGTAAACCTACTGACACGACTCTCTAGCATTTGCGTATCCTGAAATGCCAATTGACTGTGCCAGGATTCGATCGCACAACCTTTATAACAGCAGGAACAAAAACAAATCTCATCACATGACCCCACCATCTGAATAGGCTCCTACGAACAGCCTTACCTAACGTGTTAACCAGCCGCGGTAGCCGAGTGCACTAACTCGCTATCTCGTGCCTCGCTGGCATTGGTAGAGCGTGGGTTTAAATCCCGTGTCGGCTATCCTGAAAATGGTTTTCGTGGTTTCCCATTTTCACCACCAGACAAATGCCGGGACGGTTCTTTTCAATAGGTCCACGGCCAATTCCCTTCCAAAATCCCTCATCTAACCCGTCCTTAAAAGAAAATAAATGGCCATTAGCTGCAATAATAAAATGATTTATCTAACGTGTTCATTTCGAATAGTACAGACAGCTGTGGCTACGCTTGCTAAAGCGCGCAGCGTTAGGCCATAGGGCCAAGCTCTCTGCTGACTCGGTAGACGCGTGGGTTCGAGCCCCACCGGTTTACCGTGGTTTCCCATTTTCAACTCCAGGCAAATGCTGGAACGGTACCTTCTGACAGGCCACGGTCGCTCCCTTCCACATCCTTGCGCAGTTTCATTCATCGTCATCCGTTTCATCTCTCATTACGGCGCGCAGGTCACCCACGGCCGTCAACTAGAAAGACCTGCACTCGGCCTCTCAGGAGGACACACGACAAAAAAGAAATTCGATTAGTAAGGGATAGAAATACATGCATTTATTAATGTTGTTGGTAATTCATATTTTGTTTCTATTATCCACTGTGCCAGCAGCATTGAACAAGCACACTCTCTCTCTCACTCACATACTGTTCACGCAAGAACTCTGTGCTATTTGCACTTCCAGGGACCAAGAAAAATATATCCAATTATCATGTAGCCGAAAGAGCGGGCGGGTTTTAACTTGTATGGCCATGAGATCTTGTGCTGGTGGATGTAAACACGACTGAGCAAATATCATACGCTTCGCAAGGGTTTCCTCGACTCCATTGCAGAGCAAGCAAAATATTGATACAGTGAGTGTATGACGCAAGAGAGGCACCGGCGTTAATGTATAAAAGCCCCGTTGTTATAATAATAATCATAAAAAACTTCACAGACTTTGTAATTTGCGTAATGAAAAGAGCTCTTTCTTTCTTTTCCCTCTGCTTGCTTTCTTCTTCCTTTCTTTTTTTTATTTTTTTTCAATTCTAGCCAGGCAAGCACATTTCTAAAAGAACAAATATTGCAGTTTACAAGTTATCTTTTTTTTTATTATTAAAATCTCATATAGCGAATTGTTAAACCCCCACAATGTCTGTTAATGAATTCAACCGCTATTGGCTTTCCTTCTTCTAATTGGTTGAGAAGCTGTGGAATTAAATTCAGATTTCCTTTTAGAAGAATGGTGGATTGTTATTAAAAGAATTATCTTCCTGATTTATTTCAACGATGTGGAGGGAGGGCCGGTCCATTGGTAGGGAAGCTAAGGAGAAGAGGATGAAGAGAATATAAAATTGGAACGTTGTTCGGGAAATTAAAGCGGTAGAAAATGGGGATATTATGAAGAACAAGTAAGCAAATAAAGAATACATGATTTCATTTTGAAGAGGAACTCCCTTGCTTATGTTATTCTTGGTAGGGTTTGAAGATAAATCTTCTTGAGACGTAAAGAACTCAGTACGATATTTCCACTGCGTAAGTTTCTTTTTTATTGCACAGAATTTATTTTCAACTAGACCATGTCTATTGTAACACTCTCTTTTATTCTGAAATTAAATTTATCTAAGACGAATATTATATCTTCGATAATATTGATGAATTGGCCGGCCCCGTGGTGTTGGGGTAGCGAGCCTGCCTCTCACCCGGAGGCCCCAGGTTCGATTGCCGGCTCCGTCAGGGATTTTAGAAACTGACGTGAGGGCTGGAACGGGGTGCACTCAGCCTCGTGAGGACAATTGAGTAGTTGTCTGACAGTGAGGCAGCGCCCCGATCACGAAAACCAAGATTAACGGCCAAGGGGACCTGATGCACTCATCACGCGTCATACCAATATCTGCAGACTAAATGGCTCGGCAGCGGTCTCTTAGTAGGCTTAGGCCCTTCATGGGCTGTACTGTAGTGCCAGGGGTTATTAATATTGATGAATTAGGTATACTTCTTACACTTCGCCTGATTATACCATCTCTCGATGAATGCAGTACATTTTTATTTGTCTGTTATAACAGGCTAGAGTAACATGTTACTTCTCACCGATGTCTCAGTCTCTTCATGGCTGTGGTTATATGGAAGCTATTGAGGTATGCGAGGTGTTGAGTCATCATAGCCTTCAAGGAACAGCTATTACCTGTGTTTACTGTGAAAGGTTCCACTCATAGTGTCAGTGCTTTTGTTCTGAACCAGTGAGGAAAGCAATGACAAACTACCTCACTCCTCATCTTACCTAGTACGCCTCATTATAGTGATGCTTTGAGGTTTTGTGGGTATCGACCGACCTAACCTATGGCGATACTTTATAAGGATCCAACCAGCCTCTGGGCTGACTACCTAACAGACAGACACTTCTTACATGAGGCAGTAAACTGTGCTCATTAACGACGCATTTAGGAACATTGTTAAACCAGGGGCATGTAATCCATAACCAGAGGCCCATGTATGGCTTTAATAGCCGTATTCTGTGGCCTGCGCCTTAGCCTTTCAATAATTCAGTTTTGTTTGTTTTATTGTCCCTTTTTCTTTCTTTAATTTTAATGGAATATATTGCTAGTGTTATATTTGCATCTTTCTGAACCCAATTTCGTAAGTCAGAGTTATATTATATTTGAATTTCAGCGAATGGCCATAGTGAGGTATTTCAATTGAAAGCCCGAAGGCTCCCCATCAAGTTCAATTAGTTCCTTCTTTGGCTACCAGAGATGTCTGTCACTAACACCTAGTGGTGAACGTTTGAACTTGGTAGAGCGTTTCTAATCAAATAACCTACAAATGTAGGTAGACATGGGCCCACCAGCTTTACTTCCCTCCGAAGGAAGGCATACTGAAATATTGTAACACAATTAGAAAATCAGAAGACTTCAGCCGGTTTTGAACCCACGATCTTAGGCATAGCAGTTCAGCATGATACCGACTATGCCACCGAAGCCGTTATAAGAGCAGCAAAGTGGGGAGCTGAAATGTTAGACACCTTTGGTAAGAGTCCCGGTGTTTGTAGTGATTTTCCTAAGTTTGGTTTCATCCGAGGTTCTAACACTTACTCAAGATAAATGCAGAGGAAGCATCCTACATTGGTCTTTAGAGCTCCTTTCTTAATCCGAGCTTTAAAATAATACAATCACGCATTCAGGTACAGTCACTACCGAACAATAATAGGCCTTATACGATTATACTCTCAAATAAAATTCACACACAATGACTACCTACTTGCTTTGTGAACTCCTGAAACCTTCGAGCATACAATAGGATAGAGAGGGCGCCAGCTATGTTTCTACCGGCCGACCGTGGGGCCAAAATAAGATCAGCTGATGTTGGGCAAAACAAAGATGTCTCCCATAAGAATAGCATTATGAAGTGACTTAAAATCCCGATTCAAGCGTATATCTTGCGATTAACAGACTATTTCTGTTGAAGGTGGCGATAACTACAATTCCTTCTGAATATTGCTGTTCTTTTTTGTATGAAAAGTGTGAAGTATAATCGTTATATGCGATATTTTGGTGTGTTGACATATCAGTGTTGGAATGCATAGGTGACGTGTGTAGGGCCTACATGGTTAGGAAATTATAAAATGGTGAATAAAATACGTTTACGTATAATTTTTATCCGTAATAATTGTCTGACGTGGTTATATTTGTAATATTTTTACATATCTGAAATAATAAACTCTACAAAGCATACTAGTACCAGGTTACCTTTTTAGTAACATGTAGGCCCTATGCTTCTATTATGCTGGTTTTCCTTTAAAAATCAAGAAAGTTTGCCGATAATCATCCGATCGTATCTATTAACCTGATTACAACTATCATCAATTAACATTCATATTCATATTTATAGCTTAAGCAATTCGGGGTCTGAAGGGAAGCTGAAATAAGCGAATACATTTAATTATGCGTACAAAGTGATATCCAGCACTGCATCTTAAAAGAAAACCAATGATATCCCCACTCCAAATATTTATCACCTCCAGCAATAAATCTTACAAATATCCTAATGTTATCCCCTTCCCCTCCATATTTAGTAAATTCATTTTTGATGGCTAGGGACTTCCGGGTCATCAGCCCTGTGTACTTGAGTAGGCCTATGTGTTGAACTTGTCTGATACCGTAACTTAAATTTCTGTGATGACTGCAGTAGTGTGTATAGCTGCATTGGTGGTTGTTAATTCATTTAAGGGGCTTGTGACATCTTGGTCATCAGCACCGTGTAGTTGGTGTGGGTTAAACTTGTCTGATAACCTGTACCGGTATTGATGTGATGACTGTAGTAGTGTGTAACTTTATTAGGGACAGGGATGAGGTAGGTGCCTCGGGACTTGAACTAAGGTGCTATCCCGGCATTTGCCTGGAGGGAGTGTGGAAAATCCTGGGGGATAAACCATACTCTGGATAGCCGCAGTCAGCGCCGGGATTCGACCTGCGATATCGGAGCGTGCTGCATGATTTAACGAGCACGGCTACGCCGCTGGGTGCCAGCTGTATTGGGAAAATGTATGTAATCAATCAAGTCTGTGTATTTTAGGTCATATATTTTAATTCTTACCCGCGAAAAGATAGTCTGTTCCCTTTTCAAACCTCTGACTGCAATTGTAAGCAGCGCAAGATATAACCATTTTCGCTATATAACTTCACATTCAGCCTCTTACATAAAGAAAAAGGCGTATTTTACATATTTGTAATATATTATACGGCAAAAATGGGCTCGTATATCGATAACTATTAAGTATAATCCGTACACTCACGCAGACAACTTGGGCATAGGCGCCATATTATACCAACATCAGTTAATTCAATAGTTTTTAATCTATATTCCGTATGAAGAGTGATTAGTAAGTAGGATTATTAGGTCAATTATGGGATATTGTGCGTGTGTGTGTATGCCCCTCCCCCGTATTTACTTGTGAACGGCTGCTTGAGTTCAGAAGGAAATTTCATGCGGTGATAGTATTCCCTCCATTGTTTTTGTTCGAAATATAATCAGTGTTGGCAACTGTTAATAATAGGCCAAAGTGGAACCAAATGTACAGTTACCCAACGAAGAACTCACTCAATTTTGATCAACAATTGTGGGAACTTAGTAAATGTGCCCGTAATGCATAATTTATCAAGTTCCTAAGTTATCAATCGTTAATAATAGTCGGTACTACGGCCGTCTAATCCAGGTGGGTTTGAACATCGAATTCAACATAGCGATTTTTAGCCTACTTTTCACATTTTGCAAAAATGAGGAAAAAGTAGACTTATGAGATCGATCCGGGCAAATATCTGTCCTTCTGTCTGTCTGTCTGTCTGTCTGCCAGGCTGTGTGTGTGTGTGTCCCCTATCAACTCATAAACGGCTGCAGCAATCGAATCCAAATTTGGTATGAGTAAAGATCTATACCTGAATATCTCAAGCCAATATTTGAAAATTATGTCAGTGCTACAAACTGCTGGAAAACCGCAATTGAAGTTTGAGCTCCATGTTGGATATCATGGAAGGTGGGAGCTATTCCAAAATTGGCACACATGTAGATACTCATATTTCAGTTTAATTTCCAGGAGGCCATGCATGGCAGTGTTGCCAAAATTATTCTAAGCCTGCTGATAGGACCAATTTTAAATACATGTAACTTCTATACTATCAATTGGATTTCAACCAAATTTCGTATGTGCTATGTGTATCATAACAGATATGACTAAGCTTATTCTTAAGAGCAACCAGGGCTGCCAACCGTTAATAAATGCTGTCTCTATTTTTACCCTAATATTAATATATCAGAAAATATGTACGCCAACAGCTTTAAATTTTGCACACGTATAGTACCTGACATTCTAGATTAATTTGGTGAAACTAATATACGTTAGTGCTGCCAACATGACTCTAAGCCTGCTGATAGGTCCAATTTTAAAATACATGTAACTTCTATACTATTTAAATGGATTTCATCCAAAATTGGCACAACAAGATATCATAATATTTCAGATTATTTCTGACCAACACTTGCATGACAGTGTTGCCAACACGATTTTACGTGCGCTGATAGATACAAAGTCTAACTGCATGTAACGTCCATGCTATCCATTGGACTTCAACAAAATTTTGTATTCTGTACCTTAAGAGATGAAACTAACAATATATTTAGTCACCAGGGCTGCCAAATGTAGTGCTCTATTAGGCTACATTATACCAGGTGTATTTCTAACTACTTAGAAATGTCGATATTACCAACTTAATTTCGTCATTATTCTAGATAGGTCTATACAGATTGGCATGCATCTTAAATTTTAAGAAAAGTAGGCTCTTTAGTTCGTCACAGAACTTCTTGTTCATATAGTAATAATTGGTCAGCATAAACTAGGACTTCGGTGGCTTAGTCAGTAGCGTGCTGAACTGCTATGCCCAACATCACGGGTTCAAACCCGGCGGAAGTCGTCGGATTTTCAAGAACGTTAAAATCTTTCAGTATGCTTTAGATTGATGACATGTAAAAGAACCTACCACTTGATGGGAGCGTTCAATAAAATACCCCGACATTGGCTGCAATTCAAATATAATAAACTAAGTAGCTAGCAGGCTTTGATGTGTTTAGGAAGGTAGTCTTCCAGGAACTGAGGAGCGAGAGAGCGCATGAACAAGGGCGAGGCTCAGTCACACTGGGAAACTACGGGGAGGACGGACAATACGCAGTTAGAAGAAAGAATCAGCTGGTAACCACGCCCACTCCTGGAATATTAAGGAATCTAGATAACCTAAATAAAAAGAAAATAGATCATTATCATCGAGAAATTCAGTGATAATCAACATGAAAGTTGATGTCTTCGGAACTGGACATGAAATAAATTACACTGTGACCTTTGAAATTACAGATTATTCCCCCGCAACTTATCACCCATACTTTTCAATACATGCATTGAACAAGCAATGAAGGGCATTGGAGACAAATGCAAAGTAGGAGTAAAGATTCAAGGAGAAATAATTTCAACTCTGAGATTTGCTGATGACATCGTCATCTTAGCCAACACACCAGAGGATTTGAATGAGTTTTTAAATGGTATGGATTCTGACCCGAGGAAAGACATCATGATGAAATTTATTAAATGTAAAACAAAAATATTGCAATGCAGCCGAAGGAAATCAGAAACCCCTAAAAACGTCGAATTGGCAGGAGAAAAGCTAAAGGAAGCAGGAGACTTCTGTCACTTAGGAATCAAACTAGCCAGTTTTGGTGGTAGCAATGAGGATATAAATAGCACGTTAGCACAGGTAAGGAAATAATTTCTACAGAAAAGGAATCTGTTGACATCGAATATAGATTTAGGTATTAGGAAGTCAGTTTTGGAAGACTTTGTCTGCAGCGTGGCACTCTATGGAAGTGAAACTTGGAATGCTGGCACTGGAGAAAATATGAGGATAGAATTGTTTGAAATGTGGTGCTACAGGAGAATGATGAAGATCAGATGGGTAGATAGGTTTACAAATGCCCTCGGGTACAGTATTGAGATGATCGGGAGAGGAGAGATGTTTCTGGCGACTGCTAAAGAAGAGAAGAGATAAGTTAGTGGGACACATACTAAGACACCCAGGAAGAGCAAGGGGTAGATCAAGACTAGAATATGTTAAACAGATTGCATTGGATGTAGGGTGTGGTTGCTATGTAGTTATGATACGATTAGCTCAGGACAGGGAAGTATGGAAAGCTGCATCAAACCAATCAAAAGACTGAAGATTCAAACAATTATCGCCTATTGCTGGGCCAATGAGCAGGCATCACCGCTTTGAATCACTAAGCCGGAAAGTAGGGGTAAAATGACTCCAAGACGATTACATAAATTTGTATGATCGGAATCCAGTACAGATTTGAAACCTGCATAATTGTATGCATCTCTTGATAATTTTAGCCTAGGAGAAGTACTGTCCATTGAAAGCGCAATTTACACCTACGAGTGGAGGGATTATATCGCGTTTATAATATAAAATGAGTTGGGTTGGAAACCCGAGAGAGTGTCTTTCTTCATAACCAGCGGGTGAAAATATGCCACTCTGCAGTGCGAAAGTGCGCGCCTTTGTCTGAACAATCATTGAATATTACACATTTTACTTGTCACAGTCAGTGCGCGGTTTTTTTTTCTGAAACATAATACGATTACAGTTGTTTATGATAGACTATTCATAACAAACAGTGTTTGTGAATTATTGCAGTGACAATTTACGAAGTTCAATGGACCGTTAACACAAAAGGATCCTGTTGAATAAAGGAGTAAGTAACATAATAAGTATAGCCCTGATAGTACAGAATACAAAGAGCCCAAAGAACTGTTCTCGCATAAGCATAGTAAGAAAATGTACAGTAAAGTATTGTAAGAAACTATAGCAAGAGTTCAATAGCATCGTGAACTTATTCAAGCACAATTAGCCTAGTACAGTTCAGACAGTATACGAATTTGTATAAATTGAACTTGCCATGTTCATAGCTAGAGTTGCCAGACGTTCCGTTTTACCCGGAACAATTCCGTATTTTCTTGTGTTGTTCCCCGTTCCGTTTTAATCTTTAACGGAACGCCAAGTATTCCGTTTTTGGTTAATACAGTATATTCAATTTCGCACCAATTTTCAAATGTCCCGCTTGAGCAATCCATGCTGCACGTGATTGGTGATTGTTGTTAGTGACGTGAAATAGCATCAGCACCGGCACACCGGCCGCGTTTCTTCACTTTACTGAGTGCTAGGGTACATGTGCACGTTTGAAAGTGAAAATGATTTCTATGTCTGTGTCAGATAGATGGGTACAAGTTATAGATTTATTAGGAGCAACAACATTAAGGAATATCTTAGTCCTTGTGAAGTTAATACTCAGCATTTTCCCCTCCAATGATTTTACGGAGAGCTTTTTCTGTTATGAATATCAAATGGAGAGATGATAGAAATAGAAGCTCCATTAGTTTGATAAAACAAGAATTGTTGAGATATTTCTATCGTGACGAAAATTGTAGTGAATTTTATCAGAAGGTACTTACAGTTACAAAAAATCCTTGCAAAGGGTCGTTCAAATAATAATAATAATCATAATAATAATAATAATAATAATAATAATATCGTATGGCCTCGGGTGCCTGGAGGAAGCTTTGTTAATTGACACCCAGAGGGTAACTTGCATGTCGAATTTCGTCGTTCCTTTGAACGCTATGATAGTCAAGGAGGTTAGATATATAAACTCCTTGACACTACAGCGCTTTCAAGTAGAGAATGGAGGAACTTTGTGTTGGCGGAAAATCCCGAGATTAATTTTGCCATTGAACACGGCCTACTGAATTCAAATGGGTTCTTTAACATGCCAACAACGTATGACATGAGTATCGTGATTTTTGTCGCCTTCAAAAATCACTTACCATGGCCAGGGGCGAACCTGCAATCTTGGGGTTGGTAGTCCGACACTATAACCACTCACCCACCGTGGCAAACGTCGTTCAAATGAAAAGCATTTGTAAGTTGCTGGTGTCATAGGCCTATATGATATGTCAGCAATATCTAGTTTTAATTTTATGTATTTGATTATGTAATGCTTATTTTATACACATGTGTATTATTTATTACAACATTTAACAACCTTGATAAAAAATATGTTTTGGGACGTGTGTTCCGTTTTTCCATTCCTGAAATCTGGCAACCCTATCGTAAGCGTACGCGACCGGGATCCGAGAAATTCGGGACATCGTCGAGCTCGCGTGGTACGGCCTATCTGCCCTTGATGAATGTAACCCGCGAAGTAGTGGACAGTGAACCCTACTTTTGTATTGTGAATAACCAGTGTAAATCACAAGTTTTAAATATGTAGTGTAGACTTACAAATGAAGCCACTAACGAAGATCCCAGCATTCACATGAGGAAGATGGACGTCAAACTAGATCAGATGGCGAACCACTAAGTTCTTCATAGGGGACGAAAATCCATACATCAAAACCTGGCACATGTTTCATTTAGGGGCTCATACCATCGTGGTAATTTAGCTACGTATACTTGGGTGTGTGTATGTTTAAGATTTGTCTGATAAGCTGAGTTATTGTAGTGTCCGTTGTAGTGTGTATTTGTGAGACTGAGATTGGGAAGGAGATAGTCATCACTTGGCTGGAGTAGAAATGGGAAACCATGGAAAACCACTACTAGGCTGCCTGAGGAGGGAATCCAACACCTCTCATCACAGTTCTGTCACTCCAGCTCTCAGACCAGAATAAAATTTATTGACAGCGTCGGGAATCAAAACTGCAATTCAGGGGTGACAGCCAAGAACTGATTTATTTTTGGGACACGGGCATCGTGGTCTTATAGCCGCGTGTACTTGGGTGTATGTAGGATTTGTCTGACATTCTGTGTTATTGTACTGTCTGCAGAAGTGCGTGTATTTGTAATTGGGGAGGGGGAGCTAGAATCGGGAAGGAGGTGGCCGTGGCCTGAAGTTTGGAACCATCCTAGCATTTTGTCTGGAGTAGAGACAACGGAAATACACTCTTATAGGATGGCCGAGACAGGAATCGAACCCACATCTTCTCAGTTCGGACTGACGAGGCGGAATGTATCCCGTTCCAAACCTCTCACCAGACGTCTGGCAGAGCCGGGAATCAAACCCGGACCTCAGGGGTGACAGTCAAGAGTGCTAGTCACTACACCACGAGCTGCTTACAGCCAAGAATTATATATGATTTGCAGCCAATGGCCATGGCTGGGTATTTTTGATTGAACGCCTGAGGGCTCCCAACAAGTTCAATTTCAAGTAGTTCCAGCTTTGGCACTAATACCTAGCGGCGAGCTTTGGAACTTGATAGAGCGTTTCTAAATAGCCAAATATAACCTATAAATTTGGCAACACACTACCAATTGCAGTGGAAGGTTCCATTACATGCCATAAATCTATGACATGGGCCCGCCAGCTTTACTTCCCCTCCGAAGGAAGGCATACTGAAGGATTTTAACTCTCTTAAAAATCCGACGACGTCGGCCGGGTTTGAACCCGCAATCTCGGGCACAGCAGTCCAGCATGCTA
Organism: Meconema thalassinum; assembly: GCA_946902985.2. Classification (NCBI taxonomy): domain Eukaryota; kingdom Metazoa; phylum Arthropoda; class Insecta; order Orthoptera; family Tettigoniidae; genus Meconema; species Meconema thalassinum. Next base: position 1,376,959,657 of record OX336388.2, on the reverse strand, counting down.
CCGACTACGCCACCGAAGCCAAGCCACAGCCAAGAAGTCAGTACACCACGAATTGGTCAGTTTTCTTCGACAGAGATGTGAAGACTTGGTAACATAAATGCTGTAGTTGTTTGTAGCTAACATTTTAGGGGCTAGGGTTATTTTGGTCATCAGCTCCGTGTAGCTTGTCTGACAACTTGTATTTATGTGATGGCTGTAGTAGTGTGTGTAACTGTATTAGGGACAGGGATGAGGTAGTTGCCCCCGGACTTGAAGTAAGGTACAGCTCCGGCATTTGCCTGGAGGGAGTGTGGGAACAACCTGGATAAAAACTGTAGTTCGAACTCGTCCTACAATTCCTCATGACTGAACACACAGTCCGTATCTCCATCTTGTAAAACGGAACATTTCCTATGCTGTAGCCAAATGAAGTCATGGCGGCAGTCTCATATCTTATATCTTAATGTAGTTGAGAGAAGGAGACAATACAATGCACAAGTAGTCCCACGCGCCATCTAGACGACAACGTCCTTGCTGAGTGGCTGCACAACTCTTGCGAAACGTGAGGAATAAATGCATAAATATCAAATAAACAGACAGCATAAAAAGCTACTCTAAATTTTATGTGCAGATTACAATCAGTTACGTTGCCGGCAATTTATAAGCTGTATGCTCACATAATTTCAATTTACCATTCTGCTGTACATTAAATGAAAATAAAAATAAAAAAGAAGGAATGAGTTTAAATAATGTATTTTACAGCTCACTGGCTAAGGTTCAGCTCTTTTATTTGCACTTTCCTGAGGTCGCCTTTTTGTTGTTTATTTTACTGTAGGGAGGGAATAATTTTTCAATTCACCCGTGCGAAGTAAATCGAGATTTTTTTCCTTCCCAAAGACCCCAGCTTTTATCTCTTCTCCCGCCCCTCCACGTCGTAACCGTTGAAGCGTAAGTTACGCGATGATGGAGTAGGAGCGATTTCCATTCACAAAGGCTCTTGACATCCTTGAACCGAGGCTGGACGAGCAGAGAGCTGGGGGATCTTACTGTAGATGTTATTACAAGTGTATGAGGTGTGATGGATGGCTTCATACAAGTTCGCGTCTCATCCAACTTACTGTAGTAGTGGAGTAGTGGCGCTTCTGCCCCACTTCAAAACCCCCCTTGCTCTACTACTAAGCCTCAGCCATGTTAAATATCTCTTGAACGCATGGTCCGATTTTGACAAATGAGGTATTGTTGGACTCGGGCTGACGTCCTCTTTGCTATGGACCACTCATTATATTTTTCAAAATTTTTTTGAAAATTTTTGTTTTCGAAAATAGGCGATAGTTTGAAAACCAAACAGGATAGAACGTTGTGCCATGGCTCAAACGAACAGTCTTTATGACCTTTATTTTTTGTAATAAAAAATTTTTATTTTTTATATTTTTTTGAAAACACTCGAATTTTGAAAATCCTATATTTTGGAAACTAGGAACTCTACAAAAAAAATTGTTTAACGTAAATCAATGGTCCCTACCCCCTCTACCCCCAAAATAAATTTCAAGTCTCTAGAATGAAAACCTGCAGTAGTGGGGTAGTGGGGGAGCTGCTTATAAAAGCAAGTGGTGAGCCCCTGCGACCTTGGAATGGAAAGAGCCATGCTAGGAGGGCGTGCTTGGATTCGTTTTTTTCGTCTCGTCGTGCTCTTTACGGGAATGTCGGTGTCGAAAATGTGAAAATCTGGAAACACAGTCTTTTTGGGGTAAAAACGTGATTTTAGACTTTTTGCTATATCTCACGAACCAATAACGCTAGAGGCGTGTTCGACAGGTCCAAGGACTCGGGGTAACGTCCTCTCTCTTATGGACCACTCGTTATAATTTTTAATAAAATTGGAAACTCGGTTTTGGGGTAAACACATGTTTTTTGTGATTTTGCCGATATCTCACGAAGCAATAACGCTAGAGGCATGTACGATGGGTCCAAGGACTCGGAGTGACGTCCTTTTTGCTATGAACTACTCGTTGTAATTTTAAAAAATTTTGGAAACGCGATTTTGGGGTAAACACGTGTTTTTTGTGATTTTTGCCGATATCTCACGAACCAATAACGCTAGAGACGTGTACGAGGTGTCCTAGGACTCGGGCTAACACTCCATTTCAAATGTGGTAGATATTTTTTTCCAAAAAAATAATTCACAAAGGGCCTAACGCCATACATGTTGAAAAAAAATCATTACCGTTACCTGTTTATAATGTTTATAAAGCGTGGTGGTTGAGAGAGACGATACGGCTGGGTGTGTGTGTTTCAACGAACCTGTCGCTGACCACGGTGGCTGTGTTCAATAGATCAATCGCTATTTCGACGGGTCGGTGTATGACAGAGCGAGGGTGCGTTTTCTGATATTTTACCTTTGACGTGTAAACGGTGATGAGAACTAGGTTCTATGTTGGTCGAAGCGAGTACCGAAAACAAACGAGCAGGAGGTGAAGGTCATTTGAGATTATTGGAAGGCGTTGATCTGACTTGACAACAGGTGACGCTTGAAGGTGAAATAATCTGACCATCGTGGTGGCAGGGGAGTGTGAAAGGCATGCACACACATTTGTGAAACCACATGTAGGCTAAACCAGTGACATCCTGTTTTGCTTCGTACGTGACAAAATGCAAGTTGACGTGAAATTTGATCTACCGCAGGTGTTCGCTTGGGACGTTATCTATCTACATGCGCGATAACTGTTAACAAGTTACATCCTGTCTTGCTTCGTACGTGACAAAATGCAAGTTGACGTGAAATTTGATCCGGCACAGGTGTTCGCTTGGGACGTTATCTATCTACATGCGCGATAACTGTTAACAAGTTACATCCTGTCTTGCTTCGTACGTGACAAAATGCATGTTCAGGTGAAATTTGATCCGGCACAGGTGTTCGCTTGGGTGTTATCTGTCCACGTGCACGATAAGAGAATGTTCAAAGCGTGGGAATCGCTGAATCAGTAAAAAGTATAATGCAACTTGTCGGAATAATGTCACAACCAATAGATAGGCAAGAGCTGCAAACAGCAGTGGTGGGAGGTGAAGGGAGGGAGAGGGGAGGGGGTGATGTATGAGAGAACACAGGAGGAAAGGGAAAGACAAACATGTATGAACATGCATGAAGCGCGGAGCGCTGTACACATAGAGCTATAGGTGGTGTACAACATGTGTGAATAAATAAAAAGTACACAGGTTCACACAACATGTAGTTTATTGATCCAAGAATTAAACGTAGAGTTAAACCCTAACCATTTGACGTAGAGTTTATTTCCTTTTTGTTTCAACACTTTTTCCACAAGATAATGCTGAGGAAATGCTGTTTTCTGAAGTTCATGGAGATAAAATCTACCTTTTATGGGTTGATGGTTGAGGTCCTCGAGTAAATAGGTGACTGGACTGTCCAAGTAGACTCGACGAATTCGAAATAGTTCAGTCCCCCACTGAGGCGTGTAGCCCTTATTGAAGACAGACTTAAATTTGCTCACACGAACAAAATCCCCAATGTTCAGTCGGTGACGTTTAGGATCAGCTGCTTTTATGGGGTTAAACAGTTTATCCAATCGCTGAATATTTTTAGTTACGAGACGTGGCTTGGTCCCAATCGTTCTATGTTTGGTGTCATTGTAACGTGATACTAGCTCAGGTAACATGTCCAACCAGCGATAACTGCCCTGAGCGGTAAACGCTTTCCACATATGGGTTTTCAATGTTCGGTTGAACCGCTCGACCACACTGGCTTTCAGATTGCTGTACGTGGTGTAATGGTGAATATCCTTAGATTTGAGAAAACTGGAGAAATCCTTGTTGAAAAATTCTTTCCCCTGGTCGGTTTGTAGCAACTGAGGTTGACGTTTGGAGTGTTGAATAATATGTTGAAAGGCCTTGGTAACTAGTGGGCCAGACTTGCGACGCACAGGTTCAACAAAGGCCATTTTGGAATAGACATCAATGACGGTCAACATATAGCGTACACCGTCGTTAACGCCAGCATAGGGTATCATTTCAACCAAGTCAGCCTGCCAAAGTTCATCCACACCTCGTGAAATCACCTTGAGTCGCGGATAGTGACGCCTAGCTGGGCGATGCAACTCGTGAGCAATACCCATTTTAATGGGTGAGGGCTTAAACAATAATTTTGGCATTTCGAAGTTCTTGTTCAATTTCTTGAATTTCCCAATCGTGACCGGTGTGGCCAGCTTGACGTGAGGCATGCAACAATTGTAGCCGCTGGACGAGCTTATTGGGATTGTGCCAGTAGGTAACATCCACAAGGGGTTTTAATGGTTTAAAAGTCACTCCCGAAGCGGACACTTTACGACGAGTACTTTGACTGGTGGGAAACATTTTTGCAATGATGGTTTTATATTTTTGAGATATATTGGCATTCACTTGTTGCGTGGGATCATACTGTCTTTTGTGAGCATGGGTATCCAATAAAATGGATTTATATTTGTCAAGGTCCTCTGACGTATAATCATGGGAAGAGGGGGTCCGAGAAAAGAGCAGCTTTAACAGTCCTGGCGTTAATTTATAGTTGATGTTTTTAATGACAGCTTTAGTACGAGCAAATTTAATGGATGAATCGCCAATTTTAAAACTATCATCCTCATAGCGAACACCATACGTGGTATCTGTGTTTCCAATAAATAGATCGGTGAAATAGGGTTCCAATGTTGATCCATAATATTTTATTAAAATGGTTTTCAGTTGAGCTTTATGTTGAGGGGTGGCCAAGAGTTGTGAAAACGGAGACGCTCTGGAAGGGCAAGGTGTTTCGACCATGGCCAAGGATTTCTTTTTTCTCAAAAACTCTGCAAGGGGTGCGGCCTTTTTTTGAGGCGTAAACACTTGTTCCTCCTCATCCTCAACTTCACTAACACTAGTCAAATCTTCCACTTCCTCTTCCTCAGGGTCCTCGTGCAGCGTCTGCGTGGCTTGTGAAACGGTGGGTAGCGTTTCAGATGGCTTGAAAGAGGGTTTCAACATGGCTTTTAGTGGAGGTGCTAAATGTTGCTGAATAAACAAAGCATGATTGGCACGTGATTGTTTCAATTGACGAAACTTTTGGCGAATAGTATTTTTTGCTTTAATAATATGCTTTTTCAATTGACTCTCTGCTAACGCCATGGTGTCTTGACAAATGACTTGATGGGGAATGAGACAGGGCCTTAAATAGCAATAAAATGATCAAACCCTAAGCGATACCGTCCTTGGTTGAGTTCACTTTGTTTGTCAATCACTAAACAGGCATGACGTTGAGTGTTCCAGCACTTGGCACACAATTCTGTAAACATTTGAAAGGTCATATCCGGATTCACATGTTCATTATAAATGTGACGACTGTTCCTCTCGTCCTGACGAAATAAAACAATGACATTGGCATTGTCACGAATCAACTGTTTGGACATTTTAGAATACGTTTGCCCAAGATAGAAGCAATCGATATGTTTGTGTCGACCCATGCTGAAATAGCTTTGAATGATGCCTTGACGTTCAGTGGATACATCATCGAAAATCATGAGTGAATCAGGCTTTACCTCATCCGGTGAAATCACATTTTCTTGCATGGAAAATGTAAAATAACCCATATTCTCTTTTTGTAATCCAGACATGACTTGATCCAGAAACACGTAGAGGGGTTGGTAGAGAGATTTTGCAAAAATATAAATATTTTGAAAACGCAGACCATTGGGCGCTGTAATGAGCGTTAGCAAAAGATTAGTCTTTCCACAGCCGGAAGGCCCCACAATGATGCAGCGAATGGAAGATGGAAACAGTGAACCATGGCGTTGTTCACGTGATGTGGGACAGAGATGGGAAACCATGTCCCCCACGGGGAATGACTCTTGCTGCTTAATAATCTTCATTTCAACTAAGGCTTAGAAAGGCTAGCCGGCTGTCTATATACAGGACACCGAGCCTTGTCATAGAAACAGTAGACTGCTACTACAGGTTGACGATGGATGTCTTTGGACGTGCGTTGATGGCCAAAGCTAGGCCTGTCCCCATACATGATCCTAAACAGGAAACAGATCCTGCTAATAAACACTATGTGGATAGGTCAGTAGTGCCACGCACAAAACAGGGAGATTATGACTTTAAGGGAAAGCGGTTAACCCATGTAAAACATCCTCAAGTGTCTACAGACGTTACTACGAAAAAGTATGTGGATAACAAAGTGTATGAGTTTTATGACAAAGTGCCCCAGCTTATGGTGAATGGCTATAGCGCTAATCACCATCGGATTATTCACGTGGAAGACCCACAAGACGAAGACGATGTTTGTACCAAGCGTTACGTGACCCATGAAATGAAAAGGCTTTATAAATTTATCCCATCTGTGTTTTTAGTGTATCTGACAAATGAAAAACCTGTGAATGACAGAAACCATTTACCGCTAGTCCATGATCAGCACTTGACCTATGCGCTTGCTTCGGGTTTAAGCCACTATCGATTACACTATGATGGAACCATTCACATCAAATATGCCATACCTGATGAGAACCATTTACAAATAAAGATAAATGGTCATAGGATGTTGCTTCATAACCATGAAATGGTCAATGCAGGTGACGAATTATCCTTTTATCTCATGTTGACATGGGATGAAAAGCAAGCGAGGAAAACCATAAACGACTTCCCACTTTATGTGGAATTGGAATATACAGCCATGAAATAACCATCTGACGTTAGTTGTGATTTAAACTTTCTTGTGAAAGGTTGTGGGTCATTATCATCATGGTGAAACAAAGGTATGCAGTGAGAAAGACTAAAAAAAGGACTTTGTCCTTGGCAAAGCCAGGGCTTACAACATTCGAGGACAAGCCCTTGCGAAAGAAAAAAAGAAAAAATAATGTATTGACCATAAGGAAAGCCCTTCGAGCAGCACAGAGACAGGTTATTCCAAAACGTCGGCGACAGGTTTCAAACCAAGGGCGAGTGATTCCCGTTCCCAAACGAGCGGGATTTTTACCTGCATTATTTGCTGGTTTGGCTGCTCTGGGCTCACTTTTGGGCGGTGCCAGTGCAGTGGCGAAAACCATTAAAGCCGCGCAGCAGGGCAAGCAACAACTCAAAGAAAGTCAGCGACACAATGAAACGATGGAAGCGATTGCCATGGGGGCTAGAAATGCCAATTTAAAGCCAGCCTTTTATCAACAAGGATTTGGGATTACACCATTTCGAAATATTAAAAAAAAAAAAATTTAACCTCAGCCATAGCGAGACATGCCCTGACGCATCAACAAGTGGAAAGCTATGCTAAACAACTAAAGCTTTCTCATTTTCGAGGTGTGTTTATGCGAAACCAATTACCCCCACGACCCTGGAAACAGGAATGTGCTGTTGTCAATTTGGATGATCACCGAGGACCAGGAACGCATTATGTAGCTTATGTCAAAGAGGGATCCACGGTATGGTACTTTGACAGTTTTGGGAATTTGCCCCCGCCCATGGAACTAGTGACCTATTTTGGAAACAGGATCAAGATATATTATAATGTGAAACGAGAGCAAACGTTTAACAGCCAACAGTGTGGACGTTTGTGTTTAATTTTTTTATATAAGACGCAGCATAAGCAAAAACGCCACCAGTATGTCGGCAGAAAGTAAAACGTTTACAGTGCATGGACGTGGACCTGAAGTCAGCCTAGACTTTTACCCGCCTATCGAATTGAGTGAAAAACCCTATGGTTTAGGACTTGTTTCTCTTGAAACGTACAATCGAATATACAACATACGTGAAAATGTGAACAACAAGTTTTATTATGATGATTCTGTGCTCACCCTGAACTCTGGTGGATACACGATCGATGATATTTATGAACACATTTATGTGGTGTTGATCAATCAATATGGTTTAAAGTCATTTCTCGACGGAACGCACAAGTTTGAACTTGTAGGCAATACTAACACTCATCGCTGCAGTATTTTCTCTACCTTCAACATTGACTTTAAAACACACCCCGATTCCATTGGCCCATTACTCGGATTTAAACCACGTGTGTTGGAGCCCAACAAAAAACATGAATCGGACCATGAAGTGAAATTCATTGAGGACCATCATGTGTCGGTGACGTGTAATATTATTAGCCAAGTGTACACCAATCAAGAACCATCGCATTCGCTTTATGACTTTATTGCGACATCGCCCAATGGGTATATTATTCGTGAAAACCCTCCAGTGGTGCTTTTTCATGCTGTGGCTGTTGATAGTATTAGTAATATAACATTAAGACTGATCAATAGAGATCAACAACTCATTGATCTAGATTCTACCACACCAGTGACTTACAAGTTGGTGCTAAAACCACTATGAAGTTTGTGTATAAAGCAACAACACCGTCTAGGAATGGTGTTAGTTGTTTGCCACGTGAATACACGTTAACATCTCAGAACAAGCAGATTTTACAGCATTTGGGTTACCACGTCAACCCTCATGATGAATTCTATCCTAGAGATAGCAAACCGCATCGAGGAGCAACCAGGAGTGGTAAGAATTGATCTCCATTCCTATCAAGCTCAAACACCTGGACTCAATAACAATGATGAAATTCAATTTGTTATCAACAACCAAGATATTTACACCCTACCGCATGAAAGTGTCATTCAGATTGAAGGTCGGCTCACCAAAGCCGATGGCTCTACACCTACCACATCCAAGTTGGCCAACCATGGTTTGGCCTTTCTGTTTTCTGAAGTGCGGTATGTCATTAACGATATCGTGGTGGATAGCACTCGAAATGTGGGCATTTCCAGTGTCATGAAACTATACCCCTCTTATAGTGAGGAAGAAGGTAAAACACTTTGCATGGCAGGTTGGTGTCCTGACTCGACCAATGACTGGATGGTACACACCGATGGGACCTTTACTGGATATTTACCTCTTAAACTGGTTCTCGGCTTTGCCGAAGATCACCAACGCATTGTGGTTAACGCAAGGCAAGTGCTTTACCTAGTGAGAGACAGGAGTGATAATAATGCACTCAAGGGAGCCGACAATGCCCCCATCGATTCAAAAATTCAACTACAACGCTTGCTATGGAAAGTCCCCCATGTGACCCTCGAAGATAGCAAAAAACTGGACATACTCAAAATGGTAAAGAGAGATATGCCTCTACCTATGGAATTTAGAAGCTGGGCACTCCATGAGTATCCGCTATTGCCCACCACCAACACACACAGTTGGTCTGTAAAAACAGCTCGCTATACAGAGAGACCTCTCTACCTGATTGTGGGTTTTCAAACGAATCGCAAGTATCAACAAACCAAAGATGCCACGCAATTTGATCACCTGCAATTGAGAAATGCACGTCTTTTCCTCAACGGAGCTGTGTTTCCCTATGAAGGACTGGATTTGGATTTTTCAAAAAATAAGTTTGGCCCCCTGTACGACTTGTTTTCTAAATTTCGATGGTCGTATTATCAAAAAGAGAACGGCCCCATGCTACTACCCCAAGCGTTTAAGGCAAGAGCGCCACTGATTGTCTTTGACTGTTCTTACCTGGAAGAGTCTGTCAAGCCATCCAATATCGACATTCGACTAGATTTTGAAACGCATGACAATGTACCAGCCAATACGACGGCCTACTGTTTAATTATTCATCACAAACAAGTCAACTATTATCCACTGTCCAACCAAGTGACGAGTGTATAAATAATAGCTCAACCCACGTCAAGTCGCTCAGTCATGTCTTGCTTTAAAGCCTCAAGAGACGTTACATCCATGAATTTAAACTCTGAGGAACAACGTTTCAAGACTTTTGCCACGTGGCCAGTGCCTTTCATAAACCCTCAAGCCTTGGCGGCCGCTGGATTCTACTATTTAAAAACAAGAGATGAAGTGAAATGTGCCTTTTGTCCCATCATCATAGACCAATGGCAGGAGGGCGATGAACCCATGCAGGAACATCAGCGCTGGTCACCCACCTGCCCCTACCTGTGTAGAATGAAAGTGGGAAATATACCCTGTCATTCAAGCTATCCCTCACTTGTGTCTCTGGGTGATGAAAAAGAAACAAGTTACGATACATGTGGGCCGTATGGTATCCATGGTGCTTCGGTGAGCAGCTCACCATCAAAAACGCCTAGTTTAGAGACATTGGGACATCATCGGTGTTATGGACGTTACAAACACAAGAGACTATATTGTTGTATCAGTTGCTATCGTCCTTATCCTAAAATGAGAAAAGCCTGTAAGACGTGTTATGATAATAAAATGATGTAATTCTTAAATTCTTATTTTTTTGCATGCCCCCACTGTCCTACCCTAACCTTCTTTTTTGGAACTAGCATGGCAGGTAAGTCCATGCCATGATCACACCTGATCGTCTGTCAGTCGTCAGTTGAACTTGGTCCAGACAAGCGTCAACATGTTGCGCACACTCATTGTGGATTGCCAAGGGTTTAAAATTGGTGACAACAAATTTATATTTAAACAAGTGGCCATGATCGATTGTACCACGTTTTGGATATCGCAAGCTACGCATTTGCTATTTAAACCACCCCATGCTTTTGATTTATTGTGTGAAAAAGACCGTAAACAAACCCAGTGGATTGAAAATCATAGACAACTAGACTGGAATCAGGGAACCATTTCCTATAAATATTTGGACGTGGTCATGAAAGCACACTTGTCCTCGGCCAATGTGGTATTTGTGAAAGGTAATGAAAAACGTCAATGGTTGCAACCATTTTTGGCGTCTTACTGTCAATGTATCGACCTCATGGAGTTGGGCTGCCCCTCCCTGCAAACGCTCATGGATACTTGTTCCTGTGGCAACATTACCCATACAGCCCTATCGCATGCGTGGCATCTCTTTCATTGGTTAACCACTCATGCCTGCTGGGAGTTGTTGAACAAAATTATAACTCAAGATTTACCTGTGAATGACGTCAGTGAGATTTCTACAAGCGACGTGTAAACATCTACAGCACGTGATACCATGGAGAAAGGCAATGCTACGGACAAAGCCATCGGCAAGTTCTTTGTGTGCAAAAAGAAACTAGACAGTTTTACCAAAGAGGAACTCTTGGCGCTGCCCAAGTCGTTCATTTATTATGTGGCTGCCAACGCGGTCAAAGAAATCTGGCAACATGTACCAAAATCATGGACTCAAGACCCTGTGTTGAGTGAATTGCAACCCTGTACGGATTACGATCACCATAAGCAAGTGGCCATGGCAAAAATACCGTCTATGCGTCAGTGTGCGACTTGCCAGCTAGTGAAACTGTATCACGGTCATAAAAGTCCATGTAAAGACTTTGTTGAATCATTCCACGGGTGTCATGGCGAGAAAAAGCAACAACAACAACAAACACAAACATCGTCCACAGAGGAGGAGGAAGACCAAACCTTTCTACCATCAATGGAAAAGGATATGCCAGACCTGTACTGGCAATGGCGTCATTGACAAAGTGATTCAATACCTACCTTTCGAAATCCATCTTCCAGGTTATCGTTTTTGCGGCCCTGGAACTCGTCTCGAAAAACGTTTACAACGTGGTGATGTACCCATTAATCTTTTGGATCAAGCATGCAAGGAACATGACCTTTCTTATCGCCATAGTCATTCTGGTTTAAGACATGTGGCAGATAAATTGTTATTAAAGAAAGCTAAACAACGTTTCACATCCAGTGATGCCTCAGTAGGTGAAAGGATGGCAGCCCTAATTGTCATGAGTGCTATGAAAGGAAAGTTGATGATGCATGGACATAAACATTGAGGAGTGAGGAATTGGGATGTGTTTGTATTCTATTTTTCTTTTGTCAATTCACTATGACTATGAAATAAAAACAAAGGTTTGACAGAGCACGATGTTTTGTTATTTTTAATTTTAAGAAATCGTGATGTTGATGGCTGATTTTTTCATTTTACACATTTCACACATGATGAATTCCACACACTGTCATTTATCATTTTGCAATTTACAGTTTTTGAAAACGTTCGTTTCAAGTTTAACGTTTTTGATGATATGGATTTTTCCATTTTGCTGATGACACATTTTAAACAATGTCCGTTTGAAGTTTTTGAATTTTCAAATTTCACACATGGCCATTTCCAGTTTTTAAAAATGTCCGTTTTAAGTTTTGCTGTTTTGGTGATATGGAAACATGGAATTTCCATTTTGCTGTTTCATATTTTTTCCATTTGGTGTATGTCGAAAGTTGAGATTTGACAATGATGTTGATGCGAGTGCTTGACCTTGATAATACTGCAATGTGTTGATGTGTGTTTGGAGAAACGTCGAGGTCTACGACTACTGCAGGTAAGACTGTTTTTACAAAAATAATGTATATTGACTGCCACATTTCAATGAAAAAACGAAACTATTTAAAACAAAATGAGTATATAAGTGACCATTTACCCCCTCCCCACCCACCCACCCACCCTACCTCACCGTGTTTGCTCTGGTCAATCATACACACCAGTTTTCTCTCTCCAGTCATACATTCACACCTGTCTTTGGGAACAAACACAACCACTTTATTTATTCCCAAAAGCACATTCTTGACATGTACACTCATCCCAAAAGAACTTTTTTTAGTTTACCATTTTACTATTTCAAAAAATAATTAAATACTAGTTATTAAAGTTACTAAAAATCTTACTTATTTCATATTTACAAAAAAAATCAATTTTGTACAGCGTTAAAAGAATCACACTATTTACCAATCAAAAAATTTTTAAAAAATAAGGTTGCACACAACTTTTTTAAAGAGCAACAGGTTCAAGTGAATTGTCACTATTTACAAAATCTACTATTTACAATGACAGAAACCAATATTTACAAAATTCTAAATCTACAAGTTACAAAAAGCCATGTCCCATAAACGATTAAACAGTGAAATCACACCTCCTCCTCGTTGCGATCATAACCCCAGGGCAGGCTAGTGAGCAGGTCATCAGCCCACACACGCTTGTTATCCATGGAGGCGAGGGTGCGTTTTCTCTGTTCCACAAGATACAAATGATGGTTGCTGGATTGTATCCTGCACTGTGTATGAGACATAGCTTTGCCAGTGCGTAAAACCGCTAAGTAATCGTCTACACGTAGCGATTTTACCACTGCCCTACCTACACCTTTTGCTCTCTTGGCTTCCTTACAGTCGAGTGTGCGGTAAGCATACATTTTTGAAGCCAAACCTACGAATTCCGTCATAATGGAATCACCGCATTCATCTTTTAAAACGCCCATTTCCTTCTTGTTCTTTATGGGCAGCTGAAACACGTTGTCAGCACTATAGCAAGAGGTGTCGAACCAGTCACTATGTTGCCTCATGACGTCATAGGGGTTGCAGTGGAGAATGTGGTAAATGAATGAGTCCGTGTCCATATACAAAAGAGAGACGTCCTCAAAATGGCGTTTCGCAAACTCATAGTGGAATCGATACATGACCGATTTAGAAAAGTCTAAAATGACTTGACCCAAGTAAATGGGCTTATCCATGGTCACGCTGGTCTTACTCATTTCAATAGTAGCCAAATCCTCATCGATAATTTTGATCGATTTGAAATTTGGCTTGGCAATGTACCGCCGGGCACCCCACCGCCCCTCCCAGACATTCACCAATTTAATGTCACGGTATTTGCGGACATTCTCCATAGACTTGCCATAGATGCAGTTGTTCATTAATTTAAAAAAATTAATTTCAAACTGCTGTGTTGCCATTTGTCGGTGCTCTGTGTTGAGTCGCATGTATGGCTCAAGCCATGCTTTTTGAGCAAAAGAAATACCCCTGTGGACTTTCTTCAACACCAAGCCTTGGGCGAGGCATTGCACCAACATTTGGATATGTAGCACATACCGATTTTTGTTGTAAAGTGTGCCCATGAGTTTTTCAGTTTTCACTTTACTGTCAGGGGGAACCATTTGCTCAAGACAGAATGGGAAATCGGCATGTTCATCATACAAGGTTGAGGGATATTCAATATCCACTTCTAGCACATATCCACGGCCTGTTTCTTGGCTAGCCATGTTCACATCAAATTCTGACACTTGTTTCTCTGTCAGCCAAGCAAACTTCCCATAGGGCAAAGGCTGACTCATGGCGTAACCGTACAAATTATTCACGTCATAGTACATTAAGTACGATTCTGGTTTGTCTGGTGAATAATCAGGCATGTAGACATTGTTCGCTTCAGCATGGCGTTGGTTAAGCGACACAAAGCCGCCACGAATGCCCTTTTCAAAAAATAGAACCATGTCTACATCAGTGAGTAAATCCAATTCCACTTGAGTGTATTTCAAAGCGGCATCGAACGAGAGTCCAGGACTCGTGTAATAGTGAGCCGGGTCAAGACCGTAAATGTGTTGACACAACTCACGGAATTTTTCAAACACATCAGTGAGCAGCAATACATCCAGTTTTAGGTAATGCAAAGCATATTCACTTAGCGTGTTCATGCCAAACACTCGCCAAACTTGACATGCATGTGCATAGTCTTCATCGGAAACGGTACTGCGTGTTAGTTTCGAGTAAAATTTCTCTTGTGGAGGGAGTTTTCTTTGCTTTAACACGTCCCAGCTGTTGCAGAAATCATACGGGAATATACCTTTCCGAATGCACAACTGAAATTGCTCAGGATCATTAAAATGCATTCTAGTATTTTTTAATTCCTCCTCATTCAAGCCATTCACAAGGCTGTCTAGCGAGGATGTCATAAACTTAAAGGAATCCAAAAATCGAATGCTAAAGTCGCCCAACCACCATGTCAGGGCTGTAAAACGCTCATGGTTTTGGGGAATAATGGTAAACGAGCCCTTGTTAACATGGCCCAATTCACGAATCAAAAACTGAATGTCATAATTTGCCAGATTGTGGAAAAAGACACTGATGAAGCGAGGAGCTGGAAAGTTCAAGTTGCATTTACTATGCGCAGCTCCACGAAACTCCCCCGTAAAGTGCGAGTGATCACGAACGGTGTCTTCAGCACTGATCAGTGGCTTTTCGCAAATATGGCATGTCATGGCATGCTCATACTGCTGCTGCTGTTCTGGAGATAGACTCATGGGTACTGGGTGGTTTAGTAATTCCTGTACATGGTCGGCCAACTTGACAAGTTCATCCAAGAACCATTTGGCACAATCTGGCCCCTCACGGTATTTGTAAACGGATTGTGTGGGGTCATGGGCACACACCACATTAAATCCTATGGCAAAGGGTTCATGTTTTTGAATGGGTGTGGTTGAGCTCATGGAGGGATCTGGTTCACATCCCGCCATGGGTGTGGTGAGAGCTTCGAAATCTGCATATACCACATAGGGAACAGTGTCACGCTTATGAATGTCCTTAAACTTTAACACAGCCTTGTCCCCTTGTGGCAATATCAGTCTCACCGCTTCCTGAGAAACGCAATCCACCCTATGACGTTCCAAAAGCGTAGGGGTTTTAAAATATTGCAAGCATCGATCACAAATATGTTTTACACCAGTGTGCTTAGACACTTGTCTGCTTAGCAATCTACTCAGGCTTTTAATGAGGCAATAGTGATTCACTTCTCCTACAGATAAATATAAAAGATGAATGTGATGTCGTTTCGGTTCTTTTGTGGCATAAAGAGGACCCACAATCTCATCACCGTCAAGGCCATACACCATGAACGAAAAGTCCTGGTTGTCTCGTTCAAACCTATGGATCTCGGTTAAGTCCATAGGGAACGACACTCGAGTTAAATTTAAAGTATGTTTCAATTCAACAAACTTGGCCTTGTACATTCCTGGTCTGTTAACATGACGATCTTGAGCTGGCTGCAAGTACGCAGCTACAGACCACAGAAAGCAATCATTGTCATGGTTCTCAATATTCACCACAGCCTTTTTCGAAGCTATGGCTGGAGGTGTTTTAATATAGCTAGACCCAGCATTCAACGGGTTGAAATGACAAATGTTGATTTGTAAATGATGAATTTTGTCTAAGGCTAGACCACTCGGTCCTTGTTGCAGTTTATCAAATTTTGACAGCAAGGCATTCACCACGTGGGTTTCATACCACTGTTCCAAATTATGGGCTATGAATAGCTCTTGCATTTTACTGCAAATATAGAATGTCTCTTTATGCTCTACATCCTTCTTTTTATATACGAAATCGCACACTAGTTCTGTATTCACCTTTAAAGCCATATGCAACCTTTGCGCTGTACAAATTTCAATTTTAAAAATTTCAAAACAAGATTCTAAAAATTCTTTGGGAATCGAACTTTTTCTAACATTGACCACACGACCAGAGCACACACGCGATTTGAAACAACTGTTTAGGGTTTCCCAAGTTAACGTATCCGCAGCAGTAAAAGACATTATTTTGAAAGAACACACTCACCTGAGTTTAGAAATGTAGACTGTCTGACAATAATCCAAAAAACACACACGTTCCTGGTTATTCACAGAGGTCAAGCGTTTTCCAACACTCTAAAAAGAAATAAAATAAACCACCATAAGTATATCCATTCCATATAGTTTATGCATTTCATAAACAAAACAAAATCAAACAGGTTATATATTTAAAAAAACAAATCTCACCTTGACGTGTAATGCTTTTCTATATTCCCGTCTCGTGGGCTAGTATGGAAATGGTTTTCTTTTCTAGTTGTCTGTCTTTCTCTTTCTTTAATATATTTCCCACAGACACACGACAGGTAGGCTATACACGTTATCTGCAAACAAATAAATAAATAAAATCATTAATTATCTAATCAATAAATAATTGCATGTATTTATATAAAATCAATAAATATATAAATGAATAAATATATACCTACCCCACAACAAGGTTAAGTATTTTCCACCAACACCAAAACTGATAAACGCAGTGTGTTCAAAGGTAGTCACCTAAGTGAGCGTGGAAATGATAACGACATGTCTTTATATATGCTACATTGCATGTATAATCTTTTTTTTTTTTCCACGCTTTGACCATTCTGTTATCAGGCACGTGGACAGCTAACGTCCCAGGCGAACACCTGCGATAGATCAAATTTCACGTCAACTTGCATTTTGTCACGTACGAAGCAAAACAGGATGTCACTGGTTTAGCCTACATGTGGTTTCACAAATGTGTGTGCATGCCTTTCACACTCCCCTGCCACCACGATGGTCAGATTATTTCACCTTCAAGCGTCACCTGTTGTCAAGTCAGATCAACGCCTTCCAATAATCTCAAATGACCTTCACCTCCTGCTCGTTTGTTTTCGGTACTCGCTTCGACCAACATAGAACCTAGTTCTCATCACCGTTTACACGTCAAAGGTAAAATATCAGAAAACGCACCCTCGCTCTGTCATACACCGACCCGTCGAAATAGCGATTGATCTATTGAACACAGCCACCGTGGTCAGCGACAGGTTCGTTGAAACACACACACCCAGCCGTATCGTCTCTCTCAACCACCACGCTTTATAAACATTATAAACAGGTAACGGTAATGATTTTTTTTCAACATGTATGGCGTTAGGCCCTTTGTGAATTATTTTTTTGGAAAAAAATATCTACCACATTTGAAATGGAGTGTTAGCCCGAGTCCTAGGACACCTCGTACACGTCTCTAGCGTTATTGGTTCGTGAGATATCGGCAAAAATCACAAAAAACACGTGTTTACCCCAAAATCGCGTTTCCAAAATTTTTTAAAATTACAACGAGTAGTTCATAGCAAAAAGGACGTCACTCCGAGTCCTTGGACCCATCGTACATGCCTCTAGCGTTATTGCTTCGTGAGATATCGGCAAAATCACAAAAAACATGTGTTTACCCCAAAACCGAGTTTCCAATTTTATTAAAAATTATAACGAGTGGTCCATAAGAGAGAGGACGTTACCCCGAGTCCTTGGACCTGTCGAACACGCCTCTAGCGTTATTGGTTCGTGAGATATAGCAAAAAGTCTAAAATCACGTTTTTACCCCAAAAAGACTGTGTTTCCAGATTTTCACATTTTCGACACCGACATTCCCGTAAAGAGCACGACGAGACGAAAAAAACGAATCCAAGCACGCCCTCCTAGCATGGCTCTTTCCATTCCAAGGTCGCAGGGGCTCACCACTTGCTTTTATAAGCAGCTCCCCCACTACCCCACTACTGCAGGTTTTCATTCTAGAGACTTGAAATTTATTTTGGGGGTAGAGGGGGTAGGGACCATTGATTTACGTTAAACAATTTTTTTTGTAGAGTTCCTAGTTTCCAAAATATAGGATTTTCAAAATTCGAGTGTTTTCAAAAAAATATAAAAAATAAAAATTTTTTATTACAAAAAATAAAGGTCATAAAGACTGTTCGTTTGAGCCATGGCACAACGTTCTATCCTGTTTGGTTTTCAAACTATCGCCTATTTTCGAAAACAAAAATTTTCAAAAAAATTTTGAAAAATATAATGAGTGGTCCATAGCAAAGAGGACGTCAGCCCGAGTCCAACAATACCTCATTTGTCAAAATCGGACCATGCGTTCAAGAGATATTTAACATGGCTGAGGCTTAGTAGTAGAGCAAGGGGGGTTTTGAAGTGGGGCAGAAGCGCCACTACTCCACTACTTACTGTATATATAGAGCCCTACGCGGATAAACAAAACGATATCTGCAACCACCCCGCATCCGCACGACTGTTATCCGCATCCGCCCCACATCCGCACGACTGTTATCCGCATCCGCACGATGGTTATTCAAATCTACTGGCATTACTATATTTTTTTTATCTGTTCGACGATGTCGAAAAGTAAATATTATATGTCAGAAAACTGTACTATAGGTTGGTTGGTTGGTTCTTAAGTTTAGGGGCTGCGACAACGCGGTCATGTAGCCCCGTGTACTTTGGGTGTGTGTAAATCTGTCTGATAACCGGTGTTAATTGTGATGACTGTATAGTGTGTGTTATCTGTTTTTTAATTTAAGTACTGCAACTTAGAATTTTTCAAATAGTTCCTACTTTTGCCGCCAAGCGCCACCGTCAACGACTACTAGGACAAGTTCAGAACTTAGCTACTAGACGCCACCGTAGTCAGCTCTTGGCAACGAACGTAGAAACCTAAGAGCGTTGTTTACATTCTTCAACCTATCCAATTTAGCTTCACACAGGTGCAATTAGTGGAAGGTTCTTTAACATGCCATAAATCTATGACATGGGACCGCCAGCTTTACTTCCCCTCCAAAGGAAGGCGTACTGAAACTGTACTTTAATGAGGCTCATTATAGTAAAAGTTTTCATTATGGGCCAGTTTCTCCAAACCAATCTGAGCTCAAGAAACAGTTGCTTGACCAATTAGGTAAGGATAGCATCGCACCTGCACTGAGTTCCAAGGCCTTCTAATTTAAATTTCACTGCGTGGCCTAGTGTCATAGTGGGGTAATCGAGGAGGCCATGGTCAAAAACAAGGTATTCTCCGCGTCCCATGCGCTCCGTTCAGTTCATAAAACTGGTGAAATCTCGACAGATATTTATGAATATTTATGTTCGAACATAAAATAGTTATAATAATTATCGTCGAACATAAACTGTCGTTTGCAACTCGCCTATAATGGTAATTAAGACATTGGTATGGAAATTGTAAAACTGGCATACGCTCGTTTTATAAACATACTCGTGTCTTAATTATTGCCATTATAGGCTCGTTGCATAATGTACTATAATTAGATAAAGCATAACGCATTAAAGCAGCACATTTACACATTTGAGGAGAAAGTCGTTCCTTTAGGCTTTGTATGTCAAGTTCTATGTTTAAAATGAATGTTATACAGTCAGAATTGCAACCCTTTTCATCTCGGAGTGTTAATTAGGCCTGTGCTTAATGACGTAATTTGAATGAGATAAGCTTAAATAATTATCTTACATTTGTCATGAAAAAGACACAACGTAGAAATATGATATGTCATCTCATTAACATCCGGGACCTAGTAATGAAATTCAACAAGTTCGGTATGGTATTCTAAAACCTATCCACAAATTTACTCGAAGCGTTATCCGCAGCTTATTCGCTATCCGCAGTCATGCAAACTATATCCGCATGGCATAAAATCCATGCAAGGCTTGACTTATATAGCGGGAGTTCCACAACATACCATAAAGGAAATACCTGTTTAAACTGTTTTCATATGTCCGTTGTTGCGGAGATGTGCTACAGTGGGTGCACACACATGTTATCTTTAAATCGGGGTACATATTGGGTCTCCAGATTAAAAAGTTACGGGTGTGATTCCTGGCTTGGTCAAGGAACTGAATTCTGATCTGAGGGCTGGAGTGGAGTGCGCTCATTTTCGTGAGGTGAAACTGAAAAGTGATGGGTTCAATCCTAATATCGGTTGTCTTAGAAGTGGATTTTCGTGGTTTATTACTTCTACTCCAGGCAAATGCTCCAGGCAACTTAAAGCGGCCCATAGACGGTCAATATTGTTAGGACCCCTGGGGACCCTACACCCCTTAGGGACCCTATGCACTCCTGAGGGGGATGTTCACATACACCCTCAAATCCAATACACGCCAGACGGCCATACTTCTACAAATTACCCCTAAAACACGGCCACGCTTCGGTCTAACCCACTACACTAATTTCACCCCAGAACTACCCTCAGGCCGGAACCAACAACAACAGCCGGCACACACTTCTATTACACCCAGCCAGCAGAGCTGAAGCCTCAGCTCTTGCGTCAAGGCTTGCATCATACATGTACACACACACGGGAGCTAACTGAAACAACAACAAAGTGAGGAAACACTCGACTCAGCAGTACAGGAAGGTTTAAGAAGGACACCCCCAAATGACAAATTGTCTATTCCTGCCGGAGGCTCTGTCCAGCTGCGTTACGACGTCACACCTCGAGGTAAGTGTGTCTCAGATTCCTGACTTTTACAAGTTGTAATCCTTCCCTTGTGACACCTTAAACAATTATTTGTATTACTCACATTGTGCTACACCGTCCCTGAAGAAAGGGACGCACTCATAACATTATCTGGTCCAATAAATAAGTGACCACAGTTACCACACATCCATCGCAGACTTTATTTCACGAACACTGTTTTTACCGCTTGTTTCCCTACCTTACACATGGACCTCCCAGTGCCATTATTTATAAAACCGCTGTGCCAGCAACACAGACCTTTTCATTGTCATAGCCTTGAGTGCTTGGTCACACGTCTGCCGAGCATAATGTTGCACGATCAGTGGATAGTCGAATTACTCACTAGCAGTACCTGCTCCACAAACTAATAGCTTGTCATTAAGAGTGCATCCCTTAGATTTACGACCCTGACCGAACACTCTCTTATACACACACCTCCAGAGTTTCAGCACCTTCGTTGAAACTCACCACCTTCTACCCTCTACGCTCACCCCCATACTCCCTTGTTCGACCGACCCCCGTTAAAAGGTCAGAACAGTATTATTGCGCAATATTTTGGGTTGTGCAATATAATTGACCGTGTGGAGACGATATTCAAATGTTGTGCAATATATTGCGTGATTTTCAAAAAGCTAAAAATATATTGTGGAAAAGGGAAAATATTGTGTCGTCTGTTGGCAGTATTGCTCAATGCCCCGCCACTTGGTATCCAAAAGTGGTCGAGACCGGGTCGTCATGGTTGACAAGAATGCAGAAAAATAGTTTATTTTATAATTTATTGAAGTGTATCATGGCCTTCCGGCTCTTTGGGAATGTGAAGTTCAAGGATTACAGTAATCGTGTCAAAAAGGGGGAGCAGTATGATTCGCCCTTAGAAAAATACCGCGAACAATACCCAGACGCGGACAAACAACATGTGATAAAAATAAAAATTCTTTGCGCACCAACTTCCGCAAAGAATTGAAACGTATTCGCGATGCTGAGGAGTAACCAATGTGAGGAGTTCATCGAATAATTCTCCATCCATAAAAAGTTGCGAAAATCATTAGGTTCAATGATTTTTAGTTCATTGAGTAACGTTTCGTGGATATACTTCTCCCGATCAATAAACCACGTTTGGCCCATTTCCTTTCCTTCCTGACTTCTGTTTCTTTTTCGCACCTACGCCCACAGTAAAACACAACACAGCTCAGTATCCAACATCATCAACATGAAACTCTTGCGGAGACTGATTTTGCCGTTGTGTGGAGGGTGCACAATATACTGCCATTGAGGTTGTACGTCTGTGCTCGAGTTTGCGCAAACTATTGCACAACCTTCAATATTGCCTTCACACGATTCAAGTTATTGCGCACGCAAAATTATTGCACAATATTATTGAACGTCTAGGGGTAATCGTCAAAATATTGTGCAATCTATATTGTACAATAATATTGACCATCTATGGGCCGCTTAAGGCCACAGCCACCTCCTTCACCATTCCACCCTGAATTACAAATAATACACACACTAGTGCATGGGAAGGATATCTCACTTTCAAGAACCCTCAAATGGAAAGGGACGGGACAGGTTGTTGTTGTTGATTGATTTAGGGACTTTGGGACATCATCGTCATGTAGCCCCGTGTACTTGAATGTGTCTGGAATTTGTCGGATAACCTGTGTATTTTTGATGGCTGTATTAGTGTGCGTATTTGTAATTCAGATGAGGATTGGTAAGGAGGTGGCCGTGGTCTTACTTTAGGAACCATCCCAGGATTTGCCTGAAGTAGAAGTGGGGAAACCACGGAAAACCACATCCAAGATGGTTGAGATTGGATTCGAAACCACCTTTTCTCAGTTTTGCATCATGGGGCTGAATGCACCCCGTTCCAGCCCTCTGAACAGAATTCAATTTCTTGGCAAAGCCGGGAATCGAACCCAGGATTTTTGGATCCTGAGTCGCAATACGAACCCCGTCTAAAAGAAAACATGTGTGTTTATATTATGAAGGTTGTACTAGTGTGTGAATTTGTAATGAAAGCTATGATCGAGATTAAGGCGGCCGTGGTCATACGGTAGGAACCATCCCGGCATTTGCTTTAAGTTGAGGAGGGTAACCATGAAAAACCACTTCTAGGATGTCTCAGGTGGGAATCAAACCTACCGCTTCTCAGATTTGATTCACGAGACTGAGTGTACCCCGTTCCAATCCTCCGAACAGAATTGAATTTCTTGTAGCCTACTCCAAGATCACCTCTCCGAAGGCGACAGACAGTACGCAGCGTGATAATAAGGCTGTGTCCCAATACTCAAGTTGTCTGCTATTGACTAGCTGCTAGCTACTATGTGCTATGTGCTATGCACTACGGAGATTTGGGACATGTCTGCTTGATCACAGCCTCCTTCATAGACTTGTGTACTGAAACGCACTGGACTTACATGCTGGTACCAAACCAACACTCAAGATGGCGGTGATCTGCTACTCCTTGTAAGCTCTTTGCGCTTTCATCAGCTGCTTTAAATAAACAATACCTGAACGATACGTTCATGGATGCGCCAAGAAGAACACTTTTTAGCCGTGCCCTAATTATGGTTTGTGTTTGGCTTAAGTCAAAGACAACCTACAATTTACATAACCTACAATTCCGATAAGCTACAATTTCTATAACTTCCTTGACGTAGTCGACAATCTAGCATGCATTTTCGTTCACTAGCTACTACAAACTTGATTACTATGTGCTAAGCAGTATTGGATTACGACTTCTGACGTCACATCCGGTAAAGTAGTCGACTATCTAGTTCACTACGGCTGAAATTGTACTATTGGGACACAGCCTTTGTATTCACTCTGCATTTCATGGTTTATTTCGTGCTGCGAGTGTCACCTGCTTCTGAATGTGCATTTTGCCTTACCACTGCTCCACGCAGCCAACCGGCAACTAACACAACTATGTGGTAACGTGAGGGGGAGGATGCTCCAGATGAACTTGCTGAGCTGCATTGAACATGCAACAAACATTGACGGGTGGCAGTAGGGTGGAAGGTAGATAGTGTCCATGGTTACGGAGCACACGTGTCCTCTCTGCTGGCTTCAGAGTTAATGAAGTGATCAGGCTGCTCTGCACATGTCACCGCGCACATTAACAACTGCTTACTTATAATGAGCTAATTAACTCGCAGGGAGATTGGCGATGTATATAACTCCCTTGCATTAATTAAAATAATACTATTAATAAAAACAAGATGTTCAGCAAAGAACATATAGCCTACTTTCTCCTAAATGTATGGGTATATTTATGACTCTTTGTCCTCATCCCTAACACAATCACCTCTACTACAATGTATTGTTTGTTTTCTTTTATATTGATAATTAGCCAGTAAGTGTCAAAATCAATATTGTATACTTTATGATGATTGAATAACAAACTACTAACTTATTGTAATGCATTCACGTCCGTTAATCTCTATATTAAGCCAGCCTGCTAAGTTAAGAACCTTCCGTTTTGGGTATCTTCCCCTTTAATAATCCACGCCGATCACAGTAGGTTGGTGCTGCGACCTATCAGTGAATTAATCTTTATGTTGTACGCCTATGCACTGCCATCGTAATGTACTACGATGGCAGTGGCCTAAGGGTGTTGAATGAGTAGACAGTTTAAAGTAGCCAAGAGGGAGGCGATCCAGCTGGCAGTGTTTAAAGGTAATCGGAGCGCGATCGTGGCTAATAGTTGAACTACCAGTATTACAAAATTGCCATACTTCAGGAGGCCAGGTATTTACACAGCGGTAAGTTTGGAACAATATTACCCACATAACCCACAAGAGGACAGCACCGTACAGAGGCATTAAGAAGGCTGTGGTTAATGACAACGTGTATCTAGTTCTTCTATTCTCCTTTTCCTAATGTCTTCTGTTTATGTGCGATGCTGGGGCTGTGATTTTATTAATAAACGAGTGTATACATTAGCCTCTCCTTTGAGCTAAATGACATCTTATTCAGTATCTGTGGAAAGAGCTCGTGCACATCATTTGTAAAAGAATTCAAGAAAAAAAAAAGTTAACTGTAGCAATACTCGATCCCCACTCACCTGCGTGACAGACTAACACGCTAGCCCAGAGCTAATCCTACCCTTAACATTACCGTCTTCTTAACTGACATATTAGATACAACCTGTTGGCAAATAATGACTTTAAATAAACGATTTCTTCACAGCAGTACATCTTCATTAAAGATAATTTCATACAAAGATATTATTGTATCAGTAGGGTATATCACATACAACATACTAAAACTATTGAAATATATGACGGGCACATGAGGACAGCTGCCATCTTGTCGTGTGACACAGACAGCTCAGCTCTTTTAAACCACTCATACAGTATAATATTATAATATTAAATTATAATAAATAACGGATCACGACCTTCAGGATAGCTTAAACCACCCTAAGCTCGATAATCGAAATTGGTGGGTCTTAAGCTATTGATTAAAATGATTGAATAATTCACACTGGCACCATCCTGAAATGGCACGGCCGATGACCTTGAATGTTGGATGAAAGACGCGTCCTATATAAAGGTATGTTGTCACCAAATTTGGTAGAGATCGGATGATTATTTTAGCCGTAATTTGATTTTACGCGTCGAACGTTTGAGTGGCCGCCATTCTGTTTTGGTAAAGATGGCGGAGATATAAAGTATGACACTGAGGTGCCCTTTGCTAGTGCTACATCTGTACCAAATTTCGTTCAATTCGGTTTCACCGTGTTCGAATTGATAGGGGGGGGGGACAGACATTCAGAGTACACACACTCACACACACACACACACACACACACACACACACACACACACAGACTCACACACACACATACACACACACAGACAGACACACAATTTTTCGCCCTGTGTTGATCTCATAAGTCATTTTTTGCAAAAATCGAAAGTAGGCTAATAATAACATTATAACGTAAACAAAATGTTCGGGAAAGAACATATAGCCTACTTTCTCCTAAATGTATGGGTATAGTTATAACTCTCTGTCCTTATCATCTCCTAATTTCTTCCTATTTGAAGTGCAAATTGGCACACAGGATTTGAACAGTGGCGTTCAAACCATAGTTTATAATTTACCCCAGCATTTTGCAATTTCATCAGCAAACACTCCAAACACCGACTACTTACAATAATTGAAACTTCGTTGCTCTAATAAGGCCCATCTACAATGCGCAGTCGGCAGTCCGTAGTTGGTAGTCTTCGGTCGGCAGTCGCGATCGACTCCGTGTATACTATTGGCAACTCCAGCTATCTGATATGGCATCTAGCGGAAAATGAGAAACTTACCAAGTAGGGTACATTTGTCACGTGGTGACTGTTTGTATATGGTTTCTTGTATTCGTAAGCAGATCGAGGTAAATTCTTCGTGTCTTTATACATAAGTAATAAGTTTTACTCGTTGATGGAGTGTAAAATGAGTAAAAGCAAAGTATATTGCTCAGTTTACGGCTGTAAGTCGATGCATAAGAGGGCTGCGGATATACGTTTTCATCACTTTCAAAAGATGTACATAGCAATAGCCGAAAGGTGACGATACCAAATAAATACGGGCAACAGGAACGGGTTGTTTCACTGTTACGCCGAGCCAAGCCGAACCTAGACAGCCAAGCTTACACCAGCCGACGACAGCCAAGCTTCATCAGTCAGGTATCCTTCCCCGCTCGCTAGTTCATTTCCAATAACCCTACCAACCGCCATCACCTCGCTCTGCGATATCCAAGCCCCCACTACGAGTCATATAGGCCTAATTTGACTTCGCAGGGTAAATATCTACTCTGCGAGAACCTGCTACTCTGATATTCAACACCAAACCCTCCTGCTAACCATCCAAATCAAACAATTCCTGTGTCCCCCGAACTTGAATACAAGTTAAACTCGTCCCTTCGCCCTACCAAGCAGCAAATAATTTCTAGAGTCTATGGTACAGTGAGCAAACTCAAATATAGCTTTTAAACGTAACAGCGCCATGACTCGAACGGCTCAAAAACAATTACCAGCGGACAACTGATGCTTGATAATATGCAATTGACACATAAAATCCAGTGGAACACACAAATTAGATCACGTGTATCGCACAGTTATACATATATAAAATCAAAAATAACACTGCCATTATTTTAGGGACCACATTTACTGATTATAATCGAAAAATAAAAAGTGTTCCATATCAAACGTATGTTATTGAGTATTTTTACCCTACTTATCCAGACCGACCGCAGCGCCCCAAGTGTTAGTTTGAGTTGCCAATAGGCACCATACACAACATGAAGTTGCAGTTGGTAGCTGGCAGTTGGCAGTCGCGAATTTTATCCTTGACTGCCAACTACCCGACTGCAGCAATGTAATAGCCAATCAGAGCAGATCAGAAACTGACGTCACGTTGTTGTTCTGTGTCGTATACGAATGATATAGGACTAAGTGAAGTAACTTCGCAACCCGTTAATTTATAGGCTAATCTTAAATACACGGTATAACAAAATAATCCATCTCCAAATCATCCATATTGCAAGTTTTGAGGTTATCAACAACGCCTCTGTGCACAAGGAATAAACGAATGTTACTGTATTATTACTCCTAGCAGTCGTTAAGACTGGGTTCACTAACTGGCCGGTATAGAGCGCTGCTCGAATCTATAGTTTCTGCATAGTACAACTGAAGGCTGGTAGATGTCACTCCGGTGGAGAATGTCGTTTTTTTTTAATATATAATTTCCATTGCAAAAAGCACCATATAACGCTTTATTTTATAACGTCTCAGTACTCAAGAAACAATGAATATAAAAAAAATCAAGCAGAAAAGTTCTACTCTGATAGGATTTGAACCCCGGCCAGCCACATGAGAGACGGGAGCTCTAACCACACAGCCATTCGTATACTCATAACTCACGCGTTATCGATTAAATACATATAACGTACTGTATTAGCAAATAATCACTTGGACTGAAAATTTCTTCACTGGAGTATATTTCAAACCGAGTTCATTTCATATTAAGTTCATATAATTTTTATCAGTAGGTTATATTGCACGCAACATACTGAAATTAGTAAAATATAGGTCAGAACGAGAGATCAGCTGCCATCTTGTCAAATAGCCGAGACGATTCAGATTTTTAAAGTCACTTCTAGATTATAATATTACAATATAAACTTTTAATTTCGAACGAACCACGTCGCTTAGAACAGATTAAACGATTCTTGGTTCGATAATCAGAACTGGTGGGTCCCATGTTATGGATTATAAATTTTGCATAATTCACACGGCCACCATCCTGAAATGGTACGTTTGATGACCTTGTAGTTTGGGCACAAGACGCGTCCCATATGAAGGTAGGTTGTTACCAAATTTGGTAAAGATCCGATGATTAGTTTGGTCGTAATGCATTATTAAGTTTTGACCATTCGATTGGCCGCCATTACCTTTTGGTAAAGATGGCGGCAATATAAAACATGACACTGAGGTGCCCTTTGCCAGTGCTACCTCTGTACCAAATTTCGTTCAATTCGGTTTAACCGTGTTCGAATTGATAGGGGGGGGCAGACATTCAGAGTACACACACTCACACACACACACACACACACACACACACACAGACTCACACACATACATACACACACACACACACACACAGACAGACACACTTTTTTTCGCCCTGTAGTAGGCTAAAAATGAAAGTCTATTGGAACAACAAGAGGAACCGACAAAAAAAAAAAAAAAAACGTTGATCGAGTTGTTTTCATAACGTCCTCCATTTATTGGGAGAATTCACTAAAAATAAATAAATAAATATATAAATAAATACATACATAAATAAAAATATAAATAAATGAATGAATGAATAAATAAATACATAAATAAATAAATAATTAAATGAATAAATACATGAATAAATAAATGAATAAATAAATGAATAAATAAATAAACGAATAAATAAATGAATAAATAAATAAATGAATAAATAAACAAACGAATAAATAAATGAATAAATAAATGAATAAATAAATAAACGAATAAATAAATGAATAAATAAATGAATGAATGAATAAATAAATAAATGAATACATAAATAAATAAATAAATAAAACAAAAAATCAAAAACAACCCCTGGCACTACAGCCCATGACGGGCTAAGGCCGACCAAGCGACCGCTGCCCAGCCATTTGGCCTGCAGATATTGTGTATCTTATTGTGAAATATCATTACAATTGGGTACATTCATGTTGACCAACTGGAAAACATTAAATATAGATTACTAAGGCAACACTGATAAATGGCTCCAAACACCATTATTATGATTAATATTAAAAATCAATAATTACAGTATAAATAAAATACATAAATATGAAGAAGAAATTGAAAAAAAAAACACAATTTTTTTACATGCACTCTTGTATTGAAATACATTCTAATGATGTAATTAAAAATTAATATGTACAGATAATCTGTACTGGATTTGCCGTCAGATTCGTGAGACATATCACATTAAATCAATAGTATTTAATATATAAATGAAGTTAAATTATTATTATTATTATTATTATTATTCTTTATTAGTTTCACCCAACTTTGGGGTACATAAAATCAATCACTTTTTATTGTTTTGAGCTTTCCTTTTGGCCCAGTATTGCCTCCCTTTCTTCGGCAGAGATGTGAATCGTACGCTTTTGTTTGATTTTAACTTGGAACAGTTGTCTCTTATCCTTGGTGACGGTTTTGGCTGTTTTGTCCATGAGCATGGTGTCTGTAATTTGGAGTTCCACGAGGTGTTTCTCAGTTTCCTTAAACCAAAGAAGTTTTGTTTTTTTATTACGAAAATTATTATTATTATTAGTCTATTATTATTATTATTAGGAGTAGATCAGCCCATCACCTGTTGTACCAGCTAGCTGCCGAGAAATAGACTGATCTGCTGTTAATTAGTGAACAGTACAAAGATAAGGAGTCACCTCTCTGGCTTAGAGACCAATTAAGCACCTCTGCTATTTGGATCTTAGACCCTGGAAAAATTCCAATAAAAGAACATGGGAGCGGGAACGGAAGATAATTCACTAAAGAGGAGTACCCTACGGGCAAATATAAAATGACTCGAGCCTGAAGTAATGTGATAAACGGCTCCAGGCTAGTGTTCAGAAGTAATGGGGATAGTTTTAGTCGGTAGTCTGCTACTCAGGAGCAGGAGCCCGACACTCTGTGAGTAAATGCATTTCTTCACCTAAAAAAAATTATTATTATTATTATTATTATTATTATTATTATTATCTTTAGGCTATTACTCGTATAAGCTGCTTAGCCCGACTCCTTTTACACTCTCGCTGCTAATTGCCTGGGTATTAATCAGTCAATTAACTATCCTTGTAGAGCGTAAGTTGACTGAACCCTGTTTAAGTTGCCGCCGCAGGGACAATGTAGACTTGACATAAATATATATTGTTTATATGAGGGCGTTGCTGTCACCTTTACACGTAGGTGGGGCGCGCTGACGTGTGGAGTAACTCGTGACCGAGGTTAGGAGTGGCATAATCATCAAGGAGACAAACATTCGATATCTTTATTTTGTTGCTGTTAATTCATTACGGTGGTTTGGGACATCTTGATCATCGACTACATGCACTTGGGTGTGTTTACATTTATCTTATAGCTTATGCATTTGTTGCAACTTTACACCGTATGCAACTGTAATCATCAGGTTCTAGGATTAGGGCACCTGTCATTTCGGGATATACCTGGTAAGAGTGTGGAAGAACATGGAGGAAATACAGGGTCTTTCATATAAAGTAAGAACGGTAAGCGGCAGTTTTGTTATTCGCTAGTGCGGTGACCTTGGCCGAGCTTGTGGCGCGCCATGGCCCTCTGCTGTGCTATTGAAAGCGCGCGCATAGTACATACGAGGGCTGTTTTTTTTTTCAAGTTCCGTTAGACTGTGTAAAAATAACAGATTGCCATACCAAACTGATTTTACTACTAAATGATTGTTTGTTTTATTCTTATGTCTCAAATTAATCGCCAAAACGATTGAAATAATTTGTCGTATCGTTACACCAGCTTTCCAATGCCCCCGGCAAAATATTCTGCCGCCACTGAGGTGGGTATGTCTGGAGAGTCTCCTGAAGTTTTTCCCCTTTGACGAGGCGTTGCCGCCCAACCATACCTTCAATTCTCGAAAAGGGTGAAAATCATTCAGTGCTGATTTGGACTAAACGGCAGATGGTCCAAAACTTCACACTTGAATTATTTGTAAAAGTCTATCGTAACGTTGGTACAGTGTGATCGTGAATGATTTTCACCTTTTTCGAGAAACGAAGGTATGGTTGGGCGGCAACGGCACTCCAAAAGGGAAAATATTCAGGAGACTGTCCAGACGTACCCAAATCAGTGGCGGCAGAATATTTTACCGAGGGCATTGGAAAGCTGGTGTAAAGATACGACAAATGTTTCAATCGTTTTGGCGATTATGTTGAGACAAGAATAAAACAAGCAAACATTTGGTAGTAAAATCAGTTTGGTATGTCAATCTGTTATTTTTATACAGTCCATCGGAACTTGAAAAAAAAACTCTTTTGTACTATGCGCGCGCTTTAAATAGTACAGCAGGGAGGCCATGGCGCGCCACAAGCTCGGCCAAGGCCACGGCACCAGTGAATAACAAAACT
The DNA here is from genome assembly GCA_946902985.2 of Meconema thalassinum. Classification (NCBI taxonomy): domain Eukaryota; kingdom Metazoa; phylum Arthropoda; class Insecta; order Orthoptera; family Tettigoniidae; genus Meconema; species Meconema thalassinum. The sequence goes on along the minus strand of OX336388.2, from coordinate 1,376,928,158 downwards.
GCCGCTTGCCGTTCTTACTTTATATGAAAGATCCTGTATACACCCTGAATGACAGCTGTCAGCGACGGCATTTGAACTTTCGTTCTTCGGACTCCGGTACCCTTATAGTCATAGTATGTGAATTAACAGACACAGGTACATTCAGAGATACATTCAAAATCGCAGTGAGACACGACTTTTCTTGTTCTATATTAAGTATATTTCTCTCCGTACACGCAAAGAACGCAGGTGCTCTCGCACTTAAGTACCTTTTGATTTTCTTATTAAATATTATTTTCTAATATCATTTTGTTTCCCTCGATGAGATAATACGACATTAGTATCCCAGAAACAGGTAGCTAAGATAGGCTATTATAATTTTGAACCAATCTTTATTTATTTATTTATTTTGGGCGAAGGATGAACACTCTACAATCCCTTGATTGTGCCCTATTGCAGGTGCCAGTTCTCCCAATCTTAAGTTACAGGCGATACCAACTTTGTGGTTACATATCAATTATAATATTCATAAAGGTCTGATTCAAATTCAACACAAACTTTGCACAATGGAAATACTCACTTAAGTACATGTTTCTACTCTTTCTCTTTGACGGCTTCGGTGGCGTAGTTGGTAGCATGCTGGGCGCCTATGCCCAAGATAACGGCTTCAAACCCGGCCGAAGCCGTCGGATTTTTATCATTTAAAATGATCTTGTCGACTTCGTCGTTATGCTTGGGTCCAACGTTATGCGTTACGGAGACGGAGACGGAAGTGACGTCATGCATCCACGCGGGAAGCAGAAGCTAATGGTTATTGGAGTCTGTTGAAAGAGTCCTGGGACGCCGAGCAACCTGGGGCTTTGAGCGAAGCGAACACAAGAATACAGGGTGACTTCTAAAGAGATATACAAGATGCCATATAAGAATACAGGGTGCCTCCTAAAGAGGTGTGCAGGATGTCTGAGCAAAATACAGTACAAGATGCCAGATAACAATACAGGGTGACTCCTAAAGAGATATAAAAGATGCCAGATAAGAATACAAGGTGACTCCTAAAGAGATATACAAGATGCCAGATAAGAATACAAGGTGACTCTTAAAGAGGTGTACAAGATGCCAGATAAGAATACAGGGTGCCTCCTAAAGAGGTGTGCAGGATGTCAGAGCAAATAACAGGGTGACACTTAACGAGGTGTACAGTTTGTTAGATTCAATTCAATTACAGGGTGACCTTTAAAGAGGTTTGCGAGATATCAGATTCAAATAATGGGTGACTCTTAAAGAGTTGTAAAAGATATCAGACTCAAATACAGGGTGACTCTTAAAGGGGTGTCTGCGCGGGAAGCCTAAGTTAATGGGTAATGGAGTCTGTTGAAAGAGTCCTGGGGCTTCGAGCGAAGCGAGAAGCCCTCCCAAGCCTTTCTAACATGTGTAGCATTTGTAGCATGCGTCATTTGAAATGATATAACGTCTAGTCTTTCAGACTGACTGTAATTTTTTAAGAGCGTTAAAATCCCTCAGCCGGCGGTCCCATGTCATAGATTTATGGCATGTTAAAGAACCTTCCACTAATTACACTTGTGTGAAGCTAAATTGTATAGGTTAAGAATGTAAACAACGCTCTAGGTTCCTACGTTCGTTGCCAAGAGCCCACTGCGGTGGCGTCTAGTAGCTAAGTAGCCTAGTAGTCATTGACGGTGGCGTTTGGCGGCAAAAGTAGGAATTATTTGAAAAATTCAAAGTAGCCGTCCTTACTTGAATTTATACACACACTAATACAGCCATCACAATTAACACCGGTTATCAGACAGATTCTACACACACCCAAAGTACACGGGGCTACATGACCGCGTTGTCGCAGCCCCTAAACTGAGGAACCAACCAACCAACTACTCTTTCTGTCGGTGTTGGTTCTGTCAAATGCATGAAATTAAGAGATCATATTTACAGTCACCATTCAATGACACTTGGAAGGCCTGAAATAATTTTGTTCAAGATATTTACGATCGAAGCTTATTGCCTACCAGCTCCAAACTTACTACCAACTCAGTAAGATTTAACAAACCGGTGACGAAGTGATATGATCGTTCATGACCCAGTGTGCATTCAGCATGCCTAGGAGCTATTGTTAGAGCCCTGCGTGGATAATCAAATCGTTATACACAAATGATACACTGCGCTAAATGGAGTTAAAATTATGCCAACTTATCTGGTTTTAGAAGCTGGTCCTTGTGATGTCTGTCCTCGATGCACACGCTCAGTTATATATATACTAGCAGTAGTGCCCGGCTTCGCCCGGTGGATTTATTTGTTTTACAGAACTGGAGCGCTCAAGGATAAAGATCGGAATAAATGAAAGTAAATTTGAAAGCACCAACGCTTATTGCAGCCGATAACCTCAGTATACTGCACCAACACCATCGCCCTTATTCAGCGGCATACTATTGTCATGATGATAACTGTTTTAAGGGGCCTAAGAAATCTTTTTGCATTAATTACTCCCGGTGAATGCAATTTATAAGCAGCTCGCAATTCTGCACCAGAACAATGGTAGGGGCGACGTGATGCGGCCCTGCATTACATGGCAACAATAGACTTCGGTATTATTGAAGCCGTTCTGGAGCGCTTGTTCTTCCGACTTACTGAAAAAAAAACAATCTTTAAGGTTACCTGAGAGGTGTAGCCTAATGCTACACAGCCTAAACTATTCCTCTTGAATCAGGCTATCATATACAAAAAGAATTTTTCGAATCCGACTGGTAGTTCCAGAGATTAGCGCGTTTAAACACATAAACAAACACACAAACTCTTCAGCTTTATTACATTAAGATATTTTACAGGGCCTTTTTTCAGGGGGAACGCGGGGGTACGCGTACCCCTTAAACGTTTCAAAACTGATTAAGAAAAATTATTGGCACATTTGTATCTAGTCCGGCAAATATAACTTCCGACTTGAAAGTTCATCGATCAGCTGGCGTCAACGCGCTGGTCACAACAGCTGGAGGAGATTTCCAGTAATCCTCGATTTAAAACAATCTATCGAATCAGTTTCTTTTGGTCGGCAACTCGGCACTCAGCAGCATAATCGAAACAATGAGCCATATTTTCTGTTCGACAAAAGCTTTGTGTAATTGCTGCCTTATTCCAAGAAATTTACTTGTTTAGGCAAAAAATAAGTAACATACTCGAACAATCGTGAAGAGGAAGTTTTGTTCTTATAAGCTCGCAGGCTAGTGTTTGAGGCGGGGTAGGTTGTGTGTGTGGTTAGTTCTGAAGGATGAAGAAAATAACGAACTATTTTACATCCACCCAGGCATCGAAAAAGCTGAGAGTGAATGAATTAATGAGTTAATAAATTAAACCAATTCAACCTTTCATTTAACATATCAGTCCATAAAGTAATAACCGGACTCTGCAAATTGCCGAAAATTGCAAGATCATGATGGTTTGTCAACTACAACTGAGAGTACTCCTTAAATTTTGTTTAAAAAAAAAAGCACTGATACGTATTAGTGTATAAATGTATTTCATAAACATCTTATTCTAATTAAGCCTAAGTGAACAGGATCTGAAGATGAACACTTGACGTTCCAAACATTTCATCCAATTAAATAGTTAACCCATGGTGTACATAAATGCGTGATAGTTCGTAATAATAACTTGTTGTTTCAGGTTAGTGTATGTAAATACTTATATCCCACCCATTGTAATTGGGCACAATTTGTGTACCAACATACTTAAAGACAAGTGATTATGTCACGATAAAAGCTTTAATAAAACAAGTATTGACTAGGCGGAACCATAAAAAAACTTTATAAATAATTCATGTTTTTTGGGCTAATGCCGTGTGTATTTAGATTAGAACCATACGTTTCGGAGAAACCTTGCCTCCTTTTTCAATGGAAATCAATCAATGTGGCCAAAGAAAGTATATCAATGAGTTTACAAAAATTACAAAAAATATAGATTCATTCCTCGGATCGTCACCAGAGAGCAGCTGCCAGAAATTACTGTATGGACCATGGTAGAACGGCGGACAGAGTAATAAATAAGGAGAAGGTAAAGGGGGCGGGGTGAAAATATAGAGACTCCTCAAAGAATGAGGATGTCCAAAAGAAGAGGGGGGGGGGGGGGGTTAGATGGATATAAGGAAACATAAACAAAGAAGAACAAATCCAGGCTCTATAGCCATAGAGGAAAAAAGTACAATTTGAAATAGGTGAAGAACAGAGAGACTGAGAGGAACTATCTTCTTAGACCCTTAATAACTGGTAGTCAAGTGTCACTTAGCTGATATCCAGTGTCTCTGTTAAACTTATTGGGATTTTTACGAATTTCAACTGCCTCCCTTATAATTCTAGACCAGTTGTGCTTAACAAGGGCAAGCGCATGAGCATGCTTGAAACATACATCGTGCCCTGAAAACGGGGCATGTTCAGCTATAGCTATAATCCGGGCCGTGAAAGCCTTTTAATATACACATAAAAAACTTTGTTTATTATTCAATTTGTGTTGTCCCACTGGAAAGCTTTCTGTAATAAAATAATAATTTATTATTATAATATTCGATTTAATTGTGCTCAAGTACTTGGTATGGCTTGAGGGTGGTGCTCACAGACTCAAAAAGATTGAGAACGCCTAATTTTGTCCGAATTCGCGACTAACTGGATAACACGCTTCATTTTGGCCCGAAGGAACCCATGCCCCAGTTTTAATTTAATTCCTCTGGCTATAGGACTGATTTTGTGAAGTCTTCGTCCATTTCATCCTCATCACGACGCGCAGTTCACCCACGTCGTCAACTCGATATAACTAAACCAGGCCTCTCCGGAGGACACATGGCGATAAATTTAGGGACTTGAGAAATCATGATCATCAGCCCTACATTTGTAAGTGCGGGTAGAACTTTGCTTTAAAATTCCAAATAAATGCTGAGAAATGGAAGATTTATTTAGCCTACAATTTTTGTCTGTCCCTTACGACTGACCTATATTTATTAGTTTCTGGATTCATGGAGATGACCACAGTAAACTCCTAAGATTTTATTGATAGTCTAGGGAGAGATTAATGACGGACAATCGTGCATCCGATACCCACATCCCATAGAATGAAACTTCACCCATGTATAAGTAAATACTTGCCATCATTAATCGTATTCATCACAATATGGATCGTGACAGCACAGTGGTTGAAGGATTGGGCGGCTATAGAAGGTGTACGCCCATTCTCAGTATTTATCTCTTATCGAGATGGTCGATGTAAACATTGTACTAAACAAGACTCTGCGTAATGCGTAACTCTCGGCTTGAAGACAAGCAAACATGTAGGTGACATGTGGGAGGATTATCTGCACGTGTCGACTAGGTGTATGATGCTGAGATGGTGGTGAGTAGGAGGGAGACAGAACCAGACGAAGAAGAGGATGGAAAGAAAGTTTGAAGTTTTACATGACTGTTAATCTCGCGATCATGAGCCGCGGGACATCCTTTCTATGTGGAATCCGAACCACAGGACATGGCATTTCACTTTGAAAATCGAACCCGGTCCGCCGTGGTGCTGGGCCAACAACTTGATCGCTGCGCCACCATGTTCCTCGTGAAGAAGAGAAAGGATGACAATGTCAAGAGTTAAGAATTAGGTAGGTAAGTCAAGTAGGGTGAGGACATTGAATTAATGTCACATCAGCTCTCCTGGCCTGCCTCACAAGCAAAGTACAGTTCTTTTTAAGATTTATAACACGTTAAATATCACATCATGCTCACAAAGTACAGTTCTTACGAAGAGTTACAGCACGTGAAATACAACGTCATTCTCACAAGCAAAGTACAGTTCAAATAAAGAGTGACAAAATGTAAAATATGACATCCTCACATCACATCAGCTTCCCACCTCTTCACAATTTTGCGTCACGAGGCTTCAGACCAGAATTACCTGTAACTTAAAGGACTCAATAAGATTTCATCTTGGCTGCAACCACAAGGGTCCAGTTTCTATTCCCGGCAGTGCCAAGAAATGTAATTCTGGTCTGAGGGTTGGGCCGGGGTACTGTCAGCCTCGTGAGGTCGGAAAGATTCCCCCCACAGCCTTCTTAGAAATGATTTTCCATAAAACACACACGTAAAATCGGGCGTATATCTGTTCACATGCCAAGATGACGGATGTAATGATAATTATGTCGGGCAGAGTGGAAGACAAATCGGAACACGATACAAAGTACACAAAAATGGGACTGAAGACAACAAACGTTTCGCCATATGCGAACACATGTATGACAACAATTATCGTTTCACTAACATTGAAACAGACTTAAAAATTCTACACTACGAAGAAAAGGGAAACACTCGTTACATTAAAGAATCCATTGCCTAGAAACAACAAATTTTTGAAATCGCGTTTTTATTTCTCATGTCCTAATCAAGCAATAGAAATGTCGGTTGGTATACTGAACTATCATTAGAATAATGCTTGCCACGGCGGGTGAGTGGTCAACGTGTCGGTCTACTAACTCTAAGCTTGCAGGTTCGCTCCTGGCCGTGGTAAGTGATTTTTGAAAGGCAGCAAAAATTACGACACCATGTCATACGATGTTGACATGTCAAAGAATCCTTTTTAATTCAGTAGGCCGTATTCATAATGGCAAAATTAATCTCGGGAGTTTCCGCCAACACAAAAGTTCCTCATTTCTCAACTAGAAAGTGCTATAGCGTTCAAGGAGCTTAGATATCTAACCTCCTTAACTTTCATAATGCTTCATGGAACAGCGAAATTCGACATGCAAGCTACCCTTTGGGTGTCAAATAACAAAGCTTGCTCCCGGCACCCGAGGCCATACGATATTATTATTATTATTATTATTATTTTTATTAGAATAATCATCTTCTGGCATATAGTTCTATAGCCTATATTTAAAACAATCCAACATAGCACTAAAATCTTTAGTTTACTTTTCGACAATCACACAAGCCTTGCATTTAACTCCCCTGGCTCGTTACAGAATTATGGCATCTTTAATCACCCATACTGATAGTTGTATATTCTAGCACAGGCGTTCTTACCTGGTGCTCGCAAACACACGGTGCTCTTTAATTAATATTCGGTGCTCTTGCCATACGAGCCAAAAGTGCTCGCGAGCACAAGCTAACTTGAGATCCATTCTTAAATTCAAAGTTTGTTGCACGAGCCAGAATAATAGTGTTTTCATTACCCTCAAATGCCAGCTGACTGCGCCAGGCAAGGAAAGCATTTCTACAGAAAAAGTGTCTGTTGACATCGAATATAGATTTAGGTATTAGGAAGTTATTTTTGAAGGCGTTTGTCTGGAGCGTGGCACTCTATGGAAGTGAATTTTGGACTATTGGTGCAGCAGAAAAGAGGAGAATTGAAGCGTTTGAAATGTGGTGTTACAGGAGAATGATGAAGATCAGATGGGTAGATAGGGTTACAAACGAAGAGGTATTAAGACTAGTGGGAGAAGAAAGATGTTTCTGGCGACTGCTAATGAAGAGAAGAGATAGGAACTTCAATTTAAGAAATAAACTGGTGTGACATTAAAAAAGAAATATTTTCGGGATTCGAGGGTGGGGGCACGGACCCACTTTGCCCTCCTCTGCAGGCGGCCCATGTTCAGTCTCAAAAAGGTTGAGAATACCTGCACCTAGCTCATACTTTTGCAGTATAATGGTGTCGGTTGAGATATAGGTTGTGTATCAATGTTTTTTTAGTACATCACATGGAAACACATATTAACCTTCAGAGTGCTATCGACAAAACGGTTAGTCACCAATTCTGCAACGTGGTAGTGCTAATTACGAAAAGGTTTGGCGCTACGCTCGCGTCCTTTCAGTACCAGGTGTTTGAGGCAATATTATTTCAAAGTATACCGACAGTAGTGGCTACGCTGGCTAAAGCGCAGTGTTAGGTCATGGGGCCAAGCTCTCTGCTGACTCGGTAGACGCGTGGGTTCGAGCCCCACCGTCAGCCGTCCTTGAAATGGTTTTCCATGGTTTCCCATTTTCAACACCAGGCAAATGCTGGGACGGTACCTTCTGACAGGCCACGGCCGCTTCCTTCCACATCCTTCTCCAATTTCATTCACCTTAATCAATTCCATCTCTCATCCCGACGCGCAGGTCGCCCACGGGCGTCGAATAGAAAGACCTGCACTCGGTCGCTGAGGAGACCGCACGAAAATAAAAAAAAATAAAAAAAATTGAAAGTATGTCGCCTCCGTAGCGTAGCGGTCAGCATGGTTAGCTGCCGCCCCGGAGGTCCTGGGTTCGATTCCCGGCTCTGCCACGAAATTTGAAAGGTGGTATGAGAACTGGAACGGGGTCTACTCAGCCTCGGGTGGTCCAACTGAGTAGAGGGGGTTCGATTCCCACCTCAGCTATCCTCGAAGTGGTTTTCCGTGGTTTCCCACTTCGTCTTCGGGCAAATGCCGGGATGGTACTGCACCCGGATCCACGTGGTCTTACCTGATGAAATCCAAAAGAAAAAGCAGGATCGTAGAATCTGGAAGCCCCGGCTGAAAATAACCCCCAAGACACCACCACCAAGGATAGACCATGGATAGGAATAACACAAAAATTAAAAACAATGAGATAAGAAGATGCCAGTGGTCTATAAAAAATATGAAAAATAGCTCAAAGTGGGCTACCAAGACTCTTAAAGATAATTAAATTAATCTAATCTCGGGCGCGTTAAAGAGCATCCTAGCTAATGACCCACTGGTTCTCGAAGCACATTCTAATTCGAATAGAAATCACTAAGTCATTAGTATGAATTTCAAAATTTAACAAAAGTTTATTAACTTTATGCCTCTGCCGAAGCATGAAAAATGTTTAAGAAACAATCGCCTTAATTAGGCCACACAAACTGCCTATTGTCTCATCATCGTGAACGAAGTTCAAAAAAAAAAAAAAATTTACATACAAAACATTCAGTTATTATCGTAAAGCCTTTTGAAATATTTATAAAAATATTCTATTCAATCGTAGGAATTAATATATACATATTTTACATAATTACATTTTATTTTTGAGATTTAGTTGCGCCTAGAATTATTCATCACGTTAATTTCATGTATCCATATAAGTTTATTTTGTTTCAATTTTCAAGTCCGTGCCGTCCTAAATGACAAACAATTAAGCTAATCGGACGTTGTATTGTTGATTATATTGATTATATTTCATTTCACTTTCTCACAGATATTAGATTTTCTATCACTCAATATTTTAGTTATAAATAGCTCAAGTTTACACAAGTATTAATATTACAGTATTTCCAATTAAACTCTATTCTAAAAACAATTGTTACTAAATCTTAACAAATATTAACGATGCTGTTACAATACTTGGTTTCTTAAATGTTGGATTCAAAATTGTATATTAGCTTTCCACTAGCTAAAATCGTGACTCAATTTCACGTTCAAAATAATACACCGTAGTGCACTCAGCAATAGCTCTAAAGACAATTCAGTGCTGGAAAAATTGATATTAACTATCCACATATGTCAAATATCTCCTAAATTGCAATCCAAATATGCATACAAAATTCTATCATTACCATATCATCGCTAAACAGCTCTTAATAAATTCCAAACATTACGAATATTACACAAGTTTTTATACAATCATGGATAAATATGTTGTTTCAAATTAGCCAAAAGTTAAAGTGTCGAGAATAATCTTTATCAGAACAATGATAAAATATTGTATTCACAAGTCCAAATAACTGTGTGAGAATTCGAAGTCTGTCACCTCGATTATGACTTACATATATATTTAAACATTTCTCTCTTTACATTACATATCATTACTAATTACATTTTCTCAAACAAAGTATTTCTTTCGTATATCTCAACCGACCATTATGAAAAGAACGATTCAGTTTTCGCATAATTGAAAATAATTCCACTGGAGATCCTCCTCTAAGGAAAACACGTCAAAACTACAGCATGGGAAAGAGCCTATCTTGAGAAGGTACAAATTAACCATTAGATTTGAACGCTAAACCAAGTTGGAGTATCCTACAAGAATCCACAAAAATTTAAAAACTGAACGAGCTCACAAAGGGAGTCGAAATTAAAAGAATTTCAAAAAATCTGGATTACCAGAAGTAAATTCGCACAATCGCAAAGAATCATACTAGAAATCACTATCTTCCATGTCTATGCTCAATCTGCCAAAAATATAGACCTGAATGTCTATCTAATAACTTGCATGAGCTTTCGAAAATATATTCGAAGTCAAATTCAAAAAGTCCAGAGAATTTGTTCAAAGTCGAATTCACGTATACGGCGGATTATGGGACATCTGCTTGAGTTAGAATTATTCTTATATAATTTTAACGTCGTCTTTACCCTATAATTTTTCTCATGTTGTCTTCCCAACAAACTATATTCTTCTATCTTATTCCCAAAATGCATCTTAATGAAAGCACGGTAATGTTCAAAGTAACACTACAATAACTACTAAATTGAACTACAAAGAGAATTACATACTCGGACAGAAATGATTAAAGAATCACCCTAGCCCTCGTCTGTAATTGTTAACTACTCTAATCAAAATTGGTGAAAAGGAACATTCAAAAGCATGACAAATTCATACTGTCTACTAAAAGAAAACTTCCAGCTACCTTGTTGAAGTTCTAGTTGAATGAAGTGAGAATGTTATAACACATACTCCTGCCTGGGATCGAACCATATCTGCTCAGCTGTACCGATCACGAAACGACTGGATATCAAGTAGACCCGATTACCGTTCGCGAAACGAGACGAAGCTAACAGATGTTCATTTGACAAAGTTCATAGTTCTTTCACTTGCTAGAGAACACGACAACATTGATGTAGTAAGCCAAGCCAGTTTCATTATGTAGCAGTAGCTTGCCACGGTGGGTGAGTGGTTATAGTGTCGGACTACCAACCCCAAGATTGCAGGTTCGCCCCTGGCCATGGTAAGTGATTTTTGAAGGCGACAAAAAGTCATACGTTGTTGGCATGTTAAAGAACCCATTTGAATTCAGTTGGCCGTGTTCAATGGCAAAATTAACCTCGGGATTTTCCGCAAACACAAAGTTCCTCCATTCTCTACTTGAAAGCGCTGTAGTGTCAAGGAGTTTAGATATCTAACCTGCTTGACTTTCATAGCGTTCAAAGGAACGACGAAATTCGACATGCAAGCTACCCTCTGGGTGTCAATTAACAAAGCTTGCACCAGGCACCCGAGGCCATACGATATTATTATTATTATATTATGTAGCAGTACAAATTGTCATTCAGACTTTCATAGTCTCTTCAATCTTCTCTTATAAAGTCTCATAATATAGTTGCTCATATTGGAATCAAGTGATCATCCTGAGTATTCAACGCTGCTATGTGTTACATTTCTTGCCTGTGTTTAGCCCATATTCTGCATCTTCATAACGTAGCAATATCTCTCTCTCTTTATATCATCTATGACAATCATGGCTAAAGCTGTTTATTGTGTACTGCAATGTAGAACACGTTGTTGTACCATTGGCTTAAAAAGAAGTTGTCATACGTGACTGCAAGTTCGCTGTGCTTGAATTGAAGGTTAACACTGTCTGAAACTATAATGAGATCAGACGAAAATCCTATCACGTTATACTGTAACACGTATATATATCGGTTCAACTCCACGATTACCGAACCAACACGTCTTCACGGCAACGCACGAACAAGTCTTAGACCAGAGAGCTCTACGACCCTCCTCTCTGAAGTTGTATTCACTAATCAACTCTACGTTTGCTCTCGCAAATCATACTGTCTCCAGGTGATTCACAATGCACCTTGTTCTCTGATCGACAGCTACTATCGATACATATATCATTGCCGAGTTCAATAATCACATGTTATAATACTGTATGCATTTATACTCATATAAAAGTTCTCAGTTATATTCATTTATCAACAGGATGCGTTTCGCATTCTTTGTTTCGTACTGCATTTTGAGTATTGCTCTACCACGATGTTCAAAATAACGACAGTGGTGCTGTGTCCATCTCGTATTCAATACAATTATTAAAATATCCATCATGTGGTCGTCGGCATGTACGGCGGGTTGCTGACAGCTCCTGACCTCGCCACAGTACTACCGCGCACTTGCATTCCAAAGGAATTTCGCAGTGCTGCCATCAGTGTTATTGCCAACTTAACCTATATCCAACTAAATACAAAATACGGTCTCAGTACCTACCGTAAGGCCACGGCCGACTCCGTACCTCTTCCTCGCCTATCCATCCCATTCTTCCATCCCTTCCCATCCCTCATGTGGCCCCTGTTCGCTTTGCAGGTGAGGCCGCCTGGGCGAAGTGCTGATCACACCTCCCCAGTTGTATCCCTCCTTGCCAGATGTTCCAGGCTCCAGGACACTGCCCATAGAGGCGGTAGTGGTGAGTTCTCTCGCTGAGTCCGTGGGAACCACCAACCTAGAGAGTGAAAATGAATATCCACAGCCTGCTTCCAGTCTCCGACCGGGTCAGGAATGGAATGAATGAAGCCCCCATCTAGCGGCGAGGCCTGACGCACTCCTCTGGGGCAATGATTAAATGAATGACAGATGAAATGAAATGATAGTGGAGAGTGTTGCTGGAATGAAATTTTGACAGGGAAAACCGGAGTACCTGTCTGCCTCCGTTTTGTCCAGCACAGATCTCACATGGAGTGACCGGGATTTGAACCACGGACCCAGCGGTGAGAGGCCGGCGTGCTGCCGCCTAAGCCACGGAGGCTTAACCTAGAGAGTAAATTGACTAAATAAATATAAAAAAATTGAAAGTAACTTGCCTTCTCTTTGGCTATAATGCGCAGAAGCAATTACTTTGCATTTTTAATATCTATGGTGATGCGAATTACACTATTTATTTGTTCAATGAAGTCAGCCCCGTGGTGTTGGGGTAGCGTGCCTACCTGTCACCAGGAGGCCCCGGGTTCAATTCCTGGCACCGTCGGGGATTTTAGAAACTGACGTGAGGGCTGGAACGTGGTGCAATCTGCCTCGTGAGGACAATTGAGTAGCTCTCTGACATTGAGGCAGCGCCCCGGTTACGAAAACCGAGATTAACAGCCAAGGGGACTCGATGCGCTGACCACGCGTCACTCCAATATCTGCAAAATGGACAAAAGGCTGGGCAGCGGCCACTTGGTAGACCTAGGCCCTTATTGGACTGATACCGGTGAGTTAGCCGAGGTCGTTACGGCGTGGCGGCTGGCAGTCGCTCACATCCGGGAGGCACGGAGTTTCGAATCCCCCCGCCGGCAACCTTGAAGATGGTCTTCTGTGGTTTCCCATCTTCCTTCCAGGCAAATGCCAGTGTTGGTCCTTAACTATAGGCCACAGCCGCTACCTTCCAATTCCTCGTCCTTACATTCCAACTTTCCTCCCCCGACAACACTCCACACGGGACGGCACTTGTAGCTCACCCCATGGGTGTCCGCCTAGAAGCAGCTACAAAACTGCCGAGCCGAACATGTCCTCGGACACTCCCGGAACTAAAAGCGGTACGCAAATAATAAATAATGGGCTGTTTAATGGATTTAGGTTTTGTTTGTTCAAAGAGGTAGAGAAATTTGACTTCTCTTTGACTTCTGCGCGCTGTAATAGCTGAGAGCAGACGAAGTAGTAGTTCAAGTAGTGGCGATTCTAAAAGTCTACTGTACACAGGAGGAGGCATAAGTGATAGGCCTATATACCTCCTAAATACCGGGTGAGTTAGCCGTGGTCGTTACGGCATGACTGCTGGCAGTCGCTCATATTCGGGAGGCGAGGAGGTTCGAATCCCCCCGTCGGCAATCTTGAAGATGGCCTTCTGTGGTTTCCCATCTTCCTTCCAGGCAAATGCCGGGGTTGGTCCCTGACTATAGGCCACAGCCGTTACCTTCCAACTCCTCGTCCTTACATTCAAACTTTCCTCCCCCAGACAACACTCCACACGCGCGGTACTTGTATCTCACCCATTGGGTGTCCACCTCGAAGCAGCTACAAAAACTGGCGAGCCGAACATGTCCTCGTACACTCCCGGCACTAAAAGCCATACGCAAAAAAAAAAACTCCTAAATGTCTGGTTTGTGATGCCCAGTGAAAGGTCGTTTAGCCAATCACTACATAAGGCAGATTTTACCTACTGTACATCCACTTCAAGTTTCCCCCCAGAAATTAATTTGCGAGTGTGATGACCCTGAAGTAAAACTTATTTTTTTACATATGTGTAAAATGTATTTCCAATCGTCACGTATGGCTCTGAGTCCTGGATCATAAATGCTGCATGCCGTATAGGAGAATTGAAGCCTTTGAAATGGGTAGCAAGAAGAACAAATGAATCTATTCTGAAAGAGTTAAGGAGTGTTCTTAAAGCAAGCTTACTACTAAACATCCAAAGGCAAATGTAGAGATTTTTCGGCCATGTCATCAGGCGAGACGGCATTGCGAAGTGTATCATCCAGGGTAAAGTTGAAGGAAAACGGCTGAGGGGACGTGCCCGAGATAAGTTTTTCGTAGATCTCCGGCCAGTTGTCTAGTTGGAGAAGAGTGAACTTATCGACACTCACTTAATTTGAATATTGCTTGAGGATCTACTATTTAGGTCCGCTCAAGTTCTACCGCGCTGTATATTGTTATACTTACAAAAGAATAGAAGACGTTGAGAAGATGTTAATTTATTGGTTACCAACACCTAAGTAATTACAATACTTTTACATGAAGCCTTAAATTATGAGGAGTCTGTCTAATATAGAGACAGCTCACCTAGCAGAGACTACTTAGTCTGGTTATGAAGAGTGACCACATGGTCTGATGTATGTGAAGAGAGCGATTCAGAGCTCTGCATCAGTATATAAACTATAACTTCCTCTGGAGGGAGAGAAGCTGTCACATGTAGAGATTCACCAATGGCGTGTATCTCTAGTGGTAGGAGGGGGTGGTAGCTAATCAGACCATAAGCGTTGGGGCTTGGTTAGCGTGACCTTGCAATTGTTGTGGAAACTTCAATACTAAGAATTATTATGAGAAAGGAACAGAAATATGTGTTCCTTGTGAAATTGCGGAGACAGTCTGGAAAGTTAGGAATGTTCGCTGTGACCAACTCCCAGTTTAAGTCTTCTAAGAAATCTCTAATGGAAATATGTCCACTTATCACAAAGGTATGCTTTTAGTTTATACTTGGTCTGCCCGTGGGCTTGGAGAGAGCTGGTCTAACATTCTGACTTCCTTGAGAGAAAATATACTGTGTTTCTTGTGAACAACAGGAATGATCATAATAATAATAATTATTATCATTTAAAAACGAAAATTTGTAAGGGAGGTTTCTTGGTCATGGCTAGTAAGGGGTTTACTGGGCAATGGACATGACTCCCGAACCGGTACCTTGACCAGATAAGGAGTCTGAATAATCTGCCACTTCAGAAATTAATGCACACAGTAGAAGACTGCGGTGTATGGCGGGGGGTTGTAAACGGATTTGCGTGAAGGGTCACGACGTTTGAAATCGAACTACGACTAAGAAGAAGAAGTGTAAAATGTTACCCAATGTAATATGTAATATATGGAACCAATATGAGAAGGGGGAATATGTTAAATTGATTTAGGGCCTTGGTATAGGATGGGGCTAAGATGTGTGAAAATAACTCAGGACATGAGTGTTTATTCATTTGGAAATACATAGCAGTTGAAAGTTGAAAGCCGGGAGAGATTTAATGGAAAATAGGCTATTTAGTTCTTCGTTCAACTACTTGCTTTCCTTAGGAACGAAATAATATTCGCGCCGTTAGGCATGATCTAGTCATTCTGCTGACACTACGATGTGATATTATCATGAGACAAATCCTCCCTCCAATTCTCTCGCTCTTTTAACTTGCCATTGAACGTTTGTCACGCTCGTCCACAGTCCTTGAGAATAAAATAGCGCTTAAGGCCCCCTCCCTGCGGACCTGAATGAGAGGGGAATATTTCGTCCTCCACAAACTTGAAATGCTTACGAACTTTTTTCTCCTTTCTGCGCCATGTTCTCGGCCCGCGAACAAGACGTGCTCGGACTGTTGAAGAGGCAATGTCACAGCGCGGTGGCAGATTCCAGGGAGACGCTCGGCGCCGTATTGTGCCCTGGAGGCATGACCTGTATTGCTGCGAGCAATTCATCGTGCAAGCCAGTCCATGTTCCTCGATTTAGCGAGGCAGTGGACACGACATGTCGGCACGCATGACCATATACTGTACGTCTCCCCCTTCCAAAAAGAAGCAAGCAGTTACTAATACATAAATTGCTTGCTTCTCCTTGGATTCTCTTTACGATTGACATTCTAATGTTCAAAGTTTGGATTCCTTACGTCTAATGTCCTAAAATGGCCCCATTATAATAGTGACCATAAATAATACATGTATTTTTCCAGGAGTATTATTTACTTACTTATTATTTATATACTAGCGGACCCGTGCGAGAAATCTCGCATAATGGGTTGTGTGCGGCCCCTGTGTACAGACTACCCGCCCGGTTCTAGTGCTATGCGGGCTGTACGCGACACAGTTCTTCCAGGGGGCTATTGTCTTGATTATTTGTTTAAAACCACTTTATATAAAATAAATATATTTCCGTTGACTTTTCAAGAAATGTAAGTTTTTTCCTGTGCTATTGAGGCAATTTGTAAGATTTTGGTACAAACCACACCTTCTAACTCCCTCTGGTTTAGGAGCTTGAGTTTGTGAAACATACACCTTAACTTATTATATAATAAGATTATATACATTGTATCCGAGCCCAGTCATTGGGCAAATTCATGTTGACCGACTGAAGAGTTACAACTAATAGTTTGAAAGGATCAGATGACCTCGTAGTTCTGCCCCTTTAAACAACAATAACTAACAGTTTGTATAGACAACTCTGAAATGTAGGAAACGAACCCGCCTCTTCTCAGTTTCGCCTCACGAGGCTAAGTGTACCCCGTTCCAGCTCTCAGACCAGAATTAAATTTCTTGCCTGAGCCGGGAATCGAACCCGGGCCTCCGCGGTGGCAGACAAGAATGCTAGTCACTGCGCAACGAGGCGGTACAGTACAGAACAATTTTATTGTGACACATTTAGTCACCCATGAAGACGCAACACATTCTGACCAGCTAGCTGAGTACCGGCGTGGGAATGTCGGTATCACGAAGTAAACGTGCCAGCGAGACTCACTTCTTCCAGACATGGGCCTTACTAATTGAGAGAATTAACTCCAATTGATTCAACTACTTCTCGTTTGATATGAATTGACAGACTGGATTGTATAGGGCAAGACCTCATGACGGATGTCCCGTGGCCACTGCCCATGTCTGATTCAAAGGCGATCAACATGTGTAACATTGTGGTGCGTGTCCTCAGGCTATCTTCTCTTGAAGATTAATATTCTAATGTTCAAAGTTTATCAGATGAAGAGTTGGAAGCTACAGTACTTGATAATCCTCGGCGCCGCTAAGCTTATGAACCACAAGTGACGTGTTGTTCCATGATCATGCAATAAGGATCAGATCATTAGTTTGGTTGGTTGGTTCCTCAGTTTAGGGGTGTGACAACGCGGTCATGTTGCCCCATGTATTTGGGTGTGTGTAGATCTGTCTGATAACCGGTGTTAATTGTGATGACTGTATTAGTGTGTGTTATCTGTAATTCAGGTAGGGACTGCAGACGATCAATTTCAAATACTGTAGTTCTTACTTTTGCTACCTAATGCTACGGTCAACGACACCTAGCTGTGAACTTGGATACTAGATGACAGTGCAACCAGCACCTGGTGACGAATGTTGGAACTTTTTTTATAGAGCGTTAATCAAATATAGCCTACACATTTAGCTTCACATAATTGTTGTTAGTGGAAGGTTCTTTAACATGCCATAAATCTGTGACATGGGCCCGCCGGCTTTACTTCCCCTCCGAAGGAAGGCTCTTAAAAATTCCGACGACTTCGACTGGGTTTGAACCCGCGATCTTGGGCATAGAAACCAACCATGCTACCAACTACGTCACCAAAGCCACCGATCATTAGTTTATTCTCAGTATCTCTAAATATACGAAGGGTGATCAGAAACTAAGGTTACAAGGCCGATGTTCCTGGAGTTTCGTCTGTTATTGAGAAATTAGTAGTGTGGGGTAATCAAATACATACGGGTGGTAACTGCGCAGAGTTTCAGCCATCTGCTACCTATAGCGCTAGTTGTAGGTTAAAAAAAACTAATGGCGACTCGTTTGTAAAACTGGACCCGCGAGGAGATCCGCTCAGTTATTTGATATCAGTGGGTGAAACATATAACCGCGGCCAGGACTTCTCACCGAGAGCGTTATTGTCCTTCATGACAACACGCCACCTCTTACAGCCCAGAAGACCATCACGCTGTTGAAGCGGTTTCGCTGGGACATCATTGACCAGCCTCCCTACACACTGGACCTAGCTCCAAACGACTTTCACCTGTTTCCTCACTTGAAGGAGCACCTATAGAGCATCCAGCGTTTAGAAAAGACTGTGGGTCTTATGGGCTTTTACTTTTAACGGATATCCCCCCTACACTGGTTTTGTTGTCTCACCTTTTATCATGAAGGAATTCTGAACATATATATTTTTCGTCATAATAGCTTCCTACAATTATCTGCCAATTGATTACCTTTGTTATTGCATACAAGTATTGTTTATATTACGTCTTAGTAATTAAAAAATTTTCGAGGTTAGCACGCTGGAAAGAAGAGCCTCATCCTGTGCTGCATGCTCGCCCGGAGTGGAGCACGTGCTCAGTTCCGCCGACAACATAAGTTCTGAAGCACTATCCGTCATTGGTGTTACTGTTGTGTGTCTGTTTTATTTTCTGTTCGATCGAATCATGGCTGCCGACAGTTGGGTTCCAACCCACTATCTCCCGAATGCAAGCTCACAGCTGCGCCCCTAACCGCACGGCTAACTCACTACAATATTACAAATATTAATCTAAACAAAACAACATGAATAAAATTGAAAGAAATTAAATTACAGCCTAACTAATAACTAAAGAGGTGATGATCAACAGTATTGCTGACATAAAACTTGTTAACATCGTCTGCATACATCCGAGAAGGAAGGAAGGGTTGTGCTCTCGACATCTGTCAATCAGTAATGCGTTATATCACAACGAAATGAATGTTGTTATTGGTTCTCTTCGCATACAGTATCCTTAATACTGGTCCAATCCGTTAACACCTGCAAAACTGTTCCTTCCTGCATACATCCGAGAAGGAAGGAAGGGTTGTGCTCTCGACATCTGTCAATCAGTAATGCGTTATATCACAACGAAATGAATGTCGTTATTGGTTCTCTTCGCATACAGTATCCTTAATACTGGTCCAATCCGTTAACACCTGCAAAACTGTTCCTTCCTGGGCGTGTTCTATTTCAGTTAGCTGCTTGGGTTGTGGTTGTCTCGCTAACTTATGAAAGCGCAGTACTCGAAGCGGGTGAACATAACGTATGACGTCAGCGCTACATCTGCCTAGAGTTAGCAACACTGTCGCCATAAGGCTCCACAGTCTTTTCTAAACGCTGGATGCTCTATAGGAGGTCGAGCAGGGACGGCTCCTAATTAAAATTCTAGGGTGGGCCAGATGTTACTATTGTTGTTACATATTAAATATTGTTTTATATTTGGCATTTATTGTTGCCAATATTGCCATTATCATAATTCCACACAACACAAAATTTGTAACAAGTTTTAATAAATAGTTGATGCATTAAAAACTGTACCCACGTGGCTCTTTGTTAATACATATATTCTCTCCTGTACTTGGATGAAGCAAATTTATCCATCAGCTTGGTTGATGAGGTCTTAATTATTTAATTTCTAACTTTGCGTTCAGAGCTATGGAAGAAAATGGATTTGTTTAAAAAATCCTCTTTCATTTTCCTATTTCGGCATACAATCGACATATTAAATATACGTACCGTGCCACAAATTAAAAAAAAAATATACAGTAGAAATTACAGCTTCATCGACAGAACTCATTAACACATTTGTACTGTACTTGGAATATCAGACAACTGAAAATGTATAATTATATGTTATCTTATGTCACCAATCTGCGAACAATAGCTGAATACCTGTTTAAGAGCGTGGAGTGGGGTGAACCCTTCTCCCGTAATCCTGTTTGACAGAGACAGAAGCAGGAAGCTTCAAAGCAACGCTATGGGCCCAATCTGCTGGCCCTTGAAGAGAGAGAAAATTCCCTTCATAGCACTGAAGAATTCGCGTACAAGACAGTGCTATGTCCACTGTTTCCTCACCTGGTCCATGAAGCCATATATTTTACATGGAACTTGCTGTGGAGCGGCCCTCGATATGACGATACACAGTACAAGACTGTCAGGATTTTAAGCTAGGGATGAGTTAATTATAGTGAATTCTCTTTAGAGATTCTAGAAGGGTAAAACACTTATTTTAAGAAGAGTATCTGTGATATAAAATAATTTTAAAAGACATTAATTAAACAAATTCTTTGCAATGCTGCCTAATGGCCTTGGGTGGGCAGGGCAAATTTGGCCCTTAATGACGCACCGTCCCTGGGGTCGACGATTCGCTTCAGACGAGGAGACGAAACACTTCGCGACAACGTGACTGAAGGGCAGGATTTTTAACATCAGGGACTATTCAAACTGATCTCACTGAGCGACTACTGTCGACCAAAGTATTATGTGTACTCGAGTTTGAAGGTTGTTTGTGAAGTAACCAATAGACCTACATAAAATCCAATAACATCATCATTTTTGTCGTTCTATTTTACGTTAGCTCATGTAGGGTTGGAATTTTTAATTTGTATTTTAATATTTTTTGTCGCAGTTGGAACACAAAAAGTGCACGTTTTTAAGCGTGTTTCAACCATGCGTCACATTTAAGAATTATTATCTCAAAAACCCGTCATCAGATCGAATCCAAATTTTAACACAATATACATTGGAATGTTGTATAACTATTTTATTAATTTCAAAATTTTGCGTGTCCAAGAAAAAAAGTTGTTATCATTTTTGTAAGGTAACTTTTTCTCGGCTCGGGGTGGTTAGAAAATGTAGTTCTTGGACGCGATGTAATCCGTATACATCAAAAGGTTATGCTGTATGACTGTGAAATATGTAAATTAACTCACTTATTTAATATCGGTTTGTATTTGTAGGCGGAAATAACACATCGTTCACCTGCTACCCGCTCCAGGTAAAGCTGTACAGCGTTGCTGTGATGGAGCCCATCACTTCCGAGCGAGACACGCCATGATGCATGATGGGCTCCATTTCGGCAACGCTGTACAGCTTTACCTGGAGCGGGTAGCAGGTGAACGATGTGTTATTTCCGCCTACAAATACAAACCGATATTAAATAAGTGAGTTAATTTACATATTTCACAGTCATACAGCATAACGTTTTGATATATAAGGATTACATCGCGACCAAGAATTACATTTTCCAACCACCCCGAGCCGAGAAAAAGTTACCTTACAAAAATGACAACAACTTTTTTTTCTTGGACACGAAAAGTTTTGAAATTAATAAACCAGTTATACAACATTCCAACGTATATTGTGTTAAAATTTGGATTGGATCTGATGACGGGGTTTTGAGATAATAATTCTTAAATGTGACGCATGGTTGAAACACGCTTAAAAACGTGCACTTTTTGTGCTCCAACTGCGACAAAAAATATTAAAATATAAATTAAAAATTCCAAACCTACATGAGCTAACGTACAATAGAACGACGAAAATGATGATGTTATTGGATTTTATGTAGGTCTATTGGTTACTTCACAAACAACCTTCAAACTCGAGTGCACATAATACTTTGGTCGACAGTAGTGCCTAAACCGATATGAAGTCTATGTTGAAAAATATCCTAATGTATGAACAGTACTATAAGTTGGCTGTATTGGTTGTATGAAATAAAATGTACACGTTACACTGCAGGCTTTGTAACCTTAGTTTCTTATCACCTCTCGTAGATCAGAGATGAACTTCTTAGTACACAGTATACACGTCCATAATTATAATTGTAACATCCGGAGGGCCACTGCTGCGGATGCCGAGAGAGCAAAGCAGGAGAAGCCCATCGACATCCACTATACAGAGTGTTTCAGGAGGAATAGTAAATATTTAAGGAGGTGGTAGTATAAATGAATTGCAATAAAAAAAATCCCTATAACACATGTGTCCCATTTGTATTGCGTACAGAGATACAGCTAGTGGTATTTAACCCAAAAAAAAAATGTAAAGCCAAGGGAAATGAGGATGCTCAAAGTTGATTTTAAAAAATTCAACCACCAACATCAATGCATTTTGCATTTCTCTTGATAACAACCCGTGTAGCTCTTCGGAGGGCGTCTTGGCGTTCTTTGATGAGGGCTACACTACTGTATACATAATCAGAACGCCCAACTCGGCTCTTGTGTTAATTTTGTCCTTGTAGACTTCGCCTTATAACCATCCCCACAGGCAAAAATCCAAAGGAACAAGGTCCGGGGACCTTGGTGGCCAAGAAACATGCCCATATCAACCGGTGTGCCAACACACGAAACGAACACTACCCAGATTACATAGCAACATCTCTATCTCGGTATGCAATATAAATGGGACACATGTTATATGGAATTTTTATTGCAATTCATCTATACTACCACCTCCTAAAATATTTACTATTCCTCCTGAACACCCTGTATGGTCCCCAGGCAGCAAGGTCTCGCCTCAGATCCCGCAAGTGTTTCCTTGCTAGGACTCTGCCGCTGGAGAGAACACCAGAGACAACCCGTCTTAACAGATGGAGGAGCTCACTGCCCACAGACATGTCACCTAAGGAAGAACTGGCTCCTGGCGCCAACCTACCTTATCCTGTGTGGAGGTCCCTCAATCGCTTAAGAGTGGGTGTCCCTCGATGCAAGACCAACCTGCAAAAATGGGGGATCCTTCCAGCTGACGCGGACACCTCTTGAGCTGAACAAGACCCAAGCCACCTACTCATCTGCCCCCTCCTGGACAACCCATGCACAATAGAAAATGTTTTTAGAGGAAGCAACAAGGCCATCGCAGCTGCAGTTTTTTGGAAATGCTGACCGGACACGGAAATAATAATTATAATGGTCCCACCGACATGGTCACTAAAAAGGCTGTTATTGTAAAAACATATTTTTAATGAGTAGCCTATACTAGAAAAAACCTTTCCCAAAAGATAATCCACATTGTTCGAGATATTACAGATGTAACGATGAGATGTAACGATGTATAATAAAGGCAACTATGTTTTTTTTTGTCGTGTGGCCTCCTGAGAGGCAAAGTGCAGGTCTTTCTAGTCGACGCCCGTGGGCGACCTGCGAGTCGGGATGAGAGATGAATGAAACTGGGCAAGGATGTGGAAGGAAGCGGCCGTGGCCTGTCAGAAGGTACCGTCCCAGCATTTGCCTGGTGTTGAAAATGGGAAACCACGGAAAACCATTTCAAGGACGGCCAACGGTGGGGCTCGAACCCACGCGTCTACCGAGTCAGCAGAGAGCTTGGCCCCATGACATAAGGCTGCGCTGTAGCCAGCGTAGCCACTGCTGTCGGTAACTATGGAAATTAAAATTTGGCACTAATGAATTATTCGTAAAAGGGGTCAAAGTGTTGGACTCGATAAAGTGTGAATCAGAAGTAAAACAGCGTAAGTTTGCAAGCGTAGGCAGATATTTATTCAATAGAAAGCATTCTTTTATAAAGTGACGACCCATTGTATTTTGTGCACTTTTATGTTCCTTGAAAACCCAAAACAAATTTGTACATCTAACCCGGAGAAAGATGGATATTTTTGAGATATTGTTGAAATTTTTTCTTATGGCGATTATATTGTGCTGTGAAGCACACGAGAATCCTTAGACTTATGTAAATGCACAAAAAAGTATTTGGAAAACATAGGAAATTAGGAGAATCGGTTCTTTAAAAAACTTCTTTTCCGTTGTATGTGTGTAGATTGGTGATGGCGGTGACTGTTGTTTTTGAGGGAAGGATCATCAAGTTCATCTGCCTCTCGTTAGCACATTCGGAAGAAAACATTAAAGGATTCCGACCTCTCTAAAAATGTGGGTTTCGGGAAAAGAAAAAGACATGCCATGAAACGTGGAACTGAAAAAAAAAGAACACCTTGGCCCCAGTGTCAGAAGAAAACAACAACTGTTGACCAAGGAAGATCGACAGTAAATATGAAAGAGAGGTCCTTGGAACGCAAGTGGTAGCAATGCAGGACTCATCCAAATCACATCCAACAAGTTTTGAGCCCCTGGGGCGGGGGTCTGTTTAGATGAATACATCACTACTGTATTGCAGGGATACCAATTTGTATACCCATATGCATCAGACAAGTATCAGCCAACCCTTATCAGCCCCCTTGAAAATGTATTCTATCGCCTATATGTTTTTACCAGGGTTTCTTAACATGCACTTCGCCGTGGTTTTCTGGATGGGTCACCATAGCTTCTCAAAGGGGAAGAGCTCATTGACGTCCTAAGTGACCAGGCTTTAAGTCACACGTTCAAAAAGCAAACGGAGTCACTATGTTCGTTTTAGATGAACTGGCTTCCCATCTTGAAAGCAACGTTAGAAACTGTTTTTAACTGGAACACGTCGTTAGGTGCTCCCTTCAGAGCACTGGTTGCCAATCAGTGACCCGTGGGACTAGAGGGCGTGGTAGTACATATAAAGAAGGTGCCAATGAATGGATATTTTTAAAGTAATGTGCGTTGAACAAAAAAGATCCGATTTTGTCCGTGCCGATGGCTATCAGCTGTTGAATTACAATATATTTAAAATTGTTATTAGTCTATTATTAGAGCCTCCGTGGCTTAGGCGGCAGCACGCCGGCCTCTCACCGCTGGGTCCGTGGTTCAAATCCCGGTCACTCCATGTGAGATCTGTGCTGGACAAAACGGAGGCAGACAGGTTTTTCTCCGGGTACTCCGGTTTTCCCTGTCAAAATTTCATTCCAGCAACACTCTCCACTATCATTTCATTTCATCTGTCATTCATTTAATCATTGCCCCAGAGGAGTGCGTTAGGCCTCGGCAGCCGGCACAGTACATATCCTCGCCGCTAGATGGGGGCTTCATTCATTCCATTCCTGACCCGGTCGGAGACTGGAAACAGGCTGTGGATTTTCATTTCATTAGTCTATTATTAGAATATGATGCAGTATAATTGTCTTAACTAATGTTTAAATGTGACAAATGAACTTTCAGGACAGGGAGCAGGGATTCTAACCTTTATTGTTGATAAAAAAATAAAAAAAAACAGAAATTAGTTAGGTGAAATCAGTGATTAGAGGTTAGCTCTGAGAAAGAGCGTAACTCCTAGAAATCCTCAGCTTGTCAAACAAATTCGTGCACAAAAGTCAAACTGAGAAAACTTATACTTAAAGATCTCCTAATGTCTTAAAAAAGAAAAGTTTCAACATGAATTTGTAATTGAGACATATTATGTTCAGTAGGTTATACTTAATAAAAAGTTATTTATGATTTATTAAGTAATTTGTAATTAAATTGTACTGTGAACTAATTAATATTAATGATAGTGCATTCTGAAAACTGTTTTGACCTATCACCTTCAAATTTTGTTACGGCGAAGGAGCTGATAGGGGGCATAGAAAGGAGTGGGGATTGTCAATGCATGATTCAATTTTACGCTGTGTGTTCCGCAGACTTCTATGGGTTGATAACCTCTGATATGGGTAGAGATAACAGTGTAAGGTGAAAGAAGGAACGCGCTGAACTATTCTGAATGGCTTTTTTCCATTTTGTTTTTAGTTATATGATTACAGCTTATAAATGATTAGTAGAAAACATTATGTATATAATAATAATAATAATAATAATAATAATAATAATAATAATAATAGTAATAATCAATATATCAACCCATCAATCCTGAGCTTCGTGATCTCCAAGGAGGATATTGTTTATTTTTCTCCATCTATGCCGGTCTTCGTACAAACGTGCTGCAACAAGAAGGTTCCACCCAGTCGTATACTTGACAATGTTGGATAATCGAGTGGGCACTCGACCACTATCTCTCTTTCCTGGGACATTTCCGGGCACAATCCGTTTCTCAAAAAGTATTATAATTAATAATAATAATAATAATAATAACAACACCAGAGACGACCTCAAAATGTTGCATCTATATAAAACCCGACGACACCTTCAATAGAGATCTCTTCCGCAAAAGGATACTGACTAATGGGCTAACCCGAGATGAGACACCAAGACCCAAAAGGAGACAAGGTACCACCTGGACAGCGGAGCGCAAGATGGCCCACTCACAGAGAATGAGGGAATTCTGGGCTCCGAGGAAAGCGAAGATTATTGCCAAGTGTAGCAAGACTTAACGTGGTCCTAGATGGCCTCAACGAATTATATAATAATAATAATAATAATAATAATAATAATAATAATAATAATAATAATAATAATAATAATAATAATAATAATAAAAATAATAATAATAATAACACCAGAGTCGACCTCAAAATGTTGCATCTATATAAAACCCGACGACACCTTCAATAGAGATCTCTTCCGCAAAAGGATACTGACTAATGGGCTAACCCGAGATGAGACACCAAGACCCAAAAGGAGACAAGGTACCACCTGGACAGCGGAGCGCAAGATGGCCCACTCACAGAGAATGAGGGAATTCTGGGCTCCGAGGAAAGCGAAGATTATTGCCAAGTGTAGCAAGACTTAACGTGGTCCTAGATGGCCTCAACGAATTATATAATAATAATAATAATAATAATAATAATAATAATAATAATAATAATAATAATAATAATAATAATAACACCAGAGACGACCTCAAAATGTTGCATCTATATAAAACCCGACGACACCTTCAATAGAGATCTCTTCCGCAAAAGGATACTGACTAATGGGCTAACCCGAGATGAGACACCAAGACCCAAAAGGAGACAAGGTACCACCTGGACAGCGGAGCGCAAGATGGCCCACTCACAGAGAATGAGGGAATTCTGGGCTCCGAGGAAAGTGAAGATTATTGCCAAGTGTAGCAAGACTTAACGTGGTCCTAGATGGCCTCAACGAATTATATAATAATAATAATAATAATAACAATAATAATAATAATAATAATAATAATAATAATAATAATAATAATAGCGGCTTCGGTGGCGTAGTTGGTAGCATGCTGAACTGCTGTGCCCAAGATAGCGGGTTCAAACTAGGCCGAAGTCATCGGATATTTTAAGAGCGTCAAAATCCGTCAGTATGCCTTCCTTCGGAGGGGATGTAAAGCCGGCGGTCCCATGTCATAGATTTATGTCATGTAAAAGATCCTTCTACTAACTAAACTTGTGTGAATCTAAATTTCTAGGTTAGATTTCGTTGAAACGCTCTATATTAGTTCCAAGTTCACCACTAGGTGTCGGTCACATCTGGAAGCGAAAGGTGAAACTCCTTGAAATTGAACGGAACTTGTAGCTCACCCCATGAGTGTCCGCTTGAAGCAGCTACAGCGAGCCAAACATGTCCTCGGACACTCCCGGCACTAAAAGCCGTATGCTAAATACATAAATAAATAATAATAATAATCTAATAATAATAATAGTAAATTTCTTAAATTAGCACTGGTAGACACAATGGTCGCACACGTTGTTCGCCTAGTATATTTCTTGTGTCTTGGCAATACAAGGTTAGGAACCCCTTGTTTCGACGTTAAATTTGTTCTAATCAGTGAATGGGATCACTCCTCCATGCTAGTATCGGTAAAAGCTGTTGGTATGATTAGTTTTGAAGATACACGGGTGCTAATGGTTAGGGTCGGACGCCATATAATATACAGATATCAGTGTAATTGAGTGGGAAGTAACCTGTATCAATAAAGGGCGAGTAATAGCAGGAGCTGGTCGAGATGACCGTATCATCAGCGCGTCTAATAGCGGGCTGCAGGCACGTGCTCGTGTGGCCTCGGCCAACCACTATTGATGATCGTCAGTTTTTTGTTGACAAACCTCTTTGGTTTGGGGAGGTGATATTCCAGGTACTTGAACAAATCATAAGATCAGTCATAGCCTATTATCGATCCTTCGGCACGTACCTTCGTGAACAGCACGCTTCATGTAGCTATAATAAATCCAAATTAATACACTTGCAAATTATCTTCAACTTCTATACTTCAATCGTTAAATTTCAATCCCATTGCTGTTGCTCCGGCTTTGTTAGTTTAAAAGTCGACATTATATATATTTTCACATCTCTTCAAGAGTAATAAATAAATAAATAAATAAATAAATAAATAAATAAATAAATAAATAAATAAATAAATTGGGTACAAGAAAGACAATCTCAATGTGCCTTTGCCGACGACCTTACCTTGTTATCCAACAACATAGAAGAAGCTGCTCACCAACTACAGAGCCTCTATAACATAGCAGCTAAAACTGGCTTGAAGGTCAATATACAAAAACCAGTGTTCATGACAAATATAAAGGGAGCCCTATCTACTATTCTTGTGAAAGACACCGCAATTCAAAAAGTTCCTGCAGCGAAGTACCTATAGGGGAGTGGATTCCAGCAAACGAGAGTAAGACCTTAGCAATAGACACTAGATGCACGAAACTGGAAAGGGTCTACCACTCCTGTAAGAGCATCTACACATCCAAGTGCCTCTCTAAGAACCTTAAACTTCTACATTACAACTCAGTAGTTAAACTTTCCTTTCTGTATGCCTCTGAGTGTCTCCTAATGAACCGAAAAGGCCCACTGAGGAAACTAGAGCTCAAGGAACGGAAAATACTTAGAAGGATTTCAGGACCAATAAGGGAAGAGGGTGGTACTTACAGGATCAGGCACAACAATGAGCTCTATTATCATCAATAAGATATCGTCACATCCATGAGGAAGAGACGATTAGCTTTCTACGGACATCTGACACGCATGGGTCCAGATAGACATACCAGCCAGATCTTCACCACGACAGGAAGAGGGAAAGCGTCCAAAAACAAATGGATCACCACAGAGAAGTCAGACCTAGAGCTACTTGGAATTTCACCAAAAAACCTACAGGATCGATCACAATTCCGACAGATGATTCAACATGGTATCTTTCCAGTGTCTCTCACCCGCAGGAAGAGTACAGGGACTACCAGACCGAAGTGGACACAGGAAAGAAAGCAGACACACAGTCAGAAGATGAAAGCTGCCTGGGCTAAGAAGAAACATACATTCCTTTTAAGAAGTCAAAACGAGCCCCGTGGTCCTCAGTAGGCCCAAACGAAAAGAAGAAGAATAAATAAATAAATATTACATAAATAGATTAATAAATACATAAATAAATAAATACATAAATAAATACATACATATATAAATAAAAATAAATAAACAAATAAATTAATTAATTGCACAATAATTAATATTAATAATACAGTAATGTGTTCAAAAAAACTGTTTTGCTTAATCAACTTTCAATTTTGTTATCAGGAAGGGTTGGAACTGAATAAATAAATAAACAAAATCGAGTGTTGTTCCTCGCACTAGGAGGGGTGAGGGGGGGGGGGGGGTGAAAAATAAGCTTGTCTGGTCCTTTTGCGACAACTTCGATACTTAGCTTATTTTAGCCTATTTTACCGCATGTCGAAAGCCAATGGGCTGACTGAACCCAGGAAAATATTACATATTGCAAAACGGCAATAGATCCATATTTCTCCCTTGAATATAAACTATGTTTAACTAGTTTAATAGGTTGAGTAGATTTTGCTTGCCTCGTAGTCTCGCCTCTTAAAACAACAATAACTAACTAACTAACTAGATTTAGCGTGAAAAAGACAGACTGGCAGACAGACAACACTAATTTTGTATTAGTATAGATTATTATAATCATTATAACTACTGATAGGGGCAGCACAGGTAGGGCGAGGAGACAGGAAATGGCTTAACACCTCATTAATTAGTGGCTCTCACGTGTGGCTAGTGATTGATGCTCTCTCTATTAGTCCGTATGAGCGTGCCTCATGCTTCACACCACGCCAGTCCAGAGTTAATTAGTATCGTGTCCAGCAGTAAGACAACTTCCCTCCTTTCGTACACTCATACTGTAATGTGTCGTATTTCGCCATGCTGGTTGGCAGTAATCCATTTCTCTCATAGGCCAATATCATCAAGGGTTCTCCACTTCAGATCAATCAATACTACTTGTTCAAAACTACTGGCAGCTTAGAATCTTAGGATTAGGGACAGATGGTCTCGTAGTTCCGCCCCTCAAAACAACAATAACTAACTAAATAGAATCTTAGGTTGATTTGTTCTTCAGTTTAGAGGCTGCGACAACGCGGTCATGTAGACCCGTGTACTTTGGGTGTGTGTAGAATCTGTCTGATAACCGGTGTTAATTGTGATGACTGTATTAGTGAGTGTTATCTGTTAGGTAGATTTCATTAGAAAGCTAACTATTGCAATGGGTACCATGTTTCGACTTCCGGAAAATTTCGACATATCTTCGCGTTTCACATCCCCCAGACCCCAAAACCACCGTCAGTTCAAAAGTTTATATATAATTTATGTATATATGTATCTATATATATATATATATATATATATATATATATATATATATATATATATATATCAGTTTCTTGTGGACACGATAACTGCCGTAATTTTGCACCAATCACTTTGAATTTTTTACATAATATGTATCCCTATAAAATCTCGGTCGAGTTCGTTAATGGGCAAAATCGGTCGAAGGGGGTGAAAATGGGGGCCTTTTTTTTTCGAAAAAGTGAAATTTCGCTATAACTCTCTTAATACGTAAAATATCGAATCCATTCAAAGTTCATAATATGTGTCGGATAAGTGCGAAAAATTTATGTCAAATAAGTTTTTTGATAGCACCAACCATTGACCAAAAAGGTGGAAAAAAGTGGGTTTTTCGGGAAACATTAATCATATCTCTCTTAATAGGCACTGTTCGCTTTTGCGAATGTTTTTTTTTGTGGCTATGTTTCCCGCACGGTTTGAAACACTCGTTCAATTTTTGCCCCATTATTTTTTCCGTTATAATTGCAGTATGAACACGGTGTTCTGATTATTTACTTAACTTACGTTTCTTTTGAATTATTGTTCTTTATTATTCTTGTCAACTCACCTTTTTCTGAAGTGTCTTTCTAGACGCACCATACTGTCACACTTTTTCATGAGGTACTGTGCTCATCTCAGCGGCAACCGTCGCAATGTGCTTGGGGCTGTGCGCTGATTGGCTGTTTGACGCCCCGCCTTCATTCTGGATTGTTCGACGCGCTGTCGTCATTTCCACTATAAATTCTCCGCTTCGCCGTTCTGCGGCCTTGTCTACATCTACCTGCTTGAACCAGTCTGACCACGGCTGCCTGCCGTTCCACAGCAAGGCCCTTCTTGGGAAGGCCCTGTTAGTAAACATCGAGTGGCTGGAACCTTGCCAGGCGGCATGCTTCATCACTCGGACTCTGTCATGCTGGGCGCGGCATGAGTCAACGACCTTCACCTCAGCAACTAAGTCAGCCCGCTAGCTCACTACAACTCGGCGATGAGAAACTACAATTGATTGTAAACCGCCGGACAGATCATTACCAAGAGGTCTGTTCCTGCGGGGTGCAATTCGCCAATGGAGCCACCATCCATCTTTCTCGGAACGCATGCCGAGGCAGCTTAGAGGAAGCCTTCGTTTGGATCACAACCCGCTTCCTGCGGGCCAAATACTAAGTACAAAAGTATCGAATTATTGGTAACGTGAACTACCTTCACTTGGTTTATACATTTTTCAAGGCTAAGCCTTTTTTCTTGCTTCTTGCTTGTTTTTAGATATTTTTCTTAAACATACTTTTTAATCGCCTTTATATGGCCTTTTTATGCATTTTTATTATAATTCTTCTTTATTCTAAGTTTCCTGGAGAAACCTTGCATTTTTTATTAGCTTCTTTTAATTATTCTCCCAAATGAAAATGTTTGTTATTGCTTCACAAATTAAATAAATGTATCAAACCTTGGTTATCAATATTTGGTCTCTTCCTCATCGCTCTATTTAAATTTCACTGTGTGCCCGAATCCCAATCCCCCTTTTCCCAGTTGGGGTGCGAACTACTCAACCCCTTTCCATGGTGCCGAAACCCGGGATCGAACCCAGAACCTTTATTCTGAGACCACAAATTCTATTCCAAAAAAAAAACAGAACTTGTGTAATCTAATATTTGCCTTATACATTTCAGTATATCGTGGCTAGCGCAGGAGATCTGCGGGAAAGCGGAGACAATCCCAGCTTACTCCATAACTGGTTTCTTTCTGGAAAGCAGGTCCGTCTGGTGCCGCAAGCAGCTTTGGTAGGTGAGTTATTCCAACTTCCCAGCCATGCCAGTAATAATAGACGATAAACTGTTAAACTCTCGGGCGGCCTACAAAGGTCAACTTACCCGTTTTCAAAAATATCTAGCCACTCTACCGAAAGAGGAACAAAATCTTGATATTATATCTCAGCGTTTAAAAGCTTTTGAACAGGCGTACGAGAAATATGATCTCGTGCAACTTGAAATTGAAATCAAAAGTCCAGAACATCAATCAGATAGGGAAGAAGTAGAGAGTAATTATTTTGATACACACGCTCAGGCTGTGGCATTAGTAAGAACTTTGACCCTGGCGTTGAAGGTAGAGGAAACTCAAGGAAGAATTAGCGACCATGGGAATGGTATCAAACCATTGCTACCTAAAATTGAAATTCCGCATTTTTCAGGAAAGGAAGAGATGTGGCAATCATTCTTTGAATTGTTCAGTTCATTAGTACATAATAATGCCACACTTCCGGAAATTCAGAAATTTCATTACTTAAAATCCATTTTGCAGGGGCCACCCCTTCAACTTATAAGAGAACTTCCCTTAACAGGAGAAAACTATAACATTGCTATCGAGCTTCTTAAAGGCCGTTATGGCAATGAAAAATTATGTTTACAGAGGCACATTCAAGCCTTATTTAACCTGCCCGCATTGCGAGCTGACAGCTTGTCAACACTGCGAGCCTTAAGTGACACGGTCCAACTACACGTCAGAGCATTGGCACGGTTGAACCAACCGGTCGAGCACTGGGATCTATTCTTAGTTCACTTGGTTACTTCTAAATTTGATTCATCAACTTTAAAGGCATGGGAGAGGGAACTAACAAATGACACTTCATATACTTATGACTCATTGCTTACGTTTATGAATAATAGATGTCAGGTTTTGTCAGCTGTAGCCTGTCATATGTCAGGGAGTGCAGATAACAAATCTAATGTTGTGAAACCAGTCGGTGCAAAAATAAACAAATCTGCTGTCTTTACTGTTCAGCATAACTCAACGGATTGTATTCTCTGTAAAGCACCTCACAGGTTATATTCCTGCGTTGCCTTTAAAGCCCTTTCTACCGATGAAAGACGCAAATTAATAGCTCAAAAAAGATATTGCTATAACTGTTTGTCAACTAGGCATATGGTGCCTGATTGCTTATCTAAAAATACTTGCTCCCATTGCAAGGCTCAACATCATACCTTGCTTCATAGGTTTGAAAAGCCACGTCAGGCTCCTTCCCCTGGATGTTCTAAAGATGCATCCCCAGGAGCTAATGCGCAATCTTATACTCAGAGCTCTAGCTCAATTCGTAGTTCCCAGGTGCTACTATCAACCGTGTTAATAAAAGTTCAAGACTCTTCTGGTAGATGGCTTGAAGCACGTGCCCTATTGGATAATGCCGCCACCCATGACTTCATAAGTGAGCGTCTCATTAAGAAACTTGGTCTTCCCAAGCAACCTACATTAATTCAGGTTACCGGTATTAACAATAGCAATGTTAAATCTTTGCATTTTGTTCGTGTTCACATCAAAGATGCTGTTAATTCTAACACAACATTTCAGTTGAATTGCCTTGCCATTGATACTATTGGCAGTAATACCCCTAGTACTTCTTTTGAAATTAGAAAGTGGCAATTTCCTCATAATATTCAGTTGGCGGACCCAACATTTAATACGAGCGCCCCGGTAGACATACTTCTCAGTGCCCAAGTATTTTGGCAATGTCTCCTTAGCTCTAAGGTTAAAATATCACCTGGAGTGTTTGTTCATCATACCAAGCTAGGTTGGTTAGTAACGGGTCAGGTCCCTCGTAAGTCGTTTCAAAATTTCTCTCAATGTCATTTTGTCAATACAAGTCTCGATTACAACTTAGAAAGATTTTGGAAAATCGAAACTATAGATTCAGCTTCACCTTCCTCGGTTGAAAATGAAATGTGTGAAAAACTGTTTTGCGAAACAACCAAACGCAATTCAGAGGGTAGATTTGTCGTAACAATGCCCCGAGTGGATAATCCACCTCTTTTATTTGAAACACACCCTAGGGCTCTTAGAGCACTCTATGCTGTGGAAAACAAATTTAAACGTGACCCTGTTGTTAAAGCTCAATACTCCACGTTTATGGAGGAATATGAGGCACTTTATCACATGGAGGTTGTTACCAAGAAAGATGAGGCTTCTTATACCCCATCTGAAGTCATTTACCTCAATCATCACCCAGTTTGGAAGAATGAGATTTTAAAGGAAAACATAAGGGTGGTCTTTAATGGCTCTGCTTTGGATGCCAATGGAACTTCTCTGAATGACACATTATTATCAGGCCCCCCTATTCAATCTGACATTTCTTCTGTTTTAATGAATTTTCGCTTGTTCCCTATCGCAGTGATATCTGATATCAAGCAGATGTATAGACAGATTTTGGTCGATCAACAACAGCGCGACCTTCAGAGAATTCTTTGGCGCGACGAGCCTACTAAACCTGTCAAGATCTTTCGGCTAAAAACCTTAACCTATGGACTAAAGCCTTCTGCTTTTTTAGCCATACGTACGTTGAAATTACTTGCTGAACAGGATGGCCCGTTGTATTCTCCTAAGGCTTCTGAAGTGTTAAAATCATCATTCTACGTTGACGATTTTCTTCATTCATTTGAGTCAGTATCTGAAGCACTACAGGTCTCTAAAGATTTGACAGCTTTGCTTTTGAGAGGCGGATTTTCCTTGTGCAAATGGAACTCTAATTCGGAAGAATTTCTTTCCAAATTTCCATTAACTTCAGTCTATAACGACTCAGTAGAGCTTCTTCAAGAAAGTAATTCTATCAAAACCTTAGGCATCTATTGGAGTCCTCAAAAGGATTTTTTCTTTTTCAAAATTAATCTCAGCGACATCAAACCGCAAACTAAGCGGCAAATTTTGTCTGAGATTGCAAAAATATTTGATCCTCTCCAATTTTTGGCGCCAATTATCGTTACCGCAAAACTTTTCATGCAAGACCTTTGGTCCTTGAAAACTGGTTGGGATGAACCAGTTCCTTCCGAGTTGCAAAAAAATTGGATTTCTTATAGACATAGCTTGGAAGATCTCTCCAATGTCATTATCCCGCGAGTGATTATTCCCTTTCCCTCCTGTGGAGGATATGAACTTCACATCTTTGCCGATAGCTCATTGAAAGCTCATGGGTGTTGTGCGTATATTGTTTGCCGCAATTTTGACCAGTCATATTTATTTTCCAATTTAATTTGCGCTAAGTCAAAGGTAGCTCCTCTTAAATCCTTATCCTTGCCACGACTGGAACTTTGTGCTGCTCTTCTGGCGGTTGAATTATCGGTCAAAATCCACCAATCTTTGAAAATCCGATTTAGCAAAACTTACTTTTGGAGTGACTCAGCCATCACGTTGGCATGGATTGCCAAACCCTCCTCGCATTGGCAGGTGTTTGTAGCTAATAGAGTGTCCAAAATTCAACAATTGTCTAACTTTGAACAATGGCATCATGTATCTGGCAAGGAGAATCCTGCAGATGTCATCTCTCGGGGATGTTCCCCTCTTATGTTGGCTAACCTGACATTATACTGGCACGGTCCTTCTTGGCTTCTACAAGAAACTTCCGCTTGGCCAAATTTTCCTCTTCCGGAATTATCAGACTTGCCGGATGTTGGTAAGATTACTGGATCTTCTCTTTTCGCTTCTGACTCTCCCCTTCTTTTGCAGCGATATTCCTCTTTTC
The DNA here is from genome assembly GCA_946902985.2 of Meconema thalassinum. Taxonomy (NCBI): domain Eukaryota; kingdom Metazoa; phylum Arthropoda; class Insecta; order Orthoptera; family Tettigoniidae; genus Meconema; species Meconema thalassinum. Next base: position 1,376,892,088 of record OX336388.2, on the reverse strand, counting down.
ATAAATTGGTGAGGGTTATGGCTTATCTCCTTCGATGGAAATATTTTGTGGTAGAACAACCTCTTTTTCCAAAGCCATATTTAACCCTTTCTGAATTAGGTTTAGCCACTACAAAAATCTTATGGCTTACTCAACAAGAAATATTCTCTGAAGAATGTCAGGTGTTGTCTCAAGGTCAATCCCTCAAGAAATCGAGTAGGCTATCCTCACTCGTCCCCTTTTTGGATGCTGATGGTTTATTAAGAGTGGGAGGACGTTTATCTTTGGCTGATCTTTCTGAGGATAAAAAACACCCAATTATTCTTCCTTCAAAGCATCATGTCACTTCTCTAATCATTCGTCAGTATCATTACCAGCATCTTCATGCTGGAACCCGTACATTACTTTCCATCATTCGGGAAAGGTATTGGCCCATAAACGGAGTCCATGAAGTTACCTCTGTTATCCGGAAGTGCATTCCATGTTTTAAGTCCAACCCTAAAATTACCACTCAGCTCATGGGTGATCTTCCCAACTTTAGATCTGCGCCTGCTAGACCTTTTGCCTTTACGGGGGTGGATTATTCCGGGCCTTTTGTTTACAGAAAAAATTCTCCTGAGGCCAAAAGGTGTATTTGTGGAAAACTCTATATTTCGCTGTTTGTATGTATGGTCACCGGAGCGGTACACTTAGAACTAGTTACCAACGCCTCTACCGCTTATTTTTTTGGCAGCTTTTGCCAGATTTTCTGCTCGCCGAGGGCTTCCTTCAGAAGTATTCTCCGACAATGCTAAAAATTTTATCGGAGCTTCTGAGCAAATTAAGAGAGCTCTTACTCAAAATGCAGCGCTGGAAAGGATTACTGATTATGCTCACCAGAGAAATTTCAAGTGGCACTTCATCCCCCCTTATGCGCCCCATCAAGGTGGACGGTGGGAGTCTTGTGTGAAACTCACTAAGAAACACCTTAGACGTGTTTGTGGCCACACCCCCCTATCTCATGAGGAGTTTAACTCCTTAATTATTTTTATTGAGGGCATAATTAATTCTCGTCCTTTATCACCCTTATCTAATGACCCTTCAGATCTTCTACCATTAACGCCGGGCCATTTTCTTATCGGTGGTCCATTGACTGCCTCCCCATCTTTATTATATTCTAATTCTCCATCTTTTTTAGCCATTTCTTGGCGCAATATTGAAAGTTTGCGCAACAATTTTTGGCGCCGCTGGAGGTTGGAATACCTCGGTTTGCTTCAGCAGCGTGGCAAATGGCGTGTTTCCTGCTCTAACCTTCAGATTGGGGACTTGGTCCTTTTGAAAGACCCTAGTCCCCCTCTTGTCTGGAATTTGGGTAGGATTGTTGAGTGCTTTCCTGGCAGAGATGGTAGGATTCGCGTGGTAAAACTGCAGACTTCTGCTGGCCAGTTTCTCAGGCCAATCACTATGATTGCTCCTTTGCCACGCGAGACCTAACTTCTGCGCCTTCTTACTGCAATTTTTTCTCGCCCCTCCCAGCATGTTCGCTTTTGCGAATGTTTTTTTTTGTGGCTATGTTTCCCGCACGGTTTGAAACACTCGTTCAATTTTTGCCCCATTATTTTTTCCGTTATAATTGCAGTATGAACACGGTGTTCTGATTATTTACTTAACTTACGTTTCTTTTGAATTATTGTTCTTTATTATTCTTGTCAACTCACCTTTTTCTGAAGTGTCTTTCTAGACGCACCATACTGTCACACTTTTTCATGAGTTACTGTGCTCATCTCAGCGGCAACCGTCGCAATGTGCTTGGGGCTGTGCGCTGATTGGCTGTTTGACGCCCCGCCTTCATTCTGGATTGTTCGACGCGCTGTCGTCATTTCCACTATAAATTCTCCGCTTCGCCGTTCTGCGGCCTTGTCTACATCTACCTGCTTGAACCAGTCTGACCACGGCTGCCTGCCGTTCCACAGCAAGGCCCTTCTTGGGAAGGCCCTGTTAGTAAACATCGAGTGGCTGGAACCTTGCCAGGCGGCATGCTTCATCACTCGGACTCTGTCATGCTGGGCGCGGCATGAGTCAACGACCTTCACCTCAGCAACTAAGTCAGCCCGCTAGCTCACTACAACTCGGCGATGAGAAACTACAATTGATTGTAAACCGCCGGACAGATCATTACCAAGAGGTCTGTTCCTGCGGGGTGCAATTCGCCAATGGAGCCACCATCCATCTTTCTCGGAACGCATGCCGAGGCAGCTTAGAGGAAGCCATCGTTTGGATCACAACCCGCTTCCTGCGGGCCAAATACTAAGTACAAAAGTATCGAATTATTGGTAACGTGAACTACCTTCACTTGGTTTATACATTTTTCAAGGCTAAGCCTTTTTTCTTGCTTCTTGCTTGTTTTTAGATATTTTTCTTAAACATACTTTTTTAATCGCCTTTATATGGCCTTTTTATGCATTTTTATTATAATTCTTCTTTAATCTAAGTTTCCTGGAGAAACCTTGCATTTTTTATTAGCTTCTTTTAATTATTCTCCTAAATGAAAATGTTTGTTATTGCTTCACAAATTAAATAAATGTATCAAACCTTGGTTATCAATATTAGGTCTCTTCCTCATCGCTCTATTTAAATTTCACTGTGTGCCCGAATCCCAATCCCCCTTTTCCCAGTTGGGGTGCGAACTACTCAACCCCTTTCCAGGCACAATATCAAAACCGTACAAAATGGAAAATATTCCCCTAATAATTACCTAAAACTTTTGTCTGAAAGAATTTTTGATATGACCCACCATTACGCCCAGGGATGAGAAAAATGATTTCGGAATTTAAAAAAATGTCAAGTGCCATCAGAGGTTACCATAACAACGCTTTTAAATTGATGAGGGATGGTCTATCAGAGGTTGCCAAGGCAACGCCATTGAAGAGATCACATTCATTTTTAGCCTACTTTTCACACTTTCCAAAAATGAGGAAAAAGTAGACTTATGAGATATATCCGGGAAAATGTGTCTGTCCTTCTATCTGTCTGTCTGTCTGTCCTTCTGTCTGTCTGGCTGTGTGTGTGTGTCCCCCCATATCAACTCCTAAACGGCTGCAGCAATCGAAACCAAATTTAGTATGAGTAAAGATGTATACCGGAATATCTCAGGCCCATATTTGAAAAAGATGCCAGTGCTACCAACTGCTAAAAAAACGCACTAGAAATTTGAGCTCCATGTTGGATATCTTGGAAGGTACACATGGGAGCTATTCTAAAATTGGCACACATGTAGATAATACTATTTCAGTTTAATTTCCAGCTGGCCATACATGACAGCGTTGCCAAAATAATTTTAAGCCTTCTGATAAGTCCAATTTTTAAATGCATATAACTTCTACACTATCAATTGGATTTCAACCAAATTTTGTATGTAATATGTGTACATAAACAGATATGACTGAGTGTATTCTTAAGAGCCACCAGGGCTGCCAACTTAATAATTGCTCTCTATTTTGTATCCAAATATATCAGAAAGTATGGAAGCCGACAGCTTTAAACTATGCACACGTAAATTACCTGACATTTTACATTAATTTGGAGTAACTTATATAGTCAGTTCTACCAACATGATTCTAAGCCTGCCGATAGGACCAATTTTTAAATACATGTAACTTCTATACCAACAAATGGATTTCATCCAAAATTGGCACAATATAATATACATTAATAATAATTCAAGTCTATGCTCCCACAGAAGCAAGTACGGAAGAAGAAATTGAAGACTTCTATATGCTCCTCGAAGACACACTAGCCGAGTACGAAGCACACACAACATTCATAATTGGAGACTTCAACAGCAAGGTAGGAAGAAAGGAATTCGAAGAAGAAGAACCTATGGGCCTTCACGGATACGGAACAAGGAACGAAAGAGGAGAAAGACTAATACAGTTTGCACTGGGACAAAGACTTAAAATTGTGAACACATTTTACAAGAAAAACCCAGAAAGCAAATGGACATGGAAATCTCCGAATGGGAAAATCAAAAACGAAATAGACTTCATCCTAACCAATAGACTAACAGAGGTGAAAAACATACAAGTGATAAATGGTCTGAAGTTTGACACAGATCACAGAATGGTACGATTGAAAGTGAGAATAAAGAAGAAAAGGAGACACTACTTCAACAACAAAACTACACATCCAGGATGCATAGACAGGGCGGAGTATGTAAAAGCACTACAACAAAACCTACGAGACTTCAACCAACAAACGGAGCAAAAAGTCCAACAACACTATACAGAGCTCGTAAATTGCATATCCCGCGCAGCCAAACAATCGTCAACACCTGGAAACAGTATGAAAAATAGAATAAAACTTAAGGATAGCACCAAATGTTTGATCGAAGAAAGAGAACGCCTAAAATCACAAGCCATAGAAAACGAACACAAAAAGCTGGAATATGCGGAAGTCAATAAACAATCAAAAAGGGAAATCCGAAGAGACATCAGAGAACACAACACTAAAGTGGTCAAAGAAATCATGGATACCACAAAATCAATAAAGAAGATTAGAAAAGAATTAACTCCAGGCAAACATTGGATGCTGGGAGTAAAAGACAGCAACGAAAAAAGACAAGCCTCAAGAGAAGAGATAATGACGCAAGCGACTGAGTTCTATAGGTCACTATACTCAAGTAACTCTCAAAGATCCAACTTGCATCAGGACCAGAATACATCAGAAGAAAACCTAGAGGAAGAAACACCTCCAATACTACCCAGTGAAGTAAGAGCAGCCATTCGACAAACGAAAACCGAAAAATGCCCAGGTGAAGATGGAATTTACAATGAATTTCTAAAATGGGGTGAAGAAGACCTAATCCCAGTCATCACAACATTATTTAATTCCATACTCACATCAGAAGACATACCAATGCAGTGGAAACAAAGCATTATTATACTTCTACACAAAAAGGGAGCCCAGGACGACATAAACAACTACAGACCGATCAACCTAATTGTAAACCTCTACAAGCTATTTATGAAGATCCTAACCAATAGAATGACAAAGGCACTGGACGAACAGCAACCGATAGAGCAAGCAGGATTCAGAAAGAGTTTCAGTACATCAGACCACTTGCAAACAATAAATCAACTCATGGAGAAAGTTCAGGAATTTAATCTAGAGGTGTATATTGCATTTGTGGATTACAACAAAGCATTTGACTGCGTAGAACAGGGAAGCGTCTTAGAAGCACTGGAAAAACAAGGCATCCCAAACAAATTCGTTAGACTCCTTGGCAAACTCTACGACGGTAACCAAGCCAGAATAAAGACAGAAAGAGAAGGATGCAACATCATGATAGAAAGGGGAGTAAAACAGGGAGACCCCCTCTCACCAAAATTATTCACCTGTTTGCTGGAAAATCAGTTTAGAAAACTAGACTGGGAAGAAAAATATGGCATCAGAATCGATGGGACAAGACTAACCCATTTACGGTTCGCAGACGACATTGTTTTGGTGGCTGAATCAGCGAAAGAGCTGGAACAAATGATAAAAGAATTAGACAAAACAAGTAAAGAAGTGGGCCTTACAATGAACCCGAAGAAAACGAAGCTGATGACCAATGCATTAGAAGCCCCAATTAATGTGAACGGAGAAACACTGGAATATGTTGAAGAATATGTATATCTCGGTCAGAACATGTCATTTTCAAGTCGTTCAGAGAAAGAGGTCAAACGAAGAATAGGACAAGCATGGAAGAGCTTTTGGTCCCTAAAGTTTATACTGGCTGACAAGACCCAAAAACGCACTTTAAAGGCTGAAGTTCTGGAAAAATGCGTTATACCGGTGTTACTATATGGTTGCCAAACTTGGGCATTAACATCGAAACAAAGACAAATGATCCAGAGATGTCAACGGAAAATGGAAAGGAAGATACTTCATGTCTCATTGAGAGATAGAATACGGAACGAAGATTTAAGAAGGAGAACCGGAATGAAGGACGCTATGACATCAGCAGACCAGCTCAAATGGAGATGGGGTGGACATGTAGCGAGATTAGATCCTAACCGATGGACGTACAAAATGACGATGTGGGACCCAAGAACAGGAAGACGAAACGTTGGGAGACAAAGAATCAGATGGGCAGACTGGTTCGTAAAATGGGGAGGAAAACAACGGACAAGAACAGCGAAGATGAGGCAGGAGTGGAAAGACCTAGGGAGACTCGCATGCAGTGACCATTAAAACAATGCATCAACTAGAAAGACACCGTTCAGTGGGCATGCAGCAAAGCGGTACATATCTCTGGTGTGCAATAAAGGCTTCTCACAGAGCGGTGACCTCAAGAAGCACACTGTTGTTCATACTGGAGTGAAGTAATACACTTGTAGCACATGTGAGAAGTCATTTGCATGGCGGACAGAACTAATGGAACATTGTCTCGCGCTCTAATTTGAGTAAACATCATCGTGTTCACTAGGGAAAATAACCTTACTGCATCACAAGGAATTCAAAAGGTTCAACTATCTTGCGAAACACTTGTTAATTCGTTCCGGGACCACATGTGCACAACATAGTGAATGATTTGTGGGATGTTAAAGAACGTGTATAGGTATCTGCATCCAAACTAGATGTTAAAACTCCACCGGTAAGGTTTTGTATAGCATTTTAAAAAGACCTATTTGAAACGGTTCAATATACGTAGATTTTACTGAAGAGTGAAGACTTGGCAGTTTCTGTCATTGTTCAAGTGCTTAAATAGGGTAAGCTTTGTGCTTAGTGGCAGTGGGAAGCTCCCAGATATTGGTTGATGGCTATTATGATTTCCGTAATACTAATGGATATTTGAGGCCTTGATATCGCCAGACTCAGAAATGAAGATTGTTGTAGCGAATGTTATGCCATCGTAATATAATTTACTTAATCTTTAATCAGCTGCACATCTATATAGAAGGCCCAATCCGAAAGAATAACCCCGAATGCTCCTCAGGACTTGCTCACCTGATGAGTTAAAACTGAGCAATTCCCTGCAAAGCAGGAGGCCATAGCCCTTATGGGAGTTGTAAGGCTATTTATTTATTTATTTATTTAATATTTCAGATTATTTCTGACCAGCACTCGCATGACATTGTTGCCAACATGCTTTTACGTGTACTAATAGATCCAATGTCTAAATCCATGTAACGTCCTTTGGACTTCAACCACATTTTGTATTCTGTACCTTAGGAGATGGAAGTAAGAATATATTCAGTCACCAGAGCTGCCAACTGTATTGCTCTATTAGGCTACATTATGCCTAGTATACCTTATTTCGAACTAATTAAGACATTATGATGTTACCCACTTAATTTCGTCATTATTCTAGATAGGTTCATATACTGTAGATTAATCTATGGCATGAATCTTAATTTTAAGAAAAGTAGGCTCTTTAGTTCGTCACGGAACTTCTTGTTCCATCTGACTATGAGGGAAGCGGCTAACTGGTAGCATGCTGAACTTCTATGCCCAAGGTCGCTGGTTCAAAGCCGGCCAAAGTCGCCGAATTTTCTAAGAGCGCTAAAAATCCGTCAGCATGCTTTCCTTCGGAGGGGAAGTTACAACGTTCGTTGCAAGTTGCTGGTTGCGGTGGCATCTAGCAGCCAAGTTCACAGCTAGGTGTCGTTGACGTTAGTATTTGGTACAAAATTAGGTACTACTACTTAAAATTGACCTTCTGAAGACCTTACCTGAATTACAGACTAATACAGTCATCACAAATAACACCGTTTATCAGACAGATTCTACACACACCCAATGTACACGGGGTTACATGACCACCTTGTCGCAGCCCCTAAACTGAGGAAGCAACCAACATCTCTGCGGGAGATAAAATTTTGCGTGAAGAAGTAACAGACTGTTAGATAGTTACACATTAGTTCCAAACCTTGCATAAGGACAGTGTGATCACAAGTATAAAAGTGAACCCCAAATGACAAGAAGGTTACCATCCCCATAAGACAGTAAAATGTTAAAAATATGCATAGAAAGACGAAAAAATGTTAACTAACCTCCAATTGTAAAATACTTTCTCGCAATAAATGAGGTCTGATCCTCCTACGAAAACCTGCATATTTTGCCTATTATAGCCTATCCCCTAGTTTGCCCGGTGAAATCTACCTCCGCCTTCCGGCGTGCCGAGAGGATTTTTTTAAATTCAAGTGAGGACTTCAGACATTGAATTTTCAAATAGTTCCTACTTTTGCCGCCAAACGCCACCATCAACGACTACTAGTTCTGAACTTGGTTACTAGATGTCACCGCAGACAGCTCCTGGTGACGAACGTTGGAACCTAAGACTGTTAGTCAATTTTAACCTATAATTTAGCTTCACACATGTGTAATTAGTGGAAGGTTCTTTAACATGCCATAAATCTTGGACTACTAAGCGACCGTTGCTCAGCGGGGTTGACTCATGGCTAGCGCGACAGATCCCCTCACCCGTAAATCTTGGCTTTCGTGAAAGGGGGAAAGAATATAGCTTCGAATAATACAGGATGTCAAAATGAACCGATATGAAATGGAGCCCCAGCAGTTCTCCACTCTCATACACTGACCTAGGGGTAATTCATAACTAAAACAAAACTATATGTGTCTGTATCTGTATGATTGACCACCTCGTGGTGTAGTGGCTAGCATTTTGGCAGTCACCCCTGAGGTCCGTGTTAGATTCACGCCTCTGACAATGAATTTAATTATTTGTTTTTGTTGTTTCATTTGAGGGACTAGGACATCGTGATCATGTACTTGGGGTATGTGTCTGATAACTTATGCTATTGTGGTGTTTGTAGTAGTGTGTGTACTTGTAATTCAGGTGTGGATTGGGAAATAAGTGGTCGTGACCCTGGTTCCGTCCCACGAGTTCCATTCCCATGAGTTCCGAAAGCAAATTCCTTAGGAAAAACGTCCCATGAGTTCCGAACGTGTATTCACGTCTGAGTAAATAAGTTAATGAGTCCCACTAGTTCCGAATATCTCTGGAAAACCCAGCTGTCAGTTCTGAGGTTTGACCGGCGGTTTGAGGTTGGAGCTATCAAAGCGATAGAAGAGGTATTACCAAGAGTCCAAGTGCAAGGCTGTTTTTTTCCACTTAAAGCAAAGTATTTGGAGAAAAGTGCAAGAAATTGGGCTTTCGGGTAGGCTATGTATAAAACTATCCAGGAAATCAGAACCACTTGAAGACGGTTGGCTACACATTCATAGCACGGCCTGGACAATGAAAAGTTAATCGAGTTTTTTGATTACTTTGTCGATCAATGCTTGAAAACGTGCATATTCCGATTGAAATGTGGAATTGCCATGGGAAGAGGCATAGAACGAATAACTCTGTAGATTGGAACCATAAGTTGAATTTGAAATGCGGAAAACCACATCCTCGTGTAAGAGACTTGGTGTTGTGTTTTGAAGAAGGAGTCTCAAAATTCAAGACGAAAAAATTATGCGGGCAGAGTTGAATTTGTAAGCCACAAAAAGGAAAAGAAAATATGTTGCAATGGATGACAGACCGGTGTTTTAACAGTTTCTTTCTTTCTTTCTTTCTTTCTTTCTACGGCTTTTCCCAATTAATTGGGGTCGCCGGAGCCAACCAGGCTCATTTTGGTTTTGGCCGGGGATTTAAGGCCGGATGCCCTTCCTGACACCACGTGATATTTCAGGTGAAAATTCCACCTCGCTGCCACCGGGATTCGAACCCCGGCCGTCCGGGTGAAAGACGAGCAGCTGAGCCACTGCGCCATCACGCTCCCCTTTAACAGTATTTTTAAGAAATGTCTATTTTGCTGTACCGGTACATATTGATTAGAGTATAAAGAGAAGAATAATTCAGTTAATAGATCAATTTGACGAAGCTACGTGCTGATTACTAAGTGACTTGTAAATTAGATTTAAAAAAACAGTTCAAAGACGAAGCGACATGTGATACAGTACTATTTTAAGAACTTTATAAATATAACTCAAATCTGATTATTTTGACGGATACTGACAAGGCGAAAGCTGCTTATGGGAGATACCGGTCCCCCCCCCCCCCCCCCCGTTAGATGAGCCAATTTATTAAAGAGGGCACGCACTCCCGGCTGGCGCTAACAATGGACCTTATTAATTTCAGTAATAAACAAATTAATACAATTTTGCTGTAGAAAACTAAGCTAGAACTCGCTCAGGTAGTGTTAAGAACTGTCGGGACTCGCTCAGGTAGTGTAATTGGCAGATAGCTAATCCGCTAAAGAATTTGGAACTGGTGGGAATCGGAACTCATGGGACGTCACGGCGACCCTGAGTAGTAGTGGGGAAACCACGGAAAACCATTTCCGGGATATACCCACCTCTTCTCAGTTTTGCGTCATGAGGCTGAGTGTAACCCATTCCAGCCCTCAGACCAAATTAAATTTCTTGGTAGAGCCGAGAATCGAATCCGGACCTCCAGGGCGACAGCTGAGAATTCTATCCGTCACACCAGGAAATGGACAAATTTAATTCTGGTCTGAGGGCTGAAATGGGGTACAATCAATCTTATGAGGCAGAATTGAGAAGATATGAGTTCCATTCCTACTTCAACCATCCTAGAATGGTTCTTCCGAGGTCTCCCACTCTACTTCAGGCAAATGCTGGGATAGTGCCTAACTTGAGGACGTCACCGCTTTCATCACAATTAAAAATCCCGACATAACAGTGGCACAGGTTATCAGACAGTACACACATGCATGAGGTTACATGACTACGATGTCACAAAGCCCCAAAATGATTCACACACAATATCCATTTCCATATTCTTATTGTCGCGTCAAATATTTGATAATTTTAGAATATTATGGTAGTGAAATGGCTGCTATTATCTGACATATCACATGCTGCATGGTATTTAACAATACCAACATATTTCACTGCGTTTAGATTTATATTCGTGTCGCTGTCGTTAATTCAGTTTAAAGTATTAGTATTACACATCAAAACACATTAAGTGCAACACAGAACATAAAACATCGCATTAGATCCGATGTGATATAACAAAACATAAATATCAATACGTTATGGACATTGTTAAAAATATTATCGCATGGAAAATAATTCCCTTTTCAACACGGTGACCAATCAGGTAGCCAATTTAGGAATCCGAGAACATGACTTAAAAATGTATAACACATTCTCTTCTAGCATATTACTGGTTAGGACTCAATTATTTGTAGTTATCAGTTAAATAAATGAGCATCAGTATGTTACAGCAAATAATTCTTATTTTCCTTCTAATTACCAGCTGTGGTAAGTCAAAGGGTAAAATTGTCACGCTGAAAAACGACTCTTGAGATCCCAAGTTCGAATTCCGGACCTCACAGAGGTTATGTTGAGCGTGCCATTTTCAAGATGGTTTAAACATTATTTGCTGACAATTGATCGTCAACTACTCAAAACTACTATAACTAATAATAATAATAATAATAATAATAATAGTCTAATAATAATAATAATAATAATTTTCTTAAATCGCCTATCCTTCCAGCTCCGCATCACCCACGATCTCTGCGAGGAATCATTACTCCACCGTCACATGGACAGCGTCTGAGAGCTGAACACACTTTGTCAGCAGATACAACTGGGGATGGTGACAGGTTGATCAACAGGGGTGATTGCTAACTTAGGTCTAATTAAGGAAGGGGCAGGAAGAAATTGGCCGTAGACATGTTGAAAGGAACCGTCCCGACATTTGCCTGGTGGTGAAAATGGGAAACCGCGAAAACCATTTTCAGGACAGCCGAGGTAGAAGGAAGGAAAAGGAAGGAAGATTGTAGTTTTACGTGACAGTGAATCTTGTGATTATGAGCTACGGGACCTCCTCTTTACGTGGAATCCGAACCACAGGACATGGCATTTCACTTCGAAAATCTCACATGCATTGACCGGGAATCGAACCCGGACCGCCTTGGTGAGTGGCATACAGCTAGACCGCTGAGCCTAGGTAGAAGAGCAGTAAGAGTTCTACCAAGCGAGGGACGAGCTAGCGCTCTAGAATTCTCAGCCACTGTGGACGGTTAATAATAATGTTATTATTATTATTATTATTATTATTATTATTATTATTATTATTTAAGGAAGACTGCATCCTTATAAGTGATGGTGATGTTTTTAGCCTATTTTCATTTATGGAAAAAAAAAATGGCTTATTAGATCACCTTTTGTCCGTATGTGTGTGTGTCCCTAATAAAATCTAAACGGCTAGAGCGATTTCAATGACACTCGGTGAGGTCATAGTACCATTTAGGCCGTCCCCGACTGTGCCCTTACAATTTTTTACATCTCACCAATCTAACATGGCGGCTGTGCGAAATAATTCACCGGCATTCTAAATCTCCGAATCTATTACTGATATCAGCCTGACATTTTGTACGGTGATAGAGAGCATTACTAGAAGATCATTTATGAGACTTTCAGAAACCTGTTAACTACAAAACGAACATGGCCGCCAAGAGAAGTTGAAACTTTTAAATAGACTTTTCTCGCGATTTGACCATCCAACCGTAATGAAACTTGGTACAGAAAATGATTTTACACATTGTAGTACACTGGCATCTAATTTAGTTTAATTGTTTACATAACCTCAAGATGGCGGCTGTACGAAATATTTCACCGGCATTCTATATCTCCGAAACTATCACTGATATCACCCTGAAAATTTGCACTGTGATAAAGGGCACTACTAAACATTTATCTATGTAACTTTCAAAAACCTGTAAACTACATAACGAGCATGGCGGCCAAGCAAAATTGAAACATTTTAATTGACTTTTCTCGCGATTTTACCTATGCAATAATCGTCATCAGTAGTGGTTTTGTAACGGTTCTGGCCCCACCGCCACCTTCCGACCTCCAAGATGGCGGCCGTAGCTTAACTTAATCTAGCCTAACCTAATAAGATGGCGGCCGTAGCTTAAGTTATCCTAGCCTAACCTAACAAAATGGCGGCCGTAGCTTAACTTAACCTAACCTAACAAGATTTTGGGGGTGAAACTACCCCCCAAAAATTGAAAAATCGATATCTTGGAAACTAAGAACCTTAAAATTATGTGTGATAGCTCAATAAATAGGTCATGACATACGCTTTTACCCCGATAGGTCATTTCACCCCTAAAACAGTAAATAGTAATGTTATGGGAAAAAAGGTGTTAAACACTTAAAAATGATAAATTAACCTAATATCTGTTGTTTTTTTTATGAAAATTAGTAGGGGTGAAAACTACCCCCCTCCCCAAAAATGAAAAAATCTATACCTTGGAAACTAAGAACCCTACAATTAGGTGTGATAACTTAAAAATAGGTCATGACATACGCTTTTACCACGATAGGTCATTTTACCCCTAAAACAGTGAATAGTGATTTTACAGGGATAAAAGGTGTTAAACAACTAAAAAAGGTAAATTATCATAAGAACTTTTGTTTTTGATGAAAAATAGTAGGGGGTGAAAACTACCCCAAAATTGAAAGGGTTCTTGGAAACTAAGAACCCTTAAATTAGGTGTGATAGCTCAAAAAATTGGTAATTAAATAGTTTTTTTTTTACCACGATAGGTCATTTTACCCCTAAAACAATGAATGTAGATTTTACAGGGAAAAGGGGAACCAATAATCAGATTTCGGCACATGAGGTGTTATAGGACTCAGGGTGACAATCCCTTTTTGAATTTATTATTCATGTTTGATTATGGACTTTTTTAAAATATATTGCAAACACATAATGTTAGATGTGTATGGTGAGTGATGAAACATAGCTAGGTAGAGAAAGAATGATTGTAGGCTACACGTATGGTGACTGACAAGTCTTTTACCATTGAAACTTGTTTTTAGACCTGACCGCAGTACATAGGGAGTTTAGGTTTCAGGCATGGCATGACAAATGGTGTTCACAAAATCCAATTTATCGATTCAAGAATTAAGAATAGACTATCTTTAATTGATTGGTTAAAGAGAGTAGCCAAGAAAACAGGAAAACAAGAACCAACACAATCGTTTTTGGATGTCTAATGTTACTTGCTGATCATTTTGTGCTGCAGTGGCAAGCACTTTTGGCTCTTGCACCAGAGGTCTTAACTCGATTTTTAGCTTTGAGGTTTAGAACGAACCAAACTAAGAAAGACGGTTATGGTGGTGCAGTGGTTAAGCTGTTAGCCTTTGACTAAGGTAGACCAGGGTTTGATGTTAGGTTCATACGCATGTCATAAACATATAAAAAGCAGGGATAATATTTTAAGACTGATTACACTTGTATTTTTTCAAATTATTACCTGGATTACAAATACAACGGTGGACTGGGTTTGATATACAGTTAATGCAAGTAAGATTTTTGATTTGTTCTTTGATTTTAGAATTTAGATTTTAGAATTTACATTTTAGATTTTAGATGTTGCAAAAAGACCAAACCATAATGTCATGACTTTAAATTTTCGGTAACTAATTATTAAAGAAAGATATATAAGGATTTGTATTACTTGGAATTATCTTTTCTATACTATAATTTTTTAGATTTTAGATGTTAGAATTTAGATATTGGATTTTAGATTTTAGGTAAAGACCAAACTAATATTGACTATTCATTCGACACTGGTATGTAGATAGAAAGTTGATTAGACTATATCTTAAGATGAATTTTTAGGTGTTGACTGGCCTTGCAATAAGAATTGACAAACCAGACATGAGTTAACTACCAACGAAACACTTTGGCGACTATGCTTGTTATTGACCAGTGGGTAGGGTTTTAGAAAAACTGTTTGCTATTTTGGGTTAAATACAACAAATGCTTAGACCCACTGAGTGACTATGTTTTCTAAACAAGACATTATACCAGGGACGATTAGGATTCTTATATAGCTCAGGTAAGGAAAGCATTTCTACAGAATCTGTTGACATTGAATATAGATTTAGGTATTAGGAAGTCATTTTTGACGGCATTTGTCTGGAGCGTGGCGCTCTATGAAAGTGAAACTTGGATTATTGGTGTAGCAGAAAAGTGGAGAATTGAAGTGTTTGAAATGTGGTGTTACAGGAGAATGATGAAGATTAGATGGGTAAATAGGGTTACACACGAAGAGGTATTAAGACGAGTGGGAGAGGAGAGATGTTTCTGGTGACTGTTAATGAAGTAAAGAGATAGGTTGATAGGACACGTACTAAGACACCCAGGAATAGCAAGCTAAGTTATGGAAGAAAGGGTTGAGGACAAGAACTGTAGGGGTAGACCAAGGTTAGAATAACTTATGTTAAACAGATAGCCTTGGATGTCGAGTGTGGTAGCTATATAGAGATGAAACGATTAGCTCAGGACAGGGAGGCATGGAGAACTGTATTAAACCAGTCACAAGGCTGAAGACTCAAACAACAACATGTAGAGCTTACCAAAATAATGTTGTGTAATGGTAAATGCTAGTCAACAAACAGTAATGCATTACTAAAACCCATGACACGATACCTGAGAGCTTTTCTAAAATTATTTTAAGATGCCTTTTACACTATATTAAACACCCAGTTCTCAAGACTCATAACTGCAATATTATGGAGAAACAAAACAAAAATTCTACATTTAAAAACGAACAAGTGGTTGAGTCAATGTACACTGGAAAATTTTGTAAACACTCAAGTGCACAAAACAAATTACATTATTAACTGTCAGGTTGGCCGAGTGGTTAAGGCGTTTGACTTAAGTTCACATTTCCAATACAAGAAAGCAAGGATTTGAATCCCTTACCTGACATAACTATTGCTTTAACATAGCTTAGCGATACTGCATTATTATGATACTCGATACACAAACCATATATAGAGTGTATTGCTCAAGTCCACTCTCTCTTTCTAAACATAGCAAGAGACTGTCGATGGTTAACAATTTCATCAATAGTGGGGGGGGGGATGTAGTGATAGTTTTATAGACATAAAACCCTTATCCTCTTCCTTTTCATCATCATCATCATCATCGTGGAATATTATCATTAAAGTTATTATAGTCATTGTTACCATGATTATTATCATCATCATCCCCAACATCATTAGAACTATCCAATTCCTCGTGTTCCTTTTCCACAGGGATCTCCTGTGAAGTCTGCGTTGCTTTTGATAGTGTTAAGGAATTCATAGACGTTGAGAACAGTCCTAACATGACTTTTTGAGGATATGATAAGTGATTTTGAACAAACACTGCACTATCTTGAGCAGCAATATTTTTTTCTTGGACTTGTTTTTTTTAACCTTGGTTATGCCCGTTGCTCACGGTAAAATTTTCCTTCAAATTTATTGTACAATAATTTAATTTTATAAAATTTATGTTGCTCACGGTCAAATTCAAGTTTTATAAAACCTTTGATAAAACTTTCCATAAAATAGGACATGTTCTATTCCGTAAAATTAATTTTACGAAACGAACCAATCAGGGAAGCTGACATGAAGATGATGCTGGCGCCACGAGGTGAGAAGATTGTGAAGCTCGCTTGTAAACAAACTCTTCGAAAATAAAACATGGAGGACGGTTGTCGTTTGGGGGTAAAATTTACAGTCGATTCGCATTATTAACGCAAAGCGGCCATGAAACTTGCTTTAAGTACATTTGAAAATATGCGTGGTAAGGAATGAATTCATTCCAATCAATATTTAAGATATAATTGTAATAATTGGATATTTAACCATACGCGCTGATAAGAAGCGCAACAAATAGCTGTATAGTCAATTGGAAAAGTGTGCTAGTGGTATCTCGCTCGCTCGCTTGCTGATCTGAAGATCCCGGGTTCAAGGCTATCCAGGGGCGGAGATTTTTACTTCCTTTTAATTATTTTATAATTTCCTCCTTACGTCGTACAGCAATATTGCAATTTTGTTTTGTGTTTTCTCCCATTTCAATTTCTTATTTTCCCTAAATACTGTAACCCTGGACGGATACCATTCGTGATAACTATTAGAATTTAAATATTTATCCCAGAATAATAATAATAATAATAATAATATGAAACGTTCTGTATTTACTGGATATAGCTAGCGCTTATCACACAGACTCCGTTTAAAGAAAATATAGTTTAATTCTGATGTATTTATTTGTAGGCCTGCCCACATAACAAATCTACTTGTTTATGTTGCCCCTAGGATATCTACCTGAACGAGAAAAGCAATCCGATTGGTTGTTGTACTCAAACTTCTATGAAAACTGCCAGGAAAAATGGCACCTGTTCAATTTCGTGAGTTGTATTGAAGCTATTATGGAAGGCAGAACCTAGCATGGAAGGTACGTATCACACGGTGCTAGACGCGTCTATACCAGCGTGTACACCAGTACTGGTAGAAGCTTTCATACTAATTAGTGTCGTGTGATATGGGCTCCCAAGCAGTTAGTGTTGTACTGGACGAGTACCAGAAATATCAGTGTTTGTATGAGGTTAAAACGCCCATAAACCACAATAGAAATGCAAGAAGGGAGGCAGAAATCTCAATCGCCGAATATGTTTCACAAATTCGACCGAACACAAGCCAGGCTGATGTGAAGATAAACGGGTTTCGAACTCACTTGCAGTCAGTGGCGGATCCAGAGGGGGGCACCAGGGGCAAGTGCCCCCTCCGAAAAAACAGTTGTCTGCCACATTGATATTGCCGATAAAAATGATTGTTTCTGCAAACTGCACTGCAAGTAAAATCTTTGCTGTATTGCCTGCATTCATGAATGTGGTCAATGTTTGTTATCATATAGTATGTAATGGCAACAATGTTAATATAATCACTACATCGACATACATTTTTTATGTTTAGGACTGGGAGAAGAAGAAATATATTTCATAATCCTTTGTTCCATAGAGTGCATTCCTATACTACTTGACTATTTGACTGGCCGTGGCCGGATGTGACTAGTTGTGAGTCAGTAACTGACAATGTTGGTACTATGTACATATTTTGTAACATTTGTGTAGTAGACTTGTATATTGTCTTCAGATAGTCACTATGATTGCATATGTTTTAATACATATTTGACTGTGTAATGTGCATTAAAATGTGGAAATGTACATATTCTGTAGAATTAAAAAGGGTTTTTAACTAATGACAATGACTTCTGTTATTGAAACTGAAACCAATAAACCATTTTAATATAATGAATTTCTTGTAGAATTATAAAATCTGGTGGTTGAATGTTATGTGTAGTGTGTGTAGATTAAATACAAATAGAGTAATTTTATTACATATTTTCTCTCGCTACTCTGAAATCCTAGAGTGCCCCCTCCGAGGTGAACCAATGGATCCGCCACTGCTTGCAGTCTCATTTCAGAAGAAATGCCTTGCCTCATGTTAAGTGTCCTGTCGAATAATGTTGGGACCAACGAGATCTAGGAGTTTTTTAAAACTGCTTTCCTCCATTCTTAGAAAATTCCTATATGAATTCTGATTTCTAACCTCAACTCATTTTCGACCAAAGAGTATTCCTCTACTCTTCTCTTCTCCATTCCCGAGTCCAGGACTTCCTGGCATTTCTTTTCTTCCTTTTTACCACTGTACGACATTTAATTGTAGCTAAAGCAGCAATTTTTGCAATGTGTGCTTTGTTTGTTCGAGCCATACTCTCAAACCAATGTGTGTTGAACAGCTGATTCTTGGTTCAGAAGTTTATCGGTAGATGGCGATCCTGATACATCCACGGATTTTATAAAATAATTTTACCGTGAACAACACAGCTTGCTTTCGTCAAATTTTTATAAAATTAGTTGTAAAATAAATTTTAAGAAACATTTTACCGTGAGCAACGGGCATTAGAGTATTTTGTCCATTTAAATGTGTATTAATTTGAGATTCACAATAATGCTCGTTTGAAGTGAGTACGTTGGAGACTTTTGTTTTAATAATTCCTCGACACTTTTAGATCGTTGTTTGGAACATCGCCAAATGACAGTTCCATCTTTATTGGTTTTTACAATATACAGGGTGCTTCAAAAATGTATACACACTTTAAACTATCGTAGTTTTCCCGCTCTACAAGGCCAAATAGCTTAATATGATAATAGTGGAAACTCTCGCAACTTAACACGCGTAGCAGCGGCGACAGCGCACAGTGCTACCATCTAGCGGTTCGAATAGTCAACTACTCGAACGAACTATTTAAGAATAACACTATTGACTACGAAAACGCAAAGAAATACAGATTTTAAGGCCTATGCGTACTAATTGTTGTATAATATAAGGAAGGGAGATGGCTGTTGATCCTAAAGGGGCAGTGTTAAGAATGACATACGTGTATAATCACATTAAAACATTTGATCGTCAATTCATGACAGCAGTGTGATAGCCTACAGATAAGTTTTAAGCAGCCTACAGATTTTCCACAAGTTAATTACACGTGTAATATCTTATTGAGCTTGATATTTTTAGTGATATTTTTCACTGATGAATCATTTGTTCTATTCACATATGCCTTAATAAGGACTTTGAAATATTTGTCAGTCAGTAATTTCATACAGCTGTCACAGATACCTTCACTAGAGTCAGTAGGCCTAATTGATAGAAAATAACCAGTTAATTTGCTTTCTATCCCATGAGTGTTTTCTGACAAAAAAAATGGCAAAAACTATTTTCAAATGCCTCTGACATTTTGGCAGACAACTTTCCACCACACACATTTGGAAATAGCATTTTGGAATTATCATCATACTTCTTCATTTCTATGTGCAAATTTCCCATACTAGAATCATTATCATAAGATGATATTACATTCCTACACTCAGCATGGGGAAACTTGCTACAGGCCCAGCCCATGACATAGTGGTCAGCATTTTCTTGAATTACATCATAGTCATGATCATTTGCCTTATCACTTAGGTCACACTCTTCACTGACATTTGCTTCAAAATTACTCTTCATCACATCATTATGAGTCAATAGAAAGTTTGCAGCATCAGATTCACAATTACTGTCGTCAGAAGCACAAAGTAATTGATTTACCATAACACTTTTTATGGCACTGCGAAATTTTGTTGCATCTGGCGTTACATTGTTGCCTCCTTTTGATCTAATGATTGAAAAAATGTTTTCAATGCAATCCTGTGTGATCCTCCTAGTTAGCAAATACCGGAAATCATAATCATTGTGTAATTCTGACCACAATAGTTTCAATGCAGAAATATTGTCTGCCCAACCCTGAATGCAAAGAGGATTGCCTTTGCGGTTATTCAGTACTTCCAGTTTTTTGAGACAGTCACAAATTTCATTCAGTTTTTGCATATGCCTTGATTCATTGCTTAAAGGTTTCCTATACTCCTTGGGGCTACTGACAGTGGAAGAATTAAAAATATCACACAATGTGTCACACATTTCTATAAACTCTGCAGTGTGTGCAGCACTCGATGGCAAAGAATTGAATGATACATGAACTAGTATTCCAGAAGCTACAGAATGACTGAGAACCCTGGTAGCTAAACATACCCTCATATTTGAAAAAGGGGGAAGTGTGATACATTTCTTTGTTAACTTTGGAGCCAACCTTGGAATCGTTTTGGAGTCCTTAGCATAAAATTCTCTTATGTGAGACCAACTACAAACTTTACCACTAGAAACAAAATCATACTTTTTCAGATTGTTTCTCACTGACTTAATCAAGTGCGGAGGATCATGAAAAAAATAAATGTTTTCACCGTTTACCTCAATGAATGGCTTCTCTGCAGTCACACCTAAAAGTTTCCTCACATTCATGTTATTACTTCCTTGATCACACACAACTGCTTTAGGAATTAACCCGATTGCCTGAAGTTGATTGACAATAAATAGCACCAGCTCTTTGATGTAGTGCCCTGCCATAGCATTGTTTGATAAGAAGTACCCAATTATTTGTTTATAATTGAGGTACAAACCTTTAATCATAAATACCATAGCCTGGTTACATTGTTGGCGGATGGGAGCTGTGATTGGCTGTACAGGAGTATCTACACCAAAATCTTCATATCCCTCCAATTGATCCTTCTGAGGATCATATGACAGAGACGACTTGATGGAAATTTCATCAAATACCAAGGAAATAACCTTCTCCTCCCTTTTCATTTTTTTAGCTTTAATTTCTAGTAAGCTTAGAACCATTTTATTAACACCAGGTTCCACTCGGGCATTTTGTAACCAGCTTCTTAATGACCTGGTGCTGGGCAAAGAAAAATGCTTTTGCATGAACTTGTATGATTTAGGCGATCAATAATGCAAAGCTAATGCAAAACTTTTGTCATCATTTGAATATCTTCGGCCCTGAGCTTTACGATTTCTTTGATTCATTTGAAGATTTATGAAGTTCTGAGAAACACTCTTATCAACAACATTCTTTTCACAATTACACTTCGACTGATTTTTCTGCCCCACAGATAATTTTCTTCTTAGATTTTTATTTAATGATCTGTACTTTGAAAGCAACTTCTGACAATTCCTGTATTTCAACATTATGTTTGAACAGCATTCATTCAGTCTTTCTTTCACCAGTAGTTTGTCATTTTCCTGGACAGCACTTTCTGTTGGTAAATCATCTGGAATTTCTGGGGTAGACTCACACTCTCGTTTTCTTTTTTTCGGGCTGCATCTCAAGTGTGTCTGTTTGACATTGTGGCACTGCAGTGAGGGCACTGCACCAGGCCAGATTCTGTAACCAAATACGATTCTTTAATCATCAGGGGCATTCACTAGTGCAAAATGTTGAAATATGGCCTATGTTGATGAGAACTTGAAATTCCAACAGTTAAAAAAAGTCCATAAGTAATACATGAACAAATTATATACCCTTGGCTTAAGAGATTCTTGTTTCTGAAATCCTTTTCCGTAAAGTGGTCCGAACACACTACATAAATTTTATTCAAACGTTCTGGTCCTTTTGTCCTCAGAATTTCATCTAAATCGGCCCTTCTGCTCTTCACAACCCACTGAGCACACCTAAAAAAGGATTCAATGGATAGGTTTAATCACAACAATGTTTTAAAGAAAGTATGGTATGTTCAGATTAATAGAAAATAAAATACAGGTACCCGTAAACATTAGTAGGTATACTCACAGCTGTTTGTTTTTTGGAAATCTGTAAAATGACTTGGGATCACTTTGTATTTTATAATTAAAACACCCATACATACTACAAATAACTCCTCTTCCAGCCATTACCAAAATTGTGGCACATAACAGCACAAAACAATACTATTTTAATTATAAAAGTAATACTTCGAATGTACTTCACTTAAACTTGCCAGCTGATTGAACTCCACCACGTAGTTGACTGCGCGAACCGCCAGGTAGCGCGCAGGATCGATGTCGCCAGTTTCTCGCGGGAGTTTCCACTATTATCATTGTTATATTTCTTCGCCAGGTGGCAGCATAATCGTCCCTCTATGTTATATTGTCAGTTGGAATTTGTAATATCAACATGGCGGACGTACGTTTGAGTTTTGAAGAACGTAAGCAGGTTATTAAGTGGTACTGGAAGTTTGAGAATGTAAATGAAGTTCAAAGACAGTGGAGAAGGGAGTATGATACAGAAGCACCTTCAAGATTAACAATTACACGCATACGAGACAAATTCGAAGTTCATGGAACAGTGTGTGATGTGCATAAAGGTCATTCAGGTCGACCTCGAACAGCTACAAGTGATGAGTCATCAACGGCAGCCTTGGAACTGTTTCAACGCTCTCCTAACTAATCTTCAAGGCAAGGGGCACGTGAAAGTGATGTAAGTGCTAGCAGCGTGCTACGCATTCTGAAGAGAGGCAAGTATCGTGTTTACATTCCAAGGCTGGTGCAACAGCTAAGTGACGACGATCCAGATCGAAGGTTGCAATTTTGTGAATGGGTTCAGGAGATGTTGATACGTGAACCGGGATTTATGGGTAGCATTATTTGGTCGGATGAAGCCCAATTCAAACTTAATGGAACTTTCAATAGGCACAATTGTGTTTACAGGGGTGAAGAAAATCCTCACATTACAATTGAAAAAGCTGTAAATTTGCCTGGTGTAAATGTGTGGTGCGGTTTGTCTTCAAGGGGACTCATTGGACCTTTTCGATTTGAAGGCACTGTAACTGGTATAACTTACCTAACAATGCTTGCTGATTCCATATTTCCTGCCATTCGTGCATTATACGGTAATGATAATTTTTATTTTCAACAAGATGGTGCCCCGCCGCACTATCACAGGGACGTACGAGCTTACCTGGATCAAAATTTGCCGGGCCAGTGGATAGGACGCAGGGGGCCAATCGAGTTTCCAGCACGCTCTCCAGACCTTACACCACTGGATTTCTTCTTATGGGGCACAGTAAAAGATGAGGTGTACAAACGTAAACCACGTAACCTAGACATTCTTTGGAATGAGATTCAAACCGTGTGTAGAGAAATCTCATTGGACGTTTTGATACGATGTACAGAATCAGTGGTGACTCGTACTCAGAATTGTATTGATGCTGCAGGTCGCCAATTTGAACAGTAGTAACATTTGTTATTTATGTTTCATTTACATTGGACTTTCAGCTTTCTAATTTCCTGAAATTTAACTTTGTAGAACGGTAAATACATTTTCTATGGAAGTTCAAAGTGTGTATACATTTTTTGAAGCACCCTGTATGTATATCCTTTATAGTAGACACGTGGCTTTCCATGACTGGTTGTTGAGACTTCCATATTAACTAATACACATGAGTTATATTTTAGTAAAGTCACTTTAGTAATAATAACAGTAAAATAAATGAAGTGGATTGATAATTTTTAAAGGCGGAATTTTCAAAGTACTGTCAAGAATAATAATAATTACATGACATGTTTTAGACTACAGGTGATTTACACACACATTGCTCAATGTCAAGATTTATACTGAACACAATTTATTGTGATTATGATTTTTATTGACAGTAATTGTTAGTAGCCATGGTTAGTAGGAGCAATTTATACTGGGTGCGTTTTATAGCACGCTCAATTTATAGTAGGTACGATTAGTAGACGCGTTTGATACTGGGCGCGTTTTGTACTGATTATGATATATACTGAGCGCGATTTTTACTAGAAGCGATTTTTACCTGGTGTAATTGATAGCAGGTGCTATTTATACTCAACGCAATTGATAGTAGGCGCAATTGATTGTAGGCGCGTTTGGTAGTAGACGCAATTGATAGTAGGCGCAATTGACAGTAGGCGCGATTGGTAGTAGGCCCATTGATAATAGGCGCAATTGATAGTAGGGGCGATTGGTATTAGGCGTAATTGATAGTAGGCGCTAATCAGAATAGGCGCAATTGACATTAGGCGCAATTGGTATTAGGCGCAATTGATAGTAGGCGCTATTGGCAGTAGGCGCAATTGACAGTAGACGCAATTGGTAGTAGGCGCTATTGATAGTAGGCGCAATTGATAGTAGACGCAATTGGTAGTAGGCGCAATTGATAGTAGGCGCGATTGGTAGTAGGCGTAATTGATAGTAGGCGCAATTGATAACGCGATTTATACTGAGAGAGATTTATAGCGATATATATTTTGTTGACTTACAACACACTAAGATTCCAACAAATTCTTAAGTACTTTATGGTTAATGATTGACTAAGAGTGTGATAGTGGTATCTAAACCTCACCTCACCTAACCTAACCTAACTTTACCTCACGTAACCTAACTTCATCTAACCTCACCTCACCTCACCTAACCTAACCTCAGATCACATTTGATATCACAAAGTTACAGTGTCAATGTTTACACCAAGTACAAGACAGAGAGGGAATATTTTAAGACTTAACCTCAGCACACCTAACATAACCTAACTTTGCCTAACTTAACCTTGTCACGTGACATGTTCTACAAGTTTAGACTTGCTCTATGACTGGCTATGACGTCATGGATGGATGGGGCGTGGGAGGCTAGCAAAAAAGGGAAATGTTTTGGTTTAATGAAAAGTCATGTCCTAGTAGGCGCAATTGACAGTACGCGCAATTGGTGGTAGGCGCTATTGATAGTAGACGCAATTGATAGTGGGCGCAATTGATAGTAAGCGCAATTGATAGTAGGCGCAATTGATAGTAGGCGTAATTGATAGTAGGCGCAATTCCTAACGCGATTTATACTGGGAGAGATTTATAGCGATATATTTTATGTTGACTTACAACGCACTAAGATTCCAACAAATTCTAAAGTACTTTATGGTTAATGATTGACTAAGAGTGTGATAGTGGTAGCTAACCTCATCTCACCTAACCTAACATAACTTTACCTCACTTAATCTAGCTTGATCTAACCTCACCGCACCTCACCTAACCTAACCTCAGATCACCTTTGATATCACAAAGTTACAGTGTCAATGTTTACACCAAGTACAAGACAGAGATGGAATATTTTAAGACTTAACCTCAGCTCACTAACATAACCTAACTTCACCTAACCTAACCTTGTCGAGAGATCGTAATTCTCTGCCAATACTGGGCTGGCTTCAACTTGACTTTTTGATTGATAGTGCGGTTCGATAAGCGATGTTAGACTAGTATTTGTTTATTAGCCGATGTAATTTACCTGAGTGAGTTATGGATGGTTGAAGTGATAGCATGTGGCATCTCGAAGGTATGGCATATGATATAGTATATCTTACAAGTTGATTCTAATCAGCCCTGTAAAGCCTGCGGCTTAGCCGTGAGTGCTAAATCGTGCACGACGACGTAGGGACTGCAAGAAGTTTGAAGATCAGGGGTTCGAATAGCTTGTTGTTGTTGATTAATTTAGGAGCTTTGCGAAATCGTCGTCATGTAGTCCCGTGTACATGGGTGTGTGTGTAATTTGCCTGATAGCCTGTGTTATTGTGATGGTTGTATTAGTGTGTGTATTTCTGAATCAGATGAGTATTGGAAGGAAGTGGCCATTGCCTTTAAGTTAGGAACCATCCCGGTATTTCCCTCGAGTAGAAATGGGAAACCACGGATAACTACTTCCAAGATGGCTGAGATGGAAATCTTACCCTCGTCTTCTTAGTTTTTACCCACGAGGCTGAGTGTACACCGTTCCAGCCCTCACACCAGATTTAACGTTTCATTTTGGCGGATCTGGGAGTCGAACCTGGATCTCCGGAGTGACAGCCAAAAATGCTAGCCTTTACAACACGAGGTGGTATGGTTTGAATACCGGCTGCAATTAATACCTGATGGCGCAAGCCTGTGTGAACCCTTGAGAGAAGAGGGGAAAGGAGCTGAAGGAATGTAGGGGAGAGGGTTACTGCTGCTGTGCTCCTGGGAGACACTAACGTGCAACACAGTAGGAGCCGATGTGAACATTTTCGTAGCAACGTGAGAACTGAACGTTCCTCCCCTCTAAACCACGCTACAGCACATGGAATCCCTCGTTCGAAGCATACGCATGTTCCATCAGATAATAACTGCGGCATATGCTCCATGCGTATACTGAAGTGCTGCTGTAAGCGGACGTTGTAGAAGCTGTTACATGCCGCGATCAACTGACTATTGTTGTAGATCGAAAACGCGCGAGCATTTATTATATTATTTTATACAATAACGACGTCAAAAATGTATGTAGTATTGTTGGTTGCAATAATAGATATTGAACACACAGAACAATGTAATGTTCTACATAGTTTCCCTTCACTAACTCACAAAATTGATTTGATAGACGGTGAATCGCAAGCGATAAGTTTAAATTGTGCATTTGGGATTTAATTAGCCTATCTCTAACTAGGTTTGTTGATGTTAAAACATAGCTTGGACTTTCCGCAAACGTTTGAGCTCACGAAAACTATAGGCCATCACTTTGGAAAACAAGTTAACCTATGGGTGAAAATACGCTTGTGTAATTGAGCCGAATTGCTTCTGAAACTCAATTTTAAAGCTCATCAGCTCGGCCCCCTAACAAAACTTTTACATATTTAGATTTGTCTAGGGATCTTAGAGTCATCAGTTTCTCTGGTACCTAGTTTAAGTCTCTGGGATACCTGGAACTGTTGCATTAACTCATGTCAATTTTCATTTTTGTATTTATTATATATCGTTTCACCACGACAATGTAGTACCTCCTTAATATATCGGAAATTTTCCTCAACACTTCCTTGCGGTTTGATGTAAAGTTAGTTTGGACACTCAGGAAACGTTTGAGTCCACAAACGTTTGAGTCATCGCTTTGGAAAAAGAATTAATCTAGGGTTGATAAAATGTTTACTTACATCGTTCTTTTCATAAGCTGCCATTTCAAATCTCTCCAACTCTGTCCCATCGAGGAATATAGAATATTTTAGACTTTTATAGCGATCTTGTGAGTATCAGCTTCACTGGTACTAAGTTTCATGTTTCTAGGATGTCTGGAAAGCCCTCATTGATTCATGTTTATTTTCAGAATTTACCTCCACATCGCTCCACCTCGGCCATTTTAACATTCACGATCTTATAAGTTTGGCCACTCGTAGCTTGGCGATGCATTTCTCACCCCAACGCACGCCTGCTCTACAGTATAAACCAGGATCGGACAGGAATTATGCTCGCGTGCAGGAATCTGCCAAGCCGCTGAACACCTTTCCCTCTACATTCATAGCTAAGCTGTCTACGCTCAGCCTTAGTGGAGATACTAGCCAGCCAGGGACCAGAAACTTAGCCGAGATCACATGACTAGCACTGTCGAGCTGGAACATGCCAATGCCAAGCATGTTGTCTCCGCATGCTAACAACATACTGCATCCTCGTATTTATTTTTGCAAAGCGTGGCCGTCCGTGGTATAATCCAATAATTATTTGCAAATTGCAAGAGCTATGGAGATTTGAACACCGATATTTGAATACAGAATTGTTCAAAGTGCTGCAGGCTAATGGTCGTGTTTGTAAGTGATAAACGTGGAGTGTGGTTTATCACCAATGTTGACATTGACTAATGGGTTTATGGAAAACTATGACCTTCAAGAGTACAGCTAATTGTTAGTGCTGTGTAATTATAATTGCAACACGACCTCATGACTGAGTATACATTCCTATGTGTTCATTTGGTTGTTAGGCACCTTCGTATTAGAAACTAGGGATATCATCCACCTCGTGTACAGGGTTATCCTAAAAGGATGGAGCAAAAGCAAAGCTGATTTATTCTTTATTGAAATGACATACACGATCCATAATGATATTCGTTACCTTGTTGTCCCTAAGTTTCATGTGTGTCTGTGTAGTACACCCACTCAACACCCGAGGCGCTGTTGTTGTTCATTTGGACATTAAAGGTGTTGGATATGAGCACCTCAGGTGACACTGCAGATGTCTAGACCAGGAGGTCTCAATCTTTCTGTGGCTGTGAGCACCATCCTCTTGCCGTACCAAGTACCCATGCACCATTAAATCGAATATGATAATACTTTGGCAAAAAAACGTCTAGGTATATTAGTTTCACAGAAACCTGTGTGAAAAATGTTACAAATGCTATAAATATTACATTTACAAGGAAAATGAATGGGCCTACACACATGGTCCAAGTTATTAGAACAGCAGTGTTATAAGAAATTCATGTGAAAACTGTGTTGGGAAGGTTTTGATTATATTGACCACACAATTTTAATAAGCCAATGTTTATTGTACTCTATTCTAAATTGTCCATATTAAAATCTGTTATTGCAATACACAAGTTATGAGGACTAAACCTGTTCCATATGTCTTTATTAATAAAAAAAAAAGATTTTTGAAGATATTGTATGGGGATTATAACATATATATATCTGAAGACCATATATCTCAATTAATAATAAACTACTGGCCCTGGTCGAAGCTTTCATACTTAGTTGTAAGGACAGTTGAACGTGAGCAGAAATCCCAAGAACGTAAATAATTAAACATTGAGCATAGAGCAAAATACATTTGTATACAAACCTCGAGACACGGACATAAAAATTGGGACTCACATGAAAATCAGCGATACAAATACTAGAAATTAATAGCATTCACTTAGTGGGAATATTCTTCACCAAAATGAGGAACCATATTTTTTGTGGGACTGAAAGTTTCACAAAAATCTAAATTAATATATAACGTATAACTCCGAGAAGTGATAAGGGCATTTATCGAAATATGTAGGTAGTAAAAATCTAAACCCTCTCTGAGAGAGAGAGAGAGAGAGAGAGACGAGGCGAGGGGTTTGAAATTCACTCCAAGGAACAAGGTAGTCTAAATACACGTGTGAACATTCTTTCACCCAGTGAGAGACTTAACTTCTAAAGCGACGACCTTTAATGATCGTGTGCTTGAACTTTTCTTGAAAGCCGAAATTATTTTTCACAAAAACCTCCAAGTCTGTGTTCACTGGAATTTTAAAACATCAGTTTGTCTGGGATACGTAAGTCACCGTTAACGAAGATCTCTGCAGTGGGGAAATATGAGATGCGATGAGAAGGCAACACTACATGGTCGTCAGGCCATAAACACATTTACACTGGCAAATTGTAACCAGGAGGTAACTTTTGTTCTGGATTGCATTCTTGCCAATTTATATTTGCCTAAAATCACTAGGCAGCAGTCGAAAGGCATTCGATACCTATGTTATTAATTGAGAATATTTTAGTCTATATATAAAAGTTACTACATCCCAAATTTTACAATACTAAATTTATGAGATGTTAACAAATACAAATATGTAATAACCTGACGCTCAAGTTGGCAACACTGCTGGTGTGCCCATGTTTGATGAGCAGCAGTTGACGTCAATGTTTAAGAAAGGTATTCTAGTGTGTGTGGCGAAAGCTGTATGTCTCATGAATAGGGACCGGACATTTATGCACTGAAAATGAGTAAAATGTATAAAATATGCACAAAGCAATAAGCCAATCTTATTCACTCACTTTATACATGTATCATTCACTGCAGAAAGAAGCATCACAATAGATAATTGCAAGTTTTTCAATGTTTTCAGGAGACAAATTACGTCTAATATAATCGTTTTCAGTGCATAAATATCCGGTCCCTAGCCATCAGTTGAATAATCACCATTCCTTACACCCGCTGTTTTAATAAATACTTTCTGCTGCTCTTCCCTTTAGGCATTTTGAGTTAAGGATTTGCTGAGTAAGAATAAAGTAACACATTAACTGAAGAATCTCCTCACAAAACTAACCCCGGGCTACTGGATGTCGAGATGGTGAAAGGAATGTCCCACACCATTCCCTTCTTCAAATAGCCAGGCAGCATTGCGTAAAGTACGAGTACTGTCATCTCGTTATCTGTTTCTCAGAAAGTTGCTTAGAAGGGATACTACCCATATGGTGAAAGGAATGTCCCACCCCATTCCCTTCTTGAAATAACCAGGCAGCATGCTTGCGCAAAATATTAGTTATTAATCTGTTGCTCAGAAAGTTGCTTACAGGCGGCTTCGGTGGCGTAGTTGGTAGCATGCTGAGCTTTTATGCCCAAGATAGCGGGTTCAAACCCGGCCGAATCCGTCGGATTTTCTAAGAGCGTTAAAAATCCCTCAGTATGCCTTCCTTCGGAGGGGAAGTAAAGCCGGCGGTCCCATGTCATAGATTTATGGCATGTTAAAGAACTTTCCACTAATTACACCTGTGTGAAACTAAATTGTATAGGTTAGGAATGTAAACAACGCTCTTAGGTTGCTACGTTCGTTGCCAAGAGCCGACTGCGGTGGCGTCTAGTAGCTACGTTCTGAATTAGTCCTAGTAGTCGTTGACGGTGGCGATTGGCGTCAAAAGTAGGAACTACTTGAAATTAAATGTCTGCAGTCCTCACTTGAATTGAAAACAGATAACACACACTAATACAGTCATCACAATTTACACCGGTTATCAGACAGATTCTACACACACCCAAAGTACACGGGGCTACATGACCGCGTTGTCGCAGCCCCTAAACTGAGGAACCAACCAACCAACCAAAGTTGCTTACAAGGGATGTCCAACACGCAGGAGAAACCTATTTTCTTCAAGATATTTTAAATTTTACTTAATTTCAACTGTTATGTTCACAATATACAAAAAATCCAATAGACCCTCAAAATATGCATTTGCATTCATGCGCATATGCATTTTCAAAAGTCCGATCCCTACTCATTAAGCACCACCTCTAAGACCTGCATAATCACTAGTTGGTGGGTGGACAGACAGTCTGTTCTTAGGTGGTATTCGGTCGATTTTACCTGACATACCAAGAGGCATTTCCGTCGATAAATTCAAGGAATCTATGAAGAGCTTTCACTTTTGGTCGTATGTGGAGACTCAACGAACACAAGAGTTCCAAAATCAGGAGAACTCGATGCGCAACATTTTGCTGATTTATTACTAAGGAATTGGAATCAAGGTGATGCAATAGAAGAATGAATTTTGAGAGTGGATCCAGTCATGGCTAACTTTCAGGTCAATGTTTGCAATAGTTCTGTCAAGTAGCTATCCTTGTTCCCAAGAACTAGACAGTGGATAGCATCCACGGCACCGTTCTTTCTAAAAATAGAAGATATTTGTCAATTCATAACACATTAAAGAACAGTATTGCTGCCAACTATCCTATTGAATTTTTAGCCTATTTTCAATTTTAAAAAATAGGCTTATGAGATCACCTTTTGTCCGTGTGTGTGTGTGTGTGTGTGTGTGTGTGTGTGTGTGAGAGAGAGAGAGAGAGAGAGAGAGGTGTGTGTGTGTCCTAATAACTTCTAAACGGCTGGAGAGATTTCAATGAAACTCGGTAAGTTTATAGCACTATTCCGGACGACCCCGACCGTGCCCTTCAAATTTTATTACGTCTCACCAATCCAACATGGCGGCTGTGCGAAATATTTCGCCAGCATTCAATATCTCCGAAACTA
Source organism: Meconema thalassinum (assembly GCA_946902985.2). NCBI lineage: Eukaryota > Metazoa > Arthropoda > Insecta > Orthoptera > Tettigoniidae > Meconema > Meconema thalassinum. The sequence continues at coordinate 1,376,860,350 of OX336388.2, read as the reverse complement.
TTCCCGATATCACCCTGGAATTTTTTAGGGTGATAAAGGGAACTACTACAAGTTCATTTATGTGACTTTTGAAAAACTGGTAACTACAATACCTATATGGCGGCCACGCAAATTTGCGACTTTTAAATACAGTAGATGTTTCTCGCGATTTAACCAACCAAACGCAATAAAACTTGGTACAGTATATGTTTATACACATTGTAATGCACCGACATCTAACTTCGTTCAATAGTTTACATAACCACAAGATGGCGGATGTGCGAAATATTTCACCGGCATTCTATATCTCTGAAACTATTAGCGGTATCACCCTGAAATTTTGTACGGAGATAAACTGGAAGTTGATCTATAAGACTTTTTAAACCGGTTAACTACCAAACAAACATGGCGGCCAAGCGAATTTGAACATTTTAAATAGACCTTTCTCGCGATTTAATATTCCAAACGCAATTAAATCTGGTACAAGAAATGTTTATACACATTGTAATGCACTGGTATCTAACTTAGTTCAATTGTTTACATAACCTCAAGATGGCGGCTGTGCGAATTTTAAAATTAAGTTTTATTTCTTGTGTCGTTGTCTTGCGATCGAAGTGAAAATTTGAATAATGAACCTACGCAATAATTTTCCTTTAATAGTACATGACTCTATGGCCTATACATTTAACAATCGAACATGGCAACCATCCGATGTATTTAGACGGCTTTGAATATCTACGAATCTATTATAGCAATCAAACTGAATTTTTTAATGTTCATAGGGGCTATGAACTTAAGTTCACCTATAGGACTTTAAATAACCTGGTGATCACAAATCCAACATGGTGGTGACGCGAAGTATAAATATTCACATGGACGTTTATCGCAATTTAAGCATCCGAGTGCAGTGAAACTTGGTACAGTAAATCCTTATACGAATGTTAATCCATTGGCATCTAATTTATTTCAATTGTTTCCATAACCACAAGATGGCAGCTGAGCGAAATTTTAAAATCTCCTTGTTACTTCTTGTGGCCTTATCATGCGATTGAAGTTTGAATTCTACACGTACACAATAATCTTCATGTAACAGTACATAACTCTAGGACCTACATATATAAAATCCAACATGGCGACCATCCGAAATATTTAGTCGGTTCTCAATATCTACGAATCTATTACAGCAATCAAACTGAAATTTTGTATGTTGATAGTGTGAATTAACATAAGTAGGACGTATGAAAATAGGCTGTATAGTTCTTCACGGAACTACTTGTTCTACTATCTGCTGACCTCTCTTGGAATTCTAGGAGGTTAGTTCTCCCTAAATGTACTGTATCTCAGAAAACCCAAGCTCCCTTCTCTGTGTAATATTACTAAACTGCAAGTCACCAAGTTAATGGCTAGGGTGATTGAGGTAGCTGTAATAACAGGCACCAGTAGTGGTTCCTTCAGAAAACTCCATCGCTGTTGGAAGGATTCGGTATCCGTTAACACTGGACTTTGCGATGACGAATAGCAAATTACAGGGGTCCCATAATTTCAAAAGCAAGAAACGGGGAACTCCTGGACTTTGATTGGACATACCAGTTTTAATAAGGTGGACGGTAACACTACAACACTTCTTCTTGTTCTTCGTTAAGTACCGTGTACGGTCCTCCGAATGTTGGCGATCACCATGGCGAAGGGGTTCCGTAAGCCGGAACAATACTCCAGCAGCTTGAGTCCCTGACCACTCCCTTATGTTCAGGAGTCAGGATATTTGTCTTCTGCCTCATGCTCGTCGGTCATGTATTTTGTCTTGCAATATTAGTTGTAGACTAGAACTCGATAGCATAAACTGAATAAAATATTACGTTTCTTTATTTTTTTTTGTCTTTGTAGACTTCTATTAGTTAGTTGTTCCAAGAGGAGGTATTGGGAGGTCATCTTCCCCTTTTGTAGGCTTTAAGTATACACAATTCATCATGTGCACTATTTTCCTAGTAGACGTTGCTGACTCTCCTTCACTGTTCCTTGAAAAGCAGTATTTATCAGACGAATGGATTTCCTCCAATAAGTAACTGATTTCGGAAATATTATCATGGAACTTCGTAGATGACACATTCTTATACCCGTGGCTCATGATCGCATGATTAATGGTCACGTAAAACTAAAAGCTTCCTTCCTTTTACATTCTTATAATGAGTTTTAATAAGTTGGGAACGCTTTAACTGAGTCTAAATTAAAACTGTTCCTCTCATTTGTCCTTAAAAATCATCTGAGGAAAAGCACGCTCCACACAAGCATTAGATCCAGGTCCGGTAGTGTAAAACAGAAGTTCACAAACAAATCTATTTTGGTGTTATTTTGTGTTCTAATGAATATAGTTGGAAGGGGGGGGGGGGGGGGAATTGGAACATTTTCCGTCCCGTAAAGAGTTTTCCGGGATATGGCTCAGAATTAAAAGCCTGGGTCTGTACCGGTAAAACTAGGACGTCTAAGAACCATGAGCAAATCGCAACACCATTAGTTAAAATCCACAATTCTATAACAGACATAAGTTCCTCTTTCGTTGCAGTGGAGAACCACATATCTCTCTGAAATCTGGCAGTGATCCCGTCCTATTTGATATGCCGAAATGTCAGAATATGCGCCTACCAAGAAGTTGTTCTTGTGACGTAGTTCTCTGCTATTAATTGGCGGTCTTACCGCCAGCTATTAACATGTAATTACTCAGATACTCATTCCCTCATTACTGGCTCAGCCTACACTCTTGTTAACGATGCGGTCCTACAACTGATGACACTCAAGCCAGTGGGTGGCACTCCACAGGTGGGGTCGGGGTAGGCCGCCTCTCCACCAACCGCCCAAGAAAATTGACCAGGATATCACTCAAATAGTTGGTGGTGGTGCTTTATACTGGGCAGGGGTGGCTCTAGAAGGGGGTAGGGCTATTCCCTTTAATGGGAGTTATGATCGGCAATAACTAACCATCTCGTATTACATCTTACAATGGCATTGTTGGGTCATGAAAGGAACTAACTACGAAGCTTGGTTTTGCGTTTGGGAAATTGACAGAAAAAATGTCTGAGGGTCGAATTTTTGGTAGATTTCATTAGGAAGCTACATATTGCAATGGCTACCAATTTGCGGCTTCCGGGAAATAGAGACATATATTCACGTTTCACATCTCCAAGACCACCGCCAGTTCAAATTTGTATATATAATTAGTAGGCAGGCGCGGATTCAAGGGAGGGTAAGTGAAAAACATTTTTTTTCATTTTATTCATTACTGAAATAGTACATTATGCAACGAGCCGATTATGGCTATAATTAAGACACGAGTATGTTTATAAAACGAGCTTTAGCGAGTTTTATAATTTCCATACGAGTGTCTTAATTACCATTATAGGCGAGTTGCATACGACTGTTTATGTTCGACGATAATTATAACTTTATTACATGTTTTAACATAAATATTCATAAATATCTGTTCAGTAACTAGAATTTTGTGATCGGGTGGTGCGCTAGGTATCATATCTCCGTGTTCCAAGCTCTCTGGCCGACCGACGCATGCGCTCTGGGTGCTTCAATGCCATATGTGAAGATCGTGAACCAGTATTCAGTAAAACTGTCACCGTAGTCGTTTGAAATCAACGCGCTGTGTAGAAATTGGATTTGGGTGTATTAAGGTACAGTGCTATTTCTTGTCTCATATTCACCAGTTTATTTACGCGAACATATGGACGGTGCACTTTCGGTAATTTATATAGACATGTTGGATTTTGGGTGCATGCGCGAAAGTATCCTTATCTAATTGGTCAAACAACTGTTTCTTGAGCTGTGATTGGTGGGAGAAACTGTTTCATAATGAAAAATATTGTTATAATGACCATCATTATGATACAGTTTTCAGACACATAATAGTCAGGGTCGAACATAAATATTTTTATTGCAATTATTATATTCTGTTACAACTGTACATATTCACAACTTCATACCTGTTATATAAAAACGATTATTTATATAACAAAATCAACTCATCTATTTTGTTTAGCAAACCTTGTGATTACCGAATCGATGTCTATAGTGATGTCACGATGAATGTGCAGCAATGCACGAATAGGAATTTGGGGCTTTTTTCCGCACCAAAAGTTTTGCCGACGTCCAATCTGCAAGCTTGGTTGGCAATATAAGCTGTGACATTCTCCCTTTGTCGGTACCAACTCGACTTGCCGAAACTGTAACGTACCTTGATACTGTTCTCGAAGCTCGATGTAAAAGTCGCAAAACACGCCTTTGCAATTTGTATGAATATTTTTGGTGCGCTAAACGCATCAAATTTCTATCCATGTAGCTTGCAAAAAAAAATTGGACTAGTTTTGTACGTTTTGTTATTTTGTGATTGCATTTTTCGTGATACAATTTTTCTTAATAATTTCGAATCTCTGAGCCCCCCAAAGCCAAACTCTAGATCCGCGCCTGTTAGTAGACTATATGTATCACGTTCTTGTGGACAAGATAACTATCGTCATTTTGTACCAATCACTTTCTAATATATACATAAAATATAACCATTTAAAATCTCGGTTGATTTAATTACAGGGAAATATCGGACCAAGTGTGTGGGGCCTGTTTTGAAAAAGAGAAATATTGCTATAACTTTATTAGAATGTGAACAATCGAATCCCTTCAAAGTTCATACTATTCTCTGGATAAAGGTCAAATACTTGCCTTAATTAAGTTTTTTGATAGCACCAACCATTGACCATAGGGGTGGGAAAATTGGAGTTTTGAGGAAAAAATCATGCCACCCTTGATAGGCGCAATATAAAACCCGTTTATAATGGCCAATAGTCCTCCTAAAATTACATAAACTTTTGTATGAAAGAATGTGTGATATGACGCATCCTTACGCCAAGGGTTGAGCAAAGTGTTCTCGGAATTATTTTTCTCACCCCATTGGTCAATGGTTGGTGCTATCTCGCGTTATTGGTATATGTTATTATAGACTTGAAATGAACGTTGGTTGGTTCCTCAGTTTAGGGACTGTGACAACGCGGTCATGTAACCCCGTGTACTTTGGCTGTGTGTAGAATCTGTCTGATAACCGGTGTTAATTGTGATGATTGTATTAGTGTGTGTTATCTGTAATTCAGGCAAGGGTTGCAGACGATCAGTTTCAAGTACAGTGAAACCCCTATTAAGAGACCAGTGACGGTTCCATGGAAAACTGGTCTTTTAGAGGGGTGGTTTCTTAATAGGGTTAGGTATTAAAAATAATGTTATACTGCATTATTAATAAAGTACAGTTGCAACACTGCATTGGTTCACATTTAGAACAAATTAATTACAATTAGTTATTTTCTGAGCTCTGTCATTTAAAAATGTCACGAATTGATCTCTGTTTCAGATTAGCACATCTTTTTTTTTAACACTTTTACTTTCTAGAATATCTCTGGGTGAGTTCGAAAGTCCATTAATTTGTTCTGGGTTCGAACAATCTTCTAGGAGAGCCGTTTTTTGTATTTTTTATACGTTACATAACACATTTTCTAATGACATTGTATGCTGATGCAGCTCTGTGCCAACATAACCATTGTTTACATCATCACCCTCATCCCCCACCAATGGGAAGGCAGACGAGAAGTGGTCTTTTGAAAGAGGTCAGACTGAGAAAATGCCTGGTCTCTGGTCGGGGAGAGGGGTGGTCCTTAAATGGAGGTAATAAATACATTGACTTTATGAGGTTTTAAATCGGTTCCAAGAAAAATCGGTCTTTAAGAGGGGTGGTATTTTTAATAGGGGTGGTCTTATAGAGAGGTTTCACTGTAGTTCCTACTTTTGCTACCAACTGCTAAGTCAATGACACCTAGGTGTGAACTTGGCTACTAGATGCCACCACAACCGAAACCTTGCGGTGAACGTTGGAACTTATAGAGCGTTATTCAAATCTAACCTATACATTTAGCTTCACACAATTGTAGTTAGTGGAAGGTTCTTTTACATGCCATAAATCTATCACATGGGCCCGCCGGCTTTACTTCCTCTTCGATGACTTCGGTAGGATTTGACCCATGATCTTGGGCATAGAAGCTCAACTACGCCACCGAAACCGCCCAAATGAACGTTAGAAGCCCTTCCGAGCAAGCCTTGAAGATTCCGGCTGCAGTTGCTGGGTAAACATAGGACAACACGGTCCAACAACTTGAAGAGCAGGCTGATTCAATACGAGTATATAGTCCAGGACACCTTAAATAAGTTACTAGAAAACCAACATGGCCGCCACATTTGGTGTTGCCAACTTACATCATTTAACACCAAAAAGTCAGCACACACATCCATGTAACACGTATCGCAAATGATCCAAACTAAGTAAAGGCTCTTTTACGAAAATACGTTTTACATGAAGTTGTGAAGCAGTCCTTGCTCAAGTTAGGGACATCGTGGTCTTCAGTCCTCGACAGTAACTCTTAAGCAGTATTATGGTAGTGAAGTTAACTTAAATTATCTCTTCTAGATTGATTTTTAAAGCATCATATAAAATGCATAAGAACAGAAACATTAATACTTACTCAATTATTTTCGCCAGGGAACTAAAGATGAGCATGTTCATTTCTTCTTATAGGCTATATTTTTACAATTAGTCCAAAAATGCAGACCATTCTGTTTTAAGATGAGTGTTCAGAGAAGGATTTAGGAGTAGAAGAGAAATATAATAGTAGGGTACATATTAGCTTATTATTTCTTTATTTTTTATAAGTACCGTACTCATTTCTTGCATGTATTGGCAACTCAAACTAACACTTGGGGCGCTGCGGTCGGTCTGGATAAGTAGGGTAAATATACTCAATAACGCGTTTGATATGGAACACTTTTTATTTTTCGGTTATAATCAGTAAATGTGGTCCCTAAAATAATGACAGTGTTATTTTTGATTGTATATATGTATAACTGTGCGATACACGTGATCTAATTTGTGTGTTCCACTGGATTTTATGTGTCAGTTGCATATTATCATGATGATGATGATGATAATTGTTGTTTTAAGGGGCCTAACATCGAGGTTATCGGCCCCTAGCATATTATCAAGCATCGGTTGTCTGCTGGTATCTGTTTTTGAGCAGTTCGAGTCATGGCGCTGTTACTTTAAAAGCTATATTTGAGTTTGCTCACTGTACCATAGACTGTAGAAATTATTTGCTGCTTGGTAGGGCGAAGGGATGAGTTTAACTTGTATTAAAGCTCGGGGGACACAGGAATTGCTTGATTTAGATGGTTAGCTGGTGGGTTTGGTGTAGAATATCGTACTGGTAGCAGGTTCTCGCAGAGTAGATATTTACCCTGCGAAGTCAAATTAGGCCTATATGACTCGTAGTGGAATGGCTCGGATATCGCAGAGCGAGGTGATGGCGATTGGTAGGGTAATTGGAAATGAACTAGGGAGGGGGAAGGATACCTGACTGATGAAGCTTGGCTGTAGTCGGCTGGTGTAGGCCTAGCTGTCTTGGTACGGCTTGGCTCGGCGTAAACAGTGAACAACCCGTCCTGTCGTCAGTGAGTGTAGTGGTGAGTGGTCCAACCCGCTCCTGTTGCCCGTATTTATTTGGTATCGTCACCTTTTGGCTATTGCTATTTACATCTTTTGGAAAGTGATGAAAACTTATATCCGCAGCCCTCTTTTATGCATCGACTTACAGCCGTAAACTGAGCAATATACGTTGCTTTTACTCATTTTACACTCCATCAACGAGTAAAACTTATTACTTATGTATAAAGAAACGAAAAAATTACCTCGATCTGCTTACGAATACAAGAAACCATATACAAACAGTCACCACGTGACAAATGTACCCTACTTGGTAAGTTTCTAATTTTTACCGCTAGATGTTATATCAGATAGCTGGAGTTGCCAATAGGCCTACATATATGAAGGCAGAATTAAGACAAGCCGTTGAAAGCCTGTTGGCAAATCCCTATTGAGATGCAAGAAGATGGTTGATCCAATGCTTAGGCCTAAAACCATTCGAACTAGTCGTGGATTTTAGGGGCATTAGACTAATGGCAACTCGAAGATTTCGTCTTGGAATGGTAGAAAGCAGCAGTTGGTTGATTTTGGGGCTTTGTGACATCATAGTCATGTAGATCTGTGTACTTGGGCATGTGGAATTTGTCTGATAACCTGTGTTATTGTGATGGCTGGATTAGTGTGTGCATTTATTATTCAGATGAGGATTGGGAACGAGGTGGCCATGGCCTTAATTTAGGAACCATCCCGGCATTTGCCAGGAGTAGAAGCGTGGAAACCACTTCCAAGATGGCTAAGATAGGAATCGAACCCTCCTTTTCTCAGTTTTGCCTCATGAGGCTGAGTGTGCCTTGTTCCATCCCTCAGACCAAAATTAAAATTTCTTGGCAGAGCTGGAAATTGAACCTGAACCAACTGCCAAAAAATGCTAGCCGCACAACGCGAGATGGTTGGTAGAATAGTCTCCTGACCTCTCATCAACCGGCACATTAAAAGCCACTTGTAGAAAATTCAATGAATTCACTGAGAAATTGACGAGTTAAGTACAGGCGTTGAAAGACAAGCTTTATCGACAGAGTAATATCTTGAAAATTATAATTATAAGATACCAACACAAAACAATTTTCTGTGGAGAGCTGAGTTATTTAAATTGCGAGAGCGGAATATATGAGAGGGAATTGTACTGAGGCAGCGTTGTCGCGAATGGGTACGTCCTCTACACTTCCACTCATTTCTACATGATCATAATAATAGCATTATCATGACAAATACAATACATAGTGTTATCACTGACCGAGTTCAAGTGCGCCCCGCTGTTGGCCAGCGCTAGTGGTGCAGATCCCCAACGCTACAGTCAACCGCAGTCAGCTGTTCAAAAATGGGATACGCGCTGGCCTGCGTAAACCTCTTTACGAAGGCTGCGGTTACGCTGATTACATCAAATTTTCAGTGCATATTCTAAAATAAAATAATAGCCTGTCTTCAACCAAAAATGTTCAAGGCAAAACGACATACGTAATAGAGGTAACACTTCAGGAGTGATGAACCAAGTAGAATACTTAACTTAGCCTAAATACCTTGTGTAATGATGAATAATAATTATGGAAGTGATGTCCTAATAGATGCTTTCTCCTTAGCTGTCTGTAACCCACCCGCTATGCCCTTTTATAAAACGACATATACTGTAGTGAAATTTCAGATTAACTCTGTACCATGTATCACTCCTTTTTCTTTTTGCTTTCACTTTGATAATATATCATTTTCATACCTTATTTCATCTTCTGGCGGGAGGGGGGGGGGGGGCATTATCAATTGTAACTACTAACCTTGATCACTTCTGCACCGGATATATGTGCTAAATCACTTAAACATGTGTTTTTATTTATTGTATATTTAACAACCGCAGCCATGTTCGACAGCATATTTGGTATGTGAAACTGCCGCAGTGAGCGATCACATTGACGTCATTAGTTACCAACATATCCGATACTAAATAGGCCTAAATTAGACGACACATGTAATGTTGTAATTATGTGAGAAAAAGAAATAAACGAGCTCTTCTTGGTTAGACGACTGACTGGACGAAACCATTGGTCGCTACTTGTTTAGACAACTGTCTGGACGAAAATTACCGATTGCACTACAAGCAAGGAGGTCTGGACATAAGCCCCAGGTTAGGTTTGTTTTGTATGTAGAACAGTATTTATCACTGTAATGAACGCTGATCGCAAGAATTTCATGTTTCGAACTAATCGGGGAAAAAACAGCGCCTCACTGCCTAAAAGTTATTGGTCTAGGCACAAACCATGGGTTTGGATGAAAATTATTGATGCGTGTCCACCCCCACTGTGCGTGACAAAATCCAGGAGTGTTTGTATGGCCTAATGAATTAACAATTATTGGTTTAGACAAAAACAGCTTGCACAATCCATTGCGAACTGGTTCAAACTTGGCGCTATTTTGTTTCATGGTACCGCGCTTATACAAAGTAGTCCCGTAAGTGTGGGATTGGCAATACTGTACTTGTGCATAATTAACAGCGAAAATGGCAGACTCAGCTGGAATTCCATCTATATAAGTCGTGATTCTATTTGGGACATCCTGAGATCTGAAAAATGCACACTTTGTCACGAACCTGGAAGTAAAATGGATAAGGGGCACCTGCCACATTGCAACAAACTTGATGTGACTGCTAGAACTTCAGGAAACCTCACACAACTCTATTGGAATGCAAGAAAGCTGATGGATTGGAATCTGGGCTAGCCATAAGAAACAACAACAATGCTTTAATATGAAAAATTGAGGTAACGCGGGCCGCGTTAGCTAATATATAACACCCCCGGTTTTTGTCATGCACAGTGGGGGTAGTCAAGCATCAATAATCTTTATCCAGACCAATGGTTTTGCCTTTTATTTCATTATTCACGTCCAATGTCCAAGCTGTGTAGTATAGGCCTACGAGATCTATGAAATTTTTAGTTTTCTATTACCGTATAATGTATAGCCTACAAATATCGTTATCTGTGTGCTACTAATTCTAGCGCAGCCATCACAGCATACAGTTACAATCATGTCCGATGCAGGTGTATAAGCCACTTTCTACTTTCATTCAGAATTAATAATACAAGTAGGCTATTGCTGCGACCAATATTTATAACTTATTGCAACCAGTGGCTTTGCCCAAACCGTGTCATCTAACCAAGTAGCGAACAATGACTTTGTCTCACCCAACATTAGTACATCAGTAATTTTCACCCAGACATTCAGTGGCGCAGTAACTTATGTCGAGAACTAAAAGAGAGCTATGAGATATTGTTGGTATTCTCTGAAAATTTGCATATGTGACTCTAGCGCAGTACATATACCATGCACATGTGAGTATATGGTTCTTCAGAATGATGATTGATTCATGTTGCACAACCCTTGAAGTTCGTTGAAGGGCATCTCACACTACTCTGTCGCAACCATGACTGAAACAAATAAAAATAGGCCTAATATAAATATTTTATCTGCCTACTACTAAGTAGGCTATAGGTCAGTAGCCAAGTACATAAGTTATAAGCATCATAAATTATCACCAATACATTCACTACCACCAACCGAGTGCGAATCATAGACTAGGCCTACTTCCAAGCTTAAAGAGTTACATGTGCAATGTATTATAATATTATGGCTGACGGCATTTGGAAGTCGAGAATAATATACATTACTATATTAGAAGGCGAATTGAACCTAAGAATACATTCCCGAGAGAGAACTTACATATGCTACATTTTAGGTTATGTTTGGTTTGTATTATACGGAAAATGCAGTCGGAAGACTATTTCAAAATTTCCAAGGACCATTAAGGTTTTTTATTACGTTATTTGTGCTCTGACTGAATATAAAAATAAATAAAACAACGATTAAATAACTCTGTACTTTAAATTGTGTAGGTCTAGGCTAGGCCTACTTACTTAAATTGTAGTGATCTTTGTAGAGTTACTCCAATCCATCTCCAATCTTGTTCTCGTACTTTTTAGGCGTCATGATGAAATCTAAATAAGAATTTATCCAAAAATTAATTAAATAAAAGCCTCGAAACATCTCAGACAAGTGGATTTGACACACACATATCAAGAGTCTATAATAACTGTATAAACTGTTTTAATCGATGTATATTACTAGTACTTACCTTGTACAACTTGTTACAACTTCATTAGACTTGAATTTCCAAAGAAAACTGTGAAATTATTTAAATAATAAGTCATTAGTTACAGTCGTAATTATAATGTTGGCCGACTTTGTGAAAAATGCATTCTGGGAGTTATTGCCAGAAACATGTCGGCAACTGTGTGGTACGGAATTTTACTGGTATTATGGTCTTTGGAGATCGCGGGATTTTAAGCCGGGTTGGCGACAATGTGCTCGCACCTGAAAACAACTTACCTTCAAGAAATGCAACCATAAACCAACATTTACGTAGGCATAGGGGACGGCTGGTAATGTTGCCTACCCTGTCTTGATCTAGTAACTCATTTAAGCTGTCCCAGACTATAGTAACAAATGCAGTCATGCTGTCAACCAAGGGACCTGGCAGGAACCGGAAACATGCGCGGGACGCAGGCGAGTGACTTGAGGCGGCACGGAATGCAAACACAAGACGCACGATTCTCATTACCTCGTCAGAGGAACAATTACGAGCCACCGGAGCGTCTAATTGCCAGCCCGTGGGGCTCCCTGTCCAATGGGGCATTGCAGAATTAGCGAGATCTAGAGGGGGTCACTTTAATAAACGACAGTTCAACGAACCTTGTTTTCAGACCCCATGTTCCAGCAACCACAGTGTTTCACTTACAGGGAGACGGCTCTAGAGCGATAATAATGTGTCTACCCCTTCTTCTTGACGTTTCGGCCAGCGAATTCAACTGCTCTCTTCCTCGAGCTTTCTTTAACATTGGCCCAGTAACGCCTCATGTGCTCTCGATGCTGCTGTTTCCAGTCCACGTCTAGCCTCTTGTTTGTTTAGAATTTTCCTGGAAACTCTGGTGTTTTTTTTAGTTTCATCTTAAGGGGCGTACGCATCTGAATATCGTTGTAACTAATTCCTACTTTGAAAGAATAATGGATTTTCCGCCTTCAATACTGTTTATTTCTAGTACTTACAGGGACTAGTTTCGGGGGGTAAATACTCCCCCTTCCTCAGCCTGTCCAACAAAACTACACAATGGAAAAACTTTCCATGTACAAGTTCATACAAAATACATGAAGAACACAGTATTGAAGGCGGAAAATCCATTATTCTTTCAAAGTTATAGTTACGTCAATACGGACCTGAATAATCGACATTAATTCCTACTTCCTTTAAATCCTTCTCTACCTCTGTGAACCATGCTCCCTTGGTTTTCATACCCAGAAAGTAAGTAAAGATTTTGTTCGACAAACGCATTGGGCCAGTCTTGTTAAACGACCATAGAACACAATCCTCCCCTTTCTCATCATGTCAGTGATTTTGGTAACGTGTGCGTAGAGTTCATGGTTGTGTCTCCGTCTGTATTCACCGTTTTCCTTGACTGGGCCCAAGATTTTCCGTAAGATCTTCCTTTCCTTGGTTTCAAGTTTATTATTATTATTAATTAATTTATTTAGTATGTGTCGACCCATACAGGATCACATAAAGCAAGTTATGATCTGTTGCTGTTATTTTTCTTGTTCTTCCAGAATTCTTTCATCATGTCGCTATGTTTAGCTCGACGTTCGTCAGTCCATTTTCCCCTAGGTCTGCTGGGCTTATCTTCTGATGCAGCTTCCCAAGTGTAGATCTTATGTCTGAAAGTTTCGCGGTCTCGATATCTGTGGGTGTGATGTTGGCGTTAATGAGATCAGTTTGGACTTGTTTAATCCAAACCGTTGTCGTCTTTAATTTTTGTGAGTACATCAATATTTTCTTTGTTAATCGGTTGTCATCTAGCCTCATAATGTGTCCATAAAATTTCAAGCGTCGTTTGCGGAAATCGGTTTCAATATTTGAATATTTTTCTGTGATCTCGTGCGATTGTAAACGATATCCTTCATCTATAAGTCTTGGGCCAAGAATTTTCCGGATGATTTTCTTTCAGCTTTCTTGATGTTTTCAAGATCCCCTTTATAATTGAGGTTTATGGTCTCACTGGCGTAGAGTGTTTCGGGTTTGATGACCGTCGCGTAATGTCGAATTTTAGAGTTAATGCTCATGCATTTTTTGTTGTAGATGTTTGCGGTTTTCCCATATGCTTTCCACATCTTGAGTTCACGTATTCTTTGCGCTATTCTTTCTGTGCCTGTAGGTTCAATAATTTCACCTAAGTATTTGAAATGATTAACCTTGTTGATTGAACCGTATTTTGTTACCAAAGTTTGGGTTTCAATGTGTTTTGTAGCCATGGATTCAGTTTTTGTGAAGGAGATTTGCAACCCTACTTTCCCAGCACATTCTTTGAGGACTTCAATCTGGTGAATTGCCGTTCGTTCATCTCCGGAGAGGATTGTCAAATCATCAGCAAAAGCTAAGCATGTAACATTGATATTATCCTTCTGTCTTCCTAACACGACAGGTTTCCATATGTTGCGACTTTTTAATTCTTTTTCCCATTCTTTGATGACCTTATCGAGAACGATGTTGAACAGCAATGGAGAAAGTCCATCACCCTGCCGAACACCAGTTTTAATGGGAAAAGGTTGGGAGATCTCTCCAATGAATTTGACCTTGGAAATTGTGTCGGTTAAGGTTTGTTGGATGAGTCATCTCGTCTTCGGATCGAGATGGTTTTCTTCGAGTACATTAAAAAGAGATTTTCGATCAATGGAGTCATAAGCCTTCTGAAAGTCGACAAATGTACAGATGGTTGGGAGATTTCGTGTGGCTCGAAGTTTCAAGGTGGATTTCAGATTGAAGATTTGTTCGACGGCTGATCTGTTTGGTCTGAAGCCAGCCTGATATTCACCGATGAGTGGCTCGAGTTGTTCTTGCGTGCGTTGTAAAATACAGGCGGAGAGGATTTTATAAGCGATGGGTAAGAGGGAAATTCCTCTGTAGTTATTTACATCAGATTTATCTCCTTTCTTGTAGAGTGGGTGGATGAGTGCGCATTTCCATTCGTCGGTAGTTTTTCACTTCGCCAAATGTCCTGAATGATCTGTGTGATTTCCTGTAGTGATCGTGATCCTAGATTTTTTAATAGTTCTGCGATGATTCCGTCTTCTCCTGATGTCTTTCCGTTCTTGAGTTTTTTGATGTGGTGATGGATTTCTTCTTGCGTTGGTGGTTTGGCTTCGGGTCGTATGTGTTCTGGGACTGTGTGTATAAATCGCTCAGGTGGTTCAGGACAATTGAGGAGGTCAGAAAAATAACGTGCTAGTTCTTCACAGATTTCTTGGTTAGTGAGTGCGAGACTTCCGTCTTGTTTCTTGAAAGTCAAATTTTGCGGTGTGTAACCTTTAATTCTGTTCCCGATGGTTTTATAAAAATCTCGACTGTTGTGATTCCTGAAGTCATCCTCGATAGACTGAAGTTGCTTAGTTATAAAATTACGTTTAGTTGTCCTGATAATTTTGGTTGCCTGTTTGCGGACGCCGAGAAAGTGTTGTAAAGTTTCTGGAGATTTGTGGCTATTGTATTTTTGGAATGCGATTCGGCGATCAATGATGACTTGATCACAGTTGGAATCCCACCAGGGGTGTTTTGCTTTCTTTTTAGTGGAATCAGTTCTCTGGCTTTTCTGATAATTTTGCTGCAGAAGTCCGTCCAATTGTTCACTGGTTTTTTTATCCCATTCTTCTGCGATTTTTGTTTCTTGAATTTTGGATGTGTCAAATTTTGGGATGTAATATATTTTTTATGAATCCTCTTTGGTGAAAATTTCATTTTGATTCATGTGAGATAATGGTCTGAATCAATGTTTGCCCCTCGTCGGACTTGAACGTCATTATTATTATTATTATTATGATTTATTCAATTCACCATTATAAACATGGGTTACTCTAAAGCACGGGTTAAACTATTATTATTATTATTATTATTATTATTATTATCTTGCTGCTTGCATTGCAGACTGGCATGTAATGCTGGATTAACAACAGTGATCATAGATACATCCTTTTTAATACTTTGGAAACAAGTTCTGGAGGATTTGTATCGACATAGCCCCGCGAATTCTGCAGAAACCCTGGTTAGGTCGACCATTGATCTCATTGTTAAGGCTTGCGGAGCATCCATGCCCAAAAAGAAGATTTTTCCGAACAAACGGCCAGCTTATTGGTGGAATGTTGAAATAGCAGAGGCTCGACGATTGTGTTTTCGATTAAGGAGAAGGGCACAGAGGCTCTGCAGAGATTCTCTAGAGTTTGCAAATGCGATAGAAGAGTGTAGAGTAGCGAGGAGGGCTCTCAAACGGGCCATAGCTCAAAGTAAGGCACATAAATGGAACGAGCTCATTAATGATCAGGATCAGGACCCATGGGGTCTGGGCTACAAAATTGTCAATAAGAAGCTCGGCGGCATTATGGTGTCTACTGCTGCTATGACGGCATCCCAGAAGGATGCTATTATAGATGAGCTATTTCCTAATCATCCAGAGAGATTTCCCGATCACATTCGGTGATGCTTGATGATATTCCGCTATTCACTAGAGAGGAATTACAAACTACAGCACGATCTTTTCAGAATAAGAAGGCACCAGGGCCGGATGGAATTCCTGTTGAAGTGTTAAAGATGATATCCGAAGAGGAACCAGATGTTTTGCTGAACATGTATAATTGTTGTTTACTACAGGGAGTCTTTGCGACCCCGTGGAAAGTGGCCAGGCTTGTGCTTATGCCTAAAGGCAAAGGAGATCCCACTACTGCTTCAGGTCAGAGACCTCTATGCATGTTGGACATGGCTGGCAAACTGTTTGAGAAGATGATTAAAGGAAGGCTTCAGGCAGCGATTGTTGCTGCAGGAGGTCTTTCCCCCAAACAATACGGTTTTGTGAAGGGTAAGTCCACCATCAGCGCCATTGAAGAAGTGGTGATGGCTGTCAGATCCATTGAGCAGGGCAACCATTTCTCTAGGAAAATGTGCTTACTGGTTACTCTGGATGTGAAAAATGCCTTCAATTCTTCCCGGTGGATTGACATAATAGCTGCACTTGAAACAACATTCAACATTCCTCGCTACTTGGCGTCTGTTCTGAGGAATTATCTTTGTGATCGTTGGATACAGTATGACACAGATGAAGGAGTCAAGTGTCGCAAGGTAACAGCGGGGGCGGCTCAAGGCTCGGTGTTAGGTCCTGATTTATGGAACGTAAATTATGACAGCATTTTACGGATGGAGATGCCAGAAGACACATCTTTGGTGGGATATGCTGATGATCTTGTTATGCTCATTATGGAGCGCTCCATGGAGGGTCTGCAACTTAAACTTAATCAGGTAATGCGGAGAGTTTCCGCCTGGATGAATGAACATGGTCTCCAACTAGCAGTTCATAAAACAGAACTAGTCCTTGCTACTAAGAAGAGAGTTCCACGAGTTGTACCAATGCTAGTAGATAATCAAGTGATAGAAACAGCTCCTGCTGTTCGTTACTTAGGTGTTATGATTGACAGCAAGTTAACATTCTGGAATCATATCAGCAAGATTGCTGATAGGGCTGCAAGGATTGTTAACAACTTGTCGCGGCTCATGGCTAATATTGGCGGCCCTTCACCATTGAAGAGGAAACTGCTGATGAGAGTGGCGGAATCAGTTATTGTTTATGGTGCCGAGATTTGGTCAGTAGCTCTTGGCTCTGAGATGTATAGTGAGACCGCCAGGGTGGAGCTGCCAGGATAGCCAACAACCGCAATGACTTCCCTAACATCTCACCCGTCGGGCATAAATAAAAAAATTGCCGTGAGGATCAGGTGAACTTCCAAATAGGCTAAAGCGGCACGAGAGTCCGTAGTCCACAGGGATCGTGGTACATGGTGACGATGGTCATAGACTGCCTAAGGAAAGGTTCACCTTAAAAACTAGACTGAGAAAATAAACATCCTGACTTATGTAAAACACCGTGAAAATTTATTGATAAAATTCACAAGCCCCTAGCCTAGTTCGGAGGGTTACAATCGACTAGTCCGCAAGCTAGTAAACAAACAAAAATAAAGAGCAGGTCCCTACCTGAGAAGTTACGGAAAACCCTCGCGAAAGATCTAACTCACAATAATAAAGCAACAACAGCAACACTAGGAAAATGGTACGACGCAAGTCCCTAGTTCAAGTTACAAGATCAAGATCAAGCTAATATCTGAATTTACATTTAACAGGGTAGCAAAACAAATCTAAGTTAGGATGATACCATCTCCACATTTACATTTAACGTTAATTCATCTAGCTAAGTCCTATCAGTTAATCACAAAGTTTACGGCGATGACGTCCGTAAGAAAACAATTACATTGAAAAGCTAAGTGTACAGCCATGAAAAAAAAACCATTTAATTATGCTTAATAACTATGTGCTAACAGCACACAATAAGGTAACATGTAGGATTTATACACTTGTACATCATAAATAAGTAATGAAATAGACACAGTAGTTTTATTAAAATGCCTGCCTGCACCTTGGTTTACTCTTTGTAAGCCATAGTCATCTAAAGTGTGTGGTTACGGTGACGACTGCGTAGTTAAGACTACGTCTAACATCGCATGGCCTGCGCTCCACAAGCTACAAACTCAAGGTTCGAGCATGCTTCAGGTCGCTTCAATAGTGTCAGCTGTCCTAGTCATTTCCACAAAAGGAAATTACCTTCATCTGCACGGCTATGTCAACAGTTCCAAATGCAAAAGAACAAAGTTAGATGGAAAGAATTCGTTAGTTAGCTTTTGTTTTACCAAAATTATGCGTTTTATTATTAAGATGTCGGTTTAGTTTTATCGTTGGTTTATGGCGAATAATACTGACAATAGCCTGGGCACGGAGTGTCTCCACTGAGATCATTCTCCACCAAAAAGCCTCGACTCAACAGTCGGAATATAATCAACGAGCAATAACAACTCGGACACACAATAACAGAAGTTACCAGCGGCGCAAAGCTCGCGTTCAATAACTCTGGGACGGGCCTGCACACTACAGTTACCCTCCAATAACATCTGGTCAACGGGAACAATCCCGGACAAGGCATACTCAAAATACCTTCGTACAATAACTTCCTGCTATAACAGGGTAGCCTTCAACGTACTATAGAAAACCTGACATAACTGTACACGTCGAACGACGGTACACGCAACAGAGCGTTTAACTAACAAAAACAATCTATAAAACATGTGATCAGATACAAGGATGGACACTGAGTTCCATAAGCTAAGTTGCAATGAAAGAAAAAGCGAATACAAAAGGTATTCTGTCACTTGTCAAAGTAGTTCTGTCTCACAATATAATAGGCGTGCTTTCAAGGGCACTGGGTTACAAACCAGTTTTGTGTCGCTGGCAGGTTTCAACATTCCTGAGCTCCGCTGACACAACACATTGACTATTCAAGGCCGGCGACTTAAACAAAAATAAAACTGTACATCTGGCCTCTTCATAAAAAACTTTACCATAGGTTATGAACCTCGAAGAATCCGTGTATAAAAACACGCTATAAATCTGAATACAATAATGCAATTCCGTCTTCCAAACCAAAGACGTCTAAATGATAGTAATGTTACTGGAGCTCTTTGCTCTCAAGGATATAATTCAGTAGTTGCTGGTACAACATCAAATAAATGCGTGTCTTCACATGACACTAACAAAATAATTGTGACGCAGATTCCACACTCTGGATCTGCTTAATGATACGTTGGGAAATGAGTTCGATGCTTGACAACGAAACATTCCTTCTAATTATTAGGTTCACACTTGACCAAGAATAGCTTCTGAGCTTATTCAAAATGAAATATAATGCAGTTACAAAACTGGTAATTACAGTTGACTACCTAACTGATACGACTGTTCTAACGACAGTCAGGGGTGTAACAAAGAATGGCTGCAAAGAATGCAGTTAACTACTAATCATGGCATCTGATTGCCATAACTAAAGTCAGCAAAGACTTGAAAAATCACCCCAAATAGGGTTGAACAAAGTAGCCTCAAATGACTACGGTCACGTTTAGCAAAAGATGGGCATTGACGTTCTACGACGTTCATCAGGCTGCACCAGGGCTGACCAAAATGTCTGACCCAAGGGTGTCTCACTCTAACTGAAATAAATGACAACTATTTAAACTAGTTACATTCCCTACCTATAAAAATGTCTGACACTGAGTTCGGTTGGTTCACAAACTACATTTAATCTACTATACCACCCGAAACTAGAACAAGAAAGGGGTGTCCAAAAACTCACGAAATGGAGAAGCTCTCACTCAGCCCTCTATTCAACAACAAGGGTTGTACAAAATCATCTCTGGCTCTCTGGAACGGTATCATCCTCATCAGGATTCCCATCTGGACTCCTCCAAAGACCAGGGATCGATCTGTCCCTGTCGACAACTTCATGGATGTAATGGATATGCCTGGAAATGGCATCCTGGGTTCCTTCCTTCTCGTTCGCTGTTCTGGAAGTTCCACCATCATGCTGGTTCCCGTAGAAACTTCACCCTCATACCGTGATGGTATTAGCCCATGATGACGGTCTCAAACATGGTGTAGAATAGTCTAATCACGTGGGCGGTGAAAAATTGTGTAATAATTAATTCTTTCACTTTCAAAAATACAATGTTCGTCGTAAATGTTATAGGCTTTAATTGTAGTAGATGACACAGCCTTTATTTCGTAGATGTGAATTAATATGTGAGCTAACACTGTTTTATGATTCTTCACGTGTTAGTGACGCTACTTTTATATCACGTAGCATCCGGGAATTATACGTCGTTTTTGAATTGAAATATTCACTTTGGCAATTTAAATATGTCATACAATCATAATCACACTTATTCAAGATAGTTGTAACACATTTACCTGTATATTTTCCACTAGGCACTTGGCCCTCCACAAACACGTGGGTACAAAATGTGGTGTTACGGCAATGTTATGCAATTCACTAATACTTGCCAATTATTATTTCCAAATATGCTTCTGTGGCTCACTGTGCTTCAACAACAGTGAATTGTACTATTCGCGTGCTCGATGGCACCTGATAATCACTTTCAACGCTCAACAGCGGATATTCTCTACGTCTTATAGGACAGATACAATTTCACGCCTACACGGGGCGGATTCTCCAGACGTAGTGCAAGGCACTGAGTATCTCTAGGAAGTAGGTCGTCAAAACGAAGTCGTTGAGCGACTACTTACGTTCCAATTTGCGTATCTGCAAGGGTATTACCTTACCTTAAGTAAAAATAACATTCTCCAAAATGTTTTAATAATGCAGAATGACGAAATGGAATATTCTGAGTCTCGTGGAAAGATAAAATTAATTAATAAGACCTCAGATAAATAATTAGCAGATTTCGCCAAAGTCAAAAGTGCGATTCACCGCTACTTCAAAGAGTATCGCGTGATCTCTCAGCTCCACGTGGCTTTCTGGGTGTGTTCAAAGGTACAACATCCCATCATAAATGTTCTGTTATAAAAAATATCACATGAACCATAGCTCAGAGGGTTCAATAGGAAGCGGATAACCTCTGTTCACAGAAGAGCTGCCCTCAGAATAACTTCTGCCTATCGTACGGTGCCTGGACCGGCAGTGCTAGTAATAGCTGGGGCGATACCCATTTACATCCTGGCCAAGGAAAGGCGCCGTATATACTTGCGCAAAGACGAGCATTCTAAGATACGCGTGAAGATGGAGGAAAGAGACAGATCTCTTCTGGAATGGCAGGAAGAATGGGAACGTGAACATCGTGGCAGATGGACCGCTAGGCTCATCAAGCAACTGAAGCCATGGTTGTCGAGGGAACATGGTGAGGTTAATTATTACATTACCATGTTTCTCTCTGGCCATGGTTATTATGATGCATACCTCCATCGAATGGGAATTTCACCGAGTTCACGGTGTCGTTATTGTGATGATCAATGGGACGATGTTCAGCACTCATTCTTTGCATGCTTGAGGTGGAGAAATCTTCGAAGGCTTCTGGAGACAAAAGTTGGAGTCATTACACCAGACAATGTGGTGAATAAGATGCTCAGCAGCAGAGAAAGTTGGGCACAGATTGCTGTCTACATCTCTGAGCTGCTGAAAACAAAAAAAGAGGAGGGACCGAGAAGATTGGTTGCTGAAGACAGTGAAGATGATGGTGAGTAATTTCATTATCATCATGTTAAATGAAATTGACTGAGACCTCTGGTCGTAACAGTGGCTCCACCCTGAAGTAAGGCTGAACAGGCAGTTCAGAGGTGACCTTAAGCCAAGTATAGGGTTTGTGGGTTTTTAGTAGGTAAGAATCCTGCACAGTTGGCACCAGTGGCGGATCCAGAGGTTCACCTCGGAGGGGGCACTCTAGGATTTCAGAGTAGCTACAGAAAATATGTAATAAAATGACTTAATTTATATTTCATCTACACACACTACACTACATCCAACCACCATATTTTATAATTCTACAAGAAATTCATTATATTAAAATGGTTTATTGGTTTCAATTTCATGTCATTGTCATTATGTAAAAAAAACTTTTAATTGTTCAAAATATGTAGCCTACATTTCCACATTGTAATGCACATTACACAGTGCAATATGTATTAAAAACATTTGCAATCATAGTGACTATCTGAAGACAATATAGGCCTACAAGTCTACTACACAAATGTTACAAAATATGTACATAGTACCAACATTGTCAGTCACTGAGTCACTACTAGTCACATAAATATAAATTTAAAAAAACAATTGTATTGAATACTGATTGAGATTCTATTCGGTGACTATCCTAGGCAAAATATATGCTTATTACAAAATAAAATCTAGGGCGATCATTCGTTTACCCCAGTGGCGTAGCCAGGGGGGGGGGTTAGAACCCCCCCCCCCCTCCGCCTTTGTAAAATCGGCAGGTAGTGATTTGTGTCTGTGGTGATGCACTGTTGTCGCCTTTCGGTCCGGGTCCCCATTTGTGGCTACACACGTCTTCATGACAACGTATAACCACAGTCTACCTACAGATCGCGAAGCTTGGCTCATATGTTTCTACCGCGAGACAATAATGCTCTCATGCAGCCAGCAAGAATGTGCCTACTGCGCTATGTTGGTGTATGTTATTGTTGCTGGATTTACTGTATGTGAGCATTGTGTAGAGGTTATATCTTTAATTTAACATGTGCTTTACAAGAGGTGATGTGCAGTTCAATCAACAGATCTAATATTAGGAGCAATATTTCAGTGTTGCTAAGTAACCTATATGATCGCTTTTCAGTCGGGCAACACGAATGTACGGTACCCAATTAGATTAGCCTAGGTGGGCAGTGACAATTTATCTCCTAATGCCTGAAATAGAAATACATGAATCGTTTATACACCTAAGAAAACACTTCTCTCATAAAGGAGGGGGGGGGGGGGGAGAGAGAAGCGTCTTATTAAATGTATAAATAATTATTTTATTATGAATTATACAGGGACATTAATTGTTACTCCTTGCCCAATCTAATTGGGTGTATTCGTGTTGACCGTCTTGGAAGTCAGACTGTTCAAATAGCAAGACGACACCCTAGCTTCCAAAGGACCCTAAAAGGTAAGATTTGATCTAGTCTATGGATTTTAGGCTAGTATTATAAAGCTTTTCAAGGGGAGCGTGATGGTGCAGTGGCTTAGCGGCTCGTCAATCAGCCGGATGACCGGAGTTCCAATCCCGGTGACAGTGGGGTGGAATTTTTACCTGAAAAATTACGTGGCGTCAGGAAGGGCATCCGGTCTTAAATCCCCGGCGAAAACCAAAATGAGCCCGATTGGCTCCGGCGACCCCAATTAATTGGGATACGCAGTAGAAAGTATTATAAAGCTTTACAATCAAACAACGGCACTAGGTCTTTAACTGGTTATAAATCAATAATAATGTTATTGGTAGGTCCCTTTTAACTCTGTGGGTTTTAGGGACACCAGGGTGCCGGAGTTTTGCCCTGAAGGGGATCTTTAACATGCCAGTAAATCTACGGACACGGTTCCCTCGCATTTATGCACCCTTAAATGCCAGCTGATTGCGCCAGGATTAGATCCTACAACCTTGGACACAGCAGGCGACAACGTTACCGTTGAGCCATGGAGCCAGTCGGTTATAAATCAGAAGCATGTCTCGGTAGAATATCTATGCATGGCTTCGGTGGCGCAGTCGGAAGCATGCTGAACTGCTATGCCCAAGATCGCGGGTTCAAACCCAGTCGAAGTCATCGGGCCCATGTCATAGATGAATGGCACGTAAAAGAACTTACAACTACATTGGTAGTGTGTAGCCAAATTTGTAGGCTATTGGGTTAGACACGCTCTATCAAGTTCAAACGCTTGGGTTTCATTTCTGGTAGCTTAAGTTGGAACTACTTGACATTGAAATTGGGGAACCTATGGGCGTTCATGGGAAATGCCCTGCTATGGCCATTGGCTGCAAATCAAATATAAATATCTATGCATTTTGAAAATTAAGACATACGGTAGGCTAAGTAAACGTGAAAGATGTCATCTGAAACGCGTGCCGACATTTTAATTTTCAGATGTAGAAAATGGCTTTTTAATAGTTAGAGAGCTGATTTAATGAATAAAGATTTTGCACAATAATATAAACTTATTCTCGAATCCTTTGGGAGCAAGCCAATTTATGTCGTCAGGATAATGCTCACAAACTTAGACGTGGTACACTGTTAATTCTCTTATGAAATACCTGGTCTCCCACATGGCTGCTGTGAAGGTATGGTAAACAATTGTTATTGCCGATGTTTTGTAAAATTGGCATTGTATTAATTTGTCAAATTCAGGAATGAATGGTTTCAAACCCACAGAAAAAATACGAAGTACCTACAATTGAGCCATTTAAGACCTTAAGATCTTTTTATACTTTTCGTTTCACAAATCACACTGGTATTTTTACTAATTAACTATAATGTTGCTCAATTTTATGGAATAACTAGCTTTTGATAAGGTTAAGAATTTGATGGTATATTGGCTTTCACGGCCGGTGAATTAAAACTCAGCAATTCTTCTAGGTTTGTGCCGTGTCTTGTGTGGGGTTTACCATCTTTTTGGAAGCCTTCATAGGGAGGTTAAGGCTGCTTGAGGTTTTACTTCTCGTAGTCAAGTGGTGCAGTTGCACCTAATATAAAGGGAGGTGGCGCGCAGTTCGTCACTCCAGTGGGGGTCCGGGCGGGGACACCAAGAGCCCGCCGATGAGCCTTGGTGTCCTAGGCGAAACCCCACACAAGACACGGCACAAACCTAGAAGAATTGCTGAGTTTTAAGAATTTGATATTATATTATACCGCCCTGGCTTCGCCTGGCATCTTAAAGAGGTCACTCAGCGTAAGCTTAAATGGCACACGGACGGTAGGTCTCAGACCCAATTCAGAAAAGCCGATGTGAACAGCGAAACTCCAAACACTTATAGTCTACTCTTCTCTGAAGTCTTAACTCGACACGACTCGACAGTTAATGCTGGTCGAAGCCGGGGTGATGGGCTCGCTCGCTAGCTCGTAAACTCGCTCCGAAGCTAGTAATTTAAGTTTCCACTGAATGGAGATTGTTGGAAGAAATTTAAACGTAAAATCACTTATAGTAGGCGATGTATTAAAGATAAAGATATGCTGTCGCGGACTTCTTTGTAGAACTTTTCATGTTGACCAATTCTTACTCTCATAGTATATGGATATTTTTATGGTTTACCCAGCGTAAGCTTAAAAGGCGCACGGACGGCAGGTTTTCCTTCGACATGATTCACTGAAATCGTTACTGCTCAGCTTCCTTCGGTCATAAATGAATGTTTTCCTACAGAAACCTTCCTCGAGAAATTCTTTACTGAATGGTGAAAACCGAATCAAAATCCATTCAGTGGATTTAGAGATTACCCGTTACATCCAGGAATCGTGGACTTGGTTTTATGTAGAGATACCCGCGACTATCATTAAAACAGATACATGAATTTATAACTAGTATGGACTAGGAATTCTACGTAAGACTCATTAAATACGTCATACAACTGTACCTAGGGAAACTTATAGAGGACTGAACTAATAAAAACAGAGCATTCTTTTTAAGTTTCTATGAATTAAAAGTGTACATTATATCAACATTGTGGCTTTTTTCTGTAGTAGTTGGTGATTTAACGTGACGTATGTTTACAATGGAAATAATCACTCAGGTGAGTTAAAATTCAAAAAACCGTTGCAAAATTGAAATCATCTGTCCCGCGAATAACGTGCTCAAGGCAGTTGCCAGCTTGTTGGCCGCCGCGAGCGCTAGTGTCGCTTCACCTACAAAGACGATGTAATTTCGTAGTGCCGCGAGTTTCGCGACTGTGTATTTTAGACTGTGGTAATACAATTCCGTCCTCCCAGGGTTGCCAATCTAACTTTTCCCTCGCGAAGTAAATTATAGCATATTTCAAACTGAGGCTAGCGCCAAATACTTTTGAATCCCCAACAGCGGGATAATATTAGCTTTTTTCCCCTTTCTTGGCTGGAGAGAAGTTATATGTAAATTAATCTAGTTATTATTAAAAATATATCAACATCCGGAGCATGAGATAACCATCAGCCGAGTTGCTTCATATATTACTTAAATATTATGTCCAGCAATTCCCCGAATTACGGTTATCTCCCAGTTATGAATGAGTGAAATTTGTCGCCTGAGTAGTATAAGCAATTGAACCTTTTTCCGGCTGCATGTAGCATTTGTAAGGTTTGTAAGGTAAGAAGGACCTTGGTAGGTGACAAAAATCTTTGAAAATGATACTTTAGGCATTCAGGGCTAATTGCAATATAAAGCACAGGATCTTGTTGGAAAAAACTGAATAAACATGAAAATGAGTACCGGTATTGAATTACTCATAAATCAACATGATACATCGTGAGAGGGCATGCCCGCTTTTGCTGAGACCTCTGTAAATAATTTCTCTTGTTGAGAGATACGCAGTCTTCATGTTGGTAGCACAGATATTGAGTTTATTTTGTTCCTGTCAGGGGAACGGGAATGTTCTAGATTTACCTTTGAGGTGAGATATTTTAGTCAAAAATTAACTTAATTATTTAAAGAACTGATTTGTTTTCGTAATTTGAGCATATTGTATTACTCGAAAAATTCGGGATCAAAATACATGATTCTTTTCTTGTGCAATAATATCTCTTGGAGAATTGGAAATACTTGTAGAGTTGTTGTTAATTCATTTGAGGGGCTTGAGACATCTTGGTCATCAGCCCCATGTAGTTGGAAATGTGTTGAAGCTGTCTTGCAACTTGTATTGCTGTGATGATTGTAGTTGTGTGTGTAAATGTATCTGGGACAGGAACTTGAGCAAGGCAATTTCCTGTGAGTGTGTGGGAAAACCCGGGGAAAAACACACTCAGAATAACCGCTGTCAGCACCGGAATTCGAACCTACGATATCCGTACTTACCACAGCTGCCCTCACAACCATGGTGCACGTTTGACGAACGCGGCTACGCCGCGGGACGAAATGCTTGTAGAACTTGGATTGAGTTCCTATAACCCCTCCCATTGGTCGATCCTGGCTACGCTACTGGTTTACCCCCTTTAGAGAAACGTTCTAGAACCTTTTCAACGTCAACATTTATATCACGGTGAACAAATAACAGACAAGCCATTCAACCTTTCCTCTGTCATTCGCGTTCGTAGCCATGATTTGACAAGTTGCAGGTTGCTAAAAGATCTCTCTGCACTTGCAACACTGTCGATATAGGGATTATATTAATAGTGTTTCCATTACATACTATATGATAACAAACATAGATCACATAGGCTACATGAATGCAGGCAATAGAGCAAAGATTTTACTTGCAGTGCAGTTTGGAGAAACAATCATTTTTATCGGCAATATCAATGTAGCAAACAACTGGTTTTTCGGGGAGGGCACTTGCCCCTGGTGCCACACTCTGGATCCGCCACTGGTTGGCACAGTTGTAGGTCCGGAAGCTTGCAATCTGTCTTTTGAAGATTTCCCCACGGTTTCCCTCGAAAAATTAAAAAAAAAAAAAAATTATAAAAGACGATTGGAATTTTATGGGTAACGTTATTTTCAAAGAATGGACAACGAAACCTACTAAAGGATATTTAATCATGTCTGCTCACTAAAAGTCAAGAGCAATTGGATAATCGAAATTGAAAATTACATTCAAGAAATCATCGTAACGGACGAAATGTTATGGGACAGGCCTAGATTCAGATCGTTGGTGAACAAATATCACTTGGCTGCAAACCCCCGGATGAGAGCACCAGTGCAGATGAGAGGAAGAACTAGTAGTTCCGTGAAGAACTAAATAGCCTATATTCATATATCATACTTATTTTAATTGCCGTAATTGCTGTAATAGATTCGTAGATATTGAGAACTGTCTAAATATTTCGGATGGTCACCATGTTGGATTTTTATATATGTAGGTCTTAGAGTTATGTACTATTACATGAAGATTATTGTGCAGATGTATTATTCAAATTTCAATCGCATGTTTAGGACACAAGATTTAAAAACATGATTTTAAAATTATACAGCCACCATCTTGAGGTTATGAAAACAACTGAAATAAATTAGATGTCAGTGGATTAAAATTTGTATAAGCATTTACCGTACCTAGTTTCACTGTGCTCGGATGGTTAAATCGCGAGAAACGTCCCTTTCAATATATATATTTCACGTCACCGCCATGTCGAAAGAATGACTGGCAGCTTGGAATGTCTATTAGTGAAACTGGTTATTAGGGGAAATATTTGGCACGTCTGTGATGTTTACATTCCACCAGCTTCAAAAGTAGAAACATACAGGCAACTATACCGGTGGTTGGAATCCTGCACAGAAATATATGATAAAAATTTATTAATCTTTGTCGACTTCAATATCCCAACAATACAAAGTACAATTATTTAAGATGACAATATTCACACAAGAGAACTCGTAAATTTTATTAATTATCTTCATCTAAAATCTTATAATTCAGTACTAAACCGTAACGGGAGGACGCCGGACTTAGTTCTATCCAACAAACCCAACATAAATGTAACTGGAAACACAGACCCACTCTTACCGCAGGATCGCCATCACCCAGCTCTGGATGTGAAAATATCTCTAACTATATGTCGAAACCAAGTAATTATCCAGCTTAATGATACCTATAACTTCCGGGAAGCCGATTTTGAGCAAATGTACACTCGGTTGAAGAATGGTGCCTGGAGTCAAATATACGAGTGCACTGATATAAATACTGCAGTAGACCAGTTTTATCAGACTTTTAACACAGTACTTGGCGAAACCGTTCCTATATGTAAACGACAAACGGACGTAAATTATCCTGTCTGGTTCTCTGAGGAAACAAAGAGTAAATTGAAGGAGAAGAAATACCATAGGAAGAGAAAATATTACTCAGAACATCATAGACTACGTTTTGAAGAATTAAGGTCAGAAATTAAAAAGGGCATTAAATTATCTTATAAGAAATATATCCAGAATATTGAACAAAACATTAGCAGGGACTCAAAGAAATTTTGGACGTTTATTAAAAACAAGAAAAAAATAGGAACACATGCGACACTCTTAAATACAGTATAATAATGAAGAATTGGACAGGGGTGATTCCATTGTTGAAGGTTTCACGACATATTTCAAATCAGTGTATGACTCTCAGTCCGCCCAATACGAAGTCCCAGCCTGCAATTCGAATACTCCCAACACCCTTCCCATAAAACTTGTCTCAAAGGAAGAGGTAGAAATGGCATTAAAAAAATTAAAACCTAAGTCGTCGGCTGGTCCTGAAAATATTCCACCGTATGTAGTTTAGGGATGTGCTGAAAGTCTCAGGGACCCGTTACACTTTATATTTAACTTAGCCATACAAACTTGTACGTTCCCTGACGCCTGGAAAATCACTCACGTCTGCCCTATACTAAAATCACGAGATCTATCACTAATTAATAACTACCGTCCTATATCTAATTTAACTGCAGTATCCAAGGTATTTGAATTCATATTGCACGGAAGAAAATCAGTATTTCTCAGACCACTCGTAACAGATAACCAACATGGTTTCATATCCAGGAAATCTACAGTGACGAATGCAACTAATTTTACTCAAATTATGTCTAAAGAGTTAGATAAAGGAGGGCAAATGGATGTCATATTTACAGATTTCGAGAAAGCGTTCGACACAATTAATCAAGATATCCTTCTTAAAAAATTGTGGATATTGGAATTCTCCCACCCATTACTCAAATTATTCATCTCCTACCTCAGAGACAGGAAACAATTTGTTTTGTTCCAGAAAATTGTCTCAAAGGAATACATAGTTCATTTCGGAATACCCCAAGGCCTTGGACCTCTGATTTTTCTAGCAATGATAAATGATTTGCCACGATGTATACTGCACTCAAATAGTCTTTTATATGCAGATGACTTCAACAATTTTAAATCAATTTCTTCCACTAATGACTGCACTCTACTACAAAATGACCTAAATAATATACACAAATGGAGTATAGAAAACAAACTAGACTTAAACGTACCGAAGTGTGTCGTTATGACCTTTACACGTAAGAAGAACCCAATCACATTTGTTTATGGAATTGGACCTAAGACATTGAAATCAGTAAGCGAGAAGAAAGATCTAGGGATTCTGTTTGACCGAGAGCTTGCTTTCATTTGTCATGTGCAACAGACGGTCGGGGATGCTTACCGCATGTTAGGGTTTATAATAAGAAACACTAAGCCATTCATTAGGACCAGTTGGGTAGGTTTTTGCTAGAAGTTAACCTTACCCACAAGGGAAGGTGAAGAGAAAAGTAAAGGGAAGTGGGTTTCGGACTGAGGAACAAGTGTGGATAATAGGACGAGAGTCCAACACCAAACGAAGACAATGTTTAGAGACGAGTGTCGCCACAAAGCCCGTGAAACACCTAAAGTGGGTATGGATCTGGACGTAGCCAACGGGAAATGCGGCTGGAGCTTGGGCTATTTGCCGGCGAGAGTTGATAATACCTTTCCTTCCAAGCCAAGATTCGGCTACTATGTGGAAGGGTGGTGGTCTGGCAAAGAAAGAAATGATGAGTTTACTATGTGTCCCTTCAAATGAGTTTGTTTTAAACAAATATTTTGAAGAATGGAAACAATTTGAATTAGCCGTGATGTTTTCGTTCATGAAATTGTAGAATTTCTAAGGAGCGAGCGAATGTTTCCAAGAAGGGTAGTGATGAAGCAATTATACCCATGGGAATAATTTAGGTAAGAGCACCAATAGTTGCATTTAAGAATAGCTAAGCTTTTACCCAGCATGCGCCGACTAAAAGTTTAGACAATGAGAAAAACTTAAATTTGGAAAAACAACCATAAGTTATAGAGAAAGTCTTAACAAGCAGGAAACTGGCGGAGCGAGCTATACTTGCCTTACTGGCTAGTTAGAATTAGCTATAAAAGCTAAGAGCGACTTCAATAAGTTTGTTTCTCGAGGAGAGGAGACGAGCCCTAGTTAGGCTCCAACTGGAGGTCTTGACGACTGAAGCACAAGTGAGACCAGCTCAACGAAGCGCGGAGGGACCAAGGAAGGAAAAGAGTGGGGGTAGGAGACAAAGGAATATACATAAGAATGACAAACATTACAAAAATTAAGTTTCTTGATGAAATTGTCTTCAAAGAGTTGATAGCAGGCGTCTCTAGCGAAGCCTGGAGGATGGGATTGTAGACGAAGTCCTCTTGATCACGGAGATGATAGCTGGCGATTGCGACGAGATCTGATGGCTAGATTGGTAAGGAAGTCCTCTTGTACATGGAAAAATTGAGCAACTTCAGAGATTCGCTGCTAGATGACGCTAGGTTGATCATGGAAGATATATATCTAGAACAGACTTACAGGTAATATAAGCAAAGTGCACAAACAAAGAAAAACCAGGAAATCACTGTTGGTATTTGCGAAAAAGGAAGGAATGATATAAAGCAAAGAGCAGCAAAAGCTCACTCTGTCTTACCGTGTATTCCAAGGAATACACCACCAGTACCTGCATAAAACTTTATACTGCCATGGTGAGATCCAAGCTTGAGTACGCCAGCCAAGTATGGAGTCCCTGGCAGAAAACATGCATTAAATCCATTGAGCAAGTTCAAAAGAAATTCCTCAGATATGTACAACTCAAAATAACGGTCAATTACCCACACATGGTACCCTACGGTGAACTTTTGTTGAATTTCGGCATGACTAGTGTGGAGTCTCGAAGGCAAGTGAATGATATGAAATTCCTTTATAAAGTCATTTACGGTCAAATTGATAACTCATTTTTCCTATCGCTCCTAAATTTCAACATCCCTCGCTTAACTACAAGATCAACCATAACATTCAAAAATGATATAACCAATACTACTTCACATAAGAATTCACCTGCATGGAGGCTTTGCAGTATTTGCAACGATGCGGTTCGTGTAAACTGGAAACTAGATTTCTGTCTCTCACTCAGACCGTTCTTGGAAATTATAATCCAGTCATTCTAATTCATACTTTAAATAAAAATTTCACACAAAACAGAATCAACAATGTATATATGTGGATAGGCCTGTTCCCTAGTTATTAATGTTATCTTTTAGTTTATTATGTAATAATTTCAAAACCTGTTTTTATATATGACATTAGATCAAATTTAGATTTAGTTTTTATATTATCTTTAGATTAAGCTTTTTACTACTATGCATTTTGATCTGTGTGAACTCCCTAGTTTTAAGAATTACATTAAGATAATACTTAATGCAGACATATCAGGAAATGCATTTTACTGTGTAGGTGCACTGTTATTGGGGCGCACACTGAGCCCTGTTGTGTACCATCAACAAATAAGTAAATGAATAAATAAATGTTGGATTGGTGTTCACCTGGGTATTGAAAGTCCCATATGTGAACTTATGTTCATAGTCTCTATCAACATACCAAGTTTCAGTTTGATTGCTGTCCTAGATTAGTATGTATTGAGAACAGTCTAAATATTTCGGATGGTCGCCATGTTGGCTTTTAATATATGTATGCCATAGAGTTATGTAGGCCTACTATTAGATGACGATGATTGCGTAGGTTTATTATTCAAACGTTGATTTCGATCGCATGATTAGGACACAAGAAATAAAAATGTAATTTTAAAATTTCGCACATCCGCCATCTTGAGGTTATGTAATCAATTGAACTAAATTGGATGTCACTGCATTACAATGTGTGTAAATATTTGCTGTACCATGTTTCACTGTTAAATCGCGAGATTCAAATGTATCAACTTCGCTTGGCCACCATGTTCGTTTTGTACTTAACAGGTTTTTGAGATTTACATGGTTAAAATTGTAATAGCGCCCTTTATAAACTTACAAAATTTCAGGGTGATATCGGTAATATTTTCCGAGATATAAAATGCCGGTGAAATATTTCGCACAGCCGCCATGTTGGATTGGCGAGACGTAATAAAATTTGAAGGGCACGATCGGGGTCGAGTTTTATTGAAATCTTTGTAGCCGTTTAGATTTCACTAGAGGGGGACACACACATCCAAACACATACACACATGGACAAAAGGTGATCTCATAAGCCTA
The DNA here is from genome assembly GCA_946902985.2 of Meconema thalassinum. NCBI lineage: Eukaryota > Metazoa > Arthropoda > Insecta > Orthoptera > Tettigoniidae > Meconema > Meconema thalassinum. The sequence continues at coordinate 1,376,827,155 of OX336388.2, read as the reverse complement.
TTTTTTCATAAATGACAAGTAGTTCCGTGAAGAACTATACAGCCTATTTTCATATATCCGACTTACAGTATGTTAATTGCCTCTATCAACATACAACATTTCAGTTTGATTGTTGTGATAGATTCGTAGATATTGAGAACCGTCTAAATATTTCATATGGTCGCCAGGTTGGATTTTTATTTATGTACTATTACATGAAGATTATTGTGTACGTGTGGTATTCGAACTTCAATCGCATGATTAGGACGCAAGAAGTAAAAATGAGATATTAATATTTCGCACAGCTGGCATCTTGTGGTTATGAAAACAATTGAAATACATTAGATGCCAGTGGATTAAAATTTGTATAAGCATTTACCGTACATAGTTTCACTGCGCGCGGATGGTTAAATCGCGTGAAACGTCCATTTCAATATATATATATATCTCACGTCGCCGCCATGTTGAATTGGTGTTCACCTGGGTATTGAAAGTCCCATAGGTGAACTTAATGTTCATAGCCTCTATCAACATACAAAATTTCAGTTTGATTGCTGTAAAAGGTTCGTAGATATTGAGAACCGTCTAAATAAACCGCACTTTCAATCAGGATGTGGTAGGAGCGTGGAAGAGTCCGTCAACACCTGCAGTTCTGATATCTTGCCAGGAAATTTCAACCAGTAAGGAATGTAATTAGCGACGTGTGTCTTGGAGTAAAGTATTGATTTGGCGAGTGTAAATTGTGTTATACATCTTGTAACCGTCTAAATATTTCGGATGCTCGATATTTTGGATTGTTATATGTATAGGCCATAGAGTTAAGGTAAAGGCAGGTAAGATTGCGCAGTCTTTAAGATTGCGCAGTGGCATTTTCTTACAGTTGGCAGCACTGGTGACCCAAGCCATTCTGTGGAGAAACGTGTATTGCAAAGTGCTCTTCGAAAGTGTGAACGATTTTGCTGATTCTACTTGTATAAAGTATTAAGAGGTAAGAATAATTAATCATCCTATTTGATGTAATTTGTATTCTTCAGGATATAAGCCTTAGAGATCCTTTAAATTATGATTTAGTTGAAACAAATAATCCTCTCGCAATGGGAACTCCTAACAAAGATTGTGAGCGGCTCGATGTGCGTATACGTAACTGCTTCTGCCATCTGTTAGCGAAAGTGTTGAACTACGCAGAAACCTGCAAGACCGCGCGCTCTGCGCAGTCTTGGAGGAACTGTGCGCCATCTTGCAGGCACATTCTTGTTCTGTAGAAATCGTTCATATCTACGATATTCTTTCTTTCAGACGTCTATTTAACGGCAGTATGAGCTCAACATACTCAAGAAAATCAGAGAGGAAACTTATATTTACGACAGAAATCTTAGAGGAAGCCAGAAAGAGAATTGAAAATGGTGAAAGTCAAAGAAAAGTGGCTACTTCATTGGGTACTAAGGAATCCACTTTGAGAAATAGATTAAAATTGGTAAGGAAAAAAATAATTACGGTAGTTGGTTAATAATTGTTTATGGCAATTCATAATTAACTAAATTAAGTAAATTATATTTAAAAATTAAGTTCAATTAAAAATATTTAACAAATATTATAGGCCTACTACAGTACATAAATATTTTCAACTCCAATGTTTAATATTTATTCCTCGAGTAGCCTACGTTATGTAATATATTTCTTCGTTAATTTACAGGGGACTGTACCAATTTCCTTGGGACGTCACAAACCTGTGTTCACGCCAGAACAGGAACAAAAATTGGCCGACCATTTGAGGGAACTGGACAAAAGGTTTTATGGAATTACCAGAAAACAGCTGATGAGTTTAGCGTACGAATTTGCTGAGAGGAATAAGATTGAACATAGGTTCAATAAGAAAACTAGATTAGCAGGAAAGAACTGGGTTTTGGCCTTTTGTAAGAGGCAAAAGCTGTCATTACGCACACCAGAGAAGTGCAGCATAGGAAGAGCAATTGGATTCAATCGAGTCCAATGTGACCGATTCTATGATAATTTGGCAAGTGTGTGTGTTGATGAAATGTTCCCAGCTCATAGGAAATTTAATATGGACGAGTCCGGTATATCAACCGTGCCTAATACTGTTCCTAAAATTATATCTCCTAAAGGGAAGAAAATAGTCTGTAAGGTCACATCGGGAGAGAGAGGGCAGGCAGTTACCGTAGTGTGTTGTATGGGGCCTACAGGCATATTTGTTCCTCCAGCGATGATCTTTGCGAGGAAGAGAATGAAGCCAGATCTGTACATGGATGCTCCTGAAGGGACATTGCCAATGATATCCGACTCTGGCTATATGAACACTGAGCTCTTTGTAGAGTGGCTCAAACATTTCAAAAACTTTGTAAAGCCATCAAAAGAGGATCCAGTTCTCCTTATACTGGATAACCACATTTCCCACTGCAGCATTGATGCTGTTCTTTACTGCAGGGAACACAGCATCACCTTGCTTTCACTACCACCCCATGCAAGCCACAGGCTTCAGCCTTTGGATGTTGGCTTTTTTGGGCCTCTGAAGAAAGCCTATTCTCAAGAAGCTGATACGTGGTTGGTGAATCATCCTGGCACTGCAATTACACAGGCCAACGTGGCCAGGATCTTCAAATCAGCCTACGAGAGAGCAGCAAAGATGGAGACAGCCGTTCAAGCTTTCATCAAAACTGGAATTCATCCGTTTAACCGGAATGTATTTTTGGATGACGACTTTGCTCCCTCGGAGGTAACATTCCGCCCATCTGTGCAGGAAAATGAACCTGCTGTAGAGGAGCAAATTCAAAATGCAAAAGTTTACGAGCCACAGGTGTCACCTGCTAAGATATCTCCCCTACCAAAGGCAGCTCAAGCAACCAAACGCAAGAGAACTTGCAAAAGGTCTGAAGTTCTATCTTCCTCTCCTTATAAGAATGGCCTTCTTGCAACGAAGAATGAACAAGCAAAAAAACAGGGCAGGAAAACTCTTCACTTCGGTGTAAGTTCAGTAGCGTCAACTTCGTCAGCTGTCACAACTGCCGAAGAAGAGAAAATCGTGTGTCCTTGCTGTGACGAAGAGTATGAGGAACCAATTATTGAAGACTGGGTGCAATGTAGTAGGTGCAAACAGTGGTGGCATGAAGGGTGTTCGAACTATGAAGGCATAGGACTCTTCAAATGCGAATTGTGCTAATGCGTATTCTTACAGGACGCCATGCGCATTCTTAAAGGACAGTGCCTTTAAGACTGCGCATTTGCAATTAATTAAAAAACATTTTTTTACATTTAATATACATTATTTTAAGTGTTCTTTGTATACGCATTGTGTTCGCAATTAATTGAAGTCTTGTTAATAAATTTTGTGTTAAATTGGTCACAAAAGTAGTTTATCTATGGACATAAATACACTAAGTGCGCAATCTTAAGTGCCTTTACCTTATGTACCATTAAAGGAAAATTATTACGTAGCTTCGTTATTCAAACTTTCAATTCGATCGGATGATTACGACACTACAAATGAAAACTTAATTTTAAAATTTCGCACAGCCTCCATCTTGAGGTTATGTAAACAATTGAACTAAATTAGATGCCAGTGCATTACAATATGTATAATCATTTACTGTACCACATGTCACTGCACTCAGATGGTTAAATCACGAGAAGAGTCTATTAAAATGTTTCAATTTCGCTTGGCCGCCATGCTCGTTTTGTACTGAACCCGAGGGGGTTAGACTGACTGGTATCGAACGTGGATCTCGGAAATAAGTTGAGCTCAGAATGAAGGTTCCACCAGGGAACGAACACGAGATCTGTTGAGGGAGTTTTAGTTGTAAAAACCCCTAGAGGAAATTACATATGTAATAACTGTTTTTTTTTGTCGTGTAGCCTCCTGAGAGGCCGAGTTCAGGTCTTTCTAGTCGACGCCCGTGGGCGACCTGCGCGTCGGGATGAGAGATGGAATTGATGAAGATGAATGAAACTGGGCAAGGATGTGGAAGGAAGCGGCCGTGGCCTGTCAGAAGGTACTGTCCCAGCATTTGCCTGGTGTTGAAAATGGGGAAACCACGGAAAACCATTTCAAGGACAGCCGACGGTGGGGCTCGAACCCACGCGTCTACCGAGTCAGCAGAGAGCTTGGCCCCTTGACCTAACGCAGCCCTTTAGCCCGCGTAGCCACTACTGTCGGTATCACTGGTGTGATATCAACTGATGCTGACATTATTTATTGAAATAATGCAGGGAAAATGAGTGGAATACAGCATTATTGGGTTGTATGAAGTAAGCTATGCTGCATTTGAGCACAGAAGTTGGAGAGTTTGACATTTTACTAATGACTCCAGAATTGTGGGTAGAGACTCTTGGAGCCTTGTCACTCTCGCTGACCTACTTAAGTCGTCTGGAGCAGGTCAGGGGGTGAAATAATGGCCCAGTTCTTCCCCGTTTCAGAAAAGAAACGCGTGTGGAAGGGGAAGATCCCAATGAAAATTATTGATTACTCATGATTGGAGCAACGCAGTGACATGAGAGTTGCACACAGGTGAATCTTTAGCCAGGAGGCTAATTAACGAGCCATTAAACAGTGAAATCAAGGCATATTTAAGGGAATGCGCAAGGACACACTACTTTGGGAGTTAGCGGAATGTTATAACCACGCTGTCGGGGATTTTTACAGGACGCCGCGTACCCACGCCATGGCAAAGGCAATTAATATTAATTAATTGGCCGATCGATCCTCGAGCACGCATTCAGATTGGTGATCAGCGAGGAAAAAGGAACCATATGAGCAGTATTTCAAGACCAGAATCATCCTGGGAGAGGAGATGACACTGCGAGGGAATCCTCGGTCTACATTTTCTTGTGAAACGAATATAAGGGAATGGAGTAAAACAGTTGTGGTCAGTTGGAACAGACTCTAGCGCGGAGCGTATGTCGCTCTGGCCCAGGAAAGGACGCGCACACAAAGACTTGAACATTTTAGTGTAAATCAGTATATTCGCCGTGCAGTGTAATGCACCAATTGATAATATAATCATGCATAGTCATGAAGTAATAAATAGTACTGTAATCAATAAACTTTATTATGCGAAATGCGCGTTACCGAAGTCAAGGAGGGATGCTCGGACTTCAGTTTGGGAAGCCGTGCAGTAAAACTTTTATAATATTTTTATTAAGGACAGTTGTGCCGTATTTGTATAGTCGGCAGTACGAGCAATTGTTAGTGTTCACATAGGAAGTACCGCGTGATATACTAGGCAGAACTATTGAAAGTAATAATTTGTATAAATACGATGTACAATGTTGAGCGCAGTGTATAAAATATTGATTGTTTATACATGTCTTAGTATGCCGGACTGCGCCGGGATAATCTTTATGATGCGATTGGTGAAATGTCATAAGTATACCAATAATTAACGTTCAGGACGATATGTAAGCATATTCATGCCAAATCAGGACGTTTCTCGAAGGATAATTGATAGACAGTTGGTGAATCCGTAGGCAGATAATCGAGACTTTCAATCAGGATGTGATAGGAGCGTGGAAGAGTCCGTCAACACCTGCAGTTCTGATATCTTGCCAGGAAATTTCAACCAGTAAGGAATGTAAATAGCGACGTGTGTTTTGGAGTGATCATATGTGAAATATCTTTTAAATTAATATTATAACAAGTGCTATAAAGTGTCATGTGTAAGGAAGCGATAGCTTCATCATAGAAATGAAAAGTGCCGTGTGTTTTGTGAAGCAAAGGTCATATAAAATGTGTATTATCAGTGTGAAAATGCCTCGCTAATTATGCAAATGGCAGGCGATACTGGAAGATATGAGTGGTTGGAGCCACCTGGATAAGCCTATGTAAGTACCCCACAAATCATGATTTTATAGAAGTTATAGCCCAGTGCATGTAATGTGATTTCAGAATTATAAAATGTGCCAGTAAGAATCAGTATTAGGAGGTAGACCCTCATATGTTTATCGTTGCTTTGATTTTAGTAGAGTTGAGATGTTTTTATACATCAGTGAGTGGATTAATCGTTACCACTATTAATAAAATGGCAAATCAGTTATGTAAAAACTTAACGTAACGAACACGGATGTTCGATTATTAAAATGGTTACGTTGTGTCGGGTTATGGTAATTTATGTCAGTAATAATAATAATAATAATAAAAATAAAGGTATAAATGAATACATCTGGGTAAAATGTTGTAAGCAAGAAATATTTACGCTAATTGGAATATTTATCTATCCAAGCAGTACGATTATACATTAAGGGATGAGAAAGAAAGTTAATATCAGAGTGTATTGTTTTAATGGGAATATAATTATGCAAGGAAATGGAAGAGTTTAATAGTGAATTGAATTTGTTGCTTGTGAATAAGCTTGTAGAGTAATTGATAGAGTTCTCTTACTAATTAAAGGACGAGATCATAGCATCGGATCATGGAGCCAGGTAATCTGTTCGACGTGTGAAATCTCGTATAGCCTAGGGCGTACAGAGATATTTATTATGAGCCAGAGTGTATTTAGTGTTGTACCCTAACTCTGATGATTGATATGGAATGTTCCGGGTTCGAATCCTGTGGTAGGTGAGAGGAGAACAATGAAAACCTCTGCACCATACCTGCTCGACCGAGAACTTGTTATTGAATGATTCGGCTCTTGTGAAGCGAATCTTATTGACGGCAGCTTGTGACTGACCGTAGTATTTATTAAGATACCGGCTAGCCAACTCGACCTGTGTTTGATGAATCTCGTGCCTTCATATAATGAAATGGACCTATTGAGGCCAGTTATTAATATCCTAAGGTTAGGAATAAATGTTTAAGCTCGTCCAGAACCTAAATTGCATACCATTCAGTTTGAATAATATGGGATCACGTGGGTCATTGTGACCACACTATTGTATTTAGAATCTTGTTACTGCTTGGGGATAAAAGCCAGGAGTCAGAAAGCGAGGGACGGTGCACATGCTGTGACCGCTCCACTCCGCTCCGTTGTAGACGAGCCGCTCTGAGGGGCTGAGTTCTAAAACGAACCGTGAAAGTTAACGTTAGAAAGGACAGGTTTGAGACCCTGCTTGTAATGAAAGGAAGCATTGTTATATTGCGTAATGAATTTATGTGGTTTAAAACACATTGGTAATCATTGAGCACCCTGATGGTGTAAAATTTAGCAATCTTACGAATGGTTGGAAGTTGCATTTTATACTGACACTGACACGTATTTATGAAGTTGGGCACTAGATGCCACAGGCTACGCTCGCAAGGGTAGCTTAATAATACCATCCGACACAGCGATAACGGAAGTTGGAATTGAAATCACAACGGCATGCAGTGGAACTATAAAAAGAGGGAAGTGTAGGGGTAGATTTACATAATTGTGGAGTTGCAAGTAGATTTGTTGTGCAACCTATGAATTGGCTAATGCATGATAAAGCATTTGGTGGGAAGAGAGAAACAAAAAAAAACAAACGGTACACATAATGTAAATTAAGGGGTGTTGTGAGAAACAAGTAATTTTGTGAAATTAAAGAAGTCACACAAGATGACATAAGAGTAAAAGTACAGTTTTTGTGAAAGGAACATGTGCATCAGCGCACTAGAGTGAATTTTGAAGTCAACCTAAGGGTAAAGGATTGAATAATGATATGAATTTAATATGATAAAATATGTGAATAATTAGTGGATTGTGGGAGTAATTTTGCTTTGTTTGTGTATTATGTTTGTTGGGATTGTGTTTTGATATGTTTGAAGCCATGATTTATTGCTGAATTAAAGTCTTTAGAATAGAGTTGTGCTTTATCATTGTAGAGTTGATACCTTTTAGTCTCAAATCAAAAATATGCAACTGCTCAGTGGGAGAACTGAGGCTAGCTGGAGGCAGAAGCATGTTTTCCATGGAAATTATTCGCATGGGTACATGGAGATTGATGTCCTGTACAGTGATTTGAGCTATAGGTACAACTAAAGTCGGTCTAGATTTAGTGCAAACAATTCTAGTAAAGTAACGACTAACATGAATTAGGGCTTGACCGCACCTAACCTTAGCTAAGCTCCGATACAAACAATATAAATTTTGATAAACACCTTAATTACCATGATCCAGGTAACAGGGGCGGTATTATTCTATCGTGGAATCGCCTCAGTAGTGCAATATGTATATCTTGGGATTGCAAGACCTGAACTTCATTTTATTTATCATGGCAAAACATCCTACTTTATTATCATGGCGCTGACATGTGGGCCAGTTTAAAATACAGGTCACCATAGGCGCAGAGGTGTATTAATTTATCATGTCGCCCGTCTGTGGGGAAAAGCATGAGATAATCCTTCATTAATTTATCATGGCGCCCAGGGTTGTGGAGCTTATGGGATATAGAGAAACCCCATAGATTTTGTATGGTATTTCATGGGGAAAACCATAGTAATTATTTTTTTGCCTCAAACTGCGTTTGAGTGATTTTTGAGTTCAGTTGGCTTTCGACGTAACGAAGAATCTCTCTATTGAGAAGAGAATTACCCAAGGGTATGAGCGCTACGCACCCAATCCACAACTTATATTAAAATTCAAAGTTTTAGTACAATCTTGCAATATGTGTACAGTGTTTTGCATCTCTCTTCAAAACGTATCCACACATGTTTCCAGGAAGCCTGCCAGTATCTCAAAGTGTATTGTTGTAAGAATGGCTGGTACAGATGAGATTTTGCAGGTGATTGCAGGGTTAAGACAGAATTTTGACGCTGTTAATGAACAGAATAAGCTGGAAGCCAAGGCTTTCCAGGATGAAATAAACACTCGTTTAGATGCCAATCAGGAGGCAATTAATGCAAATCAGGTTGCAATGAATAACAATCAGATTGAATTGAGTAATCGTCTAGATGCCAATCAGCTGGCAATAAATGCAAATCAGGTTGCAATGAATGCTAATCAGGTTGAAATAAACAACCGATTGGATGCTAATAAGGTTGAAACAAATGATAAGCTAGGTCAAATGCAAGAGACAATTCAGACCGAAGTAACAGAAACTGTTGTAAGCATTATATCAGAAATGCAGGTTAAGACAGATAAACGTTTCGAGGCTATAGAAGCCAAACTTGAAAGTAATTTACAGGCATGTAAGCACGCGCAGGATGAAACCAACAGTAGGTTAGATGCGCTGTATAGTGACATTAAGGACATTCAAATCCAAAATGAGGCGAATCTCGATCTCCAAGCGAAACAGTTTTCAGAATTTACTAGAACGGTAGATCAGAGGTTAGAAGAAAACGACAATAAGTGGGACGAGAAACTGAAAAGTTACGCTAGAGCGATTAACGGTGATCTAAAGAAACAGGATCAGAACATATTAGATCAATGTCAAGAAATAGGAGCGATTAAGGCTGTCGCTAACGAGAGTAAAAAGCTGGTAGGCAACATGAAGGGTCAGATGAGCAAAGTTCATCAAGAACTGGACCAAATTCGACTGGAAAGAGCAGAGATGCGCCACAATCAAATGGAGACTAGGATAATCGCACAGGAGGAAACCCTAATGGAAGATCCTAAGTCAAGTGAAGGCAGTGTGGAAGATATGAGGAAAACTAGGTGGGCAGATTTAGAAACCCAGCCTATAATAAGGAACGCTACAGGCCCAGGCGAAAGTACTTATATGACGCCAGGTGCACCAGTTGCAGCCTCTACGCCACATGAAAATGCTATGCACACCCAGGTGATAAACGTAATTAGAGCAAGCGAAGAGAAACCAAGAAAATTCTCAGGTAGCCATTGTAATATGACACCGAAGTATTGGCTGAAGGAAGTGTCTGAATATTTGAATGATGCGCGGATACCATAAGAGCGCAGGCTAGGAGCCATAGAGAAACTAACAGAGGGAGAATGTGCGTTATGGTTTCTCAGTTTCCGTTATACTTTCGATACTGTAGAGGAGTTTCGGGAGGCCTTTTTGAAGCGGTACTGGGATCCAATAACACAGCAGAATTTACGATTGGATTTGTATTCGAAGAGATACAGCACCAAAAATCCAACGAAGTACGCAGAATTCTTTATCTCTCAGATGTGCCGGTTCAAGGAACTTGACCAAAAACCGAGCGAGCTGGAGCTATGTATTGCTATTGCCAAGCAGCTTCCGTATGAAATCCAAAGGCTGCTGATCTCGGCAAATGCAAAAACCGCAATGGAAATGGAGACAGTTCTTAGACAACTGGATCTCACAACGTCCAATACGATGCGTCAGAATCGAACCGTGGAACAGGTACACGTGACCAACACGCAGACTGACCAGTATCAAGCTCCGAAGAACAACAAAGCTACTAGCACTGAAACGTTAGATTACAACGGACGTCAATGGGAACAGGAACCCAGAAGATGGCAGCCGAAGTACAAAGAGAATGCTGGTAGAGGAAGAGGAGGCCGAAATTCTTGGAATAAACAGAATACCAGGGGTAGACCGTACCAAAACAATGGAGGTAACAATGGCCAAGAAGGCAACAATAGGAATTGGAGACCCCTGGAAAGAAGACGTATCTTTGATGACGAGGTAGAGGAACGTTATCACGCTTCATTGCAATACCTCAATGAAAGGGGAGATGATCCCCAGAAGCAACAAGTTCGCTGGCAAGAAGCTATGCAGAATAGGACGTCACCAGACAGATATGGAGACGGAGCCAAAAGTCTGGAGTTACAGCGCAGTGAACAGGACAGAAGAAACTCTAAGGGGACTGGCACTGTAGAAAAAAAAAACTTCAAAATTAGAAGAATTTGAGAATGATGGATGGAAGTCGGTCAACATCATTAACTGGATAGCTAAACCAGAAGAGTTAATTGAGGATATAGGAGGATCACAGGTCATGGTCAAAAGAGAATTGCCCATTATATTAGTAAGAGTGGCAGGGTTGAAAATAAGAAGTCTGTTAGACACGGGTTCAACAGTATGTCTTATGACACAAGCTTTGTATAATGAGATAGCGCAGAGAGAAAATGTTTTGAAAATACCTATCTAAAGTATCAAAATAAAAGGTGTAATTCCAGACAGAACGATGATATGCAAATATCAGGTATTCCTAGACTTACAGATAGGAGGCTCTATGTTTTCACAGAGTTTTCTACTAGTAAACAAACTGCCTTTTGACCTCATTATTGGGGCACAGTTTATAAGGGAATACAGAGTGGTAATAGACCTATCACAGGACAGAGTTATGTTCCGTGTGAACGAGGAAGCTGAAGGCTTAGAGGTCTCACTCAATCAGAATGAACGAGGGTCAGATGAACAAGTATGGCATACATACAGAGACATGCCTGAGGAAGAAGTGTTAGCTATTGAGCAGTTAGAAGATGAACTAAAAACACTAGCCGCAGACATGGAGAAAGATCTGGAACCCGTACTGGAAGAACATATTTCGGAAAAACTCGAAGAAGCAAAAATTGGTCCAAGAGAGAAAAAAAATAAAGAAATTATTAATGGAACAGAAGGAAGTCTTTGACTCGAGACCTGGTCGTATAAAGAACTTCACTTATGCCTTCCAAGTTAGTGACTGGACACCATTTAGGCAGAAACCCTACCGTATAGCCGAAAAGCACTATGCTAAGGTCAAAGGGGCAATTCAGGAGATGTTGGAGGCCGGTGTTATTGAGAAAACACCTACACCTTATGTAAGCCCATTGTTAATCGTACCTAAGACAGACGGGACTGTCAGAGTATGCCTGGACCTGAGACACTTAAATATGAAGGTAATTCCGGAGTTTGACCAAGTGCCACCTATTAAAGAAATCCTCAGAAAATTTAAAGGGAAGACCATATTTACAAATCTAGATATCACTTCAAGTTTCCACCATCTTGAATTAGAGAAGAAAACTAGTCTCTTGACAGGATTTTTGTTTGATCAACATACATATACATTTTTAAGGCTACCTTTTAGATTAAAAACAGCTGGTTCAGCCCTGATAAGAGCGTTAGATCGCAATCTATCAGATGATGTTAAAGAGAGTACCATCAGATATGTAGACGACATTCTACTCACATCAGAATCTCTGGAGGAGCACATGAGAGACCTGAAAAAGTTGCTGGATAACCTTCGAGAAGCTAATTTTAAGGTTAATATCAAGAAATCGCACTTCTGTCAGAGGGAAGTTAAATTCCTAGGGCACGTTATTGATGAAAATGGAGTTAAGCCAAACCCAGAGAAATTAGAGGTAATTCGAAATTTTCCTCGACCCACGAAAGTAAAGCACGTCAGACAGTATTTGGGAGTAATTGGATTCTTTTCGAACCACTGCCCAAACTATACTACGACTGTAGCACCCCTGCAGGATCTATTGAAGAAAGGCGGCAGGTGGAATTGGACGGAGCAATGTCAAGAAGCATTCGTGAGGTCAAAACAAATGCTTTTGGAATATGTGAAACTGGGATACCCTGATTATACCCAGAAGTTCATCATACAGACGGATGCATCACTTGTTGGGATAGGAGAGATGCTATTCCAAGAAAATGTTGATAAGCCTGAAAAGAAAGTTTTTATTGCCTTTATAAGTAGGAGGTTGAAGGCCCATGAGAAAAATTACACGATTACAGAGATAGAGTTGCTCGCTATTTTGTACGCGTTGCAGTACTGGCGCAAACTCGTGTATGGTTTTCAAATAGTCCTCAGAACAGACCATAAAGCTTTAACATTTTTGTTAAAGACGGTATTGTCTAGCCAGAGGTTGACAAGATGGTCCCTGTATATTCAACAGTTCAATGTGGAAATAGAATACTGTCCAGGGAAATAAAAATGTAATACCAGACATATTAAGCCGATACCCAAGAGAAGAGGAAACTCTAGCTGTCCAGATTGAGAATCGAGATCAGAAGACCTTAGATGACTTGAAGAAACTGATCAACCTACAACGCGAAGATCCGTGGTTGAAGATGATGATTGATTACTTCGAGGGACGCTTAGCAAGGGGAACTTCGATATACAGAGAGGCAGAGGCATTATCAACAGACTATGTATGGTACAATCAGATGCTACACAAGTGGGAAGATGTGGAACATACCCGCCAAAGAATTGTTATTCCTGCATCTTTGCAGAGGAGATTGGTATGGCTAGCACACAAAGCGTTTGGACATCCCGGGATAGACGAAATCACTGCTCTATTGAAAGAAGCATTCACTTGGCCAAAGTTGAGAGAAACGGTGAGAAATGCTATTAGGACATGCGATTTGTGCCAAAGGGTAAAGCCAAATCCCTTTTTAATGAGACAACGACCTATTCCGTTGTTACCAGAGAAGCCAAGGCAGCTAATGAGCGTAGACAATTTTGGACCACTGCCTAGAGCACGTAGAGGCAATAGACATATTTTTGTAGCCATGGATGTATTCTCAAAAATGGTGGTATTATGCCCCATACAGAAGACCGGCTCAAAGCAGGTTTTGAAACGCCTGAAAGAGAGAGTTATTCCGATAATTGGGAAACCGGATAACCTACTCTCAGACCATGGAAGCTGCTTCACTAGCGCAGAATTTCGTCGGGAATTGGAAAATTTAGGAATCAGGCAGATTTTATCTACCATTCCCCATCCTGAGGCAAGTCCAGTAGAGCGTGTTATGAGAGAGATACAGAAGTACATGAAAATTAACAGCTCTGAAGAGAACAGGAAATGGATCGATTTCTTGGATGTAATAGAATACTGCATAAATAATACTGTGCATGAGGCGACAGGTCAGGTGCCCGTGACTCTACATTTGGATCAGAGACCGGAGAGACCATGGACTGGTGTTATTCCATTACCTGTAGACGCACAGCCAGGACGAGAATTGAGGATCCAACGAACCTTCGAATATCTCCAAGCACAGGCTGAGAGACGCCAGAGAAGAAATCGTGCGAAGCGATATCACAGACCGCTTCTCGTTGGGGAAAAAGTTTTAGTTCGGAAGCCAGCCAGTTCAGATCCAGAAGCACGGAAGTATAAAAAGTTCATTTTTGGATATCACGGCCCGTTCGAGGTGATCAGAGACCTACAGATTAATGCATACAGAATAAGGCATTTAGAAACAGGAAACGAGGTCGTTATGAATGCAGCCAATCTCAAAATTTACCATTCGCCAGAAGAATTTGACGAACAAGAGGAAGCTTTAGCAGCGCACACCCAACTGGACGTGGACAGCAAAGTCAGCCAGGCAGTTAGGCCTGAAGGTTCGCGCAGCGAGACGGAACGAGAAACAAACAGCTTGCCCAGTGAAAGGTACGAACGGCCAGAATGCCAGTGCCTGCAAGAGCTTTCCTTAGACATGGTCGAAGCGGCTCGGGAGGTTGAAGCAATAAATAAGACCCTCCGTCTAGAGAATGCACAGCTTAGGGCTGAGCGCAGAGTGGAAGGGGGAACCAGACAAACCTACTCACAGCCAGACGAGGTGAAGGACCCCTAATGTAAACACAGACAGTGGGACAGTCAGCCGGTTACTTAAAGAAGGTCACTTGCAATTGACTTCTATAAGTTTTGCAAGGGGAATATGAACCCGAGGGGGTTAGGCTGACTGGTATCGAACGTGGATCTCGGAAATAAGTTGAGCTCAGAATGAAGGTTCCACCAGGGAACAAACACGAGATCTGTTGAGGGAGTTTTAGTTGTTAAAACCCCTAGAGGAAATTACATATGTAATCACTGGTGTGATATCAACTGATGCTGACATTATTTATTAAAATAATGCAGGGAAAATGAGTGGAATACAGCATTATTGGGTTGTATGAAGTAAGCTATGCTGCATTTGAGCACAGAAGTTGGAGAGTTTGACATTTTACTAATGACTCCAGAATTGTGGGTGGAGACTCTTGGAGCCTTGTCACTCTCACTGACCTACTTAAGTCGTCTGGAGCAGGTCAGGGGGTGAAATAATGGCCCAGTTCTTCCCCGTTTCAGAAAAGAAACGCGTGTGGAAGGGGAAGATCCCAATGAAAATTATTGATTACTCATGACTGGAGCAACGCAGTGACATGAGAGTTGCACACAGGTGAATCTTTAGCCAGGAGGCTAATTATTGAGCCATTAAACAGTGAAATCAAGGCATATTTAAGGGAATGTGCAAGGACACACTACTTTGGGAGTTAGCGGAATGTTATAACCACGCTGTCGGGGATTTTTACAGGACGCCGCGTACCCACGCCATGGCAAAGGCAATTAATATTAATTAATTGGCCGATCGATCCTCGAGCACGCATTCAGATTGGTGATCAGCGAGGAAAAAGGAACCATATGAGCAGTATTTCAAGACCAGAATCAACCTAGGAGAGGAGATGACACTGCGAGGGAATCCTCGGTCTACTTTTTCTTGTGAAACGAATATAAGGGGATGGAGTAAAACAGTTGTGGTCAGTTGGAACAGACTCTAGCGCGGAGCGTATGTCGCTCTGGCCCAGGAAAGGACGCGCACACAAAGACTTGAACATTTTAGTGTTAATCAGTATATTCGCCGTGCAGTGTAATGCACCAATTGATAATATAATCATGCATAGTCATGAAGTAATAAATAGTACTGTAATCAATAAACTTTATTATGCAAAATGCGCGTTACCGAAGTCAAGGAGGGAGGCTCGGACTTCAGTTAGGGAAGCCGTGCAGTAAAACTTTTATAATATTTTTATTAAGGACAGTTGTGCCGTATTTGTATAGTCGGCATTACAAGCAATTGTTAGTGTTCACATAGGAAGTACCGCGTGATATACTAGGCAGAACTATTGAAAGTAATAATTTGTATAAATACGATGTACAATGTTGAGTGCAGTGTATAAAATATTGATTGTTTATACATGTCTTAGTACGCCGGACTGCGCCGGGATAAACTTTATGATGCGATTGGTGAAATGTCATAAGTATACCAATAACTAACGTTCAGGACGATATGTAAGCATATTCATGCCAAATCAGGAAGTTTATCGAAGGATAATTGATAGACAGTTGGTGAATCCGTAGGCAGATAATCGAGACTTTCAATCAGGATGTGGTAGGAGCGTGGAAGAGTCCGTCAACACCTGCAGTTCTGATATCTTGCCAGGAAATTTCAACCAGTAAGGAATGTAAATAGCGACGTGTGTTTTGGAGTGATCATATGTGAAATATCTTTTAAATTAATATTATAACAAGTGCTATAAAGTGTCATGTGTAAGGAAGCGATAGCTTCATCATAGAAATGAAAAGTGCCGTGTGTTTTGTGAAGCAAAGGTCATATAAAATGTGTATTATCAGTGAGAAAATGCCTCGCTAATTATGCAAATGGCAGGCGATACTGGAAGATATGAGTGGTTGGAGCCACCTGGATAAGCCTATGTAAGTACCCCACAAATCATGATTTTATAGAAGTTATAGCCCAGTGCATGTAATGTGATATCAGAATTATAAAATGTGCCAGTAAGAATCAGTATTAGGAGGTAGACCCTCATATGTTTATCGTTGTTTTGATTTTAGTAGAGTTGAGATGTTTTTATACATCAGTGAGTGGATTAATCGTTACCACTATTAATAAAATGGCAAATCAGTTATGTAAAAACTTAACGTAAGGAACACGGATGTTCGATTATTAAAATGGTTACGTTGTGTCGGGTTATGGTAATTTATGTCAGCAATAATAATAATAATAATAATAAAGGTATAAATGAATACATCAGGGTAAAATGTTGTAAGCAAGAAATATTTACGCTAATTGGAATATTTATCTATCCAAGCAGTTAGATTATACATTAAGGGATGAGAAAGAAAGTTAATATCAGAGTATATTGTCTTAATGGGAATATAATTATGCAAGCAAATGGAAGAGTTTAATAGTGAATTGAATTTGTTGCTTGTGAATAAGCTTGTAGAGTAATTGATAGAGTTCTCTTACTAATTAAAGGACGAGATCATAGCATCGGATCATGGAGCCAGGTAATCTGTTCGACGTGTGAAATCTCGTATAGCGTAGGGCGTACAGAGATATTTATTATGTGCCAGAGTGTATTTAGTGTTGTACCCTAACTCTGATGATGGATATGGAATGTTCCGGTTTCGAATCCTGTGGTAGGTGAGAGGAGAACAATGGAAACCTCTGCACCATACCTGATCGACCGAGAACTTGTTATTGAATGATTCGGCTCTTGTGAAGCGAATCTTATTGACGGCAGCTTGTGACTGACCGTAGCATTTATTAAGATACCGGCTAGCCAACTCGACCTGTGTTTGATGAATCTCGTGCCTTCATATAATGAAATGGACCTATTGAGGCCAGTTATTAATATCCTAAGGTTAGGAATAAATGTTTAAGCTCGTCCAGAACCTAAATTGCATGCCATTCAGTTTAAATCATATGGGATCACGTGGGTCATTGTGACCACACTATTGTATTTAGAATCTTGTTACTGCTTGGGGATAAAAGCCAGGAGTCAGAAAGCTAGGGACGGTGCACATGCTGTGACCGCTCCACTCCGCTCCATTGTATACGAGCAGCTCTGAGGGGCTGAGTTCTAAAACGAACCGTGAAAGTTAACGTTAGAAAGGACAGGTTTGAGACCCTGCTTGTAATGAAAGGAAGCATTGTTATATTGTGTAATGAATTTATGTGGTTTAAAACACATTGGTAATCATAGGGCACCCTGATGGTGTAAAATTTAGCAATCTTACGAATGGTTGGAAGTTGCATTTTATACTGACACTGACACGTATTTATGAAGTTGGGCACTAGATGCCACAGGCTACGCTCGCAAGGGTAGCTTAATAATACCATCCGACACAGCGATAACGGAAATTGGAATTGAAATCACAACGGCATGCAGTGGAACTATAAAAAGAGGGAAGTGTATTGGTAGATTTACATAATTGTGGAGTTGCAAGTAGATTTGTTGTGCAACCCATGAATTGGCTAATGCATGATAAAGCATTTGGTGGGAAGAGAGAAACAAAAAAAAAACGGTACACATAATGTAAATTAAGGGGTGTTGTGAGAAACAAGTAATTTTGTGAAATTAAAGAAGTCACACAAGATGACATAAGAGTAAAAGTACAGTTTTTGTGAAAGTTACATGTGCATCAGCGCACTAGAGTGAATTTTGAAGTCAACCTAAGGGTAAAGGATTGAATAATGATATGAATTTAATATGATAAAATATGTGAATAATTAGTGGATTGTGGGAGTAATTTTGCTTTGTTTGTGTATTATGTTTGTTGGGATTGTGTTTTTATATGTTTGAAGCCATGATTTAATGCTGAATTAAAATCTTTAGAATAGAGTTGTGCTTTATCATTGTAGAGTTGATACCTTTTAGTCTCAAATAAAAAATTTGCAACTGCTCAGTGGGAGAACGGTACACGCCGAGAACTGAAGCTAGCTGGAGGCAGAAGCATGTTTTCCATGGAAATTATTCGCATGGGTACAGTACATTACAGGTTTTTGAAAGTTACATAGATAAATTTGTAGCAGTGACCTTTATCACCGTACAAAAATCACGGTGTTATCTGTAATAGTGTCGGAGATATAGAATGCCAGTGAAATATGTCGCACAGCCACCATTTTGAGGTTGTGTAAACAATTGAACTAAATTAGACGCCAGTGCATTATAATGTGTATAAACATTTTCTGTACCAAGTTTCATTACGTTTGGATGGTTAAATCGCGAGAAAAGTCTATTAAAAGTCTCAACTTCGCTTGGCCGCCATGTTGGTTTTGTAGTTACTAGGTTTTGAAAGTCTCACAGGTAAACTCTAGTAGTGCCCTTTATCACCGTACAAAATTTTAGGGTGATATCTGTAATCGTTTCGGAGATACTGAATGCCGGTGAAATATTTCGCACAGCCGCCATGTTGGATTGGTGCGACACAATAAAATTTTTATGGGCTCGGTCGGGGTCGGCCAGAATGGTGCTATAATCTTACCGAGTTTCATTGAGATCTCCCCCCCCCCCCAGCTGTTTAGAAGTTATTAGGGTGACACGCACACGCACCTCACACATGCACACACAGACACACGGACAAAAGGTGATCTCATAAGCCTTTTTTTTCATAAAATGTAAATAGGCTAAAAATAGACTAAAATCGAACTGAATGAAGAGATTTTGGGAAGAGAAGAAAGCACATTTATATTCATCTGTTAGATTAATTCAATCGCGTTCCTTAGTTGCGAATAACGTTGTAAAAAGTAATAACATAATTATGTACTTTATTTTATTGTTCATAATAATAATAATAATAATAATAATAATAATAATAATAATAGCAATAATTGTGGTGTGCCCTTAGCTACTGTGGTGTGCAGTGGATATTTTGAGTTGGAGCCAATTTGGCAAACTACTCCCCAATTTTGATGTTTCGTTTTGATCCGCTATGTGGCAGAGAAACGGGAACTCATTCAGGTGACCTGTGACTGAGGTTTAATTATTGTGTCTCTTAATCGGAAAATGAGATACGAGAAGTCTTTTACGAGCCAATACCTTCGGCTGGGAATAGAACCGTCAACCTTGGGATAAGGAGGCGGAACCCTCAACCTGTAGCAGTTTCTCACTTGCCCACACGTTGAGCGACAAATGTAACAGTTTGACTGCCCCTAACTGTTGGGTGATAAATGTAACTGTTTACCTTTGCCTAAGCTATGTTGTTTTAATGGGCGCCAAGACCTCAATGCAATGTTGAAATCTAAATTTGTATTTAACAACGTCTAGCTCTGGCAGAACACCTTCAAGACTCTATTCACTCAGATCGTGGTATGATTTGATCATTAACCCAACAAACAATTGTATCAGGAGAAGGAACTGGTCTATATCTAATGCTACCCACTGAAAGCAAAGATTGTATTGTAAAAGAAATGAATTTATTATACAAAACAAGAATAGCAAAATTAATAACAATAATAAGTATAAAATTTAAATTGGAGCGTTGCGATTTTAATATTACCGATAGAAAATTACGTGAAAACGGAGTCTGATAAATTATTGATTTTACTCTTATTCCCAAGCTATGAAGTTACTGAAATATGAAATATAAAACAATGAGAAATGAGAGATTGCGTATTTCTGCGTCATTCGCGCTTACCACTGGAAATGGCCGAAGCCTTTCCCTCGTACTGGTTGATGCTGTGAGCTTCCCACAGTCTCCTGGACGTCGTCATCTTTGTCGATATTTGATGAGATTCTGGTAGATTAGATAATTCTATGGTCCGTACATCGGACCCAAACACTCGTACAACCACACTGGTTAAGTTTTACAAAAGTTAGTCCTCCACTCCACGGAACATCGGAGCGACTCCCGCGTACAACCGTACTCGTTAAGTTCTACCCAGATTGTCCTCGTTCCACGGCGCGCTGAACGATATATGCACACGTCGGCTCCCCACTCCAGTACCGATTTCTAGCTTACGTGGTCTCCACTGATTGGCTCTGCCACCCCGCTACTTCCCCTTCTCTGGCTCATTACACTCGGCGGGAGGGTTCCGTTCCAACTATCCGCCTTTTCTTGACGCTGCAACCCCGCTTGCGTAATACTTCCCGACAAGATTAAGCGTGTACTTGAATTCCCAGTGAGTCACGTCTCTCGATATACCCTAACTGACGAAACTCCGTTAAATTCCGAAATCACATAACTTTTTATGATATTGTCGTTCGTAATAATTTGCTTGATAGCGTTTTCTAAGACATAGAAAACCTATCTGTATGCTTATAATTTTTATAAAATGCTCCGAAAATATCTTAATAATAATTATAATAAATTAATAATAATAATAAATTAACATGAAAAATTATCTTGGCTGAACAATTTGCCGCGTAAATAAATATAGAATGGCTTCCTACTGACTTATGCCAGTTGCATAAAAACCCCTCGAAAAACACGTTACAAACCTTGGGACACTTTTCCACTGATCCATCAAATTTAGAACAAGTTTCATTAAGAGAGAAGGGGAGGGGCAGAGTGGCCCGAATGTTCGCTTATCATCAAGGCCCGGGTTCAGTAGCCGACCAGTTCATGTGGGACTTCAGAATGAAAAATCACATCCAGTAGCATATAGGCTATTCTTCTTCTTCGTTTGCTTTAGCGTTTGTCCCGCTATTCTACTGTACGTAAACGGGAAGTCCAGTGGCTTTTAATAGCAATGATGAAAGAGTCGCGTAAAACTTTAAGCTTGCTCTTGCCTTACAACGCGCACTGTTTTATTCCGCTCCTTAGAAATATTTATACACTTACTAATTTAATTCCTAGTCTGCCGAGGAGATGAAGGAGTATACTACGGGGATACACATATTTTCCGCTCTTACTGACCTGTTTAAGGGAACTCTTAAATCGTAAGAACATTCTGGCTCAGATATATGGGTTCAATTAAATATGAGTGCTCTTGGATGCAGGCCTCATGATTCACGTCTGGCTGTGTACAGTTTTGTACGTTTCCAGACTGCCGGATAACTTTATCCTTTTACATGCTTGTCTTTAACAACCATTGTCTGTCTACTAACTCTTATGTCCTCGCTTTATGGCTGAATGGGCATTGTGCTTTGATAACTCGATTGAATATTTAATATGGTCATTTCTATAAGAAGACAAACATATGAATTCATGTCCTGGATATGTTGGTGTGTGAAATGCTGACCAAGACCATGAGGCCTTAACAAAATGGTTGGGGGATTGAGAATTATCTAAAAGGGTGTGTCATGAGTAGGATGCCGAGTTTCCACAGCAATAATAATAATAATAATAATAATAATAATAATAACTAACCTTTGCAGATGATCTAGTGATCTTTTCAGATTCCATTGATACGGCAGAAGAACAACTTAACCAACTGAAAAATCAAGCACTGAAGGCTGGGCTTCAAATCTCCTTTGAGAAGACACAATTCATGACAAACATAAAATCAGCGCCCAGGGAACTGGAGGTCGGACTAGGAAAAGTTCAGAAGGCAGAAAAGTTTAAATACCTCGGTGAATGGATAGAGCCTAACCTATCAGAGAAAGAAGCCTTCGTGTCACGCATTAATAAAATGGAAATGGCATACAACCTGACTAAAGACATCTACAATAAGAGATCGATATCCTTAAACGCCAAAATTAGACATTACTGCACTGTTATTCGACCAAAGGCTCTGTATGCGGCAGAGACTCTAACAATGAACAAGAAAGGTCTAATGGAAAAACTAGAGGCGAAAGAAAGGAAGATTTTGAGGAAAATCCTGGGTCCTATCAAAGAAAACAGCGAGTACAGAAGGCGTCACAACCACGAATTATACAAGCACGTGAAGAAGATCAGTGACACGATTTGAAAAAGAAGGACTGCCTTTTATAGCCACGTGACACGAATGAGCCCAGGCAGGATATCAAAACGGATATTGACGTACTTTCAGGATAAGAAAACCAAAGGGGCATGGTTCACGGAAGTTGAGAAAGATCTACGTGAAATGGAAATTTCCCCTAAAGATATCCAGGAGCGTGTTCCACTTCAGGAAAAACTACGTACGCACAAAGGTTTCCAGGAAAAGCCGAAGCTGAAGACAGGGAAGGTGTGGTCCCAAGAGAGAAAAGAACAACACCGGAGACGAATGCACTGGGCGGTAGTTAAAGCTCGGAAGAAGAGACAGTTGAACTGACGTGGTCCCTAGTTGGCCGAATCGAAGAAAGAAGAAGAACTAGCGGACCCGTGCGAGAACTCTTGCATAGCGGGTTGTGTGCGCCCCATGTCTACAGACTACCCGCCCGGTTCTAGTGCTGTGCGGGCTGTACGCGACACAGTTCTGCAGGGGCTATCGTCTTGTTAATTTGTTTAAAATCACTTTATAAACAAATACATATATTTCTTTTCAAGAAATGCAACATTTTTCCTGTGCTATTGAGACGATTTGGAAGATTTTGGTACAAACCACACCTTCTAACTCCCTCTGGTTTAGGAGCTTGAGTTTTGTGAAACATACATCTTAGCGTATTATATAATAAGATAACAATAATATTAATGCATGTCTACCCATTATTATTCCTGTTTTTTCAACGTGGTCAGGGATATGATACAATGAAAGTCTATGTGGCGGATGGTTTTACGACTGGATACCCTTCCTGACGCCAACCTCATGGGAGGAGTTATTGAGTGATGTAAATGAATGAAGATGAACGAAACTGGGCAAAGAGATGAATGGAAGTGACCGTGGCCTGTTAAAAGGTACCGTCGCATCATTTGCCTGTAGTTGAAAATGGGGAAACCACGGAAATCCATTTCAAGGACGGCCGACGATGGGGCTTGAATCTACGGCCATCGAGTCCGCATGTAGTTTCGTCCCATGGCCTAGTGCTGCGCGTTATCGAGCGAAACTACTGCTGTCGGTAATACTAATAACTTTAAATAAATTTAATTTAATTGGTATTCTGCCCGAAGGCAGGTCCGAGCCTCCGAAGAGGCTACCCCCAGCCGGAGTTTACTTGCGGTAGGGTGGCCAGGGCCTTTCCGCTCCTCCTTATGTTGGCCAACAGCGCGCAGTGCCTAGAACCGGCATACCATCCAAGTTCCGACTGCGCCCAATGTTGCTTAACTGCGGAGTTCTCATGGGATCCGGTGTTTCAACATGGCTAGGCCGTTGGCATACTAATAATAACATTAATAATAATAATGCCAGTCCCCATTGTGTAGGGGAAGCGGGCCTGCTTCTCGCCCGGGAACCCCAGGCTCGATATCTTGCTCCGTCAGGGGTTTTAGGGACTGACGTGAGGGCTGGAACGGGGTGAACTCAGCCTTATGAGGACAATTGAGTAGCTGTCTGACAGTGAGACAGCGCCCCGGTCATGGAAGCCAAGATTAATGACCGAGGGGTTGTGTTTCACTGACCACGCGTCAGGAGACCAAATGGGTGAGCAGCGGTCACTTGGTAGGCTAAGGCATTTAAGGGGCTGTAATGCCTAGGCGTTAATAATAATAATAATAATAATAATATTAATAATAATATGAATAATCTCAATTTTAATTTATTTATTAAATACTATTAATATTATATCATTGTGATATGTCTCATGAATCTGACGGCAAATCCACTACAGATTCTCTGTGAGACATATCACAGTAATTATTATTTTCAACATATATTCAGATTGTATTTTATTACAAGAGCGCATGCTAAAGAAATGTTATTGATTTATAAAAAATATATATTTGAAGGCGACGCGTATCATCATCGCCCGAATGGTGTGAGAAATGTGCTCCTCACTCAAGGACGGGATGGGCTAAAGAAGCGTGTCCAACAAATCAGAATGGCAACCATTAACATTGTTACTCTTACGAGTCGAAGTCGATAACTTGCTGATGCTTTGAAGAACCGAAAAGTAGATATTGCCTGCATCCAGGAAACCAAATGGTCTGGCTCAAAATCCAAGGATATTGGTGAAGGATACAAGTTATTCTACCACGGAAAGATATAAGGCAGGAATGGTGTTGCTATAGCTGTGAGTACAAAGTTCAGAGATCATGTCACTGAAGTAAACCGTCTTTCTCACCGATTGATTTTTATTAAGATCGACACAGGTACGAAAACCTTACGTGTGGTTTCATGCTATGTTCCACAAACTGGGTGCACGGATGATGAGAAGGATGCGTTTTAGAACAACCTCCAAACTTATCTACAGTTTGTTGAAGAACTCCTGTTCATTGGTGGTGACTTAAATGGCCACGTTGGAGGGAATAGAAATGGTTTCGACATGGTGGACATGGCTTAGGAGAGTGAAATGAGGATGGGAACAGGATCCTGGAATTTGCTGAGGCCTTAGACTTTGCTGTGATTAACACCTTTTACAGAAAGCGACCATCGCACCTCATTACCTACAGTGGTGGTGGAAGAAATACACAGATTGATGGAAACAGCACTTAGAAAATATTAACAACGAAGAATTTGCGCATCTGCCACTACCAGCTGCGGATCCTGTACTTGGTCCAGTACCAGCCATCACGGTTGCCGAAGTGGAGAGCGCTATGAAGAAAATAATAATAATAATAATAATAATATCGTATGGCCTCGTGTGCCGAGTGCAAGCTTTGTAATTTGACACCCAGAGGGTAGCTTGCATGTCGAATTTCATTGTTCCTTGAATCACTATGAAAGTCAAGGAGGATAGATATCTAAGCTCCTTGAACACTATAGCGCTTTCTAGTAGAGAAATGAGGAACTTTTGTGTTGGCGGATATTCCCGAGATTAATTTTGCCATTATGAGCATGGCCTTCTGAATTCAAATAGTTTCTTTGACATGACAACATCGTATGACATGCGTGTCGTATTTTTGCCGCCTTTCAAAAATCACTTACTACGGCCAGGGGCAAACCTGCTATCTTGGGGTTAGTAGATCGACACGCTATCCACTCACCCACCGTGGCAAGCTACGAAGAAAATGAAAAATGGAAAGGCAACTGGACCGGATGATCTTCCATCGGAGGTGCGGAAGATGCTTGGGCCACAAGCAGCTCAGTTTCTAGCAGATCTCTTCAACCAGATCATCAATTAAAACGAAGCTCCTCTTACTTGGCTCAGCAGTGTAACAATACCAATTTGGAAAGGTAAATGAGATGTGCACAACTGCTCAAATTATCGACCAATTCGCCTGCTCAGATAGTCAAGATTGCCTCAAACCAATGTGGTTTTATGAAAGGTACAGGGACAATCGATGCTATTCACGCCACTCGTCTTTTGATGGAAAGGCACCTATGAAAGAGGAAACCCCTCCATATAGCCTTCTTGGATCTTGAAAAGACCTTCGACAGGGTACCTCGTGATCAAATATGGTATGCATGCACTACGACAGCATGGAGTACCAGACGCATAGGCTATGTTCAATGGGTTCAGCTTATTTATCGGAATGTCACCAGCTATGTCCGATGTGCTCCAGGAAACTCCGCAACTTTTCCCATCAGAGTTGGTGTTCATCAGGGGTCAGCTTTGTCCCCGCTCCTGTTCATCATCTGTCTTGACACCATCGCAGCCGAACTACTGCAACCACATCCCTGGACCTTGCTGTATGCTGATGATATCATTGTAGCCTGCAAGTCTCGTCAAGAATTGGAACAACATGTTCAATGTTGGAAAACTGCACTAGTCACCTATGACCTACTTAACATTGTGAAGACAGAGTATATGGGGTGTGGAGTACCAAGTGAAGGATCTATTCATATTGATGGCACTGAACTCCGAAAATCATCTGTATTCAAATACTTGGATACGCTAATCTGTTCAGATGGTCTAACATTCCCAGATGCCCGAAACAGAGTCAACGCTGCATGGCTGAAATGTCGCCAAGACTCTGGAGTCCTTTTTGACCGGAATGTGCCACTATATCTGAAGTCGAAAATTTACAGAACCATCGTTCGACCAGTAGCACTGTATGGTACTAAATGCTGGCCAGTAACGAAGAGACATGAACAACAACTACATGTCACGGAGATGAAGATGATTCGCTGGACAAAGGGACTTACTAGACTGAACCGCATCAGGAATGACAATGTTCGAGCTACATTTGGTGAGGCTACATTCCCTGAAAAAATGCGGGAGAGTCGTCTACGTTGGTATGACCATGTACTACATAGCAATCACTCTTCAGTCGCGAGAACTGCACTTGAAATCAGTCCAGAAGGCCGACGACCACGAGGGCGACCGAGAAAGCGCTGGCCAGATACTATGCGGGAGGAAATGCAACTAGTGAATGCCACAACTAGAGACGCTCAAGATCGATCAGAATGGAAGAAAAAGTGCAGAAAAGCAGACGCTGCAATATAGCGGGATTAATGCTAAGAAGAGGATGATATATGTATTTATTATTATTATTATTAGTTTAAATACTTATGTGGTATATATAATTTGATTTAACATATTTGGTGATAATGAGAAAAATATTAATGTAAATAGTTATTAATAATAATAACAATAATGCTATAATAATGGAATCACTTTGGCACTGGAAACTATTGATGATGATGATGAAAATTGTTGTTTTAAGGGGCCTAACATCTAGGTTATCGGTCCGGAAACTATTGATCGTTCTAGCTGGTGTGGAGTGTAGTGATGTAACCAGGATTGTACATCAAGAGGTGGCTACAAAAGGTGGACTGATAGATACGACTGTGAATTATTACACCGATCAGCCGACCTACGTGCTTGAAAACGAGGGGCATAAACTGTATGTTCTAATATTGACCATGAAGTCTTAGCAAATCGATCAGATATCGTCTGCTTTAATAAAATGAGTCAAAATATCTATTTAACAGGCATTGCGGTATCACTAAGCCATTACCTCAAGATCACTCAGGCACAATAAAAAAATATGCTCCGTTGGCAGAATAAATCAGAAAGAAAGAAGTGGCCAGTAAACTCTCTGAGAATTTTACCATTAGTGATGTCAGGAACGGGAGCAGTTCCAAAAGAATGGAACGAGTTTGGAGGAGCTGCTAATGAAACGTTTGATCGCTAGAGTGCAGTGTTGTTAGATACATGTGTCATAGTAACATAGGCGAGATGAATGTCCAAGAAATTGATCGTGTTCACGGCAGGATGCAATTTCTGACATAGCGTTGTTTTGTTGTTGATTCTTTAGGGGTTTTGCGGCATCATGGTCTTGTATCCCCGTGTACTTGGGTGTATGTAGAAGTTGTTTAATAACCTGTGTCAACTGTGATGTCTGTTGGCTTACTAGTGTGTGTATTTTTATACGAGGAAGGATTTGGGTAGGAAGCTGTTGTTGTTGTTGTTGTTGTTTCATTAGAGATGCATGGACATCGTGGTCATTTAGCCCCATGTACTTGGGTGAGTGTTGAATTTTGTCCGATAACCTGTGTTATTGTGATGACTGTATTACTGTTTGTATATATATAATTCAGGTGAGGATTCAATCAATCAACTTATAATATCCGTATAGCACGTTGTACTGTATTTCAACAAGCTATACAACTAACATTCAATTATACTCCTTGAAAAGAACTAAGAGTTATAACTATACCTATGCATTTAGGAGAAAGTAGAGCATCTTGTTTTATTAATTTCTCAAAGGAAACAAGTAGTTCCGTGAAGAACCTTACAGCCTATTTTCATATATCCTACTTATGTTAATTGCCTCTATCAATATACAAAATTTCAGTTTGATTGCTGTAATAGATTCGTAGATATTGAGAACCGACTAAATATTTCGGATGGTCGCCATGTTGGATTTTATATATGTAGGTCCTAGAGTTATGCACTGTTACATGCAGATTATTGTGAACGTGTAGTATTCAAACTTCAATCGCATAATTAGGACACAAGAAGTAACAAGGAGATTTTAAAATTTTTCACATCTGCCATCTTGAGGTTATGGAAACAATTGAAATAAATTAGATGCCAGTGGATTAACATTCGTATAAGGATTTACTGTACCAAGTTTCACTGCACGCGGATGGTTAAATTGCGAGAAACGTCCATGTGAATATTTATAATTCGCGTCGCCGCCATGTTGGATTTGTGATCACCAGATTATTTAAAGTCCTATAGGTGAACTTAAGTTCATAGCCCCTATGAACATTAAAAATTGCAGTTTGATTGCTAAAATAGATTCGTAGATATTCAGTATCGTCTAAGTATTTCGGATGGTCGCCATATTGGATTGTTAAATGTATAGGCCATAGAGTCATGTACCATTAAAGGAAAATTATTGCGTAGGTTCATTATTCAAACTTTCAATTCGATCGCATGACTACATCACAAGAAATAAAAACTTAATTTTAAAATTCGCACTGCCGCCATCTTGAGGTTATGTAAACAATTGAACTAAATTAGATACCAGTGGATTACAATGTGTATAAATATTTCCTGTACCAGGTTTCAGTGCACTTGGAACATTAAATCGCGAGAAAGGTCTATTTAAAATTTTCAAATTCGCTTGGCCGTCATGTTCGTTTTGTAGTTAACCGGTTTTTGAAAGTCTTATAGATGGACTTCCAGTAGTGTCCTTTATCTCCGTACAAAATTTTAGGGAGATACCGCTAATAGTTTCAGAGACATAGATTGCCGGTGAAATATTTCGCACATCCGCCATCTTGTGATTTTGTAAACAATTGAACGAAGTTAGATGTCGGTGCATTACAATGTATATAAACATATACTGTACCAAGTTTCATTGCGTTTGGTTGGTCAAATCGCGAGAAACGTGTATTTAAAAGTCGCAAATTCGCTTGGCCGCCATGTTGGTTTTGTAGTTATCAGGTTTTCAAAAGTCACATAAGTGAACTTATACACCATAGAAAATGTCAGGGAAATATCAGTAATAGTTTCGGAGATATTGAATGCTGGTGAAATATTTCGCACAGCCGTCATGTTGGATGGGTGAGTCGTAACAAAATTTGAAGGGCACGGTCGAGGTCGCCGGGAATAGTGCTATGAACTTTCCGAGTTTCATTGAAATCGCTCCCGCCGTTTAGATTTTATTAGGAGGGGGGGGGGGGACAAATCACACACACACGCACACACACACGGACAAATGGTGATCTCATAAGCCTATTTTTTCAAAATTGAAAATAGGCTAAAAATCCAAGTAGGCTATAATATTCAGAGTGTTATTTATGTACTTGAGTACCCTTAAGGGGCGTGTAGGGGATGGGTATAGGGGATGGGTATAGGATCAATTTGAGATAGGGAACCTGGGGTCGTAACGGCTTCCTAACCCCATAAAACTGGTTTGATATTTAGTCATGTTTTCGTTTTTGATGGCCAATAAAGACATTTTCATTTTTGACTAATTATTATGTTTGATGTTAAGCTTTAATTTCCTGTTTTCAAATTTGCTGAAAGCCATTTTAGGACGGAGTACGTTTGGTTGTTGAGCTTTAATTTGTTTTTCGTTACATTTTAATGACAAGTGAAGAAAATTTCTTGACTGAATTACATTGGTTTCATGAGTTTTAGATAAGCTTACGAAGTTCGTACGAAATAAAGCTGCATTCCTGTTGCCAATCGATAGTTCCGTCGTCTGTAACTTCTACAGAAACACACGTAACGTATTGATACTAATAATCAAAAGGCAATTAATTTACAGAATCAGCGATAGTTTTCGTAGCGTAGCGGTCAGCGTGGTTAGCTGCCGGCCCGGAGGTCCTGTGTTCGATTCCCGGCTCTGCCACGAAATTTGAAAAGTGGTATGAGGACTGGAACGGCGTCTACTCAGCCTTGGGTGGTCAAAATGAGTAGAGGGGGTTCGATTCACACCTCAGCCATCCTCGAAGTGGTTTTCCGTGGTTTCCCACTTCGTCTTCGGGAAAATGCCGGGATGGTCCCTACTGTAAGGCCACGGCCGCCTCCTTCCCTCTTCCTTGCCTATCCATCCTAATCTTCCTCTCCTCCCTTTCATCATGAGGCCCCTGTTCGCTTTGCAGGTGAGGCCGCCTGGGCGAGGTGCAGATCATACCTCACTAGTTGTATCCACTCCGACCAGATGTTCCCAGCTCTAGGACACTACCTGGAATGGCGGTAGAGGTAAGTTCCCTCACTGTCCGTGGGAGCCACCAACCTGGAGGGTAAAATTGACTAAAAAAAACAAACAACGAAAGTTTAAAAAATCAACACAGTATAGACACGCACTGTGATTACGCCCCCTCCGGGCCCTCTAGAAAAATAAATAAAAAGAAAAAGAAAAATGAAGCCATGGAACCCCAGAAGAAACGAACCCGGGAACGCCGGGGAACCGTGCCTCGCACGCTATCATCTCGGCCAACGCAGCGTTGAGCGGTGGTAGCGCCAAGACCGTAGACCAGGGGTCTCCAAACTTTCCAGCCTTAGGGCCATACTGATTACTCCAGTAAGTTCCGAGGGCCAAAACCATATTATCATTGTTGCCGGTGGTAAAAAGTGAAATAGTCCACTGATGAAAAAAAAGTCCGAAAAAGTACGCAACGTTGAAAAAAGACTGCAAATCGGACTGAAGTCCGCAAAACGGCAACACTGCATATTATTAATTTTCCTGTCATTATCTGTAATTTCTAGATTAGTCGTAGAGTACGAGCCATGAGGAGTAACGTGACACGACATCTGGTGGACACAAGCGGAAATAGGTAGTACCTTCTATCGCTAACAGATGGCGCTAATAGCACGTACAGAGTAATCTCGTTGGTTCGAGAGAGTTCTGGTGTCTTCCACTCACTTCTAGATGGCAGTAATTGGAATATATAAGAAGGCTAGTTGCGCAACCACAAGTCAGTTCCTATGACATTGTTGTGAAATAAAATAGTGCGTACCTCCTTAAAACGTGTTTGTGCGTGTTTAAGTTTAAGACATCTTTGTAACAGTATTTTGATTTGAATTGTTGCTTTTGTGTGTGATTTAGTAGTATGGAAAAGAAGCGAAAAATTGATAGTGAATGCAGAAAATTCAAAGATGTGTGGAACATTCAGTATTTCGTAATTGAGTCCAGTAACAAGGCGCTATGTTTGATTTGCAATGAAAGCATAGCCGTTCTCAAGGAATATAACATTAAACGTCATTATGAAACAAAACATTTTCAAAATTACTCAAAATATACAGGAAGTTTGCGGACAGAAAAATTCGAAGCTATGAAGCGCGGATTGAAATCGCAGCAATCTTCATTTACAAAACTCAAAACCGAACAAGAGGCTGCAACTCGTGCCAGCTTTCGTGTGGCTCTTGAAATTGCAAAACGTGGAAAACCATTCACCGATGGAGAAATGATCAAAGAATGCATAATTGCAGCAGCCGAAGAAATGTGCCCTGAAAAGGGAAATTTATTAAAAACTGTCAGTATGTCAGCAAACACTGTGGCTCAAAGGGTAGAAAACATCGCTGAAAATATATCCTCTCAACTGTTCGACAAAAATGGAGATGTTGAGTGGTTTTCTTTGGCCTTGGATGAGTCAACGGATGTGTCAGATACTGCTCAGGTGTTGATTTATATTCGAAGAGTAGATAAAAGCTATGAAGTGCATGAAGAACTTCTTGATATGTATAGTATTCATGGCACAACTACTGGTAGAGATATTTTCAAAGGAGTTGAAATGGCCATTTATCAAAAGAACCTTCGATGGTAAAACTTGAAATGTATTACAACTGATGGAGGCAAAAACATGAGTGGGAAAGATAAAGGAGTGGTCGCTCTTGTGTCAAAGGCTGTAGAAAATGACGGTGGTTCAAAACCATTAGTCTTACATTGTATCATTCATCAACAGTCTTTGTGCGGAAAATGTTTGGATATGTCTGAAGTTCTGAAACCAGTCATATCAACTGTTAATTTTATGAGATCTTTTGGGCTGAATCACCGACAATTCCGACAATTTATTGAAGAGATTGGAGAAAATGACTTACCTTATCATACTGCCGTACGTTGGCTTAGTTGTGGGAAAGTCCTTCAGCGCTTTTTTGAACTTCGAGCAGTGATCGAATTTTTTTTTGAATGAAAAGCATCGCCCTCTTACTGAATTACAAAACAACGCATGGCTGTGGAAGTTAGCATTCTATGTTGATTTGACAAAACCTGTGAACGAACTGAATTTGAGATTGCAAGGAGAAAACCAGCATCTTCCTGATTTATACACTAATATCAAATCATTCCGGAAGAAATTGATACTGTTTCAATCACAACTACGAAGTAAATGTTTTTCACATTTTAAAACATGTGAAATATTCAGCCACACCACTGAGACTGAATTTCCTATCGATTTTGCAATCGAAACTTTGAGTGCTTTGAAAATAAATTTTGATACTCGTTTCTCGGACTTCGATGCCTTTGCGAATCAAATTAAGATTTTTCAGGATCCTTTTGATACTGACATTGAAACCCTAGCCCCGGAACTTCAAATGGAAATGATTGAACTACAGTGCAGTGATATAATTAAGAACAAATATCAAAACTCATCTTTGTTGGGATTTTATAAGAGTCTTCCACTGACACAATTTGATAATTTGCATAAATTTGCTCGTGGGCTGTTTTCTGTTTTTGGTACTACTTATTTGTGTGAGAAGACCTTCTCCAAAATGAAGTACACAAAAGATGTTTACAGATCTAAATTAACTGATGAGCATCTTAAATCTCTTTTAATAATTGGTACAAGTAAAATTAGTCCACAACTACAAACTATTGTCAGTGGAAAATCTCAATTACATAAATCTCATTAGTATTTCATATGTCTGCATGTTATACATGTCTTTACTCATTACAATTCTGTGTTTCTTTATCCAAATTATCACAAAAACAATAACAATAAGCCTGCAACAATGTTATGAGTAGTTAGCCCATGACCATATCAATGTAGATGTCATATTAATAATTATTCAACATAAAATTAGAATACTTCAGTAAACTAAATTTAATTTGCTATAAAAAATATGTTCTCTAAAAGGAGTTTTCAAGTATGCTAGCTCTCCGCGGGCCGGACAAAATCGGTCCGCGGGCCGGATGTGGCCCCCGGGCCGTAGTTTGGAGACCCCTGCCGTAGACAGCGAAAGAGTGCCTGACCTCAGAGTAAGACATGGCGCGCTTCCCTACTTTACAGGGGCGGAGGGCCTGTAACCAACCTGTTTTCTGGGGTTAGGAGGCCACTCCGACCCCAGGTTCCCTATCTCAAATTGATCCTATACCCATCCCCTACACACTCCTTAAGGGTACTCAAGTACATAAATGACACCCTGTATATTCAAACTTTGGTCGCAGTTATAATAGTTTCGAAGTCGCCTCCGTAGCGTAGCGGTCAGCATGGTTAGCTGCCGCCACCCCGGAGGTCCTGGGTTCGATTCCCGGCTCTGCCACAAAATTTGAAAAGTGGTATGAGGACTGGAACGGGGTCTACTCAGCCTCGGGTGGCCCAAATGAGTGGAGGGGGTTCGATTGCCACCTCAGCCATCCTCAAAGTGGTTTTGCGTGGTTTCCCACTTCGTCTTCGGGCAAATGCCGGGATGGTGACTACTGTAAGGCCACGGCCGCCTCCTTCCCTCTTCCTTGTCTATCCATCCTAACCTTCCAATCCCTTCCCTCATGAGGCCCCTGTTCGCTTTGCAGGTGAGGCCGCCTGGACAAGGCGCTGATCACACCTCAACAGTTGTATCCACTCCGATTAGATGTTCCCCGCCCTAGGACACTGCCTGAACCGGTGGTAGGGGTGAGTTCCCTCGCTGAGTCCGTGGGAGCCACCACCCTGGAGGGTACACTCGATTTAAAAAATATAATAATTTCTAAAAAAAAAAACAATAACTGAGGAGGGCCATTACGTGGCCGGAACTTGTATAATCAATTAATGTGTATTAATTCAATTTATTGTCGCCTCCGTAGCGTAGTGGTCAGCATGGTTAGCTGCCGCCACGGAGGTCCTGGGTTCGATTCCCGGCTCTGGCACGAAATTTGAAAAGTGGTCTGAGGACTGGAACGGGGTCTACTCTGCCTCAGGTGGCCCAAATGAGTAGAGAGGGTTCGATTCCCACCTCAGCCATCCTCGAAGTGGTTTTCCGTGGTTTCCCACTTCGTCTTCGGGCAAATGCCGGGATGGTTCCTACTGTAAGGCCAGGGCCGCCTCCTTCCCACTCCCTTGCCTAACCGTCCCACTCTTGCCATCCCTTCATCAGGCCCCCTGTTCGCTTTGCAGGTGATGCCGCCTGGGCGTAGTGCTGGTCACACACCCCAGTTGTATCCCTGACTCAGAGTCTCAAGCTCCAGCACACTGACCTCCATGGCGGTAGAGGTGGGATCCCTTGCTTAGTCCGCGGGAATAGCCAACCCTGGAGGGTAAAACGATAGCGAAAAAAAATAAAAAAATACGAGCCTTACAGTAGTCGCATATGGTGTGTAACAAACATCTGACATAGAAGAAACCTCGCGTGAAATTGTTGATACACCGGTATTTTATAGTATTATTGACACAAATATTAATCTATTGTAAAAGGGAGTGTTTTACAGATATTGCAGTTTATAATACGGATCTCATTTTATTAGATGATTTGTAGCTTCCACCAGCACTAGCCTAAATAAAGAATACGATATGGATCAACTAGACTAATAGACGCGACACCGCTCATAACCTTACATTCCTTATAAACAGGTCCTCTTGATTCTGGATTCTGTTAAAATGAGTCATATTGATATGATAAATATCGGTTAAAATGATAATCTGGTAGCAAAAATATCTACCCCGCCCAGTATTCGAACCCAGTTCTCTAGATTCACAGTCATACGCAATAACCCCACGGCTATTTCGACTACGCAAATACTGTGCACACGATGGTGATTTATTTCCACGTTCCAATAATACTGCATTACGGAATTAAGTTTCATTTATATTTTGCTTGTTTCGATAATGTTCCTGAGTGACATTGAGTTTAAAATGCCTTATGCCAATGCAATGCCGACTACTTACAATGTTTGATATTAAGGCATTTTACCATTTAAATAACTTACTGATACGAAGACTTCGAACATGTACCATGTAATTTGTTTCAATCACTTGGCACCAGAGTTCGCATGAGCGTTTTCCGTTCAGTATGTCATATACATTCCACATGGCCGAGAGTGCGTCATGGTATCAATTTTCGACACCGCGCGCTGATTGTTTCTCTTACCAGTGCCAGCTGGATCGATCGATCGAGTTGGCAGTGCGTCTTATACTTCCGTTCGATCCACCACTGCCAGCTAGGGCACACTTCCATTCGATCGATCGAGCGGGCAGTGCATACTTCCGTTGTCCACCACTGCCAGCTAGTACACATCCGTTTGATCAATCGAGCGGGCAGTGCATACTTCCGTTTGATCCACCACTGCCAGCTCGATCGTTCCGATCCACTTCCCCAATTTTCAAAATCACTCCCACAAAACTATCCAGCAACCGAGCGGAAATGTGTTACACATCAAAAAGCGAAATTCAATTTATTGACATAAGGTGTAGTAATGTTATTAAATAGCATTTGTGGATGTCACCACGGGCCCAGGTTCGATTCCCGGCCTAGCCAAAAAATTTGATTCTGGTATGAGAGCTGGAATGGAATCCACTCAGCCTCACGGGGCTAAACTGAGAAGAGCTGAGTTTGATTCCCTCCTCATCAATCTTGGAAGTGGTTTCCCACTTCTACTGCAGGCAAATGCCTGGATTGCTCCTTACTTAAGACCACGGCCGTCTCTTTCCCAATCCTCACTTGTCTTACAAATACACACACTAATTCAGCTATCACAATAACACAGGTCATAAGACAAACTCCACACACGCCAAAGTACACGGTGCTACATGACCATGATGTTGCAAAGCCCCGAAGAGAATGAACAGCAACAACAAGTACTGACATCAACCTCATCAGAGCTAGTAATGAAAACTGAATCGAATGAAGATGAATTAAGCTGGGCAAGCAGTTTTAAAGAAGGTACTGTTTCAGCATCCTTTTTTTTTTTTGATGGGAGTTAAAAGTGAGAGATCACGGAAAACTACTTCAAGGATGGATGATGGTGTGGTTCTAACCCTTCCTTGTTCCAAGACAACCTGGTCCCATTGCATTCCGTGTTAACGCACTGAGCTTCCTGTGTGGTACTACAGACACCACAATAGCAAGTGAAAACATTCCACATTCCACTCAAACCGATGTACACGGAGCAGATCATTAAAGTATCCCTAATTTCTAAAACAAGCAAATAAAGGCGGCTTCAGTGGCGTAGTTGGTAGCATGCTGAGCTTCTATGCCCACGGTTGCGGGTTCAAATCCGGATGAAGTCGTCGGAATTTTTAAGATTGTTAAAAATCCCTCAGTGTACCTTCCTTCGGAAGGGAAGTAAAGCCAGCGGGCCCATGGCATAGATTTATGGCATGTAAAAAAACATTTCACAAATTACACTTGTGTGAAGCTAAATTATAAGTTAGATTTGACTAACGCTCTTAAGTTCCAACGTTCGTCATCAAGAGCCAACTCTGGTAGCATATAGTAACCAAGTTCACAGCTAGATGTCGTTGACGGTAGCATTTGGTAGTAAAAGTAGGAACTACTTGAAAATTGAATGTCTGTAGTCCTCACTTGAATTACAGATAACACACACTAATACAGTCATCAAAATTAACACTGGTTATCAGACAGATTCTACACACACCCAATGTACACGGGGCTACATGACCGCGATGTCGCAGACCCTAAACTGAGGAACCAACCAACCAAGCAAATAAATCTTATATACACCAAATATTGTGCATTTACAATATTATTATTATTATTATTATTATTATTATTATTATTATTTACATATGTTACGCCCTCATTGGAGCACTTAACCAAAACAAGTATATACATATCTCAAAAACAATATTAAAGATTCAGCTTCTTATTTTTCTTCTTTTCCCAAAACATTTTCATTCTAGTCGACCTTGCCGCTCTCTCTGCATCGCTTATGGTGTAAGTTTTGCGGGTAAAGGTTTTTAAGGGAAGTCGGATGTTCTTGTTTTTCAAGATATTCTTCTCATTTTTGTTAGCAATTTGGGACATTGTCAAGCCGAGTTCATCCAGATCATTTTGAATTTCCATAAACCAAGAGTTCTTTGTTTTACTTTAAAAAAAAAATTAAATAATACTTTTAATTGTCTGGTATCCGGCAGGCGTGAGATATGACAAAAAAAAAGCAATTCGCCTTTTTCGCATAGTATCGACTATAGACTCAGTTTCTTTATAAACCACTTCATTTGGTAATAGACGCCATTGACCATCCACCTGATGTTTTTTTTTATTAATTATAGTTCTGAGAATTCTTCTATCAATCTTCTGTAATGTGTCAGTAACTGATCGAGTGTTTAACTTGAAAAGTGTTCCACAAGCATATATTGCTTCCGGTTTAATAACTGATTCGTAATGTCGTAATTTGGCATTTATGGAGAGTGTTTTCTTTTTTGTAACTAGACCAAGTAATATATTGCGCTTGTCTTAACTTTGTTGTTCTATTTTCGATTGACGCTTTCTCATTCAAATTCCATGTTATAATCTCCCCTAAATATTTAAATTTATGTACAACTTTAATTTCTTTATTGTTGATCAATGTAATAGCTTGTGTTTCCACATCAAAGGATGCCATTATTTCAGTCTTTTCAAATGAAATTTGAAGTCCTACTTTTGCTGCAATAGACCCAAGTTCTTCAATTTGGTGTTTAGCCTCATCTATACTGGTTGCAAGCAAGCAAGGTCATCCGCAAAGGCCAAGCAATTCAGTTTTATATTAGTACCAATCTTTATTATTATTATTATTATTATTATTATTATTATTATTATTATTATTATTAAATCGTGTTTACCCTCCAGGGTGGTGGCTCCCACGGACTCAGCGAGGGAACTCACCCCTACCGCCTATCCAGGCAGTGTCCTAGAGCTGGGAAAATCTAATCGGAATGGATACAACCGGTGAGGTGGGATTAGCACCTCGCCCAGGCGGCTTCACCTGCAAAGCGAACAGGGGCCTCATGAGGGAAGGGAGGGGAAGATTGGGATGGATAGGCAAGGAAGAGGGAAGGAGGCGGCCGTGGCCTTACGGTAGGGACCATCCCGTCATTTGCCCGAAGACGAAGTGGGAAACCACGGGAAACCACTTCGAGGATGGCTGAGGGGGAATCAAACCCCCTCTACTCATTTGGGCCACCCGAGGCTGAGTAGACCCCGTTCCAGTCCTCGTACCACTTTCAAATTTCGTGGCAGAGCCGGGAATCGAACCCAGGACCTCCGGGGCGGCAGCTAACCATGCTGACCGCTACGTTACGGAGGCGACTACAATATTATTACCCGTTATAATTAAACAGCAGATACAATATTTTAAACAGTAGACTAATAAATTCAGCGATTATTTATTTTCTTTTACCGCTGAAGAAAGAAACCTCCACTGTAAATTGACAGCATTATAGATGGTTAATGGTGAACTGGTTCTTAGGTGTGGTTCTTGTGTCAATATCTCGTTTTATATACCGAAGAATCCATTAGTATCTTTCATATTCATGATTGTATTTCATTCACCTATTTATACCTTCATCATCTGTGCCATAAAATTGAGATAAGACTAAGTTTTGTTATATATGTGAGGAAAACAAACGTACTTATTTTATCAAGCCACCACAGTAGAGATTTGCTGTCTGACATTAAATTAATGAACTGTACTTACTTTGATTAAACACTTCAATCCAGCTTCGTAGCCACTGTTCTTAAGGTTTGATTCTTGGCTAAATCGTCATTTTTAGCCTACTTTTCTCATTTTGCAAAAATGAGGAAAAAGTAGACTTATGAGATCGATCTGGGAAAATGTGTGTCTGTCTGTGTGTGTGTCGTCCTAAACTGCTGTAGCTATCGGAACCAAATTCGGTAAGAGTAAAGATCTATACCTGAATATCTCACGGCCATATTTGAAACTGACTGCAGTGCTGACAACTGCTGAAAAATGGCAATTGAAATTTGAGCTCTATGTTGGATATCTCAGAGGTTATGCATGCGAATTATTCCAAAATTGGCACACATAGAGAAAATAACATTCCAGATTATTTTCAGAAGTTCATACAAGCCAGTGTTGCCAACATCATTCTAAGCCTACCGATAGGTCCAATTTATAAATTCATGTAACTTCTATACTAGCGATCGGATTTCAACCAAACGTCGTATGTACTATGTGCACTACAACAGATATGACTGAGCGTATTCGAAAGAGACACCAGGGCTGCCAACTGTTAATATATGCTCCCTCTATGTTTAAACTCTAATATCAATATATCAGAAAGTATGTGAGCCAACAGTTCTAAACGTTGCACACATATACAACCTGACATTTTTCTTAGTGTGGTGTAATTTATATACATCAGTACTGCCAAAACGATTCTAAGCCTCCTGATAGAGCCAGTTTTTAAATGCACGTAACTTCTATACTAGCAAATGTATTTCAACCAAATGTCGTATGTGCTTTGTGTACCATGACAGTTATGACTATGCGTATTCGTAAGAACCAGCTGCCAACTGTTAATAAATGATCTCTCTATTTGTTCAATCCTAATATCAATACATCAGAAAGTATGCAAGCCATCGGCTCTAAACTTTGCACACGTATAGTACCTGCTATTCTAGATTAATTTGGGGTAAATAATATCAGTGCTGCCAACATGATTCTAACCTCTCTGATAATTTAATTTTTAATTACATGTAACTTCTGTACTAACAAATGGATTTTATCCAAAATTGGCACTATAATAGATCGTAATATTTCAGATTAATTCTGAGCATTACATACATGACATTGTTCCCAACATGATTTTACGCGTACTGATAAATCCAATATCCAACAGCATTTAACGTCCATACTATCCATTAGACTTCAACCAAATTTTGTATGTGCATTGTATACCTTAAGAGATGGAACTAAGAATATATTCAGTCACCAGGGATGCTAAATGTAGTAAGTTACTCTATTACGCTACACTACTTCAGGTGTATTTCAAACTGCAGTACTTAGAAATGTTAGTGTTACCAACTTGATTTCGTCATTATTCCAGATAGGTGGTGCATTCTTTGGAATACACGGTAAGACAGAGTAAGCTTTTGCTTCTCTTTGCTTTATTTCATTACTTCCTTTTTCGCAAACACCAACAGTGATCTCCTGGTTTCTCCTAGTTGGTGTACTTTACTTATGCTACCTGTGAGTCTGTTCTAGATATATATCTTCCATGACCCACCTAGCGTCATCTAGCAGCGAATCTCTGAATTTCCTCAATTTTTCCCTGTACAAGAGGACTTCCTTACCAATCTGGCCACCAGATCTCGTCGCTATCGCCAGCTATCATATCCGTGATCAAGAGGACTTCGTCTACTTTCTCATCCACCAGGCTTCGCTAGTGACGCCTACTATCAACTCTTTGAAGACCATTTCATCAAAAGAATTAATTTTTACAATGTTGGTTATTCTTATGTATATTCCTTTGTCTCCTACCCCCACTCTTTTCCCTTCCCTGGTCTCTCCGCGCTTCGTTGAGCTGGCCTCACTTGTGCTACAGTCGTCTAGACTTTCAGTTGGAGCCTAACTAGGGCCCTTCTCCTCTACTTGAGAGACATAATTCAAATCTTCGCCATGTTGTGAATTCCTGACTAACGGTCATTGAGAATCGCCGTTCATCAGAAATGAGCTAAGTACTACTTCAAAGTTCTTCAACTCTTTTTAATTGCTTTTAAATAGCCACATGCTTTTTATCCATCATTTACAGACAGTGTGATATATCTAAATGTGGGCAATAGCCATCTTCGCGGGATTTTCGAGGTTGGGCTTTGTCTATCTAAGCTAATCTTAATATGAAGCAGCATTTCTTATGCTTATTAACTGAGATAATTTCTCACAACGTGGGACATCTTTAAATCACCCACTGTCTGTAGAAAACTTAGCTCGTTCCGCCGCTGGACTTTTTCTGTCAATTTCAACCGTCATGATTGTTCTGGAATTTTCCATGCCAAACAATTCATCTACAAGTTAAACCTTCTAGTATTTTCCACTCACATATGGGAATACTTTTTCTAACCAAGGAATCTTCCTTATGAACCGCTATTCAACACTTAATTTTTCTTCCTCCGTTGGAATTTTTCTGCTGCATTCTACTATAACTTACATGTTTTTCAACGCAATAGACTCTCGCAAATGTAGTGCAACTAGTTATTTTTCACCATTGCAATAACTTTCCTTGCTATAAACTTTCTGTTCTACAATATTGAACTTTTCAACCACGTCAATAGACTATAGTGAATCAGTGCTCGTTCGATTTCTCATCCGCGTCGCGCTCGTCCGAAATAAATAAAATAGGCCAAGGACTTTCTCTACAAAGTTCCTATTTCCTCTTCCTCAACCCCTCTTTACTAAAAAATTAGGTTAATCTTTAAATTTATGTATTTTGCAATG
Organism: Meconema thalassinum; assembly: GCA_946902985.2. NCBI lineage: Eukaryota > Metazoa > Arthropoda > Insecta > Orthoptera > Tettigoniidae > Meconema > Meconema thalassinum. Next base: position 1,376,785,381 of record OX336388.2, on the reverse strand, counting down.
AGGCTTCGCCAAACCATAGGCGCCCTCCCAACTTTCTCCACTTTTCAGTTATTCAATCTGTATAAATATCAGCAGTTAGAAACTGCTTATTATTCTATTTCTTTTCTTGCTAGCACAAGAATTGGTTATTGTCTACCAAACCTTTCAATAATCTTTTTAATCCAGGTTTCACGAAAGGGTAACTTGCCCCATTTTTTCCTCGTGATCCTGTTTAAATATAGAAGTTCTAGAAACTTCCTCTTAATTTTTCTCTTCAGGTTTCACAATAAGTGACCTGCCCTATTTTGTATAACCTCTAAACGTAATTCTGTATTAATACAAGAAGTTATAGAAACTTCTATTTTCTTTCTCTCTGTTTTTTGTTGTTGTTACTTTCGAAGTTGTTATTTGTTCATATTTCTAAGATATCCATCTAGAAATCTTAAAATACACATCTTGTACTTGATTTATTGTTTAACTTTAATTACGTTAATCATCTTCTATTTATTAATCTTAGCACCGATTCAAAATGTCATGAAGATTTTAGTACTTATAAAAGGTTCAAAACCAAAAAATTGTCAATTGCCTGGTGCATGCTATAAATGATTTTAGGAGGTCTGCGACCCCAATTGTTTACAAAATTAAAATTATATATTTGTTAAATTGATTACTCCTTTTTGCATTGTTAAATAAATCAAGATGTATTCTTTTGCTTTATCATTTCTCTAAAATAACGATTAGGCAATATCCTGTCCTCCCCTACTTTTCCTATGGGCATAACTTTAAAAACCTTACAAATAAAATTAATAATGGTTCCACATTTTGTTGCATTTGAGCAAGAACTCTTAGTTATAAACTTATTAAAGCCTCTCTTAGCTTTGATAGCTAATTCTAACTGGCCAGTAAGGCAAGCATACCTCGCTACGCCAGCTTCCTGCTTGTTGAGATTCTCTCTACAACTTATGGTTGGTTTTCAAAATTTAAGTTTTTCTCATTGTCTAAACTTTTAGTCGGCTCTTTGCTTGGTAAAAGCTTAGTCATTCCTAAATGCAACTATTGGTGCTCTTACCAAAATTATTCTCAAGGGTATAATTGCTTCATCCCTATCCTTCTTGGAAACATTCGGTCGCTTTTTAGAAATTCTACAGTTTCAAGAATTAAAACATCACGGCCAATTCACATTATTTGTATTCTAAAAATATTTGTTTAAAACAAATTCCTTTGAAAAGATACAAAGGAAACTCATTATTTCTTTCTTTGCCAGACTACCACTCTTCCCCATAGTAGCTGAATCTTGGCTTGAAAGGGAAGGTACCTCCTCCTCTCGCCTGCAAATAGCCCAAGCTCTAGCTGTGTTACCCGTTAGCTGTGTTCGGGTCCCCTCTCACTTTAGTGATTTCACGGGCTTTGCGGTGACACTCTTCTTTTCAAATTGTTTGTATTTGAGGTTGGACTTTCGTCCTATTATCCAGACTCGTTCCTCTGTCCGAAACCCACTTCCCTTTACTTCTATCTTCATCTTCCCTTGTGGGTAAGGTTAATTCTTAGCAAAAACCTACCCAATAGGTCTATATAGATTGGCATGAATCTTAAATTTTAAGAAAAGTGGGCTCTTTAGTTCGTCATGGAACTACTTGTTTAAATTTCAATATTTGATTCCCCTGGCACGGAGATTAAGTTGTTGTGAAGAGTTCGTCATTAATTTTATCCCCATAATGAAGCGCCACCTTGAAAGACCTGCACCAGGTCTCTGCAGAGGCCGCACACCACATACAATATGTGCTATCATTAATGTATATTGTACTAGCCGAACCCAGCATGCTTTGGAATGATAATCAAAGAAAGAATATGTTGGTGCTTTCATTCAGTTAATTGTAGTGCTTAGGATACACAATATTTGTTGTTGTTTTGTCGGGAGCGTAACGAATAAATGAGAAGGTTTCCCGACGAGTGAGCATGTCACATACAGTATAGCTGTCTATGTGAGAAGCATGGATTTTCCTAATTTACTTAACACGCTTGTAGCGATTGCCCCTGTGCTTTGTTAATTGGCATTGCAAATGCTTTGTGACGACTATCACAAATTCACGTCGAAAAGGATAGAAAATGCTAATGTAGACCGGCATTTGAAATTCCTAATCTACACCAACACCATTTGTTATGTGACACACGAGCTGAAATATCGCTGTATGTAATTGATTCAATTCAATTCTGTCAAGCGTGCGTACTCATACAACAAAAACAGATAGATTGCCTCTAAACTTTATGAAATAAACTCATTTGTTGAAACTATTTGTGCGCCAACACCCAATTGTTCAATCAATTCGCACGCCAATCAGTGGTGTTACTAGGGTTTACATCTAGAGAGGGATGAGCTGACTCAAAAGTTAAATTTGACGGGGTGGATCGGACATAATGAGACATATTGAATGAAAGTTAATATACGACCCCAAAGTTTATAATAACTTCTATCTATATTATTTTCGTGTTTGGTTTCATTAACATTTGAAAACAAATTACAATTGTGTTGATATTAAATTATAAAGTCCCGTTTTATTAGCGAAACCAACTGGTTCTTTCTATTCCCTGACATTGTGCAGTACATGTATAAATATGATGAATTTGTATAATATAAAAATAGAGACAGCATTTATTAACAGTTGGCAGCCCTGGTTGCTCTTAAGAATACGCACAGTCATATCTATTATGGTACACTTAGCACATACGAAATTTGGTTGAAATCCAAATTTTAGTATAGAAGTTACATGTATTTAAAGTTGGACCTCTCAGCAGGCTTAGAATCATGTTGGTAGTACTGACGTAAATAAGTTACACCAAATTAATATAGAATGCCAGGTACTATACGTGCGCATAGTTTAAATCTATCGGCTTGCATACTTTCTGATATATTGGTATTTGGATAAAATACATTGAGAGCATTTATAAACAGTTGGCAGCTCTGGTGGCTTTTAAGAATACGCTCATTCATATCTGTTTATGTACACATAGCACATACGAAATTTTGTTGAATTACAATTGATAGTGTAGAAGTTCTATGCATTTAAAGATTGGACCTATCAGCAGGCATATAATCATTTTGGCAACACTGCCATGTATGGCCTCCTGGAAATTATACTGAAATATTATTTTCTATAAGTGTGTCAATTTTAAAACTTTTAAAACTTCCAAGATATCCAACATGGAGCTCAAATTTCAATTGCGATTTTTCAGCAGTTGGTAGCACTGGCATCATTTACAAATACGGCATTGAGATATTCAGGTATAGGTCTTTACTCCTACCAAATTTTGTTTCGATTGCTGCAGCCGTTTACTTTTTCCTCATTTTGCAAAATGTGAAAAATAGGCTAAAAATAACAGGACACAGGCTAGTGGCAGATTATTCAATGCTCTGAAAGCAAATTTCCTCAACAACAAGATAATCTCCAAGGAAACAAAATTGGTTATCTTCAGGTCAGTTTTCGCGCCTACTCTAAGTTACTACTGTGAAACCAGATGCCTTACATCGAAACACAGAAGCAAGATAGAAGCCACAGAAATGAGATAACTGAGCAAAATTGAAGGAAAGACGCGATGATATAGAATCAGGAACAAAACCATACGAGCTGGTCTAGGAGTAAAGCCGCTACAGCAAAGAATAGAGGCGAGTCAGATAAGGTGGTTTAGACATGTCATCAGGATGCCTTAATCAAGAATCGCTGGAGCTGTATATATATAGCACGAATGCAAGGCAGCAGACCGAGGGGGAAATCTAGGAGAGAATGGGAGGAAGACGTCAGAGGCGCAGTGGAATTCAGAGGAATGTCGTGGAACCAGGAGACAGGAAGGCCTGGCACTCCTTTTGGAAAACATCGACTCCCGAAGGGTACAAGAGGACGACTAAGTAAGTAAGTAAGTAAGTAAGTAAGTAAGTAAAAATAACTACAATTTACAACTAAAGTTTAACTTGAAACAGGCTGGCTGCGTGGCTCTGCGGTAACGTTCTCGCTTGCTGTGCCCAAGGTTGCAAGATCGAATTCTGGCGCAGTCAGCTGGTATTTGAGAGTGAGCAAATGGGAGGGCGCCGTGTCAGAAGATTTACTGGCACGTTAAAGATCCATTTCGGGCTAAAAGCCACAGTAGTTAAAAGGGACATAAAACAAATAACATTAATATTTACTCGAAACAGCAATATAAAATATTATTCACTTTCCAAACTAGGACGTACACTCGGATACTACCAGATGGCCAACTAACAAGAAGTGCATTTTTGTAAAGGAAAGTAGGCTAATAGTGCAAACCCATCATACTGGCTAACTGAACAGCTGACCATTTTGCTGATTCATTAAGTGTTAAGTTAGGGTAACACTAAAAATGTTACACGAGTGAAAATAAATGTTTTAAAACACAATCCAATCATCAATCCGAAGATACAGTATGTTTTATTCAAAATTAGAAACTTCATCAAATTTCATCTTATCATTACTTGGCTCTGGGAGGGGATTGATCCCCCTGATGACCCCCCGTGGTTACGCCACTGACGCCACCTTTTGCAATGATGCCCACTTCACTTCACGTCTCACAGTGGACGTGAAAAATGGATTTTAATATTTCAATATGCACTGTGCATGCAATCTGAAACATAACATTGGATATAATTCTACTCAGGTTGGTTGGTTCTTTAGTTTAGGGGCTGCGACAAACGCGGTCATGTAACCCCGTGTACTTTGGGTGTGTCTGATAACCGGTGTTAATTGTGAGGCTGTATCAGTGTGTGTTATCTGTGATTCAGGTAGAAGGACTGCAGACGATCAATTTTTCAAGTAGTTCCTACTTTTGCCACCAAATGCTACCCCCCACGACACGTAGCTGCGGTCTTGGCAACTAGATGCCATCGCAGCCAGCACCTGGCGACAAACGTTGGAACTAATACATCGTTATCAAACTAACCTACAAATTTTAGCTTCCACAAGTGTAGTTAGTGGACGGTTCTTTTTCATGCCATGAATCAATGACAAGGGACCGCCGCGCCGGCTTTATTTCCCCTCCAAGGGAAGGCATACTGAGGGATTTTTTACGCTCTTAAAAATCCGACGACTTCGGCCAGGTTTGAACCCACGATCATGGGCAAAGAAGCTCAGCATGCTACCAACTACGCCAAAGAAGTCACCTAATTCTACTCTTGTTAGTAACCAAACGAAATAAAATACAAATCATTAACCCCAACAATACGAAATTATCACTGCTGCTGTCTTTCAAGTTGTTTGAGTCTTCAGTCTTTCGACTGGTTTGATGCAGCTCTACATACCTCACTGCCCAGAGCTAATCGTTTCATCTCTACATAGCTACCACACCCTACATCCGAGGCAATCTGTTTAACTTATACTAACCTTGGTCTACCCCTACAGTTCGTGTCCTCGACACTTCCTTCCATAACTAAGCTTGCTATTCCTGGGTGTCTTACCATATGTCCTACCAACCCATCTCTTCTCTTCATTAGCAGTCGCCAGGAACATCTCTCCTCTCCCACTCGTCTTAATACCTCATTGTTTGTAACCCTATCTACCTATCTGATCTTCATCATTCTCCTGTAACACCACATTTCAAACGCTTCAATTCTCCTCTTTTCTGCTGTAACAATAGTCTAAGTTTCACTTCCATAGAGTGCCACGCTCCAGACAAAGGCTTTCAAGAATGACTTCTTAATACCTAAATCTATATTCGATGTCAACAGATTCCTTTTCCATAGAAACGGTTTACTTGCCTGAGCCACCTACTTTTGTATCCTCTTTGCTTCGTCCATCACTGGTTATTTTGTTTCCTAAGTACGTAATAGAAGTCTCCTACGTCCTTTAGTTTTTCACCTGCCAATTTGTAGTCCCTAGAGGTTTCTGATTTATTTCGGCTGCATTCCAATATTTGTGTTCTACATTTATCAATTTTCTTTCCTCAAGACGGAGTCCATACCAATCAGAAACTCGTTCAAATCCTCAGGCGTGTGGGCCAAGATGACGATGTCATCAGAAAATCTCAGAGTTGAAATTATTTCTGCTTGAATCTTCACTCTCACTTTAAATTTTTCTCTAATTTCCCTCATTGCTTGTTCAATATAAAGATTGAAAAGTATGGGTGATACGTTGCAGCCTTGCCTTACACCTTTCTGAATACCAGCTTCTCTCTCATGTCCTTCAGCACGAATTGCTACTGTCTGGTTTCTGTATAGATTGTAGATCACCCTCCTATCCCTGTACTTTATTCCAATCATTTTCAAAATATGAAACAATTTAGCCCAATCAACGTTATCAAAAGCCTGTTCTAAGTCTACAAATGCCATGAACGTTCTCTTATCTTTCCTTATTCTACCTTCCAAAATCATCCCAAAACTCAGTACAGTTTCCCTTGTTCCTAAATTTCTCCTGAAACCAAACTGGTCTTCACCAACTCCACTTCTTTCTGACTTTCCATTCACTTGTAAATTATTCTAGACAGGATCTTTGAAGCATGAGTAATCTAGCTGATTGTACGGTAATCTTCACATCGGTCAGCTCCTACTTTCTTTGGTATAGGGATGATAACATTCTTCTTGAAATCAGAGGGTACCTTACCAGTCTCATAAATCCTACACACCAAGTGAAATAACCTCATCAGACCATCATTACCTATGCAGCGTAGCAACTCAATCGGTATATCATCTATGCCTGGTGCTTTGTTGCTGCTTAAGTCTGCCAAAGCTCTCAATATTAAATCTCCATTCACTTCCTCATGAATTTCATCTTCCCTTTCCATTACATGATATCATGATATCATATAAATTTCAAATGGGTGAGAGTAGATGAACCACCGGATAGCCCAAACTGAGGCGAGTTGAAATATTTCACGAGTTTACCATGACACAGGCCAGTACCTTGAACTGGACGGAACAAGCATGTGAAATGAAGCCAGAGTTGTCCCTGTTGAATAACACATGCTATGGCATTTCGTGCGTATCGTCTTCATTACGAAGTTGTGAGCCGAAAAGAGCACGCGAGACCTCCCCTTGTCGTCACGGACCTCCGTGGTGTCGGGACCTGCCAAGCGGAACACACCCACCAGCCATGCGCAACTCCCATCTTTTCTCAAAGATCGCCGCTTTTTGTACTAACGTGAATAATTTGGATGAAATGTAGGAATTGTTTTAGAGTGATACTTTCTAATACGGACATTCTTTAACGAGTGAGTCTATTGATTGCAGAAAAAGTGGTCTCTGAAATCAACACTAATTTTTATGGTGTTTAATTCACTTTAGGTGGCATCTGAGGGAGTAGTATAGATCGTGATATATTACACTACAAAATCCCCCTAGATACAAATTGTAGGCATCCATGGCGTCATGAAATACACTAAATTTGTTGTTGTTGATTCATTCAGGGGCTTTGTGACATCGTTGTTATGTATCCCCGTGTGTGGAATTTTCTGATAACCTGTGTAATTGTGATGGCTGAATTAATGCATGTATTTGGAATGCAGATGAGGATTGGAAAGGAGGCGGCCGTGGCTTTAAGTTAGAAACTCTCCCGGCATTTGTATGGAGTAGAAGTGGAAACCCACTTCCATGACGGCTGAGATGGGAATCGAAGTTACCCCTTCTCAGTTTTGCCTCGCGAGGCTCAGTGTAACCCGATCCAGCCCTCAGACTTGAATTAAATTTCGTGGCAGAGTCGGGAATTGAACCCGGACCTCTGTGATGTCAGCCAAGAATACTAGCCACTGCGCAACGAGGCGGACAGGAATACATGAATGGTTTAAAAGATGCACACATGTAAAATTCTATGTGATAATAAGGCCTTAAATACATACATACATAGATACATACACGACATACATACATACACACATACATTCATACACAAACCCAATCTGAGACTTGCGCTCCAGACCGCCTTGATTGTAATACAGCCAGTAATTTTCATCCAGTTTGTTATCTAACCTAGTAGCGGCCAATGGTTTAGCCCAGACCGTCATCTAACCTAGTAACGGCCAATGGTTTTGCGCAGACAGTCGTCTAACCTAGTAGCGGCCAATGGTTTCACCCAGACCGTCATCTAGCCTAGTAGTGGCCACTTGTTTTGCCCTGGCCGTCATCTATCCTAGTAGCGACCAAAGGCTTTGTCTCACCATGGCTTTAGAAGAGTACACTGCAACTTTCGAATTAAATTGAACAAGTAAAAGTAATGTACAGTATGAACATTCGTAACACACCACACCTGAACACATGTGGCCACATCGGCATCTAACGACGCACTGTTTGAAAAGACACAGAGCCCGTGACGTCATCGCCTACACTAAAACTTTCCCCTAGATATGTATGTATCGCGATATATGCTCGAACAGCTTAGGTATCGGGACATATTGACCCGGAGAGGAAACTTTAGCTTACGTCTGCAACACTACAGTAAAAAATATGTGAGCCTAGAGGTCAATGGAAATGTATCGGGTGTATTGATGAATATCACTATCCGATATCAGTCCCCAATAACATTTCCGATATCGCCCACCTAATACGCAAAAGGTTATTGAATCATGATATGAAACATATTAAAATTAAAGCACATTATTTTGTCTGATTAGTCAATTACTAAATGTAAATAGACTAATTAACCATTCATAAAATTAAATTTCAATCACATGTACAGTATTGGCATTGTTGGTTCTCAAACTACTGTAAGTCAATGCAACGAGAAACAGTATCAAACCACATAACATACCACCACATGTACAGAGACTCGAACTTTCCACACAATGAGCTAAAGACTGTATTCCACCTATTAGTCAAAATCCAAAAACTGGAACTGTCGGATACCACCCGACCTTCCCTTAACTGTCGGATTTTAGAAACAGACGTGAGGTTTATTTATTTATTTATTTATTTATTTATTTATTTATTTATTTATTTATTTAGCGTATGGCTTTTAGTGCCGAGAGTGTCCGAGGACATGTTTGGCTCGCCAGAGGCTGTAGCTGCTTCAAGCGGACACCCATGGGGTGAGCTATAAGTTCCGTTAAATTTCTGGTAGTTCCAACTTTCGCCACCAGATGTAACTGACACCTATTGGTGAACGCTGGAGCTTTGATAGAGCGTTTCAACGAAATCTAACCTGCAAATTTAGTTTCACACAAGTGTAATTATTTGAGGGTTCTTTAACATGCCATAAATCTATGACATGGGACCGCCGGCTTTACTTCCCCTCCGAAGGAAGGCATACTGAGGGATTTTTAACGCTCTTAAAAATCCGACGACTTCGGCCGGGTTTGAACCCGCTATCTTGGGCATAGAAGCTCAGCATGCTACCGACTAAGCCACTGAAGACGCATTTTATCTGTATTTATTTAGTTATGTTATCTTAATTTTAATTTGTTAACTTATTTTGTGTTTTTTTATTTTATGATTATATATTTTTATAATTTTATTTTTGTATGATTTTTATGGTTTAATTTAATAAGCATATTTATTTTCAATTTTAATTTTTTCATAATATTTTATTTTTTCGTTTTAATTGTTATCTTTAAAAAACATCTTCGGCCAAGAAGATAGAAGAGTATTATTTGGTTTCGAAATACTAACACTTCCAAAAGAAAATTCGTCGACAGATGGCTGAAAGATTTAAACAATCAGCATCTTTGACATAGCAGGTGGTTAACATACAGACCACTAGAGGAAAGGGTTAACTATCGGATTTTAGAAACAGACGTGAGGTAATTATATGTCTTCGATGTCCATTAGAACGCTCAGCATTGCCACCTTCATTTGAACCCCCAAGGACTTAGAAGTGAGCTGTCTGTAGGGGTACACCATGTGGAAGTAAACCTGCCTGAAGATTCGGGTTCAAATCCCGAACGAAGTCTCATTTTAATGTTGTTGTTTCATTTGAGGGGCTTGGGCATAGTGGTCATTTAGCCCCATGTACTCGGGTGTGTGTAGAAATTGTCTGGTAACCTGTTGATGTCTGTACCAGTGTGTGTATTTGTAATTGAGGTAAGATTTGGATAGGAAGCGGCCGTGGCCTTAAGGTAGGTAGCCTATCACTCCGGCATTTGCCTGGAGTACAAGAGGGGAAACCACAGAAATCCACTTCCAGGATGGCTGAATGTACTCCGTTCCAGACTTCAGACCAGAATTAAATTTCTTGGCAGAGCTGGGAATCAAACCCACGCTTCCTGGTCGACAGAGAAGAATGCTAGCCGCTACACCACGAGCTCAGGTGATAACTAATAAAAACAGGCGTAGCTCATTAACGAACGACCAGAGGGCATGTGTTCTTAGGGACTTTTTGTGTTGTTTTGGGCCGCACTGCCCCTCACCCCTTGCTATGGAACACCATGCATATGCCCCATAAGTGTCTATTCGATATAATTGGGTTCCTTTTGGCATGTTGGCCGACTGAAGAACAATCGTAAACTCCTTTATGACCCACCCTGTACTTGCCATGTTTGGAGCAGTGAACCAGTCTTCAGCTCCATCAATATAATATTCTAATATCAATCCTCTCCTCGTTTTCACGCGTGATTGCTTTATCGCCTTGCATTTAATTTAATGGAAATATAAATTATGCAAATTGGCCACTTACTTCATAATTGCACATAATACGTGTAGTTTATAAATTACTACAAATTATTCTGAATTTTCAATGGAAGTGAACCCTAGCCAAAGCAGCAATTACCATCAGATGCGACAGCTAATTGCCGTAATATGTTGACATAAAATGCTAATGATAGGCTATGAACAATTATTTTAATTATCAAGTGGGAGGAGAGCTAGACCATCATCGGCTTTCAAGTGAAACAACAAATTTCTTGTCTTACAAGCTTCAGTTTAGTTAATCACGAAAAAAAAAATGAAATAGCTATTAGAAACTTACAATTTTAGTGGATAAAATAGCGGAATTGATTATACATTACGATGCAAATATCTTCACTGAAGTCTGATTTCTTCGAGACTTAAAAAACGTACAGAACGCATGAAATGTACAATTTGTAAAGTCAAGTGTGTTTGGATTTGATTTATCTACATAAAAACATTAATTTAATTTGCTTGTACAAAGAATGATTCCACTAGAGGTGCTTATCTGTACGAGCTGAGTAATGATGAATAAATATGTAAACCAAGCTGGTAAAAGTGAAAAGTAAGGCGGGGGACAAGTGCAGGAGGTGTTCTTTTTACTAATTTTTTGTTTTCTGATTTCAACATGAATACTAAAATGTAATAAAATGCTCTCTCATCAAACATACAATTTGTAGCTGGATGGCCGATAAGACCAAATGCCGAAACAATATATAGGTTGTTTCTTAATTATAGGAGATAAGGAAAGGTGGGTTGAGGATTGCCCTTGCGGTTATTGAACCAGTCATGCTAATAAATTCAACGTAAGAGTGCTCCACATCTACATTTCATCAGGTTGATGGTATTTGTAAGCAGTTTAGCATCTAACTGTCAATGCTGGGTAATGAGCTAAGTAAAATAGAAACATAGTTTACATGTTCTCATTATTAATATTTCCTTCTGAATTCACGAAACAGGAGTATTCTCAAGAATCAAATGTCATTATTACACTAATTCCCAACTTGAAATTAAATATTCACCTGTCTAATTCAAATCATGTTATTAAAATAAACCTTCGATTTTCCCCATTAAATTCTTGCTGTTGATAGTATTTTAAGTTCTAGGCTATAGCAAGAATACCAACAATAATATTAGGAGCGATGGTGGTAGTAATGGGTGAAGCTTAGGGACAACATGGCCTGGTTATACTGTACAATGGCACAACACTATCGTGTTGTTTGTGTATCTGATTACGCAAACCTGAAACTGCATGTCTGAGAAACTTTTTTTTTACTTTGAATTAGAGTAGAACCAATTTAAACATATCGATTCAAGGAGATGCTTCATCTCATAAATCAGATTAGGCCTACATTTCTGAACATTTTATCATTTGAAATACTAAAGAATTCCACTTATTAGCCTATGCATCTGCAGTTAAATTTTGAGACCTTTATACAGATGAATTGTTTCTTTGGTGCTCAAAGTGCAGTGTTAATTATTGTTTTGGTCACGTTTTGAATAATGATGACAAGTGGCGGATGTTTGTGACGTAAATCTCATCCAAAATAATCGATATCGTTATATCGTTATATTCATGTAAATATGCTCCAAAACACATTTAAAAAATTATCCAAACTGAACACGTGTTTGTATTACAGTAAAGTAGTTATGTAAAAGATCAGTTGTCTGCACTATACACATCGCAATAACTTTTAATTGCAAAAATAAATAAATTAATAATGAACTTAATTGAATATATCGAGTGGACATGATAGTTAAAATATTATTTGAAATCTTATATTTAATTCAGAGCCTTATTTATTCAACATGAATGTTACTTTCTTGATCGAAAAGATAAAAACTTAAACTTCAATATAACTTCAACTTAAACGAACGTAAACTTAAACGAACGAAAACCTTAATGTTAACTTAAACTTAAACCAAGACGGACTTTTTTCCCACGGAACCTAGCAGATCTATCTGTTAGTTTCGTTCATTGCGAATTTTACATGCGCAATGAAATAATTTCAATTAATAATATTAATAACTAGCAGTAGTGCCCGGCTTCGTCCGGTGGATTTATTTGTTTTACAGAACTGGAGCGCTCAAGGATAAGGATCGGAAAGCACCCACGCTTATTGCAGCTGATAACCTCAGTATACTGCAACAACACCATCATCCTTATACAGAGGCATACTATTGTCATGATGATAACTGTTTTAAGGGGCCTAAGAAATCTTTTTGCACGAATTACTCCCCGTGACTGCAATTTATAAGTAGCTCGCATCTGCACCAGAGCATTGGTAGGGGCGACGTGATGCAGCGCGTATTACATGGCAACAATAGACTTCGGTATTATTGAAGCCATTCTTGAACGCTTGTTCTTCCGACTTACTGAACAAAAATCAATCTATAAGGTTACTTGAGAGGTGTAGCCTAATGCTAAACAGCCTAAACTATTCCTCTTGAATCAGGCTATTATATACAAAAATAATTTTTCGAATCCGACTGGTAGTTCCAGAGATTAGCGCGTTTAATCACATAAACAAACACACAAACTCTTTAGCTTTATTATATTAGTATAGATTACCATAATAATAACCCCTGGCACTACAGCCCATGAAGGGCCTAGGCCTACTAAGCGACCGCTGACCAGCCATTTGGCCTGCATATATTGGAGTGACGCGTGTCCAGCGCATCGGGTACCCTTGGCCGTTAATCTTGGTTTAGTAGACCGGGGCACTGCCTCACTGTCAGACAGCTACTCAATTGTCCTCACGAGTCTAAGTGCACCCCGTTTCAGCCCCTACGTCAGTTTCTAAAATCCCTGACGGAGCCGGGAATCGAACCCGCGGCCACCGAGTGAGAGGCAGGCGCACTACCCTAACACCACGGGACCGGCAATAATCACCATAATTGGTTTAATTTCACGTACTTACAGGGCCAACGTATTGTCCCAGTCCTTTTGCGTATACGCCATATTGAACAGGTTCGGCAGTAAAGAGTCGAAGCTTGTTTGTAAGCAGAATTACCTGAGAGAACGTCTGTTATGTCTATGTACAGCTGTGACTCACAGGTACACAGTATCCTAAACAGCATCATTATCATGCAGCAGAAACGTTATGCATGTATTATTTGTTTGCGGGAGAAGGTCAAGCACAGCTGAAGTTAGAGTTACACCGACTGTACGGCAGGGAAAGCTGTCAAGTGTTTATTGCCTATAATATCTGTACGTGATTTGTATATTTTATTTACGTATTCATCAGTCGCGTCCTCTTGTGGCGTCACGGAAACAGTGTTGGATACTCCTCGACCATTGAGGACATTACTGCATAAATTAAACAACACGCCAAGTGTGCGATGAAACTGTAATCACTACAGGGAGCTTAAAAAGCTAATCGCCACATGTCAACATTACAAGTTATTATCCAGAACATTTACAGCAGTAGAAGGGCCAATAGCATCAATATGCTTTGTGGAGATGATTGTTGTTTTAAGGGGCGTAACATGTAGGTCATCAGTTCCAATTCTTGTTGAGAGGAAATTTCTAATGAAATAATGATTTCAAATTGCAAAAGCGTTCGTTTATTGCCGCCTTCCATGATGAAAATGAAAATCCACAGCCTGCTTCCAGTCTCCGACCGGGTCAGGAATGGAATGAATGAAGCCCCCCATCTAGCGGCGAAGATATGGACTGTGCCGGCTGCCGAGGCCTGACGCACTCCTCGGGGGCAATAATGAGGTAAAAAAAAAGTCAACCCCTGACACTATACAGCCCAGGAAGGATCCAGGCCTACCAAGCGACCACTGTCCAGCCATTTGGCCTGCAGATATTGAGGTGACGCGTGATCAGCGCATCGGGTCCCCTCGGCCGTTAATCTTGGTTTTCGTGATCGGGGCGCTGCCTCACTATCAGACAGCTACTCAATTGTCCTCACGAGGCTGAGTGCACCCCGTTCCAACCCTCACGTCAGTTTTAAAATCCCTGACGGAGCCGGGAATCGAACCCGGGGCCTCTGGGTAAGAGGCAGACGCGCTACCCCAATACTACGGGGCCGGAATGGTATGAGGTTATATAAGTTATTGGGTTTGTTGATATTAATTCATTTTAGGGGATTGGGACATATTGGTCATCAGCCCCGTGTACTTGGTTGTGTGTTTCATTTGTCTGATCTTTCTTTCTTTCTTTCTTTCTTTCTTTCTTTATTCGTGTCAGAAGTATCAATATGAATATTGAATATTGAATACAGAATATCTACATTTCTACCATACATATATAGAGGTATATTATACAAAACAAATCAAATATTGAAGCAACAAATTTGAGCTAGATGACTTTTGCCCAGTATTGGGCGACGTCAATAACGCTGGAGGAGGGCTGCAATCAAATCTTTCATAGTGCACTTTGACGGACATAGGTCACACTGACATAAATGTTGGATTGTCTGCAGCTCTCCACAGTCACAGAGTGATGAGTCGCTTGAGAAACCCCACTTCCGCAGATTTACTCTTGTTCTGTCTACTCCTGTACAGAGTCTGTTAAAGGGCTTTCCAAGTTGTCCACTTCTCCTGGTATCCACATGGAAGACTTTCCTTCGGCTCCATCCAGTTGGAAAGGTGGTTAGTTCTTTCTTTCCACATCTTGATCCTAGCATTCTCTGCTTTCCCTTGAAGCTTAACTGTTGTGCGGAGAAAACACTTTCTAGATTTCAGCCTCCGTGTGGCAGGATGGTATCCATAAAGAGGATGTGCTTCTGAAGTAGATGATTGGAGCCTCTCTTTGTTAACTGCTACCTCCCTACGAAGCTCACCAGGAGCAATACCAGCTAGAAGTTGGATCTTCTCAATAGGTGTTGGTTTTAAGCATCCTGTAATGATCCTGCAACTTTCGTTGAGAGCGATGTCGATATACTTCGCATGGGCTGATCTGTACCAAACCGCGGAGGCATATTCGCCTGCAGAGTAGCATAGACAATTTGCGTAGGATGTTGTTTCTAGCAACTATCTTATGTTTTAAGTTTTGGCAATGTTTCTTGTATGTTAATGTGCGATCCAGTGTAACTCCCAAGTACTTTGGTGTAAAGCAATGTGCCAGTAAACTCTCTTTCCAGAACACATTGAGCTTCTGAGAGACCTGTACGTGCCGTAGATGGAAGGCGCAAATTTGGGTCTTAGCTGGATTTGGTTTCAGGTGATTTTTCTCATAATAAATACCTAGCTCTTCTAATGCTATAGTTAAAGAAATCTCAGCTTCATCAAAGGTATCAGTCTGAGTAGTAAGTGCAAGGTCATTGGCATAGATAAAACTTTTAGTGCCTTCTGGTAATGGCTGGTCATTTGTGTAGATGTTAAAAAGAATAGGAGCCAATACACTGCCTTGAGGGAGACCATTCCTTTGATTTCTCCATCTACTTCGGCGTCCTTGAAATTCAACACAAAAAAGCGACTATTTTCCATGAGAGTAGCTATCATCTTGGTTACCTTGATGTCTTTAATCATTCTATAGAACTTGTGTAATAATATTCTATGATTAACCGTATCGTAGGCAGCGGATAGATCCACAAATGCCTGATTAAATGTGAGGAACTCTTTATGAGACCCTTGTTAGCAGCTTTACTGGCACGTTATGAATTCCATTCAAAACAAAATTCTGGCATCTCTAAGGCTGCAGCAGTTAACACTAAGATAATAATAATAATAATAATAATAATAATAATAATAATAATAATAATAATAATAATAATAATAATAACAATAATAATAATAATAATAATAAACTAATTATATTAATAATAATATATAAATTGCTATGGTGTATGTTTCAAAAAGCTCAAGCTCTTAAACCAGAGGGAGTTAGAAGGTGCGATTTGTACCAAAATCTTCCAAAATCGTCTCAATAGTACAGGAAATATCTTGCATTTCTTGGAAATTCAAAGTATATATTTTTTTTTTTTATCAAGTACGTACAAATAAACAATACGATAGCCCCTGCCAGAACTGTATCGCGTCGAGCCCGCATACCAATAAAGCCGGGCGGGTGGTTTATACACATGCGAGACTTTTTGCATGGGTCCACTAATAATCATAATACGTGCTAACTGATAATAGGGGATGATGGAGGTGACTTGTTCTCAATCAGAGGCTTGCAGACTAGAATGGACGCTGGAAAATAAAACAGTCTGAATTGAAAATATACATGTATGCATAGGCCTAATAATAATAATAATACATAAGAGAATAATGGTGGTGATAAAACTACATATCGGAAATGCATAAATTCAAACAGTCACTAAATTTAAATATTTGGGTTTAATAATAGAAGCCGGGGGAACAAGTTTACCTGAAATTGAGAAAAGAGTAGTGAGGCTAGGAGAACAATTGGAGCATTAAATTCCGTTTTATGAGCAGAAATATTCTAAAGAAAGTTAAGAAATGTATTTACAGTTCATTGGTACAAAGTATTTTGTTATATGGATCAGAAACATGGACGTTAAGCAGACATCAATCAAACAAATGATTAGTAACAGAGTTGGATTATTATTGGTGGAGGGCGGCAAGAAAATCAACATTTGATAAAATTAGAAATAAGAGAATCAGAGAAATCATGCAGGTAAAAAAAGAAAGGAATAGAAGAGGTTGAAGAAACAAGATTACAATGGTTTGGACATGCGAAAAGGATGCAGAATAGTAAAATTCCAAATTTAATGTTACATTGGCAAGCTGAAGACAAACGGAAACGTGGTAAACCAAGAGAATAATGGATGGATGGTGTAAAGAGAAGCATGGCTACCAGTGGCTTATCCATGGAAGATGCTGAAGACCGAAATTTGTGGAGGAGTAGATTATTTTTGGGTTGGAGGAAAACAACTGTATTTTAGAATAATCCGAATAAAGAAGAAAAGAATAGTACAGTAATTAATAATAATAATAATCTGTAGGGTATCTTGAGCGTGCCGGACTCATTATCTTGGGGTTAGAAGGCCAAAGCATATTCGAATGTGCCTCTCGCTATTAAGAATCGTCTAATGAACGTGATAGAAACTTACCGAAGTAATACTGGTTCACGGAATCTTCTCAAAGCACTGGGTGAACGTCAGACATCAAAGAAGACACTCCCCCAATAGCAATTTAACTGCAAAGAGAAATGTACGGAGTTCTATGGAAGATAAATGTGCTGCATTAAGAATGAAAGATGTGAACGGCATAATCTAAACAAACTGCTTTCAAAGCAATGAAATGCTGTGCAGAGGAAATAAAAAGTCTGTAATGTAGCTGCTAGCAGAGACTTAAATAGCTCTGCTCTGTGAGTCGTTAGAGATATTACGTTGCCATTGCAACAGATATTTTACTGTAGCCTACTTACCGAGTGAATAGGCTATAGGAACAGTGTGTCCTGTATAACAAAACAAAAGTTAATATCTTGAAAAGTATTTGACGGCTTGTTTCTACAAGTAGAACAAGTAGTTCCGTGAAGAACTATAGAGCCTATTTTCATATATCCTACTCATATTAATTGCCTCTATCAACATACAAAATTTCAGTTTGATTGCTATGTTAGATTCGTAGATACTGATAACCGACTAAATATTGCAGATGGTAGCCAGGTTGGATTTTTATTTATGTACTATTGCATGAAGATTATTGTGTACGTGTGGTTTTCAGACTTCAATCGCATTTTTAGGACACAAGACGTAAAAACGAGATTTTAAAATTTCGCACAGCTGCCAACTTGTTGTTATGAAAACAATTGAAATAAATTAGATACCAGTGGATTAACATTTGTATAAGCATTAACGTGCAAAAATTCACTGCACTCAGATTGTTAAATCGCGAGAAACGTCCATTTAAATATTTATTGTTCGCGTCGCCGCCATGTTGGATTTGAGCTCACCAGGTTACTGAAAGTCATATAGGTGAACTTATGTTCATAGCCTCTATGAACATAAGAAAAATCAGTTTGATTGCTGGAAAATATTCTTTGATAGAGAACCGTCAAAATATTTCGGATGCTCGCCATTTTGGATTGTTATATGTATAGGCCATAGAGTTATGTACCATTAAAGGAAAATTATTGCGTAGCTTCATTATTCAAACTTTCACTTTGATCGCACGACACAAGAATAAAAACTTAATTTTAAAATTTCGCGCAGCCGCCATCTTCAGTTTATGTAAACAATTGAACTAAATTAGATGCCAGTGAATGACAATATGTATAATCATATACTGTACCACATTTAAATGCGCTTATATGATTAAATCACGAGAAAAATGTATTAGAATGTTTCAAATTCGCTTGGCCGCCATGTTCGTTTCGTAGTTAACAGGTTTTTGAAAGTTACATGGATAAAGTTGTAGTAGTGCTTTTTATCAATGTACAAAATTTCAGGTTGATATCATAAATAGTTTCGGAGATATTGAATGCCTGTGAAATATTTCGCACAGTCGCCATTTTGAGGTTATGTAAACAATTGAACGAAGTTAGATGTCGGCGCA
The DNA here is from genome assembly GCA_946902985.2 of Meconema thalassinum. Taxonomy (NCBI): domain Eukaryota; kingdom Metazoa; phylum Arthropoda; class Insecta; order Orthoptera; family Tettigoniidae; genus Meconema; species Meconema thalassinum. The sequence continues at coordinate 1,376,766,336 of OX336388.2, read as the reverse complement.
TTAAAATGTATATAAACATATACTGTGCCAAGTTTCATTGCGTTTAGTTGGTTAAATCGCGAGAAACGTCCATATAAAAGTCGCAACTTCGCTTGGCCGCCATGTTGGTTTTGTAGTTACCAGGTTTTCAAAGGTCACATAAGTGAATTTCAATTAGTTCCCTTTATCATCATACAAAATTCCAGGGTGATATCGGTAATAGTTTCGGAGATATTGAATGCTGGTGAAATATTTCGCACAGCCGCCATGTTGGATTGGTGAGACGTAACAAAATTTGAAGGGCACGGTCGGGGTCGCCCGGAATAGAGCTATGAACTTACCGAGTTTCACTGAAATCTCTCCAACAATTTAGATTTTATTAGGGGAGGACACACACACGAATCACACACACACGCACACACACACGGACTAAAGGTAATCTCATAAGCCTATTTTTAGCCTACTTTCGATTTTTGCAAAAAATGAAAGTAGACTTATGAGATCAACACAGGGCGAAAAAAGTGTGTCTGTCTGTGTGTGTGTATGTGTGTGTGTGATTCTGTGTGTGTGTGTGAGTGTGTGTACTCTGAATGTCTGTCCCCCCCTATCAATTCGAACACGGTGAATGCGAATTGAACGAAATTTGGTACAAAGGTAGCACTAGCAAAGGACACCTCAGTGTCATGTTTTATATCGCCGCCATCTTTACTAAAACTGAATGGCGGCCACTCAAACGTTCAAAACGTAAAATCAAATAACGACTAACCAAATCATCCAATCTCTACCAAATTTGGTAACAACATACCTTCGTATAGGATGCGTCTTGTGACCAAACTACAAGGTCGTCCGCCATACCATTTCAGGATGGCGGCCGTGCGAATTATGCAAACTTTATAATCCATATCATGGGACCCACCAGTTCCGATTATCGAGCCGAGAATCGTTTTAACTGTTCTAAAGGAAGAGGCACGTACGAAATTAAAAGTTTATTTTGTAATACTATAGTGCAGACGTGATTTTAAAAAGCTCAGCTGATTCATTAATAAGACAAGATGGCAGCGGATATCTTGTGCCTGACTTATATTTCACTAATTTGAGTATTGAATGCAATATAGCGTACTGATAAAAAATAAATAAACTTTGTATGAAATGCTTTATATATAAATAATATACTCCAGTGATGAAATCGTTTAGTATAAATCATTATTTGCTAACAAGTTCTATGTAAGTCATTTTAAATAGAACGATATTCGTTGACACAATTAGCTCAGTGGTAGAGCGATAGCCTGTCGCTCAGATTCCTATGGTTCAAACCCGATCAGACCTAGTTTTTTTTTGCTTGAAATGTTATATGTTTATTGTTTTGTAATGACTCAGATGTTTTAAAATTAAGCGTTATATTGTGCAAATTATGGTGTAAAATATATATTTAATTAAAACATAATTCGCCAGCAGATTTACTCGAGACATCTAGCTGCCAAAATGGTAACTTCCAGATTTTATTGAAAAGTTTCTTCTTCTGGCCGCTAGAATGCACTCGCTCTGTTAGGATTATATTGTTCGATATTTCACCACTAGATGTCCCGACTAGTCTACGTGGGGATCCATTGATTACTATACCATTATCATTCTATGCGCATCGAATTTGAAGAATGACAAGTTGATACTACGATACATTTTAACTTTTTATTTTAAAGGGTTTGTAACAGCCTATTTTGCGTTACTTGAAAATGTTATTAAGCGTTATATTGTCCACATTATGGTGTAAAATATATATTTAATTAAAACATAATTCGCCAGCAGATTTACTCGAGACATCTAGCTGCCAAAAAGGTAACTTCAAGATTTTATTGAAAAGTTTCTTATTCTGGCCGCTAGAATGCACTCGCTCTGTTAGGATTATATTATCGAAAATATCCACATAGTTTGTATACACACGTCTCTGTAGGGTCATGGAAAGATTTGTTAATTCAATTAGGGTTGTGAAAGCCATGCACAACCAGACGTGTAAAGACATGCCTCAACTCAAAGTTGGATGTTGCCCACGGCAGGTCGTAATAATAATAATAATAATGTTATTGGTTTTACATCCCTTTTAACTACTGCTGCTTTTAGAGACACCGGGGTGCCGGAATTTTGGCCCGAAGGGGATCTTTAACGTGCCAGTAAATGTACTGACACGGCTCCCTCGCATTTGTGCACCCTCAAATGCCAGCTGACTGCGCCAGGATACGAACCTGCAACCTAGGGCCCAGCAAGCGAGAACGTTACCGCTGAGCCACGCCGCCAGTCCGGTCGATTATGTCTCCAGTTCCATAACATTCTTGATATACTTCTTATCTTTCTTTCTTTCTTTCTTTCTTTCTTTCTTTCTTCAATGATGGTAGCAGTTTTTATCTAGGTCATGGCGTTTGGTAGAGGTAAATCGTTTCTAAGGTCTTCAACAAAGAATAGTTATATTATACTCTTTGATAATAACAACGAGTTATAACTATACTCATACATTTAGGAGAAAGTAGGCTATATGTTCTTTACTGAACATCTTGTTTCAAAATTGAAAATAGGCTAAAAAATCAAATTGTATTTTATATACCTAATACACATCCATATGAGTTTTTAAATGGTATGGATTCTGTCTTGTCGCCTCCGTAGCGTAGCGGTCAGCATGGTTAGCTGCCACCCCGGAGGTTCTGGGTTCGATTCCCGGCTCTGCCACGAAATTTTAAAAAGTGGTACGAGGACTGGAACGGGGTCTACTCAGCCTCGGGTGGCCCAAATGAGTAGAGGGGTTTCGATTCCCCCTCAGCCATCCTCGAAGTGGTTTTCCGTGGTTTCCCACTTCGTCTTCGGGCAAATGCCGGGATGGTCCCTACCGTAAGGCCACGGCCGCCTCCTTCCCTCTTCCTTGCCTATCCATCCCAATCTTCCCCTCCCTTCCCTCATGAGGCCCCTGTTCGCTTTGCAGGTGAGGCCGCCTGGGCGAGGTGCTAATCCCACCTCTCCAGTTGTATCCCTTCCGATTAGATGTTCCCAGCTCTAGGACACTGCCTGGATAGGCGGTAGGGGTGAGTTCCCTCGCTGAGTCCCTGGGAGCCACCACCCTGGAGGGTAAACACGATAAAAAAAATGGATTCTGTCTTGAGGAAAGAATTCATAATGAAAATAGTGAAACAAAAATATTGGAATGCAGCCGAAAGAAATCAGAAACCCCTATTGACGTCGAATTTTCAGGTGAAAAGCTAAAGGAAGTAGGAGACTTCTGTTACTTAGGAAGCAAAATAACCAGCGATGGACGAAGCAAAGAGGATATAAAAACTAGGTTAGCACAGGCAAGGAAAGCATTTCCACAGAAAGTGAATCTGTTGACATCGAATATAGATTTAGGTATTAGGAAGACATTTCTGAAAGCCTTTGTCTGGAGCGTGATACTCTATGGATGTGAAACTTGGACTGTTGAAGCAGCAGAAAAGAGGAGAATTGATGCGTTTGAAATGTGGTATTAAAGGAGAATGATGAAGGTCAGATGGGTAAATAGAGTAACAAATGAAGAGGTATTAAGATGATTGGGAGATGAGATATGTTTCAGGCGACTGATAATGAAGAAAAGAGATAGGTTGGTAGAACACACTCTAAGAAACCCAAGAATAGCAAGCTTAGTTATGGAAGGAAGGGTCGAGGACAAGAACTGTAGGGGTAGACCAAGGTTAGAATATGTTATACAGATTGCCTCGGATCTAGGGTGTGGTAGCTATGTGGAGATGAAACAATTAGCTCAGGACACGAAGGCACGGAGGGCTGCATCAAACCAGTCAAACGACTGAGGACTCAATCGAAAACAACAATAACAACATTGATATGTTCATCATTAGTGGCGCGATAGATGTCTAATCTGTGTTCCACCTTTCTTCATGTGTCCGCCTCGTTAGTACCGACAAGCATCCTTGGCTGTCACAGCGGAGGCCCGGGTTCGATTCCTGGCTCTGCCAATATATTTAAACTTGGTTTGAGGACTGGAACGGGTTACATTCAGCCACGTGAGGCAAAACTGGCAAAAATGAGAATAGTTGGGTTTGATTCCTACCTCACCCATCCTAGAAGTGGATTTCTGTGGTTTCCCACTTGCACTACAGGCAAATGCCCGGACGGTACCTACCTTAAGGCCAAGACCACTTCTTACCCAAATTCTACCTCAATTACAAATACACACACTAGTACAGACATCACAATGAAACAGGTTATAAGACAAATTCTACAAACACCCAAGTACACGGGGCTGTATGATGTCGCAATGCATCTAAGAGAATCAACAAGAACATTTTAGCCTTCTTTTCTCATTTATTAATGCAAAAATTAGAAAAAGTAGGCTTATGAGATCGATCCGCGAAAATGTGTGTCTGTCTGTCATTCTGTCTGTCTGTTTGTGTGTCTCCGTCCCCCATCAACTCCTAAACGGCTGCAACTATCGAAACAAAATTTGGTGAGAGTAAAGAATAGAGTAAATATCTCACGGCCATATTTGAAATTGACGTCAGTGCTACCAACTGCTGAAAAATCGCAATTGAAATTTGAGCTCTATGTTGGATATCTCAGAAGTTATCCTTGCGAACTATTCCAAAATTGGCACACATATAGATAATAACATTCCAGATTAATTTTCAGAAGTCCATACATGCCAGTGTTGCCAACGTGTTTCTAAGCCTGCCGATAGGTCCAATTTCTTATGTATGTAACTTCTATACTATCAATTGGATTTCAATCAAATTTCGTATGTACTATGTGTACTACAACATATATGACTATGCGTATTCTAAAGAACCACTAGGGCTGCCAACTGTTAATAAATGCTCTCTCTATGTTTTAACCCTAATAATAATATATCAGAAAGTATGCAAGCTCTAAACATTGCACACGTATAGTATCTGACATTCTACTTTACTTCTATACATCAGTGCTGTCAATACGATTCTAAGCCTGCTGATATGTCCAGTTTTTAAATGCATATAACTCCTCTACTAACAAATGGATTTCAACCAAATTTCATATGTGCTTTGTGTACCATAACAGTTATGACTATGCGTATATTCGTAAGAACCAGCAGGGCTGCCAACTGTTAATAAATGCTCTCTCTATTTGTTTAATCCTAATATCTGAAAGTGTGCAAGCCATCATCTCTAAACTTTGCACACGTATAATACCTGGCATTCTAGATTAATTTGGAGTAACTAATATTCCGCTGTGCTGCCGACATGAATCTAAGCTTTCTGATAGTTTCAATTTTTAATTACATGTAACTTCTATACTAACAAATCGATTTCATCCAAAATTGGCACTATAATAGATAGTAATATTTCAGATCAATTCCCAACATGATTTTCCGCTTACTGATAAATCCAATATCAAACAGCATGTAACGTCCATACTATCCATTAGACTTCAACCAAATTTTGTATGTGCATTCTATACCTTAAGAGACGGAATTAAAAATTAGGTATTTAGAGTCCCCAGGGCTGCCAACAGTATTAAGTTACTTTATTATCCTACACTATTTCAGGTGTATTTCAAACTGCAGTACTTAGAAATGTTAGTATTACCAACTTGATTTCCTCATTATTCTAGACAGGTCTATATAGATTTGCATGAATCTTACATTTTAAGAAAAGTGGGCTCTTTAGTTCGTCACGGAACTATTTGTTTTTCGTGTGTTTTGTAGCATTGTAGGTGTAACATTTGCGATACTAGATCCCAAACAGATTTTGGTATAACTTACTTGATCCTTATTTTGGAGGGCAATGTGGAAGGAAGGAACTGTAGAGGTAGACCACGGCTAGGATACATAAAACAAATCATTCACGACAAGGGTTGTGATAATTTCTTGGACTAGAAGAGACTAGCCACAGACCGAAGTTCACGGAAAACTGCTATAAACCAATCTTCGGATTGAACACCACAGAAGAAGACTTGATGATCCTTGACACAGTAACCGCACTATCCAGGCGCGGATCTAGTTTTTGCCTTTGAGGGGGGGGGGGGGGTCAGAGAAGCAAAATTGTTAAGAAACAAGTCGTTCCGTTAAGAACTATACAGCCTATTGTCATATATCCTGCTCATGTTAATTGCCTCTATCAACATACAAAATTTCAGTTTAATTGCTGTAACAGATTCGTAGATATTGAGAACCGTCTAAATATTTCAGATGGTCGCCAGGTTGGATTTTTATTTTTGTACTATTACATTAATATTATTGTGTACGTGTGGTATTCAAACTGCAATCGCATGATAAGAACACAAGAAGTAAAAACGAGATTTTAAAATTACGCACAGCAGCCATCTTGTGATTATGCAAACAATTGAAATAAATTAGATGCCAGTGGATCAACATTTGTGTAAGCATTTAACATGCAACGTTTCATGGCACTCGGATAGTTAATTCGCGAGAAACGTCCATTTAAATATTTATAATTCGCGTCGCCGCCATGTTGGATTTTTACTCACCAGGTTACTGAAAGTCCTATAGGTGAACATATGTTCATAGTCTCTATGAACATAAAAAATTTCAGTTTGGTTGCTGTAAAACATTCATAGATATTGAGAACCGTCTAAATATTTCGGAAGCTCCCCATTTAGGATTGTTATATGTATATGCCATAGAGTTATGTACCATTCAAGGACAATTATTGCCTAGCTTCATTATTCAAACTTTCACTTCGATCGCATGATTACGACACAAGAAATAAAAACTTAATTTTAAAATTTCGCACAGCCGCCATCTTGAGGTTATGTAAACAATTGTATTAAATTAGATGGCAGTGCATTACAATCTGCAAAATCATTTACTGCACCACATTTCACTGCGCTCAGAGAGTGAAATCACGAGAAAAGTCTATTAAAATATTTCAAATTCGCTTGGTCGCCATGTTCGTTTTGTACTTTACAGGTTTATGAAATATACATAGGTAAACTTGTATCAGTACCCTTTATCAACGTACAAAATTGCAGGGTGATATCTGTAATAGTTTCGGAGATATAGAATGTCAGTGAAATATTTCGCACAGCCGCCATTTTGAGGTTATGTAAACAATTGAACTAAATTATACTTCAGTGCATTACAATGTGCATAAACATTTGCTGTACTAAGTTTCATTACGTTTGGATAGTTAAATCGCGAGAAAAGTCTATTTAAAAGTCTCAAATTCGCTTGGCCGCCATGTTGGTATTGTAGTCACCAGGTTTTTGAAAGTCTCATAGGTAGTGCCCTTTATCACCGTACACAATTTCAGGGCGATATCGGTAATAGTTTCGGAGATATTGAATGCTAGTGAAATATTTCGCACAGCCGCCATGTTGGATTGGTGAGACGTAACAAAATTTGAAGGGCACGGTCGAGGTCGCCGGGAATAGTGCTATGAACTTACCGAGTTTCATTGAAATCGCTCCAGCCGTTTAGATTTTATTAGGGGGACACACACACACACCTCTCTCTCTCTCTCACACACACACACACACACGCGCGCGCGCGCACACACACACACACGGACAAAAGGTGATCTCATAAGCCTATTTTTTCAAAATTGAAAATGGGCTAAAAATGGTATCACTAAAAACGCAATCACAAAATAACCAAACGTATAAAACCAGAACCGATTTTTTTGCAAGCTACATGGATAGAAATTTGATGCGTTTAGCGCACCAAAAATATTCGTACACATTGAAAGGCGTGTTTTGTGACTTTTACATCGAGCTTCCAGAAAAGTATCAAGGTACGTTACAGTTTCGGCAAATCGAGTTGCTACCGACAAAGGGAGAAAGTCACAGCTTAAATTGCCAACCAAGCTTGCAGTTTGGACGTCGGCAAATTTTTTTGGTGCAAAAAAATCCCCAAATTCCTATCCGTGCATTGCTGCACATTCATCGTGACATCACTATAAACATCGATTCGGTAATCACAAGGTTATCTAAACAAAATAGACGAGTTGATTTTGTTATATAAATAATCGTTTTTATATAACAGGTATGAATTTGTAAATATGTACAATTGAAACAGAACATAATAAATGCAATAAAGATAATTTCAGTAATGAATAAAATGAAAAAAACAAAACAGTTTTTCAGTTAAAATTCGTTAAGTTTTATTTGTCTTGTTATTGTGTGTTTTCGTTTTTTAAGTTTGCAAAAAAAAATTGTCTCCTTGAATCCGCGCCTGGCTCTATCTTGTTGGAAGATCACATCACGAAGAAGTTGTGGCAAAGCGCACAACTCCAACATGTCTAGGAACCTTTGTGAATTAACGATACTATTCGCGAAAAAGAATGGTCCTATGACCCTGTCCTGCAACAATGCACACTACACGTTCACTTTCGGAGAGTCACGTTCGTGCTCTACCACGAGTTGGGGGGTTTTTCGTTCTCAAATGAGGTAGTGGTGTCTGTTCACTTTTCCGGAAATGTGGAATGTAGCCTCGTCAGAAAAACCGAGCATACCTCGTATCAAGGGTTGCCTCATTTTCGTCAATTTTCGTCAGAATTGCTCCGCAAATGTCTTCCATCGCATCCCGGCGTCAGATTTCAGTTTCAGACGATATTGTTAGGTATATTAAGCCATAAAAACCATATTGGTTTATTAATTGAGAACCAGTATTGTCTTACAATTATTCTTATAAAATGTGATTTTAAACCGCGTAGTCAATGACATTTACAATATAATGTATGGGTGGTTGGTTGGTTCCTTAGTTTAAGGCCTGCGACAACGCGGTCATGAAGCCCCGTGTACTTTGGGTGTGTGAAGAAATGTGTCCGATAACCGGTGTTAATTGTGATGGCTGTATTAGTGTGTGTTATTGTGTTGTTTGAAGCCACATTTTCAGTGTTGCCTTAGAAAACAAGAGTTTAGTGCTTTTGAAAAGCACTAAACTCTAGTGTGTGTGTTCTGTGATTCAGGTAGAAGGACTTCAGACAATTGGTTTTTTCAAGTAGTTCCTACTTTTGCCACCAAATGCTACCATCCACGACACCTAGCTGCTGACGCGGCTACTAAATGCCATCGCAGTCAGCACCCGGTGATGAACGTTGGAACGAATAAAGCGTTATCAAACTAACCTACAAAATTTTGCTTCCACAAGTGTAATTAGTGGAAGGTTATTTTTCACGCCATAAATCTATAACATGGGACCGCCGGCTTTACTTTCCCTCCGAAGGAAGGCATACTGAGGGATGTTTTAACGCTCTTTAAAAAATCCGACGACTTTGGCCGGGTTTGAACCCACGATCTTGGGCATTGAAGCTCAGCATGCTACCAACTACGCCACCGATGCCGCTTATATACTGTATTGTGAACATGGTTTGGGAAAAGTGTATCCTGATTCAGCACAAATAAGAAAACAACAACACGTGCGACTCAACCAGCTAAGTAGCCTAAACAATCCAATCTGAACTGACCATTTAACAACAATCAAATACTTACACTAAGCAGGCAAATTTGGAGGTCATTCACCACTTTCAGCATCTTAACAAAATATCACATCGGCTATAACTATCAAATATTGACTAGTTGCATTAGCTTAACTAGGCCTACTATTGCAACTAAATAAGTGTTCTTTAGGTCATGGGGCCAAGCTCTCTGCTGACTCGATAGACGCGTGGGTTCGAGCCCCACCGTCGGCCGTCCTTGAAATGGTTTTCCGTGGTTTCCCCATTTTCAACACCAGGCAAATGCTGCGACGGTACCTTCTGACAGGCCACGGCCGCTTCCTTCCACATCCTTGCCCAATTTCATTCACCATCATTCATTTCATCTCTCATTAACTCCTCTCATGAGGTTGGCGTCAGGAAGGGCACCCGGCCGTAAAAACCATCGCCACAAAGACTTCCATCACATCTCATCCCCGACCCCGTAGGAAAACGGGAATAATAAGGGGTAGACATACATACAATTGTAAATACTATCACCCATATTTTTAGACATAGCTTTTAATAGCCCAAGTGTAATGGATCTGACGATACTCGCTTGACGATCGAAACTGGTCATCCAAGTGTATTCATTGATCTCACGTTTTTTTTTTCAGGATTAGGGATTAACCCATCACATTTGGGTAAAGTTGTGTTGACCGACTGAAAATCATAAAATTTCGATTACTAATGCAACACTGAAAACGGTATCAAACACCACACCATCCTGTTTATCAAATCAATTTGTTCCCTTTATAGTGTGCCCATTCAGGGTCGATCGATTTGGTACAGCATATTTAATATTAATCTAAAATATGAGGATGCCAGGCCCGTGGTGTTGGGGTAGCGCGCCTGCCTCTCACCCGGAGGTCCCGGTTTGATTCCCGGCTCTGTCAGGGAATTTAGAAACTGACATAGGGTCTGTAACGGGGTGCACTCAGCCTCGCGAGGACAATTGAGTAGCTGTCTGACAGTGAGGCAGCGCCCCGATCACGAAAACCAAGATTAACGGCCGAGGGGACCCGATGTGCTGATCACGCGTCACCCCAATATCTGCAGGCCAAATGGCTGGGCAGCTGTCGCTTGGTAGGCCTAGGCTCTTCACGGGCTGTAGTGCCCAGGCAAATATGTGGATAATTATGTTAATCTGTAATTAAGATGCCAAATAAAAACTTTTCAAGGCATAGTATTTTACTCTTGATCGCCACTGTAAGTGTAAACAGGTTACAACTATTCTTACCCCTGCTCCATTGCGGTGTTTGGGACGCACGACGGGTCTTCTATCGTCAACAACAGTATGAAACCCAACCTCAATTCAATAAGTGACCTCCGAAGGGGAAAATGAAATAACGGGGGAACTAATTGAAGTCTGTTATAATTCATCTCATCACTTACTGTAATTTGATGTGAGAGCCCGCAGGGGACGGAAGGTAGTTCACAAGGTATGGATTCCGGCGCCGACAGTAGACCTACCAACCCCTTGAGGCTCTTCTCACTCCCTCCAGACGAATGACAAATTTTTGTTGAGACAACTTATCCAGCCTCACTCTTACAGCATATTATACAGACAGTAATAAAATAGCGCAGACTACGTAAGAGGTTGGGATATCGTGGTGATCACTAGGCGCTACTTGTATTAGAATATGATTATTGATGGTTTATTGGGTCCCGCAGTTAAGAGGCGCACGTGCGCTAAATACGACGGGAGGTAGTGCACAGTTCGCTACTCCTGTGGAGGTCCGGGCGCAGAACACCAAGAGCCCGCTGATGAGCCAGCTTGGTGTTCCTGGGCGAAACCCCACACAAGACACGTCATAAACCTAGAGAAAATGCTGAGTTTTATGGTTATTGATGTTATTATTATTATTGTTATTTTTTTTAGTAAAACCATCACACAAAACAACACACCATACCACTAAGGTGCTGAAATATTAAATTATAGTTATGTACCATACTGTACATGATTGCTGATAGTCAACATAGAGGCTACTAATTTCGAAATTAATGTTAACACAAAAACTGTAAATTGCACTGTACACATTCACAACTGTGAATACAGTTCACGCCACGGTTTTTGGCCGGTGAGCCCCGATTTCGCAGTCGTATAGAGGACACGTGGTGAATCTCAGGCATGTGAAATTGATATGTGTGATGCTTTCCGCGTAAATGATAACTCACGTATCAATTGCACATGCGTGAGGTTCGCAGACTGTCCTCTGTACGACTGAGAAACTGGGACTGACGGGCCAAAATCCACGGCGTAAACTCTCCTTGTATTAATAAAGAATTATGGAAAGAAGGAATATCATACTATGTAGTTTTCACCCAGTATAGGAGTTTTGGTGCTCTATGACACCTGACCATCAAAGGTGCACATTGTGAGACATGTTCTACACTATAGTTTTCACCTCCTGAGTAACTATTTCCTTGTGTCGGGAACTACAGTGTGTCCGCAAAGTCTCTCCGCAGCGCGTGTCTCGCCTTGCGGGGCGTGTTGGGTTGCCACTACATTTACTCGTATGTTATGTTGTTACAAGGAAAACAAGTACATTAATTTATGTAATGCAATTACATATACGGTACTCACATTATCACACTATGCTTGGTAAAGTTTCCACCAGCACAGAAAACCTCTTCCACAATGATGACACTCCCTTCAGTAGTAAGCATTCCCACTAGACTCAGCTTACACAAGAACTTGACAAGAACACAACTTGCAGCGTCAACACTGTCACACACAGCACTCACTGTCAGCAATAATAAACCGGTATTCCCTACCCTATCACTCCAGTTGAAGGTCAACACAGAATAAGTGCATGGTTATGTCAACGGCTACGGTAAGTCTTTGCGTATGCAGCGACATGAATGTGCTGCCAATCTAACACGTCCCGCAAAGAGAGACCCACGTAGCTCGCCGCTGCGGAGAGACTTTGCGGACGCACTGTAGAATTTGGAATAATTATTGTCGTCGTGACGTTAGAAATTATACATCCCTAACAACTTTCAAGCATGCATGTAAAGACTTCCTGTTGAATTCTTATGTCAACTTGAAGAATTCCTGTATGAATGTGTGAGAGCACGTAATAAAACTTCCTTAAACGCTCATAAATTGTTATTACTCGTACCTTATGTAATTTTTATAGCTTAGTTAATAGTTCTACAAGGTTAGGAATAGCATATATATGAATATTTATTTGTAGTAAGTTGCATTGTGTGTGGTTAAGTGTAAGAGAGAGCCAAGAGCCCATTCTTCGCCACAATAAAGGCATAAATACTTCTACTACTATAATAATAATAATAACCCCTAGCCCTACATCCCGTGAAGGGCCTAGGCTTACCAAGCGACCGCTGCCCAGCCATTTGGCCTGCAGATATCGGGGTGACGCGTGATCAGCACAACGGGCCCCTCGGCCGTTAATCTTGGTTTTCGTGATCGTGGTGCTGCCTCACTGTCAGGCAGCTACGCAATTGTCATCACGAGGCTGAGTGCACCCCGTTCCAGACCTCACGTCAGTTTCTAAAATCCATCACGGAGCCGGGAATCGAACCCGGGGCCTCCGGGTGAGAGACAGGCGCGCTACCCCAACACCACGGGGCCGGCTACTACTACTAATGAAATGAAAATCCACAGCTTGTTTCCAGTCGACCGACCGGGTCAGGGAATGGAATGAATAAAGCCCCATCTAGCGGCTAGGATATGAACCATGCCGGCTGCCGAAGCCTGTCGCACTCCCCTGGGGCAATGATTAAAAGAATGACAGATGAAATGAAATTAGAGTGGAGAGTGTTGCTGGAATGAAATTTGTGACAGGGAAAACCGGAATACCCGGAGAAAAACCTGTCTGCCTCCACTTTGTCCAGCACAAATCTCCGGTCGATCGACTGGAAGCAGGCTGTGGATTTTCATTTCATTGACCCGGTCTGCCATGGTGAGAGGCCAACAGCGTAACTGCTGCGCCACCACGCCCCTCACAGTGTACAAGTGATCCGACACGCTGTATTATTGTGGTGTGTGTATTTGTCCGGTAATTCAGGTGAGAATTGGGAAGGAGGTGGCCCTGGCCAAACGTAAGGAACCATCCTGACACTTTCCTGGAGTAGAAACCACTTTCAGGGTGGCTAATGTGGGAATCAAACCCACCTCTTGTCAGTTTTGCCACAAGAGGCCGAGTGTACCCTGTTCCAGCTATCAGGCCATATTAAAATTTCTTGTTAGAGCCGGGAATCGAAACCGGACCTTGTCCCGGAATGCTAGCAGCTACACGAGGAGATGAACTTGATGGAACATTTGAGTCGTCCAGTTGCAAAACTCGTTTAATCCACTTGTGAATAAGGATCATGTCTCAAAATTACGTATTTAATTATTTTATTTTATTTTATTTTATTTTACTTTTCTTTGTTTAATTTAATTATGTTTTGTTTTGAATTATTTGATTTAATTGTTTTGTTTTGTTTTATTTTATTTTGTTTTTATTTTGTTTTGTTTATTTTGTTTTATTTTGTTTTATTTTGATTTTGTTTTGTTTATTTTGATTTTCCAGAAAACAAACATAAACTCAATAACAAAAACACGAAGCAAAAAGAAAAAATGAAAAACAAAACAAAACAGAAAACAAAAAATAAGAAACACAAAGCAAAAAGCAAAATTCAAAAAAGCAAAAGCAGAAAACATACTCAAAACCAAAACCAAGAAAAAAAAGCAAAAAGTAAAATTCAAAAGCAAAAGCTCAAAGCAAACACAAAACCAAAAACACAAAGAAAAAGCAAAAAGTAGAAAACAACAAACACAAAAGATACGCGAGGCGAAGTCCAGAGAAACGTATCTCTTGAAAATGGATGAAAGTGGATCAAACGAGTTTTGAAACTGGACGACTCAATTAGTTTTTGTTATTAGACTACTTTATCTTGAAGTGAAATAATAAATCTATTTAGAACAAACTAAGAACTCTGGTAGATAATACACAAGTGGATCCGGGAGATCTCGGGTCGAAACACGGGACAGCCTTACACTTACCTTTCAGTTCTAATTGGAGTAAGTTATGGGGTCCACAGTGTTCCGATGACGTCACGATGTGTTCCTCTCCACTATAACACGGACAAGAACTGAGAACGTGGGCTGCTGAACATTTTAATTGGGGCTCTGTGTAGTGGAACAAGTACAAGGCGTGAAGTGGCAACATGCTCACAGTCTGAGAGGAGGTAAATAATGCTTTTAGTTGAAAGAGTGTGTGGACGCTGCATTCCTGAGTTGCCTAAAGCAGTCATGACACATGCATCTACAAATATAACATATTGACAAGTTTATAAGCCATTTATTCTGTGATATTCGATGAAATAACGTAAGAAGGTAGCTTGAAAATGAAAATCCACAGCCTGCTTCCAGTCGACCGACCGGGTCAGGGAATGGAATGAATGAAGTCCCCATCTAGCGGCGAGGATATGAACTGTGCCGACTGCCGAAGCCTGTCGCACTCCTCTGAGGCAATGATTAAATGAATGACAGATGAAATGATATGATAGTGGAGAGTGTTGCTGGAATGAAATTTGTGACAGGGAAAACCGGAGTGCCCGGAGGAAAACCTGCCTGCCTCCGTTTTGTCCAGCACAGATCTCACATGGAGTGACCGGGATTTGAACCACGGACCCAGCGGTGAGAGGCCGGCGTGCTGGCTAAGCCACGCGGGCTAAAAAGGCATCTTAAATGAGTAAATTTATTCAAGCCGCCTTCATAGTTTAGTGGCCACCGTGGCTGAGGTAGATTGCAATTATTTCAGATACTGCTACATAGGTCTCTCTGATCTGGGTAGCTAGCAGGGTAGTGATCCTAGTTATCAGTTGATGATGCCCATCCTGGATCCTCTTTATAAACTTTCCCGGTTGCGTTCGGAATCACACACACCCAAACACACAGAACAAGTGATTGATGTCTACGAAAGATGTTTTGTTACATAAACAACACGGAGTGGTAAGTACTGTATGTTTAAGCGAAATAGATATGAAATGAAGCTACATCGATGCACGTTCCGAATTTCGTGGAGAGACAAGTTTACTAACACCGCAATTCTGATCCGAATAAACGTACAATCCGGAGTTCCCTATGTGATATTTTAAACTTATTGTTATTGTTGATTTATTTAGGAGCTTGGCAACATTGTGGTCATATAGCCCCATGCACTTGGGTATGTGTGGAATATACCCGAACCTCCGGGGCGATATCCAAGCATACTAGTCGCTACACCACGTGATTGTCTTTTTTAAATGGAAATATAATACGTATTTTGATCACACTATGCGGGGTGTAAAACATACAACATTGCAGTTAGCAAAACAAGGAAGACTTTTGGACAGTGTTGTTCTGGTGGGTCTAAACTTGTTGGTTGTAAAATTTGAAAGAATGTTGTTGTCATGATGATTCATTTAAGGGTTATATAGTGGACATGAAGCCTCGTGTACTTGAGTGTTTGTGTGTGTGGGAGGGGAAATATTTATGATAACCTGTGTTTTTGTGATGGCTATACTAGTGTGTGTATTTGAAATTGGGGCAATCATTTGGATAAGAGGCTGTCGTGGCCTTAATATTGGCTGGATTAGAAGTAGGAAACCACGGACCACCACTTGTAGGATGTCTGTGGTAGGAAATCAATCTCCCTCTTCTTTGCTTTGCCTCAAAAGGCAGAGTGGTCCACGTTCCAGCCCTCAGACGAGAAATAAAGTTCTTGGCAGAGCCATGAATTGATCTCGGACCTCCGGGCCGACAGGAAAGAATGCTAGAGAATTACATTTCTTGACAAAGCTGGGAATGGAACCCACAAACTTTTGGGACCAGAGCCTCAATGCTTACTCCAAGACCACAGAGCAGATACGCCTCCACAAGAACCACTGCACTAGTGAAGTTGCGACCGGCACTTTGAGGATCACAGCTCCAGACAGAATACTGCTGCCTTCAATAATTTTATTGCGTATTTATGCCTTGATTAGATTTCTGTTGAAATGCGTACAGCAGAATGAAAGGAACTTAAAGTAATGTAACACACGCCAATATCAATTCCCGAGTTGGGTGAAATATGCAGATACAAAGGAAGTGGCGCAGGTAGGCTGATAGGTAGATACGTGACAAGCATGCTGACAACTTCTGGTACTAGTTGTACAAAACAGCCTCCGCCCAACTCCACACTCTCGCTGTCTGCGATCCCTCCCAGCCGTACAAGCATAGCTTCTCAAAGCAGCACACAGGAGCGTTCTCGAGTCCATTAGGGCTTTGTGACATCGTTAGTCCCGTTTACATAGGTGTGTGCAAAATCTGTCTGATAACCTGCGTCATTCTGATGGCTATACTAGTGTATGTATTTGTAACTGAGGATTAAGAAGGTAGAAGGCGACCATGGCGTTAATTTAGGTATCACGAGATAAAAGTGAAAGTGGGAAACCACGGAACCCACTTCTAGGATCGCTAAGGGAGTTTTTATTGTTGTTGTTGTTGTTGTTGTTGTTGTTTGAGTCTTCAGTCTTTTGACTGGATTGATGCAGCACTCCATAACTCCCTGTCCTGAGTTAATCTTTTCATGTCTGCAAATCTACCACACCTTACATCCGAGTCAATCAGTAGGGGAAAGTGGGGTAAAACCGGGTGGCTAGACTTTGACTGCTTCCTGAAGCTATGTTTATTTTCAGATAAGTATTAAATCCTGCAGACATGATCATTGAATAGTTTTATTTCATAATATAGCCATCATCAATAAACGAGAGAGTCATTCTGTTTATTATTATAAAAAATAGAAAAAAAGTCAAAAAAGTCTACCGGTGGGGTAGTACCGGGTACACATGTTGAGTACCGTATACGGAAAATTAGAAAACACATTTTTTTCTTCATTGTCTACCTTATATTTTTCTGGTCTCATGACTCTCTCTCTTTGATTTTCTCACGTATGTTCTCGGCATCTTATTGCAGCATAGAGATTCTAAAAAAAAATAGTCTTAATGAAATTAGCAACACAACTATCTTTGTACAGATTGAAAACTTAAAAGTCTGGGCGTACACATTAAGTTGTATTTCAAATAATAACACTTCTTTCTCTCTCTCTCTCACACACACACACTCTTATTTTTAAAAATCTATTTAATAGCTATTATTGCGGAGTGCTGAATAGATGGGGTAAAATCGGGCACCACCCGATCCTGCCCCATGCGTCATACCCGGTTTCACCCCACTGGTAGTTGTAGAGAAAAACATGGACTAGCCAAACAAAACCGATTTGAATCTTAAATACACCCATACCATCGTAAGCCCAAAGAAATAAGCTACATACAATGCACTTACCTCTACTCTTACTGTTGTAGTACTTTGGTAGTAATCGATGCAGTTTAATAGAAAGTTGAAACAAGAAAACTCAAAAATACGAAATCATTCGTCACAACTATATAAATCTCCACAGTGGAATGGAGAGCTCCCCGGAGCTTCACCTTGGCCTTGGGAGTTTGTTTGGCTGTCGGCCGCCAGGTAGAAGCAATAACTGAGCAAGAATTGGGGTACCCGGTTTGAACCCGACTACCCGGTTATACCCACTTTCCCCTACATATTCTAACCTTGGTCTGCCCCTACACTTCTTGTCCTCGACCCTTCCCTCCATAACTAAGTTTGCTATTCCTGGGTTTCTTAGTATGTGTCCTACCAACCTATCTCTTCTCTGCATTAGCAGTCGCCAGAAACATCTCTCCTCTCCCACTCGTCTTAATACATCTTCAATTGTTACTCTATCTACCCATCTGTTCATTCTCCTGTAACATCACATTTCAAATCCTTCTAATCTCCTCCTCCTGCTGCACCAAAAACCACGTTTCACTTCCATAGAGTTCCACGCTCCAGACAAAGGCTTTAAAAATGACTTTCTAATACCTAAATCTATATTCGATGTCAACAGATTCCTTTTCTGTAGAAATGATCTCCTTTCCTGAGCCAACCTACCTTTTATATTCTCTTTGTTTCGTCCATCGTTGGTTATTTTGCTTCCTAAGTAACAGAAGTCGCCTACTTCCTTTAGCTTTTCACCTGCCAATTTGACGTCCATAGGGGTTTGTAATTTCTATCGGCTACATTCCAATATTTGTGTTTTACAAAAAGGTAGTAAAGGAACATCGCACTTCTTCTTAATTCTGCCTCACGAGGCTGAGTGTACCCCACTCCAGTTCTAAGCCCAGAATTATATTTCTTAGAAAAAGCTGGGAATCGAACTCGAACCTCCACGCTGACAGCCAAGAATGCTAGTCACTATGCCACGGGATGGACAGTGGGGAGCACAGTTAACAAAGATTTAGATAAGTGATATCCTCCTTCCGTGTTCTAGGGTTACGTATTGATACTCTCATCGAGAAAGTCGTGGGTTGATTCTCGGCTCTGGTAAGAACGGAATTCAATTAGTCTTCAGAGAACGACTGAGATGAGTTAGGCCAGATTCCTACCTCGGCCATTTAACCTAGAATTTGGTTTGTGGGATTTCCGCTTATTCTCTACGCAAATGCCGTGATGATACCTGATAAAGGGGCACGGCCACCTCCTTCCCTATCCTAATCCCAATTATAAGTGCACACATTACAATAACAGAGGTTATCACACAACGTCCACGGGAATGATGACCACAAAGTCGCAGACAACCTAAAAAAAAGTGACAGTCAGTCTGAAAGACTAGACTTTGTATTATTTTAAATGCTACAAATGCTGAAAAATGCTAGAAAGGCTGGAGCCTTCTCGCTTCGCTCGAAGCCAAAGACTCTTGGCATGTTAGAAAATTATCTGCATAGTACTTATCTTGCTTATCTTGTTTCAAATTACCCTCGAACGGCAAGTGCAAACCAAGGGCAAAGCAAGGTGAAGCGCGCGGGGACTTGCTCCTTCCATCCAGTCTAAAAACACTTATAGTGGGCGATTTATTGAAGATAGAGATATACTCTCACGGACTTTTTTGTAGAACTTTTCATGCTGACCAACTCTTACGCTCATAGTATATTTATATTTTTAACGGTTTGCCCAGCGTAAGCTTAAGAAGCGCACGGACGCCAAGTTTGTTTTAGACTTTTTCACTGAAATTGTTACTGCTTGACTGCCTTTGATCATACATAAATTATTTTCTACAGAATCTTTCCTCGAGATATCCTTTACAGAATGGTGAAAACCGCATCAAAATCCATCCAGTGGTTCTGGTGATTACCCGTGACATCCAAGAATCGGGGATTTTAGTCTTATACTAACGAAGTAGAGATTGTCGGGGTACACATGCACCAAGCGGTACTATGACGTCACACACCTCAGTGCATCTGGGTACGTTTCGTCCCATCACCGGAACGTAATGCCAGACCCCAGCGTAACGATGAAGTCGACAAGATCATTTAAAATGATAAAAATGTGAACTAAAGAACGGTGTGCATAGTGATTCAGACTGTGCTGTCACATTAAGAGAGTCCTTGTGAAGCAGCTAGCATTCTTAGCTGCCGGCCCGGAGGTCTGTGGCAGATTCCCGGCTCTGCAAAGGAAGTTAATTGTGATCTGAGTCCTAGAATGGAGTACACTCAGCCTCGTGAGTCAAAACTGACAAGAGGTGGGTTCGACTCTCATCTCAGCCATCCTACAAGTGGTTTTCCGTGGTTTTCTACTTCTACTCCAGTCTGGTTCCTAACTTAATACCACGGTCGCCTCGATCCCAATCGTAGGCTCAATTACAAATGTGCTACTACCTACACCACAATAACACAGGTTAACATACAAATTCTATACGCTCCCAAGTACACGTGGTTAAATGACCACGATGGCGCAAAGACCCTAAATGAATCAACATCAATGACATCTTATTCTGTTGTTTCTTTTCTTCAGCAGGGAAATGTCAATACGTAAATATATTGTTGTTGTTGTTGTTGTTGTTGGTGATTCATTTTAGGGACTTGGGGCATTATGGTCATCAGCCCCGTGTGGTTGGATGTCTGTTGAACATTGTCTGATAACCTGTATTTCTGTGATGACTATTAGTTAGTTAGTTCTTGAGGTTTTAAGGGGTGGAACTACGAGGTCATCTGCCCCTCCTAACACAGATTTTTCTTCATATGCCATCTTCTTTAAGAAGGTTGGCGATCATCACAGCCGTCCGGTTTTTGGATCTAGCAGCACTGAAAAGTTCACTGGAACTACTCTTGATCCATGTTTTAGGTTGTCCAACCAGGAGATCCTTCTTCTTCCTCGACTCCTTCTGCCCTCAACCTTCCCTTGATCCTTCAATAATTTCTTGTAGAATACGATACCTGTCTCCTCTCATTACAGTATAAGATCCAAGTATTGTAACTTCCTAACTTCCTTATCTTCACCTATCCTACGCAATATCTCAAGATTTGTGATTCTATCCATCCAGATTAAAGTATACAAATTTGGAATTAGTTTTTTAAATTTAGAGGCGGACACCTAAATTTGAAAAGACCGAAAATCGATTAAACAAAATATTAAATAAAACTAATAATTATAATAATAAACAAAAGTTACGGAATAAACAAAGAATTCAGAATTCAAAAAAGAACAAGCGTTTGAGTCAATGTACACTAGAAACTCAACAATTCTTTTAGGTTTGTGCCGTGTCTTGTGTGGGGTTTCACCTAGGACACCAAGCTGGCTCATCGGCGGGCTCTTGGTGTCCTCGCCCGGACCCCAACTGGAGTAGCGAACTGCGTACCACCTCCCTTTATATAAGGTGCAACTGCACCTCTTGACTGCGAGAACTAAAAGCTCAAGCAGCCTCAACCTCCCTATGAAGGCTTCGAAAAGAGATGGTATATTGGCTTTCACGGCCAGAAAATTTATATTACGGGCCCTAACCCACTCTCACTTATAAAGTGGATAACACGATCAGCAGCCATCACGTCATTGGCTAAAATAAGTTTGAGTGTCATCTGCAAACCAACGTTACTTCGTAAGTCAGCAAGATCCACACACTCGGTTATAATGTGATGACTGTAATAGTTTGTATAACTTAACTGTATTAGGAACAGGTATGGGGTAGGTGCCCCGGGACTTGTAGTAAGACACTATCCCGGCATATTTCTGAAGGGAGTATGGAAATACCAGCGTGAAGGCCAGACACAGGATAGCCGCTGTCAGCGCCGGGATTCAAACCTCCAATCTCCGGACCGCCGCTAGATTCCTACCTCGGCCATTCTACCTAGAATTCGGTTTGTAGTGATTAAACTAGCACAGCTAGTCAAGATATGTGATATTTCGTTGAGATACTGATAGTGGTTATTGACCTTCAAGTTTGCTTGCTTAGTGTGTTCAGTACAAGCAGTGGAGGTGGCAACTGCGTGGAATCGTACCACTCACCACTCAATCAGCTAAGTTCACAATCCACAATAACCTGATCTGACTATCAGTATCTTAACAACAAAAAAAAGCAATTACCGTCTCCCTAAGCAATTTTCTCAATTCTGGAAATGCATTTGGAGTGAGAAAGATATTGTACGTTTGAAACACAGGTAAATCTGTTACACCGTAAGAAACAAGAAGTGAATTATTTCTTCTTATAGCCTGTCTCAAATATTCTGACATGGGTAACCTTAGGGAAATATAATATTTCCCTGCACTGCGGGTAATGTCAGTGTGTATTTCAGTAACAGTACTGCTGGTGTGAATATACTAAATATATCTTTTCCCACCAAAAGTAATAAATAATCAAACGAACGCAAATTTTGATATTCGAAATAACGTATCCAAAAAATTCCAGCCCCACCATACATCCACTGTCTGGTTGGTTGGTTCTTAAGTTTAGGGGCTGCGACAACGCGGTCATGTAGCCCCGTGTACTTTGGGTGTGTGTAGAATCTGTCTGATAACCGGTGTTAATTGTGATGACTGTATTAGTGTGTGTTATCTGTTTTTTTTTTAAATTTAAGTACTGCAACTTAGATTTTTTCAAATAGTTCCTACTTTTGCCGCCAAGCGCTACCGTCAACGATTACTAGGCCAATATCAGAACTTAGCTACTAGACACCACCGCAGTCGGCTCTTGGCAACGAACACAGAAACCTAAGAGCGTTGTTTACATTCTTAAGCCATCCAATTTAGCTTCACACAGGTGCAATTAGTGGAAGGTTCTTTAACAAGCCATAAATCTACGACATGGGACCGCCGGCTTTACTTCCCCTCCGAAGGAAGGCATACTGAGGGATTTTAACGCTCTTAAAAAGAAATCCGACGGCTTCGGCCGGGTTTGAACCCGCTATCTTGGGCATAGAAGCTGGCATGCTACCGACTACGCCACCGAAGCCGCCCATTCACTGTCTATTCATTTATTTTATGAAACATTTATTTTAACAGTTTCTGGATCTCTTATAATAAATAAATTTATTGAGATGTAAGTAATATGTTCATATATATTTTTACACACAATTACCCATCCTGACACAAATCGCAAAATCCACGGAAAACCATTTCCAGGATGACCGAGGAGGGAATAGAACGTATTTCTTATCAATTTTACCTCACGAGTCTGAGTGTACTCCGCTTCAGCCCTCAGACCAGAATTTAATTTGAGAAACGCAAAGGAGTCGGATTTAGGTCTCCAGTTATAACAAAAGTGGCGACGGCTTCTGACCACAGACACACGTCTGTATTCAAGTAGTACGCAATATTCAAGTAGAAATGTATGACTATTATCAATCGCTAAATGATGAAAATCTTACCGAGAGGCGTCAATATAGCGTTTCAAATTTGATTTGACATTCTTGCAACCTCTCACAATTACTATATTTGGAAAATTACAGCGTAAACGAGCAGAATAAAGCAGGTGTGTCACTGCCAGCAGTCAAATGAATGGTTCTGAAGGATTCCTGCTCCTCTCAGAAGATGGTAGCACTGTTCACGGAAGTTAAAGTGGGGGAAGAATTAATGTGAGGGGTTGGATTTCGGGCACTTTACCTTATATATTGTAAATATCATAACCAGGCTTAGGATAATTATGCATTTTGCATATTGCATATGCAATTGCATATTTGGGACAGTTTTAACTTAACAGTGCATATTTAGGGGTTTCCTCCTCTTAGTGCATATTTCAAAAACGTTCTTAATCTTGAGTGTAGACATCAGCTTCTGCAGGACACTTTTGAATTATTTGACATGCATTTCAGGTAACAGGAATGTTGAGCAGTGCTGGTTTTGCATCATGTTTAAATTTAGCAACACTAGCCCTACTTCCGGCCATAGCTTTGTCTACCTGCAATGCAATTAGGTGGGCACTGATTCTTGGTATTTCCCGTAAAGCAGGTTATCTTTTCCTCATTCCGTAAATAGTTACCTTTCATGCACAATTAGTTCTTGTCAGTCTTACTTTCGTTGAGTTGAAACAGGCTGTGGTTCATAGCACGTTAAATAGCTACTGTATTTAAGATATTAATAAGGAGAAGAGAACTGTTAATGAGGTAATGAAAGGGTATGTACGAGAGTTTCAAGACTTTTCAACTGACGGAAGTGTATTGTTTTGCAAATACTGTAGAACAGTCATAAACGCAACTAAGTATCAAATTCAACAACATCTTCAAGCAACGAAACACAATAAACTGAAAGAAGTAAATCTGAAACAAAATCACCAGGTTCTTGTAACCACTGCTTTAGTTAAACCTGGCCCAACACGTAGTGCATTCAATGAAGATCTGTATAAAGCATTTCTCTCGGCAAATATACCGTTGGCTAAATTAAACAATAAGAACTTAGTTCAGTTTCTGCAGGTGTATACGAAACAACCAGTCCCAGATGAATCAACAATTAGGAAGAATTACGTTCCTGAGCTTTACAATGTAACGTTAGGTAAACTAAGGGAAAACGCCCGTGGAAAATATATTTGGGTCTCACTAGACGAAACAACGGACGTAGATCAAAGATATATAGTTAATTTCGTGTTTGGAATTTTAGGAGAAGAAGAAGAGAGAGACAATTCTTATCTACTAAATATGGCCGTGTTGCCTAAGGTGAATCACCCAACAGTTGCTGCATTTTTCAATGACACTTTCTTGTTTGTGGCCAGCAGGCATTCTTTACGATCATGTTATCGTGGCCTGCATGGATGCCGTACCTTACATGTGTAAAGCCATGCGAGGTCTTGGGATATTATATTCCAAGATGATACACGTCACATGTGTAGCATATGGACTTCATCGAGTCGCTGAAGCAGTCTGGGCTTCGTTTCCTGAAGTAAACACGTTGATCTCCACAGTGAAAAGAGTGTTCCTGAAGGCTCCAAGTCGCAAAGAAAAATCTTTTGATGCAGATCATGATGTGCCGCTCCCGCCTTCACCAGTTCATACAAGATGGGGAACGTGGCTCGAAGCTGCTGCTTATTATGCCAATTATTTCGAGGTAGTAAAAAAGGTAGTTGAAGACCTCGATTCTGAAGAAGCTGCTTCTATTAAAGAAGCTCAAAAAGTCTTGAGCAAAGATGGTGCTCGTGAGCAACTTATATTCATTTGTTCCAATTTGCGTTGCATACGTTCAACCATCAAGAAATTGCAAGAAACAGGACTGCCTCTTCACGTTAGTATTGGAATTGTTGAAGAAGTCGATCGATCCTTAAAGAACTCAACTAATCAAGTTTTCTAAAAAAAAATTGCAGAATGTAGTGCTGAAAAATTCTGGTCTCCTCAAACTTAAAAGCATTTGTGGTCTTATCCAAGGCAAAGACAAAATTGACAGTGCATCGATACTAGAGGTTTCTGATTTCGTTAAGTTGGAGTATGCTCCAATAATTGTGGAGAGAGTGTTTTCTGAGTACAAAGTCATTTTAAGTGAAAATAGGCGCAAGTTTGTGTTTGAAAACCTATAACATCATGCAGTGATTAAGTGTAATCAAGACTTGTAAATTGTATTGACAAACTGGAGCAATCTATTGTAGTACTGTAAGTAATTTTCTTTATTTTGGCGATATTTAATATATAACATTGATTTCTTGTAATATAAACCACTAATTGATATCAGATATATGTTTATTTTTAATGCATATTTTAGTGCTTATTTAGACACTTTTAAGTGCATATTTGCATGCATATTTTGGCATTTTTAAGTGCATAATTATCCGAAGTCTGATCATAACCAATACTTGTAGACATAGATTTAATAGTCTGAGTGTAAAGGATCTGATGATGATCGGCTGACGATCGAACCTGGTCATCCAAGTGTATTTATTAATCTCACATAAAATATTTTTCAGGATGAGAGAAACACCCAGTGCAATTGGGTACAATCGTGTTGACCGACTGAAAAACATTAAATTTCGATTACTAAGACAACAGTGAATAATGGCTTACAACACGATAATACGGTAGTTTTGTCTGTTGAGACTTGCCCACCTGCCTAATATTCACTCAAAGTATCCTCAACAATCGTTTACAATAATTATTTTACTGCACTGTGTTTTAGATTAGTGATTAGTGAAGAAGACAGTGTCAAAGAAAGCTTGTGTGACTTAACCAGTACGAAGGCTATTGTGTTCTTTGTAAAAGTGAGTTTATCACCGCTCATGGTGGTCATTCATACATTCCTGCACAGAAGAGCGCAGTCGGAACAGAGAGATGTGGAGGAATCTCCCAACACGCACTTTTTCTGTGGCCCTAGCAGAACTTTGAAAAATGTGGCCGATGAACTGGCCGTGCTTCATCATACTGTTAAACACAGCATTACTAGAAGAAAAACTGGTATTAGCACAAGAAGATATCAAAGAAGAAAGGTAGAAGCTATTGTGAAAAATTCTCAGGCATCAAGAAGTGTAGTGACTTTATTGCTTTTCTGAATCAACCTTCAGATATATATTGTCTATTGAAAGTGATGCTTCCAACCGAAGGGACAGAAGAATGTTCCCTCCAGTAGCTAGTTATTTTGTTCATCATAGGGTTTCGCGTTTAAAGTCTTGGCCTCACGGCTTCCTTCAGGTTTACAAATGTTGTTGTTAATTCAATTGAAGGGCTTGGGACATCCTGGTTATCATCCCCGTTTATGTAGGTGTGTGTTGAATGTGTCTGTTAACCTGTATTTATAAGGTGCATAATGCTTCTTCCGATTAAGCATCTTAGTTCGTGCGATCAACACTCATTTCTTCAGATTCACAATTAATGAATTATCACTTACATAAGTAATCTAAATATTGTAGCCTATGTATATTTGTACATAAGTGTAATTCATAAACTCCATACACTAATTAAGCCTAAGTGAACAGGATCTGATGATGAACGCTTGGCGTGCCAAACATGTCGTCCAATTACCCCCTATATTTTATTGTAAATTATAGTTCATTATTCAACAAGCCTATAATGGCAATACTTAAGACACGAGTATGTTTATAAAACGAGCGAAGCGAGTTTTATAATTTACATACGAATGCCTTAATTACCATTATTGGCGAGTTGCGTACGACTGTTTATGTTCGACGATAATTATAATGTTACGGCTGTGAGTTTGTTTCGTCGCCTCGCCGCGAGAGTCACAGCTGCCTCGGTCTGTGCAACGCCCCTGCGACCTTCGAAAGGCTAATGGAGTGCATTCTGAGGGGACTACACTGGAAGACCTGCCTGGTCTACCTAGACGACGCGACGTCATCGTTCTGGGGAGAAGCTTCGAGGAGCATTACAGCAACCTGAAGGAGATCTTGATGAAGCTATGGGCTGCCCAGCTGAAGTTGAGCCCCAAGAAGTGTCAGCTCTTCCAGAAGCAGGTCCAGTACCTTGGGCATATCGTCTCCGAGGAAGGGGTGCGCACCGACCCAGAGAAGACCGCAGCGGTGAGGGAGTGGCCAGTTCCGAAGGACAAGTCCCAACTACGAAGCTTACTGGGACTCTGCACTTATTACCGTCGCTTCGTGAGAGGATTCGCCGACATCGCCAAACCACTACATCGACTGACTGAGAAGGACCAACTCTTCACGTTGTACCCGTTCGTCCTGGGGACGCGATGACCCATCTGCTATAACATCGCATTCCTGGAGTTCCGGGACAGAGCGGAGTTAAATGAACCTCTAGTCAAATAAGGAATGTGCCGGAAATTCAGCTGAGTTATCGAAAAAGCAGTGGGTATCACGAGACAAAATATCTCTAGGGTCGTTACGGGCTTAAGTTTAATAGAAATAATGCAAATATAAATGGGCGCCATCAACTGAATTCCTAGCAAACCACTTCCTTTCCGGATAAGCCTTACTTAAGACAAGGAAAGAAAAAGGAACATCACACCATCATCAGATCACAACTAAGATAAAAACAAATTTATTTTACTTTGATAATCAGACAGACATTTTAAATATAATTCCTACCTAAGAGTATGGTCGAATGCCAAAGTTAAATTGTCATTGTCCAAAAATCGAACCATCTCTTTTCTAACCCAAAATTATTTTTATCCACATAACAAGAAAAATTTATAAAGTTCTCTTGGGTTCTCAGGATCACTGTAGCACTATGTCTTTCGTCACTGACATTTGTGAAACCTGAGACCTAATTTCTCTTTAATTTAACATCAATGTGGATTTAAAAATGTTATTAATCTGTCTAAACATACACATATAATAATCACACATATTAAATATCACGTAAATTATGGTTTGAATGGCATAATTTGAATGTTGAACATGTTAATCAACTGCTCCTAAACATTGAATAATTAATTTACACTATTTACATCGTCATTAACAATCACTTATCTGTGAATTACAGAAAATTCATAGCTTATTGGTTATCATTATCGTCGTCATCAAAATTAAATATTTCTCACATTAATTCTCACTTCAAAATTCTACATATTCCTGTCAAAATCCTTAATTCATCACCATTACATCATTTAAATTCTCAACTCAAGTTGCAATTCCTTCAAATTATCTCTCAATTAAATTTATTTAATTCCATGTAAATTCATTAATCATCAGCTTCTTTAATTAATTATCACCTTCTAATTCAGTTATTCATCATCATTACAATCGTCTATTAATTTATTTCAATCAGTTTATTTATCCAATCTTTAATTCATCCATTTATTTAATTCATCGATTTATTCCAAAATTTAATTTATCAAATTATTTAAATTTCAATCATCTGGTTATTTAGATTTTATTATTTCATCTAGTCATTCTGATTTTTATTTCATTAGGTCAGATCGTTAATATGCTTAAATCTCAGATTATTATTTCGTTAATTATTATTTTCAGAAAATCTTGTATTATCAACTTTATTTATTTGTTTAATTTCCTAACAAATTGTTTAATAAGGTTTATAGAACGTTGTCTTACAGTTTTATTACTTCCAAGTTATATCTCGTATTTAATTTATCATGCCAAAAAATATTATTGTCTCCACGACATCACGTTGGATCTAACTATCCACAACGACATTACATTTCTTCAATACTTCAAATATCACATTTGAATACAAGAATCATTCCACAAAAACTCCATAAATATTCAGCACATACAGCATGAATCTCAACAATAACGCTAGACTGGGTACGACGACCTCATGTCTGCTTCAAAAAACATTATCAACGTTGCAACTATCACATGGCAACTTCCACAAAATGCCTATCACAAACTCCACTTAACCATGTTGCATGATCTACAAAAATATATAACTGGCTTCAAATTATCAACGCACACTATCTCCAATAACTGTAATTACTCCTGATCACATCTAGACAACTTCTTAAACAATTGGAAAAATATTACTTCAGTAATTTAAGATCTGCTTTCAAATAGCATAAATTCTCTTACAATTTTTCATAACTCACATCACAGAAAAACACCAATGTGCTATAATCTCTCATATCTAAATCCGCAATACTGATCTGCCTTAAAATAAATCTTGACCATTAATGATTAATCTTACAAGATTCAATTACTTTAAATCCTTCTCAAAGGTATCAAACACAATTATAAAACTCATCAAAAGCATCAGCTGTAACAACTGTTAAATTGAAATTACTCTCAAAAGAGTATAGCAACAAAATATTGGATTGGCAAACAAGAATTACTAAATGCAATCCTGTTGACATTTATCGTTACTTTATTTAACAAAATTTCGACTGATATGTGACTAGTAGTTCCTCGTTTGATTCACTTACATCTCGTGTACATTCGGATGATAAAAATGAGTCCCTCAATGGCGAGTAAGATGAGTAACCACCGTACAGTCGTATAAATACGAAAGACCTCGCCCCGTCGACTTGGATGATAGTTCCCTAAACGATGGGTAAGATGAGTAGCCACCATACAATCGTATAAATACGAAGGACCCCACCTCGTAGGCTATATGAGTGAATGTACCAGATAGGAATCAACAAGTTTCTAGTTGTCATATAAAAGCGATGTTCATTCACTAAAGTGAATAACTTCTTAATATCTCCAAACAATCCAATGGAAAAAATCCCTACTGATGAATACTACACACTCGCTAGTATGCAATGAACTGGCGAAGTAATTTTAGATAATCAATTGCAGATCACGAGTTCGAAATACTCGTTACACAAAAAAAACTATTCAAGAAAATATCCTAGCTGGAAAAATCTAAAAGACCAAACATCTGCTTAATAAAGTCAAACAATGGTGAGAATATCGTATAATGATGCCTGCCATATCATATGGTCACTCCATATTCTAGCAAATTCGAAGTATATAAATTCAAACCATGTCTTAATAATCATATCACTCCTATTAGAAAAACGTACATGTGTGCCCAGTATTCATGAAAATAATCGTATCAGGTAGACATAACTCTTACAGTACCTTTCATAATCAGCTGTAACAAATTTCCAAGATCGTCGATTTTCCCTACATAAAGAATTTCTCGAAAGATCGGCGTGCATAGCATTCCATCCATGAAATGACGATTGCATTCGAAATCCCAAGTGAATCAGCTGGTGGACTCCTCTCGTCAGGAATCGAATCCATCGCTCTGCGGTGCCATCTTGTCTCTATTTGCGTCTACTCGGACATGTTGAACTCCGGATTACCCATAGCGGATATTGTCCAACTCCTTCTCGAAAAAGTTCATGGAAACAGCGGACCCCCTACTCCTCTTCTAAGATACGCCACTGTTCCGTTAAATGTTCAGTTTGAGTATTGTAAGTTCAATCTCAAATGACTGCTAAGTTCCACTTCCATAAAATAAAATTTTACTTGAGAGTGTTCAAGATTACGAAACACCCTGTAGTTATCTGTATTAGGTAATTCGTGAGAACTGCATAAGATATAAATCTTATTAATGCACGATCTAATGTCCATCAATGCCTATGCTAACAACATTCCGTATAATTGAAATAGTTAAAGTCGCTTTGAATGTGTTGTAGAACAGCATAGTTAAAGTTATTCATATAAAAGCAATGTTCAAACTGTGTTGAAATGAAGCTTATAATAAAGTCTTCAACTGCTTACAGTGCGGTTCTGACATATCCCGGCCGTCGGCGATTGCTTCCTCGGCCAGCCCGCCTGGATCAATGACCCGCTCGGCCTTCGCTGCTCGGCGATGCAGGCACTGTCACCTACACTTTTGCCGTGACAGTTTCTGTATGTTACGTGACCTTCACGGTGCGTCTTGCTTGCGCTATAGAGCTGCTCTTACCTGCTCGTCTGATTGAGCTCAACTGGATGTGCTGACACTGTCTTCACTCCTTATCTGCTTGGGGCGGACACGTGGTATAGTCCCCCACCACTGTGCTCTCACGTCACGGTCATAGTCTCGAACCCAGATCATCTCGGCTATTCCGTTATAAAATAACTTACTTCCATAAAATTATTTCCACATACAATGCATGTTATATATCCTCTTCTAAGATGTTTAATTGCTATAATTCCATAAATATCTCAATAAAGCTTCACATCTCTATCCATAATTCTATCTTCTCACAGATATCAATGCCTCCTTGATTCTAGACCTCCTACGTCCTCTTGGCATTCTTCTTGACGCGATCGGTGCGCTATCTTTTCTTAATCCTTTCTAAAACCTCAACTACAGCTTAATGTCTGCTGGCGTAGCCGATAGCCTAAACTAGGTATCGGGTACAACGTGGACAGCAGAATGCCACAGTGCCTTCGAACAACTCAAGCAGGCTCTGTGCACCGCACCTATTCTGGCCTACCCCAGACCTGGAACAAGGTTCATCGTCGATACCGATGCCAGCGATTTTGGTATAGGGGGAATCCTGTCGCAAGTAGTGGACGGCGAGGAGAGAGTAGTAGCCTACTTCAGCAAAGCCTTGTCAAAGCCTGAGAGGAACTACTGCGTCACCAGGAAGGAGATGCTCGCCATCGTGAAGACCATTGAACACTTCCACAAATACCTGTACGGGCAAGAATTTCTCATCAGGACCGACCATGCATCCCTGCGGTGGCTCCTGAACTTCAAGCAGCCCGAGGGTCAACTCGCGCGGTGGTTAGAGAGGCTTCAACAGTACAACTTTGAGATCCAGCACAGGAAAGGCCAACTGCATTCTAACGCCGACGCCCTGTCACGAAGACCGTGCCCCGAAGACTGCACCTTCTGTACCAGAAGGGAGGAGAACACCGGGATACAGTGCCGAAGGACTATCGTGGAACTTCAAGGGAGCTGGAGCCGCGAATCTTTCAGGCGGGCACAAGCAGAAGATGATGACCTGGGACTGATAGCCGAATTGAAGAGGGCCTGTGTTCCCAAACCCGGGTGGAACATTGTGAGTGACTGCAGTCCAAAGTTCAAGTCCAACTGGGCGCAGTGGGACTCGCTGATTGTAAGGGATGGCCTCATCTGCCGTACCTGGGAGAGCACCGACGGGAAGACATCTCGGGAACAAGTCGTCGTACCAAAGGCTATGACGGAGGAAGTCCTGAAGGAAGTCCATGGAGGATCATCTGGTGGACACCTAGGGATAAAGAAGACCCTGGAGAAGCTGAGAGAGCGGTTCTACTGGATCGGATGCCAAACAGACGTGGAGAACCACTGCGCGAGGTGCCACGATTGCATAGCCAGCAAGGGCCCAGGACGAAGGCAACGGGGCCCACTGAAGACCTACAACGTGGGCGGCCCCATGGAGAGAGTGGCCATCGATGTTGCTGGGCCGTTCCCGTTGAGCGAGGCGGGGAACCGCTACATATTGGTCGTCAGCGACTACTTCACCAAATGACCAGAGGCGTATGCGCTCCCTAACCAAGAAGCCGCCACGATCGCAGAGACCCTGGTGAAGGAATTCGTCAGCCGGTACGGAGTACCCCTGGAGCTGCACTCCGACCAAGGGAGGAATTTTGAGTCGCAGGTGTTCCAGAACCTATGCCAGCTGCTGGGAATCCGGAAGACATGGACGACGCCGCTACACCCTCAGTCCGACGGGTGGTAGAGCGATTCAATCGCGCCATCGAGAACCATCTCCGAATAGTCGTCAGTGAGCACCAGAGGGATTGGGACAAACATCTTCCACTATTTCTCCTGGCCTACCGCGCCGCCGAGCATGAAGCCACCGGGTGCACACCAGCCCGGGCCATGTTTAGGAGGGAACTCCGTCTACCTGTCGATCTTGCCTTCGGCCGACCTGGGAATGATCCGGTCCCGGTAAGCCAGTATTGTCAAGAACTGGTCGACCAACTGGTGGACGTGCACGCGTTCGCGAGGAGGAAACTGCGGATCGAGACCGACCGAATGAAGACCCGATACGACCAACAGACGGATGCCGGTGGATTCCACGAGGACGACCTGGTCTGGCTCTTCAACCCATTACGGAAGAAAGGCCTGTCACCCAAATTGCAGAAGTCCTGGGAGGGCCCATACCGAGTCGTGAAATGGATCAACGATGTCATCTACAGGATCCAGCGGAGCCCGAGGGCGAAGATGAAGATCGTGCATCGAGATCGCCTGGCAGCCTACGGAGGGACACAGACGGACCAATGATTGATCGGGACGATCAGCCTTTTAGGAAGGGGGTGGTGTTACGGCTGTGAGTTTGTTTCGTCGCCTCGCTGCGTGAGTCACAGCTGCCCCGGGCAGTGCTCTGCCTCAGTGTATTACCTGCTCCTTACGCAACGGGCTGCGAGGACAAAGGGATGGTCCAGAATATTCGTGACCCAGCTAGTGATGGAAATCTCGAGAAGCCGTGAATCCTGGACGGGTCTAGAAGCATTCATTGAGTCACCAGCCTGCTATATAAGAGCGACCTGGCCAGCAAGGTGGACAGTGTATTTGAGCTGGTGCGTGCTTTTACCTGAGCGACAGTTGTTGGTGACGTGACTTGCGAAACCCTAGTGAAGCTGATTCTCTTGACAGCGAAGGAGTGTGAAGCCTACGGATTGACTGTATTTGAAGAGTGTGTGTTTACCTAGTGCGACAGAGTTATTGTGGTGAATTGCGAAAACATAGGGGGCTGTTTCCCTAGCCAGCGGACAGCGAAGCAGTGTGTAGTGGTGAGTGACTGGCTATCGTAAATAACTGTAGCTTGTGTATTCAAGGAAGTGTTGCAGGTATTTCTACCGAGGCCACCGGTCCCATTAGCGAGGATTAACTGCAAGACCAAGTGAAAGGGAAGTGTTCCCTACAAGAGGAAACTAGAGTGATATACTAATTGCTTGTATTTGTTATTGTGTGTTGTATCTTTCTGGCCCGCAATAAAGCTAATACGTTTCTTTAAAGGAACAATTTGTGTTGTGCTTCTACCCACCGTATTCCAGTTAACGAACTTGCCACTAGAAGTGGCACGTTACAATAACTATTTAATGTTCGAACATAAATATTCATAAATATCTGTCGAGATTTCGCCAGTTTTATGTACTGAACAGAGCGCATGGGACACAGAGAATACCTTGTATTCGACCATAGCCTCCTCGAATACCCCACTATGACACTAGCAACGCAGTGAAATTTAAAATAGGAGGCCGTGGAATTCAACTCAGGAGCGATGCTATCCTTACCTAATTGGTCACACAACTGTTTTTTGAGCTCTGATTGGTGGGAGAAACTGTATCGTAATGAAAACTTGTAATATAATGAGCCTCATTATAGTACCGTTTTCTGTCATACAGTATTAGGTAGATTTCATTTGAAAGCTAACTATTGCAATGGGTACCATGTTTCGACTTCCGGAAAATTTCGACATATCATCGCGTTTCACATCCCCCAGACCCCAAAACCACCGTCAGTTCAAAAGTTTATATATAATTTATGTATATATATATGTCTATCAGTTTCTTGTGGACACGATAACTGCCGTAAATTTGCACCAATTACTTTGCATTATTTTTACCGAACATGTATACCTATAAAATCTCGGTCGAGTTCGTTACTGGGCTAAATCGGTCGAAGGGGGTGAAAATGGGGGGCTTTTTTTAAGTGAAATATTGCTATAACTCTCTTAATATGAGAAATATCGAATCCGTTCGAAGTTCATACTATGTGTCGGAAAAAGCCCAAAAATTTATGTTTGAAGAGTTTTTTATGGCACCAACCATTCACCAAAGGGGTGGGAAAAAGTGAGTTTTTCGGGAAACATTAATCATATCTCTCTTGATAGGCACAATATCAAAACCGTACAAAATGGACAATATTCCCCTAATAATTACCTAAAACGTTTGTCTGAAAGAATTTTTGATATGACCCACCATTACGCCAAAGGATGAGAAAACTGATTTCGGAATTATAAGAAAATGCCAAGAGCTATCAGTGGTTGCCATGGCAACACTATTAAATTGATGAGGGATGAGCCATCAGACGTTGCCATGACAACGCACTTGCACGAGATCAGATTTAGATTTCCATCTGACTAAGTGTGAAGCGGCTTCGGTGACGTATCTGGTAGCATGCTGAACTTCTATGGCCAAGGTCGCGGGTTCAAAGCCGGCCAAAGTCGTCGATTTTACTAAGAGCGCTAAAAATGCCTCAGTATGCTTTCCTTTGGAGGGGAAGTTCCAACGTTCGTTGCGAGTTGCTGGTTGCGGTGGCATCTAGTAGCCAAGTTCACAGCTAGGAGTCGTTGACGGTAGTATCTGGTAGCAACATTAGGAACTACTGCTTGAAATTGACCGTCTGCAGTCCTTACCTGAATTACAGACTAATACAGCCATCACAATTCACACCGTTTATCAGACAGATTCTACACTCACCCAAAGTACACGGGGTTACATGACCGCGTTGTCGCAGCCCCTAAACTGAGGAACCAACCAAAATCTCTGCGGGAGATATAAATTTGCGTGAAGAAGTAACTGACCGTTAGATAGTTACACATCATTGTCGAAACCTTGCATAAGGACAGTGTGACCACAAGTATAAAAATGGACTCCAAATGACAAGAAGGTTACCGTCATCATAAGACAATAAAATGTTTAAAATATGCATAAAATTACGAAAAACAAAGTTAATTAATCTCCAATTATAAAATACTTTCTCGCAATAAATGAGGTCTGATCCTTCTACGAAAACCTGCATATTCTGCCTATTTTCGCCCGTCCCCAAGTTTGTCCGGTGAAATCTACCTCCGCCTTCCGGCGTGCCGAGAGGCATTTTTATTATTTACATGCCACCATGGTCGAACATAAAAGCGTGTTATTTTGTGTTAAATATCTTATGTATTATTTTTCATGTAAGGGCATATAAATACTAGTTGTCCCGTCTAATATTCTTCTTCTTAATTCCTTAAACTCCTGTTGAGGAGCATAAGGCCGAGACAAGGGTTCATCATGTGGTTCTGTTGCGTGCTATGCATTTAATCCTTCCCCACGAATACCCTAGCTGCTCGCTCTCTTCCTCCGCTGATCTCTTTCATGTCATTCTAGGTCTTCCTCTTCTCCTTCGGCCCTGAGGATTCCACTCCATGGCTTGTTTAGCAATGCTGTCATCAGATCTGCGCAGTGTATGTCCAATCCATTGTCACTTTCTTCTCTT
Source organism: Meconema thalassinum (assembly GCA_946902985.2). NCBI lineage: Eukaryota > Metazoa > Arthropoda > Insecta > Orthoptera > Tettigoniidae > Meconema > Meconema thalassinum. The sequence goes on along the minus strand of OX336388.2, from coordinate 1,376,730,043 downwards.
GATCTGCTTTTCGACCGGCAGTTGATCTGTCCTCATCAACAATTCCTCATTTGACACCACATCTGGCCAGTGTATTACTAAGACATTCATTTACAAAATGTCTAGATCTTTCGTGTCAAGGATTTGGTCACTTTCCAAGTTTCACATTCATATAGCAGCACCGACTTGCTATTGAAAATCAGTAATTTTGTTCTTTTACTGAGTTCTTTGGACCTCCATGTGGGGCGAAGTGTTGCAAAAGCGCCCCTAGCTTTATTCAAACGGCTGTTAGCGTCTTATTCTGCCCCTCCATTCGTCGTTACAATGCTTCCTAGATAGCAGAAGCTATTCACCCTCTCTATGACCTGTCCATCGAGTTGCAATGGTATACTGTTGCGATTTCTCACACGCATGTCTTTGCTCTTATTAATATTAGCCTAATCCGAAGTCCGAATTCCTGTGCTTCAGCTAGGTCTTTTAGAAATTGAGCTTAGTTTCCATATCTCCGCCCCTGTGGGTAAGTAAGCATATGTCAGCAGCAAAATCCAAGTCTTCCAGTCGTTGAGTCGTTGGGTAAGATTGAGTAAGATGCCACTGGATGCCCAATCGACGATTCATTGCGTTCCATCTAATATATGTATAATTGAGCACAATTTGTGTTGACTGACAGGAAAGCAATCTTTAATAGAACTAGGCAACACTGAAGAAATGGCCTCTATCACTTCAATTGTTTAAAACAATGCTCAGCATACGTCTCCTTCTTCCAATTCTCCTTCATTTATGACCTGTTGTACCTTTGAGAAAGATTGATAAGGCACTTATTTTCTCTATATCTTTTTGCACCCTTGAACACGATGACGTAGCTTGGCTTGTTACATCCTTTGCCTCATCCCTAGTGCTGCTAGAATTCACACATTTAACCACCAATTGGTTTGTTTTGTTCATGTAAATATCTGAAAATTTATTGAGTGTGCCAGTGATGATAAATTAATATAGACGATTAGAACAGAACAAAAATACATAACCATAAATACTTGCTAGCATGAGACTACTGGTTGGAAATTATCTTCATTATATAGCGGAACACTGATAGTCGTTAATGTAACCATTTGATGGTGTCGACTATGATTGGTATTTCTATACCCACAATTAATTTGATTTTGTATCGCGCCCTAAATGTGTTGTACATTATTCGTAACCATATGGGTCCTGTATATTGACTTTTCGATAGCATGCATGCCACATGAGCTGAACTAATTCATTATTGAGCCAATGATACTGTAAATCACTGCAGGCGACACATTTGGCGCTCTACATTGCTAAACTTTAGCTATTACAAGACGCATGAACACTGCAGCTGTTCCTATCGTCACAGATGTTATGTTCTTATTACCATTATTTTGTTTTATTATGTTTTATTAAGAATGTGTCGAATGAATGTTCTCGAATGAGAAATATGTTGTTATGGTCCGTTGAGCTGAGAATAATTCAACAAAAAATATGTTAAGCTCAAACAATTTACAGCGTTTCGCCCCAGTTGGTACGGTACACGTCACCAAGACGTAGATACTACATTTTTAGCCTATTTTCAATTTTGAAAAAAAAAATAGGCATATGAGATCACCTTTTGTCCGTGTATGTGTGTGCGTGCGTGTGTGTGTGTGTGTGTGTGTGTGAGAGAGAGGTGTGTGTGTGTATCCCCCTAATAACATCTAAACGGCTGGAGCGATTTCAATGAAACTCGGCAAGTTCATAGCACTATTCCGGGCAACCTCGACCGTGCCCTTCAAATTTTGTTACGTCTCACCAATCCAACATGGCGGCTGTACGAAATATTTCACCAGCTTTCAAAATCTCCGAAACTATTACCGATATCACCCTGGAATTTTTTTACGATGATAAAGGGCACTACTAGAAGTTCACCTATGTGACTTTTGAAAAACTGGTAACTACAAAACCAACATGGCGGCCACGCGAATTTGCGACTTTTAAATAGACGTTTCTCGCGATTTAACCAACCAAACGCAATAAAACTTGGTACAGTATATGTTTATACATATTGTAATGCACTGACATCTAACTTGGTTCAATTGTTTCCTTAACCACAAGATGGCGGATGTGCGAAATATTTTAAAATTTCGCACAGCTGCCATCTTGTGGTTATGGCAACAATTGAAATAAATTAGATGCCAGTGGATTAACATTCGTAAAAGGATTTACTGTACCAAGTTTCACTGCACTCGGATGGTTAAATTGCGAGAAACGTCCATGTGAATATTTATACTTCGCGTTGCCGCCATGTTGGATTTGTGAACACCAGGTTATTTAAGGTCCTATAGGTGAACTTAAGTTCATAGCCCCGATGAACATAAAAAATTCAGTTTGATTGCTATAATAGATTCGTAGATATTCAGAGTCGTCTGAATATTTCGGATGGTCGCCATGTTGGATTGTTAAAAATGTGACGATCTGTTAAAAATATAGGCCATAGAGTCATGTACCATTAAAGGAAAATTATTGCGTAGGTTCATTATTCAAACTTTCACTTCGATCGCTTGATTACGACACAAGAAATAAAAACGTAATTTTTAAATTCGCACAGCAGCCATCTTTAGATTATGTAAACAATTGAACTAAATTAGATACTAGTGCATTACAATGTGTATAAACATTTCCTGTACCAGATTTCATTGCGTTTGGAACATTAAATCGTGAGAAAGGTCTATTTAAAATTTTCAAATTCGCTTGGCCGCCATGTTTGTTTTGTAGTTAACCGCTTTTTTAAAGTCTTATAGATGAACTTCCAGTAGTGCCCTTTATCTCCGTACAACATTTCAGGGTGATACAGCTAATAGTTTCAGAGATATAGAATGCCGGTTAAATATTTCGCTCATCCGCCATCTTGTGGTTATGTAAACAATTGAACCAAATTAGATGTCAGTGCATTACAATGTGTATAAACATATACTGTACCAAGTTTTATTGCGTTTGGTTGGTTAAATCGCGAGAAACGTCTATTTAAAAGTCGCAAATTCGCGTGGCCGCCATGTTGGTTTTGTAGTTACCAGTTTTTCAAAAGTCACATAGATGAACTTCTAGTAGTGCCCTTTATCACCGTAATAAATTCCAGGGTGATATCGGTAATAGTTTCGAGGATATTGAATGCTGGTGAAATATTTCGCACAACCGCGTTGTCGCAGCCCCTAAACCAAGGAACCAGCCAACCAATTTGATGATACTATAAAATAATTTTCTGAAGAACACGTGGAGTATATCTAAAATATCTGGTGATGGTAAAAATCAAAATACAAATGGATTTAAAATAAATGAAATAAGACTCTTTGCTGAGGGGAGCATGGTTTGGTAAATTGTATTTATTCCTTGTTTCAATGATAATTATGGTATGGATGAAGCTGTAAGGATGAAGCTGATGACCTTAGACTGAGAAAATATAGCGTTGATATCTATGTTGAAGTTGGATTACAATAGGTGTTAATGTATGCGTTGGTTTTTGAAGTAGTTTTGCAACAATCTGACACATCTTATGTCACTCAATATCCTTGCTCAGATAAAATTTAGTGGCTGGCTGCGTGGTTCAGCGGTAACGTTCTTGCTTACTGTGCTCAAGGTGCAGCTCAGCTGGCATTTGAGGGTGCGCAAATTCGAGGGATCCGTGTCAGTGGATTAACTGGCACGTTAAGGATCCCCTTCGGGGCTAAATTCTGGCACCCTGGCTCCTCTAAAAGCCGCAGATGTTAAAAGGGACGTAAAACAAATAACATTATTATTATTCATTCATTCATTCATTTCGTATAGGCCATCTAAGGACCGCGTCATTCCAACTGTCTTCTACTGGCTTTGATGTTTGCCCAGTACGCCCGCATTCGTTCTCGGTGGACTTCCTTCCGTTCCTGGGTCCAAATCTTTCCCGTTTTCAGCTTCGGTTTTTCTTGGAAACCTTTGCAAGCTTGAAGTTTCCTTTTGAGTGGGTCGCGCTCCTGAATGTCTGTTGGTGATATCCCCACTTCTTTCAGATCTTGATCCAGTTCAATGAACCAGGCCCACTTTGTTTTCCTCTCCTGAAAGTAAGTTATGTTGCGGTTGGTCAGTCTCGCTGGGCTCATTCGTTTCACATGCCCAAAAAATGTTATCATTCTCTTCCGGATGACGTCACTTATCTTCTCCACATGAGTATATAGTTCATGGTTATGCCGTCTTCTGTATTCCCCGTTGTCGTTGATGGGACCCAATATCTTTCTCAAAAATTTCCTTTCTTTGGCCTCCAGTTTTACGACCAAGCCTTTTTTGTTCATCGTGAGGCATTCAGAAGCATACAAGACTTCCGGACGGATGACACTGCAGTGATGTTTTAGTTTTGCGTTGAAGGATATTGATCTTTTCTTATAGATGTCCTTAGTTAAATGGTAGGCTATTTCCATTTTGCTCATGCGTGATGTGAATGCTTCTTTCTCTGATACATTAGGTGTTATAATTTCTCCCAGCTACTTAAACTTTGCAACTCGCTTAATTTTTCCTTGTTCCACTGCAAGGTGTTTGGGCGCCGGTACGATATTTGTTATGAACACAGTCTTCTCAAAGGAGATCTGGAGACCTGCCTTCGCTGCTTGTGCACTAAGCTGATTAATCTGTTCCGTGGCTGTCTCTAATGAATCAGAAATGATGGCAAGATCATCGGCAAAGGCTAGACAGTCAATTGTGATGTTCCGGCTTATTATTATTATTATTATTATTATTATTATTATTATTATTATATACATAATACATTGTTGAATACAGTTAATTGATTGTGCTCACCATTAACCGGTAGTGTAAACAATTGAGGGGAAAACCACTCTACATCTTTCATCTCCTGGCACTGTACGGTACGTCTCTTTAGTACCGTCGTGGATTACTATTACTTTTACACCCACATAAACAATACCTCGTTAAGACGGAGCGCTCGCAATCCCTATTACTCCCTGACCTAGATTAAATTGAGACTAAAACGCAACAGGAATTCATTATCTAGATTAACTATTCACAAAACAAGCTTAGCCTTATCCTGTTCCCAAAACTAGATAATCTCGTTTGTGGGCATTGCAATCATCAGTTTATTTTATCGTCAAGTAGGTAGTGTAAATGCTGGTTCGATTCCTACCTCAGCCATCCTTTAAGTGGGTTTCCGTGGTTTCCCACTTCTACTCCTAACCTAACTTGAGGCCACGTCTGCTTTCTACCCAAATCTTACCTCATTTACAAATACACACTCTAGTATAGACATCACGATGGCACAGGTTATCATACAACTTCTACACACACCCAAGTACACGGGGCTACTTGATCATGATGTCGCAAAGCCCCTAAAAGAATTAACAACATAAATGCTGGTCATTTTGAATTTTCTTGGTTTTTGAAAGCGTAAAGTTTGCGATGTTGACCATGATGGTTGTATTTATGTTGGTTTATATCAGATATATGACCGAAGTACGTACCAGAATTTAAACACAAAAATATTCCTACCTTCAGAGGGAGTCATTGCAGACAGACAATAAAGACATTTATTGCCATAGCCTAGCCGGCCGTAGTCCTACGCATAAAAGGCATTCGGATAGGACGAAATTACTCTGGGCAAACAAAATTCCATTTTATAAAAATCCTAGGCCTCTGCATAAATTATTACAAATATATTTTTGTCCATGCCAGGAGTAGGTCTTATCTGCATACCTCCTCAAACTATCTTATTGAATGAAGAATATACTGCACATTAGCAGGATACAACCAAGACCAACTACAATACTCAGATCTTAATGTAGAAAAATCATGGCGGCGATGGTTGCCTCCCAATAGGTAAGATCATGTCATCGGGCTTGTCACAGTTCGAGTAAATTATTATTTTAACTCGGCTAAGATCATACAAGATATCACAAAACGAGACTAGGTTCCGAAGAAATATGCATCAATAATTTAGACTTACCTGAATTAATTTATCTATAGTGTGCTGATCTTGAATTATAGGTTTCTTCGTCTTCACCCAAGGGGCAGCTACAATAGTCTCACTCTTTTTGTGGTTGAAAAAGAAGCTTTTTGGCGAGTTATCAGGATTTGTATTTAAATTCAGTAATTATAGGTAAATATTAATAGCAAGAAATCACAGATTCCGAAGTAGGAGAGAAGAAAGTACCCGGTTACTTCCCAGCACATGAAGAGTACCGTATTTGTGTACACAATCGGAATGAGAATAGTTGCCTGAAATAATCAAAGCAACGCCATATAGATACAACTCAATTAAGACCTCTCATGGAATTGTCTAAAATCTCGGGTAAAACATCACACCGAATTCGTTAATTAAAACATGCAAATAAGTCGTCGTGTGGATATCAGAACATAATTACTGTATTTAGATTACTACACACAACGGACACACCATTTAACCTATTAAACTTTCGCTTTTACCGTTTGGAATAATTGTACGTTGGAAATAGTTGATTTACTAAAGTAGATAGGCAAGCACCATCTCCCTCTTACAGAATCATCGCGGCGCACCATCTCGCAATATAAGTACATAATTGGCAAGGTATCCATAACACTTTATTACATCACAATTAAAAATAACTTGCAAGCTGTAAGAATCACAAAAGTATCAATAATGACGGAACACAATGATTTCACCGTTTGGTACAGGGGAAACATCTTCCTTAACAAATAAAACAGAAGTCACTGTTAGTATACAAGGCAGTGTAGATCATCTGCAGACTGGTAAGTATTTATGGAGGCACATGTTGCTGAGCGTTCAAGATAACGTCAACGGTTTGGTCTAGCTGTAGATGCTCTTTGCGTTTTCCCTTTACGTACTTACTCTAAGTTCGACACTACTGAAGTGTACTAAGCTATTATTATATTGTCACTGACTAGCAAATCATTGCGGTGTATATTCTTGAGACATTTCTATTGATGCTTTAGTCTTAGGTACTTCAACATCTCCAGTAAATGACACAATGCTATCGATCGACTGAACAATCATCACACAAACGAACCACTCCATAATAAGCGTATTATCACATATTTACATACGATTGCAGTACATTAACGCGAACTGGACTTTACAGACATACTGAAGACACTACAATTTACAGATGAGCGATAGTTTATCCCAACCTTCATCAAACGAAGCTAATCAAAGCTAATATTGTATCCCAGCAACGAATGTAAACAAACAATATGCCGGGCTTCAGCATACGCCATTTTCAAACTTTCGATACCTGCATTAAGGTCTGAGTATTGTAGTTAGTCTTGATACAACACACTTGAAATTCAAAAGTTGGCAAAACATAGCCTCTTCAGACCCAAGGATAAATTTGTAACTCATATTTAATTTTATTCCTGTCTTTCTTATTAAATAGTGGCACTAATAATATGCAATAGGCAAAGGATACATTCTTAATAAAATAAAATATTAACATTATAGGTCGCAAATACCGCTTGCAGTAATGCGCCAAGTCCCAGGTTTATTGGTCATGCTTATCTCCAGACTGGATATTTGAGTAGATTCAAACCTCACGGTGGATGTTCTTGAAATGGTTTTCCATGATTTATTCTTTTCAACTCCAGATGAAACCAAAACGCTAATTCCTAATAGGCCACCGCTGCTGTTTCAATCGTCACTATTAATTTCACCTCTAATTTATTTATTTATCGTATGAAGAAGTAATACCTAGCTATTTACAAATATATACAGTAATACATAATCTCAAGTTCATAGTCTGAAATGATTAATTTACAGCTGAAGATCCAAATAGTGAAGCCAGTCAACAGCCTCTTGAGATAGCCTGTGTAGATCTTCCAGTGTACCACCGAATGCTCTGAGGGGACAATCAAGCGTTATGTGATCTATAGTCTGCTTTTCTCAACAGTCGCAATTTGGAGAGGACTTCCAATCCCATTGATGTAGTGGACTATACCTCCACAACTGCCCTGGTCAGTTATAATCCGGTTCAACAAGTATAATTGACGCCTAAATAAGTGAAACCCTGCAGGTCTTTCCTAGGGATTAGGCTAATAATTAATCCATGGTGTGCCAGGGAAGTTTGTTTCCGACATTGAATAATACAAGCAACTTTCGTATTGAAGTTGTTGGTCAGCAAGCTATCTGCTGTTCGCCACGACGGGTGTCTGGACTTTAATCGATGAGCTGATAGAACTGGAAGTTTTGCATGTAGGCTATTGGTAATAGTGCAACTATTTTGGTGTGAGCATTTTAAGCCAGGTAGAACAACAGTATTCTGTGACCGAGTACGAGAGTGCCAGAGCTGTGGATCTGAGTACTGTTGCATTGGCACCCCAGGTGGTCCAAGTTAACTTCTGAAGTATGTTGTTCCGGGTTTTGATTTTAGCTGCCGTGTTCTTGAGATGGGTTTTGCACATCAATGGATCTATCCAGAGTCACACCAAGGTATTTAGGATTGCTGCAATGTTGAAGAATTTGGTCTTCAAAGTGAACTGTAGGTTTATAAATCGCATACTTGTTCCGAAGATGGAAGGTTGATACAACAGTCTTTTGAGGATTTGGTCGCAGGGAATTAAGTTTGAAGAATTTTGTCAGTCTCTTCAGATCATATGTTAATGTTGCTTCAACTTCAGGGAAGCTTACACCCTGGGCTAACGATGCAATATTATCAGCATATTAGCATATTTACACCTCCGATAAGCTAGGCGGTGAGAAGTGCATCCAGTCATAAATCCCATCTGCCACATTAAAAAGAACCACATATTATCTCTGACAAAAATATTAAAAAGTGAGGGTGCATATGTGTGCAACCTGGGTCTGAAGAGGATAGTGGTAGTGTGTTGTTTTACTTGATTACTAATGTTGTTTTTGACAACGTCTGAACACGTACTAGTGACAAACGGAATCGATTATCCATTATCCAGATCAGGGAAAATCCAGATCACGACTGCGCCGTCTAATTGAAGTATACGGAGGAGGCCTTTCAGTTTCGAGGCAACCATCGGGTTGATAACATTCCTGACTTCGTACATTAATATTCTAGATGAATGGAAGGCGAGTACTGTGAACTATGAAAAGAGTTGGTTGGTTCCTTAGTTTAGGGGCTGCGACATCGCGGTCATGTAGCCCCGTGCACTTTGGGTGTGTGTAGAATCTGTCTGATAACCGGTATTAATTGTGATGGTTGTATTAGTGTGTGTTATCTGTTTTTAATTCAAGTTTCAAGTAGTTCCTACTTTCGCTTCCAACCGCCAACGTCAACGACCAACTAGTTCTGAACTTGGTTACTAGATGCCACCGCAGTCGGCTCCTGGCGACAAACGTTGGAACCTAAGAGCGTTAGTCAAATTTAACCTATAATTTAGCTTCACACTAGCGTAGATAGTGGAAGGTTCTTTATCATGTCATAAATCTATGATATGGGACCGCCAGCTTTACTTCCCCTCCGAAGGAAGGCATACTGAGAGATTTTTAACGCTCTTAAAAGATCCGACGACTTCGGCCGGGTTTGAACCCGTATGAAAAGAGGCAGCCTAGTTTTCTATGGAGTGACTTGTTTCAATTCCTGCTCCCTCGAGTCTGTGCGGACATGACGTTCTAATTGTGCCCTCAGGGAGCTCAGACGGTGCTTGCCGGCTGTAATGCTGTGTACACACGGTTCGTGCCAGACAGTTGATTAGTGTTGCATTCCTTTGACCTCTCGAATCTCCTACGGCGTCATTTACATATGCATTAGGTCAATGTTCCCTGCACTTATGAATGGAGATGGAGTGTACTGTTGGATCTCAACGGCCACTTGCCAGCCAAGAATATGGGATCAATTTTCGTGTCAGCAGTGTCAGGACTAAGAATGAGTAGCCTAAAGTGTTGTGTACATGAAAAACAAGCCATCAAGATGATAGGCAGATAATTGGAATATTTGGTGTGACCAGAAAGTTTCGGACTTCCGGTCCAATGTTCTTACTAATTGTGTTATTGAGAGCGGGCACTTCCTCTCTGCCTAGTAAATGTACAAAAGTAAAGGGCTCCAGTGTGAACCTCACCTTACCAATTTGCGTGTCCAGAACTGCACAACATCCACATATACGTGTGTGCGCAATATGAAAATTATAGAATTGTCGAAATTTTTTCGTGGCTTCCAGTGCTCCATAGCCACTCATTTTTCAGCAGTAGACTACTTCCTACATATTGTTAGTAGATATCCTAAAAAAAAAAGTCAAAATATAAACCTGGGCAGACTTTTACCTGCACCTATTGAAGGTTCCATTGTGAGTTATCTACACTTATCCGGCATCTATTGCTGTTTGTATGCTCTTTCACGCAAAAACCAACCAAACGATTCTTTCATGAACATAATTTAGATACCGGGAACATAACACTATTGCTATTTCTCAATATAATGCATTATTCTGATTTCGACCCTTTGTCACTCAGCAGTGGCTAAATTACGCCCAATAATAATGTTGTCGTGAAATGACCAGGGACAGCTCATTTTACGCCCCTGGGTGCCAAAACCATTCCGCAGCAATACCGTGAGGGACAGCAAAAGACACATTTTAAGTCCCTAGAACCAACCACTTCAATGTTATTTCCAGAACAATCCCACCCTTGGAAACGTATCAAGGAAATAACCATGGCTCCATTAGTTTCCTGTGACAGAAATTCTTTTACAAACTTTGGAGGCTTTGCATTCAATGCTACAGTATATTATTGTAATACACCGTTGACCAAGCAGCTTTAGAGGCAAATACACCTATTTTGTAATCTCAGTTAGTAACCAAGTGAGTAATAAGAGCTGGCACATATCTAAGACGCCTTTCAAGCAACGCCGGCTACAAAAGCTAGTCTTTTCATAACTTTGTAACAGGGCATGATGGTTGAGTGGTGAAAGTACTTGCCCCTCTGTTAGTTGTGACTGCAGTCGACCAACACAAATGTGCCAAAATAACTAGGCGAGAGTGCAATGCATAAATAAATAAATAAATAAATAAATAAATAAATAAATACTCCCGAAAAATATTACATGTAGCCTATTAGTTATTTAGGGTTCGGATGATTCAGAACTAAGAAGAAAGGAAGATTGTAGTTTTACGTGACTGTGAATTTTGTGATTATGAGCCACGGGACCTCCTTTTTACATGGAATCCGAACCACAGGACATGGCATTTCACATCGAAAATCTCACATGCATTGACCGGGAATCGAACCCGGACCGCCCTGGTGAGAGGCACACAGCTAGACCGCTGAGCCACCATGCCCTTGATTCAGAACTAAAAGAGTACACAATATGCAAGCAAATATGACCTAAATACCAGGGGAATATGACCTAAAAACAGGAAAATGTGACCCATGCATTTTAGGGATGTGTAGCGAATATTGAAGTAGTACAATACTAGAACGCGACAATACAGCACACACATTGAATCTCGCAAACTGATAAAGATATAATTCTTACCGGACTCATCAAGGCCAAACTGGGCGTGAGTTTCCTTGTTTACTAATTGATCTGAGCTAAATGTGTCTCCTGGAGTGGCATGTTATTACTCAATGGGACATCCGTACAGAAGCTTTTTTTCGGAATGAAGTCTTCTAAACCTGCTATCTACCTGTTCTGGGAATACAGAGAAAAACATATCTATTGCACCATCTCAAACCTCGTGTTTAAAACTCCACCCAGATAACTTGCACCTAGTAAAAATTTAAACACAAATTCTCAAAATTCAAAATATAAAGCAAATTGCACAAAATGAACTATAAACAAAATATCTCAAAATATAAACAAATATGATTAAAATATCACTTAAATGAGCAAAATTTGACAAAAACAATGGCTATAATATGCACATATAGGCAAAATAAGGTTGCTTTAAATGGGGTCAAGGACCCTTCATTCAAGCAAAATAAGCCCAGGAAAAAGTATGACTTTTCCTTAACTTCCGAATCTTATAAATCATTATTAATTAATGGGCAATCACATAATGATTAAAACCAATTCATGTAATTATCATGACCTCGTAGTTCCGCCCCTTAAAACAAAAATAACTAACTATCAGGAGAGTTTATTTATTTATTTATTTGTTTATTATTTTATTTATTTATCGTATGGCTTTTAGTGCCGGGAGTGTCCAAGGACATGTTCGGCTCGCCAGAGGCTGTAGCTGCTTCAAGCGGACACCCATGGGGTGAGCTACAAGTTCCGTTCAATTTCAGTAGTTCCAAGTTTCACTACCAGATGTCAATGATACCTAGTGGTGAACGTTAGAACTTTGATAGAGCGATACAACGAAATCAAACCTAGAGATTTAGCTCTACACAAGTTTAGTCTGTCGACGGATCTTTTACATGTCATAAATCTATGACATGGAACCGCCGGCTTTACTTCCCCTCCGAAAGAAGGCATACTGAAGGATTTTAACGCTCTTAAAAATCTGACGTCTTCGGCCGGGTTTGGACCTACTATCTTGGGCACAACAGTTCAGCACGCTCCCAACTACGCCACCGAAGCCGCTATTTATTTATATACATTGTACCCTCACCGAGTTATATGGCTTCAAAGCTTGACATACTTGTCCCTCATCAAAGTGAACCGAGCACAATTTCTGGTTAATGCATGTGGAATTTTTGAAGTGAAATATCACGTCTGGTGATTCAAAATCAACGTAATAAGGGGGTCCTGTGGATTATGATAGCGGGATTAAGAGCTATTAAAAACTTTATGTTCGACCATGTCGAAATGTAAATATTATATGTCAGAAAACTGTATCATAATGAGGGTCATTATGGTAGGCCTACTATTCTTCATTATGAAACAGTTTCTCCAGCCAATCAGAGCTCATTCATTGACCAATTAGGTAAGGATAGCTTCGCGCATGCCCTCATGAATTACATGATTTGAAAGTTCAAATGAGATATCGGATCAACCATTGTAGTTACAATCCCAAACACAAAGACAAAATCAGCACAAACCTTTACGGTAACAAGAAAATACTATGACATATGCAAGAAATTTATGAATCTACGTCCAGAAGTTAGCAACACAGCATCCTTCTACATAAATTACCGACATGGAAAGTGCACCGTCCCATTTGTTCGTGTAAATAAACTGGCGAATATGAGACAAGAAATAGCACTGTACCTTAATATCCCCAACTTCAATTACTACACAGCGCATTGCTTTAAAACGACTTCGGTGACAATATTAGTGAATGATAGTTCTGATCGACACTAGCCATCATGCAGGCTGTAAACAATAGCATTGCCAAGCAAAGTACAGTAAATGGTCTCTGCTTTCGAAATTCTTTGACCCACGCATGCGCTCTGTTCAGTCAGCAAACCACCCAGCGCGCTCTGTTCACTAAAACTCAAGTTACTGAATACCACAGATATTTATGAATATTTATGTTAAAACATATAATAAAGTTATAATTATTGTCGAACATAAACAGTCGTATGCCTATAATGGTAATTAAGACACTCGTATGGAAATTACAAATCTCGGTACGCTCGTTTTATAAACATACTCGTGTCTTAATTATTGGCATTATAGGCTCGTTGCATAATGTACTATTAAGCTTTTTGCTTTTCTTCAACTTCGTAACAGAACCTACACTAAGAGGTAGAGTTAGTGCTATTTTTGCTTTCTAGGATACAAATTGGCGTATCATGGTAGTTAAAGAGTAGCCAAGATTGGCACGTCAATGTGTCTGGCGCCGGGGCTGACTGGTATTCTCTCAGCTAATTTGACTTGGCACTTCTACAACTGTTTCTATTTAGTGAGGACACTCGGCAGCCTCGGGCTTCAAGAATGTTTATACGCAATGGCACTGATATATGGATGAGAATGTAAGCCTCTTTCATAACATCTGTTATTCAACTTTGTACCCATTAATTTAAAAGTTAATTTTACAGTACGCATTTGCATTTAAAGCCTAATCTAATGCTCTTTGAGGCCAACATTGCTAACTCTCGCCATAACATAAGGTTCAAGTTACAAACATGAGTCAAGGACTGTCTTCTAGGCTTTACTTTGCCTTACTTTTGTGTGTGTATTTCTTATGTTTTAGGACAATGGTCTAGACTTAGTGAATTATATCTTCTCTTTTAACTACCTTTTATGTTCGACCCTGGCGAAATGTAAATATTATATGTCAGAAAACTGTACTATAAGGCTCATTATAGAACAAGTTTTCATTATGATACAGTTTCTCTCCACCAATCAGAGCTCAATAAACAGTTGTGTGACAAATTAGGTGAGGATAGCATCGTATCTGCGCTCACTTCCATTCCCCCCTATTTTAAATTTCACTGCGTGGCGAGTGTCATAGTGAGGTATTCCAGGAGACCATGGTCAAATACAAGGTATTCTCTGCGTCCCATGCGCTCTGTTCAGTACATAAAACTGGTGAAATCTCGACAGATATTTATGAATATTTATGTACGAACATTAAATAGTTATAATTATTGTCGAACATAAACAGTCGTATGCAACTCGCCTATAATGGTAATTAAGACACTCGTATGGAAATTAAAATAGTACATAATGCAACGAGCCTATAATGGTAATAATTAAGGCACGAGTATGTTTATAAAACAAGCGTATGTGAGTTTTATAATTTCCATACGAGTGTCTTAATTACCTTTATGTTCGACCCTGACTATTATGTGTCTGAAAACTGTATCATAATGATGGTCATTATAACACTATTATTCATTATGAAACAGTTTCTCCCACCAATCACAGCTCAAGAAACAAATTTTTTGACCAATTAGATAAAGATACCATCGCGCATGCTCTCAAAATCCAACATGTCTATATAAATTACCGAAAGTGCACCGTCCAAATGTTCGCGTAAATAAACTGGTGAATATGAGACAAGAAATAGCACTGTACCTTAATATACCTAAATCCAATTTCTACTCGGCGCGTTGATTTCAAACGACTACGGTGACAGTTTTGCTGAATACTGGTTCACGATCTGCACATCTGGCATTGAATCACACAGAGCGCATGCGTCGGCCGGCCAGAGAGCTTGGAACAGGGAGATGTGCTACCTAGCGCACCACCCGATCACAAAATTCTAGTTACTGAACAGATATTTATGAATATTTATGTTAAAACATGTAATAAAGTTATAATTATCGTCGAACATAAACAGTCGTATGCAACTCGCCTATAATGGTAATTAAGACACTCGTATGGAAATTATAAAACTCGCTAAAGCTCGTTTTATAAAGACACTCGTGTCTTAATTATAGCCATCATAGGCTCGTTGCATAATGTACTATTATAGGCGAGTTGCATACGACTGTTTATGTTCGACGATAATTATTATAACTATTGTATGTTCAAACACAAATATTCATAAATATCTGTAGAGATTTCGCCAGTGTTATGTACTGAACAGAGCGCATGGGACGCAGAGAATACCTTGTATTTGACCATGACCTCCTCGATTACCCCACTATGACACTAGGCCACGCAGTGAAATTTAAATTAAAAGGCCCGGAACTCAGCGCAGGAGCGATGCTATCCTTACCTAATTGGTCAAACAACTGTTTCTTGAGCTCTGATTGGTGGCAGAAACTGTCCCATAATGAGAACTTGTATTATAATGAGCCACATTATAGTACAGTTTTCTGACATATAATATTTACATTTCAACATCGTCGAAGATAAAACTCGCTACGCTCGTTTTATAAACATACTCGTGTCTTAATTATTGCCATTATAGGCTCGTTGCATAATGTACTATTATGGTCTCGGGGTACGTAACGAGACTCCGGATCCAACTGTACTGTGGATGTCAGGGTGTAGTTGTAAAACTGCTTGCATTTCACCCAAACGGAACGAGTTCGATTCCCAGTCAATGCATGTGATATTTTCGAAGTGAAATAGTACGTCCTTCGGTTCGGATTCCACCTAAAATTGGAGGTCCCGTGGTTCATGATCGCGATATTAACGGCCACGTAAAACTACAAGGCGTCCTTCCTTCCTTCCCGAGATCCTGTTTTAATTCCCGGCTCTGTCAAGAAATCTGCCAGTTCTGAGGGTTGGAACGGGATACACTCAGCTTCGTGGGACAAACCCGAGAAAAGGTGGGTTCGATTCACATCTCAGCTGTTAAAGGTGGTTTTCCAACTTCTACTCGGGGTGGTTCTTAACTTCAGGCTACGACTGCTTCCTTCCAAATCCCAGCATTAATTACAAATACACACACTACTACAGCTATCACAATGGTACAGCTTATATCAGACAGATTAGATACACACCCAAGTTCACGGGGATATATGCCCACAATGTCTCAAAGCCCTTAATTGAATCAACAACATCAACAACAACCCATCTATTTATATACTGTGATTGTTCTTGGTATGAATGTTAAGAAAGTTTTCAACACACCTTTTGGGCTCGATTTGATGGACTTGAATCATCTCCGACCACATCGTGGCGCAGTGGCTAGCATTGCTGGCTGTCACCCCCGAGGTACCAGGTTCGATCCCTGGCTCTGCCAAGAATTTAAAAGTCTCAGTATGGTCTGGTGATGCCTCGTGATGCAGAATGGGAACCTGCCGGATGCTATGGCAGGAGGAGTGGAAAGGAACTGGCCACCCTACCACACGCAAACTCCGGCTCGGAACACCTGGTTAGTGATCCCTTGACTTAGTCAAGGGCTCTAATTCAGGTCGCCTATGTCCCTGGAGGGTATATGGCACTCTATTTTTTTTTTTAAATATTACCTCCAGCTATAGAGTTCTCAAAAATAATCACTTACACTACTCCGTTGTTGCCAGTTTGATGTTCATTCAGTTAGCTTTTATTTTTAAGCCATTACTGGTAAAGAGGATTTGAATGAGGTTTTAAATCCTATTGGCTCCGTCTTGAGGAAAGAATTCACGATGAAAATTAATAAATTAATAATACATAATGGAATGCAGCCGAGAGAAATCAGAAATCCCTATTGGCATCAAATTGGCAGGTGAAAAGCTAACGGAAGTAGGAGTCTCCTGCTACTTAGATAACAAAACAAGATGTTCAGTAAAGAGGATAGGCCTATAGCCTACTTTCTCTTAAATGTATAGTTATGTCTTTGACACTATCAAGGAGTATAATTGAATGTTGGTTGCAGTAGCTTGCTGAAATACAACGTGGTGTATTATACGTTCATTGATTGATTGATTGATTGATTGATTGTTGTTTTAAGGGGCGGAACAGTGAGATCATCTGCCCCAGTGTTAGGCTTATATGTTATACTATGCTAAAGATATTGGAATCAATACGGTACTTAACTCAATGTGGCACTTCGGACGAGTGTACCACCCGTGTAGCCGGGGTACGAATATGTAAAACATGAGTTTTTATGTGTTTTATAATTACCCATATAATTACATATAATTGTATTTTCTAATGGGAAATACGAACTACACAGCACGTTTTATAGCTAGCTTCCACAACGAAGAGGCTAGTTCATTGGCTAAGAATTCCTACTAAGAACATTAAGAATACTATTTGGTTTACGTGTCACAAGCTATGTTGGATCAACCGCGGATCAAGGATAACGATGGAAAATTGCTGTGGTAGAGTGTTGAATTATGTGGTGTTATAAGTAAATATTTTATCCACCATGCAAATACACTCTATACAGTATATGCTTAACATTATAACGACTGAGTAATTATAAAGCAATAAAAATAAAAAAATCAAGTAAAAAATTCAACCTTGCTTGTATTTGAACCCCCGTATTACGGGTGACAGTCTAGGACCTTAACCCTTGGCTGAATATGACCGGTGCACTGGTAGCGTCTACCCCACAATTGGATTGTAATCGGCAGATGATATTCTTCCACTAGGTAAAAAACAAGAAGTTCCGTGACGAACTAAAGAGCCTACTTTTCTTAAAATTTAAGATGCATGCCAATGATTAATCTATATGAATCTAGCTAGAATAATGGCGAAATTAAGTTGGTAATATCGAAATTTCTATTAGTTCGAAATACTGTATACCTGGCATTATGTAGCCTAATAGAGCACTAGAGTTGGCAGCCCTGGTGACGGAATATATTCTTAGTTCCATTTCTTAAGGTACAGAATACAATATTTGATTGAAGTCCAATGGATAGCATGGACGTTACATGCAGTTAAACATTGGATCTAACAGCGCGCGGAAAATCATGTTGGCAACAATGTCATGCATGCACTGGTCAGAAATAATCTGAAATAATATGATCTATTGTTGTGCCAATTTTGAATGAAATCCATTAGTTAGTATAGAAGTTACATGCATTTTAAAATTGAACTTATCACTAGGCTTAGAATCGGAGCCTCCGTGGCTTAGGCGGCAGCACGCCGGCCTCTCACCGCTGGGTCCGTGGTTCAAATCCCGGTCACTCCATGTGAGATCTGTGCTGGACAAAACGGAGGCAGACAGGTTTTTCTCCGGGTACTCCGGTTTTCCCTGTCAAAATTTCATTCCAGCAACACTCTCCACTATCATTTAATTTCATCTGTCATTCATTTAATCATTGCCCCGGAGGAGTGCGTCAGGCCTCGGCAGCCGGCAGAGTTCATATTCTCGCCGCTAGATGGGGGCTTCATTCATTCCATTCCTGACCCGGTCGGAGACTGGAGGCAGGCTGTGGATTTTCATTTTCACTAGGCTTAGAATCATGTTGGCAGCACAGACGTTTATTAGTTACTCCAAATTAATCTAGAATGCCAGGTACTATACGTGTGCAAAGTTAAGAGCTATTGGCTTCCATACTTTCTGATATATTGATATTAGGGTAACAAAAATAGAGACAGCATTTATTAACAGTTGGCAACACTGGTTGCTCTTAAGGATACGCATAGTCATATCTGTTATAGTACACATAGCACATAGCACTAATTTGGTTGAAATCCAAATGATAGTATATAAGTTACATGTATTTAAAGTTGCCTATCATCAGGCTTAGAATCATGTTGGTAGCACTGACGTAGTATATAAGTTACTCCAAATTAATATAGAATGTCAGGTAGACTACTATATGTGTGCATAGTTTAAAGCTGTCGGCTAGCATACTTTCTGATATATTGGTATTTGGATAAAATAAATTGAGAGCATTTATTTATAGTTGGCAACACTGGTGGCTCTTAGGAATGCGCTCAGTCATATCTGTTTATGTACACATGGCACATACGAAATTTGGTTGAATTTCAATTGATATTGTAGACGTTATATGCATTTAAAAATTGGGCCTATCAGCAGGCTTATAATCATTTTGGCAACACTGCCATGTATGGCCTCCGGGAAATTAAACTGGAATATTATTATCTATACGTGTGCCAATTTTGAAATAGCTCCCATTCATACCTTCCAAGATATCCAACTTGGAGCTCAGATTTCAATTGCGATTTTTCAGCAGTTGGTAGCACTGTCATCATTTTCAAATACGGCATTAAGATATTCAGGTATAGATCTTTACTCCTACCAAATTTTGTTTCGATTACTGCAGCCGTTTAGGAGTTGATAGGGGTTGGGGGACACACACACAGCAGACAGACACACAGAAGGACAGACAGACAGACATTTGCCCGGATCGATCTCATAAGTCTACTTTTTCCTCATTTTTGCAAAATGTGAAAAGTAGGCTAGAAATGTACTGGTACTAGGAGGAAGATTGCAAGCGATTGGGCCGAAAAAGAGATGCCAAAAGAGGGTGGAAGTGGCTTATCAATTGGCGAAGGACAAGTACAGTGTACAACTTAGAGGTACTGTCACATGAGTCTAGATTAAGGAACCTAGATACTGTCGTCAAATCTGAATGCTCGTACCCAGAAGAAATATTGGACATGGTTGGGAAAAATTGCCTACTAAACATCAGAAGTATGATTAGAATAATTTATTCTAGTCCCAAATATGAAAGATGGAGAGAGGATACTGAAACCTAAAAAGAGTTGAACCTGACGACAGAAAGAGTGGTTGATGGGATAAATAAGAAAAGGCTACAGTTCTATGGATATCTTCTTAGGATAAACAGCAACAGATTGACGAAGAATTCTTCGTGAAGGGGTAGACGGACCTGAAATTGTTTCGGATAGTGTAGAATCAATAAACACCGGATCTTGATAAAGTGCCTCGGCTGATAATGTAAAATCAATTCTTACACCATCTGCCTACATCGATCGGTCACTTCATGAAAAAACGCGTCAGATAGCGCAACTATCCCTTTTTACAGTACATCATAAGCTGGCTTTTCATGAAGTGCCTAGGATTTTCATGAAATGACGGATTTCACTATCTGACTACGACATATACATTGTACCCCGCCCGGTCATTGGTCAAATTCGTGTTGACCGACTGAAGAGTTACAACTGACAGTTTGTTTGGGCAACATCAAAACTTTACATCTACAATAATATATACTGCCCTCCAAAAAAGCGTAACACTTTACATTTTGGTAGAAAGCTTATTTAAATCCCACATTATATATAATTACCATACGTTTTCCGATATTTTTGATTAGCCAGTGTTCTGTGAGAGTTACTGAAGGAGAATTAACAATTTATTAATACCACCTGTAGGTTTACTTTAACGCATTCGTCGGATTTTTTAAGAGCGTTACAATCCTTCAGTATTCCTTCCTTCGGAGGGGAAGTAAAGCCAGCTGTCTCATGTCATAGATTTATGGCATGCAAAAGATCCTTCCACTAACTAAACTTGTGTAAAGCTAAATTTCTAGGTTAGATTTCGTTGAAACGTTCTATCAAAGTTCCAGCGTTCACCACTAGGTTTTAGTGGCATCTGGTAGCGAAAGTTGGAACTACTTGAAATTAAAACCCTAAGGTGTCCGCTTGAAGCAACTACAGCCTCTGGCGAGTCGAACATGTCCTCGGATAATCCTGGCACTAAAAGCCATACGCTAAATAAATAATAAATAAATAAATAAATAAATAAAGAACGCAGTTGTAATCCGCTGAAACAATGGTGAACGCTCCCGCGCATTTATTATGCATTTCGCGCCAACAATGAAAACCATTATTTAGGAATTTAAGTCACCTTTGCACATTTGACGCAGATTGATGAATATCTGAGGATTGCCTGAGAGGTGTCTGAGCCATAAACAACTCCTCAACTTGCCTTTAAGTCTCGTGGACTATGCGAAAGCAGTAACATTGGTGAATGATTGCCGCAGCTTGCGCTTTGTAGCTCACTAGTTGAATACGTCTCCCACAAGCTGAGGATCGTTTTCTTAATCATAATACCATGTCTTTGGAATTTGCATAGAAATATTCTTTCTCTTATTCTGTAATAACGTTTTAAAAATAAACCTAAATTTTGAGACTGAGACTACTTTTAAAATATCAAGTGTTACGCTGTTTTCGGAGGTCAGTGTACTTGAATCTTTAGTTGTCAGACGTGAATTTCCCACTTAAGTACTTTTGGCGCAGTGGACCTTGTTGACTGATGGTGACCCTAGGGTAACGTGTTTTGGAACTGAGCCACTCAGCTGTTTGACTACTAACGTAAAGTTCTTTTTGAGGGTCTTTGCCCATCCCCATGCGTGTATCCTTAGCAATGATTTATTGAGATATACCACGGTAGTTAGAGTCTCGCCGCACATTAAAGAAGTGGGACAGCGACTGGGTTCACTTGGCCATCCTCCATGACGGCTGGCGACAGAATCCTGCACCGCGGTGGTTGATTTGTTTCGCTGTTTAGACTCGACTAGATGCTTGCTATAATCAGTCAAGTGTTTGAAGTGCTGCCAGACCAATTATCTCGAGTGAGTAGTTTGGTTATTACGGGTTAGTGACTAATAGGCACTCATTCTACTTCCTTTGAGTGAGTGAAAATGTTTTCTCTACTGTACAAAGCGATCGCATGCCAAATTCACTTAACACTCAACGAGGCGAACTCTTCTGTGAATAATACACATCATCTCATAAGGAAAATATTCCATATGCGTATGTGTGTGCCCATCACCTCCCAAGTTAACTATTTTCAACTGTACCGATGCTAAGAAAATTTGCTATTATATTAGATCCATCTCCGGAGACCTCAGCCATAACTTTAAAATGTTCATAGTCAGTACCAATTTAACATGGCCACGTCTCAAACTATTTCACCTGTGCCCACGATGTCTCAGTCTTTATTTTAGCTATCAGCTTTAAATTTTGCACCACAATAGAATACCATAAAATGAGCTCACAAATATATTTTTCAAAACTGTGACAGTTACGAAGTAAACGTGGCGGCCACTCAAATTTTCAAAATGCAATTGCCTCTTCTCGGGACCTAAGAGACCTACTTGCCTGAAATTTTGAGTCATGATAGAAGAATATAAAACAAGTTTATTCATTGAGTTTTGGAAACAGTGACAAGCACAAAACCAAGATGGCAGCCACAGTAATTTTCAGAATCATGTGGGTGCCATCTCTCGGGAACTATTGCATATATTGGTCTGACATTTTATGTCATAACGTAGTACCATAAAACAAATTTATTGGTATAACTTCCGAAATTTTGACATGTACCAAACCAAGATGATCAAAATTAAATTGTCTTTTTAAAGACATATTACGGCTATACATTATGAAAGAAGGCTGTGAGACAAATTCAGAGTTGTAACATTCGAACCAAGTTGGTGGTCACGTAAATTTTGAAAATTGTATTTTCCAACCCAAATGATGATACCAGATGTTCCCGCACTTTACTCGTTAACGAGCGGCTCACCTTTGAAACCTTGCTCACATTCAATGTCTGCGGGCAGCCAAGGCTTTCCCAGCGCAAGGCACAGCGTTGCCAACTCTCCACCGTTATCACTGAGAGCAAGCAGAGAGACTGGACAGAACGACGTGTAGATGTGCAACACTGGATACCTGCCGCCTGCCTGACGCGAGCAGGCCGCCAGGACCGTACTTTGGAGTGGAGAGATAGAGGAAGCATGCTATTGGTCAATAGCAAACAATGATTATTGTCGGCGCATGCTACTGCCTAAAGTTTGAGTCGCCGCTCGTTAACGAGGAAAGTGAGAGAACTACACAGTACGTAGTACTGGAACAGGTAGAAAGCATCAAAGGCTTATCCATCCAATCCCCCATCTGCTTCTCCTGCTAAAATAATATGCGCAGTCATTTTGTCAAACAAACAATCAAACACAAACCATGCCCATCTTGTCTCGTTCAGCAGACCCTGGTGTACTGAACGCACGGCCACCGTGTAGACACGTTGGGCAAGCACCCTGTGATGTCGTATGTTAGCCGACAACACATCGGGTTGCAAGCCAATAGCTCCCTCAACACACTGGCCATGAAGGAAGCTTTTTGTTTTACATGATTGATAATCATGCGATCATGAGCCACGGGACTTCGTTTTTACGTGGTATCCGAACCACAGGACATGGCATTTCACTTCGGAAAACACTGACCATGAGCTGGCATTATGGAGATTGGGTGACTCCTTTGTCCTATTATTCGAGTTTGTAGGTTATATAATTTAAAAATTGATATTATAAATTGTCAGTAGGTCACCACAATGTAATCCCTTCGCTGGTACATGCGATTAATAACATGAAAAATAAATTACATGTAATTATATAAAATATCCGGTTGCCATCTCTCAGGACCTATTACAAATATTCTGGACTACCGAAGAGGGAGCAAACTAAGGCATGACATGTTTGCTCGTCAATTATTTATTTATTTATTTATTTATTTATTTATTTATTTATTTATTTATTTATTTATCGTATGGCTTTTAGTGCCAGGAGTGTCCGAGGACATGTTCGGCTCGCCTGAGTCTGTAGCTCGTCAATATATACATTGTATTGAACCCTTATTGATTTGCCGATCAATAAGTCTTCATGATTTTTATTATTATTATTACTGATGCCCAGGCAGAACATGTTGGACATTGACAAAGGGAAGACGGGTAGTGTGTCGCAACTATTGCAACAGGAGTAGCGTGGTAGTTATTCCTGACGATGACCGGTTAAGCCGAGTTCAAGGACAAATTCAGTATGAACGCTCACCCAAGTCGGCGTCATTATGGGCGTGCCAGAAGAGAAGTTCCAACCGATACACGATTGAATCAGCAAATCAGGAGAGAGGACGGCTCAACCACGCGGTGAGTGGCGTACCTTAAAAAAGGGCGCTAAACACGTGTCTGAAGAACCGCCGATGCGATATAATTCCGCATAAGTCCAATGAGACGTTTGGATGAAAAGAAGAAGATTGATACTAGTCCCAAGTCTGTGAGGTGAAAACTACAGATTATTTTCACAGATTGCCCCCACTCCACCCCTTTCTGTCAGTTTCTAATAAATTGATCGGTAATGAGCTGTTTGAGACACAACTTTATCGAGCGCTGGTGAGCATCGTTCACGCCGGTTTGAGTCACGATTTATCAAGCTCTAGCGAGCATACTTCACGTCTGTTTGGACAAACATTTTATTTTGTGCTCAAGGGAGCAGAGTGCACGCTTAGCGGAGGAGATCTCTAGTCGAGATAAGCGCTACGCGGTAGACATATTTGAGAGACTCGTTAAAAGCCAGTTGCGTAGAGAACGAAGAGTGTAATTTTCTGTAAAATTTTGTGTTATATTTTGTGTAACGTATATGTGCGTGTGATATAAGCAAATGCTGAGATAGGGCCAGTTCTATGTTGAGTAATCGCCTAGGACTTTATTGTGAGTGAAATTCAGTAGCTCATAGCGATTCTAGCTAGGCAAACTAATAACTTTGAACATTTCTTTCCAAGAAGCAACGCCAAGATGTCTCCTGGAAGGTCGATTGGTGGAATGAAGTGCTACGCCTCTACCAATACGTCGACGATGGACGAGTAGATTTCCCGTAGGGAAATGCCTTGGGATGGAGGTTGAGTTCTACAAGCTGCACGGTGATGTACAAACCATTGATTTACTCAATATGTTGCTAGATTAGACGCGGGAACGTTGTAAATATTTTATTCATTGTTTTTCTTGTATTTTAGATTTTTGTGTGCCAACACTGTTATATTTAAATGTACGTTGGCACGTGGCCAAAGTGTTTATTTGATTGTATATTTTTCTTATGAGTCATATTTAGTATGCACGGCGTGTGTATTTTGGTTTTATTCACGCGAAAGCGAAACTCGTCACGGTCGATAAGTGGTGCTTTATTCAATTTTTTTTGTAGGAAAAGGGGGTAAAAGTTGTTGGATGTTTTACGAACAGGTTTTTATTCATACTAGGGTTACCGAGCGCAACAAGTTAAGATGTCACTGTAGAACACCTTAGTTCTATAATTTAGAGTTTTTTTTTTGTCCTTTTCAGGTTCTTTAGTCACGGACTAGATTGGGAGCGCAAGTCGGTGGAAAATATTTTATGTCCTTTATTTCAGGTTTCTGTCAAACCCATACGTGTGATTCTGTGTATGTATTGTGTCAAGGTGTGTGTATTGATTCTTCGTGATGAGGGGTAGAATGTGCCTACCGCCCTCATATTTTGTGGTTTTATTTTTATGGAAAGGCAGAGCGCTCTCAGAGACTACTGTACCTTGTCCAGTGCTGATTCTTGGATTTCTGTGGGAAATGCTAAGATATTTTATTATGACACACACACGTGCTTTTGGGAGCACACTTCTTCGAGACTCGAGCCAGTGCCACGGCAGGTCGAGGTTATTGACACGTGGGTTGACAGATGTGCAGATTCCACTTTGCGCCCGTCTGTGTCTGGTGATTCATCGTTTAGGCAGTCCAGCTGACCGACTGACTCATGTAAGCTCTCTGTAGCAAACCTGTTCTTTTAATGGTCATTGGATCATAATTTAATTGGGAGTTCGCCATGTCCGTTACGAATTACCGCATATCGTATGAGATGAAATATTTGTTTATGATGTAAATGTTGGCTCTGAGCCTAGTGATTTTTATGACTCATTTCATTGTTAGTTTTGTCTGTTGTGACACCGGTGGGTGTAAATTTTGTATTTTCTTGTAAAAATGGCGAGCGGCCATATGTGTATTTTTCTTGATTGGTCACGTGTTAATTTACTTGTGTTGATTTGAAAAGTCCTAATTTTAGGCGTTAATGTTGTTTGCTACGGCAGTTCTTTGATTCCAAATTCTCGCGGAAATTATTGGTGTCTTATTTAGTGTAGGAAGTGTCGGATTAGTTTAATTAGTGTTCAGTTGGTTCCTCGTGTCTGTCTAGCTCTAAGACAATGCAGATTCGTCCCCTGAAGGTTTACTGGATGGTAACGAATCTCGCATTAATTTGTACACATCGTATCGCATGTAGAAAAGCCGCACACCACATGTCATTGTAGTAATTTGGGACATTTGGTCCAGATGTTTATGATCTCTCCTGAGATCGGGCCTAGTTTGGCATTTTATTTAATTCAAGTGGGAGTCATTTGGGAGACCTTGTTTGTTTTGTTATTGTAAATAGTGTAAATTTGTTGATCTGTTATTAAATTCATATGTTTTAATCCTGGTATTCACTTCTTCCTGCATGTTATTTTGTTATATGTTACCCTGCATGTTATAAGAAGCGCTTAACAACAACTTTACGAAATGGACTGTTACACCCCCCGAAACTGAGTCTCATATGCTCCTTTGCAAGGGTTCAGTATGTATGTCTACCTCTTATTGTTCCCATTTCCAACGGGGTCGGAGATGAGATGCGATGAGTGTTTATGTGGCAGGTGGAGTTTACGGCCAGATGGCCTTCCTGAGGCAAACCTAATGAGAGGAGTTAATGAGAGATGAAATGAATGAAGATGCATGCAACTGGGCAAGGATGTGGAAGGAAGTGCCCGTGGATTGTCAGAAGGTACTGACCCCGCATTTGCCTGGAGTTGTATATGAGGAAACCATGGAAAACCATTTCAAGGACGGCTGACGGTGGGACTCGAACCCACGTCTATAGAGTTCGCAGATAGTTTGGCCCCATGCACTAGCGCTGCGCGTTAGCACGCGTAGCTACCGCTGTCGATATAGGCTACAGTATTTATATACAGTGTGGTCCACCCGCCCCTTATTATTTAGTTTTATGAAACCCAACTAACATCGCATTTCTCCCGATGGTCGATATTGCTTTGCGCTCTGACTGTGTGACAGCAATGTAATTGGGTCATGGGTCTAGCAAAGAAAAAACGACCTTAAACTTTTCCCCGCCAAATACTATGGCCCATTCTACTAACATATGACTTACTGCTCCTTGAAATAACACACATACACGTAATACGATCGAATTAATAGCTTACGCCACGTGATCTGTAATAGTAGAAAGTTAAATCAACACCATAAACCGTGATTGAAGACTTTGAGATGGACTTAAACGTTTGAGGTGGGACAGCTACAGTTACTAGAGCACGTTTAACGTGCGGCAACTAACAAGTGCTGGTGGCTGAGAGGGTTAAAGCCTGACCGTACGTGGTGGGTACGAGCGGGTAGAATGCTGCTTCGAATCCGTCAGTAGGCATACATTTTTGAACGAAAGCCCACATTCCATTTTAGTCGGGATGTAACTAAATTGCCACATTTATTGCCTTACGACGTATTTTTGTGAAGAGTACGTTGTATTTTGATGATTTATAAAGAGAATACGATCGAATTGGTACGTTATGCAACGTGACCTGTAATGGCAGAAAATTAAAAAACTGGCATGAATATTAACATAACATATCGAAATGTTGCTCCGGAGGTCCGGGTTCGATTCCCAGCTCTGCCAAGATGTGTAATACTTGTCTGAGTGCTAAAATTGGGTACTCGTAAGTAGGGGGGGGGGGGTGAGGGGGGTTCCAACGGAATCTAAAACCCTCCTTGCCCCACTACTAAGCCTCAGCCATGTTAAATATCTCTCGAACGCGTGGTCCGATTTTGACAAATGAGGTATCGTTGGACTCGCGCTGACGTCCTCTTTGCTATGGACCACTCGTTATATTTTTCAAATATTTTTTGAAAATTTTTGTTTTCGAAACTAGGTGATAGTTTGAAAACTAAACATGATAGAACGTTGTGCCATGGCTCAAACGAATGGTCTTTATGCCCTTTATTTTCTATAATGAAACTTTTTTACTTTTATGTTTTTTTTGAAAACACTCGAATTTTGAAAATCCTATATTTTGCAAACTAGAAACTCTACAAAAACGTTTATTTGACATAAATGAAAGGTCCCTATGCCCTCTACCCCCAATATAAATTTCAAGTCGCTAGAGCAAAAATTTGTGTTTTGTAAGTGTAGTAGTGGGATGATGACAGAGCTGTCTACTAACTTATTGAGCCCTCCTCGTATTTGCCCCGAAGCTGATATCTCGCTAACCAATGGTCGGATTTGAACATACAGGGTGTCCTAGCACTCGTAGTGATGCCCCCTACTTTCCTATAGGCTCTTAATTTAATGAAAAGACCAAAACTAAAAGGTCATGTGCTTTTAATATCTCGCGAACCAATCATGCTAGAGGCATGTTCGACAGATCCAAGAACTCGGGGTGACGTCCTCTCTGCTATGGACCACTCTTTATAATTTTTAATAAAATTGGAAACTCGATTTTGGGGTAAACACGTGTTTTTGTGATTTTGCCGATATCTCGCGAACCAATCATGCTAGAGGCATGAACGAGGGGTCCAAGGACTCGGGCTGACGTCCTCTTTGCTATGGACCACTCGTTGTAATTTTAAAAAATTTGGGAAACTCGATTTTGGGGTAAACACGTGTTTTTGTGATTTTGCCGATATCTCACGAAGCAATAACGCTAGAGGCATGTACGATGGGTCCAAGGATTCGGGAAGACGTCCTCTTTGCTATGGACCACTCGTTGTAATTTTAAAAAAATTGGGAAACGCGATTTTGGGGTAAACACGTGTTTTTTATGATTTTTGCCGATATGTCACGAACCAATAACGCTAGAGACGTGTACGAGGTGTCCTAGGACTCGGGCTAACGCCCCCTTTCAAATGTGGTAGATTTTTTTTTCCAAACAATAATTCACAAAGGGCCTAACGTCATACATGTTGAAAAAACTTTTTCTTTTTCTTTACCTGTTTATAATGTCCATGAAGCGTGGTGGTTGAGAGAGACGATATGGCTGGGTGTGTGTGTCAATGAACCTGTCGCTAACCACAAGGACCATGCTTAATAGAACAATCGCTATTTCGGCGGGTCGGTGTATGACAGAGCGAGCGTGCGTTTTTCTGATATTTTACCTTTAACGTGTAAACGGTGATGAGAACTTGGTTCTATGTTGGTCGAAGCGAGTAGAGAAAACCAACTTGCCGACGAGCAGGAGGTGAAGGTCATTTGAGCTTATTGGAAGGCACTGATCTGACTTGACAACAGGTGCAATGGAAAAATGACAAATACGCTTGAAAGTGAAATAATCTGACCATTGTGGTGGCAGGGAAGAGCGAAAGGCATGTGAACACATGTGTGAAACCACAGGCACGCTAAACCAGTGACATCCTGTTTTGCTTCATACGTGACAAAATGCAAGTACATGTGAAATTTGATTCGCCACAGGTGTTCGCCTGGGACGTTAGCTGTCCACATGCATGATAACTGTTAACAAGTCACATCCTGTTTTGCTTCGTACGTGACAAAATGCAAGTTCATGTGAAATCTGATTCGCCACAGGTGTTCGCCTGGGACGTTAGCTGTCCACGTGACCGATAACAGAATGTTCAAAGCGTGGGAAAAAAATGATTATACATGCAACGTAGCATATATAAAGACATGTCGTTATCATTTCCACTCTCACTTGGGTGGACTACCTTTGAACACACTGCGTTGCATGAAACCCCTGGTCTTGTTTAACAGTTTTGGTGTTGGTGGAAAATACTTAACCTTGTTGTGGGGTAGGTATTTATTTATATATTTATTCATTTATACATTTATTGATTAATATATATATATATTTACAAGTAATTATTTATTGATTAAGTAATTACTGATTTTATTTATTTGTTTGCAGATAACCGGCATACCTTACATGGCTGAGGGAGAAGAAACCATTGCACTTTTGAGCTCACTAGAAGGGAAGAGTAACAAGTCACTGCAAGTAAAGGTGAGATGATTTTTTTAAACTAACTTGTTTCATTTTTTGTTTTATGTTTTATTTTATGAAATGTATGTATTAACCTGAATTTAGGTATTTATAGCGGTTTATTTTATTTATTTTTAGAAACTTGGAAAGAATAGCCTTACCGCCGTAGCAGTCGCTGAAAAAAAAACAGAAACGCACTAAAGCGAAACCACTGCCAAAGAGTGAACTGTTTAAAACTCAGGTAAGTCCAACTTAAAAATGCTATTCCATTTTACCACTACTGAAAACTCGTAGACAAAAAAAAAATCATTACCTGTACATGACTGGGACAATGATTGCTTTCTTGATTAATGGCTATGTTGTTGTTGTTGACTGGGAAAAGTACAAGGCTATGTTGGATTTTCTAAAAATAAAAATAATAAATTTAATTTATGGGTGGTTCCCTATGGACTCAACGAATATCCACAGGTTTGAACATGATAATGTGAACAAAATGACATGACATTCATTTTTGTTTATATATTGGTTAAAGGGAGGGTGGGGGAATGTAAATGACTGTAGCTTTATAAAAAAGAAAATAAGTACATGGGTTACTGTTAGTGCCAACATACAGTTTATTTTTAATGGTGTTTTGATATATTAATGCCAATTAACGTTAACGTTTTATTTACAAGTATTGATTGATTGATTGATTGATTGAGTGATGGGTTATTTTGTTTGCTTTTAGGTGTCGTCATGTGCCATTAACGTAATGAACAGACAGTGAACAAGCATGCATTATGCTTTAAAGTACTCTGTGCAATGTTAATAACTTACAATAAGAAAAAGTTTTATTATAACACATGGCGTTAGTACCAAATACAACAAGTGAGCAAGTTGGTTTACCACGTGGGTTAAATTTAAAATCAGAACATGATCGATGGTTAACATTTGAATCCTGGCCTGTAGGCTTTTTGTCGACTCATGAACTTGCAAAAGCCGTTTTTTTTTACTTGAACCGAGGAGATGTGGTGCGCTGTGTGTTTTGTCGTATTGAACTTTCACACTGGGAAGAAGGGGATGATCCCTTTAGAGACCATTTGCGATGGTCTCCTCACTGTCCTTACATGCTTGGAAAGCAAGTGGGTAACCTACCCGTGCATTCATTTTACCAAACCACAAGGCCTATGGCCGCTACTTACGTTGCTGAGTCACAAATAAATAATAATAATGATGTATTACCAGCCAACGGTAGTGTCGATATATGTGGTCCATATGCCATAGACAGTGTTGAATTGGCGTGTGCTTTTGAAAAATTGGGAGTTTGCAAGACTAAAGCACTAGCACACCCAGAGTACAGCTCTGTTGAAAAACGTTTCGAATCTTATAAAAATGTTTGGCCATTAATATTAAAACACCTTACCAAACAGCTAAGTGAAGCTGGATTTTTTTATACTGGTGAAGGGGATAAAACAATATGTTTTTATTGTGGATTTGCTTTAAAGGATTGGCAAATGACTGATGACCCTTTTGTGCAACACGCTCGTTGGTTACCAAACTGTAAATACATGGTGTTGCTTAAAGGTCAGGAATTTGTGAACACTATTCGTAAAGAAAAAGTGATTGCAGCACAAGACATAAAAGTGCCTTTAGAGTTAGAGCACGCGGAGCAAATACATAAGGCTGAAAGAAAAGACTTGTCTCACGAACAGATACAAAAGTGTGACCAACAATTATGTAAAATTTGTTATCAAGATGAACTAGGTGTTGTATTTTTACCCTGTGGACACATGATAGCCTGTGTCAAGTGTGCATTAGAACTTAACACTTGTGCTATATGCAGAAAAGTAGTATCTGCAACAGTTAGGGCATTTCTTGCATAACTAGTATAATTTATTCGCCATGGATAGTGCAAAATCCCTAATTGCACAATATTATTAAAGCTGTTTTAGAGTGTAATAGATATGCTTTTGTTTTGTTTATAGACTACTACAATGAATGTTTTGAATGCTGTGGGACAATCATGTGGCTTAGAGACAAAAAAGCTCAGCGAATTGCCAACGCATATTCCCTTCCGCATTATCAAGATTCGGAAATTGAAAACAGCATATGGTGATCGTTTACTTTGTGTATGTGAAAACTTTGAGACATTTCTGCCTATACGATTTAATGATATGTCGGAGAGTGTTTTTGATGAAGTCAATAATGCTGTGCAACCTGTACACTTAATTTATGAAGGTTTTAAAAACAATAGGTGCATGGTTCGTTTTAATTAAATAAATAATGTGAAATAATAATGGAAAATATAAGTAATGACAATACACTGAAAAAGAAAGAAAATATGTGCATAGAATAGTAATGTTTTAGTGTTTAGTGTTGTCTTTAAAAATATTATAATGAAACCAATAAAAATGTATATAAAGTTTGTAAATAAATGCAAAATCATGTTACAATGTTGTTTTATTTTATACAAAGTTAGTATATTTAACATTGCAGAGTATACATGATTATGACAATAAATGCACACTGAATACAAGCCTTTCTCACTTTACAATAGTCTGTTATAGTTTTAAACACAAGGCTTGTTGTAGATTATTTTATAGCAATGTCCATTCAACGTTGTTTTCGAAATGTGTGAAGCCGCAATGGTTGTATAGGCATAAAAACCTTATTGTTATTACTATTTAGTCACTTTGATCCCCTTGCATATCAAGAGCACATGACCTAGTTGTTCCACTCTTTAAAACGACAACAACAACACTACCTCTTGCATAGTTTGTGATGTTGATGGCTCTTGCGACGTGGGAAGATGGATTAAAAATAACTTTGAGAACTGGGGTTAAACGTTGCTCATTAAACAATGCACTATTTTGAGTAGCAATATGGTTTTCTTGATTTTTTGTCGACGGCAACTGTGTTTCATGCGATACACTACATTGATGATCACTGACACTTAAAACCTCACTATTTTTACTTTTTAGGTCACCACGACAATGTTTGGAACGTTGCTTTGAACAACGCCAAATAACAGTTCCATTTTTATTGGTTCGTTTCACAATATATGAATATCCTTTATAGTATGCGTAAGGCTTACCATACCTAGTCACTGATACTTCCATATCAACTGTCAAGCATAGACTAAGCTCTAGTAAAGTCAACTTGGTAATAAGAATACTAGTTTAGTGTGAGAGCAAATATGGATCCAAAGAGTTCAGGTAAAAGTGAAAGCAAATAAGCAAATATAAGAAACAAGAGTGGGGGGTAAAAGTGGTCGCAAAGTGGCAGACTCATTACACAATAATTTCAGCACGACGAAGCTCTTGTTCAATTTCTTTGATTTCACAATCGTGACCGATATGCCCAGCTTGTCGTAAAGCATGCAATTGTCGAAGCCGTTGAATTAGCTTACTGGGTTTGTTCCAGTATACAAATTTAACAAATGATTTTTAGGTGTAAACAAAGCATTACCATTATCATGATCATTATCATCATCATCATCATCATCTTCATTATCATCATCATGATCACCATTATCATCATGACCATCATCACTGTTACTATATAGTCCTTTTTGATCCTCTTGCAATACCACTTTATTTATAGTCTGAGTTGATTTTGATAGTGTTGAAGGTTTCTTGGACGTTGACAACTGTCCTAACATGACGTTTTGAGGACATGATAAGTCCTTTTGAACAAACACTGCACTATCTTTAGCCGCAATATCGTTTTCTTGAACTTGCTTTTTAGCATTTTGATAATTGTTTGTAAACAGTAAGCGTGGTTCGTTTCGAGCACTACATTGATGAACACTCACACTTAAAACCTTTCCGTTTTTACTTTTCAGATTGCCTCGACATTTTGTTGACCTCTCTTTTGAGCATCGCCAGAATATTATTCCATTCACATTCTGGCGATTATAGTTATAGGAGTAGCCTTGATAGAGTGCACGTAGCCTACCTTTGTTGGTTGTAATAAGTTCCATAGTAGTAACTGACCTGTCAGTACGATGTTCACACTACAAAGGTTACAACTGTTTTGCTGATGGAGTGACCTACCATAAGCTTATATATTGGCTTATGTGTTGGCTTTTTGTGTTGGCTTTTTGTGTTGGCTTTTCGTGTTGGCTTTTGTGTTGGCTTATGTGTTGGCTTTGTGTGTTGGCTTTCTGTGTTGGCTTTTCATGTTGGCTTTTCGTGTTGGCTTTTGTGTTGGCTTATGTGTTGGCTTTTTGTGTTGGCTTTTTGTGTTGGCTTTTCGTGTTGGCTTTTGTGTTGGCTTATGTGTTGGCTTTTTGTGTTGGCTTTCTGTGTTGGCTTTTCATGTTGGCTTTTCGTGTTGGCTTATGTGTTGGCTTTTTGTGTTGGCTTTTTGTGTTGGCTTTTCGTGTTGGCTTTTGTGTTGGCTTATGTGTTGGCTTTTTGTGTTGGCTTTTTGTGTTGGCTTTTCGTGTTGGCTTTTGTGTTGGCTTTTTGTGTTGGCTTTTTGTGTTGGCTTTTCGTGTTGGCTTTTGTGTTGGCTTATGTGTTGGCTTTTTGTGTTGGCTTTTTGTGTTGGCTTTTCATGTTGGCTTTTCGTGTTGGCTTTTCGTGTTGGCTTTTTGTGTTGGCTTTTCGTGTTGGCATTTCGTGTTGGCTTTTGTGTTGGCTTTTCGTGTTGGCTTTTTGTGTTGGCTTTTCGTGTTGGCATTTCGTGTTGGCTTTTGTGTTGGCTTTTCGTGTTGGCTTTTTGTGTTGGCTTTTCGTGTTGGCATTTCGTGTTGGCTTTTTGTGTTGGCTTTTTTTGTATTGGCCTTTCGTGTTGGCTTTTTGTATTGGCTTTTCGTGTTGGCTTTTTGTGTTGGCTTTAGTATTGGCTTTTGTATTGGCTTATTTGACAAGTTATTTGTGTCAATGTATTTAGTGGATTTTTTCTTGGTGTTGGAAAGTAGTTGAAAGAGAGGGAATATTTAAAGACTTAACCTCAGCTCACTAACCTAACCTAACCTAACCTAACCTTTCAACTCTCAGATGTTAATTAAATTCTGTGCATAGTCGAGTTGGAACCCAAGACCTCAGGGGTAAAAAAAACAATTATTTTTGACGACTTATTTTGGTAACTTATTTTAATGGCTAACCTAACTTTACCTAACCTAACCTCAGCTCACTTTGGATATTACTAGTAAGTGTTCATATCCTCTGCTAGGTAGCATGCTAGTAGTACAGGTAGTGCTCATATTTACCGCTAGATAGCGGAAACATACTTTGCATGTTGCATGTGACACTTGTGAAGTTTAACCACATGCAAGACGTGCTTGTATAAGTTCTCTATTTAAACTCAATATACAATTAACCACTAAATGTTCAGAACTAACATGTATAGCCATGTTTAGGGTATATAGGAGACCCTTAGCAAGAAAGGCTGTCTAACCCACGAGTGTACAGCCTTGTCATACGCAGTAAGCACCTGTTGGCTTTCTCAAATTGTTGTTGTTGTTTTCTGCCAACAGGTGCTTACTGCGTATGACAAGGCTGTACACTCGTGGGTTAGACAGCCTTTCTTGCTAAGGGTCTCCTATATACCCTAAACATGGCTATACATGTTAGTTCTGAACATTTAGTGGTTAATTGTATATTGAGTTTAAATAGAGAACTTATACAAGCACGTCTTGCATGTGGTTAAACTTCACAAGTGTCACATGCAACATGCAAAGTAAGTTTCCGCTATCTAGCGGTAAATATGAGCACTACCTGTACTACTAGCATGCTACCTAGCAGAGGATATGAACACCTACTAGTAATATCCAAAGTGAGCTGAGGCTAGGTTAGGTTAGGTTAGGTAAAGTTAGGTTAGCCATTAAAATAAGTTACCAAAATAAGTCGTCAAAAATAATTGTTTTTTTACCCCTGAGGTCTTGGGTTCCAACTCGACTATGCACAGAATTTAATTAACATCTGAGAGTTGAAAGGTTAGGTTAGGTTAGGTTAGGTTAGTGAGCTGAGGTTAAGTCTTTAAATATTCCCTCTCTTTCAACTACTTTCCAACACCAAGAAAAAATCCACTAAATACATTGACACAAATAACTTGTCAAATAAGCCAATACAAAAGCCAATACTAAAGCCAACACAAACAGCCAACACGAAAAGCCAATACAAAAAGCCAACACGAAAGGCCAATACAAAAAAAGCCAACACAAAAAGCCAACACGAAATGCCAACACGAAAAGCCAACACAAAAAGCCAACACGAAAAGCCAACACAAAAGCCAACACGAAATGCCAACACGAAAAGCCAACACAAAAAGCCAACACGAAAAGCCAACACAAAAGCCAACACGAAATGCCAACACGAAAAGCCAACACAAAAAGCCAACACGAAAAGCCAACACGAAAAGCCAACATGAAAAGCCAACACAAAAAGCCAACACAAAAAGCCAACACATAAGCCAACACAAAAGCCAACACGAAAAGCCAACACAAAAAGCCAACACAAAAAGCCAACACATAAGCCAACACAAAAGCCAACACGAAAAGCCAACACAAAAAGCCAACACAAAAAGCCAACACATAAGCCAACACAAAAGCCAACACGAAAAGCCAACACAAAAAGCCAACACAAAAAGCCAACACATAAGCCAACACGAAAAGCCAACATGAAAAGCCAACACAAAAAGCCAACACAAAAAGCCAACACATAAGCCAACACAAAAGCCAACACGAAAAGCCAACACAAAAAGCCAACACAAAAAGCCAACACATAAGCCAACACAAAAGCCAACACGAAAAGCCAACATGAAAAGCCAACACAAAAAGCCAACACATAAGCCAACACAAAAGCCAACACGAAAAGCCAACACAAAAAGCCAACACAAAAAGCCAACACATAAGCCAATATATAAGCTTATGGTAGGTCACTCCATCAGCAAAACAGTTGTAACCTTTGTAGTGTGAACATCGTACTGACAGGTCAGTTACTACTATGGAACTTATTACAACCAACAAAGGTAGGCTACGTGCACTCTATCAAGGCTACTCCTATAACTATAATCGCCAGAATGTGAATGGAATAATATTCTGGCGATGCTCAAAAGAGAGGTCAACAAAATGTCGAGGCAATCTGAAAAGTAAAAACGGAAAGGTTTTAAGTGTGAGTGTTCATCAATGTAGTGCTCGAAACGAACCACGCTTACTGTTTACAAACAATTATCAAAATGCTAAAAAGCAAGTTCAAGAAAACGATATTGCGGCTAAAGATAGTGCAGTGTTTGTTCAAAAGGACTTATCATGTCCTCAAAACGTCATGTTAGGACAGTTGTCAACGTCCAAGAAACCTTCAACACTATCAAAATCAACTCAGACTATAAATAAAGTGGTATTGCAAGAGGATCAAAAAGGACTATATAGTAACAGTGATGATGGTCATGATGATAATGGTGATCATGATGATGATAATGAAGATGATGATGATGATGATGGTAATGATCATGATAATGGTAATGCTTTGTTTACACCTAAAAATCATTTGTTAAATTTGTATACTGGAACAAACCCAGTAAGCTAATTCAACGGCTTCGACAATTGCATGCTTTACGACAAGCTGGGCATATCGGTCACGATTGTGAAATCAAAGAAATTGAACAAGAGCTTCGTCGTGCTGAAATTATTGTGTAATGAGTCTGCCACTTTGCGACCACTTTTACCCCCCACTCTTGTTTCTTATATTTGCTTATTTGCTTTCACTTTTACCTGAACTCTTTGGATCCATATTTGCTCTCACACTAAACTAGTATTCTTATTACCAAGTTGACTTTACTAGAGCTTAGTCTATGCTTGACAGTTGATATGGAAGTATCAGTGACTAGGTATGGTAAGCCTTACGCATACTATAAAGGATATTAATATATTGTGAAACGAACCAATAAAAATGGAACTGTTATTTGGCGTTGTTCAAAGCAACGTTCCAAACATTGTCGTGGTGACCTAAAAAGTAAAAATAGTGAGGTTTTAGGTGTCAGTGATCATCAATGTAGTGTATCGCATGAAACACAGTTGCCGTCGACAAAAAATCAAGAAAACCATATTGCTACTCAAAATAGTGCATTGTTTAATGAGCAACGTTTAACCCCAGTTCTCAAAGTTATTTTTAATCCATCTTCCCACGTCGCAAGAGCCATCAACATCACAAACTATGCAAGAGGTAGTGTTGTTGTTGTCGTTTTAAAGAGTGGAACAACTAGGTCATGTGCTCTTGATATGCAAGGGGATCAAAGTGACTAAATAGTAATAACAATAAGGTTTTTATGCCTATACAACCATTGCGGCTTCACACATTTCGAAAACAACGTTGAATGGACATTGCTATAAAATAATCTACAACAAGCCTTGTGTTTAAAACTATAACAGACTATTGTAAAGTGAGAAAGGCTTGTATTCAGTGTGCATTTATTGTCATAATCATGCATACTCTGCAATGTTAAATATACTAACTTTGTATAAAATAAAACAACATTGTAACATGATTTTGCATTTATTTACAAACTTTATATACATTTTTATTGGTTTCATTATAATATTTTTAAAGACAACACTAAACACTAAAACATTACTATTCTATGCACATATTTTCTTTCTTTTTCAGTGTATTGTCATTACTTATATTTTCCATTATTATTTCACATTATTTATTTAATTAAAACGAACCATGCACCTATTGTTTTTAAAACCTTCATAAATTAAGTGTACAGGTTGCACAGCATTATTGACTTCATCAAAAACACTCTTCGACATATCATTAAACCGTATAGGCAGAAATGTCTCAAAGTTTTCACATACACAAAGTACACGATCACCATATGCTGTTTTCAATTTCCGAATCTTGATAATGCGGAATGGAATATGCGTTGGCAATTCGCTGAGCTTTTTTGTCTCTAAGCCACATGATTGTCCCACATCATTCAAAACATTCATTGTAGTAGTATATAAACAAAA
This sequence comes from Meconema thalassinum, assembly GCA_946902985.2. NCBI lineage: Eukaryota > Metazoa > Arthropoda > Insecta > Orthoptera > Tettigoniidae > Meconema > Meconema thalassinum. Next base: position 1,376,691,122 of record OX336388.2, on the reverse strand, counting down.
CAAAAGCATATCTATTACACTCTAAAACAGCTTTAATAATATTGTGCAATTAGGGATTTTGCACTATCCATGGCGAATAAATTATACTAGTTATGCAAGAAATGCCCTAACTGTTGCAGATACTACTTTTCTGCATATAGCACAAGTGTTAAGTTCTAATGCACACTTGACACAGGCTATCATGTGTCCACAGGGTAAAAATACAACACCTAGTTCATCTTGATAACAAATTTTACATAATTGTTGGTCACACTTTTGTATCTGTTCGTGAGACAAGTCTTTTCCTTCAGCCTTATGTATTTGCTCCGCGTGCTCTAACTCTAAAGGCACTTTTATGTCTTGTGCTGCAATCACTTTTTCTTTACGAATAGTGTTCACAAATTCCTGACCTTTAAGCAACACCATGTATTTACAGTTTGGTAACCAACGAGCGTGTTGCACAAAAGGGTCATCAGTCATTTGCCAATCCTTTAAAGCAAATCCACAATAAAAACATATTGTTTTATCCCCTTCACCAGTATAAAAAAAATCCAGCTTCACTTAGCTGTTTGGTAAGGTGTTTTAATATTAATGGCCAAACATTTTTATAAGATTCGAAACGTTTTTCAACAGAGCTGTACTCTGGGTGTGCTAGTGCTTTAGTCTTGCAAACTCCCAATTTTTCAAAAGCACACGCCAATTCAACACTGTCTATGGCATATGGACCACATATATCGACACTACCGTTGGCTGGTAATACATCATTATTATTATTTATTTGTGATTCAGCAACGTAAGTAGTGGCCATAGGCCTTGTGGTTTGGTAAAATGAATGCACGGGTAGGTTACCCACTTGCTTTCCAAGCATGTAAGGACAGTGAGGAGACCATCGCAAATGGTCTCTAAAGGGATCATCCCCTTCTTCCCAGTGTGAAAGTTCAATACGACAAAACACACAGCGCACCACATCTCCTCGGTTCAAGTAAAAAAAACCGGCTTTTGCAAGTTCATGCGTCGACAAAAAGCCTACAGGCCAGGATTCAAATGTTAACCATCGATCATGTTCTGATTTTAAATTTAACCCACGTGGTAAACCAACTTGCTCACTTGTTGTATTTGGTACTAACGCCATGTGTTATAATAAAACTCTTTCTTATTGTAAGTTATTAACATTGCACAGAGTACTTTAAAGCATAATGCATGCTTGTTCACTGTCTGTTCATTACGTTAATGGCACATGACGACACCTAAAAGCAAACAAAATAACCCATCACTCAATCAATCAATCAATCAATCAATACTTGTAAATAAAACGTTAACGTTAATTGGCATTAATATATCAAAACACCATTAAAAATAAACTGTATGTTGGCACTAACAGTAACCCATGTACTTATTTTCTTTTTTATAAAGCTACAGTCATTTACATTCCCCCACCCTCCCTTTAACCAATATATAAACAAAAATGAATGTCATGTCATTTTGTTCACATTATCATGTTCAAACCTGTGGATATTCGTTGAGTCCATAGGGAACCACCCATAAATTAAATTTATTATTTTTATTTTTAGAAAATCCAACATGGCCTTGTACTTTTCCCAGTCAACAACAACAACATAGCCATTAATCAAGAAAGCAATCATTGTCCCAGTCATGTACAGGTATTTTTTTTTTTGTCTACGAGTTTTCAGTAGTGGTAAAATGGAATAGCATTTTTAAGTTGGACTTACCTGAGTTTTAAACAGTTCACTCTTTGGCAGTGGTTTCGCTTTAGTGCGTTTCTGTTTTTTTTCAGCGACTGCTACGGCGGTAAGGCTATTCTTTCCAAGTTTCTAAAAATAAATAAAATAAACCGCTATAAATACCTAAATTCAGGTTAATACATACATTTCATAAAATAAAACATAAAACAAAAAATGAAACAAGTTAGTTTAAAAAAATCATCTCACCTTTACATGCAGTGACTTGTTACTCTTCCCTTCTAGTGAGCTCAAAAGTGCAATGGTTTCTTCTCCCTCAGACATGTAAGGTATGCCGGTTATCTGCAAACAAATAAATAAAATCATTAATTACTTAATCAATAAATAATTACTTGTAAATATATATATATATTAATCAATAAATGTATAAATGAATAAATATATAAATAAATACCTACCCCACAACAAGGTTAAGTATTTTCCACCAACACCAAAACTGTTAAACAAGACCAGGGGTCATGCAACGCAGTGTGTTCAAAGGTAATCCACCCAAGTGAGAGTGGAAATGATAACGACATGTCTTTATATATGCTACGTTGCATGTATAATCATTTTTTCCCACGCTTTGAACATTCTGTTATCGGTCACGTGGACAGCTAACGTCCCAGGCGAACACCTGTGGCGAATCAAATTTCACATGAACTTGCATTTTGTCACGTACGAAGCAAAACAGGATGTGACTTGTTAACAGTTATCATGCATGTGGACAGCTAACGTCCCAGGCGAACACCTGTGGCGAATCAAATTTCACATGAACTTGCATTTTGTCACGTACGAAGCAAAACAGGATGTCACTGGTTTAGCGTGCCTGTGGTTTCACACATGTGTTCACATGCCTTTCGCTCTTCCCTGCCACCACAATGGTTAGATTATTTCACTTTCAAGCGTATTTGTCATTTTTCCATTGCACCTGTTGTCAAGTCAGATCAGTGCCTTCCAATAAGCTCAAATGACCTTCACCTCCTGCTCGTCGGCAAGTTGGTTTTCTCTACTCGCTTCGACCAACATAGAACCAAGTTCTCATCACCGTTTACACGTTAAAGGTAAAATATCAGAAAAACGCACGCTCGCTCTGTCATACACCGACCCGCCGAAATAGCGATTGTTCTATTAAGCATGGTCCTTGTGGTTAGCGACAGGTTCATTGACACACACACCCAGCCATATCGTCTCTCTCAACCACCACGCTTCATGGACATTATAAACAGGTAAAGAAAAAGAAAAAGTTTTTTCAACATGTATGACGTTAGGCCCTTTGTGAATTATTGTTTGGAAAAAAAATCTACCACATTTGAAAGGGGGCGTTAGCCCGAGTCCTAGGACACCTCGTACACGTCTCTAGCGTTATTGGTTCGTGACATATCGGCAAAAATCATAAAAAACACGTGTTTACCCCAAAATCGCGTTTCCCATTTTTTTTTAATTACAACGAGTGGTCCATAGCAAAGAGGACGTCTTCCCGAATCCTTGGACCCATCGTACATGCCTCTAGCGTTATTGCTTCGTGAGATATCGGCAAAATCACAAAAACACGTGTTTACCCCAAAATCGAGTTTCCCAAATTTCTTAAAATTACAATGAGTGGTCCATAGCAAAGAGGACGTCAGCCCGAGTCCTTGGACCCCTCGTTCATGCCTCTAGCATGATTGGTTCGCGAGATATCGGCAAAATCACAAAAACACGTGTTTACCCCAAAATCGAGTTTCCAATTTTATTAAAAATTATAACGAGTGGTCCATAGCAGAGAGGACGTCACCCCGAGTCCTTGGACCTGTCGAACATGCCTCTAGCATGATTGGTTCGCGAGATATTAAAAGCACATGACCTTTTAGTTTTGGTCTTTTCATTAAATTAAGAGCCTATAGGAAAGTAGGGGGCATCACTACGAGTGCTAGGACACCCTGTATGTTCAAATCCGACCATTGGTTAGCGAGATATCAGCTTCGGGGCAAATACGAGGAGGGCTCAATAAGTTAGTAGACAGCTCTGTCATCATCCCACTACTACATTTACAAAACACAAATTTTTGCTCTAGCGACTTGAAATTTATTTTGGGGGTAGAGGGCATAGGGACCTTTCATTTATGTCAAATAAACGTTTTTGTAGAGTTCCTAGTTTCCAAAATATAGGATTTTAAAAATTCAAGTGTTTTCAAAAAAAAAACATAAAAGTAAAAAAGTTTCATTATAGAAAATAAAGGGCATAAAGACCATTCGTTTGAGCCATGGCACAACGTTCTATCATGTTTAGTTTTCAAACTATCACCTAGTTTCGAAAACAAAATTTTCAAAAAAAATTTGAAAAATATAACGAGTGGTCCATAGCAAAGAGGACGACAGCCCGAGTCCAACGATACCTCATTTGTCAAAATCGGACCACGCGTTCGAGAGATATTTAACATGGCTGAGGCTTAGTAGTGGGGCAAGGAGGGTTTTAGATTGCGTTGGAACCCCCCTCACCCCCCTACTCTCGTAGCTTCGTGAAGCAAATATGAGAAGAAGTGGGCTCGATTCCCACCTCAGCCAGCCTGGAAATGGTTTTCCTTGGTTTCCCACTTCTACTGCGGCCAAATTCCGGGACGGATTCTATCATAAGGCCACGGCCGCCTCCTTCCCAATCCTTAATTACAAATACACACACCATTACAAGCCCGCAATTACTCAGGTTATCAGACAAATTCTACACACACACCCGAGTAAACAGGGCTAAATGACCGCGATGTTCTAGCCCCTCAAATGAAACAAAACAACAACATACCGAAGGATATTCTGATCGCCAGTGCTTGCATCGAAGTATACGTATTCCTTAAAAATTCCCATGGTATTATTAGCATACTTTCGATTTTTGCAAAAAATAAAAGTAGACTTATGAGATCTACACAGGGCCAAAAATTGTGTGTCTGTCTGAGTGTGTGTGACTGTGTGTCTGTGTGTGTGTGTGTGTGTGTGTGTGAGTGTGTGTACTCTGAATGTCTGCCCCCTCCCTATCAATTCGAACACGGTGAAATCGAATTGAACGAAATTTGGTACAGAGGTAGAACTAGGAAAGGGCATCTCAGTGTCATGTTTTATATCGCCGCCATCTTGACGGAAATGTAATGGCGGCCACCCAAATGCTCAAAGCTTAAATCAAATTACGAATAACCTAATCATCTGATCTCTACCAAATTTTGCAACAACATATATTTATATGGCGAGCGTCTTTTGACTAAACTACAAGGTAATCAGCCCAATAGTTTGCAGATGGCGGCCATGTATGTATGCAAATAGATTCCCCCTATCAATTAAAACACGGTAAAACCGAATTGAACGATATTTGGTACAGAGGTAGCACTAGCAAAGGACACCTCAGTGTCATGTTTTATATCACCGCCATTTGACGAAAACGTAATAAAAATGAATTGCTGTTCGTTAGTCTCACTAAAACTCGAGAACGGCTGGACCGATTTGGCTAATTTTGGTCTTGAATTATTTGTGGAGGTACAGGGAAGGCTTAAAAGGGGAATAAATATGAAAGTTGTAGCGCACGAGTAGATTCAACAAATGAGTGACGGCACGCGAATCGCTTAAACAAAATCCCGTATGCGTTCATATACCATTCATTCGATTGCTATGAAACTTTGGTTGTATTGTTGTGCACACTCCAGGAAAGGTTTCTGACTTAGTAAATCCTTTTTACAATTGGTAGCACACGAGTAGATTCAACAAATGAGTAACGGCGCGCGTATCGTTTAAAAAAAATGCCATATGCGTTCATATACCATTCATCCGATTGCGATCAAATTTTGGTGAGTTGTTGTGAACACTTCCGCTATGGTTATAGACATAGTTAATCGAATTTACAATAGAGAGCGCGCGAGTAGATTAAACATATAAGTGTTGGCGATGCGTTCATATAGCCTAAAATTCATCCGATTGCGACCAAATTTTGGTGGGTTGTTTAGCACACTTCCGGGATGGTTATAGGCATAGTTAATACAATTTACAATAGATAGCGCGCGAGTAGTTTAAACAAATGATTGTTGGTTATGCGTTCATATACAATTCATCCGATTGCGATCACATTTTGGTGAGTGGTTGTGCACACTCCCTGGAAAGTTATAGGCATAGTAAATCCAATTTACAATAGATGGCGCACGAGTAGCTTCAACAAAATTGCGTGTGATTCGTTTCAACAAAGACTGCATGCGTTCATATACCAATCATTCCATGAGCGACGACGAGTGAAACGTTTCAACAAAGTCCCGTGTGTATTCATAAACCATTCGTCCGATAGCGATGAAACTTGGGTGAGATGTTGTGTACACTTCAGGGAAGGTTTCTGACTTAGTAAATCCATTTTACTATAGGTGGCGAACGAGTAGATTCAACAAATGAGCGACGACGTGCGAAGCATTTCAACAAAGTACCGTATGCGTTCATATACCATTCGTCCGATAGCGATGGAACTTGGGTGAGATGTTGTGTATACATCAGGGAAGATCTCTGGCTTAGATCATCAACTTTTCAATACGTAGCGCACGAGTAGATTCAAGAAATGTGTGACAAAGCGAGATGCGATTCAACAAAGTCACATATGCGTTTACATACCATTCGTGCGAAAGCGATGAAACTTGGGTGAGTTTTTGTGTACACTCCAGGGAATGTTTCTGGCTTAGTACATGCATTTTAGAATAGGTAGCGCACGAGTTTATTCAACAAATGTGTGACGGCACGCGTATCGTTTAAACAAAATTCCGTATGCGTTCATATGCCATTCACCGAATTGCGATGAAACTTAGATGAGTTGTTGTGTACCATTTTACAATAGGTAGTGCACGAGTAGATGCAACAAATGAGTGACGACGCGCGAAGCATTTTAACAATATCCCGTATGCGTTCATATACCATTCATCGATTGCGATGAAACTTTGTTGAGTACACTTACTTGAAGGTTCCTAACTTAGTCAATCCATTTCACAGTAGGTAGCCCAAGAGTAAATTTAAAAAATGAGTGACAGCGCACGAATCGTTTATACAAAATTCCGTGTGCGTTCATATCCCATTCATCCGATTGCGATGAAATTTTGGTGAATTATTGTGCACACTCCCACGAATGTTTCTAAATTAGTTAATCCATTTTACGATAGTTTAGAGGCAGTTAACGGAAATTGAAAAAGATTGCTTCCAAAAGCACGTCAAGAAACAAAATTACAACGCCAACACTTTCATTGATTGGCATTGCAACGTATGCCGGGTACAGCTAGTCTTAAATAATTTACGACCAACCTAATAATCTGATCTCTACCAAATTTTGCAACAACATACCTTCATGTGGGAAGCATATTTTGACCAAACTACAAGATCATCAGACCAACAGTTTGCATATGGCGGCCATGTATGTGTGAAAATCGATTCCCCCAATCAATTCAAACACGGTGAAACCGAATTCAACGAAATTTGGCACAGAGGTAGCACTGGCGTAGAACACCTCAGTGCCATGTTTTATATCGCCACCGTCTTGACGGAAACGTAATGGAGGCCACCCAAATGTTCAAAGCTTAAATCAAATTACGACTAACTTAATCATCCGATCTCTACCAAATTTTTGCAACAACATATACTTGTATGGCAAGCGTTGTTGACTGAACTAAAAGGTCATCAGCCAATTAGTTTGCAGATGGCGGCCATGTATGTGTGCAAATTGATTCCCCCTATAAATTCAAACACGGTGAAACCTAATTGAACGAAATTTCCAAAAGCACGTCAAGAAACAAAATTACAACGCCAACACTTTCATTGATTGGCATTGCAACGTATGCCGGGTACAGCTAGTCTTAAATAATTTACGACCAACCTAATAATCTGATCTCTACCAAATTTTGCAACAAAATACCTTCATGTGGGAAGCATATTTTGACCAAGGGCACTCCAGTGTCATGTTTTATATCACCGCCATCTTGACGAAAACGTAATGGCAGCCATCCAAATGTTAAAAGCTTAACTCAAATTACGACCAACCTAATCATTTGATCTCTACCAAATTTTTCAACAACATACCTTTTTGTGGGAAGCACCTTTTGACTGAACTACAAGGTCATCAGCCCAATAGTTTGCAGATAGCGGCCATGCATGTGTGCAAATCGATTCCCCATATCAATTCAAACACGGTGAAACCGAATTGAATGCAATTTTTACAGAGGTAGCACTAGCAAAGGGCACATCATATTCATGTATAATATCCGTATAGCTCGTTGTATTTCAAGAAGCTACTACAACCAACATTTAATTATACTCCTTGAAAAGGACAACGAGTTATAACAATACCTATGCATTTAGGAGAAAGTAGGCTATACGTTCTTTACCGAACATCTTGTTTTGTTATTAAATTTTAACAAAGGGTCTTAGCATATATTTTGGCCCGTATCACACGACACTCCCTGGCAAGGAAGCTGCTGTGATCGCTGGTACAAAATCCTGTAAGATTCTGTTCTCTTCGTCAGTATACCTGCTTGTATGACCGAAGTGTATCACACGCTAGAATTTTGAACGCTAAGTTGTATGAAATAAAACCGAAGGGCTGTCGCTTGAGGGCATTATTTGCAGTTATTTCGCCTTATTAACGCAAAGCGGTCGCGAAACTTGCTTTAAGTAAATTAGAAAACATGCCAGGTAGGTACTGAATGAATGCATTCCAATCAATATTTAAGAGCTAACTGTAATAATTGAATGTTTTACCATACGCGTTAATATGAAGCGCAACAAAAACCTCCCGAGTGTGTTGGAAATGTGTGCAAGAGTTATTGCGTCCGCTCGCTCTTTCGAAGATCCCAGGATCAAGACTATCCAACGGCAGATTTTTAAATTCTTTTTAACTATTTTATTATACCCTCCCTACCTCGAACAGCAAAATTTCAACTTGGTTTTGTTCACATTATCTACGAAGACGATAGGGAAAGTTCTTTTCTTGTCTCCTTTAAATGGTTATTTTCCCTAAATACTGTTCAAAATCATGGGTGGATACTATTCTTTATAATTATTAATTTTTTAGTCGATTTTACCCTTCAGGTTAGTTTTTCCCACGGACTCAGCGAGGGATCCCATCATTACCGCCTCTACGGGCAGTGTCCTGGAGCTTGAAACATCTCGTCTGGGGATACAACTGGGGAGTGGGATCAGCACCTCGCCCAGGCGGCCTCACCTGCAATGCGAACAGGGTCATCTTGAGGGATGGGAAGGGAGGGGAAGATCGGGAGGGATAGGCAAGAAAGAGGGAAGGAGGCGGCCGTGGCTGTACGGGAGGTAACATCCCAGCATTTGCCCGAAAGCGAAGTGGGAAAGCACGGAAAACCACTTTGAGGATGACTGAGGTGAGAATCGAACCCCTTCTACTCATTTGGACCACCCGAGGCTGAGTAGACCCCGTCCCAGTCCTCATACCACTTTTCAAATTTCGTGGCAGAGCCGGGAATCGAACCCAGGACGTCCGGGGTGGCAGCTAATCACGCTGACTATTACGCAACGGAGGCGACTCTATTCGCGATAATTAGAATTTTAATAGTTCGATATTTATAATAATATGACACGTTCTGTAATTACTGCCTTGCTGCGAGGCTCAGCGGTAACATTCTCGCTTGCTGTGCCCAAGGTTGCAGATTCGTATCCTGGCGCAGTCAGCTGGCATTTGAGGGTGCGCAAATACGAGGGAGCCGTGTCAGTAGACTTACTGGCACGTTGAAGATCCCCTTCGGAGCAAAATTCCGGCACCCCAGCGTATCTAAAAGCCAGAGCAGTTAAAGGGGACGTAAAACCAATAATGTTATAATTATCTGTATTTACTGTATGTTTGGGGCAGATGATCTCATAGTTCCGCCCCTTAAACCCTCACTAACTAACTATACTGTAAGTGTATAGCAAGCGTTTTTCGCTACCCACGTCTGAGTGAGTCGGAGTTTTCCTTTAAAGAAAAGGTGGTCAAAATTTCGAACACTTGCTACCTTGAATATACAGGATACCTTGCTTTCGTTCTACAGATAATTACGTCGTCGTCCAATCTGGCTGCGTACCAACGGATAAGTACGGTCCTTTTGAGGACCAAATAAAAATCACTCGTTGGAACAGATAGATATGCGACCATAATACATCCACAATAAACGACATTAAGAAAAAAAAAAAAAATGTACTAGATCGAGGTTCGAACCTACTACAATGCGACTTCGTTGACGCTACTCTAGCAATTCTTGATTTAGCCACCATAGCTACCGAGAATTACTGCGTATTGCTGGCACTTATTGAATCTATTCATAGACACTTCCTGTCCAAACGTAAGAAGGTGTTATTCGGAGCTCTGGTCGTTTCAATCATGTATTATATATAAGGTCATTGAAAGTACACTGCCACTATTGATTTCTACTCTATTCGCGAGGATTACTCAACGGTAAAGTTGTACAACGGACGTAAATATGCTGGTACTAATGTTTTTAGGATGACTGGGATATACGCGTTAGTTGGGTTGCCTTCCTCCAAAAAAAAATAAGGGGCTGGTGGACCACACTGTATATACCGGGTGATTCAGGAGCCCCTTCCATTGTCGTTTGCTGCAACCCAACTAACGCGTGTTGGCAGAAAGGTCGATAATAAATTCTCTGTTAGCATCCCGTATGGTATAATGCACTGCAAGCATATCCTGCAAACAATACTGAACCCACATTTCAAATTCTTCTATTCTCCTCTATTCTGCTGCGCCAACAGTCCAAGTTGAACTTCCATCGAGCGCCACGCTCCAGACAAAGGCTTTCAAAAATGACTCCCTAATACCTGAATCTATAACTGAAGAATAGATGAAGAAGAATGATAAGAAAAAGAATTGGAAGAGGTTAAGCGACGATTAGTCCAGTGGCGTAATTACGAAGGGTGATAAGGGGGATCAACCCGCCCTCACCCCCCCCCCCCGCCCAAAGCCAAATAATAAAAGCACGTAACTCAATGATTATTTTATTTTGAATAAAAGAAATCTTCAGATTGATGACAAACTTCTTCTTACTAATTCAAGAACATTTCTCGTACATTTCTCGTTACTCATGCAAATCGTTTAGTGTTACCTGAACTTACCACTTGCTTAACAGAAAAATGTTCCCTTTTTGAGCTTTTGCCCATTTAGCATATAGGTTGAAATAAAATGTACTAATTGCTATCGAGATCAAAAACGGAAACGTGTAGGTTTTCTTTCATTGATTAGGCTTTGTTTTATTTTTCCCAAGCCTCCTATCCACCCCCATTCCCACAACATTTCTCGTACATTTCCCGTTATTCATGCAAATCGTTTAGTGTTACCTGAACTTAACACTTGCTTAACAGAAAACTGTTCCCTTAATGAGCTTTTGACCATTTAGCATATAGGTGGAAATAAAACGTATTAATTGCTATCGAGATCAAAAGCGGAAACGTGTAGGTTTTCTTTCATTGATTAGGCTTTGTTTTATTTTGCCCAAGCCTCCTATCCACCCCCATTCCCACAACAAAGCAAACTCAAACACGTGACCAAAAACACAAATTAAAAGGCAAAACGCAAACGCAGAAAACAACAAACAAAAATGACAAAGCAAAAATAAAGAACAAAAGCAGAAAACAACAAACACAAAACAAAAAACACAAAGAAAAATTAAGAACAAAAGAAAAAGCAGGAAACAACGAACAAAGACACAAAGCTAAAATAAATAACAAAAGCAGAAAATAACAAACACAAAGCAAAATAAAGAATATAAGCAGAAATCAACAAACACAAAGCAAAGATAAAGAACAAAAGCAGACAACAACAAACACAATGCAAAAATAAGAACAAAAGCAAAAACCAACAAACACAAAGAAAAATAAAGAACAAAATAAGAAAAAAAAAACACAAAGCAAAAATAAGAACAAACGCAGAAAACACAAACACAAAGGAAAAATAAGAACAAAAGCAGATAACAACGAACACAAAGAGAAAATAAATAACGAAAGATAAAAACATCAAACACAAGGCAAAAATAAAGAACAAAAGCAGTAAACAAGAAACACAAAGCAAACATAAGAACAAAAGCAGAAAACACAAACACAAAGCAAAAATAAGAACAAAAGTAGATAACAACAAACACAAAGCAAAAATAAATAACAAAAGAAAAAACAACAAACACAAGGCCAAAATAAAGAACAAAAGCAGTAAACAACAAACAAAAAGCAAACATAAGAACAAAAGCAGAAATCAACACACACAAAAACAAAAAAACACAAAGCAAACAAAAAACAAAATAAAAGCAGAAAACACAAAACAAAAAGCACAAAGCAAAAGTAATGAACAAAATAAAGGGCAGAAGACAGCAAATACAAAACCAAAAACATAAAGCAAAAACAAAAACTCCATACGAAATGAAAAGCAAAAATAAACACAAATCCTAAAACAAAACCATAAAACGCTCTTCTTAACTAATGCGTTCAGATTTGACACCACTCATCCCCCTCCAGAAGCAAATCCTAGTTACGCTACTGTCACAGGCGTGCCACACAAGAAGATATTGGACACCCCTTGTTAAGAACTGATTGCTATGCATTGCATGGAATTGCATTCAACTTTTATAATCCGTCAGCGCCGTCTCCGGTGGTCCGTAATACGTATTCTTGTACATCAAGTTGACTGCACCCGGAACGTTTACAATATTTTTAATCATGAGCTTGTCTTTTGATATGTTAATGAGAGGCAAGAAGAGACGAGACTACAGGTTCAGGCATGTGGAATAAAAAGGCTGGGCTGGGAGTCATTAAAATGCCGTACAGCGGGCAGGCAGGCAAGTCGGCTCTGTTTGTATATGACCCTACTTGTGTTCTGCAGTTAAAGTAAGTTAGTGAAGTGTGGAGAATCGTGTTAGATCTCGACCAGTCAACATACTTCTATCCTCCTTCAACTCAGTTTTTTTATTACGAGTTTTTAATAAAATTTGCCTTTTTCTTTTATGAAATCCTCTGTTAAACGTCCATTCTTCTTCTCAATCACTTCAACATTCCCTTCGTTTCAGTCATCTTCGCTTTTACATTTTCGTTATACTTCTTTTCTTATTTTTATTTGGCTGGTCAAACGGGATTCTCAAGCTGTTTTTTATACCCCAAGTATAATAGATCTCGTCAAATATTGAGTTCATTAATAACTATGACAACCGCTTTGAAACCAGCGTACACAAAAAGAAGACGAAGCCAACGAAGGTTCGCTCTTCTTATTGCATTCTTTCTTTTCCTTTTGTTCAAAATAAACCACATGTTTTCAAAGGAGACATAAAGGTACTACTGTGACAAATTTCATGTTCGTAATGGCACATTAGAAATTGCATTCAAAAAGATCTAAGTGTAGGTTACGGTGATAGAAATTAGTAGTTCATTCAGCTATTTACATAATTATACATCTAAGTTTACAAGCTCTTTAGGTCTGACGATGTTATCCTGTGTGCTTAATTTGCGAGGTGAGCATTAATATTGCACGACGAATCTCTCCATTCACCTTGACACTGTCGTATTTGCATGTATAATAATCTCGCCAGGTGATTTACTCCTCAAGGGTTACAGGCTATTGTGAGGCGGTGTTACAGTGTTCTGCTTTGATTTTGTATACCGCCAGTTCAAATGAAGGCCAGGGTAAAAGAACAGTGAATGCAACAGAGCGGCTTTATTGAGAACATTTTTTTTAAATCATTTTAAATGATCTTGTCGACTTCGTCGTTACGCTGGGGTCTGGCGTTACGTTACAGTGACGGGACGAAATATACCCAGATGCACTGAGGTGTGTGACGTCATAGTACCGCTTGGTGCATGTGTTCCCCGACAATCTCTACTTCGTTGGTATAAGACAAAAATCCCCGATTCTTGGATGTCACGGGTAATCTCGAGAACCACTGGATGGATTTTGATGCGGTTTTCACCTTTCTGTAAAGGATATCTCGAGGAAAGTTTCTGTAGAAAATAATTTATGCATGATCAAAGGAAGCCAAGCAGTAACGATTTCAGTGAAAAAGTCGAAAACAAACTTGGCGTCCGTGCGCTTCTAAGCTTACGCTGGGCAAACCGTTAAAAATATCAATATACTATGAGCGTAAGAATTGGTCAGAATGAAAAGTTCGACAAAAACGTCTGCGAGAGCATATCTCTATCTTGAATACATCGCCCACTATAAGTGTTTTTAGACTGGATGGAAGGGGCACGTCCCCGCGTGCTCTGGTGAGCGTGACCGCATCCCGCACGCTTGACCTTGCTTTCCCCTTGGTTTGCACTTGCCGTTTGCGAGTAATTTGAAACAAGATAAGCAAGATAAGTATTATGCAGATAATTTTATAACATGTCAAGAGTCTCCAGCCTTTCTAGCATTTTTCAGCATTTGTAGCATTTAAAATGATACAAAGTCTAGTCTTTCAGACTGACTGTCACTTTTATTCCTCAAATCCATTGTATTAAAAGCAAGATAGGACATTTGAACATTGCATATTATGATTTCTTCTGTTGGACTATTTTTTTTCTTTCTTGAATACAGCTGTTCAGATACATTGTTAGATTTTGCCTTACTCTGAAATATTTTATACTAGAGACAGGTACCACTGATTTGTCTACTGTACGTCTAGTAGACACTTGGCTCGGTAAATACGTTCTTAGCAGGGGGATTTGTTTATTTATGTATTTATTTATGCATTTTATTTATTTATTTTTATTCCTCATTGCAGCTCAATTCGGAGCACATTCGTTGCCTGTAGATGCTGTAAAACATTCTAGGTCAATGTTACTACACAGGCTCGGTGTAGAAGACAATGGCAAACTGCCTCATTTCAGCGCTGCCTTGCGTTTTAGAGGATTCTACCAACATAGTATCCAATCAGCCTCCACGTTGACTACCTAACAGGCAAACAGTGTCTGAAAATAAACCATAACCAATATACGACGCCATATTCACTTAAAAGTATGTCACAATGATTAAAGAATAAAGGGAAAGTCAACGACTAAACGTTTGGTATGCAGTAGTATCCAAAACATCAAATTCAAATTTTAAATTTATATATTTGTCCCGTGACTTGGCCGTGCTCGTGAAATCGTGTACCAGGGCCGTGAGATAAGCTGCAGCAATTCAGAAGATCGGAGGTTCGAATTCCGGCGCTGACAGTGACTATCCTGATTGTGGTTTATCCTCTGTTTCTTCCACACCCCTCCAGGCAAATGCAGGGATAGTGCCTCACTTCAAGCCCCAAGGCGCCTACCTCACCCTCACTCTCGGCTGTCACAGAGGCCCAGGTTTGATTCCCGGCTCTGCCAAGAAATTTCATTTTGGTCTGATGGCTGGAACGGGGTACACACAGCCTCGTGAGGCAAAACTGAGAAGAGACGGATTCGATTCCCACCTCAGTCTTCCTGAAAGTTGTTTTCCGCTTCAACTATAGGAGAATGCCGGGATGGTGCCTAAATTAAGGCCACGACCGCCTCCTTACCAATCCTCATCTGAATTACAAATACACACACTAATACAGCCATCACAGTTACACAGGTTAAGAAACATTCGACACACACCCTAGTATACGGGGATACATGACCACGATGTCGCAAAGGCTCTAAATAAATCAACAACCTACCTCTTCCCTGTCTCTAATATAATTACACACACTACTGTACTACAGTCATCACAGGAATACAGGTTATCAGACAAGTTCAACACTCACCCAACTACACGGGGATGATGAGCAAGATGTCCCAAACCCCTCATATGAATTAACAACAGCAACAAACCATATTTCCAAATCTAAATACTTCTCTCACAGCAACAAAACAGTTAATGCGGCAGTTGGTTATCCCTGTCTACCAAGCAAGCTATCTAGTAACGGGACAATCTCTCTATGAGATGGTTCAAGAGGTTGATTGTTGGATGGGGAGGGGGCGTGATGGCGCAGTGGTCCAACTGATTGCCTCTCACCAAAGTGGACCGAACTCAATTTCACATTCTATGCTTCGTTTTACAGGTAAAAATGTAGATTTGTGGCTCATAATCTCGAGATAAACGGTCACGTAAAACTAGAAGCTTCCTTCCTCCCTTTTAGTTCGATTGTTCCCGTGCACGAAATATTCAGATTTTGTAACATTAAATGTGCATGTTTGCTCTCAGAATGATTTTGACTATGATTCTTTGGACATTGTCATGTCAATATCGTGTTGAAGCTCACTTACATTCTTCTGTAATTATTCCGATATCCTGTGAGGAAAATATATCCTCGTGTCTTGATTATGGTTAACTTTTGGACATTTGTCAACTTCTACGAAGGCCACCTTGTGGTGTAGTGGCTAGCATTCTTGGCTGTCATCCTGGAGATCCGGGTTTGATTGCCGTCCCTGAGTGCTGGAAAGGGATACTCTCAGACCTAATGAGGCAAAACTGAGAAGAGGCGGGTTCAAATTCCATCTCTGCCATCCTAGAGGTGGTTTTCAGCGGTTTCCCAATTTTACTCCAGGCAAATACCGGGATTGTTCCAGAACTTAGGGCCTCGAGCCATCTCCCTCCCAACCCTCACCTGAATTAAAAATACACACACTAATACAGCCATCACAACAACACTGGTTATAAGAAAAAATACACACCCAAGTATACGAGGTGAAATGTCCAAGTCTCTCAAATGAAACATCATTAACCTCTACGAATACGTCGCAAACACGAACCTTTTTGCACAAGCAAAACTAATTTTCCTATTTCCACTTCATTTGTTTCTCATCTATGACAGGAATGTATATCATTCACCTTGCGAGATAAAACCTGAGAAGGGGCCTCGGTAGTATCTCTTATCCAATGTTAAGAACCATGAACAGGGGATGAGGGGGTGCTGAACATGACATGCAACTTAAAATGTGTTTCTAACACTAGGAGGATTTTAAATTCTGTCATATCAAATTATTTCTGATTTACATACACTATTGTGTGAGTCAAGTCAAGTCAACCCCTGGCACTATACAGCCCATGAAGGGCTAAGGCCGACCAAGCGACCGCTGCCCAGCCATTTGGCCTGCAGATATTGGGGAGACGCGTGATCAGCGCATCGGGTCCCCTCGGCCGTTAATCTTGGTTTTCGTGCTCGGGGCGCTGCCTCACTGTCAGACAGCTACTCAATTGTTCTCACGAGGCTGAGTGCACCCCGTTCCAACCCTCACGTCAGTTTTAAAATCCCTGACGGAGCCGGGAATCGAACCCGTTGCCTCCGGGAGAGAGGCAGGCGCGCTACCCCAACACCACGGGGCCGGCCTATTGTATGAGTACTGGTTTATTTCTTTTGAAGTAGAGAATTGTCGCAGGTGGTAGCTCGCTGTTCGTGTTGAAGTGCGTCCGTATACTCTACTTCTACCGGCGTTCTGTTTTGGAATACGTAATTGAGTTAGCAAGACCCTCGTCCGCCATACACTGTAGCAAGAAAAAAGGAAGGAAGGAAGGACGGACGGAAGGAAGGAAGAAAGACAGGAAGAAAAAACACAGACACTCAGGATGAATAAAAGAGCGCGAGATGGATGGTTAGGCAGAGGCAGTGACGAGGGTGGCGGGGGTGTAGTGTTGGGTAGAATAAGGAAGGAGTGGTAGAGGCAGTCGCGCTCTCTTGGTAGTCCGTCCCCTTTTTCAGGGAATCAAATTACCAGCACTTTAATGAAACAGGATTCAATTAGTCGTTTTCTCGTTTCGCGATCCGAAGAACTTCCGTCCCCCTTCACCCCCGGTCAGTCTAGTCTTGAGGAAGAGAGAAGTTAGGGTAAGACGGAGAGAAATAGTGTGAATGTGTGTGAAAGAGAGAGTGAGAGTGAAAGAACTGACAAGTAGTGAGGGAGAGAGCAAAGGAAAGAAATATCTATAAAGATAGCGGAAGAAAAGTTTCGTCTTGTTTTCCTCTGCAAGACATTGTGGCGCACTCAGACTTCCAAGTAGCACAACTTTTTTTTTCTGAATTCTTTACCATAGGCTTTGGATGTAGGCAGTTGTCATGTCTTTGTCTGGAACAATATCAAGACGTGAAGTGTTCCCTTAAATATTAATTCCTTCCAGAAGAAGAGAGGTGGAAATAAGCCAGTCTATAGACTCACTTCCAATGCGAGCAAGTAAAAAAAACATTGAAAAATAAAGAAGATATGCCTTCCAACTTTCTGAAGATTATCCTCCGTTTTGTTGCTGTGGAACTCATACATATGTGATATCAGACTGCCTAATGCCCTTTGAGCCTTTTTAAGTCATAATGACAAGTCCGCCTCACTGCGTAGTGCGTACCATTCTTGACTGTTACCTGGAGGCCCGAGCTCGATTTCCAGTTCTGCCACGGAATTGAATTCTGGTCTAAGGGCTGGAATGGGGTACACTCAGCCTCGTGAGCCAAAACTGAGAAGAGGCAGTGCAATTCCTACCTCAGCCATCCGGGAAGTGGTTTTACGTGGTTCCCCACGTCTACTCCAGGCAAATGCCGGGATGGTACCCACAGTGACCTCAATTACAAATACACACACTAGTACAGTAATCACAGAGACACAGGTTATCAGACATATTCTACTCACACCCAAGTACACAGGGCTACATGACCATGATGTTGCAAATCCCCTAAAATAATCAACAATAACAACACATTGAGAAAGGGAAAATGACCATGGAGAAAGTATGCTCCAAACGAAATATGTTCTCAACGCAAATGTCCAAGTCATAATATCCAGGGTATGAAAGTCCAAGGATCTACTATCCATGCAATAACATCCAAGGGTAAATAGTCTAGTACTAATTTTTTATTATCTCCAAAATGTTATAATACCATTTGAGTGCAACCACAGTGCTAAATATTTTCATTCGCATGGAAAGAAAATTATAGAAGCAGTATTTTTAAACTTATCAGCGGGGTCTTAAAATGTCTATAGCGTTTGGGTGTTTATGAATCAAGATGCAGATTTAAGATCATATGTTTACATTAATTTTTGTTTTTAGACAAATCAATTTTTTGTGCCAACGCTTGCATCATCTTCATATCAGACAAAGGGCCAAAAGTAACATTATTGTCGAAAATCAGAAAGCAAGTAATACATGTTGCTTCTTATTACAGGGTCATTATCTATGTGCGCGCGAGCAAACACGGTAAGCTAAGCCGGTTATGACTGGCGCAGATCGCGACTGCGCATACACGGTTTAGCCGGTGATTGACGCACTCTGCTGACTCATATCGTTAGTTCACACGTGTTTTGTCATTCATATGGACGTGTATCTGCAACGCTTAGATGTTAGTGTTGCATGTTTAGTGAGTATTGTGATTACTGTGATTGTTGGTCATGCCTAGACACCGATTCACATTGCACGAACGTGTGTATATCCATAATTCGTATATGAAAAGCAGAAAATCTTGTTCTGAAACGACGAAAATTTTGAATCACGTTGCCAAGAAGACCAGTGCCTAATGCCAGTACAATTAGGAGGCTCGCTAATCGAATCAAGGAAACACGCTCCGTAAATAATAAAAGAGTTGATAAACATTATTTCATCAAAAGATGTCAGGTGTGTGTTAAAAGAGAGAGATTACATTTTCAACATCGCCTATGAGCACTGTAAGTACACATTATTGAATATGTTTCGTAAACGTGTGAAAGTGTGCGCCGACCACCGGATGAACCGGGTACACGCGGCCACGATCTGCACCAGTCACAGCAAGCTTAGCTTGCCGTATTTATCGGGGCGCACATAGATAATGACCCTGTAGTACAACATTTCATATTCTTTGATCCAAATTCACAACAAGTGAAAAGAACTTGCTTGAGGTTCTTCCATGCTTGTTTGCATTACAGATTAACTCCATCTGTAGGGGACAGACTTATTATGCAAAGTGATCTGTTAGTTATTTCTGGAAGAAAAAATCTCAACTCATGTAGTACTACATAATACCCAACAGATGGCAGAACATGCCAGGGATCGGTTCGATACTTAAGAGTGAACGGGGAATTAAAAAAAAAAGTTCTCGTGCACCGTCTATAGACGGGCGTAGCAATCAACGGGTTAATTCTAGGACTTCTATTCCCTGGACACATTTTCCTTTGGACGTCATAACCTGAAAATTTACTTCAAATGGGAAAATTTGCAATAAATAATTTGGAAATTTCTTCTCATTGACAATTTCTCTTGGACACTGTTGGAAGTCACCCGAGTGAAAACTCGCGCTCTAGAAAGAGATGGAAACGTTGGAACAGATTATCATCAATAGTAGGCCTATGAGCATAAAGGGTAAGCAACATTATGTAAATGTATTACAAAATACTGTAGTTTAAATTAGAGATGAATTAAAAGAAATTCCTTGCCACAAGAGCCCACGAAGGGCCTAGGCCCACCAAACAACCGCTGCCCAGCCTGTAGATTATGGGGTGACGTGTCGTAAGAGCGTCAGGTCACCTGCACCGTTAATCTTGGTTTTCGAGACTGGGGTGCTGCCTCACTGTCAGACAGCTACTCAAATGTCCTCATAAGGCTGAGTTTAAATACCCCGTTCCAGACCTCTCGCCAGTTTCTGAAATTTTGATGGAGACGGGAATCAAACCCGGGGCCTCCGGGTGAAAGGCAGGCGCGCTACCCTAACACCACGGGGCCAGCCAGAAATGAATTAACCATGGATTTGAATTTTACAAATGTACAGTATTTTGTTAGAGTTGTTGTTAATGATTCATTAGGGACATCGTGGTTATGTAGCCCTGTGCATTTGGGTGTGTGTGAAGTTTGTCTAATAACTTGTGTTATCGTGATGGCTGCACTAGTGTGCGTTATTATGTGGGGGCTAGGGTTTCAGTAGGAGGTGGCGGTGGCCTTACCTTAGGAACCATCCCAGCATTTGAAGTGGGAAACGTCGGGAAAACACTTCTAGGATGGCAGAGGTGGGAATCGAACCCACTTATTCTCAAACCAGAATGACATTTCTCGGCAGAGACGGAAATAGAATCCAGACCTTCGCGGTGACAGCCAAGAGTTCTAGCCACTACGCAACTATTTAGTTAGAAGACACGTGTCTAATGAAAGGCACAGTCGGATGCGTGGCATGGTTAATTTCCTACCCAATCAAGAAATTACAGGGTAATGGATAATGACAGAATAAAATGTAGTTTAGATGTTTTATTTCTTTTTAATTATAAAATGCTCTAAACATGTATAGTTAGTTTGTTGTTTAAATTCTAGGGAGGCAGAAAATTTCGCTGAAGACACTTCAACAGTAAAAGGTAAAGAAAATAGCCTATTAAACCACACTTGTACACACACATATTGAGACACACAGAGTGGCAATACTCCTTATCTCGTTGGTATCACCAGTCGTTTACACGCATAGGAAAATACTTAACGGATGACATCGTTCTATTCAATGAATGATATTGTATTATAGACATTATAGTTATTATCAGCAGTGGTAGGCTATAGTAAGATGTGATTTCTGCAAAGGATTCTTACGATAGAATAGAATACCCTCTGTTCCGAATCTCGGATAACGAGAGATGGGTCGAGAATATTATTTATTATAACCGTCATCTGATACAAGTGATTATTAGTTACAGTAATTCCCTTATAGCCTAATACAAAAATCCTACCGAGTGAGTTTCCAAAAAAGGCGGAAAAACAACAACGACAACAATAATAATAATACTAATATCGTATGGCCTTGGTGCCGGGTGCAAGCTTTGTTATTTGACACCCAGATGGTAGATTGCATGTAGAGTTTCGTTGTTCCTTGAAGCACTATGAACGACAAGGAGGTTAGATATCTAAGCTCCTTGAACCTAACTTATAGCGCTTTCTAGTAGAGAAATGAGGAACTTTGCCATTATGAACTCGGCCTACTGAATCCAAATGGGTTCTTTGATATGCCAACATAGCATGACATACGTGTCGTAATTTTTGCCGCCTTTCAAAAATCACTTACCATAGCCAGGAGCGAACCTGCAAGCTTGGGGTTAGTAGACCGACACGTTAACTACTCACCCACCATGAATAATAATAAATAATGAATACATATTGGGAAGAACGGAAGGGAGAACAACAAAGAGTGAAGAATTGAAATGAGCGCGTGGTCCATAACAGACCGTATCGGTAAAAATAAAAAGGAATAATAAATCACAACATAAATTCAAAAAATAATCAAGAACACCTTAAAATAATTTAACTGCCATTAAATGTTATAAACAATTATAGAAGAATCTAATAATAGCAATTTTGTATGCCTTACATTAATCTTATTCTATCTTGTCCTAACTGAAAGAAATCCTAGGCTTGAACTACAGTACTGTACGTTTTATTGCTTACCGTCTCCTGTAATCCTATATTTGTCTGAAATGCATCTTTGTTGTGTATCTCATCTGTCTCTTTCCTATCCCAAATTCATATGACAACATTAAATAGTTTCGCTAATTTACCTGGCTTTCTCCATTCCCTATTATTAATTGTATTTAAGTTTATCTGTTTATCTACGAACATTGTTCTTATTATCCTGAATTCATTGCATTCTCCGGAGAAGGATTCACCGCGATTCATTAGTACAGTAATTGCTGTGGTCTTAGCCTTAAGTTACGAACCACCCCAAGATTTGCATGGAGTAGAAGTGGGATATGGCAATTTGAATACAGTATTCATTAACGGTAAGACGGTCTCTGCTGCTATGCACAGAGATGCCCAGTTTGTCCTGCTTGGATAATATAGTGCTCTAGCTCTTAGGCTGGTTTGTAGCGTAGGGTTACCAGATTTCAAGAATGGAAAAACGGAACACTTTCCCAAAACATTTATTTTTATCATTTTAAATGATCTTGTCGACTTCGTCGTTACGCTGGGGTCTGGCGTTACGTTACGGTGACGGGACGGAATGTACCCAGATGCACGGTGTGTGACGTCATAGCACCGCTTGGTGCATGTGTACCCCGACAATCTCTACTTACTGTTAGTATAAGACAAAAATCCCCGATTCTTGGATGCCACGGGTAATCTCGAGAAACACTGGATGGATTTTGATGCAGTTTTCACCATTCTGTAAAGGATATCTCGAGGAAAGATTCTGTAGAAAATAATTTATGTATGATCTAAGGAAGCCAACCAGTAACGATTTCAGTGAAAAAGTCGAAAAGAAACTTGGCGTCCGTGCGCTTCTTAAGCTTACGCTGGGCAAACCGTTAAAAATATCAATATACTATGAGTGTGAGAATTGGTCAGCATGAAAAGCTCTACAAAAAAGTCGGCGAGAGCACATCTCTATCTTCAATACATCGCCCATTATAAGTGTTTTTAGACTGGATGGAAGGGGCACGTCCCCGCTCATTCTGGTGAGCGTGACGCCATCCTACGCGCTGGACCTTGCTTTGCCCTTGGTTTGCACTTGCCGTTCGCGAGTAATTTGAAACAAGATAAGCAAGATAAGTATTATGCTGATAATTTTCCAACATGTTAAGAGTCTCTGGCTTCGAGCGAAGTAAGATACAATGTCTAGTCTTTCAGACTGACTGTCACTTTTTTATCAAGGTTGTTAATGTTGTAATAAATAATACACATGTGTATAAAATAAACATTACATAATCAAATACACACATTTAAAACTAGGCCTATGACACCAGCAACTTACAAATACTTTTCATTTGGACGACCCTTTGCAAGGATTATTTTTGCCTTCTGATAAAATTCACTACAATTTTCGTCATAATTGTAATATGTGAACAATTCTTGTTTTATCGAACTAATGGAGCTTCTGTTTCTATCATCTCTCCATTTGATATTCATGTAAAAAAAAACAACCTCCGTAAAATCATTGGAGGGGAAAATGCTGAGCATGAACTTCACTAGGACTACGATATTCCTTAATGTTGTTGCCCCAAATAAATCTTTAACATGTACCCATCTATCTGACACAGATATAGAAATCATTTTCTCTTTCAATCTTGCACCTGTACCTCACCACTCAGTAAAGTGAAGCAACGCGGCCGGCGTGCCGGTGCTGATCATATTTGACGTCACTAACAACAATCACGTCAAGCACGGATTGCTCAAGCGGGACATTTGAGAATTAGTGCGAAATTGAATATACAGTATTAACCAACAAGAGGTTCAGTAAAGAACATATAGTCTACTTTCTCCTAAATTCATGGGTATTGTTATAACTCCTTGTCCTTTTCAAGGAGTATAATTGAATGTTGGTTGTAGTAGCTTGTTGAAATACAACGTGCTATACGGATATTATACATGAATACGAGGTGCCCTTTGCTAGTGCTACCTCTGTACAAAAATGTCATTCAATTCGGTTTAACCTTGTTTGAATTGATATGGGAAATCAATTTGCACACATACTGTGCCCAACTATAGGAATGGGTATTCCAAGATTCAGACACCTAGATATCAAGGGAAAGGCTACAGCCGCTTTTGAAAGTTGAGATATTTGAATATCGCGCTACATTGCTTCTCGAAGCAATTGGAAAGAATATACCGATACTAGCATGTCAAGTGACGTAGCGAGAAATAGCAGAGGTCGAGGCTATTTATTGATTAAATAGTTAACCATGGAGTAGAGACTTGAGACTTGGATCAGATTACTGGCACGGCCAAATGAAAGAGAATGCACTTAGTATCAAGTAAATCGGACCAGGGATACTAGAGATATGAGGATTTCTAGATTTCAGCGTGATGACGCGTGACCCTGGCAGTTTTGAATAAAAGCCGGCCGGCCGAGGCATCGATAGCTCACTTCGACACAAGCACTTGCCTAGCAAGTTGCTGCTACGCTGAGCCAAGGCACATGGTAGCCGGATCTACGCAGAAGTAATTTTCAAAGTTGTGATAGTCACAAAAGTGCTGCGCTACGAGGTGGAACTTAGTAAGTTTCCGGCGAGGAGAATCACTGAGGTGATTGAATTTTTTTTCTACAGACATTAGTGGAAATATTTATGTTTCTACATGGACATATGCTAGACTTTGTCTAGAATTAGTACTTTGTCACAGTCCAGTAATAACCTAATACTTGGATGTTTAGTCCATTTCAGTCAGTTTTCATATTGGTAACTTGTTAACCACTTCGATCTATCAGTACACTGAAGACCAGTCGATCACGGTGGTGTTCATTAGTCTACGCAAGGGAAACTACAGGTTGCTTAGCGCATGGTAGATGGTGTGAAGCCATGCCCAGGGAACGATCTTCAGAACAGCCGTTGATTGGTTAGACTGTCAGTGTCTTCTTGTATTGATAAGATTACCGTGAGTTATGTTACAACTGACATATCTAAGAATAGATCACTTAGATCTGACCCCATTTAAACAAACTGTTATGGCTTTGATAGAAGCCCATATTAAAATGGAACAACAGTTAATTCAAACGTCAAGAGATACTACCACTATGTCTGACTAGACGGATTGTGGGTATATAATGGCGGCCGATACAAGGATTATACGTGCTTGTCCGCTAGGGCATGTCTATGGATAGATCTGGTACAGACCAGGTTCACTACGCTTCAAGACCATCAAGAAATGTAAGCCACATTTGAATTATATTATGCCTAGCTAATTGGAACAAACTATTTTTCGGCAGATGGCCAACACATTTATTTTTCTTCGTATTTAAATCTTGCAATGATTTACGCAAGATATATTAGAGTTATTCTGAGTATTTTCAGCACTCAGAACAGTTTAGGATCGATGACCGAGCATTTCGAGCATTTATTTGAATATTTCATATTTTAGGGATATCACGGAAAACCGTCGATGTGAAGGTTGAGTTAAATTATTTTTGTTGAGGAATGGATATTTTTTTTTCCATATTCGAAGATTCGAACATGTGGATTCTCACATAATGAGATGATAACTAAACACATTTAAAATGATATAACAAATAATAATAATAATAATCCACTAATAATAATAATAATAATTTTTATAATTTTTCTAAATAATTCTTGGATATTATATTTTCTAATAATCATATGTATTGAGAGAGAGCCTATGAAGTAGTTTAATCATTTATAGTCTGGAACAGGAGATTTTCCGAAGGAGAGTGGTTAGCGCAAGCCCGCATTCAACCAACATTTCAGTTCTGGTTGAACAGTTGATATTTGCAATGAGAAAAGTATATTTTTCAGATAACACGGAGAGGCATGAAACGGGAAGCAAATGATATTTGTATCAAATAGGATATTTTTGTATTTATATAAAATCATGACGTAAATACACTCGAAAGTGAAATAAAGATTTTCATAAGTATGGTAAATTCACGGGTTGAACTGAATGGTAAAATAAAATGAACTTGTAAGTTTATTAATCTTCCAGTGTTGATAACAAGCAGAGGCTTGATTTATTGTATAAATTTTGGGAAGAAAATTTATGTGTGGAGTAGTTGAAATGCCATTCCCAGGTGCGCATTTTTAAGTCGCAGGAATGAGGAGATTTTTCGAGCATCAATCAAATAGCAGGTTCGATGGCTCAGGTTTATAGTAGGAGTATTGGAACCACACATTTCGTCGTATGAATGACCCGAAGGTTATTTCTTAGAAACCATCAGTTCTTATTTTAACCTTGTTTACGGATTCCATTTAGACTTTGATTTTGCTAGAACCCGGATTTGACATGATAGTAGTTTATTCTTCTTCAGAGGAAGACCTTTGCCCTTTGTTGTTGTAATATTGTGTTCTTACACAAATAATAGAATGGGCCACTGCCAATTAAAAATAATTCTATAACCACGAATAATTTGAAGGATATTTTCAATCCTAGTGCCATGAACTAAATGAATTTATAATGAAGCTACAATTCTTATTTCCGCATTATGTCGAAGAATTGCAAGTTGTGAAAGTTGCTAAAAATGGCCATGAATATAAATATTTTTTATAATAATGATTCCAAGTGGAAAGTCAAATAGTTGAATGGTTCAACAATTTATTGATCAAGTTGATGATTCAGAAATCATATATTTTGTTAGGAACTTGAAGTTCATAATCGAGTCACTTCTCGAAATATTTAATGTCAGAAGAACAATTAATTTTTGTTGTGCTTCGCACAGTTCTTCGATGCTATGCTCAAGGTCAAATACTTTTCAGATGTTATTAATATGTGTAAATAATTTGTGTTGATTCAATGATAATAATATTTTTCGACAATATATTGAACCCTTATTGATCTTCGATAAATAAGTATTCATATTTATTATTATTATTACTACGGCCCAGGCAGCACATAAGGAAGTCGACTTGGATATTAGGGAGGCCAGCATTTCGTAATGATTGCAACAGAAGCTGAGTTGGTAGCTATTCCTGGGGGACGGCCAGAATTAGTCGAGTTCAAGGCCAAATTGTGCAACTACTGTACCAAAATTGGAGACATAAAGGGAGAATCACGAGGTCCTCTCAACGAACATACGATTGAATCAGCCAATCGCAAGAGACCAAGCCGTGACCACGAGGTGGACGGCGTCAGTAGTAAAAAGCGCGCGGAAGTGTGTATCTAAGGAACCGCCGAACGGATTAATCTCCGCTCGAGTAATTTGAGACGTTGGATTCATTTGGAGAAGAATGACACTAGCCCCATCTTTGTGAGACATAAACTCTGGAAGTTTTTATCCGACTCCGCCCCACTCCACCGCCCTTGTCAGTTTCTCATAAATAGTCTGGCCTGACGCCTATCTAAGTACTTATTGTGTGGAGCCTTCAGAGGCATACTCCACGCCAGTTTGAGGTGTGATTTTGACGCTCGAATTTATCTAAGTCTTATCTTGTGGAGCCTTCAGAGGCATACTCCACGCCAGTTTGAAGTGTGATTTTTGACGCTCGAATTTATCTGAGTAATATTCTTGTGGAGCCTTCAGAGGCATACTCCACGCCAGTTTGAAGTGTGATTTTACGCTCTAAAATCAGTGAAGCTAATTTATTTTCTGAGCTCTGGGGAGCTAAAGTCGCAGCGTTTGCAATATCGAATTTTAAAAGCTATAATACATTTTGTTCTAAAATCAACTAAATTGTGTGATCTAAATATTTCACGCCAGCGCGTGATAAACTGTAACATTCTTTTAAAGACGACGAGTTCAACTTTAAGGGGGAAGTATCGTATCACCCTAATTAGCGCTTACCAGAACCGAAGTCCAAGACGGGACGGAAATACCAGACGAGATAGCGACTGCTGGTGCAGCCAGGATTTTGAACTTGTTAACGAGCCAGTGGCGCGGACTCGAGATGTATATTTTATGTATAAATTGTGTGTATTGTATGTGTGTTTTTATAGTGCGTATGTGCGATATAATTAGGGCCAGTCTTCGTCATTAATCGCAGTAGGACAATTGTGGGTGAACTGAGTAGCCTGCAAGCGATTATAGATAGGCAAATATTTAACATTGAACTTTTCTGCCAAGGAGTCGAGACCAAGATGATCAGCACGTGGTTTGAAGTTGGGATGAGCTTCAAGAAATCAACGCAGACGACTACTATGGAGTGCTAAATTGTCCATAGGGCAATGGGTTGAGGAGGATGTCCTTAGTCCTACATGCAGAAGCGGTGATGTACTAAAATTGGATTATTTCAATTATGTAGTTAGATTTGGCCGGGGAACTTTGTAAATAGTCATGTTTTTCTTTCTTGTTTTATAGCTGTTTTTCTTGTACCGACACTATATGTTTAAATGTCCGTTGGCGCGTGGCCAAAGTGTTTGTTGATATTTTGATTTTTTTCTTGAGTCATGTGTAATGTACGCGGCGTGCGTGCGTGATTTTTATCCTTGCAATTGCGGAACCCGTTACATTCGATAAATGGTGCTTTATTAACGTTAATATTTTGAAATAGGAATGGGAGGAAATGATTGTAAAACATTTTGCTGAGCAGGTTATTATTCATGTTAGGGTAGCCGAGTGCACCAACTTAAAAGTAATTATAGAACACCTTCGTTCTAATTTTGATAGATTTTTCTTGAGTCCTTTTCAGGTGACTAGTCACGGCATAGAACGATGGCGCCAGCATGTGGATATTATTTGTGTCTTTTATTTCAGGGTCTGTCACAACCCATACGTGTGATTCAGTGTGTGTTGATGTGTCTTGTGTGTGTTGATTCTACGTGAGGAGGGGGTAGTTGTCCTACCGCCCTTATATTTTTGCTGCTGTTGTATTTTTTAGATGGAAAGACAGAGTGCTCTTGGGAGACTGCTGATTCTTGTCCATATGTTTTTCTGACACACACGTATTATTGTGCTTTGGGGCACATTTCTTCGAGGTTCGACCCCATGTTCTGGGAGGTCGAGGTTATTGACACGTGGGTTGACAGACATGCAGAGTTCCACAAACCGCCCGTTTTGCCTGTGACTTATTTTGATAGGCAGTCCTATTTGTCCGACTGAACCCTGTAAGCTTTCTTGTAGCAAACCTGTTCATTGTGATGGCTAATTTTTAAGCCATAATTAATTGGGGAGTTCGCCATGTGTGTAACGGATTGTTGTACCTTGTATGGATAAGAATATTGTGATTAACGTAAATGTTGGCTGTTTGCCTATTGCTTTGTTGGTGACTCGATTTCATGTAATTTTGTTTGTCACACCCGTGTGGTGTAGTGGTAGAGTATTTGTAAATTTTGACAGCGGTCATTTGAGTATTTTTTTCTATTGGTCACGTGTTAATGTACTAGTGTTGATTTGTGTGAGAAGTCCTAAGTTTTTAGGCAGTAAATGTTGCTACGGCAATTCAAGTCCAATTTCACACGGAAATTTTGTGTTTGTTTATAGTAGATTTAGGAAGTGTCGGTTTAATTTAAGTGTTGTAGTTGTGTTCCCTTGTGTCGGTCTAGCTCTAGGAAATGCGGATTCGTTGTTTGAAGGGTCACTCTGGATGATAACGAATCACGCATTCAAAGTACACATCGTGATGCCTGTAGAACGGCGTACGCACTTATATGGTCATTTTTTTTGTATCGTTTTATTTAAGGACGCTTGGTCCAGGTAATTAATCTCTCCAGAGATATCGCCTAAGTTTTTGGCATTTTTATTAAGCGGGAGTAAATTGGGAGTTTTTGTTGTTAATTGTTTATGTAAATATGGTGATTTGTTATTAAATTCAGTTGTTTTAACCCTGGCTTCACTCTTTCCTGCATGTTATTTTGTTATATGTTACCCTGCAAGTTAATGAAGCGCCCTGACAGCAACTTACGAATATGACCTGTTACGCCCCGAATCTGAGTCTCATATGCTTCTTTGCAAGGGTTCATAAAACAAAAATGGCTGCCCAAGTGGGGATTGTTGTTGTTGTTGCTTCGCTGATCTCATATTTATTTCGTTGAGAAATGATGCCAGGTCAAGCGGACATGTAAATTCAGTAAATGGAGGCGATGTTGTACCGCCATGTGCATTAGTAAAATCACTGAGTTCCTAAAGTTAGAAATATTGAACAAGGTTAGAATTTGATTTGGTATTTGTTATAAACTTGTTCTGGCGCCCACATTAAAATTAGAAATTTGCATTATTGATGAACTCAGTCAAAGCAGGAAGATGTTGCCTTATATTTGACATTTAATTGACTTCGGTTAATTGGTGTTTCGTAAATTCTGTTGGTTAGGAATTTAAAAGCAGATCACTAGGGGTTATTTTGTTGTTTGGGAATAAACGTCATTGTATTCAGTAAATTTTGTTACTGAAATTTTCATTAAATTAGAGCCAGTAATATTTAAATGTGTGACATGTATGTGCGTATAGGGCTGAAACCTTAGCCCATAACCCTGTTTTTCTCTGAATATATTTGTGTGTGTGAAATGGCGATTGTTGATGAGATAAAGGTATTGTTAGAACAGATGTCGATCCAAATGTCCGCGAAAACGGAGGAACAATTAGAACAGATGTCCGCGAAAACGGAAGAACAATTAGTGCAGATGTCCGTAAAGACGGAAGAACAATTAAAATAACAATTAGAAGCTCAGCGTGAGCATAGTGAAAAACAATTAGAACAAATGTCCGCGAAAACGGAAGAACAATTAGTGCAGATGTCCGTAAAGACGGAAGAACAATTAAAAGAACAATTAGAAGCTCAGCGTGAGCATAGTGAAAAACAATTACTTGATATGAGCGGTAACATTTCGGTCCAGTTAGAAGTCCAGAAATTAGACACGGACAAACAATTCAATGAACTAAACCACAAATTGTCACAACAGGCGGTAACACAAACCGAACAGTTAGGAAAAATCACGAATGATATTAATCAGAGCGTTCAAAAAGTAGAGAAACTGGCAGGCGAGGTTGCGGAAAATAACATCAAACAGTTAGGCGAAATGAAGAAATTGGAGGCGAAATTTGATAACAAATTAGTACAATTTGACGAGATGGTGGCAGATAAACTCAAGCAGATAGAGGCAGCATGTGTCAGTAACACCGCGGGAGTGAAGAAAACCCAAGAGAAACTACAGCAGCAAATTAATTCGGTAGATAACAACTTGCTGGAATTAATAAAGGAAATAGATAAAGTCGAAGTTAAGGCTGAAACCCAGCGGATACACTTGCGGGAAAATTTAGAGGAGCAATTAGGCAGAACACAAGAGATCATAAGAAAAGAGATGGAAGGCCAGCTAATAAACACACAAGAGGTCATAAGACAAGAAGTAGGGGAGCAGCTCGTCAAAACTCAGGATAATTTGGAAGAACAACTAGTGAAAACGCAGGAACGGATACGTGAAGAGCTAGAGAAAAATCAGGAGAGGAACGAGGAGAAAATAAATAGCTTAAAAAGTAGGATCCGGCGAGATTGGGACCAGCAGGCTCATGCGAATAAGGAAGACAGGCTGGCAGTTTTAAAGCGAATGCAGGCACTGGAGGAAAATATGAAGTCGAAATTACAGGAACATTCAGAATTAATCATAAAAAACGAGATTAGATCGTTAGATAATGCGACATTATTTTCAAACGAAAATATTCCGGAAAAGCAAACAAGTATTGGAAGTCCGGCAGGTTCGAAGTTGGCTGAGGACACGAGTCGGGGTCAAAGTCCCAGACTAACGACTAATGCATTCCAGCAGTACAGGGGGGAGACTTCAACTCCGCAACCGAACTTGGCACCAGCCCAAGTCATCCAAGTCATTCGGGGTAATGATTTTAAGCCCGATAAGTTTAAAGAACATTCAGGAACTACTCCCAAAGCATTTCTACGGCAATTAACTGACTACTTTAATGACCAACACATCGGCCCGGAGAAACAATTAAGACTGGTGGAAAAATTTTTAGAAGGACCTAGCCTGACCTGGTTTTTAAGTTTCAAGTACACGTTTACAGACATGGCTCAATTCCGCGAGGCGTTTTTGAAGAAGTTTTGGAGTCCTTCGTTACAGCAAGGGTTAAGAATGGACCTGTACACGCGCAAATACCACAGTACACATCCAACCCGTTTTTCAGAATTCTTCAGTCAGCAATTGGTAAAATTCAGGGATTTTGATGACCCGCCTAGCGAGCCGAATATGGTTCTAACCATCGGAAAACAACTCCCAATGCATATCCAACAATTATTAGTCGCAGGAAATATTCAGACCGCAGTCCAAGCCGAAGAATTACTCAGACACTTAGATGAGACGAGTATGGTAAGCCCACAGACAGGAAGAAGGAATTTGGAATGTGTCAACACGGCAGAGGTAGTTCAGGGACTCCAAAATAACCACGGCCAGGGGAACCAAAGTAAGACACAGTCCACAGGGACACAGTTCACGCCAAGAAGACAAGATTTTGACGGCCGAAACCAGTTCCATAACAACAATCAGAATTATCAGAATAACCGCGGGAGATATCATCAGAATAACCAAAATCAAAATAATCAGTGGACGTACCAGCGGGAATACACGAATTGGAGGGGAAACCAGAGACAAGGTAGACCTTACCAAAGAAATGGAGATGGTAGATGGAGTAACGGCAGGGACTATCGCCAAGAAAACAGAGGAGATTATAGGAATAACTGGGACGAACGATATATTGAATCCCGTAAATACTTGGATCAATTAAGTAATGAAGAAGCGCAGAAGGAGAAGTGGGGGCGTGCCATGGCGAACAGACAGAGCCCAGACAACCATCAAGGAGAGGGGGCAGAGAGTTTACTGAGGCAACAGGAGCGACAGAATGATAACCGGCGAAACACATCTAATGGGGCCCGGGATAAAAAAAAAACCAAATGAACTGAAAGGAGACAGGCTAAAAACGGAGATCGCCAGGGAGCAAGAAGAGATGATAGTGGCCAATATAGAAGAGTGGGTAGCATTCCCAGACGACTGCCTGGAGGAAGTGGTGAAGAACCGTGAAAATGTTATCAGACAGCTACCAATTATTTACGCGCATATTGGAGGTATGAGGGTGAGATGTTTGATTGATACAGGTAGTCAGGTGAGCTTAGTCACTGAAATTTTGATAAAAGAAATAGCAAGAAAACAGACTGTTCCTATTATGCCGGTACCGCTAATGAAAGTCAGAGGTGTCATTCCTGACAAAACTATGAATTGTAAACAGCAAGCATTTCTAGATCTGGAAATATTGAACCATACTTTTTCACAAACATTTATTGTTATTCCAAAGATGAACTACAATATAATTTTAGGAGCCAACTTCATCTGCGATTTTCATGCGGTAATTGATTTACATAACAATACTGTAAGCTTCAAACAAGTAGAAGGATTGGATCATGTGGGTTTAAATATGGAAGAGAATCCGCTGGAGAGAGAGGCCAATACTTGGGTTATTGAGGAATGCACTAATGAGGCCGGAGATAAGATCTTGAGGGGAGAGCAAGTCAACCAGACAGCAGTGCTAGAAATGGACAGCCGAGATATTTCGCAGGAACTTTGGGTGCATTTGGCGGAAGAAGAAATGGGCGGAACCAAATTCGAAATTCTACTTCAGGAGCGACTTAAGGAAGCCATCGTAGGGGAATCTGATAGAAGAAGATTGGAAGAAATTTTAAGATTACATAAAGGAGCTTTTGACACCGTACCTGGGAAAGTTTTAAATTTTCAATATGCGATGCAGGTAACAGATTGGACCCCATTCAAAAGTAAATTGTACCCGATCCCAGAGAAGCATTTTTCTCAGGTGAAGGATATCATTACTAACTTATTAGATTCTGGCATGATAAGGAAAGCTGCAACTCCTTATCTGAACGCAATATTGGCTGTGACCAAGCCAAACGGATCAATTAGGCTATGCCTAGACGCGCGAGTTTTAAATAGCAAACTGCTAGTTGAGCACGACCAAGCGCCGAGGATCAAAGATGTTTTGAAAGGCTTCCGCGGGAAGAAGATATACTCAAGTGTTGATTTGACGAATAGTTTCCACCATCTTGAGCTTGAAGAAAAATCCCAACTGTTGACGGGATTTTTATTCGATAATCAAAGTTATATCTGGTGTCGAATGCCCTTTGGCGTGAAAACTGCGGGATGTGCACTCATTAGAGCACTCGATAGAAATCTGACTGAGGAGGTCAAGAACTTCACCACGAGATATGTTGATGACATATTAATCGCTTCTGAGACAATGGAAGAACACTTGATAAATTTAAATAAACTGCTGGACAACCTGAGAACCATGAACTTCAAGATCAACTTAAAAAAGTCACATTTTTGCCAGAGCGAAATTTTATATTTGGGACATATAATTGATGTCGAGGGCGTGCGGCCTAATCCAGCCAAGATTGATGCTATTAAGAAATTTCCCACACCTACCAAAGTCAAACATGTTAGAGCATTTTTGGGAGTGACAGGTTTCTTCAAAGAAAATTGCCCTGGTTACACAGAAACAGTAGCGCCTATGCAGGAGATGTTGAAGAAAGCGAATCGATGGTCGTGGAACGAGGAGTGCGACAGGTCTTTTAAAGCAACGAAGGATTTATTGGAAAACTGTGTGAAACTTGGATATCCGGATTTTGAGAAACAATTTATCATTCAAGCAGATGCTTCGTTAATTGGGATTGGTGCTATGCTGTACCAAGAGGACGCTGAAGAACCCAAGAAGAAATCCTATCTGGCATTTACGAGTCGTAAATTACGGAAACATGAGAGGAACTACACAGTTACGGAACTTGAGCTACTAGCAATTCTATATTCTCTCCAACAGTGGCGCAAGATGATCTATGGTTATTCCATCATTGTTAGAACCGACCACCATGCACTGACATTTTTATTTAAGACAACAATAGCAAGTGAGAGAGTTACGCGCTGGTCCATCTACATACAGCAGTTTGACATCACAATAGAACATTGTCCTGGGAAATTGAACGTCATACCAGATGCCTTGAGTAGAAACCCTGAGGACGGAAACGAAGTAACAGCGGAAGTTCACAATATTACCTTGACACCTAAGGCTCGTGAGTTTTTGGCAAGATTGAAGGATATTCGGAAGGAGCAAGAAGCTGACCCATGGATGATGATGATGATAAAATTCTATAGGAAGGAGTTACAACCAAATTCACCGGAGTACCGGGAAGCCAGTGCTAAACAAGCGAGATTTCACTACTTGAATAACTTGTTACATAAGTACGTGGATGAGCATCATACTAAATTGCGGATCTTAGTTCCAGCATCACTACAGAGGGGATTAACTTGGCATGTTCACGAGAGCCTAGCACATATCGGCACGGATAAGACTGAAGCTACGATAGGGGAGACCTTTACTTGGCCCAAGATGAGATTCACCATTGTTGAAGTAATTAGAACGTGTGACGCTTGTCAGCGCACAAAGCCGAACAACTTTATTTTGAAACAACCTCCAAGACCACTATTACCGCAGAAACCATGCGAGATGCTCGCGATTGATTGCTTTGGTCCTTTAGTAAAAGGAAAGCGTGGATGCCGACACCTCTTGGTATGTGTCGATGTATTTTCGAAGATGGTCGTGCTATGTCCTATTCAGAAGACGACATCAAGACAAGTCCTTAGTCGAATTAAGAACAAAGTCATTCCGATGCTTGGGAAGCCGGAATCCATTCTATCAGATCACGGTACCTATTTCACAAGCAATGTTTTTAGGCAAGGTTTGGAGAGCCTAGGAATAAAACACATATTTTCAAGTATTCGTCATCCTTGTGGAAATCCGAGCGAAAGAACAATTCGCTGTGTCGCTAAATACTACAGAGTAATGATTCCTAACGAACACAATAAATGGGTAGACAAAGTAGGGGAAATTGAGATGTGCATGAACACTACTAAGCACGAGTCGACGGGTCAAGTCCCACTGATTGTACACCACAACATATTGCCGGAAAGAACTTGGGACAAGATCATTCCTTGCCCAAGGGATCCATTATTAGCGCATGATTTGCGAATCCAGCGAACGAGGGAGCACATGAGGAACCAAGCGGACCGAAGGCTGAGACGGTGCCGAGGAAAGAAGTTTCACCGAGAGTTACAAGAACAAGAATTAGTGCTGGTTCGTAGACCACCGATCTCCGACCCTAAGAACAAAGTCTTCGCCAAGTTCTGTCCAAAATTCATTGGCCCGTTCCGGGTAATTAAGAATCTGGGTAACAATGCCTACAGATTAGAAGAAGTGAGCACTGGTGCAAAATCTGTTTTTAATAGCGCCAATTTGAAACCGTACTACAGAAGGGAACCATTTGATGATTAGGAAAGATGATTATGCAGAATCTGTATTGCCAGAAATTTTTTTTTTTTCGAAAGCAAACACTCAAATCCACGGGGAGCGCGTGAGTACGCACTTTGTTTGTAAACAACGAGCAGCTGAGACGACGGGAGTGGCAACTACGTGAGGAGAAGGGGGAGACCTACAGAAAATATGAATGACATTCCAGCGAGAAGGGAGCACACTAAGTGAGTCAGAGGGGCATACACTCGAGCAGCTGAGTGAGATTTAAAGAGATGTGTTGTTACTACAGTGGATTTTGTTTTTTGAAATCCAAACCAATAAATTGTTTCGAATTTCAAAACCTTGCTGAGGATAAATGAACCCTTATTGATCTTCGATAAATAAGTATTCATATTTATTATTATTATTACTACGGCCCAGGCAGCACCTAAGGAAGTCGACTTGGATATTAGGGAGGCCAGCATTTCGTAATGATTGCAACAGAAGCTGAGTTGGTAGCTATTCCTGGGGGACGGCCAGAATTAGTCGAGTTCAAGGCCAAATTGTGCAACTACTGTACCAAAATTGGAGACATAAAGGGAGAATCACGAGGTCCTCTCAACGAACATACGATTGAATCAGCCAATCGCAAGAGACCAAGCCGTGACCACGAGGTGGACGGCGTCAGTAGTAAAAAGCGCGCGGAAGTGTGTATCTAAGGAACCGCCGAACGGATTAATCTCCGCTCGAGTAATTTGAGACGTTGGATTCATTTGGAGAAGAATGACACTAGCCCCATCTTTGTGAGACATAAACTCTGGAAGTTTTTATCCGACTCCGCCCCACTCCACCGCCCTTGTCAGTTTCTCATAAATAGTCTGGCCTGACGCCTATCTAAGTACTTATTGTGTGGAGCCTTCAGAGGCATACTCCACGCCAGTTTGAGGTGTGATTTTGACGCTCGAATTTATCTAAGTCTTATCTTGTGGAGCCTTCAGAGGCATACTCCACGCCAGTTTGAAGTGTGATTTTTGACGCTCGAATTTATCTGAGTAATATTCTTGTGGAGCCTTCAGAGGCATACTCCACGCCAGTTTGAAGTGTGATTTTACGCTCTAAAATCAGTGAAGCTAATTTATTTTCTGAGCTCTGGGGAGCTAAAGTCGCAGCGTTTGCAATATCGAATTTTAAAAGCTATAATACATTTTGTTCTAAAATCAACTAAATTGTGTGATCTAAATATTTCACGCCAGCGCGTGATAAACTGTAACATTCTTTTAAAGACGACGAGTTCAACTTTAAGGGGGAAGTATCGTATCACCCTAATTAGCGCTTACCAGAACCGAAGTCCAAGACGGGACGGAAATACCAGACGAGATAGCGACTGCTGGTGCAGCCAGGATTTTGAACTTGTTAACGAGCCAGTGGCGCGGACTCGAGATGTATATTTTATGTATAAATTGTGTGTATTGTATGTGTGTTTTTATAGTGCGTATGTGCGATATAATTAGGGCCAGTCTTCGTCATTAATCACAGTAGGACAATTGTGGGTGAACTGAGTAGCCTGCAAGCGATTATAGATAGGCAAATATTTAACATTGAACTTTTCTGCCAAGGAGTCGAGACCAAGATGATCAGCACGTGGTTTGAAGTTGGGATGAGCTTCAAGAAATCAACGCAGACGACTACTATGGAGTGCTAAATTGTCCATAGGGCAATGGGTTGAGGAGGATGTCCTTAGTCCTACATGCAGAAGCGGTGATGTACTAAAATTGGATTATTTCAATTATGTAGTTAGATTTGGCCGGGGAACTTTGTAAATAGTCATGTTTTTCTTTCTTGTTTTATAGCTGTTTTTCTTGTACCGACACTATATGTTTAAATGTCCGTTGGCGCGTGGCCAAAGTGTTTGTTGATATTTTGATTTTTTTCTTGAGTCATGTGTAATGTACGCGGCGTGCGTGCGTGATTTTTATCCTTGCAATTGCGGAACCCGTTACATTCGATAAATGGTGCTTTATTAACGTTAATATTTTGAAATAGGAATGGGAGGAAATGATTGTAAAACATTTTGCTGAGCAGGTTATTATTCATGTTAGGGTAGCCGAGTGCACCAACTTAAAAGTAATTATAGAACACCTTCGTTCTAATTTTGATAGATTTTTCTTGAGTCCTTTTCAGGTGACTAGTCACGGCATAGAACGATGGCGCCAGCATGTGGATATTATTTGTGTCTTTTATTTCAGGGTCTGTCACAACCCATACGTGTGATTCAGTGTGTGTTGATGTGTCTTGTGTGTGTTGATTCTACGTGAGGAGGGGGTAGTTGTCCTACCGCCCTTATATTTTTGCTGCTGTTGTATTTTTTAGATGGAAAGACAGAGTGCTCTTGGGAGACTGCTGATTCTTGTCCATATGTTTTTCTGACACACACGTATTATTGTGCTTTGGGGCACATTTCTTCGAGGTTCGACCCCATGTTCTGGGAGGTCGAGGTTATTGACACGTGGGTTGACAGACATGCAGAGTTCCACAAACCGCCCGTTTTGCCTGTGACTTATTTTGATAGGCAGTCCTATTTGTCCGACTGAACCCTGTAAGCTTTCATGTAGCAAACCTGTTCATTGTGATGGCTAATTTTTAAGCCATAATTAATTGGGGAGTTCGCCATGTGTGTAACGGATTGTTGTACCTTGTATGGATAAGAATATTGTGATTAACGTAAATGTTGGCTGTTTGCCTATTGCTTTGTTGGTGACTCGATTTCATGTAATTTTGTTTGTCACACCCGTGTGGTGTAGTGGTAGAGTATTTGTAAATTTTGACAGCGGTCATTTGAGTATTTTTTTCTATTGGTCACGTGTTAATGTACTAGTGTTGATTTGTGTGAGAAGTCCTAAGTTTTTAGGCAGTAAATGTTGCTACGGCAATTCAAGTCCAATTTCACACGGAAATTTTGTGTTTGTTTATAGTAGATTTAGGAAGTGTCGGTTTAATTTAAGTGTTGTAGTTGTGTTCCCTTGTGTCGGTCTAGCTCTAGGAAATGCGGATTCGTTGTTTGAAGGGTCACTCTGGATGATAACGAATCACGCATTCAAAGTACACATCGTGATGCCTGTAGAACGGCGTACGCACTTATATGGTCATTTTTTTTGTATCGTTTTATTTAAGGACGCTTGGTCCAGGTAATTAATCTCTCCAGAGATATCGCCTAAGTTTTTGGCATTTTTATTAAGCGGGAGTAAATTGGGAGTTTTTGTTGTTAATTGTTTATGTAAATATGGTGATTTGTTATTAAATTCAGTTGTTTTAACCCTGGCTTCACTCTTTCCTGCATGTTATTTTGTTATATGTTACCCTGCAAGTTAATGAAGCGCCCTGACAGCAACTTACGAATATGTCCTGTTACGCCCCGAATCTGAGTCTCATATGCTTCTTTGCAAGGGTTCAATATATATATTTTGAAACTGGAAAAATAAGTGAAAGTTAAAAATTCTATGAACATTTATTCTACGAGTGTTAACATTATGTAAAAATTCAAACAGTGAACTACGATATTTCCAGTAGAGACAATTAAATTTGAACTGGATTTAATCATAAATAATTTTGGAACACAGTCTACAGGACTATTAATCAGACTTGTGTTTCCAAAAAATAATTGTCAAATGTGTTTGGAAAATTTCTGTATATTGTGTAAATAGGAGTGTGGGTCGCCACACGTGAGTGATGCTGCTTTCAGCATTTTTGCAGTCAATTTTAAATTCAAAATAAAATGAGATAATTTTACTTGATGTGTTACGCCCAATTGAATCTCCTTCTATCCTTATTGTTGCATTGAGCCAAAAATCAGTAAAGCATTTTTTTTATTTGATGTCGTTTTTGCGATTAGCTTTAACCCATCTGGCGCTCCGGGATATTTTGACTCTCGTGCTGACTGATTATTGGTAAAATGCATATGTGGTCGTGCGGACTCCGGTCTAAACGGGCACATAAAATAAGATAGAGAGAGAAATGGCTTCGAACGTGGGTCCCGATTTAGACATGGTCAATCGCATGCCGATTTAAATTGTGATAATTTTTTTATATAAATATTTTGGGAGTTGAGAGATGTCTGGTTTGGATGAATAAATTAGTAGGAAACCCAATTAGTGGGGAAAATTAAAAATTTAACTGGATTAATAATTAGAATGGGTTTGATTATTTTTGATGATGGCTTAACCATTAGGGCGTCAAGTAAATTCAGTAGTAAACGTTCGATGACTGGACATACGCATTATTAGAATCCAGGTGGAGGATATTTGAGAACTTGCATATTTTTCTTGTGATATTGTGGTAAATGTAATTCGTAAAAGTAGAGAATTTTGTTTTTCCATCACGTCGACATTAGGACAAATCTCATTTTATTAGAGTGTTCCAATTAGCTATTCATATTTCTTGTTCTAGTTATAAGCTTGTGTTTGCCAATATTGTATACCCCTAAGTTTTGAATAATAATTGAAAATTATGGAAGAGATGATGAGGATGATGAGGAGTTTGGAGGAGAGTTCAAAAGAAGCTGGACTGCGTGTAGCAGCCATTATGAAAGAAAATACTGAGGCTTTGGAAAGGAAACTTAAAGAAAATTCTGATAAACTTAAAGAAAGTTTAAACGATTAACTTAAAGAAAATTCTGATTCTTTAGAAAATAAACTTAAAGAAAATTCTGATTCTTTAGAAAATAAACTTAAAGAAAGTTTAAATGATAAACTTAAAGAAAATTCTGATTCTTTAGAAAATAAACTTAAAGAAAATTCTGATTCTTTAGAAAATAAACTTAAAGAAAATTCTGATTCTTTAAAAGGTAACTTGAAAGAAAATTTAAATAGTAAATTTAATTCTATGGAGAATAAATTTAAAGAGAATTCTGAAATTTTGAAAATGTCACTTGAGAGTAAAATGTCTAAATTATGCGAAAAAACACATGAGCTCGAAACTTCATTAGCTACTAACGCAAGTTTAATGGACGATAAATTTCGCGATGCCGATCTTAGATCCCAAAGCTTAGCTGATAGGATAGAACATGGTCTTAGGAAAGTTGGTGAAGACATGATCAACCTAGAAGTCAGAGTGAAGAAGGAGAGTAATGAGATGGGAATTCTAGTTGTTCAACGGTTGACAGAACAATTCAAAGAACTTGTAATGGGAGAAATAAGAGAAGGTGTGATTAATGAATTTCAAACTGAAATTAAAACCACAGTTGTCAATGAAATTAAAGACACACTCAAGCTGGAGAATCAAGAGGGAATCAAGGAGATTAGGGAATCTTTGTCATCCCATATTCAAGTAATTTCCAAAGATATCCAAGCAACTCAGAAGGGCATATCAGATATGACAGGGTCATTGAAAAGTCATGAGGCTGTTATGAACCAGATATCCATTGATGTCAAGGAGAATTGTAAAGAAACTGAAGCAATTAAGAAAATGGCAGAAGAAAACCAGAAGGAACTTGAGGCTATGAAAACCCAAATCAAGGACGAGAAACAGTCTGACCATTTGTTGAAAATGCCAATTGTAAGGGGAAAGGAACAGATACAAATAAATCTAGGAGGAGCTAGAGAAACTGACAGTCAAAGACAGGATGAGGTCAGGGCAGTATTTCAATCCAACCCCATAACTGTATTTAAGAATGTAGAAGATAAGCCTTCTAAATTTTCAGGGCGAGATTCTGTGACCCCCGTGGAATTTTTGAGAGAAGCAGGGGATTACCTGAAAGATTCCAAGATCCCTAAGGAAAGACAGATCCGAGTGATAGGGAAGTTTCTGGAAGGTCCTGCACTTCTTTGGTTTAGAGCTTTTAGATCCACTCTAACCATTTTTGAGGAGTTTTCTCGTGGGTTATTGAAAAAGTTTTGGTCCCCCGTAACCCAACAGCAAGTCAGAGCAGAATTATATTCTAAGAGATTCTCGACGTCACAACCTACTCGATACTCTACGTACTTTTCTGGACAGCTTTCTAAACTGCAACATT
Organism: Meconema thalassinum; assembly: GCA_946902985.2. Lineage (NCBI taxonomy): Eukaryota > Metazoa > Arthropoda > Insecta > Orthoptera > Tettigoniidae > Meconema > Meconema thalassinum. The sequence continues at coordinate 1,376,648,854 of OX336388.2, read as the reverse complement.
TAGATCCGCCGATGCCAGATAACGAATTAATTACTGCATTAATACGTCAGTTTCCAGCAGACGTCCAAAGGACTTTGATCGCTGCTGACATCTATAATATGGAGCAATTTGACGAGGTATTACAGAAGCTTGATCATACGAACGCTCAATTCTTCCATCAGAAGGGAGGAAAGAATAACAACGCTGTGTACGCTGTTATGGCCGATAGTTATTCCCAAACACCTCGAGAGATTCGAGAGGGGCGAGAAGAGAAAACGCCGAGGGAAGATCCCAATAAAAGAGGATGGAATCAGTACAGTAACTGATACAGTTACAAGCCTTATGCGAGACCAGATGGTGGTAATCGATATAATACTCGATGGAGAAGGCCACGGGATAACCAAGGAAGGTACCAGGAAAGAAGATACTATGGCAGAAACAACTACAATAACAGAGGGAATGTGGATACTCGTCAGTCCAATGAAGAGTTCAACAAGGAGACGAGGAAAAACTTGGAAGCAAGACACCAAGATAACTTGCAGTTTTTGGAGCAGAGGCCCAATGAACCAGGTCCATCGGGAACACAACAATCCCGGGGGAATGGAAACGAAAAAAAAAAAAAAACTTCCAATTCACAGTAGAAGATAGAATTTTGAACACTTTCACTTCCAGAATTATTAAATGGCAAGCAGAGGGTGATGACTTAATTCAACAGAATGACGAACGGAAAGAAATGGGTACAAGCACTAGAATGCCAATCATATCATGCGAAGTATTCGGTATGCCTGTCGATACTTTGATTGATACTGGGGCTATGCTTTGTCTTGTGAGTGAGAAGCTTTGGAAGCTCAAAGAGAATTTAGAGGAGATTCCAGTATCAGGAATTAAGTTCCAAGGAATAATACCCAACAAGATATCTCTGTGTAAAACACAATTATACTTATGTATTACGATTGGAGGACATGATTTCCGACATGTGTTTGTTGTAATGAAGGACATGGCTTTGACATGATAGTGGGACCGGATTTCATTCAGAAATATCAAGCAGTGATAGACATGAAGACAGAGACGATCAGATTCAAGAATACCGAAGAGATTGACTTCGAGGGAAAAGAAGAGGAAGACATCGAGGGAGAAGCTCAAAGGTCTCTGATTTTTCATGAAGCTGAAGGAAGAGAAGTCTACACTGAGGAGGAGTCCCCAGAGCTAGGGAAAATTTTGGAAGAGTATCACGATATTTTTGATATTAAACCTGATGAAATTAAAGATTTTGATGATCGTATTGTGGAAGTGAACAACAATGGAAGCTATGAAGTCGCCAATACACGAACTGGTAACATCGTGGGAACTTATAATGCATCGATTTTGAAGATTTATTATTCAAGAACCAGATGATTTAATGTGTAGATAGGAAAAATAAAAATTTTTCAATTTTTATTTTTTGCTAGGTGTGGGGTGGATGTGCCCAACTCTAGGAATGGGTATTCCAAGATTCAGACACCTAGATTTCAAGGGAAAGGCTACAGCCGCTTTTGAAAGTTGAGATATTTGAATATCGCGCTACATTGCTTCTCGAAGCAATTGGAAAGAATATACCGATACTAGCATGTCAAGTGACGTAGCGAGAAATAGCAGAGGTCGAGGCTATTTATTGATTAAATAGTTAACCATGGAGTAGAGACTTGAGACTTGGATCAGATTACTGGCACGGCCAAATGAAAGAGAATGCACTTAGTATCAAGTAAATCGGACCAGGGATACTAGAGATATGAGGATTTCTAGATTTCAGCGTGATGACGCGTGACCCTGGCAGTTTTGAAAAAAGCCGGCCGGCCGAGGCATCGATAGCTCACTTCGACACAAGCACTTGCCTAGCAAGTTGCTGCTACGCTGAGCCAAGGCACATGGTTGCCGGATCTACGCAGAAGTAATTTTCAAAGTTGTGATAGTCACAAAAGTGCTGCGCTACGAGGTGGAACTTAGTAAGTTTCCGGCGAGGAGAATCACTGAGGTGATTGAATTTTTTTTCTACAGACATTAGTGGAAATATTTATGTTTCTACATGGACATATGCTAGACTTTGTCTAGAATTAGTACTTTGTCACAGTCCAGTAATAACCTAATACTTGGATGTTTAGTCCATTTCAGTCAGTTTTCATATTGGTAACTTGTTAACCACTTCGATCTATCAGTACACTGAAGACCAGTCGATCATGGTGGTGTTCATTAGTCTACGCAAGGGAAACTACAGGTTGCTTAGCGCATGGTAGATGGTGTGAAGCCATGCCCAGGGAACGATCTTCAGAACAGCCGTTGATTGGTTAGACTGTCAGTGTCTTCTTGTATTGATAAGATTACCGTGAGTTATGTTACAACTGACATATCTAAGAATAGATCACTTAGATCTGACCCCATTTAAACAAACTGTTATGGCTTTGATAGAAGCCCATATTAAAATGGAACAACAGTTAATTCAAACGTCAAGAGATACTACCACTATGTCTGACTAGACGGATTGTGGGTATATAATGGCGGCCGATACAAGGATTATACGTGCTTGTCCGCTAGGGCATGTCTATGGATAGATCTGGTACAGACCAGGTTCACTACGCTTCAAGACCATCAAGAAATGTAAGCCACATTTGAATTATATTATGCCTAGCTAATTGGAACAAACTATTTTTCGGCAGATGACCAACATATTTATTTTTCTTCGAAGATTCGAACATGTGGATTCTCACATAATGAGATGATAACTAAACACATTTAAAATGATATAACAAATAATAATAATAATAATCCACTAATAATAATAATAATAATTTTTATAATTTTTCTAAATAATTATTGGATATTATATTTTCTAATAATAATATGTATTGAGAGAGAGCCTATGAAGTAGTTTAATCATTTATAGTCTGGAACAGGAGATTTTCCGAAGGAGAGTGGTTAGCGCAAGCCCGCATTCAACCAACATTTCAGTTCTGGTTGAACAGTTGATATTTGCAATGAGCAAAGTATATTTTTCAGATAACACGGAGAGGCATGAAACGGGAAGCAAATGATATTTGTATCAAATAGGATATTTTTGTATTTATATAAAATCATGACGTAAATACACTCGAAAGTGAAATAAAGATTTTCATAAGTATGGTAAATTCACGGGTTGAACTGAATGGTAAAATAAAATAAACTTGTAAGTTTATTAATCTTCCAGTGTTGATAACAAGCAGAGGCTTGATTTATTGTATAAATTTTGGGAAGAAAATTTATGTGTGGAGTAGTTGAAATGCCATTCCCAGGTGCGCATGTTTAAGTCGCAGGAATGAGGAGATTTTTCGAGCATCAATCAAATAGCAGGTTCGATGGCTCAGGTTTATGGTAGGAGTATTGGAACCACACATTTCGTCGTATGAATGACCCGAAGGTTATTTCTTAGAAACCATCAGTTCTTATTTTAACCTTGTTTACGGATTTAATTTAGACTTTGATTTTGCTAGAACCCGGATTTGTCATGATAGTAGTTTAATCTTCTTCAGAGGAAGACCTTTGCCGTTGTTGTTGTAATATTGTGTTCTTACACAAATAATAGAATGGGCCACTGCCAATTAAAAATAATTCTATAACCACGAATAATTTGAAGGATATTTTCAATCCTAGTGCCATGAACTAAATGAATTTATAATGAAGCTACAATTCTTATTTCCGCATTATGTCGAAGAATTGCAAGTTGTGAAAGTTGCTAAAAATGGCCATGAATATAAATATTTTTTATAATAATGATTCCAAGTGGAAAGTCAAATAGTTGAATGGTTCAACAATTTATTGATCAAGTTGATGATTCAGAAATCATATATTTTGTTAGGAACTTGAAGTTCATAATCGAGTCACTTCTCGAAACATTTAATGTCAGAAGAACAATTAATTTTTGTTGTGCTTCGCACAGTTCTTCGATGCTATGCTCAAGGTCAAATACTTTTCAGATGTTATTAATATGTGTAAATAATTTGTGTTGATTCAATGATAATAATATTTTTCGACAATATATATATTTTTTGAAACTGGAAAAATAAGTGAAAGTTAAAAATTCTATGAACATTTATTCAACGAGTGTTAACATTATGTAAAAATTCAAACAGTGAACTACGATATTTCCAGTAGAGACAATTAAATTTGAACTGGATTTAATCATAAATAATTTTGGAACACAGTCTACAGGACTATTAATCAGACTTGTGTTTCCAAAAAATAATTGTCAAATGTGTTTGGAAAATTTATGTATATTGTGTAAATAGGAGTGTGGGTCGCCACACGTGAGTGATGCTGCTTTCAGCATTTTGCAGTCAATTTTAAATTCAAAATAAAATGAGATAATTTTACTTGATGTGTTACGCCCAATTGAATCTCCTTCTATCCTTATTGTTGCATTGAGCCAAAAATCAGTAAAGCATTTTTTTTATTTGATGTCGTTTTTGCGATTAGCTTTAACCCATCTGGCGCTCCGGGATATTTTGACTCTCGTGCTGACTGATTATTGGTAAAATGCATATGTGGTCGTGCGGACTCCGGTCTAAACGGGCACAATACATGGCCGCTATCTGCAAACTATTGGACTGATGACCTTGTAGTTCTATCCAAAGATGCTTCCCACAAGAAGGTATGTTGTTGCAAAATTTGGTAGAGATCAAATGATTAGGTTGGTCGTAATATGATTTAAGCTTTTAACATTTGGGTGGCCGCCATTCCGTTTCCGTCAAGATGGTGGCGATATAAAACATGACACCGAGGTGCCCTTTGCAAGTGCTACCTCTGTACCAAATTTCGTTCATATCAGTGTTACCGTGTTTAAATGTATAGGGGGAATCGATATGCACAAATACATGACCGCCATCCGCAATTATTGGGCTGATGACCTTGTAGTTTGGTCAAAAGATTCTTTATACACAAAGGTATAATGATGCCAAATTTGGTAGGGATCAGATGATTAGGTTGGTCATAATTTGATTGAAGCTTTTAACATTTGGTTGGCCACCATTACGTCTTCGTCAAGATGGTGGCAATATAAAACATGACGCTGGAGTGCCCTTCGCTAGTGCTACCTCTGTACCAACTTTCGTTCAATTCGGTTTCATCGTGTTTGAATTGATAGGGGGAATCGATTTGCACACATACATGGCCGCCATCCGCAAAGTATTGGGCTGACGACCTTGTACTTTGGTCAAACGATTCTTCATACATAAGGGTATAATGTTGCAAAATTTGGTAGAGATCAGATGATTTGGTTGGTTTTAATTTGATTTAAGCTTTGAACATTTGGGTGGCCGCCATTACGTTTCCGTCAAGATGGCGGCGATATAAAACAAGGCTCTGTGATGCCCTTTGCTATTTCTACATCTGTACCAAATTTCGTTCAATTCGGTTTCACCGTGTTTGAATTGTTGGGGGGGGGGGGCAGACATTCAGAGTACACACATTCACACATAGACTCACACACAGACAGACACACAATTTTTGGCCCTGTGTAGATCTCATAAGTCTACTTTCATTTTTTTCAAAAATCGAAAGTAGGCTAAAAACGGAATTGTTCCGGGTAAAACGGAACTCCTGGCAACCCTAAATATGGGCTGCCACCAGATTAAGTTCTGGTTTAGACTAAGACGGGATGAGTGTGAAAGTTGACTTTGTGTTGACCTTTATAACCCAAAATGTTGAGTTCAACCCGTAAATAGTCCGATGGCCTTTAAGGGTGTTAAAATGTCACCTCCTCATTGAAGTAGATTTACTGGTGTATTAAAGAACACTGGGCTAAATTATGGCACCCCTGTCACCTTAAAACCAAAGCAAGTAAAATGCACATGGAACCAATACAGTATGATTATTATAATCTAGAGGATTTTGTTGACTTTTATTGCTATATTTTAAGTGATTGGGATGTAAGTTTGCCCTGAAGTTGGATGTCTATCAGTAATTAATGCATCGAATGGGTAAAAACAGCGTATTCTTTAAATGTAATTACTGCTAACATTTATCAGTAACACCTCCTTTCACTCACATAAAGATTAATATACGAGTGTTATAGTAATGAGAACTCTACAGATAACTGAAACTGCTAAGGGAACTGTGAAGGAGTGTACAGAACAGAACTTATTGCAATTTCCTGCCTCGGGGACAGCTCCTGATTTTATTTCAGGCAGAGCCGCCTTTCATAGTTGTTTGGTGGGTTGCCTACGTCGCCTACAGCTTTACAACCAATGAGGATACTATTATTGCCAATGTCAAGTGAAGCTAAAAATGTAACACTGTCTAGTTCAATCAGTACGGCATTTTCGGATCGACATGTCACTGATTTTATTACGACCTTCGTGGGAAATATCAGTGCTCCTTGTAAATTCGTGGATATTCTACTGCGTTTACTTTGTAATAATAATAATAATAATAATAATAATAATAATAATAATAATAATAATAATAATAATAATAATAATAATAATGACATCCCACATGTGTTTATCATTGTACTTATTTTGCTTTCTGCCGAGTCAAGATATTGACTTGTTAAAGCCAATTATTTGCTGATTATAAAAGTTAATACCCGTTAGTCTCTTTACCTGAAGATCCATGGAGATACTGTATGAACTATTTAAGTTAAAATGTTGTTCGGTAAAGATCCAAACGAAGGAAGGAAATACTCACTGAACTCTTGAAAATGAGCAAAGGAATATAAAGGAGAGGCAATGAAAAATATTACATAAATCAGAGGCACTCGCCTAAATGACGACCAGATAAGTTCTTAATAAAACTTAAAGTGAGGGCAAATTTTCACCGAAATAACACATCATTATAGGAAATAAATACTCCAGCCCCTGACTGTTGAGGAAGGTTATATTGAATATTTCATTGTGTAGAGTATTCGATAGGAATGGACGACGAATATGACCAAAATAAATAAATAAATAAATAAATAAATAAATAAATATATAAATAAATAAATAAATAAATAAAACCCTCCAACCTGGACCCAATGTAGGGAAGCCAGGCTCTGCCTGTCACAAGCCAGGACCAAGGGTGAGTGTTAGAGGAGTAACACCTCTAAAAAAAAAAAAAAAAACTTGTGTCAGCTGGCTCCGGCTGATAGTACCATGTTCTGCCAGGGTAACGGTGAAGACCTCAACGATATCTACAGTGGAGAAGATGGCGGAAGAGGCAACCCTCTACTCAGGGGATTCGTATGAGTAGGCAAACCACTGCCTTGTGGGTAGAGAAGGGATTCTCAAAGGCTTGGGGACCTGCCCCGAGAGAAAAGGGCTCTGGGGCTTACAACCTCAGTTCTAGCCTCGAAAACAGGATATCCTGTTTTCCCAATGACTTCAACAGTTGACATGATGAAACCATCTTCGAATGAAACTACTCCAGGGGGCAGCCGGAAACGGAAATCCCTCACCACGAATAGTGGTGCAACTAGGCCTTTGGATTCTGGAGAGCCTGGAACGTCATGTAAGGAAGAGTCGGAGCTTCCTGGAACCTCCTTACAGAAGATAAGATTAAGCGAAAACATCTGCTGGGAACATTAAACATCAATATTCTCCGTCAAGTAGGGAAGTTGAAACAACTGACTACCATTTTGGAGAAAAGAAACATTCTCATTCTGGCAGTACAAAAAACAAGATATCTGGATGAAAATACGATAGAGTCGGCTGGTTTTAGAATATATAAAGGCAAACCAGGTCGTACCATTTCAAAAGGGAGACTGCCAATCCTAGGAACAGCTTTCGTGGTCAACAGAACTATAGTGAATTCGATAGTAAACTTCAGTTCACCGTCAGAGAGAATCTCGTTCTTATCCTTCAAATCTGGAAACAAATTATACACGGTCATCAATGCACATGCTCCCATAAACCAAGACAACAAAAGGAACAAGGAGAAAGTAGAAGACTTCTGGGAAACACTTGAAAATGAAACTTCTAAAATCTCCTATGAGAATGTGAAAATCTTGATGGGCGATTTCAACGCCCAGATAGGAAAAGAAAAGAAATACAACAAGATTGTTGGAGATTACCCAGCCCATAAAAGAACAAATAAAAATGGAGAAAGGTTAATTGCTTTTTGTAACCAATTCAATCTCAAACTTATGTCTACATATTTCAAAGCTCTCCCTAAGAAAAAGAAGACGTGGATCTCCCCAAATCCTCTATTAGGCGAATTTCAAATTGATCACGTTAGAATTGCAACTGGAAACAGTCGCGAGATTCTGAATGTCAAAGTACGAAAAAGTTGTAACATTGACACAGACCATTTCTTGTCGGAAATCAAAGTAAAATTTCAACCGAATCGACAACGATGCATATGTCAAAGGAAAACTAGGATTGACACAGAAATTCTCCAGCCAAACAAAAATATGTATCAGGAAAATCTTTCCAAGTTACTGATGAACAATTGGAAAGAAATTAAAGAATCGTTAACAAGAGCGGCTGAAAACTTAGGGCAACGGAAACGAAAAAGGAAACACAGATGGTGGAACAAAATATGCGATGATGCTCTTGATATGAGACTCAAGGCGTGGAAGAGATGGCACTCCAACCGCACAGAACAACATTGGAATGTCTTCAAGCAACAAAGGAAAGAAACTGCCAAGATCATCAGAGGAGAAAAGAGACTGTATGACAGAAGCCGGTTGGAAAATATAGAAGAAGATTTTAAGAAAAATAATACCCGGGAATTTCATAAGATATTTAGGGATGAATTACAACAATACCAACCTCCAAGTCTTTGCTTTAAAAGAAAGGACGGTACATTGGCCGTGAGTAACAAGGAATTATTTTGAAACACTTCTAAACTGTGAGGAGCCAAGAGAGAGGCTGGATTTCGAGCAGCCAATGAGTATAAATCCACCGTCCAACCCACCGAGCCTCTTAGAAATCAAAAATATCATCAAGGATCTCAAAAACAATAAAGCACCAGGGGAAGATGGCATAGTAGCTGAAATGTGGAAAATTGGAGGAGATACGGCTGTGGGGAACTTACATCGCCTCATTTGTGATATCTGGGAAAATGAAATTATCCCAGATGACTGGAAAAGCGCCCTAATACATCCACTCCATAAGAAAGGTGACCGAACTGATCCAAACAACTACAGAGGAATTTCCTTGCTAGCGATATCGTACAAAGTACTATCTAAGGCGCTATTACACATAGTTGAAGTTCAGGTTCACCATTAAATAGGCGAATATCAAGGAGGCTTTAGAAAAGGCAGATCTTGTGTGGAGCAGATCTTTAGTTTGAAAAGCATCTTGAGAGTAAGAGCTTTACGAAGTAGAAATACGGTAGTTGCGTTTGTTGACTTCAAAAAAGCCTACGACTCCATAGACCGGAAAACCCTATTCAATGTTTTGGAAGAATTTGGAATTGATTGCAAAACAAGGGCGATTATAATTCAAACATTAACAGAAACTGATTCCAAAATTAAATTTCAGGGGAAATCTCGGAGCCCTTTAAAATTCGGACAGGAGTCAGACAAGGAGATGGGCTTTCACCGATTCTGTTTAACGTTGTCCTGGAAAAAATAATGAGAACATGGAGGAATGCCATGAGAGAAGAAGGGATAGAAGGAATATGTTTAGGTACCAAGAAGCAAGGTGTGAAGGTTGATTGCTTAGCGTTTCCGGATGATATGGCATTGCTAGCTGAAGATAAAGAAGAAATTAAAATAATGCTTGAAAAATTACACGAAATTGCAGGTAAAACGGGACTCAGGATTTCGTATGAAAAAACAGAATACATGGAATACAAACATGATAACGAAAAGCACTTAGAAACAAAATATGGGAAGATCAAGAGGTCGGATAAGTTTAAATATCTTGGTGAATGGATCCAGCCTAATGGACTGGATAATGCAGCAAACAAAGGGAGGATCAGAATGATGGAATTAGCTTTTAAATTAGTACAGAATAGGTACAACAAAAGAACAATATCTTACGGAGCGAAGATAAGACACTATACCACGGTTGTCAAGCCTGAGGCATTGTATAGTTCAGAATGTTTGATACTGAACAAGAAAGGTGAATTAGAGGAACTGGAGAAGAAAGAAAGAAAAATCTTGAGGAAGATCTTAGGACCCGAAAATAGAAATGATGGTACATGGCTGAAGAGGCGAAACAAAGATCTTTACGGACAAGCAGAAAAAATCACAGATACCATACGGAAGAGAAGATTGAAGTTCTATGGACACCTTACGAGAATGAGCGATAGTCGACTAACGAAGAAGATCTTTAATTACATCACCAACATAAAAGCGACTACAAAATGGGTAGATGAAATAAAGGATATGGAGGAAGTTGGGGTCAATCCAAATGAGATCTGGAATAGAGAGGTGTTTCGAGGTAGGATTGACGCATTCAAGGGGTTCCAGGAAAAGCAAAGGAGAAGAGCCAAGAACATCTGGTCGGAAGAAAGGAAGAGAATCCACAGTGAAAGGATGAAGAGTTTCTGGGAGCAGAAAAAAGGACTAATCAGCAAGTCAATTGTTTCCCGTGGTCCAAAGTAGGCCAAAATCGAACAAAGAAGAAATAAATAAATAGCATGGTTAAAGAGAATGGTGAGTTTAGAAGACGGTATAATCAGGATTTATATACTGTAACCGTTTCTCATTTATTTAGACCAGTAATAAAATAATAACAGCCTAACTTCTGGACCATACCTCTACAGCTCCTTCCAGGATAAGATTCTCTGGTCTGTTTTGTACATCAAAATTTTATTATTTCGCAATGAAACAATCCTTTCAAGCTCACCTAACTGGTTTCAATATACACGTTGAGAAATTTACTGACGCGATGCGGAAAAGACCGATTAGGTTTTATGGGCATGTGGGCGGAATGACGTCAACTCGATTAACTTATCGCATTTTCACTTTTCTCCAAGAGCAAAAGACAAAGGAAGCCTGGTTCAGTAATATACAAAAAGATCTGCACGAGATCGGGATCCCATGTGAAGATATCCAGGAGCATGACCAGCTTAAGAGAAAACTCTTCCAACATCGGAGTTTCAAACTTAAAACGACGCTGAAAACTGGAAATGCGTGAACAAAAGAGAAAAAGTAACAACACCGTCTACGAATGAAGGAATACTGGGCTGAACTTAAAGCTAAAAGGAAATAGTTGAAATGACATGGTCGTTAGTTGGTCGAAACGAAACAAGAAACAAGTAGTTCCGTGACAAACTAAAGAGCCTACTTCTCTTAAAATTTAAGATTCATGCTAATCAACATAGACGTATCTAGAATGAAGACGACATCAAGTTGTTAATACTAACATTTCAACGTACTGCATTTTGAAATACACCTGAAATAGTGTAGCCTAATAGAGTAATTTACTTCAGTTGGCAGCCCTGGTGACTCTGAATATATTCTTAGTTCCATCTCTTATGGTATAGAATGCACATACACAATTTGTTTGAATTTGCTGTTTGATGTTGGATTTATCAGTGCGACTAAAATCATGTTGGGAACAATGTCATGTATGTGATGCTCAGAATTAATCTGAAATATTGCGATCTATTATAGTGCCAATTTTGGATAAATCCATTTCCATAGTATAGAAGTTCCATTTAATTAAAAAATTAAAAATTGAAACTATCAGAAAGCTTAGAATCATGTTGGCAGTACTAAGGTATATTAGGTACTCCAAATTAATCTAAAATGTCAGGTGTTATACGTGTGCAAAGTTTAGAGCTGATGGCTTGCATACTTTCTGATATATTGATATTTGGGTTGAAACATAGAGATAGCATTTATTAACAGTTGGCGGCCTTGGTGACTCCTTAAAATACGCACAGTCATATCTGTTGAGGTACACAAAGTACATACAAAATTGGGATGAAATCTAATCGATAGTATAGGAGTTACATGCATTTAGAAATTGGAACTATCGGCAGGCTTAGAATCATGTTGGCAACACTGACATGTATGGTCTTCTAAAAGGTAATCAGGAATGTAATTATCTATGTGTGTGCCAATTTTGGAATAGTTCGCATGCATAACTTCTAAAATATTCAACATAGAGCTTAAATTTCAATTGCGAATTTTTAGCAGTCGGTAGCACTGACGTCAATTTCAAATATGGCTGTGAGATATTCAGGTATTGATATTTTCTCTTATCCAATTTGGTTTCGATAGCTGCAGCCGTTTAGGAGTTGATAGAGGGATGGGGGGTATGGAAGGGGGGGGGGGCACACACACTGATAGACAGAAGGACATACACACAGACAGGCAGACATTTTTCCGGATCGATCTCATAAGTCTATTTCCTTATTTTTTGCAAAATGAGAGACGTAGGCCAAAAATAACTCGGGTCAATGCAGCGTATTCCGTAAACATGATTACTGATAACCGTTATCAGCAACACACTACATTGATAACACTTCACAAACTTGATGAAATTAATACCAAAACACTTCTGATGGCATTTGCATGTTATTAAAGTTAGATTGATTCTGTTTCAGTATGATGTGATGATCACAAACATGTATGAAACTTTTCCCTCAAGGATGTAGTCAGCACGGCTAGTTCTGTGTACTGTACAGTAAGTCAGCTGCTGTTGTGGAGGCTTGTCCGGTGGTACGATACAAGTCACGGTCACGATGGACCACGCCGGGGATCTGCAGCACATCGGGAGATCGGAGGTTCCAATCCCGGCGCTGACAGCGGCTATCCTGAATGTCTTTTTTCCCATGTTTCTCTACACTACCTCCTGAAAAATTCAACGATGGTAGGCCTGCCTATTTTAAAGTCCCGGGGAACCTAAGCCATCCCCAATTATAATACAGTAATTACAGCTACACATATCACCACAAAAACACAGGTTATCGGAAAATGTCAACACACACTCAGGTACATGGGGCTGAAATGATATCCGAGCTCCTATATAAAACAACACCAACAAGGACATGTGAATATTAATAATAATAATAATAATAATAATAATAACTCCAACAGTGCCGGTCCCAAGTCCGGGGCCTCATCTCACAAGCGATGAGGAAGGAGGAGGGGGAGGAGTAACACCTCGTTAAGAAACCTGGGTCCATCTGGCTCCAGATGGTAGCACCCTGTAAGGGCCCCTGCCTAGGGTTACTAGGTGAAATCTGGTTAATGGTCCTGACGGCGGAGGAGGAATCTCGGATTCCCAACGGTGGATGGAGCGGAAGAACCAACTCCAGGTCTTACCAACTTGGTTTTAGTCTTGGATAGGGAATTGTTCTGTCCCACAAGTGTCATCGGACACAGCTACCATAATGGATGCAAAACGTTCGGAAATGACTACCCCAGCCGGTAAAATCCGGGGCCAACTCGTTGGTCTAAGGGCACAGGATTCTGAGGGCCCTAAAACATCATGTTTGGATCAGTCGGAGGACGAAACAGAAACACTTCTTTGGCACACTCAACGTAAACACCCTTCTGAAGACAGGTAAACAGATGGAACTAATAAAGGTACTTGAAAAATATCAGATAAAACTATTAGCCATCCAGGAAGCAAGGTACACATCGAATGAAATTTCTCTAGCAGGAAACTTCAGGATACTAAAGAGCAAACCTGCCATTAAAGTTAAGAAATCGGAGAAAACCAAGAACACGTTGGTAATACTTGGTACAGCCTTCTTTGTTCACAACTCAATAGTAGACTCCATCGTGGAGTTCAGATCCCCCTCTCCAAGACTGTCTATATTGACCTTAAAAAGTGGTAACAAACTGTATACTGTGTTCAATGCCCATGCACCTATTAATGACGACAACAAAAATAATCCCCAGAAAGTAGACGAGTTCTGATCTCAACTAGAAGAAGAAATATTCAGAACTCCAAAAAGACACATCAAGATTTTAATGGGAGATTTCAATGCTCAACTAGGGAAGGGAAAAACGTACAGAAAGGTGATAGGTAAATACCCAGCTCATAGTAGGACTAACAAAAATGGTGAAATGTTAATAGATATCTGTGAATCTTTCAACATGACAATACTGTCAACACAGTTCAAGAGGACCCCAAAACAAATGAAGACATGGAGGTCACCTAACCCTCTGTTGGGGGAGTTTCAAATTGACCATGTTGCAACCAATAGCCTAAAAGAAGTAATGCATGTAAGAGTACAACGAGGAGCAAACTTCAATTCAGACCACTATCTGACAAGGAACAAAATGAGATTCATTCCTAACAACACCAAGAAGAAAACTTTCAAGATACAAAAATACAGAATCGAAGAACTGAAAATAAACCAAGATATAATAGAAAACTACCAGAAAGAACTGGATGCATTGAACACATATAAATGGGATGAAATGGCTCGAAAAATCCAAAAAGCTGCAAAACATACAATCTTTCTTGCTAAAAGGAAAAAGCATCCATGGTGGAATGATGAGTGTGAAGGTGCCCTAAAAAAACGCTCTGAGGCATGAAATATATGGAACTCCATTAAAGAGAATTTTGATGGGTTCAGAATCCAAAGGAAATTGACAGCTACAGTTTTCAGAAATGCCAAAAGAAAATTTGAAAGAGACCAACTTAGGGATATTGACGAAAACTTCAAGAAGAACAATACAAGAATCTTCTATAAGACTTTAAAATCAAAACTTAGAAAATATTCTTTACTCACTATCTGCTTCGAGGACGATTCCTGTAAATTGATTCTGAATAACAAACAAAATTGTGAACATTTGGCCAAATACTTTAAAGTATTATTGAACTGTAAAGCTCCGAAGAAAGAGATGTCATTCCAAGAACTAAACTTTTCGACCCAGCCCCACCAGACAAAGAGGAAATAAAAGAAATCATTAAGAACCTCAAAAACAACAAAACATCCGGTAAGGACTCAATTGTGGCGGAATTACTAAAATACTCCGGGGACAAAGCATTAGAACAGTTCGTGAGACTTTTCCAAAAGATTTAGGACACGGAAAAGATACCAGATGACTGGAAGAATGCTATCATTCACCCTTTACATAAAATGGGAGACAAGACTAACGTTATCAACTATAGAAGCATATCTCTCCTGTCAGTTGCCTACAAGATATTGTGCAAAGCGCTTCAGAAAAGAATTGAGAATCACATAGATGATCAACAGTTAGGGGAATATCAAGCAGGATTCAGGAAAGGGTGGTCATGTGCGGAACAGATATTTATCATCAAGACTTCAATCAAAACTAAAACTTTAGCTGCAGACAAGGAGGTAATTATGACATTTGTAGATTTCAAAAAGGCATATGACTCCATCGACAGGGATACATTAATAAAAGTGCTGAAAGAATTTGGAATAGATGACAAGACAACTAATATAATACAACAAACATTAACAAACACTCGGTCACAACTTACATTCCTTGGAGGGTTATCAGAACCATTTTAAATCAAGACAGGTGTAAGGCAAGGTGATGGTTTATCCCCAGTACTTTTCAATTGCGTCTTGGAGAAGGTAATACGAGAATGGCGAAAAGAAATGAGTCGGCGAAATATTCCTAATGGAATAAAGATAGGACACAAAAAGGCTGGATTTAAATTTGAATGTCTTGCATTTGCAGACGACATAGTGTTTTTCGTTGAGAATCTCGAGACTGCCACTAAACAGATAGAGGTTTTACAAGAAACAGCAGAAAAGGCAGGATTGCAAATATCCTTTGAGAAAACTGACTACATGAACATCGATCCCAACGAACCAACATGGACAATTAAAACCAAGTATGGTGACATGAGAAGACAAATTCAAGTATCTAGGGGAGATTCTGACTCCTAACAACGATGCGAAGTCAGCTATTGAAGAGAGAGCGCAGAAGATGGAGATTGCATTCAGATTATGCCAGGAAACTTATAAGTCCAAATCCCTCTCATATGAAGCCAAACTCAGACACTATAACACCGTGGTGAAACCTGAATGTCTTTATGCAGCGGATACAATTGCCAGAAAGGGAATCACAGAAAAAAGAAAGAACGTAGATTTCTGAGGAAAATTTTGGGACCCAAGAAAGCAGCAACAAATGAGTTTACCTTCCGTTTGAGATCAAATCAAGAGCTATATAAAAAATGCGAGAACATTTCAACATCTATGAGGACTTTCTATGGACACTTGAGAAGAATGGGACCGGAACGCCTAGCAAATAAATTCCTCATCTTTCAGGAAAAGAGAAAGACGCAAGTACCATGGTTGAAAGAAGTTTATCAGGATCTTAAAAAATGTGGTATTGAGGAGGGAAATATTGCAAACAGAAAAGTGTTCAGAAGGAAAATTGCGGAGGTGACAGATCTGTCCGTTGAGAAACCCAAGAGAACTGGAAGGGTGTTCTCGGTCGAGGAACGAGCAAGAGTGAGCCAACGAATGAAAGAGTATTGGCGTAACAGGAGAGCACATCAACAGTCAAGGCAGTTGTGTAATCGTAACCCATAGGGGGTTGAAACGATCCTAAATAAATATAATAATAATAATAATAATAATAATAATAATAATAATAATAATAATAATAATAATAATAATAATAATAACAGAAATTTATTCACGGCATATATTGACTACAAGAAGGCCTATGATTCCGTGCCCCATGATTGGTTGATCCATATTTTGTCAGTGTATAAGATTGATCCTCAGATTATATATTTCTTGGAACACGCCATGACATCGTGGCGTACAGTGATGAGCCTTAGTACTACAAATGGCAGTATTGCAACAAGTATGATCCCAATCCACAAGGGAATATTCCAAGGAGACTCCTTGAGCCCATTATGGTTCTGTCTTGCGATGAACCCACTATCAAACCAACTTAATTCAACAAAATATGGATTCAGTATCAAGAAGAACTCCAGGGAGCTTGCAAAGCTCAACCATCTCCTGTATATGGATGACCTAAAGCTATATGCTGCCACCAGAGCACAACTAGAGTTTCTGTTGAAGATAGTGGAAACCTTTTCACAGGATGTGAAAATGGAATTCGGGCTGGAGAAATGTAAGACGCTGAACATTATGAAAGGCAAGCTGCAGGAAGGTGTATATGAAACAGCTCAGGGCCATCAGATTGCAACAATGCTCACTAGCGAGACCTACAAGTATCTGGGAATGAAGCAAGCCAGACACATAGAACACTCAGTAGTGAAACAAGATCTGACGAAGGAATTTGTCAGAAGAATTAAGCTTGTTTCTAACACCAGCCTCAACAGTAAAAACTTGGTTAAGGCAATCAACGCTTATGCTGTCCCTATTCTTAGTTACTCGTTTGGGGTCATCAAGTGGAGTAAAACTGACATTGCAAGCTTAGAACAGAAAATTAGAACATCACTGACCAAGTCACGAAAACACCATCCCAGGGCATCTGTGGAACGAGTCATGTTACCGAGACATATGGGTGGGAGAGGAATTGTTGATATAAACAACCAAGTAGCTCGACAGATCTATGAGCTAAGAAAATACTTCTGTTCTGTATCGAACCATTCGATGCTGCACAGGGCTGTCACAGAAGCAGATGATTCAACTCCACTACTCTTAAGTCAGCAAGAGACTCAAATTCAGGTGCGCAGTGATTTGGATAGATTCAATGCCTGGTTGTCCAAGCCACTACACGGAAGACATCCCAATGAAGTCATCCAAACTCACGTCGACAAGCTAGCGTCGAACTTTTGGTTGATTTCTGGGCAGATGTTTCCTGAAACAGAAGGCTTTATGATGGCTATTCAGGACCAGGTTGTCCCCACGAGGAACTACCTAAAGTTCATAACCAAGGATGCATCTGTGCAAGATGACCATTGCAGATACGGTTGCCCAACATCTGAGACTGTTCAGCATATTATATCGGGTTGTCGCCATTTTGCAGGGACAGAATATAGGAAGAGACATGATTTTGTTGCCAAGATAGTCCATCAAGAATTGGCTATACAACTTCAACTGCTGAGCCAAGAGAAAGTGCCGTACTACAAATATGCTCCTGAAAGTGTACTGGAAAATGACAGCTTTACGTTGTACTGGGATCGTACTGTATTGACAGACCAATCAGCTGTGCACAACAGACCTGATTTAGTTCTTGTTGACAAATGCATGAAGCACACCACCTTCATAGATGTGGCGATCCCAAACAGTGGCAACATACTAACAAAGCATGTTGAAAAGCTGTCAAAATACACAGAGCTTTCAGAACTGATAAGGAAGCAATGGCACATGGCACAAGTCAGGACAGTTCCTATTATTATCTCCAGCACTGGCGTGATTCCCAACAACTTAAAGGAATCGCTCACGGCGTTGAAATTAGACCCAGGCCTTTTCAAACTGATGCAGAAAACAGTCATACTTTCTACGTGTCGCGTAGTAAGGCTGTTCTTGGGCAATCAGGCCTGAAGCAATGAGGGGAATATGAAGCTACTACTCAATGCAGTCACCAAGAATTTGCTCCTTGTGATATGTACGGTATCTGGGATTGTAAATGTTTTCTTTCCAGCAAATGCTGAGAATGTGTAAGCGCATGCGCAAAATAAATAATAATAATAATAATAATAATAATAATAATAATAATAATAAAGCGTATCAAGACAGGCCAAACTACAAAACAGTCGTACTACCAGAAGCATTAGATGCGTCAGAAACGACAACAA
Organism: Meconema thalassinum; assembly: GCA_946902985.2. NCBI lineage: Eukaryota > Metazoa > Arthropoda > Insecta > Orthoptera > Tettigoniidae > Meconema > Meconema thalassinum. The sequence goes on along the minus strand of OX336388.2, from coordinate 1,376,630,273 downwards.
TTGGAGCATCAGGCATCATAGAAACTGAAAAAATAGGACGCAAAATTCTCAGAAAAATATTTGTAGCAATACACAGAGACGGCATATGGATGAAAAGACCTTCCAAGTACACAGACAGACTCACCGATATGATCAGAAAACGCAGAGTAAAATTTTTACGGACATATACTCACAAAGAGAATGTTTGATGTAGTAAACAGCTCAAGCAGGAAAACTAATTGGCATCATGAAATAGAGGAAGACTTAAGGCAAGTGGGGATCGACAGGCAAATGATTGGAGACAGAGGAGAATTCAGAAACAAAATTAAGAAAACAAAATTTAAAGTAAATGGTATGAAGAAGACAGGATCATTGTGGACAGAACAACGGAAACAGGAGAACAGGCAAAGAATGAAGAGATTTTGGGAAGAGAAGAGGAAGAAGGGAGAGAAGTGAAAATTGCAATGTGATATTTAAGTTCAAACACTGTCCATAAGGGCAAAAATTAGCAACAACAACAACAAAATCAAAACAAAAACGATGAAATGCATATCCCAATGTAAGCAAGGGAACAAAGTTAAACGTGGACCACCTCGCCGAGTAGCGGGCAGCGTTCATGGCTGACGCACCAAAGGTCCGGGTTCGATTCCTGGCTCTGCCAAGAAATTTAATTCTGGACTGAGAGTTCAAATGAGGTATACTTAGCCTCGTGAGACAAAACAGATAAGAGGAGGTTTTTCCCCCCGTGGTTTCTCACTTCTACTCCAGGCAAATGCCGGGGTGGTTCCTACGCCTCCTTTCGAATCTTCACCTGAATCACAAATACACACACTATTACAACCTTCACAATAACATAGGGTATCAGATAATAGCCAACGCCCTGGCCATGTTGAAACACCTGAAACTCCGCAGTTAAGCAGCATTGAGCGTGGTTGTACCTTGGATGGAATGCCGGTTCTGTGGGACCACGCGCTATTGGCAGGGAAAGGAAGAGCGGAAAGGACCTGGCCACCCTACCGCACGTAAACTCCGGCTGAGGATAGCCTCTTCGGAGGCTCGGACCTGCCTTCGGGCAGAATACCAATAATAATAATCACACAATAATCCGACGCACACCCACGTACAAGGGGCTACAAGACCACGTTGTTACAAAGACCCTAAATTAATCATGAACAACCAAACATTCAGTGAATTACACTGGAATCCGCCAGGGTTGCCAATTCCCGAGCTCAACAGCCGTGAATCTCACTGATCCATTGAAGAAGAAAGAATGCTTTAAAATGCAGTCATTTCCCGTCCAAGTCTGTTTATAGCCGTTTCATTTGTTCGCTCCATGAACTTCAGGTGGCTTTGAACATTGTTCCTTGTTGATTAATAACAGTTATATTTCTTGTGGTCTATAAAAGTCAGTATTGCATTTCACTTCCTCATTTCTCGCTCCACTGAAAGTATTTTCTCTTTGTTTCAAACAAATGACTCGCGTCAAGATAATGCGCTGGCTTTCTTGCAGCACAAGATGCTGTTTTATTAGGGCAACATCGTGGTCATGTAGCCCCCGTGTACTTTGGTGATAGTGAAATCGGTCTGATAACCAGTGCCATTGTGAAAGCTGTACTAGTGAGTATATTTGTAATTGAAGCTAGAATTTGAGAAGGGGGTGACCATGGCCGTTTTAGGTACCATTCGGGCATTCACCTGGAGTAAAGTGGGAAACCACGAACATGCAGTTATAGTAAGGCTGAGGTCTATTTAAGCTTAGGAAGGCTCACGCATCTGTTTTAGCCTATTTTCATTTATGAAAAAAAAATAGGCTTATGAGATCGCCTTTTGTCCGTGTGTCTGTGTATGCGTGTGTGTGTGTGTCCCCACCTAATAAAATCTAAACGGCTGGAGCGATTTCAATGAAACTCGGTAAGTTCATAGCACTATTCCGGACGACCCTGACCTTCAAATTTTGCTACGTCTCACCAATCCAACATGGCGGCTGTGCAAAATATTTCATCAGCATTCAATATCTCCGAAACTATTATCGATATCAGCCTGGAACTTTGTACGGTGATAAAGGGAACTACTGGAAGTTCACCTTTGTAACTTTTGTAAACCTGGTAACTACCAAACCGACATGGCGGCCAAGCGAAGTTGCGACTTTTAAATAGACGTTTCTCGCGATTTAACCAACCAAACGCAATGAAACTTGGTACAGTATATGTTTATAATCATTGTAATGCACCGATATCTAATTTCGTTCAATTTTTTACATAACCTCAAGATGGCGGCTGTGCGAAATATTTCACCAGCATTATATATCATATCTCTGAAACAATTACCGGTATCACTCTGAAACTTTGTACGGAGATAAAAGGCACTACTGGAAGTTCATCCATGAGACTTACAAAAATCGGTTAACTGCAAAACGAACATGGCGAACAAGAGAATTTGAAAGTTTTAATAGACTTTTCTCGCGATGTAATGATCCAAACGCAATGAAACATGGTACAGCAAATGTTTATATTGTGCCCAATCGGTCACGGTAGACTGGCATCGAACTCAGGTCTTATCTGAGAAGACCAGGCAAATGATTCTAACTGGAATCGAACCATTGATCTCTGAGGGAGAACAGTTTTAGGGAACCCGAAGAGCAATGTGTTAAATAATGAGACATAATAATGTAGCATGATTTCACGACCTATATGTGAATATCATAGCAATTTAAGGTGAAGAATTGTAAGCAAATGCAAGCAAATATACATTTTCGAAGCATACAAGAACGAGAGGAGGCCAGTTTGACGTTTGACTAATTGCTGTTGGCAAGTGGGTGGAGATCGTAGACGCCAAGGGACCTACTTTCGTCTGGAGCGAGGAGACAGCTTAAAATTAATGACTCGGGTATTCACCGCCTGACAACGATGGAAGCTATGGTGGGGAGGACTACCCACGGAAATTAATTAATTACAGCCAAGTGGAGCATTGAAATGGAGTGAAATGTACACCCAGGTGAATATATTCAAGGAGAGGTAATTTAGGAACGATCTTACACCTAAATTAAAGCCTATATCTCCAAATGAACGCGTTACCACCGAGCCTACGCTCGAGAGGAGTAATTTGGTGACCAGTCAGAGGGGAATCACCATGGTGGCGTCCTGACGCGCTGAACTAAGGCAATTAATTGTAATTAATTGGCCGAAGCGATCGCCGGCACGCGAACGTTTATGAAACCTCCACACTTAAATAAACAAGGTGTATATGTCAGTTCGGCTGAAAACGTATTATTTCAAGGAAGGAGTCGCACCCATGTGTCCGGTGGACTAGTTTTTACGAGAAACCTTTATAAGGAGGAGTGAGGCAGACCAAGCCAGAGTCGTCTAGAGTGGTCGAGAGTTGTCTTCAGTCTGTTCTCAAGTATACACGTAACTAATACGCTGCCAGTAAGCGCGCGAAATGTTAAAGTATCGACGCTCAGCCGTTGAAGAACAATAGGAGCAAGTCATACAGCTTCATAAGTAATCATGAAGTGCGTCGAAGTTAATTTAATACAGATAATTATCTATTATCTGACGCAAATATAAATTCGCTACAGCGAAAGAGTAACTTATAATGTTTTTGAACATTACATATACCAGGAGGCATTGTCAGAGTTGTATATGACATTATCATCAGGATCACTACAATGATGGGAGCTTGGGAAGCATCGCCACTTAATCTTGACAGTGAGCTGAACGATATTGCAGGTGACGAGGATCGAACGCCCGTAAACGCAGTTAAACTTTCACGGAGACCAGCGGTTGGCGTAATTGCATCGCATCTCTGCGATCAGGCGTAGGAGGAGTCCGATTAAAGATCAACCTGTGAAGTAGTGAATAAGTGTACATAAATTGTGTTATAGTGATTTAAAAAGTGTTCATGTGTATAGTGATTAATATGCATTGTGTAAAAGTGAAAGAGGCCACTGATAAGAGTATTTTTATCATGTGGAAATGTGTGAAATTAAGTGTTGTGTAAAATATAACATGATTGCTTAAATCAAGCGTCATGGTAGGCCTGAAGCTGAGGTGCTGGTACCATCCAGCGAAAATAAAAAGTGAGTACCAATTTACAATGTTATTATAACTAAATAGTTCACCATATAACGATTTATCACTTTCAGACTAAGATGTAACAGTCACTTATTGAACGAGTTTCACCACTCGTCTTGAATAAAATATGGCTTGGAAGGTGATTTGTTTAGGGCCATTCAGGCCGAAAATAGTGATGGATGTAACGGTAACGATAAATGAATAATAATAATAATAATAATCTGAGGTTGGCAACAGGAAAGTAATAGGCATTTTTGGCCTAAAATAATGTTCAAAGTGTGTCATGTCTAATATAAAGATACTGTATTTTGGTAAACAGTAAGAAAGTAACGTGGAATATAGCGAGATACGAGAGTTTTCCAGTGTCAATGAAATGTTGAATGAATATTTGATATGGTCAATCCTTAGGATTGTATTTGAGGACCATTAAAGTAAAGTAAGCCAGTAAATTTATATCTTGTTGTTAGGAGCTATTTAAAGCTTTGGCTTAAGTGTTATTACAGAGAGAACGCGGGTGTCTTAATAATTGAGTCATCTATGTGAAGTATTGTTTGAGCCGCATATCGCGTGCAGAAGTAACGTAGAATCCAGTGATTTACGTAAATAAATAATTGCGGGGACCAAACTAGTATAGCTTGCGCGTTAGGTGAGAAGTTGGCTGATCTACGAGTTAGTATCGCCTTTGTGCATACTCTATTATTCGCAGCGAATTGGACAGAGCCTGTCTGTATCCATCGCTTGCATGAATTATGGCCACGAGTGAGGTCCGTCGAGACTCCGTGAGCATGTGTATAAATGATCTACCCTGAGAGGTAAGGATCATATTCGTCGTTTAGGAAACGCAGATTTCCTCATGTTATTATTGTGACAGCTGCTGGTGAGAATCCTGTGTTCTCATTATGATGCGCGTCCAAAAGCCACTAGTATTCACCATAGAACGGCAAGGCTATCACCGGAACCATCCCCAGCCATGAATGTTAATAAGGAGCCGAGTTGAGCCCAATGCACTAATTATAGGTGTTAAATAATTAAATGACTCAATTACTTAGGAACAACACTTAGCGTATCTCTGCTGTACTGCAATTGTAAACAAACCTGACCTTGCCAGCAGATGAGGGAAGTGGGTTGGCCCACTGAGACGAGCGGCCATCTTGTGCAGCTTGCCGGAACTAATTTTATTGCCTGCTAGGAAGAGGGGACATCAGTCCGCCAGTCCTTTAAATTAGGGTCACAGTAGGACACTGAAGAATCTCGATGTTTCAATATGCAATTATGATATGAGTGTTATGATGATGCCAATTGAATTAAATGATGTGTTCCAACACACATCCATTGTTGAATCAAAGAAATCGGATAATATTTGGCCCAGTTATTCTCTGAAGAGGAACACTGAACCAAATAAAGTGGTAGGCATCCATTTCGAATGCATTTTGCCAGTTCACGCTAATTTATGCAGACGGGTATGTGATTTCTAAGAACATGACACATTTGTAACGATAATAATCCCGACAAGACCCAGAGAATCGTTGTATGGTGAAACTATAAATATTTCTATCCATGTCTATTTTGGAAGGGAAAAGTACCACTTTTTAAGCGTTTCATATTGATGGAAAGAAGGAAGATGATTCACACGACACAACAAATTATTGTTAATTAAAGTAGAAAAATAATGAATTTATGCTAATCAAAGTAGATGCCATAAGAAACGGAGTAATGTTTTATTAATGTCATTTTGATGTGATATGTGACTTTTGTGTTGTGAAAATCCAGTTAAGTAAAATTGTGTCACATGATGAACACTATGGACACCCATGGAAGTCTGAAAATATTATTGATAGGAGGCTAGAATTAGATTTGAGTGCACTGTAGCACTATTTTAAGAAGGAAACTCACAAAATAACCCTATTTTAGTTGTGGGAATTAAATATAATTTGTCCTTTATTTGTATTTGTTGTATAGCAATGATTTTATACCATTAAATATTTTATTTTAGGAATATGTTGTGTATTTCATGTAGAGTAGTTACCTGGTAGACTCAAATCCTGACCATGTGGTCGTATGGTGGGCAGGAACGTCCCATACCTCGAAAGACCGTGAGTTAGCTGGGATACGAACACATGTTCCACATGATGACAGTTGGGTACATGGAGGATATGTCTATGTACTAGGATTGAGTCACAGGTACTACTAAAAGTCGGCCAAGATATTAATGGTAGAAGCAAATACAGCATAGAATTTAGGATATAATAGGAAAAGGCCGCGTCCCATTTGTTAATAAGCCTTCGCGTCAAAATAAATGTTGATAATCCTCCATAAGACATGCTTAAATCTAAATGTAACTATATGACATAACCCCTTTAATTATCATGGCCCAAGCAACGTGGGATCGTATTAATTCATTATGGAACCGCCTGCGTCAGTGCAATATGAGCGATCTTGGCATTGCACAAACCGGCCAAAGCATGGATCATACCCACAGTACTCCTATATTTTTATCATGTCGCCCAAATGTGTGGGGCAAAGCGTGTCATACCCTCCTTCATTATCATGACGCTGATACGTGGGGTAAGTTTAAAATACAGGTCACCACCATGCTCATAAGTGTGTCCACCCAATTCATTATCATGGCGCCCAGGACGTGGAAGGCTTATGGGATTCAGAAAACCCCATAATAATAGCATGGTTTTCATGGGGAAAACCATAATAATAGTATTTTTCCTCAAACTCTGTTTGAGCGATTGTGAATTTTTCTAGATGATATTCAGACGTCAGACACTGTTGTCAGACGGGTACGTGGGTCTATACCCATTCCATATGTGGTTTTGACACTTTGTAATATGTTGTTGTTGTTGTCGCTTGATCGGAATCCTTTTCTTTCCAATAGAACGCACCAGCATGTTCAGCTGCGGCCTACCTGAGTCTCAAATTAAGAAATACAGGATGGCTGGAACTGAGGACGTACTCAGGTGTATCGCTGAGTTAAGGGAACATTTTGATGATACTAATGCTAAGAGAAAGGAAGAATCTAAAGCATTTAAAGATGAAATAACGGCTAGATTGGATGCCAATCAAGCTGAAATAAACACTAGATTAGAGGCTAATCAAGCTGAAGTAAACACTAGATTAGAGGCTAATCAAGCTACAGTAAACACGCAGTTAGAGTTAAACCTAATAGAGGTTAATAAAAAATGGATGACGTTAAAGAATCTGTTCAGCGTGAGGTAACTAAGAATATTGTTAGCGTGGTCTCAGAAATGCAAGCTGATAACGATAAACGCTTTGAGTCTATTGAGCTAAAACTAGAGAGTAATCTGCAAGCGTGCAGATAGTCACAGCGTGAGATTAACGATAGTTTAAGCAGTATGTCCAGGGAGCTTAAAGACATTCAGAGTCAGAATGAAGCTAATACTAAACGTCAACTAGAGCAATTTAATACGTTCACTCAGACCGTGGATCAAAGGCTCGAGGATAGCGACGTAAAATGGAATACGCGAATGGCAGGTTACGCCAAGGCGGTAGACGAAGCCTTAAGAAAACAGGATCAGAATATCCTTGACCAATGCAAGGAAATTCATGAAATAAAAACTTCCGATCAAGAGAATAAAGAAATAATGTCAAATATGAAGAGACAGGTCGGGAAGGTGCAGAAAGAGTTAGAGCAAACTCAGAGCGACCTAGCAGTTATTCATAAAAGGCAGGATGAGGACCAGGGAGAAATCACGAAAATAAGGACGGAAATCTCTCATATGCAGGGTCACATTCAAAAGGAAGTTACAGGCTTACGAGAAGAATTAGAACTTCGAGAAGGCTTAAAGACTGAAGCCAGCGATAAGACTCTTGCCGAAGTAAGAGAAAGTCTAGCGGGGGAAATTACCCACCTGAAGGAAAACCTTAAGGATGATAAGGAAAAGGTATTATCTATGGCAGAAAGAAACCGAGATCGCCTAGAGAAAATAGAACGAGAGGTATTAGCTCGTTTGGAAAGGGCAGAAAATAGGCACAGCCAAATAGAAACTAAAATGATCGCACAGGAGGAATCCATGTTGCGGAATCCTAGGTCTAGCGAAGGAAGTATAGACGAGAATAGGAGAAACAAATGGGCAGAGATAGAAATACAGCCTACTCCAAAGAATGCAGCCATGCCAAGTGACAGCCCGTATACCACACCTGGTATGCCAATTGCCATGTCAACACCGCATGAAAATGCTGTTCAAAATCAAATAGTCACAGTTGTAAGGGCTAGTGATGAGAAACCAAATAAATACTCTGGGAGTAATTCTAACATGACACCCAAGTACTGGCTTAAAGAAGTTTCCGAGTACTTGAATGACGCGGAAGTACCGCCAGAGCGAAGGCTGAGAGCGATTGAAAAATTAACTGAGGGCGAGTGTGCCTTATGGTTTAGGAGTTTTCGGTACACGTTCGACACCGTTGACGAATTTCGCCAAGCATTTTTAAGTAGGTACTGGAACGCAAGTATACAACAGAACCTCAGATTGGACTTGTATTCAAGGCGTTATAGCACTAATAATCCGACTAAGTACGGAGAATTCTTTGTGAGTCAATTGTGCCGTTTTCGCGAACTTGATGAAGGAATTAGAGAGTCAGATTTGTGCATAGCGATAGCCAAGCAGCTACCGTATGAAGTACAACGTCTATTAATCTCAGCAAACGCCAAAACTGCGATCGATATGGAGGAGGTGCTGAGACAACTCGATCTAACCACAGTGCAGCACACAAGGCAAAGTCGAAACGTGGAACAAGTCAACATGACGACTACACCGACTGAACCGACTAAGGTGCAGACAAAAAGCAAATCTACGAGCACCGAAACGGAAAAATCCGACTGGCAACGTGAAGGACGCGAAAACCAGAATTGGAGGCCAGCATATCGAGGAGGATCGAACCATGGAAACCGAGGAAGGAAAAACTGGAATCAGCGCGGTACCAGAGACCAGCAGCCTGATAACAGAAGGAATTACGGCCGAAATGGGAACAACCAAGGATGGAGATCCCAAGAGCAGAGTCCCGGGTTCGATGAAGAGGCGGAAGAACGCTATCACGCATCTTTAAGATACATGGAAGAGCGTGGAGATGACCAGAGCCAATCGCGAGTTCATTGGGATGAACCGATTAGGAATAGAAGGTCACCCGACATATATAAAAATGATGACGGTGCCAAGAGTCTGGAACTTCAGCAGTATGAAGACAGGCAGAAGAACTCCACAAAGAATGGAGCAATTGAAAAAAAAAACACCAAAATTAAATGACCAAAGAGAGATAAGTTCAGGATGGAATACAGTGAATGTTGTTAACTGGATTGCCAAACCTGAGGAGCTTATCGAAGACCTAGATGAAGGGACGGTCAATGTGAGAAGGGAACTACCCATTATTATTGTAAACATTGCGGGCATGGAGATAAGAAGTCTCATTGATACAGGTTCAACAGTGTGTTTGATAACCCAGGCACTATATAATGAAATCCAGAGTAAAATCCACGTCTTGAAAATACCTATTTCAAGCGTGAAGATAAAAGGTGTGATACCAGATAAAGTTATGATATGCAGATACCAAGTATTTTTAGATTTGCAGATAGGGAACTCTACATTCTCACAAAGCTTCCTACTTGTGAATAAGCTGCCGTTTAACCTCATTGTTGGCATGGATTTCATAAGAGAATATAAAGTTATTATAGATCTCTCGCAAGACATTGTTATGTTTCGCGCAAGTGAGGGAAAGGAAGAGTTAGAACTCTCATTAAAGCACAATGAAACGAGACCAGAAGAGTACGTATGGCATACATACGGAGATATGACTGGGGATGCAGTGTTGACTACAGAAGATATTGAGGAAGAGTTGGCAACACTGGCCGCAGACATTGAAAAGGACCTCGAACCAAAATTTGAAGAATGCCTGGAAGAGAAGACTGAGGAAGCTAAAGTTGGTCTAGAGCATAGGCAAATGCTAAGGGAACTGCTGTTTGAGTAAAAAGGAGTCTTCGATTCGAGACCTGGCCGGATCAAGAATTTCCAATATGCGTTCCAAGTCAGCGATTGGACACTATTCAAACAAAAGCCGTATCCTGTAGCCGAGAAACATTATTTAAAGGTCAAAGAAGCAATACAGGAAATGCTAGAGGCAGGCGTCATTGTGAAGACAGCCACACCCTATGTCAGCCCACTGGTAGTTGTACCTAAACAGGACGGAAGTGTGAGGATATGCCTGGATCTACGAAATTTGAATTCCAAGGTCATACCGGAATTTGACCAAGTGCCGCCCATTAAGGAGGTCCTCAGGAGGTTCAAAGGAAAGACTGTGTTCTCAAATCTTGACCTGACGGCAAGTTTTCACCATCTTGCTCTGGAGGAGAAAACAAGCTTATTAACTGGATTTTTATTTGACCAGCACACGTATTCTTACGTGCGTCTCCCATTTGGATTGAAAACAGCAGGTTCAGCGTTGATACGAGCGCTAGATCGGAACCTGTCTGAAGAAGTAAAAGCAACAACCATATGCTACGTAGATGATATACTACTGACATCTGAAACAGTCGAAGAACATGTCAGAGATCTACGCAAGTTGTTGTATGACCTAAGTCAGGCTGACTTCAAGGTCAATATAAAGAAATCTAACTTTGGTCAGAGAGAAGTTAAATTTCTAGGCCACGTAATAGATGCACAAGGAGTCAGACCTAATCCGGGAAAATTGGAAGTTATTAAACATTTCCCGAGACCAACGAAGGTAAAGAACGTCAGGCAATATCTAGGCGTTATTGGATTCTTTTCAAGCCATTGCCCGAAGTATACCGAGACCGTAGCACCACTCCAAGACTTACCTAAGAAAGGAGGAAGATGGCGCTGGACGGAACAATGCGAGGAAGCCTTCGTAAAATCTAAACAGATGCTGTTAGATTATGTAAAATTGGGATATCCTGACTACACTCAGAAATTTATTATCCAGACTGACGCATCATTCATAGGTATTGGAGCAATGTTATATCAGGAAAATGTGGACAGGCCAGAGGAGAAAACTTACATTGCATTCATAAGTAGAAGGTTGAAACCTAATGAAAAGAATTATACGGTCACGGAGATCGAATTACTCGCGATACTGTATGCCTTACAGTATTGGCGAAAGCTAGTTTATGGCTTTAGAATTATATTAATAACAGACCATAAAGTACTAACGTTCCTGTTGAAAACTGACTTGTCGAGTCAAAGACTGACGAGATGGTCCCTGTACATACAGCAATTTCAAGTGGAAATCGAGTATTGCCCGGGGAAGGACAATATCATACCTGACTTGCTAAGCAGATACCCGACGGCTGATGAAGAGGAAGTTCTAGCTATCGAGATAGAAGATAGAGACCAGAAGACCTTAGATGATCTGAGGAACATCACCGTTTTTCAACGTGAAGATCCCTGGATACGGTTGATGATTAATTACTTCGAGGGAAAGCTGGACAGAGGAACACCGATGTATGTGGAAGCCGAAGCACTATCAACGGAGTATCTATGGTTTAACCAGATGCTACATAAATGGAGCGACTCAGACCACACCAGACCCAGGATTGTTGTAACCCCAGCATTGCATAGAAGGCTAGTATGGTTAGCACACCGAGCTTTTGGTCACCCCGGCGTAGATAAGTCTGTTGCCCTGCTTAAAGAAGCATTTATTTGGCCAAAACTTCGAGATACAGTCAGGAATACAATCAGGACATGTGATATTTGCCAACGAGTAAAGCCTAACTCGGACTTAATGAGGCAAAAACCTATACCACTCTTACCAGAGAAGCCATGTCAGCTTCTGGCACTGGACAACTTTGGGCCGCTTCCTAGAGCTAGAAGAGGAAATAGACACATCCTAGTTGCACTAGACGTGTTTTCTAAAATGGTAGTCCTGTGTCCGATTCAGAAAACCAGTACAAAACAGGTACTTAAGAGGCTGAAGGAAAGAATCATTCCTATATTAGGGCAGCCGGAGAACATCTTATCTGATAATGGGAGCTGCTTAACCACCGTGGAATTTCGCAGGGAGTTGGCAAATCTGGGTATAAGACAGATTTTGTCCACAGTTCGACACCCGGAGTCGAATTCCGCCGAAAGAGTAATGAGGGAACTGCAAAAGTACATGAAGATATACTGCTCTACGGAGAATTGGAAATGGATCGACGTACTTGAGATTATTGAATACTGTATCAACAACACCGTGCATGAAGCGAGAGGAGAAGTGCCAGTGAGCCTACATCTTGATAGAAGACCAGAGAGGCCATGGAATAATGTCATTCGGACACCCATCGATGCACAGCCTGGACGTGAGTTGAGGATCCAGAGAACTTTCGAGTATCTCAAGAAACAAGCAGACAGACGGCAGCGGAGAAACAGGAGGAAACGCTATCATAGACCATTACTCGTGGGGGAGTACGTCTTATTAAAGAAACCCGCTAGTTCAGATCCAGAGAGCAGGAAATATAAAAAATTTCAGCATGCCTATCACGGACCCTACCTGATTATAAGGGACTTGCAAAATAATGCATACCGGATCAGAGACGAAGCAACAGGTAGAGAAGTTGTTGTAAATGCAGCTAATTTGAAGTTATATAGTCCATCAGAGGATTATGATACGAGGGAAGAGCAAGCAATGCACACGCAAGTGGACGGGGAGTCATTACGTATGCACGGAAAGATTCTTGAGAAACGCTTGCAGACCCAGGAAGAAACAGAGCGAGGCTCGCAGCTCGCAAACCCAAGGGACACGAGGGGAGAATGCAGCTGTCAACTGAAGGAACTTTACGACCAGTTGAGGGAGGCCGCTACGGAACTAGAGGAAATGAATGAACAATTGAGAAGGCAGAACAAGAGTCTACGCGACGGCAGACAGAGTGGAATGGGGGAACTAGACAGCCCATTGCCGAGAGCACTGACCGCTTAAAGTAAATACTGCATGGAGTCAATGCCATCTGAAAGGCCCGAAAAATTCACTTGTGAAATGAATTTTCCGAGCTTAGCGAGGGAAAGATGTGCCCAATCGGTCACGGTAGACTGGCATCGAACTCAGGTCTTATCTGAGAAGACCAGGCACATGATTCTAACTGGAATCGAACCATTGATCTCTGAGGGAGAACAGTTTTAGGGAACCCGAAGAGCAATGTGTTAAATAATGAGACATAATAATGTAGCATGATTTCACGACCTATATGTGAATATCATAGCAATTTAAGGTGAAGAATTGTAAGCAAATGCAAGCAAATATACATTTTCGAAGCATACAAGAACGAGAGGAGGCCAGTTTGACGTTTGACTAATTGCTGTTGGCAAGTGGGTGGAGATCGTAGACGCCAAGGGACCTACTTTCGTCTGGAGCGAGGAGACAGCTTAAAATTAATGACTCGGGTATTCACCGCCTGACAACGATGGAAGCTATGGTGGGGAGGACTACCCACGGAAATTAATTAATTACAGCCAAGTGGAGCATTGAAATGGAGTGAAATGTACACCCAGGTGAATATATTCAAGGAGAGGTAATTTAGGGACGATCTTACACCTAAATTAAAGCCTATATCTCCAAATGAACGCGTTACCACCGAGCCTACGCTCGAGAGGAGTAATTTGGTGACCAGTCAGAGGGGAATCACCATGGTGGCGTCCTGACGCGCTGAACTAAGGCAATTAATTGTAATTAATTGGCCGAAGCGATCGCCGGCACGCGAACGTTTATGAAACCTCCACACTTAAATAAACAAGGTGTATATGTCAGTTCGGCTGAAAACGTATTATTTCAAGGAAGGAGTCGCACCCATGTGTCCGGTGGACTAGTTTTTACGAGAAACCTTTATAAGGAGGAGTGAGGCAGACCAAGCCAGAGTCGTCTAGAGTGGTCGAGAGTTGTCTTCAGTCTGTTCTCAAGTATACACGTAACTAATACGCTGCCAGTAAGCGCGCGAAATGTTAAAGTATCGACGCTCAGCCGTTGAAGAACAATAGAAGCAAGTCATACAGCTTCATAAGTAATCATGAAGTGCGTCGAAGTTAATTTAATACAGATAATTATCTATTATCTGACGCAAATATAAATTCGCTACAGCGAAAGAGTAACTTATAATGTTTTTGAACATTACATATACCAGGAGGCATTGTCAGAGTTGTATATGACATTATCATCAGGATCACTACAATGATGGGAGCTTGGGAAGCATCGCCACTTAATCTTGACAGTGAGCTGAGCGATATTGCAGGTGACGAGGATCGAACGCCCGTAAACGCAGTTAAACTTTCACGGAGACCAGCGCTTGGCGTAATTGCATCGCATCTCTGAGATCAGGCGAAGGAGGAGTCCGATTAAAGATCAACCTGTGAAGTAGTGAATAAGTGTACATAAATTGTGTTATAGTGATTTAAAAAGTGTTCATGTGTATAGTGATAAATATGCATTGTGTAAAAGTGAAAGAGGCCACTGATAAGAGTATGTTTATCATGTGGGAAATGTGTGAAATTAAGTGTTGTGTAAAATATAACATGATGGCTTAAATCAAGCGTCATGGTAGGCCTGAAGCTGAGGTGCTGGTACCATCCAGCGAAAATAAAAAGTGAGTACCAATTTACAATGTTATTATAACTAAATAGTTCACCATATAACGATTTATCACTTTGAGACTAAGATGTAACAGTCACTTATTGAACGAGTTTTCACCACTCGTCTTGAATAAAATATGGCTTGGAAGGTGATTTGTTTAGGGCCATTCAGGCCGAAAATAGTGATGGATGTAACGGTAACGTTAAATGAATAATAATAATAATAATAATAATAATAATCTGGGGTCGGCAACAGTAAAGTAATAGGCATTTTTGGCCTAAAATAATGTTCAAAGTGTGTCATGTCTAATATAAAGATACGGTATTTTGGTAAACAGTAAGAAAGTAACGTGGAATATAGCGAGATACGAGAGTTTGCCAGTGTCAATGAAATGTTGAATGAATATTTGATGTGGTCAATCCTTAGGATTGTATTTGAGGACCATTAATGTAAAGTAAGCCAGTAAATTTATATCTTGTTGTTAGGAGCTATTTAAAGCTTTGGCTTAAGTGTTATTACAGAGAGAACGCGGGTGTCTTAATAATTGAGTCATCTTTGTGAAGTAATGTTTGAGCCGCATATCGCGTGCAGAAGTAATGTAGAATCCAGTGATTTACGTAAATAAATAATTGCGGGGACCAAACTAGTATAGCTTGCGCGTTAGGTGAGAAGTTGGCTGATCTACGAGTTAGTGTCGCCTTTGTGCATACTCTATTATTCGCAGCGAATTGGACAGAGCCTGTCTGTATCCATCGCTTGCATGAATTATGGCCACGAGTGAGGTCCGTCGAGACTCCGTGAGCATGTGTATAAATGATCTACCCTGAGAGGTAAGGATCATATTCGTCGTTTAGGAAACGCAGATTTCCTCATGTTATTATTGTGACAGCTGCTGGTGAGAATCCTGTGTTCTCATTATGATGCGCGTCCAAAAGCCACTAGTATTCACCATAGAACAGCAAGGCTATCACCGGAACCATCCCCAGCCATGAATGTTAATAAGGAGCCGAGTTGAGCCCAATGCACTAATTATAGGTGTTAAATAATTAAAAGACTCAATTACTTAGGAACAACACTTAGCGTATCTCTGCTGTACTGCAATTGTAAACAAACCTGACCTTGCCAGCAGATGAGGGAAGTGGGTTGGTCCACTGAGACGAGCGGCCATCTTGTGCAGCTTGCCGGAACTAATTTTATTGCCTGCTAGGAAGAGGGGACATCAGTCCGCCAGTCCTTTAAATTAGGGTCACAGTAGGACACTGAAAAATCTCGATATTTCTATATGCAATTATGATATGAGTGTTATGATGATGCCAATTGAATTAAATGATGTGTTCCAACACACATACATTGTTGAATCAAAGAAATCGGATAATATTTGGCCCAGTTATTCTCTGAAGAGGAACACTGAACCAAATAAAGTGGTAGGCATCCATTTAGAATGCATTTTGCCAGTTCACGCTAATTTATGCAGACGGGTATGTGATTTCTAAGAACATGACACATTTGTAACGATAATAATCCCGACAAGACCCAGGGAATCGTTGTATGGTGAAACTATAAATATTTCTATCCATGTCTATTTTGGAAGGGAAAAGTACCACTTTTTAAGCGTTTCATATTGATGGAAAGAAGGAAGATGATTCACACGACACAACAAATAATTGTTAATTAAAGCAGAAAAATAATGACTTTATGCTAATCAAAGTAGATGCCATAAGAAACGGAGTAATTATGTAGACTTTCACGACCGGCGTTGAAATAGGAATCTCCGTTTCGCGGGCTTATAGGTCGTGTTCCAAGGACATTTTGTCGTCCTGACGTTTCGCTGAATACTGCGTTCAGCATGTTCACAGGTTACATAAAGCGAGGTAAAACAAGTAAACAGAAGATATATAAATAGTCAACAACCCACACATAGAGGCTACCATAGCAACGGCGTACCACATAAAAGTAATGCATCAAGGACAGGGCTGCTCGTCTGTTGCATCTTCTCGTCTACGACGGTCAATAAGGGCAGGCTTGAGGGGATTAAGGACTGGAAGCCAAGCTCTGTTCACACGTTCTGCTTCCTCCTTATGATTGAAGCTGTTAGTATGCTTCAGGATTTCAATGGCCTCCCTTTGTAGCCTGGCATGATAAGACACCGTGGTGGACAGAACTTCGGTGTCTCCATATCTTATATCGTGACCTGCAAGTAGCGAGTGTGCTGCTACAGTGGATTTATCTGTTTGTCCCAGCCGGCTGTGTCGTTCGTGCTCCTTGAGGCGAGTGGCAATACTTCTTTTCGTTGTTCCAATATATACTTTGCCACAATCAAAAGGGATTTTATAAACCCCTGCCGCGGTATGAGGATGTCGCTTATCTTTAGCGGACCTAAACATGTCCTTAATTTTTCGTGTAGGCCTGTATATGGTCTTTATATCATGGGACTCGAGTAGCCTCCCTATTCTGTCCGTGACCTTTTTTATATATGGAATAAAAGCTCTAGCCAGGGGCTGCTTGTCTCCAATTACCCTTGTAGTTGGACGTCTCGGATGGAGTGCTCGCTGGATATCTTTCTGGCTGTACCCATTCGCGCATAAGGCCTCGTTGAGGTGTTCAATTTCTTGTTTTAGGCACTGCTTATCACAAATTCTTTTAGCGCGGTCAGCCAGTCTTTTTATAACTCCGTATTTCTGTCGTGGGTGGTGGTTGGACGTCTTATGTAGATATCGGTCAGTATGGGTCGGCTTACGGTAAACTGTATGTCCCAAAGTTAGATCAGCGGTCTTCGTTACCATAACGTCGAGAAACGCGATTTTCTATTCATTTTCTAACTCCATGGTAAACTGAATGTTCGAGTTCTGGCTGTTAAGATGTTGTAAAAACAGATTTAATTGATCTTTACCATGGCCCCATATTACAAAGGTATCGTCCACGTATCGTAGCCACACTTTAGGTTTCAAAGGTGCGGTCTCTAGTGCTATTTGTTCAAATTGTTCCATGAAGAAATTCGCGATCACCGGACTAATGGGACTGCCCATGGCGACGCCATCAATTTGTTCATAGAAATCACCCTTCCACAGGAAATAGCTAGCGGTGAGGCAGTGGCGGAATAAGGCGGTAATATCATCAGGAAAAATCCGTGCGATGTACTCCAGGGCTACCTTTATAGGTACTTTCGTGAAAAGAGAGACCACGTCAAAACTTACTAGTAAGTCACCAGCTTCTAGTTGAATAGTTTTCAATTTTTCAATGAAATGACCGGAATTTTTGACGAACGACTGTGTACCGCCGATATGTGGTTGAAGTAAGGTAGCTAAATGTTTGGCAATGCTATAAGTTGGTGATCCAATAGCACTCACGATAGGACGAAGAGGAACATTATCTTTGTGTATTTTAGGTAAACCATAAAGTCTTGGTGGTAAAGCTTCACTTCTGGTGGTTACCTTCTTTACGTTTTCAGGTAGCGAAGATACCTTGATCAGGCCGTTTGTTTCACGAAGAATCCGGTTGGTAGGATCTCTCAGTAGTTTGCGGTAGGTACCCGGGTCTAAAAGTTCCAAAACCTTGGCAGTGTAGTCGTCCATGTCCAAGATAACCGTTGCGTTCCCTTTGTCTGCAGGAAGAATGATTATGCTCTCGTCCATGTTGAGAGTCTTTATAGCCTTTCTCTCCTGAGGTGTGAGGTTACTCTGCGGTGCCGGTGCCTTCTTGATTATACGTGAGGCTTCATGACGAATTTCATCTGCTTGTTCAGATGGTAGCTCACGGATTGCCGCTTCAATATTGGCGACAATGTCTTCCACGGGAATCGAAGGAGGGGTCACTGCGTAATTTCCTCCTTTCGCTAGTATAGAGATTTCCCACTCTGACAGGTGGCGATTGGTCAGGTTAACAATTGTCCGTGAGATGTCCAGCGTAGGCGCAGGTACCGGCGCGGGTTGGTCTCTCTGTAACCGCTCAAACTTTATCTTCTGCCGGATGCTAGATTGTTCAAATGTTGAACGCATAGAGTAGAAGGTGATGCGATCTACATTTTCCTAGTCCTGATATGAGAGTGTGCTGCTGATGCGGTAGTGCAGCTGTAAGAGTGCCTGATCTGTAGTAGCGAGCCCCTTACGTGCAAAGCTTATGCGTTCACGTAATAGCGAACGTTCAGTTCGATCATATATTCTATGGGCTCTAGCTGAGGTTAGTGGTCTCTTCATTTTAATAAACTTGGGAATCATACCTGTGTCTCGGCATCGAAGAAGAAACGCGAGTGATGACAGAAGTTGCGACTTTTTCTTCCTTAACCTCTCAAAGCGACGAACTAAGTGTGATATTTCCTCCCCGTAGAGGCGAATTAAGTAAAAATGTAGACTTTCACGACCGGCGTTGAAATAGGAATCTCCGTTTCGCGGGCTTATAGGTCGTGTTCCAAGGACATTTTGTCGTCCTGACGTTTCGCTGAATACTGCGTTCAGCATGTTCACTGAACGCAGTATTCAGCGAAACGTCAGGACGACAAAATGTCCTTGGAACACGACCTATAAGCCCGCGAAACGGAGATTCCTATTTAAACGGAGTAATGTTTTATTAATGTCATTTTGATGTGATATGTGACTTTTGTGTTGTGAAACTCCAGTTAAGTAAAATTGTGTCACATGATGAACACTATGGAAACCCATGGAAGTCTGAAAATATTATTGATAGGAGGCTAGAATTAGATTTGAGTGCACTGTAGCACTATTTTAAGAAGGAAACTCACAAAATAACCCTATTTTTAGTTGTGGGAATTAAATATAATTTGTCCTTTATTTGTATTTGTTGTATAGCCATGATTTTATACCAGTAAATATTTTATTTTAGGAATATGTTGTGTATTTCATGTAGAGTAGTTACCTGGTAGACTCAAATCCTGACCATGTGGTCGTATGGTGGGCAGGAACGTCCCATACCTCGAAAGACCGTGAGTTAGCTGGGATACGAACACATGTTCCACATGATGACAGTTGGGTACAATACATATTGTAATGCACTAGGATCTAATTTAGTTCAATTGTTTACACAACCTCAAGATGGCGGCTGTGCGAATTTTAAAATGAAGTTTTTATTTCTTGTGTCGTAATCATGCGATCGAAGTGAAATATTGAATAATGAACCTAAGCAATAATTATCCTTTAATGGTACATGACTCTATGGTCTATACATATAACAATTCAACGGTTCTCAAGATCTACGAATCTATTACAGCAATCAAACTGAAATTTTGCATGTTGATGGTGGCAATTAATCTAAGTAGGAAATATGAAAATAGGCTTTAGTTCTTCACGGAACTACTTGTTTTAATTCGATTGACCTGACGCCTACAAGTTATTAGTGTAACAGTAATTCTTTTGGTATATTGTTACTGTTTAACGGCACTTCAAGGTTTCACTGTATCTTGTGCCTTACAAATTGGTTGCGCGTCATGAGGACGAGAAGTTCCGTATATGCCTGAGGAACAAAAACACCGGTTAAGGGCTAGACACTCGTCTAAATTTCTCTCTCGTGTTTTTTAAGGGGACAGTTTGGGGATTAAGAATACCGAAATTCTCTGTTCATTCTGATGGAAATTGTTCATTATCTGAAATTGAAATGTCCACAATATTTTCACGAAGCTAATTCTGTTCAACACAAATTATATTTCACTTTAGAAATGGGCGTTCAGTCTGTTGATTACCGATGTCATGATAATGCTTTAATTTGTTCAAATATGCATGCTCCGTGCAATGTATTTTTTAAATTTATTTTACTGATGAAGCCAATGGCCATGTACTTTTATTTTCAGGACGGGTCTGGGAAGGGATATTGGAAGGAAATCGGCCGTGGACCTATTGAAAGGAACCTGAAAATAGGAAACCACGAAAATCATTTTCAGGACAGCCAAGGTGGGATTGGAATGCACGTTCACCCGAGGTAGCACTCTCGGTCACCGCGGACAGGATATGGGTCAGGAGCCCTCTGAGGGAAGATGAAGAAGCGCAGTCGCTGGCTGAGAGCAATGACATCTACGAGGTCCATTCAAAAATTAAGTTCCCCCTTTATTTTTAAGTAAAAAGAAAGCATAGTTACATGAATATTTATCGACATAATCCCCACCAGAATTGAGACAGCTGTCATATCGTGGGATCAACTTTTGTATTCCAGTGTCGTAGAAGTTTGCCGCCTAGGAATGGTACTAGCGTGTGATATTCTTCTTCATTGCCAGCTGACAACACTCGTTTAACTATTGCGGTTACATGGACAATGTTAGTTAAGACATGCAACTACCTTGATACATGGCATATTGGCTAATAAATTACAATCCTGCAATTCTTCTAGGTTCTTGCCCTGACTTGGTGCAAGTAGGTAACCCCCGTAAAAAAGAAAAAGAAAGAAAGCCTGCTGAATTTTACCATTATACAGTTATACAAATACTCAGGGCATTTTTTCACGGGGAACGCGGGGGTACGCGCACCCCTTAAACATTTGAAAATTGTTTAAAAAAATATTGGTACATTTGTATCTGCAAATATAACTTCCGACTTGAAAGTTCATCGATCAGCTGGCGTCAACGCGCTGGTCACAACAGCTGGAGGATATTTCGAGTAATCCTCGATTTAAATCGATCTATTGAATCAGATTGTTTTGGTCGGCAACTCGGCACTCAGCAGCATAATCGAAACAATGGGCCATATTTTCTGTTCGACAAAAGCTTTGTGTAATTGCTGCCTTATTCCAAGAAATTTACTTGTTTAGGCAAAAATAAGTAACATACTCTAACAATCGTGAAGAGGAAGTTTTGTTCTTATAAGCTCGCAGGCTGGTGTTTGGAGGTGGGGTAGGTTGTGTGTGTGGTTAGTTTTGAAGGATGAAGAAAATAACGAACTATTTTACATCCACCTAGGCATCAAAAAAGCTGGGAGTGAATGAATTAATGAGTTAATAAATTAACCCAATTCAACCTTTCATTTAACATGTCAGCCCATAAAGTAATAACCGGACTCTGTGAATTGTCGAAAATTGCAAGATCATGATGGTTTGTCAACTACAACTGAGAGTAATCCTTAAATTTTGAGAACAAGCACTGCATACTAATATGGAACACTTACTGTATATATTTGCTGGAGAAACCTTCCATTCAAACACTTCACGTACTACCGGGTGAGTTAGCCGTGGTCGTTACGGCATGCCTGTTGGCAGTCGCTCACATCCGGGAGGCGAGGAGGTTCGAATCCCCCGCCGGCAACCTTGAAGATGGTCTTCTGTGGTTTCCCATCTTCCTTTCAGGCAAATGCCGGGTTTGGTCCCTAACTATAGGCCACAGCCGCTACCTTCCAACTCCTCAACCTTCCCTTCCAACTTTCCTCCCCAACGGTACTTGTAGCTCACCCATTGGGTGTCCGTCTCGAAGCAGCTACACAACTGGCGAGCCGAACATGTCCTCGGACACTCCCGGCACTAAAAGCCATACGCAAAAAAAAAAAAAAAAAAAAAAAAAAACTTCACGTACTGCAGTCTGTTGCGTTGTAAAGTAGATTTTTGCTTATTGGATATTCAATAAATAAATACCGATGTAGGGGAGACTTTGCTAATCCGCAGTAAGGCTCGTCCTGTATTTGCCAAGGATTATTCGTCCATAGACGCAAGAATCTTTATACTACTTTTCAGGATTTGAATGATTTAGTTTTAGTTCTATATTTGTTAATTAATTTTCATAGTCTGATAAAATTAAAAACCACCTTTTGAAATGAAATACATTCAAAATTTTTAGTGATGTTAATGTTCGCAGAACTCACAGGGTGTCTAACAGCAGTTTCATAAGCAATTAAACATTCTATTGGACTTTATATGTACAGTACTGTATACCTAGGTTAATTTTCACTTGTTTTCTACGTTCGCTGATGATGGCGCGTTAAACATGTATATTGATTGACATTGATTAGTATTCAATAAGGCGTATCATTCACCTGAGTCATTGATATATTTATTTTCACGTCAAAATCATATACACAATAAAATACACGTTCTTCCAACCTTCAAATGATACATCTTCACAGTACATAGACATCGGTTCCACAACAATGCCATTCCTACATCGAGCTGCATTTGGAGAAACATTTTTAACCTACTTTTCACAATTTGCAAAAATGAGGAAAAAGTAGACTTATGAGATCGGGCAAATGTGTGTCTGTCTGTCCTTTTGTCTGTCTGTCTGTCCTTCTGTCTGTCTGGCTGTGTGTGTGTGTCCCCCTATCAACTCCTAAACGGCTGCAGCAATCGAAACAAAATTTGGTAGGAGTAAAGATCTATACCTGAATATCTCACGTCCATATTTGAAAATGATGTCAGTGCTACCAACTGCTGAAAAATCGCAATTGAAATTTGAGGTCCATGCTGTATATCTTGGAAGGTATGAATGGGAGCTATTTCAAAATTGGCACACATATAGATAATAATATTGCAGTTACATTTCCAGGAGGCCATATATGTTGTCAGTGTTGCCAAAATGATTATAAGCATGCTGATAGGTCCAAATTTTAAATGCATATAACTTCTACACTATCAATTGGATTTCAACCAAATATCGTATGTGCTATGTGTACATAAACATATATTACTGAGCGTATTCTGAGGATCCACCAGGGCTACCAACTGTTAAAAAATGCTCTCAATTTTTTAAATCCAAATACCCATATATCAGAAAGTTTGCAAGCCGACAGCTTTCAACTATGCACACGTATAGTACCTGACATTCTATATTAATGTGCAGTAACTTATATACGTCAGTGCTACCAACATGATTCTAAGCCTACTGAGAGGTCCAACTTAAAATACATGTAACTTCTATACTATCAATTGGATTTCAACTAAATTTTGTGTGTGCTATGTGTACCATAACAGATATGACTAAGCCGATTCTTAAGAGTAACCAGGGCTGCCAACTGTTAATAAATACTGTTTCTGTTTTTGTTACCCTAATATCAATATATCAGAAAGTATGCAAGCCAATAGCTCTAAACTTTGCACACGTATAGTACCTGACATTCTATATTAATTTGGAGTAACTTATATACGTCAGTGCTACCAACATGATTCTAAGCCTGCTGATCGGTCCAATTTTAAAATGCATGTAACTTCTATACTAACTAATGGATTTCATTCAAGATTGACACAACAATAGATCATATTATTTCAGATTATTTCTGACCAATACATGTATGTCATTGTTGCCAACATGATTTTACGCGCGCTGTTAGATCCAATGTTTAACTGCATGTAACGTCCTTGCTATCCATTGGACTTTACCAAATTTTGTATTCTGTACCTTAAGAGATGGAACTAAGAATATATTCAGTCACCAGGGCTGCCAACTGTAGTTCTCTATTAGGCTACATTATGCCAGGTATACAGTATTTCGAACTAATTAGAAATTTCGATATTGCCAATTTAATTTCGTCATTATTCTAGATAGATCCATAATATAGATTAATCATTAGCATGATTCTTAAATTTTAAGAAAAGTAGGCTCTTTAGTTCGTCACGGAACTTCTTGTTCATATTAATATAATTTTGTAACAGATCTGATTTTGTTATTTTTAAACAATTTAGACAGAAAACATTAAAAAAATATTATTCAATCTCTTTTTAGATCGTAGGCTTTCGCGGCCGGTGTCTAGTTTATCATCTAGGATTACAGGATGGAGCCGCGTCGTATATCGGTGATTATTTCCCGACGTTTCGGCTGACATTGCATCAGCCTTAATCATAGGTAGGTACGAGTTGGTGTCCGTACTCAAACTAACGGTTATTGCCAGCCAGAGTGCCTGCTTGCCCTGCATTGTCGTCATGTTGCTCCCTGATTGGTCCCCGCCCCTGGCAGTCGCGCTCTAGGAGAACTTTCCAAATTTTGCTAAGTTTGAAACCATCTTCGCGATTGAAATTATTGGGATGGTTACGACCTCTATTGCCTCTCTAATAATTTCAATCGCGAAGATGGTTTCAAACTTAGGAACATTTGGAAAGTTCTCCTAGCGCGTGGCTGCCAGGGGCGCGGACCAATCAGGGAGCAGCGTGAAGAAAAAATATTGTTTTACTTCTATCATATTATTTCACGAACTTGTAACTTTATAATTGTTTCTATTTATAAATATTAATTATATCATACATTGCTGATGAAGGCCATAATGAGACCGAAACCGGGAACTGCATCTCAATGAGGTTTGGTATAGTTCAAGTTTCATTATGCTACTAATCAGAGCTCAATATTTTCAATGCGATACAGCTGTTTGACCAATTAGGTAAGGGTAGCATCGCACCTGCACTCAACGCACTCAAAATCCAACATGTCGGACATGAACTACATGATCTGAAATTTGATTATATAAAGGATATCGGATCAACCATTTAAGTTACAATCCCAAACACATGGACAAAATCAGCACGAACCTTTCCGTTAACAGGAAAATACTATGAAATACGCAAGAAATGTATGAATCAACGTCCAGAAGTTTCCACTCCATCCTTTTTTTTTATAAATTACCGACATGGAGAGTTCACCGTACAAAATATTGGCATAAATAAACTGGAGAATATGGGAAAAGAAATACCACTGTACCTTAATCTCCCCAACACCAATTTGTACACAGGATTTTGCATTCGTAGGGGTTCGGCGACAATTTTAGTGACTGGTGGTGGTGATATAACCATACTAAAACGTCATGGATGCTTGTAAATCCACTACAATGGCAGAGTGATACATTGAAGAATTAATCCAAAATAAAATTGAAGTCTCCAACACAATATTAAACTCAGTAAAAAATACACACACGCATATATTAACATCAATCCTCCTTCTACTTCCCATATTTCACAATCGAGCGGCACATTCCCGCAAATTCACATCACCAATCGGGTTATCATAAGCGAAACTTTTCCACTAGATGTCATGACTGTTCTATGTGGGACTCAATTTATTTGCCTTCCGTTGGCATTTTATACGAATCGAATTTGAAGAAGTTGATAATACGATAAATCTTCACACTAAAGCGTTTGTAACAGCCTTTTGTTTGTTATTTGCGAATGTTATTTGAAATACAGATCAACATTATTCCACATAGTAGACTACCTGAGCGCTATCTGTTGGTGCTAGTTCAGGATATCTCTATTGTACAATACACAATGTTTCAAAGCTCTGGAAACACATGGCATTGTCAAGGTCTTTGATTCGGAACTGGGAACCCAGAGCATGCGTGCGCTCTTTTCAGTAAATGCAACTGACGGAATCTTGACAGATATTTATGAATATTTATGTTCGAACATAGAATAAAGTTATAATTATCATCAAATATAAACAGTCGTATGCAACTCACCTATAATGGTAATTAAGACACTCGTATAAAAATTATAAAACTCGGATACGCACGTTTTATAAACATGCTCGTGTCTTAATTATTGCCATTATAGGCTTGTTGCATAATAGATACTCTTTCTTGTATCTATTATGCAACAAGACTATTGGCTGCTCTCTCTCAACTGAATTTATGTCACAAATATGTAATAATTTAATTTCTATGTTATTTTTTGAAACCCTTTCCCTTAATTTATTATGTTTACCATCAACCCCTCAATATTGCGGATTTTTCTTACAAACAGTACGTCGTATTAACCTCTGTGAACAGTCACATAACATAGCAACAATGTGAACCGCCCCTTGGAACCAAACAATCACTCACCACATCATTAAATGCTTAACGACACATAATGAACTCTGCATCAGCAAGATCATATAAACCCCTGGGTTTACTCAGCATCTTGCTATTGTCAGACTGAAGTTACGAGGCCTTAACGATATCTGCTATCTAGGACGGAATCACCATTCACTGATATAGTGCAAATGGATTGAACGACGTATAATTTCTTAGAACATAACGATAAAGTTGACTGCTACACCTTGGATGTTAAATAGATAGAAGGATGCCAATTGTCATGTTGTACTTTTCTCTAAAAGTGAACTCTATTCCTGCCTTCTTTAACTCGTGAAGTGCACAGGTTTCTCGCCTCATTAATGTGTCGATAATAGCGTTGCTCATAATTCACACAAAGGTCTTCCGTTCTCTTCATTTGGAAAAGAATACTCAATGTAATTGTTGCAGCTTTGTACTGTACTTCCTCGGGATTATAAACACGTAGGTAGTCGCATCTTATGACCTTGGCATTGGGAAAGGCTCTCAATGGGCACATGACCTGTTCGTAGATGGAATCTTTTTATAAGTTGGTGGAAACCGACCAGACTTTCTCAAAGACCAACGACAATGGTGCCTGTAGAATGTATTTGGGATGGTCATACTGCGCTAATTGGTTTAAATACAGAGAGTCTAGTCAGCTTACGCTTGGGAAGGGAGTTGGGGGTAGACAACCTCTCCTGAAATGTTGGCTAAGCCTTGAGTTGACTGACAGTTACATACACCTGAACCCCTTAGAGTTTCCGTAGATATAATCAGTGCAGCTAACATGTCATTGATGTACACTCAAAGAGGCTATAGTGCAAACGAAGACATTCTTACGAATCTACAACATAAATATTAAAATGTGCAGATCTGAATAGTAACAGTGAAACAGAACAAAAATGACCGAATTTGAGTTTTAAGTGGAAGGCTAAAGAAATCCTGGAACCTGGAATAATATAAAAACTTGCCAATTAATATTTGAGATAACAAGAGTACGGCAGTTAGTGAACAACACCGCGAAGATTGACGCATTCATTTACCTTCATGTCCATTTTGGAGTGGGAGCAGTGAAGCACGTCTCAGGAACTTCCCCTGTTAGGATATTCCTAATTGACCCCCATGGAGAGAACTCATTAGCACAGCTCGGTATCACCTGGGCTGTTAGTAGTTGGGATCTGTAGAATATTATCTAGGAGGAGGTACAGTAAATTTTTGGAAGGAAGAGGGGGGACGAAGATACAGAAATAGACCTCTAGTTGCAACAAAATGAGGTCCAAACTTTTGCCCAATACAGGATGTTAAAAAGACTATCCAATGCTTTAGGAGGTGAAAGAATGCGTCTAAACAAGAATAAAATGTCACTGGTGCAAGAGTGAAGTTGACACTGCTTGCAGCTACAGGGCGGAAGACACCCAACCAGATAAGTAGTAGCCTGTACTATACAGTACAACCATAGTTGACTTTTTACAACCATATAGTCACTCCAAACAGACAAATTCCGGTTTTCTATCACCATTTTAGCATTTCACCTAACATCATATATACTCCAACTAGCATACACCGACAAGTTTCATTACCAATTCTGCAACTAAATAATTGTTCATTTTCACCTATTTTTTCAAACATAGATTTTATAGCCGAAGTGGATCTGATGATGATCGCTTGACGATTGAAACTGGTCATCCTAGTGTATTTATTAATCTCATGTAATTTTGTCAGGATTAGGGTATAACACAACTCTTTTGGGTACATTCGTGTTGACCGACTGAAAAGCACCAAACTTTTGTTTTTTAATAAAATGTCTGATAAACATGGGCCCTACAACGTCAACTTTTAAAGATCTGGTCACTTGCTCAGAGTAGGTGCAGACCACCAGATAATCCTAGTTGACACCACTAGCATGGAATACTAATACGTCTCTAGGTTTAATAAAAACAAAAGTCTCTCTTGGCTTTCACTCTCGAGATCCGGGCTCGATTCCCGGCTCTGCCAAGATATTTGGTTGGTTGGTTCTTAAGTTTAGGGGCTGCGACAACGCGGTCATGTAGCCCCGTGTACTTTGGGTGTGTGTAGAATTTGTCTGATAACCAGTGTTAATTGTGATGACTGTATTAGTGTGTGTTATCTGTTTTTTTAATTTAAGTACTGCAACTTAGAATTTTTCAAATAGTTCCTACTTTTGACGCCAAGCGCCACCGTCAACGACTACTAGGCCAAGTTCAGAACTTAGCTACTTGACACCACCACAGTCGGCTCTTGGCAACGAACGTAGAGACCTAAGAGCGTTGTTTACATTCTTAACCTATAAAACATGCCATAAATCTATGACATGGGACCGCCGGCTTTACTTCCCCTCCGAAGGATGGCATACTGGAGGATTTTAACGCTCTTAAAAAATCCGACGGCTTTGACCGGGTTTGAATCCGCTATCATGGGCATAGAAGCTCAGCATGTTACCGACTACGCCATCGAAGCCGCTGCCAAGATATTTAATTGTGGTCTGAGGGCTGGAACAGTGTACACTCAACCTCGTGAGGTAAAGCTGAGAAGAGGTGGGTTCGATTCCCACCACATCCATCTTGGAAGTGGTTTTCAGTAGTTTCCCACTTCTACTCCAGGCGAATGTCAGGATGATTCCTAACTTACGGTAACGACTAATCTAATTTGAAACAAACTACGTCGAACGAAGCACGCACATCCAAAACACGATTTATAAAGTGTATGCCGTTGCAATGTTGCCAACCGTTAGTAATACAGTTGGTGGTACCAAACATACAGTGACCCTTGAAAAACAATTGACCATATCTTGACCAACATTTTAACGATCATGATGGACACAACCTAAACACAATTTATAATGTTGAGGTAATTTCTGTGGTACCATCTATTACTGACTCTTAGAAAAAATAAACTTGAATACTGACCTAATTTCTACTAACCTTTGTACGATAAATATTCATAAATTTTAGGCTATTCCAGCAATGCCAACCGTTACTAATATGTGGTACCAACCTTACTGTAGATTTACACACGATTTTTGGAGTTTTAGGTGGCTTTAGCATTAAAAATGTTAGAAATATGAAGTTTTCTTTGAATAATTCGTAATTGTCTTACTTAACATTGAAGAACATTAAACATTAAAATACAATAGCAACGCAGTGATTTCAGTGGGGCCATCCGCAAACAACAGTTGGTACCAACTTCACGGCTACCCTTATGAATGTGGAAAGTCGGTCGTTCAGTTCTTAACGTAACTTCTCGTTTGAAAACAAATTTAGTGATATTTTACTCCAGAGTTAGGGACTTTGAAGTAACAGTAGTTGGCAACAGTGACAGTGAGATCAAGCCCAGATTTCCGAGCTTGAAATGCCAACATTATGGAGTCATCTCAGCATGAATTAGTAACCACGAGCGTTGGCTGTGCGATAATATTGTGTGTGTGTGTTCAACCGAGTGTGATAGTGACAAAGGGACTACTCCAAAGATATGATATGATACTCATGCTCCATACATTACACATGATAATATCACATTAAACGCATAGGGGCTGGCTAAGGCCTGGATTATAGCCAGCAATAAAATTACATCGCATGGTATTACGCGTTTATAACCTCCGATAATGGACGTAGCACGAACAACCAGTTCCTTGAATATTCTATGTTTACATTCATATAAAACAAGCTGTACAGTTCAGTTTATAGGTGATAATCATATTACTGGCCGTATATGGACGTCTTGGTGTGAAATGACCCTATTATGTGTGGCACCGTATATAAACTAAGCTATAACCCACTTTATACAATCATTACATCGTTGTGTTTTATTTTGTCTATTGGCTATGTGGCCATCGGCCCTGTGTACTCGTTATGTGTCTGGTAGGAATCGGACAGTAAAGTTTATCACTGGAAGTCGCCGTGTGTGGTCCATGATTAACCCTCAGTCAGTGTTATGGGTTCTGTAAAGGGTACCTGGTGTATAGACTAGCCAACAATATAACTGTTTAATAAGAGCTTAATTCTTAGGTAACCGAAACACGTACAAACTTGAAATCTTCATAGTATATCAACAATATTCATGGCTGTGTACTACTAATGTACTACCGAAAATTACAAGATATTTCAATAGTTATGGACATTTGTTCAAACAGAAATTATTTTGAAAATTTTGAAATGTTCTCGTAGGTAGGTACCTTTTCTTTTGATCTTACAGTAGATGATTGGATAAAACCTGCGATTTGTAATCTACTGAAAGTGTTAAAGCTTGTAAAGCAAACTTATTGTTGATTTACATTTGCTTTTTTAATTCGTTAACATTTTGAGCCATTCTTTCAGATACATTTCTTATTTTTTAAATTAGTTTATTTTTATTCTGATTGCTTTAATTTTACTTCAAAGCCTTTAATATACACGCCCCTGTAAATGTGCACAATACGAACTTGATCGGGCCCACTGCTCCCGAGAAAAAGGTTACATTACTTAGAAAACATAAAGTTTTGAAAATTATTTTTTCAAATATCCATAATTATTGAAATATTTCAACAATTTTTATAATACTATAGTAAAATGCAGCCATGAAAGTTGTTCATACGCTGTGAAAATGTGTAGTTTGTAAGTAACGTGGTAACCTAATAATGAAGCTCTTCTTAAGCAGATGCATTGCTGGCTAATCTACACTACCAGGTTCCTTTCCAAATTTATTTCTAGCCCTCAACTTCCCGTATAACTTTCATTCAGTTTAAGACCAACTGACAGGTAGAGTAGTTGTCCTTCGTAGACAGGAGTTTTCCCAGCACCTTGCTTCAAATGTTATCTGGTATCGTTTATGTTCCCTCAGCACCATTTGTGTTACGATGTTTTGTTTTAATTTAATTTAAAAGGTTTGATAAATTTTCTTATTTCATTTGGGGTGTGTTTTATGTAAATGTTATTCACGAAAGACATTACTATGTCTTCTACATCTCGTACTGGTATTCCAGTGTGTGATCCAAGGATCACAGTGCTTGGATCACAGTGCTTTAGAGGAAGAGTTCTAAGGAAGTAGTAAATCAGTAGTGCATTATTTCAGAATTTTATAATCATTAACAATATTGATTTGTCGTTGTTTGCTCTCTAAAAGGTGCAAATTATCAGTATATATATTTTTTCTCTTTAAAAAGTTGAAAATAAAACCCACCAGGTATTTGTGATCAGTTTTTATGTGCTATCATTTCCAACCCCACAACACCCCTTAATGATTCAAAGTCTTCACGACACTGGTTGAGAGTTGAGCTCTTTGACAGCCCGGGTTCAATTCCCGGCTTTGTATGGGTGATGTGGGAAAAAGATCGGGTGTAACCAACTTAAAGACAAGGAGAAAGAGAAAAGAGAGGCGGTATCAAATCCTGATTAGCCTACGAGTAGTTTTCCAGGGTTTCCAACTCCAGGCTAATGTCAAAATGGTACTCAATTAAATGCCACAAATGCCACCTTCGAGCTCTTGAATAATCTCACGGAAGAGTATGTCACGTCCCTGCAGAACAAGTGTGGCAGACAGGGGTAATAACATTCCCCAGTTCTTCTAGGTTCTAGGTTCTAGGTTTTGCCACGTCTTTTGAGGGTTTCACCAAGGTGCCCAAGTCAGGCTCATCAGACCTGCCGGACCGCCGCTGGGGTAGTGGACTATGCACTACGTCATATATGAAGTGCAACGCACTTCTTTACTGCGAGAGCTACTACAGCATTTCTCCTCCCTATAAACTCTCCCATAGTACCATAACCCATGAAGGGTCTCGGGCCACTGCCCAACCATTTGGCCTGCAGATTGCGAGGTGAAGCGTGGTCAGAGCATCGGGTCCCATCAGTCGTTAATCTTGGTTTTCATTACCAGGACACATTCAGACAGCTACTCAATTGTCCTCACGTGTGCATCACGTTCCAGCCCCCACGTCAGTTTCTAAAATCCCTGACGGAGCCACGGAAAATTATTTTAAGAACCGACGGTGGGGTTCAAACTCACTTGTTTATCAAGTTTTGAGCAGTTTGGCCCTTCCACCTTAGCTGGTACATTGCAAGTGTGTCAACTACTGTTATTAGCGTGTAAAACCCGTGTGACAATTAAGTGTTTCGAGGTGCATTTCCTTTCGAAATGAGGTTCAGCATGTCTGCGCAGTCATTCCTAACGGAAAACAAAAGTATAACCTTTTTGCTGAACTACTTGAGTGCTTCTAGAGAGGAAGATTTCATGGACGCCCCAGAATGTTACAGAGGGCTAAATTGTGTGTTAATTTTTGTGGACGTCATTTGCGTGTTTTCACACAGTTCATTAGCAGTATTACGCAGTAGATAATAAGCTCCTGAATTATAGAGTAGCCCCATTTAATAATACGACTTCCTGATAGTTATCAGCTCTGTATTTTTTGTCGAGTAAATGTTGGAATAGGTTATTTACTACATATCCAAGGCTGCTATTACCCTTCTTGCTTCTAATGAGGATCGTTACAGCACAAGCTCCAGCCCAAATACTGTTACAGAACTACTAATTTACGAGTTCAAACTGGACTGAACAACTCGACTGAATGATGGAACATCAATAAATCCTTTTTGAGGATTTATTCAAATAACATACACTCTCGTTCGGTCAACGTAGGCCTATACTTTAGCCTATACTTAACCAACAGAGTAGCCAATTCCATGTCATCTCCCAATGTTACGCAACATTTGGCCTAGATATAGTTCTCTAACTCTCCTGTCCGCCTCGTTGCGTAGTGGCTAACACGCGGAGGTTCGCCATTCTGGTCTAAGGGCCGGAACGGACTACACTCAGCCTCGTGAGGCAAAATGTGAAGCAGTGGGTTCGATTCCCACCCTAGACATCCTGGAAGAGGTCTTCCGTGGTTTCCCGCTTCTACTAGAGGCAAATACCGGGATGGTTCCTGAATTAAGGCTACGGCCGCCTGCTTCCCAATCCTTCTCTGAATTACATCTGCACACACTAATACAGCCATCATAATGACACAGGTTATCAGACAAATTCGACACACACCTAAGTACACGGTGTTACATGAGCACGATGTCGCAAAGTGCTGTCTCTTTTATGTGCAAGATCTATCTGATAAGTCAATACTTAAGTCAGTATTTCCAATTGGGAAAAATTTGGATGAACGTAATTATGGCCTTCAGAAAGGCACCATTCAAACATTTTTATGAACTTGAAATGTAAAACTACGGAACATTCCATGGATTATCGGTGTTGTATTTCAACTCACTTGTCTTCTGAGTTCAGCTGCAGTATTTTGTAGGAAAATGTTATGATAGGCCTATGCAAGTTAAGTTACTGACAACCTGCACGATATCCAATTTATAATTTATTTTAGCTAACCAATTTTTTCAGCTAACAGAGGAAAAAACAATTTGTTAGATTGGAGTTTAAACCCCATATACAAATTGATATTAACGAATTTCAAAATAAGTAGGCCGTAGACTATATTTCCTCAAATGTGAGTTCGATTTAAATTGCTCATTAAAGTGATTGGGGTGTAACTGTGTTAGCGTCATGATGTGTCTAGCAAATTGCTTTAGTTTATGCTCCAACCCAAATGCATTTTACTACAGTCTGTAAATACTGTGATTGAAATGTCTTTGGAGGGCTTAACCTTCATAGTGTTATCCATAAATAAGAAAGTTTGATCTCGCGTGGAACTTCTCACATTTATACTGGTCTTTCACGTAAAACTGTAAACTCATTAAAAGGCAACAAATAAAAAGTAACAAAGAAAAACCTCGTGTAATGTACAGAAATCACAAGCTATTTATATGGAAGGTATTGAAGCTGGAGAACACTAGTTTGAGACCCGCCTTGTTCAATAACTTAATTCTTTAACATCTAGCTTCTATACAGTAGGCTAAATGACCCAAAAATTATATTTTTTTTAGCATATTTTCATTTATGACAAAAATTGTCTTATGAGATCACCGTTTATCCGTGTGTGTGTCCCTAATAAATTCTAAACGGCTGCATCGATTTCAAAGAAATTTGGTAAGGCCATAGTAAGATTTCGTCTAACCGCGACCATGCCCTTCAAATTTTGTTTCGTCTCCCCAATCCAACATGGCGGCTGTGCAAAACACTTCACAGGCATTCTACAGTATATCTCCGAAATATTTCTGATATCACCTTGAAATTTTGTACGATGATACAGTTCACTACTAAAAGTTCACCTATGTGACTTTCAAAACCCTAGTAGTTACTGTTTTCCGTTTCTTTTTATTTTTGAGGTTCCTAATTTTTTGTTGTGCTGAAAAGTATAATGAAAATATTTTTCCAGATCTTCAACTTACAGACTAGTTACAAATCCAAGCCCACATGGTTCATTGAAATTGACAAAGATTTGACAAACGCCAGAATTCAGACAGACACAATAGCAAACAGATCACTCTTCAGAGAAGCTATTCAAAAGGCAAAATTTCAAGATAGGGAGAAACGAACAACTCGCAGAAAGTGGACTCAAGGGGAGAAAGATCGTCACTCCAGAAGGATGAAGGAAATTAGGAAACAAAGGAAATTGAATACAATGGACAAGAGCCAAAGTTGATTCATCGCACCCTGCAAATGGGTTATTCGAAATAATAATAATAATAAGAAAATAGTTTTCATGCTAAGAGAATGTTTATTTAATTGTTGGGTTTATGAATAATAATCGAAACACCATTTTAATAAAGAAACCCGGCCGAAGCCGTCGGATTTTTTAAGAGCGTTAAAAATCCCTCAGTATGCCTTCCTTCGGAGGGGAAGTAAAGCCGGCGGTCCCATGTCATAGATGTATGGCATGTTAAAGAACTTTCCACTAATTGCACCTGTGTGATGCTAAATTGGATTGGTTAAGAATGTAAACAACGCTCTTAGGTTTCTACGTTCGTTGCCAAGAGCTGACTGTGGTGGCGTCAAGTAGCTAAGTTCTGAACTTGGCCTAGTAGTCGTTGACGGTTGCGCTTGGCGGCAAAAGTAGGAACTATTTGAAAAATTCTAAGTTGCAGTACTAAAATTTAAAGAAACAGATAACACACACTATTACAGTCATCACAATTAACACCGGTTATCAGACAGATTCTACACACACCCAAAGTACGCGGGGCTACATGACCACGTTCTGCAGCCCCTAAACTGAAGAACCAACCAACCAAAGAAATCCTGCGTTCACCTTTGGTTATAAACTGTGCCTAACACCAAACCTGGCCACAGTAAATCGTATTTAAGTATGACGGTTGTACTCAGAATTTTATGTCCGAACTTGCACATTGATAAAATGCAGACAGATGCACATAAAAGGGGATGCTATGAATAAATACATCACAAGGAGTGATTGCCATGCTTCAAGTGTGCATTACAAATTGACAGTACTGGTCCAGTACGACCAGCACATGTGCTGCTATTCCACACACACACTGCTATACACGAACATACTGTACTGCGCATACTAAACAAGTGGCAGCCTGTTTAAAAATCTACCCGTCCCATATTTGAAATTATTTATTTAGCACGTGGCTTACAAAAAACACGATGCTTACTGCACAACAAGTTCTATTTACCACTGGTTCGCTAGGTGATGCTGCAGGATTTCATCCAGCTCGGGTTCAAATATACTGTAGAGAGGATGAAAGCGTTTTAACGAAATACGAGCTAAGAGAGGTAAAAGATATTTGTTGTTAATTCATTTACAGGCATGTGATATCACGGTCATTTAACCCCGTGTACTTGGGTAAATAAACAAATAAATAAATAAATAAACGAACAAATCCCTATATATATTATAACTAGCAGAAGTACCCGTTCTTCGAACGGTCTTTGGTATGAATAACCAGACGTTATCAATTCAGCTACTGTTGCAATGGTTAACGGTTTGTCATTCCTTCAAAAGTTTTATCAGAACTAAGTTAGTTTTCTGGGAATATCACACACACTGTTAATTTAGGGGCCTTAAAATGTGGTTTTCGGAGACCCTTTATAGTCCCCCGAATTTTGTGTCTCACATTGAGAAGCGCAACATATGCTTTGGTCGTCCTTCTAGAATAATTTTTATATTTCGCCTATTTTAGCATGTATTTTGAAACTTTATTTCCCTATACCCACCCTTCTATGAGAAGTACAGTGAAGAGTTATATAAATGATTAGTGTATTGACCCTCATGGATACCTACCTAATTTTACGATGCTCCAAGCATCCGAACACGAGTAATAGGTGTACATAAAGATACACAGAAATACAGACACACAAATCCACGTTTTGCTTGCATCCGTCAAAAAACAAACCGAAACGCGTAAAAGAAACAAAATTGAAACTTTAATAAACAAACAATCATATGTTTATAGATAGGTGTATTTATGCAGGAGCAAAGGCAGCTAGTGGCCATGAGGCAAACTAACTCTATTGACTACAACGTATCACCCAGATGTCCAAATATGGATATATCAACCACACAGTATCAAACAAATTCAAGGGGCAGATGACCTCGTAGTTCCACCTTTTTAAACAACAATAACTAACTAACTAACTCAAACAAAATCATCCTTACGATGTACCCGTTTGTTGACAAAAAGAATGATTAGTTAAAATGTGTTCTCAAACTAAATTCACCTAACGTGTACTACCTGACGTGAAAATAAAATTGAATACCTCAAATTCCTAAAAAGCCGTAAAAATACTATTTCAATTCAGGAATTTTTGAAAATAATATTGCTGTTTGGAGATATAATAGACCTTCTGTACAACATATCGCACGTGTATGTCGGGTGAAAGAATTCTGGAGTGCCCCTTGACCCCCTTAAGCGCATTGACGAATTTTACAGTCTTAGTTGGTTCCGTGATAACCTTATAGCCATTTGCAAACGTTCACAGAAATGTAATAAATGGAGTGGTATTGCTTCTTACAGAAAGAGATGGAAAGTAGGATGTCATCTCTTGAGATACTGTTGTCATGGTTACCTTGATTTGTTTATTAAATGAAATTAGTTTTCAGGGATTATCTCAGAAACTGTGGGTTATAGAGCCTTAAAATTTAGTTTTCAGGGACACTTTAGGGCCCCCGTGTTTTGTTTCCGACACAGAGGGGCTGAAATTGAGCTTCGTCTCGTCGTTGTGTGCCATTATATAATAATAATAATAATAATAATAATAATAATAATAATTGTATAATTATATAGAGATAGGGATTAATTAGACCTTCCGTACCTCACCCACACGTGTAAGTCACGTGAAAAAATTCTAGAGTACCTCTTGACCCCCTTAAGCGCAGTATACTGTATGTATTGATGCATTTTACACCGTAATTTGGTTCCGTGATAACCGTATAGCCGTTTACAAACTTTCACAGTAATGTAATAATTGGAATTGTATTGCGTCTAACAATGACCTGTGAGATTCTGTTGCCATAGTTACCGGGTTGCATACTTTCATTATTTTATTAAATCAAATTAGTTTTCTGGGAATAACTCAAAAACTATTGGTTTTAGGGCCTTAAAATGTGGTTTTCGGGGCCCGCCGGGCCTCCGAGTTTTGTTTCTGATATTGAGGGGCTGAAAATGAACTTTGTCTGGCCCTTCTGCACCTATTTCAGCATGCATTTTATGGGGGTATGCCCCTCATATGAGAGGTACGGAGAAGAGTTACATCAATGATTAGTGTCGTGCCTCTGAAGGATATCTGTACCAAATTTTACGTTGATCCACCCAGCCGTTCTCGAGTTATAAGGGATCATACTTGTCCACAGACAAACAGACATACAGACAGACAGACAGACAGACAAAAAAATTATTTTCGCGCGCATCCGTCATAAAACAGTCTGAAACGCGTAAATAACGCAAATTTCCGTAGAAATTCAGAAAAAACAGACAAACTTTCATTCTTATGTAGCCTATATAGAGATTGTGAAAATCTGTGTGTGTGTCTGTGTGTGTGTGTGCTAGTTAGTTACCTCTTGGCACTAAAACGGCTGGGTGGATTTGGGGGAAATTTGAAACGGAGATAGATTATAACCTGGGTTAACATATAGGCTGCCTTTCATCTAGAAATAAATCATTGTTCCCGTGGAACGGGCAAAATAACTGAAAAGTCATTGAAAATACTTAACTGGGACATAATATCGAAATTGTCACATAAAGACCGTACACTGCTCATTTTACGCCCCTCGATGCGAGAAACAATACTCGGTGCGTCCCTACGAGACACCGAAAACCACATTTTAAGGCCCTAAAACCAACAGTTTCAAAGATATTCGCAGAAAACTATCTTCGCTCTGATAAACTGATGAACTAATGGCAAGTTCGTTTCCATGGCAACACTATCTCTAGGTATGACATCCGATTTTCTATATATTCCTGTAGGAGGCAATGCCAATCCATTTATTATCTTTTTCAAGTGGCGGCTTCGGTGGCGTAGTTGGTAGCATGCTGAGCTTCTATGCCCAAGATAGCGGGTTCAAACCCGGCCGAAGCCGTCGGATTTTTTAAGAGCGTTAAAAATCCCTCAGTATGCCTTCCTTCGGAGGGGAAGTAAAGCCGGCGGTCCCATGTCATAGATTTATGGCATGTTAAAGATCTTTCCACTAATTACACCTGTGTGAAACTAAATTGGATAGGTTAAGAATGTAAACAACGCTCTTAGGTTGCTACGTTCGTTGCCAAGAGCCGACTGCGGTGGCGTCTAGTAGCTAGTTCTGAACTAGGCCTAGTAGTCGTTGACGGTGGCGTTTGGCGGCAAAAGTAGGAACTATTTGAAAATTCAAAGTTGCAGTCTCTACTTGAATTAAAAAACAGATACACACACTAATACAGTCATCACAATTAACACCGGTTATCAGACAGATTCTACACACACCCAAAGTACACGGGGCTACATGACCGCGTTGTCGCAGCCCCTAAACTAAGGAACCAACCAACCAACCAATCTTTTTCAAGATATATAAAAACATAATAAGAACAGGGTAGCGCGCCTGCCTCTCATCCGGATGCCCCGGGTTCTATTCCCGGCTCCGTCAGAGATTTTAGACATTGCCATGATGGCTGCAACGGAGTGCACTCAGCTTCGTGAGGACAATTGAGTAGCTGTATGATAGCCTGAGGCAGCGCCCCGTGCACGAAGAACAAGATTAACGGCCGAGGGGACACGATGCACTGACCACGCGTGACCACAATGTCTGCAGGCCAAATGGCTGGGAAGCGGTCGCATGATAGGCCTAGGCCTTTCATGGCTGTAGTGCCAGGGGTAAAAAAAAAAAAAATAGGGAAAGCGCCTTCTAATACCACCTTTAATTTTCAAACAGGACAGTAGCGGCTACTAAATAAAGGTAGCGATATAGCTATGCTCAATTTCATAAACACTGGGCTCACAAATCCCGTACAGTTAAGTACAAATATCAGTCTGGTCGTTATTTCAGTAGCAACGAAGATCTGTGGCGGCTATTGCCGTTTCCGTAACACCTAAGGCATCCCGCCACATACCTCAATGTGCTCTTACAAAATTGTGAACCAGTCAATTTTACTCAAAAGAATTTCCTCGAGCGAGTATCCACTCCGGTAAAAAAAACTCTCACTACCTTTTCCAAATTTTACACAAGACATGATTTTTAAAGCTCTCTTCTGTATGTTGAGGTACAGAGATATACCACATGGAAAGATACAATAAAATGTTAACAAATCTGATTTCAAGGAACTGGTGTTCAGAATAGGCCTTGTGTTAAATCTGCAGAAGCTGCAGGTTATGCGGCTCATGTTCGTAACATGGAATGTTTTCCTTTGACAATGAATCTACACCATGTGCGAGGGCAGCGCATTTCAAAGATCTCTAAAAACACAATAATCAGGAAATTGGAGAAAAATTTAAAGTGGGAGCGAAGATTCAAGGAGAAATAATTTCATCTCTGAGATTTGCTGATGACATCGTCATCTTGGCCGATATGCCAGAGGATTTGAACGAGTTTTTGAATGGTATGAACTCCGTCTTGAGGAAAGAATTCATGATGAAAATCAATAAATGTAAAACAAAATTATTGGAATGCAGCCGAAATAAATCAGAAACCTCTATAGACATCAAATTGGCAGGTGAAACGCTACGGGAAGGAGGAGCCTTCCGTTACTTAGGAAGCAAAATACCCAGTGATGGACGAAGCAAAGAGGATATAAAAAGTAGATTGGCTCAGGCAATGAAAGCTTTTCTACAGAAAAGGAATATGTTGACATCGAATATACATTTAGGTATTAGGAAGTCATTTCTGAAAGCTTTTGTCTGGAGCGTGACACTATAAGTGAGTGAAACTTGGACTATTGGTGCAGCAGAAAAGAGGAGAATTGAAGCTTTTGAAATGTGGTGTTACAGGAGAATGATGAAGATCAGATGGGTAGATAGGGTAACAAATGAAGAGGTATTTAGACGAGTGGGAGAGGAGAGATGTTTCTGGCGACTGCTAATGAAGAGAAGAGATAAGTTGGTAGGACACATACTAAGACACCCAGGAATAGCAAGCTTAGTTATGGATGGGAGGGTCGAGAACAAGAACTGTAGGGGTAGACGGGGTTAAACAGATTGCCTCGGATGTAGGGTGTGGTAGCTATGTAGAAATGATACGATTAGCTCAGGAGAGGGAGGCATGGAGGGCTGCATCAAACCAGTCAAAAAACTGAAGACTCCCACAACAAAAAAACCGGGCATTTTAATTACTTAGAGAGGCATGTGAGGCAAAAGGGTTGTTGGAGAATTTCAATCCCTGGGATGTAGGCTTAACACTGGAAGAGACAGCATAATGTACATCAGCGGCCAGGTTGAGAGATATTTTACTATAGGTCTATTAATAGCGACATGTTGACGTACAAATCATCAATAAGTGTGGCAAAATTGCACCCAGAATAGCTTAAGGAAAAATACTTTTAATTCCCCATATTCCGATACATTTGCCAATCCAGTGTGCAAGAGTGCAGTTCCCTCTTCAAACAATATTCGCAATTTCTATTAACAAAGCGCAATGACACACACTTAACAGCAGTAGGTGTACATTTAGACAAAACCATTTTTTCCCATGGACAACTGTATGTGGCGTGCTCACGAGTATCCGGACAACAAAATCGTTTTCTCTCAGCAGAAAATGGCAAAACCAAAAACGCAATTTTCAAAGGTGTTCACATAATGTAACATCGTACCCTGCAGACTTTCACAACTCTATAAAATTCCCACTTTGCTGCTCATATCAATATACTGTATGTATCAGCATTTTCAAAAGTAGAATGGACCCACCTGTAGCCGCGATTGCTGTAATAGAATAGACCAATTATCAGCAATAATGCATCGTCCCCATTGTCTTGATCGCGAGCGAAGCCGCGGGTACCTGCTAGTAAATAAATAAACAAACGAATATAAAACAATAAATAAATAAATACATACATAAATAAATGAACACATATATAAATAAATAAACGATCAAACGAACAAATAACTATGTAAATAAACAAACAAACGAATATAAAATAAATAAATAAATAAATAAATACATAAATAAATGAACAAATAAATAAATAAATAAACAAATGAACAAATGAACAAAAAAATAAACAAACGAACGAACAAATAACTGAATAGATAAACAAACAAACGAATATAAAATAAATACATAACTAAATACATAAATAAATAAACATATATATATATAAATAAATAAATTGACAAATGAACAAATAACTAAATAAACAAACTAACTAACAAATAAATACATACATTTGTGTGATAACCTGTAGAGTGCGTGTATTTGTAATTTACATTAGGATTGGATAGGAGGGAGCTGTGGTCTTACGTTAGGAACCACACCACCATTTGCCTGGAGTATTGAGTGGAGAAACCAGGAATGGTCGCTCCTAGAATGGCTAGTGTGTATCGAGCACCACATATTGCTGTCTGTAGATTTTCCCTGTGAGTTTGATATTTTTTTTCCTTACTACAAAACTTATCAGACTCTTACAGTCAGTAAGGGCTCGATAGGGAAATAAAAGTAATTCTTTCTGTGATGTGTCTCCCATGGAGAGCTGTCAAAAAATGAAGAACACTGTGTCCACATTTATGATTAAGAAAGAACTTTGTGCAGTCTCCATCAGAAAAGTTGCCCAGTGATATTGTGAATGAAGATAACTACTGCAAAGCATTATTAAGTTTTGAAATAACGAGGAAGCTATGAAATGCCGAATGAACATTTGGTTTAATTATCTAACGCTATGCTGTAAATTTATGTTATCTATATGTTTATTGTCTGTATATCACGATATGACTCTCTGAGTTAAAGTAACAATTAACAAGTAGATTTGGTTAAATAAATAAATAAAAAATTTGTATCGAGCGCACCTCTTCTTAGTTTTTCCTCACAAGGATGAGTGTAATTTCTTTTCTTTTTACAGAGTCGAGAATTGAACCTGGACCTCGGGGGCGAAAATCAAGAGTGGTATTCACTTTCCCACCAGGAGGTCACAAAAGAGCGAAATGAAATGGGAGCAGGTGTACCATTTTGTGTCAGATAAACCCAGAAGAAATAACACAGCGGAAGATGACGCAGTCCTTGAATTCCTTGTGAGTGGTGAGGCTACTTTGGTAAGTATTGTAGTTGATCATCTGGGCGGGCATCAATTCCACCCGGGAATTCCAGTCAGGTAGCCAGGTTTACCTCAATTCCACCCGGTCCTCCAAGGGACCCAGAAATGAGTTCCTCAACTCCGCCCAGGCTTTTTCCCAATGACGTAAACAAATGTCATAACCCTCCTGCTCGCATACCAAGGGCCGTGTCAAACACCTTATGCAGCGCATGAGTAGAAAAAAATAGAAAACTTGGCAGTCTTATGTAAAAGAATATTATGATTAATTTTAAATCACCACCACCAAGTCCGCTCAATCGTTAAATCAGATATAAACATAATACAAAAAGCTAGATATTAATGACTGTTGTTAAATAAAAATATGGACAGGAAATTTGATAAAATAAGAAAAAGCACTTGACTGACGTAGGTTGCACAAAAGCTGTTGGTGTAACTGCCTCCAATACTTTTAATCAACTGACCCACTAAGCAACTTGTCAACAGGGTGGGGGTTGTTTTTGGTATTCCCAAAAATATGAACACCTGAGAGCTTGTGTTGTCGTGTGGAATGCAAAAATTCGCTCACCCTCTGCAGAAGGTGTTTGACGTTGACCCGGCCCTTGGTATGCGAGCAGGAGGGTTATGACATTTGTTCACGTCATTGGGGATAACCCCTTTGCCGACCTCTTGTCAAAGCCTGAGCGGAGTTGAGGAACTTATTTTTGGGTCCCTTGGAGGACCGGGCGGAATTGAGGAAAATCGGGCGGAATTGATGTTCGACCGATCATCTACTAGTAGCACAGTCTTGGGCGTTACGTCACGCAACGTGGGGAATTTAGGGATATTTGACAACAATGTAGAATACATTAAGATATAAAACTCACTATACCGCCTCATGGTGTAATGGTAAGCGTTGTTGGCTGCCAACTCTGAGGCCAGTGTTCAATTCTAGGTATTGCCAGGTAGTATAGTTCTGGTCTGAGGACTGGAATTAGGTCCACTTAGCTTCGTGAGGATAAATTAACTA
Organism: Meconema thalassinum; assembly: GCA_946902985.2. Classification (NCBI taxonomy): domain Eukaryota; kingdom Metazoa; phylum Arthropoda; class Insecta; order Orthoptera; family Tettigoniidae; genus Meconema; species Meconema thalassinum. The sequence goes on along the minus strand of OX336388.2, from coordinate 1,376,586,331 downwards.
AGTGGAGTGTCGGATCGATCCCCACCTCTGCCATAACTAGAAGTGGTTTCCAAATTCTTCCCCATGACAAATGCCAAGATGATTACTAACTTGAGGCCACGGTCAGCTCCTTCCCTATTCTAGTCTCAATTAAAGGTAGACACACTACCACAGACACCACAATGGCACAGAAAATTAGGCAAATTGCACGCACCCATCTACATGGTGCTGATGACTTTGATGTCCAAAGTCCTAAATGAAGCAACAACAAACCTCAACAGCCACATCCAATACATGTGTGGTTAATAAGTGCCATGATTAGGATCGAAATTGATATTTTCCTAAAATATGAATGAATGTATTAGAAATGAAATAAAACGTCATGAAATAGAATCAATACAACACAAAGAAATATCCCACAAGTCCGTTCTGCAAATGTCCAAGGCAGCTTCGGTGGAGTAGTTGGTAGCATACCCAAGGTCGCGGGTTCAAACCCGACTGAAGTCGTCGGAATTTTTTAAGAGCCTTAAAAATCCCTCATTAGGCCTTCCTTCGGAGAGGAAGTAAAGCCGGCAGGCCCATGTCATACATTTATGGCATGCAGAAGAACCTTCCATTAACTAAACTTGTGTGAAGCAAAATTTGTAGGTTAGGTGTGATTAATGCTCTTAAGTTCCAACGTTCGTCACCGAGCACTGGTTGCAATGGCATCTAGTAGTAGCCAAGTTCAGATCTAGGTGTCGTGGATGGTAGCATTTGGTAGTTAAAGTAGGAACTACTTAAAAAAAGGCGTCTGCAGTCCTTCTACCTGAATCACAGATAACACACACGAATACAGTCATCATACTTAACACACACCCAAAGTACACGGGGCTACATGGCCGCGTTGTCGCAGCCCCTAAACTAAGGAACCAACCAACCAAATGTCTAAGAAGCTAAGTGTACCTACGAAGTCACTTGGAGATAGCACATAAGGTCCATAAGTACATTTGACTGACTGAGTTCTCTAGCTGAACGTCAGCTCCTTTTGGACAGGTGAAACATATTATTATTATGGTGTTTGAAGCCATTTTTCAGTTCACCAAGGTGGACCTGGTTCGATTCCCGGTCAATGCATGTGAGATTTTCGAAGTGAAATGCTATGTCCTGTGGTTCAGATTCCACGTAAAAAGGAGGTCCCGTGGCTAATGATCGCACGGTTAACGGTCACGTAAAACTACAAGCTTCGCTCCTTCCTTTCATTCTTCAGTGTTACCTTAGTAATCGAAGTTAATGTTTTTCAGTCGATCATTAATCTCATGTAATTGTTTTTCAGGATTAGGAAACACTCAATAAAATTGGGTACAATCGTGTTGACCGACTGAAAAACATTGACTTCGATGATGATGATGACGATGATAATAATAATAATCGTAATGTGAATTAACGTCCGTTTAATTTCACTGACTTTAGAGACACTGGGGAGAGTGGGATCACCCAACAAAGGAACTTTTAACGTGCCAGAAAATTTATGACCCCTTACATTCCAATCGACTGTGCCCAGGTACAATAGGAGGCAAGCATCTCGTTCAACTACTCGATACGGCGTGTTATATGAATTAATTTATTTTCTTATTTATTAATTTATTGGGCCGATAACCTAGATGTTAGGTCCCTTAAAACAACAATTATCATCATCATCATCATCATCATCATCATCATCATCAGCCTGCTTCCAGTCTCCGACCGGGTCAGGAATGGGATGAATGAAGCGGCGAGGATATGAACTGTGCCGGCTGCCGAGGCCTGACGCACTCCTGTGGGGAAATGACTAAATGAATGACAGATGAAATGAAATGATAGTGGAGAGTGTTCCTGGAATGAAATTTTGACAGGGAAACCCGGAGTACCCGGAGAAAAACCTGTCTGCCTCCGTTTTGTCCAGCACAGATCTCACATGGAGTGACCGGGATTTGAACCACGGACCCAGCGGTGAGAGGCCGGCGTGCTGCCGCTTAAGCCACGGAGGCTTATCATCATCATCATCATCATCATCATCATCATCATCATCATCATCATCAATTAATTAATTTATTTATTTATGTATTTATCTATTTATTTTCTTTCATACTCTGTCCTTAATATGAATTTCTCGCAGTCCTTACATAGAAACGGCTCCCGTAAGTTGCGAATAAGGCAGTGCATATCTTGTCTTAAGACTCCAGCGAGCGAGTGAGTGTGGCGCCTACCGTGCCTCTTCGTGATTGAGTTATACATCAGAAATTCACTCTCTAACTTCTCTACCCCACCAGTACCCTCATTTCCATCTCCAGAACATCTTAACCACTTTCCTGTGGTGAGGCAACAAGGGAAATCGGTGACGTAGCAGAGCGACTGCTCCAACATGGCGCGCACGGGGAGCTTAGCGAGAATTTTTGAATTTGTTTGAAGAGGATTTGAGGAATATGTGAAAGCTGTGTAAACTGCGTGAGTGAGGCCGTTAGAAGGATTATGTATGCGTGTGGATGACAAAAGAGTTTTATGAACTGCTAGTTTAATGTGATTGCATTATGAGGCTATGTGTGTGTGTGTCCATGTTAGTCAGGATAATGGCAAACTAAGTCCATTCTACTGCTCCAGGATTACAGCTATACCGCTAGTTATCTTTCCATTGACCCCACTTCAAATATTCGTCGATAGAACGTACCAAATTAAATCTAATAATAATAATAATAATAATAATAATAATAGTAATCCGTCATGTCTCGTCATGAACAAGAAAGGGATGATGGAGTAATTGGAAACCAAGGAAAGAAAGATTTTGAGGAAAATCTTAGGTCCGGTGAGTGTAGAAGACGTATTAACCAGGATTTATGTATATACCTACATGTGGAGAAAATTACTGACGCGATGCGGAAAAGACGGATTATGTTTAATGGACACGTGACACGAATGACGTCAACACGATTAACTTATCGTATTTTCACTTTTATCCAAGAGAAAAAGACAAAGGGAGCCTGGTTCAGTGAGATACAAAGAGATCTGTACGAGATTGGTATCTCACGTGAAGATATCCAGAGAAAAGTCTCTGAACATCAGAGTTTCCAACCAAAGACGACGATGAAAACTGGAAAGCTGTGGACAAACGAGAGAAAAGAACAACACCGTCTACGAATGAAGCAATACTGGACTAATCTTAAAGCTAAAAGGAAACAGTTGAAATGGCGTGGTCGTTAGTTGGCTCAAACGAAACAAGAAGAAGAATAACATCGTTCATGAAATAAATATGATAAGGGTCCACAGATCTCTTTCGAAAAAACAACTTATGACAAGCATCAAATCACACCCAAAATTATGAACACAACAGGAGGAAAGATAGCAAAAGTGAAGAGATTTTAGTATCTCGGTGAGATATTATTATTATTATTAATAATAATAATAATAATATCATATGGCCTTGGGTGCCGGGTAGAAGCTTTGTTATTTGCACCCAGAGGGTAGCTTGCATGTCGAATTTCCTTGTTCCTTGAAGCACTATGAAAGTCAAGGAGGTTAGATGATATCTAAGCTCCTTGAACACTATAGCGCTTTCTAATAGAGACATGACGAACATTGTGTTGGCGTAAACTCCATCTCAGTGAGGTGATTATGGTTAATGGCTTAGAAAAGAAGGCAATCAAGGCAAGACTCAGTAAGATGGAATTAGTATACCAATTAACGAAACATGTGTACAACAAGATGTCACTAAGTAGGAGAACAAAATTAAGGCACTAATAACACTGTGATCAAGCCATAAGGACGTTACGCTACTGAGACCTTGGATTTAACAGTCAGAGGATTGCTGAAACAACTGGAAGTGAAAGAAAGAAAGAAAGAAAGAAAGAAAGAAAGATCCTTAGGAAGATTCTGGAATATTGATATGTGGGTGGACAAAGGAGATCGAGACCAAACAGGGTGTTAGTTAGTTAGTTATTGTTGTTTTAAGGGGGGGGGGGGGAACTACGAGGTCATCTGCCCCTACATGGAGTTATAGGCCTACTAAGAAACTCAGGGAATTATAGAGTCAATGAAGAAGAGACTAATACAATTCTGTGGACATCTCCTACGCATGAATCAAGGAAGACTGACTCGAAAACTCTTTGTATATTTTGAAGGAAAAATGTTTGTTCACAGTTCTGACTCCTTTTCATATTTTACATATCATATAGTTCATACATGAATATTATTTATACACTTCTCACACAAATTTAATAAAGCACACTCGTATTTACAGACTGAAAACTTCTACTATTGGATTACTTAGGCAACACAGGAAAATGGTTTCAATATTGAGCTGTGCTGGAGGTACTACCGTCGGGGAGAAGGCTGAATATTAAACTGTTCCTAGCTTCATAAGAAATATGGTGTACTTTCACACAGTTTATGCTCAAGTGGGTGTGGATGACGTCACGTGAGTTAACCCTTGCTTGTCAGTAAATATACATTTGTATTCAAAACAAGAGGTACATTGTAACCACACACGCACGCAGGCATATAAAATATGAACAAGTGTGCAGTATATTTGAGACACGCACGCAGGGACGTGATATGTGTTCTAATTAATACATGCTGACTCTTTACCCTGCTCGTTAGTACATTATTTGCCTGTATATCTGTATTTATTGAAAGCCTCCGTGGCTTAGGCGGCAGCACGCCGGCCTCTCACCGCTGGGTCCGTGGTTCAAATCCCGGTCACTCCGTATGAGATCTGTGCTGGACAAAACGGAGGCAGACAGGTTTTTCTCCGGGTACTCCGGTTTTCCCTGTCAAAATTTCATTCCAGCAACACTCTCCACTGTCATTTCATTTCATCTGTCATTCATTTAATCATTGCCCCAGAGGAGTGCGTCAGGCCTCGGCAGCCAGCACAGTTCATATCCTCGCCGCTAGATGGGGGCTTCATTCATTCCATTCCTGACCCGGTCGGAGACTGGAAGCAGGCTGTGGATTTTCATTTTCATCTGTATTTATTGAATAAATTATCACCAGTGGAGATGTATTACTGTGGCACTGTTTGTCATGTAGGATTGGAACCTTTGCTCATATTTCTATGTGCTCTGTTAAAATCCAACGTTCCTCCATGATAGCTGTGAGTACGATTCAGTAGCGGAACCAAATCAGCAAATTGGGAGCTGCACGTTCGGTAATCTAAGGCTGGAAAGAATTGTAGTCTAAAATCGACTACTGGGCTATCATTTGGTATTTATTTAATAGACCACAATTATTATTTGTTGGCACATGCGTTTCCGATGAGGGATGTAGCGTGATTAAAAGGGGAGGGACGTTCACTTCACTCGTTGCTACGGAAATATTATTATATATAGGAATTGCAGCTAATGGCCATAGCAGAGTACTTTATTTGAACGCCCGTAGGCTCCCAGCAAGTTCAATTTCAAATAGCTCAAACCTTGGCTACCAAATGCCACTGACACCTTGCGGCGAATGTTGGAGCAGTTTTAACCAACCTACACTACCAATTGTACTTGTATGTTCTTTTACATGACATAAATCTATGACATGGACCCACCGGCTTTACGTCTTCTCCGAAGGAAGGCATACTGAAGGATTTTAATGCTCTTAATAATTCGGCAGGGTTTGAACCCGCGATCTTGGGAATAGCAGTTCAGCTACGAAAATATTCACATCAGCTCCTGCTGTAACTTTAGCTGTCTTCCACGATAGTGTCTCCCAGGAGCGCAGCAGCAGTGACCCTCTTCAGGAGTACTGTAGTATAGATCGCGATACATTTCACTACGAAATCCTCTTGGGCACATAATGCTGGCATCCATGAAGTCATAAATGACATTATGGGGTTTGTGCCATTTTTCAGTGTTGCCTTAGTAAACAAAAGTTTGGTGCTTTTCTGTCGGTCAACACGAATGTACCCAAAGGAGTTTGGTTATACCCTATTTATTAAGCTCATGTAATTTTCAGGATTAGGGCATAACCTAACTCTTTTGGGTACGTTCGTGTTGACCGACTGAAAAACAGCAAACTTTTATCATACACGACATTAAAGCATTACACAATGCATAGTCTACACGTTAAATTCTATGTGTGGGGCTAATAAGGCTTTTCATACAAACATTAACCTAACCACACCCCCTTGCTTGTTTAACAAGCAGGTATTTTCGTCCACACAATCGTCTAACCTAGTAGCGGTCAATAGTTTCGTCCATCGTCTAACCTAGTAGCGGCCAATAGTTTCGTCCATCGTCTAACCTAGTAGCGGCCAATAGTTTCGTCCATCGTCTAACCTAGTAGCGGTCAATGGTTTTGTCCATCGTCTAACCTAGTAGTGGTCAATGGTTTCGTCCATCGTCTAACCTAGTAGCGGCCAATAGTTTCGTCCATCGTCTAACCTAGTAGCGGTCAATGGTTTTGTCCATCGTCTAACCTAGTAGTGGTCAATGGCTTCGTCCATTGTCTAACCTAATAGCGGCCAATGGTTTCGTCCATCGTCTAAACTAGTAGTGGCCAATGGTTTCGTCCATTGTCTAACCTAGTAGCGGTCAATGGTTTCGTCCATCGTCTAACCTACTAGCGGTCAATGGTTTCATCAAGTAGACTAAGTCATTCCCTTCGCGCTCGTACCGCCTTGCTCATATTCTCGCCGTCCTGTGATCAGCGACGAGCTGTTTCGGCACCCATCTTGCCGACATCTTCCGATATAGTCAGAAAACTGTTCAAGAGATAGCTGCTTTTATAAAAGCTAGTCAAATTCAAAGAATTAATCTTCAGAGTAATAATTTGGAAGTGTTTCAACATACTGTACATACAACCTCTGTCCGAAAAGTTCAGTGAATGGGCCTATATTACGACCAGATTGTTGGCTTACCTGAAACAGCAGTTACTGTTCTCCAAAGCAATTCCCATGGATGGCTATGCACTTCTGAGAACGGCTGTACAAATCCTGGAAACTCCTGGCATATTCTTCTTTAGGGATAGCCTGGATCCCGCCACTTCATAATTGGACGCTTGACTTCGGGGTCATACCTCAGGCACCAGGTCTCGTCGCCCGTGACGATGGCTTTCAGGACCATTCCATTCCACTGAACATTCACCCTTCTTACTGCCACCCGTCGAACAGGTGTGCATGGTAGGTTGCATGAATTCACCCTTCTCACTACCACCCGTCGATCAGGTCTGTATGGCAGGTTGCATAAATTTTGCAAAATTTTCGTTTCCAATTCAGAGTTTTTACGACCCAACTGAAGGCTATCCCTAAAGAAGACTATGCCAGAAATTTCCAGGACTTGTTCAGCCATTCTCAGAAGTGCATAACCATCCACGGGGATTACCTCGAAGGACAGTAACTGCTGTTTCATTTAGGCCAACAATCAGTTCGTAATATAGACCCATTCACCGAACTTTTCGGACAGAGGTTGTTATTTTATTTCCATGAAAATGGTAGTTGTCTTAGCAGCCTGTAAACATTCCATAATTTCAGGTAGCCTAAGGCTCTACATCAGATCTTTCAACGTATTAATACTGTAGTAGAGAAACACTACTTCGTAGGTTGTAGTTGTAGGTTTTTACCATCATCACAGCCGAGATGGTTGGTTCCTCCGTTTACGGGCTGCGACAACGCGGCCGTGTAGCCTCGGGTACCTTGGGTGTGTTTTCCAGAATCTGTCTGATAACCATTAAGATGGCTGTATTAGTGTGTGATATGTGTAATTCAGGTAAGGACTGCAGACGATCAATTTGAAGTAGTTCTTACTTTTGCTACCAATTGCTACCGGCTACTTGGCTACTAGATGCCACCGCAACCGGCACCTGGTGGTGAACGTTGGAAATTAATAGAGCGTTAATCAAATCTAACCTACAAATTTAGCTTCGCACATTTGTAGTTAATGGAGGGTTATTTTACATGAAATAAATCTATGACATGGGTCCGCTGGCTTTTCTTCCCCTCTGAAGGAAGGCATACTGAGGGATTTTTAACGCTCTTAAACAATCCGACGACTTCGGCCGGGTTTGAACCCGCGATTTTTGGCATAGAAGCTCAGCATGCTACCCACTACGCCACTGAAGCCGCTAAGTTACAATATCAATCTTCCGATATCAAAACTCTTTGTGGTTGGTTTGAGCACGTCCATCGCCCAACGTGGATCAGACACAGCTACGCGCCTGCTCGCTAACAACATTCCTGTAGGTGGAGGGGCGCACTGATCGGTCTTCCTTCACTCAACATGGAGCACCAGTACCAATCATTGGACGGGACATGACGTCATCTCCATAGACGCTATCTAGGCAGCGATTAATATCTGAAACACTAGTCCCACGCACCCATTCATAGCGCACGACAGCACTCACTTTCATTTGTGACCACGTTTCCAGCACACGTCCTTTTTGTCTAACTGGTTTGCACACGAATGAACTCGGGCACACCGATCTGATGATTCTATTTCTGATTGGCCCACAGCACATGCGCTAGTGCTCGTCTGCGCTCAATCTGCCCGTCGAGACTTCATGAACGACTGTCCTTTGTCTTGGCGGTGTGCTTTCAGATTTTGTAAAGCAGCTTCCCTGAGAAATTGTTGTTGTTGATGTATTTCATTTGAGGGACTTGGGCTTCGTGGTCATTTAGCCCAGTGTACTGGTGTGTGTGTGGAATTATCTTGTGTTATTTTGATGGCTGTATTAGTGGGTGTAATTGTAATTCATGTGAGGATTCGGAAGGAGGCTGTCGTGGCCTTAATTTAGGAACCATTCCGCTATTCGTCTTAATTAATAGGGGAGACCACGGGAAACCACTTACAGGTTGGTTGAGATAGGAATCGAAACCACCCATTTTCAGTTTTGCTTCCCGAGGCAAACCAGCCCTCAAACCAGAATTAAATATTTTGGCAGAGCCGGAAATCTAACCCGGACCTCCAGGGCGTCTGCCAAGAATGCTAGCCGCCACACCACGAGATGGTTATCTTGCAATTCTAAGTGAAGTGTCTTGGTTAGGTGTATCATAACTTCCGATGAGCCCAATGAAATACCAATACGAAATATTGACAACTACTCTAGATTAAGATATCTGAAAGTAATTATTTCTTTGAATTAATACTCTCAATTAGGATATATAATTTCTTGTTTTCTTTGGAAACGAAGAATTTTCACTTTGAACTGCCAGACAGGAATTTTTTATCCTGGAATTTGGCACTGCTCATGGTTTATAATTCCCTTGAATGCACTAGCCAGCTTCTTGGTAAGTGAGGTGTACCATACCAATTTACGACCCTAATGCTACATTAGAGAGAAACACTGGCTACTGGATCGTGATACCTGGGAACATTATATCTGTAAATGAATACACCCTCAATACACTAGATTGATGACAAGGATGTCCCAACCCCCAAAAATAATTTAATCTAATCTACTTCTCATCCATGACGGTAGATGGTGACCTTACCCCCCCCCCCCCCCCGGTGCCCTGGTATTTGGCCAAGTGATTTAGTACCCACCCACGCCGTGTATAAAGAGGAGCTCATTACCCGTTGATGGGGTGTAATTACGTGCCGCTATCCATCACACCTGCGGCTTTTCAAAAAATGAGCGGTTACAAACGGATTATCGGATGTTTTGTAATGATATTCGAAAGGAAAATTAATCATGACTTTATGGTACCTTTTAGAAGCCTCATAACTACGATCATTAACGTTTGTATTAGGTATTAAAATTAAGCGAAATTTGATATGAAGCACCAAACAATTCTTATGACATCGTTTGAAACCCAAGACTTAACGACCTTCTACCATTAGCCTCAGTGGAATAGTGAACCTAATCATTAATGAGGTTGTTGAAACCAGTGCCCCAACATGTGTGGGTGCATATGAATAGGTTTCTAGCTGAACGTTAAACCAGGGGTAGGCAAAGATTTTTATTAAAGTGATAAATTAATAATACATTGCAAATTCTCTGTGGGCCAAGAGACAAACTCGAAGGTATTAAGTCGACAATAATATGCCAACAAATCACACGTTAACATATTTAAACCAACTTAATAATAACGCAACAACCATGTAAGTGCTTCACGCTAACCGAGCAATAATATTTGTAAATAAGATTGACACCTAACTAAAGTAATTATAAACTTTTGTAAATTGAAGATTGTATAATGGGCTATTTGTGTAATATAAGACCGTAGTACTTTATCTAAGCCTAAGTGAAAGGAATCTGATGATGATCGCGTGACGATGGAAACATGTCATCCAATTAAACATTCCCCTCCCCCACGTTTTTGTACATAAGGGTGTGTTACTTTAGTGATACATATTTAAAGTAATATTTCTCTCAGGTTAGGGCGTTTAAATACTTGCTTTCCCGCCTAATGTCATTCAGCACATTTTTTGTTCACCATCTGAAAAGCTATCTATAATAATTGTGTCAGCGTAAAAATGCACAGATAAGATTGGCCTATGACATCAGGATAGGCAATGTTAATACACTCTTTCTATTATTTTATTATTATTATTGATGTGTAACATCTTTCCTCTCGGTTGCTGGATATTATTTGTGGGAGTGGGACGGAAATGTGTTACAGGAAACAATGAGCGCGCGCGGTGGCGGAGATTGGTACCACGACGTACTGTCGGCCAACATAGTGTTGCCTCTCGGTTGCTGGATATTTTTTGTGAGAGTGATTTTGGAAAAGGGACGGAAATGTGTAACTGGAAACCGGGGAAGCACGCGCTATTTGATTTGACCAATGAGCGCATGCGGTGGCGGAGAGATGGCTGTGAGATGGTGCCAACCCTATAGCTCCCTTAATTTTACCAAAGGACCCAAAACTAATACGTCATCGGCTTTTTAATATCTCGCGAACCAATAATGGTAGGGACTTGTATGAGGTGTCCTAGGACTCGGGGTGACGCCCGCTGTTTTCCTATAGCCCCCTTAATTTAACCAAAGGACCGAAAACTAATAGGTCATCGGCTTTTTAATATCTCGTGAACCAATAATGCTAGGGACTTGTATGAGGTGTCCTAGGAGTCGGGCTGACGTCCCCCATTTTTCTATCCCCCTCTTAAATTAACCTAAGGACCCAAAACTAATAGGTCAACGGCTTTTGAATATTTCTCGAACCAATAATGCTGTATGAGGTGTTGTAGGACTCGGGATGATGCCCCTTTTTTTTCATGATTTTATGATTTTCAGATGGGTAAATCCAGAGCAGAATATATGCGAAATTATCGACAAAAGAGACGTGAGAAAATATAAAAAACTGGAGGAGTACAGCCGAAAAAAATTGACTTCACATATATTTAATCTCAATTTCATAGTAGGATAACATGTGAGATTTTACACATCATATGCGACTACTGTAAGACTCGTAAGTTTGTATTTCTTTACGCACGCGCTTACACATTCTCAGCACATTTGCTGGGAATGAAAACATTTACAATCCCAGATACTACGTACATCATAAGAAGCAAATCCTTCAATCTCTCAGTGAGTGGATTCTGTAGTAGCATTGCTCTTTCCCTCACTCCTTCAGGATTGATTACCCAAGAACAACCTAACTGAATCACGCCAGTGCTGGAGATTATCATAGGAACTGTCCTAACTTGTGCCACGTGCCATTGCTACCTTTTCAGTTCTGAAAACTCTGTGTATTTTGACAGATTTTCAACATATTTTGTTTGCATGTTGCCACTGATTGGGATTGCCACACTTATTAGGGTGGTGAGCCTCATGCATTTGTCAACGAGAACCAGATCAGGTCTGTTGTGCACGGTAGACTGATCTGCCAATACTGTACAATCCCAGTACAAGGTAAAGTTGTCATTTTCCAGCATATTTATAGTACTGCATTTTCTCATACCTGAGCAGTCAAGCCGTCCCCTCGCACGTTATTAATAATAATAATAATAATAATAATAATAATAATAATTTTTTTTATCGTGTGGCCTCCTCAGAGGCCGAGTGCAGGTCTTTCTATTCGACGCCCGTGGGCGACCTGCGTGTCGGGATGAGAGATGGAATGGATGAAGATGAATGAAACTGGGCGAGGATGTGGAAGGAATCGGCCGTGGCCTATCAGAAGGTACCGTCCCAGCATTTGCCTGGTGTTGAAAATGGGAAACCACGGAAAACCATTTCAAGGACGGCCGACGGTGGGGCTCGAACCCACGCGTCTACCGAGTCAGCAGAGAGCCTGGTCCCATGACCTAACACTGCGCTTTAGCCAGCTGAGCCACTGCTGTCGGTAATAATAATAATAATAATAATCATCATCATAAAAAGTTATTTTTACAAATTTATTGTAATTTATTACAGAAATAATAATAATAATAATAATAATAATAATAATAATAATTCTTTTAGTTAAATATTTCACTCATGTGAAGTTCAAAAGAAATACACCCTGCCATCAAAAATGATACATTTGACTTCTAAAAAATTACTTTTCACACAGGAAGGTGCTTCCAAATACCGGTATAAATCCTGGAGCATATGATTTTAACTCATCACAGTCATCATTTTGAAGACATTGATAGAAATGTAATAGAATTTATGCATGGAAATTGGCTTCTAGCATGTAATCACAATAGCTTCCAGTTGAACGTTATGTGGAAGTTCCTCAATTACAGTATGTTAGTCAAATGGATTTTGAAACTCGGAAATATCTTCGGTAGGTACTTGAATCAAATTCAGCGTATTTTAAACGGGCGAATCTTCAGATCTATGTCATGCATATTTGTATTCTTCTGATTCAAAACTGAACACAAATCTAATAAAATGGAAGTGCCAAAATAGGAATTTAAGGTATTTAAATGCTTTTTCTACAATATCTTCCAAGTTGTAAGTTCCAAGTTCTGTTTATTTCTTAGTGAGGAAAAAAAACATAATTATCGAATTGCGCGCTACCTCCCTTTTTATTAAGCGCACCTGCGCCTCTTTACTGGGATAACTTAAAGCTCAAGCAGTTATAACCTCCCTATGAAGGCTTCCAAAAAGATGGTATATTGGCTTTCACGGCCAGTGAATTAAAACTCAGCAATTCTTCTAGGTTTTGCCGTGTCTTGTGTGTGGTTTCGACTAGGATACCAAGCTAGCTCATCAGTGGCTCTTAGTGACCCCACCCGGACCCCCACAGGAGTAGCGAAATGCGCGTTACCTCCCATTTTATGAAGCACACCTGCCTCTATTTACTGCGAGAACTAAAAGTCCAAGCAGCCTCAACCTCCCTATGAAGGCTTCCAAAATGATGGTATATTGGTTTTCACGGCCAGTGAATTAAAACCCAGCAATTTTTCTGTGGGTGTCTGGGTGGGGACACCAAGAGCCTGCTGATGAGCCAGCTTGGTGTCCTAGGTGAAACCCCACACAAGAAATGGCACAAACCTAAAAAAAAATGCTGATTTTTTATTCACTGGCCGTGAAGGCCAATATACCAACATATTGAACCTTTTATACTCTGATAGTATAAATGATTCTATGTTTTATTTCTGCAATATTTAATATTTCTACCAGCATCATGAAATAGCCAGACGAAGATGATGAAACCTTAAGCATTTGTTGGAGACAGTGAGAATGTACCTGGAAGCAGGTTGGCAAAGGCTGAGCACTCGAGGAATTTGTGAAGGGACCAAGCCCAGCGATGAATCAGGAGGCAGGTGCTAGGTGTCTCAGAAATAGGAAAGACGCGTGATGACACATGCTTGTGGCATGTTCCTTGTCTTTTTCGCTCCTAGCCAAAAATTAATGCAGTAATATGAGAGGCTGATGGAACAATTGGACACTCCTACAGGGCGGAGTGTAGCAAGAAAAACCGCGAGGTCTACGTGAATTGGAACCAATAGGAGAAGAATGCTACTTTACGCGCCAGGACTAGCTTGATGCTCAAGAGCTCGGATTAAGGTGGGAGATTGGATACAGATCATCCCTACGATCGATTCGTGATTTGATAGGCATAATATTGACCTGCGCATTTCTACGAGTTTTATGATGTTTGTTAAATGCCAGTAAGACAATTATTATGGAAAATATTTTTATATTTCCCTCTCTATCGGTCCCAAGGGGCCCATTTCATTTATAAGTGGCGTGTGGAGCCATGAACAATGTACTTTATTTTGTGCGTCTGAGGACGTAGACTGACCTTATTTTGTGTGTCGGAGGACACAGGTTGATAACTTGTATTTTGCGCGTCTGAGGACGTAGGCACTTGTACTTTGCGTGTCATGAGGACACAGATTTTTATTAAGACAAATGTATTGTAAATTCAGTGTGATAGATAGTCACAGTACTATTTTTGTAGGGCCAGTATCATCGACAATTCGCCAACAGACTGTTTTGGGGAAAAAAAGTACCTGAGCGGTGAATTTAGTAGACAGAAATCGAGTGTGTAATAACCTATAACTTTCTGCATCAGCACGAGAGATGACATGTCTCCCATAAGTCCAACCCCTCGTCCGCGTCCTGGGATACGGGCAACGGCACAAAGTAGGGGATCGTCTGTAGGGGCGAAGTACAGTGGGAACTTCGTGTGCCCCGGGACCGTTACGGTAGCTGTGAAGGTCCTACAGGAACCCTGAAAAGTGACGGCTAACGGGGCTCTGGTGAAGCTACGATAGGCCCAGCAAGCCAGTAGTGGATGAAACCAAATGCTTTCAAAAATGGAACGAGCCTCGGATATGATGGATTTAATAGACGACGACACGGCTGTACACACGGACTAAGATTTGGAACTTTAAACCTAAGAACGCTGACGGGGAAGGTGGAGGAGATAGTGGATATGATGGAAAGAAGGAAGATGGATTTATTGGGATTGGCAGAAACAAAGTGGAAAGGGGAAGGAAGGAGAGAACTGAGAAAAGACTATAGACTTTACTGGAGTGGGAACGAAGAGGGAAAGAGGAATGGAGTGGGAGTAGGTAGTACGAGATGGTTTAAAAGAAGAAGTGAGGAGAATAAGTGATAGGATGATGAAAGTGAAAGTAGCACTGAGGGGAGAGACCGTAGAAATAGTGCAAGTGTATGCTCCACAAGTAGGCTGCGCCTCTGAAGAGAAGGAGGAGTTTGAAGAGGAATTGCAGAAGCAGCTGGTAGGAAGAAATATGATTGTTATGGGGGATCTCAATGCCCATGTAGGAAGAGAAAGACAAGGTTATGAGAGTGTTCTAGGACCAGAGGGTTGGGGCGGAAGAAATGAGGAAGGAAAGAGACTGTTGGACTTCTGCCAGAGGAACAGCCTGCTAGTTGGGAACTCCTGGTTTAAGAAAAGAGAGAGCCACACAATCACATGGTACAGTGATGACTTGACCAGGAAGTCGGTGGTCGACTATATACTGTATGAGAAAGAATTAAATAAGAACATCACGGACATCAAGGTTATACCTTCGGAGAACCTGGATAGCGACCATCGATTGCTGGTAATGAACCTGAGAGGGAGTAAGGAGAAGAAAGGGACTGAGAACCAGGAAAGACTATAAGGATATGGAAACTGAAAGAAGGGGATAGAAGGGTCGAGTACCTCAAAATGGTAAAGGAAGGAATTCCAACAGATGAAGAAAGAGGGGTGGAAGAGGAATGGGCTAGATTTAAGAAGACACTAGTAGGTGCAGCAGAAGCAGTATGTGGGAGGACAAGTAGTAAGAAGAGGTGGAAGGAAACACCATGGTGGAATGAGAAGACAAAAGATATAGTAAGGGAAAAGAATAGAGCCTTTAGGAGGTGGTAACAAAATAGGACGGTAGAGACAAGGGAAGAGTACCAGGAAAGAAAGGAGGCGAAGAGAGTGGTGGCTGAGGAGAGAAGAAAGTGGATGGAAGAGTGGACAAAGATGATGGAGGATAGTGAAGGTACAAAAAAGGTCCTGTATGGGATGATAAAAAATAAGAGGCGGATGGATCCTACGGATTATGTTAGAATGGTGAACAAAAGGGGACAAGAGATAGAAAATAGGGAAGATCTGAAGAAAATGTGGAAAGAATATTTTGAAGAACTTCTGAACCCAAATGGAAAAGATGGTGAGGAGGAAGAAATCGGGCAAGAGGAAGATGAACTGCAAACAGAAAAGGACTTAACATGGAAAGAAGTGGAAGATGCAGTGAACAAGATGAAAGGAGGGAAGGCACCGGGTGTGGATGAGTTGAGTGTAGAGATGGTGAGAGCAGCAGGAGAGGTGGGGATACAGTGGTTGTACCGAGTGATGAGGACAGCATGGAAGGAAAGGAAGACCCCAGAGGACTGGAAAAAAGGAATAATTGTCCCGATATTCAAGAAAGGTAGTAGAACAGATTGCAGAAACTATCGGGGAATAACACTGATGAGTCATTGTGCAAAGATATTCGAGATAGTTTTGGAAAATAGAATTAGGACAAGGATAGAAGGAGGGATGAAGGAAGAACAACATGGCTTCAGACCAGGAAGGTCCACGGTGGATTTGATTTTTGCTGTAAGGCAGTTACAAGAACAGCACTATGAGTATGGAACAGATCTACTTATGGCCTTCCTGGAAAATGAGAAAGCATATGACAGTGTATGCAGAAACAAAGTATGGAAGTCCCTGGAGGATAGAGGAGTAGAGAAATGGACTATAAAGAGGATAAAGGAGATGTACAAGGGAAGCGTGAGCTGTGTGAATGTGGGAGGAGAGAGATCAGACTGGTTGGAACAGAGAAAGGGCCTGAAACAAGGAAGTGCACTGTCACCGTTACTTTTCATTGTGGTGATGGATGACATAATGACCCGAGTGGCACAAGTAATTGGGGAAGGAAAGATGAAAGCAATAGTGTTTGCAGATGATTTGATGATTTGGGGAAACAAGGAGGAGGAGGTACAGGAACAGTTGGACGTGTGGGAAGGAATAATACAAGGATACGGGATGAAATTTAGCATAAATAAGAGTGAGATGGTGATCACAACAAGGAAGAAGTAAAGAACCACAACGGGAATAACAATTGGTGGGGAACAGCTGAAGAAAGTGGAGAGTTTCAAGTATCTGGGAAGCCTGATACAAGATAATGGAAGAAACGATAGAGAAATAAATGAGAGGGGGAGGCAGGCAGAAGCATTTCGGAGGAGTGTGAGAAGCATGTTATGGAGCAAGGATGTCCCTCAGAACAGCAAGTAGATCATATATCGTACTATGTCCCTATCCTGACGTATGCCTCGGAGACCTGGGTTATGAAAGGACGGGAGAAGAGCAAAATACAGGCCAGTGAGATGAGGTTCTTGAGAAGTAGTATTGGAGCTACAAAGATGGACAGAATAAGAAATGAGAGGACCAGAGAATTAATGAAGGAGGAACCATTACAGGATGGCATAGAGAAATCTAGACTTAGATGGTATGGACATGTAAAACGAATGGAGGAGAAGAGGATACCCAGGAGAGTACACGAGACGAAGTGGGAAGGAAAGAGTGCGAGAGGAAGACCGAGAGACAGGTGGCTTAAGTGGGTGGAAGAAAGCGTGAAGAAGAGAGGAGAAGACTGGACAAGGGTGGAGGCTGAGAGAAGGAGGGAAGACAGAAGACGTTGGAGAGGCTTGTGTTCCAAACAGACCCGGCCAGTGGCTGGAAACTGGGCAAGATGGTGATGATGACGAGAGATGACATCGATTATCCTGGAAGAAGCTTGGAACTGTCAACACTCCGTTGAGATGTTTGAGACGAGCTAAGCAGCATTAAGTAGGGAGATGGCTGCAGATGTCCGCTGACGTGATTGGCTGAAGGATGAGTACGAAATGATGCCTTATTATTTGACAAATCAATTTATGGTGTATGGGACAGATTTGTGTAAATATCTTGTTTGTTGTTTTTTTTTTACGTAGAGTTTGTATTTTTTCTGACACACAGTAGTTTACATGAAAACAGCTAGCGCAATTTTTGTAGATATTTGTATTTGTTTGATTGTTGTAATGAACGTGGCTATGTGGACGACCGTGTTCTCATATGTTAACGTAACGCCGCTATGTAACGTAGATCGGAGATCTATAGTGCAACTGAAGTAGAACTGAATTAATATAATAATAAAATAGACTGGAGGGTAACTTTGATCGTATTGTTGTGTTTACGATTGATCAGGTTCATTGTTATTTTATTGCCTTTGTTGCAATGTAATTTTGTTGCGAGTAGCAATCAGCTCACTCGAGGGTTTAATTTTGTTATTGTAAAGTTTTGGAGCGTCTCGAACGCGAAAGTAGGGAGTCTGAATCAAGCCGACCTGCATGTTTTTTTTTTTATGTCAGTCGCAGTGGGGGTGTCTTGTGTGTTCTATACTGGCCTATGTCTGCGGGAATTTCAGCGTGGTCTGATTCCGACCTGCCGCATGTCAGGTTACGTATTTGCGACCTCGAGAGGCGCATATGTGAATATATTGTTTTCTTGCCATTTGAGTAAATGGGTGAGAGTTGTTGCTGTTTATTCTAAGATGTTAACGAGGCCAGTAGGTCAGTCGTTATTTTTAGACACACTTGGGAACTGAGAGGTGACAGATGTGGTAGGGTTCAGGGAGTCGTTTCATGAGGCGAGCTTGATCAGATAAGACGGACTATGGTCATTAGTGAGGAGCGCATGCTAGCCTCCCTGGTAATATTTTGAATGCAGAAAAAGAACTGATCAATGGTAAATAATATTTGTGAGTAAATGGGGAGCTGTCTACGATGAACTATATTTCCGAAGCGTTAACTTATCGTATATTTTATTCATAAAAATAATCTCAGCCGTGGAGGCATTTGTGGTTGTTGATTCTTGGTTTGTTTATGTCTTGAGTCAGTGACCCGTGTAGTCACGCGCGACGCTGTTTTTCCTTGTTTGTTTTGTTTGAGCATTGGCCTTGTAGGCAAGCTCGTTGTCAGCTGCGCCATCGCACTGGGGAGAGGATCTCAGGGGAGATTCCTGTAAATAATATATATTAAGATGAGTGTGTCAGAAGTAATTAAAGGTTTTTTTATTAGTGTAGTGTCCTATACCCATAAACGTTGGTTTGCGAGATGGATGGTCGTGAACACCGTGGCTGTTACCCGCTGTAAACGAACAATCATCCAAGTACTCATTCCTTGTAGTTAGTAAGTTCGCACACATACAATTTCTTATACGAGTCAATGGACCAGGTATCCACAGTTTCATTGTGAGGAGCGGGTCTGAGGAACCCCTCATCTTTTATTGTGTTGTATTTGTTGTGGAGAGATGTCAGGGAGGAGTTTTTAGCCTACTTTCGATTTTTGCAAAAAATGAAAGTAGACTTATGAGATCAACACAGGGCGAAAAAAGTGTGTCTGTCTGCGTGTGTGTATGTGTGTGTGTGAGTCTGTGTGTGTGAGTCTGTGTGTGTGTGTGTGTATGTGTGTGTGTGAGTCTGTGTGTGTGTGTGTGTGTGTGTCTGTGTGTGTGTGTGTGTGTGAGTGTGTGTACTCTGAATGTCTGTCCCCCCCTATCAATTCGAACACGGTGAATGCGAATTGAACGAAATTTGGTGCAAAGGTAGCACTAGCAAAGGACACCTCAGTGTCATGTTTTAATTCGCCGCCATCTTGACGGAAACGTAATGGCGGCCACACAAATGTTCAAAGCTTAAATCAAATTACGACTAAACTAATCATCCGATCTCTACCAAATTTTGCAACGACATACCTTTATAGAGGAAGGATCCTTTGACCAAATGACTAGGTCATTAGCCTAATAGTTTGCGGATGGCGGCCATCTTTGTGTGAAAATCAATTCCCCTATTAATTCAAACACGGTGAAAACGAATGGAACGAAATTTGGTACAGAGGTAGCACTAGCAAAGGGCACCTCAGTGTCATGTTTTATATCGCCGCCATATTGACAGAAACATAATGGCGGCCACACAAATGTTCAAAGCTTAAGTTAAATTACGACTATCATAACCATCCGATCTCTACCAAACTTTGCATCAACATTCCTTTATGGAGGGAGCATCGTTTGACCAATCTAATAGGTTATTAGCCTAATAGTTTGCGGATGGCGGCCATTTTTATGTCAAAATTGATTCCCCCTATTAATTCGAACACGGTGGAACCGAATGAACGAAATTTGGTACAGAGGTAGCACAAGCAAAGGGCACCTCAGTGTCATGTTTTATATCGCCGCCGTCTTGACAGAAACGTAATGGCGGCCACACAAATGTTCAAAGCTTAAGTTAAATTACGACTAACATAACCATCCGATCTCTACCAAACTTTGCAACAACATTCCTTTATGGAGGGAGCATCCTTTGACCAATCTAATAGGTTATTAGCCTAATAGTTTGCGGGTGGCGGCCATCTTTATGTCAAAATTGATTCCCCCTATTAATTCGAACACGGTGGAACCGAATGGAACGAAATTTGGTACAGAGGTAGCACTTTCAAAGGGCACCTCAGTGTCATGTTTAATATCGCCGCCATCTTGACTGAAACGTAATGGCGGCCACACGAATGTTCAAAGCTTAAATCAAATAACGATTAACCTAATCATCCGATCTCTACCAAATTTTGCAACTAGATACCATTATGGAGGGAGCATCCTATGACCAATCTAATAGGTCATCAGCCTAATAGTTTGCGGATGGCGGCCATCTTTGTATCAAAATCGATTCCCCCTATTAATTCAAACACGGTGAAACCGAATGGAACGAAATTTGGTACAGAGATAGCACTAGCAAAGGGCATCTCAGTGTCATGATTTATTTCGCCGCCATATTGACAGAAACGTAATGGCGGCCACACAAATGTTTAAAGCTTAAAACAAATTACGACTAACATAACCATCCGATCTCTACCGAACTTTGCAACAACATACCTTTATGGAGGGAGCATCCTTTGACCAATCTAATAGGCCATTAGCCGAATAGTTTGCGGATGGCGGCCATCTTTATGTCAAAATTGATTCCCCCTATTAATTCGAACACGGTGGAACCAAATGAACGAAATTTGGTACAGAGGTAGCACTAGCAAAGGGCACCTCAGTGTCATGTTTTATATCGCCGCCATCTTGACGGAAACGTTATGGCGGCCACACCAATGGTCAAAGCTTAAATCAAAATACGATTAGCCTAATCATCCGATCTCTAGCAAATTTAGCAACAACATACCTTTATGGAGGGAGCATCCTTTGACCAAACTAATAGGTCATCAGCCTAATATTTTGCGGATGGCGGCCATCTTTGTGTGAAAATCGATTCCCCTTATCAATTCGAACACGGTGAAACCGAATGGAACGAAATTTGGTACAGAGGTAGCACTAGCAAAGGGCACCTCAGTGTCATGTTTTATATCACCGCTATCTTGACGGAAACGTAATCGCGGCCACCCAAATGTTAAAAGCTAAAATGTAATTACGACCAACCTAATAATATAGTCTCTACCAAATTTTGCAACACCATATCTTTATGTGGGAAACATATTCAGACCAAACTGCAAGAACATCAGCCCAATAGTTTGCAGATGGTGGCCAAGTATGTGTGCAAATCGATTCCCCCTATCAATTCAAACACGGTGAAACCGAATTGAACGAAATTTGGTACAGAGGTAGCACTAGCAAAGGGCACCTCATATTCATGTTTAATATCCCTATAGCACGTTGTATTTCAACAAGCTACTAAAACCAACATTCAATCATACTCCTTGAAAAGGACAAAGAGTTATAACAATACCCATGCATTTAGGAGAAAGTAGGCTATATGTTCTTTACTGAACATCTTGTTTTATTATATTTTTTATGCATTAACAGTCATTAAAACATGTTTTATTTTACGTGTTATTCACTTCTTTCTTAGTTATAGTTTTGTCTTATGACCCTTCACCCAGTAGAGCATGTTGTTTTGGCGAACGTAATATAGCACACACTGAACTGAGCGCGAGCCCTAGAGAAAGATTCTTGCATTAAAACACTGCGATACCAAAGGGCTCAATATATAAATAAATATAATAGATAAATAAATAAATAAATAAATAAATAAATAAATAAATAAATAAATAAATAAATAATGAAACTCTTGATTCACGAAAAAACAGATCAGTAAGTTAACGTCGAAGGCCAAGTTATCTTTGAATTCTGAAGACGAGTGGGTTCGAAATTCACTGTCGAGGTTTCCGTTTCTTCCATTTTCATCTCCTGGCGGTATCTTATGATAGGCTACGGCAGTTTACTTACAACTCCTTGCCCAGTTTCATTTAATTTCTCATTACCTCCTATCATGAGGTTGGCGTTATGAGCGTTCGGCCCTTATAATCCAATGCAACATAGAAACTCGTTTAGACCCCATAGAAACGGGAATAATTTATACACTTATCCAAAGATAAAATAACCAAATTCCAAATTCCTTTCT
Source organism: Meconema thalassinum (assembly GCA_946902985.2). NCBI lineage: Eukaryota > Metazoa > Arthropoda > Insecta > Orthoptera > Tettigoniidae > Meconema > Meconema thalassinum. The sequence goes on along the minus strand of OX336388.2, from coordinate 1,376,564,066 downwards.
GTCTCAGTGTCTGTGAGATAGAATCCTGCGGGCGCCCCTTGCCTTCGATAGAGAGCAGGACAAAAAAATAACTCGCGCGGGAGTTTGTTTTATGTTGGAGGGGTTGCCGCCTAATAAGGCGTCGTGCAAGTACGAGAGCACTGTTCTTACCAACCCCGAGGAACATGAAAGAGAGAGGGCGCCAGTATCTAACATCGCTCTAGGAACAGTTATAAAAACTGTTATGTGTGAGTGAGGTTAAAATGTATAGCAGTGGAACTGGTGAAGCAGGGTCAGGGGGAACCGAAGTGATATCTGCCAAGCATTTCTCACTCTCCCTCACTCTGGGACTTGTTTAATCTCACTAAACATTGTCATCATATCTCCACCTCCCACTTCCCAGGGGCTTTCAACTAGTGGGACGTGGGCTGTCGACCAGAGGACTCCAGCTGATTAGGGCATTGATTCCACTAATTACAGAACTTGTGCCACGACCCTCTCCTTCATCTTCCCTGTCGATCACCATTGGTCAGCTCTTGCTCGCTTCCGACCCCTAGGGTAAATTTCCTGCTTTAATTCACCTATGTCTTCTTTTTCCCGATACCCCATTTCTTTCCAAGAGTCCATTTTTTAAAACTTTTTTCACGGTATCCTCTTCCCAGTACAATATGCTCTACAGGGGCAGAGTGTGTACTCTACCACTATAGTACATTCTAGGAAACCAACCAGTTTACACTCTCAAGTCGGAAGTTTACGACTCTATTAGATTCCACAGCTCGGTCCGTTTCTTCTTCTTCTTTTTTCGTATGCGACCACATGATGCATCTTTTGCTTATGAGCTGCGATGTGGAATAATTTATCGATGCTGGGTAATCCTGTCCGTTTTTAATCCTTTTAAATTAACTTTAAGGCGGAACAACCATTTTCTCTTTCCTATGGCTCTTTGATGCTTCTAGTTCCTTCCAAGTCAAAGATTAGAATGGTTATACGTCATAATGCACAAAGCTAAGATATAGAGTGCTACAATAAAGGAGCAAGTGGTCGCACAATAAATAAATAAATAAATAAATAAATAAAAAATAAAGAAAGAAAGAAAGAAATACATAAATAAATAAATAAATAAATAAATAAAAATATAAGGTACATAAATAAATATATAAATAAAGAAATAAATCCTCGTTCTGTGGGGTTGAGAGCCATAATTGGTTTTTAAATTTCCTTTATCCCACCCTTTTTGCCCACTTCTTTGTTGATATTGTTGATTCATTCAGGGCCTTTTGCGATATTGTGGTCATCTAGCCCCGTGTACTTGGGTGTGTATAGGATCACTTTGATAACCTGTGTCATTGTAATGATTGAAGTAGTGTCAGAATTTGTAACTGAGGCTAGTGTTTGGAGGAAGACCTTATGTTAGGAAACATGCTGACATTTGCCTGGGGTAGAAATGGGAAAGGACGCAAAATTTGGGATGGTATGTAACGATCAATTTAACCAGTTTAACAACCACTACACTACGGCCTGTGTCATTTAAAGTAGTAGTAGTAGCAGTAGTGATTCTATTCATTTTCATTCATATCATTACAGGCAGATAGGCTCGATGTTCTGGGCAGATGACCTCCTTGTTCCAGCCATTAAAGCAACAAATGCCACCCCCACCGCCCCTTAAAACAACAATCATCCCATCATGATCACATTACTTGGTCACCGGTTCTAATCCCGGGCTGGATATATGTCATTCATCATGTGGAGTGACGGTCACAGCACGTACAAACAAACGAACATTTGAACATGCTACTTGTTTCTGTTTCCCGTGTGATGATGTACAATACACCCTGCCTCCCTGCCGGTGATAAATCATCCACTGCACACAATGGTGCAATAACAAGCCAGCTACTTAAGACGACAGCCCAGAGCAAAGAGAGATTTTACTGTCACCACGCACAATGACAGAGAAATTAACGGGAAAAAGAAACCACACGCGGGGTCCAGTTTGCTGTGGTCTTGTCTAGCCATCACGTGCTAATGGTGTACGCTTTCCAGCCAATTTAGGAATAATATTTATTTATTTATTTATTTATTTATGTAATTATTTATTTATTCATTTATTTATTTATTTATATTTTCATTTATATCTTTATTCATTTATTTCATTATTCATTTATAAATTATTCATTTATTTGTTTATCTCATTGTCTATTTATAAATTATTCATTTATTTATTTATTTATCTCTTTATTCATTTATATTTTTTTTATTTATCTCATTATTCAGTTATTTCTTTATTCATTTATAATTTATTTATTTATTTATCTCTTTATTCAGTTATTTCTTTATTCATTTATAAATTATTCATTTATTTTATTATTTCATTACTCGTTTAGTTATTAATTTATTAATTTATTCATTCAATTATTTATTTATTCGTTCATTTCTTTCTTTCTTTCTTTCTTTCTTTCTTTCTTTCTTTCTTTCTTTCTTTATTTACTTAATTAATCAGTCATTTATTTATTTATTTATTTATTTATTTATTCATTTATTTATTCATTTATTTTATGTATTTAATTATTTATTCTTTTATTTATATATTTAATTATTTTTCTTTTATTTATAATTCAATTATTTATTTATTTACACCAGCCTTGCAATCTTGGTCCGGCCTCGTGGTGTTGGGGTGGCACACCTGCCTCACGCCCAGAGGCCCCGGGTTCGATTTTCGGTTCCATCAGGGATTTTAGAAACTGACGAGAGGGCTGGAATGGAGTGCACTCAGCCTCGTGAGGACACTTGAGTAGCTGTCTGACAGTGAGGCAGAGCTCTGGTCACGGAGATTAAGATTAACGGCTAGGGGGACCCAGCTCGCTGACCACGTGTCACTCCAATAACTGCATACCAAATGGACAGCGGTCGCTTGGTAGGCGTAGGCTCTTCATGGCCTGTAGCGCCTCGGGGTTTGGTTTGGTTTGCAGTCTGGGTGTGAGAGTTGGGTAGATTCGTAGACCCATTTCTTTGTGAACTTTCTTGATATTAACGTATCAGATAATTTCTTTTTTCAACTTTGAGTGAAATACATCTTGTTGATACAAGGGTAACATCAATTACTCGCTTAAACACTAGCACAAATAGCACAACAATAAATATTTACACAATTCGTTCTAAAAACAAACCGCACAGCATAGTTATTGTGTTCATTTGTGCGTAGATGCGGAATTTGGAATCGGGCATAGAAATATCACCAACAGAATTAAACTTTGTACACTCTGGACTAAAGTTGCTGTATAAGGTAAATTTCACTAGAAAGCTACATATTGCAATGAGTACCATATTTCGACTTCCGGATAATTTCGACATATCTTCGCGTTTCACATCTCCAGACCCCTAAACCACCGTCAGTTTACACGTTTATACATAATTTATGTACGTATCTATGTGTCTCACTTTCTTGTGGATACGATAACTACCGCAATTTTGCACCAATCACTTTCAAATTTATATATAATACATAACCCTTTAAAATCTCGGTCGAGTTCGTTATTCGGCAAAGTCGGATCAAGGGGGTGAAAATGAGTGGCATTGTTTGAAATTATGAAATATCACTATAACTTTCTTATTATGTGAAACATCGAATCCATTCAAAGTTCATTATTCTTCGGATAAAAGGTAAACATTTATATTAGTAAAGGTTTTTGATAGCACCGACCATTGACCAAAGGGGTGGGAAAAAGGCGGATTTTAGGGAAACTAAAATCATATCTCTCTTAAATATCAAAATAGTTTAAAAGGGTCAATACTCCCCTAATAATTGCCTAAAACTTTTGTATGAAAGAATTGTTGATATCACCCACCGTTACGCCAAAATATTTTCGAAATTATAAGAAATTGTGAAATTGATGAGGGAAGAGCCATCAGACAAGTCCACTGCACGAGATCACATTCAATTTTCTATCTGTCTCTGCGGGAGGTAAAATTTTGCCTGAAGAAGTAAGAGAACGTTAGACAGTCAGGCATCAGTGTCGAAACCTTGCATAAGAACAGTGGACCACTAGTATAGAAATAGACCCCAAATGGCGGAAATATTACCGTCCCCATAAAACAATAAAATGTTAAAAATGAGCACAAAAACACGAAAAACAATAGTACATTATGCAACGAGCCTTTAATGGCAATAATTAAGGTACGAGTATGTTTATAAAACGAGCGAAGTGAGTTTTATAATTTCCATACGAGTGACTTAATTACCATTACAGGCGAGTTGCACACGATTGTTTATGTTCGACGATAATTATAATTTTATTATATGTTCTAACATGGATATTCATAAATATCTGTCGAGATTCTGTCACATGACATAAGTGAAGAGAGAATGCGCTCGATTCCCACTAAAGGTCAAAGTCCTTCCAAAGTTTTGTTCTTATTTTCTTTGGAATTATGTAGGCTCAGCATTTGCTCTCTACCCAATAACAAATTCGAAAGCTTTGAAACATTTGAAACAGATAGCGCACAGGTACTGTGTAGGATCATTTTGCTGTTTAGGACAAATAACTCACAATAGCCAAACGCTTTAAAATTAAAATGTATCGTATTATCAACTAGTTATTCTTCAAATTCTATGCGTATACAATGTCAACGGAAGGCAAATCAATGGAGTATCGAATAGAACAGTCATGACATCTGGCGAAAAAGTTTCGCATAAGAAATCTCTTTACTGAATAGAGCTGGATTATTGACTTCCGTGGATCTAATGTCATATGCATGCTTCCTCCATTTCGTTCTGGTGTGTTTATGTCAACAACAGCATTCACTAAAATTGCCAGTGAAATCTTACGAATACAATGTCCAGTGTAGAAATTGGGGTTGCGGATATTAAGGTACAGTGCTATTTCTTTTGCAATATTGCCCAGCTGGTTGATGCACACATTAGGGACGGTGCACACTTTCCATGTCGATAATATATATAGGTTAGAAGAATGGTGTTGCAAACATCCGGACGTAGATTCCTAAATTTCTCGCATATTTCATAGTATTTTCCCGTTACCGTAAAGGTTCGTGCTGATTTTGTCTTTGTGTTTGGCATTGTAACTACAATGGTTGATCGGATATCATTTACATTGTCAACTTTCAAATCTTGGAATTCATGTCCGACATGTTGGATTTTGTGTTCATGTGTGAAGCTATGAAGTACCTAATTGGTCACACAACTGTTTCATAATGATAATCTTGAGCTCTGATTGGTTGGAGAAACTGTATCATAATGAAAACTAGTACTTTCACCCCCATTAAAGTACAGTTTTCTGACATACTATATTTAAATTTCGACATCGTCGAACATAACGTTATTTAAGCTCCAATTGTAAAATACTTTCTCATAATGAGGGGTATAAAATGAGGTCTGGTCCTTTTACGAAAACCTCAATATTTTGCCTATATTCGCCTATCCCCTAGTTTGTCCGGTGAAATCTACTGTACCTCCGCCTTCCGTCGTGTCAAGAGGGAATTTCTTAACACAATTTGCTACATTCATTCATTCATTCATTTATTTGCAATGGGGGGAGTGTCCCCCGGTGGCAAATTGGTTATACATAACAAATAAATAATTATACATAACAATTCAATAACAATTATACAACAATTAAACTGGAGTATTTACACAAATAGTCAGTCTTTTCTTAAACACACCTATATGTTTGGGAAAAGGCTCTAAGACTGCGGCAGGTAGAGAGTTCCAGTTATCAATGGCACGGTTTACAAAAGAATATTTACCATAATTTGTTCGCTGTGGTCGGCCCTTAACTTTGAAAGGATGATCGCTCCTACCCATGTAAGTGGGCTTTCCCAATCGTTTGCTAAGCTCACCCCATGCTGGTTGATTTGTATACGTGTTGTACATAGCGCAGAGTCTAGATTTCATCCTCCTAGCCTCCAGTGATTCCCACCCAAGTTTCTTTAACATACGGCTCACACTGCTCCTGGGATTAAAGTCACTGAGCACAAATCATAATCACTTACTTCTTCAAGTAATCTAAGACTGTGCGCAGAGCACTATTTACCTGGGTGGCACGGCTGACAATTAAGATATGGGCGCTGCAAACAATATCAAACAATTCCGCGTCATTCTTCGCGAGTGAAAAAGTTTGCATCTGTTCTGCCACTTCTTTCAGCATATTTATTATTATTAATATTATTGATGTGTAACTCGGTAGCTGGACATCTTTGTGGGAGTGATTTTGGAAAAGGGACGGAAATGGATGGGACGGAAGTGCATGGGACGGAAACAATGAGCGCGCGTGGTGGAGGAGATCGGTACAACGACGTACTGTAGGCCATGTGGCTATGGGGAATGTATATCGCATACAGTTTAGTTCAAGGTTTGGAGACCCCATTTAACATATTCCTACAATAAATCATCTTCAAATTGTGGTTCTTTGGTGTAAAAATATCCATTATATCATATTTGCTGAAAACAATTACGATTTAATAAATCTTCATACTTTTGCTGTCATCATCATCATCATCATCATCATCATCATCATTTCCCCTTATCCAGCTCCTGCCGGGTCGGGGTATTTATGGCACTTCTCCACTTTCCTCTTTCCTTCCACCATTCTTCTTCCACGATCTTGTCCCAGTCCAGATTTCTTTTTCTTACGCTGTTCTTCACTGAATCAATCCACATTGTTCTAGGTCTTCCTCTTGCTCTCTTACCCTTGCACTTCGCCTCCAGCATCTGTCTTGGTATTCTATTTTCCTCAATCCTCTTTACATGTCCAAACCACCTTGGTTTATTCTTCTCAATTCTCTCATTTAGTTTTCCCATCCCAACTTCCTTCCTAACATCTTCATTCCTCACTCTGTCTTTCCTTGTCTTTCCTATCATACTTCTTAGGAATTTCATTTCACTGGCTTGGATTCTACTCTCTTGCCTGCTTGTCAGGGTCCAAGTCTCAGCTGCATAAGTTAATATGGGAACATAGTACACTTTATACATTACCTCCTTGCTTTTCCTTGGTACTTCCTTATCCCAAACAAGTTTTCTTACACTTTGATAGAATGCATTGCTCTGCTGTACCCTCCTGCCAATCTCCATGTCCAACCTACCAGTTTGCATCAATTCACTTCCTAGGTATTTGAACGTGTCCACAATTTCCAAACTCTGACTTCCAATTTTCACAGTGCCCTTTCCTTGTCTTTCCTCTCTTGTCATCACCATGGTCTTGCTTTTCTCTATACTGATATTCAGGCCATACTTCTGAATATTTTCGTTCAGTGCATCTAGTTGTTTTTGCACTTCTTCGGTGTTCCTTCCCCAGACCTCAATATCATCTGCAAATAACAGTAACTTCATTTCTTTATGTCCATATGCTTCCTTTGTTTCCTTTACAATTTCATCCATCACCATTATGAACAAGAGAGGTGACAGCACACTCCCCTGTCTTAGTCCAGTCTTGTTCCTAAACCAATCTGTCTTTCCAACTGGGGTCAGTACCCTGCTAACACAGTTGTTGTACATTGCTTGCACCATTTCCAACATTTCTCTTCCCAGTCTCTTCTTAACCATGGTTTCCCATACCTTCCCTCTGGGGACACTATCATATGCATTTTCTAGATCTATGAAAGTCATGATCAAATCCTCTCCATATTCCCAGTTCTTTTCCATCACCTGCCTCAAGCTAAAGATTGGGTCCACTGTGGATCTTCCACTCCTGAAGCCATACTGTTCCTCTAGCAACAGTTTAGTTCTCCTTTCCAGTATTTTTACTATCTGTGATAAGAGGGTGATCCCTCTATAGTTATCACACACCTTCTTGTCCCCCTTCTTAAACACTGGTATTATTAGCCCTTTCTCCCAGTCTTCTGGTACACATTTCCGTTTCCACACACACTTTAGCAGTCGATACAACCATTGCATACCAACAGGTCCAGCAGCCTATATAATTTCTACACTGATTTTATCCACCCCTGTTGCTTTTCCCATCTTCATTTTCTGTACTGCTAATTCCACCTCCAGCATTGTTATATCATCTTCTGTTATAGAGTCGTCAGGTTGTGTCACTTCCATCTCACCAGTACAATTGCTCACATTCAATAGCTTATCGAAATACTCCTTCCATCGTCCCTTTATCTCTTCTGGGTGTGTTAACAACTCTCCATCTTCCTTTTTCACCAGCTTTGTGGTAACTCTTTCTTTCCTCTTACTTCTTAGAAGTCCATACAGCATCCTTTTACTGCCACTTACATCTGTCTCCATTCATCGTGTAAATTCTTCCCAACTTTTCTTCTTTTCTTCTCCTACCACTTTATTACACCTCCGTTTGCTGTCGGGATACTTCCTTTTGCTTTCTTCTGTTTGATCTCGGTTCCATTCTTTCCATGCAGACTTATTTTCTTTCACTGCTTTCCTCACTTCCTCATTCCACCACGGTGTCTCCTTCTCTTTCACTCTTGTTGACGTCCGACCACAAGCACTCTCTGCTGCACCAACAAATGCCTTTTTAAAGTGGGACCATTCCTCTTCAATGTTTTCCACTTCAGTAACTGGGATTTGTTGCTTCAATCTCTCCTGAAAATCTTCCTGTACAGTTTTGTCTTTCAATTTCCATACTTTTATTTTACTTTCTCTGATCTCCTTTAGGTTTTCCAATTTTTCCCATCGAAATTTTGCCACCACAGCTCTATGGTCCCCATCAAATGCTTCTCCTGGTAAAGCTGTCACATCTATCAGCTTTCTGCGATTAGTCCTTTCCACCAGAAAATAGTCAATTACTGATTTTGTTCTTCTATAGCCCCAACCATATCTCGTAATTTTCCTGCTGTTTTTCTTCCGAAACCATGAATTACCCACTATCAGTCCATTCCTTTCACAAAAGTTTACAAGTTCCTCTCCTTCCCGGTTCTTTTTCCCATATCCATATGGTCCAATGACTTCTTCCTTTCCTTGTCTCTCGTTTCCGACTTGTGCATTCATATCTCCCATGATCACCACTTCTACATCTGAAATTACTCTTTCTACATCCTCCAGGAATACTTAAATATCTTCTTCTCTGTTTCCAGTCTGTGGTGCATACACTTGTATGAAGTCCATCACGTCATTTTTCATCTTCATTCTAATTTTCATTATTCTGTCACTCACACACTCGACCACTTCAACATACTCCTCCAGTTGTTTCGAGGTTATCAGTCCCACGCCATTTTTTTACCTCTTGGCCACCACTCCAGTATAATGCATATCCTTTCCTCAATTTCTTCCTTCCTTTACCTTTCCATTTCACTTCACTCAGCCCCATCAATCCAACATTCTCCCTCTCCATGAAGTCTACCTCCTCCTCCACCTTGCCTGTCAGCGTCATGACATTCATTATTCACACTTTCAAATCGGTTACTGATCGCCCATTTCTCACAGTTCCCCCCAGTACCAAAAGAACTGCGCGTCGCCTGCAGGGTACGCCCTAACCTTCTCCGAATCATTTGAAATGCCATTTCCATTTTAGGCTATTATTACGATAGGGTCGTCACTCCCAAAGGCATTTTATGAAGCTACTGCCAGCTATTATACAGGCCACCCCTAACGTGGGAAACAGATGCCCTTGCAGCCGCCCCTAACCTGGGAAACAGACGCTGCCGATTGATGCTGTACTCATACTATTCCCTGAGTACTGGGTTGCCTCTTCCGCAATCTCCACCGTTCCGAAGTCCATCTTCTCCGCTGCAGATTCCGTTGAGGTCTTCGCACGTAACCCTGTGAACGGGGCCTATGTTATACCCCATAGGACTGGGTCCTCACCAGAACTTAGCCGGTACTGTAGTTCCATGGTATATTACAGTACCGTTGCCCACCCCCGCGACGTGGACGCGCCTGGCAAGAATTATCCATGTAGCCAATTATAATTGCCTCATGGACCGGGTTAAGGAGCTGTCTAAATCCAGCCTCCAAAGTACTTTTGCTGTATTCTTATTTAATGTAAGCACTCGATGTACTGTCGGCCATGTGGCTATGTGGAATCTATATCGCATCAACAAACACTCCAAACAACGTAGGAATTCAGTATATTAACACCGACTACTAACAATAATTGAAACTTCATTGGTCTAAACGTATCACTGGGAGAAACACATGTAATATACCTTCTGCACACCTAATTTTCAATCGCGCCTATACTTGGCAGTGCGCTCTATCGGAAAAAGGAGGCCATTTTCAATAACATCGCTGGCCTGGGTTCACTAACTGGCCGGTATAGAGCGCAGCTCGCCTCAAGTAGGCAGTGGATAGCTTCCGCCACGGCCGGCTGGATGCGAGCTGCACAGAGCGCATCCAGTCGGCCGTGCTCCCGCATACCGTAGTTCAACTAGTTGAAGGTAGATGTCACTACTGCAGATCCATTGGAGAACTTTGTTTAAATTAAATATATATTTTCCATTGCAAAATGCACAATAAAACGCTCAATTGTATAATGCCTCAGTACTCAAAAAACAATAAAAATAAAAATATCAAGCAAAAATACAACTTTGTTAGGATTAGAACCCCAGCCGGCCGGTTGAGAGACCAACGCTGTAACCACAGACCTAATTATGTCCTTCCAAAATGAATGTTATCAATAATTAAGATGCAACGTCTTAGTCAATAATGACTTTGACTAAACGATTTCTTCACTGGAGTATATTTCAAACAAAGTTCATTTCATACAAAGTTCCTATTATGTTTGTATCTGTAGGCTATATTACTTGCAACATACTCAAATTAGTGAAATATAGTTCAGGACGAGAGATCAGATACCATCTTGTCTGCAACCGAGACGGCTCAGCTTTTTAAAGCCACTTCTGCACTATAATATTATAATAAACACTTTTTATTTTCCATTGCAAAATGCACAGTAAGTTATCAATCGATTAAGATACAACGTCTTAGCAAATAACAACTATGATTTATTACGGTCAGAATTTGGCACTGGAGTTTTACAAGTAGTTATTTCAATGACCAACATAGTTCACTGTTAACAAGGGATTTGCGCTCCCGGGACGCACATAGTAGGATAACATGTCACATGTTACTACTGTAAAGCTCTTCTTTTTTATGAGTATGATGAGTATAGGTACTAGCTTGGTTAGAGAGGATAGTGATTCAAAGATTACTTCATCTAGAAAAGATGGGGCCAGGTTAAGACATATTTCAGGAATGGAAGGGTTGATTGTCTTCACGATCCCCCATCTCCTGCCTGAACTGTGCTTCGCGGGGCTTGCGCTACAAGTTACCCAGGCCTGTCGATTCTCAGGATGGCCCTGTCTTAGTGTTAGGAACGCCTCCCTTTCTGATTACAGAGGCGAGGTCTGTGACCACGCGTCACGTGCTGAGTTGTGTTAGGTCTACGTGTTGTCACGTATGTCTGCCATTCAGAAATAGTGGTGAGGAATGCGGTGTGGGAGGACAAATAGCTAATGCATGTAATCTGCTAGCTGGTGGATTACAGGGTCGGCAGACCCAGGCACAGGCTTCATATTAGCGGCGCCTCCTACGAGTTGAGTTAGGGAACGTGCCCGCGGTCTCATCGGCCAGATCTCTTCCTCACACCACCTGATTCCCAGCTCAGCGCTATCTCGGTATTAAGATAATTCGTATGCATTAGCCCATTCTCATATTACGAGCCGGCGTTATATCTCACTTCATGGGTGGCCAATTAAAATTAATGTACGGTTAATATGAAGATCACTTTATATGGTCTTCCACCTTAGGGAACTTCAATTCTTGAGTGGAGAAATAATTACATTTTAATCTTAAATAGAAGTACTGCACGGTGGGGGCCACCCGGATTCGATCCCGTATCGCACCTTCAAACCGTAGCGTTGGCACTTCCCCGTATGGCCAGGTGTAGCATGGGTCAAAAACCTTTCCTTCCTGAGGGTTGAATACCAAACTGAATAGATGCGAGGCCCACGTGGAAGTTTAGATAAATTAGAATATTGTTGTAACACACAGATATCAACCTAGAACATTTCAATCCACACAAACAAATTCAGGGATTAACTGCGTTTCACTTAATGAATTTATTTATTTATTTACTTATTTATTATTTTTATTTATTTATTTATTTATTTATTTATTTATTTGTTTATTCAATTGTTTCTTCTTCTTCTTTTTCTTTGGTCGTTTGGGCCACCTATCCTCCTGAGACCCAAGGTCAATTTTGTTTCATGAAATATGATTCCCTGAATTAATTTTACACTTTTAGACTTGAAAAAGGTACTTTCATTTTAAAAAATTTTTTTAGGGGTTCCATGGTGGGAGTAGGGGACGTATCATATATGATACAATGGGTCAGTATCGAGAACAACCATTTATTGCAAGAAAATGTACTTACATGATATTACAGGTTACAATAAGCTCTTTCTTAGCCTTTTACTTGTTACAACTATTGAACAATCAAAGAATGATTTTTAGGGTTGCTCTTCCATACCCATCCGAGAGGTGACTCACTCATGTGGTATGGAAATCCTTGAAGCAGTTCCTTTGGGAAGTGAAACATAAAAAAACTTTACAATCTATGCATCTGACATATGTTAGTGCAGAACATCCGGGAGCTCTACACCTTGATCGTGACTTCTGTTGTGTCATCATTTCGGGTAAATGCATGGCATTGATCTTTTTGCCAGTGGTGGAAGTGGCTGGGTTGGGGTTCGTTTTCTTCTTTCCTCTTCTCCTATTTCTTCATCTTCACTTTCACTTTCTACACTTCTTCTAGTGCCATGAGAGTAGATGAGTTGCTCTGCAATACATAGCTTGAATAAGAAATAGGTCAGAATGTCTTTCCTTAGCCATTTATTTTGCATAGCAGCCAATCGATATGGACCACGGTGCTTGTGCTTTAGCTGTTGCCTGCCACTTCTGGTGATTTTGGTGGAATTCAATTATTTATATATTATACTGTATATTTATTTATGTATTTTTAAAATTCCTTTCATTTATTCATTCATTTGTTTATTTATTTATGTATTAATTAATTAATTAATTAATCTTCGCAGCACGGTTACTCATGGAGAAGCACCGTGAGAAAAGGAAGCCTCTGCATATTGCCTTTCTTGACCTTGATAAGGTTTTCGATTGTGTTCCTCATGAGTTGATTTGGTATGCGCTACGCAACCATGGTGTGCCAGAGTCATTTGTAAATGTGGTCAAGATGTTATACACGAACACCAGCAGTAGAGTACGTTGTGCTGTTGGCATCTCGAAAAACTTTCCTGTAAATGTCGGCGCCCACCAAGGCTCAGCACTATCACCGTCCCTTTTTGTTCTTGTGATGGACACCATCACTCGTGACCTGCAATGGAATGTTCCTTGGACCCTTCTGTATGCAGATGATATAATGGTTGCAGATGACACCCGAGAAAAACTCCAATGTCAAGTTGAAGACTGGAATAACCGCCTCTCCCAGTATGGCCTGTGTCTGAATGTGAAAAAGACGGAGTATCTGGAGTTAAACCCAAGCGACAGTACTATTCAAGTCGCTGGACAAAATCTAGTCAAGAGAGAATGCTTCAGGTACCTTGGATCTCGTCTTCAGAGTGATGGCAACTTCAATAATGAGGTAAGAGCCAGGGTAAACGCAACCTGGTTGCGATGGAAGGAGGTCATGGGTGTGCTTTGCGACAAGAAAATGCCACTTCGTCTCAAATCGAAGATATATCGGACAGTGGTACTGTGCCCAACTCTAGGAATGGGTATTCCAAGTTTCAGACACCTAGATATCAAGGGAAAGGCTGTAGCCGCTTTTGAAAGTTGAGATATTTGAATATCGCGCTACATTGCTTCTCGAAGCATTTGGAAATAATTTACCGATACTTGGATGTCAAGTGACGTAGCGAGTAATAGCAGAGGTCGAGGCTATTTATTGATTAAATAGTTAACCATGGAGTAGAGACTTGAGACTTGGATCAGATTACTGGCACGGCCAAAAGAAAGAGAATGCAATTAGTATCAAGTAAATCGGACCAGGGATACGAGAGATATGAGGATTTCTAGATTACAACGTGATGACGCGTGACCCTGGCAGTTTTGAATAAAAGCCAGCTGGCCGAGGCATGGTCAGCTCATTCTAAAACAAGCAGTTGCCTAGCAAGTTGCTACGACGCTGAGCCAAGGCACATGGTTGCCGGATCTACGCAGAAGTTCTTTTTAAAGTCGTGATAGTCACGAAAAGTGCTGCGCTACGAGGTGGAACTTAGTAAGTTTATGGCGAGGAGAATCACTGAGGTGATTGATTTTTCTACAGACATTGGTGGAAATATTTATATTTTCACAAGGACATATGCTAGACTTTGTCTAGAATTAACATTTTGTCACAGTCCAGTAATAACATAATACATGGATATTTAAATCCATTTCAAGTCAGTTTTCATATTTGTAACTAGTTAACCACTTCGATCTGTCAGTACACTGAAGACTAGTCTATAACGGTGGCGTTCATTAGTCTACGCAAGGGAAACTACAAGTTGCTTAGCGCATGGTAGATGGTGATATAATAAACCATGCCCAGGGAACGATCTTCAGAACAGCCGTTGATTGCTTAGACTGTCAGTGTTTTTCTTGTACTGATAAGATTACCGTGAGTTATGTTACAACTGACATATCTAAGAAGAGATCACTTAGATCTGACCCTATTTAAACAAACTGTTATGGCTTTGATAGAAGCCCATATTAAAATGGAACAACAGATAATTCAAACGTCAAAAGATACTACCACCATGTCTGACTAGACGAATTGTGGGTATATGATGGCGGCGGATACAAGGATTATACGTGCTTGTCCAATAGGGCATGTCTATGGATAAATCTGGTACAGACCAGGTTTACTACGCTTCAAGACCATCAAGAAATGTAAGCCACATTTGAATTATATTATGCCTAGCTAATTGGAACAAACTATTTTTTCTGCAGATGACCAACACATTTTTTTTCTTCGTATTTAAAGCTTGCAATGATTTACGCAAGACTTGTTAGAGTTATTCTGAGTATTTTCAGCACTCAGAACAGTTTAGGATCGATGACCGAGCATTTCGAGCATTTATTTGAATATTTCATATTTTTGGGAAATCACGGTAATCAGCCGATGTAACTGTAAAAGTTAAATTTATTTTTGTTGAGGAATGGATATTTTTTCCATATTCGAAGGTTCGAACATGTGGATTCTCACATAATGAGATGATAATTAAACATATTTAAAATAATATAAATAATAATAATAATAATCCACTAATAATAATAATAATAATAATAATTTTCATAATTTTTCTAAATAATTCTTGGATATTATATTTTCTAATAATCATATGTATTGAGAAAGAGCCTGTGAAGTAGTTTAATCATTTCTAGTTTGGAACAGGAGATTTTCCGAAGGTTAGTGGTTAGCGCAAGCCCGCATTCAACCAACATTTCAGTTCTGGTTGAACAGTTGATATTTGCATTGAGCAAAGTATATTTTTCAGATAACACGGAGAGGCATGAAACGGGAAGCAAATGATATTTGTATCAAATAGGATATTTTTGTATTTATATAAAATCATGACGTAAATACACTCGAAAGTGAAATAAAGATTTTCATAAGTATGGTAAATTCACGGGTTGAACTGAATGGTAAAATAAAATAAACTTGTAAGTTTATTAATCTTCCAGTGTTGATAACAAGCAGAGGCTTGATTTATTGTATACATTTTGGGAAGAAAATTTATATGTGTGGAGTAGTTGAAATGCCATTCCCAGGTGCGCATGTTAAGTCGCAGGAATGAAGAGGTTTTTTCGGGCATCAATCAAATAGCAGGTTCGATGGCTCAGGTTTATAGTAGGAGTATTGGAACTACACATTTCGTCGTATGAATGACCCGAAGGTTATTTCTTGAAAACCATCAGTTCTTATTTCAACCTTGTTTACGAATTCCATTTAGACTTTGATTTTGCTAGAACCCGGATTTGTCATGATAGTAGTTTATTCTTCTTCAGAGGAAGACCTTTGCCGTTGTTGTTGTAATATTGAGTTCTTACACAAATAATAGAATGGGCCACTGCCAATTAAAAAAATAATTCTTTAACCACGAATAATTTGAAGGATATTTTCAATCCTAGTGCCATGAACTAAATGAATTCATTATAAAACTACAATTCTAATTTCCGCATTCTGTCGAAGAATTGCAAGTTGTGAAAGTTGCTAAAAATGGCCATGAATATAAATATTTTTTATAATAATGATTCCAAGTGGATAATTGAATAGCTGAATGGTTCAACCGTTTATTGATCAAGTTGATGATTCAGAAATCATATATTTTGTTAGGAACTTGAAGTTCATAATCGAGTCACTTCTCGAAATGTTTAATGTCAGAAGAACAATTAATTGTTGTTGTGCTTCGCACAGTTCTTCGATGCTATGCTCAAGGTCAAATACTTTTCAGATGTTATTAATATGTGTAAATAATTTATGTTGCTTCGATGATGATAATATTTTTCGACGATATATTTTTGAAACTGGAAAAATAAGTGAAAGTTAAAAATTCTATGAACAATTAGTCTACGAGTGTTAATATTTATGTAAAATTTCAAACAGTGATCTACGATATTTCCAGTAGAGACAATTAACTTTGAACTGGAATTAATCATTAATAATTTTGGAACACAGTCTACAGGACTATTAATCGGACTTGTGTTTCCAAAAAGATTGTCAAATGTGTTTGGAAAATTTCTGTATATTGTGTAAATAAGAGTGTGGGTCGCCACACGTGAGTGATGCTACTTTGAGCATCTTTGCAGTCAATTTTAACTTCAAAATAAACTGAGATAATTTTACAGGATGTGTTACTCCCAATTAAATCTCCTTCTATCCTTATTGTTGCATTGAGCCAAAAATCAGCAAAGCATTTTTTTAATTTGATGTCGTTTTTGCGATTTGCTTTAACCCATCTGGCGCTCCGGGATATTTTGACTCTCGTGCTGACTGATTATTGGTAAAATACATATGTGGTCGTGCGGACTCCGGTCTAAACGGGCACATAAAATAAGATAGAGAGAGAAATGGCTTCGAACGTGGGTCCCGATTTAGACATGGTCAATCGCATGCCGATTTAAATTGTGATAATTTTTATTGAAATATTTTGGGAGTTGAGAGATGTCTGGTTTGGATGACTAAATTAGTAGGAACCCAATTAGTGGGGAAAATTAAAAATTTAACTTGGTTAATAATTAGAATGGGTTTGATTATTTTTGATAATGGCTTAACCATTAGGGCGTCAAGTAAATTCAGTAGTAAACGTTCGATGACTGGACATACACATTATTAGAATCCAGGTGGAGGATATTTGAGAACTTGCATATTTTTCTTGTGATATTATGGTAAATGTAATTCGTAAAAGTAGAGAATTTTGTTTTTCCATCACGTCGACATTAGGACAAATCTCATTTTATTAGAGTGTTCCAATTAGCTATTCATATTTCTTGTTCTAGTTATAAGCTTGTGTTTGCCACTGTTGTATACCCCTAAGTTTTGAATAATAATTGAAATTATGGAAGAAATGATGAGGATGATGAGGAGTTTGGAGGAGAGTTCAAAGGAAGCTGGACTGCGTGTAGCAGCCATTATGAAAGAAAATACTGAGGCTTTGGAAAAGAAACTTAAAGAAAATTCTGATAAACTTAAAGAAAGTTTAAACGATAAACTTAAAGAAAATTCTGATTCTTTAGAAAATAAACTTAAAGAAAATTCTGATTCTTTAGAAAGCAGGTTAAAAGATAACTTGAAAGAAAGTTTAGATGAAAAACTTAAGGAAAATTCTGATTCTTTAGAAAATAAACTTAAAGAAAATTTAGAAAATAAACTTAAAGAAAATTCTGATTCTTTGGAAAATAAACTTAAAGAAAGTTCTGATTCTTTAAAGGGTAATTTGAAAGAAAATTTAAATAGCAAATTTAATTCAATGGAGAGTAAATTTAAAGAGAATTCCGAAATTTTGAAAATGACACTTGAGAGTAAAATGAATAAATTATGCGACAAAACACATGAGCTCGAAACTTCATTAGCTACTAACGCAAGTTTAATGGACGATAAATTTCGCGATGCCGATCTTCGATCTCAAAGCTTAGCTGATAGGATAGAACATGGTCTTAGGAAATTTGTTGAAGACATGGTCAACCTGGAAGTCAGAGTGAATTAGGAGAGTAACGAGATGGGAATTCTAGTTGTTCAACGGTTGACAGAACAATTCAAAGAACTTGTCATGGGAGAAATAAGAGAAGGTGTGATTAATGAGTTACTAACTGAAATTAAAACCACAGTTGTCAATGAAATTAAAGACACACTCAAGCTGGAGAACCAAGAGGGAATCAAGGAGATTAGGGAATCTTTGTCATCCCATATTGAAGTAATTGCCAAAGATATCCAAGCAACTCAGAAGGACATATCAGATATGACAGGGTCATTGAAAAGTCATGAGGCTGTTATGAACCAGATATCCATTGATGTTAAGGAGAATTGTAAAGAAACTGAAGCAATTAAGAAAATGGCAGAAGAAAACCAGAAGGAACTTGAGGCTATGAAAACTCAAATCAAGGATGAGAAACAGTCTGATCATCTGTTGAAAATGCCAAATGTAAGGGGAAAGGAACAGATACAGATAAATCTAGGAGCAGCTAGAGAGACTGACAGACAGGATGAGGTCAGGACAGTATTTCAATCCAACCCCATAACTGTATTTAAGAATATAGAAGATAAGCCTTCTAAATTTTCAGGGCGAGATTCTGTGACACCCGTGGAATTTTTGAGAGAAGCAGGGGATTACCTGAAAGATTCCAAGATCCCTAAAGAAAGACAGATCCGAGTGATAGGGAAGTTTTTGGAAGGTCCTGCACTTCTTTGGTTTAGAGCTTTTAGATCCACTCTAACCACTTTTGAGGAGTTTTCTCGTGGGCTATTGAAAAAGTTTTGGTCCCCGGAAACCCAACAGCAAGTTAGAGCAGAGTTATATTCGAAGAGATTCTCGACGTCACAACCTACTCGATACTCTACGTACTTTTCTGGACAGCTTTCTAAACTCCAACATTTAGATCCGCCGATGCCAGATAACGAATTGATTACTGCATTGATACGTCAATTTCCAGCAGACGTCCAGAGGACTTTGATCGCTGCTGATATCTATAATATGGAGCAATTTGACGAAGTATTACAGAAGCTGGATCATACAAACGCTCAATTCTTCCATCAGAAGGGAGGAAAGAATAACAACGCTGTGTACGCTGTTATGGCTGATAGTTATTCTCAGACACCTCGAGAGATTCGAGAGGAGCGAGAAGAGAAAACGCCGAGGGAAGATTCCAATAAGAGAGGATGGAACCAGTACAGTAACAGATACAGTTACAAACCATATGCGAGACCGGATGGTGGTAATCGATACAATACTCGATGGAGAAGACCACGAGATAGTCAAGGAAGGTACCAGGAAAGAAGATATTATGGTAGAAACAACTTCAATAACAGAGGGAATGTAGATACTCGTCAGTCCAATGAAGAGTTCAACAAGGAGACGAGGAAAAATTTGGAAGCAAGACACCAAGGTAACTTGCAGTTTTTGGAGCAGAGGCCCAATGAACCAGGTCCATCGGGAACACAACAATCCCGGGGGAATGGTAACGAAAAAAAAACTTCGAATTCACAGTAGAAGATAGAATTGTGAATACTTTCACTTCCAGAATTATTAAATGGCAAGCAGAGGATGATGACTTAATTCAACAGAATGACGAACGAAAAGAAATGGGTACAAGAATTAGAATGCCAATCATATCATGCGAAGTATTCGGTATGCCTGTCGATACTTTGATCGATACTGGGGCTATGCTTTGTCTGGTGAGTGAGAAGCTTTATATTCTGTGGAAGCTCAAAGAGAATTTAGAGGAGATTCCAGTATCAGGAATTAAGATCCAAGGAATAATACCCAATAAAATATCTCTGTGTAAAACACAATTATACTTATGTATTACGATTGAAGGACATGGCTTTTGACATGATATTGGGAGCAGATTTCATTCAGAAATATCAAGCAGTGATAGATATGAAGACAGAGACGATCAAATTCAAGAATACCGAAGAGATTAACTTCGAGGGAAAAGAAGAGGAAGACATCGAGGGAGATGCTCAATGGTCTCTGATTTTTCATGAAGCTGAAGGAAGAGAAGTCTACACTGAGAACGAGTCCCCAGAGCTAGGGAAAATTTTGGAAGAGTATCACGATATTTTTGATATTAAGCCTGGTAAAATTGAAGATTTTGAATATTGTGGAAGTAAACAATAATGGAACCTATGAAATCGCTAATACACGAACTGGTAACATCGTGGGAACTTATAATGCGTCGAATTTGAAGATATATTATTCAAGAACCAGATGATTGAATGTGTAGATAGGAAAAATAAAATTTTTTCAATTTTTATTTTTTGCTAGGTGTGGGGTGGATGTGCCCAACTCTAGGAATGGGTATTCCAAGTTTCAGACACCTAGATATCAAGGGAAAGGCTGTAGCCGCTTTTGAAAGTTGAGATATTTGAATATCGCGCTACATTGCTTCTCGAAGCATTTGGAAATAATTTACCGATACTTGGATGTCAAGTGACGTAGCGAGTAATAGCAGAGGTCGAGGCTATTTATTGATTAAATAGTTAACCGTGGAGTAGAGACTTGAGACTTGGATCAGATTACTGGCACGGCCAAAAGAAAGAGAATGCAATTAGTATCAAGTAAATCGGACCAGGGATACGAGAGATATGAGGATTTCTAGATTACAACGTGATGACGCGTGACCCTGGCAGTTTTGAATAAAAGCCAGCTGGCCGAGGCATGGTCAGCTCATTCTAACACAAGCAGTTGCCTAGCAAGTTGCTACGACGCTGAGCCAAGGCACATGGTTGCCGGATCTACGCAGAAGTTCTTTTTAAAGTCGTGATAGTCACGAAAAGTGCTGCGCTACGAGGTGGAACTTAGTAAGTTTACGGCGAGGAGAATCACTGAGGTGATTGATTTTTCTACAGACATTGGTGGAAATATTTATATTTTCACAAGGACATATGCTAGACTTTGTCTAGAATTAACATTTTGTCACAGTCCAGTAATAACATAATACATGGATATTTAAATCCATTTCAAGTCAGTTTTCATATTTGTAACTAGTTAACCACTTCGATCTGTCAGTACACTGAAGACTAGTCTATAACGGTGGCGTTCATTAGTCTACGCAAGGGAAACTACAAGTTGCTTAGCGCATGGTAGATGGTGATATAATAAACCATGCCCAGGGAACGATCTTCAGAACAGCCGTTGATTGCTTAGACTGTCAGTGTTTTTCTTGTACTGATAAGATTACCGTGAGTTATGTTACAACTGACATATCTAAGAAGAGATCACTTAGATCTGACCCTATTTAAACAAACTGTTATGGCTTTGATAGAAGCCCATATTAAAATGGAACAACAGATAATTCAAACGTCAAAAGATACTACCACTATGTCTGACTAGACGAATTGTGGGTATATGATGGCGGCGGATACAAGGATTATACGTGCTTGTCCAATAGGGCATGTCTATGGATAAATCTGGTACAGACCAGGTTTACTACGCTTCAAGACCATCAAGAAATGTAAGCCACATTTGAATTATATTATGCCTAGCTAATTGGAACAAACTATTTTTTCTGCAGATGACCAACACATTTTTTTTCTTCGTATTTAAAGCTTGCAATGATTTACGCAAGACTTGTTAGAGTTATTCTGAGTATTTTCAGCACTCAGAACAGTTTAGGATCGATGACCGAGCATTTCGAGCATTTATTTGAATATTTCATATTTTTGGGAAATCACGGTAATCAGCCGATGTAACTGTAAAAGTTAAATTTATTTTTGTTGAGGAATGGATATTTTTTCCATATTCGAAGGTTCGAACATGTGGATTCTCACATAATGAGATGATAATTAAACATATTTAAAATAATATAAATAATAATAATAATAATCCACTAATAATAATAATAATAATAATAATTTTCATAATTTTTCTAAATAATTCTTGGATATTATATTTTCTAATAATCATATGTATTGAGAAAGAGCCTGTGAAGTAGTTTAATCGTTTCTAGTTTGGAACAGGAGATTTTCCGAAGGATAGTGGTTAGCGCAAGCCCGCATTCAACCAACATTTCAGTTCTGGTTGAACAGTTGATATTTGCATTGAGCAAAGTATATTTTTCAGATAACACGGAGAGGCATGAAACGGGAAGCAAATGATATTTGTATCAAATAGGATATTTTTGTATTTATATAAAATCATGACGTAAATACACTCGAAAGTGAAATAAAGATTTTCATAAGTATGGTAAATTCACGGGTTGAACTGAATGGTAAAATAAAATAAACTTGTAAGTTTATTAATCTTCCAGTGTTGATAACAAGCAGAGGCTTGATTTATTGTATACATTTTGGGAAGAAAATTTATATGTGTGGAGTAGTTGAAATGCCATTCCCAGGTGCGCATGTTAAGTCGCAGGAATGAAGAGGTTTTTTCGGGCATCAATCAAATAGCAGGTTCGATGGCTCAGGTTTATAGTAGGAGTATTGGAACTACACATTTCGTCGCATGAATGACCCGAAGGTTATTTCTTGAAAACCATCAGTTCTTATTTCAACCTTGTTTACGAATTCCATTTAGACTTTGATTTTGCTAGAACCCGGATTTGTCATGATAGTAGTTTATTCTTCTTCAGAGGAAGACCTTTGCCGTTGTTGTTGTAATATTGAGTTCTTACACAAATAATAGAATGGGCCACTGCCAATTAAAAAAATAATTCTTTAACCACGAATAATTTGAAGGATATTTTCAATCCTAGTGCCATGAACTAAATGAATTCATTATAAAACTACAATTCTAATTTCCGCATTCTGTCGAAGAATTGCAAGTTGTGAAAGTTGCTAAAAATGTCCATGAATATAAATATTTTTATAATAATGATTCCAAGTGGATAATTGAATAGCTGAATGGTTCAACCGTTTATTGATCAAGTTGATGATTCAGAAATCATATATTTTGTTAGGAACTTGAAGTTCATAATCGAGTCACTTCTCGAAATGTTTAATGTCAGAAGAACAATTAATTGTTGTTGTGCTTCGCACAGTTCTTCGATGCTATGCTCAAGGTCAAATACTTTTCAGATGTTATTAATATGTGTAAATAATTTATGTTGCTTCGATGATGATAATATTTTTCGACGATATATTTTTGAAACTGGAAAAATAAGTGAAAGTTAAAAATTCTATGAACATTTATTCTACGAGTGTTAATATTTATGTAAAATTTCAAACAGTGATCTACGATATTTCCAGTAGAGACAATTAACTTTGAACTGGAATTAATCATTAATAATTTTGGAACACAGTCTACAGGACTATTAATCGGACTTGTGTTTCCAAAAAGATTGTCAAATGTGTTTGGAAAATTTCTGTATATTGTGTAAATAAGAGTGTGGGTCGCCACACGTGAGTGATGCTACTTTGAGCATCTTTGCAGTCAATTTTAACTTCAAAATAAACTGAGATAATTTTACAGGATGTGTTACTCCCAATTAAATCTCCTTCTATCCTTATTGTTGCATTGAGCCAAAAATCAGCAAAGCATTTTTTAAATTTGATGTCGTTTTTGCGATTTGCTTTAACCCATCTGGCGCTCCGGGATATTTTGACTCTCGTGCTGACTGATTATTGGTAAAATGCATATGTGGTCGTGCGGACTCCGGTCTAAACGGGCACAGTACGGCCAGTTGCGCTGTATGGAGTTGAATGTCGATCATCCGACAAAATTTCAGAACGTCGCCTGCACGCTATGGAAATGAGAATGCTCCGTTGGACACTGGGCATCTCCCTTATTGACCATGTCAGAAACGACACAATTCGGGAGCAAATGGGTGTCGCCCCAATTGTGGACAAAATGAGGGAGAGACAGCTCCGATGGTATGGACATGCCCTGCGTGCAGCGCCTGATACTGTTACTAACCCTGTCCTTCATTTTGAGGTTGAAGGCCTGTGCCCCAGAGGACGACCGAAGCAGCGTTGGCAAGACACAATAAATGGTGACTTGAAGGTTAGCGGCCTAAATCCAGCTGACGCACGAAACCGGACAAAATGGAGGTTAATGACCAAAAAAAGCGGACACTGCACCAGCGGGACAACGCTAGGAAGAAGAAAAAAAAGAAGAAGAAGATTAATTAATTAATTTACTAATTAATTTATTTCACATTATTTCGGGAAAATGAGTGGAATTTGTGTTCAATTAATACAATTTATATATTCAGAAACTAAAAATATAAGTGTTTTAATAATAAATACTGATCATATATCCATAGAGAAAAGTGTAATGCCATATTGTTCTCTTTCGTCAGGTTTAATCTCTAAAGTTACATAGCTGTGCCTGGTGATGAGCCAAGTTGTCTGTTGTTTATATGGAGATGTTGATTTTTAGGGGCATTTTGACATCGTGGTCATATAGCCCCGTGTACTTGGATATGTGTAGAATTTGTCTGATAACCTGTGTCACTATGCTGTACGTACTAGTGTGTGTATTTGTAATTGAGGTAGGAGTTGGATTGGAAGTGGCTTGCCTTAAGTTAGGTTCCATCCCGGCATTTACGTGGAGTAGAAATGGGAAACCTTGGAAATCCCCTTCCAGGATGGCGGAGGTAGGAATCAAACCCGCCTCTTCTCAGTTTTGCCTCACGAGGCTGAGTATACCTTGTTCCAGCCCTCAGACCAGAATAAATATATTGGCAGAGCCGGGAATCGAACCCGGGCTTCAGCGATGACAACCAAGAATGCTAACCACTATGAAACAAGGCGGATTGTTTATATTGAGTCTAATACTGAGATGGACTGATTTTTGTTCTCCAAATTTAGAAGAAGCTCACCAACCACATACAGTCCGAGAGTCCTTATTCATACATAATAGCTTGGAGCCATTCAAGGTAACTTAGTTGTATGAAACGAACATAATGGATTTTAGAACACTAAAACAGTATGTAAGTCTATAATTTACATGTGATAATCAGTTGGATTATGCTGATTTGAAACTTCCCTCGACAGCTGACTGAAGGCATCTGATGTACAGCAATCCAGCGTGTAGGACACTAGTGTGATTAGCTTGATTGCATAAAGAATGAACTCTAAATTTCATGACCTACTTGACAAAGTTCTTTTTCTCTGGCTTACTGCTAAACCCATGGAATGCTTCTTTAAAGAGAAGAGGCAGCCATAATCCCACATCTACAGTACTATGGTAATAACATTCCATTGGAAATATAAAAGTACGGTACCGATAATAACGTATTTTTCTGATTCAATTCCACGTAATCCATCTGTTTGCACACACACTGCTAATTAAATCATGAGATATTAAAAGCAAGCCACCGTGAATCAACTTCATGAGTCCATTAGGTTGCATTGGAGGAAAAACTGCAAATAACTGGATTTAATGGATTTAAACACCATTAAATAATGAAACTACAGTAGGTATTGTAATACAAGAGGATTACCATAAATCTACAATAAACCAATAATGAAAACAATAGTGGCCTAACTTCTATAATAATAATTATAATAATAATAGTCTTTTTTTTCTTTTTACGAGGGAAGAGGAAAAATCTTGCATAAGACTTTGAGAAGGGTCCGCACTCTTCAAGTGTGTGTGATTTTTACCCACTAAAAACACACCCTATCCTCTTGACAAAGCCCATCCCGGGACCACCTTCGTATTACTTCAGGATGAAGCCATTTTCTTCGCTTCACAAGCACCTTCTTACTTCTCAATTCATACTCAGTACGCGGATCGCAGACTTAATCAACTAAATCATGCAAGTCCCCATCCGACTTCTTCTGACGAAGGACCACCTCAACGAAGAAAGCGATTGTATCCCAGCTGAGCTCGTTCCTCAGCATAATTCCAACTACAGTACAGTATATTGTCCGGCGTTATTGGACCAACGTCAGCTTCAAGTCGTTGATTTTCCGCTGCCCAACGAGCGCAGACGGATAACGTATGATACACGTCATCTCGTTCGTTCTCGCAGTAGTTACATACTAGACTCCTTACTTTGGCCATACGATGAAGCTAACACCGAAAGTAGCCATGATCTGTCAACATCTGAGTCAGAATGTAATTAGTTTCCCCATGTTTTCTACTTGTCCACTCAACCAGACTAGGTATCAACCGAGCTGTCCATCTTCTTCTGAGATCGTCGTTCCACCTCTGCTGCCAAAGCTCCATCTTGCGTGCCACGGCTTTCCTTCCAGGCTTGAGCCTTGCCAAGTTCTTCACGTCGGAAGTATCCTACATCTTTACGCTCTTGCGCGAGTAAGTCAATTGGCCCAAAACCTGCGACAACCAGAACTGCAGGTTCCGAAAATGTAATAATAGTAATAATAATAACAATAATAATCTAGTGATAATAATTGTAATAATAATACATACATATTCATTTGAGACTGTTTTGACTTTCAGCGTCCAGTCTAGTCTGCAAGTCTCTGTTTGCGAACAAGTCACCTCTATGATCCCCTATTAGCAGTTAACACTGCGGCCTCCTCTGCTTCTACACCTTTGAAATCGTTCAACACTAAATCTAACCATCGCCTCCTAGGTCTACCTCTGCTTCTCTTACTTTCTACAGCCGAAATCATTAACCTCTTAGGCAATCTCTCCTACTCGTTCTCTTCACATGACCCTACCATCTGAGTCGGCTCATACGAACAGATGCATTGAGCATGTTCATTTCTGACATAGCCTTTATTTCTTCATTATGAATACCTTCCTGCCATTGCTCCCATCTATTTGTCCTAGTAATCATTCGTGCTATCCTCTAGCTTATGTATCAGATATCCTGAATTTACCCAGCTCTCACTTCCATACACCACGGTTCGTATAAATACTGAACGATGTTGGAAGAGTTTTGTCGCTACACTAACTTCTTTGTTCCAGAATACTGTAGATAGCAATGAGAACTCACTACCTTGGCTTTCCTACCCCTTGACTCTATTTCCTTCCCCATACTACCATCCTGAGAGAATACGCAGCCAAGTTCTTAAAATGTTCCACCTGCTCTAACTTAGTTCTTCCTAGCTGGCATTCTATTAGCTTGCGTTTCTTCCCTACCGACATAACATTCATCTTTGGAATGTTGATCTTCATACCATAATCCCTACATTTCTGTTCAAGTTCTAACAAGTTGGTTTGCAAGTTTTCGACGAGTCCACCATTACAACCAGGCCATCAGCATAAGACAGACTGCTTACCTGGTTCCCACCTAATTGAATCCCTCCATGCCAATTTATGCCCTTCAGCAAATGGTCCATACACAAGATGAACCATAGTGGTGAGAGTTTACAACCTTGCCTCAATCCTGTAACACCCTTGGACCAAGAACTCAAATAATAATAATAATAATAATAATAATAATAATAATAATAATAATAATAATAATAACAGAAATTTATTCACGGCATATATTGACTACAAGAAGGCCTATGATTCCGTGCCCCATGATTGATCCATATTTTGTCAGTGTATAAGATTGATCCTCAGATTTATATTTCCTGGAACATGCCATGGCAACGTGGCGTACAGTAATGTGTCTTAGTACTACAAATGAGAGTATTGCAACCAGTATGATCCCAATCCACAAGGGAATATTCCAAGGAGACTCCTTGAGCCCATTATGGTTCTGTCTTGCGATGAACCCACTATCAAACCAACTTAATTCAACAAAATATGGCTTCAGTATCAAGAAGAACTCCAGGGAGCTTGCAAAGCTCAACCATCTCTTGCATATGGATGACCTAAAGCTACATGCTGCCACAAGAGCACAGCTAGAGTTTCTGTTGAAGATAGTGGAAACCTTTTCACAGGATGTGAAAATGGAATTCGGGCTGGAGAAATGTTAAACACTGAACGTTGTGAAAGGCAAGCTGCAGGAAGGTGTATATAAAACAGCTCAGGGCCAGCAGATTGCAACAAAGCTCATTAACGAGACCTACACGTATCTGGGAATGAAGCAAGCCAGACACATAGAACACTCAGTAGTGAAACAAGATCTGACGAAGGAATTTGTTAGAAGAATTAAGCTTGTTTCTAACACCAGCCTCAACAGTAAAAACTTGGTTAAGGCAATCAACGCTCATGCTGTCCCTACCTTTAGTTACTCGGTTGGGGTCATCAAGTGAAGTAAAACTGACATTGCAAGTTCAGAACAGAAAATTAGAACATCACTGACCAAATCACGAAAACACCATCCCAGGACATCTGTGGAACGAGTCATGTTGCCGAGACATATGGGTGGGAGAGGAATTGTTGATATAAACAACCAAGTAGCTCGACAGATCTATGAGCAAAGAAAATACTTCTGTTCTGTATCCAACCATTCGATGCTGCACAAGGCTGTCACAGAAGCAGATGATTCAACTCCACTACTCTAAGTCAGCAAGAGACTCAAATTCAGGTGCGCAGTGATTTGGATAGATTCAATGCCTGGTTGTCCAAACCACTACACGGAAGACATACCAATGAAGCCATCCAATCTCACGTCGACAAGTTAGCGTCGAACTTTTGGTTGATTTCTGGGCAGATGTTCCTTGAAACAGAAGGCTTTATGATGGCTATTCAGGACCAGGTTGTCCCCACGAGGAACTACCTACAGTTCATTATCAAGGATGCGTCTGTGCAAGATGACGATTGCAGATAGGGTTGCCCAACATCTGAGACTGTTCAGCATATTATATCTGGTTGTCGCCATTTTGCAGGGACAGAATATAGGAAGAGACATGATTTTGTTGCCAAGATAGTACATCAAGAACTGGCTATACACCTTCAACTGCTGAGCCAAGAGAAAGTGCCGTACTACAAATATGCTCCTGAAAGTGTACTGGAAAATGACAGCTTTACGTTGTACTGGGATCGTACTTTATTGACAGACCAGTCGGCTGTGCACAACAGACCTCATTAGGTTCTTGTTGACAAGTGCATGAAGCACACCACCTTCATAGATATGGCGATCCCAAATAGTGGCAACATGCTAACAAAGCATGTTGAAAAGCTGTCAAAATACACAGAGCTTTCAGAACTGATAAGGAAGCAATGACACATGGCACAAGTCAGGACAGTTCCTATTATCATCTCCAGCACTGGCGTGATTCCCAACAACTTAAAGAAATCGCTCACAGAGTTGAAATTGGACCCAGGCCTTTTCAAACTGATGCAGAAAACAGTAATGCTTTCTAAGTGTCGCGTAGTAAGGCTGTTCTTGGGCAATCAGGCCTGAAGGAGTGAGGGAAAAGTTTAAAGCTACTACACAATGCAGTCACCAAGAATTTGCTCCTTATGATATAGAAGCGTTATTTCTATTTTTTCAGAGGAGCATACTGAGTTGGCTTAACAAAGGATCTTATTGTAAATACTTCAGCAAGTAAATATTTAGTGATTTATTGTATATTAGCCCCATGTCCCCTAAATCCAAGAACAAAAATGTTTGCCCGTAAAGCAAATTTATAATCTTAAAATAACATATTAACTTAGTGCTCAAATTAATTTAAGGGACCCTTTGATCTCATCCCCCACTATTTTCGTATCCTGTGCCCTAGAACTAATAACACCCCCTCCCATGTTTTCATTATGATAACAACAGCTGTAAATACACCCCTCTGCCCCCAAGTGCCACCCGCGTATCCTACTCACTTTAAACACGGACATGTGTTTGGACTGGGCGCCTCTACCTGGGATTAGCGTGGACATTGTTGCGTCAACAAATTTAGAACACCTAGTTAACATGGCAACACGTAGACTATAGGCCTAAGCTCACTTAGTTCCCACGCGTTGAGGCATGCGCGATCACCAATCACAAGTCGAAGGTGGTAATTATAATACGAATGGACGAATAAAAACTAGGGACGGCTCCTCGATACTCTCGATAGTTGCATGGCACCAACATCGAGTGATATTTCAGAAAACTCAATCAATACTTTTTCGATACTTAGGTAATTCTGCAATTTTTATTTTGAAGTACAGTAGTGACATATTATTGCCGCAAGTAGCATATTTTAAAGTAGTTGTAAAGACCACGCCTCTCTTGAAGCTCAAAATCGCAGGTGGAATAACAGTAAAAATGAAAATGAAACGAAAACTGCAATTCAAACTAACTACAGACTAATCACTGACTCACATACTAGAAGGATAAATGGAAAACAAAACAAGAAGAATGGAAATAAAAGAGAGGGAAAATAAATGTCTTCAACCCTTGAAGAATGAGCATTGGTGGACTTGGAAGGAAGTAGAGCCATTAAAGGCAGATAAGAAATAGAAAGAATAGCGGTTCCGCCCCAGAATAACTGGAAAAAGGGGAAAATCCGAACCCAGCTCAGAATTCCCATAGGGTCACCAACTCACAAACACACCAGCCTTGAGCCCTTGAGGGCGTAGCACTATCCAGGGTACAGTATAAGTGGAGGGGCTAGACATACTCAGCCTTAATAAGGGCCTTGAGCAGAAGGCAGGACATGCCATGAAAAGAAAGAGGAGAGGGTATCAGGAAATATGATACAGGCCCAATTAAGGCGAGTAAGTGAAAGACTTCCTAGGCCTCGGATACTCTACTGTTGAAGTCAGAAGAGAACAAGAATTGACAAACGGAGGTCGACAGGAAAGAAAACAAGGAGGAGCCTGGCACAAATATGTGGAATCATTACCGGACTAGGGGGAGATGACCTCGTAGTTCCGCCCCTTAAAACAACAATCGCTTACACATAACTGGACTCAGCTGGGGTCCCGTGGTCGCCAACCCACGTCCCACTATCCGTGAGCCCCTGGGGGGAGAGAAATGGAATTTCATTTACCTCTGTACAGAATTCTTGTCTTGTTGAATTTTGTCAGATGTAAGCTGAAGTCTCACAATATATGGATAGTCATTTTTGAAGGCCTTTGTCTGGAGCTTGGCACTCTATGGGAGTGAAACTTGGACAATTGGTGCAGCAGAAAAGAGGAGAATTGATGCGTTTGAAATGTGGTGTTACTGGAGAATGATGAAGATCAGATGGGTAGATAGGGTTACAAACGTAGAGGTATTAAGACGAGTGGGAGAGGAGAGATGTTTCTGGCGACTGCTAATGAAGAGAAGAGATAGGTTAGTAGGACACATACTAAGACACCCAGGAATAGAAAGCTTAGTTATGGAAGGAAGGGTCGAGGACAAGAACTGTAGGGGTGGACCAAGGTTAGAGTATGTTAAACAGATAGCCTCGGATGTAGGGTGTGGTAGCTATGTAGAGATGAAAAGATTAGCTCAGGACAGGGAGGCATGGAGGGCTGCATCAAACCAGTCAAAAGACTGAAGACTCAAACAACAAAAGCTGAATTCTCTCAATATATGGATAGTTTGCGGGAGTTGGTAAGATTGGCAAGTCTCCCACACTGAAACACTCCGCCCAACCACCTCCATTAAGACCTGCCTTGAAGCTACCGCCTGCACTCTGTTAAGACACTCAGTGAACTTACCATTTGCGTAATGGCCGTCATTAACAATTTCATTCCTCAGCAACGTAAAACAAACAAAACACCTTAATTGTGTTGTCAGCCTTTAGGGTCTTTTAGGCAAGATCAGAAGGAACTACAGTACTTGCTGTGCTGTCATTGGATTGCGTTAGACACGGGTGGAATTAAAGAAGGTTTGGATTGTAAATACACATTTCAAAATAATTACACGTACATTAAGCAAAAGGCAAGAATGAGAACCAACCGTTCCTCACTGCACAACGTGAGATGAAGCATAATCGTTACATTCACTTAGTGAGAAGAAATTATAAATGTTATAGTTCCAAATATAATTTAGTTATTGTTGCTTTGATGGGCGGAACATCGAGGTCATCTGTCCTTTTAAATACAGTCTAACCGCGATATCCGATATCTCGTAGTAATTGTTATTTCTCTCATAAACGTACTGTAATTTACATATATTTCACTTTGAGTCGAATTTCTATAACTCGAATTCTTCGATATCTCGTAGTAATTGTTATTGCTCATACAAATGTCCTATAATTTACATGTAGGTCTATTTCTCTTGAGGTCGAATTTCTATAACTCGAATTCTTCGATATCTCGTAGTAATTGTCATTTCACACTATAACGTCCTATAATTTACATGTAGGTCTATTTCTCTTGAGGTCGAATTTCTATAACTCGAGTTCTTCGATATCTCGTAGTAATTGTCATTTCACACTATAACGTCCTATAATTTACATGTAGGTCTATTTCTCTTGAGGTCGAATTTCTATAACTCAAGTTCTTCGATATCTCGTAGTAATTTTCATTTCTCACACAACGTCCTATAATTTACATGTAGGTCTATTTCTCTTGAAGTCGAATTTCTATAACTCAAATTTTTCGATTTCTCGTAGTAATTATTATTTCTCACACAACGTCCTGTCGAATTCTATAACTCGAATGTTTCGTTATCTCGTAGTAATTGTTATTTCTCACATCAAAGTCCTGTCGAATTTCTATAACTCGAATGTTTCGATATCTCATAGCAATTGTTATTTCTCACAAAAACGTCTAATAATTTACATGTATTTCTTTTTAAGTCAAATTTCTACAACTCGAGTTTTCGATAACTCGTAGTAATTATTATTTCCCAAACAAATTTGATATCTCGAACCTGAAATTATATCTATGGCACTTAAACTCGTTCTCTATCTCGAACATTAACGTACTTTTACAGTGAAACTTGTTTCATACATCACTGAATGTGGTTGAGGACTTTGTGGCGTGCACAGAAACCGAAGCAGAAGAAGATGACGCATTTCTTCAAGGGTGAAAAAGTAGACAAAGGCACGACTGCATTTAGTATTGTTAAATTTAACTTACTTAGATAATGTAACAAAGCTGTCACCAATTTTTAGCCTACTTTTCACATTTTGCAAAAATGAGGAAAAAGTAGACTTATGAGATCGGGCAAATGTGTGTCTGTCTGTCTGTCTGTCTGTCTGTCTGTCTGTCTGTCCGTCTGTCTGTCTGTCTGTCTGTCTGTCTGTCCTTCTGTCTGTCTGTCTGGCTGTGTGTGTGTCCCCCCCTATCAACTCCTAAACGGCTGCAGCAATCGAAACAAAATTTGGTAGGAGTAAAGATCTATACCTGAATATCTCACGGCCATATTTGAAAATGATGTCAGTGCTACCAACTGCTCAAAAATCGCAATTGAAATTTGAGCTCCATGTTGGATATCTTGGAAAGTATGAATGGGAGCTATTTCAAAATTGGCACACGTACAGATTATAATATTTCAGTTTAATTTCCAGGAGGCCAAACATGGCAGTGTTGCCAAAATGATTATAAGCCTCCTGATAGGTCCAATTTTTAAATGCATATAACTTCTACACTATCAAGCGGAATTCAACCAAATTTCGTATGTTGTATGTGTACATAACCAGATATGACTGAGCGTATTCTTAAGACTTACCAGGGCTGCCAACTGTTAATAAATGCTCCTAATTTATTTTATCCAAATACCAATATATCAGAAAGTATGCAAGCCGACAGCTTTTAACTATGCACACGTATAGTACCTGACATTCTGTATTAATTTGGAGTAACTTATATACGTCAGTGCTACCAACATGATTCTAAGCCTGCTGACAGGTCCAACTTTAAATACATGTAACTTCCATACTATCATTTGGATTTCAACCAAATTTCGTATGTGCTATGTGTACCATAACAGATATGACTATGCGTATTCTAAGGAGCAACCAGGGCTGCCAACTGTTAATATGTGCTGTCCCTATTTTTGTTAACCTAATATCAATATATCAGAAAGTATGCAAGCCAATAGCTCTAAACTTTGCACACGTATAGTACCTGGCATTCTAAACGAATTTGGAGTAACTAATATACGTCAGTGCTGCCAACGTGATTCTAAGCCTGCTGATAGGTCCAATTTTAAAATGCATGTAACTTCTATACTAACTTATGGATTTCATTCAAAATTGGCACAACAATAGATCATATTATTTCATATTATTTCTGACCAATACATGCATGACTTTGTTGCCAACATGATTTTACGCGCGCTGTTAGATCCAATGTTTAACTGCATGTAACGTCCATGCTATCTAGTGAACTTCAACCAAATTTTGTATTTAGTACCGTAAGAGACGGAACTAAGAATATATTCAGTCATCAGGGCTGCCAACTGTAGTGCTCTATTAGGATACATTATGCCAGGTATACAGTATTTCGAACTAATTGGAAATTTCGATATTAGCAACTTAATTTCGTCATTATTCTAGATAGGTTCATATTCTGTAGAATAATCATTGGCATGAAAAGTAGGCTGTATAGTTCTTAACGGAACTTCTTGTTAATACCTAATTTTAGACCACTATATGTTGAAAGCCTACTATACATACCATATATACAGAGTTTTATTTTGGGGGAGGCCCATCCGGAAGTGTGGGGGACATGGAATAGTCCCCAAAGAAAACGGGGTTCGGGTTTCTTCCCGGAAAACTTTTGTTTATTTTGGTGCAAAATGATAAGTTTTAAGGCTATCTGGCATCACTTTTTCAACCAATTTGTTGTGATGTTTTATCTTTGGTTAATGTCAAACACAACTAAGACAATTTTATGTTACTCATTATTAATATAGTCATCTTGCACACTTTTATACTATTTAGGCACAAATAATGAATATAACTGCTTTGATTCGGGGCGCATGACCACGCTGTTCCGCCCCTCAAAAACTCAATAGCTGTTTTGATTTACAACTTACACTATAATAATATAAAGTCAAGGTTTCTTGAAGAAAATCGGTTTATAACTTCGTCAGTGTTTTGTATGTCTCTGTGAATAGCTAACAATGCTACACCGTTGAGTCTGTTTTCAGAAGTAGAATTTCTTAAGTATGTATTCATCCTAATCAAACTAAGAAAATTCCGTTCGGTGGTATCTACAAAGGCAGGCAAAACTGCCAAAAGTTTGATAAGGGTATAAAAGTTAGGGAAAATAACTTAAGTGACACGCTTCAAGGACACGTGTTGCTGTATTTGGTAGGTTCTAAAGAGCGAAGGCACTGGAGAGTAATAAGATGTTACGTTATTAGCCTATTACATATACGAGGTCAGAGCAAACTGCTTCTCACACTGTTTACACCGTGATACCGTCGCCTCGATTTGCAAATTTACAATATGTCGCTTAGTAACAATAGCACATGACAAGTATATTCGTTTTTAATTTTTAATCCATCTTTCTTTATTCGTATTAGGAGCACCAATCACAAATATATATCACAAATGGTAAACAGTGAGAATCAAATTCAAATAAAAATATTAATGATAATTAATAAAGACACAAACTATTCTAGATCTAATATTAAGTGAGGACATAAACATACAAGTCAGTTGTACAACACACAAATATTTGACTGCCAGGTAGCCCGCAATCAAATTAAATTTTCTTTGTCCAGTAACGGGCGACGTCAATAGCATTCGGGTTGGCAAATGTTAAGTCTTCGTGCATGTTGCTGGACATAGTGGGCACTGGTAATGATGTTGGATTGTCTGTAGTTCCCCACAATCACAGAGGAGAGAGTCACTCGGAAAACCCCATTTCTGCAAGTTCATCTTGGTTCTTCCAACTCCAGTCCGCAGTCTGTTGAGCGCCTCTCATGTTGCCCAACCTTCCATATGGCCCGGAGGAAGGCTTTCTTTAGGGGTCATCCAGCTGGACAGATGACCAGTTCTTTACTTCCACATTCTTGCCCTAGCAGTGTCAGCATTGAATTTAAGGCTGACTGTTGTCCGAAGGAAGCTTTTTCTAGATTTAAGGCGAGTTCGGGCGGGGGAATATCCAGATAGTGGGTGTGTTTGTGATGTGGATGCCTTAAATCTTTCCTTGTTCGCTGCTACCTCCCTGCGTATCTCCCCAGGAGCAATACCAGCTAAGCAGTGGACTTTCTCAACTGGAGTAGGCTTCAAGCAACCAGTAATCCATAAACAAGTATTATGTTAAAAAATTACAGAGGGAGGGGGAAGAGACGGGACCCCGGGCCTCCTTATATACGCCCCTGGTACTGTGCCCTTTTAGCAAGAAATATGCAAATCACAGAATGCCAGCAATGCTCAAATCGGGATTTTCGGGGTTATGGTATGTTCTCCCACTCTGTGACTTACACATTTTGGATTAAATAGAGGATACACTTCCAAAATAAAAACAAAATCAACTCCTATTATAAAACATTTAATTAACCAAAATTATGGCGCTACAAACAAATTAAACAAATAAACTACTGACCAATCCTTCTAACTTGTTCAAAGTGAACAAGGAATACATAAAATCAAACAAATATTATATTAAAATACATGGTTTCCTTCAAACCAACAAACTCATAATTCCTTTCACTTCCATAAAGTATCCCTATTAAAATTCGCTACCATCACGAGCTCCAATGGCTCCATACTTTCCAATATAAACTGTGTTATTCTTTACACATCTCAATATCTATTTTATGAGTTTCTTATAATCAAAACAATATATAATCTTATTTAACGTCAATGTTACTCCTTTACTTAAATTTTTGGGCTTTTCACAATGTTCTCATGTTACACCCTCTCTCAAGTTAACAAATTCACTACAGTGATTGGGAAAAAATACTTGTGCACTCCCGAGTTATAGAAGACTACTTGAACAAAGTCAAAAATTAAGATCACTCCCGAAATCTAATTGTCTTCACTAAACTCGTGAAATCCTACATTCATATACCAATACATTAGGGATTTATATTTATTATATTTTGTCTTAAAAGACCATCATCTCATAAGAAAGCAAACGATCTGAACTTGCAAGTGGTAACTTTCATCTACAAGAACCTCGGTTCGAATCCCGGGTCATTAACAAACTCTAAACACTCATGGTGTATTATTACTTCAAACAGACGGTTCCCCTGACCTACCACACTTTCAATAGCGAGGGGTCGGACCGTAACACTCAGATTGATTTATCGCCCAGGAGGGAGACCCTAAGTTTCGCCCACACGGGACGGCTACACTCATGCTTTAAAACAGCTATTTCTTATACACAGTTCTTTGAACAGACCTGGCGTTTCTTTCATTCATTTTAACAACATTATTTAGGTTCATAGACCACTTTCGTTACCTTGGCATTTATTAATTATGAAGTGTCATCATTGATGGGTAAGAATAATTCAATACAACAACAATATTTAGGGGCTTCAACAACTAGACGAGTCTGGGTTCGACTCTCTCAACTGCCTCGGGAACCAATCCCATACTGGAGGACTTTACAACAATTAGCGGCTTAGGGCGACCTCGGTCTAACCTGCGCTCATCAATACAATAAATTTGCTCCCTATTATAACACAACATAAAACACATGGCCTCGTGATCTACATCACTAGATGGAGGACTTATTATAGCTCAATTACCGCAATCAACTGTCCCTCACAATTAATTTACCAAGTATATTTAGATTCAACGCCTTCCTAGCGTGACAATTTACTTTAAGGCGCGACAATGCGCTATACATTACTTTAAGGCCTAGCGTCTTCCAAAGAACTGATAAATTCAAAATCAACATTTGATCTACATCTCAATTTTTATATTAATCCTCTCCCGTGACAATAATCGCTATACTTTAAGAACATGTATTCACACCATGTCTTTATACTTTTACAGGAGCTCAACAGCTACTACTTTCATATAATTCAACTGAATCTTCATTTATATAATATTTGTCATTATTATATTCCGCTTGCTTTCATAACATTTATCAAATACACTGATATTTTATTTCATACATTCCCTCTAAGGGATTTATTCATTTCACATAATTATTTTATAATTTCTCAATTTTTATTTGTTCAGATCGCGCTCTTATTCTGTTATTTGTTATTCAAAAACATCCCTATTTCTTATTCTCAGGTGGATTGTACACAAATATTCCCCAACACCTAACATAATGAAAATGGTAACTTACATGCTCGGACGGTCCACTACAGTGCTTTCCAACGATGTTTCATTTTGCCCACTATTTGTGATTAAACCATCTTGCTCAAATTCATTTCATACACTGACATATCTTGACACACATATAATTTATATACCTTAAACACTGGTAGCATTTTAAAATACAATTGTGTATTCTTCTATTACACACAATAAAATCACTGAAAAATTACTATCTAACACAAATTTTATATATTTACACTACACTGATTCTAATCACTGAGGCTTTGATTAGGCCTTGCACACGTGATTTCTTGATTCCCGTCTCCAAGGGTGAAACTAGTAGATGTCGGCTTCCTATCTGACCAGAATATGAAAGTCTCGAACACTCTACCCCTCCCTGGAATGGTACTTCTTCAAATCCGGTTTCCTGACGATCGGCTATTATTATTATTAGCTCGAACTGCTTCTTTCTAGATCCTATTAGTTGTCTAGCGAAAGTCTGTCTTGTTCACGGTCTCCCAAATACTCTATCGGTGACCTATTATTTTCTAGCATCTAATACTCCTCGTAACTTAGTGCTTTTTATAGTTCGTTCGTTTCCTTGAAACAACGTCTTGAATTTAATTCTCCCTTCTGATTATTCTGTCCTCTAATTCCTATCTTTCCAGAATACTATGCGGACCTTATTTTGTCCGACCCTGATCGGGTTCTTTAACGTTGATAGAATGTTTGTTTCGCTATTATGGTACTTCAAAACGTTACGACACTTTCGGTCGTTTAAATGAACTGTTATTTGAAGACCTATCGCCTGTTCTTTAAGTTCGCAGCCTACTTTGAGTGTAATACTGAACTTTTCACTGAAAGACTGATATTGGCGGAACTAAATCCTGTATTAGGATTTTCCTAAGTCTCCACACGGCGATACTATGATGATACTTATCGTACTCTGATGCTTCACCGTGCAGCGCCTCGGCGTTCACGGAACTGGATGATTGGTGAAACAGTACGACCCGCCTCAGCGGTCGTTCAAGACTGAATAATTGGCTTGGCTCTGCCAGGACTTTTATACTCTTTGGCTAAAAAAGATAAAATCCACGTCTTTTCCAGAACCAACTTTTGAAGTAATGGTCGCACATTATTAAAAATTATATCTCTGGAAAGCTTGTTTTCCAAACGTAAACTGACTTCATTGCACATGAAAATCGATCGTGCAGTTCTGAGATGTTAAATAAAATTTAGTCTTCAGCTGTGTGGGTGTTACAGTTGATTTTTAATTCCCCCCTCCTCGGGTCTCGGGAAACTCCCAATGACGTATGACCACGTCGGCACTTCTTTCCTGGGCATTTATTATAACATCTTTCTCCACACAAAAATCTCTATTCCGAAATGATTCACAATGCTGTATTTCTTTAGTTAATTTTATTCTTGCAAATGGGTTAAATCTAATTATTATTCTTCTGGCACAGCTGCGCGGTTGCCATTTTACTGCAACGTAAGGGCAATTTCCGAAACACGCTCTTCGTCACTCGCTTGGAAAGTTCCACTCGTTCTATTTATATTCGTGACTGGCTCCTTATCAATGCGTCAGGCATGATCTCATTTCCTGGCCACCTGGCTTCAGTTTATTTCACAACGTTATGCTTGCCCTCTTGTATAAAATATTTCTATGTTCCTCTGAAGATTGTATATTTCCTTCTTTCCTTTTACCAAAATACATGGAATCGACCCCTTGAACCAATGGTAAGTGGGTTCAGTACATACAGTATTTTACGACCAGTTTATCACAATTTAAACACTTTGCTACGTATCTCCATAACTCGAATTTTCGATTAGTCGAATTTATTTTGACATCCCCTAACGATTCGAGATATCAAGGCGCGACTGTACTGTATAAGATTCGTCATTTTATTTCTCAGGGACCCGGAGATCCGTGTTTTATTCCCGGCTCTGCCAAGAAATTTAATTCTGGTCTGAGGGCTGGATTGGGGTAGCCTTAGCCTCATGAGGTAAATTGAGAAGATGTGGGTTCGATTCTCACTTCACTCGTCCTGGAAGTAGTTTTCCGTGGTTTCCCACTTCTACTCCAGGCAAATTCCCGGATGGTTCCACCTCCATTCCAATCGTCACCTGACTACTGCAGAGGGGGCAGACGACCTTTTTGTTTGACCCCTTAATACAGCAATAACTAACCAACTAAAAATCAGATCTGTTACATTGGAATGGAATACTCCAATGTAACAGATCTGATTTTTAAACAAATTTACAATATATGTTTGCCATGATCATAACCATTCTTCAAATAATGTACAGT
Organism: Meconema thalassinum; assembly: GCA_946902985.2. Taxonomy (NCBI): domain Eukaryota; kingdom Metazoa; phylum Arthropoda; class Insecta; order Orthoptera; family Tettigoniidae; genus Meconema; species Meconema thalassinum. Next base: position 1,376,523,740 of record OX336388.2, on the reverse strand, counting down.
AGCATCAAGATAGACAATATTCTTGGTTTTGTTCTAACATTATTTTCTGTAGATTTCACTTAATATTTGGAAGGTTATTGAACGGATAGTAAAATTTTTACTGTGAATATTTTTAGCCTATTTTCATTTAAGAAAAACATAGGCTTACGAGACCACCTTTTGTCCGTGTGTTTGTATGTGCGTGTGCGTGTCCCTAATAAAATCTAAACGGCCAAAGAGATATCAATGAAACTCGACCGTGCATTTTAACTTTTATTACGTTTCACCCATCCAACATGGCGGCCAAGTGAAATATTCCATTGGCATTATATATATCTCCGCAACAGTACGAGATATCACCCTGAAATTTTGTACGGTGACAATATTCCAATGTAAAAGTTCATCTATGCGACTTTCATAAACCTGTTAGTACAAAACGAACACGGCGGCCAAGCGAAGTTGAAACATTTACAGTAAATAGATCTTTCTCGTGATTTAACCAACCGACCGCAGTGAAACTTGGTACAGAAAACGTTAATACACATTGTAATGCACTGATATCTAATTTAGTTTAATTGTTTCATAACCTCAAGATGGCGGATGTGCGAAATTTTAAAACTAAGTTTTTATTTCTCGTGTTCTAATCATGCGATCGAAGTGAACGTTTGAATAATGAACCTAAGCAAAAATCTTCATCTTATGGTGCATAACTCTTTGGCCTACACATACAACAATACAAGATGGCAACCATCCGAAATATTTATACGGTTCTCAATATCTACAAATCTATTACAACAATCAAACTGAAATTTTGTATGTTGATAGAGGCTATTATCATAAGTTCACCTATGGATCGTTCCATAACCTGGTGAGCACAAAATCAACATGGAGACGACGCGAAATATTAATTTTTAAAAAGACTTTTCTCACGACTTTTCCTCTGAGCGCAGTGAAACGTGGCACGGTGTATCTTCATACAAATCTTAATATATTCTACTGACGTCTTAATTAATGGAATTTTATGAGAACTTAAAAAGAGAGGCTGGGCAATTTTAAAAATTCACGATTCTATTTCTCGTGTCCTAATTAAGACCAGTAGGATTTATTAAAATAGACTATTTATTTCTTCAAGGAACTACTTGTTATTTTAATGCCTAATATTGTTTATAGATTGTTAATGTATTAATTATATTGATGCTCTTAGTTTAATTATTTATAATTTTCATTTTAACTGAGGATTGTTACAATTTAACCAAAACTAGTACTATACAGGGTGTAACTAAATATGTGGGAAATCTCCGGCGGTTCGATAGAGGACCTGACAACACGCAAACCATATCCTGTAAACATAATTATGGTGTATGTGCGTTCGTTGCCGTGTTACAAGCATTGTGTGTGGTGTGCACAACACAGACGGCAGCACGATGATAGTTGGTCATTTGTGGAGGGCACAAAGGCCATTTGTACGTTTCGTCGCTATTCAAGTCTGTGTGCATTTGTTTTGCATTCAAAACACCGTGGTCTGCTCGTTCTCCCGATCTCAACCTATTAGTCTTCTACTTATGGGATCATTTCAAGGCAATTGTGTATGCCACACCTATTCATAATGTGGACATGCTCCGTCAGCGAATAGAGCAAGGATGTCAGCTGATACGACAGACGCCGGGAATATGGGAGTGGGTGAGAGAGTCAATGATGCGGCGCATAGACGCCTGCATTAAAGGTCGTGATAACCATTTTGAGCGCCTTCTATAGAGAACTATAAGTAGTAACGTTCACTTAATCAACACAAATGACCAACCTGCATAGTGAAGCGGTTTGTGTAATGTGCACCAAAAACAATGCTTGTAACAAGGAAACGAAAGCAAATACACCATATGTTAGTTGGTTAGTTATTGTTGTTTTAAGGGGTGGAACTACAAGATCATCTGCCCTTCACCATGTGTTTACAGGACATGATTTGCTTGTTGTCAGGTTCTCTATCGAATCCCTGGAGCTTTCCCACATAGTCTATTAAGTTACTTCCTGTATATCACTTAGTTTCAATATAATATTGACTTAAAAGGTGGATTAAATCAATTTTACCTATTCATAGGTATTTTAACTTACCGGTAGGATTTTGGAAAAAAATCAAATTTTACTTTATCGTCTTTCTGAATGCTGCAGACCTTCAAAATCCCAGGAAAAGTTTTTTTCATGTTAGTATCTGTGTTGATTTCTGATTTAGGGGCCAATAAAGCTAGACTTTAAAGCTACTTGAGCAAACAGTTACACATTTCCTTGGACTCAAGGAAGTTCACCCATTGTTTATATTTCCCTCAAAAGAAAATAGTGTGTTTCTCCGGTCACAGATGGAAGCACATGCAATATTCTGGTGACGATATTCGCGTGTCTTTTGTTTGTTTGTTTGTTTATTTGTTTGTTGTTGTTGGTGTTGTTGTTGTATTTGAACATTGAGTGTGTGTTTATGCCAGTTTGTGCTGTAAGTGATTTCGGAAGTAATTGAAGATGCCTCGTCATTCTCCCAGGTGGTCAAAGAAACAGAAATTTGTGCCGAAGAAATAGATAGATAGACTGACAATATTCATACCAGAAAGAAGGCTACCGGTAATGTAGGCCTAAATACAAGTGGAGTAGGTTATGTGCTACAAAGCATGAGTGCAGTAAGATAATTAATAATAATAATATTAATTAATAATAAAATTAGTGAATATAAGTGCACGGAAGACCTGAAGAAGAAGAAGAAAAGGAAGAGCAAGCAGAAAAAGAAGACGGTGGAAGAGGAAAAGAAAACTGGAGCATAAGATTATGAATATGGAATGCTTTACACTTCTGAGTTGGAACCTCAGTAACATTTTGAATTGGTTTCTTTAAACGCGTTTATCTCTAAATTGAATATTTGTTGACATAAGGTACATTTATTTAACTCTTCAAGGGAATTCATTGAAATTTTTAGGGATGCTTTATATCCCTCATGAGTATAATCTGACGAACCAGAATATTCTAATACCTAACTTCAGCTAGGAGAAAAATTCCTTAAGACTAAATTTATTTAAATATTTATATTTTAAATTTATAAAATCGTAATTTTTTAAAATTTGATGATGTATAACAAGTTCTCTTCGTTAGATCATGCCACAGCCCTACCTCATTATGATCAGGAAGTTTCAGTGTTCTCATTGCAATACTTTTTCTAAGAATGTAACTTCAGTGATGCAATAACAAAGATAAAAGTTGTAAAATTTAGAAGTTGTAAGTATTTGCAATTGAAATTTCTTTTATATTAGAAGTCGCATGAATGAGGAAAAGAATTCCGATACAATGGTAAAAGCATTTCTGAGAAAATAAATTTTACATTTATTTTCACCATTTGGGAGAAAACTAAGTTAATGCCCCATTTGTAATATTGCTCGTATTTCATCATACGACAGACACTGCTAGTGATGTCTTGTCGCTTGATGCGCCAGACGTCCCTACAATAGGAGCTCTCACAAACACACATATAGTACATACACCCTGGACTTATCTCACTTGTTGACTGAACGCACATAAAGACATTAAATGGCTCACATTTCACTTAATCCCCTCGTCCTTAATTACTAATTTCATGGTTGACGGACCGGAATAAGTCCTGCTCTATGTACACACCCAGTTCTGCTTTCTCCTTCATGTTAAATGCAGCAAGTTTGAAGGGGATCAGCACTTCTTTTGTGCCTCCTGGTTTCATCTGGCACACAATAGCCTGAAACCCCCCAAGTTTTGTGAATTGTGACATTTAAAGGGGATTATCCCCTCCCCATAGAAGCTCTCGGGCTGATAGCAGCGGGGAACTGAACTCACGACCTCACACAAGAGATTATTCTCCGCCTCACGAGCTGTGTGCGTGCTGAGGGATTAGACTGTTTGAGTGAACAAACCAATTATCTTCCTGCCGCCATGCCAACTTTTTCAGTTCAGTGTTACACTAACTTTTCTCACTAGTGCAGCACACGCAGTGCCTTAAAGCCGCCGTCTGCGGTCGAGGGGTAGTCTACGTATTGAGACTTCAATCCCAAAGGTTCTGGGTTCGATTGTGAAGGAATTTAATTATAAAATGGGGCACACTCAACCTCATGAGGCATAGCTGGGTTCAGTTCTCACCTCAGTCATTGTAGAAGTGGTTTTCTGTTGTTACCCACTTTTACCCTAGGCAAGTTGTTCATAGCACATTGGCATCACTCGTGACGTCAATACTACTTGTATTTTTTGTGTCTTGTGATGGCCTTCTCAGTACGTGCTAGCCATGCGTATTGGTGAGGTGTGTCTGTACCAACTGACAAGCCCAATGGTACACTGGGGCGAAACGCTGGCATTTTATCATATTAATTGATAATTTATCTGATTAAACGGAAATTACATCATATTCCCATTTGGAAATATTCATAACCTATTTAAATCAATCCATGTCAGGAATGAAACTCTTTACCAAAAGACTGAAAAACTCTCAGACACAATAAAAAAAACGGAGAATTGATTTTATGGGCACATCCTCCGAATGAAGTCAAATAGACTAACCAAGAAGATTTTCGACTACTTTCGTAATAAAACAAAAACAAAACCTCTTTGGTTTAAGGAAACTGAGAAAGACCTCATAGAACTCCAAATTACAGACACCATACTCATGGACAAAACAGCCAAAACCATCACCAAGGATATGAAACCACGGTTCCAAGTTAAAATCGAACAAAAGTGTACGATCCACATCTCTGCGAAGAAAGGGAAGCAAGATCTCAAGGGAACAGGCTATACTGAGCTAAAAGGAAAGCTCAAGACAATAACAAAATGGTTGATTTCATGTACCCCAAAGTTGGGTGAAACAAATAAAGAATAATAATAATGTAACAGAAGCCTCCATGGCTTAGGCGGCAGCACGCCGGCCTCTCACCGCTGGGTCCGTGGTTCAAATCCCGGTCACTCCATGTGAGATCTGTGCTGGACAAAACGGAGGTAGACAGGTTTTTCTCCGGGTACTCCGGTTTTCCCTGTCAAAATTTCATTCCAGCAACACTCTCCACTATCATTTCATTTCATCTGTCATCCATATAATCAATGCCCCAGAGGAGTGCGTCAGGCCTCGGCAGCCGGCACAGTTCATATCCTCGCCGCTAGATGGGAGCTTCATTCATTCCATTCCTGACCCGGTCGGAGACTGGAAGCAGGCTGTGGATTTTCATTCATTTCAATAATGTAACAAACATACTCCTCTCTTTCCTTTCTCCCTCCCTCACAGGTGCTGAAATAGCTAGGGATTCACCGCTCACCAGGCATGATGTAACTGCTTGGCGTAGTGGCTAACACACTTGGCTGTCACCGCAGAGGCTTGGGTTCAGTTCCCGGTTCTGCCAAGAAATTTAATTCTGGCCTGAGGGCTGGAACGGGGTAAACTCAGCCTCGTGAGGCAAAACTGAGAAGAGGTGGGTTCGATTCCCATCTTAGCAATCCTGGAAGTGGTTTTCCGTGGTTTCCCACTTCTGCCCCAGGTGAATGCCGGGATGATTTCAAAATATCGGCCATGGCTGCCTCCTTCCCAATCCTCATCTGAATTATAACTGCACACACACACACTCACAATACAGCCTTCACAATAACACAGATTATCAGGTATATTAGACACTCACCCCAGTACACGAAGCTGCGTGACCACGATGTCGCAAAGCCCCTAAATAAATCAACAATAACAATAACGCAATTGCTTGTTTGATTCACGTAGATAAGATACATTTACGTGTGGACAGCCGAGTCGAATCACCATCCTTCGAGTTACTCATAAAACAGGGATGTCCAATTATTTTTACTGAAGATTAAAAAGATACAGTCAGTCTGAAAGACTAGACTTTATATCATTTCAAATGACGCATGCTACAAATGCTACACATGTTAGAAAGGCTCAGGACCCTTTCAACAGAATCCATTACCCATTAACTTATGCTTCCCGTGCACTCTGCTGCATGACGTCACGCACTCGCCGTCTCCGTATCGCATAACGCCAGACCCCAGGAGTAAACTCAGACTCAACAGACTCCATTACCCTTTAACTTAGGCTTCCCGCGCGGGGGTTGCATGACGTCAAGCTCTCGTCGTCTCCGTATCGCATAACGCCAGACCCCAGGAGTAAACTCAGACTCAACAGACTCCATTACCCTTTAACTTAGGCTTCCCGCGCGGGGGCTGCATGCCGTCAAGCTCTCGTCGTCTCCGTATCGCATAACGCCAGACCCCAGGAGTAAACTCAGACTCAACAGACTCCATTACCCTTTAACTTAGGCTTCCCGCGCGGGGGTTGCATGACGTCAAGCTCTCGTCGTCTCCGTATCGCATAACGCCAGACCCCAGGAGTAAACTCAGACTCAACAGACTCCATTACCCTTTAACGTAGGCTTCCCGCGCGGGGGCTGCATGCCGTCACTCACTGGCCGTCTCCGTTCGCACAACGCCAGACCCCAGGAGTAGACTCAGACTCAACAGACTCCATTACCCTTTAACGTAGGCTTCCCACGCAGGGGCTGCATGACGTCACTCACTGGCCGTCTCCGTTCGCACAACGCCAGACCCCAGGAGTAGACTCAGACTCAACAGACTCCATTACCCTTTAACGTAGGCTTCCCACGCAGGGGCTGCATGACGTCACTCACTCACCGTCTCCGTTCGCATAACGCCAGACCCCAGGAGTAAACTCAAACTCGGTGCATATGCACTGAACAACATGATGACGTCATACACGCCGTAACCGTGACGCATAACGGTAGACCTAAGCAGAACGATGAAGTCGACAAGAACATTTGAAATGATAAAAACACTAATTCACAAAAATATAAAGATTCTGACTGTCAAAACGTGCAATGAAAACACTAGATTACTCTGGTTCGTGTAACAGAATTTGAATTGAAGAAAGGTTTTCAGGGGAGCTTGTGCTCATGAGTACTCTCAGGCTCGTATGACGGGAACACCACATTACATTTAAAAAGCACCAGATAGAGAACGTCTGTCCTAGGCAATATTGCTCTTACTTGACCGTCACATAATTATTTTATGTTACCTCGATGTGTAGTGGCTAGTAACTCTTGGCTGCCACTCCGGAGGTCCGAGTTCGATTCCCCGCTCGGCCTCGAATTTTAATTCAGATCTGAGAGCTGGAACGAGGTACACTCAGCCTCGTGAGACAAAACTGAGAACAGGTCGGGTCGATTCCCACCTCAGCCATTTTGGAAGTGACTTTCCGTGGTTTCCCACTTCTACTCCAGGCGAATGCCGGGATGCTCCCTGCATCAAGGCCACGGCCACCTCCTTCCCAATCCTCGTCTGAATTACAAATTCCCACACCAATACAGCCAAAACAATAGCACAGGTTATCAGACAAATTGCGCGCAATTTTGCACCGTCCCAGTACTCCAAAGAAACAAACAGCAACTGATTGAAAGTGCTGTCCGAGAGTGGGATAATTTGCCCCAAACCACGTTGGATTCGTTGGTGCTCAATATGCCTCGTCGTCTGCAAGCATGCCTTAGAGCTCATTGTGGCGGTATTGATATGCCGCAACATGAAAAGGACGTTTCTGTGCTCAGTCCCACATTATCAATTTTGTTATTCGTTGTGCGTTTCTGTCTCTTTTGCAGAGTAGATTATGTGTTGTTTTTCTTTTTGTATGTACCCTATATTGTACATAATGTGATTACATACACAGCAAAATGAACAAGTCACTAGCCGATTTTTTGAGCATAGGTGTATATTGTATCCCCGCCCAATAATATTGGGAAAATAGCGTGTTGACCGACTAAAAAGTATTCATCACATGCAATGACTGAATCTAAATAGTGTTTAAAACTCAGCAATTCTTCTAGGTTTGTGCCGTGTCTTGTGTGGGGTTTCGCCGAGGACACCAAGCTGGCTCATCGGCGGGCTCTTGGTGTCCCCGCCCGGACCCCCGCTGGAGTAACGAACTGTGCGCCACCTCCCTTTATATAAGGTGCAACTGCACCTCTTGACTGCGAGAACTAAAAGCTCAAGCAGCCTCAACCTCCCTATGAAGGCTTTCAAAAAGGCAAGTAGTTCCGCGAAGAACTAAATAGCCTATCTTCATATGTTCAACAGCTTTTGGAAGCCTTCATAGGGAGGTTGAGGCTGCATGAGCTTTTAGTTCTCGCAGTCAAGAGGTGCAGTTGCACCTTATATAAAGTGAGGTGGCGCACAGTTCGTTACTCCAGTGGGGGGTCCAGGCGGGGACACCAAGAGCCCGCCGATGAGCCAGCTTGGTGTCCTAGGCGAAACCCCACACAAGACACGGCACAAACCTAGAAGAATTGCTGAGTTTTAATTCACTGGCCGTGAAAGCCAATATACCATCTTTTTAAATAGTGTTTACTTTATCTTTAAACATACGAGCAGAAGACTGATGAAATTTTATTCTCTTCCAGCAATCAGGATAAAATGCTGCTCTGTGTCACCATAGGAGCCATCGAGAAATGTTTGATTTAAAAGAAAACTTACCAATTGTAGCCGTACTAGGCATTCCATAACAAAAGCCATCCCTAACCTATACCTATAGAGCAGGGGTTCTCAAACTTTATCTGTCGCGCCTCCCTTGTAATCGAACAAGAGAAATACTGGGACAAAAGAATTGTCTTTCTTTTATAATAGTAAGGCAAGTAGTTCCGCGAAGAACTAAATAGCCTATTTTCATATGTTCAACAGCTGGCCATTTCCAGTTATAAACTTGCCCGCATATTAAATGCAATTTCATGTGATGTACTCAATATCTTTGTGTACACGATTTACAGTGTGATAAAGTATAAATCATTAATTTTTAAACTCTAAACTGAATATTCAAACATTGTAGTAATTTCCGACAATAAAAAACAACATATTTAAAGAAAACAACATGATCTTACTCTAATACTAAAGCTGCTCTGTCTTAAATCAAAGCTCATTGTTACTCAAGATCAACACATCTCCAACTGGAGAATACGTGTCCAAAGTTACACGATAAGACTTATCTACAGCACTAAGGAATTCGTGTACTAGAATATTTAGTTCGTGACACTAGTTTGGTTTATCAACTTACCGAGAGACCGGTTAAATAGAACATCAGTGAAATATGATCCATTTCAGAAATCTATAATTAACGATAACTACATGAGAGAATTCGGGAAGATGACCTTGGTATACTACCTTTTAAAACAATCTCCGTCACCCCCAAAAATACGTGCTAGAATATTTAACTGTCAGTATCGGTAATTAAGACTCCTGCCGTGAGATGGCGCCACGGTAACGCTATCTGAACGCATCTTCTTTTCTTCTTTTCGATAGAAGAATTATATTGTCATTCAAAAAATATCACAGCCTCTTTAAATAGAGACTTTTACTACAAAACGTGTATAATTTATTGAAAAACACTGGACCTGATGTTTGCACTGTTTGTGAGATTGAGTTGTTGTTAAATCATTTGAGGAGCTTGAGTAGTGGGGTAGTGGGGGAGCTGCTTATAAAAGCAAGTGGTGAGCCCCTGCGACCTTGGAATGGAAAGAGCCATGCTAGGAGGGCGTGCTTGGATTCGTTTTTTTCGTCTCGTCATGCTCTTTACGGGAATGTAGGTATCGAAAAGGTGAAGTTAGGGTTTTGGGTCAAAAAATGCGTTTTTCACATTTTTGTCGATTTTCGGAAAACGGGCCATGCTAGGAGGGCGTGCTTGGATTCGTTTATTTCGTCTCGTTGTGCTCTTTACGGGAATGTCGGTGTCGAAAAGGTGAAGTTAGGGTTTTGGGTCAAAAAATGCGTTTTTCACATTTTTGTCGATTTTTGGAAAACGGGTCATGCTAGGAGGGCGTGCTTGGATTCGTTTATTTCGTTTCGTTGTGCACTTTACGGGAATGTCGGTGTCGAAAAGGTGAACTTAGGGTTTTGGGTCAAAACATGCGTTTTTCACATTTTTGCCGATTTTTGGAAAACGGGTCATGCTAGGAGGGCGTGCTTGGATTCGTTTTTTTCGTCTCGTCATGCTCTTTACGGGAATGTAGGTGTCGAAAAGGTAAACTTAGGGTTTTGGGTCTAAATATGCGTTTTTCACATTTTTGCCGATTTTTGGAAAACGGGTCATGCTGGGAGAGCGTGCTTGGATTCGTTTTTTTCGTCTCGTTGTGCTCTTTACGGGAATGTAGGTGTCGAAAAGGTGAACTTAGGGTTTTGGGTCGAAACATGCGTTTTTCACATTTTTGCCGATTTTTGGAAAACGGATAACGTGATGATGACGTGCGTGATAGTATGTTTTCGTCTCGTTGTGCTCTTTACGGGGATATAGATATGGAATAGGTTAAAAGCTGGAAACATGTTTTTTTAGTCACAAATGGGTTTTGTGATTTTCCCTCATATTGTGAAAACCGAAAACGTGAGAATGACGTGTGTGATAGTATTTATTTCGTTTCATTGTCCTCTTTACGGGGATATAGATATGAAAAAGGCAAAAAGCTGGAAACATGGTTTTCTTATGGAAAAGGTGTTTTTTGTTCATTTTCGCGTTATTTGGAAAACGAATGAGGCGATTTTTATGATGGTCATGTCGATGTATTTATGTCGTTCTGTTTACGGGAATGTAGGTATGGAAAACCTAAAATGATGGTTTCCGTTATTTTTTTTCGAGATCGTTGAGGAAAACGGGGAAAAAATGTAAGAAACCAGATTTGAAGTCACGTTATGTTATGCGCTATGATGTTAGTAAAACATTTATGCATTATTATTATTATTATTTGTCTTGACTGGTCAGGGCTCACACGCAGAGAGAGAACATGTTTAATGCAATGAGAATTGAAAGCATTGAAGCTAGCCCACGGCGATCCAGACAGACACAGGTCTTATCATCGTACGTGCCTCGCAGCAGAGAGAGATAACAGCCTGTTGTTCGCATGCAGGTGGCTGTTATCTGACCCAGACGTGTTACTCGATATCTCGATGAAGGACATACAGCTCTGTCGAAAAGCTGATCATTGCATTCCCACGCATACTCATGCAGAGATTGCAAAAGCTTGTGAGAATCGCTCTGACTTGTGCGCTCCATGACATCCTACTCGTAGGAACAAAAAAAAAGTAAAGTGTTAACTTTGCATCTTGTTGAGGAGACATATATGTTCTGAGGGTAAGAGAGACTCATCATTCTCGTGTTCATCTTTGAAGGTGACGGATGCAAGTGCCTTATGCTCTTTGTGAAATATTACGTGAACTGCGGCCATACTTGTACTAAGGTAGGTTCATTATTGTTAATTATGACATGATTGGTTTTATTGTTATTTTGTGTATGCATGAAAAGTAAGTTAGTGACTGATGGTATTTTTGGGGGATTTCGTTTGTTGCAGATTTTTAAAAACAACATCATTAAGTCTGGGAAAGCAGACAGAGAGAGACAGTGACAGTGACAGTGGCGGCAAAGAGCACATTTGCTGAAAGTAATATAATTCATTATATGGTGAGTACATGTTGTTCCATTACTTTTATTGTTGTTGTTGTTGTTAAATGTATGTTATTTATTTCACGGAAATTTATATACTTATGGCGTGTATTTATTATTGTTTCAGAATGAAGATATATATGGAGTGAATAGGTTTTAACTACTTTGACGCTTTCGATATTAAAAAAAAGAGGTGAGTCTTTGTAAATGACTTTGTTATTTTCGAGTGAGTGTCTTATTTATGTGTGCACACTTGAAACCTTTTGTTTTTAGCAAGTCTTATGAATGAATGAATGAATGAATGAATGAATGAATGCACATGTTTAATGTATATAACCATGACTAATAACGGATTGTATTGGTTTGTTTTTCAGATAAATCATTGGAAACAAAAAAAAACAAGATAAACCTTGTCGTTGATATTAAAACTATAACAACTTTGTTGGTGATCATTTCCTGCTGGGGGCCCAAATTACTACAACCATTGTCTACCTGTGAACGAGATTGTGTGTGCCAGTCAGTAAAAATCGATAAGTGTGGTCGTTTGGAATTGGAGATTTTGGATTAACCTATATTAAGGTAAGGGTTGCACGTTTATTAGTCCATTTTATAATCATGTCTATATCAGAGAGTGAAGTGTTAGTGTGGCAGCCTTTGGCCAAATGTTTCAAAACGCGAGTATGCTCAGGCCGAATTTACAATGCGAATCACTGTCTGTCGCCTAAAGATTTTGTGGAATTATGTTTTCCCATTTTTTTGAGTGAATGTGAACAAGGCTTAAGATTGCATCAGGCTTTAAAAATAAACTTCGAACTACTATGTGAATTTACATTGATAAAAAATAATGTTGAAGAGAAACACACCTTCAACCTTTGTACAAAAATGGAGAAAGTACTGATAGCCGATAATTTGGAAACGTGGTATCAGGAGAAAGCTATTCAAGCGCTTATCACTAAATTTGATAAGTTGCAAGAGGGTCCCAGTGGCTTGGCCCTCAATAGCATTGCCTATTTGCAAATCAATATTTGTAAATACAATCCATTGAATGCAGGAAGTAGCTATATTGCCACACCGAGCTTTATCGCTTCCAGAAAGGCAGTGATCAACATACGCAACAAAGACGATTACTGCTTTTTGTGGAGTATAGTGAGCTGCCTGCAACCCTGTCAAGACAGAAATGGTCATTTGCCAGGGCAGTACAAAGAATTGTTTAACCACATGAAACAAACTCTCAATCTCGAGCGTGTTTCATTTCCCATGCCTCTAGATAAAATTCATTTATTTGAGAAAGATAATCCAAATTTCTCTTTCATGGTGTATGGCATCGAAGGATCCAATATTGTGGGCCCCTTGTATGCCACCAAACAGGTAAAGCAACATCACATTCACCTGCTTTTCCTGTCTGATGGGGATAAAAGCCATTACTGTTGGATAAAGAATTTAAGTAAATTGGTGAGCAGCCAAGTGTCTAACCATAAGTGTGCAAAACACATTTGTGAGCGCTGCCTTCAGTATTTTACAACTGATGAACTTTTGAAACGACATACGGAAGACTGTGAAGTGCAGACGGCAGTAAAGCTAGTCTTGCTCGAAGGGAATGACGTAGTCTTAAAATTTAAGGCCACTAATAAACAAGAGATGGTACCATTTACTGTTTACGCTGATTTTGAGGCCCTTACTGTTCCCATTCAGGGATGTGAACCAAGCCCCCATACAAGCTCAACCTATCCAGTGCAGAAACATGAGCCTTTTGCTGTAGCCTATTATGTTGTCTGTCACTATGATAATTCACAATGTGAGTATGTAAGTCATAAAGGTCAGGATTGTGCGCGGTGGTTTGTTGATCAAATGGCGGCTTTAGCAGGCAAAGTAGAAACTATTTTGAACAACCCTGTACCAATTCAGATGAATGACGTACAGCAAAGAGAATATGATCAAGCCACCACCTGCCACATATGTGAAAAGCCAATCTTAGGCGGAGAAAAAAAAGTAAGAGACCACTGCCATAGGACAGGGCATTTTAGAGGTGCTGCCCATAACGAATGCAATTTGAAGTACTCTACACCTCGCTTCCTCCCTGTCTTCTTACACAATTTCTCCCGGTATGACCTTCACTTCATTGTAAAACAATTTGCTCATGTAGATATGAGCAAATTCAGCATTTTGGCTAAGAACCATGAGAGCTTTACCTCACTTTCATGGAGAAAAGGAAGCATGAGCATTCGCTTTCTCGACTCATTCAAGTTTATGTCTAGTTCGCTGGATAGTCTTGTGAAAGGCTTAAGCCAAGATGAGTTGAAACATACCCATTCCCACTTTACGGATACAAATCAATTTAAATTGTGTGTTCGTAAAGGCCATTTTCCATACGATTATGTGGAAAGTTACGAGGTGCTTGAAGAAACGACTTTGCCGCCAAGAGAAAAATTCTTTTCTCAATTGACTCAAAGCACCATCAGTGAAGAAGACTATGCCCATGCACAGCATGTTTGGCGAGTGTTTGGCATAGAAACCATGGGCCAGTATGCTATGCACTACTTAAAATTAGACGTGTTGTTGTTGACCGACGTTTTTGAAACGTTTCGTCAGCTATGTCACAGGATTTATGGCCTTGACCCCGCTCACTACTATACCAGTCCAGGGTTAAGTTGGGACGCCGCCCTCAAATTTACCCACATTGAGCTTGATTTACTGACGGATCCCGATATGGTACTCATGATTGAAAAAGGGATTCGTGGGGGATTCGTATCGCTCAATCAGCGACATGCCAAGGCAAATAATCATTACATGCCTGATTATTGTCCCGAAGAACCAGAATCCTATCTAATGTATTTCGACGTAAACAATTTATACGGTCACGCTATGAGTCGACCACTGCCGTACAGAAACTTTGTCTGGCTGTCTGAGGATGAAATTAAAGATTTTAATGTGCATAGCGCTAGCAAGCAACAGGACGTAGGGTATGTTCTTGATGTCGACTTAGCTTATCCCCCCCATCTCAGACAGCGTCATGGTGATTTCCCCTTTTGCATAGAGAAAATGGTGCCGCCCGAGAGTAAGGGCAATCATAAGAAATTGATGGGTACCTTGTATGATAAAAATCACTATGTGTTGCATATTGACATGCTGGTAGAATGTTTAGCTCAGGGCTTAACCCTGAAAAAAATCCATAGAGGTATTTCTTTTTGTCAGAAACCGTGGTTGAAACCATACATGGATTTAAATACCAGTCACAGACAAAGTGCCACTCAACCATTTCAAATCAATTTTTTTAAACTGATGAATAATTGTATCTATGGCAAGAGTTTGGAAAATGTACGGCAGTATAGGGACATTAAGTTGGTCAATACATGGCATGGCAGATGGGGGGCTCAAAAATATATTGCAAAACCAAATTTCAAATCTTTAAACATTATTGATCATGATCTACTGACTATTGAACTTGCCAAAACTAAAGTGGTCATGAATAAGCCTATCTATTTAGGCCAAGTCATATTAGATTTTTCAAAATTGCACATGTATAAATTCCATTATGGTTTTGCAATACAGCGATTTGGTACCATTTCCTTGTTATATACAGACACTGATAGTTTTATTTACCATATCCGTGACTGTGATCCGTATGTCGTTATGAAACAAAACCCAAAATGGTTTGACACGTTCTCGTTTAGTGAGAAGAACGTGTTCGATATCCCCCGTCTGAACAAAAAAGAAATTGGTTTAATGAAAGATGAGTGTTCAGACACCATGATGACTGAGTTTGTAGGTCTCGCTCCGAAAATGTATAGTTTTCGACAGGTGGATCGATGCGAATCTATGCGAGCCAAAGGGATTAGCCAGCATGTGGTTAAACGTCTCTGTGTGGATGATTATTTACATGTCCTTCAGACCCACACAGCCATGGCACATAGTCAGTTTAGGATTCTCTCAAAAAATCATGATTTATTTTTAATGAAGCAGCGAAAACAAACACTCGCTTTGTTGGACGACAAGAGACAGTGGTGTCAGGATATGATGACAAGCGTCCCATTTGGTTACAACCAGTAGTGGTTGTAGCTATTGTTGTTGTACAACACGGCAAGTGTTTGGTTTGGTTGCTATCAAATGCGAGATGCCATCTTGAGCCTCGGAATAAAAATAAAAAATTGTAGTGTATCATATAATTTTTGTTTTTTAACCTGCGTGCATGGGTGTATGCATGGATGTGTGAATGCCTGTAAATAGTTGTACATAAACTGTATGTCTTATGCTATTTGCCTGTCAACGCATAAAGAGAGCCATGCATCAACGTTTCCATGGTTCACTGTGCACAGGCTAGATTAAAAACATGTTGACTTCTTTAGGTTAGGTTAGGAAAAAAACAAACAAGTAGCCACCCTCACTATTGTTGTCGCTTAGTAGGCCTCATGATTCAGTAAAGTGACCATTCACCCTCAGTAGGCACAGATTAATAGGCCAACTAGGGTGTGGCTTAGTAGGTCTCATGCAAGAACAAAAGAATAATAATAATAATCGTGGATAAAAACTCTCACTTTATGGCTAGAGTTATGAGTGGTGTTATATTTGAAATATCTGAACAGAAATTGTTTTTTTAACCTGTTGCATGTTTGCCGCCTACAGCTAAAGGAGTCAACAGACAGCTGGTTATTTATTTGTGTTTTGCTTATTTTTTATTTTATTTTTTGCCATTGACTTAGGGGACAGACAGTGTATATAGTACATTGTTTTTTTTTTATTTATTCACTTAGTAAACAGCAACGACTACTTTTCAGATTCAATCATGATCCACGGTGAAGATCGTTTTATCGTCACAAAACACACCACGTTCAATGAATATGCCACGATGGTGTCTCATAATCCTCAACGTGTGGCCTATCCTTCAGAATATAGAAACACGAAAGTACGCATTGACACCACATTTTATGACAGCTTCATGAATCGTGATGATAATGATGATGATTTGTTTCATGACCCAGGGCATCACTTTTGTAAATCCTGTATGCTAAATTTTGGCTTTGAAAATAATGTATCCACACAAGTGATTCATAAAGCATGGTATGGTTTAACCATGAATCAAGTGATTGTTAAATTAGCTGACGAGGATCATTTTCCAGATTTCTGGTGTACAATATGTACAAAACCCCTGTTTAATGTTTATTTTCCAATAACCTCTCAAATGTTTTGTTTTCATTTTTATAAATTTCCTGCTGAGGAATCAATCACTTCGTATCGACAACAAGCATTTCGCCAACTTTGTCTTGGCTTACCTATCAATCAATATTCGCCTCATAGAATGAGATTTGTTAGAAACTAACCACATGATGTCATGATTATCGCTTTTTTTTGTTTACATTCGGCTTTCAGGTGCATACTTGACGTTTAGAATACATTTGGCTATTTTGTTTGTTTGTTTTAGTTTATCGTGTATACACGTTGATAAACACATACACACTGGTTTAAATTTGTAGTTTTGAACTTTGTTTTGTTGGATGTAGACATGGTTATTAAATGCATAGCGTGTTAACTTTGCCTTTTTATAGGTTACCAAAAGCATTCCATGTTTGCTCTTAGTATTTGTTGATACTATTTATTTAACAGAATGTTGTGTGAATTTGCACATGAACAGAGCAAACGAATACAAGTCATTCGAATAGGGAATGATAGGCTAATTCCCATTCACAACAGAGACATGCATTTACCTCCAAGAGAGAGAGAGATCTTGAAAATGATTCACACACTTAATTTTGATAAAACATTTCCTATTAAATAATTTCCAAATGTATGTTTTGACTGAAAAAAATATTTTTGTAAATTTATCCAATACTATCCATCTACAACTACAGGTCATAAACACTCAGGATTTAAAAAAACCAACAACACACTTTAATGTACAAAAGTTATTGTTGTTGTAATATAAGAACGAGAGTGTTAGAAAGTAACACTCTTTTCTTTGGTTATAGACAACCATGGACGCCTTGAACGCCATTGGTCAAGATTGTGGCTTTGCACGCAAGAAAATGAGTGAATTGCCTACGCAAACACCCTTTCGCATACATAAAATTCAAAAACTGATAACCAAATTTGGTGAACGAGCTCTTTGCATTTGTCAAGACTTTGAGACATTTCTTCCCACACGATTTAATAACCTACCTGATAATGTTATGGAAGATGTCAATTCCAGTATTCACCCTGTCTATTTAATTTATGAGGGTGAAAAAAATAATCGATGCATGGTTCGTTTTGTAAAAATTGAAAACGAATAATCATTGTACGCTAGCCGTAACTTTTTTGTTTATTCATGCCCTACTCTTTAATGACTATAATAAAATAAAATTATTTTTTGGGTTCAACAGTTTGACGTTTATTAATTGTTGCTCAACGTTTACCATGATAAATAATAATAAAAATAAATTTTCAAAACTTATGCTTAATGGTAGATTTTTTTGTTTGTTTATAGGTTTAGTACAATTACCATGTATATATAATTTTTTATAATAATAATGATGAAACTATTAGTTAAAATAATGGAGTTTTGTCCTTTTTTATTGTTTGTGATTTAAAATAGCATTTATAGCAATTTTTATGCAATTTTTATTATAATTTATAATGATCAAATTCTAGTAACATGTTATTTTATTCAATAATAAGCGTTTAACAAAAAAAACTGGTTCTAGAGTAGATAAAGATTTCATGCTGACATTCGTTCTGCTAGACTGCTATTTGAAGCTGATGAATAATGATGGACTTTTGTCCTTTCTTTTGATTGTTTGTGATTTAAAAAAAATAGGTTTAGTACAATTACCATGTATATATAATTTTTTATAATAATAATAATGAAACTATTAGTTAAAATAATGGACTTTTGTCCTTTTTTTATTGTTTGTGATTGAAAAAATAGATTTACTACAATTAGTAATAATTTTTAACGATGCACTGCTGTCCCTTTTTTATTGTTTGTCATTTATAATTATAATAATGAAACTATGAGTGAATAATAATAATGGAAAAAAACACAACATGGACTCTTGTCTTTTTATTTATTTTTTTGTCATGATAACAGTGATACTATACATTTTTTTAAATAAATTCATTACGTTAAAGTCCATATCTAGATAAAAGTAATTTGCTCTTCATAGCACCAATCACTATAAATGCTGCCATTCGTTCTGCTAGACTGGCATCTGAAGCTGTTAATCGTTGCTTGGCAATGCTTAACAAGACTTTGTCGGCAATGCGTCTTAGTGTGGGATCACTGTTTTCATAGGCTTTATCGTGATTAAGACATGCATGATCCAAAGCATTGATTCCCATATTCCCTCTCCTCAAACGATCTTGAAGACGAGTACCAGGGCCGCAAAAGCTGTAAGCAGGTAAGTGAGCTTCGAATGGTAAGTTTTTAATAATGTTATCAATAATTCCACGGCCAGTACACCTGGGACATAGAGGTTTCAATCGGTGAAAAACACTTTTTTTGTTGTTCTTCTTCTTCTTGTTCTTGTTCTTGCTGTTGTTGTTTGTCGGCAGCTCCTGACGAGCATGGTAGGTGGTGGTTGTTTTCCGCATGACAGCCATGGAATGATGAAACAATGTCTTTACACTGAGTTTTATGACCATGATATAATTTCATTAATTGGCATGTGGCACACTGTCGAATGGAAGGTATTTTTGCCATGGTTAATTGCTTGTGATGGGAAAAATGACTGCATGGTTGTAGTTCACTCAATACAGAGTCGTTAGTCCACTCGGCAGGCGCCTTTTCCCAAATTTCTTTGACAGCGTTGGCAGCAACATAAAAAAGAAATGATTTAGGTAGTGCTAATAATTCATGTTGTGTAAAGCTAATCAGTTTTTTCTTGCACACAAAGAACTTTCCAATAACCTTGTCGATTGTAGTGGCGTCCATGTCTATAACGTTGATGTTATCACCTCACGTGTACACGTCTCACTGCTATCATTGGACGATACACTTTCAGTTTTCATTTTATTGAACAACTCCCAACATGCACTCGTGGTGAGCCAATGAAACAATTGCCATGCATGCGCTAAGGCTTTATTCTGAATATTGTCGCAAGGACAAGTGTCCATAAGCGTTTGCAGGGATGGACAACCCAGATCTAAAAGGTCAATACATTGACAGTGAGAGGGTAGAAATGGTTGAAGCCACTGGCGTTTTTCACTCCCTTTAACAAATAAGACATTGGCCGAGGACAAATGGGCTTTCATGACAATGTCAAGATACTTGTAAGAAATATCACCCTTGTTCCATGCTAACTGCAAATGATTTTCAATCCATTGGCTCTGTTTTTTATCTTTTTCACTAAGCAACTCGAAAGCATAGGGAGGTTTAAACACCAAATGAATAGGGTTAGACACCCAAAACGTACTACAATCGATAAAAGCAACTTCCTTAAATATAAATTTGTTGTCTGCAATTTTAAACCCCTGACAATCCACGATGAGTGTACGCATCATGCTTTTTTATTTTTACTTGTTACCTCATTGACGTCTAATCAACAACTAACCTATGCCATGGTTTAACATGGCAAAATCAAAGGACTTTAGGGGAAAAAAAGGAAAAAATGAATTGAACAACAGCGAAATATTTGTTGAGGTTTTATTCATAACAAAAAAAAAACTTACACTTTTATTACAAACAAGTGTGTTGGCTTAATTTGGAACAGCATTCAAATGAATAGTTTGCACATACGGTCCACAGGTATCTCCTAGTTTTGTAGGGTCTGGTACAATAACCGGATAATTCAAACTCCATGGAATATTGCCCACATCATAGCGATTGAGGTAAGGGCAGGATGGACTCCATCGCTGATGATCGCTAAAGGCTCGATCCCCTATTTCCCAGTTTCCAATTTCAATGTTGCAAAAAATACACTTGACCACATCCCCACGTTTTAAGTAATAAAATCCGCTCGCAGCCAATTCTCCACAATCCATAAAGGGAACTGTCCATGCTTCAAAAGTTTTCAAACGATTAAATTCACATTTTAAATTCCATGGTTTGTCTGTCACGTTGTTGTTGCTGTTGCTTATTGAGGGACACATGATGTTTGTTGTTGTCGTATGTGCGCACAGTGCCAGAGCGCAACAGATACTGTGCATGCAGACGCTTATCATCAATCCTATGAATGATGATCTTTTTTTGTTTTCATTCGACCACAGATGGCTTACATGCTGGTGACATAATTGGACAAAGGATGATATTTCACTTGTCTAGCATGAATAATCAAACAGTAGGCACTGGTATGGTCTGGGACATTTTCTTGTGTTTCAAAATCTACCCTTAAATCAATGGTGGTGATTTTCATAGATTCTTCTAGATACGAACAGTCGAAAACAATCAGTGGTGCTTTTGCTTTAAACCCTTGTGGCGACAACATAGGACAATCCTGTTTTTCATAATAAGACGATTGAAATTTAGCGAACATGTCATAAAGGGGACCAAACTTATTTTTTGAAAAATTGAGTTCCAACCCCTCATAGGGAAAGCAAACATTATTTAAAAATAGTCGTATATTTCTCAAGTGAATGTGATCAAACAAGGTGACATCTTTGCTTTGTTGGTATTTTCTATTGGTTTGAAAACCAATAATAACATAGAGGGGTCTCTCGGTAGAGCGAGCCGATTTGACACTCCAACTATGAGTGTCAGTGGTAGGTAGCAAGGGGTATTCATGCAGACACCAACTTCGAAAGGCGATAGGCAAGGCTTTATCTTTTTGCACCAAATTTAACATGCTTAGCTTTTTACGATCCGATAGCGTCACATGGGGCACTTTCCATAGTAATCGAAGCAGTTGAATTTTTGAGTCTATCACTTGGTCAGAGGCTCCTTTCAGTGCATTATAATCACTGCGGTCTCTCACCAGATACAAACTTTGTCTTGCGTTTAAAATAATACGCTTGTGATCTTCGGCAAAGCCAAGGAGTAATTTTAAGGGTAGGAAGCCTGTAAAAGTGCCATCGGTATGAACTAGCCAGTTATTGCTACTGTTGGGACACCATCCTGCCATAGAAAGCGTTTTACTTTCCTCCTCGCTATAGGATGGATATAATTTCATAAGACTAGTCATGCCCACATTTCGAGTCATATCTATGACAATATCATTTATCACATAACGTACTTCAGAAAACAGAAAAGCCAAACCATGATTCGCCAACGCAGACGTTGTGGGCGTACTGCCATCTGCTTTCATTAATTTACCCTCAATTTGAAGGACACTTTCATGAGGTAGAGTAAAAATATCTTGATTGTTAATTATGAATTGAATCTCGTCATTGTTATTCAGACCTGTTGCTTGAGGTTGATAGGAATGCATATCAATGCGCACGACGCCATCTTCCACTTGTATGGGATTTAACACTTGCAACAGCTCTTTGTTCATGATTGGGGTGTAGCGTATAACCAAGGCGTTGTAAGCGTTGTCGGTTTACCCGTGTCAACCGTTTCATACACGGCGGGCAACTAACCGAGCTCGTAGACGTTGTTGTTGCTTTATAGATAAATTTCATAGCGTCTTTAAAACCAACTTGTAGGTCACAGGGGTGTTGGCGTCCAAAGCAATCAGTTGTTGGTTTCTATTCACTAAGCGTAAGGTAATATTACTAATATCACTGACACACACAGGATGATAGAGAACCACTGAAGGGTTTTCACGAATAATATAGCCGCAAGGAGAGGTGACAATAAAATCATACAGGGAATGGCTTTGTTCTTGATTCGTAAATACGTCTCTAATAATATTGCAAGTTACAGAAATGTGATGGTCCTCGATGAATTTCACTGGATAATCTGATTCATGGGGTTGCTGAGCTGCCAACACTCTTGGTTTAAATCCTAATAAAGGACCAATAGAATGAACTCGTGTTTCAAAGTCAATGTTAAACGTAGAGAAAATACGACAGCGATGAGTTATTGTATTGGCTGTAAGTTCAAATTTGTGTGTCCCATCCGCAAATGGTTTGACACCAAATTGTTTTATCATCGACACGCTAATGGCCTCATGCACATCGTCTATAGTATAACCTCCAGGGGGTAGTGTCAACATATAATCATCATAATAAAATTTGTCATTAATATCCACTTGAATATTGTAAATTCTGTTGTAACTTTCCAAAGAAATTAATCCTAGCACATAGGATTGTTTGGGATGCAATTCAATGGGAGGGAAAAAATCCAGGGACACTTCAGGCCCGCGACTGTGCACGGTAAAGGTCTTGGCGTTGACATTCATAATGATGAAACTGATGGCTTAACGCGACCTCTTATATAAAAAATGTAAACTCAAACGGCCACACTCTTGACTGTCAAAGGTTTGTTGACGATTCACATTATAGAATATCTTTACCCGGTTTCCCAAATAACGTATCAACTCGATCGGGGGTGGTAAATTTCCATAACTGTCAAAGTACCATACTGTGGAACCTTGTTTCACATAGGCTACAAAATGGGTTCCTGGGCCTGCATCATCATCTAAATTCATCATGGCTCGTTCTTCTTTCCACGGTGCTTTAGGTAATTCATTTCGCATAAATACACCTCGAAAATGAGAAATCTTTAGTTGTTTGGCATAGCTTTCCACTTCTTCATGGGTCATGGCATGACGAGGCAGTTGGCTTAAGCGCTTATCGATGAAGATGGACATTTTTTTTTTTCCTTAGACGGTAGGCCATTACCTTGTGGATAAAAGACTGGCTTTAAAGGGTTGCCATTTCTAGCTCCCATCGCAATGGCTTCTAACGTTTTATTGTGTCGCTCGCTTTCTTTGAGTTGTTGCTTGCCTTGCTCGACGGCTTTTATGGTTTTCGCTACAGCGCTGGCACCACCCAAAAGGGACCCCAAAGCTGCCAACCCTGCAAATAAAGCCGGCAAAAAACCCCCACGCTTAGCAACAGGAATGACTCGCCCACGTTTTTGCTTTCTTTCTTTTCTTTTTATCGATACATAATGCTGCGATTTCGGAGCTGTAGACAATCGCACCGCTTGTAAAGCTTTTTCGATAGCCACTCTTTTTAGATTTTTTTTAGTTTTTTTACGTTTTAACACTGGGTGTGAGGCAGATCGACTTGGTTCCCGACCTGGCTTTTTTCTCTTTTTGAGATTTGATTTTTTCATGTTCATAGCATATCTTTTTTTCACCATGCTGCTACTTGGTGAACCTTTCACAGCAAACATTCGATAACAACTAACGTAGAGAACCTTATTTCATAGCACTATATTCCAATTCTATATAAAGCGGGAAATCATTCACCGTTTTCCCAGCTTCCTTTTCCTCAAACGTAAGCATAAGATGAAAGGATAATTCATCTCCCACATTTACTCTTTGATGGTTGTGGGCCAACACTCTATCACCGTTTAGTTGTATTTTTAAATGTTTCTCATCAGGCATGGCATATTTAATATGAATGACACCATCATAATGCAGTCGATAACGACTTAAACCGGAAGCAAGCATATAGGTAAGATCATCATTCACCAGTGGTAGTGGTGGTGGGGAATGGTTTTCGTCATTGTCCAGTTTTTGATTTGACAGGTACACTAAAAATACAGATGGGACAAATTTATAAAGCCTTTTCATTTGATAGGTCACATAACGTTTCGTGCAGACATCATTTTCGTCTCGAGGCTCTTGCACATCAATAATACGATGATGATTGGCTGAATAGCCCTCAGCGGTTAGTCTCGGGGCCATGTGATAGACACTTTGCACTTTGCGATCGACATAGCTTTTTGTTGCCACCTCTCGTGACTGTTTTGACAAAGAGGCGGCCGTGGCCATGGTTACACGAGCTCTCCCAAACACGTCCATGGTGATAGACGTTAACTAACCTTTCTTACTCACCGTTTGCCTATATATATAAACCTTATACACACATGAAAAAAACTCAGTCATCGACACAATGGAATTAATGAAACAACCCCATGCTTTGCCCGTCTCTGATTTGGTTTCAGAGCTATCACTGTCCGTGTGCGAACCTAAACGTCATGGCACCCTATTCCCATCTACCGTTCGATGTATTATGGTAGGGCCTTCGGGTTGTGGAAAGACCAATGTTTTGCTGAACATTATTACCGCACCTCATGGCCTACGATTTCAAAATATTTATATTTTTGCCAAATCCTTGTACCAGCCTCTGTACGTGTATCTGGAACAAATTATGTCTTCGTTAAATAAAGAAGCCATGGGCTATTTTACATTCACCTCACCTCAAGATGTCATTCAACCAGACCGCATTCAACCAGATTCCATTATAATTTTTGATGATATTGCCACTCAACGACAGGCCATTATTCAAGAGTATTTTAGTATGGGACGCCATAAACAAGTGGATTGTTTTTATCTAGCTCAGACCTATTCCAAAATCCCCAAACAGTTGATTCGTGACAATGCCAATCTCATCGTTCTCTTCCGCCAAGACTCTAGAAATCTCTATCATATTTTTCAAGATCATGTGAATCCAGATATGTCCTTTACAGCTTTCACGCAATTGTGTGCTTCGTGTTGGAACCATCATCCCCATGCCTGTTTGGTCATAAATAAACAGAGTGAACGATGTGAGGGACGTTATCGCTTGGGTTTTGATCATTTTATTTCTGTTTAAAAAGACCTAGGGTTGGACATTTCCTGTTAGTGTGTCTTTACCTTTACCATGGCGAACGCCATAGGGTACAAGAAACATGTTCAAATCATGCAGCGTATTATTGAGGCACGAAATACGATTCGACATAAATTTCGTGAATTGCAACGTTTAAAAAACGTCAATCCTTTACCCATGATAAAACATGCTCCATCATCGGTTGATCCCATGAGATTTAAACCTAATGCTTCTACTGCTACTGCTGCTGCTGCTGCTGCTGCTACCTCTCAAACCAAACCCATAACAAGTTCAAAATTTACTCAAACAGAATCCACACGACAGGTAAAATCCTCCTCTTCCTCCTCCTCTAATGTTAGTGAACAAGAACATCAAGAACATGAAAAGAAAGAAGAAGAAGAAGAGCATGAACAAAGTGAAAGTGACAGCGAAAGCGTATTTAGTCCTGAAAGAAAAAAGAAATCGTCACCCCTTCAACAGTTTCTAAAAACAAAACAAAAATCTTCCGTCATAGCGGCAACACCGTCTTCCTCCACATCGTCTCCGTTTTCACAAGTCTTGGCAACCCCTCAAAATAAAGCTCAACTCAAAAACATTTTAATCAAACATTATGGGGCAACCCTAGAACCGTATTTGACCCTTCTATTTATTGGAAAGACAGATACCACGTATGGTGTTCGCTATGAGAATGATAGTTTTAAAATTGGGGATTCATCCATTAAATTTGCTCGTACGAAAGCTGTCATTAAAAAGATCAACTATAAATTAACACCAGGTCTGTTAAAGCTGCTATTTTCTCGCACCCCCTCGACACAAGATTTTACGTCCGAGGACCTTGCTAAATATAAATCCATTTTATTAGACACCAACGCTCACAAAAGAAACTATAAATCCTCTCAGCAGGTCAATGCCAATATATCCCAAAAATATAAAACCATCATTGCAAACATCTTTGGTAAGCAAAAACATCACTCTGCCTCTGGTGTAAGGTTTAAGAAATTAAAACCCTACCTAGATATAACCTTTTGGAATAATCCCAATCAGTTAGTAGAGCGCTTATACTTGCTTCATGCATCAAAACAAGCTGGTCACACTGGACATGAGGCGGAAATCGCCGACGTTGAACAACAACTCCGAAATGCTAAAATTATCTTATAAGCCATCCCCCATCAAAGTGGGCATTGCTCATGAATTGCATAAACCAGCCCGACGCATTTATGAACGTCGTCGTGTCATTTCCAAAGGAATCGATGACCTTTGGCAGGCAGACCTGGTTGAAATGATACCTTATTCTAACGTTAACGACGGTGTACGCTATATGTTGACTATCATTGATGTCTATTCCAAAATGGCTTTTGTTCAACCAGTAAAAAATAAAACTGGTATCTTAGTCACAAAGGCCTTTCAACATATTATTGAACAATCAAAACGTCAACCTCACTTGTTACAAACCGACCAGGGGAAAGAATTTTTCAACAAGGATTTCTCCAGTTTTCTCAAATCTAAGGATATTCACCATTATGCCACCTATAGCAATCTCAAAGCCAGTGTGGTCGAGCGGTTCAATCGAACATTAAAAAGTTATATGTGGAAAGAGTTTACAATACATGGTTCCTATCGATGGATAGACTGGTTACCTCAACTTGTGTCTCGCTACAACAACACCATTCATTCCACCATCGGCATGAAACCTCGCCTCGTCACCAAGAACCTACCCAGACTCAATAGACTGTTTAACCCTATAAAAAGGGTAGATCCAAGGCGACATCGCCTTAAAATTGGAGATTTTGTTCGCATTAGTAAACATAGAAGTGTGTTTTCAAAATCATATACTCCACAATGGTCGACAGAAATTTTTAAAATTCGCCAAGTCAAGCTAGGTCAACCAGTGACGTATCTCTTAGAAGATCAGAGCGGTCAACCCATTCAGGGACGATTCTATTATGAAGAAGTGCAAAAAACATTATATCCCAACGATTATCTCATTGAACGAGTAATTAAAGTCAAAGGTGCAAAATATTTTGTAAAGTGGTTAGGTTTTCCTTCCACGTATAATTCATGGGTCAATAAACATAATTTTTTGTAATAAAACCCTATTTAATTATTTTGAAAAAAATAAAAAATAAAAAAAATGTATCATATGACCTTTCATTATTCCCACCCTTTTGTTTATTACATGTCCAATAACCGCTTTGTTCGAGCCCATGCCAATCTGTTATCATGATGTTATACACTCACTCATTGTTTCAAACTTTGCGTTGCATGATGAGTCCATAATGAACCTAGGCTATGACATACACATTATAAATCCGCACACTGTATAATGACACCAGCCTCTTATCTCTCTCTGCTGCGAGGCACGTACGATGATAAGACCTGTGTCTGTCTGGATCGCCGTGGGCTAGCTTCAATGCTTTCAATTCTCATTGCATTAAACATGTTCTCTCTCTGCGTGTGAGCCCTGACCAGTCAAGACAAATAATAATAATAATAATGCATAAATGTTTTACTAACATCATAGCGCATAACATAACGTGACTTCAAATCTGGTTTCTTACATTTTTTCCCCGTTTTCCTCAACGATCTCGAAAAAAATAACGGAAACCATCATTTTAGGTTTTCCATACCTACATTCCCGTAAACAGAACGACATAAATACATCGACATGACCATCATAAAAATCGCCTCATTCGTTTTCCAAATAACGCGAAAATGAACAAAAAACATCTTTTCCAT
This sequence comes from Meconema thalassinum, assembly GCA_946902985.2. Classification (NCBI taxonomy): domain Eukaryota; kingdom Metazoa; phylum Arthropoda; class Insecta; order Orthoptera; family Tettigoniidae; genus Meconema; species Meconema thalassinum. Next base: position 1,376,495,944 of record OX336388.2, on the reverse strand, counting down.
AAGAAAACCATGTTTCCAGCTTTTTGCCTTTTTCATATCTATATCCCCGTAAAGAGGACAATGAAACGAAATAAATACTATCACACACGTCATTCTCACGTTTTCGGTTTTCACAATATGAGGGAAAATCACAAAACCCATTTGTGACTAAAAAAAACATGTTTCCAGCTTTTAACCTATTCCATATCTATATCCCCGTAAAGAGCACAACGAGACGAAAACATACTATCACGCACGTCATCATCACGTTATCCGTTTTCCAAAAATCGGCAAAAATGTGAAAAACGCATTTTTCGACCCAAAACCCTAAGTTCACCTTTTCGACACCTACATTCCCGTAAAGAGCACAACGAGACGAAAAAAACGAATCCAAGCACGCTCTCCCAGCATGACCCGTTTTCCAAAAATCGGCAAAAATGTGAAAAACGCATATTTAGACCCAAAACCCTAAGTTCACCTTTTCGACACCTACATTCCCGTAAAGAGCACAACGAGACGAAAAAAACGAATCCAAGCACGCTCTCCCAGCATGACCCGTTTTCCAAAAATCGGCAAAAATGTGAAAAACGCATATTTAGACCCAAAACCCTAAGTTTACCTTTTCGACACCGACATTCCCGTAAAGTGCACAACGAAACGAAATAAACGAATCCAAGCACGCCCTCCTAGCATGACCCGTTTTCCAAAAATCGACAAAAATGTGAAAAACGCATTTTTTGACCCAAAACCCTAACTTCACCTTTTCGACACCGACATTCCCGTAAAGAGCACAACGAGACGAAATAAACGAATCCAAGCACGCCCTCCTAGCATGGCCCGTTTTCCGAAAATCGACAAAAATGTGAAAAACGCATTTTTTGACCCAAAACCCTAACTTCACCTTTTCGATACCTACATTCCCGTAAAGAGCACCATGAGACGAAATAAACGAATCCAAGCACGCCCTCCTAGCATGGCCCGTTTTCCGAAAATCGACAAAAATGTGAAAAACGCATTTTTTTACCCAAAACCCTAAGTTCACCTTTTCGATACCTACATTCCCGTAAAGAGCATGACGAGACGAAAAAAACGAATCCAAGCACGCCCTCCTAGCATGGCTCTTTCCATTCCAAGGTCGCAGGGGCTCACCACTTGCTTTTATAAGCAGCTCCCCCACTACCCCACTACTAGCTTGAGACATCTTGGTCATCAGCCCCGTGTGTTGAACTTGTCTGATAACCTGTATTTATGTGATGCCTGTATTAGTGTGTGTAACTGTATTAGGGACATGGGTGGGGTAGGTGCCCCGGATCTTGAAGTAAGGTACTATCCCGGCACTTGCCAGCGTAGCGCTGAGCTTCTAACTGAAAGGGAGTGGGATCGATTCCCACCTAGATAGTGGATTTTAGAAACAAAACTACCAGTTTCGGAAACGCAAATAGTCCTGGGGTTCACTCAGCCTTCTCCAGAAATGAGTACCAGGGCAATTCCTGGGAGCAAAGACGACCGGGCGTGGAGCTGACAACTCCATCCCATCTAGTGCTGATGTCACAAAGAGTGAAAGCCTCTACCTCCCACTACTCAGGCGCTTCCATGGCCTGCGGATTTGGCTTTGCTTTAGCATTGCTTTTTGGGAGTGTGAAAGAACCCGGGGAAAACCACACTCAGGATAGCCGCTGTCACCACCGGGTTTCAAACCTGCGATCTTCGGACTTGCTGCAGCTGCCATGGTGCACGACCTAACGAGCAAGGCTAAACCACGGGGCACTGAGATTGATTGCTATCATTCAATTCATAACAAATTATGCACTTCACCTCGTGGTGTAGCGGCTAGCATTCTTGGCTGTCGCCACAGAGGTCCGAGTTCGATCCCTGACTCTGCCTAGGAATGTTATGCTGGAACGGGGTACAGTCAGCCTCGTGAGGCAAAACTTAGAAGAGGAGTATTCGATTCCCATCTCAGCCATTCTGGAAGCGGTGTTCCGTGGTTTCCCACCTGTACTCTGGACAAATGCCAGGGTGATTCCTAACTGAAAGCCACGACCACCTCCTTCGAAATCCTCACTTGAATTACAAATATCACACACTACTTAAGACATTGCAATGACAAAAGTTATAAGACACTTTCAGTACACACACATACACCCACCCAAGTACGCGGGGCTAAATGACCACGGAGTCCAAGTCCCTCAAATGAAACATGACAACAATAACAACGAATATGGAATATGTCCTGACTTCGTGGTCATGTACCCCTGTGTAGTTGGGAGTGTGTGGAATCTGTCTGATAACCTGCGACCGTTCTAGTGAATGTATTTGTAATTTAGGCTCGGGTTTCAGCAGGAGTGACCGTGGCGCTAGTTTTGGACTAGAAGTGAGAAACCACGGAAACCTTCCCCTAGAGTGACTTAATCACTTCATCTTAGTTCTGCCTTTGCCTCGTTCTAGCCCCCAGACCTCCGCGGCTAGTCACTACACCACGAGCTCACCGTCAGTGACCTCAATGGCTCTAATTAACCACTCCACGTCAGACAGCGATAATCTCTGTAAAACAAGGACTGGTTCCCAACAGACTGACAAGCCGTCATACCCTCGTCACACCACAACAGCCACCACTACCATATCTAATGAAATGAGATGTTATCTACGAGTTGTCGTAACTAGGCTCATTCCAGGATTGTTTCCGTTTATTAAATGACTAGCTGAAGTACCCGTGCTTCGCTACGCGTCATAAATAAATTAAAATGTGAAGGTGACAGTTAAAACAGGGGATAGGCGAGGTGCTGCGCAGAGGGAGATTAAGAATGGAAAATTTTGTCCAACTACACCGTTCGGCGTTGACCGTGTTTTATAGCACAAATTTAGGTTTTACTAGCTAACCGTTGGAGATACCTTTCAGATAGAAAATGTAATTTTAAACCTCGTATATGCCATCAAATGTTTGCTATTTCTTAGCGTTCTCTTTTTATTTGAAATGGAAATACGAAAGTTTTAAACCAAAGGGTGTAGTGACGTCACTAAAATGGTCGCCATCTTTAAATAGAGCAAAGTATTGAAATCAAAAGTAACCTATATGTTAACCAGGTAAATCAGCTACTTCCATGTAAAATTCATGTAAATCGGACCAGTGGTACTTGCGTGATTAAGTAACACACAGACACACACCATCTCATTTTTAGCTTCGCTTCTCTCGCGTCATAGTCGTGTCATATTGTTATTCAATGAAATGCAGGTTTAACCCCGTTAACACCCCTTTAGAACCGGAATATCCGAAAATCCCTCCTTAGTAGACGTTTTCGACACACAAAAAACATATCCCCAAAATATCATTCATCTAACTTTAATAGTGTTGGTTGGTCGATGAGAGTGAACATCCAAAAATCCTTCCTTAGTGGACGTTTTTCTTCCAGAATTTCACCCCTCCCCACAGGCCCCATAAATTGCATTTATAAAAAAACGGTCGAACACCTATTTATTTATTTAATTTCTTTATTTATTTTTAAGCTGATTGATCTCCTCCGAGTTTCAAACTCCTCGCCTATGTCGTTTAAGAAATACACGCTCCGTTAGGAATCTTCCAACCCCCACTTTTCATCCCTTTCACCTCATAATATACACTACATCAAAAAACCATTAGACATGTGTCAGATTATTTTTAATGATTAGTATATATGCCAAGTATCACATCCCCAAATGAAACCACTCGTGAGATATTGTTATTCAATGAAATGCACGTTTACCACCTTAACACCACTTTAGAACCTGAATATCCAAAACTCTTTCCTTAGTGGACGTTTTCGACATATAACGAACATATCCCCAAAATTTCATGTTTCTAACTTCAATAATTTTGGCTGGGCGATGATGAGTGAGTGAGTCAGTCAGGACATTTTCTTTCATTTATTTTTGATAATTTCACCCCTCCCCATGAACCCCCTTAAATTGGATTTATGAAACAAACGGTCGAACACCTATTTACTTATTTAAAGCTGTTTTCCCCCTGAGTTGGGAGAGTGAGTGAGTCAATCAGTTAAGACACTTTCTTTCCTGTTTTTTTTTCAGAATTTCACCCCTCTCCAAGGGCCCCTTAAATTGGATTTATGAAAAAACGGTCGAACACCTATTTACTGGTATTTTGAGCTGTTTTTTTCCGCCGAATTTCAAACTTCTCGCCTATGTCGTTTCAGAGATACGCGCTCCGTTAAGAATCCCTCAACCCCCAATTTTCACCCCTTTCACCTCATAATATACACCACATCGATAAACCCTTAGACATATGTCTGATTATTTTTAATCATTAGTTTATATACCGAATATCGCATTCCCAAAGAAACAACTCGTGAGATATCGTTATTCAATGAAATGCACGTTTACCCCCTTAACACCTCTATAAAACCCGAATAAACAAAAATCATTCATTAGTTGACGTTTTCGACATACAGCGAACATATTCCCAAAAGTTCATGCTTCCAACTTTAATAGTTATCGCTGGGCGTGATGAGTGAGTGAGTCAGACAGGACATTTTCTTTCAATTATTTTTACCAGAATTTCACCCCTCCCCATGTGCCCCTTAAATTGGATTGATGAAAAAACGCTTGTACACCTATTAACTTATTTTTAAAGCTGTCTTTTTCCCCTGAGTTTGATGAGTGAGTGGGTTAGTCAGTCAGTTAGGACACTTTCTCTCCTTTTTCCCCCAGAATTTCACCCCACCCCATTGGCCCCTTAAATTAATTTATGAAAAAACAGTCGAACACCGATTTACTTACTTTTTAAGCCGATTTTATTTCGCTGAGTTTCAAATTTCTCGCCTATGTCGTTTAAGAGATAGGCCTACACGCTCCGTTAGGAATCCTTCAACCCCCACTTTTCACCCCTTTCACCTCATAATAATATACCACATCGAAAAACCCTTAGACACATGTCTGCTTATTTTTAATGATTAGTGTATATGCCGAGTATCACATCCACAAATGAAACCACTCGTGAGATATTGTTATTCAATTAAATGCAGGTTTAACCCCCTTAAGACCCCTTTAGAATCTGAATATCCAAAAATCCTCCCTTAGTGTACGGTTTTGACATACAACGAACATATCCCCGAAATGCCATGTTTCCAACTTCAATATTTTTGGCTGGACGATGATGAGTGAGTGAATGAGTCAGGACAGTTTCTTTCAATTTTTAGCCTATTTTCAATTTTGAAAAAAATAGGCTTATGAGATCACCTTTTGTCCGTATGTGTGTGCGTGCGTGTGTGTGTGTGTGTGTGTGTGATTCGTGTGTGTGTCCCCCCCCCCCTAATAAAATCTAAACGGCTGGAGCGATTTCAATGAAACTCGGTATGTTCATAGCACTATTCCCGGCGACCTCGACCGTGCCTTTCAAATTTTGTTACGTCTCACCAATGCAAAATGGCGGCTGTGCGAAATATTTCACTAGCATTCAATATCTCCGAAACTATTACTGATATCGCCCTGAAATTGTGTACGGTGATAAAGGGTACTACTAGAAGTTCACCTATGAGACTTTCAAAACCCTGGTGACTACAAAACCAACATGGCGGTCAAGCGAAGTTGAGACCTTTAAATAGACTTTTCTCGCGATTTAACTATCCACACGTAATGAAACTTGGTACAGGAAATGTTTATACACATTGTAATGCACTGGAGTCTAATTTAGTTCAATTGTTTTCATAACTTCAAAATGGCGGCTGTGCGAAATATTTCACTGACATTCTATATCTCCGAAACTGTTACAGATATCACCCTGCAATTTTGTACGGTATAAAGGGTACTGATACAAGTTTACCTATGTATATTTCATAAACTTGTAAAGTAGAAAACGAACATGGCGACCAAGCGAAGTTGAGACTTTTAAATAGACTTTTCTCACGATTTAACCATCCAAACGTGATGAAACTAGGTACAGCAAGTGTTTATACACATAGTAATGCACTGGAGTCTAATTTAGTTCAATTGTTTACATAACCTCAAAATGGCAGCTGTACGAAATATTTCACTGACATTCTATATCTCCGAAACTATTACAGATATTACCCTGCAATTTTGTACGGTGATAAAGGGTACTGGTACAAGTTTATCTATGTATACTTCATAAACTTGTAAAGTAAAAAACGAACATGGCGACCAAGCGAATTTGAAATATTTTAATAGACTTTTCTCGTGATTTAACTCTCTGAGCGCAGTGAAATGTGGTACAGTAAATGATTTTGCAGATTGTAATGCACTGCCATCTAATTTAAATCAATTGTTTACATAACCTCAATATGGCGGCTGTGCGAAATTTTTAAATTAAGTTTTTATTTCTTGTGTCGTAATCATGCGATCGAAGTGAAAGTTTGAATAATGAACCAAGGCAATAATTGTCCTTGAATGGTACATAATTCTATGGCCTATACATATAACAATCCTAAATGGCGAGCTTCCGAAATATTTAGACGGTTCTCAATATCTATGAATCTTTTACAGCAACCAAACTGAATTTTTTTATGTTCATAGAGACTATGAACATATGTTCACCTATATGACTTTCATTAACCTGGTGAGCACAAATCCAACATGGCGGCGACGCGAAGTATAAATATTTAAATGGATGATTCTCGCGAATTAACTATCCGAGTGCTGTGAAACGTTGCACGTTAAATGCTTATACAAATGTTGATCCACTGGCATCTAATTTATTTCAATTGTTTGCATAATCACAAGATGGCTGCTGTGCGTAGTTTTAAAATCTCGTTTTTACTTCTTGTGTTCTAGTCATGCGATTGAAGTTTGAATACCACACGTACACAATAATCTTAATGTAATAGTACAAAAATAAAAATCCAACCTGGCGACCATCTGAAATATTTAGACGGTTCTCAATATCTACGAATCTGTTACAGCAATTAAACTGAAATTTTGTATGTTGTTAGAAGAAATTAACATGAGCAGGATATATGAAAATAGGCTGTATAGTTCTTTACGGAACTACTTGTTTTTCTTCAAAATTTCACCTCTCCCGATCAACCCTTTCAATTTGTTTGATCAAAAAAACTTTCGAAAAGCTATTTACTTACTTACTTACTTTAAAGCAGTTTTTCCCCCTGAGTTTGATGAGTGAGTCAGTCAGTCAATCAGTTAGGACACTTCCTTTCCTGTTTTTTTTCCCCCAGAATTTCACCCCTCCCCATGGGCATCTTAAATTGGATTTATGAAGAAAAAAAACAGTCAAACACATATTTACTTATTTTTATGCTGATTTTTTTCCGCTGAGTTTCAAACTCCTCACCTATGTCGTTTAAGAGATACACGCTCCGTTAGGAATCTTTCAATCCCCACTTTTCACCCCTTTCACCTCATAATATACACCACATCGAAAAACCCTCAGACACGTGTCTTCTTACTTTTTAATGATGAGTTTATATGCCGTGTATCACATCCCCCAATGAAGCCAATCGGGAGATATTGTTATTCAATGAAATGGAGGTTTAACCCCCTTAAGACCCCTTTAGAACCTGAATATCCGAAAATCCTCCCTTAGTAGACGGTTTTGACATACAATGAACATATCCCCAAACTGTCATGTTTCTAACTTCAATAATTTTGGCTGGGCGATGATGAGTGAGTGAGTGAGTGGGTCAGGACATTTTCTTTCAATTTTCTTTTTTCAGAATTTCACCCCTCCCCATGAACCCCTTGAATTTGATTTATGAAAAAAAAACTGTCGAACAGCTATTTACTCACTTTAAAGCAGTTTTTCCCCCTGAGTTTGATGAGTGAGTGAGCCAGTCAATCAGTTAGGACACTTTCTTTCCTGTCCCCCCCCCCCATGGGCCCCTTAAATTGGATTGATGAAAAAACGGTCAAACACATATTTACTTCTTTTTTATGATGATTTTTTTTTCGCTGAGTTTCAAACTCCTCGTCTATTTCGTTTAAAAGATACACGCTCCGTTAGGAATCTTTCAATCCCCACTTTTCACCCCTTTCACCTCATAATATAAACCGCATCGAAAAACCCTCTACACGTGTCTTATTATTTTTAATGATGAGTTTATATGCCGAGTATCACATCCCCCAATGAAACCAATCGGGAGATATTGCTATTCAATGAAATGCAGGTCTACTTCCTTAACACCCCTTTAGAACCTGAATATCCAAAAATCCTCTCTTAGTGGGCATTTGCGGCCCTTGAGGAAGCTGCATACCAAATTTCATTCCAATCCGTTCGGTGGTTTCTGAGATTTTGTGATGAATGAATGAGTGAGTGAGTGAGTGAGTGGTATTTGACAAATATATAGTAGATATTGTAAAGTCTTTGTTATGCTCAACTCGGTTGACAGTGCTGTGTGAGCAGTTGAGTAACTAACGGGATTTCAAGTAAAGATCCTCATTTTCTCTACCGGTAGTGCAGAGCACAACTGGCATCCAGTCGGCCGTGTCTCGACTTGAGCTATGTTGCCATGGAAACTATCTGCCTTGCCATTCCTTCATGAGTATATTTTATTAACCTATTTTCAATTTTGAAAAACTAGGCTTATGAGATCACCTTTTGTCCGTGTGTGTGTGTGTGTGTGATTCGTGTGTGTGTCCCCCCCTAATAAAATCTAAACGGCAGGAGCGATTTCAATGAAACTCGGAAAGTTCATAGCACTATTCCCGGCGACCTCGACCGTGCCCTTCAAATTTTGTTACGACTCACCAATCCAACATGGCAGCTGTGCGAAATATTTCACCAGCATTCAATATCTCCGAAACTATTATCGATATTACCCTGACATTTTCTATGGTGATAGAGGGAACTACTATAAGTTCACTTATGTGACTTTTGAAAACCCGCTAACTACAAAACGAACATGGCGGCCAAGCGAATTCGCGACTTTTAAATAGACGTTTCTCGCGATTTGACCAACCAAACGCAATGAAACTTGGTACAGTATATGTTTATATACATTGTAATGCACCGACATCTAACTTCGTTCAATTGTTTACATAATCACCAGATGGCGGATGTGCGAAATATTTCACCGGCATTCTATATCTCTGAAACTATTAGCGGTATCTCCCTAAAATTTTGTACTGAGATAAAGGGCACTACTGGAAGTCCATCTATAAGATTTTCAAAAACCGGTTAACTACAAAACGAACATGGCGGCCAAGCGAATTTGAACATTTTAAATAGGCCTTTCTCGCGATTTAATGTTCCAAGCGCACTGAAAACTGGTACAGGAAATATTTATACACATTGTAATCCACTGGTATCTAATTTAGTTCAATTGTTTACTTAACCTCAAGATGGCGGCAGTGCGAATTTTAAAATTAAGTTTTTATTTCTTGTGATGTAGTCATGATATCGAAGTGAAAGTTTGAATAATGAACCTACGCAATAATTTTCCTTTAATGGTACATGACTCTATGGCATATACATTTAACAATCCAACATGGCGACCATCCGAAATATTTAGACGATACGGAATATCTACGAATCTATTTTAGCAATCAAACTGAATTTTTTAATGTTCATAATGGCTATGAACTTAAGTTCACCTATAGGACTTTAAATAACCTGGTGATCACAAATCCAACATGGCGGTGACGCGAATTATAAATATTCACATGGACGTTTCTCGCAATTTAACCATCCGCGTGCAGTGTAACTTGGTACAGTAAATCTTTATCCGAATGTTAATCCACTGGCATCTAATTTATTTCAATTGTTTCCATAACCTCAAGATGGCAGCTGTGAACATTTTTTAAATCTCCTTGTTTTTTCTTGTGTCCTAATTATGCGATTGAAGTTTGAATACTACACGTTCACAATAATCTGCATGTAACAGTACATAACTCTAGGACCTACATATATAAAATCCAACATGGCGACCATCCGAAATATTTAGTCGGTTCTCAATATCTACGAATCTATTACAGCAATCAAACTGAAATTGTGTATGTTAAATAGTGGCAATTAACATAAGTAGGATATATGAAAATAGGCTGTATAGTTCTTCACGGAACTACTTGTTTTATGATTTGATTAACCTGGGCTTGAGTGCAAAATGGCCGAAATCAGAAGAATGAGAAAGACTATCGAAAATGCATGTAGCCAGCGGTTCCTTCCGAGTCCTAAACTATGTGTATGCAAAATTTGGTTGAGATTGGTGGAACGGAGTAGATTTGTATACGGAACAGACCCACCCACCCACATACAGACTTTCACTTTTATATATATAAGAAGATATAGAGCAGGCGTTCTTTAAATGAAAGTTGGTGCTCTCGTCATTCGAGCCAAAATGTGCTCGCGAGAACAAACTCCCCTGAGATCCATTCATCAATATAAATTTTGTTGCAACGTTCTCGCTTGCTGGGCCCAAGGTTGCGGGTTCGTATCCTGGCGCAGTCAGCTGGCATTTGAGGGTGCGCAAATGCGAGGGAGCCGTGTCAGTAGATTTACTGGCACGTTAAAGGTCTCCTTCGGGGCAAAATTCCGGAACCCCGGCGTCTCTAAAAGCCAGAGTAGTTAAAAGGGACGTAAAATCAATGGCATTATTATTATTATTATTATTACATCATTGTTGCCCTTATGGACAGTGTTTGAACTTAAGTATCTCATGATGTCACAATTTTCACTTCTTTCCCTTCTTCTCTTCCCAAAATCTCTTCATCCTTTGACTGTGCTCCTGTTTCCTTTGTTCCGTCCACAATGTTCCTATCTTCTTCCTTTCACTTACTAAAAATTTGGCGTTCTTAATTTTGTTTCTGAATTTTTCTCTGTCTTCTATCATTTGCTTGTTGATCCCTAATTGCTTTAAATCGTCTTCTATTTCATGATACCAATTTGTTTTCCTTTTTGAACTGTTTACTACATCAAAGATTTTCTTTGTAAGTCGTTTATTGTTCATTCTCTGTATGTGCCCGTAGAAAGTTAGTCTGCGTCTTCTAATGATATCTGTGAGTCTGTCTGTGTGTTCATATAGCTCTTTGGTAGGTCTTTTCATCCATATCCCATCTCTGTGTACTGCTCCAAATATTTTTCTCAGAATTTTACGTTCAATTTTTTCTGTTTCTGTGATGCCAGATGCTCCAATTGTGGTCGTTTCTGACGCATACAATGCTTCTGGTAATACAACTGTTTTGTAGTGTCTAAGTTTGGCCTGTCTTGATATGCTTTTCTTATTATAATGTGACCATGTAAGTTTGTAAGCTTTCTGGAGTTTTTCCGTTCGTTCTATGTTAGACATCTTGTTTGATCCTCCTATTTGTATATATTCTCCTAAGTACTTAAATTTTTCAACTCTTTGTATGGATCCATATATGGTATGCATGGTTTGTATATTGTTGGGTTGTCGTTCCATGTATTGGGTCTTCTCATAAGATATCTGTAAACCTGTTTTAGCAGCTATTTCATGTAATCGTTCCACTGCTTCCTTTGCCTCCTGCGTGTTATTGCTGAGTAAGGCTACGTCATCTGCAAATGCCAGACATTTTATGATTGTTTTTGTTTCACGGGTTCTTCCTAGCTGTATTCCTTTAACTTGTTCCTCCCACTGCTTAACAATTTTGTCTAAGACCATGTTGAACAAGATTGGTGAGAGGCCGTCTCCTTGTTTGACACCTGTGCGTATATGAAAGGGTTCTGAAATTTCACCCATGAACTTAACTTTAGAGGTGGTGTCCGAGAGCGTTAGTTGTATAAGTGCCCTGGTTTTTTTTATCAATGCCATATTCTTCCAGTACTGCAAATAGCGTTTGTCTATCAATGCTGTCGTATGATTTTTTAAAGTCCACAAAGGTAATTACAGTTTTTTTGTCTGTCTGACTTTCAGTAGTATTCTCAAGTTCCAGATCTGTTCGATGCATGATCTCCCTTTTCTGAAGCCTGCCTGGTATTCTCCTATTTGTGGATCTGCTTGTGGTTCTAGTCTGTTCAATAACACTTTAGAGAATATTTTGTAAGCGACTGGCACTAGAGAAATCCCTCTGTAATTATTTGGATCTGACTTATCACCCTTTTTATGTAATGGGTGGATCAGTGCACATTTCCATTCCTCTGGCATTTTCTCTGTGATCCAAATGTCTGTGATGATCTTATGAATTGTTTTGGTGATGTTTTATCTTGAAGCTCCCATACTTCAGCAATAATGCCATCTTCTCCTGCCGCTCTGTTATTTTTCAATTGTTGTATGATCTCCTCTATCTCCTCTATTGTAGGTGGAGTAGAATCGGGATTGGATGTGGTTTTTTGGAAGGTCAATTTCTCCGTGGGTTCTGTACAATTGAGAAGATTATTAAAGTATTGTTTGAGAATTGTACAGTTTTCTTTCGTGTTCGTTTCCAGGGACCCATCTGTTCTTCGAAAGCAGAGGCTAGGAGGCTGATAACCCCTAATATTTTCTTTGAATGTTCTGTAAACATTTCTTGTGTTATTTCTCTTAAAATCTTCTTCAATTTCTTTTAGCCTGTTGTTGTCGTACGCTCGTTTTTCTCTTCTGATTTCCTTTGATGATTGTTTTTGAACTTCGTGAAATTCCTTCTATGTTTCGGATGTTCTGTTACTGCTGAACTTCATCCATGCCTGTGTTCTTCTCTCAGTGGCTTGATCACAAATTACGTTCCACCACCTATGTTTTCGTTTTCTAGGAGGTTGTGCCCAACGCATTGCCTTTTGAACTGTGGTCGCAAGATCTGTCCAAGTGTCTGTTGGATGCCTATTAATTTCTTCAATGATTTTGTCCCTGTTTATCTTCAAATATTCTGGATCAGGCTTCACTATTTTGTTTTTTGTTGTCTTTTTCTGTCTTGGGATTGGTCTAATCTTGACTTGTAACAAATAATGGTCAGACTCGAAGAACCCTTTACGCGTTCTGACATTTAAAATTTCCTACGTATTTTTGTTAGAAATGGCCACATGATCAATCTGGAATTCTCCCCATACGGTGTTGGGTGCTTTCCATGTTGTAAGTTTTCGTCTTGGCTTTTGAAATTGTGTCGACATAATTTTGAGGTTAAAATTTTGACAATATTTTATGAGGTGTTCCCCATTTTTAGCCTATTTTCAATTTTGAAAAATAGGCTTATGAGATCACCTTTTGTCCGTGTGTGTGTGTGTGCGCGCGTGTGTGTGTGTGTGTGTGATTCGTGTGTGTGTCCCCCCCTAATAAAATCTAAACGGCTGGAGCGATTTCAATGAAACTCGGAAAGTTCATAGCACTATTCCCGGCGACCTCGACCGTGCCCTTCAAATTTTGTTACGACTCACCAATCCAACATGGCGGCTGTGCGAAATATTTCACCAGCATTCAATATCTCCGAAACTATTACTGATATTACCCTGGTATTTTCTATGGTGTTAGAGGGAACTACTATAAGTTCACTTATGTGACTTCTGAAAATCTGGTAACTACAAAACCAACATGGCGGCCAAGCGAATTTGCGACTTTTAAATAGACGTTTCTCGCGATTTGACCAACCAAACGCAATGAAACTTGGTACAGTATATGTTTATATACATTGTAATGCACCGACATCTAACTTCGTTCAATTGTTTACATAATCACAAGATGGCGGATGTGCGAAATATTTCACCGGCATTCTATATCTCTGAAACTATTAGCGGTAAAACCCTTAAATCGTGTACGGAGATAAAGGGCACTACTGGAAGTCCATCTATAAGACTTTCAGAAACCGGTTAACTACAAAACGAACATGGCGGCCAAGCGAATTTGAAAATTTTAAATAGACCTTTCTCGCGATTTAATGTTCCAAGCGCACTGAAACCTGGCACAGGAAATATTTATACACATTGTAATCCACTGGTATCTAATTTAGTTCAATTGTTTACATAACCTCAAGATGGCGGCAGTGCGAAATTTAAAATTAAGATTTTATTTATTGTGATGTAGTCATGCGATCGAAGTGAAAGTTTGAATAATGAACCTACGCAATAATTTTCCTTTAATGGTACATGACTCTATGACCTATACATTTAACAATCCAACATGGCGACCATCTGAAATATTTAGACGATACTGAATATCTACGAATCTATTTTAGCAATAAAACTGCATTTTTTAATGTTCATAGGGGCTATGAACTTAAGTTCACCTATAGGACTTTAAATAACCTGGTGATCACAAATCCAACATGGCGGTGACGCGAATTATAAATATTCACATGGACGTTTCTCGCAATTTAACCATCCGCGTGCAGTGAAACTTGATACAGTAAATCCTTATACGAATGTTAATCCACTGGCATCTAATTTATTTCAATTGTTTCCATAACCTCAAGATGGCAGCTGTGAAAATTTTTAAAATCTCCTTGTTTTTTCTTGTATCCTAATTATGCGATTGAAGTTTGAATACTACACGTTCACAATAATCTGCATGTAACAGTACATAACTCTAGGACCTACATATATAAAATCCAACATGGCGACCATCCGAAATATTTAGTCGGTTCTCAATATCTACGAATCTATTGCAGCAATCAAACTGAAATTGTGTATGTTGATAATGGCAATTAACATAAGTAGGATATATGAAAATAGGCTGTATAGTTCTTCACGGAACTACTTGTTGTTTGTGCGATAGTGTGCTGAATGAGGGCCTGTGATTTGTCTGTATTTTCTCTCCTTACCTAATTGCTCGTTAAAGTTTCCCATTAAAATTTTAACATGCCTTTCTGGTATATTGTTTGTTACTTCCTCCATGTCTTCCCAGAAGTCTTCAACTTCTTGTGGTTTCTTTCTATTATGCTCATTTGTAGGTGCATGTGCATTGATAATCGTGTAACCTTTATTACCTGATTTGAAGGAGAGTGTGGAGATCCTTTCTGATATGGAATTAAAGTCAATAATGTTATCCATGACTGATTTGTGTACTGCAAATCCTGTTCCAAACAATGATGGTGTACCTCTTCTGACAGCAGGTTTACCTTTATAAATCCTATAATTTTCTGTGTTGAAATGATTTTCATCTTGAAAACGAGTCTCTTGAATCGCAAGAATTTTTATTTGAAATTTTTCTAACAGTCTGTGAGTTGTTTTAGTTTTCCAAGTTTGAAGAGAGTATTAACATTTGAGAGTGCCAATGTAGTGTTTGTGTAGAGATTTTGAGAAGCTCCGATTCTTCTCCTCATGATGTTCCTGGTCCCCCAGAATCCGATGACCAGGAAAGTCCAGCACGGTGACTGGGGCATTATTATTATTATTATTATTATTATTAATTTTGTTGCACGAACCGGAATAATAGTGTTTTCATTACAACAGTCAGAAATTTTTACATTTTGAGAAATATTACGTTTTAATCTACATTAAAACAATTAGTTCCGTGAAGAACTATAGTCTACAGCTTATTTTCATATATCGTACTCATGTTAATTGTCCCCATCAACATACAAAATTTCAGTTTGATTGTTGTAATAGATTGGTAGATATTGAGAACAGTCTAAATATTTCAGATGGTCGCCACGTTGGATTTTTATTTATGTACTATTACATGAAGATTAATGTGTACGTGTGGCATTCAAACTTCAATCGCATGATTACGACACAAGAAGTAAAAACGAGATTTTAAAATTTCGCACAGCTGCCATCTTGTGATTGTGGAAACAATTGAAAATAATTAGATGCCAGTGGATTAACATTTGTATAGGCATTTAACGTGCAAAGTTTCACTGCACTCGGATGGTTAAATCGCGAGAAACGTCCATTTAAATATTTATACTTTGCGCCGCCATGATGGATTTGTCCCCACCAGGTTACTGAATGTCCTATAGGTGAACGTATGATCATAGCCTCTATGAACATACAAAATTTCAGTTTGATTGCTGTAAAAGATTCGTAGATATTGAGAACCATCAATCTATTTCGGATGCTCTCCATTTTGGATTGTTAAATGTATAGGCCATAGAGTTTTGTACCGATAAAGGAAAATTATTGCCTAGCTTGATTATTCAAACTTTCACTTCGATCGCATGAATACGACACACACACAAAAAAAAACACTTAATTTAAAAATTTCGCACTGCCGCCTTTTTGAGGTTATGTAAACAATTGAATTAAATTAGATGCCAGTGCATTACAATATGTATAATCATTTACTGTACCACATGTCACTGCACTCAGATGGTTAAATCACGGGAAAATTATATTACAATGTTTCAACTTCACTTGGCTGCCATGTTCGTTTTGTACTTTACAGGTTTTTGAAAGATACATACATAAACTTGTAGCAGTGCCCTTTATCACCGTACAAAATTTCAGCGTGATATCAATAAGAGTTTCGGAGATATGGAATGCCAGTGAAATATTTCACTCAACCGCCATTTTTAAGTTATGTACACATTTGAACTAAATTAGACGCCAGTGCATTACAATGTGTATAAACATTTGCTGTACCAAGTTTCATTACGTTTGGATGGTTAAATCGCGAGAAAAGTCTATTAAAAGTCTCAACTTAGCTTGGCCGCCATATTGGTTTTGTAGTTACCAGGTTTTTGAAAGTCTTATTATAGGCGAACTTCTAGTAGTGCCCTTTATCACCGTACAAAATTTCAGGGTGATATCGGTAATAGTTTCGGAAATATTGAATGCTGGTGAAATATTTCGCACAGCCGCCATGTTGGATTGATGAGACGTAATCAAATTTGAAGGGCTCGGTCGGAGTAGGTCAAAATGTTGCTATGACCTTACCGAGTTTCATTGAAATCGCTCCAGCCGTTTAGAATTTAATAGGGACACACACACGCACACACCATACACACATACGGACAAAAGGTGATCTCAAAAGCCTTTTTTTTTCATAAAATGAAAATAGGCTAACAATTTGACATCCATGTTTTATGACTATTACTATTATTATTATTATTGCACCAGGAAAACCTCTCAGATGCCATCAGAAGGAGGCGCCTGGCTTTTTACGGCCACCTGTGCAGAATAGACCAACACAGGCTCTCTTAAGATCTTCAAAGTAGCCAAGAAGACTACTGGGTCCCTGTGGATCAAACAAAGTGGGAAGGATCTTGATGAACTCAATATTCACAGAGACACATAGTACAGTACAGTACAGCTGGAATGGTTTTGTTCCAAAAACTGTGCTATGGTTGGCTTTTTGTAAATCGTTAGGAAAGCACAAAAAAAAGCTTAACTGTGAATTTTAGAATAATTTGCACGATCATTTTGTTGGAAAACTCAAAAAGCATTGAAAAGCGTTTTTCTCTGAATCGACGTATTTTAAAGAAAAGTTTTTTAAACAAAAATGTAGAGGACATTGTCACCTACAATTCGTCTCATTGAGGTCATGTTATACGCTTTGAAATGCAAAAGCTAGGTGGCGCCAAAGTTTCCAAACAGTGGTTTTTCACTTTTTGTCCTAGAAAAAATAGTTTTTTTCACAAAAGAGTGAATCAAAAATTTGTTCCTCTCAAAATTGTCTGCAACATTTATTCAAACGTTTGTTTCCTCTGACTTACCGTTCCAAAGTTATAGCGCAGTAAATGCAACGCTGTGTAGTCAAGGCTACTATTGTTACTGCGGAGAGAGCGGTGGGCATAATTTAGACAGGGACTGGTGTCGGACAGCTGCCTAAGGCTCGGTCAAACAGGACGTGGGCTATGTTTGTTAATTAGCTCAAACAATCATATATATTTCAATCGCAACGTATCAATCATAACTGTACACATATTAACCTTTGAGCCATCTGAATATTATTACCATTTTCACACTTCGGCAGACTATAACTTTGGAACAGTAAGGCGGAGGAAATAATGTTTGAATAAATGTTGTAGACAATTTTGAGAAGAACAAATTTCTGATTCGCTCTTTTGTGAACAAAACATTTTTTCTAGGACAAAAAGTGAAAAAAAGCACTTTTTTGGAAACTTGGGCGCCACCTAGCTTCTGCATTTCAAAACGTATGACATGACCTCAATGAGACGAATTGTAGGTGACAATGTCTTCTACATTTTTTGTTTAAAAATATTTTCTTTAAAATACGTCGATTCAGAGAAAAACGCTTTTAATGTTTTTTGAGTTTTCCGACAAAATGATCGTGCAAATTATTCTAAAGTTCAGAGTTAAGCTTTTTTGTGCTTTTCTAACGATTTACAAAATGCCAACCATAGCACACTTTTTGGAACAAAAGTTTTTTTTCTGTGCAGCTGTCCTGTACTAACAGTAAATGACAGGAGTCACTATTGAGACCATGCCTTTCCTCACATTCATTACATTAGTTCACCACAACGCGAACAAGAAATGGTCTGAGGAACGTAAGATTGAGTTCAGCAAGAAAATGAAAGAATACTGTTCCAATAGAAAGACTGAAGATTTCAGCACGAAAGCAGCCACCAAATAATCTAGCAAGAACACCAGAAGTGGCAGACAACAGCTAAAACACAAGCACCGTAGTCCATAGGTGGCCCAAACGACCAAATAATATAATAATAGTATTATTATTACTGGTTCTCAATATCTACAAACCTATTAAAGCAATCAAACTGAAATTATGTATGTTGATAGTGGCTATTAACATAAGTTTATCTATAGATCGTTCATTAACATGGTGAGCACAAAATCAACATGGCGGTGCCGCTAAATTTAAATATTTAAATGGATTTTTCTCGCAACTTTTCATCTGAGCGCAGTGAAACTTGGTACGGTATATCTTCATACAAATCATAATATAGTCTACTATGTAATGGAATTTTATGAGAACTTGAAAATGGTGGCTGTGCTTTTTTTAAAAATCTCGTTTCCATTTCTCGTGCCCTAAGTAAATCCAGTGGGATATATGAAAATAGACTATTTAGTTCTTCATGGAACTACTTGTTATTTTAATGTTTAATTTTGTTTATAGATTGTTAATGTTTTAATTATATTCGTGGTCTTAGTTTAATATCTATAACTTTGATTATAACTGAGGATTGTTACAAGTTAACCAAAACTAGTACTATACAGGGTGTGACTAAATATGTGGGAAATCTCTGGGAATTTGATAGAGGACATGACAACAAGCAAAACATTATCTCGTAAACATATGGTTTGTGTGCGTTCGTTGCCGTGTTACAAACATTATTTGTGGTGTGCATAAGAGAGACTGGTACCGGGTGAGTTAGCCGTGGTCGTTACTGTGTGGCTGCAGGCAGTCGCTCACATCCGGGAGGCGAGGAGGTTCGAATTCCCCTGCCGGCAATTCCTTCCAGGCAAATACCGGGGTTGGTGCCTAACTGTAGGCCACAGCCACTTCCTTCCAATTACTCGTCCTTACATTCACACCTTCCTCCCCAGACAACACTCAACACGCGACGGTACTTGTAGCTCACCCCATGGGTGTCCGCATAGAAGCAGCTACAAAATATGGCGAGCCGAACATGTTCTCGGACACTCCCGGCACTAAAAGCCATACGCTAAAAACAAAAAAATATATATTTCTGCTAGCCTAAATGCAAACAACCACTTTGTGTCATGACACCTCATTGAGTACGGTAGTGCTGATTCTATTGTTGTTTCATTTGAAGGCTTAGACATCGTCTACTTGGGTGCATGTGGACTCTTTCGTATGATAACCTGTGTTATTGTGATGACTGTTTTACTGTTTGAATTTGTAAATAGGGTGGGGATTGGAACGGAGGCGGCTGTGGCCTTAAGTTAGGAACCATCCCGGAACTTGTCAGGAGTAGATGTGGTAAAGCAAGGAAAACCACTTCCAGGATGGCTGAGGAGGGAATCGAACCCACCTCTTCTTAGCTTTGTCTGGCAAGGCTGGGAGTACCCCGTTCCAGCCCTCAGACTTGAATTAAATTTCTTGGCAGAGTTGGGAATCGAAACCGGACTTCCTGAACGACAGTCAGGAATGCTGGCCACTACACCAGGAAGTGGACACTGATTCTACTGTAAACGTGAATACACTTATTCGTCTTTAATATGTTGTGATAATATACCCAAGTCGTTCGTCAAACGTCTGTCTGAGTAGACGCTAGAGACTCATAATTCATCTTCTTCTGCTTCCACAAGCTTCTACAAAGTTAAAACCAGTCCTTTACATTCTTTTTATCTACTGAAGTATTTCGCCTCAAACCACCTCCTTTGCCAGAGAAATATGTCACATAGTCAGTGATGCAGGAAACGCGTGTTCCTCTGCCGTCTCCCGCGGCGGTCTTCAACTGTCTCAACGACATCCATTACGCCGTGCTGTGCTCAACAAAGCAAAACAAAACACAGACTACTTTCAACAAAAGCTCTTCTAAAGTATGTCTTACCATCACTCTGTGATTAAAACCTCATCATCCTTCAATCATGAATGAGATAAAACTATTCTTAGTTCATGTTCTTCTTGCTTCCTTACTTGGTAAAAGGAGTCGCTGCAAGATAATAGAGCAACACAAATCACGGCCATGAAACTTATTCTATTAAACAAGAATGCAGTCTGAATAAATGTTTTTCTAATCGACTATATCCTCTCCTCCATTCCACTCCACGTTTTATATTGAGACATTTTAACTTGATAAGGTTCCAAATGATTTTAAATTTAAAGTTACGCATTGAACGAGAATGAAAGACAGAGACAGAGAGAATAGAATAGAAAAGAAGTCGTCTTGGCGTCCTTTCTCCATTCCCTATATAACTCCTTTCCAGCATTTCAACTCCAATTTCCTTTCAAATTCTCTTTTATTTCTGCTTCATCAAGCACCAGTTTCGATATGAATGCTTTTGCGCATTCTTTTACTTTTCTTTCTGTTCGTCTTATTTTTTTCTGTCTTTTATCTCAAACTTAGTAGAAAGGAGAGGATCCTATAAAGATTTCCTCCCTTGGTGGCGCGTTTCATTTCTCTTCCTCTCCCCCCTTTTCATTTAGTTCGTTCTTTTATTTTCACTCCCGTCTTCTTACATTTTCTCTCATCTCAGCAAATTTTTGCGGCATGCAGGCGGAAACGACGACTACTTGGAGATTAATTCTTTCTAGCCCTACCACACCATACGGTATCCGGCGCCCTGCGCTCTTCCTTTGTTCTGGCGGCAAGGCGCGGTGGGGCGTCGAGTCGCCTTACACACACACACACACACACACACACACACACACACACACAGAAGTGTTATCTCGGCGCCAATAACAAAGGTCATGGGGCTGTGATGATCAAACCAATGAAAAGACCTTTACTCTAACATGGTCCTGTCGTATGGCATAGAGAATAATTTTTTATTATTAGTCATATGACCTCGCTGTTCCACCCCTTAAAACAGCAACTAGCTTAGTCATCTATAATAGGTATATATAAAAGAAATGCTTGTTTGTTTGTTCGTCTATGCGTTCATATACCATTCATCCGATTGCGATCAAATTTTGGTGAGTTGTTGTGCACACTCCATGGATGGTTATAGGCACAGTAAATCCAATTTACAATAGATTGCGCGCGAGTAGTGTCAAAAAATGAGTGTTGGCGCGCAATTCGTTTCAACCAAGTCCCTTATTCGTTCATATATAATTCCTCCCATTACGATGAAATGTTGGTGAATTGTTCCTACTCCCGCGAAGGTTTCTAACTTAGTAAATACACTTTACAATAGGTAGCGCACGTGTAGATTCAACAAATGAGTGACGGCACACGAATCGTTTAAACAAAATCCCGTATGTGTTCATATACCATTCATCTGATTGCGATGAAACGTTGGTGAGTTGTTGTGTATACTTCTGCGAAGATTTCTTTCTTAGTAAATCCATTTTACAATAGGTAGGCCTAGTGCACGAGTAGATTCAACAAATGAGTGACAGTACGCGAATCGTTTCAACAAATTCCCGTTTGCGTTCATATACCATTCATCCGATTGCGATAAAACTTTGGCGATTTGTTGTTCACGCTCCCACGAATGTTTTTGAATTAGTAAATCCATTTTACAAAAGTTAGAGGCAGTTCGCTGAAAAACAAACAAAAAATATATATTGAATATCCAAAAGCACTTCAACAAACAAAGTTGCAACGTTTTCTTTGATTGCTATTGCAACGCATACCACGTACAGCTACTGTAGTTTTATATAAAAAACTCTGGAGCGGTAACGTTCTCGCTAGCTCTGCCCAAGGTTGCAAGATCGAATCCTGGTGCAATCAGTTTGAGGATGCACTTAATGTGAGGGAGCCGTGTCAGTAGATTTACTGGCACATTAAAGATCTCCTTTTGGGCGAAATTCCGACAACCTAGCGTCTATAAAAGCCACAGTACAGTAGTATAAAGGGACTTAAAACCAATAACACTATTATTATTATTATTTTGTATGTCTACCCCGTATAATTCCCGTATTTCCACGGTGTCGGGGATGAAATGCGATGGAAGTCTATGTGGTGGATGATTTTTACGAGACACCAATCTCATGAGAGGAGTTAGTGAGAAATGAAATGAATGAGGAATGAATAAAACTGGGCAATGATGTGGAAGGAAGCGGCCGTGTCCGAAGGTACCGTCCCAGCATTTACCTGGAGTTGAAAATTCGGAAACCACGGAAATCCATTTCAAGGACGGCCAACGGTGGGGATCGAACCTACGTCTACCGAGTCTGCAGAGAGCTTGGCCCCATGACCTGGAACTGCGCGTTAGCGAGCGTAGCTACCGCTGTCGGTATTATTTTATTATTATTATTATTATTATTATTACTAATAAAATTATCAATCATCAATGTTGAATAATTATTTCACACCTAATATGTTAGGGCATAAACATAATTATGTCTTAACTCACTGAATAACTATCAGTTAACTGACTATTCTCTGTTGAGCAAGACTTGAAAATAAGCCCATAATCGGGACTCAAACCCAAATTTCCTGCTCTACGGGCAAGTGAATTTAACTACTAACACCAGTGAGGTCACACTCAGATTGCAGCACATTCTGAAGTGTCCACCTCGTGGCGTAGTGACTGGCTGTCACAGCGGAGGATTGGGTTCAATATCCGCCTCTGCCAAGAAATTTAATTTTGGTCGGAAGGGTGGAATGGGGTTCACTAACATCTTAAGGCAGAAATTAGAAGGGGTGGGTTCGATTCCTACCTCAGCCTTTATCAGTTTACTGATTTAAAAAAAACTCATTCAAAAGTGTTCCCAAACGTTGCTCAAAATTACAGAGATCATATTTGGTTGAGCGAACACGCTATTTTGGCTGCCAAAAACACGGATGTAAATGAATTAAATTTCAAAATTCAAAATTTAATTGCCGGTGATTTGAAGACATACAAATTAGTTGATTCCGCTACCAACCGAGACGATGTCGTCAACTATCCAACTGAAATTTTGAACACGCTGGATTTGATAGGACTGCCGTCACACAATCTTCAATTAATGGTCGGATTGGTGGTCATAATGTTGCGAAATACAATATCAACCAACAGCGTCTTTGTAACGGCACATGGCTAGTGGTGAAAAAATTCATGAACAACATAATCGAAGCAACCATTCTAAAGGGAAAGTACAAAGGAGAAGCCTTTTTGATATCATGCGTTCCAATGATTCCCACGGACATACCATTTGAATTTAAACGAGTGCAATTTCCAGTGCGGTTTGCTTTCTCTATGACCATAAATAAATAGAGTGTTCGTGACATTCATCTAGAAAACCCATGTTTCTCGCATGTCCAATTGTATGTTGCCTGTTCCCGTGTTGGAAAACCATCAACTTTGTTTGTTTACACGCCAAGTAATCAAACAAGAAATATCGTTTACCATAAAGCATTACAGTGGAAATATCAGAGAAATACGTATTTAATATAATATTTAACAGAATAATTTTCTTTGGAACAGGTCAGTATTATTACATGTGCAAGAATATTTCATCATGTGGCAGTAAATTATTAGCCGCATCCAAGAATTGTGATCGTGTTAGGAACACACTTACGCCAGTGAAAAAAGCAGTTTTTACGGAATTTTATCTTCATAGTGTTCTTTGAAATGTGAATTGTTTCATTGACTGTACTGAGGAGATAAAGTCCAGGATCGGTAAAGCCAGAAATGCATTCAATAAAATGAGGAGAGTGTTCTGTAGCAGAGACCTTAATTTACATCTAAAAATTAGACTTCTGATATGTTATATCTTCTCCACCTTGTTCTATGGAGTTGAGACCTGCGCCATAAATAAACGAGAAATGGACAGATTGGAGGCATTTCAGCTATGGACGTACAGAAGGATACTGAGGCTGAGTTGGAAAGAAAAGGTCACCAATGATGAGGTGATGAGGCGGATGGGAAAGAGAAAGGAAATATTAAATGCTGTCAAAATTTGAAAACTGCAGTATCTGGGTCATGTGATGAGTGGAGAGAAATATCATCTGCTGCAGCTGGTCATTCAAGGGAAGCTACAAGGCAAGAGAAGACCAGGAAGAAGACGCATTTCTTGGATCGATAATCTGAAAACTTGGTTCAATTGTTCCACTATTGAGCTGTTTCGTGCTGCATCATCTAAAGCAAGCGTCTCTATGATGGTTGCCAACCTCCAGAGAGGAGATAGCACATAAAGAAGAAGAAGAAGAAGAAGAAGAAGAAGTGTTCTTTGGAGTCAGTGTTTTCTACATAATTATTTGCCCCGAAGAAAGAAGATCACGTTTTGGCACATTATCTTCACGGCATCAACTAATCAAATTACTCCACTTGCAACGGGGGATAATTATTGCTCAGTGAGGGATTTGAAGGCCTGCCAAACAGTTTCCATGTACGCAACAGTCAGTCAGGGTTATTTCTGGGTAGTGATATGCTGATATCTTTTCGAGCATTTCCTTAGCCACTATGGAGATACCAATATTGCAGCTACCGAAAATACATAGCTTCTTAGTAACTTTTAGTAGCAGTAGAAAATTAACTCATTTCATGTTGATGATGTAGTGATCTGCATTATTCTGATTTTGGCGTGCAGTACAGACTGATTTGGAGTTCAATACATTGTCATTTATTTTGACAGAACGAGGCCTGTCGGGTCTAGACAAATATAATACTATATCAATCATAATGACTCAGATTATCAGACAGATTCCACAGACACCCATGTAATAACCGGATTAGATAACCACGTTTTACAGGCCGGACGTTTGTTTTAGACGAGTGGAAAATCTTAATGGAACCTTGGAGGCGAGTTACTACAGTACCTGTGTTGTGGTCAGCTGCCCCATACGGTCATATGATTGACAAAGCTATCTCACGCCATTGATGAAGTACAGTCATTGGCAAATATAATGGCGTTCTGTTCGTAACTATGTAACGTGTACTTCCGCGTCACACAATACTTAGACGTCGACTGTACTGTCTACACGGTGGTGTCGTCACGTGGTCAAGTCTTGAATTCCATTACATCAGAGCGGTGGTGACAAATGTGAAGCGACAGGGCTAGAGAGTGACTGTGTACAGGCTCACCCGCAAGCTTCAAGGTCAAGGGCAACCGTTTAAAACAAACGTCCGGCTTGTAGCAGAGCCCCTATATCAACAACAACATCAACAACACTCAATGGAATGCAGCCAAAAGAGATCAGTGAACCCCTATTGTCATCGAATTGATAAGTAAAAAGCTTAAGGAAGTAGGAGAGTTCTGTCGCTTAAGAAGCAAAACAACCAGTGGTGTACGAAGAATAGAGGATGTAAAAAGTAGGTTGGCTCAGGCAAGGAAAGCTTTTGTACAGAAAAGAAATATGTTAGCATCGTATATAGATTTAGTTATTAGGAAATCATATTTGTAAACCTTTGCCTGGAGCGTGGTGCTCAATGGAAGTAAAACTCGGACTGTTAGCGTAGCAGAAAATAGGTGAATCGAAGCATTAGAAATGTAGTATTAGAGGAGAATGATGATATTAAGTTGGGTAGATAGAGTAAAAAACGAAGGGAGAGGAGAGATGTTTCTGGCGACTGCTAATGAAGAGAAGAGATAGGGTGGTAGGACACATACTAAGACACCTGTGAATAGCAAACGTAGTTATGGAAGGAAAGATCCAGGGTAGACCAAGGTTAAACAGATGCCTCTGATGTAGGATGTGGTAGCTATGTAAAGATGAAACGATTAGCTCAGGACAGGGAGACATGGACAACTGAATCGAATCAGACAAAAGCCTTAAAACTCAAACAGAACTCAATTGAACGACCGATCCAAGAGCTATGTTCATGTTCCAAGAATCTCAAGTCAGATTCAGTCTTTGACTAAGGCTGTGAGTATCGTATAGGGGATTAAAATTATCTCCCCTCTCCCACCGTAGATGTAGATGACTCTTAATTAAGTAGATATTGAAATCCCAAATATTATATTTATTTTATTGAGCACACGACAATGTACACATATTGGTAGAAACTAAATAAAGACAGCTAATCACAGCGGGATGAATTTATGCCCAATTTGTAAGAGAACAGACCGAGTAAAGTAACATTTAACAGCTGAAGCATATTAATCTTATGAAATGGAAATGCTTTTCAGTCGGTCAACATGATTGTACCCAATTGTAATGAGTGTTGCTCCCTGAACCTGAAAGGAATTACATAGTGTTAATTAACCTATCACGCTTGGATGACCAGTTTCTATGGCGATGGCCTAGTCGCGATGAGTTACCGCCAGATAACTAGCGGGTCGGGTAGCCCCGGATGCTGTCATAGCGTTGATTACCTTCGCAAATGGCAATATACCTTAGTTGAGAGAGTTAAGACTTGTGGTATAGTACTGTAGCCTTGCTCGTATCCCGTGAACATCGTTAGGTATAGAACAAAGCAACGAATGTTCTTAGTGGAAAATTACTTTAGTTACAAGAAGTCATCCAGTAAATGTTTTTGTAAGTTTCAGCGCCGAGTGAGTTCTACTTGTGGGGGAACCTCAAACAAAAGGTATACAGAAACAATCTGCATACTCTGGAGGCTCTCGAGATCGAAATAACTGCACTGATAAGAGATATCAGTTAAGATGAATTACAGCGAGTGTACAAAATCTTTTTTCGTTGGTGCAACGTGTGTCTAGAAAATGAAGGGCAACGTTTCCAACAACGACTCTGAAATGCATGTACAGTAAGTAAAGATGATTATTAAATACGTTAAAAAGTAAACTGCCGTCTCCGTGCTGTAGTGGTCAGCGTGCTTAGCTGCCACCCCGGAGGTCCGAGGTTCGATTCCTGGCTCTGCCGCGAAATTTGAAAAGTGGTATGAGGACTGGAACGGGGTCTACTCAGCCTCCGCTAGTCCAAATGAGTAGAGGGGGTTCGATCCCCACCTCTAAGTGGTTTTCCGTGGTTTCCCACTTCGTTTCCGGGAAAATGCTCGGATGGTACCTAACGTAAGGCCACGCCGCCTCCTTCCCTCTTCCTTGCCTATCCCCCCAATCATCTCATCCATTCCCATACCTCAGACGGCCCCTGTTCGCTTTGCAGGTGAGACCACCTGGGTGAGGAGCTCGTCCCACCTCCCCAGTTGTATCCCCCGATCTGATATTTCAAGCTCCAGGACACTTCCTTGGAGGCGGTAGTGGTGTGATCGCTGGTTGAGTCTGTGGGAAAAGCCAACCCTGGAGGGTAAGCCGACTAAAAAAAAAGGAAACTGATGAAGAACAAGTAGTTCCGTGAAGAACTATACAGCCAATTTTCATATATCCTACTTATGTTAATTGCCACTATCAACATACAAAATTTCAGTTTGATTGCTGTAAAAGATTCGTAGATATTGAGAACCGACTAAATATTTCGGATGGTCGCCATGTTGGATTTTATATATGTAGGTCCTAGAGTTATGTACTGTTACATGAAGATTATTGTGTACGTGTAGCATTCAAACTTCAATCGCATGATTAGAACACAAGAAGTAACAAAGAGATTTTAAAATTTCGCACAACTGCCATCTTGTGGTAATGGACACAATTGAAATATATTAGATGCCAGTGGATTAACATTCGTATAAGTATTTACTGTACCAAGTTTCACTGTACTCGGATGGTTAAATTGCGAGAAACGTCCATGTGAATATTTATACTTCGCGTCGCCGCCATGCTGGATTTGTGATCACCAGGTTATATAAAGTCCTATAGGTTAACTTAAGTTCATAGCCCCTATGAACATTTAAAAAAATCAGTTTGATGCTATAATAGATTCGTAGATATTCAGAGCCGTCTAAATATTTCGGATGGTCGCCATGTTGGATTGTTAAATGTATAGGCCATAGAGTCATGTACCATTAAAGGAAAATTATTGCTCAGGTTAATTATTCAACCTTTCACATCGATCGCATGATTACGACACAAGAAATAAAAACTTAATTTTAAAGTTTGCAAAGCCGCCATCTTGAGGTTATGTAAACAATTGAACTAAATTAGATACCAGTGTATTACAATGTGTATAAACATTTCTTGTACCAGATTTCATTGCGGTTGGAACATTAAATCCCAAGAAAGATCTATTTAAAATTTTCAAATTCGCTTCGCCGCCATGTTCGGTTTGTAGTTAACCGGTTTTTGAAAGTCGTATAGATGAACTTCCAGTAGTGTCTTTTATCTCCGTACAAAATTTCAGGGTGATACCGCTAATAGTTTCAGAGATATAGAATGCCGGTAAAATATTTCGCACATCCGCCATCTTGTGGTTGTGTAAACAATTGAACCAAGTTAGATGTCTGTGCATTACAATGTGTATAAACATATACTGTACCATGTTTTATTGCGTTTGGTTGGTTAAATCGCGAGAAACGTCTATTTTAAAGTCGCAAATTTGCATGGCCGCTGTCGAATACATAGAATACGATGTGGTGGACTGTATAAAGAAATATATTTTACATTGTATGTACATGATTAAACACTGAACAAGTACAGTAGATATTACATGCGTGTGATGACACCATGTCCGGTAGCCACTGCTACCTGCTTGCAAGTGAGTCCTGCTTGACGCAGGTAAGAAAACGACCCTTCCTCTTAATGGGTCAACAACCCTCCAGCAGGGGGACCAACTGTCATTAGAGTATGTACAGTGCCAGAGTTGCCAACATACTCCCCCCCTTGAAATAGCAAATATTTCAAACAACAATTAAATACTGTCACTTTGTTCTATTAACTGGAATGAGAGTTGAAATAAACACTATGTACACAAACATTTAAACAATTCACTTCTCTTCACTCAACAATGGGCAAAGTCTTGACACTGCTCTTTTCAAAAGAGCTCCGCTGGGTGTTTTGATGGTAACAACCCTCGTAACTCCGTCGGTTCCTGGATGCACTGCTGCGACACGGCCCAGTTTCCAATGAAGTGGAGGCACGCCCTCTTCCTTCAGAACAACCAGAGTGTCGATTTGTGGGGATTGTCCGGGCGACCGCCATTTAGAACGCTGTTGGAGTTGTCCGAGATATTCCTTGGACCATCGACGCCAAAATTGCTGGAACATAGCCTGAAGCAGTTGCCAGCGCTTCAGTCTATTCAAGGGAGTCTGAGACACATCTTCTTCCACAGGAAGATGAAATGAGCCACCGATCAGGAAGTGGGATGGGGTTAATACTTCCGGATCATTGGGATCAGAGGATAGTGGGCAGAGGGGGCGCGAATTCAAAACTGCCTCTATCTGTACAAGCACTGTAGTCATTTCTTCAAACGACAATGCAGCATTTCCTACTATTCTCTTAAGGTGATACTTAGCTGATTTAACTGCAGCCTCCCACAACCCTCCGAAGTGAGGTGAACCAGGAGGACTAAAATGCCACTGAATCCCCTTCCCAGTAGCAAAGCTTATGAGTGACTGCTTGGTATTCATATCATTAAAGAATTTCTTTAGCTCACGTGATGCACCTACGAAATTAGTTGCGTTGTCAGTGAATATGTGGGTGCAAGTTCCTCGTCTAGCCATGAATCTTTTCAGTGATGCTAAAAAAGCAGCTGTAGACAGATCGCTTACAAGTTCAATATGTACAGCCTTTGTGGCAAAACAAACAAACATAGCTATATATGCCTTAATCCGAGCGCCCTTCCTGGAGGAAGGCCGTAAATATACTGGGCCACAGAAATCTATTCCTGAAGATGCAAATGGTCGACTGGGAACTACTCTCCTTTCAGGTAGCGATCCCATTATCGGTTGATACGGCCGAGACGAGAATTGAAAACACGTCTTACATCGATACACTGCTTTTCGAGCACCGTTCCTCCCACATAGAGGCCAGTATTGCTGTCGCATCATTGTCAATAAAGTCTGAGCTCCAGCATGAAGAAAAACAAAATGAAAATGATCAAATAACATTATTGTAATGCGATGATTGCCAGGTAATAAAATAGGATGTCTTCTGTTGACCGATAGTTTAGTATTTTGCAGACGGCCTCCTACCCGTAACAGACCCTGCTCATCCAAATACGGTGCTAATCCATGTAATTTGCTTCCCTTGGGTAGTGGCAAATTTTGTTTGAGAGCCTTTATGTCTTGTGAAAATTCAGAACCTTGCGCAATTTTACACCATAAATACTTAGCCTGCTCTAGTTCTACCGGATTAAGAGCACCTGTTTGTCTGTCTGTTTTAGTTTTAAGATTTTTGATAAATCTGAGCACGAGAGCTGTTATTCTAATCAGCTTGCTCCAGGAAGAGTATCTGTTAATCAGATTCGATCCAAGGGATTCTGTAGATGACACTAGAACGATTTTAGTTTTCCTAACTTCAGGTAATTCTTGAGAGCTATGCCTCTGCTGTGAAGGCCATTCGTCTTTATTATCTGAAAGCCAAGATGGTCCCGATAACCAAAATGATGAATTTAACAGCTTCTCCGCGGTAACTCCTCTCGAGATCATATCTGCTGGGTTATGATGAGTAGAGACGTGCTGCCAACAATCAATATTTGTCAACTGTTGAATCTGCGACACTCGATTAGCGACGTATGTTTTCCACTGGTGTGGATGGCCCGAAATCCATGCTAATGCTATTGTGGAGTCAGTCCAACAAAAACACTTGTCTTTAGTTACGTTTATGGATCTCATGACTCTTTCGACCAACTGAGCAAGTAATACAGCACTGCATAGTTCTAATCTTGGTAAAGTTACTGAGCCTAATGACGCAACGCGAGACTTGGAACACAATAAGTGAACTGTTATTTTACCATCTCCTGTCTGAGATCTTACATAAACACAAGCGCCGTAAGCAATCTGAGACGCGTCACAAAATCCATGAATTTCATACTCCACAAATTCTACTGCCCTAACATGACGAGGCACTTTGAACTCCTTCAATTTAGCAATATCCTGCATATAACGAATCCATTTAATTTGCAGTTCTATTGTGAGAACGTCGTCCCAATTTAAGTTCATTTGCCACAGTTGCTGGACAAAAATCTTACCCTTAATCAATACTGGGGCCAAAAGCCCTAAGGGATCAAATATTTTAGCCAGGTCTGATAGAATTATTCTTTTGTTTATCTGTGTCGAACTGAAATCACTTCTCAACTCAAACTGAAAAGTGTCTGTGATGGGTTTCCAAGATAGCCCCAACAACGTCAAGTCTTCAGCTTCATCTAACTTAATAATGTACTTGGGATCTGTTTCGTGGTTAGAAATGCTCGATAGTACATTGGGCTCATTCGAACACCATTTTCTTAAGGTAAAACCCGCACTGGATAAAATATCTGAAACACACTTGTGAGTGGTTCTTAAGCCGTCAGTTGATTCACAACCTGTCATTAAATCGTCAACATAAAAATCCCGCCGTATTACATTCGAAGCTTCAGGAAATTCCTCCTTAGTGTCATTCGCCAATTGAGAGAGGCATCTTGTGGCCAGGAAGGGTGCACATGACGTGCCATATGTGACTGTTTTGAGACGATAATGTTTAAGCTCGTCGTTAGGGGACTCCCTCCACACGATACGCTGAAAGTCAGTATGTGCAGGTTCTATGAGGACCTGTCGATACATTTTTTCTATGTCAGCGGTCAATACATAGCGATGCATGCGAAATCTAGCCAATATTGAAAATAAATCATCTTGAACGATCGGTCCTACTAATAACAAATCATTGAGGGATAATACAGAATCGCCCTTCGAGCTGCCATCAAATACCACGCGAGTGCGCGTTGTCAATGAATTACCCTTAAATACACAATGATGCGGAAGGTAGTACTGTAATGGTTTGTTTATCTCATTACTGGGAATTTCCTCCATATGATCCAAGTCAGTGTACTCTCTCATAAACTGTACGTACTCCGACTTGACTTGGGGCTGCCTTTCAAAACGCTTCTCTAGGCTGTGAAACCGTCTAATTGCCTCATTAACATTGCTACCTAGCTGACTCGGGTCCTCTTTAAGGAGTAGTGGGACTATGAACCTACCCTGTGGATTCCTTCTGTGACCGTCAGTAAATAGCCTCTCACTAATCTCTTGCTCAGAATGTCCTTGGCCAAGCAGTGCTTTCCCCGGCTCATTGAATATCTTACCTGACACAAAGAGGCAGGAAGAACTGTTATCTGCGTGCCTTTCAGACAAACCAACACTAC
Organism: Meconema thalassinum; assembly: GCA_946902985.2. Lineage (NCBI taxonomy): Eukaryota > Metazoa > Arthropoda > Insecta > Orthoptera > Tettigoniidae > Meconema > Meconema thalassinum. Next base: position 1,376,463,535 of record OX336388.2, on the reverse strand, counting down.
CTGCTGCTACCCAGCCAAGAGCCGTGTTGCGAAACAACGGTAGTTTGTTTGAGAAACTGTCGAGCTGAAATTGTTCTGCGCCGATAAGATCGTAAAAGAATTCTGCTCCAATGAGAATGTCTATGGATGATAACACATTAAATTGAGGATCCGCAAGGTTTTCTAATATAAACTCTGGAATACTCCAATCTGTGATGTTGATATTTTTAGTGGGTAAGCACTGACCAGTAATTGAAGGTATTACGTGAAATGTCATGATTCGTTCAAAGGAACCGAACCGCGAAGAAATCTTTGTTCTTACCACCGACCCCACCTTGATGGTAGTGTTATGCAACCCATGTATCGGAATATTAGTCATTGTCTTTAACAATCGTAATTGATGAGCTAATTCCCTGGTTATGAAGTTGAGTTGCGAGCCGCTGTCTAACACAACCCGAGCATGACGGGTTTTTCCCTCTGAATTGTTGACATTCACTACTGCTGTCGACAACAATACATGAGAGGAAACATCGTTGTTGTGATTGTGCAATGAAACAGCATTACTACTATGTTGCTCATTAAGGGGAGACAATGAAGTATTATTGGACACAATACTCTTGTTTGAAGTTTGACTATTATTGTGGTTCGGTGACCCTTGGTCCCTGTGAAGCAAGGTGTTGTGTTTATCCTTGCACAGCTTACAACATGAACGAGTGCACTCGTTAGCGAAGTGATTTCTAGACAGACAATTAACACAGAGCTTATGCTTCTTGATCTCCCGCCATCTGTCATAAACACACATAGAAGTGAATGTTTTGCATCTAAATATGGGATGTTCTTCCGTGCAAAGCGGGCATTTCTGATTTTTCTGTGAAAGGAAACAATTTTTCCCTGGGTTCGTGAATGGCCTCGGTTTGAAACCAGACGCATTCGGTTTAGATGAAACGCCTACCTGCTTCAGCTGTTTTGGGCGATCACAGTTCTTAGTCTCGATCGATTCCAATGCATTACATGTTTCGAGTAGAAATTTGTCCAGTGTCTGATACGATGGTAGATCAAAAGTTGGTAACGAGGTCTCCCATTTTTTTAATGTTTCAGCGTCAAATCTGCTTGTTATTAAATGTATCAAAATGGCATCTAATTGTTCTTCACAAGACAGACCAAGCGCTGATAGCGACTGTATGTGCCTTCTGAAGCCGTCATACAAGTCTCTTAATGCCTTGGAAGATTCTACTTCTATTTTGTTTATCTGAAGGACCGAATTAATGTGGGAGGAAACAATTGCTCGCCGGTTGTTGAACCTTTCATTTAACAGGTTCCATGCTATGTCGTAATTGGCTGCAGATATTTCTAAGGACTGTAAAACGTCTGCCGCCCTGCCCGATAGCACTGATTTTAGGTAATGAAATTTCTGTATTTTTGACAGATTTGCATCTTCATGAATGAGATTCTTAAAGGTATCGGCAAAATTGGGCCATTCTAAATAATCACCTGCGAATTTTGGTAAACTTATTTGAGGCAGTTTAACTGAACGTGTTTGCGAACTGGAAGTTGATTCACCAATAGAATCACTTAGCGAAGTTGCTGACTTGGAAATTGCACTGTTTATGGATCTTATAAGACCAGATGTTTTGAAGTATTGCTCCTCAAAGTCGGAGCGATAAGATTCTTGTTCTGCTTGAAATGATTCATCCTCTTTCAAATCCTCTATTTGTGATTGAACTGTTTCATATTCTTCCCAGATTTTTGATAAGTGAGCCCGTCGATCTTCCAATTGATCTACGTCCTTAGATTGAGAATCTAATTTCTCTACGAAGCCTTGTATGCGAGATAAGCTAGCCTTTAACCTACCCCTTTTGCTACACAGTGATTTTATCTTTTGTTCCATTTTTCACTAGCAATTCCCAATAAACTGCTGAATGATATAAAATCACAATAGACCAAATGCATATACGTAAAAGAATGACAAAACGAAAAGACAAATACCTAACATATTTACATAATACAAAGATGAACTCCTGGTTTTGTTTCAAAGAGTTGCGGGAAAACTGCGTACAAATAACATACAGTTTTACGGGCGAAATCATGTGTGATCACTAGCAATACCAATACATTGCAAGTACAAACGAACAGTTTTGAATGAAGAAAGAAAGGAATGCATGTTAGTCACAAGGAATAATTAAGGATGATCGGTGACTTACCAGGATGATGAATTCTGTTGTCCAGTAGTCGCCATGCTGGTAACCACCCACGCCATTTGTGAGAAACCATGCTGTCTTTGGATCACACGAGTTCAATTTTCACTGTTTTTCTTGCCATATAATCCGGCCCGGAGGACCAAAACTTATGTCGAATACATAGAATACGATGTGGTGGACTGTATAAAGAAATATATTTTACATTGTATGTACATGATTAAACACTGAACAAGTACAGTAGATATTACATGCGTGTGATGACACCATGTCCGGTAGCCACTGCTACCTGCTTGCAAGTGAGTCCTGCTTGACGCAGGTAAGAAAACGACCCTTCCTCTTAATGGGTCAACAACCCTCCAGCAGGGGGACCAACTGTCATTAGAGTATGTACAGTGCCAGAGTTGCCAACAGCCGCCATGTTGGTTTTGTAGTAACCAGTTTTTCAAAAGTCACATAGGTGAACTTCTAATAGCTCCCTTTATCAGCGCAAAAATTCCAGGGTGATATCGGGAATAGTTTCAGAGATATTGATTGTTGGTGAAATATTTCCCACAGCCGCCATGTTGGATTTGTGAGACGTAACAAAATTTGAAGAGCATGGTCGGGGTCGTCCGGAATAGTGCTATGAACTTACCGAGTTTCATTGAAATCGCTCCAGCCGTTTAGAATTTATTAGGGGACACACACGCACACACACCTCACACACACGCACACACACACGGACAAAAGGTGATCTCATCAGCCTATTTTTTTTTTTTCAAAATTGAAAATAGGCTAAAAATTGAGGTCAATTCGCAACTAATGTTCTAGTACAGCAATAGAATAATGACACGTTACTTTGGTTTTGATATTTTAATACATAATTAGAAAATTAGAAAGAGAGTGCAAGGGGTGGACGGAGCCTTCCACCGAGTAGAACGACTCTTACTGTACAGGATATAGAATAACCCCAATATTGCAGGTTCTCTCCTGGCCGTGGTAAGTGATTTTTGAAAGGCGGCAAACACTACGACACCATGTCAAACGATTTTGGCCTGTCAAAGAGCCTATTTGAATTCAGTAGGCCGTATTCATAATGGCAAAATTAATCTCGGGAGTTTCAGCCAACACAAAGTTCCTCATTTCTCTACTAGAAAGCGATATAGTGTTCAAGGAGCTTAGATATCTAACCTCCTTAACTTTCATAGTGCTTCAAGGAACAACGAAATTCGACATGCAGGCTGCCCTCTGGGTGTCAAATAACAAAGCTTGCACCCGGCACCCAAGGCCATACGATATTATTATTGATTTAAGCCCACTACGGAGCGCTTATGACTAGTTCTTCGATGCTCTTTTCCGTTCCCAATATCTCTTGAGCCCTGCTGATAATTTCTCCTTTCTCTCGTGCGAAAGGGGCTTCCGATATTTAGGGACTCTAAGAGGTGGGGTCCAAGATTCTACCATAGTAAAAAGTTTAGAACGATCTTCTACATCAAGGTCAGCAATTCCAGCCGAATCCAAGCCCTTTAGTACTTCATTAAGCCACAGGCTTCCAGTCTTGTAGCTTTTAACCAAGGATAAGGGCTTCTTGGTAAGCCTGTTGCTGTTCATTCGTTGTAGGTGCCCGTAGAACTTTAGCCTCCTACGTCGCATACTGGTATTGGCTGATTCTAACTGTCGATACAGGTCAGAATTAGATTTCAAACGGTAGGTTCCACGAGCCAAGCCTTGAAGCCTAACTGTCTCGCGCTGTCTCGCCAAGCCAAGCCTGTCAGGATCCTTCCCTGTTCCTTAGTCCATTCCTAAATTAACCCCTCCAGTCAATAACCTTATTTTAAACTTCACACCCGCCTTCTCTCCGTTCCACGTCAAGAAATCCTATCGCCCCCTGAGTTTTAATCCAAGTCAAAACTCATCCCTTCTGCCCCTACCAAGCAGCAATTAATTAAATTTATTAAACTCGATCCGTCGCGCTCATTGTCAAAGCTACCATCTGTTAAAACTGGTTAACCTTGAGCGACCAGACTAGAGTTTATTATTCTTTTCTCTCCTTCACTTCAAACGGGTCTGCCAAAGCATTTGACCCCCCCCCCTCTTCATACACTTAAAATTGCCAATACAAACACACTCACTACCATGCCGGGCCAAGACGACACAACGGACAGAACAGCCACTACCTCCCCCGTACTTTCAGATAACAATCGCAAACACATCGACCGCAGTAAACGACTCGACCTCGTAAACGAACACCTCACCATCAACATGAACACGACGGTCATACTGATTAAGCCACCGCGCGTGTTGGACCCTCTGTCATACCGACAGGCGATAACTCTTGCGTTGGCCAATCAGTGGGACTACGTCGCAGAGGTCGAGGAAACAGCCAACACATTCATACTGGTGACCCCATCCAGCAACCACCAGCTAGGGCGCATCCGTGGAGCCCTCAGAAGGCACCCTGCCATACCGCAAGATGTCCTCATTACACCCACTCCTACCGAAGAAACCTACACTCAAACTGACCCCCCTCCCGAAGCCAGCTCCCAAACTGACCCCCCTCCAGCCCCTGCGCAAGAAACCACTTCTCCCTCTGAGAAGGACACTCACGACCCCTCAGCCACCACAGCCACAACCCAAGAAGTCACTCCTCCTTCCGAGGATGACATCTCACCTGCTACTCAGACCCCGTCCCCTCAAAGAACATAGGCACCACGACGCCCAATTCCCAGACCACACTCTACACTGACCATCCAATGCTTTAATTGCTTGTACCTACACCACACAGCGGCTACGTGCACTCGCAAGGCCAGAGGTAACAGATGCGGCGGTTCTCACCACCACTCTGTATGCACAGTGCCGAGGGAGTCTCCCACATGTGCGAACTGTGGCGGGAAGCACGCTGTCAGCTATCCGGGGTGTAGGTACATCAAGACAGCCATAAAACACCAGCAATTAAAGTCACGACAACACCAAGAAAACCTACGCTCTCAACATCATGCACACATCCCCTCACTGCTCTCTCTCCCCATCACCCCTCCAAGCACTACACTTTCCCGCGACACAGCCTTCACGCCCCGCGACGCCACTGTGTACCTTCTCGAGTGGCTAGCCACGGCCGGCCCGCTCGGGATGGTACCCAGTGGTCCGCGAGCCCGCTACCACTACTAAGCCTCACTGCACCTCAGGCCCCTTGCTGATGACACTCTTTACTTTCTTCCTTCAAATTCTTGTCTCTCTAATTATCTATATTTCATGAGCCACTTGACTCAATTTTTATTTTTTTCATTATGCTGCATAATGACAAACCTACTCCCATCCTTTATCGCCCCTGCACCTCAGGCCACATCCTGGCCGATTTGATGCAAACGCATAACCCAAATCAAACCTAAACCCATTCTGCCAACGAACCAAATCACGTGCTGGCTTGACGTCGCCGGGTTCGACCTGGGAGCAATCTCGGGCCATGGATTTTCCTGAGGATACGTCTCTCGGCTTTCTCCAGTTTATAGAACATGTGTATGTATTTAATTAGGTTATGTAAGGAGGTTAGGGTGTTTGAAGCCAATTTCAGTGTTGCCTTAGTAATGGAAATTTGATGTTTTTCGGTCGGTCAACACGATTGTACCCAATTTTGATTGGTTGTTCCCTAATCCTAAAAAAAAAAAAAAAAATCCAAGAGATTTTAGGCTACGTAACTCAAGCATAGGCAAATATAGGAAAAATAGCGAAGTTGTTGTATATGACCAAAACATCTCATTTTATGCGCGTCGATGCAACAAACAGTACAATGCAGTCCCCAACAGATCTCCCGATAACTAATTTTCAAGACTCTAAAACCAATAGTTGCCGAGCTATTTCCAGAACACTCTTTTCGCTCTACTAAACTGAACAACGGCGGCTTCCGTGGCGTAGTAGGTAGCATGCTTAGCTTCTATGCCCAAGATCGCGGGTTCAAACCCGGCCAAAGTCGGTGGATTTTTAAGAGATTTAAAATCCCTCAGTATGCCTTCCTTCGGGGGGAATTAAAGCCGGTGGGCCCATGCCATAGATATATGGCATGTAAAAGAACCTTCCACTAACTACAATTGTGGGAAGCTTAAATTATAGGTTAGATTTGATTAACGCTCTATTAAGTTCCAACGTTTGGCCCAAGGTGCTGGTTGCGGGGGCATCTAGTAGCCAAGTTCGTGGCTAGGTGTCGTTGACGGTAGCATTCGGTAGCAAAAGTAAGAGCTACTTCAAATTGATTGTCTGCGGTACTTACCTGAATTGCAAATAGCATACACTAACACAGCCATCACAATTAACACCGGTTATCAGACAGATTCTACACACACTCAAAGTACAGGGGGCTACATGACCACGCTGTCGCAGCCCCTAAACTGAGGAACCAACCAACCAAACTAAACAACGAGGAGTCAGCCGTAGCTATGGCAATGGAAGCTCAAGAGGTGACATCCAACTTTCAATCAATGTAAGAGGCAGTGCCTCACCATGTATTATCTAAAATGCGTTAGATTATCATTAATAGATTCCTCACGGATCATGGTTTCCCTGGAAGAAATGAATGATAACTACAGAAATACACACTTTGTGTGACCAACGAGGGTTGATGAGGTCCAAAGTAATGCAGTTTCAAGTTCCCCGCTCGACATTCAACCTGTGGCAATCTGGAGTACTTTCAATAACCACAGTGTGCTGAGCTGAAGGGGCCACGGTTTATTAGTGTAATACACTTATTAGCTCGGATCAACTTGATAGCCAGAGGGAGGACAGCCCTCCCCCAAGACTCTGATGAATAGGTGCCATCAGGGTTCCAATTAACAGGGGAGATCTTCCCCTCTCGTGAAGAATATCAGCGGCTTATAAAATAAGATTTTTTCCCTAATTGGGATAGGTATCCCCCTCAAGAAAATAAAAATGAAACTGCGGGCAACACATCTTACAAGTTGATCCGAGCTAATAAGTGTATTCCGATGTGCTCACCACGAGAAATCTGCAGATTCTGTAGGTGGAAAATGAATTCGAAATTTCCAAAATATTATTGCATTTTGTGGCCAAGAAAACTTTGCAGCTAGTAAGATTAATTACATTTAAAATGATTGAAGAATGTGAGAGTCACTGCAATGCATTACAATACATGATATAATAGCTGAAAAGGCTCTTAGGGCATCAACGGTTATGATAGTCTAATTCTTAGAATCGAAACTTGCAAAGAGCTAATATGACAGTATGATTGCGCCAGCACAACCCAGCTTCACATATTAACTATTGACATCAGAATTAAAGCGTTTGCCAGACCAAGTGAGTAGGTAGAAGAGCAGCTGCCAAGGACGTTGGTCGCGGGTTTGTCTCCAGCATTCGTCAAACATTACAATTCTCTGTCTTCCAGATGTGGTGTTGGCATCGAATACAAAAAATAGCTGGGTTGTGAGAACGACCAGCACTGATTTGTTTTAAATTGTTAAAAAAAAGGAGATATTTGCTTCTTAAAATCAGGAAGAAGCAAATTGCCTTGCTAGGACATGGGCTTCGACTTGGCAGTTTAATGATGGACTGGATATAATGGGAAAATATCCGGGAAACTAGCTCGAGAAAGAACAAGATAGTTGGTTGGTTCCTTAGTTTAGGGGCCGCGACAACGTGGTCATGTAGCCCCGTGTACTTTGGGTGTGTGTAGAATTTGTCTGATACCGGTGTTAATTGTGATGGCTGTATTAGTGTGTGTTATCTTTGATTCAGGTAGAAGAACTGCAGACGATCAATTTTTCAAGTAGTCCCTACTTTTGCTACCAAATGCTACCATCCACGACACCTAGAGTCGGACTTGGTTAGTAGATCCCATCACAGCCAGCACCCAGCGGCGAACCTTGGAACTAATATAGCGTTATCGAACTAATCTACACATTTTAGCTTCCACAAGCGTAGGCTAGTTAGTGGAAGTTTCTCTTTCATGCCATAAATCGAAGGCATGGACCGCCGCCATTACTTCCCCTCAGAAGAAAGGCATACTGAGGGAATTTTAACGCTCTTAAAAAATCCAACGACTTCGGAGGGGTTTGAACCCGCGATCTTCGGCACAGAAGCTCAGCATGCTAACAACTACGCCACCGAAGCCGCCTAAAAACCAAGAAAGAAATGCTTCCTGACATGCAGAGCTGTAAGATATCAACGAGCTTCACAGGACCTAACTGAACGGAGAATACTCCTTGTAGGGGAAAACAACAAAACAAAAAAAGACTCAAGTATTCATGATGATGATGATGATGATGTTGATAATCTTCCGTATATGGTAGGCCGGCTCTAAAACTTCGGCAATACGAGATATACAGTAATGCGAGGTGTTGATTCACATGCGCAAAATATTAAATTGCTGTCCGTTGATAGTCTTAGGGATCTCTATGTAATTAATGTACTGTAATTGTAATTAATATGGCTGAAACAATATAATTAGTAGAGAAGTAACGATATTAATTTGAATCATTTCATATATTTTCACTTTATTGGGAATTGCAATACATCAGAGACTGCATAGTTTTACGCAAAAAATATGTCAATATCAGAAAGTCCGGCGTTAATTAGAAGAAGAGTTGCGTTGCATGAACTGATCTAGGAGACTGCATGATGAGCTGCAGGTGATCAGATTGGTGGGTTTCAGGAATGCCTTATCCTATGCTACATACAGAGTCTTTCATATAAAGTAAGAACGGCAAGCGGCACTTTTGTTATTCGCTGGTGCGGTGGCCTTGGCCGAGCTTGTGACGCGCCACAGCGCCCTGCTGTAGTATTGAAAGCCCGTGCATAGTATATACACACATCAAAAAAAGTTTTGCATCACCTCGGTTCCCAGATCTCCGGCATATAGACGTTGACTGTGTATATTGTATCCAAGATACAGTCCCTTTGACTGTTCATAGATGTCACTAAAACTGCTCAAAGATGTAAACAACCATGCATGAGCAGGGCCTATTACACGGAGGGGGTACGACAGCCGATCAGTTCCAGTCATTCCACCAGGACGAAGGTACGCTGCTCATGTTGTCTGTAGTTCTACCATGCCTAGAAGGTCAATACCGCAGTTCGATCGCGTCCGCATTGTTACTTTGTGTCAAGAAGGGCTCTCAACAAGGGAAGTTTCCAGGCGTCTCAGAGTGAACCAAAGCGATGTTGTTCGGACATGGAGGAGGTACAGAGATACAGGAACTGTCGATGACAGGCCTCGCTCAGGCCGCCCAAGGGCTACTACTGTAGTGGATGACCGCTACTTACGGATTGCCGCTCGGAGGAACCCTGACAGCAATGCCACCATGTTGAATAATGCGTTTCGTTCAGCCACAGGACGTCGTGTTTCAACTCAAACTGTGCGCAATAGGCTGCATGATGCGCAACTTCACTCCCGACGTCCATGGCGAGGTCCAGCTTTGCAACCCCGACACCATGCAGCGCGGTACAGATGGGCCCAACAACATGCTGAATGGACCCCACGGAATTGGCATCACGTTCTCTTCACCGATGAGTGTCGCATATGCCTTCAACCAGACAATCGTCGGAGACGTGTTTGGAGGCACCCTGGTCAGGCTGAACGTCTTAGACACACTGTCCAGCGAGTGCAGCAAGGTGGTGGTTCCCTGATGTTTTGGGGTGGCATTATGTGGGGCCGACGTAGCCTACGCCACTGGTGGTCATGGAAGGCTCCGAAACGGCTTTACGATACCTGAATGACATCCTCCGACCCATAGTGCAACCATATCGGCAGAATATTGGAGAGGCATTTGTCTTCATGGACGACAATTCTCGACCTCATCGTGCACATCTTGTGAATGCGTTCCTTCAAGAATACGACATCGCTCGACTACAGTGGCCAGCATGTTCGCCAGACATGAACCCTATCGAACATGCCTGGGATATGTTGAAAAGGGCTGTTTATGGACGTCTTGACCCACCAACCACTCTGAGAGATTTACGCCGAATTGTCGTTGAGGAGTGGGACAATTTGGACCAACAGTGTCTTGATGAACTTGTGGATAGTATGCCACGGCGAATACAGGCATGCATCAATGCAAGAGGACGTGCTACTGGGTATTAGAGGTAGTGGTGTGTACTGCAATCTGGACCACAAATGCTGAAAGTCTAGCTGTATGATGGTACAACATGCAATGTGTGGGTCTCATGAGCAATAAAACGAGCTGAAATGTTGTTTGTGTTGATCTCTATTCCCTTTGTATTTAACGGTTCCGGAACTCTTGGAACCGAGGTGATGCAAAACTTTTTTTGATGTGTGTACTTGGCCTTGCAATAAGCATGCAGGTGTTCTGTCGCTAACATGGTGAGACAGTTATCATTGCAACATCTTTTTAGCCTATTTTCAATTTTGAAAAAATAGGCTTATGAGATCTCCTTTTGTCCGTGTGTGTGTGCGTGTGTGTGTGTGTGTGTGTGTGAGGTGTGTGTGTGTCCCCCCCTAATAAATTCTAAACGGCTTGAGCGATTTCAATGAAACTCAGTAAGTTTATAGCACTATTCCGGGCGACCTCGACCGTGCCCTTCAAATTTTGTTACGTCTCACCAATCCAACATGGCGGCTGTGCGAAATGTTCACCAGCATTCAATATCTCCGAAACTATTCCCGATATCACCCTGGAATTTATTACGTTGATAAAGAGAACTACTAGAAGTTCACCTATGTGACTTTTGAAAAAACTGGTAACTACAAAACCAACATGGTGGCCACGAGAATTTGCGACATTTAAATAGATGCTTCTCGCGATTTAACCAACCAAACGCAATACAATTTGGTACAGTATATGTTTATAAACATTGTAATGCACCGACATCTAACTTGGTTCAATTGCTTACATAACCACAAGATGGCGGATGAGCGAAATATTTCACCGGCATTCTATATCTCTGAAACTATTAGCTGTATCACCCTGAAACTTTGTACGGAGATAAAGGGCACTACTGGAAGTTCATCTATAAGACTTTCAAAAACTGGTTAACTACAAAACAAACATGGCGGCCAAGCGAATTTGAAAATTTTAAATAGACCTTTCTCGCGATTTAATGTTCCAAACGCAATGAAATCTGGTACAGGACATGTTTATACACATTGTAATGCACTGGTATCTAATTTAGTTCAATTGTTTACATAACCTCAAGATGGCGGCTGTGTGAATTTAAAAATTAAGTTTTTATTTCTTGTGTCGTAATCAAGCAATCGAAGTGAAAGTTTGAATAATGAACCTACGCAATAATTTTCTTTAATGGTACATGACTCTATGGCCTATACATTTAACAATCCAACATGGCGACCATCCGAAATATTCAGACGACTCTGAATATCTACGAATCTATTGTAGCAATCAAACTGAATTGTTTAATGTTCATAGGGGCTATGAACTTAAGTTCACCTATAGGACTTTAAATAACCTGGTGATCACAAATCCAACATGGCGGCGACGCGAATTATAAATATTCACATGGACGTTTCTCGCAATTTCACCATCCGAGTGCATTGAAACTTGGTACAGTAATGCCTTTTACGAATGTTAATCCACTGGCATCTAATTTATATCAATTGTTTCCATAACCACAAGATGGCAGCTGTGCAAAATTTTAAAATCTCCTTGTTACTTCTTGTGTCCTAATCATGCGATTGAAGTTTGAATGCTACACGTACACAATAATCTTCATGTAACAGTACATAACTCTAGGACCTACATATATAAAATCCAACATGGCGACCATCCGAAATATTTAGTCGGTACTCAATATCTACGAATCTATTACCGCAAACAAACTGAAATTTTGTATGTTGATAGTGGCAATTAACATAAGTAGGGTATATGAAAATAGGCTGTATAGTTCTTCACGGAACTACTTGTTTTAAATGTAAAACTTATTTTAACAAAACTCAGCAATTTTTCTAGGTGTATGTCGTGTCTAGTGTGGGGTTTAGCGTAGGAACACCAAGTTGGCTCATCAGCGGGCTCTTGGTGTCCCCGCCTAAAAAAATTGCTGAGTTTTAACTCACTGGCCATTAAAACCAATATACCATCCTTATTTTAACAAATTTTAACAAATCCTCACACATTGGAGGAACTGAAAGGAAACATTACGCATGCAATCAGAAACATTACAGTGTCAGAACTCACTCGCGTGTGCCAGACTGTGGTTACCAGATACAATGCCTGTATAACCCAGAAAGGACGACACTTACAGTATATTTTATAAGGTGATATTTCATGTAGGATTGTGCACACGCTTAGAGCAGGGGGCTTTGGCGCGCCACAAGCTCGGTCAAGGTCACCGCAGCAGGGGATAACAATACTGCCGCTTGCCGTTCTTACTTTATATGAAAGACCCTGTAGTTGGGCTGCCTACGGCAATAGGAGCTTTACTAGTGCCCTGCTGTCTAAACATGTGATGTGTCGGCAATTTCTCAGCCACAGGCTGCATAAAGCCCTGCGGATATCCGCAAAATGTTTCGCCATGCGGATATAGTTTGCATGGCTGTGCGGATAGCGGATAAGCTGCGGATAATGTATGGAGAAAATTCGCGGATAGTTTTTAGAATACAATCCAAACCTATTTACTAGGACCCGAATGCTTATGACATATCATATTTTTTCGTTACGTATTTTCCTTTTTCATGACAAATGTAACATGATTATTTAAGCTAATCTCATTCAAGTTATGTCACGGTGGGTGAGTGGTTAACGTGTCGGTCTACTAACCCCAAGCTTGCAGGTTTGCTCCTGGCCATTGTAGTGATTTTTGAAAGGCGGAAAAAATTACGACACCATGTCATACGATGTTGGCATGTCAAAGAACCCATTTGAATTCAGTAGGCCGTGTTCATAATGGCAAAATTAATCTCGGGAGTTTCCGCCAACACAAAGTTCCTCATTTCTCTACCAGAAAGCACTATAGTGTTCAAGGAGCTTAGATATCTAACCTCCTTGACTTGCATAGTGCTTCAAGGAACAACGAACTTCGACATGCAAGCTACCTTCTGGGTGTCAAATAACAAAGCTTGCACCCAGCACCCGAGGCCATACGATAGTATTATTATTATAACACTCTGAACTCAAAGGGTTGCAATTCTGGCTGTATAACATTCCTTTTAAACAAAGCACATGATACACATAGCCCAAGGGAACGACTTTCTCCTCAAATGTCTAAATGAGTTGCTTTAGTGCTTTATGCTTTATATTTATTTAATTAAACTATACTGACCGGCAAAAAAAAGTGGAACACTTCAATTTTTAATGTAATTTCTTAATTTATTCCACTAAAATGTATCGGTTTTCCAAAATTTGCATTATTCTTGTAAATGTTAGATGGTTAGCTACAGAAAATACTGAAACATGTTTTACAACACGCTTTAACTCACAAATTTCGTTACATTTCACAAATCTAACAATTTTCTATTTTTTACTAATGTTCTTTTGGGCTGTTTTTTTTGCCAAACAAAACAGTGTTAATGTTTGCACTGCACTGCACGGGAACACTGATCACTAAAACGAGTGTTTCCACAGCTTGTTAGGCTCATCGAAGATTGGGGGTAATTGGTGGTAATAAACCACCCTAAGAAATGTCAATTTCTATTCACGGATGTTTCAGATGTGTGTCCTAATGCGTGAAAAGCTTTTAAAATGTGATTACATCTTTTTCATGGCTAATTTTATACTTTTTAACTTACTGTTCCACTTTTTTGCCGGTCAGTGTATTATTGTAATGCCAGTAGATTCGGATAACAAACGTGCGGATGCCGTTCGGATGCGGATAACAGTCGTGCTGGTCGGATGCGAATAAAGTTTTGTTTACCCGCGCAGGGCTCTAGTATACAGTAGGTGTGTCCGCAGACGATAGATGCAGATTTAATTACTAGTAGCTTTCGCCTATACACTCGATCGTCCCACTGAACAGCTACAACAGAGAAGTTACCGGCTCAATAGAAGATTTAGACTGCATCTGCTTTTATTTCTTAAAATTGGGGTTGTCTAATATGGAAATATCGGAGAAACCTCGGGATTTCTATTTTATTTTTCTCTTTTCCTTTCTTATTTTTTTTCACTTTTGTTTTACTGTACATTTTCGTTTCTATTTTTATACTTTTTTAAATTCTGTTATCTATATAATAAAGACGTCACAAACACCCAGTCCCCAAGTCACCGGAATCCCAGCCGGGATTCGAACTCACCCTTTGGGCCAAAACCTAGCTTGCTAACTAATTAGTCACGGAGCCGGACTTATTTTCGAAAGATCATATTAGTGTAAGGAGCAAAACTTACTAAGTTGTATCAATGTGTTACATCCTATACATTACATAATATCTACAAGTTTCATTTTTTAATAAGTTATGTGGTTGTGGAATATTTAATACCCCAACCATTTCTGTGCATCAACTCCCGCACCCGTTATTTTGAAGAAAAAAAAAGCTGTTTACACAAGTTAATTTCAAACTGAAACTGGAGGCAAGGGAGTTCTTCTGCAAGGAGGAACTGATGGCGACATTCATTATCAAATATGGCTGCCACGCGCTGGAGTAATAACAATTATCGCAACATGCAACTTAATATTTAATATCAAGCTCAGTGCGGCTAATTACGTCCTATTATCTTCCCTTCTTTCATTTCACATTACTCGTTTTATAACAAAAACCTTCCGAGAGCAGATTATTACTTTTATTGCTTGCGGGAGTGAAAAAGCTTTGAAGAGGTCGCCATTTCCCTCTAAGCCACACCTGTCCCAACTCTCCGCACGCCTGGCCTTTTGTTACCCAAAATAAATCCTACTCGCTGAAGATGAAGCTCTCTTTTAACTGTATTTGGTCTATAGATTTATTTTCCTCTTCTCTGCCTTTTTTACTTACCCGCGCTTACCCCATCTCTCTCCCCTCCCCCCACCCCACCCCTTCCTTCCTCAAAAGACGAGATAATTTAACTGAATTGTGTGAAGCAGACAAGCGAAGTAAAATAAAAAAAATAAAACTAGTAGAGGAGGAAGAGCGAACTTTATCTTGCGCTTATAGAAGTTGGTTGGAAATAAAGGAAGAAATACGGCAAGGCGAGGGGGTAAGAAATAAAGAAATGGGAGAAGGGTGGGGGGTGGGAAGCGCGCGAGCCGAGTTATTGGGGATGCTGTGAACATGCAGAGGGAGTGAGAGGGAAATGGAAACTAAGTGATTGTATGTGACGGAGAAAGAGGGAGAAGCAATTAGGTCAGGATGGATTGTAGACCAGCCGAGGATGTACAGTGGTGCTCAAGGAAACTTGCACATCATATCATGTGCCATGCCCATGTGTCATCGTTTACACAACTGTTTTGTTCGGCCTGCGAGTAAAGTTATGTAGGAACAACCAACATTAAACAACGATTTAATTAAATACATCTGTGCAAATTCGAATAGTTAAAGTAATTAATCATTACTAAGCACACCTAGGATACATCTAATAATGAGTTACCAGGTGAATTACCTGCCCCTAATAATGCAGTCCAACTAGCGTTGTTATTAGGAAGGTTGATATTTCTGTGCTTGCATACCGTATGGTTATTTATCTAGCGTATGGCACATATAACATTAAATTATCTCATACATGAAATTCTATAATAGTTCCAGCTATTGAAACATAACCTCCTACATATTTCTATATACGAATATTCAAGTTCTTTGTGTAGCATACAGTATCTGTTGTAACAGTTAAAAAGTCCTTGAAGTACCCACAATATGCATGGTCACTAAGTGATGAATTGTCTGTTTCTCTGCACCGTAGTCACATTTTGATGACGGTACTATTCCCCACTTGTGGAGAGAGTCTGCACATCTTCCCGTATGGTACGAATGCACTGCAAGCATATCCTAATATAATAATAATCTATTAGATGGAATAGGATACTACAATACTGCCTAATTTCAGGCCTCGGTTTGTTGAGGAATAGCGCATGATGTATCCTTCTCCTGTGTCATATTTCCCAAAGTATTCCTTCCTGTATCCCGTATGTCGTGTTGACCGACTGAAGAGTTACAACTGACAGTTTGTATAGGCAACACTAAAAGAATGCCTTCAAAACTTGACGCTTCAGAAAAAGAGAACTGTGGTCTAAACCTCTGATGTGTCAGCATCCTCTCCCCTTAGGTTTAGCGAGACAAAAGCTGCAGATTCAGTCACTCGAAGCTTTCGTCTTTAGGATAGATGGTTCCTCTATCCATCTAAAGCTATCAAGTTGCCAACATAGTAGGGATTTCGAATGCTCTCCAAGCTCCTGTTACTGTAGACAGTCCAACTTGCTGAACTGTATGTAGCTCTTATACTGTCGTGACCTTCAGTGGTTTCAAAATATTGAGGTAGATGGAGTTGGTGTCGCTTGGACATTCAGACTGATATGATCTTTGATTTTGTGTCTTCTTACTCTTTTGTTATGTGTTAGAATCGATATCTATGTTACATGTTGATAGATAAGAAAAGAAGGTCAGATTCAAATATAGGAAGAGATAATTAGTTTCAATTCAATAACAGGTGCATGCAATTCCCATTGATTTACCGTTCTTTATCGTATAAAGATATAATAGTTGGCGATGAGTGGAAAAAATAAAATAAAAAAGAGAGAAAATGGATACCGAACAGTTCAAACAACTTCTGGATGCATTGCATGTACAACAGGAAACGTTACTGACCCAGCTTGTATCTCATTTTCGTCCCAAGATATGACTGGAAATTCCTGTAAATTTCTCCAGCATAACACCATTTGAGAATTTCGATCCCGGCAGGGAAAAGTTCACGTGTAACTTAGAGCGGTTTGAGAATTATTGTAACACGAAGGGCATCACAGACCACGGGAAAATTGCTCAGCTTCTATGTGTATCTATTGGTTCAACACAATATAACAGTTTTGCAGCATTTATTGGTCTAGATAAACCGGTCAAAAATCCAAACTATAACGAATTAATAAACGCATTTGAACAGATGTTCATTCCTAAGAAAAGTGCAGTTGTATCCCAGCATTATTTTTTGAACAATTACCAGAAACAAGGACATACAATGGCTGAATATGTTGCTGCACTCCAACGTGACCTTATTGAATATGAGTTCACTGTTGAATGTCAGTGTGACAAATCAGTTTCCATTGCAGACGTTTTTCTCAGAGCTCAGTTTATTCATGGCCTGCGTGATGACTGACTACGTGAACACATTTTTTCAATCAAGTACTACTTCACTCGAAGAAATTTTGACAAAAGCTATTGCTCTTGAAGCCTCGAACATTGAGAGTAAAGAAATAGCAAGATGGTAGAGTCGTAGCCATTCAGCACAGATTATATTAATAGAATCCCCAACTCTTCAAGGCAGCGTTTCAGAGGGTGACCTGATTACAAAGCTCTAGGCATCAAAAATCTCTGAATAAGGTATGGGAAAGATAACCATCGAATCAACAGTTCTCGCGTTGATAGGAACAAACTTAAATGGGAAGCTTGCGTAAAAGACGGCAATGTTGCAAAAGTATGTATTTCAACCTTATTGGCAGCCTCACGTTACAGATCATGTGGTTCCAGTTCTCCATCATAACTACATGCTGTGTCTGATAACTACGTTGGTAATTCTGAACATGTCTATTGCATTAACCAAGTGGGAGCTGTTCTACACAAAGTGATGTTGTCGATTTCATCGAAATGGTGCCTAGCACTGATAAATACCTCATCTTTGTAAATCTCAGCGTTTTGAGGTTTATTCTGGTGTTAAATTGTCCTTGCTAGCCGAAAATGATTTCAATTGTCTAAATCTGGATGTGCCTATCGAAAAATCAAATATTGCATTCCGATCTTCTCTGGGCAACATAATTGAACCAAAAGGGAAAGTTTCAGTTAACGTTGCATACAACGGGAAATGAATACTTGGTTTATTTATTTATTTATTTATTTATTTACAAGCTGTACCCGGCATGCGTTGCAATGCCAATCAAAGAAAGAGTTGGCGTTGAAATTCTGTTTCTTGAAGTGCTTTTGGATACACAACATGTTTTTCAATTTCCGCTAACTGCCTCTAAGCTATCATAACATGGATTTTCTAATTTAGAATCATTTAGAACTTTCAAAAGTTTCATCGCAATCGGATGAATGGCATATGAATGTATACGTGATTTTGTTTCAACGATTCGTACGCTGTCACTCATTTGTTGATTCTACTCGTACGCTACCTATTGAGAAATGGATTTACTAAGTCGCAGCCCTACCCTGGCGTGTACACAATAACTCATCAAGGGTTCATCACAATCGAAGAAGGTTATATGAACGCATAGGGGATTTTGTTGAAAGCCTTCGCGCGTCGTCACCCATTTGTTGCATATACTCGTGCGCTACCTATTGTGAAATGGATTTACTAAGTCTAAACCCTTCCCTGGCTTGTACACAATAACTCTTCAATGTTTCATCGCAATCGGATGAATGGTATATGCCCGTATACGGGGTTTTGTTTAAACGATTCGTGCGATATCACTCATTTGTTGAATCTACTCGTGCGCTACCTATTGAGAAATGTATTACTAAGTCGAAGCCCTTCCCTGGCGTGTACACAATAACTCATCATGGTTTCATCGCAATCGAAGAAGGTTATATGAACGCAATAGGGGATTTTGTTGAAACGCTTCGCGCGTCGTCACCCATTTGTTGCATTTACTCTTGCGCTACTTATTGTGAAATGGATTTTCTAAGTTGAAACCCATCCCTGGCGTATACAAAATAACTGTTAAATGTTTCATCGCAATCGGATGAATAGTATATGAACGCATACCGGATTTTGTTTAAACGATTCGCGTCCCGTCATTCATTTGTTGAATCTACTCGTGCGCTACCTACTGTAAAAGTATTTACTAAGTTAGAAACCGACACGTAAGTGTCCACAACATCTCACCCAAGTTTCATCGCTATCGGACTAATGGGATATGAAGACATAGGGGACTGTATTGAAACGCTCCACGTGTCGTCGTTCATTTGTCGAATCTACTCGTGTGCTACCTACTGTTAAATGTATTTACTAAGCCAGAAACCTTCCTTGGAGTGTCCACCATATTTCACCCAAGTTTCACCGCTAACGGCAGAATGGTATATGACCTTATACGGGACTTGGTTGAAACGCTAATGGGATATGAAGGTATAGGGGACTGCATTGAAACGCTCCGCGTGTCGTCATTCCTTTGTCGACTCTACTCGTGTGCTACCTACTGTGAAATGTATTTACTAAGCCACAAACCTTCCTTGGAGTGTCCACCATATTTCACCCAAGTTTCACCGCTAACGGCAGAATGGTATATGACCTTATAGGGGACTTTGTTGAAACGCTTCGCGCGTCGTCCTTCATTTGTTGAATCAACTCGTGCGATGCCTATTGTATAGTGGATTTACTAAGCCAGGAACCTTCCATGAAGTGTACACAACATCTCACCCAAGTTTCATCGCTATCGGACGAATGGTATATGAATGCATACGGGACTTGGTTGAAACGCTTCGCGTGTCGTGGCTCATTTGTTGATTCTTCTCTTGCGCTACGTATTGTAATATGGATGTACTCAGCCAAAAACCTTCCCTGGAGTGTACACAACATATCACCCAAGTTTCATCGCAATCGGTTGAATGGTATGTGAACGTATACGGGACGTTGTCGAAACGCTTCGCGCATAGTCACTCATTTGTTGAATCTAAACGTGCGCTTCGTATTGTAAAATGGATTTACTAAGCCAGAAATCTTTCATGAAGTGTACACAACAATTCACCAAACATTTATCACTCTCAGACGAATGGTATATGACCTTATAGGCCTACGGGACTTTATTGAAACGCTTCGCGTGTCATCGCTCATTTGTTGAATCTACTGGTGCGCTACCTATTGTAAAATGGATGTACTAAGCCAGAAACCATCCCTGGAGTGTACACAACATCTCACCCAAGTTTCATCGCTATCGGATGAATGGCATATGACCTTATATGGGACTTGTTGAAACGCTTCGCCCGTCGTCGCTCATTTGTTGATTCTACTCGTGCTCTACCTATTTTTAAAGGGATTTACTAAGCTAGAAACCTTCCCTGGAGTGTACACAACATCTCAGCCTAGTTTCATCGCTATCGGACGAATGGTATATGAACGCATACGTGACTTCGTTGAAATGCTTCGCGCGTCGTAGCTCATTTGTTGAATATGCTCGTGCCCTGCCTATTGTAAAGTGGATTTACTAAGCCAGAAAATTTCCCTGAAGTGTACACAACATTTTACGCAAGTTTCATAGCTATCGGACGAATGGTATATGAATGCATACGGGACTTTGTTGAACCGCTTTGCGTGTCGTCGCTCATTTGTTGAATCTACTCGTGCGCTATCTACTGTGAAATGTATTCACTAATTTTGAAACCTTCACGTAAGCGTATACAACATCTCACCCAAGTTTCATCGCTATCGGACGAATGGTATATGAACACATACGGGACTTGGTTGAAACGCTTCGCGCATCGTCGCTCATTTGTTGAATCTACGCGTGCGCTACCTATTGTAAAATGGATTTACTAAGTCAGAAACCTTCCTTGGAGTGTACTCAACATCTCACCCAAGTTTCATCGCAATCGGATGAATGGTATATGAACGCATAGGAGACATACCCACAGACAGACAGACAAACTATCACGGAGCATCGATTTTTATATATATACAAGCTGTACCCGGCATGCGTTGCAATGCCAATCAAAGAAATTGGCGTTGAAATTCTGTTTCTTGAAGTGCTTTTGGATACACAACATGTTAACTGCCTCTAAGCTATCGTAAAATGGATTTCCTAATTTAGAACCATTCGTGGGAGCGTGCACAACAACTTTCAAAAGTTTCATCGCTGTCACTCATTTGTTGAATCTACTCGTACGCTACCTATTGTGAAATGGATTTACTAAGTCGAAACCCTTCCCTGGCGTGTACAGAATAACTCATCAATGATTCATCGCAATCGGATGAATGGTATATGCACGTATAGGGGTTTCTGTTTAAACGATTCGTGCGCTGTCACTCATTTGTTGAATCTACTCGTGCGCTACCTATTGAGAAATGTATTACGAAGTCGAAGCCCTTCCCTGACGTGTACACAATAACTCATCAAGGTTTCATCGCAATCGAAGAATGTTATATGAACCCAATAGGGGATTTTGTTGAAACGCTTCGCGCGTCGTCACCCATTTGTTGCATCTACTCTTGCGCTACTTATTGTGAAATGGATTTACTAAGTCCCCTTCCCTGGCGGGTACACAATAACTGATCAATGTTTCATCGCAATCGGATGAATAGTATATGAATGCATACCTGATTTTGTTTAAACGATTCGCGCTCCGTCACTCATTTGTTGAATCTACTCGTGCGCTACCTACTGTAAAATGTATTTACTAAGTTAGAAACCGTCACGTAAGTGTCCACAACATCTCACCCAAGTTTCATCGCTATCGGACTAATGGGATATGAAGACATAGGGGACTGTATTGAATCGCTCCGCGCGTCGTCGTTCATTTGTCGAATCTACTCGTGTGCTACCTTCTGTGAAATGTATTTACTAAGCCAGAAACCTTCCTTGGAGTGTCCACCATATTTCACCCAAGTTTCACCGCTAACGGCATAATGGTATATGACCTTATACGGGACTTTGTTGAAACGCTTCGCGCGTCGTCCCTCATTTGTTGAATCAACTTGTGCGCTGCATATTGTATAGTGGATTTACTAAGCCAGAAATTTTCCATGACGTGTACACAACATCTCACCCAAGTTTCATAGCTACGGACGAATGGTACATGAATCCATACGGGACTTGGTTGAAACGCTTCGCGTGTCGTCGCTCATTTGTTGATTCTACTCTTGCGCTACATATTGTAATATGGATGTACTCAGCCAGAAACCTTCCCTGGAATGTACACAACTTCTCACCCAAGTTTCATCGCAATCGGATGAATGGTATGTGAACGTATACGGGACGTTGTCGAAACGCTTCGCGCGTAGTCACTCATTTGTTGAATATAAACGTGCGCTTCGTATTGTAAAATGGATTCACAGCCAGAAACCTTTCCTGGAGTGTACACAACAATTCACCAAACATTTATCACTATCAGACGACTGGTATATGACTTTATACGGGACTTTGTTGAAACGCTTCGCGTGTCATCGCTCATTTGTTGAATCTACCGGTGCGCTACCTATTGTAAAATGTATGTACTAAGCCAGAAACCTTCCCTGGAGTGTACACAACATCTCACCCAAGTTTCATCGCTATCGGATGAATGGTATATGAAATTATATGGCACTTTGTTGAAACGCTTCGCGCGCCGTTGCTCATTTGTTGATTCTACTCGTGCTCTACCTATTTTTAAAGGGATTTACTAAGCTAGAAACCTTTCCTGGAGTGCACACAAAATCTCAGCCTAGTTTCATCGCTATCGGACGAATGGTATATGAACGCAAACGTGACTTTGTTGAAATGCTTCGCGCGTCGTAGCTCATTTGTTGAATCTACTCGTCCGCTGCCTATTGTAAAGTGGATGTACTAAGCCAGAAAATTTCCCTGCAGTGTACACAACATTTTACGCAAGTTTCATAGCTATCGGACGAATGGTATTTGAATGCATACGGGACTTCGTTGAAACGCATTGCGTGTCGTCGCTCATTTGTTGAATCTACTTGTGTGCTATCTACTGTGAAATGTATTCACTAATTTTGAAACCTTCACGTAAGTGTACACAACATCTCACCCAAGTTTCATCGCTATCGGACGAATGGTATATGAACACATACGGGACTTTGTTGAAATGCTTCGTGCATCGTCGCTCATTTGTTGAATCTACGCGTGCGCTACCTATTGTAGAATGGATTTACTAAGTCAGAAACCTTCCTTGGAGTGTACTCAACATCTCACCCAAGTTTCATCGCAATCGGACGAATGGTATTTGAACGCATAGGAGACATACACACCCACAGACAAACTATCACGTTACATTGATTTTTATATATATAGATATATAGATTTATTAATTTATCGTATGGCTTTTAGTGCCGGGAGTGTCCGAGGACATGAGTCTGTAGCTGCTTCCAGCGGACACCCTAAAGGGTGAGCTACAAGTTCCGTTCAATTTCAAGTAGTTCCAACTTTCGCCACCAGATATCAATGATACCTAGTGGTGAACGTTGGAACTTTGATAGAGCGTTCTGACGAAATCTAACCTAACAATGTTGCTTTACACAAGTTTAGTCTGTGAAAGGATCTTTTACATGCCATAAATCTATGACATGGGACCGCCGGCTTTACTTCCCCTCCGAAGGAAGGCATACTGAAGGATTTTAACGCTCTAAAAAAATCCGACTACTTCGGCCGGGTTTGAACCCGCTATCTTGGGCACAGCAGTTCAGCATGCTACCGACTACGCCATCGAAGCCATAAATACTTGGTAAATTACATATTGTAACAGATGGCCTTCTATTATATCTTTATATGATAAGAAACGGTAAATCAATGGGAATTGCACGTACCTGATATTGAATTGAAACTAATTATCTTTTCCTTTATTTGAATCTGACCTTCTTTTCTTATCTGTCAACAAGTAACATAGAGATCGATTGTAACACATAACAAAGAGTAAGAACACGCAAAACCAAAGATCATAATAGTCTGAATGTCCAAGCGACATCAACTTCATCTACCTCAATATTTTTAAACCATTGAAGGTCACGACATTCACCCCCACTTACATAGAAAACACAACAGACCGAATGCTTACATCTCATAATCCTTAAACCAGATGGGTGGACGTCTGGTTCTCTGTGATCGACCCTATGGAGGGTCCGGTGTTACTTCAGGGACTGGTGGAGGATTCTGATCATACAGAGATTCTGGACCAGGTTGATTTATCACTGAATGAATCCTTGGGATGCTGAATGACCAACTGGGACCAAACGTTATAGTCTTTTTAGTTTTGGGAAACAGTGTTGTCCTCAGTTGGTTCACATGTCTTTTTATTGTTCTTCCTGAGTCCAATATGACCAGGTAATGAAGTTATTCAAGTATTTTCTGAGCTTCCCCAAACTGCCAAATAGATTTGTTGTTGATGAAAAATGGGGCCTGCATTCTCTCCCCCACTTGAAACGAACGTGCTGGTTTATCAGCAAGTTTTGATGCTTGAGGTCGATATGGAAAAATTGCATTCGAGCGGATCCGTAGCTTCCGGTGCAAATACAACTCAGCTGGTGAGTAACCACAAGCAAGTGGTGTTGCACGGTAACGCAACAGAATGTTCTGTATCTTATCCTGGATTGATGCACGGTCGTTCGAAACAGGTTTCAACATGTGCTTCAAGGTATGCACATTGCGCTCTGCAAGGTCGTATGTAGCTGGATGTCCTGGTGCAATGAACCTTTGAAACATTCTATTGACTGTACATAAGTATGGAATTCTCGCTCTGAAAAATTGAGGCGTTGTCTGAGACAATAACTCTCGGGTATCCATGTGCTGCAAAAATAGTTTCCAGCAGAGTGTTGTAGATGTAGTGGGTGCGTTTTTGGCAATCAGCCCACTAGGACTTTGCATCCTCACACAACATTTTGGTGATGCCTAGATGTGTTTCATGAAGTTCGTTAAGTATGCTGGAACGCAGGGTGCCTGGGATCACAACCCTGTCCTTTCGAAAAAATATACCGTATAGCAATGTCAATTCAGAGTCTTCTGCTTTGTTACCAAGATTGTGAAGAATTTTGCTGATTTATGGATATTTCTGGCTTTCGTGTTTGATTGTCGAAGATGTTATTTTGTCTCTTGAAATCTGCAACATCACTTCAGCGTATAACTGATTTAGTTCCTCACCAATAAGCTTATCAACTGAAGTTCTGGATTTCTGAATTGGGGCTCGGGACTAACAATCAACGTTATGGTTTTCTTTTCCTATTTTATATAGCACAGCGTAATCAAATCCAGAAAGAAAAGAAGCGTATCTGAGCCAGCGGGCGGATGTCATTCTGCGATAGTGCCCTATGGTGGTGAAAAATCCTGGATAATGGCTAGTTGTCGGTTATTAGCAAGAAATGTTTGACAATCAAATATTTGTAGAAATGGGTCACACCAAATACGATGGCAAGTGCCTCTCGGTCTAGCAGAATGTAATTTCTTTCTGAGACAGTGAGGGTGTGAGATGCATAGCATATGAGCTTTCAACTCCTCCAATAGTATGGCTCAATTCAGCAGCAATTCCTGTTGGGCTTGCGTCAGTTGTCAAATCAAGAGGTAAACTGGTATCAAGCGGCGTAAGTTTTCTCTCGCTGCAAAGTTCAGCGTTTAACTTCCGAAATGCTGACTCGCAATTTGTTGTCCATGCCCAACGTTCACGTTTCCGTAACAGACATCGAAGAGGTTATGACATGCTTTTTTTTGAAAAATCTGAGATGAATCGGGAATATTAGGTAACAAGTACCAGAAATCTTCTAACTTCATCAACATTAGTTGGACGTCTCATGTCTTGGATGGCGCAGACTTTCACTGGAGATTTGTTGATCTTGTTATATTCCACAATATAACCAAGATATTCGATTTTCTCTTAAAAAAATGAACATTTTCCTTTGTTGAAATGAAGATCATAATTTGACAGTCTTTGTAGGCAGGATTGTAAATTGTGTATGCATTCATCCCTTGTAGCTCCGTGGACGATTATGTTATCGAAGTAAGATTCGGTTTTTGGGATACACCTTGTACGTGCAAAGAGCATTGCTCAAAGCACTAAAGCCCTAGCGTAGTTATAATCACATAACTCTGCCCAAGCAGTATCGACATCGAGTATAAGTCCAGGCGATGTTGTTTCTGGACAATAAATAGAACATTTTATTTTACATAAGATCGTCTCTACAATCTACATTCAAACAAGCACAGGGAGCATTCCATTTACAATACCAAGGTAGATACTGTATTACCGAGCAAAATAATTCCACTTGATGAGTGAATATTGTGTTTGAAATAAGCTCCAAGCCAGCGAGGAGTAATGAGGCGCACATTTCTCCTGTAATTAGTAATATACATCGACATTCAGATTTTAAATGAAGTTCTACGAAATGTAGCCAGTACGGGGGTTTAATAACCTCTGCTAGCCTGGTATTAGTGATCACTAAAATTATATGCTATGCTGTTCATTAAAAGGACAGCCTACATGCTGTCTGTCACATCAATTATCTTGGCTGCACTGTGTTTGTCGCTAACATGGATTCTACTCTCTATTTACCGCTAATGGCATTAAGGGGGTCAGCTACTGATATTACTCCTTGGTTGGATGCTAAAATACAGACTGAATCTGAATGGTTTTTAGTTGATCAAAGCATACAGCAAAAGATGATTACAATTGACTTACTGTAAACGTATTTGTAGAGTTACCTAATGGCACAAACATGCGCGGAGCACGAGATTTGAGGGGAAAGGAGGAGAAGGAAGGCAGTGGAGGAGGTAACTACTACTGTGCTGTTCGGAGACTCTCTATAGCAGAGTTTCTCAAAGCCCTGGACACCGTGGACCGCCGCCTAAAAACTACTTCGTGGACCCCCATCCACAAATATTAAAAAACACATCTATTCCTATTCTACAATGAAACAAACCACTCATATTTTTGGCTTATAGAGAAGGCACATAAATAGTAATTATCCTATAACAATTTTTAATACTGTAAGTTTTCGCTAACCTTGAATGATTTTGAACAATGCGAACTAATCACACACGTACACATTCCTCGACTCAGGTGATCACTGATTGTAATTATGAGTAGACCAATAATGTTTGACTGAACATAATCCTTTTGTGCTTTGGCAATAAAAAGAAAATACAAGAGGCATTGCATTTTGCAAGAATCAAGTATACTTTTAATAATGCTCTTATTGGTAAGATGTAAACAATAAACGTTAGCCCTATTCAAGTGAGATAATTTATCGTAGGCGTAGTCGTTTTATAATTAGAAATAAAGAATTCGGCCAAATATGCAAATACAGCATGTTTAATACCCAAAATACTTATAACACTTATGAAAAATATTTAAAACACTCTTAAAATACTGTATTATGGTGGGCGTAATTTTACAATGCATTAAGTCAGCGATGATGAAGAAAGTTAACAAGAAGTTCCGTGATGAACTGAAGAGCCTACTTTTCTTAAAATTTAAGATGCATGCCAAAGATTAATCTATATGGATCTATCTAGAATAATGACGAAATTAAGTTGGTAATATCGAAATTTCTAATTAATTAGTGACTGAATTTATTCTTAGTTCCATTTCTTAAGGTATATAATACAAAATTTGGTTGAAGTCCAATGGATAACATGGACGTTACATGCAGTTAGACATTGGATCTATCAGCGCACGTAAAATCATGTTGGCAACAATGTCATGCATGTATTGGTCAGAAATAATCTGAAATAATATGATCTATTGTTGTGCCAATTTTGAATGAAATCCATTAGTTAGTATAGAAGTTACATGCATTTTAAAATTGAACTTATCACTAGGCTTAGAATCATGTTGGTAGCACAGACGTTTATTAGTTACTCCAAATTAATCTAGAATGTAAGGTACTATACGTTTGCAAAGTTTAGAGCTATTGGCTTCCATACTTTCTGATATATTGATACTGTATTGTTGTTTGAGTCTTCAGTCCTTTGACTGGTTTGATGCAGCCATCCATGCCTCCCTGTCCTGAGCTAATCGTTTCATCTCTACATAGCTACCACACCCTACATCCGAGGCAATCTGTTTAACATATTCTAAATTTGGTCTACCCCTACAGTTCTTGTCCTCGACCCTTCCTTCCATAACTAAGCTTGCTATTCCTGTTTGTCTTAGTATGTATCCTACCAACCTCTATCTTCTCTTCATAAGCAGTCGCCAGAAACATCTCTCCTCTCCCACTCGTCTTAATACCTCTTTGTTTGTAACCCTATCTACCCATCTGATCTTCATCATTCTCCTGTAACACCACATTTCAAATGCTTCAATTCTCCTCTTTTCTGCTGCACCAATAGTCCAAGTTTCACTTCCATAGAACGCCACGCTCCAGACAAAGGCCTTCAAAAATGACTTCCTAAAACCTAAATCTATATTCGATGTCAGCAGATTCCTTTTTTGTAGGAATGCTTTCCTTGTCTGAGCCAACCTACTTTTTATATCCTCTTTGCTTCGTCCATCACTGGTTATTTTGCTTCCTAAGTAACAGAAGTCTCCCACTTCCTTCATCGTTTCACCTGCCAACTTGATGTCCATAGAGGTTTCTGATTTATTTCGGCTGCATTCCAATATTTTTGTTTTACATTTATTAATTGTCATCATGAATTCTTTCCGTAAGACGGAGTCCATACCATTCAAAAACTCATTCAAATCCTCAGGCTTGTAGGCCAAGATGACGATGTCATCAGCAAATCTCAGAGTTGAAATTATTTCTCCTTGAATCTTCACTCCCACTTTAAATTTTTCTCTAATTTCCTTCATTGCTTGTTCAATGTAAAGATTGAAAAGTATGGGTGATAAGTTGCAGCCTTGCCTTACACCTTTCTGAATACCAGCTTCTCTCTCATGTCCTTCAACTCGAATGACTGCAGTCTGGTTTCTGTATAGATTGTATATCACCCTCCTATCCCTGTACTTTATTCCAATCGATTTCAAAATGTCAAACAATTTAATCCAATCAACGTTATCAAAAGCCTTTTCTAAGTCTACAAAAGCCATGAACGTTCTCTTATCTTTCCTCATTCTACCTTCCAAAATCAGCATAAGACTTAGTACAGGTTCCCTTGTTCCGACATTTCTCCTGAAACCAAACTGGTCTTCACCCAACTCCGTTTCTATCTGGCTGTCAATTCTCTCGTAAATTATTCTAGACAGGATCTTTGAAGCATGAGTAATCAAGTTGATTGTACGGTAATCTTCAAATCTGTCAGCTCCCACTTTCTTTGGTATAGGGATGATTACATTCTTCTTGAAATCAGGGGGTACCCCCCCTGTCTCATAAATCCTACACACCAAGTGAAATAACCTGATCAGACCTTCTTCTCCTATGCAGCGTAGCAACTCAATCGGTATATCATCTATGCCTGGTGCTTTGTTCCTGTTTAAATCCTCTAATGCTCTGTCAAATTCTGATCTCAATATTAAATCTTCTTTTTCATCCTCATCAATTTCCTCCTTCCTTTCCATTACATGATTCTCAATCTCCTTTCCCTTAAACAAGCACTCTATATAAGCTTTCCATCTCCCAACCTTTTCTTCCCTATCTGTTAGAGGCTTTCCATTTGTGTCCTTAATATTACAGCACTTAGTCTTCTTTTCCCCAAAAGTATTCTTAATCCTTCGATAGGCTGTGCCTACTTGTCCTAATTTCAGACAATTTTCTATACCTGCACATTTCTCTTTCAACCATTCTTCTTTCGCTTCCGTGCACTTC
The DNA here is from genome assembly GCA_946902985.2 of Meconema thalassinum. Taxonomy (NCBI): domain Eukaryota; kingdom Metazoa; phylum Arthropoda; class Insecta; order Orthoptera; family Tettigoniidae; genus Meconema; species Meconema thalassinum. The sequence continues at coordinate 1,376,433,918 of OX336388.2, read as the reverse complement.
TTGTTAACCTCATTTCTCAGACGTCTGTATTCTGCTTTCCCCTTTTCATCTCCTACATTCTTGTGTTTCCGCCTTTCATCCATCAATTTTAGTATATCCTGAGTGATCCATGGTTTTCTACCTATTCTTTCTTGCCTACCAATGTTTTCTTCTGCGGATTTTGTTATTTCATTCTTCAAAAGTGCCCATTCGTCTGCAATTGAAGTTTGTTTAGGGTGTTTCATTAGTCCTTCCATTATACTCTTCTTGAATCTTTCGTTTACATCTGTCTATTTCAGTCTGTCTATTGCCCACATTTTTGGCTTTTGAGTTTTCTTCAGTCTCTTCAACTTTAATCTGCATTTCATTACAACCAGATTGTGGTCAGAGTTTATGTCAGCACCAGGATATGTTTACAATCAAAAATCTGGGTTCGAAACTTCTGCTTGACCATAATGAAGTCGATTTGGTAACGCCCTGTATCTCCTAGTCTCATCCATGTGTATATTCTTCTATTGTGGTTATTGAATAAGGTGTTAGCTATGACCAACTCATGCTCGGTGCAGAATTCTACCAGCCTGCTTCCTCGATCATTCCTTTCACCTAATCCGAAATCTCCTACTATCTTCCCTTCTCTCCCTTTTCCTACCACGGTTTAGTATTGATTTTTGCTACAATAATCCGTTCACTATATTGCTCATAATATTCCACCCGCTGTCCAAGTTTCCTACTCAATATGAGGCCAACCCCTGCGTGGTCATTGTTTGATTTAGTGCTAATGACCCTATAGTCTCCTGACCAAAACTCCTGTTCTTCCTGCCAGCGCATTTCACTAATCCCAACCAAATCCAACCTCAACCTATTCATTTCCCTTTCTAAGTTTTCTAACCTTCCACTTCCTAGCAGACTTCTAACATTCCACGCTCCGATCCGTAGAATGTCAGATTTCCTCTTTGTTACTTCTGTGATGTTAACCCCCTCTCGAGTAGTCCCCACCCGGAGATCCGAACGGGGGATCGATACTGTATTAGGGTAACAAAATTAGAGACAGTATTTATTAACAGTTTTCAGCCCTGGCTGCTCTTAAGAATACGCATAGTCATATCTGTTATAGTACTCATAGCACATACGAAATTTGGCTGAAAACCAAATGATAGTATAGAAGTTACATGTATTTAAAGTTGAACCTATAAGCAGGCTTAGAATCATGTTGCTAGCACTGACGTATATAAGTTACTCCAAATTCATATAGAATGTCAGGTAGACTACTATATGTGTGCATAGTTTAAAGCTGTCGGCTTGCATACTTTCTGATATATTGGTATTTGGATAAAATAAATTGAGAGCATTTATTTACAGTTGGCAACCCTGGTGGATCTTAAGAATACGCTCAGTCATATCTGTTTATGCACACATAGCACATACGAAATTTGGTTGAATTTCAATTGATAATGTAGAAGTTATATGCATTTAAACATTGGACTTATCAGCAGGCTTATAATCATTTTGGCTACACTGATATGTATGGCCTCCTGTAAATTAAACTGGAATATTATTATCTATACGTGTGGCAATTTTGAAATAGTTCCCATTCATACCCTCCAAGATATCTAACTTGGAGCTCAGATTTCAATTGCGATTTTTCAGCAGTTGGTAGCACTGTCATCATTTTCAAATACGTCATTAAGATATTCAGGTATAGATCTTTACTCCTACCAAATTTTGTTTCGATTACAGCAGCCGTTTAGGTGTTGATAGGACACACACACACACACACACACACACACACACACACACACAGCAGACAGACACACAAAAGTACAGACAGACATTTTCCCGGATCGATCTCATAAGTCTACTTTTTCATTTTTGCAAAATGTGAAAAGTAGGCTAAAAATGTATCAATGGGAGGGATGAAGCTGTTTCATTGATTTAATTGGGTTTTATTTAAGGTCTCGGATAGGATCATCAAAATTCTCAATCTGAGGACTACTTCAATATTCTCAAGACGATTTCTTCTCACAAGTTTAATGTCGCTAAGCGTTGAAATTGTCTGCTCACACAAATAAGTAGATACAGTAGATGTTGTAGTGCTTCGTTTGCTAAATCTACGTAATTACTTGGTTTGTTTAATCATAAGTAAAACGTGTATTTTAATTTAGGGCCTAGCCAACTTTTCACATTTTGTAACAAGTAGTTCCGTGAAGAACTATACAGCCTATTTTCATATATCCTACTTATGTTAACTGCCACTATCAACATACAAAATTTCAGTTTGATTGCTGTAATAGATTCTTAGATATTGAGAACCGACTAAATATTTCTGATGGTCGCCATGTTGGATTTTATATATGTGGGTCCTAGAGTTGCGTACTGTTACATGAAGATTATTGTGCACGTGTAGCATTTAAATTTCAATCTCATGACTAGGGCACAAGAAGTAACAAGGAAACAATTGAAATAAATTAGATGCCAGTGGATTAAATTCGTATAAGGATTTACTGTACCAAGTTTCACTGCACTCGGATGGTTAAATTGCGAGAAACGTCCATGTGAATATTTATACTTCGCGTCGCCGCCATGTTGGATTTTTGATCACCAGGTTATTTAAAGCCCTATACGTGAACTTAAGTTCATAGCCCCTATGAACATAAAAATAATTCAGTTTGATTGCTATAATAGATTCGTAGATATTCAGAGCCGTCTAAATATTTCATAGAGTCATGTACCATTAAAGGAAAATTATTGCGTAGGTTCATTATTCAAACTTTCACTTCGATCGCATGATTACGACACAAGAAATAAAAACCGAATTTTAAAATTCGCACAGCCGCCATCTTGTGGTTATGTAAGCAATTGAACTAAATTAGATACCAGTCCATTACAATGTGTATTAACATTTCCTGTACCAGATTTCATTGCGTTTGGAACATTAAATAGCAAGAAAGGTCTATTTAAAATTTTCAAATTCGCTTGGCCGCCATGTTCGTTTTGTAGTTAACCGGTTTTTGAAAGTCTTATAGACGAACTTCCAGTAGTGCCCTTTATCTCCGTACACAATCTCAGGGAGATACCACTAATAGTTACAGAGATATAGAATGCCGGCGAAATATTTCACACATCCGCCATCTTGTGGTTATGTAAACAATTGAACGAAGTTAGATGTCGGTGCATTACAATGTATATAAACATACTCTGTGCCAAGTTTCATTGCGTTTGGTTGGTTAAATCGCGATAAACGTCTATTTAAAAGTCGCAACTTCGCTTGGCCGCCATGTTGGTTTTGTAGTTACCAGGTTTTCAAAGGTCACATAAGTGAATTTATAGTAGATCCCTCTATCACCATAGAAAATGTCAGGGTAATTTCGGTAATAGTTTCGGAGATATTGAATGCTGGTGAAATATTTCGCACAGCCGCCATGTTGGATTGGTGAGACGTAACAAAATTTGAAGGGCACGGTCGGGGTCGCTCGGAATAGTGCTATGAACTTACCGAGTTTCATTGAAATCACTCCAGCCGTTTAGAATTCATTAGGGGACACACACACACACACTCCTCTCTCTCTCTCACACACACACACACGGACAAAAGGTGATCTCATAAGCCTATTTTTTCAAAATTGAAAATAGGCTAAAAATGAATTTAAAAAGTACACTTATGAGGTTGTGAGATCAATCCGGGCAAATGTGTGCCTGTTCATCTGTCTGTCTATCGACTACTAAACGGCTGCAGCTATCGAACCATATTTGGTATGAGTAAATGTCTACACCTAAATATCTCATGGCCATATTTGAAAATGACATCAGTGCTACCAACTGCTGAAAAATCGCAATTGAAATTTGAGCTCTATGTGGGTATTTCGGAGGGTATGCATGGAAACTGGTCCAAAATTGACACACATATGGATCATATTACATCAGGTTAATTTACAGGAACCGATATATGACAGTGTTGCCAACATGATTATATTGAACCCTTTATCCTCTGATAGATAAATGATTCGATGTTTTATTTCTTCAATTAATTAATATTTCCACCAGCGTCATGAAATAGCCAGACGAAGATGAGGAAACTTCAAGCATTTGTTGGAGACAGTGGGAACATACCTGCAGCAGTTTGACAAAAGGCCAAATACTTTAGCATTGTGAAAAGAAAGGCCCTAGCAATGTTTCAGAAGGACAGGTGGTGGCTACCTCAAAATAGAAAGGACGCGTGGTGAGACACGCTTATGGTATGTTCATTGTACTATTCGCACCTAGAAAAAATATAATGCAGTAACGTGCGTGGCTGATGGGACTACTGGACACTCCTACGAGGCCGAGGTCTGATAAAAACCGCGAAGTTATTGAAAAAGTGGAACCAATGAGAGATGAATGCTTACGAACGCGCCAAGTCTAGCTTGGGCACGCGATAGCAAGCATTAACGCAGGAGATCGGCTAGACAACATCTCTACGATCGATTCTAGGATTAATGGGCATATTCTTGACCTGCGCAATTTTACGAGTTCAGTGATATTTGTTTCATACCTGTACCACTATTATTTTGAGAAATTTTTATATAATTTCCCCCTCTATCGATACCTAGGGCGAGTTCATTTATAAGTGGCGTGAAGAGCCAAGACTTTGCCTATTACTTTTGTGCGTCTGAAGACGTAGGTGATTATTACATTTTGTGCGTCTAAGGACGTAGGCACTTGTACTTTGCGTGTCATGAGGACACAGATTTTTATTAATACAAATGTGTTAAATTCAGTGTGATAGATAGTCACAGTACTATTTTGTAGGGACAGTATCATCGACAATTCGCCAACAGACTGTTCTGGGGAATTAAGTACCTAAAACGGCGAATTTAGTAAACAGATATCCAGGGTGAATTAACCTATAACTTTTTGCATCAGCACGAGAGATGACATCGCTTATCCTGGAAGAAGTTTGGAACTGTCAACACTCCATCGAGATGTTTGAGACAAGCTAAGCAGCATTAAGTAGGGAAATGGCTGCAGATGTTCGTTGACGGTGACTGGCAGAGGATGAGTACTGAATAATATTCTTATTATCTGACAAATTAACTTATGGTATATGGGACATATTTTGTTTTGTAAATATCTTGCTTGTGTTGATTAACGTAGTGTATTTAGTTTTGGTCTGACACACCTTTTGCATGGAAACAGCTCGCAAATATTTTATAGTCGTAAGTTCTTGTTTGTTTGATTTAACTAACGTGGCTATTTGGACGACCGTGTTCGCATATGTTTACGTAGTGCGATTAAGAAGCGTCTCTCGGAGATATGTTGTGTTTCAGAAGTAGGACTGAAGTAGTATAATCATGCAATAGATTGGAGGGTAAATTAATCTTGTAAGGTTTATTATTGATCAGATTCAGTGAGTTTATTGCCGTTGGAGCAATGTGAATTGTGGCGAGGAGCAGTCAGCTCTCTCGTAGGTTTTAATATTTTTTAAATAGATTGTGAGGATCTGATTCAACCGACCTGTGTGAAAAATGTTATGTCATTCCCAGCAGTGTGTGTGTGTGTGTATTTTATTGGTCATTACAAGCGGGAATTTCAGCGTAGACTGATTTCTGTCAGCTTGGTGCCAAGTCCATATGGTTACCTTGCGAGGACATATGTGGCTATATCGATTAAGGTCTTACCATATGTTTATGTGGTTGAGATTTGTTGCTGTTGATTCTACGAGATAACGGTCAGTTGGTCATGTTATTTTTACACACTGGGGCTGGACGATGACCAGAGTTGAGGAAGGGGGAAGCTGTTCCACAAGGCGGGCTGAAAGGATTGCATCAAAGTCATTAGGGGAGTGCTTGTTGGCTCAGTATATATACTTGAAATACAGAATAAGAACTGATCAATGGTAAAAATTGTTTAAATAAATGGGAGTTGCCTACGAATCACTATAATCTCCGAAGCGTTAGCTTAACGTGCATTTTTGTTCATATAAAGTAATCTCAGCCGGTGAGGCTTTTGTTGTTGTTGGTTCAATTCCATGTTTATGTTCCGTATTAGTGACCCGTGCAGTCACGTACGATGCTGTCTTTTCCTTGTTTATGTATTGAGCAATTGGCCGGGTTGGCAGCTCATTTGTCTGATGCGTCATCGCGTTGAAGGAGGGTCTCGAGGGAGATTCCTGTAAATATTAGATTTTAGATTGTGTGTCAGCATTAATTTTTTAAGGGGTTTTATTAGTGTTGTGTCCCATATCCGTAAACGTTGATTTACGAGATGATTGTTCGTAAGCATCGTGGCTGTTACCCGCTGTAAACGAACAGTCATCCAAGTACTCATTCCTCGTAGTTAGTCATTACGCATACATAAAATCCAATGCAAGTTAGTGGAGCTTGGATCCACATATTTTTATAAGGGGGGAGATCCGTCTGACTCCTCAACTTTTGATAAATATTTCTGTGATGGGAAGATTCAGGGAGGAAATTTATTATTGTTGTTGTCTGTATTCATTTTATTTGCACTAATAGTCATTAAATTATGTTATTTTTTACGTCTTGTCACTTCCTTTCTTAATTATAGTTTTAATCCTATGACCCTTACCTCAGTAGAGCATGTTGTTTGGCGAACGTAAACATCACACTATGAACTGAGCGCGACCCCTTGATCAAGATTCTTGCTTATAAACACTGCAATACTAAAGGGTTCATAGGAGGTAAACTGGCGCGGTCAAGCGTTGGGCGGTTCACTGTGGTGTAACGGCAAAGAAATTGCACATGTCAATGTAAGCGTAGTTGGGATTACAAACTGACGCAACAATGAAGGTGTATTTTTGTTGCTGGTTCGCTGCTGGAACACATTTAGTTGGCGTATTTGAGTAAAACTGACAGGCCACAAGTGGAGGCAGATATGACAGTATTTTAATCACCGGAAAGTGATATTTTATTAAAAGTAATTGAGGCGAAGAGGATACCGCCAACTGTGTGAAATATAAATTAAAATCAGGAGTTTGCAATATAAAATACGGTTCACGTTTTTGTCTATTGAATTAAAGTAAAAATAATATACGTGATACCGGGCGCCCAATGATTAAAGTTAAAACTAGATTTGTTTAGAAAGTCAAACTCATGAAAATGTTAGGAGACTGGTAGTCTTAAATGACAATTAATACTTTGTTAATTAGTCAGTGTTAATATCAGATCTGGATTACAATTTAATGACTGAATATGTGTTTGGGTTTAAATTAAATTGAGTAAAATTAGAACCACTCAGAGATGCAATTGACTAGTGGGATTAAATGTAAAATAGAAATGAACTGAGTAGGGTAAAGAAATTAAATGTGCATTGGGATTGTATGTGTGTGTCAGGGGATATTGCTTTATGCCATTTCCCTAATGTCTCATATAAAGTGTATAACATGGCAACAGTAGAACAGATTCAAGAAATCATTGAGAGTGCAGCTAGGAGGACACAGAAATTGTTGGACACTAAATTGGCGGAACAAAGTGAATCACTAAACACTAAACTATCAGAACAGAGTGAATCATTAAACACTAAACTATCAGAACAGAGCGAATCATTAAACGCGAAATTATCTGAACAATTAAACAATAGTATGTTAGAACAAAGTGAAGCATTAAAAGCGAAATTATCTGAACAATTAAACAATAGTATGTTAGAACAAAGTGAGTCTATAAACAAATTGTCTGAGCAGAGTGAATCACTAAAAACTAAACTATCCGAACAAAGTGAATCATTAAACACTAAGCTATCAGAACAGAGCGAATCACTAAACACAAAACTATCTGAACAAAGTGAATCATTGCGGACACAATTAAATAACAGTAGGATTGAACAAAATGAATATCAGGCGGAACAAGCTAGATTACTAAAAAATGAAATCAATGACACTATAAATTCGCAGTTAGAGGCGCAGAATGTTAAAAACACGAACCAATTAGCTTCGTTAACCGCAGAGATGAAGGAACATACTAATCAACAGATGGTATTGCTGGCCCTAGATGTTAGTAAAAACAATGAAAAACAATTAGATCAGATTAAGAAAATGGAAATTATATTTGATCAAAAACTTAGCATTCTGGATGAAACGGTGTTAGCTAAATTAGAGCAAATTGAACTAGCATGCACTATGAGTACGAGCGAGGTCAAGATAGCTCAGGATAAGTTGGAAGGACGATTTAAGGAAATGGAAAAAAGCGGCAAGATCATTCAACAACAATTATCAGCGGTAGATGAAAATATATCCGGCATAATTAAAGATATGGACCGTCTCGATATAAAATCAGCGGAGCAATGGAAAAGCCTAGAAGCGGATCAGGATCAATTAAAGAATACCATCGACGAAAGGTTGAGACTGATAGAAAGCAATAAGGATGACACTAAAAGCCAGATTGAGGAGAAAGTAAGCACGATTAAGGAGCAAATAAGAAAAGATTGGCGAAAAATGAATATCGATTCTAAAGAGGAAAGATCAACCATCCTTAAGACGGTAGGCGAAAATCATACTCGTATTCAAGCATTAGAGCAAGAAATTAAGAGTAAACTTAAAGAACAAACAGACAGGATCATTAAAGCTGAACTGAGGTCGATAGAACAATCCTCGATATTTAAAACGGGAACAATGAAAGACAAGCAGGACGACTCAAATAGCCCGGAGGTTACGAGCACAGCAGGTAGTCAAACTCAGACAGAGAGCCCATTAACGACAAACACGGAGGGGTTTCGCCAGAATATTGAAAGGAGTTCCACGCCACAGGACGGTCATCCGCCCACACAACTTATCCAAGTAATTCGCTCGAACGATTATAAACCGCAGAAGTACACGGAGAATTCAGGGGTGACACCTAAAGCCTTTATTAAAGAAATTGAAGATCATTACAATGACACTGGGGTACCTGAAGCACGTAGGCTAAGGATGATAGAGAGATTTTTATCAGGAAATGTCCTTACATGGTTTTTAAGCTTCAAATATACATTTGGAACTATGGCAGATTTCAAAATCGCGTTTCTGCGAAGTACTGGTCGCCGGCATTACAACAGAGTCTAAGAATGGAGCTTTACTCTAGGAAATACCAAACTACCCAGCAAACGTAATACTCAGATTTCTTTAACATGCAAATGCTAAAATTTCGCGATCTTGATTACCCTTTAAATGAAGCGGATCTGGTGATGACTATAGCGCGGCAATTACCAGTCAACGTGCAACAAGTACTAGTCGCAGCGAACGTTAGTACGGCCTTACATGCAGAACAGATATTACGCCAGATAGATGAGACTACATCTCATAATCATTATAGAGGAGGAAGACAACTGGAGTTAGTCAACACGACAGATGTCATAAAACCAAATCAGGCAAACACGAAAACTCATGGTACAAATACAAGCACATCCACACTTAGGCGGAACCAGGAAGAGGTAGAAAACAGACCGTACCAGCGTAACGAGAATAATTACAACAATAGGTCATATCAAGGCAACAATAGATATAAACAGAGAGGGTATCAGCAATGGCGTGAAAATCGAAGAAATGAGAGGCCTTATGGAAGATACGGTGATTACAATGGGAATCAAAGATGGAAAGGAAGGAGAGATCAAAATCAAGGAGAGGCACGTAATTATCGAAATGACTGGGATGATAGGCACGCTCAATCACAAAATTACCTAGAGGAATTACACGCTAGTCAAGGTGGAGAGCAAGGACGATGGGAGAAAGCCATTGGGAACATGAAGAATCCAGAGACACATACTGAGGAAGCTGGAAGTCTACTGAGACAAGAGGAATGTCAAGGGCGTGGGCGACAAAATGATGATGGGAGTCGCAACGGAGCTAAAAAAAATTCTAAATTTGGATAAAGGAGACAGTCTACAAACGCAACAGTCGGAAGTTGAAGATGGATGGATAGTAGCGAACATACAAGAATGGATTGCTTTGCCAGAAGATTGCCTGGAGGAGACGGTGAAACCACGGAACGATGAAATTAGGCAGTTACCCATTATTTACGCGAGGATTGGTGGAATTAATATAAGATGCTTATTGGATACGGAGTCGCAGATCAGTCTGGTATCGGAGGCCTTGGTTCGAGAGTTGGGACGAAGTCAGAAGATTCCTGTGATTCCCGTACCACAACTCAAAGTGAGGGGTGTTATTCCTGAACGCACCGTCACTTGTAAACGTCAGGCATACTTAGATCTGAACATATTGGAACACACTTTTGGGCAAACATTCATTATCATGGCAAAGATGAATTTCAATATAATTCTTGGTGCAAATTTCATTTGTGACTATCAAGCAGTGATAGATTTGCACAAGAATACAGTCAGTTTTAGAGAGTATGATCAACTGAAGAACGTGGGATTGCATATGGATGAAATCACTACCGGAAGAGATGTAAATTCTTGGGCATTGGAAGCAATATCGGAAGAGACGGAAGAGGAGATACGAAAGGCAGAAGATAACATCATAGAAGGAGCTGTTGTGGAACTAGATGAGGAAAGTGAATCCCAGGAGATATGGTCTTTATTAACAGAAGGAGCTGACAGTGATGCACAATTTGAAGAGTTACTACAGGAGCGGCTCAATGACTTTCAACTTGGGGGTGAACATAGAAAACAATTGGAAGAGATTTTAAGGAAGCACAAAGCAGTATTTGATACAGTACCTGGGAAAATATTAAAATTCAAATATTCAATGCAAGTCGAGGATTGGTCACCTTTCAAAAGTTGATTGTATCCCATTCCGGAAAAATATCGTGGTCAAGTCAAGGTCATTATAGATGAGATGTTACAAGCTGGAGTGATAAGGAAGACACCTACACCTTATCTAAATGTGATTTTGGCAGTCACAAAACCAAATGGATCTATTAGACTTTGTTTAGATGCCAGAAATCTCAACATGAGACTCATTTTTCCTGAGTATGACAGAGCACCAATTATCAGAGACGTACTAAATGGCTTTAAGAACAAGAGCATTTATTCGTCAGTTGACTTGACGTCCAGTTTCCACCATATTGAATTGGATGAGAAGTCACAGCTTCTAACTGGCTTGTTATTCGATAGCCAAACGTTTTGTTTCGTCCGAATGCCCTTCGGAGTCAAAACAGCGGGCTGTGCTTTAATCCGAGCCCTGGATCGGAACCTAACCGAGGAAGTTAAGGAGATGACGGTGCGCTACATTGATGACATTCTGCTGGCATCCGACAACATTGAAATTCACATGGAAAATTTAGATAAAGTATTAGGCAACCTTAATGCATCAAATTTCAAAGTAAACCTGAAGAAATCGCATTTCTTCAAGAGCGAGATCTTATATTTGGGTCACATCATTGACAAGGAGGGAGTGAAGCCGAACCCAGCTAAGATCGAAGCGATAAAGAATTTCCCTACACCAACGAGAGTCAAGCACATTCGGGCTTTCTTTGGCGTAACGGGATTCTTTAAAGAAAACTGTCCAGGTTACACGGAGACTGTAGCTCCAATGCAGGAAATGCTAAAAAAGAATAATAAATGGTTGTGGAATGCGGAATGTGAGAAGGCGTTCCAAGCAACAAAACAGCTTCTGGAAAACTGCATTAAGTTAGGATATCCAGATTTCAAGCACAAATTTATAATCCAAGCGGATGCTTCACTAATTGGTATAGGTGCCATGCTCTACCAAGAAGATCCAGCTAACCTGCAACATAAAACATATTTGGCATTTGTCAGCCGAAAATTGCGTAAGCACGAGCGCAATTATACTGTAACGGAACTAGAGCTGTTGGCCATCCTTCATGCGCTACAACAATGGAAACGAATAATTTATGGCTACCCCATCGTTGTCAGGACTGATCACAAGGCACTAACATTCTTGTTTAAGACGTCGATGGCAAGTGAACGTGTGACACGTTGGTCTATATATATTCAGCAGTTTAGCATTGAGATTGAACATTGCCCAGGGAAGATGAACGTGATTCTGGATGCACTCAGCAGGAACCCAGAGCCTGATGTTGAAGAAACAGCGATGGTACAACACTTGGAGTTAACACCGAAGGACCGGGAATTCTTGGAGGAGTTACGTGAGATACAGCGAGAACAGGAAGCGGAACCATGGATGATGCTATTAATTCAATACTTTAGAAAGCAACTACCTACAGGAACACCTGCATTTCGAGAAGCGAAAGCAAAAGGAGGAAGATATGTTTATGTCAACAATTTGCTGCACAAATGGGTAGATAATGACCACACCAAGTTACGCATACTAGTACCTGCATCTTTACAGCGAGGATTGACATGGCATACTCACGAACGTTACGGACACGTCGGAGTAGACAAGTGCGAAGCGACAATAGGAGAGACATTTACATGGCCACGTATGAGAACAACTATATGTGACGTCATTACGACTTGTGATCCTTGTCAGAGGACAAAGTCCAATAACTATTTAATGAGGCAGTATCCTAGACCATTGCTACCTCAGAAACCCTGCGAGCTACTGTGCCCTTTCAGCAAGAAATATGCAAATCACAGTATGCCAGCATTGCTCAATTCGGGATTTTCGGGGTTGTAGTATGTTCTCCCACTCTGTGACTTACACATTTTGGATTAAATAGAGGATACACTTGCAAAATAACAACAAAATCAACTCCTATTTCAAAACATTTAATTAACCAAAAATTTTGGCGCTACAAACCATAAAACAAATAAACTACTGACCAAAATCTTTCTACTCGTTCAACGTGAACAAGGAATAATCTAAGAATTAAACAAATATTATATTAAAACACATGGTTTCCTTTAAACCAACAACTCATAATTATTTTCACTTCCATAAAGTATCTATCTTAAAGTTCCATATAACCACGAGCTCCTTTGGCTCGATACTTTCTAATAATAACGGTGTCATTTTTTTGTACACCTCAATACTATTTTTATAGTTTCTTATCATCAAAACAAATATGTAATTACATTTAAACTATATGTTAATTCTCTACTTAAATGTTTGGGCATTTCACATGTTCTAAACATTTACCATCCCTCTCAAGTTTTACAAATTCACCATAGTGATCGGGAAAATACCTGTGTACTCCAGAGTTATAAAGATTACTTGACAAAGTCAAAAACTATGATTACTCCCAGAATCTAGTTATCTTCATTAAACTCATGGAATCCTACGTCCATACAACATTACAATAGGGATTTTTATTTATTTATTTGTCTTATAAGACCATTATCACATAAGAAAACTACGATCTGAACTGGCAAGCGATAATTTCATCTACATGGACCTCGGTTCAAAGCCCGGGTCATTAACAACTTTTAAACACTCACGGTGTATTTATTACTTCTTACAGACGGCCTTCACCGACCCTCCTCCTACTAGGGTCTGACCGTACACTTGAATGAAATTTATGACCGTGAGGATAACCTCTCGTCTAGTCTGCGTGTGGGAGCTCTACTCAATGCTTTTAAAACAAATCTTTCTTTCTTTTCAGTTCTCTGGGGAGACCTGGCATTTTACGTCTCTTTTTTACTTTCCACAACATTATTGGGCTCATAAACCACTTTCGTAACCTTGGCATTTATTATTTATGAAGGGTCCTCATTGATTGGGAAGAGTAATACACATTCTACGACGAATACTTAGGGGCTTCAACAACAAGACGATTCTAGGTTCGAATCTCTTAACATGCCTCGGGAACCATTCCCACATTGGAGGACTTACACAAAATGCGATTTAGGGTCGGCCGTGGCCTACATGACCTACGCTCAATAATACCATACATTTGCTCCCTTTTTCAATATAATAACACACACATGGCCTCGTGATCTACGTCACTATTGGAGGACTTACAACATAGCTCTAATACCGCAATCAACTACCCCTCATAAGTAATTTACCAAGTACATTTAGATTCTACGCATTCCTAGCGTGACATTTTATTGTAATTGCGCTTCATTGCGCTATACATTATTTTAAGGCCTATCGTCTTCCAAAGAACTGATAAATTCCATATTAACAATTGATACAATCTCAATTTTTATATTAATCTTTTCCTTTGACAATAATCGCTCTATTTTAAGAACATGCATTAACAACATGTCTTATACTTTTATTAAGGCTCCAACGCTATTATTTTCATATCTTTCAATTTGATCTTTATTTATATTTCCATTATTATTATTATTTATTTATTAGTACGCTTGCTTTATAACATTCGTCCAATACACTGACATTTTATTCCATACATTTCCTCTACAGGATTTATTCTTTCACATAATTATTTATTATTTCACAAATTTTATTTGTTCGGATCGCGTTCTTATTCTGTTATTAGTTATTTAGAAACATCCCTTTACTCAAAACTCCGGTGGATTTGTACACAAACACTTCCCCGACACCAAAACATAATGAAAATCTTTACTCACATGTTTTAGGTCGTTCCCTGACCTTCCTTCTCGTGCGATGCGTCATTTTGCCCACTCTTTTAAATTACTCCATCTTGTACAAATTCATTGCATGTACAAACATATCTTGACACATATTTAACACGTATACATTTAACACTGATAACATTTTAAATACACTGGTGTATCCGTTTAGAACACACAATAAAACACTGAAAATATATTACTTTGAACACAAAATCTTGATATATTTACACTTCACAAATTCTGATCACTAGGCTGCTATTAAGCCTATCACACGTGACCTCTTGACCTCCCGTCTCCAAGGGTGAAATTTAGTAATTTCGGCTTCCTATCCTCTAGAATATGAAAGTCTCGAATCATCTACTTCCTCCCTGCAATAGCACTCCTTCAAATCCCGTTCCTGACGATCTGCTATTTCTCTGACTCGAACGGCTCCCTTTTAGATCCTCTTGATTGATCTTAGCGAAAGTCTGTTCTGTTCACAGTCCCCTCGATAATCTATCGGTGACCTATGGATTTTTAGCAACTAATACTTCTCGTAACTTAGTGCCTTTTAATAGTTCATCTGCTTCCTTGAAACAATGTCTATAGTTTCCTTCTCTTCTTCGCTTATTCGGTTCTCGAACTTCTAATCTTCTAGAATACTTTGCGAACCTTATTCTGTCTGTCCCTGCTCGGGTTCTTTAAATTTGATAAAATGTCTATCTCGCTGTTACGGTACTTCCGTGCGTTATGATACTTTTGGTCGTTTACTTAAAGACCTATCGCCCTGAGTTCTAAGTTCGCAGCCTGCCTTGACTGTATTTTATGAACTTTTCACTGTAAACTTTCTACTGTCGGACCTAAATCCTGTAACTAGGATTTTCCTAATTCTCAACACGGCGATACTGTAATATTACTTCTTTGCAACTCCTTACGGATGCACGTAAGTTATTGATACCACGACGCCCTTGGCTGTCGGATATTGTCTATGCGATGTGATATAGCATCTCCCCTCAAGGAGTACTGGTAAACTGCCTTCGATGTGTTACAGCGTGACGCCCCCTCATGGACTGTCGGAATACTGCATTCGGTGCTTATACTTGTTGCACAGTATGACCTCCCCTGAGGTTCATACGTTTGAAGACTGCGTGGTTATGATGCTCCAGCGTCACGCCCCCTGGACGGACTAGTAACTGCATTCGGTGTGTGATGTAGCACAGTGACGTGCCCTCGGGCTGTTTGATAACTGCATGATTGGTCTGGCTTGGCCTGGAGTTTTATACTCTTCCGTCAAAAAAAGATAAACTCCTAGTCCTTTTCGTGACCAACTTTTGAACTAATTGTCGTACAATTATAAAAATTATATCTCCAGAAAGCTCGTCTTCCAAACGTCAAATGATCTCACTGCGCATAAGAATCGATCGTGCATTTCTGAGATATTAATTAATTTTTAGTCTTCAGCTGCGTGGGTGGTGCTGTTCATTTTTAAATTCCCCACTCCTCGGGTGTCAGTGACTCCCCGATGACGTATGCTGCGTTTGCATTTCTTTCCAGTGAAATTATTAAAAGCTTTTTCTTTACACAAAAATCTCTAATCCGAAATGATTCACAGTACAGTATTTATTTACTTACTTTTGTTCCTGCAAATGGGTTAAATTTAATTATTCTTCTTCCGGCATAGCGGCGCTGTTGCCGTTTTACTGCACGGTAAGCTTGATTTCCGAGTCGTGCTTCTCTGTCTCACAGTCCAAATTTTCCACTCATTCTATTAATACTCATGACCGGCTCCTTATCGATGAGTCATGGGGCATGATCTCATTTCCTGAACACCTGGGTCCACCTTCTTGCGCAACGTTATGCTAGAATCCTTGCTTGAAATCTCTCTATGTTTCCTTAGAGACTGTATGTTTCTTTCATTCCTTTCACAAAATACATGGATTCGACCCCTTTTGAGCCAATGGTACATGGGTTCATCTCACCCCTCCTTAGGTAAATAAATTTTCGAAAAATATTGATGAAATTTGTTTCAATTATTCATAAAAAATCTTATTTTTCTTTACTCGTCGAAGCCATCATAACTTAATCCGTACCTTTTGTTCTTTATTCCTTTAAAATTCTCTTCCTCTCTGGCTTGTCTTTGGGTCTTTTTAAAGGTCCCATTCATTCATCTCCCCTTGCGGACGTCTTCACTCAGGGTCATAAATTTCTTGTCACGTTCGGGTGTTTACGATTCTCCCCTAGTCTGATGTATACTCTCCAAACTTGAGTCAAACAGTTTGTTTCTTTTCTCTTTTCATAAGACGGACATCCTGCCGGTCTGTTTCTCTTTTTCACATTATGTATTGTCAACCTAATGACCTATTGTTAATACCTTACGGGTGCAAATGGCTTTACCCGTTACTTCGTCATTATTGTTTTCAGACTCCAAGTCTGTAAAATTTCATTTGGTTTTTAAGAGCTCGGTCTATCCTCACCTGACTCTTCCTGGTTTTCTTCCACCTTCCTCATCTCTTCTCGAGATGGTATTTCGAACAAAATTATTTTATTCCTCTTATTCTTTAACGGTTGCATGCGGCTTAACCCGTTAGCTATGCTGGAATAATCCTTTTCCTTCATCTCGCATCGAGATGGCATTTTCAAAGAATCTTTTTTTTTCTGCTCTTCCAATTCCATAGATCCTTCAGATCTCCTTCCTTTCTCTTCCTTCTATTATTCCCTTTCTTTTTTCGAAGCTTCCAACTATAGAACGCCTGTGCGTCCTCTTTCACCAAGGCATTGTACATCGTATCTCCTCCTCTCCTAGTTTCCATGGGGGATCTATTTTCTTGTAAACCGACTACCAATTGTGGTTTTCTTCCTTCTTCCGGATTTTCTTCAAAGACATCTCCTCTCATTTTTTCATTATTTCCAACAATCTCATCTTTTCCTTTGAGGTTTTCTTGGCTCTCGTTGGCATCGGTTTCCATTTCTCTTTTCTTTTGTTGCCAGTCCTGGTATTTAATCATTAATTCAAGGATCTGTGCTTTCAATTTTGGTCCTTCTAATTCTTCTAATTGTATCTTATCTTTCTTATTCTCAGGAATTTCTTCTAGATTTTCCTTTTCAATTTCTGTGACATCTTGAACCTCTACGTCTTTCCTTTCCTCAACGACATTTTCTATTATGATTTCTTTTACTTTCTCCATTTCTTCAAGAATTATTATTTCCGTTTCCCCAGTCTTCAATTCTTTTGTTATCTCCTGTTCTGAGATTATTTCTTGCTCTTCCAGCTCCACCTTTTCATGAAAATGTTCTTCTTCACTTTGCAGCTCAATTTCATTTCGGCTGTCCTCCTGGTCTGGAATTCTCATTTCATCTTGAGTCTCCATTTGTTCTTCAGGAAAGATTTCAAAGTTGTTCTCAGTTTCCACTGGAGTTATTACAATTCCTACTTCTTTTTCTTCTTCTCTGATCTCAGTTTCGGGCTCTTCTGGCACCGTTACTTCTTTTTCTTCTTCGATTTCTACTTGCTTTTTCAACCTGGGCAGCGGCTTCATCTGACTGACGGTTCTGCTCCAACATGTATTCCTCATATTTCTTTTGGACGGCCTCTAATATTTCTTGATATTCCTGAATCTTGACTTTTCTTACTTCAGACAACTCCTGAATGCTGATTATCCCTCGTTCATCATACATGCTCAATCTGAAACAGTGCATCTTTTCCCTTTCTTTTGTTATCCATTATTTCTGTTCCTGAACGTAATTTCTTCGGTTGCGCTCTTTGTAAGGGATCTCCCACCATATATCATTCCATTCATTTCCCAATTTTTCTAATTGCTTCCATATATCACTTACTTCCTCAACGAATGTAACTATCTGTTCCCACGGAGCTAGTTCTATTTTCCCTTCTGGGCCGATAACCTAGATGTTAGGCCCCTTAAAACAACAATTATCATCATCATCATCATTTTCCCTTCTTTCTCCACGCGTTTCGCAAATTTCTTCTTTGTTTCTTTTAATGACCTTTTGACCTTAGGAATTTCCTTGTACGCTTCCTCAAATTCCTGTTTGGGTATCTCACCCCAATTTCTATTTACCCTATCATGAAGTGCGAATGTCTTCTTAATTTCCTCGGAAATACTTTCTCTTTGTTCCTTAATTTCCTCTTTCTTCTTTGAATCAGTACATCTCAAATCCCAAAGTTCATTCCTCATTTTAATGTGCTCTTTTCGCACTTTATCAATTATATCCAAGAATTCTTTTACTTCCTTCCAGGTCGTCATTTCTATCTTTTCCTGATCCTGAACGCTAGTACTATCTTTCTTTTCCCCTTCGTTTTCCGAGCCTACTTGAACCTGCATTACTACGTGAGATTTTGAAATATCTTTACTATTATTATTTTCTGTACTAATTACATTCTCCCTTGGAATCGGTTTACATTTTTCTTTTTCCTTTTGAAGCTCTAAAGGCTCAACTTTTACCCTGTTGTCTGCAGACATGTTACCTTCTCTTTGTGTAACTATGTCTCCAGGTGCACGCATGCTTTCTAAAGAAACCTTTACATTTTCTTTACTTGGGTACTCTTTATCATCTATGGTTTTACATTTATCTTGACTTTCTACCCTTACATTCTCCGAGAGCCTCCGCCTCTCTTCACTTACTGACATCTTATTAAAATACAGTGGGCTACTCATGCCACATCACTAAAACATGCTTGAGAGATAGTAATCTGAACCTTTGTGTCACAATGCTTCAAAAACATTACTTTGGTACGGGTATTTACTACAACGTACCCTTTTGATAACTTTATTCAATTTCATAAACCTTTATGGAAGTATTTAAAATTAAAATTTCGAAAAACCATTTTTTTTTCAAAAAAAAAATGAAAATTTTTATTTTTCGAGAAAACTCGGGTTTTCCCTAGGAAAACTCATCCCTGCGTACTGGGCGCCAAAAAATTTATTTTTAGAAGCCCCACGTTGAAGCCACTAAACAAGTTAAAACTACTCCGGTTCCAAACGAACACGGAGTCCATCAGATAACACAAATGTTATTTTAAATAGGTGGGTTCCTATGAACCACCCACTCATATATTATTTTCACTTCCATAAAGTATCTATCTTAAAGTTCCATATAACCACGAGCTCCTTTGGCTCGATACTTTCTAATAATAACGGTGTCATTTTTTTGTACACCTCAATACTATTTTTATAGTTTCTTATCATCAAAACAAATATATAATTACATTTAAACTATATGTTAATTCTCTACTTAAATGTTTGGGCATTTCACATGTTCTAAACATTTACCATCCCTCTCAAGTTTTACAAATTCACCATAGTGATCGGGAAAATACCTGTGTACTCCAGAGTTATAAAGATTACTTGACAAAGTCAAAAACTATGATTACTCCCAGAATCTAGTTATCTTCATTAAACTCATGGAATCCTACGTCCATACAACATTACAATAGGGATTTTTATTTATTTATTTGTCTTATAAGACCATTATCACATAAGAAAACTACGATCTGAACTGGCAAGCGATAATTTCATCTACATGGACCTCGGTTCAAAGCCCGGGTCATTAACAACTTTTAAACACTCACGGTGTATTTATTACTTCTTACAGACGGCCTTCACCGACCCTCCTCCTACTAGGGTCTGACCGTACACTTGAATGAAATTTATGACTGTGAGGGTATCCTCTCGTCTAGTCTGCGTGTGGGAGCTCTACTCAATGCTTTTAAAACAAATCTTTCTTTCTTTTCAGTTCTCTGGGGAGACCTGGCATTTTACGTCTCTATTTTTACTTTCAACAACATTATTGAGCTCATAAACCACTTTCGTAACCTTGGCATTTATTAATTATGAAGGGTCCTCATTGATTGGGAAGAGTAATACACATTCTACGACGAATACTTAGGGGCTTCAACAACAAGACGATTCTAGGTTCGAATCTCTTAACATGCCTCGGGAACCATTCCCACATTGGAGGACTTATACAAAATGCGATTTAGGGTCGGCCGTGGCCTACATGACCTACGCTCAATCATACCATACATTTGCTCCCTTTTTCAATATAATAACACACACATGGCCTCGTGATCTACGTCACTATTGGAGGACTTACAACATAGCTCTAATACCGCAATCAACTACCCCTCATAAGTAATTTACCAAGTACATTTAGATTCTACGCATTCCTAGCGTGACATTTTATTTTATTTGCGCTCCATTGCGCTATACATTATTTTAAGGCCTATCGCCTTCCAAAGAACTGATAAATTCCATATTAACAATTGATACAATCTCAATTTTTATATTAATCTTTTCCTTTGACAATAATCGCTCTATTTTAAGAACATGCATTAACAACATGTCTTATACTTTTATTAAGGCTCCAACGCTATTATTTTCATATCTTTCAATTTGATCTTTATTTATATTTCCATTATTATTATTATTTATTTATTAGTACGCTTGCTTTATAACATTCGTCCAATACACTGACATTTTATTCCATACATTTCCTCTACAGGATTTATTCTTTCACATAATTATTTATTATTTCACAAATTTTATTTGTTCGGATCGCGTTCTTATTCTGTTATTAGTTATTTAGAAACATCCCTTTACTCAAAACTCCGGTGGATTTGTACACAAACACTTCCCCGACACCAAAACATAATGAAAATCTTTACTCACATGTTTTAGGTCGTTCCCTGACCTTCCTTCTCGTGCGATGCGTCATTTTGCCCACTCTTTTAAATTACTCCATCTTGTACAAATTCATTGCATGTACAAACATATCTTGACACATATTTAACACGTATACATTTAACACTGATAACATTTTAAATACACTGGTGTATCCGTTTAGAACACACAATAAAACACTGAAAATATATTACTTTGAACACAAAATCTTGATATATTTACACTTCACAAATTCTGATCACTAGACTTCTATTAAGCCTATCACACGTGACCTCTTGACCTCCCGTCTCCAAGGGTGAAATTTAGTAATGTCGGCTTCCTATCCCCTAGAATATGAAAGTCTCGAATCATCTACTTCCTCCCTGCAATAGCACTCCTTCAAATCCCGTTCCTGACGATCTGCTATTTCTCTGACTCGAACGGTTCCCTTTTAGATCCTCTTGATTGATCTTAGCGAAAGTCTGTTCTGTTCACAGTCCCCTCGATAATCTATCGGTGACCTATGGATTTTTAGCAACTAATACTTCTCGTAACTTAGTGCCTTTTAATAGTTCATCTGCTTCCTTGAAACAATTTCTATAGTTTCCTTCTCTTCTTCGCTTATTCGGTTCTCGAACTTCTAATCTTCTAGAATACTTTGCGAACCTTATTCTGTCTGTCCCTGCTCGGGTTCTTTAAATTTGATAAAATGTCTATCTCGCTGTTACGGTACTTCCGTACGTTATGATACTTTTGGTCGTTTACTTAAAGACCTATCGCCCTGAGTTCTAAGTTCGCAGCCTGCTTTGACTGTATTTTATGAACTTTTCACTGTAAACTTTCTACTGTCGGACCTAAATCCTGTAACTAGGATTTTCCTAATTCTCAACACGGCGATACTGTAATATTACTTCTTTGCAACTCCTTATGGATGCACGTAAGTTATTGATACCACGACGCCCTTGGCTGTCGGATATTGTCTATGCGATGTGATATAGCATCTCCCCTCAAGGAGTACTGGTAAACTGCCTTCGATGTGTTACAGCGTGATGCCCCCTCACGGACTGTCGGAATACTGCATTCGGTGCTTATACTTGTTGCACAGTATGACCTCCCTTGAGGTTCATACGTTTGAAGACTGCGTGGTTATGATGCTCCAGCGTCACGCCCCCTGGACGGACTAGTAACTGCATTCGGTGTGTGATGTAGCACAGTGACGTGCCCTCGGGCCGTTTGATAACTGCATGATTGGTCTGGCTTGGCCTGGAGTTTTATACTCTTCCGTCAAAAAAAGATAAACTCCTAGTCCTTTTCGTGACCAACTTTTGAACTAATTGTCGTACAATTATAAAAATTATATCTCCAGAAAGCTCGTCTTCCAAACGTCAAATGATCTCACTGCGCATAAGAATCGATCGTGCATTTCTGAGATATTAATTAATTTTTAGTCTTCAGCTGCGTGGGTGGTGCTGTTCATTTTTAAATTCCCCACTCCTCGGGTGTCAGTGACTCCCCGATGACGTATGCTGCGTTTGCATTTCTTTCCTGTGCAATTATTAAAAGCTTTTTCTTTACACAAAAATCTCTAATCCGAAATGATTCACAGTACAGTATTTATTTACTTACTTTTGTTCCTGCAAATGGGTTAAATTTAATTATTCTTCTTCCGGCATAGCGGCGCTGTTGCCGTTTTACTGCACGGTAAGCTTGATTTCCGAGTCGTGCTTCTCTGTCTCACAGTCCAAATTTTCCACTCATTCTATTAATACTCATGACCGGCTCCTTATCGATGAGTCATGGGGCATGATCTCATTTCCTGAACACCTGGGTCCAGCTTCTTGCGCAACGTTATGCTAGAATCCTTGCTTGAAATCTCTCTATGTTTCCTTAGAGACTGTATGTTTCTTTCATTCCTTTCACAAAATACATGGATTCGACCCCTTTTGAGCCAATGGTACATGGGTTCAGTACTGGCCCTGGACTGTTTCGGCCCAATCCCGAATGGTAGGCGTGGTTGCCGTCACTTGCTAGTGTGCATTGATGTGTTTTCTAAGTTTGTCGTATTATGCCCCATTCAGAAAACCACATCGAAACAAGTACTCAGTCGTATTCGAAATAGAGTTATTCCCATCCTTGGAAAACCAGAATTTATATTGTCAGACCATGGCAGCTATTTTACAAGCGACGAATTCAAGAAAGGTATGGAGGACATTGGTATAAACACGTTTTAAGCAGTATCCGACATTCCCAAGCTAATCCAAGTGAGAGAGCAATAAAATGTGTAACATCATACTTGAGAATCTTCATTCCCAACGAACATCATAAGTGGGTGGATAAAATTAAGGATGTAGAGACATGTATGAATTCTACCAGGCACGAGTCAACAGGACAGATCCCTATGGTCTTACACAAAAACGAGTATCCGGTGAGAACGTAGAAAAGCATCATTAACTGCCCACAAGATCCCATGATAGCACCTGACCTGCGGATAGAGAGAACGAGAGCCTACATGAGAAAACAAGCAGATCGCAGATTACGGCGATTGTGAAATAAGAGATTTCACCGTGATCTAGAAATCAACCAGCTAGTTTTGGTGAAACGACCCGCTACATCGGATCCAGAGAAGAAGATCTTCAGCAAATTCTGTGAAAAGTTCATAGGACCCTATTCTATTGTAAGAAACCTAGGAAATAATGCATACAGAGTGAAAGAGTTAAGCACAGGAACAATGTCGGTCTACAATGCAGCCAACTTAAAAAAGTATCGAAGAAACGAACCATGGGAGCGCCGAAATAATGATGCAGTTTGAATATATGGACGTCCTATATCAACCAAGTGGACGGGGAGCAGTTGAGTACGGCACGTGAAGAAGGAAGTGGAGATGGTGTTGACAAACATTAACGAGACGGGCAGAGTGTTGCCTAAGGCATCAGCGCGTCACGCAAGCAGCTGAAAGGGTGAGGTCCAAGCAGGAAATAAAACGAGTAAATGCCATTCAAGACAGGAGCGGCTAGACCAAGTAATAGAAAAGGGGTGATTCTGAAATAAAACAAATTGGCCTACGGAAATCTTTTAAAAAATTATCGACTTTATCCTAAGTTCGCAATTTTGTGAGTGGAGGAGTTGTGAACCCTTTATCCTCTGATGGATAAATGATTCGATGTTTTATTTCTTCAATTAATTAATATTTCCACCAGCATCATGAAATAGCCAGACGAATATGAGGAAACTTCAAGCATTTGTTGGAGACAGTGGGAACATACCTGCAGCAGTTTGACAAAAGGCCAAATACTTTAGCATTGTGAAAAGAAAGGCCCTAGCAATGTTTCAGAAGGACAGGTGGTGGCTACCTCAAAATAGAAAGGACGCGTGGTGAGACACGCTTATGGTATGTTCATTGTACTATTCGCACCTAGAAAAAATATAATGCAGTAACGTGCGTGGCTGATGGGACTACTGGACACTCCTACGAGGCCGAGGTCTGATAAAAACCGCGAAGTTATTGAAAAAGTGGAACCAATGAGAGATGAATGCTTACGAACGCGCCAAGTCTAGCTTGGGCACGCGATAGCAAGCATTAACGCGAGAGATCGGCTAGACAACATCTCTACGATCGATTCTAGGATTAATGGGCATATTCTTGACCTGCGCAATTTTACGAGTTCAGTGATATTTGTTTCATACCTGTACCACTATTATTTTGAGAAATTTTTATATAATTTCCCCCTCTATCGATACCTAGGGCGAGTTCATTTATAAGTGGCGTGAAGAGCCAAGACTTTGCCTATTACTTTTGTGCGTCTGAAGACGTAGGTGATTATTACATTTTGTGCGTCTAAGGACGTAGGCACTTGTACTTTGCGTGTCATGAGGACACAGATTTTTATTAATACAAATGTGTTAAATTCAGTGTGATAGATAGTCACAGTACTATTTTGTAGGGACAGTATCATCGACAATTCGCCAACAGACTGTTCTGGGGAATTAAGTACCTAAAACGGCGAATTTAGTAAACAGATATCGAGTGTAAATTAACCTATAACTTTTTGCATCAGCACGAGAGATGACATCGCTTATCCTGGAAGAAGTTTGGAACTGTCAACACTCCATCGAGATGTTTGAGACAAGCTAAGCAGCATTAAGTAGGGAAATGGCTGCAGATGTTCGTTGACGGTGACTGGCAGAGGATGAGTACTGAATAATATTCTTATTATCTGACAAATTAACTTATGGTATATGGGACATATTTTGTTTTGTAAATATCTTGCTTGTGTTGATTAATGTAGTGTATTTAGTTTTGGTCTGACACACCTTTTGCATGGAAACAGCTCGCACATATTTTATAGTCGTAAGTTCTTGTTTGTTTGATTTAACTAACGTGGCTATTTGGACGACCGTGTTCGCATATGTTTACGTAGTGCGATTAAGAAGCGTCTCTCGGAGATATGTTGTGTTTCAGAAGTAGGACTGAAGTAGTATAATCATGCAATAGATTGGAGGGTAAATTAATCTTGTAAGGTTTATTATTGATCAGATTCAGTGAGTTTATTGCCGTTGGAGCAATGTGAATTGTGGCGAGGAGCAGTCAGTTCTCTCGTAGGTTTTAATATTTTTTAAATAGATTGTGAGGATCTGATTCAACCGACCTGTGTGAAAATAGTTATGTCATTCCCAGCAGTGTGTGTGTGTGTGTGTGTATTTTATTGGTCATTACAAGCGGGAATTTCAGCGTTGACTGATTTCTGTCAGCTTGGTGCCAAGTCCATATGGTTACCTTGCGAGGACATATGTGGCTATATCGATTAAGGTCTTACCATATGTTTATGTGGTTGAGATTTGTTGCTGTTGATTCTACGAGATAACGGTCAGTTGGTCATGTTATTTTTACACACTGGGGCTCGACGATGACCAGAGTTGAGGAAGGGGGAAGCTGTTTCACAAGGCGGGCTGAAAGGATTGCATCAAGATCATTAGGGGAGTGCTTGTTGGCTCCGTATATTTACTCGAAATACAGAATAAGAACTGATCAATGGTAAAAATTGTTTAAATAAATGGGAGTTGCCTACGAATCACTATAATCTCCGAAGCGTTAGCTTAACGTGCAATTTTGTTCATATAAAGTAATCTCAGCCGGTGAGGCTTTTGTTGTTGTTGGTTCAATTCCATGTTTATGTTCCGTATTAGTGACCCGTGCAGTCACGTGCGATGCTGTCTTTTCCTTGTTTATGTATTGAGCAATTGGCCGGGTTGGCAGCTCATTTGTCTGATGCGTCATCGCGTTGAAGGAGGGTCTTGAGGGAGATTCCTGTAAATATTAGATTTTAGATTGTGTGTCAGCATTAATTTTTTAAGGTTTTTTATTAGTGTTGTGTCCCATATCCGTAAACGTTGATTTACGAGATGATTGTTCGTAAGCATCGTGGCTGTTACCCGCTGTAAACGAACAGTCATCCAAGTACTCATTCCTCGTAGTTAGTCATTACGCATACATAAAATCCAATGCAAGTTAGTGGAGCTTGGATCCACATATTTTTTATAAGGGGGAGATCCGTCTGACTCCTCAACTTTTGATAAATATTTCTGTCATGGGAAGATTCAGGGAGGAAATTTATTATTGTTGTTGTCTATATTCATTTTATTTGCACTAATAGTCATTAAATTATGTTATTTTTTACGTCTTGTCACTTCCTTTCTTAATTATAGTTTTAATCCTATGACCCTTACCTCAGTAGAGCATGTTGTTTGGCGAACGTAAACATCACACATGAACTGAGCGCGACCCCTTGATCAAGATTCTTGCTTATAAACACTGCAATACTAAAGGGTTCAATATATCTGCTGATATGTCCATTCCTTAAATGTTTGTATTTTCCATACTATCAATTAGTTTTCAAGAAGATTTTGGTATGTGATTTGTGCACCGGAGCTGATATGAATATGCGCTTTCTTTAGTGCCAACAGGGCTGACAACTCTTATAATAATGCACTCTATAAATTTATATCCTAATCTCAATATATCAGAAAGTATGCAAGCCAACAGTTCTAAACTTTGCATACATATAGTACCAGCGAATGTAGTTTCATTTTCAGTAACCGACATACGACAGTGCTGCCAAAATGAATCTACGCGTGTGGATGGGCTCAATGTTAAATCACATGTAATTTCCATACTAATAAATGAATTTCTCTCAAAATTGGCACATAGGTAGATCATAATATTTCAATTTAAGTTTAAGTATCCCATATATGGCAGTGTCGCCAACCTGATTTTACGAATGCTGATAAAGTCAAATTTCTCAATACATGTAACGTGCATACTATCTATTAGACCTCAACCAAAGTTTGCATGAGCATTGTGTACCTTAAGAGATGAAACTAAGAATATGTTCAGACTCGCTAGGTCTGCCGACTGTTGATATATGGTCTCAATAATTTTAAGAAAAGCAGGCTCTTTAGTTCGTCACTAAACTACTTGTTAAAAATATTTTGATTTTTTAAGGCTAGTCGCGGACCCCTGGTAAGAGCTCATGCACCTCCACACTTGAGAAACACAGCTCTATAATAATAGAGAGTTGTTAACCGGCCCTTTATTTTATTTTTATTTTCTTGGAGAAAGGCAACCCAACTAACGCATATATCATAGACATCCTAAAAACATTAGTACTTGCTCCTTACGGCCGTAGTACAACTTTACCGTTGATTTCATGCTCGCGAATATAGTAGAAGTCATTAGCGGCAGTGTTAATTCAATGATCTCAAATATAATGCATGATTAAAACGATCACAGCTCCAATTAATACCCCCTTACGTTTGGACAGGAAGTGTCTACGAATAGATCCAATACGTGCCAGTAATGCACCATGGCTATTAGTAGCTAAGGTGGCTAAATCAAGCATTGCTGAAGTAGCGTCAGTTGAGCAGCCTGGTAACAGGTTCGAACACCGAGCTAGCACATATTTTTTTGGTTAATGTCAGTTTCAGAAAGGAGAAATTGCACTTTTCAACCGAAACCTAAGTTAGCGCCCCCTTAAAACGTTTACGAGCCCCTAACACTGTTCTGTGTTTATAGAGGTGAAGACATTTTTCCAAGAGTCTAACTGACTCAGGTATAGAGGGTGACAGGTGCAGAGACAGACCGAGGTGGAGATGGCTAGACTTGGTGTTGAAGGATTTCAAGTTGAGATCCGTAGAAGTAGAGGAAACAGTGCTAATTGCTGGTAAGATAACATAACGGCACCTCATTCGCTTACAGAGATTTGTTAATTGTACTGGATGCTGAAAGGAATAACAGTCTATAATGATATGAATTAAAGAATGAATGAATATGTTTACAAAGTTTTCTCACCCCCACGCCCCCTCCCCACTTCAATCTTAAACAGCATAAATGATAGATGGTGACTATGTGTGCAGTGTGATTGTTCTATGACTCATGCAAGCAAGGTATTTTATATTTTTCTCCTCTCTTACAAAGTTTCGTGTTATTTGCTCAATTGAATCCTTAGTTATTGTTTTTGAAGTTTTAATAGTATGCTCAGCCACCATCTTGAATACTTGGCTGGGTTTACAGCATATTTAAATATCGTAGGAAGTTTGTTTGGAGCAAAAAGGTTAATCTGTTTTCGAGATAAGGGTTTTTGAAGTTTGTCAACAATGGAAAACATCTATTAAATGTTTACTAATCTACCTTTGCAGACATTTCTTTGACCGCCATTTCTTACAACTTTTATTTTTATGCAAATAATGTACATTATCTCAGAAATTACTGCATCGATCTACTTGAATTTTTCACAGAATCGATATGTCCATACGTGCAATAATCTGACCTAGAGTAATAGCTGCAGTATTTATATACCTTGAGAAAAAATGCATTGCTTGGAACTTTTTTAACTTATCGAAGAAAATTTTACAAATAAAACGTTCGAAGCACTAGAAACACGATTCTAATTTAAATTGCAAGCCATACAATCGTCTTGAATTGTATTAAGTTTCAGCCCTTTAACTTCTGTAGTTAGGTCATAAATGTACCGTTTGATTAATATTTTGTTTTCAAACAATCATTACTTGTAGGGTTATGTTGGTAACAGTGAATATTATTGCCTTTTGAGTAACTTAACTAATCTTATGAAGGTAAATGTTGATAAATTTCCATTACATTGATTCAGTAGTTTGTGTGCTAGGAGCATATTAAGAATCTGAACTGTTTTGTTTAACTATTCAGTTAACTTAACTTATGGAATGCCACAGTTTTGTAATGGTTATAAAGAAACTATTTATATGTAGATTTGACCAAACGTACGGTACACGTAAAAGTATGAATATTGGTCATATATCCCGCTTAAAACTAGGCCTGTTTAAAACATTCTAACAGTGGTCATTTTCGTAGTTTTGTTACCAACAACCAAATGTTCTATCTGTTTATTCCCCTCGTAAAGTTACTTTATTTATTTTCGAATCCACCGTACATCGGAAACCAAAATAAAAAAACGTTGTACGGTGTATCGGGTTTACAAAGCGCTCGAGTGGTGAAATGCTACACCACAGTCGCGTTGTGTGGTGGGTTGGCTGGTAAAAATAATTGCAGTCGGTTACCAGAAACTTCGCCTTGTTCCATGAATGCGTTACATCATAGTCACTTCATTGGTATTCTAGTGGCAAGTATTTCATAACTCACGCCGTAAATAACTCATTGTTTCTACACATGGTCACACTACTTCGTGCTGTTCTCCCGATTGGCAGGGGCGAGATGTCTCGATGAATACAAAGAAACCGCACCGAGTGCTTGCAAAGTGGTTTCTCCTGGCTGACGTGAGGCATTGCTTGTGGGGTGTGGTGAACTACAGTGTTGTGAAGCTCTCCATGCCACCCTGTCTTGAGCTAATCGTTTCATCTCTACATAGCTACCTACGTAGCTACCCTACATCCGAAGCAATCTGTTTAACCTATTCTAACCTTGGTCTACCCCTACAGTTCTTGTCCTGAACCCTTCCTTCCACAACTAAGCTTTCTATTCCTGGGTGTCTTAGTATGTGTCCTACTAACCTACAGTATCTCTTCACTTCATTAGCAGTCGCCAGAAACATCTCTCCTCTCCCACTCGTCTTAATACCTCTTCGTTTGTCCCCCTTCTACCCATCTGATCTTCATCATTGTCCTGTAACACCACATTTCAAATGCTTCAATTCTCCTCTTTCCTGCTGCACCAATAGTCCAAG
Organism: Meconema thalassinum; assembly: GCA_946902985.2. NCBI lineage: Eukaryota > Metazoa > Arthropoda > Insecta > Orthoptera > Tettigoniidae > Meconema > Meconema thalassinum. The sequence goes on along the minus strand of OX336388.2, from coordinate 1,376,403,683 downwards.
TTTCACTTCCATAGAGCGCCACGCTCCAGACAAAGGCTTTCAAAAATGAATTCCTAATACCTAAATCTATATTCGATGTCAACAGATTCCTTTTTTGTAGAAGGGCTTTCCTTGCCTGAGCCAACCTACTTTTTATATCCTCTTTGCTTCGTCCATCACTGGTTATTTTGCTTCCTAAGTAATCGAAGTCTCCTACTTCCTTCAGCTTTTCACCTGCCAATTTGATGTCCATAGAGGTTTCTGATTTATTTCGGCTGCATTCCAGTATTTTTGTTTTACATTTATTAATTTTCATCATGTATTCATTCCGTAAGACGGAGTCCATACCATTCAACAGTAGAGCGTCTATAATCCGAACGATCACTTTAGACATGTGAACTGTATTTTGCACGGCGCTGTGAGAGAACAATGACCTTGGGAGTGTTTGTTTTGAACCATCCGCTCCCCTTCGCCCCAGCGGGCCAGTCTACTTTCAACCCTGTCAATTCAGTTGCTTCACTTGTTCAGTAGTGTAGTTGTAGTTGCTTGTTGTGGTACGTAGTGCGTACATAATTTGTGTTTTAATTACAGTACTGTGTGAGTGCCTTGTCAGTGTCGTATTATGGCGTCATCAGGGACACGGAAGAGGAAACATACATTTCTAACTATAGAAACCAAACTCGAAATATTAAATAGACTTGAATGAGGTGAAAGCGGCTCGTCTATGTCAAAACATTACGGAGTGGATAAAGCTACCTCCTCGGACATTTTTCTGGATTTAAAGATACAAATAATTCAAAGTACAATATGTAGCCTATGTACATAAAGTTTTTTTTTTAAATTTATCTTAACATCTTTTTGTAACGAGGAATTTCTAGGTTATGTTCGGAAATCCGACCCCCCAGTCCCAGTTAGTTCGGATTTTCGACGCTCTACTGTAAGTTATGTTTTCGCTTATCCTCTCAGCGTGGGATCGTTTCTCTATCGTCACAAGGGCAGTGTCTGGGAGCTGAACACTTTGTCAGCAGATACAACTGGTGATGACAGGCCGATCGCCCAGGCGACCGCTAACTTGAGTCTAATTAGGGAAGGGTCAGGGCAGGGAGTTTGCAAGGAAGTCGGCTGTGGACCAGTTGAAAGGAACCATCCCAGCATTTGCCTGGTGGTGAAAATGGGAAACCACGAAAACCATTTTCAGGACTGCCTAGGTGGGATTCGAACCCGTGCTTTCCTGGTGTCAGTGAGGCACAAGTCAACGAATTAGCACTCTCGGCCACCGTGGCCGATATGGATAAGTTACCTAATAATTGAATCTCTGACTGGCAGTGCTGCGCCTGCTGTTCCCATTGTTGCAGGATCGAATCCTGGCCCAGTCAGTTGGCATTTGAGGGTGCGCAAATGAGATTTACTGGCACGTTAAAGATCCCCTTCGGAGCAAAATTCCGGCGTCTCTAAAAGCTTCGCTAGTTAATAGACGTAAAACAAATAGTATTTTATTATTATTATTAATATTATTATTATTATTATTTATTTATTTATTTACATTGTTTAGACCCAAAGGATCACATTAAGCAAATTATGTTCTGGTGCTGTTCATCTTGTTCTTCCAGAACTCCTTCATCATCTCACTGTGTCGGACTCGACGTTCCTCCGTCCATCCTTTCCCTGGTCTCCTTGGTCGATCTTCATGTGTGACTTCCCAACTGTGGATCTTATGTCGGAATGTCATTCGATCGTCTATGTCTATTGGTATGATGTTGGCACTTTCGAGATCAATTTGGACTTGGGTAACCCAGACTGTTGTCACTTTAAGTTTTCGTAAGTCAATATTCTCTTTGTTAGCCGGTCGTCATTCAGTCTCATAATGTGGCCGTAGAATCTCAGTCGTCGCTTGCGGAAATCTGACTCGATGTTAGAGTATCTCTCTGTGATTGTGTGTGATTGCAGACGATATCCATCATCTGTGAGTTTAGGGCCCAATATTTTACGGATGATTTTTCTCTCAGTCTTCTTAATGTTCTCAAGATCCCCTTTGTAGTTGAGGTTTAGTGTCTCGCTGGCGTAAAGTGTCTCAGGTCGTGTAGTGTTGAATTTTGGTGTTGCATTATTATTATTATTATTATTATTATTAATTGAACCTCAGCCACACGTCATCCAGGAGAGCTCTCATTTTCACTATCAAATGGCTGTGCTAAACATAACATCGAAATTGAAGAGTACATCGCCTCTATGAGTCCAACTGAAAAGATGTACACCAGGGTAGCTGAGGCCATACGATTAAGAAATTAACTCGACGTCTATTGACGTGAGGTTGTCACATTTAAACAGCAAACAGAGCTGGGATCGAACTCGCTATCCTGGGTTTCGAAGGTCAATTGATAAACTGAGTCCTGTGAAATCCTGGAAGAGGTTTTTCGCCGTTTTCTCCACTTGTATTCCAGGCAAATACTGGGATGGTTCCTGACATAAGGCCACGGCCACCTCATTCCCAACCTTCACTTTAATTACAAATATACACTCTATTCAAGCCATCACAATAACACAGATTATTATCAGACAAGTTAAATAACCACGATGTCCAAGCCACTCAAATTAAACAACAACAGAATGTTAATAAAGTGTAGCTAATACAGCTGCGATACACAGTACTTTAACGATAAGTTACCGGGTGAGTTAGCCGTGGTCGTTACGGCATGACTGCTGGCAGTCGCTCACATACGGGAGGCGGGGAGGTTCGAATCCCCCCGCCGGCAACCTTGAAGATGGTCTTCTGTGGTTTCCCATCTTCCTTCCAGGCAAATGCCGGGGTTGGTCCCTAACTATAGGCCACAGCCACTACCTTCCAACTCCTTGTCCTTACATTCAAACTTTCCTCCCCAGACAACACTCCACACGCGACGGTACGTGTAGCTCACCCATTGGGTGTCCGCCTTGAAGCAGCTACAGCACTGGCGAGCCGAACATGTTCTCGGACACTCCCGGCACTAAAAGCCATACGCTAAAATAAACACGATAAGTTCGCAAAACTAGAACCATAAGCAGTACTTGTCCTCGAATAGGCTACTGTTGTAAAATGTTCTGTCTCTGGCAGCCACTGACTGAATAAAGGATGTATTATTACATCAAAGGAACCAATAACAAACACGATAATATTCATGGTATTCTATAACTTAAGTCGCAGTTTACAATAGGTAGGCCTAAGAGATTTAAAGCTCTTTTTAAAAACTAAACAATAAAACGAACTTCTCATTAGGGGCATAATGATGATGTCATTAGTTTACGTCCATTTTTACAACAGCGGTTTTCAGATGCGTCGTAGTTGCTGTTGCTTATTTTAGGGGCTGCGACATCATGATCATAATATAGCCCCACTGTATTTGGCTGTGTGTGTGTGTGTGAAATGTAAGTGATAACCTGTGTTATTGTGATGGCTGTGCTAGTGTGTGTATTTGTAAATTGGGGATAGGATTGAATGGGAGGCAGCCACGGCCTTGAGTTACCAGTATCAGCCTGGAGTAGAAGTGGGGAAACCACAGAAAACCACTTCCAGGGTACCTGAGGTGGAAATAGAGTCCTTCTCTTCTCAGTTTGGATTCACGAGGTAAGTGTACCTCGTCTCAGCCCCCAGACCAGAATTAAAATAACCTTGTAAAGCTGGGAATCGAACCCGGACCTCCGGGGTGTCAGCCAAGAAGGCTAGCAGCTACACCACAGGGTGGTCTTTTAAGATACGTCAGCGTGACAGAATTTCTCCCCCAAGGGGATTCTTAACGTGCCAGTAAATCATCTGACAAGGCTACCTCATTTCACCAGGATTCGATCCTGCAACCTTGGATACAGCAGGTGAGAACGTCACTGTTGCGCATGACATTGCTGTTCCACCCCTTAAAACAACATTATCATCATTATCATCATCATCAACATTATAATCAACATTATCATCATCGTTATCATCATCACCATCTTCATTGTCATTATTATTATCATCACCATCATCATCATCATCACCATGATCATTATCATGATCATTATCAACATTATCATCATCGTTATCATCATCATCAACATTATAATCAACATTATCATCATCGTTATCATCATCACCATCATCATTGTCATTATTATTATCATCACCATCATCATCACCATGATCATTATCATGATCATTATCAACATTATCATCATTAAGCACCATCATCATAATCATAATAATCATCATTATCATCATCATCATAATCGTTATTACCATCATCACTATCATCATCATTATCATCATCATACTCATCATTGAACTTCCTTTTATACTTGTTCCTTTCTTTTATAAAGAGCAATAACAATTACCATGTATAGTTAGTTATTGAAGTTTTGAGGGGCGGAACTACGAAGTCATCTGCCCCTCACCATGTATAGGTAATGTAAGATTGATGTACGGTATATTATATAACTCTTGGAAACACTACGCCAATCAATACAAATTATGAAACATCTATTCAATTGTGCATGTTTTGATATCTTCTTCAGCGTTTAATATTACTAAAATAAAATGGATATCCTTCCAATAATTTGATTAAATAAAAGATTCAGATACTAATATATATTTTGTTCAAAAACGCTTAGAAGAAGTTGTTTCTAAACTGTGTCATTGGAGTTACGATGGATGGTGGTGAAATTGTCGACATTGATAGAGGGAATTGAGATCTCTACCTTCGACATCTGCCAAATTCAAAGTCTTATTTGTTGACTAATTCTCGTTGTACTGTAGTTCGGATTGTTTCACAAAATGTATTTATATACTTTTGTATTGATATTCGTAGTATTTTTAAGAGTTTTCTTTTATAAGGAGGCGATTTTGAATGTATGAATGAAGCTTTTCGGTTAGATTTCTGATTGTTCACCTCGCTCTTTTCATTGGAATGCTACTGTAGAGAAATGTGTCGGCAGAACTACTCACTCGAGCAGTAATGTTTCTCCGGCTCTTACGATGAGCAGAAGAAACTGTCTTGGTGTGAATACATTAGCCATGTTCCTCGCAGACCTGACTCGCGATAGCAGAGTAATACAGACGTTAAACACGAGCAGGCGATTATCATGCACGTTACGACGGGCCTGACTGCTTGCTTTTTGCATTCTAGCGCGGGGAGTTTGTAGCAAATTACAGTGGTGAGAAGGAACGAGGGAGAGTGCCATGTCAATTACTGCGACATGAGGGAGGAGCTGCGCAGTTTACAGGCTTAAAATATAGATTTAAGGGTCTGCGGACAGATCTCCAAATTAATGTTGTTAGTTAATTTAAGGGCTTAGCTCTGTGTGGAATCTGTCTGTTAACCTGTGTCATTATTGGACTCAGGCTAGGATTGGGATGGAGGTGTAGTTAGTTAGTTAGTTAGTTAGTTAGTTAGTTATTGTTGTTTAAGGGGCGGAACTACGAGGTTATCTGTCCCTAGGGGGATGGATGTGACCATGGGCATAAGTTGTTGCTGTTATTGTCGTCATCATTGTTGCTGTTGTTTCATTGGGGGGGAGGGGGGCTTGAGCATCGTGATGACTCAACCCAGCGTACTTGAGTGTGAGTGTGGAACTTTGATAACCTGTATTATTGTGATGGCTGGATTAGTGTGCGTATATGTAATTCAGGTGAGGATTGCAAGGGAGGCGGCTATTGGTAGGACCTCTCATGCTGGACAGGTCTTCATGAGGTAGGACCCAGACTAGAAGGGACACCCTGTTCCTCCAGGTTGGGAGTTGGGAATAGGGCTGACAACCTTATCCTGGAAAAGAACGTATTGTTGTGAAATGCAAACAACAAGCCTCAAATTTGGATGGAAATTTCGGAAACCGACCCAACTTAAGAACTAAGGACTTAGCCTACGATTTGTAACATGGAATTTGAGAAGCCTAGCCACACCAGGAAAAATAGACTGGCCTATATTGGATGACGAACCAGAAATTTACCAAATGGACTCAGTCATCCTACAAGAACCAAAGTTACCGTTCTGTGGATAAATACATTGCAATAGTCATATATATTATTTCAGTAGTATAGATCCCTCCTGCGACACTCACAAGTGGCCAATCGTGACAAATGAGCATTCAAATGAAAGAAAATAGACATTATCAGTGACGAATCGCACTCTAATTTCATAAATATCTTTCATTTCTTTAAAAATGACTTAAAAATGTACGGAGTGTGCGATTTGCAGATACTGTTGCTGTGGGAAAATACGCTCCATAATTGCTGTCCACTTCACTTTTGGCCGCTGTGACGCCTGTTTCATGTCATTTTAACATTCTGAGGTCTTTCCTTTATCATTTTTCAAGGATTCCAGAAACAGTGTTAGATAGTCATCCCGAAGGCTGGTTCGATCCTCATAAAGTACCACCGTTAGGTTATGTGGGTAGATACCCAAGGCAGCGCTAGTGAGGCATACTGGGGAAGATGAGGAGTGAGGTAGTTTGCCATTGCTTTCCACACTGAGTCAGAACAACAGTACTAACCCTATGAGTAGAACCTTTCACAGCATTCACAGGCAATGACTGCGCCCTGAATGGCATTACTAAACACCACCCATACCTCAGTAGCTTCCATATAATCACAGCCATGAGTGAGACTGAGACATCGGTGAAAAGCCATATTTTACTCTAGCCTGTACCAACAGAAAAAATGCAAATGTACTGCATTCATCAAGATATGGCAAACAAGCCTTGTAATTTCATAAATATCTATAATTTATTTAATAAATGACTTTTAAGAAAATGTACGCATGAAATGTAGGATTTGCAGATACTGCTGCTTTAGGAAAATAAGTCTCTCATTGGGAAATGTGTGGTTTATGAACATGCGGGTCTCCTAGTTACCAAATATTGTATAGTGGATGAGATGGAGGGCACTACGCCTGCATAGGGTTTGCTGTTAATAGCTTTATTTAGAATCTGTGATAAAACAAGTAGTTCCGTGAAGAACTATACAGCCTATTTTCATATATCCTACTTATGTTAATTGCCACTATTTAACATACACAATTTCAGTTTGATTGCTGTAATAGATTCGTAGATATTGAGAACCGACTAAATATTTCGGATGGTCGCCATGTTGGATTTTATATATGTAGGTCCTAGAGTTATGTACTGTTACATGCAGATTATTGTGAACGTGTAGTATTCAAACTTCAATCGCATAATTAGGACACAAGAAAAAACAAGGAGATTTAAAAAAAATTCACAGCTGCCATCTTGAGGTTATGGAAACAATTGAAATAAATTAGATGCCAGTGGATTAACATTCGGATAAAGATTTACTGTACCAAGTTTCACTGCACGCGGATGGTTAAATTGCGAGAAACGTCCATGTGAATATTTATAATTCGCGTCACCGCCATGTTGGATTTGTGATCACCAGGTTATTTAAAGTCCTATAGGTGAACTTAAGTTCATAGCCCCTATGAACATTAAAAAATGCAGTTTGATTGCTAAAATAGATTCGTAGATATTCAGTATCGTCTAAATATTTCGGATGGTCGCCATGTTGGATTGTTAAATGTATAGGCCATAGAGTCATGTACCATTAAAGGAAAATTATTGCGTAGGTTCATTATTCAAACTTTCACTTCGATCGCATGACTACATCACAAGAAATAAAAACTTAATTTTAAAATTCGCACTGCCGCCATCTTGAGGTTATGTAAACAATTGTACTAAATTAGATGCCAGTGGATTACAATGTGTATAAATATTTCCTGTACCAGGTTTCAGTGCGCTTGGAACATTAAATCGCGAGAAAGGTCTATTTAAAATGTTCAAATTCGCTTGGCCGCCATGTTCGTTTTGTAGTTAACCGGTTTTTGAAAATCTTATAGATGGACTTCCAGTAGTGCCCTTTATCTCAGTACAAAATTTTAGGGAGATACCGCTAATAGTTTCAGAGATATAGAATGCCGGTGAAATATTTCGCACATCCGCCATCTTGTGATTATGTAAACAATTGAACGAAGTTAGATGTCGGTGCATTACAATGTGTATAAACATATACTGTACCAAGTTTCATTGCGTTTGGTTGGTCAAATCGCGAGAAACGTCTATTTAAAAGTCGCAAATTCGCTTGGCCGCCATGTTCGTTTTGTAGTTATCAGGTTTTCAAAAGTCACATAAGTGAACTTATAGTAGTTCCCTCTATCACCATAGAAAATGTCAGGGTAATATCGGTAATAGTTTCGGAGATATTGAATGCTGGTGAAATATTTCGCACAGCCGCCATGTTGGATTGGTGAGTCGTAACAAAATTTGAAGGGCACGGTCGAGGTCGCCGGGAATAGTGCTATGAACTTTCCGAGTTTCATTGAAATCGCTCCTGCCGTTTAGATTTTATTAGGGGGGACACACACACACGAATCACACACACACGCGCACACACACACGGACAAAAGGTGATCTCATAAGCCTATTTTTTCAAAATTGAAAATAGGCTAAAACAAGCCTTGTCTATGATTCTAAAATATTCCTTAGATAAGTTCTGACTATGGCATACAGATGGCTCTGGTGTCGTCTGTAAAATCACGATCATCGCTTCGATTTCCAGGAAGTCGTCTCTCAATGCACATTTTATCTATGACTTCGGGAGGCCGCGGATGTGTGACTAAACGTGCCTATCTGGACAGTGAGATATTCCGGTTCAAACCTCTACTGCGGTCTCATTTTGAAGTCATAGTCAACATGGATTACTTCATTTACAAAATTATCACACACTTGCCAATTATACAATTCTTTTAGAAATCATGTCATATTTTTCAAATATCGAGAGAGACGTCCTCCCTAACAGCGCCCATGTCCTTACCATGGCCACAGTTTGAGAATGGAACTTGCTCTCTGAATAAATGTTAAGCCTTGGATTGGTTGCTCTATGATATTCAAACTTTGAAGAGTACAGCAACGTTTCAAGTCCAGAACGTGTTTTTAATATACATTTGGAGAACTTCGGATACCCGGAAAATCTCGCTTGCTTAATATTCTTCTTGTCTTTATGATGAGAATGCTGGCTTCATGGAGTTGCTGCCTCTCACCCTGAGGCCCCAAGTTCGATTCCCTGCTGCATCAGGGATTTTAGAAACTGACATTATGGATAAACGGGGTGTAATAATAATGTTATTGGTTTTACGTCCCTTTTAACTACACTGGCTTTTAGAGACGCCGGGGTGCCGGAATTTTGCCCCGAAGGGGATCTTTAACGTGCCAGTAAATGTACTGACACGGCTCCCTCGCATTTGCGCACCCGCAAATGCCAGCTGACTGCGCCAGGTTTCGAACCTACAACCTTGGGCTCAGCAAGCGAGAACGTTACCCCTGAGCCACGCAGCCAGACTAAACGGGGTGTACTCAGCCTAGTGAGAGCAATTGAGTAGCTGTCTGACAGTGAGGCACACCTCGGCCAGGAAAACAAAGGCTAATGACGGAGGGGATCCGATGCACTGACCTCGCGTCACTCTGCCATCTGCAGGCCAAATGGCTGGGCAGAGGTCGCTTGACAGGCCAAGGTCCTTCATGGCCTGTAGTGCCACGGGGAAGGGGTTCATGATGAGAAACCTGTTCAGTTTTAATGAATCGTTACACTTCATTTGAATTTGCGGAAATCATTGAAATGAACTGCTATACGGTCGTTCATTAAAATCTCAGGTTATACACGATCATGGCAAACTAATTGATCTAAATTGAGTGACACAGTCCAGCGTAAAATGATACAGAAACTAAAACTTGACGAGCCAACAAACGCTTGGTATTAAGACTCACCAATCACAAGCTTTCCTTCAGTTAAAAAAAAAATGGAGATTATCGAAGCATCTGGTATGCAACCCTGATCTTGCACCATCCAATTCCCATGTGTCTAATAAGCTGAAAGAACATGTGGGTCAGAAAAGACCTGCCAACCACGAACAACTTAAAAGAGCGGTTCTTCAAAGGCTCCAGAACCAAGGTGCGTATTTCTATAATCAGGAAATGTTAGCATTGGTAGAATGTTCGGACTCTTGTTACAAAGGCTGGGCAGCTAGATTCAAAAAAAAAAAAAAAAAAACGGTGGAGTATCTGTGTCTCTTTCTACTGCACTGCATCAAACAATAGAAGTCAATTGGTCTTCCATAATCATGGGTAATTTTGTTGTTGTTATTGTTGTTGTTTATTTTGGGGACTTGGGATACTTGGTCATCACTCATGTGTACTTGGGTAGCCTATGTGTTGAATTTGTCGTATAACCTATGTTTCTGTGATAACTGTACTAATGTGTGTAGCTGTATTACCCATTTTGATACCGAATTATTATGATCGCTTATGTTAACAAGAAGTTCCGTGACGAACTAAAGAGCCTACTTTTCTTAAAATGTAAGATTCATGCTAATGATTAATCTATATGGATCTATCTAGAATAATGACGAAATTAAGTTGGTCATATCGAAATTTCTAATTAGTTCGAAATACTGTATACTTGGCATAATGTAGCCTAATAGAGAACTACAGTTGGCAGCCCTGGTGACTGAATATATTCTTAGTTCCATCTCTTAAGGTACAGAATACAAAATTTGGTTTAAGTCCAGTGGATAGCATGGACGTTACATGCAGTTAAACATTGGATCAAACAGCGCGCGTAAAATCATGTTGGCAACAATGACATACCTGTATTGGTTAGAAATAATCTGAAATAATATGATCTATTGTTGTGTCAATTTTGAATGAAATCCATTAGTTAGTATAGAAGTAACAAGCATTTTAAAATTGGACCAATCAGCAGGCTTAGAATCATGTTGGCAGCACTGGCGTAGAACATGTAGCCTGTATATTAGTTACTCCAAATTAATCTAGAATGCCAGATACTATACGTGTGCAAAGTTAAGAGCTATTGTCTTGCATACTTTCTGATATATTTATATTAGGGTAACAAAAATAGAGACTGTATTTATTAACAATTGGCAGCCCTGGTTACTCTTAAGTATCGGCATAGTCATATCTGTTATGGTACACATAGCACACACGACATTTGGTTGAAATCCAAATGATAGTATAGAAGTTACATGTATTTAAAGTTGGACCTCTCAGCAGGCTAAGAATCATGTTGGTAGCACTGACGTATATAAGTTACTCCAGATTAGTATAGAATGTCAGGTGCTGTACGTGTGCATAGTTTAAAGCTGTCGGCTTGCATACTTTCCGATATATGGGTATTTGGATAAAAAAAATTAGAGCATTTATTAACAGTTGGCAGCACTGGTGGCCTTTAAGAATACGCTCAGTCATATCTGTTTATGTACACATAGCACATACGAAATTTGGTTGAAATCCAATTTATAGTGTAGAAGTTAAATGCATTTAAAACTTGGACCTATCAGCAGGCTTATAATCATTTTGGCAACACTGCCATGTATGGATGGCCTCCTGGAAATTAAACTGCAATATTATTATCTATACGTGTGCCAATTTTTAAATAGCTCCCATTCATACCTTCCAGGATATCCAAAATGGAGCTCAAATTTCAATTGCGATTTTTCAGCAGTTGGTAGCACTGACATCATTTTCAAATATGGCCGTGAGATATTCAGATATAGATCTTTACTCCTACCAAATTTTGTTTCGATTGCTGCAGCCGTTTAGTAGTTGATACGGGGGGCGGGGGCGGGGGGACGACGACGACACACACACAGCCAGCCAGACAGACACACATTTGCCCGATCTCATAAGTCTACTTTTTCCTCATTTTTGCAAAATGTGAAAAGTAGGCTAAAAATGCCAAGCCAAGTTTAGTCAATTTACAAGTGTTTTATACAAATTATCTTCTACCTAATGTTTTTAAAAGATAGAATGTTGATATTTTTCATTCGAAGATAAAAATATTTTAAACGTAAGATATGCTATATAATTAAACTAATGCATTTGTTTCATTTAAAAATAATACTTCATTTCTATTTTTAGATAATTTGAAATGGAAATGTTCCAAAGTCGTCGTCATCAGTCAAAAATTCACTCTCACATAGGCTACTTCGCTCAGCGTTAAAAAGTTATTTGTTTGCTCTACGTTCAAAGAGCTGCCCACATTTATTACCACGCACTATATCTTAATTTGTTCTGATTGAAAACATAAATTATTATAACTTCAAATGAACACACGTGCGTGTTATCAGCTGACTGTGGTAAGTTCAAAGAATACTTATTATTAATCACCGAACTTGAACACATCGATATCCAGAGAGAGAATAATTCCCAAATTGTGTTGGTTTCAACACTGATGGCACAGCTTGGCTGGATATAATAATACAAAATTCATAAAAATGGGGCAAGTAGATCGGCCCGTAGCATTTTTATAAGAAGCGCCCTTGAATGATTATTACCCCCTGGCACTATAGGGTTAGGGATATGGATTGTAATAGGTGCTCCGGGACTTTAAATATGGTACTATCCTGGAATTTGCATGGAGGGAGTATGGAAAAACCATGGAAATAACCACAGTCAAGATAGCCGCTGACATTTCCAGGATTCGGGCCTCTTGTCTTAGCGACAGTTCCCCACCATGCGCATAATGTATGATTTAACACGCACAGAAACGTCACGGGATAGTAAACAAGTAGTTCTGTGAATAACTATACAGCCTATTTTCATATATCCTACTCATGTTAATTGCCTCTATCTACATACAAAATTTCAGTTTAATTGCTGTAACAGATTCGTAGATATTGAGAACCGTTTAAATATTTCAGATGGTCGCCAGGTTGGACTTTTATTTTTGTACTATTACATTAAGATTATTGTGTACGTGTGGTATACAAACTTCAATCGCATGATTAGAACACAAGAAGTAAAAATTACGCACAGCAGCCATCTTGTGATTATGCAAACAATTGAAATAAATTAGATGCCAGTGGATCAACATTTGTATAAGCATTTAACGTGCAACGTATCACGGCACTCGGATAGTTAATTCGCGAGAAACGTCCATTTATTAGCCTACTTTTCACATTTTGCAAAAATGAGGAAAAAGTAGTCTTATGAGATCGGGCAAATGTGTGTCTGTCTGTCTGTATGTCTGTCTGTCTGTCTGTCCGTCTGTCTGTCTGTCTGTCTGTCTGTCTGTCCTTCTGTCTGTCTGTCTGGCTGTGTGTGTGTCCCCCCCTATCAACTCCTAAACGGCTGCAGCAATCAAAACCAAATTTAGTATGAGTAAAGATGTGCACCGGAATAGCTCACGTCCATATTTGAAAATGATGTCAGTGCTACCAACTGCTGAAAAAACGCACTAGAAATTTGAGCTCCATGTTGGATATCCTGCAAGGTATGCATAGGAGCTATTCCAAAATTGGCACACATGTAGATAATACTATTTCAGTTTAATTTCCAGGAGGCCAACCATGACAGTGTTGCCAAAATAATTTTAAGCCTTCTGATAGGTCCAATATTTAAATGCATATAACTTCTACACTATCAACTGGATTTTAACCAAATTTTGTATGTAATATCTGTACATAAACAGATATGACTGAGCGTATTCTTAGGAGCCACCAGGTCTGCCAACTGTTAATAATTGCTCTCTCTATTTTATTTATCCAAATACCAATATATCAGAATGTGTGCAAGCCGACAGCTTTAAACTATGCACACGTATAGTACCTGACATGTTTGATTAATTTTAGAGTAACTTATATACGTCAGTTCTACCAACATGATTCTAAGCCTGCTGATAGGGCCAATTTTTAAATACATGTAACTTCTATACTATCAGTAGGATTTCATCCAAATTTCGCATGTGCTATGTGTAACATATCAGATATGACTATAAGTATTCTTCAGTGCAATCAGGGCTGCCAACTGTTAATAAATGCTGTCTATATTTTTTACCCTAATATCAATATATCAGAAAGTATGCAAGCCAACAGCTCTATACTTTGCACACGTATAGCACCTGACATTCTAGATTAATTTGGAGTAATTAATACAAGACAGTGCTGACAACATGATTCTATGCCTGCTGATATGTCCAATTTTAAAATACATGTAACTTCTATACTAACAAATGGATTTCATCCAAAATTGGCACAACAAGATATCATAATATTTCAGATTATTTCTGACCAGCACACGGATGGTATTGTTGGCAACATGCTTTTACGCCTGCTGATAGATCCAGTGTCTAACTGCATGTAACGTCCATTGGACTTCAACCAAATTTTGTATTCTGTACCTTAAGACATGGAACTAAGAATATATTCAGTCACCAGGGCTGCCAACTGTAGTGCTCTGTTAGGCTGCATTATACCAGGTATATTTTGAACTAATTAGATATTTCGATATTACCAACTTAATTTCGTCATTATTCTAGATAGGTTCATATTCTGTAGAATAATCATTGGCATGAAAAGTAGGCTGTATAGTTCTTAACGGAACTTCTTGTTTTACTTCGCGTCGCCGCCATGTTGGATTTGTGTTCACCAGGTTACTGAAAGTCCTACAGGTGAGCATATGTTCATAGTCTCTATGAACATTAAAAAATTCAGTTTGGTTGCTGTAAAAGATTCATAGATATTGAGAACCGTCTAAATATTTCGGAAGCTCGCCATTTAGGATTGTTATATGTATAGGCCATATAGTTATGTACCATTCAAGGACAATTATTGCCTAGGTTCATTATTCAAACTTTCACTTCGATCGCATGATTACGACACAAGAAATAAAAACTTAATTTTAAAATTTCGCACAGCCGCCATCTTGAGGTTATGTAAACAATTGAATTAAATTAGATGGCAGTGCATTACAAACTGCAAAATCATTTACTGTACCACATTTCACGGCGCTCAGAGAGTAAAATCACGAGAAAAGTCTATTAAAATATTTCAAATTCGCTTGGTCGCCATGTTCGTTTTGTACTTTACAGGTTTATGAAATATACATAGGTAAACTTGTATCAGTACCCTTTATCACCGTACAAAATTTCAGGGTGATATCTGTAATAGTTTCGGAGATATAGAATGTCAGTGAAATATTTCGCACAGCCGCCATTTTGAGGTTATGTAAACAATTGAACTAAATTAGACTCTAGTGCAATTACAATGTGTATAAACAATTGCTGTACCAAGTTTCATTTCGTTTGGATAGATAAATCGCGAGAAAAGTCTATTTAAAAGTCTCAAATTCGCTTGGCCGCCATGTTGGTTTTGTAGTCACCAGGTTTTTGAAAGTCTCATAGGTGAACTTCTAGTAATGCCCTTTATCACAGTACACAATTTCAGGGCGATATCGGTAATAGTTTCGGAGATATTGAGTGCTAGTGAAATATTTCGCACAGCCGCCATGTTGGATTGGTGAGACGTAACAAAATTTGAAGGGCACGGTCGAGGTCGCCGGGAATAGCATTATGAACTTACCGAGTTTCATTGAAATCGCTCTAGCCGTTTAGATTTTATTAGGGGGGGACACACACACACACCTCTCTCTCTCTCTCTCACACACACACACACACACGCACGCGCGCACACACACACGGACAATAGGTGATCTCATAAGCCTATTTTTTCAAAATTGAAAATAGGCTAAAAATCGAAAGATTCAATGTGCCTGCTCAGGATTTCAGGTGATTTGGGTTAAAATTTTCACTGTGGTCTCATTTTCAATCAACAGGTATGACAGCTCCAAGTGACTCTATTTTCTATTCATTTCTATGACTTCGAAATCAGGTTGGTTGGTTCCTCAGTTTAGGGGCTACGACAATGCGGTCATGTAGCCCTGTGTACTTTGGAAGTGTGCAGAATCTGTCTGATAACCGGTGTTAATTGTGATACCTGTACTAGTGTGTGTTATCTGTAATTCAGGTACGGACTGCAGACGATCAGTTTCAAGTAGTTTCTACTTTTGCTACCAAATGCTGCCGTCGACGACACCTAGCCGCGAACTTGGCTACTACATGCCTCCGCGACCGGCACCTGGTGACGTACGTTGGAACTTAATAGAGCGTTTCTAACTAAATATAACCTACAAATTTGGCTACACACTACCAATTGTAATGGTAGATTTTTTTTTCATTTCATAAATTGTTGAGATGCGCCCGCCGGCTTTACTTCCCCTCCGAAGGAAGACATACTGAGGGATTTAAGGCTCTTAAAAATTCCGACGAGTTTGGCCGGGTTTGAACCCGCGATCTTGGGAATAGTAGCTCAGCATGCTACCAACTACGCCACCTAGAAAATAGGAAACACAGTAGAAGAATAGCAAAGACTCTAGATTTCCTTTGATTAATTAATGAGTTCAGAGTAGGTATTATATTGTACAAGCATTTCTAGCTTCTTGTAGCTGCGAGACTAAGCTAAGCCGTTCTGTTAGTTGAGCGATTAGGATACTGCCATCACGTCTCTGCACTAATGAGACAATATCAAAGTGCTTGTTAATATACTACAGTAGCTGAATGTTGTTTGAGCATTCCCACTGCGTGGTTAATTTCAACATTCCTACATGGAGACATGTGCTTTCTTGGGAAGTCAAGTGCGTGAAGCCACCCGTGTAGCTGCTGGCACTGCACTCTCAAGGCATTCCTCAGCCTCTTCTCAAAGCCAACACGCAGAATTTAATTCCAAGAATATCAGACACTGATCTACGGAGAGTGTCAAGAATACTGAACCACCACAAAGATCTTCAGCACCCAACTGAATGAGCAAGGTCTTGGAATGTCCTTGTCACTGATGAGGTATGTTTACTATTATTTATTTTACAACGTTTTTCCCAACTAAGGAATGCGATTGAACCCATTTAACAGAAGGGTATGAATTTGCTTTTCAAAATCTCTTCATTCTCTCACTAAGATCTTTCTTTCTTTCTTTCTTTCTTTCTTCTTTCATTATTTCTTTCTTTCTTTCTCTATTCATTCATGTTCTCTATCCGTAGATTGGTCGGCAGCAATCCTCCTCCTCCATTCTTCCCTGTCGCCAGTCAGTCTCCTCATGTCTCTGTATGAATGGATATTAACACCTGTTATGATCTGTTTGATGTATTGCAGTCTCGCTCGCTCTCTTCCTCTCTTGCTCCTAATTATGCTATCTAACACAGTTACCATAAAGTTATTGCGGCAATAGACATTTCCTATTAGTTGGTCTCGTCATTTCCGTATTGTTTTGAGAAATGCTCTCTTTTCATTGAGCACTTCGTCATTGGTCACTCTTGCGGCCCATGGATTTTTTTTCCCATCCGCCGCCAACACCACATTTCAAAAGCTGCAAGTCTTCTTATATCAGCACATCCCATTGTCCTGGCTTCTGAGCCATACAAGGCTACACCCCACTCATAACATTTTATAAATGTAATCCTGGTCTCAATAGATATATTGGTTGATTGGTTGGTTCTTAAGTTTAGGGGCTGCGACAACGCGGTCATGTAGCCCCGTGTACTTTGGGTGTGTGTAGAATCTGTCTGATAACCGGTGTTAATTGTGATGACTGTATTAGTGTGTGTTATCTGTTTTTTTTAAATTTAAGTACTGCAACTTAGAATTTTTCAAATAGTTCCTATTTTTGCAGCCAAGAGCCACCGTCAACGACTACTAGGCCAAGTTCAGAACTTAGCTACCAGACGGCACCGCAGTTGGCTCTTGGCAACGAACGTAGAGATCTAAGAGCGTTGTTTACATTCTTAACCTATCCAATTTAGCTTCACACAGGTGCAATTAGTGGAAGGTTCTTTAACATGCCATAAATCTATGACATGGGACCGCCTGCTCTACTTCCCCTCCGAAGGAAGGCATACTGAGGGATGGGTGGGTGAGTGGTTATAGTGTCGGACTACCAACCCCAAGATTGCAGGTTCGCCCCTGGCCATGGTAAGTGATTTTTGAAGGCGACAAAAATCACGATACTCATGTCATACGTTGTTGGCATGTTAAAGAACCCATTTGAATTCAGTAGGCCGTGTTCAATGGCAAAATTAATCTCGGGATTTTCCGCCAACACAAAGTTCCTCCATTCTCTACTTGAAAGCGCTGTAGTGTCAAGGAGTTTAGATATCTAACCTCCTTGACTTTCATAGCGTTCAAAGAAACGACGAAATTTGACATGCAAGCTACCCTCTGGGTGTCAATTAACAAAGCTTGCACCAGGCACCCGAGGCCATACGATATTATTAGCGGCTTCGGTGGCGTAGTCGGTAGCATGCTGAACTGCTGTGCCCAAGATAGCGGGTTCAAACCCGGCCGAAGTCGTCGGATTTTTTAAGAGCGTTAAAATCCTTCAGTATGCCTTCCTTCGGAGGGGAAGTAAAGCCGGCGGTCCCATGTCATAGATTTATGGCATGTTAAAGATCCTTTCACAGACTAAACTTGTGTAAAGCAAAATTTGTTAGGTTAGATTTCGTCAGAACGCTCTATCAAAGTTCCAACGTTCACCACTAGGTATCATTGATATCTGGTGGCGAAAGATGGAACTACTTGAAATTGAACGGACTTGTAGCTCGCCCTTTAGGGTGTCCGCTAGAAGCAGCTACAGACTCAGGCGAGCCGAACATGTCCTCGGATACTCCCGGCACTAAAAGCCATACGATAAATAAATAACGCTCTTAAAAAATCCGACGGCTTTGGCCAGGTTTGAACACGCTATCTTGGGCATAGAAGCTCAGCATGCTACCGACTACGCCACCGAAGCCGCCAAAATAGATATATTATTTGAAGTCAGAAGGGATTTTTTGCTGTTAAATGCAATTTTGGTTTGGGCAATTCTAGCTTGATCTTTTTCCAGTGGAAATAATTTTACTCCCTAAATAGGTGAACGTGTTAACTTGCTTAAGTGGAGCACCAGCTATTTCCGTCTTTTTAATATTGATTTCCAAATTATACTTTTCATGTGGAATTCTGTTCATTTTCGTGAGTGCATGTTGTAGTTTCTCTTCACTGGTTTCCAATACTGCTATGTCGTCTGCAAACCTTATTGTCTTGTCTGCTACTCCACTATTGTCGACCAAAGTATTATGTGCACTCGAGTTTGAAGGTTGTTTGTGAAGTAACCAATAAACCTACATAAAATCCAATAACATCATCATTTTTGTCGTTCTATTGCACGTTAGTTCATGTAGGTTTGCAATTTTTAATTTATATTTTAATATTTTTTGTCGCAGTTGGAGCACAAAAAGTGCACGTTTTTAAGCGTGTTTCAACCATGCGTCACATTTAAGAATTATTATCTCAAAAACCCGTCATCAGTTCGAATCCAAATTTTAACACAATATACATTGGAATGTTGTATAACTGGATTATTAATTTCAAAATTTTGCGTGTCCAAGAAGAAAAAGTTGTTATCATTTTTGTAAGGTAACTTTTTCTCGGCTCGGGGTGGTTGGAAAATGTAGTTCTTGGTTGCGATGTAATCCTTATACATCAAAAAGTTAAGCTGTATGACTGTGAAATACGTAAATTAACTCACTTATTTTATATCGGTTTGTATTTGTAGGCGGAAATAACACATCGTTCACCAGCTACCCGCTCCCGGGAGAGCTGTACAGCGTTGCTGTGATGGAGCCCATCACTTCCGAGCGAGGCACGCCATGATGCGTGTTGGGCTCCATTTCGGCAACGCTGTACAGCTTTTCTGGGAGCGGGTAGCTGGTGAACGATGTGTTATTTCCGCCTACAAATACAAACCGATATAAAATATGTGAGTTAATTTACGTATTTCACAGTCATACAGCTAAACTTTTTGATGTATAAGGATTACATCGCAACCAAGAACTACATTTTCCAACCACCCCGAGCCGAGAAAAAGTTACCTTACAAAAATGAGAACAACTTTTTTTTCTTGGACACGCAAAATTTTGAAATTAATAATCCAGTTATACAACATTCCAATGTATATTGTGTTAAAATTTGGATTCGATCTGATGACGGGTTTTTGAGATAATAATTCTTAAATGTGACGCATGGTTGAAACACGCTTAAAAACGTGCACTTTTTGTGTTCCAACTACGACAAAAAATACTAAAATATAAACTAAAAATTCCAAACCTACATGAGCTAACGTAAAATAGAACGACGAAAATGATGATGTTATTGGATTTTATGTAAGTCTATTGGTTACTTCACAAACAACCTTCAAACTCGAGTACACATACTACTTTGGTCGACAGTAATCTTAACTCCTCTCATAACTGTCTTACATTCCTCAATGCCTTTCTCAATATATAGGTATAAGTTGAAATGTGCAGGCGATAAGCTACATCCCTGTCTAACTAATTTATGAATACAAGCTTCTTGCACTACTCCGCATATGTCCACAATGCTTCTTTGGTTTTTATAAAGTTCATGGATTATTCGTCTATCTCTGTAACCCAAGCCAGCTTTAGTCATAATTTCCATGAGAATATTCCAATTCACGTTATCAAATGCTTTTTCAAGGTCCACAAAGGCGATGTAATGTGGTTTCCTTATAGCCATAATGTTATCAATAATTTCTCGAAGTAGTAATATGGCTTCCCTTGTTCCTCTGTTCTGCCTAAAGCCAAATTGCTCTTCATTCATATTTCGTTCTATTTTGTTTTTTATTCGTCTGTAAATTATTTTAGTCAATATTTTTGATGCATGCGACAGGATGCTAAGGGTACGATGTTCCTCACATTTCAGTGCTCCCTGTTTCTTTGGTATTGGTATAATGAGACTTTTTGTGAAGTTGTCTGGGTCTGCTCCATTGCTATATATTTCACTGATCAACCCAAATAGATATTTGTGTCTCTCAGAATTCAATGCTGGTAACATTTCTGCCGTTATTTATGTGATTTCAGTTCTTTCACAGCATGAAAATATTCTGATTCAAGAATGGATGGTCGTAAGTTATCATGCGAAATAGTATCTGCATTTTACAGCTCAGTGGGGTCTGCATACAGATTTTCCAACTAATTCTTCCACCTCATCACTACGTCCTTGCTCTCAATCATTAGCTTCCTATCCAATATGCAAACACTAGGCCTACGCCCCTTTCTACTTTTAAATTCTTTATTAATCAAATCGTAAGCTTTTTCTACTTGTCCATTTTTCAAACTATCTTCAATTTCTAAGCATTGGCTCATTATATAATCATCTTTTGCCTTCTTAGCTTCCCTGTTTACGATATTTCGGAGGCTATTGTAACGACTAATTCCTTCATTATTTCTAGCGTTTTTATACTTTCTTCTCTCCTCCATAAGCTCAAGTAGTTGATCCGTGATCCAGGGTTTCTGAGGTGATGCTTTCATTTTTCCAACTGTTTTATCAGCCACGTCAAATGTTGTTTGTTTGAAGCCAATCCATTTTTTCCGTGTATAACTATTGAACTTGACAATAATTGTATTGTCAAGTTCAATAGTTATTTCTTTATTTGTGGTTGTATGAAAAAGTGTCCGGGATTGTAGCGTCTCTTCTACGAACCACTCACTTAAAACTATATACATGGAAATCTACTGGTCTGAGGGTAATTAAATTTGTATATGTTATAGGAAAAAGTATTGGTAGTGTAACTCTTGAGTTTCAATTTCTTTCAACTACCCAATAAGAAGTTCGTTACTTCTTCTAAAGTAAATTTTTCTCAGCATAGGATAAATATGCAGCAGGAAACTTGGCCTCATTTTGAAGCTCTCATTTGTGATTATCAGAAACTACGACTGCAAACGTACAGTGTGATACCAAATTTATGACGAGTTTTATTGATGGGAGGTTTTGTGCGCACTGGCTCGTGCTATTTAAAGCAGACGGGCTGGTGAAGTCGGGAGCAGTCATCCATTAGGCTTCCAATTTGAGTGTGAAGTGATTTATTAAATGTATAAATGAATTTATGAATTTTATTTCAGACACTTGGAAATTAATTGTAAACTAGTTGAAACCCGTCAATACATGACGGTCAATAAGAAAATATTTACTGAAGAATTTTCTTATATACACTGAAGAAAATGGAAATTGCAACACCATGAAGGCATTGGTCGTTTGTGTTGATTTTCAAGATATGGAACGATGCCTTGTAGGTATGTAAACGATCAAAGTTTCAGACCCATTGGATTGTTGCTACAGGTCTCCCCACGTGATTGGTCGCGGAGGATTCAACTCCAGTATACGGACACCGGTGTAGCGTAGTTGACTTGCAGTCTGTGCAGTGAAGTGTTCCCCGTCAAACATGCCTCGACGACAGAGAAGAGCACGCTATCAACAACTGTCGCCGTTTGAGAAGGGTCGGATAATTGGGTTGTGTGAGGCTGGATTATCGCTAAGCACTGGCGCTGCACGTGTTGGCCGACAAGCATCTACGGTACAACGTGTATGGCAGCAGTGGTCAAATAAAGGTACCCACACTCGTAGACCTGGCACAGGCCCACAGCGACAGACAACTGTGAGAGAGGATCGCCGCATCATTCGGATGGCCCGGATGGAACCCCATGCAACAACAGCGCAAATTCTAGCAGCTGTGGCACCCCACGTTACACAACTAACAGTTGGTAATCGCCTGCGTGCAGCTGGCTTACGATCCCGTGTCCCTGCAGAAGGTGTTCCATTGACCCCACAACAGCGACGTGTAAGGCTGGCCTGGTGTCGAGAACGATCGACGTGGGTCGACGAATGGCATAGGGTCGTCTTTAGTGATGAATCGCGCTTCTGTCTTGCCCGCAGTGATCGCCAGAATCGTGTGCACCGACATACCGGGAAGAGGAGCCGCCCAGACCTTATTGTCGAGAGGCACACGGGGCCAACACCAAGCATTATGGTCTGGGGAGCTCTTGGCGTTAATGTGAAATCACAATTAGTGCCTGTTGAGGGCACTATGACTGCTCGACAGTATGTTGATAGGGTACTCAATCCAGTGGTTGTCCCTATGATGGCGAACATTGGTAATGGGATGTTTCAGCAGGACAATGCCCGGGTTCACACTGCACGCGTCTCCAGACATCACAACCTTAGAATGGCCCTCCAGATCCCCGGACCTCAGCCCTATTGAGCATGTGTGGGACATGATGGGTCGACAACTGGCCAACCGTCCTCAGCCACCCATAACTCTGGAATAACTGACCCGTGCAGTGCAGCAAGCATGGGCCACAATTCCTCAGGAAGCGATCCAGGGCCTTATTGACTCCATGCCTCGCCGAATTCATCAATGTATTGCAGCTCGTGGTGGGCACATCCAGTATTGATTGTTGTCTAAACTTGCGGTCAGATTGCCCTGAAAGTGTAATCATGGAATCACAACCGAACACTCGTCCTGTATGTTCAATTGCAGCAATGTAGCACCACTCCTTCTGGATGTTGCAATTTCCATTTTCTTCATTGTACGTTCTTTGTACAATTATTTTTTGGCGCTATTGATACTTTAAGAGCGTCAAAAGATTCCAGAGTTCCCCATTGAGCTTTATTGATTGTGATAAAGTATGCCAAGCGAATCGGAAAATGTTGCCTCTTAAAAGAAATTGATTGGTTTATCCTATGGTGTTAAATCAAGTCGAAGGATTAGACCTCTCTGCCTAATTTTAACTGCACTTATTTCCAAATCCAAGCATTTTCATGCATATTTCTTATAATTAATATGGAATCAAATCGAAGGGTTAGATCATCCGCCTGATTTTAACTGCACTTATTATTTCCAAATTCAAGCAATTTTCGTACACATTTCTTATAATTAATATGGTAGTATTTATGAGCCCTTAGGAAACTTCAGTTTTCTAAGGAGCATAACTATGGGTCAATCGTTTGGAGTATGTGGAAGCAAATCACTTAATTCCAAGGAATTCAAGAATTCTGAGGAGTCTAATATATACAACTGGCCGCAAGAACCGTCGCTTATAATTTTGGAATATACATTAACGAAGAAATGCGATGATGTGCAATTCCATACATTTTAAAACAATATGGACCGTATGCATGTGGCACAGTGACATTGGCACCAAATGAAACCAAGGGCATAGCATTTGTTGTACTGCCGATTATTCTCTCCTAAATTCCTTGAGGTATCATTTCCAGTGAAAAATTGTTGCAGTCTGTCAAATATTTTATATTTAGTAAGATCAATTTTGCCATTACAACATCAAAGGTCAAAGTAACCAAGCGTAGATTTCTCGCTACAGAAATACAGTGCAGAACAATGTTTACATTTGTTCGTCAAGGATCCTACACTGTACGGCATAATATCTGGAATTGTTTCTGAAATGGCATATTTATATTAGATTTTAAAAGTGGCTTCGTATTTTTCTTCGATTTCCCACTTTTTTGTGGCTAATGTTCTTTTTCGTCAAATGGATATATTTATTGTAGCATTTTTCTCCAAATTAGCGTCATATTCAATAACACTATAGTGGCCTGCATCAACGCAGCCGCCAAATATTAAATGGCACATAATACTTCCATTGCCAAAATCAACAGCGTGGTTAGAGTCATTGTTATGTACTCTAAACAAATAATCATTAAACAATAATATTCATTTATACAGTGAAGTTCAGATACTTTCATTCTCAAGTTTGTTGCTGATGAGAATGCGATGATACTGATCGCCAATAATAAAATCCTTATAATTATTCATGCCAACACCAATTTTTGCAATTTGCTTGCAGAAGCAGCTCAGGATGACGTTCTGCATTTTGGAATAAACAGTACGAAACTGCTTTAAATAAGCAATTTCCATCACCTGTTGTAGGTACAATCCTTTGCATTTCCATGACAGTAAATTAAGCAAGGGAGCATACTTCGCCAACGACTGGAATGAGCATAGACTCACTTCGACAGCCACCGTAATGGAGAGTTTAAGGGTTAGACTATATGTTCAGTGCTTGTCAAAAATCGTATAAACACAGGGAAGCCAAATCTTAAGGCTAAATTCTGAGCTATCGCCCCGGATTCCGGGTTCGAACCCTGGTTTGCCAAGAAATTTAATTCTGGTCTGAGGACTGGTACGGGGTGCACTCTTGAGGCAAAACTAAGGAGAGCAAGGTTAGATTCCTATTTCAACAATCTGGCATGTGGTTTTCCGTGGTTTGCCACGTCCACTGAAGGTAAATACCGGGATAGTTCCTAACTTAAAGCCTCGGTCGTCAATTCTCCATTCCCCACATGAATTACAAATGCACACATCAGTAAAGGCATCACAATAACACAGGTTATCATAGAAAAATTTACACACACACCAAAGTAGACGGGCCTGAGTGACCACGATGTCTGAGTCCATCAAATGAATTATATTCGTCAATTGTGTCTCATGGCGAAAGCGATTGTGGCCATCTTTTATTTAATAATTTAAAAGTATATGGCAATGCAAATCGAGGATAATTCCTTACTGTACGGGAATAATAAAAGTAAAATATGTTAAGACAATGAATTACCAATAGCCAGAAAGAATAATTAGGAAATAGAAATACATGTTTGAGGTGAGATGTGAACTCCTTCGACTATGCTAAATTCATTCCTGGGTCCGCAATGTTACCCCTGAGCCACCCAGTCAACAGACTTCGAAAGCAATATTAAGTTACTTAAACAACAAACGAACTCAAACGCCTGTTGAAGTTCTTCAATCCCCTCTTTTTAATTCTAAAAAACAAAGATCACACTACGATACGGAGGATCCTTTATCCGCCATTTCTCTAGAAATGTAATTCTGGTCTGAGGGCTGGAACGGGGCGCACTCTTGAGGCAAAACTAAGAAGGGCAAGGTTCGATTCCCATCTCAACAATCTAGGATGTGCTTTTCCGTGGTTTGCCACTTCCACTGCAGGTAAATACCTGGATAGTTCCTAACTTAAAGCCTCGGTCGTCAATTTCCCATTCCCCACTTTAATTACAAATGCACACATCAGTACAGCCATCACAATAACACAGGTTATCAGAGAAAATTTGACACACACACACACACACACACACACTAAAGTAGACGGGGATGAGTGACCACGATGTCTGAGTCCATCAAATGAATTATGTTCGTCAATTGTCTCTCATGGCGAAAGCGATTATGGCCATATTTTATTTAATCATTTAAAAGTGTATGGGAACGTAAATCGTGGAGAATTCCTTACTTTACGGGAATAATAAAAGTAAAATATGTTAAGACAATGTATTACCAATAGCCAGAAAGAATAATTGGGAAATAAAAATATGTGGCGGAGGTAGGATTCGAACTGCTCCCAATGGGCGATGCACAAACTAAGACTTCAGCGCTGCCATCTGAGCTACCGAATCACTGAAGTTGTGGAGCAATATTAAGGTACTTAAGCAACATTCACACTCAACAGTCAGTATAAGTTCTTCTACATTTCCCGTCCTTTATAATATTCTATTCCTGTTTATATCGTGGGAACTTCATATTCGATATTCCCTTCCTTTATTATAATTCTTATAAATAACTATTACATTAAAACGCGGTGGACATCCGCCATGTCTGTCATTAACCAAGGTGATTCTGCGCATGCGCTTGAGCCAATAATTTTGCAGTTTTGTTTATAAATTTAAAAATATATGATAACATATTTGTTTATTTGAAAGACACCCTGCAAATCTGCATGCCAAGAGCTTTCGTTAGAATGATTTACGAAGCCAATCGGTTAAGTCGTTTTCACAATCTCGTGTGTACAAAAAACAGCTTAGTGTTTTAAATATATAGACTAGTTGAAACCCGTCAATACATGACGGTCAATAAGAAAATATTTACTGAAGAATTTTCTTATATACACTGAAGAAAATGGAAATTGCAACACCATGAAGGCATTGGTCGTTTGTGTTGATTTTCAAGATATGGAACGATGCCTTGTAGGTATGTAAACGATCAAAGTTTCAGACCCATTGGATTGTTGCTACAGGTCTCCCCACGTGATTGGTCGCGGAGGATTCAACTCCAGTATACGGACACCGGTGTAGCGTAGTTGACTTGCAGTCTGTGCAGTGAAGTGTTCCCCGTCAAACATGCCTCGACGACAGAGAAGAGCACGCTATCAACAACTGTCGCCGTTTGAGAAGGGTCGGATAATTGGGTTGTGTGAGGCTGGATTATCGCTAAGCACTGGCGCTGCACGTGTTGGCCGACAAGCATCTACGGTACAACGTGTATGGCAGCAGTGGTCAAATAAAGGTACCCACACTCGTAGACCTGGCACAGGCCCACAGCGACAGACAACTGTGAGAGAGGATCGCCGCATCATTCGGATGGCCCGGATGGAACCCCATGCAACAACAGCGCAAATTCTAGCAGCTGTGGCACCCCACGTTACACAACTAACAGTTGGTAATCGCCTGCGTGCAGCTGGCTTACGATCCCGTGTCCCTGCAGAAGGTGTTCCATTGACCCCACAACAGCGACGTGTAAGGCTGGCCTGGTGTCGAGAACGATCGACGTGGGTCGACGAATGGCATAGGGTCGTCTTTAGTGATGAATCGCGCTTCTGTCTTGCCCGCAGTGATCGCCAGAATCGTGTGCACCGACATACCGGGAAGAGGAGCCGCCCAGACCTTATTGTCGAGAGGCACACGGGGCCAACACCAAGCATTATGGTCTGGGGAGCTCTTGGCGTTAATGTGAAATCACAATTAGTGCCTGTTGAGGGCACTATGACTGCTCGACAGTATGTTGATAGGGTACTCAATCCAGTGGTTGTCCCTATGATGGCGAACATTGGTAATGGGATGTTTCAGCAGGACAATGCCCGGGTTCACACTGCACGCGTCTCCAGACATCACAACCTTAGAATGGCCCTCCAGATCCCCGGACCTCAGCCCTATTGAGCATGTGTGGGACATGATGGGTCGACAACTGGCCAACCGTCCTCAGCCACCCATAACTCTGGAATAACTGACCCGTGCAGTGCAGCAAGCATGGGCCACAATTCCTCAGGAAGCGATCCAGGGCCTTATTGACTCCATGCCTCGCCGAATTCATCAATGTATTGCAGCTCGTGGTGGGCACATCCAGTATTGATTGTTGTCTAAACTTGCGGTCAGATTGCCCTGAAAGTGTAATCATGGAATCACAACCGAACACTCGTCCTGTATGTTCAATTGCAGCAATGTAGCACCACTCCTTCTGGATGTTGCAATTTCCATTTTCTTCATTGTACGTTCTTTGTACAATTATTTTTTGGCGCTATTGATACTTTAAGAGCGTCAAAAGATTCCAGAGTTCCCCATTGAGCTTTATTGATTGTGATAAAGTATGCCAAGCGAATCGGAAAATGTTGCCTCTTAAAAGAAATTGATTGGTTTATCCTATGGTGTTAAATCAAGTCGAAGGATTAGACCTCTCTGCCTAATTTTAACTGCACTTATTTCCAAATCCAAGCATTTTCATGCATATTTCTTATAATTAATATGGAATCAAATCGAAGGGTTAGATCATCCGCCTGATTTTAACTGCACTTATTATTTCCAAATTCAAGCAATTTTCGTACACATTTCTTATAATTAATATGGTAGTATTTATGAGCCCTTAGGAAACTTCAGTTTTCTAAGGAGCATAACTATGGGTCAATCGTTTGGAGTATGTGGAAGCAAATCACTTAATTCCAAGGAATTCAAGAATTCTGAGGAGTCTAATATATACAACTGGCCGCAAGAACCGTCGCTTATAATTTTGGAATATACATTAACGAAGAAATGCGATGATGTGCAATTCCATACATTTTAAAACAATATGGACCGTATGCATGTGGCACAGTGACATTGGCACCAAATGAAACCAAGGGCATAGCATTTGTTGTACTGCCGATTATTCTCTCCTAAATTCCTTGAGGTATCATTTCCAGTGAAAAATTGTTGCAGTCTGTCAAATATTTTATATTTAGTAAGATCAATTTTGCCATTACAACATCAAAGGTCAAAGTAACCAAGCGTAGATTTCTCGCTACAGAAATACAGTGCAGAACAATGTTTACATTTGTTCGTCAAGGATCCTACACTGTACGGCATAATATCTGGAATTGTTTCTGAAATGGCATATTTATATTAGATTTTAAAAGTGGCTTCGTATTTTTCTTCGATTTCCCACTTTTTTGTGGCTAATGTTCTTTTTCGTCAAATGGATATATTTATTGTAGCATTTTTCTCCAAATTAGCGTCATATTCAATAACACTATAGTGGCCTGCATCAACGCAGCCGCCAAATATTAAATGGCACATAATACTTCCATTGCCAAAATCAACAGCGTGGTTAGAGTCATTGTTATGTACTCTAAACAAATAATCATTAAACAATAATATTCATTTATACAGTGAAGTTCAGATACTTTCATTCTCAAGTTTGTTGCTGATGAGAATGCGATGATACTGATCGCCAATAATAAAATCCTTATAATTATTCATGCCAACACCAATTTTTGCAATTTGCTTGCAGAAGCAGCTCAGGATGACGTTCTGCATTTTGGAATAAACAGTACGAAACTGCTTTAAATAAGCAATTTCCATCACCTGTTGTAGGTACAATCCTTTGCATTTCCATGACAGTAAATTAAGCAAGGGAGCATACTTCGCCAACGACTGGAATGAGCATAGACTCACTTCGACAGCCACCGTAATGGAGAGTTTAAGGGTTAGACTATATGTTCAGTGCTTGTCAAAAATCGTATAAACACAGGGAAGCCAAATCTTAAGGCTAAATTCTGAGCTATCGCCCCGGATTCCGGGTTCGAACCCTGGTTTGCCAAGAAATTTAATTCTGGTCTGAGGACTGGTACGGGGTGCACTCTTGAGGCAAAACTAAGGAGAGCAAGGTTAGATTCCTATTTCAACAATCTGGCATGTGGTTTTCCGTGGTTTGCCACGTCCACTGAAGGTAAATACCGGGATAGTTCCTAACTTAAAGCCTCGGTCGTCAATTCTCCATTCCCCACATGAATTACAAATGCACACATCAGTAAAGGCATCACAATAACACAGGTTATCATAGAAAAATTTACACACACACCAAAGTAGACGGGCCTGAGTGACCACGATGTCTGAGTCCATCAAATGAATTATATTCGTCAATTGTGTCTCATGGCGAAAGCGATTGTGGCCATCTTTTATTTAATAATTTAAAAGTATATGGCAATGCAAATCGAGGATAATTCCTTACTGTACGGGAATAATAAAAGTAAAATATGTTAAGACAATGAATTACCAATAGCCAGAAAGAATAATTAGGAAATAGAAATACATGTTTGAGGTGAGATGTGAACTCCTTCGACTATGCTAAATTCATTCCTGGGTCCGCAATGTTACCCCTGAGCCACCCAGTCAACAGACTTCGAAAGCAATATTAAGTTACTTAAACAACAAACGAACTCAAACGCCTGTTGAAGTTCTTCAATCCCCTCTTTTTAATTCTAAAAAACAAAGATCACACTACGATACGGAGGATCCTTTATCCGCCATTTCTCTAGAAATGTAATTCTGGTCTGAGGGCTGGAACGGGGCGCACTCTTGAGGCAAAACTAAGAAGGGCAAGGTTCGATTCCCATCTCAACAATCTAGGATGTGCTTTTCCGTGGTTTGCCACTTCCACTGCAGGTAAATACCTGGATAGTTCCTAACTTAAAGCCTCGGTCGTCAATTTCCCATTCCCCACTTTAATTACAAATGCACACATCAGTACAGCCATCACAATAACACAGGTTATCAGAGAAAATTTGACACACACACACACACACACACACACTAAAGTAGACGGGGATGAGTGACCACGATGTCTGAGTCCATCAAATGAATTATGTTCGTCAATTGTCTCTCATGGCGAAAGCGATTATGGCCATATTTTATTTAATCATTTAAAAGTGTATGGGAACGTAAATCGTGGAGAATTCCTTACTTTACGGGAATAATAAAAGTAAAATATGTTAAGACAATGTATTACCAATAGCCAGAAAGAATAATTGGGAAATAAAAATATGTGGCGGAGGTAGGATTCGAACTGCTCCCAATGGGCGATGCACAAACTAAGACTTCAGCGCTGCCATCTGAGCTACCGAATCACTGAAGTTGTGGAGCAATATTAAGGTACTTAAGCAACATTCACACTCAACAGTCAGTATAAGTTCTTCTACATTTCCCGTCCTTTATAATATTCTATTCCTGTTTATATCGTGGGAACTTCATATTCGATATTCCCTTCCTTTATTATAATTCTTATAAATAACTATTACATTAAAACGCGGTGGACATCCGCCATGTCTGTCATTAACCAAGGTGATTCTGCGCATGCGCTTGAGCCAATAATTTTGCAGTTTTGTTTATAAATTTAAAAATATATGATAACATATTTGTTTATTTGAAAGACACCCTGCAAATCTGCATGCCAAGAGCTTTCGTTAGAATGATTTACGAAGCCAATCGGTTAAGTCGTTTTCACAATCTCGTGTGTACAAAAAACAGCTTAGTGTTTTAAATATATAGATCCCCGCATAATCGATGGCTGGTTGGTTCTTAAGTTTAGGGGCTGCGACAACGCGGTCATGTAGCCCCGTGTACTTTGGGTGTGTGTAGAATCTGTCTGATAACCGGTGTTAATTGTGATGACTCTATTAGTGTGTGTTATCTGTTTTTTAATTTAAGTACTGCAACTTAGAATGTTTCAAATAGTTCCTACTTTTGCCGCCAAGCGCCACCACAGTCGGCTCTTGGCAACGAACGTAGAAACCTAAGAGCGTTGTTTACATTCTTGACCTTTCCAATTTCGCTTCACACAGGTGCAATTAGTGGAAGGTTCTTTAACATGCCCTAAATCTATGACATGGGACCGCCAGATTTACTTCCCCTCCGAAGGAAGGCGTACTGAGGGATTTTTAACGCTCTTAAAAAATCCGACGGCTTCGGCCGGGTTTGAACCCGCGATCTTGGGCATAGAAGCTCAGCATGCTACCGACTACGCCACCGAAGCCGCTCCCGCATAATCGTATTAGACACATTTGTGAAAAGCACTAAACTCTTGTTTACTAAAGCAACACTGAAAATATGGCTTCAAACACCACAACAATTGAAAATGTTCTACTAATAGATTTCCGTCTCTGCCAAGAATCAAAAGTCTTGGTGTGGCCTGATACGGGGTTTCCAAGCATCGTGATGCCAAATGGGAACCTGCCGGATTCTGTAGCAGGAGATGGAGTTGATAGGAACTGGCCACCCTACTACACATAAACTACTGCTCAGAATTCCAGGATAGTGATCCCTTCTCATATTCCAGGACTCTATTGGAGTCCCCTACGCCCCTCGTGAATATACCACAATAATGTGGTGGATGACCGTAATATTCAAGATGATTGCCTATGAACTTGGGAAACTAGAGAATTAGTTATTGTTGCTTTAAAACAGGGGTTCCCAAACTTTTTCTGACCATCGCCCACTTTCGAGATTTATATTATTTTTTCGCCCACCTCATTTCAAAAAACGCTCAAATCTTAAAATTACTAGGACATACATTCAAATACCTACATATAAGTAGAGAAATGAGGATCTTGACGCACATTTTTCTCGAAATAGGTACAGTACATCATGTTTATTTTGATATAGCCTAATTATGCATTAAATATTTGCAAGTAATTGGTCTAAAAAAGGAATAACAATCAATGAAATAAATTAAAGAAAAAATTAAAATTAAAACTACATGAATTTTATATCTAATTAAACAACATGAATACCTATGTCTAATTAATGTAATTTGAGAAACTACTGTAGTTTTAAATACTGTAGATTAAAAAGGAAACATAGCCTAATTTGATATCATTAAATTATATGTTTGCATTTTTATTTTATTCCCTGTTTTTATAGGCTAAAATTCATCGGACATATTGTATATATAAAAACTGAATTATTTGCCCACCAGTTTTTTCAAATCGCCCATCGAATTCACAATCTGTCAGTTTCGCCCACTGGCGTGCTAAAATCGCCCATTACTTGGCGAATTCGCCCAGTTTGGGAATCTCTGCTTTAAAGGGAGGAATAGCGAGGCCATCTATCCCAAGGAAACTAAGGATCCTTATATTAGATTACCTGAGTAGCCTAAAGTGCTAATTTGTCAGTTACGTCTTATGTTAATAAGTTTTATATTTTAACAAAAGGCACAAAATAAATGTTATATGCAGCAAACTACATCAAACTACATTTCTATTTTATTTTATTGAATATCGCCTATTACGAGGGGAACCCTATTTGTAAGTATATTAGCGTTATAGTTTAACAAATTTCAAATGTTATTATAAAAGAATTATAAAAGGATAATATACAGAGTGTTTAATTTAGAACTTCGCACTCCTGGTCGCATGCCGAGGAAATCTCCGATTGAGTATCATATAGCTCGGCTTGATTAGAGTTTGAACAGTATAAATGGTGAAGCTTCAAGGTAGCGGTATAGTATGAGTACCGTTAGTGGAAGCGGGAACGATAGAGGAGACACCCCACTCGTAACTGCGCAGAGCTCAAGACGATTGTATGCACACATTTTAAGCATTAAAACGCGATGTCAACAGCACGGGTGAAGACGAGTGATTGTTGTCGCTGCTCCCCCACCACTGAAACAAGGCTGGAAATATCTCTCTGCCCAGAACCGTCAGTTTGACCTTGATGCCTCACCACATACCTTTCGTACTCTAGGAGTTTTCACAGCTGACGCAGTGGCGGATAAGTAATTCTGTAGGCCTATATAATAAGAAAAAAAGCGAACCACTACTACGCCAATGGAGAACAAGTTGTTACATGTAACGTAAGGGGCAGATGACCTCGTAGTTCCGCCCCTTGAAACCTCAATAACCAACTAACTAACTAACTACGAGGGCAGATCAAAAATAAGTTGCACTTCCCAGTTATGGCCATTTATTACACCACCTATACAACAGCAACACGCCTATAACGACATACAATGTAACGTCACTTTTACACATAGTTTCCAAGAGACCAAACATTTCTGCGACCGCACAACCAACTTGTCGATGCCGGATGCATAGAAAGTTCCTCCAGCGTTCTGCAACCACACGGAGACAGCGGCCTTCACCTCCTCATCGGTCTGGGAATGTCGACAACCGTTCTGTCTAATGATCGCATTCACACTGTTGACATTTGCACGGGTCCTGGACGTTGCGGGCTTGCACTTGCGATATTCGTCCGTGATATCCGTGCATCCGGCTTCGAATTGCTGACACCACTTTACGATCCCTTGCCGGGAAATGGCCCGCTCCACATACACAGCACTAATTTCACGATGAATGTCCATGCAATTCTTCCTTTTGACCCATAGGAATCGGATTGTCGCACGCACCTTATATTTGGAGTGAACGTCCAGTCGACGCGCCATTGCTTTTGGCCGCTATTCACACCATACAAGACGAGACACCACAGCGACCTGTCTAACAGACGTGTGGGCAGAGTCTGTCCCGTTCTCCGCTGTGCCCAAGTTTGCGACACACAGCGCGCTGCTGCAGCGCGTTAGTGCAACTAACTTTTTGATCCACCTTCGTAACTACATGCAATGTATTGATGGTACGGTGAAACCCGTAAAACTTCTACGGAGTTTCGAAGCCACATTTTAATAGATTTCGCCTTTCTCCTTCTTGTGCAAATAACACTCGACCAAAAAATTTCTCTGCCTTTTAGTAAACAGATCCCGGCGCTTAGCTCTGCACTTCCCCACCCCACCCCACTCCACACGAGGCTGAGTGTACGCCATTCCAGACCTCAGGCCAGAAGTTAATTTCTTGGCAGAGTCAGGAATCAAACCTGGGCCTCCACGGTGACAGGCAAGAATGCTAGCCACTAAGAAAGTAGGTAGAGAAGGAAGGTACCATGTGGATTTATTTTACCGTTAATATCACGATCATAAGCCCCACGAACCACGAGATGTGACATTTCTCCTCGAAAATCCCACCCGCTTTAACCAGGAATCAAATCCGATCCTTCTTCGTGAAACAAGCAGGACCACTGCGCCACCATCCTTTGGAGTGTAAATTAGAGAAATACGCTAACAAGCTCTAGATAAAGAAACGCAAACTCTTGCAAGTATATCTGTTGTTTTTAATTAATTAAGTAATTCACTAATTGGGAGGGAGCTGTTTGTGTTCCAGGCACTAGCGAGGAGTGTCCGCTGAGTGCGAGTGTTTCCCAAACTTCATTTAGCGCTGTGTTTAGCCTAATTATTGATTGTGTCGCGCACCCACAAGAAGCTAATCGGATTCCCTTTGAGGTGAGCGTACAGCATCTCTCCCGCGCCTGTACGGAACAGCGAGAGCGTTATGTGTGAAGCAAGGAGGGGAGGAAACCAAAAAGACACTTCCAACAAGACAGGCAGGTTGGGTTAAGTCGCGCGGCCTCACAGCGAAGATTATATCCCCGTGGTTTCAGAGTTATATCGTTAGATGAGGGGCTTTTAATGAAACCCCTTGCCTTGCCTTTTGTAGCACTTTGCCTCCCTCGTAAATCCTCTTATTGTAGCTCCTCAGTCAACAAACTACTACACATGTCAAAAATATGGTGCGTCTTCATCACGGTTGAAGGGTCATTCAGTAGGGTAGAGGGATCCCAAATTAAGGAAGATCATAACATTATTTTAACAGAGCTTAGTGACCCGTAATTAAATATCCAACTCTTACATATAATACATACAGGGTCTTTCATATAAAGTAAGAACGCCAAGCGGCGGGTTTGTTATCCGCTAGTGTGGTGGCCTTGACCGAGCTTGTAGCGAGCCGTGGCCCCCTGCTCTAAGCGTGTGTACAATCCTCTATGAAATATTACCTTATAAAAGTTGCTGGAAGTGTCGTCCTTCCTGGGTTATACAGGCATCGTATCTGGTAACCACATTTTGGCTGACGCGAGTGAGTCATGCCACAGTATTTTTTCTGATTTTTTATTTTGTGTTTTTTATTGAGCACTGAACCAGTAGTGTCAAAGTTATTTACAATTACGTGAATCTGTGCTAGTGAAGGTGGCACTTCATCAAGAAATTGCTGAACAAATGCATCACGTACCCGCCGAGCCGAATCGTAATTAAAATTAATTTTACAAAAAAAAAAAAAAAAAAAAAAAACAACGATGTTGCAATGATAACTGTCTCAACATGTTAGCAGCTGAGGTTAACTGGCGACTGACAACACCTGCACGCTTATTGCAAGGTCAAGTTTGTACTATGCGCGTGCTTTCAATACTACAGCAGGGGGCCGTGGCGCGTCATAATCTCGGTCAAGCCGGCTTCAGCAGCGAATGACAAAACCGCCGCTCGCCGTTCTTACTTTATATGAAAGACCCTGTATATACAGACAGAGCTTATTATCATTTTAAATGATCTAGTCGACTTCGTCGTTACGTTACGGCGACGTCACGAAATGTACTGAGGTGTGTGACGTCATAGTACCGCTTGGTGCATGTGTACTGAGTTCACTGGTGAGCTCTGGAGTTACGAGACGGCAACGACACGGCGAGCGTGACGTCATCCAGCCAGCTCCCTCATGACTAATCTTGTAACTTTCTAGCGTTCTGATTGTTTCTTGATCATCTAAAATGTCAAATGTCAGCCTTTCCAGCATTTTCCAGCATTTGTAGCATTTAAAATGATATAAAGTCCAGCCTTTCAGACTGACTGTCTCCTTTTTCAGGAGGAACGCGGGGGTACGCGTACCCCGAAAACATTTGAAAACTGTTTAAGAAAAAAATTTGGTACATTTGTATCTAGTCTGGCAAATATAACTTCCGACTTGAAAGTTCATCGATCAGCTGGCGTCAACGCGCTGTTCACAACAGCTGGAGGAGATTTCGAGTAATCCTCGATTTAAATCGATCTATCGAATTAGTTTCTTTTGTTCGGAAACTCGGCACTCCGTTCTTATATTGTTTGGAGGCGGGGTAGGTTGTTATTTTGTGCGTGAGGTTAGTTTTGAAGAATGAACTACGTATTTAACATCCACCCAGGCTTCGAAAAAGGTAAAAGTTAATGATTCGAACACAATGACAAGATTTTGCAAATTGCCGAAAATTGCCAGATTGTGATATTTTATCGACTACAACTGTGACTACCCCTTAAATGTATTTTAGAAAAAAAAAGCACTGCGATACATACATGGGCGGATCGAAATGTCTCTGCCCCTGTTTTTCTTTTCGCCAAAAAAGAATACATTTGTTCCATCGCAGCACTAAGTTTGAGAAGTCCTGGGGTAGAATTCAGCCGCCTGACTGAGGAACCATCGTCGGACTGCTGTCTTGGCATTATCGTTGCACGTGAATCGGTGTCCAGCCAGGAACTTCTTCAGCAGACCACGACAATGTGAGACCACATGTGGCAACCAGAACCACCGACAAGCTCCGATCATTTCACTGGGAGTGTCTTGACCACCCTCCAAGTTTTTTGGTCCACTGAAGAAGTTCCTGGCAGGACAGCAATTCACGTGCAACGATGACGCCAAGACAGCAGTCCGACGATGGTTCCACAGTCAGCCGGCTGATTTCTACCACAGGGGCATCTCAAATTTAGTGCAGCGATGAAACAAATGTCAGAACAAATGTGGAGACTATGTGGAAAAGTAGTGTAAGGTTCGTAGAACAGTAGGCTATGTATATTTGTAATTACCTGTATGTATGTTTTGGGCTAGAAAAAATAGGGGAAAATAATTTTCGATCCACCCCCGTACATACATACATACTGTGCCCTTTTAGCAAGAAATATGCCAATCACAGTATACCAGCGTAGCTCAATTCGGGATTTTCGGGGCAGCGGTAAGTTCACCCACTCTGTGACCCACATATTTTGGATTAATTAGAGGATACACTTGCAAAAATAACAACAAAATCAACTCCTATTTAACACATTTAATTAATCAAAATTATGGCGCTACAAACAATTAAACAATTAAATTACTGACCCATAATCATCTACTTGTTCCAAATGAACAAGGAATAACATAAGAATAAAACAAATATTGTATTAAAACATATGGTTTCCATATAAACCAACAATTCCTAATTATTTTTACTTCCATAAAGCATCAACTATAAGTTTCATATAACTCCGAGCTCTTTTGGCTCAATGCTTTCTATAATAACGGTGTCATTCTTTGTACACCTCCAATACTACTTTTTTATATTTTCTTAATCATCAAACAAATGTATAATTACATTTAAAATTACATGTTAATTATCTAACTCAATATTTGGGCATTTCACAGGTTTTCAGCTTTTATCATCTCTCTCTAGTTTTACAAATACATTAAGGTAATCAGGAAATTACTTGTGTACTCCAGAGTATGAAGATACTTGACACAGTCAAAAAACTATGGTCACTCCCGGAACCTAGTTGCCTTCAATTAACTCATGGAATCCTACTTCCAGACAACATTACAATAGGGATTGTTATTCATCTCATATGTCTTATAAGACCATTATCACATAACCAAACTACGATATGAACAGGCAAGCGGAAATATCAATCTACAAGGACCTCAGTTCAACGCCCGGGTCGTTAACAACTTTAAACACTCCTGGTGTATTCATTACTCCTTACAAGACGGCCTTCAGACACCCCTCCTGCTCCGAGGGTCTGACCGTGCTACTCGAGCGTTATTTATGACTATGCGGGAACCCTCCCGTCTAGCCTAAGCTAGAGCTCTCTTTAATGCTTTACAAACAGCTTTTCGTTCATTCTCAATTCTTTGGGGAGACCTGGCATTCTACTCCTCGTGTACATACAACAATATTATTGGGCTCATCAACCACATTCGTAATCTTGGCATTTATTAATTATGAAAGGTCCTCATTGATTGGGGAAGAGATATACACATTCTACGACGAATAATAAAGGGGCTTTCACAATAAGAAGATTCTGAGTTCGAATCTCTTCACATGCCTCGGGAACCATTCCCATATAGAGGACTATACAACATGCGATTTAGGGTCAGCCTATAGCTTATAAGACCTACGCTCAATACCATACATTTGCTCCCTTTCAATACGACATACACTATGGCCTCGTGATACTACGTCACAAATAGAGGACTTACACCAATTCTCAATTCATTACAATCAACTACCTCTCATAAGTAATTTACCAAGTACATTAACTTTTACGCGTTCCTAGCGTGACATTTTATTTTAATTGCGCTCTTTTTGCGCTATACTTTATTTTTAAGCCTAGCGTCATCCAAAGAACTGATAATATCATATTAACAATTGATACACATCTCAATTTTTATATTATTCTTTTCCTTTGACAATAAATTTCTCTCTTTTAAAGAACATGCATTTGAACATCATGTCTATACTTTTTATTAAGGCTCTAACGCTCTTATATTCACATCAATTAATTTGATCTTTATTTAATATTCCTTACTTGGTTATTATTATTATTCATTTCATATCTTCATTCTTTACAAAAAGCTCAAAAGCTATTTCTTTCATATAACTCAAATTTACTTTTATTTAAATATCTTTCATGATAATTATTAATATTTCGC
Organism: Meconema thalassinum; assembly: GCA_946902985.2. Taxonomy (NCBI): domain Eukaryota; kingdom Metazoa; phylum Arthropoda; class Insecta; order Orthoptera; family Tettigoniidae; genus Meconema; species Meconema thalassinum. Next base: position 1,376,364,338 of record OX336388.2, on the reverse strand, counting down.
TTGCTCTTATGACATTCGTCAAATACACTGACATTTTATTCGTATATTTCCTCTACTAGATTTATTCTTTTACATAATTATTTATAGTTTCTCAAATTTCTATTATTGTTCAGACCGCGTTTTTGTTTATTCAGTATTTATTTATTTAAACACATCCCTTTTACTCAAAAACTCCGGTGGATTTGTACACAATCATTTCCTGACACCAAAATATAATGAAATTCATTACTCACATGTTTTTAAGGTCGTCTCATGACCTTTATCCTTGTGCGGTGTTTCATTTTGGCCCACTTTGAAACTTACTCCATATTGTAGAAATTCATCTCATGTACAAACAATTCTTGACACATATTCAATACACTTAACATTGACAACATTTTTAATACACTGGTGTATCCATTTAGAACACACAATAAACACTAAAAAATATTATTTTAACACACAATCTTGATAGATTTACACTTCACAACTTTTGATCACCAGGCCGTATTTTCCTAGCCTATCACACGTGACCTCTTAATCTCCCGTTTCCAAGGGTGAAATTTATTCAATGTCGGCTTCCTATCCTGCAGAATACGAAAGTCTCGAATCATCTACTTTTCCCTGGAATCCTAATTCTTCGAATCCTATTCTGGATGACCGGCTATTTCTCTAGCTTGAAAGGCTTCTTTCTTTAGATCTAGTTTATCGATCCTAGTGAAAGTCTGTTCGGATCGAGGTCCCCTCGATAACCTATCGATGATCGATGGATTTATTTTATAGCAGCTAGTACTTCTCGAGTCTAGTGCTTTAGAATAGTTCGTCTACTTTCTGGAGATAATGTCTATAGTCTCCGCTCTTCTTTGTTTATTCGGTTCTCGCACTCCTACTTTTCTGAAATACGTTGCGAACCTTACTCTGTTTTTCCCTATTTGGGTTCTTTAAAGTAGATAACTGTTTATCTTTCTATTACGGTACTTCCGTACGTTATGATATTTTCGGTCGTTTATTTAAAGACCTATCGCCTTAAGTCCAACGTTCGCAGCCTGCTCTGACTATATTTTACGAACTTTTCACTGTAAACTTGTGTACTGTCGGACCTAAATCCTGTAACTAGGATTTTCCTAATTTTTCAACACGGCGATACTTTAATATTTCTTCTTTACAACTCCTTATGGAGGCACGCAAGTTGTTAATACTGCGACGCCTATGGCTATCAGATATTAATTCTGCGGTGTAATACAGCGTTTCTCCCCTCAAGGAGTACTGGTAAACTGTCTTCGGTGCGAAGCAGAGTAACGCCCCACACGGCTGTCTGAATACTGATGCGTAGCAACGCCCCCCTCCTCGGGCTGTTTGGAACTGCTTGTACTGATGCTCCAGCGTCACGTCCCCTGGACTGTTTAATACTGCATTGATGATAGTGACACAGTGTCATGCCCGCAGGCTGACAATAACTGCATGCTTGGCTTGGTGATGCCAGGAGCTTTATACTCTTTCGCTACAAAAAGACAAAACTCTAGCCCTTTCCGTGCCCAACTTTTAAAATAATGGTTGCACCATTATAAAAATTATACCTTCAAAAAGCTCGTCTTCTCAATGTTAAATAATCTCATTGCGCATAAGAATCGATCGTGCAATTCGGAGATATTAATTAATTTCTCGTCCTCAACTGTGTGGGTGTTGCTGTTCTTTTGCATTCTCCCCTCTCCACAGGCCTTGGTAAATCCCCTATGACGTCTACTTGCGTTTGCAGTTTTCTCCTGTGCAATTATTAAAGGGTTTTTCTTTACACAAAAATCTCTAATTCGAAATGATTCACCGTACTGTAATTGTTTACTTATTTTTATACTCGTAAACGGGTTAAATTTAATTATTCCTCTTCTGGCGCATAAGCGGTGTTGTCGTTTTCAAGCAAGCTCAGCTCGATTTCCGAGTCAGGCTTCCTTGTCTAACAGTCGGAATTTTCCACTCGGTTATTAATACTCATGACCAGCTCCTTCTGAATGTCAAGAGGCGTGATCTCATCTCTCGAACACCTGGCTCGCGCTGCTTGCACAATGTTAGGCTAGAATCCTGGCTTGATCTTTCTCTAAGTTACATTAGAAACTGTACGTTTCTTTCATTTCTTCCCCAAATACATGGATTCGACCTCCTTGGACCCTATGGCACATGGGTTCAATACATACTGTGACCTTTATGCATCTCTGATAGCATAAAGTCTACATATTATTCCAACAAAATTTAATTCATGTCTCAAAGTCGATGTGAGAATAGAAGTTGCTTGTGAAACTAGAATGACAAAAGGATGGTTCGTACGTGACTTGAAGAAGCTTTCTCCCAGCGCGGACAAAGGTAGCAGGAAAGAGAAAATCCACATCTGGACACCAAATGCGCCAGACAACGCGCGGAGGTCGTTACACTACGCGGGTAAATGCAGAAACCTCAACGATCACCTACCAAATAAACCCCGCCCATTTGAAAGGAATTAGAGCAGTAATTAGAATACAGAAACAGGAATTATACCATCGTATAGGGGATTATCCCAGCCTCTCAGAAATATCGTCAAAATTTAAATTGGATTATTCTGTGATTTTTGCCAGAATTAAAATGAAATCAGGGGGTGGATATGAAACGACCAATGGCAGTGAGAGACGCTAGACGCGATCAAATCCCGCCGAAATTAAGGGACAATGAAGCAAATTACGGAGCTCATTATATAATGATCCAACGATCGGATTTTGAATAAAAAGGAGTCATTGAGACATTGGAAATGAGGACGTTCTAAGGAGCTAGTTCGCATATTCATGTGAGTGGTATTTTGGAAATAAATTCTGAAACCCCCCTACTCCACGTCCCTTTAAGAGAAATCGTATAAATAATGGATTGAAACACAGCGAAGTCAGTCTACTTTGGGGCATCGTCAAAGGCGGAAGCCCGTGCCTCGAGCCCTCAGAAATTAACGTGATTTTTACAAGTTTTATAAGTTCTTAGTACGCGCTGTAGAGGCGAGAGCCCGCGCTTGAGGCATAAGAATAATTAACATTTTTACAAGTTTATAAGTAGGAGCAAGTATACCTCCGAAATTTGAACATCGCTATGTATTCGCGAGTGCGAAGTAGAACAGTGCATATCATAACAGTTGACGCAGTTGTAATGATAGGTATAGCCGCCCGAGCTATTAACAGCTAGACCAGTATTCTAGGAAGCTATGAACTGTCGGCCGAACTAAATAAGTTGATGATAGCTATATGAGATAGGAGCTTCATGTGCGAGAACCGTGCATTGTGTTAATGGTAATAATTCACAGTGGACCTTTGTTTTGGTGAAATTTTGAGAAAAACCGTGTGTAAATTATCCTCCTATCAAGATGAACCAACTAATGAAGAAGACTGATATCAAGGACCAGAACCGCATCAGGAAATATGAGAGATAAGTAAATATTGTATGGGGCATGTGGGCCATAATGTTTCCCATTATTGGGGTCGGATAAGTTTATCTCGATCATAAGCAGTTATGATAAAAATAGATATTTTAGGCGTACCGGGCATGTTTGTGTAGATTTGTGTGTTTATCAGTAATGAGTATTTTTGTGTGTTTTATAACGTAATAAGTATATGAGCATCAAAGTGTTATTTTAAATATGGTTTTGTTTGGGATGTCATTAATCTTGTTGAATGCACAGTCAAGGGAATATTTGTTTGATAGTGCTTATGCACAATGTGATTGTAAAAGCTAAATGGGGAAGACCGCTCGATATTGTGACAAGACCAGTAAGTGACACTGAAATTATATATGATTTTATTAAACACAATGTGTACAATCACGTTTTCACCACTCTGACATTTCTGCGATTAGAGATTGAGACCTGCTTACACATTCCACTAAGTGGTATTTGGGGCATGGATTATTGCAATTCTTGCAGACGCAGTCCTCCTTGGGCTCATGAAATGTCTCATTCTGACAGATCCTTCCATGGAACCCATGGACAGCGAATCGCGTAAACAGATGTCGAAGTTTGAAATTTGGCCCCTTCCAGATATCTGTCTTCATTGCTTCAGTATCCATTATTTCTTGTGGTATTTCGTCGGCTTTTTTTCGTCTCTCCTCGATGATGGTTTTATACGTTTGAGTTTCCGGTAGATCGAAAGAGTGCTTTACGTCTTCTATAAAGAAGGATTCCTGTGCTATTTTAAAGGTGTAGCTGTTCCTTGAGAATTTTGATATGGATAGAGCTCTCTTAATAAATCTCGCTTTGACGCTCTCTAGCTTCCTGAGGTTATTCACCGACAAGTAGGGCCAAATTAATTGTATGCCATATGTGGCGGTCGGCATAACTTTAATTTTGAATAACTTTATCGCTGTTGACAGGGATAGGCTTTGGAGTTTGGGAATGTCGTATGAGGCTTTCGTTGCTGCCGTAGCTCGCTCCTGTACATGCAGGGAGAAAGCAGTTCCAGTAGTTTGTAGCACGACACCCAGGTATTTGAAGTTGGGTACGAATTCTAAAGGTTCTTCTCCACACTTGAGTTGGTCCATTTTAGCTATCCTTCCTCCCCTTCTAAATTTCATAGCCTTTGTTTTGGAGCTGTTAATTTCCATAGAGTTTTCTTCCGCCCATGCCCTAATGTTCCCCATAGCTGTTTGTAGGTCATCTCGGTATCTTGAGAGGATGACCATGTCATCGGCGTACTTGAGTAATTTGACTGTCCTTGAGTCTAATGTTTGCCCAATGTCTGAGGTCATTACGTTGAAGAGGACTGGACTCATGGGATCCCCTTGTAGAACCCCCTTTGTTTGAGTGATACTCCTCGACGTGGTGATACCATCATGGATTGTAACATAGTTCACGTTTAAAATCGATTTCAATGTTTCTAATTCACTATTGGAAGTGCCTAATATGTTTTCCAGTTTGTGGATAAGTATCCTTCTGTTTATACTGTCAAATGTCTTGGAATAGTCTATGTAGATTGCATACTGCGGTCTACCGGGTTGGGCTAAGGTCGTTATTATTTCTTGCACAAGTTCCTGTACAGCCTGTAGAGTTGATCTACCCGGGGTAAAGCCATATTGATTTGATGGTATGCTAGCACGTAGTCCATGTTCCACCCGTATTAGAAGAAGTTTAGAGAAGGTTTTGAACATAACATTTTCCAGGGCAATTCCCCTGTAAGAGTTTGGATCCTCCTTCTTCCCTTTCCCTTTGTAGATCACAATTATGAGTGTCTTCCTCCATTGTTCTGGGATTGACTTACGTTTTAGGCATTCGTTAAACAGACATGTTAACGGGTCTAACAGGTCATGGAGTGTGTCCTTTAAATGCTCTGTAAAAATCCCATCTGGCCCAGCAGCTTTGTTATTTTTCCCATTGCTTATAAGTTGTCTGACCTCCTCTGTTGTGATTGGGCGAGTGTCTTGGATGTTTGCCAGCTGCGGTGTGAAGCCGTTTGTCCTTATATTAGTTTCTCCAAGAAGATGACTAAAATGTGCCTCCCATTGCGCCATGTTTATGAGAGGAGTTGCTGCCTTTTTCTTCGAGTTCCTTAAGATTTTATAAGGTTTCGCTTCCGCCTCGGCTATTAACCTCTGTTCTATATATAAATCGTACTCTGTTTTCTTCTCTTTTATTAGACTTTTATATTTCCGACGCTCCTCAGCATATTTCGTTAGTGCGTCCATACCAAATACCCTAGCGAAATGAAGTAAATGTATCGTTGTTTGTCTCATGACGTAACATTCCTCATCAAACCATGGCTTTGCAATGCGATCATATGTAGGTATAACAGTGGTGGCGTTTAGAATTGTGTCATTCAGTGCTGCTGTCGCTCCATCCAGGTTCCCCTGCCCTATCATATGCATGATTGTCGGTATCTCCTCCCTGTTCATTTGCCATCTTTCCTCCTCTATATGTCTAGAGACTCTCTGCTTAGGGGGTTCTCCTTTCTGATGCTGTGTTCCAGTACTTAGTTGGATTTCCGCTATTACTGGGAGGTGTTTTCTGATTACTAATTTTTCGGTCTTCACTTGTGCCTGTCCTCCTGCATTTGAGAAGATTAAATCGATTGTGCTCCTTCCATTTGGAGCAATGTACGTGTAATCACTCTTCCTGTTTAGTAGCCTTAGATGGTAATCTAAAAGAAAGTCTGTGACACTGAAATTATGAGAGTAATAAGTATGGTAAGTGATTATCACGCGAAGGTAAGACAAGAATGGCTGGAGGGTATTGTGAGATATATTCAGGTAAGGCTAAGAGTCGATCCTGGGTCGAGCAGAATTAAAGCGGAGGTGATATTCCCGCGTTCTTCGATGATATAATGGTGAGTGAAAATAATAGCGAAGGTGATATTCCCGCATTCTTCGACGATATATAAATGGTAAGTAAAATGATTGAATTCATTATCTGATGAGAGTCCACTTTAGCTCCGTCGGAAAGGTATGGTATTGCTCGAGCCCAAGGCAGGTAAAAGGGAGTCTTTAAGAAACAGGTAGAAATATGGTTAGCCGTCTGAATTCTAAAAGCAGCCAGGAGGGTTGTGCTGGCCTGCTGGTTAGTACGGTGAAAGTGTGTCTGTCACAAGGTCGAGTTTGTCATTGTATTATATGAAGGGAGGTAGTCCAACTTCCCGGGGTTTCTTTTTGTGTACCGCTTCAGGAAGCGATGTATTCTATTTGTCATTATTTTTGGAGTGCATTCATTATGTTGTTGTTTATTAATAATCACGGCGCACCGGCCGCCGAAGTATTTATTTGATGTTTCATGTATGCTGACTTGTTTATTTTACTATAATTAACGGAGTTATAGCTCTGAGTGAAGTAATTGTTTTAAAGTTATAAAAACACACATGCCCGTAACCTAGAATAAATCTATTGCCTTCATTATCTGACTCTTGTGAGGAAAGATGATGATTGTACGAGTAGACATGTCCGATTTCCCAAAGAACAAGTTTTGCAAGTTATAAAAATGAGTGCGCAATATTTATTGTGATAGAATGGCTGGTTTATTTAAGCCATAGTTGTTTGAATTAAGTCTGTTGACAATAACTCTTGGACTTGAAGCAGTGGACTGCAGTAAAATAGACTATTTTCTATTCCTGGTTTCAGCCAGTGTGAAACATTATTTTTGCATTTTTTTAATGTTGTTGAATTCAGTAATTTAAGGGAGTTGATTTTGTTTTTTATTTGTCTATGGTTGGGAGAAAAGGGAGATGATGTTTTTGTGAAATAAATTATTTTATATTAGGAGTTCTCTGACCTACTGATTTTAAGATAAGCCTCCTGTGATCCTGTGACTATATTCCTAGGATGTTTAAAATAAGTTAGAGCCACCCCGAACAGAGCACTACCCGAGTAAGAGTCGGCATCCTAGAGGAACGCAGAAGGGTATATATGGATTGGTGATAATGATGTAGTTATTCATGTCCATATTAGTTTTTCTTTTATTAATTAGTGGATCACAGTGATGGAGAGTGTCAGAGAGTAGCTAGCCGGAGCCTACTGAAGTCTACATGCCGCCTTGAGGTCATGTAAACAGATGTAGAGCATCCCCTGTCATATCGCCCTGTAGTGGGGCTTGAGCAGCTAGGAAGCATCATGGCGCCGAACGGTGTGGCCAAATTAACAAGTAATTCAGGGGAAAGTAAAGCCAGGAGTTTGTTTAAAGGAAATAATCGAAAATGCTGAGTTTATTTAGCATAGTTAGGTAGAAGCAGCGTTTTCGTGGCGTCCTTATATTTGAATAATTAGTAGCAAACTCCAAATGTATGTTGTAGGACGGCATGAACCGTAAGAGTGATGTCAGTACTTTATTGACAGAACTGGGAAGTTAAAATTAACACAGAAGGGTAAACTGAAAGTTTATTCACAAAAGCAAACATCAAATAGGTAGCTCTTCAAGCATATTAAAGTCATTAATGGGATTAACGTAAATTGGGATTAAGCGACTCATTTTATGATTGCAGAAGGTGGGAACGTGAGGCTCCATGCCCCAGTCTTCTCAAATAAGTATTATATTGTGTGATATGGCGTCAGTGGAGGAAATTCGACTTATTATTGAGAGTTCACTAGCTAGAACAATGGAACAGTTCGAACACTTTAAGAGGGAATGTAGGGAACAGAGTGAATTAAACAATGCACGTATTGCGGAACAAATTGCAGAACAGAGTGAATTAAACAATGCACGTATTGCGGAACAGTTAGCGGAGCAGATAACGGAACACAGTAAGACAAATAATGCACTACTCGCGGAACAAAATACAGTTACTAACACACAGTTAATGGAACGAATTGCAGAACAGGGTAGGCGGAATAATGAAGTATTAAAAGAGGAACTGACAGATAAATTAGCAGAGCAAATAGCTAAAATCACGCTTGAGACTACCACACAGTTAGGTCAGATGGAGACGAACTTAAGGCAATCAATAGCGTTCAGTGAAGAAAAGACGGCAGCGAAACTCATACAGCTAGAAGAAATATGTAACGCTAATACAGAAGGGATAAAGATAGAACAATTAGCAATCCAAGCTACCATAAAAGGAGTAGACAACGAGGTTAAGTCTGCGGCAAAACAATTGCACAGCTTAGAAGGAGAGATGATAGAGATTAGAACGGAAATAGACAAGGCAGCTTTGACTTCAGCAGAACGATGGAGCATTCAGGAGAACGAGAATGATGCACTTAAAGAGAGTATCCGTGAAAGCAATGAGATGATAGGAGGCAGGCTCGATCAGCTGGAAAGCGAGAAGAAAGAGGGAAAGAGAAAAGAGGAAAATAGATATGAGGCAATAAGAGTGGAAATAAACAAGACATGCCAACAAATTGGAATTGACGGGAAAGAGGATAGAAAGAAACTCATAGAACAAATGGAAAAAAACCAAAAGAGGATAAAGGAGGTCGAACTGCAGTTACTGGGAAAAATGGAGATACAAGAACGGAAGATTATTAAGACCGAGATACAGTCTTTACAACAACAGGAAATGCTTCTTGAACTGAACGCTCACAACAGCGGTAAAGAAACGAGCAGTATGGCTAACCATTTCAACACAAGCCAGACTCAGGTAGAAGGAATGAATGAACTTAGTCCGGGCCGTGCGACTACAGGTAGCGAGAATAATGAAGGGTTTCAAACATTTAGAGGACTTGCCTCAACACCGCAACAGCCGACTGGCAATAATAATAACAATAACCCAACAACACAGTATGTCCAAATAAATAGAATGCAGGAGGATCGCCCACGAAAATTTAACAATGACGGTTCACAAACGCCGAAAGCTTTTCTAAAAGACTTAGAACACTACCTTACAGACAATAACATTCCTGAGAATAAGAAACTCAGGATAACCGATAAATTACTTGCGGATAGCGTTCTGACGTGGTTCAGAAGTTTTCGCTACACCTTTGAAGACATGGATACCTTCAAGCATGCATTTTTACGTCGTTACTGGAGCTTGTCTATACAACATAATTTAAGGATGGAATTATATAGTAGGAAGTATCATGCGTCACAGCCAACACGTTATTCAGAATATTTTTCGGCTCAGCTACTCAGACTGAAGGATATGGATATTTTACCACCGGAGTCAGAACTGGTGATGACGATTGGAAAGCAGCTTCCGTTGCCAGTACAACAGTTTTTAATTGCGGCAAACGTCTCGAGGCCACTGCAAGCAGAGGAGGTGTTACGTCAGTTGGATGAGACGTCATTAAATAATCAAAATAGACACGTCAGAGCGAGTGACAGCGCAGCGCTGGTACACCAAGCCGAGCTAGTCAAAACTAGAGTGCAGTGCACCAACACGAATGTTAGCCATAGGAGCGGGAATAATAACGGAAGGTCAGACTCGCCGAAAGAGGAGCAAAGGAGATATGAACCAAGGAACGAGAGGAACTGGCAGCCACAACAGTACAGGAGAGATGAATGGAGAGGGCGTGGTCGCGAAGGTCCATATCATCAACGCAGATATGATAGAAGAGATAATAGAACGTGGAACCGAGGAAGAGATGAGAACCGAGGATATACGGAAGACAGTCGACGGGAATTTCAAAACAGGCATGAGGCATCACAACGATACCTAGATGAGTTGCATCGCAACCAAGAGACGGAAAAGGATCGCTGGCGAAGGACGATGGAGAATCGGGAGAACCCAGATATGGAAATCACTGGAGCAGAGAGTGAATTAGCGCAACAGCATCGCGAAAGCCAGAATGAGAAGAGGAATACGGGGGCTATTAAAAAAATGTATTAGAGGGTGAAGGAGATAGGTTAAATTTCACGCCAGATAAGACACAGTGGTTGATAGCGAACATCGAGGAATGGGTCGCAACTCCTGAGGATTTTACACGTGAAATTATTCAACCGGAACAACATTGTTTGAGGAGATTACCAGTCATCATTACGAGGATGGAAGGACTAAGAGTAAAAGGATTAGTGGATACAGGGGCACAGCTATGTCCAGTATCAGAGGCATTAATTAAAGCTCTAAGCGAGAAACAGAGCATACCTACGATTCCAGTACCACAGGTCAAAATTAGAGGAGTAATTCCCGAAAAATCAGCTGTATGCAAATTTCAGGTACAACTGGATCTAGAAATATTAGGACACACTTTCTCACACGTATTCATGGTGATGAACAAGATCAGGCGCGGATGGTGATTAAAGGCTCTTAGGCGGAGCCTCTCTTGTATGATTCTATAAATATACCTATTTAATTGAGGAATTTATAATTTACATTAATTAGAAACATTTATACATTTCACTAATCCATTAAGTCAGGAGTCAATATATTTGGAACTGTTGATAAAAGCATGTTCTTATGATGGGTAGTAGAGCCGTTAGGCTGCGCCTTAACTGTGCCATTCCTTCCCATGTAACAGGGTTGGGGGGCGTGGTTAGGAAAGCTCAATTCGTTTACATTGTATCGCTAAAGGCTCAAGCGGCTACAGCCTAACCCAGGCTTGCCAACGCCGACAGGATGTTTCTATTCAGTGGAATGCATTGAAATTAGTTCTAGAAGACTCATACCACTCTCGAGAAAGTTTATCCTTTCCTTCTTTTAATTGCCGAAGGATTATTAATTGACAATTTACCAGAAACAGTTAGACGACTAATAAGTGATATTCATTATTGAGAACTCAGATGGCATTCCTTGAAGTATAATAACTAAAATACTTCCGCCAGATAGCACCATGAGGTGGCGAGGGGTAGCAGAACCATCTACCGAGACTTAACGGAAGTATTCTGTTTAAAATTTGCCGCTGTTCATGCATGCTGTGTATTGTAAACAAGTGTTCATGCGTGAAAATCGTTGGTCTAACTTACAAGTTCATTAATTTTGTTGATTGTCAGTGGCAAGTCTTAATTTGCGTGTTACGAGCTACATTAGTGGTAAGTGTATGTCTTCAAGACAATGAATTCAGTTAGTAGCGTATCGGGCAAAATTCTTGACCACGAAACTAGGCTCATTGTGAAAGGTCTTGGGGCACCTAAACCAGATCTTACAATCTCTCAAACTCAGAAACATTGTAAATCCAGGGGGGGGGGGTATATTAGAAATTTTAATAGAGCATTGTACGATGCAGCAGAATGGTTGTGTGGTTGCGAGGAAAAAATGCCTTCTTTTGTTTCACCTGCCTTGTTACCAATTCAAATGATAGTTCATGGACTGAGACAGGTATTACGGACTTGAAGAATTTTCATGCCAAAGTTAAAAAACATAACTCCAGTGAAAATCACCTAAATGGCTATATTGAGTTTGCCATGTTAGGGAAAGTGGACATAAGGTGCCAGTTAGGCAGTGCTTACCGCTTGAATGTAAAGAAATATAATGAAAATGTATCGAAGAACCGGTATATATTAGGCAAGCTCATAGATTGCATCAAGTTTTGCGGTAAGTTCGAGCTCGCCTTGCGGGGACATGACGAAACAGACAATTCAAAAAATTCAGGAATTTTTCGCGGGTTAGTTAGTCTAATGTCCGAACTCGACAGTGTTTTAAAGCAACACATAGAAAAGACCGATAATCGAGTTTTCCTAGGTCTCTCAAAAACAATTCAAAATTAATTGTTGGACTCGATTTACGAAGTTTGCCTTCATTTGATTAGAACTGAACTGTCACAGACTAATTATGTAGCAATCGAAGTTGATGAAACCACAGACTGTGCCTCTCTATCACAGCTGGTCTTGATAATGCGATACGAGTAAAAGGAAAAAATAAACGAAAGATTCATCAGTTTCGTTCAGCCAAAGGACCATAGTGCAGAAGGTGTCACTGAAGCTATATTTAGTGAGCTGGTGAAAATGAAAGTAAGTGAGACCCCTGAAAAACTCATTGCTCAAAGCTACGATGGTGCTCCAGTCATGAGTGGGCAAAGGAGTGGGGTTCAAGTTAGGGTTAAAGAGAAATATCAGAACGCCCACTTCATTCACTGTTATTACGCACACCAGTTAAATTTAATTGTTGAACGTTGTGTGACTGGGAATAAGCAAGTGCAACTATTTTTCAGCAACTTGGAAGGGATTTCCACCTTCTTTTCGCAGTCTCCAAAACGAACAGCTGTTCTTGAGGAGATTGTAAAAAAGCGAATTCCTAGCTGTCCTCAGTCCATCAGATGGAATTTCAAATCCCGTTGCGTGACCACTGTGCACAAATACAAGGATGAAATAGTGCAGTGCCTGGTCAAAATTATTGACGATATTACAAATGACTATAAGACAGTTAATAAGGCTATGGGAATAAAGGGTTTCCTACAAGAAGACGATTTCCTTTTTTGGTTGGAGTTTTTTAACAAAGTCATGCCTCATTGTGACATTTTATTCGATCAACTTCAACAAATGTGTGTTGATGCAGTGAAAACAATGATGTATGTGTCTGATTTTGTTTCAAGCATTCAGCGGGCTAGGTCTTCGCTTGATACTGATCAACTCTGTGAGGGGGAGGGACCGTTCATAAAACGTGCGCGTTTCACTGAGTCGCGGAGTGCGTGTGCGAGAGAAGTCTGTGATATCATTATGACGCAGATCAGTGATCGCTTTCTGTTTAGTGACCACCTGACAATTGCCAAGTTGTTTGAGCCGTCATTGTTCCCTAAACATCGCACTGTTTTCCCTGAAAAATAACTGAAAATAGCAGTCGACTTATTTAGGTTAAACTCTACAGAGCTGCGCCATGAGCTGAATGTGCTATACAGCCGACCTGACTTTGCAAAGGCATCAGGTGCGTTGACCTTGTTGAATTTTCTTTACGAAAACAACTTGGCGGGAGCTTTGCCCGAAAGCGTTAAACTCCTACAGATCATAGTGACCATTCCAATGACCACAGCAGAGGCAGAGTGGTGTTTCTCTACCCTAAAACGAGTGAAAACATGTTTACGTAACACAATGAAAGAAGGCCGACTCTGTGCACTTGCAATGTGTTCCACAGAGAAGGAGTTGTTGGAGTCACCGAACTTCAATGAGCTTGTCATTGACCACTTTGCAGCGCAAAAGGAAGGAAAAGGAAGCTTGTAGTTTAACGTGACTGTTAATCTCGCGATCATGAGCCACGGGACCTCCTTTTTACGTGGAATCCGAACCACAGGACATGGCATTTCACATCGAAAATCGCAGCGCAAAAGGAGAGGAGGGCAGACTTCACTTACAAACCAATGAATTAAGGTAGGTCATGTGTTTATATAAAGTAATAGCAAGTAGCTTCATTGTTCTTAATATCTACAATTGTGTTTGTTTCCATTTATCCCTCAAGATCGGGTACACTTTCGGCCTATGTTCCAGATCAATTCCCTTAGAGTTCTAGCTGGTAAGCACGCTGCTTTCTAAGTAAAATGCGATTGTTTGATAGTGTACAACCGTGAAACAGACTTCTCTGATCGGGATTAATTAGAATGGGGACTAGGTTAAATTAGAAAACGAATGCATTGCTTCTTCCCGTATTTCGAAACTAGGTAAGTAAATTCATTTTAATTAGGAAAAAATGCTTCATAAAATAATATAATGGTGCCAATCTGTTTATATATTATTTATTATGAGCCAATCTGTTTGTCAACAAGAAATCTGTTCCGATCTCCCACACCTTTCACCGTGAAATTTAAAATCCTGCAGCCGTGCATGTGGGTGTCATAATAAATGCGTTATACCCGCATTTTGACACTACGTGCTGAGCCTTCCCCGGCTCCAACGCCACGAGCCGCGGCCGAACAAGATGAATGTAAATTTGATTCTGGGGGCGGATTTCCTATATGAGCACCAAGCAGTGATTGACCTGCGCAACAATGTAATTAAATTCAGAAATATGGAAGGATTATCAGCAGTGGGACTGAACATGAATAACCACGGCTTAGATAGAGACGCTGACATTTGGACGCTGGAGACCATTCCTGAGGAAGAAGAAGAAGAAAGTCAAGCAGATGAAGAGGACCCGAACACAGGACTCCTGGAGGGAAAGCAAGAATTGGAAGATGAAATGTGGTCCATGGCAGTAGAAGAAGATGGCAACAAAGACAGTTTTGAGGCACTTTTGAAAGAAAAATTAAGAGAGGCAAAGCTAAATGATGATGAAAGAAATTGCTTGGCACAAACGCTATGTAAACACTCAGCAGCATTTAATACATTACCGGGAAAAATATTAAATTTCAAGTACGCTATGCAGGTAGATGACTGGACACCATTTAAGAGCCGACTCTACCCAATTCCAGAAAAGCAGCGTGCAGCAGTTAGAAAAATTATAGGTGAGATGCTTAGAGGGGACATAATTAAGAAAGCTCCAACCCCATATTTCAAAGCCATATTAGCGGTGGCGAAGCCAAATGGTTCAGTGAGGTTGTGTATCGATGCTCGCACCCTCAATTCCAGATTAATAGATGAAACCGACCGTGCACCACTAATTAAGGATGTACTCAAGAAGTTCCATAAGAAGAAAATATATTCGTCTGTCGACCTTGCGAACAGCTATTGGCACATCGAGTTAGAAGAGAAATCACAGCTGTTAACTGGATTTCTATTCGACAATCAGAGTTTCACCTGGTGTCGTTTACCATTTGGATTTAAGACAGCCGGATCTGCACTAATCCGAGCATTGGATCGAAATTTAACAGAAGAAGTGAAAGACATGACTGTCAGATATGTCGACGATATCTTAATAGCATCAGAGAGCAATGAGGAACACATGCAAAATTTAAGCAAGTTGTTAGAGAACCTAGAAAGGGCAAATTTCAAGATCAATCTAAAAAAATCACACTTTTTTCAGCACGAAATTTTATATTTAGGACATATTGTTGATGGAGAAGGGATCAGGCCCAATCCAGTGAAAATCGAAGCCATTAAAAATTTTCCTCGACCAACCAGAGTCAAGCACATAAGGATGTTCTTGGGAGCCACCAACTTCTTTCGTGAAAACTGTCCAGGATACACCGAAGTAGTAGCACCATTACAAGAGATGCTAAAAAAGAACAACCGATGGTTTTGGAACGAAGAGTGTGAGAGGTCATTCACAGCCACGACGGAATTACTGTCAAATAACATCAAACTGGGTTACCCAGATTTTTTGAAGGGGTTTATAATTCAAGCAGATGCATCTTTAGTGGGCATCGGAGCAATGCTTTTCCAAGAAGACGCAGAGAGAACAGCAAACCGCTCATACCTAGCATTCATCAGCAGGAAATTAAGAAAACATGAGAAAAGTTATACCATCTCAGAGCTGGAGCTTTTGGTGATCATATACGCGCTACAACAATGGCGTCGTATTATCTATGGTTTCTCCATAACAATCCGCACTGATCACAAGGCGCTGACTTTCTTATTTAAGACCACCATGGTAAGTGAACGCATCAACAGATGGGCCATTTATGCGCAGCAGTTTGATATACAAATTGAGCACATATCAGGAAAATTGCATGTAATCTCGGATATTTTGAGCCGAAATCCAGAAGAAGAGGCACAGCAGGAGGAAATGTTAGTGCAACACATTGAGCTGACAAACGAAGATCAAGATTTCTTACAAGAACTGAAGAGGTTACCGCAGGAACAAGAAAAGGAGCCATGGATGATGCAGATGATTAAATTCCTCAAGAGAGAGATAACACCTGATACCCCAGCATATCGAGAGATTCAAGCTCAAGCGAGAAGTTATTCATACTTCAATAATATGCTCCATAAATTTATAGATGAGGATCATGTCAAGTTACGGATATTGTTACCAGCTTCGTTACAGAGGAAATTAGTGTGGCATACTCATTATACGCTTGGTCACATAGGGTTAGACAAGACGCAAGCAACAATAGGTGAAGCTTTCACTTGGCCACGGATGAGGATTACTATACGCGATGTCCTGAAGACATGTGATATTTGCCAGCGCGCAAAACCCAATAACTTCCTCATGAGACAATACCCAAAGCCAATACTG
Source organism: Meconema thalassinum (assembly GCA_946902985.2). NCBI lineage: Eukaryota > Metazoa > Arthropoda > Insecta > Orthoptera > Tettigoniidae > Meconema > Meconema thalassinum. Next base: position 1,376,347,968 of record OX336388.2, on the reverse strand, counting down.
CCACAGAAACCGTTAGAGCTCATTGCTACGGACTGTCTTGGTCCATTGCCAAAAGGACGTAGAGGAGTGCGACATGTCCTTGTATGTGTGGACGTCTTTTCTAAATTTGTTGTTCTATGTGCTATCCATAAAACAACTTCGAAATAGGTCCTGAGCCGCATCAAGAATCGAGTTATACCTATAATGGGAAAGCCTGAATTTATCCTTTCTGATCATGGAAGTTATTACACATCAGCAGAATTTAAGCGCGGATTAAAAGAGCTAGACATCAAGCATGTACTATCTAGCATACGCCATCCACAGGGAAATCCGAGCGAAAGAGTTTCACGTGAGGTCTCGAAGCACATACGCATGTTCATACCTACAGAACATCACCGTTGGGCCGATACATTGAAAAATATTGAGATTTGCATCAATGTGACACGTCATGAGTCAACTGGACACGTACCATACACGTTACACTTGAACCAGCAACCACCGAGATCTTGGACAACAGTACTAGATTGCCCAAGAGATCCGCAGCCAGCACCACAGCTGAGAGTCGAACGGACGATCACCTACATGAGAGAACAAGCTGACAGGAGGCTAAGAAGACTAAAAGGAAAACGCTTTCACAGGGAATTGAACGTCAATGAACTAGTTTTATTGAAGAGGCCACCTATCTCTGATCCAGCAAACAAAGTATTTCATAAATGGTGTTTCCCATACATAGGACCTTATCGGATCATAAGAAATTTGGGGAATAATGCATATAAGATACAGGACGTAAACGGCGGAAGCACATCAGTTGTAAATTGCTCAAACCTCAAATTATATTACAAAAGGGAACCGTTTGATCAACCACGGAATACCGCGGGTGTCAACATTATGGAAATCGAATAAAGATGAGCCAAATGCACGTGGAACGAGGAGGTAGTCGGTCATAAACGGACTCGGTGTTTACAATGGAAAGCCGTGAAGCAAGAAAACTGGGCGAGACAGGTGGACAATAGCTAGCTACCTGCACCAGACAGCCGAGACACTAATCTTAGCAAGAATGTGGAGAGGGAGACAAGGATCGTACCAAGGGAATCCCTGCGCGCGACCAGCAGTGACGAACCAAGTAAACAATATAAGGAATGACGACGGAACCTTGCAGCATCCGTGAGGCGGATCGAGATTGAGAAAAAAATCATACGTTCCATATCGATTTTTTTTCCTTTGCAGAAGGGTAATGTGACCTTTATGCATCTCTGATAGCATAAAGTCTACATATTATTCCAACAAAATTTAATTCATGTCTCAAAGTCGATGTGAGAATAGAAGTTGCTTGTGAAACTAGAATGACAAAAGGATGGTTCGTACGTGACTTGAAGAAGCTTTCTCCCAGCGCGGACAAAGGTAGCAGGAAAGAGAAAATCCACATCTGGACACCAAATGCGCCAGACAACGCGCGGAGGTCGTTACACTACGCGGGTAAATGCAGAAACCTCAACGATCACCTACCAAATAAACCCCGCCCATTTGAAAGGAATTAGAGCAGTAATTAGAATACAGAAACAGGAATTATACCATCGTATAGGGGATTAACCCAGCCTCTCAGAAATATCGTCAAAATTTAAATTGGATTATTCTGTGATTTTTGCCAGAATTAAAATGAAATCAGGGGGTGGATTTGAAACGACCAATGGCAGTGAGAGACGCTAGACGCGATCAAATCCCGCCGAAATTAAGGGACAATGAAGCAAATTACGGAGCTCATTATATAAGGATCCAACGATCGGATTTTGAATAAAAAGGAGTCATTGAGACATTGGAAATGAGGACGTTCTAAGGAGCTAGTTCGCATATTCATGTGAGTGTTATTTTGGAAATAAATTCTGAAACCCCCCTACTCCACGTCCCTTTAAGAGAAATCGTATAAATAATGGATTGAAACACAGCGAAGTCAGTCTACTTTGGGGCATCGTCAAAGGCGGAAGCCCGTGCCTCGAGCCCTCAGAAATTAACGTGATTTTTACAAGTTTTATAAGTTCTTAGTACGCGCTGTAGAGGCGAGAGCCCGCGCTTGAGGCATAAGAATAATTAACATTTTTACAAGTTTATAAGTAGGAGCAAGTATACCTCCGAAATTTGAACATCGCTAAGTATTCGCGAGTGCGAAGTAGAACAGTGCATATCATAACAGTTGACGCAGTTGTAATGATAGGTATAGCCGCCCGAGCTATTAACAGCTAGACCAGTATTCTAGGAAGCTATGAACTGTCGGCCGAACTAAATAAGTTGATGATAGCTATATGAGATAGGAGCTTCATGTGCGAGAACCGTGCATTGTGTTAATGGTAATAATTCACAGTGGACCTTTGTTTTGGTGAAATTTTGAGAAAAACCGTGTGTAAATTATCCTCCTATCAAGATGAACCAACTAATGAAGAAGACTGATATCAAGGACCAGAACCGCATCAGGAAATATGAGAGATAAGTAAATATTGTATGGGGCATGTGGGCCATAATGTTTCCCATTATTGGGGTCGGATAAGTTTATCTCGATCATAAGCAGTTATGATAAAAATAGATATTTTAGGCGTACCGGGCATGTTTGTGTAGATTTGTGTGTTTATCAGTAATGAGTATTTTTGTGTGTTTTATAACGCAATAAGTATATGAGCATCAAAGTGTTATTTTAAATATGGTTTTGTTTGGGATGTCATTAATCTTGTTGAATGCACAGTCAAGGGAATATTTGTTTGATAGTGCTTATGCACAATGTGATTGTAAAAGCTAAATGGGGAAGACCGCTCGATATTGAGACAAGACCAGTAAGTGACACTGAAATTATGAGAGTAATAAGTATGGTAAGTGATTATCACGCGAAGGTAAGACAAGAATGGCTGGAGGGTATTGTGAGATATATTCAGGTAAGGCTAAGAGTCGATCCTGGGTCGAGCAGAATTAAAGCGGAGGTGATATTCCCGCGTTCTTCGATGATATAATGGTGAGTGAAAATAATAGCGGAGGTGATATTCCCGCATTCTTCGACGATATATAAATGGTAAGTAAAATGATTGAATTCATTATCTGATGATAGTCCACTGTAGCTTCGTCGGAAAGGTATGGTATTGCTCGAGCCCAAGGCAGGTAAAAGGGAGTCTTTAAGAAACAGGTAGAAATATGGTTAGCCGTCTGAATTCTAAAAGCAGCCAGGAGGGTTGTGCTGGCCTGCTGGTTAGTACGGTGAAAGTGTGTCTGTCACAAGGTCGAGTTTGTCATTGTATTATATGAAGGGAGGTAGTCCAACTTCCCGGGGTTTCTTTTTGTGTACCGCTTCAGGAAGCGATGTATTCTATTTGTCATTATTTTTGGAGTGCATTCATTATGTTGTTGTTTATTAATAATCACGGCGCACCGGCCGCCGAAGTATTTATTTGATGTTTCATGTATGCTGACTTGTTTATTTTACTATAATTAACGGAGTTATAGCTCTGAGTGAAGTAATTGTTTTAAAGTTATAAAAACACACATGCCCGTAACCTAGAATAAATCTATTGCCTTCATTATCTGACTCTTGTGAGGAAAGATGATGATTGTACGAGTAGACATGTCCGATTTCCCAAAGAACAAGTTTTGCAAGTTATAAAAATGAGTGCGCAATATTTATTGTGATAGAATGGCTGGTTTATTTAAGCCATAGTTGTTTGAATTAAGTCTGTTGACAATAACTCTTGGACTTGAAGCAGTGGACTGCAGTAAAATAGACTATTTTCTATTCCTGGTTTCAGCCAGTGTGAAACATTATTTTTGCATTTTTTTAATGTTGTTGAATTCAGTAATTTAAGGGAGTTGATTTTGTTTTTTATTTGTCTATGGTTGGGAGAAAAGGGAGATGATGTTTTTGTGAAATAAATTATTTTATATTAGGAGTTCTCTGACCTACTGATTTTAAGATAAGCCTCCTGTGATCCTGTGACTATATTCCTAGGATGTTTAAAATAAGTTAGAGCCACCCCGAACAGAGCACTACCCGAGTAAGAGTCGGCATCCTAGAAGAACGCAGAAGGGTATAATACATACTGTACATAAATACGTACAGATCCCGGCGACTAGGTCTGCACTTGCTTTGTGAGGGGCGTGGAGCGGTACGGGGATCGTGCCGAACGCGCGCGGCAGTAGCATTACTAGTCTAAGCCAGTATCGCTTAGCGTGGCAAATGTTCTACGCTGCAGTAGTATGCAAGGGGAGGTCCAGGGTTCGATTCCCGGCTCTGCCATGAAATTTGAAAAGTGGTATGAGGACTGGAACGGGGTCTACTCAGCCTTGGGTGGTCCAAATGAGTAAAGTGGATTCGATTCCCACCTCAGCCATCCTCGAAGTGATTTTCCGTGATTTCCCACTTCGTCTACGGGCAAATGTCGCGATGGTACTGTACCCGTATCCACATGGACTTACTTGTTGAAATCCGATGGAACAACTGGATCGTAGAATCTGGAAGTACCCGGATGAAATAAATCCCCAAAAATTCTACCAACATGGATCAAACTGGGATACGGACACATCAATATAATAGAATGCGTTAAGAAAGTCCCAGTGGCAAAAGAACAAATAAAAACTAGCTCAAAGTGAACTCGAAAAACTCTAAAATTAATCTCGGGCATATGGCTGAACGTTCAAAATACTGCCCCACTGGTTCTCCTAACACTTCCTGTTCCTAATAAAAATCTACAACAACAACAACAACAACAATTTGGGAAAGCCAACAACATATCCATTAATGTATTTAAAGGAAACAGTTTTTCTCAAATTGTTGTTGTTGTTTTTTGCCAACAGGTGCTTACTGCGTATGACAAGGCTGTACACTCGTGGGTTAGACAGCCTTTCTTGCTAAGGGTCTCCTATATACCCTAAACATGGCTATACATGTTAGTTCTGAACATTTCGTGGTTAATTGTATATTGAGTTTAAATAGAGAACTTATACAAGCACGACTTGCATGTGGTTAAACTTCACAAGTGTCACATGCAACACGCAAAGTATGTTTCCGCTACCTAGCGGTAAATATGAGCACTACCTGTACTACTAGCATGCTACCTAGCGGAGGATATGAACACTTACTAGTAATATCCAAAGTGAGCTGAGGTTAGGTTAGGTTAGGTAAAGTTAGGTTAGCCATCAAAATAAGTTACCAAAATAAGCCATCAAAAATAATTGGTTTTTTACCCCTGAGGTCTTGGGTTCCATCTCGACTATGCACAGAATTTAATCAACATCTGAGAGTTGAAAGGTTAGGTTGGGTTAGGTGAAGTTAGGTTAGGTTAGGTTAGTGAGCTGAGGTTAGGTCTTTAAATATTCCCTCTCTTTCAAGTACTTTCCAACACCAAGAAAAAAAAACACTAAATACATTGACACAAATAAGCCAATACAAAAGCCAATACTAAAGCCAAAACAAAAAGCCAACACAAAAGCCAACACAAAAAAGCCAACACGAAAAGCCAACACAAAAAGCCAACACGAAAAGCCAACACGAAAAGCCAACACAAAAACCCAACACGAAAAACGAAAAGCCAACACGAAAAGCCAACACAAAAAGCCAACACAAAGGCCAACACAAAAAACCAACACGAAAAGCCAACACAAAAAGCCAACACAAAAAGCCAACACAAAAGCCAACACAAAAACCCAACACATAAGCCAATATATAAGCTTTTGGTAGTCACTTCATCTGCAAAACAGTTGTAACCTTTGTAGTGTGAACATCGTACTGACAGGTCAGTTACTACTATGGAACTTATTACAACCAACAAAGGTAGGCTATGTGCACTCTATCAAGGCTACTCCTATAACTATAATCGCCAGAATGTGAATGGAATAATATTCTGGCGATGCTCAAAAGAGAGGTCAACAAAATGTCGAGGCAATCTGAAAAGTAAGAATGGAAAGTTTTTAAGTGTGAGTTTTCATCAATGTAGTGCTCTAAGCGAACCACGCTTGCTGTTTACAAACAGTTATCTAAATGCTAAAAAGCAAGTTCAAGAAAACGATATTGCGGCTAAAGATAGTGCAGTGTTTGTTCAAAAGGACTTATCATGTCCTCAAAAGTCATGTTAAGACAGTTGTCAACGTCCAAGAAACCTTCAACAGTATCAAAATCAACTCAGTCTATAAATGAAGTGGTATTGCAAGAGGATCAAAAAGGACTATATAGTAATAGTGATGATGGTCATGATAATGATGATCATGATGATGATGATGATCATCATCATCATCATGATAACGGTAATGCTTTGTTTACATCTAAAAATCCATTTGTTAAATTTGTATACTGGAACAAACCCAGTAAGCTAATTCAACGGCTTCGACAATTGCATGCTTTACAACAAGCAGGGCATACCGGTCACGATTGGGAAATCAAAGAAATTGAACAAGAGCTTCGTCGTGCTGAAATTATTGTGTAATGGGTCTACCACTTTGCGACCACTTTTACCCCCTCTCTTGGTTCTTATATATGCATATTTGCTTCCACTTTTACCTGAACTCTTTGGATCCATATTTGCTCTCACATTAAACTATTATTCTTATTACCAAGTTGACTCTACTAGAGCTTAGTCTATGCTTGACAGTTGACATGGAAGTATCAGTGACTAGGTATGGTAAGCCTTACGCATACTATAAAGGATATTCATATATTGTGAAACGAACCAATAAAAATGGAACTGTTATTTGGCGTTGTTCAAAGCAACGTTCCTAACATTGTCGTGGTGACCTAAAAAGTAAAAATAGTGAGGTTTTAAGTGTCAGTGATCATCAATGTAGTGTACTGCATGAAACATGGTTGCCGTCGACAAAAAATCATGAAAACAATATTGCTACTGAAAATAGTGGATTGTTTAATGAGCAACGTTTAACCCCTGTTCTAAAAGTTATTTTTAATCCATCTTCCACGTCGCAAGAGCCATCAACATCACAAACTATGCAAGAGGTAGTGTTGTTGTTGTCGTTTTAAAGAGTGGAACAACTAGGTCATCTGCTCTTGATATGCAAGAGGATCAAAATGACTAAATAGTAATAACAATAAGGGATTTATGCCCATAAAACCTTTGCGGCTTCCCCAGTTTTCGAAAACTACAGTGAATGGACATTGCTATAAAATGGTCTACAACAAGCCTTGTGTTTAAAACTATAACAGACTATTGTAAAGAGAGAAAGGCTTGTATTCAGTGTGCATCTATTGTCATAATCATGTATACTCTGCAACGATGCTAAATATACCAACTTTGTATCAAATAAAACAGCATTGTAACATCATTTTGCATTTATTTACAAACTTTATATACATGTTATTGGTTTCATGATAATATGTTTTAAGACAATACTAAAAACTAAAACATTATTGTTATATACACATATTTTTCTTTCAGTCCATTGTTATCACTTATATCTTCCATTATTAATATTATTATTATTTGACATTTGTTTTCTTATTTAATTAAAACGAACCAGGCACCTATTGTTTTTAAAACCTTCATAAATTAAATGTACAGGTTGCACAGCATTATTGACTTCATCAAAAACACTCTCCGACATATCATTAAACCGTATAGGCAGAAATGTCTCAAAGTTTGCTGTTTTCAATTTCCGAATCTTGATAATGCGGAATGGAATATGCGTTGGCAATTCGCTGAGCTTCTTTGTCTCTAAGCCACATGATTGTCCCACAGCATTCAAAACATTCATTGTAGTAGTCTATAAACAAAACAAAAGCATATCTATTACACTCTAAAACAGCTTTAATAATATTGTGCAATTAGGGATTTTGCACTATGCATGGCTAATAAATTATACTAGTTATGCAAGAAATGTCCTAACTGTAGCAGATACTACTTTTCTGCATATAGCACAAGTGTTAAGTTCTAATGCACACTTGACACATGCTATCATGTGTCCACAAGGCAAAAATACAACACCTAGTTCATCTTGATAAAAAAAATTACATAATTGTTGGTCACACTTTTGTATCTGTTCGTAAGACAAGTCTTTTCTTTCAGCCTCATGTATTTGCTCCGCGTGTTCTAACTCTAAAGGCACTTTTATGTCTTGTGCTGCAATCACGTTTACTTTACGAATAGTGTTCACAAATTCCTGACCTTTAAGCAACACCATGTATTTACAGTTTGGTAACCAACGAGCGTGTTGCACAAAAGGGTCATCAGTCATTTGCCAATCCTTTGAAGCAAATCCACAATAAAAACATATTGTTTTATCCCCTTCACCAGTATAAAAAAAATCCAGCTTCACTTAGCTGTTTGGTAAGGGGTTTTAATATTAATGGCCAAACATTTTTATAAGATTCTGAACGTTTTTCAACAGAGCTGTACTCTAGGTGTGCTAGTGCTTTAGTCTAGCAAACTCCCAATTTTTCAAAAGCACACGCCAATTCAACACTGTCTATGGCATATGGACCACATATATCGACACTACCGTTGTTGGCTGGTAATATATTATTATTATTATTATTATTTGTGATTCAGCAACGTAAGTAGCGGCCAATGGCCTTGTGGTTCGGTAAAATGGATACACTGGTAGGTTACCCACTTGTTTTCCAAGCATGTTAGGACAACAATGAGACCATCGCAAATGGTCTCTAAAGGGATCATCCCCTTCTTCCCAGTGTGAAAGTTCAATACGACAAAACACACAGCGTATCACATCTTCTCTGCTCAAGTAAAAAAAACGGCTTTTGCAAGTTTATGTCTCGACAAAAAGCCTACAGGCCAAGGATTCAAATGTTAACCAACGATCATTTTCTGATTTTAAATTCAACCCACGTGGTAAACCAACTTGCTCACTTGTTGTATTTGGTACTAACGCCATGTGTTATAATAAAACATTTTTCTTTTTGTAAGTTATTAACGTTGCACAAGAGCCCAGAGTACTTTAAAGCATAATGCATGCTTGTTCACTGTCTGTACATTACGTTAATGGCACATGGCGACACCTAAAAGCAAACAAAATAACCCATCACTCAATCAATCAATCAATACTTGTAAATAAAACGTTAACGTTAATTGGCATTAATATATCAAAACACAATTAAAAATAAACTGTATGTTGGCACTAACAGTAACCCATGTACTTATTTTCTTTTTTAAAGCTACAGTCATTTACATCCCCCCCCCCCTTTAACTAATATATAAACAAAAATGAATGCCATGTCATTTTGTTCACATTATCATGTTCAAACCTGTGGATATTCGTTGAGTCCATAGGGAACCACACATAAATTAATTTTTTTGTTTTGTTTTTAGAAAATTCAACATGGCCTTGTACTTTTCCCAGTCATCAACAACATAGCCATTAATCAAGAAAGCAATCATTGTCCCAGTCATATACAGGTAATGATTTTTTTTTGTGTACGAGTTTTCAGTAGTGGTAAAATGGAATAGCATTTTTAAGTTAGACGTACCTGAGTTTTAAACAGTTCACTCTTTGGCAATGGTTTCGCTTTAGTGCATTTCGTTTTTTTTTCAGCAACTACTACGGCGGTAAGGCTTTTCTTTCCAAGTTTCTTTAAATAAATAAAATAAACCGCTATAAATACCTAAATTCAGGTTAATACATGCATTTCATAAATTAAATACAAAACAAAAAAAATGAAACAAGTTAGTTTAAAGAAATCATCTCACCTTCACTTGCAGTGGCTTGTTGCTGTTTCCTTCTAGTGGGCTCAAAAGTGCAATGGTTTCTTCTCTCTCAGACATGTAAGGTATACCAGTTATCTGCAAACAAATAAATAAATAAAATCATTATTTACCTAATCAATAAATAATTGCTTGTAAATATACATAAATCAATATTTTTTTTTAGAAAATCCAACATGGCCTTGTACTTTTCCCAGTCAACAACAACATAGCCATTAATCAAGAAAGCAATCATCGTCCTAGTCATGTACAGGAATTATTATTTTTTCTACGAGTTTTCAGTAGTGGTAAAATGCAATAGCATTTTAAGTTAGGCTTACCTGAGTTTTCAATAGTTCACTGCCTGGGAACAATGGTTTCGCTCTACTGCGTCTCGGATTTTCAGCAACTGCTACAGGGGTAAGGCTTTTCTTTCCAAGTTTCTAAAAATAAATAAAATAAAACGCTGTAAATACCTAAATTTAGGTTAATACATGCATTTCATAAAATAAAATATGAAACAAAAAAATGAAACAAGTTAGTTAAAAAAAAAGTCCTCTCGGCACGCCGGAAGGCGGAGGTAGATTTCACTGGGCAAACTTGGGGATAGGCGAAAATAGGCAGAATATGCAGGTTTTCGCAGAAAGATCAGACCTCATTTATTGCGAGAAAGTATTTTATAATTGGAGCTTAATTAACTTTGATTTTCATCATTTTATGCATATTTTAAACATTTAATTGTCTTATGGGGACGGTAACCGTTTTATCATTTGGGGTCCATTTTTAGCCTACTTTCGATTTTTGCAAAAAATGAAAGTAGACTTTTGAGATCAACACAGGGCGAAAAATTGTGTGTCTGTCTGTGAGTGTGAGTGTGTATGTGTGTGTGAGTCTGTGTGTGTGAGTCTGTGTGTGTGTGTGAGTGTGTGTACTCTGTAATCCCCCCCATCAATTCGAACACGGTGAAACCGAATTGAACGAAATTTGGTACAGAGGTAGCACTAGCAAAGGGCACCTCAGTGTCATACTTTATATCGCCGCCATCTTTACCAACACTGAATGGCGGCCACTCAAACGTTCAAAACGTAAAATCAAATTACGGCTAAACTAATCATCCGATCTCTACCAAATTTGGTGACAACATACCTTTATATAGGACGCGTCTTTCACCCAAACTTCAAGGTCATCGCCCGTGGAATTTCAGGATGGCGGCCGTGTGAATTATGTTACCATTATAATCAATAGCTTAAGACCCACCAATTCCGATTATCGAGCCTAGGGTGGTTTAAGCTATCCTGAAGGTCGTGATCCGTTATTTATTGTAATTTAATATTATAATATTATACTGTATGAGTGGCTTAAAAGAGCTGAGCCGTCTCTGCCACACGACAAGATGGCAGTTGTCCTCATGTGCCTGTCTTATATTTCAGTAGTTTTAGTATGTTGTATGTAATATACCCTACTGATAGAATAATATAAACTTTGTATGAAATTATCTATAATGAAGATGTACTGAAGTGAATAAATCGTTTATTTCAAGTCATTATTTACCAACAGGTTTTATCTAATATGTCAGTTAAGAACACCATGATGTTAAAAATATGGTTAGCTCTGGGCTAGCGTGTTAGTCTGTCACGCAGTTGACTGGGGGTCGAATACTGCTACAGTTCACTTTTTTTTCTTGAATTATTTTACAAATGATGTGCACGAGCTCTTTCCACAGATACTGAATAAAATGTCTGTTAGCTCAAATGAGAGGCTAATATATACACTCGTTTATTAATAAAATCACAGCCCCAGCATCGCACTTAAACAGAAGACATTAGGAAAAGGGGAATAGATGAACAAGATCAGATACACGTTGTCATCAACCACAGCCTTCTTAATGCCTCTGTACGGTGCTGTCCTCTTGTGTGTTATGTGGGTAATATTGTTCCAAACATACCGCTGTGTAAATACCTGGCCTCCTGAAGTATGGCAATTTTGTAATACTGGTAGTTCAACTATTAGCCACGATCGCACTCCGATTACCTTTAAACACTGCCAGCTGGATCGCCTCCCTCTAGGCTACTTTAAACTGCCTGCTCATTCAACACCCATAGGCGTACAAGATAATTATTAATTCACTGCAAGGTCGCAGCACCAACCTACTGTGATCGGCGCGGATTTTTAAAGGGGAAGATGCCCAAAACAAAAGATTCTTAAGTTTGCAGGCTGGCTTAATATAAAGATTATCGGACGTGAATGCATTACAATAAGTTAGTAGTTTTTTTTATTCAATCATCATCAAGTACATAATATTAGCCCAAAAACATGAATTATTTATATAATCCGGGCCGTGAAGGCCTTAATATACATATATAATATTGATTTTGACACTCACTGGCTAATTATCAATATAAAAGAAAACAAACAAAAATAGTGGTAGAAGTGATTGTTTTAGGGATGATGGCAAAGAGTTATAAATATACCCATACATTTAGGAGAAAGTAGGCTATATGTTCTTTGCTGAAAATCTTGTTATACTTGTGGTCACACTGTCCTGATGCAAAGTTTCGACAATGATGTGTAACTATCTAACGGTCTGTTATTTCTTCTCGCAAAATTTTATCTCCCGCAGAGATTTTGGTTGGTTCCACAGTTTCGGGGCTGCGACAACGCGGTCATGTAACCCCGAGTACTTTGGGTGAGTATAGGATCTGTCTGATAAACGGTGTGAATTGTGATGGCTGTATTAGTCTGTCATTCAGGTAAGGACTGCAGACGGTCAATTTCAAGCAGTAGTTCCTAATGTTGCTACCAAATACTACCGTCAACGATACCTAGCTGTGAACTTGGCTATTAGATGCCACCGCAACCAGCAATTCGCAACGAACGTTGGAACATCCCCTCCAATAGAAAGCATGCTGAGGGATTTTTAGTGCTCTTAGAAAATCCGACGATTTCGGTCGGCTTGAAACCGCGACCTTGGGCATAGAAGTTCAGCATGCTACCAGTTACGTCACCGAAGCCGCTTCACACTTAGTCAGATGGAAAACTGAAAGCGATCTCGTGCAAGTGCGTTGTCATGGCAACGTCTGATGGCTCATCCCTCATCAATTTAGTAGTGTTGACATGGCAACCTCTGATAGCTCTTGGCATTTTCTCGTAATTCCGAAATGATTTTTCTCATCCCTTGGCGTAATGGTGGGTCATATCAAAAATTCTTTCAGATAAAGGTTTTAGGTAATTATTAGGGGAATAGTGTCCATTTGTACGGTTTTGATATTGTGCCTATTAAGAGAGATATGATTAATGTTTCCCGAAAAAACCACTTTTTCTCACCCCTTTGGCCAATGGTTGGTGCTATCAAAAAACTTTTCAAACATAAAATTTTGGGCCTTATCCGGCACATAGTATGAACTTTGAATGGATTCGATATTTCAAATATTAAGAGAGTTATAGTGATATTTCCCTTTTTCGAAAAAAGGGATTGGTACAAAATTGCGGTAGTTATCGTGTCCACAAGAAACTGATATATATACATAAATTATATATAAACTTTTGAACTGACGGTGGTTTGGGGGTCTAGGGGATGTGAAACGCGAAGATATGTCGAAATTTTCCGGAAGTCGAAACATGGGACCCATTGCAATAGTTAGCTTTCTAATGAAATCTACCTAATTATCTCACCTTCACTTGCAGCGGATTGTTGCTGTTTCCTTCTAGTGGGCTCAAAAGTGCAATGGTTTCTTCCTTCTCAGACATGTAAGGTATACCAGTTATCTGCAAACAAATAAATAAATAAAATCATTATTTACCTAATCAATAAATAATTGCTTTTAAATATATATAAATCAATAAATGTATAAATGAATAAATATATAAATAAATACCTACCCCACAACAAGGTTAAGTATTTTCCACCAACACCAAAACTGTTAAACAAGACCAGGGGTTTCACGCAACGCAATGTGTTCAAAGGTGGTCACCTAAGTGAGCGTGGAAATGATAACGACATGCCTTTATATATGCTACGTTGCATGTATAATTATTTTTTCCCACGCTTTGAACATTCTCTTATCGTGCACGTGGACAGCTAACGTCCCAGATGAACACCTGTGCCAGGTCAAATTTCACCTGAACTTGCATTTCGTCACGTACGAAGCAAACAGGATGTAACTTGTTTAGCGTACATGTGGTTTCACACGTGTGTGCATGCATTTCGCATTCCCCTGCCATCACGGTTGTCAGATTATCTCACTTTCAAGCGACCTCCGCGTCTTTGTCATTTTCCATTGCACCTGTTGTCAAGTCAGATCAGCGCATTCCATTAAGCTCAAATGACATTCACCTCCTGCTCGTCTGCTCCTCTGCAAGTTTGTTTTCTGTACTCGCTTCGACCAACATAGAACCAAGTTCTCATCACCGTTTACACGTTAAAGGCTCTATTCGGGGGTAAAATATCAGAAAAACGAACCCTCGCTCTGTCATAAACCGACCCGCCGAAATATCGATTGTTCTATGGAGCACAGCCACCGTGGTCAGCGACAGGTTCGTTGAAACACACACACACACCCAGCAGTATCGTCTCTCTCAACCACCACGCTTCATGAATATTTTAAACAGGTATCGTTAAAGAATTTCTTTTCAACAAAAGTGTCGTTAGGCCCTTTGTCAAAATGTCAAACATAGTTTCAAACAGGGGGCGTTAGCCCGAGTCCTAGGACACCTCGTACACGTCTCTAGCGTTATTTGTTTGCGAGATAAAGCAAAAAGTCTAAAATCATGGTTTTACCTCAACATGGTTTTTCATTCCTGCTCAACACGAACATCCTCGGCAAGAGGGCAACGCGATAAAAAATGACACTTCGCACACGTCTCTAGGCTTATTGGTTCGTGAGTTATCAGCAAAAATCACAAATAACACTTGTTTACCCCAAAATCGAGTTTCCAATTTTTTAAAATTATAACGAGTGGTCCATAGCAAAAAGGACGTCGCTACGAGTCCTTGGACCCCTCGTACACGCCTCTAGCATGATTGGTTCGCGAGATATAACAAAAAGTCTAAAATCACGTTTTTACCCCCCAAAAAAACATGTTCTCAACATTTCACCTTTTCGACACCTACATTCCCGTAAAGAGCGCAACGAGATGTAAAAGCGAATCCAAGCACGCCCTCCTAGCATGACTCCTTCCATTCCAAGGTCGCAGGGGCTCACAACTTGCTAAGTGAGACAGCTTTCCCCTCACCACACTATTGTCAGGTTTTTATCCTAGAGACTTGAAATTAATTTTGGGGGTAGAGGGGATAGGGATCATTGATTTACGTCAAACAATTTGTTTTGTAGAATTGTTAGTTTCCAAAATATAGGATTTTCAAAATTCGAGGGTTTTCAAAAAAACATAAAAAATAAAAAAGTTTTATTACAAAAAATAAAGGTCATAAAGACCATTCGTTTAAGCCATGGCACAACGTTCTATCATGTTTGGTTTTCAAACTATCACCTACTTTCGAAAACAAAAATAAAAAAAAATATAACTAGTGGTCCATGGGAAAGACGACGTCAGCTCGAGTCCAATGACACCTCATTTGTCATTATCCGACCATGCGTTCAAAAGATATTAATTATTTAACATGGCTGAGGCTTAGTAGTGGGGCAAGGAGGGTTCTAGAGTGCGTTAGAAGCACCATCATCCCCCTACTATCATTATTATTTTGACATTATATTTGACCATAATCTCTCTTGTTTGACAATCAACAAAGTTCATCAAACGTAGCATTTCTCAAATAATTTTCAATCGTATCTTCATTTAATTACAACATTATTATGTGGTTTCCAATTATTGTTTCACATTAGATATTCGTTAATTTTAACAAATTAATTCATGATAAATAAATTTCTCTATAATTGACATTTAAATGGTGGGTAATATTTAAATTCCAGCATTGTGGCTTCAATGATCGCGTTCTATTCACGAATAATATTCATCATTTTATACAATTCAGCGACTGCTTATTAGCTCGCATAATTCACAAAAATTCATTACATAAAGGGCAATCTCTCCACACTCGAGATTCCTAATACAAACTTCATACTATTTCTGAATATCCACTGATATCGAAATGTATTCAAATTATTTCATTAATACCTGTATTGCTTCATTCGGTACAAATAATAGCGTTTAAGAGCTGTATATACTTTTCCACACCTAAATAAAGTTATTTAATTTTCAATTAAACATCAAGAAATATCATGTTTCACAATTAACATGACTATCAAAGTGTTAATCCACTCTTGGAAAAACTATCATAATAGTTCCATAATTCTTCAATTTAATTCATTACATCAGTAAGTTCCAACAATGTCATATTTATTCATACAGAATATACTTTACTTGATATTGAGATACACTTCTCGTGTATAATTCATTTCATTATGAATTTCCACAATCACAAAAATATTTTAAAAGATATTACAATTTAATAGAAATCGAGATTTATTCAGATCCGCAAAATCAATTCAAAAATGGGTCTGCCTCTTAAGAAAATCGTACAGCTCTACACCATGGAAAATGCCTAATATTAATAGGTTGCGATATGAACCATTAGAATCATACGAAATCAGAAAAAAAAACTAAACCAAAATGAACTATAAAAATCGAAAGAACTGAATTTACTCTAATCCAACAAAAATATCTCTACTCAAAAACTTGACTCAAAATCTGGCTATAATTGCCTAATTCAAATATGTTGCGAAGATTCACTTTAAAAATGTTACTAGACTGCAATGCATGTATCTAGCTTCACGTAGAATAATACATTCATTCAAAATGTAATACTGTATAAAATGTCGAAGTAATTCTATTTCGAAGTTTACGAAGTAACAGAATTAATGCTGTAAAATGTTCATAGTATTGTAGTAGGTCATCATCTTCCTAATTCCTATTCTTATACAAAGATATCGTAGTCTTCTTCCTAAAACGCTGCTTCTTGATAAGAATTTCTTCTCAACTAATTATAATGCTCGTAATTTATTACCAAAATTTTAATAGCAATGTTGCAAAACTAAAATGACAAAATGTACACAAAATTTGACTACATAAGTGCATCCGTTATCGGATCAAAACTTAAAATAGACTCATCAAACAGAAATGACAGAAACGACAAGTCTAATCTTCAAGTCCATTTTCAACATACTAAATAAATATGATGAAAAAGGCAATCTACAGATATGACATGATTCATACCGTCTACTAATAAAGAAATCTCCCAGCTACTTTATGTTGTCTTGATGTGAGTAAATGCATGTAAGAACATACATCACTGTTGAGACCGAACCGTCGTCTTCGGCGTTGAGAAGTTGAAGCATTGGTCCGTAATTCAGTGTTCGAACCCGTCTCCCCTCCTGCCCGAAACAACTTTCCGTAACTCAAAGCCCGTCTCATGGACCCGCCTGGATGGGTCTGTAGCGGAGAGGTAGTTGACACCTCCACTCTTGTTTGAAGATTCATTATAGTAGTAGTAATTATCTCAGTATCATTCCATAAACTCCTTCAGTCTCTTCTTATATTGACGTCTGCTTATGTATTCCATAATCAAGCATCGGTCACTGTTAGAATTTCAATCCTGCTTATGTGTTGCATTCCTTATGGATGCTTTAGCAACTCATAACTACGATCAAATTATACTGGTTGGCTATTTCCCTCAACTCAGTACTGTAAATCATGGTAGTATAGTTCGTTGATAACTGGATAATAATATAAGTTCACTCGAAGTAGCATACAAGCTAACGAAAAGTTTATCAAAAGCACTATATTCATTTGTGACACTTTTCTAGACCGAACTGCGTTAACACTGGGCTATGCGATCGTCCCATGTTCTTCGCGGCCGTGCCTGCCTGAATGCTGTAAAGCACTATTCCCGTACCGGACTTTACAAAGCGCACATTTTCAATGATATTTGAGACTCGTCGTAACAGAATCAAGATGTGAGTGCCTGTCCTAATACAGAGCTCGCCTCAGCTGTGCTGGATTCTTCCCATGATCCACCGCTCTCCGGTGTATATAAATCGAAGCTGCATCCCGTTAATGCGATAATCACCCGTTATCGTTTTGAATGTATCTATAACTTCTTAAATGTCTTTAAATTACAGTGAAACCCCTCAAATCCGAACCCCAGAAATCCGAAATCCCGGGTAATCCGAACGAGTTATTTTCGACAATTTCAAGTTTGAAAAAAAAAATGCAATAAAGAGAAACTTATTTTAGTCATAAAACAATTATATATTCTACAATATAACGTTATTTTAAATAATTAGTTGAAAAATTAACTAAGAATTACAGTTATCATACCTAACAATGTGTAGCCTAAATGTGCCTAAGCTACATACTTACCTCATGCAGGATTGAAAAACGAAAAAGATGGTTATTGTAATTCCTTAGGTTAATCACTTTGCAAAAACAAATGTAATAACAATAGAAAAACACAAAATATCACTTAATCTTTCACTTGAAATCAGTTATCTTCAATTGTCGAAGTGACGAAAACATTTCCGCGGTGGCAATCGTGCGCCAGCGTCGCATGAACATGACATCGTTTGGCGTGACTACTGCGTGTTGTTCTACGAAGCGCAATGCGATGTCAAGAGCAGATGCAGCTTCAGTATAAATCACATTGTCTGTCGAAGTTCCTTCTTCCTCACTGTCGCTAGCTCAACGTACAGTCCTATACCGTAACGAGGGCTGGGTGTTATGTTATGGATATTTTCGGCTAATCCGAACAAATTGAAATCCGAACAGGCTACAGCCCCAATTAGTTCGGATTTCAGGGGTTTCACTGTACTCCTTATTGTATATCATTATGATCCCATGTTGTAGATCCCCTCTGTGATCTCTGTAAATATTAATATCTGTAGGTTTCATGTCGCGGTTGTACGGCAGCCATCTTGTGAACAAACTCGTCCTTCAAAAACATATGTGAGCAGGGTCACCGTGGACAGACAAGAGCGTCACCGAATCTGCAAAGCAGGGTTGCCTAAGCGATTCCCCTAAGCTCGCGTCTTGCTTGCTGTAATTCTCAACTGGAAGTTGAAATCTCCACATAAAAGTGAAATATTCGCTTCTTAGAAGTACATGTGATCTGTTGATACAGAAAATACTGTTACAGTACCCACTGTAAAGCCACGGCCGCCTCCTTCCCCCTTCCTTGCCTATCCATCCTACCCTTCCCATCCCTTCCCTCATGAGGCCCCTGTTCGCTTTGCAGGTGAGGCTGCCTGGACGAGGTACTGATCACACCTCACCAGTTGTATCCACTCCGACCAGATGTTCCCAGTTCTAGAACACTGCCTGATAAGGAGGTATGGTTCAGTTCCCTCGCTTAGTTCATGGGAGTCACCACCCTGGAGGGTAAACTCGATAAAAAAATAAAAAGAATAAAAAAAAATATTTAAGGAGAGAAATATTACGTATGTGTGAAGTTCTCGGTGATAATTTGATGACGTATCATTATGTAAAATGTTTACACTCTCGTTGCAATCCGATTTTCTACCAACATATAGGCTAGACATTAATTTTAAGCTTTGCGCAGTTTATGACCAAATTTTGCTACATTTTAAACATAAAAACCTAGCTAAAAAACTAAAATGAACTATTTTATGTTTTTGAAAACCTAAAATGACAATTTTGAAAACCTAAAAATCTGGTCCCTAAATATCAAAGAGAGACTGGCGGCATGGCGCAGCGGTAACGCTCTCGCCTACTGTGCCCAAGGTTGTGGGATTGAATCCTGGTGCAGTCAGTTGGCATTTTAGGGTGCCCAAATGCGATGATGCCGTGTCAGTAGATTTACTGGCATATATAAAATCACCTTCAGGTCGAATTTCCAGCACCCCAGCTTCTCTAAAAGCCAGAGTAGTTAAAATGGACGTAAAACTAATAACATTATTATTGTTATTATTAACATCAGAGATAGCGGCTTCGGTGGAGTAGTTGGTAGCATGCTGAACTGCTGTGCCCAAGATAGCGAGTTCAAACCCGGCCGAAGTCGTCGGATTTTTTAAGAGCATTAAAATCCTTCAGTATGCCTTCCTTCGGAGGGGAAGTAAAGCCGGCGGTCCCATGTCATACATTTATGGCATGTAAAATATCCTTCCAAATCACTTAACTCTTGTGAAGTTAAATTGTTAGGTTAGATTTCATCGTAACGCTCTATTAAATTTCCAACGTTCACCACTAGGTATCATTGATATCTGGTAGCGAAAGTTGGAACTACTTGAAATTCAACGGAACTTGTAGCTCACCCTAAGGGTGTCCGCTGGAAGCAGCTACAGACTCTGGCGAGCCGAACATGTCCTCGGACACTCCCGGCACTAAACGCCATACGATAAATAAATAAATAAATAAATAAATAAATAAATAAATAAAAATAAACATTACGGATAGTCAAAGGTTTATCGGCCATACTGTATACATCGTGTTATTGGCTTTTAATGATGCCAGACCTCGATGGAAATAAGGAGCAGAAGAGAAGCTTGAAATACGTATTAATTTGGTTCTGGCCCATGAATGCCCTAAACATTGAGCATATGTCTTTAAACGTATCAGTACTCGAGGCTATCTCTGCAATGAAATGTTCCAAATATCAATTAACTCCAACGACAAACCACCATAAGATATAAACTTCGGAGACCTATTGTTCCAGCGCACCTCAAGCATTAAGAGGGGAACCTGCAGTAATATAGTAAATGAGGCGTGCATTTGACTCGCATTATAGCATAACAGGTTTCAAGTTTACGACCTCTCCACTCAGAGCGTGTGTTTACGACTGTCACTGACGTCAGGACGGTTAACGGCGAGACGTGTTTTACTCCGCTTTCAACGACTTCCGCTCTTCTTCTCTCAATTTTCTTGCACGTTTACCGAGAATTTCATGTTGCTCATGACGTGCACTTACTACTTTACTGCGGCCGACAAAGAACAATTCAACGAGTGAAATGGCTAAGAAAATACTGGGGTTATTCGAGCTTTATGGAAACAGTCTACAGTTGCAATTAGAAAATTCATATTACCTACATGGATCATGTTTATTTTATATCTTCAGAGATAGCATGGCATTAGGGATTCCATTGTAGAAGTGTTTCAGCTAACGTTCAGGATATGTACTGTAACTGTGGTCGAGAGGTCATACCGTCTTCCGTGGGGAGATAGAGGAATAATGTTGCCACTACATTTTGCCAAACTGTAAAAGTATCTATTGACTCACTTGACTTACTCCCTGTTGTCCCTCGTGGAATATACGGATTCAACAAAGCATCTCCATCTGGTCCGCTTGACAGCCTCGCTCCATGTCTTGCTTCCTTCCGTTGTTTCCATGTGTACTGATCTTCGCCGCGTTTATTTGGGTCTTCCTCTCTTCCTTGTTCCCTGTATCCAATACAATGCCTCTCTTTCGATGGCCTTATTTCCCTTTCTCAGTGTAAATTTCGATAACCCATCCTAGATAACATTTTAAGAACTGAATTTATGTCCGAAATATGTAGTCATTTCATTTCTTTGTTAATCTTTTGAAGCCCTTTTCCTTAATTTATTATGTTTACCATCAATCCCTTAATATTGCGGATATAGCTGAGTCTCCCTTATAGGTAGGTGTGCACCAAAGCTTTCATGTGTAGAACTCTGCGTCGTAGAGACTACTGTTGTTGGTATTATGGTTGTCTAGCGACAAAGCCCAGAAGGGCAGTGCGCCATCGAACTTTAAGAGTAAAGCCTCTCTCACACGGAGCCACCATGGCCACGCTACCACGGTGTTGCCTCCACGTCTTTGAAATATTTTCTCTAGCCACCAAATGCGCCACCAGCCACGAGCCAGTCTTCAATTGGAGGTGGAAGAAGCAGCACTTGCTGTTTTTCTATATATCAGGTTACGTAAACGGTAACCGCCGAAAACGGGGAAATGGAAGATTTTGGGTTCACCCACTTTTGCAGGATAGATCAACAAAAGGTATAACCTAATTTGTACTCTGTATATTGATCTTAGACAGAATCCAGTCAAATTTTTCACCTTCTTACGAATGAAAATTTCATCTTTTGATGAGCTACTGCAGTGTTTAAAAGACCAACTGACCGGTGTGGACACAAATATGAGATATATTACACCTCCAGAGGAAAGATTCCCAGTGACACTGAGGTATGAAGAATTTCTACAATTTCGATTTACTTTATTAAGTAAAATTACATATAAAATTAGTTATCATTTTTTCACAAGCATATTATTTCACAGTTCTTTTTATTCTGGCCTGGCCGCACAGGAAGTCACATTTGGTGTCAAAGGCTCAGTTTGACTCAATGTAAACATGTGGTGGTGCTGCCAACTCGGCCACTCCAAATATCGCATTGTCTGCCACCAGCAATTCTGGCCGTGCCACCAGGGGTGCGACTGCCACCACGTGTGAAAGGCTGCACTTGAATTAATGCAAAGACGTGGAGGCGCCTCCATGGTGACGCGACCATGGAGGCCTAAAGCGAGCAGATTTGTAGAAGCAAACATTCTTCGCTGAAAAAAACTTGGGTCTGCAAATGAACAGTTTGTGAGGTAGGTGTGATTATTATGCCCACATCCTCCAATGACGTGTGTGTTTATTGTGGAATTCAATGCTGGGTGGGTACATTAGAATGTTAGTGTTCAAATGGAAGGGCGTCATTAGGATTACTTTCATTATTCATACCAATGAAAATGAAAATCCACAGCCTGCTTCCAGTCGACCGACCAGGTCAGGGAATGGAATGAATGGATGAATCCCCCATCTAGCGGCGAGGATATGACCTGTGCCGGCAGCCGAAGCCTGTCGCACTCCCCTGGGGCAATGATTAAATGAATGACAGATGGAATGAAAAGATAGTGGAGAGTGATGCTGGAATGAAAGTTGGGACAAGGAAAACCGGAGTACCCGGAGAAAAACCTGTCTGCCTCTGCTTTGCCCAGCACAAATCTCACATGGAGTGACCGGGATTTGAACCACGGACCCAGTGGTGAGAGGCCGGCGCGCTGCCGCCTAAGCCACGGAGGCTTCACATTCATACAAATCAATTTTACAAATTAACCACTGATGTAAAAATAACTGAAGCGGTTGAAGAACTGACAAAGAACCCACTTTTCATATCCAATAGTCCATTATAGCTTGCTATGTAATGAGCCATTCGTCTCGTTTATGAGACATGTGGTAATAAAGTTCCCAAATGTGGCTCAATTGTTTGGAATTATACTTGTCAGCGAACATATTAAACCGGGCACGTATTGAGCATGTAGACCATTCATCACATGTGCACAGTAGCAAAACTGAACAAGCATTGGTTATAGGCAAATTCGTGGGGAATTTTGTAAATGACAATCATGTATATCGGCAGCCATTACTTTCAACCAAACAAACAAAACTGGATGTACAGAATGTGGTCCGCCTCGTTGCGTTGTAACTAGCATTCTTTGCTGTCACCACGGAGGCCCAGGTTCGATTCCCGGCTCTGCCAAGAAATTTAATTCTGATCTGAGGGCTGGAACGGGGTACACTCAGCCACGTGGGACAAAACTGAGAAGAGACGGGTTCCAATTCTACCTTAGACATCTGGAAGTGGTTTTCTGCGGTTTACCACTTCTACACCAGGCGAATGTCGGGATGGTTCATAACTAAAGGCTATGGCCGTTCCCTTCCCAATCCTCACCTTAATTACAAGTACACAATAACACAGGTTATCAGGCAAAATTCCACACTCACCCAAGTATACGGGGCTGAATGACTACGATGTCCAAACCCTTCAAATAAATCAACAAAAGGAACATAAGCAGAACAACTAAATTTAATCAACGGTACGTCGTTCACTTCTCTGCTGTTACATTGTTAAGTATTAGGAAAGGACCTCTTTATAAGAATGCAACTAGCTCACATGGCCGCTCAAAGGAAAGTAGGAGAAATGCCAGGTGGCGTGAACGGGAGGGATGAACCAATAATTAATATTTCACATGACCAAGAAGCAGTCACGAAATACAAACCAATGGAAGAAATACAGAAAAATATTAGAATAAAACAAATAGTCAGGTCGAAATTGAAATACTTACAAAATGGATATTTGGACCCGAGTTTCATAACCTACTCCAAGATCACGGAAGACAGCATGGGGCTTTTTGCGCCCGAATGCCCTTCCTGATGCCCTTGAGAGGAGTTCTCACTTCCGATATATTTATAAGGTGATGGTGGTAGCTCTGGAGGAGTCAGTATCGAGTGAGGGAGCAGCCAGCAGTGGCATTGTCCCAGCCATCATCAGTATGAATGAAGATGACTCCAAAATTACAATAGCTGTTTGTAATGAATACCTTTCTAGGGGCTAGGGACATCTTGGTCATTAGCCTCATGTATTTGGGTGTGTGTTCAATTTGTGTAATACCTGCGTTTTTGTGGTGACTGTCCCTAGTAGTGTATGTAAGATTGGGCACTTGAAATAAGGTACTCGTTTTGTTGTTGTTAAGTTATTTAGGGTATTTGCAACATCGTGATCATTTTGCCCCGTGTGCATGGATGTGTGTAGTATTTGACAGATATTATTATTATTAATAATAATGTGTGTCGCCTCCGTAGCGTAGTGGTCAGCGTGGTTAGCTGCCGCCCCGGAGGTCCTGGGTTCGATTCCCGGCTCTGCCACGAAATTTGAAAAGTGGTATGAGGACTGGAACGGGGTCTACTCAGCCTTGGGTAGCCCAAATGAGTAGAGGGGGTTCGATTCCCACCTCAGCCATCCTCGAAGTGGTTTTCCATGGTTTCCCACTTCGTCTTCGGGCAAATGCCGGGATAGTTCCTACTGTAAGGCCACGGCCGCCTCCTTCCCCTTCCTTGCCTATCCATCCTAACCTTCCACTCCCTTCCCTCATCAGGCCCCTGTTCGCTTTGCAGGCGAGGCCGCCTGGGCGGGGTGCTGATCCCACATCACCAGTTGTATCCACTCCGACCAGACTTTCCCAGCTCTAGGACACTGCCTGAAGGGCGGTAGGGGTGAGTTCCCTCGCTGAGTCCGTGGGAGCCACCACCTTGGAAGGTAAACTTGATAAAAAATAAAAAAATAAAATAATAATAATAATAATAATAATACAATCGTATGGCCTCGGGTGTCGGGTGCAAGCTTTGTTATTTGCCCCAGAGGGCAGCCTGCATGTCGAAACTATGAAAGTAAAGCTCCTTGCCACTATAGAGCTTTCTAAAGATAGGAAGAACTATTGTTTTGGCGAAAAATCCCGAGATTAATTTTGCCATTATGAACACGGCCTACTGAATTAAAATGGGTTATTTCATGATTTTTTTTCGACTTACAAAAATCACTTACCTTAGCCAGGAGCGAACCTGCAAGCTTGGGGTTGGTAGTCCGCCACTATAACCCCTCAACCACCGTGAATTGTCTGATAAACAGTGTTGGTGTGGTGTCTGTAGTAGTGTTTATTTCAAATTCAGGTGAGAATTGGGAAGGAGGCAGCCGTGGCCTTAACTTAGGAACCATCCCGACATTTGCCTGGAGTAGAAGTTGATAAACCATATAAAACCACTTCCAGGATGGCTGATGATGGGAGTCGAAGCCACCTCTTCTCATTTTTTACCTCACGAGGCTGAGTGGACCCCGTTTCAGCCTTCAGACCAGAACTAAATTTCTTGGCAGAGCCTGGGATTGATCCTG
Source organism: Meconema thalassinum (assembly GCA_946902985.2). Lineage (NCBI taxonomy): Eukaryota > Metazoa > Arthropoda > Insecta > Orthoptera > Tettigoniidae > Meconema > Meconema thalassinum. Next base: position 1,376,322,625 of record OX336388.2, on the reverse strand, counting down.
GACCTCCGGGGTGACAGCCAAGAATGCTAGCCACTACACCGAAATAAGGTACTATCCCGGCACTTATCTAGAGAGAGTGTGGTAAAACCCTGGAAAAACTACATTCACAATAACCGTTGTCAGTGCCTGGATGTAAACCTCCGATCTCCTAGCTCGCTGTGAATCCCCATCGCGTCGGTGAAGAGCGATTTAATGCAGAGACAGTTGTGGATATGGAGGAGGCTTTGACAAGGCACAGTGCATGTGCTTAACACAGTTGAAGACCCCACGGAAAGAACGGGGAAAATCCATTTTTTTCGTAAATGAGTGGCCAGCCATCGTAAAACTACAGATCAGTTGAAATTGATTTCAAATTAAGCGGTAAGTCACCGAGATTCAGAGGTTTTTATTTTTAGTGGAAACGAAAAAAAACGTCTCATATCCTGTCACTTTTTCATAATTTAACTTAAGTTTTTTTGTATTACATGTACTTTCTTTATAAGAAATAAATTTGGCAAAATAACTATATTGCTTACACTCAATTGAGGTGTTTTAAGTAATTACTTTTAGTGTTGAAAGTTTAAATTGGCTCTCCTGATAAATTTACATAATGTGACTTACCCCGTTCTTCCCGTGGAGTCTTCAATTACTATTCTACATATTTGTGACATTTAATGCTTTCTATGAGGCTCAAAGCTGCAGTTCTGATTAAAGCACGTATTGTTCGTTTTTATAATTCCACAAACACTTCATTATCCTATTTATTCCGCACGAAATATTAATAACTACAAAATCTATTTTACAGGTTTGTCCGATTGTAATTATTTGAGTAAGATTAATGTTTGCACTCGAATAAAACTCGTTTGAAATAAAATATTGAATTAGTTTTTCAGCCACTCAATATTTCACATTATTATCGAGTTCTTTTCACTTAAATTATCCACATGTTCATCATAACATTATAATCTCATTCCATTTTAATTTTTCCATTAACATCAACGTTAGTAATTCAGTCATTGGCTTAATTTAAAATACACAAGGAAATTACATTTTCAGTCACCATTTGATTTCTTTGTGCAATAATTTATGGAATACTCTCATGTGACGAGTTAGTGTGGGGATTGGGTTATGGGGACAGGAACCTATTCTTTATAACCACAAGCTTTAACCGTTTCTAACTCAATGTCCGTATTTGAACTATGGAAAACTCGTGGGTTACATGTAAGTAAAGAAAAACAAGATGTTCAGTAAAGAACATATAGCCTACTTTCTACTAAATGCATGGGTATAGTCATAACTATGGACCGGACATTTATGCATTGAAAACGATTTAAAAATGCATGCTATTATGCACTAAAATGTAAAAATATGCATTAAAAATTGGAAAATATGCACTTAACCATAACCCAATCTTATTCACTCACTTTACACATGCTTCTTTTTGCAGTAAAGGACACATCACAATAGATAATTGCAAGTTTTTCAATGTTTTCAGGAGACAAATTACGTCTATTTTAATAGTTTCTAGGGCATGAATGTCCGGTCCCTACCTATCAGTTGAGTAATCACTATTACCTGACACCCACTGTTTCAATAAATACTTTCTGCTGCTCTTCTTTTTAGGCATTTTAAGTTAAGGATTATACGGCACGATACGGCACGGTCAACCTGAAATTATTCACTACTGCGGAATAATATTCTATTTTTAAAATGTTAATATCTTACAGATCACCTCCTTGAGGACAATTTAAATCACCCGCTGTACGATAAGCGGATGTAGTGAGGCAGGGCCTTGTTGAATCGTAAGTTATGCTTATAAAATAATAAGTAGCGGACCCGTGCGAGAAATCTCGCATGTTCATAAGTCACACTTTCTCCAATAGGTTAATAATGAGTGACTTAAGGAGAAAGGTTATGTTCTTATTTCAACCAAATGATTATAGAACACCATTTTCATTTCAGTTAGAATTCCAAGCTGTACGTTCTCTAACTTAAGAAGGCAATTACTGAAAATTCTATCATCATAACACTCACCAGTTATTCGATATTTATGAAAGCATCTTGGTCAAGATTTCCTGCTTTATCTTGTTGGCTGTGGCGCCTCCTTCTCCCTTATCAGGACAGCCTTCGTTGGAAAACTTCTTCAAGCCCCGCTTACAGTGAGGCTTCCTTGTTCCTAAGTGCAACGATCAGCACTAAACTCCTTTGCACGTTACCTACAGGTGTGCTTTCCTTGTCCTGTGTGTAGCGCTCAACGCAAACTCCTTTGCAGGTTACCTACATGGGTGATTTCGCTTTCCCGAGTGGAGCGTCAGCACGAGAGCGTGCTGTGGCTGGTTTCTTTCTTTGATATTTATGAAATTAAAATGCAATTCGTCACTGTTGATTCCATTTCTGTGCTGAGTCCATTGATTGAGAGCTTAGCCATAACACTCACCGGTTATTCGATATATTTCAGTCAGAATTGCAAGTTGTACGTTCCGTAACTTAAGGAGGCAATCACTGAAAATTGGATCATCATAACACTCATCAGTTATTCGATATTTATGAAATTATACGATTTGAGTACCCAATCCATTGATTTAATAATTCTGAAAACCATGGGAAATGATAGAAGAAAAACCTGTAAGAGAATTAATGTTTAATATTTCTAAGGTTTTAGACGCCGTAACACACGCCGGTTATACGATTTAGAGTACTCAATCCATTGATTTACTGTTTCTGAAAACCATGCCAAATGATCGATATTTATGAAATTAGAATGCAGAAGAAAACCCTGTAAAATAATTAACGTTTAATAGTTTTAAGGGTTTAGACGACAACTCATAATTGCATCATATTAGAGCATCAGTAGGTCTATTTGCAAATCACACACTTCTTACAAAAATTGATATTTATGAAATTAGAATGCAATTCTTCTCTGCTAATTGATGAGGCCTATATGATGATGATGATGATGATGATGATAGTTTTAAGGTCGCAGACGACAACTCTAACATGATACTGCAACAGTATTTGCAAAAGCACACTTCTTACAAAAATCGATATTTATGGAATTAGAATGCAGAAGAAAAACCTGTACCCAATCCATTGATTTACCGGTACTGATTCTGAAAATCAGATGGAAGAAAAACTGTTAGAGAATTAACGTTCAATGTTTTAAGGTTTTAGACGACAACTCAGAATTTCAGCATGTTAGAGCAACAGTATTTGCCTAAAGCACAATTCTTACAAAAATCAATATTTATGGAATTAGAATGCAGAAGAAAATCCTGTATCGCGGCATACAGTATTAACAAACCTTGAATATAATAAATCTACTGTTTAGACGGATGAGCTTAAATCATGTTTGTGCTGAGTCCATTGATTGAAAGCTTAGCAGTAACACTCGCCGGTTATACGATTTGAGCACCCAATCCATTGATTTAGCCTACTGATTCTGAAAACGTACACATTCCTTTGATTTACTGTTTCTGAAATTGATGCAAAATGATAAAGGAAAGACCTCAGAATGTTAAAATGACATTAAAAAAAGGCGAAACAGCGGCCAAAATGTGAAGGGGACACCAATTTTGGAGCGTATCTTTCTGCAGCAAGAGTAACTGCAAATCGCACACTTCGTACAGTTTTTAAAAGTCATTTTTTAAAGAAATTATAGATATTTATGAAATTAGAGTGCAATGAATCACTGGTAATGTATATTTGCTTTCATTTGAATGCTCATTTTTCACGATCGGTCTCTTGTGAGCGCCGCAGGAGGGATGCATACTGCTGAAATAATATATATGATTGCATGATTCATACATCCACCATCTTGAAACTATTTGACTGATGACCTTGTACTTTGACCACAAGACGCTTTACACTTTAAGGTATATTGTTGCAAAAGTTGGTAGAGATCGGGGTTAGTCGTAATGTGATTTTAGGTCAGAACATTTGGATGGGAGCCATTTATTTTTTGTTATGATGGTGGCGATATACAACATGACACTGAGTTGTCTCTTGCTAGTGCTACCTCTGTACCAAAGTTGGTTCGATATGATTTCGTCGTGTTTGAATTGATAGTGGGGATCGGTTTGTACACATATACGGCCCCCATTTTCAAACTATTTGGAAGATGACCGTGTAGTTTAGGCAAAAGACGCTTTCCACAAGAAGGTATATCGTTGCAAACTTTGGTAGAGATCAGACGATTAGGTTAGTCGTAATTTCTTTTAGCTTTTACATTTTGAATGGCCACCATGCCGTTTCCGTCAAGATGGCGGCGATATACAACATGACACTGAGGTGTCGTTTGCTACTGCTACCTCTGTACCAAATTTGGTTCAATTCGGTTTCGTCATGTTTGAATTGTTAGGGGGGGACAGACATATACACACTCACACACACACAGACATACTGATAATCGTTGACCCGTGAAGATCTCATAAGTCTACAGTTTTTTATGCAAAAATTGAAAGTAGGCTAAAACGCATACTCTTAAAGGGAAACAAATATCTATCAGTATCAACATTAATAAATCAATTATTTATTGATCAGTATCAATATTAATAAACCAATTATTTATTTACAGGGTTTTCCAATAAGATGTTACCACTTATATGGGATTGGTTTTTATTTGAATAACAAAATAACACACACTATGCACACAAGTCAAAATGAAGCTACTGCACCATACCTCATTCAAACATTTCCGGGGGTATTGGGTGGGCAACTGCTGTTATGCATCCTTTAAGGTCATTAATGTCAGTAGGATTTGTAGTGTACACGATTCATTTACCATTTCCAAAAGCCAGAAATCGCATGGAGTCAAATCTGGTAACCGTGGTGGCAAAACCAAAGGTCCACCACTTCCAATCCAGCGTCTATCAAATGTTTCATCCAGGTAATGTAGAACCATTAAGGAATATTGTGGTGGTGTACCATCTTACTGGAAGTAACCTGATGTTAGGATACGGAGGGGATGATTATCAACAACATGATTCTGCAACAGATATTGGTTAGAATGCCCTGTTACAGTTTCATCATTAAAACAAGTAGTTCCGTGAAGAACTATATAGCCTATTTTCATATATCCTACTTATGTTAATTGCCTCTATCAACATACAAAATTTCAGTTTGTTTGCTGTAATAGAATCGTAGATATTGAGAAGGTTACAATACAGTATGTAGGCCTTCGAGTTATGTACTATTACATGACGATTATTGTGTATGTGATTTATTCAAACTTCAATCGCATGGTTAGGGCAGAAGAAATAGAAACGAGATTTTAAAATTTCGTACAGCCGCCATCTTGTTGTTATGCAAACAATTGATATAAATTACATGCCAGTGGATTAAAATTTGTATAAGCATACACCGTACCAAGTTGCAATGCGCTCGGATGCTTAAATAGCGAGAAACATCCACTTAAATATTTACATTTCGCGCCACCGTCATGTTGGATTGGTGCTCACCAGGTTGTTCAAAGTTCCATAGGTGAACTGATATGTATAGCCTCTATCACCGTACAAAATGTCAGGTTGATTGCTGTCATAGATTAATAGATATTGAGAACGGTCTAAATATTTAGGATGGTCGCCATGTTGGTTTTTAATATATGAAGGTCATAGAGTTATGTACTATTAGATGTGAATTATTGCGTAGGTTCATTATTGAAACGTTGACTTTGATCACATGATTAGGACACAATAAATAAAACTTGATTTTAAAATTTTGCACAGCCACCATGTTGAGGTTATGTAAACACTTGAACTAAATTAAATATCAGTACATCACAATGCGTATAAACATTTGCATACCAAGTTTAACTGCGTTCGGATGGTTGAATGGTGAGAAAAGTCTATTAAAATATTTCAACTTCGCTTGGCAACGATATTCGTTTTGTAATTAACAAGGTTTTGAAAGCCTCATAAGTAAACTTGCAGTAGTGCCCTTTATCACCGAAGAAACTTTCAGGGGATATCGGTAATAGTGCCGGTGAAATATTTTGCACAGCCACCATGTTGGATTGGTGAGACGTAATAAAATTTGAAGGGCACGGTCGGGGTCGGACAAAATAGTACTAGGACATTACCGAGTTTCATTGAAATCACTCCAGCCGTTTAGAAGTTACAGTATTTGGGGACACACACACCCAGACACACACACACACATACACACATGGACAAAAGGTGATCTCATAAGCCTATTTTTAGTCTATTTTAATTTATGGAAATATAGACTATTTTTCACCTATTTTCATTTATGAAAAAATAGTTAGTTTTATGTGATCACCTTTTTTCCGTGTGAGTGTGTGTGAAATTTTGAATGTTGATAGAGGCCATAAACATAAGTTCACCTATTGGACTTTCAATAACCTGGTGACCACAAATACAACATGGAGGTGACGCGAAATGTAAATATTTAAGTGGACGTTTCTCGCGATTTAACCATCCGAGCGCATTGAAACTTGGTACGGTATATGCCTATACAAATTTTAATCCACTGGCATTTAATTTATTTCAATTGTTTTCATAACCACACGATGGTGGCTGTGCGAAATTTCAAAATCTCGTTTCTATTTCTTGTGTCCTAATCATAATCATAATCATAATCTTCATGTAATAGTACATAACTCGAAGGCCTGCATACTGTATATAAAAACCCAACTTGGTGACCATCCGAAATATTTAGACGGTTCTCAATATCTACGAATATATTGCAGCAATTAAACTGACATTTTGTATGTTGTTAGAGGCAATTAACATAAGTAGGATATATGAAAATAGGCTATATATTTCTTCACGCAACTACTTGTTAATATATGAAGATATGCTAACAATATGGACCAAGTACTCCAAACTGCGAAATACCGTATCATAAGTTCACTTTCGGAGATGAGCGAGTGTGCTCTCTTCGTTCATGGGGATTGTACTCCAAATGAAGATTGTAAAGTATTTAGCACCATATAAAACGTATTAACATCTTATTGGACAACCCTGTATTTATTTATTTATTTATTATCTATGCTAATTTAATAAAGCTGAAGAGTTTGTGTGTTAGTGTGTTTGTGTGTGTATGTGTTTAAACGCGCTAATCTCTGGAACTACCATTCCGATTCCAAAAATTCTTTTTTTATATGATAGCCTGATTCAAGGGGAATAGTTTAGGCTATGTAGCATTAAGCTACACCTCTCAGGTGACCTTCAAGATTGATTTTTGTTCAGTAAGTCGGTAGAACAAGTGCACCCGAACAGCTCTATCCGCATGCGCTGGCGTTATGGTTAGTGATACGTACACCGTTTCACCTATCTGAACCAAAATGTGTATACTTACCCTTTGGAACCCTGATGGTAACACTGTCTACGTGAAATTTATGACAGACCAGTCCATTCCCTGCATTTAGGCCCTTTGTTTCAAATCTACAACTTTCCCCCGATCAGAACCAAAATTTGTATACTTACCCTTTGGAACCCTGCGAGTAACACTGTTTACATGAAATTTCGGACAGACCACTCCTTTCCTTGCATTTAGGCCATTTGGCAAAAAATCTACACCGTTTCACCGATCCGAACCAAAATTAGTATATTTACCCTTTGGAACCCTGCGAGTAACACAGTCTGCATGAAATTACGGACAGACCTGTCCATTCCCTGCATTTAGGCCCTTTGGCACAAATCTACACCCTTTCACCAATCTGATCCAAAAGTTGTATACTTACCATTTGGAACCCTACGAGTAACACTGTTTACATGAAATTTCGGACAGACCACTCCATTCCCTGCATTTAGGCCCTTTGGAACACATTTATACCGTTTCACCGATCTGAAAGGCAATTTGTATACTTACCCTTTGAAACCCCGCGAGTAACACTGACTGCATGAAATTTTGGGGACAGACCCCTCCATTCCCTGCATTTAGGCCCTTTGGCACACATCTATACCGTTTCAACGATCTGAACGGCAATTTGTATACTTACCCTTTGGAACCCTGCGAGTAACACTGACTGCATGACATTTTGGACAGACCCCTCCATTCCCTGCATTTAGGCCCTTCATCACAAATCTACACCGTTTCTCTTAATTGCACCAAATTTTACATACACTTTGAAACCCAGCTAGTAACACCGTTCACTTGATATTTTGGACAACGCTCCCAATTCCCTACATTAGAATAACAGACAAACTGCACTTGAAAACCACGTATTAAGGCCCTAGAACCATTCGTGTCCGAAGTAGTGTAACTGTAAGAGTATTTTAATAAGTCTATTGTTGACGGGCAGTTCGGGCTGCATCACGTCACCCCTGCCAGTGTTCTGGTGCAGAATTGCGAAAATAGTTGCATCTTGCGCTGTTTATAAATTGCAGTCACGGGGGGTAATTAGTGCAAAAAGATTTCTTAGGCCCCTTTAAACAGTTATCATCATGATAATATTATGCCTCTGTATAAGTGCAATGGCGTTGGTGCAGTATATTGAGCTTATCAGCTGCAATAAGCGTTGGTGCTTTCAAATTTACCTTAATTTATTCTGAAACTTATCGTTAAGCGCTTTGTGGCGATAAATGATACCATTGCTACCTCAGTAGCTCGGGACAGCCGAAGTTTGCCAAAGAGTTCTGATTATTTTCCTACGGCGCTATGCGACAAAAGACGACACTATTGGTCTCTACATTTCTAACAGCCAATGAGATATAGGCCCTAGGCAGTGTCTTTTGTTTCACTTACTGTCCTTTCTATTTTTGTGTGTAAATTTGTTTGTAAATTACACGTGTCAGTGCTGTGGTTAGTAAATAGCTGTTTCCCTATTCATAATTATCATTACGGGAAATTGACCTGAATGTTACGTCCATTATACTGTACTACTTATCACCCCCACTACAACCACCACCACCACCACCACAAAAATATATATTTTTAAAATATTGGTTTCTGTTAGTTAAGTATCATGTGCCAGTTCTGTAGCAGTATTCATTATCATCCATAAAACTAATAAATCCACCGTGCGAAGCCGGGCACTACTGCTAGTCATTAATATTATTATTATTATTATTATTATTATTATTATCATAGATTTTTCACCTTTGGGAGAGCTTGCGAACTTGAGCCAATCACAGTTTTACTTCCTTTTCCTCTTCTCTTTTCTTCCCAAAACCTCTTCATTAATTCTCTGTGTTTTATCCTCCTTTCCTGTGTCCATGTTTTCCCTATTGTTTCTTCTCTTGAGACTTGCTCAAATTTCTTGTTTCTGAATTGATTTCTGTCCTTAATATTGTTTTAGATCCCTTAGTTGGGGGTAGTTAGGTCTAAAACAGGTGTGTTAGTGTACCAATTTGGAAGGTGATTCCTAGAGAGGGGCAGCTTCCCGTAGCTGGGTAAGCTTACCAGTGTAGAGTGTTGTATGATGTTTAAATGATAGGGGGTGCTCCTTTAAAGACGTGAGTGTCGATTAGGGGATGATCCTTTGAGCCAGGTTAATGTACTGGACTCCCAGCTGGTCGAAAGGAATTATATAACAGACCTGCTTATGTCAGCTAGGCCGGCGGCGTGCTGCCAGCGGTCGCGTGCGAGAGACACAGTGGCACCTGAGTAGGCGATTACCGGCTACTGTTGTCACGCTTACTCGTGACGAGAGTCGGGAAGGGTGTTAGGATGTGAAGAGGCGTGTAATTATGAATACAAGGTGTAGTTTACTGACCAAGTATTTATTGGTCAGTGATATATGAAATTGTATCTCCCTTTTAGGGAAATGTGAACAATAGTGCAAATTATGTGTACAAGTTTGTGGGGTAGGTTTTACAAAGTATAGGATATCTGAACACTGCTGACTCACCTGATGATAACAGCTTGTACTAGGGCCTCCGGCTATACACACTGTATGACTGATAATCGAGAGAGAGTGTCCTCATTAAGGCCTTCCTCTTATAGGCTTTGGTGTTGCTTCGTCGGCATTCCATCGATGTAGGTGTCCTTGTTAGCCATTGTGTAGATGTTTATGAGTGTGATGCAAGTCTTTGGCAGGCTCCCCAATCTGGGCGGCCGCCCTTGCTGTGTAAAAGGTGCTGTTCTGGCTTTGTTATGTCTGCCAGTTAGGGGTGGTTTTGATAGATGATGGAGGGTGGCTTCAGGGGGTGCAGCCCCCTGGGGGCCTGTACAAGCCTCCTCCTCTGATTAGTTCGCGTCCCCGCGAACGGGAACGGAACGTGGAGTTGGGGTGTCGATGTATTAGGTTATTGTTGAATCTTCCTTGTATCTCTTCTTTGTTTCTTCTGTGTCGTGGAGAGGTAGCGATGTCGTGTTGATGTAGCGATGTCGTGTAGATGTGAGATCAGCTCGTGTTCAGAGGGGTGGGTTTTGGGATATACATATTCATTTGACATGTTAAAACAGTTCATGAGAAAAAATTGACATTGAAATATTGAAAAGTTCCACAAAAAATACATGGTTTTGATAATATATTGTTGTTGTGCAGGGAGGAAAAAACCCAGGGCTGGACGGGTGATTGTGCCGTCTGGCTCTATCTTGGGGAAAAAATTGCTCCCTGCAATGTGAAAGATAGAAGAAGTAGAAAAAAAGGTGTTCCAAGGTATACGTTAGGGGAAATATTTAAAATATGTTTATTGTTTTTGGATAAAACGGAACACCTTCACAAATTTGGACGTTAGAAGAAAGAAAATGAAAGAAACAAATCATAATCATTGTGTACATGTGATATTAATGTAGAGAGTATACTGTTTAATATGTAATTTTGATATGCGCATATATTAAGATTTATGAATACCATTTATCCCCTCCGCAGACAATGTGGGGGTGCGAAGTATTATCCATACATTTATGGAAAAATAACTGCCCGTGGGCGCATTACTTTGTGCTAATTTACAATTTACAATCATCTTACGGACTAACTAAGCGCGCTAAATTTCTGTTACTCTACTGTATGTGGTACCTCATCGTCATCATTTCCAACAAACTTATGCTAATAGCGTTGCCCCCTGTGGGTGGGCGCGACTTTCATGGCGACACAACCCGTCCTGTACATGAGGAGTCCGCGTTGTGTGGCCGTATGTCACCTCTCATATTAGGTGAGATATCCATTTAACGTTGATCCGACCTGCGGTGGGGTATATCCCGCAGGCATATCTCCCCCGTGGTGCGGATTTATTACCTGTAAGCAAAATTTATTGAGGGGTGTAGAGGGGAGTAAATTGTGTATGTAAGTAGGGGTTAGCAAGACGTGTATGGGCGTGGGCAAAATATTTACAAAGGGCTATAGACAATGTCGCCACCTGTTGGTAAAGAAAAGAAATTATTGGACATACATGTATATGTATAGGGTGTTTACCCTTGTCATCCTGTGTATTGGCCAGCAAAACATGACAGTATGAGCATGTTGCTCACCACGTGGTTGCTACATGGTAGCGGTTGCCTGTACCCAGTGGTCGGCTGTCGGCGCTGGACCGATACCTGGCGGGGTGCAAGAAAATATAACATGATATGGAAGCACAGTATAATAATGACATTGCCATATAAAATCTGGAGAGTGCCCATATTGGCGCCACTCTCTATGCTGACAAAAATAAATATCCATAATGATGGAGCACCCTATATTGGGAGCGGGTGTCCCACGTTGGAGCTCATGGCTGTAAAGGAAGCATATATATATATATATATATATATATATATATAATAAATATCACTGTCCATCTGTATGTCTACTCCTGTCTACCAACGTGATAGTGTACTCCTGTCGCTCAAGTGGATATACATCTAGTTACCAACTAACCTTATGTCTGTTTATAAACTACTCCTAGGTATATATAAAAAGTGGCTCCAAATGTTGCCTTAACCTAGTGTTGTCGGGCTTACCCTGGTACCGATTTTTGGTGACCAGGTGCCGGGATATTCTACCTTAGTCTATTTATGTCAATGTGTTATCTTAATACTATTTATCTTAATATGTTGTCGGGCTTACCCCGGTAGCGGAATTTTAGTTACCGGGTGCCGATAGATTTTACCTTAATTATGATAAGTAAAAATGTTTGCTATTTATAAGCCGAATGGTTGACCTTACTTTATTGCCGAAATATGCTGTGCTATCATTTAGCAACAGCGGTTAGTAAATTTGCTTAATTCTAAGTTGCGTACCAAAATGCAACTGTCTTACATGCTAAAATTTTGACCAGAACGATCGCCCGGGGCAGTTTTACCTCCCCATATCACCACCCGCACGTATCCTAGAAACACCGGTTGTCTCTAGAATCGCCGGATTCCGCTCCCTTAATACTAGTTGTCGACATTTATGCTAATGATTATTAACTAGTATTAATAAAGTTCCGGGCGGTTGCGGTGCCCAAAAAGAGCAAACGCTTCCCCCGTTATACTTGCCTGTTCATTGCCGTTGTATTTGCATGTTGTCATTGTTGGGACTGCCCACTTTGACCCCGGTGAGGGCTCGCCATGCTCCTCATTTAATGCCCTTGGCTGCCCGCTGCGTCACCATTTATGTGGGCATTGGACATCGTCCAATGGCATAATATCATCTTCGCCCTTATTGGCAGTAATAATATCCTCTTCGCCCTTATTGGCATTGTTGGGTTGGCCCACATGAACCCCTCTAGACAGCTCGCCGCATGCCTATTTAGTAACTCTGGCTGCCCGCTGCGTCACCATTTAATGTCTCTGGTGACCCGTTGTCAGCCATTTACGTGGACACGGGACCGAATGAGCGCGTTCATTCCATATATATTTATATTTCATGTTATTCATTGTTTGTTTGTTTGTTTGTTTGTTTGGTTCTCTTCACCTTCGCCGCGCGGGGCAAGGACTTGCCGGATCTAGGATTGGTCCCGCTGAATCCTAGGATCCTGCTTCACTCCTGCGAGTGGAGTCTAACTCCCCGCCCTGGAAGTTCTACTTACTTATATGCTAAACTAATAGTCTAGTCCTAATTGGGTCGTCCCTAGGGTCATCTCCTGAGTCCGGTGTGGAGCTGGCTATTTCTCCCACCATCCTCAGAAAGTCTCCCCTGCAGGTCTTGGCTTCGACGACCGTGGCACATAGTGGGTGTAACATCTCTTTGTCCCGGGAACAGGCTAGGTCCCCTGGGACTCCGAAGTTTGCCCGTGCCAGGCCATGAATGCCTCAACCTTACGTGGTTCGTCTTTTTGGTCTGGGTCAGTGTGTTAACTAGGGTAAGGCTCAACATCGCCTTACCCAGCTCTGCTCTTGTGTGGTGCCTCTTCCCTTCAGCTTACGCTGTCATCATCAATCAGCGTGTCACAGATTCCTTTTTATTTTATATTAAAAAAAATAAGTGTACTGTGTAAATAATTTATTGTGTAGAAAATGTAAAATTTTTCAAGTGTTCTGGGGTTGTAGAAACTTCTAAGTGCATAGACTACTTCAGGTCTACTGTGCTATGTCGGATTTCCAGCTGTAATGCTCTGTTAACTTTCATGGAGGCGTTAGTAGGGTTTATGGCGTTAGGTTCCCTGTTATTAGGATCCGGGGGACGTTATTTGTTGACTAGGCTTAAAGCAAAGTAGGAGGAGGTTGCGCATCTTTGGGCTCCATATAAATGGTGGCCTGGAGCCGGTGATGCTATCAGGATGCTTCTACAATGAGTGGACGGGGGTAGGTATTTCCCGGGATTGCAAAAATTTTAACAAAGTGTCATGCAGGTTTAATAATAATAACCCTTGGTATGTGGACGGGATATTCCATGCATGTGTCTGGATATGAGGCGTACCCGCACTCATGTAAGGATAGGTATCGGTCAGTGTAAAATAATATTATGTCCCTTTCATGCGGGATTATTTAATAAAAAAGAATTGTTATTATATAAATTTGGCCTCATCTCTTACTTAGAGATGCGCATTACGCTTAATTGTCGTTTTTCCGACACACCCCTAATATTCAGGTGTTAGCATTGAGATCCAGGGCGTAGTAAGCCCTCTCTTTAAACGCATGAAGTCTATCAACCCCGATGTAAATTTTGTCATGTAGTTTATGTGTTTTGTGTGTTTATGTGTCTGTGTTGGCTGATGTTGTAAGTGGGAAGGTTATGGAAGGTGGAAGGTGGTACGATAGTAGCCTGTAGGCGGTATATTGGCTATCTGGCTGGCCCTATCCACCTGTACTCCTGTCATCCTCATCTGGTCAATATCTGTTTTCTATCCGCTCCTTGGGATAGTACAGTATGGTGACTCTATGACGTCATGGCCTAATCTGGTCTCTCAGTTGCAATGTTAATGTAGCAAGTGATCGTAGTGTGATTGGTCATGTCCTGATCGGCTATGATGGATTTGGGATTAAAAAGTAAAAAGAGCAGTAATTATTGTCTGTATACGCCGCTGATTAGTGAGCGCGTGTGTGGGACTATGTTCCGTTACGCCACGCGGGCGGGTGGGCTGTTATAGCCCAAGTACCATCGTGTGTCGCGTGTATGGGCAGGAGGTGCGTGCAGCCTGTCATCATCTCTGTAAACATGCTCCTATGGGCCTAAGACAATATGGCCCACAGTATCTGCATATTGCTAAATGCCAGGCCTATTGTAACGTTGTAGAATTCTGTGTCAATTTGCATGTGTATTGTATGTTAGTGTTGTAATGCTTCGAGAATTCGCAAGTCAATATTTTTGCTTGTGTAAGGACAGGCTCTGACGTCACGTATGTCGGCTGTCGGAACGTGCCTTTTTGCGTATGTCGGCATGTTGTCATTGCTTGGGATTCCTGGAGTGCCAGTGTGCTAATCTGTCCCGTTTTTGCTAACAGATGTTGTGTGTACACTGCATTCAGCAAGACTTTGTTTTGTGTAACTATGTGTAATACATGTCTGGGAAGTCTATTGTGATCCCCTTTGAGGCCTAGAATTTTCGTTACGCCCTCTTGTTGGGAATTCCTGAGTCGCCAATGCCGAGGTAGGCTATTGTGCCGAGTACCCTGGGGCGAATCTATGCTCCATTATGTATGGGAAAAAAGAGAAGAAAAAAACCTCCTGTGCGTATAGATATGTGTCTGATCCACTTATGTACTTGTCTGGATGCAATTTCAGTGTAATTGGGCGTCTGGATTTTTGTTTCTCATGGCGTCCGATTTTTTCCTGGGTATTCGGACCCGTGATCATGTAATTCTCCGTGTTCTATGTCTGCGTTGTCTGTTGGGATTTGATTGTCCCCAGTGTGGTTTGTGATTGTGTTGTTCGCGCCAAAAATACCGTTGTTTAGTTAGTTTTTGGCACGAGTGTGTTGTGTGGTCGTGAGTTCGTACCCGGCTTGCTGTAAGGACCTGGTATTACGATATCTGTACCGTATATACCATGGCACACGTATCGTGTATTTGAAATGCGCAGATGAAAATACGCATTCCTGTGAAGAGTTTGTGTCTTTGGGAATGGTCCTCGTATTGTAATTTCGGGAGTTATAAGGTTTTGGATCTGACGTGAATGATGGCGTTTGTTCCGCTCTCAGAGCCGCATGCATATTGCTGTCTGTATGTGTGAAGGTCGCCCAGTCACGAGTGTCTTATCGCTGACGGCGATAGTCTCTAATTTCATTAACGTGTGCGCTATCGTATTACTTGTTTGACAATGCTCCGTGTGCGGCACGTGCGTGTCTAACCTGCTTGCTCTCTCTGCTGTTGCGAGTAGGGCTTTCCGTAATGTAAAAGAATCTTCCCTTAAGTACATTTGTGTTCCCAAGTTTTGTGGTAATGTAAGCGTGGGTCGAATATGTCCCTCTTAGTGGCACTTGGCTGTATCTATGCACAAGTGTCTCCGGGCCGCTAGTCGCGTGTTTGGTGACTAGGTGTCGGAGGTGATTTGATTGTGTTGTGCTTATGTATATGTGTTAGTGTAACTGTCCCTTATTATTATATCCTCCATGGGATAATTACCCGACCTTGCACTCCTGGTATCCAGGAGGTTGCGGGTTGGAGACCGCCTTTGTCCATGCTAATTATTCCTGTTGTCCTCCTAGGCTGTGTCTCCGGGCCAGTTGTGTTAGCGTATTAACTTGTTATGTGGCAATGTGAGTTGACTGTGTGCCGTCCAAAAATATGTAGGCTTTCCCAAAGTCTGGGATTTTCACCCTATGGTGTTTGTGTTTTAGCTTGCGTGCTGTTATGGAGGTGAGAAAAAGTCATGTTATAGGCAGTGTACTGTGTCACGTATGCCTATGGATTAAATACATACAGTTCAACTTGGCTAACTTTCCTTTCTCGGGATTAGTGAATGAGGCAAAAAAAAATGAGTTATGCAACGCTCCGAATTAAGAGAGCACTTTGAAAAGAGTAGAGAAAATATATTGTATCCCGCCTGCTCAATGCTTTATGCTTATTAAAGCGGGTTGCCAGGCGGCGGTAGTCTGTAAAAATTGTGTCGTAAACAATATCAAAAATGTTTAAAAATGAGAAGTAGGACCTGAGTGTAGTATTCACCTATTTGGCGACGTTAGTACTACAGTAATCTAGTTACGTCTCAGGGGAATCTACAATTTTTGAAAAATAGTTTGAGATTCTTAATTCTTGCTACGATTAGGGCTCTCGCCCGTCACAAGAGAATCTATCAAACTGTGGGACCGGAACATAGAACATTTAGTCATTTCTACCTAGAAAACCCGCCTAAGCTCTATGCTGTGATTTGTTGTTTAGGTTGTGTTCGAAATAGCTCTTTCCGGCCCTAAGCCGCGTGGCTCGCCTAATTGGCTTCCGGTCGGCTGTGCATATTAAGACTTTGCATTGTCCGAAATATGTCTTGCATTAATCCCGCTTGTAAACCATTGATGGCCTAAAAATTAAAAAAATGCTAGGGCCCAAGGAAAGACTAAGAAGGATTTTGAGTTGTACACTCTTGACTTAGCCATGTTCCACTGTATATATATGAAATTGTACGTTTTTTTTGTCCGTAAGTCTCTGTGTGTCCATAATTATGGTGTAAGTGACATTGGTTTATGTTGTGTTCCTGGTGAAAGTTGTCATCCCCGTCCGAGCGTCCTTGCTCGGCAAGGTGAATACTTTCGCCCTGTCACTAAGGTGTAGGCCCCTGAGACCCACCGATGTGCTTCTTTGCTATTTTCCGGAGGAATTTGTAGCAAAGTAAGCCTGGGCCTACTTTCACCGTAGTGCCTGGATGTTGGCCTGAGTGTGCCTGTGTTCGAGGGACTAATTGCGCTCTGCGCTACCCTAGTAGAGTTTACGGGGGTGTGTGTATTTTTGACTGACCGGTCTCGTGGGGTAGGTAATAAGATCTTTCTTATACCCCTTGTACTGTGTGTTTGCGCCTGGTCAGAGTGTGCGGGTGTGTGTTGTGCACCCTGAGGGCCTGAAGGCAACACCCTCTTATGCATTCGCACCTGGGGTACGAATGCCAGTGCCTGCTTCCGTTCTGGCAAAACTTGCCCTTTGAACTAGCGGTAAAGGCCGTGTGATCACCTGTGTTTGCCCTGGCGATGTAGTGGCGTGTAGTCTGACCGCTTTCTGGCCTGTGGCCACGGTAGACTCCTGCCCTTGTGTTTGCCTATTTGTGTAGGTGTGTGTGGGCTTAATGTGCTGTGGGACGGGCTCTATGTCCTCAGCCCATGACGTGGTTACCTCCCGTTTTCTCCCTGTTATGTCATGTGTACTCGAGAGTCCTGGCGTCAACTCCCTCTCGTTCGTTCGTTTTGAGGGGGTTGGCCTAGGTTCTGCTCCTCGGTTTGGCAAAATGGCCTTCCGGACCGGAGCTGAGGGACGTGTATTGTTGTGACTTTGGCCCTGCAGTGTGTTGGAGTCTAACCTGGCCGTCTTCTGGACTGTGGCCACGGTGAACTCCTTCCCTTGTGTGGCAGTACGTGGCGAGAGGGACATTCTCGCAAATTGCCGAGTTAGCGTATCTACGCTTATGTCCTCTCTCGGCTGGGCTGGCGGCCCTGCCATGAACTCAAAAATGGCCTTCTTATTCTGGAGCTCGCGGTACTCGTCCCAAATTTGGGCGTACTGCCTGTTGAGGCTCATGGCCTGCTGGCAAACTGTTGTGTCAATGTGCTTGTGTCCTGTTCAGTTCTGTGGCCGCTAGTTGGAGAAACGCTTGTTCGCGAATGAACTCCCTGTATTGAGTGTGTAAACTTGTGTAGTGCACCCTCATTCTCTCGAGGGTTGCATTATCTATTACGGGACCATGTGTGGTGATTAATTGGTCGTATATTCTGTTTCTTTGGACATGGATCCTATTGAGGTGTTCATGTATGTGCCTCAAGTGCTTGTGTGCGCATCTCAATCGCGCTGTCCTACCCTCTGACGGAGTGTACGGCTGTTTGCCCTGTATTGCCCTGACTTTTGTTTGGAGTGCCCGTATCTGTGTCTGTCGGCTTTGTATATGCCTCTGGCATCTTAGCAATAATGCTAATAGTATCGCCGTACCCCTATTTCCTCTATGGCTTATAATCTCTGTTTCCTCTACATGTGGTGCCATTCTTAGTTGAGGGTGGGTATAAGAAGAAATGTGTACGAGATCTTTGATTCTTTCTGGGGGCTGGGGGGTTGGTTCGACAAAAACTTCCCTTGTATAGGTAGTGTGAAGCAAAAATGCTGCTGTCTGTCAGAGAAAGAAAAAAAATCCACTATTTCGCTCGGCTGTATGCGGTGCGGACCGTTTCTACCACGAGAACTCGTTGTATGAGCCCTATTTTACTGTGCGTGGTACCCGGCCTCCACCAATTGTTTTAGATCCCTTAGTTGGGGGTAGTTAGGTCTAAAACAGGTGTGTTAGTGTACCAATTTGGAAGGTGATTCCTAGAGAGAGGCAGCTTCCCGTAGCTGGGTAAGCTTACCAGTGTAGAGTGTTGTATGATGTTTAAATGATAGGGGGTGCTCCTTTAAAGACGTGAGTGTCGATTAGGGGATGATCCTTTGAGCCAGGTTAATGTACTGGACTCCCAGCTGGTCGAAAGGAATTATATAACAGACCTGCTTATGTCAGCTAGGCCGGCGGCGTGCTGCCAGCGGTCGCGTGCGAGAGACACAGTGGCACCTGAGTAGGCGATTACCGGCTACTGTTGTCAAGCTTACTCGTGACGAGAGTCGGGAAGGGTGTTAGGATGTGAAGAGGCGTGTAATTATGAATACAAGGTGTAGTTTACTGACCAAGTATTTATTGGTCAGTGATGTATGAAATTGTATCTCTCTTTTAGGGAAATGTGAACAATAGTGCAAATTATGTGTACAAGTTTGTGGGGTAGGTTTTACAAAGTATAGGATATCTGAACACTGCTGACTCGCCTGATGATAACAGCTTGTACTAGGGCCTCCGGCTATACACACTGTATGACTGATAATCGAGAGAGAGTGTCCTCATTAAGGCCTTCCTCTTATAGGCTTTGGTGTTGCTTCGTCGGCCTTCCATCGATGTAGGTGTCCTAGTTAGCCATTGTGTAGATGTTTGTGAGTGTGATGCAAGTCTTTGGCAGGCTCCCCAATCTGGGCGGCCGCCCTTGCTGTGTAAAAGGTGCTGTTCTGGCTTTGTTATGTCTGCCAGATAGGGGTGGTTTTGATAGATGATGGAGGGTGGCTTCAGGGGGTGCAGCCCCCTGGGAGCCTGTACAATATCGTCTTCAGAGATTTAGAATCGTTCCAGGTCCTCCTGTGTTTCTCTCTCCAACTGGTCTTTAATTTACTTGTATTAATGATGTTAACAATTTTCTTAGTGGGTCTTCTTTTATTGACAGCGTTGAAAGTCTTTCTGATGGCGAGGTGAAGTCATTGACTGACTCTGTGACGGATTTGTGAACCGCAAAACCTGTGCCATATTGTTTCGGCCCTGTGTTTATCTGCACTGCAGGTTTTCCTTTATTAAACCTGTAATTCTCAGATTCGAAATGATTTTCATGAGTAAGTCGACTTTCTTACAATGCCATAATTTTGATGTTAAATCTGCCAAGGATAATTGTTAGATCTTTTAGTTTTCCAGGTTTCAACAGAGTGTTCACGTTGAGTGTACATATGAAATATTCCGTTTCGTTTGAAGAGGTTTTGAGTTCTTATCCATATGACATGTCTGGACCCCCAGATTTCTATGACCAGAACGGGAATCCAGTCTATTGACTGGGGCCTGGGGTAGTGGAATTCTTTCCTGTTGTTCTGTCATGGTTGCTTCAAGTTGAATATTGTTGTGGAGATCACGTGGTTTTAAGACTTAATTGTTGAGATCAGGCCGTAAGACTAATAGCCGCACCTACTAGGTGAAGAGACGCTGCCCATCAGCCTCTGGATACCAGTTCAGACGCTAATGGATTTAAGTTAAGCCGACATCTAACCGATTAGAAGGACGGAAGATTGTAGTTTTACGTGACCATTAATCTCGAGATCATGAGCCACGGGGAACCGAATAGAGTAGAGATGCCTTTTATCCTACTAATCCCTGATACAGGGCCGCCTCTTCCACCATATATACTGTTCTGTAGTTCATGTACCCACTATCAATGTCGTTGTGGACTTCACAGTAACTCTGGCAAGGGACACTTACAAGGTTCTACCAGCCGGGTCTGCTGATCCTTTTTTTTAGCCTATTTTCATTTAAGAAACAATAGGCTTATGAGATCACCTTTTGTCCGTGTGTGTGTACTTTTGTGTGTACATGTGTGTGTGCGTCTGTGTGCGTATCCCCCTAATAACTTCTAAAGGGATGGAGCGATTTCAATGAACTCGGTAAGGTCATAGTACTATTTTGGCCGACCACCACCATGCCCTTCAAGTTTATTACGTCCCACCAATACAACATAGCGGCTGTGCAAAATACATCACCGGCATTCTATATTTCCGAAACCTGAAATTTTGTACTGTGATAAAGGTTACTACTAGACGTTCACCTATGTAATTTTTAAAACCCTGTTAACTATAAAACGAATATGGCGGCCAAGCGAATTTGAAACATTTAAATAAACTTTTCTCGCGATTTAACCATCCGAATACAGTGAAACTTGATACAGAAAATGACTATACAAATTGCAATGAACTGACATCTAATTTAGTTAAATTGTTTACATAACCTTAAGATGGCATCAGTGCGAAATTTTAAAATTAAGTATTTACTTCTTGTGTTCTAATCATGCGATCGAAATCAACGTCTGAATAATTAACGTACACAATAATCCTCATACAATAGTAAATAACTATATGGTCTACATATATTAAAACCCAACATGGCGACTTATCAAAATATTAGGCGGTTCTCAATATCTATTAATCTATGACAGCAATCAGACTGAAATTTTGTATGTATATAGAGGCTATAAACATATAGTTCACCTATGGGACGCTCATTAACCTGGTGAGCACAAATCTAGCATCGCGGCGACGCGAAATTTAAATATTCAAATGGACGTTTCTCGCGATTTAACCATCCGAGCGCAATGAAACTTGGCACGGTATATAAAACTACTACTAATAATAACCCCTGGTACTACATACAGCCCATGAAAGGCCTAGGTCTACCAAGAGACCGCTGCCCAGCCATTTGGCCTTCAGATATTGGGGTGACGCGTGGTCAGCGCGTCTGGTCCCCTCGGTCGTAAATCTTGGTTTTCGCGACCGGGGCGCTGCCTCACTGTCAGACAGCTACTTAATTGTCTTCGCGAGGCTGAGTGCACCACGTTCCAGCCCTCACATCAGTTTCTAAAATCTCTGATGGAGCGGGAAATCGAACCTGGGGCCTCCGGGTAAGAGACAGGCACGCTACCTCAACACCATGGGGCCAGCTGGTACGGTATATGCTTATATAAATTGAAATCCACTGGCATCTGAAATGAAAATCCACAGCCTGCTTCCAGTCGACCGACCGGGTCAGGGAATGGAATGAATAAAGCCCCCATCTAGCGGCGAAGATCTGAACTGTGCTGGCTGCCGAAGCCTGTCGCACTCCCCTGGAGCAATGATTAAATGAATGACAGATGAAATGAAATGATAGTGGAGAGTGGTGCTGGAATGAAATTGTGACAGGGAAAACTGGAGTAACCGGAGAAAAACCTATCTGCCTCCGCTTTGTCCAGCACAAGTCTCACATGAGTGATAGGGATTTGAACCATGGACTCAGCGGTGAGAGGCCGGCGTGCTGCCGCATAAGCCACGGAGGCTCGCCCACTGGCATCTAATTAATTTAAATAATTTTCATAGCCACAAGATGGTGGCTGAGCGAAATTTTAAAATCTCGTTCTTATTTCTTGTGTACTAATCATGCGATTGATGTTTGAATAAAACACCTACACAATAATTTTCGTGAAATAGTACATAACTCTAAGGCTTATATATAAAAATCCAACATGGTGACCATCCGAAATATTTAGACGGTTCTCAATATCTACGAATCTATTACAGCAATCAACTGAAAATTTGTACGTTGATAGAGGCAATTAATATAAGTAGGATATATGAAAATAGGCTATTTAGTTCTTCACCGAAGTACTTGTTAAAGATGTGTTACTCCTCTATCAGTCACCGCTTTGTCCTGGCTTGTGATACGCAGAGCCTGGCCTCCCATTCTTTGGGCCCAGGTTGGCGGGGTTATCTATTTATTCAATTAATTATTTGCTTTCCTAAATATGAAATTGTGTTTTACTAAATTGTTGTTGTTGTTGTCGTCTGCGACATCGAGATCATGTAGCCCCATGTGCTTGGGTATGTGTGAGGGAACTGTATGGTAAACTGAGTCATTGTGGTGGCTGTAATAGTGAGTGTATTATTGATTAGAAACCAATGGTCAATAACCACTAACAATATCATAACAAAGAAAATCACAATTAACTAACAAATCTTGGCAAGATGCACTAGTTTAATAATTAGCCCCTGGTACTACAGCCCATGAAGGGCCTAGGCCTACCAAGTGACCGCTGCCCAGCCATTTGGCCAGCAGATATTGGGGTGACGCGTGATCAGCGCATCGGGTCCCCTTGGCCGTTAATCTTGGTTTTCATGACCGGGGTGCTGCCTCACTGTCAGACAGCTACTCAATTGTCCTCACGAGGCTGAGAGCACCCCGTTGCAGCCCTCACGTCAGTTTCTAAAATCCCTGACGGAGCCGGGAATCGAACCCGGGGCCTCCGGGTGAGAGGCAGGCACGCTAACCCAACACCACGGGGCCGGCAGTTTAATAATTACTGCAACTAAATAAGTGTATATATTGTAAATACCATCACCGATACTTGTATACATAGATTTAATAGCCTATGTGTAAAGGGTCTGATGATGATCGCTTGATGATGGAAACTGGTCATCCTAGTGTCGGGCAGGCCACTAGTTGGTACCACATATACTCACTGACTGCACGTGAGTCGCATGCTAATACATTATCTCGCGTGAATAGCGCACAACATGTCTTACCTTATTAGTAAAGCGTACTCAACAAAATAATTAACAATAGTAATAATGGTAGGAAGCTATTAACCAGAATGTAGTTAATTAAGAACACAATTAAACTGGCCAGCAAGTCATCACACACGCTAGCCCAGTGCGTGCAGGATCGCAACATTCATATTGCTCTTGTTATAAAATTATAAAACGGCAAGTTTATCAAACGGGAATAGCATGCACGGCGGTAATAGAGAAATGTGGTGTAGCCTACTTGTTGTGGTAATATTGAGAGGTACTGTGGGTATTTCCTCACCCAAATGTACGTCATCTGATGGATCATCCAGATTGTTGTGTTTCTGAAAGATGCCAAGTTCACTCGTTTAAATCGCATTCGCAAAGAATGATCAACTCACGCAATCCTTACTGTTGTTGTATTTATTCCACTTCACCTGTCATGACGTCATTTTGTATGATAATCCTTGGTTTACACTTAATCTTGTGTTGTTTATATTAAACTAGCAACCCGCCCCGGCTTCGCCCGGTATCTTTAACGGATTACCCAGCGTAAGCTTAAAAGGCGTATTTATTTCGATTTCAATGAACTACGACCTACATCCGTTTTTCGTCTCGTCATGATGGGTTAAAATCACTGACTGGACCGTTAATTATATTATCATGGAGATAGCATGTGCAACGAATTCTTGTCAGACGTAACTTAAGAATGGCGAGGTGCATGAAACACAAATCCCTCTTCCATCCAACTAAACTTGACTGTATTCTGCGGAACAAAAGGTTCACAGGCGAAATGAAGAAAAGTCGAGTTGCACATCCGGGGAAACTCCAAACAAATCCACTCTTCTCTGAAGTCTTCACTCGACACCAAAGAATATGGGTCCATATGGCCAAGATTCGACAGTTTGCTGCTGGAAGTAACTGGAGTGATAGGCTCGCTCGCTTGATAGCGCGGAAGCTAGTAATTGAAACGAGATTGCTGGAAGAAATGAAAACGTAAAAACGCTTACGGTGGGCGATGTATTGAAGATAGAGATATGCTGTAGCGGACTTTTTTGGAGAACTTTTCATGCTGATCAATTCTTACACTCATAGTAGACCTATATAGATATTTTTAGGTTTACCCAGCGTAAGCTTAAAAGACACACGGACGGTAGGTTTCTTTTTCGAAATGTTCACTGAAATCGTTACTGCTCGGCTTCCTTTCGTCATAGATAAATTATTGTCTACAGAAACCATCCTTGAGAAATCCTTTACAGAATGGATTAACAGCATTATAATCCATCCAGTGGTTCTCGAGATTACCCGAAACATCCAAGAATCGGGCACTCGGTTTTATACTAATTAGCCTAGAGATGGGTTTTATTTAATATTGAATTTCAAATCTGCCATGGCTTTTGGGAGCAAGACTGCCAGCCAATTAGGCGATAGCCAAGTGCCATTAGTACCTTTTCTTTATTAATTAATATTCATAAATTAATTAGTATGGACGTTATATTCAACTTTCCACATCCGTACAAATATTGTACTGAGGTCTGCTTGACTTTATAGTGGAGACAAATAAACATCGCCTGATACAAAGTGGATGTGATGAACAAACAATAATTAAAACATCGACCTCATATTAACAACATTCTCAGTAATTGCTCAAAGGAATACGCTCGCAGTCGGGCCAATGTAGCCACGATCATCTACCGAGAAACACTGTCAACTATCAAACGATGCAGAGACATCCTTTAGGTTTCAACTGCAACCAACAGTGGAAAATGACATCACCAACAGAAGGGAACATCCAGATCATTGCCACAGTCGAAGTAGGCTACATAAAACGCATGGAAGGCTTGTATAGAGTACAGAACCAAACATTCATAGCATCAGAAACAAGGGACAAAAGAAAAGCAACAATGTATGAAGCTGTTGACATATTGGAAGCCATTTTGAAGTGTTGCCTAAGTAATTTATTAGTAGAAGCTTTCCAGTCGGTCAACACGAGTGTGGCCAATTAGATTGGGCGGGGATTTACAATTAATTTCCTAGTGTCTGAAATAAATACATGAATTACTTTCACACTTTGAAAGGAGACAAAAATCAAGACATGTATGTCATACGTTGTTGGCATGTTAAAGAACCCATTTGAATTCAGTAGGCCGTGTTCATTATGGCAAAATTATTAATCTCGGGATTTTCCGCCAACACAAAGTTCCTCCATTCTCTACTAGAAAGCGCTATAGTGTCAAGGAGCTTAGATATCTAACCTCCTTGACATTCATAGCGTTCCAAGGAACGACGAAATTCGACATGCAAGCTGCCCTCTGGGTGTCAATTAACAAAGCTTGCACCCGGCAACCGAGGCCATACGATATTATTATTATTACTTTCACACTTCTCACATAAACTGATAGGCCTAACTGTAGTATATTCGGGCCTACTCATTTGAACAATTCTCTTTGTGCATAAACATTTGCTAATCTCAACAACACTCCACGGTGTAGCCGTGCGCGTTAAATCGCTTATGACAACCATGATGGTGAACTGTAACATGCCCGGAGGTCAGAGGTTCAAATCCCGGCGCTGACAATGATTAACCTGAGTACGGTTTATCTCCGGGTTTTCCACATTCCCATCTGGCGAATTCCGGGATAAAGCCTTAATTTAAGTCCCGAGGCAACTACCCCATTTCCGACACTAATAATTACAGTTACTGTACTCCACAGATTATTTATTTATTTATTTATTTATTTAGCGTATGGCTTTCAGTGCCAGGAGTGTCCGAGGACATGTTCGGCTCGCCAGAGGCTGTAGCTGCTTCAATGCGGACACCCATGGGGTGAACTACAGAAATTCAACTTATCAGATAAATTGGACACACACTCAAGTACATGGAGATGACGACCAAGATGTCCCAAGCCCCTAATACGAATAAACAACAGCAAGCAAGCAAACCTCAACACAGGATCCAAATATCACATTTTAATTTGAGAAACGTTTTTCACCAAAGCAACAGGAAAAGAATAACTCCACTATTGGCAGAGAAAATAGTTACAATATTTGGACAATAAATACCTGATGTGGAGCAATGCAAAGTGACCTAATTGCGAGAAAATTGATTTAAACGTGATTATTGTGCTAACAATGAGTTTATGTTTCTGATAAAGGTTGGTTGGTTCCTCAGTTTAGAGGCTGCGACAACGCGGTCATGTAGCCCCGTGTGTGTGTGTAGAATCCGTCTGATAACCGGTGTTATTTGTGATGGCTGTATTAGTGTGTGTTGTCTGATTTTTAATTAGCTTAGGACTGCAGACATTACATTTTCAAGTAGTTCCTACTTTTGCTACCAGACGCCACCGTCAACGGCAACTAATTCTGAACTTGGTCACTAGATGCCACAGCAGTCGGCTCCTGGCGACGAACGTTGGAACCTAAGAGCGTTAGTCAAATCTACCTATAATTTAGCTTCACACAAGTGTAATTAGTGGAAGGTTCTTTTGCATGCCACAAATCAATGACATGGGACCGCCGGCTTTACTTCCCCTCCGAAGGAAGCCATACTTAGGGTATTTTAACGCTCTTAAAAAATCCGACGACTTCGGCCGGGTTTCTGACATAAAAGGGCTGTATTTTAACGTGTGTATTGATTAGACCTAATGATCGCCTACATTAAATAAGAAAAAACGCGTATTTTCAGTTTTCATAAAAAAAAAAACAATTTGATACTAATGTTTCAATATTATTATTTTCATGTGTGGATCTTGCGTTGAATCTCTCCTGAAGTTCCGATGATCACAAGCACTATGATAACTCTTGCTTGATCTCCTCAGCTATATGTATCTCTCGATCTTCTCTCCGTGTTTTCTTCCGATATTCCGAGGCACAGGAATATCCACATCTACAAGGAAAGTTGTTTTATTCATCTTTAATGCCAAATTGAAGCGAAATCTCTTGCAGACTACGGTATGAACAGTGATTACCTATTCTATTTCTGAAGAGCTTGTAGTTTTCTTCCCCTTATTATTATTATTATTATTATTATTTTATTATTATTATTATTATTATTATTATTATTATTTATTATTATTGTCTTATCGTCATCGTTAGTGCCCCTAAGAGCCGTAAGATCTCCACTATTTCTCTTCTTGCGGGCCCACCGGGTTTTCATCCTTTCGGAGTGTGCTTTCTTCCATACATCCGATTGAATATGCTTCGGTCGAGTTGTGACTTCCTCTTGATGAGTGTTTCTAAGTTGGTGCTCAATGTCTGTTTCTGAAATTCCATTCTATAAAAGGTGGCGTAGTTGGTAGCATTCTGAACTGGTGTGCCCAAGATAGCGGGTTCAAACCCGGCCGAAGTCGTCAGATTTTTTAAGAGCGTTAAAAATCCTTCAGTATGCCTTCGTTCGGAGGGGAAGTAAAGCCATCGGTCACATGTCATAGATTTATGGCATGTTAAAGATCCTTCCACACACTTAACTCTTGTGAAGCTAACTTGTTAGGTTAGATTTCGTTGGAACGCTCTATCAAAGTTCCAACGTTCACCACTAGGTATCATTGATATCTGGTAGTGAAAGTTGGAACTACTTAAAATTGAACGGAACTTGTAGCTCACCCTAAGGGTGTCCGCTGGAAGCAGCTACAGACTCAGACGAGCCGAACATGTCCTCGGACACTCCCGGCACTAAAAGCCATAGATAAATAAATAAATAAATAAATAAATAATCAATCTCCACCAGCCAATGAGGAATTGTTTTGAAACTTCTAAAGTAGGATAACAAACATTTAGAAGTTCCATCAGCTGATATATTATTATTATTATTATTATTATTATTATTATTATTACCGACGGGTGACAGCAGTAGCTATACTCGCTAAAGCGCAGCGCTAGGCCATGGGTAGACGAGAGTTTGAATCTCACTGTCGGTAGTCCTTGAAATGGTTATCCGTGGTTTTCCAGTACCAACTCCACACAAATACCGGGACGGTACCTTCTAATAGGCCATGGCCACATCCTTCTATCTTCTTTCCTAGTTTAATTCATTTCCATTCGCTTCATTGAATTCTCTCAATAACTCATAAAGTTGGCGACAGGTAGGGCATCCAGCCTTAAAACCATTCATCACCTCAACTTCCATCGCATCTCATCCCCAATCCCGTTGAGAACGCGAATAATAAGGGGTAGACATACAGTACATTATTATTATTATTATTATTATTATTATTATTATTATTATTAGTTCTATCACTTTCTTGGTTAACGATCAGCGATTCAAAAGGCAGGCAGTACCACGCACCATCAATAACCATTGTTCACTGCTGACCGATAGCATGCTTCCTCTATCTCTCCACGTGGACTCCAGAGTCCGGTCCTGGCGGCCTGCTCGCGTGTCAGGTCTCCAGTGTTGCACGGCCGCGCGTAATTCTGTCCAGCCTCACTGCTTCCTCTCAGTGGTTACAGTGGAGAGATGACAACACTGTGCCTCGAGCTGGGTAAGCCTTGGCTCCCCGCAGATATGGAATGTGATGATAGGCTATCACTCGCTGACGAGTATGATTGTCTTCCTCAGATGTTATTTGTGAGTCTATGCGTTCTTATATGACTAGCCTATGCAGGCCAATCCTCGATCCACAAATTCTTCCTCAGTGCTGACAAACATTGCCAGCGTTGAAATCCAGTTGTTGTGGGTTATTCATCCTAAGGAACGCCCGCTCTTTCCGAACAATCCGCTTCTCAGTTTCAAATCTCCGACGTTGTTGTTCAAAGTTCTTAGGACCTTCGTGGGTAAGACGATATGGAATGCAAATATGGCCGACCAGCTAGGTACCAAAGGCGAGCCACTCGTTAACGAAAAAAGTGAGAGAACTAAGGCAACAACATGAACAAAGCCAGGTCATGGAACAGGGATTTACCAGTAGAAAATAATGCTCCATTTCAGATAACCCTACGTGGGTGATGGAGATCATGTGATGTAACATGAGCTGTGAACGTGGGATTATCTTCCCTCAACTTTGTTAGACAATGAGGGGGAGGGTGGGGGTGCAGATTTGATCTAGATCTGAGGTTCTGAAGCTTATCTACAGATTATTAAGAGATCACACAGCAAGAACCCCCTCGCCTATAAGAAGTTATTGGATATTTACCTCCAATGCGATCATATATATTAGCGGGAGGACCCTGAATGAATACTAGGGGAGGATTATAGGGGTGGCCTGACGACAGAAAGGGACTAGCACGTGTAACGAGTAGGAGGGTTAGAGTTAGGGTTGGGGTTGGGGCACAGATGTCTGAAGCTGGGAGCTGACGAGCACACGATCACACTCACAAATCACACTCCTACCAGCTCTCGATATATTTAAATTGAAGACGCCGAGCCACGCCGAGAGAATGGAATGGGTTGGCAAGAGGAAGGGGGAACAGCCAGTCAAGCGCTACATTGAGATTTATGGCAGGTTATCCACATGTGCGGTGGCCAGCCAATAGGATTGATAAAAACAGCTATCATGATCTGATACAAATACTAGAGGGTAAATATAGACACATCCCCACAATGTAACGCTACATTACAGTGTGATGACTCAGCACGGATATCGCCACAGAGTTGTTGTTGTTGATTGATTTAGGGCATTTTGATGTTTGAAGCCATTTTCAGTGTTGCCTTAGTAATCAAAATTTGATGTTTTTCAGTCGGTCAACACGATTGTACCCAATTGTGACGGGTTATTCCCTGATCCTGAAAAAAAAAACCAACCATGAGATTAATAATACACTTGGATGACCAGTTTCGATTGTCAACCTATCTTCATCAGATCCATTATACTTAGGCTATCAAATCTATGTCTAAAAGTATGGGTGATTGTATTTACAATATAACTAAGCGGCTTCGGTTGCATAGTTGGTAGCATGCTGAGCTTCCATCTCCAAGTTCGCGGGTTCAAACCCGGCCGAAGTCGTCGGATTTTTTTAAGAACGTTAAAAATCCCTCAGTATGCCTTCTTTCGGAGGGAAGTAAAGCCGGCGGTCCCATGTCATAGTTTTATGGCATGTTAAAGAACCTTCCACTAATTACACCTGTGTGAAGCTAAATTATATATAGGTTAAACATTTTACTAACGTTCTTAGGTTCCTACGTTCGTCGTCAAGAGCCGACTGCGGTGGCATCTGGTAACTAAGTTCGGAACTAGTTGGTCGTTGACGGTGGCGTTTGGCGGCAAAAGTAGGTACTACTTGAAAAAATTCAATGCCTGCAGTCCTTACTTGAATTAAAACAGATACACACACTAATACAGTCATCACAATTAACACCGGTTATCAGACAGATTCTACACACACCCAAAGTACACGGGGCTACATGACCGCGTTGTCGCAGCCCCTAAACTGAGAAACCAAACAACCTACAATATAACTAAAAAATATTGACTAGTTTTAATTAATACTGTAACTAAATAAGTGCACATATAGTAAATACTTTCACCCATACTTTAAGACATAGATTTAATTTAATAACATTGGACTATAGGCTAATCGGTCGTTTCTGATAACAGCCGCCAGAGTACACCGTCGGTGTTGAATGTTGATTTAATCTTACATGCAGTTTGTTGGTTTGACTAGTTGGTGCTTCATTGACACACTGTCTGACTTAATCCCTATCCTCAGGCATAAGTATACCACTTTAGATTTGGCTTCAAGCTCTAAGTGAAACTCACATTTTTGACGCGATTATTTCTGTGAAAACTCGAACGTCCATCTCCTTGTCAGTGGATTCCTAAGCAAAGCGTAGCTACCTGTATTTCTTTGAAGAGTGCCATGAATGGTATTATATTACTAACATTCCGTTGTCACAAATTAAAGTACAGACTCATTTACTCAGATAATAAGTTCCTTTAACGATTACCAAGAACTCCGTAAAAGCAAGAGCTCTAAAATTATATTTTTGCTTTGTACATAATATCATCCACGTGTTTGTTCTATTTCTTTTGATGCGGTAAAATGAAGACTAGGTATTTGGTAAAATAAACTCTTTGTGAATTCTCGGAACTGCACGAAGGAAAATAAAATTAATCAAAATACAAAGTAAGTTTGTCTTGGATGACAGCTTATTCCAGGAATGATATTTACTCAGTGTGTATGAGTAGATATTTCAGTGAATTCCTATATAAATACAGTACGATGAAACCAATTAAAATGTAATTAGTGATACAAAATAGAAATTGATTCTGTCCGCCAACCTCTGTGTGTGTTGTTTTGTTTAGTCCTGAACACGTGTGCCTTTTCACATTGTTATTTTGTATTATTGTCTGAAAGCGCACAAACACGTAATGCTAGAGTGAGAGGGAAAATGAAGGGCGTGTAGGGGAGACAGAGAGAGGGAGCAAACAAGCAATTAACACGATGTCCGAGTGGCTGGCTGTGGGAGGGGATTGTAAACCATGTTGGTGAGGCAGCATTGATATAACCATCATGGTATATAAAGCGTGTATACATGGTAACAAAGTAATTAGCTGTCCTCATACCACAATTAGGTGTATTGGGGCTAATAACAGAGCACGACAACTGCATGCGATATAGGTCAGCATTCGCCATTATCATAGATTTACCATTTTATAATGATACTAACTCTCTGTAACTACTGCAAGCATGCAAATCATCTCAGACTTTTACTTAATGATAGTAACTCATTATAATGGAACTCAAATTTATATGCAAAGCGATACACTTTCAAAGCGTGGAGTTATATCTTACTGCTCAATCACCCTACGTTTTAATCGTACGCAATCTTGGAACCATAATTTAAAGGATACTTTTAAAAATCTATATATATAAAGCACAAAGTTTGTCTGTCTGTCTGTCTGTCTGTCTGTCTGTTATGTATACAAATCTACACCGTTTCACCGATCTGAACCAAAATTTGTACACTTACCCTTTGGAACCCTGCGGGTAACCCTGTCAACTTTAAATTTCGGACAGACCACCCCTTTCCCTGCATTTAGGCCCTTTTGCTAAAATCTACACCGTTGCACCGACCTGAACCAAAATTTGTATACTTAGGCCTACCCTTTGGAACCCTGCGAGTAACACTGTCCATTTAAAATTTCGGACAGACCACCCCACTCCCTGCATTTAGGCCCTTTTGCACAAATCTACACCGTTTCACCGATCTGAACCAAAATTTGTATACTTACCCTTTGGAACCCAGCGGGTAACCCTGTCCACTTGAAATTTTGGACAGACCACCCTATGCCCTGCATTTAGGCCCTTTTTCACAAATCTACACCGTTTCACCGATCTGAACCAAATTTTTTACACTTACCCTTTGGAACCCTGCGAGTAACACTGTACACTTGAAATTGCGGACAGATCACTCCATTCGCCGCATTTAGGCCCTTTGGCCCAAATCTACCCCGTTTCACCGATCTCAACCAAAATTTGTATACTTACCCTTTGGAACCCTGCGAGTAACACTGTGCCCAACTCTAGGAATGGGTATTCCGAGTTTCAGACACCTAGATATCAAGGGAAAGGCTGTAGCCGCTTTTGAAAGTTCAGATATTTGAATATCGCGCTACATTGCTTCGAGAAGCATTTAGAAGAATTTTACCGATAGTTGGATGTCAAGTGACGTAGCGAGTAACAGCAGAGGTGGAGGCTATTTATTGATTAAATAGTTAACTATGGAGCAGAGACTTGAGACTGGGATCAGATTACTGGCACGGCCAAATGAAAGAGAATGCAATTAGTATCAAGTAAATCGGACCAGGGATTCAGGAGATATGAGGATTTCCAGATATCAGGCGATGACGCGTGACCCTGACCGTTTTGAATAAAAGCCAGCTGGAGGAGGCATGGTTAGCTCATTCTAACACAAGCACTTGGCAAGCAAGTTGCGTCTACGCTGAGCCAAGGCACATGGTTGCCGTATCTACGCAGAAGTTCTTTTCAAATCGTGATAGTCACGAGAAGTGCTGCGCAAACGAGTTGGAACTTAGTAAGTTTCTGATGAGGAGAATCACTGAGGTGATTGTTTTTCTACAGACATTGGTGGAAATATTTATATTTCTAAAAGGACATATGCTAGACTTTGTCTAGAAAATAGTATTTTGTCACAGTCCAGTAGTAACTTAATACTTGGATGTTTAAATCCATTTCAAGTCAGTTTTCATTATTTGTAACTAGTTAACCACTTCGATCTGTCAGTACACTGAAGACTAGTCTATAACGGTGGCGTTCAATAGTCTACGCAAGGGAAACTGCAGGTTGCTTAGCGCATGGCAGATGGTGATATTAATAAACCATGCCCAGGGAACGATCTTCAGAACAGCCGTTAATTGCTTAGACTGTCAATGTTTTTCTTGTACTGATGAGATTACAGTGAGTTATGTTACAACTGACATATTTAAGAAGAGATCACTTAGATCTGACCCTATTTCAACAAACTGTTATGGCTTTGATAGAAGCCCATATTAAAATGGAACCACAGTTGATTCAAACGTCGAAAGATACTACCACTATGTCTGACTAGACGATATGTGGGTCTACAATGGCGGCCGATACAAGGATTATACATGCTTGTCCGATAGAGCATGTCTATGGATAAATCTGGTACAGACCAGGTTTACTACACTTCAAGACCATCAAGAAATGTAAGCTACATTTGAATTATTTTATGCCTAGCTAATTGGAACAAACTATTTTTCTGCAGATGACCAACACATTTTTTCGTCGTATTTAAAGCTTGCAATGATTTACGCAAGACTTATTAGAGTTATTCTGAGTATTTTCAGCACTCAGAACAGTTTAGGATCGATGACCGAGCATTTCGAGCATTTATTTGAATTTTTCATATTTTAAGGAAACCACGGAAAACCCCCGATGTAACTGTAAAAGTTAATAATTTATTTTTGTTGAGGAATGGATATTTTTTCCATATTCGAAGGTTCGAACATGTGGATTCTCACATAATGAGATGATAATTAAACATATTTAAAATAATAATAATAATAATCCACTAATAATAATAATAATAATTTTTATAATTTTTCTAAATAATTCTTGGATATTATATTTTATAATAATCATATGTATTGAGAAAGAGCCTATGAAGTAGTTAAAACATTTCTAGTCTGGAACAGGAGATTTTCCGAAGGAGAGTGGTTAGCGCAAGTCCGCATTCAACCAACATGTCAGTTCTGGTTGAACAGTTGATATTTGCATTGAGTAAAGTATATTTTTCATATAACACGGAGAGGCATGAAACGGGAAGCAATTGATATTTGTATCAAATAGGATATTTTTGTATTTATATAAAATCATGACGTAAATACACTCGAAAGTGAAATGAAGATTTTCATAAGTATGGTAAACTAGCAGTAGTACCCGGCTTCGCCCGGTGGAATGATGATAATGTTTTAAGGTCTCCTTAGAAATATAATGGACTTAAAATCTAAGTCATTTGCCCCCAAAGACAATGAGGTAGTAATATCTAGGTCATTTGCCCTTTTGATAAGGATGGTAATAAAAACTACTGTTGAATTGACACGTCAAACTTACAAACTACCGTAATAGAAATACATATTTCAAAATTCACAGGCGAGGAAGACTTATTGTGTGTGGTGATTAATGGTGTAATGGGCGTAACATCTACTGTAGGTCATTTGCTCTTATGATGAGGATGATAAGGGAAACTACTACCGGTATTGAATTGACACTTCAACGTATAATGTACACAATGTACTGTAATAAAAATAACTATATGGCGGCTTCGGTGGCGTATTTGGTAGCATGCTGAGCTTCTATGCCCAAGATAGCGGGTTCAAACCCGGCCGAAGCCGTCGGATATTTTAAGAGCGTTAAAAATCCGTCAGTATGCCTTTCTTCGGAGGGGAAGTAAAGCCGGCGGTCCCATGTCAGATTTATGGCATGTTATTGAACCTTCCACTAATTACACCTGTGTGAAGCTAAATTGGATAGGTAAACAACGCTCATAGATGTCTACGTCCGTTGCCAAGAGCCGACTGCAGTGGCGTCTAGTAGCTAAGTTCCGAACTTGGCCTAGTAGTCGTTGACGGTGGCGCTTGGCGGCAAAAGTACGAACTATTTGAAGAATTCTAAGTTGCAGTTTGTACTTAAATTAAAAAACAGATAACACACACTAATACAGTCATCACAATTAACACCGGTTATCAGACAGATTCTACACACACCCAAAGTACACGGGGCTACATGACCGCGTTGTCGCAGCCCCTAAACTTAAGAACCAACCAACCAAAAATAAATATTTTAAAAATCACAGTCGAGAAAGACTTTATGCGGCGGTGATTATTGGTATGATGCGCGTAACATCTAGGTCATTTGCACTTATGATGATAATAATAAGGTAATGAAAAAATGACTACTAAACGAACATGGTGTTATTTTAAAACTGATAGGCTATAGGTAATTCAGGTGTCTAGCTTCGATGTCTTCCAAAGTCTCAACCTTATTTTCTGGCTTAGGCCTGTACTGGATGCGTCTAGTGAAAGAGCGTACTGCTCGGCAAAGACAAAGAATATAGGTCCTAGCTGCACGAACCTGAGATGATCGCAGATGATGACGAAATATGATGACACACGTTCGGGGTTCCCCGTCCTATACAGATTGACCGGGAATCACTCACTGTTTCGCAACGGCCCTGTGCTGGCATCAGCATAGACAGCAGGAGATAACACGGCGGGCTCTGGAAAGTACACTCAAGTCACCTCACGATGAATCAGCAAGCTATTCTCACAACTGACCCCCCCCCCCCAGGGTCTCACAACTTGTGGGACGTGGGTTGGCGACCACGGAACCCCAGCTGAGTCTGGCATCGCTTCTACTTCCTGGTGCCGGGCTCATTTCAGTTCTCTTTCCTGTCGGCCTCCCTTAATCAACTCTTGTTCTCTTCCGACCCAGACTGTATTAGGGTATCCGAGGGCTAGGGAGTCTTTCAATTTCCCGCCTTAATAGGCTTTGTCTCATCTTTCCTGATACCCTCATTCTTCGAGGGGTCTGCCTTCTTTTCATTTTCATAATATCTCCTGTCTTCTGCTCAAGGCCCTCAAAGAGGCAGGGTGTGTGTAGACCCACCACTTCTGGTACACCCTCAAGGGCTCATGACTGGTGAGTTAGGAAGCTGGCAACCCCGAGGAATTCCTGAGCTACATGCAGGGAATGGAGTGGTATGTCAGAAATTTCAAGTGGACAGTGTTACGCATCGGGTTCCAAAGGGTAAGTATACACACTTTGTTTTCGATCGGTGAACGATGTAGATTTGTACCAAAGGGCCTTAATGCGGGAAATGGAGTGGTCTGTCCGAAATTTCGAGTGGACAGTGTTACTCGTCGAGTTCCAAACGGTAATTATGTAAAATCTGGTTGAGATCGGTGAAACGGTGTAGTTTTGTGCCAAGGGCCAAAATGCAGGGAATGGGGTGGCCTGTCCAAATTTTAAAGTGGACAGTGTTACTCATCGGGTTCCAAAGGGTAAGTATACACATTTTGTTTTCGATCGGTGAACGATGTAGATTTGTGCCAAAGGGCCTAAATGCGTGGAATGGAGTGGTCTGTCCGAAATTTCGAGTGAACAGTGTTACTCGTCGAGTTCCAAAGGGTAATTATGTAAAATCTGGTTGAGATCGGTGAAACGGTGTAGTTTTCTGCCAAAGGGCCAAAAAGCAGGGAATAGTGTGGTCTGTCCGAAATTTAAAGTGAACAGTGTTACTTGTCGGGTTCTACGGGTAAGTATATAAAATTGGGGTCAGATCGGTGAAACGGTGTAGATTTGTGCCAAACAGCCTAAATGCAAGGGATGGAGTGGCCTCGCCGCAATTTCAAGCAGACAGTGTTGGTCGCAGTGTTCCAAAGGGTAGATATACAAATTTTGGTTGAGATTGGTGAAACGGTGTAGATTTGGGACAAAGGGCCTAAATGCAGGGAATGGAGTGGTCTGTCCGCAATTTCAAGCAGACAGTGTTACTCGCTGGGTACCAAAGGGTAAGTTTACGAATATTGGTTCTGATCTGTGAAACGGTGTAGATTTGTGCCAAAGGGCCAAAAAGCAGGGAATAGTGTGGTCTGTCCGAAATTTAAAGTGAACAGTGTTACTTGTCGGGTTCTACGGGTAAGTATATAAAATTGGGGTCAGATCGGTGAAACGGTGTAGATTTGTGCCAAACAGCCTAAATGCAAGGGATGGAGTGGTCTGTCCGCAATTTCAAGCAGACAGTGTTAGTCGCAGTGTTCCAAAGGGTAAATATACAAATTTTGATTGAGATCGGTGGAACGGTGTAGATTTGGTCCAAAGGGCCTAAATGCAGGGAAAGGGGTGGTCTGTCCGAAATTTTAAGTGGACAGTGTTACTCGCAGGGTTACAAAGGGTAAGTATACTCATGTTGGTTCAGATTGGTGAAACGGTGTAGATTTGTGCAAAAGGGCCTAAATGCAGGGAATGGGGTGGTCTGTCCGAAATTTCAAGTGGACATGGTTACCCGCAGGATTCCAAAGGGTAAGTATACAAATTTTAGTTGAGATCGGTGAAACGGTATAGATTTGGGCCAAAGGGCCTAAATGCAGGGAATGGAGTGGTCTGTCCGCAATTTCAAACAGACAGTTTTACTCGCAGGGCACCAAAGGGTAAGAATACGAATTTTGGTTCTGATCGGTGAAACGGTGTAGATTTGGACCAAAGGGCCTAAATGCAGGGAATGGGGTGGTCTGTCCGAAATTTTAAGTGGTCAGTGGTACTCGCAGGGTTCCAAAGGGTAAATATACAAATTTTGGTT
Source organism: Meconema thalassinum (assembly GCA_946902985.2). Lineage (NCBI taxonomy): Eukaryota > Metazoa > Arthropoda > Insecta > Orthoptera > Tettigoniidae > Meconema > Meconema thalassinum. Next base: position 1,376,284,561 of record OX336388.2, on the reverse strand, counting down.
GAGATCGGTGAAACGGTGTGGATTTGGACCAAAGGGCCTAAATGCAGGGAATGGGGTGGTCTGTCCGAAATTTCAAGTGGACAGTGTTACTCGCAGGGTTCCAAAGTTTAAATATACAACTTTTGGTTCAGATCGGTGAAACGGTGTAGATTTGTGCAAAAGGGCCTAAATGCAGGGCATGGGGTGGTCTGTCCGAAATTTAATGTTGACGGGGTTACCCGCAGGGTTCCAAAGGGTAGGTATACAAATTTTGGTTCATATCGGTGAAACGGTGTAGATTTGTATACATAACAGACAGACAGACAGACAGACAAACTTTGTGCTTTATATATATAGATTCACGGGTTGAACTGAATGGTAAAATAAAATAAACTTGTAAGTTTATTAATCTTCCAGTGTTGATAACAAGCAGAGGCTTGATTTATTGTATAAATTCTGGGAAGAAAATTTATGTGTGTGGAGTAGTTGAAATGCCATTCCCAGGTGCGCATGTTAAGTCGCAGGAATGAAGGTTTTTTCGAGCATCAATCAAATAGCAGGTTCGATGGCTCAGGTTTATAGTAGGAGTATTGGAGCCAAACATTTCGTCGTATGAATAACCCGAAGGTTATTTCTTTGAAACCATCAGTTCTTATTTCAACCTTGTTTTACGAATTCCATTTAGACTTTGATTTTGCTAGAACCCGGATTTGTCATGATAGTAGTTTATTCTTCTTCAGAGGAAGACCTTTGCCGTTGTTGTTGTAATATTGTGTTCTTACACAAATAATAGAATGGGCCACTGCCAATTTAAAATAATTCTTTAACCACGAATAATTTGAAGGATATTTTCAATCCTAGTGCCATGAACTAAATGAATTCATTATGAAACTACAATTCTAATTTCCGCATTCTGTCGAAGAATTGCAAGTTGTGAAAATTGCTAAAAATGGCCATGAATATAAATATTTTTATAATAATGTTTCCAAGTGGATAATTGAGTAGTTGAATGGTTCAACCATTTATTGATCAAGTTGATGATTCAGAAATCATGTATTTTGTTTGGAACTTGAAGTTCATAATCGAGTCACTTCTCGAATGTTTAATGTCAGAAGAACAATTAATTGTTGTTGTGCTTCGCACAGTTCTTCGATGCTATGCTCAAGGTCAAATACTTTTCAGATGTTATTAATATGTATAAATAATTTGTGTTGCTTCTATGATAATAATATTTTTCCGACGATATATTTTTGAAACTGGAAAAACAAGTGAAAGTTTAAGAATTCTATGAACATTTATTCTACGAGTGTTAATATCATGTAAATAGTCAAACAGTGATCTACGTTATTTCCAGTATGGACAATTAATTTTGAACTGGAATTAAATATTAATAATTTTGGAACACAGTCCACAGGACTATTAATCGGACTTGTGTTTCCAAAAAGATTGTCAAATGTGTTTGGAAGATTTCTGTATATTGTGTGTAAATAAGAGTGTGGATCGCCACACGTGGAGTGATGCTACTTTGAGCATCTTTGCAGTCAGATTTTAACTTTAAAATAAACTGAGATAATTTTACCAGATGTGTTTCTCCCAATTAAATCTCCTTCTATCCTTATTGTTGCATTGAGCCAAAAATCAGTAAAGCATTTTTTTAATTTGATGTCGTTTTTGCGATTTGCTTTAACCCATCTGGCGCTCCGGGATATTTTGACTCTCGTGCTGACTGATTATTGGTAAAATGCATATGTGGTCGTGCGGACTCCGGTCTAAACGGGCACAACACTGCCCACTTAAAATTTCGGACAGACCACCCCATTCCCTGCATTTAGGCCCTTTGGTCCAAATCTACACCGTTTCACCGATTTGAACCAAAATGTGTATACTTACCCTTTGGAACCCTGCGAGTAACACTGCCCACATACAATTTCGGACAGACCACCCCATTCCCTGCATATAGGTCCTTTGGCACAAATCTACACCGTTTCACCGATTAGAACTAACATTCGGATACTTACCCTTTGGTACCCTACGAGAAATACTGTCTGCTTGAAATTGTCGACAGACCACTCCATTCCCTGCATTTAGGCCCTTTGGCCAAAATCTACAACGTTGCACTGATCTCAACCAAAATTTGTATATTTAAGTTACCCTTTGGAACACTGCGACTAACACTGTTGGCTTGAAATTGCGGAGAGCCACTCCAACCCCTGAATTTAGGCCGTTTAGCACAAATCTGCACCGTTTCGCCGATCTGACTCAAATTTTATAAACTTACCCTTTGGAACCCGACAAGTAACACTGTTCACTTTAAATTTCGGACAGACCACACTATTCCCTGCTTTTTGGCCCTTTGGCACAAAACTACACCGTTTCACCGATCTCAAATAATTACCCTTTGGAACTCGACGAGTAACACTGTCCACTCGAAATTTCGGACAGACCACTCCATTCCCCGCATTTAGGCCCTTTGGCACAAATCCACATCGTTCACCGATCGAAAACAAAACGTGTATACCTACCCTTTGGAACCCGATGAGTAACACTGTCCACTTGAAATTTCGGACAGACCACTCCATTCCCTGCATTTAGGCCCTTTGGCACATATGTACATCGTTTCACCGATCTCTAAATATGGCGAGGAACCCCGAATGTGTGTCATCATATTTCGTCATCATCTGCGATCATCTCAGGTTCGTGCACCTTGGACCCATATTCTTTGCCGAGCAAAACACCATAAGCTCTTTCACTAGACGCTTCGAGTACAGGCCTAAGCCAGAAAATAAGGTTGAGACTTTAGAAGACATCGAAGCTAGACATCTGAATTACCTATATCAGTTTTAAAATTACACCATGTTCGTTTGGTAGTAATTTTTTCATTACCTTATTATTGTCATCTTAAGTGCAAATTACCTAGATATTACGCCCATCACACCATTAATCACCGCCGAATAAAGTCTTTCTCGACTGTGATTTTTAAAATATTAATTTTTATTACAGTACATTGTGTACATTATTAGTTGAAGTGTCAATTCAATATAGGTAGTAGTTTCCCATCATCCTCATCATAAGGGCAAATGACCTAGATGTTACGCCCATTACACCATTGATCACCACACACAATAAGTCTTCCTCGCCTGTGAATTTTGAAATATGTATTTCCATTACGGTAGTGTGTAAGTTTTACGAGTCAATTCAACAGTAGTTTTCATTATCATCCTGATCAAAAGGGCAAATGACCTAGATATTACGCCCTCATTGTCTTTGGGGGCAAATGACCTAGATTTTAAATCCATTATATTTCTAAGGATACTTTGAGACATTATCATCATTCCACCGGGCGAAGCCGGGTACTACTGCAGGTACGGTATAAAGAAGGTTGACGATCGGCACCTAACTCTTAATTCTTTCATTATTTCTGACTATAGTAATTTTAACCATCAATATATTTAAACATAAGCCTATTTCACAAACCCTAAAATTATTTATGAACACTAATATACACTAACCTGTTCACAAGTAGGCCTACAAGGCAATTAAATGGGCATCTTCTTCTCGTGTCAAACCTTAATTTTGCACACAGGAGTTCATTGCATCATATGCCAATCATGCCAGTCATAGCATACATGTTACATGTATTTAAAATTTGGACCTATCGGCAGGCTTAGAATCATGTTGGCAGCACTGGCGTATATCGGTTACCCAAAATTACTCTAAAATATTAGGTACTATAAGTTACTTGTGCAAAATTTAGATTTATTGGTTTCCATACTTTCTTATATACCGTATTGAGATTAGGACAAAAAAAATAGAGAGAGCATTTGTTAACAGTTAGTAGCCCTAGTGGCCATATAATGAATTTAGAAATTGGACCAATCAGCAGACTTAGAATCATGTTGGCAAAACTGTCATGTATGGGCTCCTGAAAATTAATCTGAAATGTTATTATCTATATGCCTATATGCCAATTTTGGAACATTTCGCATGCATATCCTCTGAGATATCCAACATAGAGTTCAAATGTCAATCGTGATTTTTCAGCAGTTGGTAGCACTGACGTCATTTTAAAATATGACCGTGAGATATTGATGTATAGATCTTTACTCATACCAAAATAAGTTCCGATAGCTCCAGCTATTTAGGAATTGATGGGGAACACACACAGAGACAGAAGGACAGACAGACACACATCTGCCCGGGTGATCTCAAAAGACTACTTATTTCTAATCTTTGCAAAATGTGAAAAGCCGGCTAAAAATTAAAACCCAGTAAAGAAATGTCAGCATAATGTAATTGTAACGGAATTTACTGAAATGGAATGAATATGTAATTAAATCTGACTTGGGAGTGATGGTTGGTTTGTTCCTCAGTTTCGGGGCTGCGACAAAGCGGTCATGTAGCCCCGTGTTCTTTGATTGTGTGTAGAATCTGTCTGATAACCGGTGTTAATTGTGTTATCTGCAATTCAGATAAGCACTGCAGACGATCAATTTCAAGTAGTTCCTACTTTTGCTACCAAATGCTACCATCCACGACACCTAGACGCAAACTTTCCAACTAGATGCCACCGCAACTGGCACCTGGCGAAGAATGTTGGAACTTAATACAGCATTAATCAAATCTAACCCACTAATGTAGCCTCACACAATCGTATTTAGTGGAAGGTTCTTTTACATGCCATAAATTTATGATATGGACCCAACCACTTTACTTCCCCTCCGAAGGAAGGCATACTGAGGGATTTTTAACGCTCTTGAGAAATCCGACGACTTCGGCCGGGTTTGAACCCGCGATCTTGGGCATAGAAGCTCAGCATGCTACCAAGCCAACTACGCCACCGAAGTCGCCGACTTGGGAGTGAATCTATTGCTGTAGGCTATTTCCAATAATAGACTATAATTATTCATTAAACATTTCTGAAAATCTCGTTAACTTCTCCACAAGAATACTGTATGTAGTAAGTTATTTTACTGAATGGAAACAGACTCATTTACGTGTTCTGGTTTTCTTTTTGAGATTGAGTAATAAGGTAAGCGTCGGTCTAGCTAGAGATATTCACACCACACAACGTAACTTTCAGTCGAGTTCACCACTAAAGGTCATTGTTTGTATTAACATTCATTAGTGGAGATTACGCATTTCACCGATACGTTCGACTTCTTCAGATTGAGGTTGGTAGTACACACATTCGCTTGCTGTCATACTGGACAAACATTAATTAAGGTCAGTATAAATAAAAGTATAAATAAATATATGGAGTACAGCGCAGAGTTCAATGGCAGTTAAAAAGGACTATGAAGTGCAGTAACACTACACAAGTTTGTAATTTTTCATTTATTTACCATTGTCATGGTAAAGTTGGAACGATTTCATGAATTAACGTATTTGAGTTTAAAACGTTAAACCTATTTGAGGCTCGAATATACGTCCTCCTCTTTAACAAAACAAAAATAAACGTACAGTAACAATTACATTGGCTAGACTAGATCATCATCGCGCTTTCAGTCACCGGGAAAGATTTAACATTCTACGTACTTTAGTCATTTTGCTCCAGTTTTACTGACGCTTTACAGAGTATTCAGATAGAGAAGGACGACTGTGCTCAGCGATGCGTTTGCTTCGTCTCAGTGCAGTGAGTTGAAATGAGCATACTTTAAATAAATAAATAAATAAATAAATAAATAAATAAATAAATAAATAAATAAATAAATAAATAAATAAATAAATAAATAAATAAATAAATAAATAAATAAATAAATGAATGAATGAATGAATAAATAAATGAATGAATAAATAAATAAACATATACTACTGAAAAAAATAAATTGTACCCCCGCCTAGTCATTGGGCAAACTTGTGTTGACCGATTGAAGAGTTACAACTAACAACTTGCATTAGGAATAAATAAAGTAGGATACTACTACTAAAATTAATAATATTGTATGGCCTCGAGGGCTGGGTGCAAGCTTTGTTATTTGACACCCAGAGGGCAGATTGCATGATGAATTTTGTTGTTCCTTGAAGCACTATGAAAGTCAAGGGGGTTAGATATCTAAGCTCCTTGACACTATAGCGCATTCTAGTAGAGAAATGAGGAACTTTGAGTTGGCGGAAAATCCCAAGATTAATTGTGCCATTATGAACATGGCCTACTGAATTCAAATGGGTTCTTTAACATGCCAACATCGTATGACATACGTGTCGTGATTTTTGCTGCCTTTCAAAAATCACTTACCATGGCCAGGAGCGAACCCGCAAGCTTGGGGTTAGTAGACCGACACGTTGATCACTCACCTACCGTGGCAAGCATAAAGTAGGATTATATGGTTTGAGTGCACAGATACTGCCGTCTAGCCAATAACAATTTACATGTCACCTGAAAATTAAAGTGTATCTTGGAATCCACATCTTCAATCGCAGAAGAACTTGGGTGGTGAATAGTAATAGGATGTCTCATCTGCGTATACCAGCCGTAACGTGGTCTATGTTGGCATTAGGGGATGTTTTTCGAAGCGTCAAATTTACTTTTAAAAATAATGGAAACGAATATAAATCTGCCTCTCGTGTTTTAACACAAATCAATCAGTTAGTTGTAATAATATTCACTCGGAGGCAAACACACACACACATATTGTGGTAGTATATAAAATAATAAAATAGCTGTAATAACAAAGAGCTGGCACACAAAGAACGTGTTATTTGGAGCGGGAGGAAGGCGTGGCTGTGGGGAACACACGGCCCAATATACCACCACAGGGAATAGTACAGTAAACGCGAATACATTTCGTTTTGTACGCGTACCAGCGTTTGATTGCGTACAGTGGATACAGCGCATTTCTCCCAGACGTTTTGTTCAGCATATTTTATCACATTTACTCACTTATTATCTCTAGGACAGGGCTCTGCTGTACAATGTTCGTTGCGACCCACCAATGAAATAAAATGTTACTCTACCAGGCGTTCTCAACCTTTTTGAGACTATGAGCACCACTTTCATGCCATACGAAGTATTTATTAGGTCGATATAATAATAATAATAATAATAATAATAATAATAATAATAATAATACACACTAGGATTTTTTTAACCCTCTTGTGAAAAGGAGACGTGGAAGATAACACTACTGGAAAAGAAAATTAACTGTCAAACGTCTATGTTATATAGTTTGAAAATGTATGCCATAGGCTTTTCAAAGTGTTACTTTACTCATTTTCTTGTACGCAATGTAGCGATATGAGTCATGTCACCAACTGTAAGTTGAGTAAATAAAGATAAGAATACTACTACTACTTCTACTACTACTACTACTACTAATAATAATAATAATAATAATAATAATAATAATAAGCAGAAGAAGAGGAAGGAAAGAAATAAAGAATGAAAGAAAGAAAGCAAGAAAAGAAGAAGAAATATAACGACAATAATTAACAATAAGGAAAAGACGTTTATGTTTCTATGGACATATGGTTAGAATGGATCCAACAAGAATATAATAAACAAATTTTTGATAAAATATACAATCTGAAGAGGCAAGGGGGTTACACCAAGCAGATGAAGGAAGAACTCCGGAGGCTAGGAATTCCAGACGACTGTCGAGACAGAACACAATTCAGGGAAATACTTTGTAACATAATGGTTCTTGTGGGAGAATAGAGAGAACGCAGGGGAGGAAGATGGACAGCAGAGAGAAAGGCGCAACACTCTGAAAGAATGAAGGAAGTGTGGAGGAAGAGAAAGGAAGAAAGAACTATGAGAAGGAAATGAAATGATATTTGCGTGGTCCTTAGTTTTGGCCGGTTCGCATAATGTAATAAAGTCAGAAAATGAAGGAGATATGGGCTAGGAAGAAGGCTCTTAAGAACGTGAAACCAATCCCAACTCATCAAGCTGAAAACCATTTCGGTTAACCTATGTAGTCCATAGTGTGCTCATTCGAAGAAAGAATAATAATAATTAAAGAAGCTTTCGTGTCAAGAATCAACAAAATGGAAATGGCTTATCATCAAACCAAATACACCTACAATAAACGTCCAGTGTCTTTCTGGGCCAAACTCAGGCACCGTTATTCGACGGAGGCGCTATATATGTCAGAGTGGCTTGTGATGAATAAGAAAGGCCTGGCAGAACAACTGGAAGCCAAAGAGAGGAACATCTTGAGTAAGATCTTGGGCCCGGTCAAGGAACAAGGAGAGTACCGAAGACGACACAACGATGAACTACTTCTTCACGTGGAGAAGATGACGGACACCATGCGCAGGAGGAGAATCTCTTTTTATGACCACTTGAGCTCTGGATGATTGTCCAATCGAATCTGTGCCTAATTTTTGGGAAAGAAAACCAAGGGATCTGGTTTACAGAGGTGGAAAAAGACCTACAAGAACAGGGCATATTGGTGTATTTCTCTTTGCTTTAATTTTTTCATTAATTCTTTCTTTCCTTTCTTCGCAGACACCAACAGTGATTCCTTACATTCTATTTTTTCCGTGCACTTGCTTATGCTTTGTATAAGTCTATTCTAGATATATATCTTCCATGGATAATCTAGCGGCATCTAGCAGCTAACTGACGAAGTTCTTCAATTTCTCTGAACTCAAGAGGACTTCCTCACCAATCTAAACCACCAGGCGTCGTCGTTGTCGCCAGCTAACATCTCCTTGAAGACTGCTCCATGAAGAAAATTTACACTTGTACAAAGATGTTATTTTTTGTATGTTGGTCATTCTGATGTATATTCTCTTGTCTCTTACCCCCTCTACCTCGCCTCCTTGGTCCCCTCGGTGCGCCGCTCAGCTCTTTCACTCTCTGGTAGGCCGTCTTGTGTACAGTGCATAGCCCTCTCAGGGCCAGTCCCCTGTTTTAATGAGACATTTTAAACTAGACGCCATGTCTACTTTTTAAAACCAACCGTCACCAGGAATCATCGCCTGTTCTCCATGAAAACCAAGCTAAGTACAAGACTTCAATGTTTTTAAACAGATTTTATTGGTTTTCAAAGTGCTAAATGCTTTTTAAATTTAAATGTATAGACAGCGTGGTATTGCTCACTGATGTGCAATAACCGTCTACGCGGGATTTTCCTTTGTCAGGCTATGGCTATCTAAGCTAGCTTTCTAATATGAAATTTAGTACTTCTTGTACAAAATAACTGGGAATACTTTCTCACACCGAGGGATGCATGTCAATTAAACCGCTGTCTATAAAACTTAGCTTTTTCCTCCATGGGAACTTTACTGCCCTATTCAACCGTTATCACAACTACAGAACTTTCTACGTAAACCAATTTTTCTAATAGTCAAGGAACCTAGTATTTCCTACACCAAATAAGAGAATACGCTACCCCACCGAGGGACTACTACTGCATCAATTAACTGTTGCTGCAATTCTGGAACTATTATGTGCATCTCAAAACTTGTACAACGCAAGTAACATGTCAAAATTCAACTAAGTGATCTCCACAACTGCAATAACTTTTCGCTTCATGAACTTTCTGTGCTGCAATAGTGAACTTTTCCAATCCATCAATAGACTTTAGTGCAAAACAGTGCCCGTTCAACTATCAACCGCGCCGCGTTCGCTAGAACAATAAATCTGGCCAGGACTATTTCCTAAAGTTCCAATTTTCCTTCTCCCAAATACCTTTACTAACTCAATTAATTTAAACTTCAAATTTGAGTTTAAAAAAAACTAAGAGGCCTCGCTTGAAATCAAGCGCCCACCCAAATTTGTTCTATTTCTAACATTGTAATTCTGCGCAAACTTGTGGCTAGTCCACATTTTAATCGCTCTTCCCTTCTAAAAATTAGGGAATTGTACTTTTTCCTAATAATGAAAGAGTTGTCTAATCCTTTTGCTCTAGGCTTCATAAAGGGTGGGTGACCTGCCCTATTAGAAGTTAAAATCTCTTAAATTCTCTTAAATACAAGAAATTGTAGAAACTTCTCCTTAATTTTCTTTTCTTATCCTGCTAGCTCAGGAATTGGTAACTTTCTAAGTATTAATATATCTAATCTTCTCCCTCCAGGTTTCGTTAATACGACCTGAACCTTTTTTAGCCTATTTTTCACATTTTGCAAAAATGAGGAAAAAGTAGACATGAGAACGATCCGGGAAAATGTGTGTCTGTCTGTCTGTCTGTCCTTCTGTCTGTCTGTCTGGCTGTGTGTGTGTCCCCCCTATCAACTCCTAAACGGCTGCAGCAATCAAAACCAAATTTAGTATGAGTAAAGATGTGCACCGGAATAGCTCACGTCCATATTTGAAAATGATGTCAGTGCTGCCAACTGCTGAAAAAACGCACTAGAAATTTGAGCTCCATGTTGGATATCTTGCAAGGTATGCATGGGAGCTATTCCAAAATTGGCACACATGTAGATAATACTATTTCAGTTTAATTTCCAGGAGGCCAACCATGACAGTGTTGGCAAAATAATTTTAAGTCTTCTGATAGGTCCAATGTTTAAATGCATATAACTTCTACACTATCAATTGGATTTCAACCAAATTTTTGTATGTAATATCTGTACATGAACAGATATGACTGAGCGTATTCTTAAGAGCCACCAGGGCTGCCAACTGTCAATAATTGCTCTCTCTATTTTTTATCCAAATACCAATATATCAGAAAGTATGCAAGCCAACAGCTTTAAACTATGCACATGTATATTCTGACATTTTAGATTAATTTGGAGTAACTTATATACGTCAGTTCTACCAACATGATTATAAGCCTGCTGATAGTACCAATTTTTAAATACATGTAACTTCTATACTATCAGTTCGATTTCAACCAAATTTCGTATGTGCTATGTGTACCATAACAGATATGACTGTAAGTATTGTTAAGAGCAATCAGGGCTGCCAACTGTTAATAAATGCTGTCTATATTCTTTTTACCCTAATATCAATATATCAGAAAGTATGCAAGCCAACAGCTCTATACTTTGCACACGTATAGCACCTGACATTCTAGATTAATTTGGAGTAATTAATACAAGGCAGTGCTGCCAACATGATTCTATGCCTGCTGATATGTCCAATTTTAAAATACATGTAACTTCTAAACTAACAAATGGATTTCATCCAAAATTGGCACAACAAGATATCATAATAATTCAGATTATTTCTGACCAGCACACGCATGGTATTTTTGGCAACACGCTTTTACGCGTGCTGATAGATCCAGTGTCTAACTGCATGTAACGTCCATTGGACTTCAACCAAATTTTTATTCTGTACCTTAAGAGGTGGAACTAAGAGTATCTTCAGTCACCAGGGCTGCCAACTATAGTGCTCTATTAGGCTACAATATACCAGGTATATTTTGAACTAATTAGATATTTCGATATTACCAACTTAATTTCGTCATTATTCTAGATAGGTTCATATACTGTAGAATAATCATAGGCATGAAAAGTAGGCTGTATAGTTCTTCACGGAACTTCTTGTTTGTATTTCGCATCTAGTAATTACTGTTTCAAATAGCGGTAATTTCCGCTTTCCATTTTCTGTTTTCTTTTTCTTTCCCATGTTACGATCAGGATTTAATCTATTTGTCTATAGCTCTTTGGCTTGCCAAAAGAGCAGTCAAATAACGCTTGTAACTTACTTAATTTGTAAAAGTTATAATCACTGTACAATTTATTGTCCTCAAAAGCTATACATTTCCCAATTTTAAGCACATTTTAAAACCTCTGTACAGGTTAGGGCTTGTAACAAGTTTCAAACTTGTAACTACTTTAATATTGTTTGTAATTGTAAACTTATTATTATTAGGTCTGAGACCTTGTCATTTTATGACCAATTGTTATTCTTAACTCAAACTAAAATCAAAACTTAAGTGTATTTATTCAGTTCACCGTTCATAATTGTTAAATAAATTATTTGCTTTCCTTTGTTTTTTATCTTTCTCGTTAGAATCACGACTAGACAGGACCTTTTCTTTCCTGATTCTTCCTCTATAAGCCCTTTCTCCTAAAATGGATAATTCCTCAAACAATAAAGTCTTTACTATTTGTTGCATTTAAACTAAAACTTCAAGTAACAACGATTTTAAAGTTTCTCTTGGTTTTCATAGCCAATTCTAACAAGCTACTGAGGCAAGTAGAGCTAGCTCCGCAAGCTTCCTACTTGTAGAAATTTTCTCTCTGACTTATGGTTTGTTTTCAAAATTTAAGTTTTGTTTGAGCTAGGTTAGAGGTCTTCCTCTTTTCTAAACTTTTAGTCGGTATCCTGCTGGGTAAAAGCTTAGTTTTCCTAAAGTGCAACAATTGTTATTCTATAAGATATTCACAAAAAACAATAACAACATCGCTCAAATCGTTAAATAAACTTTGTCTCTTCCCTCTCTGGAAGCATTCGGTCGGTTTACCAGAGATCCAACAGTGCACAGAAATAAAATTATTATACTAAATTCAAATCCTTCCACCATTCTTGAACGCATTATAAAACTAACCCTTCTGAAGTGAAAGTTAGTACGTCCTTTCATTTTGGCTTACTTTGCCTTGCCAGAGTGCCACCCATCCCCATAGTACCGGAATACCAGCTCGGGAGGGAAATTGCAATCGCCGAGCGATTGCAGGCGACCTCAATTCACGCTACGCTCTCCGCTTGCCTGAAACAGGCCCCCACTAAAGTTAGGTTCCTCCTAGTTGTAGCACTGCAAAATTTCTCTGTATGTGCTGGATTCTCATCCTATCTACCAATACTTATCTCTATGCCGAAACCTATCTCCTTTTCTCTCTTATCATCTTCCCTTAGGTAGTGTTAATCCTCAGCAAAAACCTACCAGATATCACACGAAGACATTTTTGAACGTGATCCGAAGAAACTTGGGGAAATACAGAATTTTCAGCCAAAATCAAAATAAAAACAGGCAAGGTGTGAACCGAAGAACGGAAGGAAGCTCACCAAAGAATGATGCGGGAATACTGGGCAAATGTGAGGGACCTAGGGAGAAAGTTGAAGTAGCGTGGTCCATAGGTGACCGAAACGAAAGAAGAAAAATATAATGGAACAAGCATGCGCCTCTCTTTCCTTTCTTATCTCTCTCTCAGCCCCTCAGACATGCTGAAAATCTAGTGATTCGCCACTCACCAGGCATGCTGCAACTGCTAGCATTAATGCAGATCAGATACACTTAAGTTGGGACAGGCGAATCTGCATCTTTCTTGTTACTCATAAAACAGGGATGTACAAAATGATAACGTTTCTGACTGTCAAAACTTACAATGAAAACACTAATATTCAGGTTCGTGCAACAAAATTTGAATTCAAGAATGGATCTCAGGAGAGCCTGTGCTCGCGAGCACTTTTGGGTTCGTATGACGAGAGCACCAAATTTCATTTAAAGAGCACCGTGGTGCTCGCGAGGACCTGGTTGAGAACATCTGCTCTGAACTGTGCCCATCGGTCTATCATATAAGACCTAATCCACATAGGCCTACTAGACGAAATTGAATGAGTAACTTTTGGCAATGTTTTGATCAGAAAATGAGATACATGTAAACATCAGAAAATGAGAAACATGTAAACATATTAAGAATCAGGTGAAGTTTCCACTGCGTCAGGCGTGGCTAGATTTCGCAATGTTTGTTAACAATATAAACGGTATAAAGAACACAGGTACAAAAGATGGGAGACGAGCCCACGGACTTGCATACTTGTCTTCCTGGCGGGTGACTTGTAAACAGTGAGGCCACAACGCCTATCTAAATTATAAATTATGAAAATAATGATCACAGGAAAATTTGGAAATTCAAAGAGAATCATAACAAGAAGTTCCGTGACGAACTAAAGAGCCTACTTTCCTTAAAATTTAAGATTCATGCCAATCTATTTGGATCTATCTAGAATAATGACGAAATTAAGTTTGTAATATCGAAATTTCTAATTAGTTCGAAATATTGTATACCTGGCATAATGTAGCCTAATAGAGCACTACAGTTGGCAGCCCTGGTGACTGAATATATTCTTAGTTCCATCTCTTAAGGTACAGAATACAAAATTTGGTTGGAGTCCAATGAATAGCATGGACGTTACATGCAGTTAAACATTGGATCTAACAGCGCGTAAAATCACGTTGGCAACAGTGTCATGCATGTATTGGTCAGAAATAATCTGAAATAATATGATCTATTGTTGTGCCAATTTTGAATGAAATCCATTAGTTAGTATAGAAGTTACATGCATTTTAAAATTGGACCTATCAGCAGGCTTAGAATCATGTTGGCAGCACTGGCGTATGTTAGTTACTCCAAAGTAATCTAGAATGCCAGGTACTATACGAGTGCAAAGTTTAGAGCTATTGGCTTGCATTCTTTCTGATATATTGATATTAGGGTAACAAAAATAGAGACAGCATTTATTAACAGTTGGCAGCCCTGGTTGCTCTTAAGAATACGCATAGTCATAGCTGTTATGGTTCACATAGCACATACGAAATTTGATTGAAATCCAAATGATAGTATGGAAGTTAAATGTATTTAAATTTGGACCTCTCTGCAGGCTTAGAATCATGTTGGTAGCACTGACGTATATAAGTTACTCCAAATTAATATAGAATGTCATGTACTATACGTGTGCATAGTTTAAAGCTGTCGGCTTGCATACTTTCTCATATATATTGGTATTTGGATAAAATAAATTAAGAGCATTTTTTAACAGTTGGCAGCACTGGTGGTTCATAAGAATACGTTCAGTCATATCTGGTTATGTACACATACAACATTCGAAATTTGGTTGAATTCCAATTGATAGTGTAGAAGTTATATGTATTTAAATATTGGACCTATCAGTAGGCTTATAATCATTTTGGCAACACTGCCATGTATGGCCTTCTGGAAATTAAACTGCAATATTATTATGTATATGTGTGCCGATTTTGAAATAGCTCCCATTCATACCTTCCAAGATAACCAACATGGAGCTTAAATTTCAATTGCGATTTTTCAGCAGTTGGTAGCACTGACATCATTTTCAAATATGGCCGTGAGATATTCAGGTATAGATCTTTACTCCTACCAAATTTTATTTCGATTGCTCCAGCCGTTTAGGAGTTGATAGGGGGGGGGGACACACACAGCCAGCCAGCCAGCCAGCCAGACAGACAGACAGACAGACAGACAGACAGACAGACAGAAGGACAGACAGACAGACAGACAGACAGACATTTTCCCGGATCGATCTCATAAGACTACTTTTTCCTCATATTTGCAAAATGTGAAAAGTAGGCTAAAACTTTGGCAAAAATTAACAGACCAGGTGCTCTAATAAAATATCATGAAATTAGAATACGTAAACAAAGAATTGAGACAATGTATCATCGCGCCTGGAGGATCTACAGCATTGGAGAATCCAGTCACATGACCGAAGCGTTACCTTGAGAACGATATTTATCTTGTGATTTTATTTTAAGTCATTTTGGGGTTTGGATTATTTTCTCAATACCCATTATTATTATTCTTTCTTCGATTCGGCCAACTAGGGACCACGTCAGTTCAACTGTCTCTTCTTCCGAACTCTAACTACCGCCCAGTGTTTCCGCATTCGTCTCCGGTGTTGTTCTTTTCTCTCTTGGGACCACACCTTCCCTGTCTTCAGCTTCGGCTTTTCCTGAAAACCTTTGTGCGTACGTAGTTTTTCCTGAAGTGGAACGCGCTCCTGGGTATCTTTAGGGGACATTTCCAGTTCACGTAGATCAATCTCAACTTCGTGAACCATGCCCCTTTGGTGTTCTTATCTTGAAAGGACGTCAATATCTGTTTTGATATCCGTTCTTGGCTCATTCATGTCACGTGGCTATAAAAGGCAATCCTTCTTTTTCGAATCATGCCACTGATCTTTTCCACGTGCTTGTATAATTCGTGGTTGTGACGCCTTTTGTACGAGCTGTTTTCTTTGATGGGACCCAGGATGTTCCTCAAAATATTCCTTTCTTTAGCCTCTAGTATTTTCATTACACCTTTCTTGTTCAATATTAGAGTCTCTGCTGCATACAGAGCCTCTGGTCGAATAACAGTGCAGTAATGACTAATTTTGGCGTTTAAGGATATCGATCTCTTATTGTAGATGTCTTTTGTCAGGTTATATGCTATTTCCATTTTATTAATACGTGACACGAAGGCTTCTTTCTCTGATAGTTTAGACTCTATCCATTCACCGAGGTATTTAAACTTTTCTGCCTTCTGAACTTTTCCTAGTCTGACCTTCAGTTCTCTGGGCGCTGATTTTATGTTTGTCGTGAATTGTGTCTTCTCAAAGGAGATTTGGAGCCCAGCCTTCAGTGCTTGAGTTTTCGGTTGGTTAAGTTGTTCTTCCACCGTATCAATGGAATCTGAAAAGATCACTAGATCATCTGCAAAGGCTAGACAGTCGATTGTAAGATTCATATACTTGTACCCTAGCCTTACCCCATTTTCAACCCTTGAATTTTTCATTTCTTTCCGCCATTCTCGGATTACCTCTTCTAAAACACAGTTGAAGAGAAGAGGTGATAGTCCGTCTCCTTGCCTCACTCCTGTCCTGATTTCAGAGGCATCAGACATCTCTCCTCTGAATTTCACTTTGGAGGTACTTTTAGTCAGGGTTTGCTGGATAATTGATTGTGTCTTGTTATCTAAGCCAGTGTGGTCCAACCCGCGGCCCTCAGGCCGCATGCGTCCCGCCTGTTCATTTTTGTTGGCCCTTGCCCTTCTTACTGCCCTTCACTCTTCGACAGTTATAATCCATGGCGTGCCTTCTTTAATTTTCACTTTCATTCAGTAATGTTACGAAGGAGCCAGGTGGGAAAGGAAAGATCCTGAAAAATACGTCAGTAATCAGAATTGTCTTTCCACGAATACGTACGGCACGAATAGCGGCCCTGTCTCCAGGCGACAACTGGTTGGATGCCAGTGATTGGCTGCCGATCAGTTCGCGATCGTTCGTGTGCTGCGGCGTATTTTCCTATAAAAGGGAGCGCAGGGCTGTTCGAAGAGGTTTATTTTTGACGAGAGAGGTTATTCGAAGATATAGTACGACGAGAGTTTGTTGTCATCGTTGTTGCGAGAGCGGTTCCTAATATGGCGGGACTTAGTAAACGGCGTGTTGATGATGAGAAACGACAATTTCAGTCAAAGTGGCAGGGAAGTTACTTTTTTAACATCATGGAAAACCACAGTGTGTTATCTGTTCTCAAGTCTTAGGGATTTCGAATTAGTATATCGTGAATAGACACTACACCAGCTTGCATAAATCAAAATACCATCAATACCAGGGAAGTGCCAGAAGTTGTGTGTTTAATGATTTGAAGCTGAAACTATCAACACAGAAGAATATATTTCAACCACCATCAAACACTGCCAGTTTAAAGGCATCTTATGAGGTATGTTTAGAGCTAGCTAAAAGTATAAAAGTCTTTTAGGGATGGTGAGCTCATTAAGAGATGTACTGTAAAAATGGCATCTTCATTTGGGGATAATAATATGGCTAAACATTTTGAAATAGTTTCCTTGTCTCATCAGACAGTTAGTAGAAGAATGAATGATATGGCTGGTGATGTTTCAGGAGTATTTTGAAAAAGAAAAGTGAATTTTACTCTCGAGCTCTAGATGAGAGCACAGATACAGCTGACATCGGCCAGCTCCTTATCTTTGTCAGAACAATAAACAAAGAATTTGAAATTCATGAAGAACTGTTGGAATTAAGATCATTAGAAACCAGCAAAAAAGTTATTGACATATTCAACGCACTGGATGATGCCGTTTCTAAATATGGAGGTTTTGAGAAGTATTATGGCATTGTATCAGATGGAGCTAAATCAATGGTTGGTTCTAACATTGGTTTAGTAGGACTGTCAAAAAAAGGGATTGAATTTTTTGTTTTTCCACTGCATTATCCACCAGAATGTTCTCTGCGGAAAAATTATAAGGCTCAGTGGGACAGTGAAATCTGTTGTAAATACTGTAAATTTAATGAGGGGAGGCAATAAAGCCTGTAGACACAGAGCATTTATTGCATTCCTGAACAATTTGGTGGCTGAGTATGTTCACATTTCATTGTACTGTGGAGTGCATTGGCTAAGTGCTGGAAATTGGTTGTAACAGTTTTTTGGGTTGAGGAATGAAATTCTTGCTGTTCTCAAAAATGAAAACAATAGGCATTAGTATCAAGAAAAACTGGAAGAAATCCAGTTTTTAAATAATCTTGCTTTTCTGACAAATTCAACATCCCATCTAAATGCTTTAAACCTGAAACTGCAAGGCAGAAAACAAAATATCTCCCAGCTTTATGGACATATTGAGGGCTTCCGCAAAAAACTTGATGTAATGGAAATTGCATTGAAGGCAAATAATATGGCACACTTCCCATCTTGTCAGTAGTTGAAAGAAGAAAAAAGTGACAAATTTTATGTTTCATGAAATAATAATAGATATCAAGTAAGAGTTCCAGAACAGATTCCGGGATTTTTACTCCTAAAAAACAAAACTTGCACTGTTCAACAACCGCATGGATATTGAAGTGAGAGAGGTGTCCTGCGACATTCAAATGGAAATCTGTGATCTTCAGGCAGACCCATTCTACCAGACTAAAAAGTGTGATGTCCCTGAACATTTCTGGAAACTGATTTCAAAAGGACGTTTCCCTCAACTGCTTAAATTCTCTCTACAAGCGTTATCGCTGTTTGGCAGTACTTCTGTATGCCAAAGTGCTTTTTCTGCTCTCAAACGTATTAAATAAAGAACGAGAAATCGAATTGAAAGTGCTTCACTTGGAATCGAGCCTGAGACTTTGCCTTACTGAAGTTACTGTGGACATTGATACACATGTATCAGGAAAGCAGTGCCAATCATCACATTGATTTCTTGACTGTAAAATGAAGTGGTATATTAACCTAGTAATATTAAACTTCTTTTAATATAAATTTTAATGAATGTTTTTGAGTAAAATATGTAATACGTTTTCTTTTTGGAATGTCTCTAGCTCTCACTTTCCTATACTAAAGTTTGATTGGCCCTCGGGTAACTAAAGGTTGGACCACCCTGATCTAAGCCAAACTCTTCAAGGATTTGCAACACGGTGGTTCGATCTATTGAGTCGTACGCTTTCCTAAAATCAACAAAGGTCATCACGAATCCCCTGTTTCTGAGTTTCAGATATGAAAGGATGGACTTCAGATTCATAATCTGCTCAGCACATGATCGTCCCTTTCTGAAACCTCCTTGGTATTCCCCCAGAAGTGGATCGATTTGTTGTTCCGCCCTATTCTGTAGAGCTTTTGAGAGGATCTTGTAAGTTATTGACAGAAGAGCGATGCCACGGTAATTGTTCACATCGGTTTTCTCCCCTTTCTTATGTAGTGGATGAATTACGGCAGAGGTCCATCCACTTGGGAGTGTTTCGCTCTCCCAGGTCTCTTGAATAATTGCAACAAGCTTGTCGGTTGCCTTTTACCCTGCATATTTCCACAGTTCAGCAATTATCAAATCTACACCCGGTGCCTTGTTGTCCTTCAGCTCTTGAATGATCTTCGAGATTTCAACCTTCATAGGTGGGGACGAATCGGGGTGGATCTTTTGATTTATTTCATAAACGAAAGGGGTCTCTGGAGCCACACAGATGAAGAGGTTTTCAAAATAACTTGCTAGAATCTGACAATTATCTTTATCATTGTGAGCTAATTTCCCGTTGGAATCTTTAAACTGTAGACTTGGGAAGTTGTATTTGTTCAGATTGTGCTTGAAGGTTTTATAGAAGTTACGTGTGATATTTTTCTGAAAATCTTGCTCAATCTGTACCAACTGTTCCTTATTAAACATACGTTTCACGCCACGGATGGTTTTTGATGCAGATTTTCTCTCATTTAGGAAGTTGACCCTGTTCTCTTCATTTTTGTGGCAATTCCATTTCTGTCACGCGACCTGTCTAAGCTGAACTGCTGTATCACATTCATGATCCCACCAAGGATGCTTTCTTGATTTTGTGAGTTATTGTGAGTTCTGACTGTAGCCTCTTGTAATTGTTCCCAATTGACTGAATTTAAAGTTTCCAACTTGTGGGTGAATTCTTGGTTGCTCCTTAGCTTGTCTCAGTCTAACTTATCAGTTTTTCTTGGAGTAATCTTCTTCTTATTTCTTGGAATTAGTCTAACTTTGATCTGCAGAAGGTAGTGATCCGAGTATAAGTAGGCACTTCTCAGAACCTTTACGTTCTGGATCTCTCGTTGCGCTTTCCGTGCAATGGCGACATGATCAATTTGGAATTCGCCAAGGTTGAAGTTTGGAGAAATTCAGGTTTTCTGTTTTCTAGGTAGGTGTTTGAACGCCGTTGACTTTAGGACCAGATTGAATGCTCTGCATAATTCCACAAGTCCTTCTCCATTACGATTAGTTCTCCTGTGAGCTGGGTAGTTTCCAATAATCTTCTGATATTTTCGTTCTTTGCCAACCTGGGCATTGAAATCCCCTAGCAGGATGATGTTATGTTTGTCAGGTACCTGTTCCTTCCGGGTCCATCTTACTCGCCTGATTGATTGGCGCATGTAGGCTACGTTCACCATTGTGTAAACTCTATTTGTACAGCGAAAAGAAAGAATAGAGACTCGGCTGTTAGGGGGTGTGCAGTCCAAGATCAAACCCAAAATCTTCCTGTTGACAATAAATCCTGTGCCTAAGTGTGGGATGGTTTCTACTCCGCGTTTACCGGTCTTGCCTTTGAAGATTCTATAACCTTGTGACTCGAAGCAATGTTCATCCGTGAATCTTGTTTCCTTAATTGCAGCGATCAGTATCTGATATCGGGACATCAGTAACCTGTTTGAGATTGCCGGTCTTAAGAAGTGAGTTTGCGTTGAAAGTAGCAAACAAATTCTGGCGTTTGTTTCTGATCTTTCCTGGAGTCCCCGATACCTCCACGCATGTCCGCGCAGACTCCCCAGAATCTGAAGGCCTGCATGCTTCACTCAAGGTGAAGGTGGATTAGTTACCACCTGGGGTAGTAGCTTCTGCAGAATTTTTCTCCATGCTTTGAACAGTTATTATTATTATTATTATTATTATTATTATTATTATTATTATTATTATTGTATACAGTACATATAACACATTGCTGGAGCATTACAACATAACTATATGGGCTACAGGGAACCAAAGTATAGTTACTGAAACAGCAACTTCCAAGCTGGAATGTCGCTACCCATGAACTTCCGGACGATTCAGGTTTTTGATAGAACTACTGCCTTCTGCATTATTTTGTATACAAGCGTATCCATATCCAGTTCTTTAAGGCCTTGGAGCAAGGTACTTGGGATCACGCCCGTACTGGAGACAATGATAGGTATGGTCTTTACCCGTTCTACATGCCATTGTCTTTTGATAGGGTCGACCAACTCGCTGTATTTGCTGATCTTTTCTATGTGATTTGACTGGAGATTCTTGTTGTTAGGAATCGCAACATCAATGAAGGTAGTTTGCTTGATTTTCTTGCTGACAACCACCAGATCTGGCCTGTTGTGTGATACCGATTGATCAGTCAGAATAGTTCGGTCCCAATACAACTTGTATTCCTCTGCCTAATATTGGTGGTGAAAAAAAATCCACAGCCTGCTTCCAGCCTCCGACCGGGTCAGGAATGGAATGAATGAAGCCCCCATCTAGCGGCGAGGATATGAAGTGTGCCGGCTGCCGAAGCCTGTCGCACTCCTCTGGGGCAATGATTAAATGAATGACAGATGAAATGAAATGATAGTGGAGAGTGTTGCTGGAATGAAATTGTGACAGGGAAAACCGGAGTACCCGGAGAAAAACCTGTCTGCCTCCGTTTTGTCCAGCACAGATCTCACATGGAGTGACCGGGATTTGAACCACGGACCCAGCGGTGAGAGGCCGGCGTGCTGCCGCCTAAGCCACGGAGGCTTGCTGATATTGGTGGTACGGAACTTTATTTCCTTTTAGAAGCTGAAACTTATCAGCCAACTCCTGATGCAAGATTTTAGCAACTGCATCATGCCTTTGTTTGTGCTCCGTCGCCAGGAAATATGTACAAGCAGATGTAATATGCTGTAATGTTACTGACTGTTGACAGCCGTAGCTGCACTTATCGTCTGGTACAGTGGGATCTTTTACAATGAACTTGAGGTAGTTCCTTGAAGGGATGACTTGGTCTTGAATTGCAAGCATAACGATCTGTCCTGAAGTGAGCCAGTTTTGACGCAGTTAAATCAACATTTGCTTGACTCACCTCATTCGGATGTCGTCTGTGCAAATATTTTGCTTTCCATGCTTCCATCTTCTGAAGGTCAGTATGCAGGTGGTGTTGAATCTCTTGTTGAGACAAGACAAGTGGCGTTGATCTGTCCGCCTCACTGATGGCTCTGTGAAGGACAGATGACCTCACTTCTGCGTAAAAGTACTTCCTAAGGCTATCTATCTCTCGTTTCATCTGGTTATCAATGTCAACGAACCCACGTCCACCTAGGCTTCTGTGTAGAGTCAATCGCTCTATTGATGATCGTGGGTGGTGTTTCCTTCCTTTTGTGAGCATCGTTCTAATATATCGTTCAAGAACTTCAATGTCCGTTTTACACCATTTGATTATGTCAAAGGAATAGCTCAGCACAGACACAGCATACCTGTTAACAGCTTTCACTAGGGTTTTGCTGTTCAAGTGCGTTTTTATGATTTGTTTTAATCTTTTGACACATTCACAGGACAGGTCTTTCTTTATTGATACATGGTCAATATGCCTAGCTCGGTTTACTACTAAGAATTTGTAGGTGCCTTCTGCCAACGTAGCCTTAATATGCTGTCCATATTCCAGCTCATACCCAGACTTCTGTACTTTAGTGTCCGACACTTGTCCAAACCAAATCCCATTTGTATGTCTCGTGAGAATGCTTCAACTATTCTCAACAAGTTTTCCAGATGCGACTGTGTTTCGGCATAGAGTTAATGGTCGTCCATGTATAGCAGATGATTTAGCCGAGTACCGTACCAACTCTCTTTCCAATCTTGATAGAAAAGCCGCAGTGAGTAAAGCTGGGTAGATAAAGGATTCATTGCCAGGACTAACCATAAGGGGCTGAGTCTCCTTGAAAGATGCATCTTCGAATCGATATCTCATCTGCCCGTATGTGTTCGCGTGGTGTACTGAGACACAGTCTAGTTTGCCATGCTGACACAACCCTTTCCAAGAAATTGACAAATACCTCATTGATACTATACAATCGCAGCAATGCTACTAGCCAGTCATGGGGCACAGAGTCAAAGGCCTTCTTATAATCGATGTACGCCATATGAAGGTTTCGGTGATTTAAGTGTGTTTGGCCACACACAACTGAGTCAATTATTAGTTGTTCTTTGCACCCTTTTGAACCCTTTTTACAACCTTTCTGTTGCACGGCAATTATGTTGTTTCTTTCACAGTGTGGATATATCCTGTTAGCCAGGCATGATGTAATGATATTATACAACGTGGGAAGACATGTGATGGGACGATATTTTGTAGGATCCAATGTATTCTGAAGATCTTTTGGAACCAAATATGTGATGCCACGTGCGAGGAATTCGGGTAAGCTATCAGGATGAAGGAAGGCATCATTAATGACCTCACCTAGCCGATCGTGGATTCTCCAGAACTTCTTATACCGAAAATTCTGAATCTGGTCAGGGTCAGGGGCTTTCCAATTCACTAAGTTAACTTCCTTAATATCATTTGTGGTGAATTTCTCGTGCTGAATTTGCACAAATTTTCGGGAAGCTTGCTGTTCTTCTCTTACCCAACTTGATTGAGTGTCATGATGAGATGGTGACAGTTGATAGCCCCAAAATTCTTGAATTTCTTCTTTAGTCGGATATTTCTTGTCCGCAGAAATCTTTATCTTACCCAGAGTCTGACAGAATCTTCTCTCTGAGTTGGCGAAAAGGAAGTTATCTTTCTTCCTCTTCATACTCTCCCTATACTTTGCAAGTCTGTCGGATAAGACAGACACCCTGTTTTCAAGGTATCTAGGCAGTCTTCAGGTGTTGAATTCGGTACATCTCGTTGGGTTTGTTCTGTGTTTTGCTCATTATATGCTCAGCTTTCCTCAGTACATTTCTTGTTCTTGTATCACGAAATTATCGTGTCATTCTTGCAATATCTGCCCTCAGCTGTTCAATTCTTCCAACAAGTTTTCTTTCCTAGTTTGGCATCGGTTGAATTTGCTTTTTCCGTTCATGTTGTCCAATACCTATATAGCTCTCACAACAGTTACTGCACCACAGTAAATAATAGTATGAAGGGATTCTAGATTTGCAGATGCTTCAACACGTTCCAGCAAAACATCCCGATTCATGATACTCAGTATCTTTGTTAGCTTTCTTGAACCATTAACTTTCGGTATGTTCGGCCTGCAATTTGCATCAGTTCCATAAAACTCTGTGACTGTAGTCATCATTTCATTCTTCAACTTTCCAATTTGGTGATGATCGATAATGTGCATGGGAACTGGATCTACTTCTTGAAGGTTCTGGCTATCAGCTTGTGCCGACTCCAGTTATTCAGGGAAACTGTTCTGAGTATCTCCATTCACACCTTCCTTCTCACGCCGTACCTCTTCCTTAATGGTGTTCATTCTGGCTTCAGGGATAAGATTATTCCGGAGAATAGCCTGTGTTGATCAGATACTCTCTGTTCGGTCACAGTTAGTTCAGGGTAATGCAACCGAAATTCAGAATGTAAGCGTTGCCTATAACCAACTGAATTCTGCCCGAAGTCAGTAACCCCAAAATAAGGGCGTATTATGGTTTCGTTCATGACATTTGTCCATTTAATACGCTGTCGTGACAGTCATGCCTGGGTGAGCACAGGTTGATTAACCTGTGCAGCATCTTCAACAGGTGAAGTACTAGATAATGATTCACTTCCTTGCTCAGACTCATCTTGCAAACGCTTGTTGGCTGTAGTGTTATCGGGATCTTGCCCGGTAGGGACCCGCCTGTTCAACCCTCTACTACCGGCGGCTCGCATATTGTCACGTCCAGCACCGGCTCCAGACGTGCCCTGGCGCTCCCCAGGCAGCGGCATTTCAACCTAGGCATTACTCATTAATTTCTCCATCATACTTATTATTATGATTATTATTATTATTATTATTATTTATTGTTTGACATCATTATCACGGCAAATACCGGCTACATTTCATGTTACAGCCTGGTTCGGCGTTAGCAAGGAACCATCTGTACTGAGGTACGTTCGTAGATGTAGATTACACTACTGTACATTACTGTATTTCGTGCCCGCACTCTTCACGATTCTCCTTCAGTTATAGGATGAGCTACATTTGCATCTGAATCATCGAACCTTGTTCGACCAGAGTGTTTTCGCCAGGGAACTTCCTGACAATATGGCAGGTGTTTCACAGAACTGCCTTCTGTAGTTCAATATATAAGGTGCGTTCAAAAAGTAACGAGCCGGAGGCTGGAATGTGCAAACCGGTGACGACATCGGCTAATCCTGGCGTGTGTAACGAGGTGTGGTTCCGACCAGAGCGTTGAAAGTCACAGCCTGTCGCTAGAAGGCACGCATGCACGTCATGTGACAGAACAAAGCGAGCAGCAGCATGCATCAATCGTCCAACGCTGCCAGTCGCATTACAAATAGTGACATGGAGGCGTCAAACGAAGAGAAAAGAGGTGTTGGTTCGGTTTCTGACAGCGGAAGGAGTAGGGGGAACGGGCATTCATCGTCGAATGTCACAAGTGTACGGCGAACACTACATGTCCCATGGTTGAAGGACTCATTAGCCAGGACCGCCGAGTGACAATGAACGCCATAGCCGCCGTGGTCGGATTGAGCGTCGGAAGTGTGCACACCATCATGAAGGAACGATTGCACTTACGCAAAGTGTGTGCCAAATGGGTGCCCCACAGTCTTCAACCACACCAGGGCTCTGCGGGGCCAATGATTCACCTCGGACGCCGACGTCCAGCTGTACGTGCGGAACTGGTTCACATAGCAGCCCAGAGAATTTTATGAGACAGCCATTCACCGCCTCGTGTCACAGTGGGACAAGTGCCTCAACAGCCAGGGCCAATACTTTTAACATACAGGTACTGGTTTCTGTAATTATGCCTCCGGCTCGTTACTTTTTGAACGCACCTTATATATCTGCGGATGAAGATTCAATATTGATAGACTACTGTGGAGAGTTTTGTGTATGACACCAGTACACGATACAATTATTGGGATTGTAGTCACCGACTCAAGTTTCCACATCTGCTTTATCTCAATTGCCAGCTCTGTGTACTTAGATATTTCAGTAGCAGTTGTTTGGATGTATTGAGTGTTGGGGCATGCGATATCTATCAGTAATGCCTCTCTGTGTTCTTTATAGATGACAATGATATCTGGCTGGTTGTTACTGACTGCAACATCTGTCCTCTGTCCCAGTAGAGCTTGTGTGTGGCATTTTCGGGTACTGCGGATGGTGCGTATTTCCAATTGGGGACGAAGCTTTCAAGAAATTTGGACTGAACGTGGCCCGAAGACAGAGTTCTGTTATGAAGGCCTTATTAGAAGGGTACAATACTAGTGTAGGCTTTCACGGCCGGCTTTTCGATCTGTTTTGTGATTCATGATATTTGACTTTTCACCAGCAAGTATGGCTGGCATTTTGAAACATTTTTCCTGAATGGCTTGAAGTGACGCTTGTGTGGGTTTATATAGGCAGTTGGAATGAACGGGAATTAACACCAATTCTTGTGACTTCTGGTAGACCTTTCCTGGTGTAGTTGACACGTGGCTCCGTGTTTCTGTGTGGTTGGTGACTATACAATTTGGGGACCAGCAGTTGGATTTCTCGGTGGAAAGACATAGGTTGGACAAGTGGACCCCTACTCAGCACACACATACTGGGTGGGGAGTTCCACATAGCTATCATTTTCCTTGATTTATTTTCATTAAGACAGTTCTACTAACTTAATTCACCTTTGTAAGAATAGATGCATCGATGAGAGTTCAAGTGATCTCACAGTAGGCAGAAACAATGGAACTATATGTGTAACTGAAGAAATCGAAGTTGGTTCCTGATGAATGTTCATTTTATGTTTGAATTGAACTTATGATCGGGGAACGTTTATGCTGTTCAGTTCTAGTTCTTGGGCAGTAAAATGTAATAAACTGAGGTCGATTTGAATGTGGTAGGAAATGTAGATTAAACTGTGATATTAAATACAGACTATACAAAAGGTTATTGAATTCTTTGAAGACAAAAACGAGAATTGCAATTGCCAGAGATTTATAATTCAAGTGGCTTAAAAGATTTCTATAGCTATCATATTTCGGATAAATACCCGTGATTTTATACTGTAGATATCTTAGGAATTTATTCTGAATCATTTAAATTTAATTAATGTGGTTCAAGTACCAGGGATTCCAGATGCTGGGTGCATATTCTAATCTGCTTCTAACAAAAGAATTGAACAATAATTTAATTCTTTCTAGATTGATAAAATTTTTAGATTTCTTCAGAAAACCGTACCAACTGATAAACCTAATGGTACACTGGGGCAACAATTAGTGAAATCAATTTATTTGTAAAATGGATTGATAAAATATGTATTGTGATGAGCTACGTAGTAGAGCATTCTTTTCGTCCATTGAGAAGACATTAATAATTTTGCTACCAGATAGCTGGAATATAAGCTTTCGGTTGGCATGAGGAGGAACTTTCCTAGTTAGATAAAAACAGTCAGTCTTCGTCTCCTACATTTCAGTCGAATGTAGGTTACATGATAACATGAAGTAGATCACGTATTCAAGTTGGCCATAGAAAACTCTCTTGGACTTTCTGAAACTTTGGCTGTTCTCTCAACATAAAAGATTGTTCTTTTAACTTGGTTATCGCAAGTGTGTTGGGTTGGCTTTTCGTTTTAATGGAAACCATAGAGTGGTCGTAAAGAGTAGGTTGAAGTGATGCGAGAAACAGATGTTTGCACTTGACTGCACTCGGTGCCTCCAAATGATGGATCGAGGCCATATGTCACGCTACCAGTGATGCCGAAGATTTCCGATCTGCCAAGGGCCATTACAGTAGATTTACTGCTTGGCCGTTTCCTTGGTCCACTCGTCGATAGACGCTGTAAGACTTCCCTCCCCCGTGACTCGAAATCCCCCGTACTAAAAAGGATTAAATAAAGAATAAGAGAGGATCTTAAGCCGTGAAAAATTAATGAGAGACCAGAGAACTTCCTGATTTTCTGAAATAGCAACATCGATATACCTTACTACTACTACTACTACTACTACTACTACTACTATTTCTGCTAGTACTTACAAATAACATTTAAAACATCAAAAGTAAACAAGATTTATGTACTCACATTTTGTAATTCCTATAACATATACTGCTCAAAAAAATTAAAGCACCACTTTTTTCAAAGGCCACCACATTTGGAAAGTTGACTGCACAAGGTCGAAATCTTAGTATGACGTTTGCCCCGACGCCTACCAAGCACATGCTTCAGCACAACTCCCCAACTTGTGTAGTTTCGGGATAGCGCCCCCAAAACCAGCCCATTTTTGAAAACCGTAAATTGAAGTTTGCGAAAAACGCTGTAGGACTTGTCGCAGGTTGCCAAAGCAGTCGAAAATGAATGAGTCTTGCTCTTAAGTTTCCACGAACACGTTGAAATCGTTACATTTGACGTTTGGGCATTTTCAACCCCCTTCATCATCCCCTAAACATGGACTACCATTGGGGGCGCCTGAGAAGGTACCGGATGTGTTTAACCACCTTAAAACCTGAACACCGTCCCCAGTTGCTGATTGCAGTAAGTTCTTAAGGCCTCCGGCAATGTTCACCCCTCATAACACCCTCAACTGGCAAGGGACCAAACCACCCCGTCTTGATTCACCCCTAAGGAACGTTTAAATCGAGATTTTTATCAGTGCTGCTAATGGGGGGTCTTCCCCTAACGTTTCAAAAGAGGACCTGCGCCTGTGTCGCCACCCCTTCCCTTGCCACCCCCTTTTGTATGATTTTTCGAATCAGGCCCTTTTTAAGGGCTGAAATGAGGTCTTAATCGCTGAAAGGGCTGTAAAGGTCCTTAGAAGTAGTGGTGACACGAAATCAACCCCTTCCGATGTTTGATTGACATTCCATCCCCCAAAGTTGACATTTTTGCACCCTCAACCCTCCCTGTCTGGACGCGTAACGCGTCATGGCAGAGTTTTCAGAGTTGGATCAAAATGAAGCTTTTGGCCTGAAATGGAGCCCAAAACAGCAGGTTGGATGGAAATTCATCGGTAGGGTCGGAAACGGGACCAAAAGTTTTCAAAAAAGTTAACAGCCTCTAGTAAGTACACCAATGCATAGGCAACCCACATCACGTCATTTTTCTCCCATTGCCAAACTTTGTAACCTATTGCCGATCATAGGCAACCCACACGCACGGACGTGATGTGGGTTGCCTATGCATGGGCGTACTTACTGTAGGCTGTACTCTTTTTTGAAAAATTTTGGTCCCGTTTCCCAACCTACCGATGAATTTCTATCCAGCCTGCTGTTATGGGCTCCGTTGCAGGCCATAAGCTTCATTTTCATCCAACTCTGAAAAGTCTGCCATGACGCATTACGCGTCCAGACAGGGAGGGTTGGGGGTGCAAAAATTTCGAATTTGGGGGACGGAATGTCAATCATCGATCGGAATGGGTTGATTTCGTGTCACTACTACTTCTAAGAACCTTTACAGCCCTTTCAGCGATTAAGACGTCGTTTCAGCCCTTAAAAAGGGCCTGATTCGAAAAATCATACAAACGGGGGTTGCAGGGGAAGGGGTGGTGACAAAGGCACAGTTCCTTTTTTGAAACGTTAGGGGAAGACCCCCCCCCATTAGCAGCACTGATAAACATCTCGATTAAAACCTTCCTTAGGGGTGAATCGAGAAGGGGTGGTTTGGTCCCATGCCAGTTGAGGGTGTTAGGGGGTGTGGACATTGCCGGAGGCCTTAAGAACTTACTGCAATCAGTAACTGAGGACGGTGTACAGGTTTCCAGGTGGTTAAACACACCCGGTACCTTCTCAGACGCCCCCAATGGTAGTCCATGTTTAGGGGATGATGAAGGGGGTTGAAAATGCCCAAACGTCAAATGTAACGATTTCAAACTGTTTGTGGAACCTTTAAGAGCAAGACTCATTCATTTTCGACTGCCTTGGCAACCTGCGACAAGTCCTGCAGCGTTTTTCGCAAACTTCAATTTGCGGTTTTCGAAAATGGGCTGGTTTTCGGGGTGCTACCCCGAAACTACTCAAGTTTAAGAGTTGCGCTGAAGCATATGCTTGGTAGGCGTCAGGACAAACGTCATACCGTACTGAGATTTCGAGCTTGTAGGTCAACTTTTCAAAATTTGGTGGCCTTTGAAAAAAGTGGTGCTTTATTTTTTTTGAGCAGTATATAATGAATTTGGCAAAAGATCATTAGCTTCCATGGTGCCATTTCTATTTAACAAGCAACCACATTCACTGCTGGTCTTTGAGAGTATGGCAAAAACAAAACAAGTAGTTCCGTGAAGAACTATATAGCCTACTAGCAGTAGTACCCGGCTTCGCCCGGTGGAATGATGATAATGTTTTAAGGTCTCCTTAGAAATATAATGGACTTAAAATCTAAGTCATTTGCCCCCAAAGACAATGAGGGAGTAATATCTAGGTCATTTGCCCTTTTGATAAGGATGATAATAAAAACTACTGTTGAATTGACACGTCAAACTTACAAACTACCGTAATAGAAATACATATTTCAAAATTCACAGGCGAGGAAGACTTATTGTGTGTGCTGATTAATGGTGTAATGGGCGTAACATCTACTGTAGGTCATTTGCTCTTATGATGAGGATGATAAGGGAAACTACTACCGGTATTGAATTGACACTTCAACGTATAATGTACACAATGTACTGTAATAAAAATAACTATATGGCGGCTTCGGTGGCGTATTTGGTAGCATGCTGAGCTTCTATGCCCAAGATAGCGGGTTCAAACCCGGCCGAAGCCGTCGGATATTTTAAGAGCGTTAAAATCCGTCAGTATGCCTTTCTTCGGAGGGGAAGTAAAGCCGGCGGTCCCATGTCAGATTTATGGCATGTTATTGAACCTTCCACTAATTACACCTGTGTGAAGCTAAATTGGATAGGTAAACAACGCTCATAGATGTCTACGTCCGTTGCCAAGAGCCGACTGCAGTGGCGTCTAGTAGCTAAGTTCCGAACTTGGCCTAGTAGTCGTTGACGGTGGCGCTTGGCGGCAAAAGTACGAACTATTTGAAGAATTCTAAGTTGCAGTTTGTACTTAAATTAAAAGACAGATAACACACACTAATACAGTCATCACAATTAACACCGGTTATCAGACAGATTCTACACACACCCAAAGTACACGGGGCTACATGACCGCGTTGTCGCAGCCCCTAAACTTAAGAACCAACCAACCAAAAATAAATATTTTAAAAATCACAGTCGAGAAAGACTTTATGCGGCGGTGATTATTGGTATGATGCGCGTAACATCTAGGTCATTTGCACTTATGATGATAATAATAAGGTAATGAAAAAATGACTACTAAACGAACATGGTGTTATTTTAAAACTGATATAGGTAATTCAGGTGTCTAGCTTCGATGTCTTCCAAAGTCTCAACCTTATTTTCTGGCTTAGGCCTGTACTGGATGCGTCTAGTGAAAGAGCGTACTGCTCGGCAAAGACAAAGAATATAGGTCCAAGCTGCACGAACCTGAGATGATCGCAGATGATGACGAAATATGATGACACACGTTCGGGGTTCACCGTCCTATACAGATTGACCGGGAATCACTCACTGTTTCGCAACGGCCCTGTGTTGGCATCAGCATAGACAGCAGGAGATAACACGGCGGGCTCTGGAAAGTACTCTCAAGTCACCTCACGATGAATCAGCAAGCTATTCTCACAACTGATCCCCCCCAGGGTCTCACAACTTGTGGGACGTGGGTTGGCGACCACGGAACCCCAGCTGAGTCTGGCATCGCTTCTACTTCCTGGTGCCGGGCTCATTTCAGTTCTCTTTCCTGTCGGCCTCCCTTGGTCAACTCTTGTTCTCTTCCGACCCAGACTGTATTAGGGTATCCGAGGGCTAGGGAGTCTTTCAATTTCCCGCCTTAATTGGCTTTGTCTCATCTTTCCTGATACCCTCATTCTTCGAGGGGTCTGCCTTCTTTTCCTTTTCATAATATCTCCTGTCTTCTGCTCAAGGCCCTCAAAGAGGCAGGGTGTGTGTAGACCCACCACTTCTGGTACACCCTCAAGGGCTCATGACTGGTGAGTTAGGAAGCTGGCAACCCCGAGGAATTCCTGAGCTACATGCAGGGAATGGAGTGGTATGTCAGAAATTTCAAGTGGACAGTGTTACGCATCGGGTTCCAAAGGGTAAGTATACACACTTTGTTTTCGATCGGTGAACGATGCAGATTTGTACCAAAGGGCCTTATTGCGGGAAATGGAGTGGTCTGTCCGAAATTTCGAGTGGACAGTGTTACTCGTCGAGTTCCAAAGGGTAATTATGTAAAATCTGGTTGAGATCGGTGAAACGGTGTAGTTTTCTGCCAAAGGGCCAAAAAGCAGGGAATAGTGTGGTCTGTCCGAAATTTAAAGTGAACAGTGGTACTTGTCGGGTTCTACGGGTAAGTATATAAAATTGGGGTCAGATCGGTGAAACGGTGTAGATTTGTGCCAAACAGCCTAAATGCAAGGGATGGAGTGGCCTCGCCGCAATTTCAAGCAGACAGTGTTAGTCGCAGTGTTCCAAAGGGTAAATATACAAATTTTGGTTGAGATCGGTGAAACGGTGTAGATTTGGGACAAAGGGCCTAAATGCAGGGAATGGAGTGGTCTGTCCGCAATTTCAAGCAGACAGTGTTACTCGCTGGGTACCAAAGGGTAAGTTTACGAATATTGGTTCTGATCGGTGAAACGGTGTAGATTTGTGCCAAAGTGCCTAAATGCAGGGAATGGGGTGGTCTGTCCGAAATTTTAAGTGGACAGTGTTACTCGCAGGGTTCCAAAGGGTAAGTATACAAAGTTTGGTTCAGGTCGGTGAAACGGTGTAGATTTGTGCCAAAGGGCCTAAATGCATGGGATGGAGTAGCCTCTCCGCAATTTCAAGCAGACAGTGTTACTCGCAGGGCACCAAAGGGTAAGAATACGAATTTTGGTTCTGATCGGTGAAACGGTGTAGATTTGGACCAAAGGGCCTAAATGCAGGGAATGGGGTGGTTTGTCCGAAATTTTAAGTGGTCAGTGGTACTCGCAGGGTTCCAAAGGGTAAATATACAAATTTTGGTTGAGATCGGTGAAACGGTGTGGATTTGGACCAAAGGGCCTAAATGCAGGGAATGGGGTGGTCTGTCCGAAATTTCAAGTGGACAGTGTTACTCGCAGGGTTCCAAAGGTTAAATATACAACTTTTGGTTCAGATCGGTGAAACGGTGTAGATTTGTGCAAAAGGGCCTAAATGCAGGGCATGGGGTGGTCTGTCCGAAATTTAATGTTGACGGGGTTACCCGCAGGGTTCCAAAGGGTAAGTATACAAATTTTGGTTCAGATCGGTGAAACGGTGTAGATTTGTATACATAACAGACAGACAGACAGACAGACAGACAGACAGACAAACTTTGTGCTTTATATATATAGATTTTCATATATCCTACTCATGTTAACTGCCACTATCAACATACAAAATTTCAGTTTGATTGCGAAAATAGATTCGTAGATATTGAGAATCGACTAAATATTTCGGATGGTTGCCATGTTGAATTTTATATATGTAGGTCCTAGAGTTATGTACTGTTACATGCAGATTATTGTGTACGTGTAGCATTCAAACTTCAATCGCATGATTAGGACACAAGAAGTAACAAGGAGATTTTAAAATTTCGCACAGCTGCCAGCTTGTGGTTATGGTAACAGTTGAAATAAATTAGATGCCAGTGGATTAACATTCGTATAAGGATTTACTGTACCAAGTTTCACTGCACTCGGATTGTTAAATTGCGAGAAACGTCCATGTGAATATTTATACTTCGCGTCGCCGCCATGTTGGATTTGTGATCACCAGGTCATTTAAAGTCCTATAGCGATTACGACACAAGAAATAAATATTTAATTTTACAATTCGCACAGCCGCCATCTTGAGGTTATGTAAACAATTGAACTAAATTAGATACCAGTGCATTACAATGTGTTTAAACATTTGCTGTACCAGATTTCATTGCGTTTGGAACATTAAATCGCGAGAAAGGTCTATTTAAAATTTTCAAATTCGCTTGGCCACCATGTTCGTTTTGTAGTCAACCTGTTTTTGAAAGTCTTATAGATGAACTTTTAGTAATGCCCTTTATCTCCGTACAAAATTTAAGGGTGATACCGCTAACAGTTTCAGAGATATAGAAAGCCGGTGAAATATTTCGCACATCCGCCATCTTGTGGGTATGTAAACAATTGATCGAAGTTAGATGTCGGTTCATTACAATGTGTATATACATATACTGTACCAAGTTTTATTGCGTTTGGCTGGTTAAATCGCGAGAAACGTCTATTTAAAAGTCGCAAATCAGCGTGTCCGCCATGTTGGTTTTGTAGTTACTAGTTTTTCAAAAGTCACATAGGTGGATTTCTAGTAGTTTCCTTTATGACCGTTTTAAATTCCAGGGTGATATCGGGAATAGTTTCGGAGATATTGAATGCTGGTGAAATATTTCGCACAGCCGCCATGTTGGATTGGTGGGACGTAACATAATTTGAAGGGCACGGCCGGGGTCGTCCGGAATAGTGCTATGAACTTACCGAGTTTCATTGAAATCGCTCCAGCCGTTTAGATTTTATTAGGGACACACACACACACACCTCACACACACACACACACACACACGCACACACACACGGACAAAATGTGATCTCATAAGCCTATTTTTTCAAAATTGAAAATAGGCTAATAAGAAATAAGAAATTGTATATTAAATAACTCCTTAAACTAAGAGAAATTAATTGAACATAATAGTAACAATTGTATTTTAAGTTTTAGTTTTTGAAATAGTAACGACATAACTGTTGTATTAAGGTAGGAAGAAACATATTATAATTGACTGCAATTGCTTTATTGAATTAATATTAACTTGTTATGATCATTATAATCATCATAATTATTTTCATGAGGTGATTGCATTTTTTTGTGAAATACTATTAGTGGCCCTGTATAAAACAATTGGAAGGTGATAGATTGGACTGTCCACGTGTAAATATAATTGTTTTTGTTAACATACATATTGTAATTATAATTGGCACCTGCCGTCAAGCGTGAGCTCGGTAGGACCAAAAAATTTATAATTTGGCTTAAATAAACAGACTGTCAACTGCTACTACTGCCTTATGGCTTACTCAGCATTAGTAGAGTCTATTATGAGTTATGGTATTGCTTCTTGGGGAAGTTCCAGCAAGGTACCTTACCACGTGATATTTTAATCTGGTAAGCTTTATCACCTTTCTTAAGAGGATCGTTCCCCGAAGAAATGTGAAAAATATTATATTTTCTGAAAAGTAGCTCATCAAAGTATTTGGACATGTCTGGACAAAATTACATAATTTATGAAGAGAATCAATTTAGAACTATTTAATTTTAATTTTTAAATGTGTATCTGTGAGAAAAAAATACAATTTTGACATGTTACCCTCCAATACTATCGTAAGTAACTTAATTACAAATTTCATAACCAGTGTTATTGTGATGCTTGTATTAGTAAGTGTATTTGCAGTTATGGCGAGGATTGGGATTGCAGCGTGCGTGACCTTTTGAAGAACATAAACATACAAGAGGTAGTTTAACGCTATTCCTTTAACCTGATTTCCTTAAGAACGTTATTTTTTCCAACTATATCTCTAGAACCATAAAACCAAAGCATCTGGAATATTTACAGCATTTCAACAACGCATTTTCCGGCTCCGTGGCTAATTGGTAGCGCGCTAGGCTTTGGCTCAAAGTGCCCCGGATTCGATTCCCGGCCGAGCCATCAGGGATTTTAATCTCCTGGTATTTATTCCCATGGCTCGGGGACTGGTTGTATGTGACATATTCATCATCACTACTTCATGCTCATCACGACGCGAAGGTCGTCCACTGGCGTCAACTAGAAAGACTTGCACTCGGCCTCTCTGGAGGAAACACGATCATCAACATCAATAGCACATTCATACAAACATAAAAGAGTTCAAAGTTTAAAAATCTTTAACGATTCACAGTTATAGCCCTTCAGGCTGAGAAGTTAATCTTTAAAACATGACTTGGGAATTAAGATGTTCGGATACCAAAGGAGTTGGTGGGTTGGTTCCTCAGTTTAGGGGCTGCGACAATGCGGTCATGTAGCCCCGTGTACTTTGGGTGTGTGTAGAATCTGTCTGATAACCGGTCTTAATTGTGATGGCTGTATTAGTGTGTGTCATCTGATCTTTTAATTCCAAGAAGGAGTGCAGATATTCGATTTTTCAATTAGTTCAATTAGTCAATTAGTTCCAACTTTTGCTACCAAACGCCACCGTCAACGGCCAACTAGTTCTGAACTTGGTTACTAGTTGCCACCGCAGTCGGCTCCTGGTGACGAACGTTGGAACCTAGGATTATTGGTCAAATCTAACCTATAATTTAGCATCACACAAGCGTAATTAGTGGAAGGTTCTTTTACATGCCATAAATCTATGACATGGGACCGCCGCCTTTACTTCCCCTCCGAAGGAAGGCATACTGAGGGATTTGTAACGTTCTTAAAAATCCGATGAATTTGGCCGGGTTTGAACACGCTATTTTGGGTACAGCAGTTCAGCATGCTACCAACCACGCCGCCGAAGCCACTGTTATCGATTGAATGAAATTTCCCCATCTCTGAATATTCCGTTAAATCAGCCTATATCGTGGTAGAGAACGAGCGTCCATTGGAAACACGGTGTGGGCGCCACCGTAGTGGTGTACCTAATGAGCGGACAATTCTGCGGTGGCGCTGTGGGTCTCCACATTCCATTCAATTCATTAACTGCGTCCTTCCGTCACCAAGTGAGAACTGATGTACTGAACACTTCCTCGGTGACTCGCCGCAAGAACTTATCGACAGTCTATCGAGGCCAGGAAGCCCTCAACATAAGATACCGCACTACTTGCTCTATATTACTCGAGGTCTCTTTGTATTTCTACCCTTAGTATTAGGGCTCGGATTTTTAGGTGTTAACAATCGTGATGTATTAAAAATACCTGAAATATGTGACAAAAAAGTAAAATATTTAACTATAATTTAGTTGATTAATGTGAATATAAACAATATGCAGTACTCACGAATGCAACTTATGCTATGCCTCACTGACTGGTGAAGCATTACAATACACAACGAGATACATCTTCAGGTTGTCCATCACAAATGACCGACGACTATCGCGAAACACTTCTTCTGAAGGTGCGAAACTGTGGCAATATGTTTCTTGCCCTTGAGGTGTTGTGTTACTTGAGATCGCAGTTCAGTCTTGATTGCTTACCTACATGGTTGTCAGAACAGTACGTCCTGATCAGAAGTAAAATTATCCTTAAATTCTGCAACAGATGATAACTAGTATTTTTTTTAAACTTTAGTCATCGTAGAACTGCCTTACACTTCACAGTGCCAGAACTGCATGTGAGTGACACTGGTTCCAGGTAGCTGGGGGAGAGGAGGAGGTCTAGCACGTGGTGCAATATGGACAAGGAAATGCCCGGCTTCCACAGTGAGTGGCACGGGGCGACAAGTTAAGAATAACACAGTTGCAAGCTGACATACGCTCTGCATGAAGATTAGATATCTCACAGGTTTCTCCCCGTTGAAGTAACACAGAACAAAATGCAATAAACTGAAAAATCTAGCACACTGATTCTAAAATCATGTATATATATATTTTATGTGCTAATAAGTGAAAAACATAAATTTATGTATTTATAGAAAATATGCTTAAAATATGTAATTACATTAAAAAATATTTATTTACCTAAAAACCCGATCCCTACTTATTATATCCATTTCTACAATGTTGAGAATGAGGTGAGTTGACTTTCTATTTACCAGAAGGTTTTTATTGAAAGGTACCCTTCCTGACGCCAATCTCATGATACGAGATGTCATGTTTGAGCCTTCAGTCTTTAGACTGGTTTAATGCAGCATTCCATGCCTTCCTGTCCTGAGCGAATCGTTTCATACATTCGAGGCAATCTCTACATAGTATTAAACAAAGTCCCCGATTCTTGGATGTAACGTGTAATCTCGAGAACACTGGATGAATTTTGGTGTGGTTTTCATCATTCTGTAAAGGATTTCTCGAGGAAGTCTTCTGTAGAAAATCATTCATTTATGACCAAAAGGAAGCCGAGCAGTAGGCTAATGATTTCAGTGCGCCTTTTTAAGCTTACACTGAGCAAACTGTTAAAATATCTATATACTATGAGTGTAAGAATCGTTCTCATGACAACTTCTACAAATAATTCCGCGACAGTATATTTTTATCTTTAATACATCGCCCACTATAATTGTTTTTACGTTTTTATTTCTTCCAGCAATCTCCTTTCGGTGGAAATTTAAATTACTAGCTTCAGAGCGAGTTTACGAACTAGCAAGCGAGCCGATCACTCCAGCTTCGGCGAGCATCAAACTTTCGAGTCGTGTCGAGTTAAGACTTAAGAGAAGAGCATATGTGTTGGAGTTTCGCTGTTCACCTCGGCTTTTCTGAATTGCGTCTGGGACCTGCCGTGTTGGCGCCTTGTGAGCTTACGCTGGGTAAACCGTTAAAGATACCGGGCGAAGCCGGGGCAGGTTGCTAGTACATTATAATCTTGGCCTACTCCTACAGATCTTCTCCACGACCCTTCCATCCATAACTCTTGCTATTCTTGGGTATCTTAGTGTGTGCCCTGCCAACCTATCTCTTCTCTTCATTAGCAGTCGCTAATTGATATTGACTTCAGTTTTGTGATTGGTAATCTCAGTATAGCTCAGAAATAGAAGCCTTTGTTGTGGCCATCCCAAACAACATCCCCACACAGTTACACGGACTTCAAAGTGCGTGAGAGCGGTTTATGTCGACCGTGTCACAATTTTGTTGAATGTTGGGTAATGTCGTCATAAAACCTCCCCCTGACTCCGGGGAAGTGTCGGGACAGACTGCAGAGTTCACCCTCTGCTCGAGACGTTTTACGACACCATATCCTAACCCCCTCCTTATTTAACATCTTCGTAGGATTAGTACATAAAATAAAGTACACAGTAGTAGATTATGTTTGGTTCAACGGCAGAGAGTAACCAAGATAAAATTGTGCCACGTGCATAAAATAAAAGCTATTAAATAAAATTAACGCTGAACCACTCAAGAGGACCTCTTACATGTACTAAATCTCTTTCGTTGCCCCGTGGGTTTGGGTTTGCGCACTTGCCTCTCACCCGGAGGCCCCGGGTTCGATTTTCGGCTTCATCAGGGATTTTAGAAACGGACGTGTGGAGTGGAACTGGGTGCACTCAGTTACGTGAAGATAATTGAGGAGATGTCTGACAGTGGGGCAGTGCCCCAGTCACGGAAACCATGATTAACGGCTGAGAGGACCCGACGCGTTGGCGAACGTACTGGCCAGGATGTCTTACAGAGCATGTTTTGTTGCATAGGAAGCTTTTGGGTGGGCATTATCCTATTCAAACTCACATGATAAGTGTTGTTAATGGCACCTCACAATCTGCAGGCCAAACAACTGGGTAGCGGTCACTTGGTATGCCTAAGTCCTTCATGGGCTGTGGTGCCAGGGAGAGTCTAGATAGCTTTTCCTTTCACGACACTGTTCAAAAAAATGAGAACATCCTTTGAGAGATTTCTAATTCACGCATGATTTAGGCCTACTATTGAAAGATAGATCTTCACGTATTATGGCATGCATGTAATGATTGTATTTTCAGACAAATACCTCAAGCGACTTTGGTGCTAGGTATGGACGCCTTCCATACTAGTACGCAATGTAGACTCCGCTGACGGCATTGCAAACACTGATTCTGCCAAGCAGGCGATCATACAGGTCTTGCGATAAATTATGTCATGCCTGCTTGAGTTGCTCAAGCAACGATGTACTATCTATAGGTGGACTAGTAGCACGTTTCAATGATCGTCTCACGACGCGCCACATGTGCTCGATTGGAGACAGGTCTGGCGATCGTACTGGCCAGGAAAGTAGTTGTATGTCTTAGAGAGCATGTTTTGTTGCTCGGGAAGCTTTTGGGTGGGAATTATCCTATTCAAACTCACATAACTTTTGTAGTTGCTAATATTATTGTTATTTCATGAACGGCAGAATAATGTTCGAACTACATTCTGTACGTACCAAATGCGCGTTAGCGTTCCCTCCATAAAAACGAAAGGTGATCAAGAGTTATGATATATTGCACCTCACACCATAACACCTGGAGTGAAACCAGTGTGTCTTGGATGAATGTATTGGGTCGGCGCAAAAGTCCGTGCCGTTCTTATTATTACCCTTTCACGAATTGATTTCTGGCGGTCGAGATGGGAACTATTCTTTGTTTACTTGTGTCACACGTCAGCCTGCTTCGTTGACAGGTACAGTTGCGCGAGTAGGATATGACTCAGCTCCAATTGTCTCAGTTATCGTTTGACTGTCCGTGGTGACATGAGTTCATGTGACGCACAATGCTGCTTGTCTTATGTGCAGAACGAACTCTTGTCATCGCTGTGTTCCCCGCCTCGTCCCGCGGGGCAGCTGCTACAAACACTGGCGCAGCCAGGCTCAGCAGCAATCAAATGTTAAACGGGTATTACACACATCAAAAAAAGTTTTGTTATTGCCATGGATTATAATAATAATAATAATAATGATAATAATAATAATAATAATTACTTGATGCGAGGTAAAACATACCTTCTGCCAAAAAGTGATAGAACCAATGATCCTTCCAAATATCGACCTATCACCTGTCTGTGCACCCTGTATAAGATATTTACATCTTGCATTGCACGTAAGATTTGTGAACACATACATCTTAATAACATCCTGGCTGAAGAGCAGAAGGGGTGCATGAAGAAGTCTCAAGGTTGCAAAGAGCAACTTGTAATCGATGCAGTTACTATGGAACAAGCAGGAAAGATGATGCGTAACCTCTACATGACCTTTATTGATTACAAGAAAGCTTTTGATTCAGTGCCACATTCCTGGTTAATCCAAATCCTGAAGATATATAAAGTTGATCCTGCCATCATTATAAGTCTGCAACATATGATGTCCCATTGGGGGACCAATTTATTAATGTCTAATGGAGACACATGTATGGAATCGGGATTTATTCAAATCAAAAGAGGTATCTTTCAGGGTGACAGCTTGAGCCCTCTATGGTTCTGTTTGGCGCTCAATCCACTATCATCATTGCTGAACAATGCAAAGTGTGGTTTTCCAATTAAGCACCATGGTATAGTCAAATACAAAATTTCTCATTTGATGTATATGGATGACATTAAACTATATGCATCCTCTGAGAAACACATCGACAATCTAATTGCTATTACTGCTTCATTTTCTTCTGATATTGGAATGTCCTTCGGATTAGATAAGTGTCGCACCCTCACCATTCGGCGTGGAAAATTAGAGGCCCGAGCATTTCAACTTGATGACGGTTGTTTCATAAAGCCTATGGAAGGTAATGAGACCTACAAATATCTTGGTCTCCTGCAATCTAATCGAATTGATCATAAAGGTATTAAAGATAGAACCATAGCTATCTACAATCAACGCCTTAACAAGATTTTAAAATCAAAGTTGAATGGAAAGAACACCTTTAAGGCTATTAATACCTATGCTATCCCTGCTCTGACATATACTTTCGGTATTATCAAATGGACGCAGACTGACCTGGAGAACATCCTAATTAGGACACGTACCATCTTAACAAAACACAGATGTCTCCACCCTAAGTCAGCTGTTGAGCGATTGACAATCCCACGTCAAAGAGGTGGACGAGGGCTCACGGACATTATCCAATTGCATGCAAGGCAAGTGAGGAACCTTCAGAGATATTTTCTGGGAAGATATGACTCTCCCATACATCAAGCCGCTGTGAAGGCAGATGACAAGTGCACACCGCTGGATCTTCTTCACGTAAGGGATATACAGTTAGCCACTGATGAGGAATGTTCAGCCACCAAGCTTCAGCAGTGGACGCAGAAAGCTCTGCACGGTCGTCATCCGTATGATCTCAACCAGAAACATGTCGACATTGATGCGTCAAACAGCTGGTTGACTCATGTGGACCTATTCACTGAGACTGAAGGATTCATGGTTGCAATCCAGGATCAAGTTGTGGCTACCAAAAACTACCTGAAATATATAGTTAAGGCAAATATTCAGGATGATAAATGCAGAAGATGCCAACTAGAACCGGAAACAATTCAACATATCACAGGAGGCTGCCAAGCAATCTCCTGTACTGATTACATGAAAAGGCACAACCAAGTGGCCAAAATAATGCACCAACACCTTGCTCAAAAGCATTTATTATCTGATAATATTTTGCCTTACTATCAGTATGTTCCTGACGCCGTTTTGGAAAATCCCAGTCACAAGTTGTTATGGGACCGATCAGTTATTACTGATAAAACCATACCAGCAAACCGGCCAGATATCGTTCTTGTGGACAAGGTGCAGAAGAGAACCTTCCTAATTGATATTGCAGTGCCCAATTCCCATAATCTGCAGCAAACCTGCTGTGATAAGATCACCAAATATCTGCCCTTGGCTGAGGAAATACGGCAAATGTGGAGACAGGAAAGTGTAGTGGTTCTGCCCATAGTAATTTCTTCTACCGGCATCATCCCCAAATTATTGGCTCGTAATCTACAAATATTGGGAATACATCCTGGTCTACATATCACCATGCAGAAGGCCGTCATCTTGGAGACCTGTTCCATTGTTCGCTCGTTTCTCAATGTGCCACCTTAAGAGAATTAGCCATACCGTCTTGCAAACAAGCCGACGATATGTTGATATGTCCCACTTCTGTGGTGAAATGAATGTAGAAATAATAATAATAATATCGTATGGCCTCGGGTGCCGG
Source organism: Meconema thalassinum (assembly GCA_946902985.2). Taxonomy (NCBI): domain Eukaryota; kingdom Metazoa; phylum Arthropoda; class Insecta; order Orthoptera; family Tettigoniidae; genus Meconema; species Meconema thalassinum. The sequence goes on along the minus strand of OX336388.2, from coordinate 1,376,241,440 downwards.
GTGCAAGCTATGTAATTTGACACCCAGAGGGTAGCTTGCATGTCAAATTTCGTTGTTCCTTGAATCACTATGAAAGTTAAGGAGGTTAGATATCTAAGCTCCTTGAACACAATAGCACTTTATAGTAGAGAAATGAGGAACTTTGTGTTGACGGAAACTCCCGAGATTAATTTTGCCATCATGAACACCGCCTACTGAATTCAAATGGGTTCTTTGACATGCCAACATCGTATGACATGCGTATCGTATTTTTACCGCCCTTCAAAAATCACTTACCACGGCCAGGAGCGAACATGCAATCTTGGGGTTAGTAGACCGACACGTTAACCACTCACCCACCATGGCAAGCATTGCCAAGGAGCACAGTGGGGATGAAATTGAGGACAGACTTATTTATTAAGCAGTGTCCACGCCTGCTGTACACAATTGAGATCGGGAGCATAGGCAGGCCATTCCATTCTGTGAAGACCATTCTCCTGGAGAAAGGCATTGTCAATGCCAGCTCTGTGAGGGCGAGCGTTATAGTCCACGAAAGTGAAATTTGGGCCGAAATTGTCAGCATAGCCTTTCACTACAGGTGCCGGGATAGTATCCCTGTAACGTATGTCTGTCATACGCCCTGAGATGTACACAAGAGTGGTTCGGCGACCATACATGATGTCAACCCAATACATTGCACTACCTCCTCTCTGTTAGAATCGGTCTCGGATGTATTGGTCGTGCATACGTTCACCGGGTCGTCTCCACACTCGCACAGATCAATCCTCATTGACACAGGCGATATACACGCACGCAAGAACGGCTAACGGGTTTGAGACCACTACGACTCTTGGCCAGCAATATGCAAAACATGTTTTGAGTTGTGTGGAATAAAGCACTGTAGCCTACATTAAATTACAATAACAAGCCTGATACACAACGTCATAAATAATTTAAAAAAATCAGTCTCTCGGTGATATAATCACCATTTTTTTTTCAACGACTGCCTGCCAGAGTTGTGTGATCGCAATCCAAAATTAGCGTCGATTCTTGCGTTGTTCAGCAAGGATTATTACGGACCAACTGATACAGGTGGTTTTCATCAATCCTGGGGGCGTGGTGGCTCAGCGGTCTAGCTGTATGCCTTTCACCAAGGCGGACCGGGTTCGATTCCCGGTCAATGCATGTGAGATTTTCGAAGTGAAATGCCATGTCCTGTGGTTCGGATTCCACGTAAAAAGGAGGTCCCGTGGCTCATGATCTCATGATTAACGGTCACGTTAAACTACAAGCTTCCTTTTGGTTTTCATCAAAAAGTGAAGGTTTTCCAGAACGTGGCTTACCACACAAGTCGAATTTCCCCCCTCGGGAACGCGAAAACCATTTCCGTGCCGTCCTCTCAGCGTCCTCTACTTTACACTCCATACTTATTAGCCTTGAAAATGACCAAAACAAGCTGTTAACAACACATAAGTTCCTGTTCGCAACAATCAAACACAGAAGTAAGAAAAAAATTGAAAAACGAAAACGAAGGTTTCACAATGGAGTGGTGCCAACCGAATGCAGAACGACACGAACTTATGAGCCGACCTAATACTAGTCTACAGTCTGATGGGACACCGTGACCCCGGCGGCATTTCTGAAGTCTTGCTGTAAATGTCTGGCAGTGGCGGTACGACGATGGAACACATCGAAGGCCAGATATCGGTCGACTTATTTGGTTGTAATGCATCGATGACCTTGTCCAAACCACCGGGTGAGCTGACCTGTTTCGTTGAAGCGATTCCACAAAAGACGGCGTAATAGGCCAATAGCGTTTTGTCAACAGATAACAGGTTAACCCAAGAAACCAGCAGTATGGTTCAAACAAGTGCGAATTTTTACAACTGCTTCGCAACTTCAGTGGTACAAAAACTTTACTCAAGGAAGCTAGAATAGCACTGTACAAATCCTACTTACTTCCCATATTGACCTATGGTCTGAAAGCTACTACAATGACCTCCCGGGACAACAGCCGTATACAAGCAACTGAGATGACATTCCTAGATCAAGTGTACAGTCAGAAGACCAGACGAGAAAAAAATTCGGTAGGCAGTCCACCTAAAGAGAAAAGAAGTATGCTTGACATTCTTAAGGGGTCGAGATTGAAATGGTTCGGTCATCTCATGAGAATGCCCTCTAGTAGATCACTCAAAGCTTTTTTTCGAAAGGGAGATAATTGGCACGCGTGCAAGAGGTAGACCTCGAGTTGGGTGGATGAAGCAAGCCTTGACTAAGGAGGACAGTGGTGGAAGAAGAATGGTGGCAGGACAGACAACTATGCAAGGGGCTTGTTCATTCCCACACCCGACCTGCTGGAGTGAAGAATCGATGATGTTGATGATGATGAATATATTTGACAATTATTTCCCGGCTTACTGTACTCAAAGAGCAAGACGCTTGAAACTCCACTGCAGTACATGGAGGTGGGTATTTAAATGCTGTTAGGATTCTACAGTATTTGCGATTACTTAAAAACAAGTTTGCCATAAATTACAACTAGAAGACACTTCGTTGAAAACATTGGCTACTAATTATGAGTAGAAAATACAAAGAAAGGCATCGGTACATGACTATTTGGGAAGACTTTGAACATTTAACCAAAAGGGAGAACTGACTCTCTATGGAGGGTTTCTGATATGTATTATTTGAATTATAATATTTAGACTAAATTTGTAAAGATATTAGTAACCTGAAAAATTATGCAAAAAATAAAAGATAAAATTGCAAACTATTTCATATCTGAATCCAAGTATCCTACCTCTAAACAGGCTAGGCTTTCAAGGCCGGCGTTCATGATTATGTTCAAGTTTTCCGGTCATGTAGGCCGTGGTCCAGGCAGAATGTTAGCTCCCGACGTTTCACCGAAAACAGCGTTCAGCATATCAAGTCTATTAGCTCCCGACGTTTCCTTGATAATACCCAACACATATTTCGGTAAAACGTCGGTAGCTAACATCCTGCCTAAACGACGGCAATAAACCTGGATGACTTGTACATAGTTATCCTACCAATGCTGAATCGAGTGTGAAATGTTATAATGCACATGGCGCTGTATCATTCTCGTTTTTCTTTTAATCTTAGTACTGTACCTTGTTGGCCTGTTCGCCATCTCTTGATGAATACAGTACTTTTGCATTTGTCAGTTGGCACAGGCTAGAGTAAAAGGTGGCATTTCACCGATGTCTCAGTCTCACTCCTGGCTGTGATTATATGGAAGCTACTGCGGTATGGGTGGTGCTTAGTAATGGCATTCGGGGCACAGTCAGTGCCTTTGAATGCTGTGAAAGGTTCAACTCATAGGGTTAGGACTACTGTTCAGACTCAGTGAGGAAAGCAATGGCAAACTACCTCACTCCTCTTCTTGCCTAGAACGCCTCAAAATAGCGCTGCCTTGGGTTTTTGTGGGTATCTACTTACATAACGTAACGGCGGTACTTTTTGAGGATCCAACCAGCCTTCGGGCTGACTACCTAACAGACTGTACCTTGTAAGTTTCGAGTCTCCAAAGGTACCTAAAGCTTCCCTGTCTCGCACAAAAGAATCGGCAGAATATTAGAAAAAGGAGAAAGAAAGAAAGAAAGAAAGAAAGAAAGAAAGAAAGAAAGACATGCCTAATTCAATTTACTAAACTGAGAATTTTCTAAATCATTGCATATTATTGTACATTTGTGGTGGATGAATTGTCTCCCACCCCCCTCACTGACAACGTCCGTGGTTACAGATATTAAGGTATTCCCTTACCTGTAATTTGTTACCTCCCGTCTCTAATCACAAGTCAGATTGCGCCCCCGTACTGTACACCAAGTAGCTGAAGGCGATGTGATTTACCAAAACCCCTAATATAACAGTGACACACGTGTAAACTGTAATGCTGGTTACCCTCTTGTTTGCGGTAATGCAGGAAGTGGAACGGTTATCGTTTGAACTCCATGTTTCATGGGGAGTTAAATCTACCTGGCTGTTAGAGTTAATCCAGCCGTGTCGTCCTGCAACCAACATATTTCACTGTTTAATTGATATCATGGTAATGTTACATGCTATGTGCTTATTAATCTTCTTGACTGTCGCATTGATCGCAAATCCCACTCAACCACCTCGAGTTCACCACTAATAACAGTTGTGAAACTAATGATGTTGTCATAAAAACTCCTTTGTCCTAACGACTGAAGGTAGGATGCAATTACAATTTGCGTGTTGGATTGCAGAGATCTCCTTTACACAAAATATCAAGGGTTTGCAAGTATAATTGAAGTAAATCGTTTGACATTCTAGAGACGTAACTGCGGGTCTACCCTCTGCTCAATGATAACAAGTGGTCCACCTGCAGAGTTCCAAATTATCATATTCCTGATGATCTTCGAGTGACAGAAGACAAATGTTAACGTTTTAATTATCCCCCGATGAAAATAAGTAATTGTTGTGTAATTGGACAAATCAAGCAAAGAATGTTTATATCACCCAACACCATTCTTATAATAACTTATAACCCCTGACACTACAGCCCATAAAGGGCCTAGGCCTACCAAGCGACCGCTGCCCAACCATTTGGCCTGCAGATAATGGGGTAGTAATAATAATATCGTATGGCCTCGTGTTCCTGGTGCAAGCTTTGTTATTTGACACCCAGAGGGTAGCTTGCATGTCGAATTTCGTTGTTCCTTGAAGCACTATGAAAGTCAAGGAGGTTAGATATCTAAGATCCTTGAACACTATAGCGCTTTCTAGTTGAGAAATGAGGAACTTTGAGTTGGCGGAAACCCCCGAGATTAATTTTGCCATTATGAACACGGCCTACTGAATTCAAATGTTCCTTGACATGCCAACATCGTATGCCATGGTGTCGTAATTTTTGCCGCCTTTCAAAAATCCCTTACCACGGCCAGGAACGAACCTGCAAGGTTGGGGTTAGTAGACCGACAAGTTAACCACTCACCCACTGTGGCAAGATATTGGGGTGACGCGTGGTCAGCACATCGGGTCCCCTCGGCCGTTAATCTTGGTTTTCGTGACCGGGGCGCTGCCTCACTATCATACAGCTTCTCAATTGTCCTCACGAGGCTGAGTGAACTCCGTTCCAGTCCTCACGTCAGTTTCTAAAAACCCTGACGGAGCCGGGAATTGAACCCGGGGCCTCCGAGTGAGAGGCAGGCACCCTACCCCAACACCCCTAACACCATTCTAAATGTTGATATAATTTTTTAAATCATATTTGTTGTAACATAGATTTAATAACCTGAGTGTAAATGATTTGATTACAGTAAGATCGCTTGACGATCGAGACTGGTCATCCATGTGTATTTATTAATATCATTTAAATATTTTTCAGGATTAGGGAAACACCCATTAGAATTGGGTACAATCATGTTGACCGACCGAATAACATTAAATTTCGATTACTAAGCCATTGCTGAAAATGGCGTCTAACACGATAATTTATTGTAACATTATGTTGATGTTTTAAGTAATTAATTGTGTGTATTTTACTGTAAATATATTTTAAATATATACTTCCTCATGTAACTTCATTATCTATAAAAAATACATCCATAATAAAGTTAAATATGTTTTACTTGCATTTTTAGAATATTTTCCTTGAAGTCTTTTGTTTGTCACAGACTCCAGGAACTTCTTGTTTCAGGTTTCAACAATCGTCTGCTAAAATGTTCTGTAATTACTTTCCTGCTCATCACTAACGGTGCCCAGATTAGGAGAAAAGAAGTTCAAATGGGTGTGAAAGAAGTGAATTCTCGAAGATATGTTTCAAACTTTATGCCGACTCGTTATCGGCTTTCACATTTCCGAGAAAATTATTGACGTTCGAAATATGTAATCCAATTAAGTAACCCCCTCTTCTTTTGTACATAAATGCGTGGTATTTTGTGATACATATCTCATGTAATAATATATCGTTGAGGTTAGGGTATATAAATGCTTTTTTTCCCGCCTAATGTAAATGGGCACAATTTGTGTTGACCGACTGAAAAAGCTTCCTATAATAATAAAATTAGTGCATACAAGTCGGAAAGTTAGAAAAGAGATCTCTCATTTTCTGTTAGCACGAATTTGAGGTCTAATACATATGTCTTCTTTCAACATATTGTTAGCACGTTTTAGGAAGTTCCTATTCTCGAGAAACTAAAGCCCCCATCATTTTTGTACAAAGCCTTAACAAAATATTTTATTAAATCTAATTTGATGTGTAGTGGTGGCAAGGTTTTTTTTTTTGTCTGCAAAAAGGTGATTCTTGAAAATTCTCTCCAGGAATCGCAATGTAGGTCATATTCGAATTGAAACGCTCTTTTCGCCATCACATGGTAAATTATTTTATTGAAGGGAAAGTATTTAGATGGAAAGGACCACTACAATTTACGAAAATAAGCTTTAATAGTTCTTCATGAAACTACTTTCATTTTTACCAAAGGAGTGATAGATTTTCTCTGTGATGAGGGGGACATCTACCTCAAATATAGCAAAACACGTTCGGGATATTATGACAGGTCCGGGACACGACAAACACAATAAAATAAATGATATAGTAAACCTTGACTTAGACCTAAGTAACTTATAATTCACAATTCACACGTAGATTCAAACAGTCACAGAAGTACATAAACGTCATTAACCGTAAAAGACGTTCAAAATCACGGTCAAAATGACTACTGCCAATGAGGAGCACACTGCACAAGAGAACCGTGTTCATCAAACTTATCTTACTTATACCAGGTGGCTCATTTGCCACGTACAATCTAGTTTTAGGTGTCCCGTATGTACTAATGATCAACGGGATGTCTAATAACTGAATTCCTAAGGGGTATCCTTTAATGCAAGCAGGCTACGTCAGAATATTAAGAGATAACCAGACAGCCGCTCGCTACATGTCCCTCAGTGCTCTCGCCAATGCGCCCCATAGCGTTACGAAACCTCACTTTCAAGCGGTATAAATTGAGCAGCATTACAGTTGCTATCAACATTTCGGTAATGGGTGAGTTTTTCACCATCGACGAGTACACATACATAGCCCAATTTTAATCTATGGAGAATCTGGTTGCAATCCCGCCGAAGATCGCACATAATACATATGAGCCTATTGCGCTCTCAAATGTGAGGTTTCATAACGTAATGGAGCGCATCAGACGGGTACGCTGAGGAACATAAAGCGAGCGGCCGCCCGGTTGTTATCCCTTCGTATTCTGACGAAATCTGTCAGCAGGCAGTGTGATCCCTGTGGAAATCAGACATTAGATATCCCACACAGCAGTTGTGTATGCGGGACACTTATAGGTAGATTTTACGGGGCAAATGAGCCACCTGGAAGATCTAAATTGAGGATATTTACCCTCCTAAGTAACCAATAATATATAAAGTGCCATAAACGACGATATCCTTCGTGTTTGGGTTTCGCTCACCCGCTGGATACGCTCACCGGAAAGCTACACATGTGTGTGATCCTCGAAAATTTAGGTGATGCAACCAAACGAGTGCCATATTTGAAATCAGCACACCTAAATGCATTAGTCCTTAGTGAAATAATATACAAAGAATATAACGGTTTCTTGAGCCTATACTAGTACCTACAATCACTAAGGCGTAGTGCAAGGCCATGGGGACAAGCTAATTGCGGACTTGATTACGTGTGGGTTAGAATCCTCATTAGTTGTCTCCCAAATTCTTTTCAGTGGTATCCTATTTTAAACTCCTGAAAAATGCCGGAACGATACCATCTAATAGGTTTCATTCATGTTCATCCATTTAATCTCTGATTAACTCCCCTCGCGAGGTTCACGTCAAGAGGGACATCTGTCCAAAAAATTACACCCACCACATAGAAATTAATTGAATTTCATTGCAGTCCTACTGGAAACGGGAAGAATAAGTAATAGACATACAGAAACGTATTCGTGAACTCCCTATCGTCGACTCCGATTGTGTTTCCATATCATATCCAACACGTCACTACTTCGTCTCTGATATTTGGACAGCATTCATGGGATGAATTCTCCTCATGTGCAGAATTTTACTGTAACCCGCAACCGAACACTGAAAGAGACGCGCTTGTAATTTAGCTAGACGATTCACGCAACGAGAGTACTTGTCAGTGCAGGCATAATGTCACTAGCAGGCAGCTACTAAGTTTTTACATGGGAATGACTCAGACCATGGTTTTTGTGAAGAACGATTTATATTTTAAGCTTACCCGGGACATTTGAGGTGAAAGGTGCGACTTGGTAGTGCACTTTGGAACCCACCTCTTCAAATTATTACATTCAAAGATCAGCTTTGTCTTGACCATACATCATTAGGGTGGTATATACTTATTCCAACCCAGCCGAAGCCGTCGGATTTTTCAAGAGCGTTAAAAATCCCTCAGTATGCCTTCCTTCGGAGGGGAAGTAAAGCCGGCGATCCCATGTCATAGATTTATGGCATGTTAAAAAACCTTCCACTAATTACACCTGTATGAAGCTAAATTGTATAGGTTAAGAATATAAACAACGCTCTTAGGTTCCTACGTTCGTTGCCAAGAGCCGACTGCGGTGGCGTCTAGAAGCTAAGTTCTGAACTAGGCCTAGTAGTCGTTGACGGTGGCGTTTGGCGGCAAAAGTAGGAACTATTTGAAAAATTCAAAGTTGCAGTCCTTGCTTGAATTTAAAAAAAAACAGATACCCACATTAATACAGCCAACAAAATTAACACCGGTTATCAGACAGATTCTACACACACACACAAAGTACACGGGGCTACATGACCGCGTTGTCACGGCCCCTAAACTGAGGAACCAACCAACTTGTTCCAACAGTAAGATTTGAACAGAATGCCGATCAAGCCAAAAAGGTTGATTTTGAAAATATATCCAAGTATGAGCCTTGCACAGAGAAGTACGGAATCTTACACTGGAAAGCAATTGCATTACCTTTCGGAGTGCTTCAAAATCCACAGTAATTATTTTCAATTGTTCGAAACTAAGGCTTGAGAGAGCCTCTAAATGTTTTCAGAGATTCTTTGAAGTATTTGAAGCCATTTTTACACTGTTGCTTAAGTAATTTACTAATAGGATCCCTCTTCAGCCGGTCAACACTTAATAAAACACTTCTCACACAAATAGGGGATTTTTAGCCTACTTTTCACATTTTGCAAAAATGAGGAAAAAGTAGACTTATGAGATCGATCCGGAAAAATGTCTGTCTGTCTGTCTGTCTGTCTGTCCTTCTGTCTGTCTGGCTGTGTGTGTGTCCCCCCTATCAACTCCTAAACGGCTGCAGCAATCAAAACCAAATTTAGTATGAGTAAAGATGTGCACCGGAATAGCTCACGTCCATATTTGAAAATGATGTCAGTGCTACCAACTGCTAAAAAACGCACTAGAAATTTGAGCTCCATGTTGGATATCTTGCAAGGTATGCATGGGAGCTATTCCAAAATTGGCACACACGTAGATAATACTATTTCAGTTTAATTTCCAGGAGTCCAACCATGACAGTGTTGCCAAAATAATTTTAAGCCTTCTGATAGGTCCAATGTTTAAATGCATATAACTTCTACACTATCAACTGGATTTCAACCAAATTTTGTATGTAATATCTGTACATAAACAGATATGACTGAGCGTATTCTTAAGAGCCACCAGGGCTGCCAACTGTTGATAATTGCTCTCTCTATTTTTTTTTAAATCTAAATACCAATATATCAGAAAGTATGCAAGCCAACAGCTTTAAACTATGCACACGTATATTCTGACATTTTAGATTAATTTGGAGTAACTTATATACGTCAGTTCTACCAACATGATTATAAGCCTGCTGATAGTACCAATTTTTAAATACATGTAACTTCTATACTATCAGTTGGATTTCAACCAAATTTCGTATGTGATATGTGTACCATAACAGATATGACTATAAGTATTGTAAAGAGCAATCAGGGCTGCCAACTGTTAATAAATTCTGTCTATATTCTTTTTACCCTAATATCAATATATCAGAAAGTATGCAAGCCAACAGCTCTATACTTTGCACACGTATAGCACTTGACATTCCAGATTAATTTGGAGTAATTAATACAAGGCAGTGCTGCCAACATGCCTGCTGATATGTCCAATTTTAAAATACATGTAACTTCTATACTAACAAATGGATTTCATCCAAAATTGGCACAACAAGATATAATATTTCAGATTATTTCTGACCAGCACACGCATGGTATTGTTGGCAACATGCTTTTACGCGTGCTGATAGATCCAGTGTCTAACTGCATGTAACGTCCATTGGACTTCAACCAAATTTTGTATTCTGTACCTTAAGAGGTGGAACTAAGAATATATTCAGTCACCAGGGCTGCCAACTGTAGTGCTCTATTAGGCTACATTATACCAGGTATATTTTGAACTAATTAGATATTTCGATATTACCAACTTAATTTCGTCATTATTCTAGATAGGTTCATATACTGTAGAATAATCATAGGCATGAAAAGTAGGCTGTATAGTTCTTCACGGAACTTCTTGTTTAGAAGTCAAATATATCATTTTTGATGGCAGGGTGTATTTCTTTTGAACTTCACATGAGTGAAATATTTAACTAAAAGAATTATTATTATTATTATTATTATTATTATTATTATTATTATTATTATTTCTGTAATAAATTAAGTGAATAAACAATTGATGTATTTATTTCAGTCACAAGGTGATTAAACAAATAGTCACTCCCCGCCCAATCTAATTAGGCACTCTCGTGTTGACCGACTAAAAATGATTCTATAAATAGAGATTCTTTGTCAATTGTTCAAAATCACCTTCAATAAGAGCCAACCTAAGCCAATTGGTCGTAATTATTCATTCAAGATAATATTACATTTCTTTACAATCTTGCCTTTATTAGCCTACTTTTCACATTTTGCAAAAATGAGGAAAAAGTAGACTTATGAGATCGATCCGGGAAAATGTGTGTGTGTCTGTCTGCCTGTCTGTCCTTCTGTCTGTATATCTATCCTTCTGTCTGTCTGGCAGTGTGTGTACCCCCCCCCCCCCCCTTATCAACTCCTAAACGGCTGCAGCAATCGAAACCAAATTTAGTATGAGTAAAGATCTATGACGGAATATCTCAAGCCCATATTTGAAAACCATGTCAGTGCTACCAACTGCTGAGAAAATGCACTAGAAATTTGAGCTCCATGTTGGATATCCTGGAAGGTATGCATGGGAGCTATTCCAAAATTGGCACACATGAAGATAATACTATTTCAGTTTAATTTCCAGGTGGACATACATGACAATGTTGCTAAAATAATGTTAAGCCTTCTGATATGTCCAATATTTAAATGCATATAACTTCTACACTATCAAGTGGATTTCAACCAAATTTTGTATGTAATATGTGTACACAAACAGATATGACTGAGTGTATTCTTAAGAGCCACCAGGGCTGCCAACTGTTAATAATTGCTCTCTCTATTTTTTATCCATATACCAATATATCAGAAAGTATGCAAGCCGACAGCTTTAAACTATGCACACGTATAGTACCTGACATTTTAGATTAATTTGGAGTAACTTATATACGTCAGTTTTACCAACATGATTCTAAGCCTGCTGATAGGACCAATTTTCAAATACATGTAACTTCTATACTATCAGTTGGATTTCGACCAAATTTCGTATGTGCTATGTGTGACATAACAGATATGACTATAAGTATTCTTAAGATCAATCAGGGCTGCAAACTGTTAATAAATGCTGTCTATATTGTTTTAACCTAATATCAATATATGAGAAAGTATGCAAGCCAACAGCTCTATACTTTGCACACGTATAGTACCTGACATTCTAGATTAATTTGGAGTAATTAATATAAGTCAGTGCTGCCAACATGATTCTATTCCTGCTGATAGGTCCTATTTTAAAATGCATGTAACTTCTATACTAACAAATGGATTTCATCCAAAATTGGCACAACAAGATATCATAATATTTCAGATTATTTCTGACCAGCACACGTATGACATTGTTGCCAACATGCTTTTACTCGTGCTGATAAATGAAATGTCTCACTGTATGTAACGTCCATTGGACTTAAACCAAATTTTGTATTCTGTACCTTAAGAGATGGAATTAAGAATATATTCAGTCACCAGAGCTGCCAACTCTAGTGCTCTATTAGGCTACATTATACCAGGTATATTTTGAACTAATTAGACATTCCAATATTACCAACTTAATTTCTTCATTATTCTAGATAGTTTCATATACTGTAGATTAATCATTGGCATGTATCTTAATTTTAAGAAAAGTAGGCTCTTTAGTTCGTCACGGAACTTCTTGTTTTTCATTTTCAATTGAATTAATTGGCAGATTGCTTTTTTACGGTAACCCTTTGCTAAGGTCAGCTACCCGTTTTGGGGTTCTCTTTCTTTTGAATAATTTTCATTTGTCTCTCAATGTAAAGGAAAATGTGTACATTCTGGTACCGCGTTTTTCATATGGAAATTGCTCAGATAAAGGATGTGGATGAACTGACAAATACAATGCAATTGGTCGTCCCATGTTTGACCAGGAGCACGGATATCACATTGTCTGTCACTGACACCCTGTTGTGATGTGCTCCATATTTTTTACAACGGCATTTTTTTTACAGAAATAAAACAAGTTGGGTGTCAAAAAGCAGGACAAGGCCAAATCTGGAATGGTATTCATCACAGCCATATGACAAGCCTATTATAAGCGTGTCTCGGAATCAAATTGTATAGCTTATCACAGCACGCAAACTGTTTTAAAACAGCGATAAGACATTATCGAATAACGTATTGAAGCCAGTAATTCGATTAAAAGTTTTGCTGGTTCTCACCCATGCATATGCCTGTCTGGTTGGTAGTGATAGGTCTGACCCAGCTGTGCATTGGCCAGACAAGCTTGGACCTCCTACCAGCCATTTGTGCGTGAACATTTTATTTCCACATGTCTACACTCCCTCATCAGCTGAAGCATGTTGCTGGAGAATTGTTTTATATATTAAAATAGAATTTGCTGTTATTGCGAACATCTCAACGTTAGTGGGAGAGCTGGTGAGGTACTGTTGTTGTTGTTTCATTTAGGAGCTTGTACATCGTGGCCATTTCAGTCCCGAATACTTTGAGTGTGTCTGAGGACCTATGTTATGTAGCATATTTACAGGGTGTTTCAATAAGGTCGTGCCAAACGAATACCAGCAATCCGGACCGCCACACTGAGCACATCGACATAGGTAACTTGTGGTCTTCGAGGCCACCCAAAGGTGCTATGGACGTAAACATGTGTAACAAGAATACGGTGTCCTGAGTAGTTGGTTATGTTTGTTGACTGTAAATGTGTACACTTGTGTAAATGTGTAAACATGGTAATACAAATAAGGAGTATTCCCGGAATCCTGAATCACATCCGTCTCCTGTTCTTCTCCTTGTATAGCAGAGACTGTACTGTAATCCCCACCAGAAGCTATCGGCAAGGACACGATGACATTCCTGGTAGCCTACATAATATTCCAGAACCCCCGATCGGACTATGGCGTAAGTCCGTGCCATTACGTGGGGATATAAAAATATAACGCGTTGCGGCCATCTTGAAATTAATTAACTAATAATGAGTAACACTTCAAAATAATCAATACAAATCATGAGACATCTATTCAATTGTACATGTTTCGACCTTTCAACGGAGTCTTCTTCAGCTTAAATCTAATTAATAATCTATTGTTATTAAAAACAAAGAGTAAAAATACTGTAACTTAACTGTAAAAAAATGGTAATCCTTGGAATGAATTTAAACTATAATTTTGAATTGAGTTAAGGATGTCAAAATACTAATGAATAGGCCTATTGTCAATAAAGTATGTGCAAAACGATATCAAAGTGAGAATTTCTTGATTCATTGTCCTAACAAAGTGTATCCAAGCGTCTATATGGAAAACATCTTTCGATTAATTTGATAAAAAAATCAAGAAATTCTCACTTTGATATCGTTTTGCACGTAATTTCTTGACGATATTCCTTAGTTTATTGACATCTTTAACTCAATTCAAAATTATATTGTATCAATTAATTCTTTTTTTGTTGTAGGGATACCCATTTATTTTAGATTTCTTTATTTATTTATTTATTTACAGTTTAGTTATTTTTAGCCTACTTTTCACATTTTGCAAAAATGAGGAAAAGGTAGACTTATGAGATCGATCTGGGCAAATGTGTGTCTGTCTGTCCTTCTGCCTGTCTGTCTATCTGTCTGACTGTGTGTGTGTCCCCCTCTATCAACTCCTAAACGGCTGCAGCAATTGAAACAAAATTTGGTAGGAGTAAAGATCTATACCTGAATATGTCAATGCCGCATTTGAAAATGATGTCAGTGCTACCAACTGATGAAAATTCCCAATTGAAATTTGACCTCCATATTGGATATCTTGGAAGGTATGGATGGGAGCTATTTCAAAATTGGCACACGTATAGATAATAATATTTTAGTTTAATTTCCAGGGGGCCATACATGTCAGTGTTGCCGAAATGATTATAAGCCTGCTGATAGGTCCAATTTTTAAATGCATATAACTTCTACACTATCAATTGCAACTCAACCGAATTTCCTATGTGCAATGTGTACATAAACAGATATGACTGAGCGTATTCTTAAGAGCCACCAGGGCTGCCAACTGTTACTAAATACTCTCAATTTATTTTATCCAAATACCAATATATCAGAAAGTATGCAAGCCGACAGCTTTAAACTATGCACACGTATATTACCTGATATTCTCTATTAATGTGGAGTAACTTATATACGTCAGTGCTACCAACATGATTCTAAGCCTGCTGAGAGGTTCAACTTTAAATACGTGTAACTTCTATACTATCATTTGTATTTCAACCAAATTTCGTATGTGCTATGTGTAGTATAACAGATATGACTATGCGTATTCTTAAGAGCAACCAGGGTTGCCAACTGTTACTAAATACTCTCAATTTATTTTATCCAAATACCAATATATCAGAAAGTATGCAAGCCGACAGCTTTAAACTATGCACACGTATATTACCTGATATTCTCTATTAATGTGGAGTAACTTATATACGTCAGTGCTACCAACATGATTCTAAGCCTGCTGAGAGGTTCAACTTTAAATACGTGTAACTTCTATACTATCATTTGTATTTCAACCAAATTTCGTATGTGCTATGTGTAGTATAACAGATAGGACTATGCGTATTCTTAAGAGCAACCAGGGCTGCCAACTGTTAATAAATGCTGTGTCTATTTTTGTTACCCTAATATCTATATATCAGAAAGTATGCAAGCCAATAGCTCTAAACTTCGCACAAGTATAGTGCCTGGCATTCTAGATTAATTTGGATTACCTTTTATACGTCAGTGCTGCCAACATGATTCTAAGCCTCCTGATAGGTCCAATTTAAAATGCATGTAACTTCTATACTAACTAATGGATTTCATTCAAAATTGGCACAACAATAGATCATATTATTTCAGATTATTTCTGACCAATACATGCATGACATTGTTGCCAACATGATTTTACGCGCTCTGTTAGATCCAATGTTTAACTGCAAGTAACGTCCATGCTATCCATTGGACTTCAACCAAATTTTGTATTCTGTACCTTAAGTGATAGAGCTAAGAATATATTTAGTCACCAGGGCTGCCAACTGTAGTGCTCTATTAGGCTACATTATGCCAGGTATACAGTATTTCGAACTAATTAGAAATTTCGATATTACCAACTTAATTTCGTAATTATTCTAGATAAATCCATATAGATTAATCATTGGCATGAATCTTAATTTTTAAGAAAGGTAGGCTCTTTAGTTCGTCACGGAACTTCTTGTTATTACTCTTAGTTTTTAATTACAATAGATTATAAATTTAATTTAAGCCGAAGAAGACTCCATTGAAGGGTAGAAATACGTACAATTGAGTAGATGTCTCATGATTTGTATTGATATAACAGTTATCTATTAATCAGTACGGAAAATATCTTACATTACCTAGCATGTTGCTTTTTAATGATAAGTCCCAACAGTTTCGAGCTACAATGACGAGGATTGCTAAGTAGATCCGAATGGAAGGATCTGTATTCTAGAAGAAAGAAAGGATAAAAGAGAGGATCCAGGAAATAAAATGGGAAGCCGCAGCCCCTTGGCAGTCAACTCGGTCCCATAAGTTGTGGGCCTCTTGGTAAAGGAAAAGGTGATATCAGTAGCCAATATTGCCCATGTTTGTTGATTGAGTGTTCAAACTTTTGACTGGTTTGATACAGCTCTCTATACCTCCCTGTCCTGAGCTAATCGTTTCATCTCCACATAGCTACCACACGTTACATCCGAGGCAATCTGTTAAACATATTCTAACCTTGGTCTACCCCTACAGTTCTTGTCCTCGACCCTTCCTTCCATACATAAGCTTGCTATTCCTGAGTGTCTTAGCATGTGTTCTACCAACCTATCTCTTCTCTTCATTAGCAGTCACCAGAAACATCTCTCCTCTCCCACTCGTCTTAATACCTCTTCATTTGTAACCCTATCTACCCATCTGATCTTCACCATTCTCCTGTAACACCACATTTCAAACACTTCAATTCTCCTCTTTTCCGCTGCTTCAACTGTCCAAGTTTCAATTCCATAGAGCGCCACACTCCAGACAAAGGCTTTCAAAAATGACTTCCTAATACCTAAATCTATATTCGATATCAACAGATTCCTTTTCTGTAGAAATGCCTTTTTTGCCTGTGCCAACCTACCTTTTATATCCTCTTTACTTCGTCCATCACAGGTTATTCTGCTTCCTAAGTAATAGAAGTCTCCTACTTCCTTTAACTTTTCACTTACCAATTTCAAATCTATAGGGGATTCTGATTTCTTTCGGCTGCATTCCAATATTTTTGTTTTACGTTTATTGAATTTCATCTTGGATTCTTTCCTCGAGACATAGGCCTAATTCGTACCATTTATGAACTCATTCAAATCCTCTGGCGCGTCGGCGTCTGTCATCTCAGAGTTGATAATATTATTTCTGCTTGAATCTTTACTCCTACTTTGAATTTTTCTCCAATTTCCTTCATTGCTTGTTCAAGGTATAGCTTGAGAAGTATGCCCATAGGACTGAAAAAAATTGCAATGCAACACTTCGGGATTACCATTCTCTAGTTTTACGATCACATTGATAGAGATAGTGCTAATCACGGGAGTCCCATGGTTCATCAATGTATCACAGCATGATGATAAATTGAAACTTGATGTGACTCTGTGTACCCAGGTTGGTTATTGGCAAATATTTTAGGTGTTACTGAGGGCAGCAAGTGAAAATAGTCGAGCCGAGTGGCGCTCCAGGCTAGAACAAACAGGGGGATACATTTTAATTGGAAGTATGTGGGAGCTAAAATTCAATCCTTTCATAATCGGAGTATCATTACATACTAAAATTAGTGTTCTAATATGCAGCGGTTATTTTAATTATCTCCAAATTAAAATGGTGAATTGTGACAAATGGAGTCAGTCAATAGTTTTACCACAACAGCAATTGTGTTGGAAAATTTGGTGTGGATTCGCTTCGCGGTCTGTATTACGTATCTCCCTCCTGCTCTCACCTCCCACCAACTCTCTCACTGTCTCTCTCTAACACACACACACATACACATATTAATCTTCAGCACGCATTACACTGGCCGAATACATAATATCTACATGTACCCAGGCTGTCCACTCCTGACGGTGTAGGACGGCTGCCGTAGAATGTAGAACGTGAAAGTTGTTCTTTTTAAAATGCCCCTTCGTGTAATTAGCCGACTTTTCTCATTTTGCAAAAAGGTGGAAAAGGTAGACTTATGAGGTCGATCCGGGAAAATGTGTGTCTGTCTGTCTGTCTGTCTGTCTGTCTGTCTCTGTCCTTCTGTCTGTCTGTCTAGCTGTGTGTGTGTGTGTCCCCCTATCAACTCCTAAACGGCTGCAGCTATCGAAACCAAAGTTGGTAAGAGTAAAGATCTACACCTAAATATCTCACGGCCATATTTGAAATTGACGTCAGTGCTACCAACTGCTGAAAAATCACAAATGCAATTTTAGCTCTATGTTGGATATCTGAGAAGTTATGGACGCGAACTCTTCCAAAATTGGCACACAAATGGACGATAACATTCCAGATTAATTTTCAGCAGTTCATACATGCCAGATTTGCCAACATGATTCTAAGTCTGCCGATAGGTCCATAATATAAATGCATGTAACTTTTATTCTATCAATTAAATTTCAACCAAATTCTGTATGTACTATGTGTACTACAACAGATATGACTGTACGTGTTCTAATGAGCCACCAGGGCTGCCAACTGTTGATAAATGCTCTCTCCATGTTTCGACATTAATATCAATATATCAGAAAGTATGCAAGTCAACGGCTCTAAACTTTGCACACGTACAGTACCTGAAATTCTACCTTAGTTTGGTGTAACTTATATACATCAGTGCTGCCAACACGATTCTATGCCTGTTGATAAGTCCAGTCTTAAAATGCATATACATTGTATACTAACAAATGGATTTCAACCAAATTTCGTATGTGCCTTGTATACCATAACAGTTATGACTGTACGTATTCGTAAGAACCAGCAGGGCTGCCAACTGTTAATAAATGCTCTCTCTAATTGTTCAATCCTAATCTATTATATAATCCAAAATTGACTCATCATTGCAGGGCTCAAACCACTAGACCTAGAAAGCTGAAATTTTGCATGTTGGTTGATCCGAGAATGTAGAGGCTCACTAAGAAACGGTTTTTGAAAATTCAATTTGTAAGTGACTTTTTTCGGCCCTTTGGCATTGACCATCCAAAATTGACTCATCGACGCAGGGCTCAAACCACTAGACCTAGAAACCTGAAATTTTGCATGTTGGTTGATCCGAGTATCTAGAGGCCCACTAGGAAACGGGTTTTGAAAATTCAATTTGTAAGTGACTTTTTTCGGCCCTTTGGCACTGAGAAAGGACAGTCGGTACAAAGGTCAGATTTAGCTCATTTTAAGCCACCAGATACGAGAAACAATACTCGGAGGTCCTGTAGGGACCCTGAAACACACTTTTTTAAGTTCCTAAAATGAACGGTTTCGGAGATATTCCAAAATAACTGTGTTCCCTCTGAGAAACAGATCAACGTTACTATGGCAACCGCTGAAATTTCCCAGACCGGGGATAGTTTTCTGGCAATATCTCGAAAACCGTTCGTGTTAGGGCCTTAAACCGCGGGGTTCGGTTCCCACTTCATTGAAGTGGAAACCACGAACATTGCTCCTCGCATTGATACGCGCAAGAAGAGCTATATTCCATACTAGCAGGTACCCGTGGCTTCGCTCGCGTCATAGTCGTGTCAATTTTTTTTTTCAATGAAATGTAGGTTTAACCCCGTTAACACCCCCTTAGGACCTGAATGTCCAAAAATCCCTCCTCATTAGACGTTTTCGACACACAACAAACATATCCCTAAAATATAATTCTTCTAACTTTAATAGTTTTGGTTGGTCGATGAGAGTGAATATCCAAAAATCCCTCCTTAGTGGACGTTTTTCTTCCAGAATTTCACCCATCCCCATGGGCCCCTTAAATCGGACTTATGAAAAAACGGTTGAACACCTAGTTATTTAATTATTTATTTATTTATTTATTTATTTATTTTTAAGCTGATTGTTTTCCTCTGAGGTTCAAACTCCTCGCCTACGCCGTTTAAGGGATACACGCTCCGTTAGGAATCCTTCAACCCCCACTTTTCACACATACAGGTACACCTCATAATATACACTACATCGAAAAACCCTCATACATGTGTCTTCTTATTCTTAATGATGAGTTTATATGACGAGTATCTGTAACATTTTTAAATAGTCCTTAACTATGGTGATTGAAAATTGTAATGGTTCAATTAAACAAACATGATAAGAATAAATATACACTATGGTGTGCACTTACCTTTGATAGTGTAATAGTATATAATAAGTTGTTGAGCGCCAGATTCCTATTTAAAACAGTGAATCGAAATTTATTAATTAATCCTCGGCAGTCAGCAGTAGAGTTCGAGACCACTTACCCGGACCGTAGTGTAACTTAGTTGACTAACCATTCAGTACTTAAGGAGTATGATTGATTTGCCTTTAGTATTTACTAACCACTATGAAAGAAATAGGCATTACGTTAAAGAAAATGAATTTATTAACTGCATAAACAAAATATTAATAAAACAGAATAGTGATAGTCACACAATTGAATTTAAAATTACTCAATGCGGCAATTAATTTAAAAGAAAATAAACATTTGAATTGAATATTAATCTAGAAGTTACATATTACAGAGACGTCGGATATTTAATTGTTTGCTCACCCATTTGAAGTATCATCATAAAAAAAGTGTTCAAGATGATCTCGATGTTCCGTTTCATGTTGAAAATGTTGTGACATCTCAGTAGATATGGTATACTATAGTCAATTACGTTGCCATCTGTGTTAAGACCGTTGAGTAGGGATATAATCCTCTATCGGCTGATATGGATATTGGCAAGACATCGTTCAGCGTCGAATCTGTATACTCAGTTCGATGCTATATCAGGAAGCCAGGTTATTACTTCCTCCCTTCATTGAGAGCTGTTGATTGAGTGAATGTCTTGTCGAGGGCGCAGGTACTAATAGCTTCCTGATCACGTGGTCTTCGACTGTCTCCCACCCTAGTAAGCTTCCCTCTCTTCATTGTTCATTCGTCACGAGGGCTAATTGCATCACAACTTGCAATATTTAGCAGCGTACCTACAGTAGAAATGGCGTGATTCTTCCACAATAAGGTGAAATATCAAGCTTCTATTCCTTCCAGAAGGAACTAGATGGTCAAACCCGTGATGATTACACATGGGGTTTTAGCATCCCGAGACAATGACTCTTAGCCGTGGTGAAACGATACTGCGTCATTCTGGGGTTTTTAAGATCCCGGGACAATGGCTACCTGCCGTTGTGAAATTACTACTGCGTCGTTCTGTTTGTGACACATAGGGTTGGTCCTTATTGCCAATCTTGTTGCAATATATAATACTTCATCTCTTTACAAATAAATATTAATAAAAATCTTTCTGACTATAATAATAAAAACCGCTTACAAGTATCTGATATAAAAATCATCTCATCGATGTACTAATTAATAAGAATAATAAATATGATAATAAATGAATGAATAACCCTTTATATCTAACAGGTATGGGATCGAATCGTTACATATCGCATCCCCCAAGGAAACCAATCGGGAGATATTGTTATTCAATTAAATGCAGGTCTACCCCCTTAACACCCTTTAGAACCTGAATGTCCAAAAATCCTTCCTTGGTGGACGTTTTCGACATACTACGAACACAACCCCAAAATTTCGTGTTTCTAACTTCAATAATTTTTGCTGGGCGATGATGAGTGAGTGAGTAAGGACATTTTCTTTCATGTATTTTTCAAAGTTTCACCCCCCTCATGAATCCCTTATATTGGATTTTAGAAAAAAAAACCGGTCGAACACCTATTTACTTCTTTTTAACCTGTTCTTACCCCCTGAGTTTGATGAGTGAGCGAGTTCATCAGTTAGAACACTTTCTTTCCTGTTTTCCCCCCAGTATTTCACCCCTCTCCAATGGCCCTTTAAATTGAATTTATGAAAAAACAGTCGAAAACTTATTTACTTATATTTAATCTTTTTTTTTTTTCGCAGAATGTCAAACTTCTCGCCTATGTCGTTTAAGAGATACACGCTCCGTTAAGAATCCTTCAACCCCCAATTTTCACCCCTTCCACCTCATAATATACACCACATCGATAAACCCTTAGACATATGTCTGCTTAATTTCAATTTTTTAGTTTATATGCCGAATATCACATCCCCAAAGAAACAACTCATGAGATATCGTTATTCAATGAAATGCACTTTACCCCCTTAACACCTCTTTAGAACCCGAATAGACAAAAATCCTTCCTTAGTTGACGTTTTCGACATACAGCGAACATATTCCCAAAATTTAATGTTTCCAACTTCAATAGTTTTCGCTGGGTGATGATGAGTGAGTCAGTCAGGACATTTTCTTTCAATTATTTTGACCAGAATATCACCCCTCACCACGGGCCCATTAAATTGGATTTATAAAAAAAAAAACGCTCGAACAACTATTAACTTATATTTTAAGCTTTTTCCCCTGAGTTTGATGAGTGAGTGAGTTAATCAGTTAGAACACTTTCTTTCCTGTTTTCTTTTCCTTCCAGAATTTCATCCCTCTCCAAGGGCCCCTTAAATTGGATTTATGTAAAAACGGTCGAACACATATTTACTTATATTTTAAGCTGTTTTTTTTTCGCTGAATTTCAAACTTCTCGCCTATGTCGTTTAAGAGATACACGCTCCGTTAAGAATCCTTCAACGCCCAATTTTCACCCCTTTCACCTCATAATGTACACCACACCGATAAATCCTTAGACATATGTCTGCTTATTAGCCTACTTTTCACATTTTGCAAAAATGAGGAAAAAGTAGATTTATGAGATCGGGCAAATGTGTGTCTGTCTGTCTGTCTGTCCTTCTGTCTGTCTGTCTGGCTGTGTGTGTGTCCCCCCCTATCAACTCCTAAACGGCTGCAGCAATCGAAACAAAATTTGGTAGGAGTAAAGATCTATACCTGAATATGTCACGGCCATATTTGAAAATGATGTCAGTGCTACCAACTGCTAAAAAATCGCAATTGAAATTTGAGCTCCATGTTGGATATCTTGGAAAATATGAATGGGAGCTATTTCAAAATTGGTACACGTACAGATCATAATATTTCAGTTTAATTTCCAGGAGGCCAAACATGGCAGTGTTGCCAAAATGATTATAAGCCTCCTGATAGGTCCAATTTTTAAATGCATATAACTCCTACACTCAAGCGGAATTCAACCAAATTTCGTATGTTGTATGTGTACATTACCAGATATGACTGAGCGTATTCTTAAGACCTACCAGGGCTGCCAACTGTTAATAAATGCTCCTAATTTATTTTATCGAAATACCAATATATCAGAAAGTATGCAAGCCGACAGCTTTAAACTATGCACACGTATAGTACCTGACATTCTATATTAATTTGGAGTAACTTATATACGTCAGTGCTACCAACATGATTCTAAGCCTGCTGACAAGTCCAACTTTAAATACATGTAACTTCCATACTATCTTTTGGATTTCAACCAAATTTCGTATGTGCTATGTGTACCATAACAGATATGACTATGCGTATTCTAAGGAGCAACCAGGGCTGCCAACTGTTAATATGTGCTGTCCCTATTTTTGTTACCCTAATATCAATATATCAGAAAGTATGCAAGCCAATAGCTCTAAACTTTGCACACGTATAGTACCTGGCATTCTAGACGAATTTGGAGTAACTAATATACGTCAGTGCTGCCAACATGATTCTAAGCCTGCTGATAGGTCCAATTTTAAAATGCATGTAACTTCTATACTAACTAATGGATTTCATTCAAAATTGGCACAACAATAGATCATATTATTTCAGATTATTTCTGACCAATACATGCATGACATTGTTGCCAACATGATTTTACGCGCGCTGTTAGATCCAATGTTTAACTGCATGTAACGTCCATGCTATCCAGTGGACTTCAACCAAATTTTGTATTTAGTACCGTAAGAGACGGAACTAAGAATATATTCAGTCATCAGGGCTGCCAACTGTAGTGCTCTATTAGGATACATTATGCCAGGTATACAGTATTTCGAACTAATTGAAAATTTCGATATTAGCAACTTAATTTCGTCATTATTCTAGATAGGTTCATATTCTGTAGAATAATCATTGGCATGAAAAGTAGGCTGTATAGTTCTTCACGGAACTTCTTGTTTTTAATGTTTAGTTTATATGCCGAATATCACATCCCCAAAGAAACAACTCATGATAAATTGTTAATCAATGAAATGCACGTTTACCCCCTTAACACCTCTTAAGAACCCGAATAAACAAAACTCCTTCATTAGTTGACGTTTGCAACATAGAGCGAAAATATTCCCAAAATTTAATATTTCCTACTTCAATAGTTTTCGCTGGGCGATGATGAGTGAGTGAGTCAGTCAGGTCATTTTCTTTCAATTATTTTTACCAGAATTTAACCCCTCCACATGCGCCCTTGAATTGGATTTATGAAGAAACGCTCGAATACCTATTAACTTATATTTTATGCTCTCTTTTTCCCCTGAGTTTGATGAGTGAGTGGGTTAGTCAGTCAGTCAGGACACTTTCTCTCCATTTTTTCTAGAATTTCTCCTCACCCCATTGGCCCCTTAAATTGAATTTATGAAAAAACGGTCAAACACCGATTTATTTATTTTTAAGTTTTTTTTTTTTCGCTGAGTTTCAATCTTCTCGCGCATGTCGTTTAAGAGATACACGCTCCGTTAGGAACCCTTCAACCCCCACTTTTCACCCCTTTCACCTTTAATATACACCGCATCGAAAAACCCTTAGACACATGTCTGCTTATTAGCCTACTTTTCACATTTTGCAAAATTGAGGAAAAAGTAGTCTTAAGAGATCGGGCAAATGTGTGTCTGTCTGTCCTTCTGTCTGTCTGTCTGGCTGTGTGTGTGCCCCCCCCCCCTATCAACTCCTAAACGGCTGCAGCAATAGAAACAACATTTGGTAGGAGTAAAGATCTATACCTGAATATTTCACGGCCATATTTGAAAATGATGTCAGTGCTACCAACTGCTGAAAAATTGCAATTGAAATTTGAGCTCCATGTTGGATATCTTGGAAGGTATGAATGGGAGCTATTTCAAAACTGGCACACGTATAGATAATAGCTGAAGTACCCGTGCTTCGCTACGCGTCATAAATAAATTAAATTGTGAAGGTGACAGTTAAAACAGGGGATAGGCGAGGTGCTGCACAGAGGGAGATTAAGGATGGAACATTTTGTCCAACTACACCGCTCGGCGTTGACCGTGTTTTATAGCACAAATTTAGGTTTTACTCGCTAACGGTTGGAGATACCTTTCGGATAGAAAATTTTATTTTAAACCTCGTACATGCCATCAAAAGCTTGCTATTTCTTGGCGTTCTCTTTTTATTTGAAATGGAAATATGAAAGTTTGAAACCAAAGGGTGTAGTGACGTCACTAAAATGGTCTCCATCCTTAAATAGTGCAAAGTATTGAAATAAAAAGTAACCTATATGTTAACCAGGTAAATCAGCTAATTCCATGTAAAATTCATGTAAATCGGACCAGTGGTATTTGCGTGATTGAGTAATACACAGACACACACCATCTCATTTTTAGCCTCGCTTCGCTCGCGTCATAGTCGTATCATATTGTTATTCAATGAAATGCAGGTTTAACCCCGTTAACACCCCTTTAGAACCTGCATATCCAAAAATCCCTCCTTAGTAGACGTTTTCGACACACAACAAACATATCCCCAAAATATCATTGTTCTAACTTTAATAGTTTTGGTTGGTCGATGAGAGTGAACATCCAAAAATCCTTCCTTAGTGGACGTTTTTCTCCCAGAATTTCACCCCTCCCCATAGGCCACTTTAATTGCATTTATGAAAAAAAAAACGGTCGAACATATATTTATTTCATTTATTTATTTATTTATTTATTTATTTATTGTTAAGCTTATTGATTTCCTCCGAGCTTCAAACTCCTCGCCTATGTCGTTTAAGAGATACACGCTCCGTTAGGAATCTTTCAACCTCCACTTTTCATCCCTTTCACCTCATAATAACCGGGTGAGTTAGCCGTGGTCGTTACGGCATGACTAATGGCAGTCGCTCACATCCGGGAGGTGAGGAGTTTCGAATACCCCCGCCGGCAACCTTGAAGATGGTCTTCTGTGGTTTCCCATCTTCCTCCCAGGCAAATGCCGGGGTTGGTCCCTAACTATAGGCCACAGCCGCTACCTTCCAACTCCTCGCCCTTCCCTTCCAACTTTCCTCCCCAACGGTACTTGTAGCTCACCCATTGGGTGTCCGTCTCGAAGCAGCTACAAAACTGGCGAGCCGAACGTGTCCTCGGACACTCCCAGCACTAAAAGCCATACGCTTAAAAAAGCTCATAATATACACTACATCGAAAAACCAATAGACATGTGTCAGCTTATTTTTAATTATTAGTATATATGCCAAGGATTAGTATATATGCCAAGTATCACATCCCCAAATGAAACCACTCGTGAGATATTGTTATTCAATGAAATGCACGTTTACCCCCTTAACACCTCTTTAGAACCTGAATATCCAAAACTCTTTCCTTAGTGGACGTTTTCGACATACAACGAACATATCCCCAAAATTTCATGTTTCTAACTTCAATAATTTTGGCTGGGCGATGATGAGTGAGTGAGTCAGTCAGGACATTTTCTTTCATTTATTTTTGATAATTTCACCCGTCCCCATGAACCCCTTAAATTGGATTTATGAAACAAACGGTCAAACACCTATTTACTGTTTTCCCCCTGAGTTTGATGAGTGAGTAAGTGAGTCAATCAGTTAGGACACTTTCTTTCCTGTTTCATTTTCCATACTTTCACCCCTCTCCAAGGGCCCCTTAAATTGGATTTATGAAAAAACGTTCGAACACCTATTTACTTGTATTTTAAGCTGTTTTTTCCCACCGAATTTCAAACTTCACGCCTATGTCGTTTCAGAGATACACGCTCCGTCAAGAATCCCTCAACCCCCAATTTTCACCCCTTTCACCTCATAATATACACCACATCGATAAACACTTAGACATATGTCTGATTATTTTTAATGATTAGTTTATATACCGAATATCACATCCCCAAACAAACAACTCATGAGATATCGTTATTCAATGAAATGCACGTTTACCCCCTTGACACGTCTCTAAAACCCGAATAAACAAAAATCATTCCTTAGTTAACGTTTTCGACATACAGCGAACATATTCCCAAAATTTCATGTTTCCAACTTTAATAGTTTTCGCTGGGCGTGATGAGTGAGTGAGTCAGACAGGTCATTTTCTTTCATTTATTTTACCAGAATTTCACCCCTCCCCATGGGCCCCTTAAATTGGATTGATTAAAAAACGCTTGAACAGCTATTAACTTATTTCTTAAGCTGTCTTTTTCCCCTGAGTCAGTCGGTTAGGACACTTTCTCTCATTTTCCCCCCCAGAATTTCACCCCACCCCATTGGCCCCTTAAATTAATTTATGAAAAAAAAAACAGTCGAAAACCGATTTACTTACTTTTTAAGCTGATTTTTTTTCGCTGAGTTTCAAATTTCTCGCCTATGTCGTTTAAGAGATAGGCCTACACGCTCCGTTAGGAATCCTTCAACCCCCACTTTTCAGCCCTTTCACCTCATAATAATACACCACATCGAAAAACGCTTAGACACATGTCTGCGTATTTTTAATGATTAGTTTATATGCCGAGTATCACATCCACAAATGAAACCACTCGTGAGATATTGATATTCAATGAAAAGCAGGTTTAACCCCCTTAAGACCCCTTTAGAACCCGAATATCCAAAAAACCTCCCTTAGTGTACGGTTTTGACATACAACGAACATATCCCCGAAATGTCATGTTTCCAACTTCAATATTTTTGGCTGGGCGATGATGAGTGAGTGAATGAGTCAGGACATTTCCTTTCAATTTTTTTTTCTTCAGAATTTCACCCCTCCCGATGAAACCCCTTCAATTTGATTGAAAAACAAACTGTCGAAAAGCTATTTACTTACTTTAAAGCAGTTTTTCCCCCTGAGTTTGATGAGTGAGTCAGTCAGTCAATCAGTTAGGACAATTTCTTTCCTGTCCCCCCCCCCGAATTTCACCCCTCCCCATGGGCCCCTTAAATTGGATTTATGGAAACGCGGTCAAACACATATTTACTTATTTTTATGCTGATTTTTTTCCGCTGAGTTTCAAACTCCTTGCCTATGTCGTTTAAGAGATACACGCTCGGTTAGGAATCTTTCAATCCCCACTTTTCACCCCTTTAACCTCATAAACACATCGGAAAACCCTCAGACACGTGTCTTGTTACTTTTTAATGATAAGTTTATATGCCGTGTATCACATCCCCCAATGAAACCAATCGGGAGATATTGTTATTCAATGAAATGCAGGTTTAATCCCCTTAAGACCCCTTTAGAACCTGAATATCCGAAAATCCTCCCTTATTAGACGGTTTTGACATACAATGAACATATCCCCAAACTGTCATGTTTCTAACTTCAATAATTTTGGCTAGGCGATGATGAGTGAGTGAGTAAGTGAGTGAGTCTGGACATTTTCTTTCAATTTTCTTTTTTCAGAATTTCACCCCTCCCCATGAACCCCTTAAATTTGATTTATGAAAAAAAAAACTGTCGAACAGCTATTTACTTACTTTAAAGCAGTTTTTTCCCCCTGAGTTTGATGAGTGAGCCAGTCAGTCAATCAGTTAGGACACTTTCTTTCCTGTCCCCCCCCCCCCCCCAGAATTTCATCTCTCCCCATGGGCCCCTTAAATTGGATTTATGAAAAAACTGTCAAACACATATTTACTTCTTTTTTATGTAGATTTTTTTCCCGCTGTGTTTCAAACTCCTCGCGTATGTCGTTTAAGATACACACGCTCCGTTAAGAATCTTTTAATCCCCACTTTTCACCCCTTTCACCTCATAATATACACCACATCGAAAAACCCTCAGACACATGTCTTCTTATTTTTAATGATGAGTTTATATGCCGAGTATCACATCCCCCCATGAAACCAATCGGGAGATATTGCTATTCAATTAAATGCAGGTCTACCCCCTTAACACCCCTTTAGAACCTGAATAGCCAAAATTTCTCTCTTAGTGGGCATTTGCGTCCCTTGAGGAAGCTGCATACCAGATTTCATTCTGAGATTTCGTGATGAATAAAAGAATGAGTGAGTGAGTGAGTGGTATTTGAAAAATATATAGTAGAAAGAAGATAGTGTCAAGTCTTTGTTATGCTAAACTCGGTTGACAGTGCTGTGTGAGCAGTTGAGTAACTAACGGGATTTCAAGTAAACATCCTCATTTTCTATACCGGTAGTGCTGAGCGCAATTGGCATCAAGTCGGCCGTGTCTGGACTTGAGCTATGTTGCCATGGAAACTATCTGCCTTGCCATTCCTTCATGAGTATATTTTATGTTTTGATTAGCCTGTTTTTGAGTGAAAAAGGGCCGAAATCAGAAGAATGAGAAAGACTATCGAAAATTCATGTATCCAGCGGTTCCTTCTGGGTCCTAAACTATGTGTATGCAAAATATGGTTGAGATTGGTGGAACGGTGTAGATTTGTATACGGAACCAACATATATACATACATACATACATACATACAGACTTTCACTTTTATATATTAGAAGATAATATTGCAGTTCATTTTCCAGGAGGCCATACATGACAGTGTTGCCAAAATGATTATAAGCCTGATAATAGGTCCAAATTTTAAATTCATATAACTTCTACACTATCAATTGGATTTTAACCAAATTTCGTATGTGCTATGAGTACATAAATAGATATGACTGAGTGTATTCTTAAGAGCGACCAGGGCTGCCAACTGTTAATAAATGCTCTTATTTTTTTTATCCAAATACCCATATATCAGAAAGTATGCAAGCCGACAGCTTTAAACTATGTACACGTATAGTACCTGCCATTCTATGTTAATTTGGAGTAACTTATATACGTCAGTGCTACCAACATGTTTCTAAGCCTGCTGAGATGTCCAACTTTAAATACATGTAACTTCTATACTATCATTTGGAATTCAACCAAATTTCGTGTGTGCTATGTGTACCATAACAGATATGACTATGCCGATTCTTAATAGTAACCAGGGCTGCCAACTGTTAATAAATACGGTCTCTATTTTTGTCACCCTAATATAAATATATCAGAAAGTATGCAAGCCAATAGCTCTAAACTTTGCACACGTATAGTACCTGGCATTCTAGATTAATTTGGAGTAACTAATATAGGCCTACGCCAGTGCTGCCAACATGATTCTAAGCCTGCTGATAGGTCCAATTTTAAAATGCATGTAAGTTCTATACTAACTAATGGATTTCATTCTAAAGTTTGCACACGTATAGTACCTGGCATTCTAGATTAATTTGGAGTAACTAATATAGGCCTACGGCAGTGCTGCCAACATGATTCTAAGCCTGCTGATAGGTCGAATTTTAAAATGCATGTAACTTCTATACTAACTAATGGATTTCATTCAAAATTGACACAACAATAGATCATATTATTTCAGATTATTTCTGACCAATACATTGTTGCCAATATGATTTTACGCGCGCTGTTAGATCCAATGTTTAACTGCATGTAACGCCCATGCTATCCATTGAACTTCAAACAATTTTTTTATTCTGTACCTTAAGAGATGGAACTAATAATATATTCAGTCACCAGGGCTGCCAACTGTAGTTCTCTATTGGGCTACATTATGCCATCCAGGTATACAGTATTTCGAACTAATTAGAAATTTCGATAATACCAATTTAATTTCGTCATTATTCTAGATAGATCCATATAGATTAATAATTGGCATGAATCTTAAATTTTAAGAAAAGTAGGCTCTTTAGTTCGTCACGGAACTTCTTGTTTTTAATGATTAGTTTATATGCCGAGTATCACATCCACAAATGAAACCACTCGAGAGATATTGTTATTCAATAAAATGCAGGTTTAACCCCCTTAAGACACCTTTAGAACCTGAATATCCGAAAATCCTCCCTTAGTGTACGGTTTTGACATACTACGAAAATAACCCAAAAATGTCATGTTTCTAACTTCAATAATTTTGGCTGGACGATGATGAGTGAGTGAGTCAGGACATTTTCTTTCATTTTTTTTCCATAATTTGACCCCTCACCATGAACCCCTTAAATTTGATTTATGAAAAATAAACTGTCGTACACTTATTTACTTATTTTTAAGCAATTTTCTCTCCCTGAGTTTGACGAGTGAGTCAGTCAGTCAATCAGTTAGGACACTTTCTTTCACCCCCCCCCCCCCCAGAATTTCACCCCTCCCCATGGCCCCCTTAAATTGAATTTATGAAAAAAAAAAAAAGAACAAACATCTATTTACTTATCTTTTAAGCTTATTTTTTCCGCTGAGTTTCAAACTCCTCGCACATGTCCTTTAAGAGATACACGCTCCGTTAGGAATCCTTCAACCCCAACTTTTCACCCCTTTCACCTCATAATATACACCACATCAAAAGAACCTCAGACACATGTCTTCTTATTTTTAATGATGTGTTTATATGCCGAGTATCACATTCCCCAAAGAAACCAATCGAGAGTTATTGTTATTCAATGAAATGCAGGTTTAACCCCCTTAAGACCCCCTGAATATCCGAAAATCCTCCCTTAGTAGACGGTTTTGACGTACAATGATCATATTCCCCAAAATGACATGTGTCTAACTTCAATAATTTTGGCTGGGCGATGGTGAGTGAGTCAGGACTTTTCATTCAATATCCTTTTTTCAGAATTTCACCCCTCCCCATGAACCCCTTAAATTGGGTTTAAGAAAAAGCTGTCGAACACCTATTTACTTATTTTTAAGCATACTTTTTCCCATGAGATTGATGAGTGAGTCTGTCAGTCAATCAGTTAGGACACTTTCTTTCCTGTTTTCCCCCCTGAATTTCACCCCTCCCTATGGGCCCCTTCAATTGGATTTATGAAAAAAAAAAGGTCAACCACCTATTTACTTATTTTTAAGCTGATTTTTTCCCGCTGAGTTTCAAACTCCTCGCCTATGTCGTTTGAGAGATACACGCTCCGTTAGGAATCCTTCAACCCCCACTTATCACCCCTTTCACCTCATAATATACACCACATCGAAAAAAAAACCAGACACGTGTCTTCTTATTTTTAATGATGAGTGTATATGCCGAGTATCACATCTCCCAATGAAACCAATCGGGAGATATTGTTATTCAATGAAATGAAGGTCTACCCCCTTAACACCCCTTTAGAACCTGAATATCCAAAAATCCTTCCTTAGTGCGCGTTTTCGACTTACCACGAACATATCCTCAAAATTTCAGGTTTCTAACTTTAATAGTTTTGGCTGGGCGATGATGAGTCAGTGAGTCATTGAATCAGTCAATCAGTCAGGACACTTGTTTTTATATAAGAGACTAGCAGGTACCCGCGGCTTCGAACGCGTCATAGTCTTTTCATATTGTTATTCAATGAAATGCAGGTTTAACCCCGTTCACACCCCTTTAGAACCTGAATATCCAAAATTCCCTCCTTAGTAGATGTTTTCGACACACAACAAACATATCCCCAAAATATCATTCTTCTAACTTTAATAGTTTTGGTTAGTCGATGAGAGTGAATATTCAAAAATCCTTCCTTAGTGGACGTTTTTCTTCCAGAATTTCACCCCTCCCCATGGGCTCCTTATATTGGATCTATGAAAAACGGTCGAACCCCTATTTATTTATTAGCCTATTTTCAATTTTGAAAAAATAGGCTTATGAGATCACCTTTTGTCCGTGTGTGTGTGCGTGTGTGTGTGTGTGTGTGTGTGTGTGTGTGTGTGATTCGTGTGTGTGTCCCCCCCTAATAAAATCTAAACGGCAGGAGCGATTTCAATGAAACTCGGAAAGTTCATAGCACTATTCCCGGCGACCTCGACCGTGCCCTTCAAATTTTGCTACGACTCACCAATCCAACATGGCGGCTGTGCGAAATATTTCACCAGCATTCAATATCTCCGAAACTATTAACGATATTACCCTGACATTTTCTATGGTGATAGAGGGAACTACTATAAGTTCACTTATGTGACTTTTGAAAACCTGGTAACTACAAAACCAACATGGCGGCCAAGCGAATTTGCGACTTTTAAATAGACGTTTCTCGCGATTTGACCAACCAAACGCAATGAAACTTGGTACAGTATATGTTTATATACATTGTAATGCACCGACATCTAACTTCGTTCAATTGGTTACATAATCACATGATGGCGGATGTGCGAAATATTTCACCGGCATTCTATATCTCTGAAACTATTAGCGGTATCTCCCTAAAATTTTGTACTGAGATAAAGGGCTCTACTGGAAGTCCATCTGTAAGATTTTCAAAAACCGGTTAACTACAAAACGAACATGGCGGCCAAGCGAATTTGGACATTTTAAATAGACCTTTCTCGCGATTTAATGTTCCAAGCGCACTGAAACCTGGTACAGGAAATATTTATACACATTGTAATCCACTGGTATCTAATTTAGTTCAATTGTTTACATAACCTCAAGATGGCGGCAGTGCGAATTTTAAAATTAAGTTTTTATTTCTTGTGATGTAGTCATGCGATCGAAGTGAAAGTTTGAATAATGAACCTACGCAATAATTTTCCTTTAATGGTACATGACTCTATGGCCTATACATTTAACAATCCATCATGGCGACCTTCCGAAATATTTAGACGATACTGAATATCTACGAATCTATTTTAGCAATCAAACTGCATTTTTTAATGTTCATAGGGGCTATGAACTTAAGTTCACCTATAGGACTTTAAATAACCTGGTGATCAAAAATCCAACATGGCGGTGACGCGAATTATAAATATTCACATGGACGTTTCTCGCAATTTAACCATCCGCGTGCAGTGAAACTTGGTACAGTAAATCTTTATCCGAATGTTAATCCACTGGCATCTAATTTATTTCAATTGTTTCCATAACCTCAAGATGGCAGCTGTGCAAAATATTTAAATCTCCTTGTTTTTTCTTGTGTCCTAATTATGCGATTGAAGTTTGAATACTACACGTTCACAATAATCTGCATGTAACAGTACATAACTCTAGGACCTACATATATAAAATCCAACATGGCGACCATCCTAAATATTTAGTCGGTTCTCAATATCTACTAATCTATTACAGCAATCAAACTGAAATTGTGTATGTTAAATAGTGGCAATTAACATAAGTAGGATATATGAAAATAGGCTGTATAGTTCTTCACGGAACTACTTGTTATTAAGCTGATTATTTTCCTCTGAGTTTCAAACTCTGTTTTCCTCTGAGTTTCAAACTCCTCGCCTATGTCGATTAAGAGATGCACGCTCCGTTAGGAATCCTTCAACCCCCAATTTTCACCCCTTTCACCTCATAATATACACCATATCGATAAAACATTAGACATATGTTTGCTTATTTTTATTAATTAATTTATATGCCGAATATCACATCCCGAAATGAAACAACTCGTGAGATATTGTTAATCAATGAAATGCAAGTTTTACCCCCTTAACACCCTTTCAGAACATGAATATCCAAAAATCCATCCTTAGTGGACGTTTTCGACATACAACGATCATATCCCCCAAATTTTTTAAGTTTCTAACTGCAATAGGTTTGGCTGGGGGATGATGAGTGAATATCCAAAAATCCTTCCTTAGTGGACTTCCTTCCTCAGAATTTCACCCCTCCCCATGGGCCCCTTAAATTGGATTTATGAAACAACGGTCGACCACCTATTCACATATTTTTCAAGCTGATTTCCCCCCCCCAAGTTTCGTACTTTATGCCTCTGTCTTTTAATAGATACTTGCTCCGTTAGGATTCCTTCAACCCCCACTTGTCACTCATACACCTCATAATATACACTACATCGAAAAATACTCAGACATGTGTCTTCTTATTCTTAATGATGAGTTTATATGCCGAGTATCGCATCCCCCAAGGAAACCAATCGGGAGATATTGTTATTCAATTAAATGCAGGTCTACACCTTTAACACCTCTTTAGAACCTGAATATCCAACAAGAAGTTCCGTGAAGAACTATACAGCCTACTTTTCATGCCAATGATTATTCTACAGAATATGAACCTATCTAGAATAATGACGAAATTAAGTTGCTAATATCGAAATTTCCAATTAGTTCGAAATACTGTATACCTGGCATAATGTATCCTAATAGAGCACTACAGTTGGCAGCCCTGATGACTGAATATATTCTTAGTTCCGTCTCTTACGGTACTAAATACAAAATTTGGTTGAAGTCCACTGGATAGCATGGACGTTACATGCAGTTAAACATTGGATCTAACAGCGCGCGTAAAATCATGTTGGCAACAATGTCATGCATGTATTGGTCAGAAATAATCTGAAATAATATGATCTATTGTTGTGCCAATTTTGAATGAAATCCATTAGTTAGTATAGAAGTTACATGCATTTTAAAATTGGACCTATCAGCAGGCTTAGAATCATGTTGGCAGCACTGGCGTAGGCCTATATTAGTTACTCCAAATTCGTCTAGAATGCCAGGTACTATACGTGTGCAAAGTTTAGAGCTATTGGCTTGCATACTTTCTGATATATTAATATTAGGGTAACAAAAATAGGGACAGCACATATTAACAGTTGGCAGCCCTGGTTGCTCCTTAGAATACGCATAGTCATATCTGTTATGGTACACATAGTACATACGAAATTTGGTTGAAATCCAAATGAAAGTATGGAAGTTACATGTATTTAAAGTTGGACCTGTCAGCTGGCTTAGAATCATGTTGGTAGCACTGACGTATATAAGTTACTCCAAATTAATATAGAATGTCATGTACTATACGTGTGCATAGTTTAAAGCTGTCGGCTTGCATACTTTCTGATATATTGGTATTTGGATAAAATAAATTAGGAGCATTTATTAACAGTTGGCAGCCCTGGTAGGACTTAAGAATACGCTCAGTCATATCTGGTTATGTACACATACAACATACGAAATTTGGTTGAATTCCACTTGATAGTGTAGCAGTTATATGCATTTAAAAATTGGACCTATCAGGAGGCTTATAATCATTTTGGCAACACTGCCATGTTTGGCCTCCTGGAAATTAAACTGAAATATTATGATCTGTACGTGTGAAATAGCTCCCATTCATACTTTCCAAGATATCCAACATGGAGCTCAAATTTCAATTGCGATTTTTTAGCAGTTGGTAGCACTGACATCATTTTCAAATATGGCCGTGAGATATTCAGGTATAGATCTTTACTCCTACCAAATTTTGTTTCGATTGCTGCAGCCGTTTAGGAGTTGATAGGGGGGGGGGACACACACAGCCAGACAGACAGACAGAAGGACAGACAGACAGACAGACAGACAGACAGACAGACACACATTTGCCCGATCTCATAAGTCTACTTTTTCCTCATTTTTGCAAAATGTGAAAAGTAGGCTAAAAATCCTTCCTTGGTGAACGTTTTCGATATACAACGAAAATAAACCCAAAATGTCATGTTTCTAACTTCAATAATTTTGGCTGGGCGATGATGAGTGTGTGAGTAAATCAGGACATTTTCTTTAATTTATTTTTCAGAATTTCACCCCTCTCATGAACCCCTTAAATTGGATTTATGAAAAAAAACGGTCGAACACCTATTTACTTACTTTTAAGATGTTCTTCCCACCTGAGTTTGATAAGTGAGTGAGTTAATCAGTTAGAACACTTTCTTTCCTGTTTTTCCCCCCAGAATTTCACCCCTCTCCAAGGGCCATATAATTGGAATAATGAAAAAACGGTCGAACACCTATTTACTTATATTTTAAGCTGGTTTTCTTTCGCTCGAACACCTATTAACTTATTTTTAAGCTGTCTTTTTCCCCTGAGTTTGATGAGTAAGTGAGTTAGTCAGTAGTTAGGACACTTTCTCTCCTTTTCCCCCGAATTTCATCCCACCCCATTGGCCCCTTAAATGGAATTTATGAAAAAACGGTCGAACACCGATTTACTTACTTTATAAGCTGTTTTTTCCGCTGAGTTTCAAACTTCTCGCCTATGTCGTTTAAGAGATACACGCTCCGATAGGAATCCTTAAAACCCCAATTTTTACCCCTTTCACCTTATATATACACCACATCGAAAAACCCTTACACACATGTCTGCTTATTTTTAATGATTAGTTTATATGCCGAGTATCACATCCACAAATGATACCACTCGTGAGATAACGTTATTCAATAAAATGCAGGTTTAACCCCCTTAAGACCCCTTTAGAACCTGAATATCCAAAAATCCTGTCTTAGTGTACGGTTTTGACATACAACGAACAACGAACATATCCCCAAAATCTCATGTTTCTAACTTCAATAATTTTGGCTGGGCGATGATGAGTGAGTGAGTGAGTGAGTGAGTAAGGACATTTTCTTTCATTTTTCTTCCAGAATTTCACCCCTCCCCAAGAACCCCTTAAATTTGAATTATGAAAAAAAAACTTATTTTTAAGCAGTTTTCTGTCCCTGAGTTTGAGGAATGAGTGAGTCAGTCAATCAGTTATGACACTTTCTTACCTGCCCCCCCCCCCCCAGAATTTCACCCCTCCCCATGGGCCCCTTAAATTGGATTTATGAAAAAAAAAGAACGGTCGAACTCCTATTTACTTACCTTTTAAGCTGATATTTTCCCGCTGAGTTTCAAACTCCTCGCCTATGTCGTTTAAGAGATACACGCTCCGTTAGGAATCCTTCAACACCCAATTTTCACCCCTTTCACCTCATAATATACACCACATCGAAAAACCCTCAGACACGTGTCTTCTTATTTTTAATGATGTGTTTATATGCCGAGTATCACATCCCCCAATGAAACCAATCGTGAGTTATTGTTATTCAATGAAATGTAGGTTTAACCCCCTTAAGACCCCTTTAGAACCTGAATATCAGAAAATCCTCCCTTAGTGGACGGTTTTGACATACAATGATCATTTCCCCAAAATGTCATGTTTCTAACTTCAATAATTTTGGTTGGGCGATGGTGAGTGAGTCAGGACTTTTTCTTTCAATTTTCTTTTTTCAAATTTCACCCCTCCCCATGAACCCCTTAAATTGGGCTTATGAAAAAAACTGTCGAACACCTATTTACTTATTTTTAAGCAGTTTTTTTCCCTGAGTTTGATGAGTGAGTCTGTCAGTCAATCAGTTAGGACACTTTCTTTCCTGTTTTTCACCCCCAAAATTTCACCCCTCCCCATGGGCCCCTTAAATTGGATTTATGAAAAAACGGTCAAACACCTATTTACTTATTTTTTAAGCTGATTTTTTTCCGCTGGGTTTCAAACTCCTCGTTTATGTAGTTTAAGAGATACACGCTCCGTTAGGAATCCTTCAACCCCCACTTTTCACCCCTTTCACCTCATAATATACACCCCATCGAAAAACCCTCAGACACATGTCTTCTTATTTTTAATGGTGAGTTTATATGCCGAGTATCACATCCCTCAATGAAACCAAGCCGGAGATATTGTTATTCAATGAAATGCAGGTGTACCCCCTTAACACCCCTTTAGAACCTGAATATCCAAAAATCCTTCCTTAGTGGACGTTTTCGACTTAGAACGAACATATCCCCAAAATTTCATGTTTCTAACTTTAATAGTTTTGGCTGGGCGATGATGAGTCAGTCAGTCAGTCAGTCAGTCAGTCAGTCAGGACACTTGTTTTTATATAAGAGAGTGGGAGAGGAGAGATGTTTCTGGCGACTGCTAATGAAGAGAATATAGGAGGGTAGGACACATATTAAGACACCCGGGAATAGCAAGCTTAGTTATGGATGGGAGGGTCGCGGATTAGAACTGTAGGGGTAAACCAGGGTTAAACAGATTGCCTCGGATGTAGGGTGTGGTAGCTATGTAGAGATGAAACGATTAGCTCAGGAGAGGGAGACATGGAGGGCTGCATCAAACCAGTTAAAAAACTGAAGACTCAAACAACAACAATCAGGAATTTTAATTACTTAGAGAGGCATGTGAGGCAAAAGGGTGGTTGGAGATTTCAATCCCTGGGATGTAACACTGGAAGAGACTGCATAATGTACATCAGCGGCCAAGGTGAGAGATATTTAAATATAGGTCTATTAATAGCGATATGTTGACGTTCAAATCATCAATAAGTATGGCCAAATTACATCCAGAATAGCTTAAGTAAGAATACTTTTAATTCCCCATATTCCGATAGATTTGCCATTCCAGTGTGCAAGAGTGCAGTTCCCTCTTCAAACAACATTCGCAATTTCTTTAACAAAGCCCAATGACACACACTTAACAGTAGCACGTGTACATTTAGAAACCATTTTTCCCATGGGCAACTGTATGTGGCGTGCTCGCGAGCATCCGGACAACAAAATCGTTGTGTCTCAGCAGAAGATGGCAAAACCAAAAACGTAATTTTAAAATGTCTTAACATAATGTAACATCGAACCCTGCAGACATTCACAACTCTACAAAATTCCCACTTTGCTGCTCATATCAATATACTGTTTGTATCAGAATATTCAGAATTAGAATGGACCCACCTATAGCCGCAATTGCTGTAATAGAATAGACCAATTATCAGCAATAATGCATCGTCCCCATTGTCTTGATCGCGGGCGAAGCCGCGGGTACCTGCTAGTATCAATATATCAGAAAGTATGCAAGCCATCAGCTCTAAACTTTGCACACGTATAGTACCTGACATTCTAGATTAATTTGGAATAACTAATATACCTCAGTGCTGCCAACCTGTTCTAAGCTTTCTGATAGTTTCAAATTTTAATTTCATGTATCTTCTATACTAACATATGGATTTTATCCAAAATTGGCACTATATTAGAGCGTAATATTTCCGTTTAATTCTGAGCATCACATACATGACATTGTTCCCAACATAATTTTACGCGCACTGATAAATCCAATATCAAACAGCATGTAACGTCCATACTATCCACTAGACT
This sequence comes from Meconema thalassinum, assembly GCA_946902985.2. Classification (NCBI taxonomy): domain Eukaryota; kingdom Metazoa; phylum Arthropoda; class Insecta; order Orthoptera; family Tettigoniidae; genus Meconema; species Meconema thalassinum. The sequence goes on along the minus strand of OX336388.2, from coordinate 1,376,201,585 downwards.
TCAACTAAATGTTGTATGAGCATTCTATACCTTAAGAGATGGAACTAAGAATATATTCAGAGTCGCCAGGGCTGCCAACTGTAGTAAGTTACTCTATTAGGCTTCACTATTTCAGGTGTATTTCAAACTGTAGTACTTATAAATGTTAGTATTACCAACTTGATTTCGTCATTATTCTTGATAGGTCTATATAGAATGGCATGAATTTTAAAATTTAAGAAAAGTAGGCTCTTTAGTTCGTCACAGAACTACTTGTTTTTATGATATTTTCGAGTGTTAAGTCACGCCCTTTGCTTATAATTCTCGTGGCTTATGATTGCACGGTTATCGGCCACATACAACTACCAGCTTAATTGTATATTTCTTGATGTCTTATCTGGGGGATGGGTCAGTGATGGATAGTCTTTTAAATAAATGATCTATGATCAAAATCACGTCCATGTGACGTTCAAGGTTAGCGTCTCCTCTGTTGCCACAGCCACGGTCCTTGTCCTCCTTTGACTGGCAGCGTGGTGCAGCGATAACGTTCTCGCCTGCTGTGCCCTACGTTGCAGGATTGAATCCTGATACAGTAAGTTGGCATTTGAGGGTGCGAAAATGTGAGAGAGCCGTGTTAGTCGAATTACTGGCACGTTGATGATCCCCTTCGGAGCAAAATTCCGACACCCCGGCGTCTCGAAAGACTAATAACATTATTATTATTATTATTATTATTCTCCTGCAATTCCCCGGTCACATTGCTGATATTGTAGATTTAGAAAAGTTACCGTTGATTTGGTCCTAGTTCCGCTAGTAGGCTTATACAAAAGCCTATAAAGTTACTAAATTCAACCCATGCCAAATTAAATTTCAAAAACTGAATATATTTCACAAAATATGTAGTGTTAAATTTCTGATAATTTTGGAAACCCTTTCCCTTAATTTATCATATTTACCATCAACCCATTAATATTACAGTTTTTTTTAGCTGAGTCTCCCTTATTTCTACATTTTAATCCTATTTCTGCGGGTTCGTGGACAAAACTTTCTTCAGTTTGTCCCAACCGAAACCAACCTGGCTCGCTTTGATTTTGACTGAATGCCCTTCATAACAGCACGTGAATTTTCAGCTTACCATCACGTTAGAGTAATATTAAGGGGTAGAAATAATTGAAAATTGACATTAATATGAGTTAACAAATTTTGTAACCTCAACTCAGTGGACGTTTTGGAGCATCCTGTACAGACAGTATATACAGTACACACACACGTGCCTGAAGCCAAGCCTTGCTCGTTTTGCGGCCGCATTCTGCTCACGTTCTCGCACAACAACCCTGCCTGCCCTTCGCGTCGCCCTTAATATGAAGCGCACACACTAAGCTAAGCCCTGCAATATTAACACCCCACGAGGCCGAGTAATAAAGTCCCACAGTTGTAAACCGCGAGATTTCTATGGCGAATCGCAAGAGATGGAGCGGAATATTGATGATACTACGCACTCCAAATGATCTATTATTACTGCTCTGTACTCTAACTTTAAACTCCTGCTTGCATTGCATAGTAAAACCTTCGTCATAACGGAATGGGTAAAATGTAGTACACTGTCCGTGGGAGTACGGTATACTTGTCCGCTGAAGTTTGGACCAGAAACCAATACTGTGGTGCATGCTATTGATTATAGACTGAAGGAATTTACGATAGCTATCCTACCTTCGCGATAAAAAGAGACTGGTGCTTTTTGCCATGATAAGTTTATGAATAGTGTGAAGATAACGGTGGTGAGAATGATGAAGAAAATAATAATAATAATAGTAATAATAATAATAATAATAATAATAATAATAATAATAATAATAATAATAATAATGGGACCGATCAGTTATTACTGATAAAACCATACCAGCAAACCGACCAGATATTGTTCTTGTGGACAAGGTGCAGAAGAGAACCTTCCTAATTGATATTGCAGTGCCCAATTCCCATAATCTGCAACAAACCTGCTGTGAAAAGATCACCAAATATCTGCCTTTGGCTGAGGAAATGCGGCAAATGTGGAGACATGAAAGTGTAGTGGTTCTGCCCATAGTAATTTCTTCTACCGGCATCATCTCCAAATTATTGGCTCGTAATCTACAAATATTGGGAATACATCCTGGTCTACATATCACCATGCAGAAGGCCGTCATCTTGGAGACCTGTTCCATTGTTCGCTCGTTTCTCAATGTGCCACCTTAAGAGAATTAGCCATACCGTCTTGCAAACAAGCCGACGATATGTTGATATGTCCCACTTATGTGGTGAAATGAATGTAAAAATAATAATAATAATAATAATAATAATAACTAAAGTTTCAACAATTTTAAAAAGTCCAACACACAAAAAAAAAAAAACTCATCAGAGAAATGGTTTGTTATCACCAATACGGATCTGCAAGAAATTAATATTACAGAACAATTCCGAGCCACATTCAGACACAAGATACACATTTGATGGGTTCCAGGAGCTAGAAGCAGCGACCAAGGCATCCAGGACAGCGCACTGTTCAACGAGTGGGAACTAACTGCATTTGTTGTCATGGTAACTAGTGTCGTGAATATGTCCACGCTGAACTCTCCCCACTAATTACTTACAGACACTCAGACTAAAAACATAGCCATGTTAATACAAATAATAATGCTTATTAGCCAATTTTCATTTTATCCCCATAATAACTTCTAAACGGCTGGAGCGATTTCAATGAAACTCTGTAAGATCATAGCACTAATCTGGCCGACCCCGACTGTACCCTTCAATTTTTATTCTGACTCACCAATCTCACATGGCGGCTGTGCGAAATATTTCACCAGCATTCAGTATCTCCGAAACTATTACCGATATCACCCTGAAATTTTGTACGGAGATAAAGGGCACTACTAGAAATTCATTCATGAAACTTTCTAAAACCTGGTGACTACAAAACCAACATGGCGGCCAAGCGAAGTTGAGACTTTTAATAGACTTTTCTCGCGATTTAAGCATCCAAACGTAATGAAACTTGGTATAGCAAATGTTTATACAAATTGTAATGGATTGGTGTCTAATTTAGTTCAATTGATTACATAATCTCAAAATAGCGGCTGTGCGAAATATTTAACTGGCATTCTATATCTCCCAAACTATTACAGATATCACCCTGAAATTTTGTACGGTGATAAAGGGCACTGCTACAAGTTTATATATGTACAGTAACTTTCAAAAACCTGTAAAGTACAAAACGAACATGGCAGTCAAGCTAATTTGAAACTTTTTAATAGACTTCTCTCGTGATTTACCCATCTGAGCGCAGTGAGATGTGGTACAGTAAATGATTATACATATTGTATTGCACTGGCATCTAATTTAGTTCAATTGTTTACAGAACCTCAAGATGGCGGCTGTGCGAAATTTTAAAATTTATTTTTTACCTTTTGTGTCGTAATCATGCGATCGAAGTGAAAGTTTGAATAATGAAGCTACGCAATAATTTTCCTTAAATGGTACATGACATTTAACAATTCAATATGGCGAGCATCCGAAATATTTTGACGGTTCTCAATATCTATGAATCTTTTACAGCAATTAAACTGAAAATTTTAATGTTCATAGAGGCCATGAACATAATTTCACCTATAGGACTTTCAGAAACATGGTGAGCACAAATCCTACATGGCGGCGACGCGAAGTATAAATATTTAAATGGACGTTCCTCGCGATTTAACAATACGAGTGCAGTGAAACTTTGCACATTGAGTGCTTATACAAAATCAATTCACTGGCATCTAATTTATTTCAATTGTTTTCATAACCACAAGATGGCAGCTGTGCGAAATTTTAAAATCTCGTTTTTTCATTTGTGTCCTAATCATGCGATTGAAGTTTGAATACCACACGTACACAATAATCTTCATGTAATAGTAGTATATAAATAAAAATCCAACCTGGCAACCATCTGAAATTTTAAGACGGTTCTCAATATCTACGGATCTATCACTACAATCAAACTGAAATGTTGTATGTTGATAGAGGCAATTAACATAAGTAGGTTATACGAAAATAGGCTGTATAGTTCTTCATGGAACTACTTGTTATTATTATTATGACAATGATGATGATGATTGATTTTTATTTATGTTCGACGATGTCGAAATGTAAATATTATATGTCAGAAAACTGCATCACAATGGGGGTCATTATAACACTATTTTTAGCCTATTTTCAATTTTGAAAAAAATAGGCTTATGAGATCACCTTTTGTCTGTGTGTGTGTGTGTGTGTGTGTGTGTGTGTGTGTGAGGAGTGTGTCTGTGTGTGTGTGTGTGTGTCCCTAATAAAATTTAAACGACTGGATGGATTTCAATGAAACTCGGTAAGTTCATAGCACTATTCCGGGCAACCGCCAGCGTCCCCTTCAAATTTTGTTACGTCTCACCAATCCAACATGGCGGCTGTGCGAAATATTTCACCAGCATTCAATATCTCCGAAACTATTACCGATATTACCCTGACATTTTCTATGGTGATAGAGGGAACTACTATAAGTTCACTTATGTGACTCTTGAAAACCTGGTTACTAAATAACCAACATGGCGGCCAAGCGAATTTGCGTCTTTTAAATAGATGTTTCTCGCGATTTGACCAACCAAACGCAATGAAACTTGGTACAGTATATGTTTATACACATTGTAATGCTCTGACATCTAACTTCGTTCAATTGTTTACATAACCTCAATACGGCGGCTGTGCGAAATATTTCACCGGCATTCTTTATCTCTGAAACTATAACCGGTATCACCCTGACATTTTGTACGGAGATAAAGGGCACTACTGGAAGTTCATCTATGAGACTTTCAAAAACCACTTAACTACAAAACGAACATGGCGGCCAAGCGAAGTTGAAAGTTTTAAATAGACTTTTCTCGCGATTTAATGATCCAAACGCAATGAAACTTGGTACAGCAAATGTTTATATATATTGTAATGCACTGGTATGTAATTTAGTTTAATTATTTACATAACCTCAAGATGGCTGAAATGGGAATTTTTAAATTAAGTTTTGGTTTCTTGTGTCGTAATCATGCGATCGAAATGAAAGTTTGAATAATGATCCTACGCAATAATTTTCCTTTAAAGGTACATGACTCTAAGGCCTGTACATATAACAATCCAACATGGCGACCATCCGAAATATTTAGATGGATCTCAAAATCTACGAATCTATTACAGCAATCAAACTGAATTGTTAATGCTCATAGGGGCTATGGACTTAAGTTCACCTATAGGACTTTCAATAACCTGGTGATCACAAATACATCATGGCGGCGGAGCGAAGTACAAATATTCACATGGTCGTTTCTGGCAATTTAACCATCCGAGTGCAGTGACACTTGGTACAGTAAATCCTTATACAAATGTAAATCCACTGGCATCTAATGTTTTTCAATTGTTTCCATAACCACAGATGGCATTTGTGCGAAATTTTAAAATCTCGTTTTTACTTCTTGTGTACTAATCATGCGATTGAAGTTTGAATACTACACGTACACAATAATCTTCATGTAACAGTACATAACTCTAAGCCCTACATATATACAAGTCCACCATGGCGACCACCCGAAATATTTAGACGGTTCTCAATATCTACGAATCTATTACAGCAATCAAAGTGAAATTTAGTATGTTGATAGGGGCAATTAACATTAGTAGGTTATATGAAAATAGTATGTATAGTTCTTCACGGAACTACTTGTTCATTATGAAACAGTTTCTCCCACCAATCAGAGCTCAAGAAACAGTTGTGTGACGTATTAGGTAAGGACAGCATAGCACCAGCGCTGACTTCCACGGCCTTCTATTTTAAATTTCACTGCGTGTCTTCTCGTGTCATAGTGGGGTATTCCAGGAGGCCATGGTATTCTCTGCGTCCCATGCGCTCTGTTCTGTACATAAAACTGGCGAAATCTCGACAGACATTTATGAATATTTATGTTCGAACATAAAATAGTTGGAATTATCGTCGAATATAAACAGTCGTATGCAACTCGCCTATGATGGTAATTAAGACCCTCGTATGGAAACATACTCGTGTCTTAATTATTGCCATTATAGGCTCGTTGCATAATGTACTATATTATTATTATAACAGTGATAAGCTAATAATAGAGATAGAATCCAACCAATAGCAACCTCAATTAGGGAATCAAAGAATGGCCTTCTAATCAATTCATTCAAAACAATAACATTGCTAGGGCCTTTACCTTATTATTTATTTAGCGTATGGCTATTAGTGCCGGGAGTGTCCGAGGACATGTTCGGCTCGCCAGAGGCTGTAGCTGCTTCAATGTGGACACCCATGGGGTAAGCTACTAGTTCCGTTCAATTTCAAGTAGTTCCAACTTTCGCTACCAGATGCCACTAATATCTGGTGGTGAACGTTGGAACGTTATCTATTTTATACTTACATATTTAAAGGATTTTATATGTTTCTAAATACAACAAATTTTCGACTATGCGTAGGACTAATTTATTTATACAGTGTCTTTATATTTGCTTGGCAAGAACATTCTCGCTCATGCGCTCCCCCAGTGACGGCTGAGTTGCCGGCTGCCACGCGCGCGTATGTACGGCAGAATACGGTGCTTAAAATGAGTACCATGCATTTTTACTCAACATTTTTACAGTAGATGCTGGAAATGTTCCCCATCCGCTGCCAAATATAATCGGCATCTCCTTATGAAGTTTCCAGTTAATCCGGTTAATTTAGCTTCAGTAAGGATATAACGACCTTAAAGTCTATTTTTATTGTTTACTGAACCTGTAGGGTCTACGTTTAAATCCCAAATTAGCCAGTTGTTTCATTGTCCGATTTATAGGAATGGGTCTCCCTGGAAACTTCACTCGAAGCTTTTGTCTTGCTTTAGCGCACGATTTGCTGCGCTTTATGTAGGCTACGTATTGTGCAGATATTCACGTTCAAGGAATATTTCACATAAGGCATTGCAGCACTATACACAATCACAATAAAACAACAGGCTAAGAGATTCATATGTACAGGTTCAGTAAACGATAAAAAATATACGTAAAGGTCGTTATTTCTTTACTGGCGCTAAATTAACCGGAGTAACCGGAAACTTCATAAGTAAGTAGGGGGGTGATGACAGTTTAAACCCACCCGGCGTTCCTCGGGCGGCGTCCATGTTAAATAATTAATAACTCCCGAACCCATGGTCGGAGATTCACGAATGAGGTGTCGTTGGACTCGGGCTGACAGGGGCTTTGCTATGGACCACTCGTTGTGGTTTTCAAAAAAAAAAAAAAAAAAAAATTTGTTTTGAAAATAGTCAATAGTTTCAAAACCGAACATGATAGAATGTTGTGCCATGGCTCAAACGAACGGTCTCGATGTCCTTTATTTTTATAATAAAACTTTTTATTTTTATTTTTTGAAAAAAGTGTAATTTTGAAATTCCTATATTCTGGAAACTAGGAAGTTTACAAAAACGTTTGTTTGACATAAATGAAAAGTCCCTATCCCCTCTACCGCTAAAATAAATTTCAAGTCTCTAGGGCAAATATTTGTGTTTTGTAAGTAGTGTCATGATGGGGACGCTGCTTACGAAAGGAAGTTGTGAGCCCCTGGCGACCTTGGAATGGAAGGAGTGATGCTAGGAGGGCGTGCTTGGATTAGTTTTTTTTCGTCTCGTTGCGCTCTTTACGGGAATGTAGGTGTCGAAAAGGTGAAATGCTGGAAAAATGTTTTTTTTTAACCGTGATTTTAGACTTTTTGTTATATCTCGCGAACCAATCATGCTAGAGGCGTGTACGATGGGTCCAAGGACTCGGGATGACGTCCTCTTTGCTAAGAACCACTAGTTATATTTTTTTAAAGAGTTGGAAACTCGATTTTGGGGTAAACAAGTGTTTTTTGTGATTTTTGCTGATATCTCACGAACGAATAAGCCTCGAGACTTGTACGAGGTGTCTTTTTTTTTCGTCGCGTTGTCCTCTTGCCGAGGATGTTCGTGTTGAGTAGAAATGAAAAACCATTTTGAGGTAAACCCGTGATTTTAGACGTTTTGATATATCTCGCAAACCAATAACGCTAGAGACGTGTACGAGGTGTCATAGGACTCGGGCTAACTATTTTTGAAATTTTGACAAAGGGCCTAACGACACTTTTGTTGAAAAAATATTCTGTACCTGTTTAAAATGTTCATGAAGCGTGGTTGTTGAGTGAGACGACACTGCTGGGTGTGTGTGTGTTTCAACGAACCTGTCACTGACCACAGTGGCTGTGCTCAATAGAACAATCGCTATTTCGACGGGGCGGTTTATGACAGAGCGAGGGTTCGTTTTTTCTGACATTTTACCCTGAAGGGGATCTTTAACGTGTAAACGGTTATGAGAACTTGGTTCTATGTTGGTTGAAGCGAGTACAGAAAACAAACTTGCAGAGGAGCAGACTAGAAGGATGTGAATGTCATTTGAGCTTATTGGAATGCGCTGATCTGACTTGACAACAGGTGCAATGGAAAATGACAAAGACGCAGAGGACGCTTGAAGGTTAACGAAAAACCAATGTATCCACCGATCATAGGTTCAATGTGTTCTCATTACTGATCTGGTACAGCCGGTTGCCTCATTTCTCTTGGCACACTGCAAGAGACTGTTCATTACCTTTGAATCGAACAGTCGGGTCAATCACCATACCTGTACCTTTTGCCCGGTCGGTAGCAACAATGTCTGCTCGCCTTGTTAAACTATCCGACTTTTTGACAAACCAGAGTCTTCAAATGTCGCTGTTTACGGAGACTTGCAGCAGTCATCGAGCATACTGCATTATGACGATTGATTATCATTTATTTCCCTTGGGGCAGAAAACATGTGGTAAGGTTTTGAAGTCCTCACATCGTCTGCAACGGGATGTATTTAGGCATCTTCCAGGGAGGGATCGAACCGGGATGACATATCAGTTCACTAATAGCTTCTGTTCATAACCACATGGCTTATTAGTATGTTGTCCCTATGTACAGAGCGAAATATACAGGTTTCTATTGGCATTATTTTTTTATTTTTTTAGGTATTGCTTTTAGTGCCGGGAGTGTCCGAGGACATGTTCGGCTCGCCAGTTTTGTAGCCGCTTCGAGACGGACACCCTATGGGTGAGCTACAAGTACCGTTGGGAAGGGAAGTTGGAATGTAAGGACGAGGAGTTGGAAGGTAGCGGCTGTGGCCTATAGTTAGGGACCAACCCCGGCATTTGCCTGGAAGGAAGATGGGAAACCACAGAAGACCATCTTCAAGGTTGCCGGCGGGGGATTCGAACATCCTCGCCTCCCGGATGTGAGCAACTGCCAGCAGTCATGCCGTAACGACCACGGCTAACTCACCCGGTTTATTGGCAATGATGCATACAAATCAAGCAGCAAGCACTGTTGTGACGGTTCACCAAATATTAGGGAGAAAAGCCCACATTCTGTAGACAGTGGCGGGGAGGTGCTTTTTGATGTGTAACATCTTTCCACTCGGTTGCTGGATAGTTTTGTGGTAGTGATATTGAAAAATGGGACGGAAGTGGATCGGACGGAAGTGTGTAAGACGCACTGCCAGCTGGATCGCATTGCTCAACACTTTAATTCTGACGGTAAACGCTCATGCGAACTCTGGTGTCAACTGATTGAAACACAAAGCGCATGGCACATGGTCAAAGTGTTCGTATCAGTATTTAAATAATGATATGCCTTAATTTGAAACATTGAAAGTAGTCTGGATTGCCGGTATTATGTTTCTGCACAATGGCTATTCAAATATTAACCCACATAACGGTAATGCAGTCATCAATATAATATATATCGTTGTTTTTATGTGGGAACTGGGCAAGCTTTCATGAACTATTGCTGAATACATTGTCTTTACTCACAAGAGGGCCCATTCATAAGGCATTTTAAACTCAATTTCACGCAGGAACATTATCGAAACAAGCAAACTATAAATGAAACTTAATTCCATAATGCAGTATTATTGGCACGTGAAAATAAGTCACCATCTTGTGCTGAATATTTGCGCGTTCGTAATAGTCGTGGTGTTAGCGTCTTTGACTGTGATTCTGGAGATCTCAGGTTCGAATTCCGGACGGGATAGATATTTTTGCTACCAGATTATCGTTTTAACAGAATCCATATGAAATTACGTGTTGGTCTGTGAATCGAGAGGTCCGGGAACAGGGTAAGCCTTTCATGATCTACTGCTGTGCACATTGCATTTACTCGCAAGGTGGCCTATTTATAAGGAATTTAAGGTTATGAGCGGTATCGCGTCTATTAATCTAGTTGATCCACATCGTATTCTTTATTTAGGCTAGTGCTGGTGGAAGCTACAAAACCTCTAATAAAATGAGTTCCGTATTATAAACTACAATATCTGTAAAACACTCCCTTTTACGATAGATTAATATTTGTGCCAATAAAATACCGGTGTATTAACAATTTCACGTGAGGTTTCTTCTATGTCAGATGTTACACATCATATGCGACTACTGTACGGCTCGTAAAGTTTCTTTTTATATGTAGTACATACCGTCAGCTGGCTGCGTGTTGGAGCGGTAATGTTTTTGCCTGCTTTGTCCGAGGTTGTGGGGTGGAATCTCGGTGCGGTCAGTAAGCACTTTAAGATGCGTAAATGAGAGTCAGTAAATTTACTGTTACATTAAAGATGCCCTTCAGGGCAAAAATACGATGCCCTAATGTCTCTAAAGTCACAGTATTTAAAAGGGACCTTAAGCTCATAACATTATTGTAATATACTCGTACTGTGTAAACACGTTGGCAGCATCTTCTCCAGGAAAGGGGAAGTGCCAACCCCTTTAGTTAATACGTACGGGTGGAAGTGTAGAGAGCTTTACTATTCCATCCGTGCTTAAGTTACCAAATTAGGATATACAACTTGAGGATAAAAATTCAGTAGGTAGGCGATTGCAAAACGCAATTCCATGAATCATTTTGCAAAAAAAATCATACATTTTCCGATGGGTTATTTTGAACAGAAAGAAATGCTCATGTCACAGTGGAGCAAGAATTTTCTCAATTTACATAACGGCGTAAATCAAAATAAACAATATTCTCCACCTTGCATTTTTCTTCTCTTCCTTGCTTTATATGGTAATAATTACCTTTAGATAGATATTACAACTTAACAGGTATTCAGATGAGGTCCCGAGTGAAGGTGATCTGTATAAAGGAGAATTAAAATATTGTATACATAATCTCTTGGATGAAATTAATGGGGGAATTTGTCCATTCTGTTTCCTTGCTAAGCATGTCCATGTCTACAAGGGATATCTATTGATGTGTACATTAAGAAGCAATAATATCTAATAATAAATTCCTCTGAGTTGACGCCCGTCGGCGACCTGCGTTGACCATGCCATGAGTGATAAAGGCGTCCCTGAGCCAGGGGAATCAACTGTTGTGGATTTAAATCCTCACAAACCTGGACCCTTCGGGTCAAAGCCTAGAATATTAACAACTTAGCTACGGAGCTAGGCTTCTTTTCAGCTGATTGTGCATAGTAATATACGGTAGTTTATTCATAACTACGCTATGTATTTGTTGCTGTTGTTGTTGTTGTTGTTGTTGTTGTGTATATTACAAGTATTTAAATCTGCTATCCACTCGTGTGTGTTGTCCGACTGGAAAAAAAACTTACCAGATAATTTGATAACTAAACATTTTTGAACAATTAAAATAAGTTGTTCAGCTCTTCCATGCTTTCTGTTTTCTGAAACATCCTTTACACCTGATCATCTATCACCTTGGAGTTTGGTAGAGGCAACTAGTCGATGTGCTGGTTACAGTAATTACAAACTGTGTTGTACAATGATGCACAAGTGATCACTGAACAGCGGGAGATCACGACACACAATATCATTGACATTCGAATGAGCCATTCTTTGCATGATATATTACTTTAACTGTCTGACATCGAATTGCTCCTCTTACGTACGGTGTATTGGCTCTTTTCACTCGCGTTTATTGAGGGAATAATACATCAACAGAGTATTCTTGATAGTTTCATTTAATTATGTGAATATCTAGATCGAAAATCAATTAATATTTAACATGTCAAGTTGATAAATATGGCCTGTTTGCCATCTCTTGATGAATGCAGTACATTTGCATTTGTCTGTTGGCACAGGCTAGAGTAAAATGTGGCTTTTCACCGTTGTCTCAGTCTCATTCATGGTTGTGATTATATGGAAGCTACTGAGGTATGGTTGGTGCTTAGTAATGACATTCAGGCCACAGTCAGTGCCTGTGGATGCTGTGAAAGGTTCTTATCATAGGGTTAGTACTGCTATACTGACTCAGTGAAGAAAGGAATGGCAAACTACCTCACTCCTCTTCTTGCCTAGTACGCCTCAATATAGCGCTGCCTTGGGCTTTTGTGGATATCTACCCACATAACCTAACGGCGGTGCTTTTTGAGGATCCAACCAGCCTTCGGGCTGACTACCTAACAGACAGAAGTTGATAAATAATTACCAATTTGTGGAAGCGTTCACTGTAAACTTGCTGATGCGAAATATTCTCGCTTCTGTGGCAGAATCTGATATCCCATGCTAATTCTCAGAATTTAAGTACCGTACTAACAAATTGTGTAATACAAGTTATGACCAATATGTGGGGTTTCCTTCATTCGACCAGCATATTCGAGGGAGACCAATTGTACTGGGAGGTCAATATTAATCCAATACACACGCAAGGGGCACAATAAAATGTTCGCTACACGTGTTCTATAGATTTTCAGTTGGATTTAAATTTGTAAAATTATAGAACGTCGCCTCCGTAGCCCATAATTTTTAAAAGTAAACCTGCAGACAGTGTTTATTCCTAGCTCTAGTTGATTGCGAGAAATCCTACCTGCCAGAAAGATCAAATATTTTCAGCGCTTTTCAGCTAATATCTTATTGTTCGGTTATTTACTTGTCAGGAAAGAGGGAATAAATCTCTTATTATTTCCAAGAATCCTATATATAATTAACATATTTAAGAGTCGCCTCCGCAGCGTAGCGGTCAGCGTGGTTAGCTGCCACCCCGAAGCCCTGTAAGGCCACGGCCGCCTCATTCCCACTTCCTTGTTTAACCATCCCACTCTTCCCATCCCTTCATCAGGCCCCCTGTTCGCTTTGCAGGTGAGGCCGCCTGGGCGTAGTGCTGGTCACACACCCCAGTTGTATCCCCAACTCAGAGTCTCAAGCTCCAGGACACTGCCCTCAGTGGCGGTAGAGGTGGGATCCCTCGCTTAGTCCGTGGGAAAAGCCAACCCTGGAGGGTAAAACGATAGCGAAAAAAATAATAATTATAGAACAGGAATGTACTTGGAAGTATTTAGAGGGAACATCACGAACGTGAATCTTCAAACCTCGCTGGAACTTAACATGGCTAAAACTTGGTCATATCGGAGGGAAAACGTCTATGGCTGTGTACTACACCCAACTCACTTGAGTCACTTCTAGAAAGGTCTAAATTGTGAGCATTTATAAACACACGCAAGACTTGAAGTTGCCCAGATGGTTGGACTTGCCCAGTGCCCATATACTTTTGAAACAATCGCACTACATCCACCATTCACCATACGATAAGAGGGTCTATGGCACTCCAGTCCGTAAATTAATTTGCCAATGTGTTTGGTGATCTTTCATTATCACTCTAAGAACAGGTGTTTCCGAGCTTTAAGTATCAATAACGCCGCAGGGGAAGTTTGATTGATTGGAAAGGTGCGTGCATCCTCCTGAATCACTCTACGTTACAGGCACGTATCAGGGTTTGCAGTTTTGTACCTTCCTTAGGGACATCCTAAGTGATTTTGAGGATAAAATGCTTCCATTGTGCCTTCTTGTCCTACAACATGTGAACATGTATAACAGAGCGACACCAAATAAGTAAAGAGTTCCCTTCACATGGATGAATGGGTTCAGTGAATACCATGAAAACATCAAACCATTCACCGACTTGTGTTATCCTAGAAATGGTTGCAAGCTGTTTCTTTCCTCATGTTTCACGACTGATTACTTCAAGGTCCATCCATTTGATGGAGAAGAAAACATTGTTCATCAGGGCGGAGGAGGAAACCTTATACCAGTCAAATTTGGTCCCATTCTGGTACTGCCTTTTCCAGCGATGCGCATTCACTATCATAGGTGCATTGGCCATCCGTTTGCTTCGTGCTACATATAAAGCTGTGTTCGCTGAACTGTCGCATTACATAATTATATGTCTGATGGTCCATGGTTAATTTTGATGGTGACATGCTCTACTGTAGTTTATAGGTCACCCCTCACGCACGTTCACTCAAACTCAAACTAACATCACGTGATACTTCTTAGTTTCCACGTCGCTTATTCGCAAGGGTACAACTTGTCCACTCACGATAAACCTTTACTACAGCAGCACGCGAACAGTTCTGAAATCTGATCTGATTAGAAAATGTTAACGTACTTGGCAAAAGCCGACTACCATTCCCTTTATCAATGTTGATAATCTCCCCTCTTTGCCTATCCCAGTATTGCGTAGTGACGGGCAATTGCACACCTAACACGCCCACCACCCTCACCCATTTTAGCTGGGCTCCCATTAACGTGTTATCCTACTTATAGAATTATCCAGGCAACACTAAATAAATAAGCAAGATGTTCAGTATAGAACATGAGTTGTGTGCTTGTGCCAATCCTAACCAACAGCGTCAGCAGTTTTCAGACAGTACATGTCCTCACGCATGTAATATTTCCCCTTTCTTTCTTTTCAGCTGTCCAATGTTGTTTCTTCTTGATCGCTGTTTCTGGCTCTAGGAACCCCTCAAATATGTGGATCTTATTTCTGAAAGTGGATCTGTTGCGGATGTCTTGATCAGTGATGTTCATTTCTTGTTAGCAAAGAATTTTTCATAAGAGTTGCCATTTATATTGGGCTTGTTGAAGTGGTCGAACATTTTCTTAGTGAGTCTGTTGTCAGGCATTCTTGAAACATGTCCAAAGAATTTAACACTTCGTTTTCGTATGGCATCTAAGATTCTGCTGCTTGTTTTATATCCTTCTTTGTTACTGCGTAATCAGTAGACTATGTGTCAGCTCATTTCTTGGGTCCGAGAATTTTTCTTAAAATATTTGGTTCCCTGTTTTCAATTTCTTGAATATCTTCTTTAGTTGTAGTCCTAGTCATTCCGAAGCATTCAGGCACTCTGGGTGTGCCATATTTATATAATATAAGGCGTGATCATAAAGTTTCCGTTTGAGGGCGTTGCTGCAGTGTTACCCCGCGCGTTGAATGCCGAACACAAAGCACACCGGATGGCTGTTTGCATGCAGCACCTAATGTGTTTCAATGTTGAAGGCAACACATTAATTGTTGCTGGTGCCAACACTGAGAAAGCGGTGACGATGCAGTGGTGTCATCCATCGTCCCAAGAAGTTCAAGAGCCAACCATCCGCTAGAAAGCTGATGCTCACTCTGTTCTTTGATTACTGCGGTCCATTGGTTATTGATTTCAAGGAACCTGGTGCCTCCATCATTGGGGAACGGTACTGCGCAACACTAGATGAATTACGGCGTGCAATTAAGGTGAAACGTCGGGTAAAATGCGGCAGGGGATGCTGCTGTTTCATAATAACGATTGTGATATTTGGTCCCTTAACCATTTATAGGGCAAAACAATTTTTTAATGTGATTTTACATATTTTTAATTTATTTTAATTATTATAATTGTTAATAATGTTAATGTTTGTTTCTCTAATTGTAATGTTTATACACACATCAAAAAAAGTTTTGCATCACCTCGGTTCCCAGATCTCCGGCATATAGACGTTGACTGTGTATATTGTATCCAAGATACAGTCCCTTTGACTGTTCATAGATGTCACTAAAACTGCTCAAAGATGTAAACAACCATGCATGAGCAGGGCCTATTACACGGAGGGGGTACGACAGCCGATCAGTTCCAGTCATTCCACCAGGACGAAGGTACGCTGCTCATGTTGTCTGTAGTTCTACCATGCCTAGAAGGTCAATACCGCAGTTCGATCGCGTCCGCATTGTTACTTTGTGTCAAGAAGGGCTCTCAACAAGGGAAGTTTCCAGGCGT
Organism: Meconema thalassinum; assembly: GCA_946902985.2. Lineage (NCBI taxonomy): Eukaryota > Metazoa > Arthropoda > Insecta > Orthoptera > Tettigoniidae > Meconema > Meconema thalassinum. Next base: position 1,376,185,457 of record OX336388.2, on the reverse strand, counting down.
CTCAGAGTGAACCAAAGCGATGTTGTTCGGACATGGAGGAGGTACAGAGATACAGGAACTGTCGATGACAGGCCTCGCTCAGGCCGCCCAAGGGCTACTACTGTAGTGGATGACCGCTACTTACGGATTGCCGCTCGGAGGAACCCTGACAGCAATGCCACCATGTTGAATAATGCGTTTCGTTCAGCCACAGGACGTCGTGTTTCAACTCAAACTGTGCGCAATAGGCTGCATGATGCGCAACTTCACTCCCGACGTCCATGGCGAGGTCCAGCTTTGCAACCCCGACACCATGCAGCGCGGTACAGATGGGCCCAACAACATGCTGAATGGACCCCACGGAATTGGCATCACGTTCTCTTCACCGATGAGTGTCGCATATGCCTTCAACCAGACAATCGTCGGAGACGTGTTTGGAGGCACCCTGGTCAGGCTGAACGTCTTAGACACACTGTCCAGCGAGTGCAGCAAGGTGGTGGTTCCCTGATGTTTTGGGGTGGCATTATGTGGGGCCGACGTACGCCACTGGTGGTCATGGAAGGCTCCGAAACGGCTTTACGATACCTGAATGACATCCTCCGACCCATAGTGCAACCATATCGGCAGAATATTGGAGAGGCATTTGTCTTCATGGACGACAATTCTCGACCTCATCGTGCACATCTTGTGAATGCGTTCCTTCAAGATAACGACATCGCTCGACTACAGCGGCCAGCATGTTCGCCAGACATGAACCCTATCGAACATGCCTGGGATATGTTGAAAAGGGCTGTTTATGGACGTCTTGACCCACCAACCACTCTGAGAGATTTACGCCGAATTGTCGTTGAGGAGTGGGACAATTTGGACCAACAGTGTCTTGATGAACTTGTGGATAGTATGCCACGGCGAATACAGGCATGCATCAATGCAAGAGGACGTGCTACTGGGTATTAGAGGTAGTGGTGTGTACTGCAATCTGGACCACAAATGCTGAAAGTCTAGCTGTATGATGGTACAACATGCAATGTGTGGGTCTCATGAGCAATAAAACGAGCTGAAATGTTGTTTGTGTTGATCTCTATTCCCTTTGTATTTAACGGTTCCGGAACTCTTGGAACCGAGGTGATGCAAGACTTTTTTTGATGTGTGTATAATTATTTATAATTTTCAATTTATGTTCTTATTAATTTAATTTTGATATTTTATTGACTTAATTAATTATGTAATTTCGAATTGATTTTTACAATTTTTTATAGTTATGTTCATTATTTTAATTTTTATATTTCTTTTATTATTGTATTTTTATTTTTATTATTTTTATTTATATACGGTATTTATATGTTATTTTTACACTTTAATTGTTAATGTTTTTAGTTTTTTAATGTTATCCAACACATTACGTCAAGTAGAAACGTAGGTATATTTCTTTTTTAGAAATACTAGCCCTTCGCGATGAAAATTCTTCGAAATTTGGCTTAATGATTCAACTATAGTCGCCTCCGTAGCGTAGCGGTCAGCATGGTTAGCTGCCGCCCCGGAGGTCCTGGGTTCGATTCCCACCTCAGCCATCCTCGAAGGGGTTTTCCGTGGTTTCCCACTTCGTCTTCGGGAAAATGCCGGGATGGTTCCTTCTTCAAGGCCACGGCCGCCTCCTTCCCCCTTCCTTGCCTATCCATCCTAATCTTCCCCTCCTCCCTTCCCTCATGAGGCCCCTGTTCACTTTGCAGGTGAGGTCGCCTGGGCGAGGTGCTGATCACACCTCACCAGTTGTATCCCCTCCGACCAGATGTTCCAAGCTCCAGGACACTGCCCACAGAGGCGGTAGTGGTGAGTTCCCTCGCTGAGTCCGTGGGAACCACCAACCTAGAGGGTAAATCGAATAAATAAAAATAAAAAAAGATTCAACTATGAGCATCTTTGAAAGTTTATGACAGGTGGTTAATATAGAGACCATTATCCCACAAAGGGTTAAAGAAGGCCATGAAGGGTCGACGGTTCCTGTCGGACGAGGATGTGCAGCGGGCGGTTACGGACTTCTTCACCCAGCGGAACATGTTGTTTTAGTAAACGGGGATCTTCAACCTGGTGCGTCAGTGGGATGAGTGCCGCGATGCTCACGGTGATTTTACCTGATTTGCATACGATTCTGGACTGTACGGCTTAATAAATTTCGTTGTAGTGGCTTCGGTGGCGTAGTAGGTAGCATGCTGTGCTTCCATGCCCAAGATAGCGGGTTCAAACCCGGCCGAAGCCGTCGTATTTCTTAAGAGCGTTAAAAATCCCTCGGTATGCCTTCCTTCGGAGGGGAAGTAAAGCCAGCGGTCCCATGTCATAGATTTATGGCAGGTTAAAGAACCATCCACTAATTACACCTGTGTGAAGCTAAATTGTATAGGTTAAGAATGTAAACAACGCTCTTAGGTTCCTACGTTCGTTGCCAAGAGCCGACTGTGGTGGCGTCTAGTAGCTTAGTTCTGAGCTAGGCCTAGTAGTCGCTGACGGTAGCGTTTGGTGGCAAAAGTAGGAACTATTTGAAAAATTCAAAGTTGCAGTCCTTACTTGAATTAAAAAACAGATACACACACTAATACAGCCATCACAATTAACACCGGTTATCAGACAGATTCTACACACACCCAAAGTACACGGGGCTACATGACCACGTTGTCGCCGCCCCTAAACTAAGGAACCAACCAACCAGCCAAATTTCGTTGTAATTCTGCTCTTGCATCCAGAACAATTGACTCTAACATTAGAAAAGTACGCTCATCTATCATCGTGAATGTATGAAATCGTTTATCTTATGCCTTCTACCGATAAATCCTTTTATGTGGGACTACCTAGGCCTACTTGCTGTGTTTCGTCTCTGTCTACTGTATGTCTACCCCTTATTAATCCCGTTTCCACCGGGGTCGGGGATGAGCTGCGATGATATTCAACGTGGCTGTTAGTTTCTACGTCCGTATGCCCTTCCTAAAGCCTATCTCATGAGAGGAGTTAATGAGAGATTAAATGAATGAAGATGAATTAAACTTCAATTTCAAGTAGTTCCAACTTTGGCTACGAGACGCCACTGACACTGTCACCCAGTGGTGAACGTTGGAACTTGATAGAGCGTTAATAACCAAATAATCTACAAATTTAGCTGCACACTACCAATTGTAGTGGTAGGTTATTTTTGATGCCAAAAATTTGTAACATGGGACCGCCGGCTTCACTTCCCCTCCGAAGGAAGGCATACTGAAGGATTTTAACGGTCTTAAAGATCCGACGACTTCGGCCGGGTTTGAACCCGCGATCTCGGGCATAGCAGTTGAGCATGCTACCGACTACGCCACCGAATCCGCTTGCGTTTCGTCACTGTAACTAAAATACATTGTGGATTATCGACCTAGTTTCACGATGGCGACTGTGTGCTTAATGCAGTGTTATATTCGTATGACTGATGCCAGCGAGGAGTCTTGTATAGTTCTTCACTCTTTAAACATTTCGCGTTATTGCACAATTAGATCCTGAGGTATTGATTATGTTGTTTTAAAAGTACCTATGTTTTTAATTCATTTTAGGGGCTTGGAATATCTTGGATAAACCCCGTGTGTGTTGATCTTGTTTGATAACCTGTATTGCTGTGACAACTGTAGTATTGTGTGTATCTGTATCAGGGACAGAGATGGAGTAGGTGCCCCGGGACTTGAAGTAAGGTACTATCCCGGCATTTGCCTAAAGGGAGTGTGAAAAAAAAACGGGCAATATCACACACACACAGGATTCCCACTGCCAGCGGCGGGATTTGAACCTCTGACCTCCAGGCTTGCTGCAGCAGCCCACCCGTTCGTGGTGCACGATTTAACGGCTACGCCTCGGGAATTCAAGAGTACGCTCAGTCACCACCTTGAAATGATGGCGAGGCAGATCTTTTGCTTTGGGAATACGAAGCCTCATATAAGGTTCTCCCTTATTGCTAATTTTTAGCCTATTTTCATTTATGAAACAAATAGGCTTATAAGATCACCTTTTGTCCGTGTGTCTGTCTGGGTGTGCCTGTGTGATGGTGTGTGTGTTGGTGTGTGTGTGTGATGGTGTGTGTCCCCCTAATAACTTCTAAACGACTGGAGCGATTTCAATGAAACTCGGTAAGTTCATAGCACTATTCCGTGTGACCCCGACCATCCTTTCAAATTTTCTTACGTCTCACCAATCCAACATGGCGGATGTGCGAAATATTTCACCAGCATTCAATATCTCCGAAACTATTACCGATATCACCCTGGAATATTTTACAGTGATAGAGGGAACTACTAGAAGTTCACCTATGTGACTTTTGAAAACCTGGTAACTACGAAACCAACATGGCGGCCAAGCGAATTTGCGACTTTTAAATAGACGTTTCTCGCGATTTAACTAACCAAACGCAATGAAACTAGGTACAGTATATGTTTATACACATTGTAATGCACCGACATCTAACTTCGTTCAATTGTTTACATAACCTCAAGATAGCGGCTGTGCGAAATATTTCACCGGCATTCTATATCTCTGAAACTATTAGCGGTATCACCTTGAAATTTTGTACGGAAATAAAGGGCACTACTGGAAGTTCATCTATAAGACTTTCAAAAACCGGTTAACTACAAAAAGAATATGGTGGCCAAGCGAAGTTGAAAATTTTGAATAGCCCTTTCTCGTGATTTAATGATCCAAACACAATGAAACTTGGTACAGGAAATGGTTTCACACATTGTAATGCACTGGTATCCAATTTAGTTCAATTGTTTACATAACCTCAAGACGGCGGCTATGCGAATTTTAAAATGAAGTTTTTATTTCTTGTGTCGTAACCATGCGATCGAAGTAAAAGTTTGAATAATGAACCTACGCAATAATCTTCCTTTAATGGTACATGACTCTTTGGCCTATACATATAACAATCCAACATGGCGACCATCCGAAATATTTTGATGGATCTCAATATCTACGAATCTATTACAGCAATCAAACTGAAATTTTTAATGTTCGTAGGGGCTATGAACATAAGTTCACGTAAAGGACTTTCAATAACCTGGTGTTCACAAATCCAACATGGTGGCGATGCGAAATATAAATATTCACATGGTCGTTTCTCCGAATTTAGCCATCCGAGTGCAGTGACACTTGGTATAGTCGATCCTTATACAAATGTTAATCCACTATAATCTATTTTTTTCCATTGTTTCCATAACCACAAGATGGCAGCTGTGCAAAATTTTAAAATCTCGTTTTTACTTCTTGTGTCCTAATCATGCGATTGAAGTTTGAATACTACACGTACACATTAATCTTCATGTAACAGTACATAACTCTAAGACCTACATATATAAAAATCCCAAATAGCGAACATCCGCAATATTTAGTCGGTTCTCAATATCTACGAATCTATTACAGCAATCAAACTGAAATTTTGTTTGTTGATAGAGGCAATTAACATACGTAGGATATATGAAAATAGTCTGTATAATTCTTCACGGAACTACTTGTTAGAATTAGTGCTACCAACATAATTCTATGCTAGCGTATAGGATCAACGTTTAACTTCCATATTAACGAATGGAATTCATCCAAATTCCTTGTATATAATGTATGTCTCAAAAAATATAACTCGGGTCATCAGTGCTACCAACTGTTGATAAATACTCTCTATAATTGTGAACCCTTGTCTCAATGTATGCAGGCAAATAGTTCAAAATTTGGTACATGTGTATAAACGATGTGTGTGCAGATTCATTTCGAGCAACCCATGTGTGACAGTGTTGCCAACATAATTCTACCCGTGCTGATAGATACAATGTTAAATTGGATGTAACTTCCTTAACATTAATAGAAAACTAACAACTTTTATTGATTGTGTGTAGGCCTATACATTTTTAGAGGGAGCAGACCTACCAACTACCTAATAACTCTCTCTGAGCATTTGAGCCCTAGACTCTCAATATATCAGACTCCATGGAAATAAACTATTTCAAGCAAACTGTAGCGCTCTATTAGGATACAATATTTCAGGTATAGCCTATTTCGAAAAAATCATAAATGCCAGCATTACCAAATCAATTTCCTTATTATTCTAGACAGATGTATGTAAGTCAATCATTGGTATGAATCTTAAATTTTAAGAAAAGTAGGCTCTATAGGTCGTCACGGAACAACTTGTTAAATCATGAAATTGCAGGAAGGCCGCCGCGCGCTGTGTACTATGTACAGTAATACATTTATCACTAACGCCACTGAGGCCTTATATACTGTATAATACTTCTCTTCTACTAAGTTTCTCCTTAATTGTGCAATTATGAAATGATCCTGAATTACTACTTTGTATATTTTCATTGTACTCCAGCCATTTTGAATGTATGGAGTAACTGTTCTCGTGATTTGGGCACACGAAGCAACTTACAAGGTACTACCTAGTAACTAAATTTTGTTATTTTAGCTCTGAGATACTGTGAGTTATTAATTAGACTATTAATTTTGAAATTTCAAGATGGCTGGCATGCGCTATATTAAATGTGATAGTCTATTGACTAACTCAACTGTGAACCCATATACATGATACTCATTCCTTGCAAAACTCGTCTTGATTACTCAATTACAGTACATTCTTTGTTGTCGAATGTAATGTTCTAATAGTTCGCGCAGGCACCATCTTGAGTATTTGAAGAGGTTTGCTCTTCCCAAATATACCTTCCAACCTTAGCACCACTTTTCGTTACCGTGGCTCTTAGAAGTTGAAAATGATTTATTTTTATAAATTTATAATTTCAAAAGGGCAGCAGATCGTAATATTCACCCTCATATTGTCATCAGGTTGGCAACAGAGCATCCTTACCTCAATGTCAATTATTGTGTGCATTGATTCATTGGATCATAAATTACGGATTATATTGCTTGCAGGAAGTGGGAAACCACGGAAAACCACTTCCTGGATGGCTGAGGTGGGAATCGAACTATATCACTTCTCAGATTTGCTTCACAAGTGTGCGCCGTTCCCACCCTCAGACCAGAATTACATTTCTCGACAGTGCCGGGAATCGAAGCCGGACCTCAAGGGCGACAGCCAAGAACGCTCTCCGCTACACCGGGTGGTGACGTAGGCGACTAAGTGTAAAAATGTGTATGTTCTTGTATGAAGAAAGAAAAATTGAGCATTTAAGTTCTTTGCATAGCTACTATACCGCCATACTTACCGTATTCACGAAATTGACCCATATGTCTTTAAACATGTTGTAGTAATTTATCAATCTTAATCTATCGAATATATTAATATTTCGTTTATTTATTTTCCGTAGTAAAACTCATCAATTTTTCTAGGTTTGTGCCGTGTCTTGTGCGGGGTTTCGCCTAGGACACCAAGCTGGTTCATCAGCGGGCTCTTGGTGTCCCCACCCGGACATCTACTTGGAGGCCTTCATAGGGAGGTTATGGCTGCTTGAGCTTTTAGTTCTCGCGGTGAGGAGGCGCAGGTGCGCTTCACATAAAGGGAGGTAGTGCGCAGTTCGCTACTCCTGTGGGGGTCCAGGCGGGGACACCAAGAGCCCGCTGATGAGCCAGCTTGGTGTCCTAGGCGAAAACCCACACAAGACATGGCAAAAACCTAGACAAATTCCTGAGTTTAATTTACTGGCCGAGAAAGCCAATATACCATTTCCCGTGGCATTTCATGTTTTAAATTTAGGAACATTCGGATCAATGTTTTGCGCACAATCAAGGTTCCACATTTTCAACTTTGATGACAGAAATATCGAAGTACTTCGTTCAACCCTCCGTCACTATCGATACTTATAGCTCGGAAACACCTGTTGTTAGAGTGATAATGAAAGATGAATAACCACACGGGCAAATTAATTTGCAGACCAGAGTGCCGTATATCGTAAATAGGTTACACATTTGAATGTGATTCCATTCCGGTTTTTTTAGCATCGTAAATCAAATGAAAAAAATTGTCTATAGCTCGTTCATCTCCATTCCGCCGGAGAGAACATTATTTCATGTTGGATGTGGGGAGGTGGGCGGTGGGATGAGAGCTGTGTTATTACAGTGCATTGCATGCATCAATTCCATTACAATCATCATCCATGAATGATAATAAGTCACATGAATTGTTCACTGTACGTGCGTGATGGATTTTTCCGCATCATGGAATGTAAAATATTGTTCCTCTCTCGCTCACACTGACAGCCATATTTTTGTTTTTTATCTTTACTTTCTTTTTTTTTATTTTCTGTGTATGTGTGTGTGTTTTTGTTTTCCGCCGTGATGTACCATCAGATGCACTAGGGTATACTAATAGTCTAATGATTATGCATGGGGGTAATCACCCGAACACGCTGATCAGTTCAGTTAACACTGGATACTCGCTATGGAAAGAGTGGGAGGGGTGGGGAGTAGCAGAGAGGATGGAAGGATGACAGGGATGCGATATGCGTGTGTTTTTTTTTTTATTTTGCCCCTATTTTTTAATGACAGTAACAACAAACAAATCACAACAGTTAAAGCAACTGATGAGTGAAAAGTATACTGCATGCAGTATTGTATGCACTGCCAACCTCCCATCACCCACCATGGTAATCTCTTTGTTGTAGCACTATAATCTAAAAATATTATGCTTGACTTCCGTATTTATTGTGTTGCTACGTTGTTAATTCGTATTAGGAGCGTGGGTCGGACATTAGCCCAGTGTACTTGGGTGTGTTTTCAATTTGTGTGATAACCTGTGTTTTTGTGGTGACTGTAGTAGTGGGTGTAGCTGTAATTATAAGGGTCGGGAATGGGGTATGTGCTCCAGGACTTGAAATAAGGGAGAGTGAAAAATGAAAAGGGAAAAACACCCTCAGGGTAGCCACTGTCAGTGCCGGGATTCGAATCTCGGATCTCCGGACTTGCTGCAGCTCCCCATCGTGCAGGGGCGTGATAGGGCAGTGGTATATAATAATACGATCGTATGGCCTCGGGTGCTGGGTGCAAGCTTTGTTAAGTGATGCCCAGAGGGCAGTTTGCATGTCGAATTTTATCCCTCCTTGGAACGCTTTGAAAGTCAAGGAGATTAGCTATCTAAGCGCTTTGACTCTACGGCGCTTTCTAGTAGAGAAAGGAGGAAATTCTAGAGTTGGCGGAAAATCCCGAGATTATTTTTGACATTATGCATTTGGCCTACTGAATTCAAATGATTTTGTTTACATGCCAAGAACGTATGACATGCGTATAGGTCTGACGTTCGTTTTTGGCCGGTGGCCGTAAAATCCGCGCGTCCACTGTGCTAACCGTTCAACCTCTTTCCTTCTTTCCCTCGTTCCTTCTGATCGTGCGTGCGTGCATGCTCACAATAAGAAGGTCTCCTGGCTGGTCGGAGACCTCTACGCATCAAGCAAGCACCAGCCATAAACAAACGTCAGACCTGTACCGTGATATTTGTCGCCATTCAAAAATCACTTACCACGGCCAGGAGCGAACCTACAAGCTTGGGTTGGTAGTCCGACACGATAACCACTCACCCACTGTCACAAGCAGTGCAGTGGTAAGGCTTTTTGCCACATACCGAGGCGGACTGTGTTCGATTCCCGGTCAGAGTAATTTTCGAAGTGAAATATCACGTCCATGTGGTTTGGATTCCACGTAAAAATGGAGGTCTCGTGGATCGTGATCGCGAGATTAACGGTCTCGTAAATCTACAAGCTTCCTTCATTATTCCCCATCGCGTGTGTGTATAGAATCTGTCTGATAACCTGTATTATTGTGGTGTTAGTAGTAGTGTGTATATTTAATTGAGGCTAGGATTGAGAAGGAAGCAGCCGTGGCCTCAAGTTAGGAACCATCCGGGTATTTGCCTGGAGTAGAAGTGAGAAACCACGGAAAACCACTCCCAAGATGACTGAGGTGGGAGTTTTTCCCCACGAGGCTGAGTGAACCTTATTCCAGCCCTATGACCAGAGTGAAATTTCTTGACAGAACCAGGAATCGAACCTGGTCCAAGAATGCTAGCCGCTCAACCAGGAAGTGGGGTGTAACAGGAGTGACGTAGAGAAGACGGGTTTACACATCTGGACTCTGAACAGGAAACAAATTCACAGATTAGCTTCTCTTGAGGGGACAGATGCAGCTTAAAAAGTAAAACAAAAGTAACAATATTGTGCCTGTCATAATTCTTATACAACTATTGTACACATTTTCTAGGAAACACAGAACTCATTGCTTCTAGAAAGATACATCTACATTATAAAATAATTCCAATCATAACTATTTGTATCCAATATTCGAATTTGGCCTTTGCTTTGTTCTATCCTTTTGTCGTTTATCTCAGATCTCGCATGTTTACAGGATTTTTTTTAATGTAGCTTGATAGAACTCCAGCTACATATTTGATCTTAGTTATTCCTGTAGTACGTACATCTGTTGGTTAAGCATTAGTGTTTCATTTTTACTCTGGGCAACTTAAAAGAATGCTGTTCTAAATAAAATAAAATAAAATAAAATAAAATAATATAAAATAAAATAAAATAAAATAAAAAGAATTGTTGAGCGTCTTAAAGCCCCAGTGGTGCTGTTTCATTTTTACTCTGGGCAACTTAAAAGAATGCTGTTTAAAATAAAATAAAATAAAATAAAATAAAATAAAATAAAATAAAATAAAATAAAATAAAATGATTTGTTGAGCGTCTTAAAGCCCCAGTGGTGCTGATTGAAGTTAGTTTTGTAACTGAGAGTTTTAAAATAAAAACATGCCTGTAAACTTGGGTGATACGGACAAACGCGAAGAACCTTTCCCGTTCATACTTAAAGCATAAGAGTTATAAATAACTGTGGTCTGGGGTCTTGTAGTACGGAAAGGTGCGTTTCCCAGTTTTGCAAGAATAGTTCCTACTCATGGAAAACATTCAACTTTTTAGGTGCACAGGATGATTGAAAAATTTCCAAGTCTGCCTCCTTTTCAGTGCATATTACTGTATGTGGTTCATCACTCCAGTTGTGCTGAGTGAACTATTCATTTCCCATACTGATACAGTCATCACAATAGCACAGGTTGTGATATAAATTACACACATCCAAGTACACGGGGCTACATGACTAAGATGTCGTTAAGTCCATGAACTTCGAAACGACAATAATTAATGATCTGGTGGGTCAACCTAGTGCTCGCGAGCACAAACTCTCCTGGGATCCATTCTACAATACAAATGCTGTTGCACGAACCAGAATAATAGTGTTTTCATTGCAAGTTTCCACAGTCAGAAATTGTATCATTTTGTGAAAGAGTATTTTTAATCTACAGCAAAAATAATTGAACATCACTTTTTTATGAGTTACATGAAAGAAGCTGATTCGACTCTATTGTCTACATGTAAATGTATCTTATATGCTTGAGTCATGCAAGCAGTTGTAGCATACCTGGTGAGCAGTGAATCCCTACCTGTTTCAACACTTCTGAGGGAGAGGGAGACATGAGATGGAAACAGAAACGCATGCTTGTTGCATTATTATTATTATTATTATTATTATTATTATTATTATTATTATTATATTCGGTTTATTGGTGCTCGGGCACTTAGTATGGTATGAGGGTGGTGCTCACAGTCTGAAGTTGAGAACGCCCGACCTAGTGTAAACTAACAGTTGAGCATCGTGTTTTTGTTTTGTTTATGAAGATGTGACTGGTGAACAAGGTAACTTTTTAAAAATCATTTTTCATCCCGGCCACGCCTATCATGTCACTAAACAACAACACATCAATAAGTTATTCCGTCAAGTGTTACGACTTGAGAAGCGGCATTGTAGACTATTATTCCGTCCACCTTGTTTGACAAGGGAAACGCGTACCATTGCAAGAACAACAAGCAAGGGTCTGAAACAGATAAAAGCTTGTCTCATACTTGAGTACCATGCATAGGCCTATGACATTTCCTGTTGTTGCTTCCAACTACAGAACACATGAAAAAAAAAGCAAATCTCCAGATGAGTGACAATTGTTTTCATTAATTAGTGACACAAACAGAAATTGAGCAGTGGGCAGGAAGCTTTTTGATGTGTAACATCTTTCCACTCGGTATCTGGATATTTTTGTGGCACCCGGCAGCTGAAAATATTTGAGGGAGTGATTTTGGAAAAGGGACGGAAGTGGATGGGACGGAAGGGCATGGGACGGAAACAATGAGCACGCGCGATGGCGGAGATCGGTACAACGATGTACTGTAAGCCATGTGGCTTTGTGAAATCTATATCGCATACGGTTCAGTTCAAGGTTTGGAGACCCTATTAAAGATATTCCTACAATAAATCATCCTAAAGTTGTCGCTCTTTGGTGTGAAAATATTCATTATATCATATTTGCTGAAAGGATTTGGCACAGGAGTTTTACAAGTAGCGCGCGGTTCCACAGATTGGTACAGCGACGTACTGTTGGCCATGTGGCTATGTGGAATGTAAATCGCATACGGTTTACCTCAAGGTTTGTAGGCCCCATTACAGATATTCCTACGATAAATCATCTTCAAACTGTCGTTCTTTGCTGTGAAAATATTAATCTAATATATAAAAGTGAAAGTCTGTATGTATGTATATATGTTGGTTCCGTATACAAATCTACACCGTTCCACCAATCTCAACCATATTTTGCATACACATAGTTTAGAACCCAGAAGGAACCGCTGGCTACATGAATTTTCGATAGTCTTTCTCATTCTTCTGATTTCGGCCCTTTTTCACCCAAAAACAGGCTAATCAAATCATAAAATATACTCATGAAGGAATGGCAAGGCAGATAGTTTCCATGGCAACATAGCTCAAGTCGAGACACGGCCGACTTGATGCCAATTGCGCTCAGCACTACCGGTATAGAAAATGAGGATCTTTACTTGAAATCCCGTTAGTTACTCAACTGCTCACACAGCACTGTCAACCGAGTTTAGCATAACAAAGACTTGACACTATCTTCTTTCTACTATATATTTGTCAAATACCACTCACTCACTCACTCACTCACTCATTCATTTATTCATCACGAAATCTCAGAAACCACCGAACGGATTGGAATGAAATTTGGTATGCAGCTTCCTCAAGGGCCGCAAATGCCCACTAAGAGAGAAATTTTGGCTATTCAGGTTCTAAAGGGGTGTTAAGGGGGTAGACCTGCATTTAATTGAATAGCAATATCTCCCGATTGGTTTCATGGGGGGATGTGATACTCGGCATATAAACTCATCATTAAAAATAAGAAGACATGTGTCTGAGGGTTTTCGATGTGGTGTATATTATGAGGTGAAAGGGGTGAAAAGTGGGGATTAAAAGATTCTTAACGGAGCGTGTGTCTCTTAAACGACATAGGCGAGGAGTTTGAAACACAGCGAAAAAAAAATCAACATAAAAAAGAAGTAAATATGTGTTTGACAGTTTTTTCATAAATCCAATTTAAGGGGCCCATGGGGAGAGGTGAAATTCGGGGGGGGGGGGGGACAGGAAAGAAAGTGTCCTAACTGATTGACTGACTGACTCACTCATCAAACTCAGGGGGAAAAACTGCTTTAAAGTAAGTAAATAGCTTTTCGACAGTTTGTTTTTCAATCAAATTGAAGGGGTTCATCGGGAGGGGTGAAATTCTGAAGAAAAAAAATTGAAAGGAAATGTCCTGACTCATTCACTCACTCATCATCGCCCAGCCAAAAATATTGAAGTTGGAAACATGACATTTCGGGGATATGTTCGTTGTATGTCAAAACCGTACACGAAGGGAGTTTTTTTTTGGATATTCGGGTTCTAAAGGGGTCTTAAGGGGGTTAAACCTGCATTTCATTGAATATCAATATCTCACGAGTGGTTTAATTTGTGAATGTGATACTCGGCATATAAACTAATCATTAAAAATACGCAGATATGTGTCTAAGCGTTTTTCGATGTGGTGTATTATCATGAGGTGGAAGGGCTGAAAAGTGGGAGTTGAAGGATTCCTAATGGAGCGTGTAGGCCTATCTCTTAAACGACATAGGCGAGAAATTTGAAACTCAGCGAAAAAAAATCAGCTTAAAAAGTAAGTAAATCGGGTTTCGACTGTTTTTTCATAAATTAATTTAAGGGGCCAATGGGGTGGGGTGAAATTCTGGGGAAAAAGGAGAGAAAGTGTCCTAACCGACTGACTCAGGGGAAAAAGACAGCTTAAGAAATTAGTTAATAGGTGTTCAAGCGTTTTTTAATCAATCCAATTTAAGGGGCCCATGGGGAGGGGCGAAATTCTGGTAAAATAAATGAAAGAAAATGTCCTGTCTGACTCACTCACTCATCACGCCCAGCGAAAACTATTAAAGTTGGAAACATGAAATTTTGGGAATATGTTCGCTGTATGTCGAAAACGTTAACTAAGGAATGATTTTTGTTTATTCGGGTTTTAGAGACGTGTCAAGGGGGTAAACGTGCATTTCATTGAATAACGATATCTCATGAGTTGTTTGTTTGGGGATGTGATATTCGGTATATAAACTAATCATTAAAAATAATCAGACATATGTCTAAGGGTTTATCGATGTGGTGTATATTATGAGGTGAAAGGGGTTGAGGGATTCTTGACGGAGCGTGTATCTCTGAAACGACATAGGCGTGAAGTTTGAAATTCGGTGAAAAAAAAAACAGCTTAAAATACAAGTAAATAGGTGTTCGAACGTTTTTTCATAAATCCAATTTAAGGGGCCCTTGGAGAGGGGTGAATTTCTGGGGGGAAAAAACAGGAAAGAAAGTGTCCTAACTGATTGACTCACTTACTCACTCATCAAACTCAGGGGGAAAACAGCTTTAAATAAGTAAATAGGTGTTTGACCGTTTGTTTCATAAATCCAATTTAAGGGGTTCATGGGGACGGGTGAAATTATCAAAAATAAATGAAAGAAAATGTCCTGACTGACTCACTCACTCATCATCGCCCAGCCAAAATTATTGAAGTTAGAAACATGAAATTTTGGGGATATGTTCGTTGTCTGTCCAAAACGTCCACTAGGAAAGAGTTTTGGATATTCAGGTTCTAAAGAGGTGTTAAGGGGGTAAACGTGCTTTCCATTGAATAACAATATCTCACGAGTGGTTTCATTTGGGGATGTGATACTTGGCACATATACTAATCATTAAAAATAAGCTGACACATGTCTAATGGTTTTTCGATGTAGTGTATATTATGAGGTGAAAGGGATGAAAAGTGGGGGTTGAAAGATTCCTAACTGAGCGTGTATCTCTTAAACGACATAGGGAGGAGTCTGAAACTCGGAGGAAATCTATCAGCTTAAAAATAAATAAATAAATGAATAAATAAATAAAATAAATAGGTGTTCGACCGTGTTTTCATAAATGCAATTTAAGGGGCAAATGGGGAGGGGTGAACTTCTGGAAGAAAAACGTCCACTAAGGAAGGATTTTTGGATGTTTGCTCTCATCGACCAACCAAAACTATTCAAGTTAGAAGAATGATATTTTGGGGATATGTTTGTTGTGTGTCGAAAACGTCTACTAAGGAGGGATTTTTGGGTATTCAAGTTCTAAAGGGGTGTTAACAGGGTTAAACCTGCATTTCATTGAATAACAATATGATACGACTATGACGCGAGCGAAGCGAGGCTAAAATTGAGATGGTGTGTGTCTGTGTATTACTCAATCTCGCAAGTACCACTGGTCCGATTTACGTGAATTTTACATGGAAGTAGCTGATTTACCTGGTTAACATATAGGTTACTTTTGATTTCAATACTTTGCACTATTTAAAATGGCGACCATTTTAGTGACGTCACTACACCCTTTGGTTTCAAACTTTCATATTTCCATTTCAAATAAAAAGAGAACGCTAAGAAATAGCAAACTTTTGATGGCATATGCGAGGTTTAAAATTACATTTTCTATCCGAAAGGTATCTGCAACTGTTAGCGAGTAAAACCTAAATTTGTGCTATAAAACACGGTCAACGCCGAGCGGTGTAGTTGGACAAAATGTTCCATCCTTAATCTCCCTCTGCGCAGCACCTCGCCTATCCCCTGTTTTAACTGTCACCTTCACATTTTAATTTATTTATAACGCGTAGCGAAGCACGGGTACTTCAGCTAGTTATATCATATTTGCTGAAAACAATTATGATTTATTAAATCTTACTACTTTTGCTGTATTTTAATTTAATGTAAGCACTCGAGGTACTGTCGGCCAAAATAAAGCACTATTAACTTAAATCATATTTCCTGAAAGGATTTGTCACTGGAGTTTTACAAGTAGTTATTGCAGAAGTAATAGTAATGTGAACCTACCGTTGGTAATAACACGAAGGAATCCTTCGTGATTGCTGGCACAAGGTAGCACTATGAGTTCATTCTTAAAAACATGCCAGTAAGTAGGCCAAATATGGAATTATTCGAATAACATGTCAGATGTTACACATCATATGTGACTACTGTAAGGCTCGTTATTTATTTCAGAGCTGTGAAATGTATTTTTATTTTAGTTAACATCGCTATAAGATTCCTGACAGCCAGGTACATTCGTTTACCCACATTCAATATTGTAATTAATTCAGCAAGTGTACGCCTTGGCGAACTCCTCCTCTTCAGATTTATTGTGCATTAATATTTTCCCATCGCACTTACCATGAAAAAGCAGTAGAACATTTTGATACACCATTGATAACTTTTAGTTGGTCAATACGAATTTATAATTGGTCATAAATTTGACAATGGTTCGTCACAAGATAATTCATCAAGATAATTAGATGTAAGTAGGTTGATTATATTGTGTACTGTTGAGATATTGTGTAGGTACATTTGTAACATACTCCGCCAAGGTATTTTGAATATTCAATCTGTAATGCAAACACATGATAAAGCTGCCTTGATTGATAACGGTGTATTTTGTCAAGATTAATGGGGTGTTCTCTTTTTTTATTCAGGCCTATTATTTATTAACATATGTTTCACTACAATGATACTGCTACGTAAAATTATGTATACACATCAAAGAAGTTTAGCATAACGACGGATATAACGAGAAGTAAGCACATGGCATTTTTGAGGTTCCTCGTTTAACAGACCAAATTTCTTTGTCTATGTCCTCTTCAATTTTCTTCCCAGACATGAGTAATTTTTTCATGGTGTTCGTGTGATTGCAGTCTTGCATTATCCCTCATAAGCTCTGAATCATGGCGAACAAGGGTTATGCAAAACTTTTTTTTATTCATAGAATAATACTGTATTTTAAAAATTAACAATCAATTGTCTCAATCGTGATTGACCACCAGGATTTGAAAAATGTTACAAACGAATGATATGGCTTATTAAAATTGTATATTAATCACGTATAAATCGTAATAAAGCAGTAATAGTACTGAAATACCGGAACGTTCCCCTTAAGATTTGAAGGAAGATGTTGCCAATTTTGAAAACGAGTAGACTATAGATAACGACATAAATATCTGGTCTGTACTTAGTCTACGTTGAGATTCTCAGGCAGCAAAGAAGGGCCCATTATACATTGGAATTCTGTAATGGGAGACTTGGTTCATATATCGCCTCCTTCACTTCATCAGTAGTCTCGGGTTACGTATTGAGACTCAGGATAGAGATATCCTGGTTTCCATTCCCAGCTCGATCAAGAAATTTAATTCTCAACAGATTGTGAGTGTTGAATCAGGGTAGCTCATCCTCGTGAGGAAAAACTGAGAAGAGATGGGTTCGATTCCAATCTGAGTATTCCTAGAGGTGGTTCCCACTTCTACTTCAGGCAAATGCCGTGATTGTTCGTAACTTAAGACCACGGTCACCTCCTCCCCAATCCTAGCCTCAGTTACAAATACACACACTACTACAGCCATCACAATGTTACAGGTTATGAGACAGATTCTGCACACACCAAAATACACGAGGCTACATGACTACGATGTCATAAAGCCCCTAAATAAATCAATAATAACAACAAAGAACATTAATTCTATCTTCATCAATCTGAAGGAATCAGTATGAATTCTAAGGTCACTTTTTGTCGACATATGGAGATTCTATTTAATTATTATTATTATTATTATTATTATTATTATTATTATTATTATTATTATTATTATTATTGCAATTAATGGAACAGGGAGAATGGATATAACGATTGAGAGCATAAAAGGTTACTCGGACGGTGAAATTTGACACATGCTCAATTTGCTTGCGAATGCATTTTGGTGCCATTATTGCCTTTGGTTGAAAATAATATTGGATTCTAATGATGCTTATCGCTTTTGTTCATTTGTGGTGACAATTATGTTTGAAACAAATATCAATAATTAAACCGACCAATATTAGAAGTGCTTTTGGAATGGGTGCGATAATTGCAGTTCGTATTTCATATTCATACTTCATGGATGAAATTATCACTCCTGCTTACAAAAGTGAATTTACTGTAATGTGACAGCTTCGGTGGCGTAGTTGGGAGCTTTCTGAGCTTCTATGCCCAAGGTCGTGGGTCAAATCCAGCCGAAGTCGTCGGTTTTTTTTAAGAGCGTTACAAATCACTCAGTATGCCTTCCTTCGGAGGGGAAGTAAAGTCGGCGGTCCCATGTCATAGATTTATGGCATGAAACGGAACCTTTCACAAACTACACTTGTGTGAAGCCAAAATTTGTAGGTTAGAATTGATAACGCTCTATTAGTTTCAACGTTCGCTGCCAGGTGCTGACTGTGATGCTATCTAGTAGCCAAGTCCGCAAGCTAGGTGTCGTAAACGTTAGAATTTGGTAGCAATAGTAGGAACTACTTGAAATTATCGTCTGCAGTCCTTACTTGAATTACAACAGATAACAAACACGAATACAGTCATCACAATTAACACCGGTTATCAGACAGATTCTACACTCACCCAAAGCACACGAGGCTACATGATCGCGTTGTTGCAGCCCCTAAACTAAGGAGCCAACCATACTGTAATGTGAAACCACTCTTAGTGTTCCCTCCCACACAAGGATAAATGTGTCATCCTCTACAAGGAATGCACCCCAGTCAATACAGTAGATGGGAGAGCAAACCAGAAGGTCTGACCAACTCGGAGTGGAAGAAGGACATCAACTGTGAGAGCCGTGAGACCCGAACTCCGGTGATTTGTCTCCGCTTGAGCTATCTGCTTGTGTATCAGAATTAGCTTGAGGTAACAATGGATCCTAAGTGCGAAGTAGGTCTACACTCTACATGGAGTTCTGCAGGTCTTGATCATTGATTCTGATTGTACCGCTGCACAGTGGGTCAAAATCGAAATCTAGGAGGACACAATTATTTATTTTCATAATTAAAAAATCAAAATGTATTACTTCTACAGCATTCTCATATAATTGCCGCTCACTATTCTGGGATATAAACGCATCTTGGTGTAATCTGTCACCACTGTTCGAGCAGTCTGAATTGGAGGATGAATGTAAGTGGCTGTGGTGTGGTTGTCTTTGTGGTTAGAGTGATGCTTTTAGATGGAACATGAAGCTGAAGGTATGATCTTTGTAACGTGTTTCAGTTATTAATGGGCGTAATTGTTACGTAATTTTAGCTATATTTGCATTATATAATATTTAAATATTATTTTAAAAAATATATTTTCACTTAGATTTTTAGTATGTCGGGTCACTCTGCGTCACTTTCTACTATATGTTAAAATGTAGACAAAGTCTTGTAGTTTACGCCTGTTATAAGATTTTTTGCATCTTTTTACAACTCACTTCGTTATTTTACGTTTTGGAAGATGCCGCGCAACCAGTTCTCACACGTTTACTACGGTTTGAAGAATTGGGTTCGACGATTATGTCAACAGTGCAACTTAGTGACTTTGTTAAAAGTAAATTAGGGGTAGAAAATTGTTCTGAAGAGATAACTGAATGTTCTATCCAACTCCTAGTCATAGACAATTTCTTGCATGTGTAGACGGAGATTATAAAAGGTCTTAACTGATGTTTATTATTAAGTAAATAAATTATATACGTTGCTTTCACTCTAAATTCATGACTAAAACGTAAAAATAATTTTGTCCCCCTAGATTTCGATTTTGGCCCACTGTGCGCTGGTTTGAGGGCCACATTCTAGGTACGGTATTGTGTCTTCTGGATGTTGAGACATGGTCAATTTTCAGCCAGTCTATCATTCCAAGCTTGCATCTGGTTTTGGAGTTCAAGGTGCGTTTCTTATGCAAGTACCACATCATCTGCGTAAAGAAGGCTTCAGGGGTGTGAGATAGGTACAGCCGTTTCAGTATCCATACAGAGGGTAAATAATAATGGTGATAAAGCAGAACCCTGGTGTACACCCACAGTGATATCAAAAGGCAGAGATATGTGGTTCGGAATCACTGAGAACGAATCTTTGAAAATGCCAGCCATACTTGCTGTGTGATGTCAAGAAACTATTAACAAGGCCTTACAACCCGAAAAGCTGGTCTGAAGATTATTAATTCATTTTATCTCTCAT